>CM060902.1:1408471318-1413471318 GCA_030737815.1 Allium fistulosum
TTTTTAAGATTACTTTTTAAATCTCTTTTATAAGTTTAAACTATATTCAAAATGGTTTAAAAACTTCAGAAATTGTTTTGACAAGTTTTAGAAAGAAAATCTCTTTTAAAAACAAAAATCAATTTTCAAAATTCACTAGGGCATGTCGACATACCCCATCCCCCCATGTCGACATGGTGACCGTAGAAATTCAAATTTCAAATTTTCAAATGAAGTGTCTATTGGTAATAACCTTTCACGAATGGACATGACTGTTGTTCTTCTATAAATGTTTTTAATGAATTTTAAGTTAGTTTTTCTTCATTTCTTCACTCCTTCTTCTCCACTCAAATATTCTCTTATATTTTAACAGAACTCTGCCGAAATCCTAAGTGAATCAAACTTGATCATCTCTAGTTTGATTCTTTGCCACTCTCTCTCAAAGATCTCAGTGCTATTCAGAGTTATAGGATCATTTGTAATCAAAGAAGTGTATTGAGTCTCTCTATCTATCAAAGTGATATTGGAATCAGTGTGATTATAGCCTGTAAATTAATTGGGTGTGATTGTAGCCCGTAAATCAATTAGGTGATCTCGTAGCCTGGTTAAATCAAGAGAGTTTGCCCTGGACTCGAAGACAGAAGGGTGTATCTCGTGGCCTTGAAATCGAGGTTGTAATATCGACATTATATTTGAAAAGAAATCCGCACAAGAAATTGTGTGGGACTGGATGTAGGGTAACTCTGAACCAGTATAAAATTCTGGTGTGTTTTTTCCTTTACTACTTTTATTTACTATTTGCATCTGTGTCTGATTCTATGATTATTTCTGTGTTTGTGAATTGCATCTGTTTGGGTTTAATTTGAGAAGATTTTGAAAAGATTCATAAAATTAATTAAATACTATTCACTCCTCCTCTAGTGTTAATTCTGCCTTAAGATCCGTAATCTGCATTTCCAACACACATGTTATCTATATGCAACAAAAATTAAAAGATTTTGGTTTAAATTTTACTAAATCACCAATATACTGTGATAATATAAGTGCAACCAGTCTATCTAAAAGCCTAACTCATCATGCTAGAACTAAACATATTGATATAAGACACCATTTTCTAAGAGATAATGTAAACAAAGAAACAATATCACTTGAGTTTATAAACACTGAAAATCAAATAGCTGATATATTAATGAAACCATTGAATCAAACACCTTTTAATAAATTAAGAAGAGAGTTAGGAATTTGTTCTATATCAAAAATATAAAAATAATAAAGTAAAAATTACAAAATATAAAGAAAAACAAAATAATCAAAATAATACTATGTATGTCGACATACCATTACCCCATATGTCGACATATAACGATAATTTCTGATTTTTAAATTTCCCTCTCAAATTCAAATAGGTGGTTATATAATAACTAAAATTTTACTTTCCACTTCACTTTTCTGTATTCTCTCTGTTGTAAACTTCTGAAACAAATAAACCATGGCCTCCTCAAATCCCAAACATTCTAGAGAAGAGAATTCATCGTTTTCCTTCGCTTCTCCTACCCAAGGCCCCTTCTAAAACATTACTATGGCTAAGATCACTAAAGTAGAGGGTGAAATGAAGAATATTCTACAAATGCTAACTGAAATTCAAGTGGTGCAACTTCGTATGACCAAAGAACAAGAGAAGCATTGTAGAATTCTTCGCAATTTGCAAAAATATCTATTGAATAATCCTACGAATCCAATAGTTATTGAAGATGATTCTGCAAATTTGGCTATTCATAACCCCATTCAAGGCACCGATCATGAGGAAGAAGCGGTAGAAAAAGAATAGGAAGAACACATGGAGGAATATGACGAAGTTTGATGCATTGGAGATGTATGTTTCGATCAAAATGGAAATCTCCTCGAACAAAAAAAGAACTTCTGCCTTCATTATCCTCATTGTCCCATTCAAAAATCCCCATTCATTAGAAATTCACATTAGATAATATTTGATTTGCTTTGATTGCTTTGAATGTGTGGTATGTGTATTTGATTTGATTTGACAAGTTTACTTCGAACCTATATGTATAGTTTAAGATTTGATTGGATTGTGATTACTTTGTATTGTGATATTGAATGAATATATAGTTTGGTATGGTTACTATTAATGATTTGTGTCATCACCCACCATTTATTAAATATCATTCTTATCATTATAACTATAAGTACCTTAATTAGGGGGAGTTACAGTTAGTTTATTTTTGTTGATGAAAAAAGGGAGAAATGTATAAAATCTAGACATAGATTAAGGGGGAGTTTTGTAACCTAGGTAGAATTATATTATATTTTATATACAGAGTTGTCATCATCAAAAGGGGGAGATTGTTAGTACCTTATGTTTTGGTTTTGATGATAACAACTATAGGACATTATATAAAATATAGATACTAATGTTTTATCAAAATATATATAGTGTATAGTGCAGGATATTAGACAGGTATTGATTAAAAAGACTTTACAGTATCAATAAGTTGAGATGTCAAGATGTTGATATCAAGAGTAGATTCAAAATGATGATAATTGAAGACTCATGAGTATTGAAGAGTTCAGGATTTCAAGATATTCCGGATAAGTTATAGATTCATAAAATTTATGTTAAAACCTTGATAGCACTTTCCTGATCACTTTCGCCTTCTCTAATTTTGTTTTAAATTGCTTTCAAATATTCTAGTTTTAAAATAATCTTTTCAAAATATTTCCCAAAATGATTTTCAATCTCTTACTTATAAAGATATTATTTTAGAGTTTTTAAGTTTATATAAATATTGAATTTTTGTTTATTCTTTAAGAAGTTATAATTATATTGATTATATATATATATATATTATTGAATAGTCTTATTAAATTTTTCAAAATTATTTTATAAAGTTTTATTAAGTTACATTTTGATTATAATATGTATAAACTATATTTAAATGATTCTATAAAGTATCAAATTATTTTACAAAGCAACGGATTTTCAAAATAATATTTTTAAAGTGCTTTTCAAAATACAAAGGGATATGTCGACATATTCTATCCATGCATGTCGACATAGTGGCCGTAAAATTCAAATTTGAATGGAAGTGTCTTTTCGTCGTATTTATTCAGGAATGGACATGATCGTTGTTTCACTATATATACTAAACTTCCAAACGAATTTTTAACAACTACTTTCTTATTCTTCTCTCCTCTTTTCACTCTCTTGATTTCTAAATTTTTTTTTACCCAAACTCTGCCGAAATTCAACCCGAGTCAAACTCAATCATTACTAGTTTGATTCTCTTTCCTATATTCTCTGATTTCTCTCATCTCTCTCACTCAAACCAAGATCAAAGTGCTATTCAAGAGTTATAGGATCTATTTTAATCAAGATCGAAGATCTGAGTCTATAAACTTTATCAAATCATACTCTTATACTTTGTGGTGTGCTTGGCATCCCTAAAATCCAAGTAGGTGTGATTATAGCCTATAAAATCTATTTGGTGTGCTTAGTAGCCCATAAATCTAGTGGGTGTGCTTATAGCCCAGAAATTAAGTGACTCTACCCAGAGGTCGGGATTCTGGAGGGTGTGTCTCATAGCGTTGAAATCGAGATTGTATTTGCATTTACTAGTTGAAAAGAAATCCATACAAGGAATTATGCGGGACTGGATGTAGTGTAACTCCGAACCAGTATAAAATCCTAGTGTGTTCTTTCCTTTTTACTTTTACTGCATTTACTTTTATCTGTACTTTGTTTCTGTAATTGTTTCTATAATTGTTAATTACATCATTCCAAGTAGAATCTTAAAGTTGAAAAATATTCATATAATCCATTGAACACTATTCACCACCCCTTTAATGTTAATATAGCCTTAAGATCCCTATTTCGATGACTCGCAATATCTCCTAAGGCAATACATAGGTTTGCAAGCTTAAGTCCTTCCCTTTTAGTAATTTCTAAAGGAGCATCTACTAGAAGTGATAATACTCCAAAACATATTCCTTCTACAATGCCAAGACTGAAACATAAAGAATCATCTTCATATGAGTTTTAGGTTCCTAAAGTGGGATTAGACAAAAATATTTCATCTAATAATATGACCAAGCCTTAGAAAATGACTTAGCACCAAAGAGAAGTTTGGTCTTTAGGAGACCTTAATGCTTTGTATTTTTTTACTATTTCAATACTTGTAACTTCAAGTTTTCATGTAATGAAAAGTAATTTATCTTTTGGCTTTCATTTTTATTTAATGTCATACTCGCTATTGTTCAGATTTAACGTGCAAGAATTGTCTAAGTAATAAACAATCACGTATTTCTATTTAAAGGACTTACGATGCTAAAGTCGAACATATCCAAATTCTTCAAGTAAAATTCAGGCATTGGAGACCGAGGTTAATTTCCTTCAGCCCAAATTATTTCCCAGTGATTGAAACTCGTATATTCTAAAAGAGAATGAAATGCTTAAATAGATGGTCAAAAACCTAGACTAACCCATAAAGTCTACACTGAAGGCTATTCCGCTTTCAGGTTAAGCCTCGGAGGAATTGTTTATTGAACTATTTGACTCGGTAACTATCCCATGTTAGCAACTGAATAACGCTAATGAAAAGCTTTAAAAAATTAAACTTATATGATTTGAGGTTACATAAAACTTTCAAGACACTATGGTTGCCGCTATCCAGAAACAAGGAAGAGGGCGAGGTAGGGTTTCGATAAGATCCCCTCATCGCATAAAACTAAGTTTGTTTCAATAGGTTATGGTTCTACACAAAAGTTAAAGCATAAAGAAGAGAAACCACTCTCGACAATAATTAATAGTTTGATCGAGGTTTCAAAGGACCAAAAGGATAGAGAAATTGTGTATTTAATATAGAAAAATAAATGGACTGGAAATATGTATTTTCACATAAAGAAATATTGGAATCAACTTTTCGACAAAATTAATGCTAAGGTCAGAGGTCGAAAAAATCAAAAACTAGATTGTCTCCTACGGATTAAGGGTAACGATGAATATGTTTTTAAAGCCTTAGTCTCTTATAGAGTTCCATTAGACTGATCTTTCTTTTCTTACGAGTGTGAGCTTGAGCATATTATGCAAGTAGTAAATAACGCACGCTTTCAATCTACAACATACCCAATTTCAAATATATCATTCTAGGTCCCCGGAGGATTATCCAGACTACTATATTGAGAGACCTCAGTACCATATAGATTCGGGGAAGCTCTCCTCCGAAAGTCAAAGAAGAAGCAGAAGGTCGAGGAATGGCCATTGTCGAAGGATAGACTAGGTTATTCTACTTTTGTTTTCAGTTGTAATCATATACTTCTGTGATTTTCTTACTCATAATTTTATAAAATTTGTCTAAGTACTCTTGTCTTTGCTCGGGAGTATAATCCTTTATATATGACCTTCGACTAATCATTTCAGTATCATATTGAATAGTTATATTTTGCATTACTTATTTTAGAGGAGCTATCATCCTTTTAGTATCTAAAGCTTTGCATATCAATGCATTTGACTCTTTCTTGCTCCTTTCGTTCATATCTTATTCTAGAAATCTTTGGCATCTAAACATTCGATTCTATATGTTCTTTCAATACTCTATTATTCTTTCATTTTTGCATCTTGCATTGCCAGTTATTTCTAAAATAATACTTAGATTCTGCCGAATCTATTAAATAAACTTTGATTTCTAAAGCCTTTTTGGTTGTCAATAATGCTACTTCGAGAGCGTAGATGTCTTGGATCTATTTTCATATTTCATTCACTTCTCAATTCAAAGGATTTCTTTTCTCTTTTCGGCAAACTTTCTAATTATTTTACACAAAAGGATTAGGCGTCTGGGGTCCATTTACTATTATTCTTTAGGTAATTATTTACCTATCCGAGGCATCTTAACCCACATACTTGGGTCCATCTAGTTTATTTTTATCAATTTCCAACTTAAGAAGATCAGATCTTTGATGTCCAAAATCTGTTTACTAATATTCTTTTAAAGCATAACTGCTAATTTTGGGCTCAAGCTCTACTGAGGCTTTTGTTGGAACCAGATCCATTTCATAGCAGGTGAAATAGGTAAATTTCCAAAAATAATAATATTATTTAGATCTTAATAGGCAAACATGGTCTATTAACTAGCATTAGATCTAACCTATATATCTAAATAAAATCATATTTTATTTAAGACATTATATATTTAATTAACTAAACAAATTAATTGATTTTACTCAATGATTACTTTGAATATGTCTCACATATTAATAACATGGCATGATAGTCTCATGATGTACAAACATGTGTATAACAACACACACATATTCTAGATTTATATATATCGTATATACATATATATTATACTTTAATAAGCATACGATAATTTCATATGAATTTCGTGAATATAAATGCCTAATCATACATACATACACACACACACACACACACACATATATATATATATATATATATGTTTAAATATACTATAATATGTGTATATTTTTGGTATACATATATTTATAGTACTATATATATATATTGTTTGGATATTTATATGTGCATAAACATATATTGCCATATTAAAATTTATATAAATAGTAATCAAAGAACGTCAAATGAAAGAAATTTCAATTTATCACTTGCTAAGGAAATATCTAATTAGTATCTAAAAGAAAAGGGAAAGTCTTTTGACCTTCCTCTCTTTTAAACTACTAATTAAAATTAGATTCAAACCATATATTGTAATTTATATATACCATATTTAATCATAGCCTAGAATAAGTGAATGTGAGATTTGATATTACACAAATTGTGACTTGAGTAAAATGGTCAAAAAATTAGATATATATAATATAAATAGATTTAACATATTATTATTTTCATATGTTTTTAATTTTAACTTTATAAATTAAACAGCACACACACACGCACACGCACATGTATGTGTGTGTATAGACAAACCTCCATATAATTATAAATTAAGTTTATGTGTGTATATATATAATAATTAAAAAAATAAATTTCAAATTTTATTCTAACCAAATAGAAAACAACATATCATAATTTAAAAACAAATTCAAGACATCAATTTTTAGATCCACATTAACATACATGCTTGAGTACAACTAAAGTAAATGATCATTGTATATATTTGTGTATGCATATAATTAAATTATTCAATAATATATAAAAAATATTTGAAAAGACCTATTTACAAATACATAAAACAAATTAAATAGACCAGAGTTTCATGTTTGATTTTCCCCTTTTGAATTTTACTTATAAAAAACATATTATAACAAATCAAACTTCAATAAAATTCAATGACAATTAAGTATGTGTTATATAAACTAATTTGGGTTAGATGTGATAATGTGTAAGCATATAAATAAATAAAGATTTATCTTTACAAATCCAGCCCTTCGTGACACTTTGATTTGTGAGAATCAACTCATAGACTCTTTGAATCTGATCTCTCTAAATCGAATGTACCACGTTTTATAACTTTTATCTGATGTCGTTAGGTTAGAAAATGGGTTCCACCATAGCGGATTGGAGAATGAAAATAGGGGCCATGGAAGACGAAAATAAGGAAGAAAAATCGATTAATTTTGAATGAATTATAGAGTTTAGTTTTATAGAGAGGATTAAAACATTTCTCATTCTCTCTTTAAAATTCCCTCTTTTAGTTCTCAATTAACTCAAGATATAATATCTAAAAGATTCCCTCTAACTTTGTGGATGGCCATACATGATCCATTTGTTGAAAAAAATCACAAAACCATTGATTATTGATATTTGAAGCCCATATATATATACACATACACATATATAACTTTTATATACGCATCCAAATAGTTACTAATAACACCCAAAACATTTCTAGGAACTACCCCATGTACTAGTAACATCCCAAACATCAAATACAATAATAATTAATATTTCTTGAATATTAATTAATTAAATTAATTTATAACTCTTTATATACTAATTAAATCATGGGGTTTTTCAAAGAATTCACAAATACAGCTGTCAAACTCGTAGGTGTGCATTCAGTTAATGACTAACATAGAGCAATTCAAATATTAATGTTCAAACATTACCTTATCTAGTGGGGTGTAAATTTGGTCAAATTCATTGCTAATAGATCTTTTCAGTAAAATCATATTTTACACTACTTTAAGCAGTAACAATAATGACAATAATTTGCATACGTTCTCTTCTCTAAAACTATATCACTTAAGGATGTATGGAATTTATTACTGGAAAAAGCTCCAAAATTATCCATATTCCCCTTTATCAGCCAATAAAAAAAGTCTTTGGTTTGGCAATAACATTTATTATTAATTGTTTTACTCTGGCCAGAGATTTGGACATTGAGTTGATTATAATTAAACGTAATAACAACCTAATACAACCGAGGATACGAATTGTCTATGGGATAGTGCTTCAGTCCCTATGCTTCAACTCAGACCTAACCATAATCGTCCGATGGATGCCATGGCATGATTAACTATAATCAAAGTCGAGTATCCACATTGAAGTTTCATAGTATATCAAGTTAAGGGAACCGTGTAACATCATCACATTGAGATTTCCTGTTTAAACCTATTGTTATTAACCGACAGAAAACTTCAGATAAGTCATTTCACAGTTATCCAATAACTACGAGTATGTAACCACTTGGTAGCATAAGACAACCTGCACCTCCCAACACACCGATCCGAAGCTAGGGTGAATTTAGACTCATGTCGGTGCCAAGAAGTAAGAACTAGCTTGTTATTAAACATTATAGAGACTAGAAATATATTGATAAAATCTGAGACATTCTACACTTTCAGATCTCATGGTGGAAGGAAATAAAATATAAACATAGAAAATAACCATCTCAGAAAAGATAGTCCTAAAATAATACGTAGTTAAAATCCAGAGTATACAAAATGCAACATAAAGTCTGATAAATGTCAAATATGATAAATCATTACATGGAGAGTAATAGATAATAATAAGCAACTCCACCGCCAAGCTCGCCTCTCTACATACTAATTATTGGGCCTATCACCTGTTGCCTTGTTCTCTTGTGGTAGGAGAAAAAGAAAGGAAATGAGTTGGTTAGACAAAAGTCTGGTGAATGAGTTACGTCATTAATATATGGTGATTATATGCAATTGACTTCATTTATAACTTACGTGACCTAGGGTGTCCTACTTATGTCTGTGAATCACTAGTTCCATTTATTTAAGGAGTATAGTTTTAACATGCCTACAATAAAATCTAGTGAAGGCTTACACTAAGGTCGAACAACTAATTGATCCTCAAAATGAATTATGGATCGGCTAACCACTACTGGAACTACTCCAACACAGGATCTTACAATATCAATGTTAAGGCTACATTTTCAAATTACGACTACATGTATCCTTTTTACGCATTGAGGGGGAGCCTGAAATGCCAACTCATGCCAAAGACATCCCAAGGTCACTACATCCTTGTCCACCTCTCGATGGTAATGTAATGCCTCTTATTGCACCCCATCGAGGTCTTCACCAACACAATATCACATCCACGTCGCCATACATACTAAGAAACTCCCATTAGTGTTGGGCCACACACTTCTCCAATCATCATCATCAGTGTGCATGTACACCGTAAAACCTCCTGTGAGTGCAATTTGCGATAAAATCGCCCCAGTCGGAAGTTAACCCCAAAGAATAAATAATGCATAGACCTTGTTGCCTGCTCACACAGCTATCTAGTTTCGTAATGTCCAAGAGTCCCAAACCTACGGAGCTAATTTCCCTGCTAATACTAACACGCACAAGCACACACAGATATATATATATATATATATATATATATATATATAATTATTAACTTGGGCCTTAGGACGAGGTTCAGAATTTGCCCAGAATTCATCAACCAGTCGATCGCTGGTCACTGGGATAGTCTATCGCTTGCTGTCGACCGGCTCTAGTGAGCATGTCGAATGGTGGTGGATATTCTTTTTATTTCTTTGGGTTTAATTTTTTCGTTCTTATTTATTAATTGGAAAAGTAAACTGTTAATTATAGGAAATCCAATTTTGTCAGTCTACAATCTCCGATATTTTCGATTATAATTTCATAAACATGTTTGTTATCGAAACGAATTAAATCATGTTTAGAATTAACATATATCAGTCTAAATTCAATTCAACAAAAAGGGTATTCAACCTAAACCAATTTTTATCCAACAGATTTACTTTATCCAGATTTAGATTAGATAAGAATCATATTCAAATATGTTAAACTCTTATTCAATTTCCAATCTATTACAATTACTTGATAAATAATATTCTTGATTTAACCTAACTAATTCCTAATCAAATAGGATATAAACAATGTAAATTACATATAATATTAATTATAAACCCACTTATCTCTTAAAAGCTATCCCCGTCTCAATATGCTTGGAATCGATGTCGCTTGGTGTAACACTCTCCTTGATTTAATTTGATTCTTCCTCCTTTAATCCTTTGAATTTTATTTTAATTATATTTTTTGAAGAATTTTTTATTTGATGAGAAAGATGGTTCAGATTTTAGGGAGATAGAGTTTTGTTATGCTCAAATGTAATTAGGGCTCTAATTGTTAGCTTACGGTTCTATTTATAGAGGTAAAAACCAATGATAGCTATTTTATCTAATATTATAAAATCCGGGCCATTCGGCTAGGACAAAACCCTAGCCCAGAAACTTTGACCGGTCAACCACTTGACTTGGAGCAGTCGACCTAGGGGTCAATCGGTCAGGGTCGGGGTGTCGACTGTTGGAGCTTCTCTTTCTCTGTTAGTTCTATTCATATCTTTACCCAACCCTTCCCCTTCTCTGTTGAGCTTTAGAATTTCGTCCTTATTTTTATCTAGCAAGATCTCAAAATAATTTTGTTTTTCTTCTTATACTAGTAATTAAGATAAAGCTTTTAAAGCAATATAAAGGTAATTCAAAATGAGAAAATAGAATTTGGATGGTAATTTACCTGTAGTGGAGTTGTTGAGGCCCTTGGCTTGAAGGATTGGGATCTTTGGATACTGGAAGAAGGATGATCAAGGTCACTAGGCTAAATGGGGTGACACAACCAAGATGACCTTGTGGTGGTGGTGTACCATTGGTTCCATAGTTAGAGTTAGGAGAAAGAAAGTCCTCAGCTGCATGAGCTGAATCATGAAAAGCCCCTAATATACCCTGGCCATTACCTCTTGATCCACCATCTCCATCCCTTTTTGGTGAACCATCCTTAGCAGGGCCATCAGCTGGATCATAATTGTCTATATCATCTCATTATTGTCGTCATCGGATCTGCCTTCCTCTTCACTCTCCAATTCATTATTATCGGACGAAAGATCATCAGGATCTAAATACGTCTCGGGATCAATAGGATCGTCATCCCTTAATGTAGAAAAATTCCTGGAATGCAATCAAGAAGGATGTAAAATTTCCCTTTGTAATCCACAACAGTATAACAAAGAGAAGGGAAGTCCAAATCTGGACATCGGTCAATGTTATCTTTATATGCATTAAAACTACCTCAGGATTTGATCCTTCTAATGGATAAGAGCTTCATTCAAGAAGGAAGATATCCTAGTATTTATTTCGTGTATGGATGTCTTTGATTTCCTAAGTGAGAGGTTATTCTTTGATAATTTCTTTTCTAGAATCAAAACTTTAGCCGAAACCTCTTTAAGTTTGCAAATCTCAACCCGAGGTTGTTTTCTTTCCTCACGATTCAATGAAAGCTCCACTTCCAAATTCTTTAACTTTTCATCCAAGTCATGAGCTTTGTTCTTCTCTAAATCCAATGAAGATATGATCTGTGCATTCTTGGCGGAAAGAGAGTTGTTATTGTTTTGAAGACTCTTAACTTCATTCTCTAGAATCTTTAACTTCTCAAATAGTGAAGAATTTAGATCTTGCAATGATGACATATCTCAAGAGGAAGATGAAGACAATTGCTGAAGGAGGAATAAATGTTTTTTAATCAAAAAAAATCCTAGATGTTAAAAGTGCATCGACCAATTAACTTAACATGTGAAAAGAAAAGAAAAGCATACAAGAAAGAGTTGCTGTAAAGGGAGATAAGAACGTATTTTGAAAAAGGAAAGGATGCCTCATATGAACCCAAAGAAGTAATGGTAGGAGATTAAAGGATATGCATTGATTATTCTTTGAAACCCAAGAGGCAAGAAGCTCCCGCGCTAGAGCTTAAGGGAGGAGCATCTTGCTGAAGTGGTGAATCAGTCCCTATTGCCGATGAAGGAAGGATAAATAATTCTTGATTAGCGAGGTCATGATATCAATAACTAGTCTCTGAACAGGTAGTAAGGAAGAAGTAAAAGTTGCAAGGATATCAGAAGAAGGAACAATAGTCAACGTCAAAGTAGGATCCACCTCTTTAGATTTTTTAAGCGGGGATTCAGAGGAGATTTAAGCACCGCTAGATTCCTTTTACTTCCGAGTCTTAGCCGAAAAAAAGTTCTCCCTTTGCAGTAGTCAAAGATGATGAAGAGGCTTTAGAAGTGAGAGGTAGAGGTGGTTTGCTGAGAGCTTACAGAGAAGAAGACAAATTTAAAGGATCCTTGCCCAATGAAGAGAGAGTTGGATTGACCAAACAAACATTGAAATAATAGAAAGCTTAAGTAGTTAAGTAACATAAACTACCATTTCCTTAACATGAAAATAAAAATAATGAAACCTAGAGGATATCCACGGCTATTAGAAGATGAGCACTAAATATGAGATTTCATCAAGAAAACTTTGGCCTTTGTGACGGTAAGGGATGAGGAGACATATCTATTCCTTTTTATAATAGGAGGCTAGACCAAAATTTGATGGAATGGCCAAACCAAGGAGTATCTCCTTAGTTTCTCCTTAATAAGGAGCCTCAATCGACCTCTTGAGTATTAGATGGCGTCTCCAAGCTTATCAGTTTTGCTAAAACTTTAGGGTTGATGTCTTTTGAGATATAATCTGAAAAGTAGAGGTTAGCATGAAATAATAGTAAAATAAAAAAGGAAAATATGACACTAGAAACCTACTGGGGATGGAGAATTTCATGGAGATCTCAGGAGAAAAGCATCTCACATAGTATAATCATTGGCTCCAATCCTTTGTATTATTAATAGAATCAGTAAGTAGCCCACTATCGGCAAGGTAGAAATAGAATACAGAACCCTCAGGTTGAAACTTAAATCTTTGGAGAGTGGTGTTATCCCGCCTTTTGGCAAGGCCGTGACACCAAAAAGTCAACTGGAAAACAAAAGACAGTTCGTCGTAAAAGTTCGTTATACACTGTTTCACCAAGGATATCGATGAATTTTGTCCAAGCCCGAATCAGGTTACATTTGATAGGACATGACAAGCAAAGCCATGAAAGCCAGCGTTTCAAATTTCAGGTTAATCGGAGTTCGTATGAATGAGATATGATCGATACAAGTTAGAGAAAATACACTGTTCGTATCCATGGAGGAAGGTTGGATTTCGAATCGATCTTGCTCGACTCGATCAGCAGCATGATGACGACCTGTTCGTATCGATCCGGTTCAAGTCGAACCTTGGCCGTGCTATTCGAATCCATCGGATTCGTGTCGGTCAGTGTGGAGATATTCATCGAAGGATTGAGGTGGTGGACTATTCGAAACCATCAGGTTCGTATCCATCGGAATAACATCGCCTTAATCCATTCGAACCTAGTTTTGTATAGTTCGAATCCATCAAGTTCGTATCCCCCTTCATATCCTCGTTCGTACCGATCAGTTCCCCAAGTACTGCTTTGTATCGATCAATTTCGTATCCATCTTCAACCACTGTTTCGAATCGATCAACTCCGCGCCCATGCATACTGCAAATCAATACGAGGCACATGTAGTTGATTGATTCAAACCTGGGAAAGCGTGGCGAAACTCATGGATACGACGCGGCCAACTCGGAGAGAAAAGAGGATCGGCACGAGAAGGGCGCGCCACATCACCGCATTGTCACATGCGCAATCGATTCGACATGGACCGATTCGAACTAATGGATTCGAACCAGACAGCCATCGAGCAATTTAAACTCGTATCGATCATATCTCCCAAACCACTGGTCCAAATGCTACGAAATTTTCACATAAGCTTGTGCACATGTTGAAGAATGTCCACACCAAATTTAAGCTTGATTGGACGCTTTCTTGATCGATTCGAATGGATTTCGAATCGATCCCAAAGTGGGCCCAGATTTCCTGAAGGCGGACACGTGGGCCCCCTCACGTGCCAGAAGTGGTCTCCCGAAATTTAAGCGAAATATCAGCCTCCTACGCCTATAAATAGCCCCCTGAATACAATAGAAAAGGGATCTTTGGCTATTCAGCGTCCAGACTCTGCCGGATTCAATCCTACACTTCATCACCACTGTTGTATTCGAATTTCAAAGTATTAATCCACTGCAACCTGTTGTAATCAGTTGTAATCATCAAGTGAATATCAATAAAGTTATCAGCTTCAGAGTGGACGTAGGCAAGATCGCCGAACCACTATAAATCCTGTGTCATTTACCATTTTTATTGAGTTTCCTGAGTGATTTGCATACTTATTTTTCTACATATTTGATATCTGTGATCTGTGATTGCGAACTGGTGCTTTCAACGACAATTGGGTGTTTGTGACCAATTTTGGCGCAAACATTTTGGTGCTTTCACTGAGAACACTAATTCAGGAGTTCTATCATTTGAAAGTTGAATCAGAAGGCTAAGAGATTTAGATCCGAAGAATCATGACAAGACAAACAAGTAGAAGGCAGAGACCAGAGCAAAGTCAACATGAAGGGAGTCAAGAGGCTTCCTCGAGGGCAAACCAAGCATCGATCTTCATCACCAGGGATGAGATGGAGACAATGATGAAGAGACAGGAAAAAATGATCCAGAATTTGCTTCAACAGATTGGACAACTTGGAGCGCAAAATCAGGGAACAACCAGAGTCCAGAACGGGGAAGGACCGTCTGACGCAACGCCGGAGCTGGGGGGCACACACTTAGAGCATGTTGATCCAATCCCGGGAAGAGATTCAGGGACATCCGAGCAACCTGGTGGCAATAGAGGGATGAACGCTCAGCCAGGGGGGCAGAACGAAGGTGACACTCAAAGATCACAGCCTGACGACAACGACAGGTTGGCAGAGATGGTCAGACGGGCCATGAGGGGCGAACTAGTCAATAGAGATCTGGAGGATGTGCATAGGAGTCCCTTTACTCCTACGATCAGGCAGGCCAGGAACCCACCAAACTTCAAGCTACCATCGGTGGAAATGTATGATGGGCGGACAGATCCAGCGGTCCATCTAACGGAGTATATGAGGCACATGGAAGTGCTGGGGGCATCACAGGAAGTCATGGCCCGGTGCTTTCCATTGTATTTGTCGGACATTGCAGCGCTATGGTTTAGACAACTGGAGAGTGGCTCCATTGGGACTTGGACAGATTTGACAGAAAGGTTTATGAGACAATTCAGTGTTCATATTTCGAGACCTAAGAACGTGATGAGCTTCCCGACTCTAAAACAAAAGGTCGGGGAATCTTTGAGGAGTTTTCTGACGCGATTTAATGCGGCAGCAGCATCAGTGGATCGACCAGATCCATCTATGGTCATGATGGCAGCTGTATCTGAAATATTTGATGGCACGAAGTTCAAGAATTCACTAACTAAGGATCCACCTACGGACCTGGGAGAGTTTTATCACGAAGCCGAAAAGTTTTTGCGATTAGAGGATGCTCGTATGGAGAGAGAAGAAGAAATCGATGTTTACACAGTTAGAGGCGGTAATTCACCCGGAAAAGGTGAAGAGACTGGTAAAGGGAAGTGAAAGGCTGAAGAAAATGATGACAGGTCAAAGCGGCAACGGAGGGAGCCGCGATTTACCACCTATTCAGAACTGAACGAGGGTTTGGAGCAAATCTACCAAGACACCCGAGAACAAGTCGCCTATCGTAGACCAATGCGACGGAATCCAACTACCGATGAGAGAAAATCAGACAAATATTGCTTATTCCACGAGCTGAATGGACACAACACAAATGACTGTAGACACCTGAAGGATGAGATAGAAGGGCATATCCGGAACGGTAGGCTACTTCGGTATGTGAGGAGGCGAGCTCCGACGGTGGAACCAGAGCGACCACCGTCTACATCAGCTAGGGGTGACCCCGAGCCGGGGCACCGTATGGTTATCAATTGATTGAAATAACGATGAACAAGTCGTAGACTTCTCACTAACACGGTTAAATTATTTACACATGTGAGAGATCGCGAACGATCCACAGACATGCTCTGAATGACCATTGACCATATCGTAATGAGAATTTACACTTTGACATCCTTGCTTTGCTATTGTTTTGTTTTGATTCGAACGTTTGGACTTAGTTTGTTTGGACATTTCTGTTATGGAATTCATGTGAACGTTAATTTGATATTTGCAATTCTGTAGAAGAAGTTACTCGCGTATGCTTTGGATCGCGAACCATCCACAAGCACACCTTGTACGGCGTCGAACCGCCACGATCGCTGATTCAGAAATTCACTCGACCTCGAACGGTCACCATTAGCCTCGAACGGCACCCGACCGCGAACGGTCACACTTCATCTAGTATAACATTCGATCGCGAACGATCACATATTTTCCTCGTACGGTGCACGATCACGAACGATCACATTCTTCTTTCCACGTCACCCGACCGCGAACGGTCATCATTAGCCTCGAACGGCACCCGACCGCGAACGGTCATCATTAGCCTCGAACGACACCCGAACGTGAACGGTCACAATTCACCCCGTATGACATTCGATCGCGAACGATCACATTCTGCCTCGTGCGGCATCCGATCGTGAACGATCCCATTTTATCTCGTGCACCATACGACCACGAACGGTCACAATCCATCATAATTCGTCTAGAACGACATCCGATCGCGAACGGTCACAACTCGTCTAGAACGACATCCGACCGCGAACGGTCCCATTTCTTTATTTGCCGCGAACGGCATCCGACCGCGAACGGTCCCATTTCTTTAATTGTCCGCGAACGGCATCCGGCCTCGAACGGTCCCATATTACCTCAAATAACTTACGGTCGCAAACGATCATCATTCGTGGTCAGGAAAGACTATCAAGTACTTTACAGGTCGATAATAGGATATGAACATCCAGCTTATAGAACTACAAAACACACCTTCCTATCGCAAGGCATGTTTTGGGAGGCAAATGTTATCCCGCCTTTTGGCAAGGCCGTGACACCAAAAAGTCGACTGGAAAACAAAAGACAGTTCGTCGTAAAAGTTTGTTATACACTGTTTCACCATGGATATCGATGAATTTTGTCCGAGCCCGAATTAGGCTACATTTGATAGGAGATGATAAGCAAAGCCATGAAAAGCCAGCGTTTCAAATTTCAGGTTAATCGGAGTTCGTATGAATGAGATATGATCGATACAAGTTAGAGAAAATACACTATTCGTATCCATGGAGGAAGGTTGGATTTCGAATCGATCTACCTCGACTCGATCAACAGCATGATGACGATCTGTTCGAATCGATCCAGTTCAAGTCGAACCTTGGCCGTGCTATTCGAATCCATCGGATTCGTGTCGGTCAGTGTGGAGATATTCATCGAAGGATTGAGGTGGTGGACTATTCGAAACCATCAGGTTCGTATCCATCGGAATAACAACGCCTTAATCCATTCGAACCCAGTTTTGTATAGTTCGAATCCATCAAGTTCGTATCCCCTTTCATATCCTCGTTCGTACCGATCAGTTCCCCAAGTACTGCTTCGTATCGATCAGTTTCGTATCCATCTTCAACCACTGTTTCGAATCGATCAACTCCGCGCCCATGCATACTGCAAATCAATACGAGGCGCATGCAGTTGATTGATTCAAACCCGGGAAAGCGTGGCAAAACTCATGGATACGACGCGGCCAACTTGGAGAGAAAAGAGGATCGGCACGAGAAGGGCGCGCCACATCACCGCATTGTCACATGCGCAATCGATTCGACATGGACCGATTCGAACTAATGGATTCGAACCAGACAGCCATCGAGCAATTTTAACTCGTATCGATCATATCTCCCAAACCACTGGCCCAAATGCTACGAAATTTTCACAGAAGCTTATGCACATGTTGAAGAATGTCCACACCAAATTTAAGCTCGATTGGACGTTTTCTTGATCGATTCGAATGGATTTCGAATCGATCCCAAAGTGGGCCCAGATTTCCTGAAGGCGGGCACGTAGGCCCCCTCACGTGCCAGAAGTGGTCTCCCAAAATTTAAGCGAAATATCAGCCTCCTACGCCTATAAATAGCCCCCTGAATACAACAGAAAAGGGATCTTTGGCCATTCAGCGTCCAGACTCTACCGGATTCAATCCTACACTTCATCACCACTGTTGTATTCGAATTTCAAAGTATTAATCCACCGCAACCTGCTGTTATCAGTTGTAATCATCAAGTGAATATCAATAAAGTTATAAGCTTCAGAGTGGACGTAGGCAAGATCGCCGAACCACTATAAATCCTGTGTCATTTACCGTTTTTATTGAGTTTCCTGAGTGATTTGCATACTTATTTTTCTACATATTTGATATCTATGATCTGTGATTGCGAACTGGTGCTTTCAACAACAATTGGGTGTTTGTGACCAATTTTGGCGCAAACAAGTGGCAAGCAAACATAAAATTGAAGGGATTGGTCATCGGACTTTAGTTCTTTGAGTAATAGGAAAAGAGAGTAAATGCAGCCGTATGAGTTCAGGGTAAGCTGTATAGGGGCAACCTAAAAAAAGGCAGAATTCTAGTAATGAAACCATTGAAAGGCATGTAGCAGGTGATAGAGTTAGGGGTATGCCCTAGGGGCAATTATGTAATTTGTTACATATATCTAACTCGTTGACCAATCTTGTTCGAAATAAAGGTATTTTCTTTCTATTATATACTTGATATAATGTGGTTATATTAATTAATAAATTTAATTAAAAGTATATTTAATAGAAAATCCATAAATGGTATGTTTTGTGATAGTAGTTACAAAGTGTTGTAACCATGAGTAATTTATCACAATGAAACAAATATACCATTTTAAATGTTCCTAGTCAAGATGCATCAAAACTGGATATCGATGTATCCGTTGAGACTATAGTACGTAACGCTCTCCAAATGTTGGGCTATGTATTACTCATGACTACTTGGGGTACCAAGGGGTTACATACTGATATTTATTGGATAACTATGGAATGACTCACTCAATAGTTTTCTGTTGGTTAATATAACTAAAGTCAAATAGAAAATATTGATGTGACTAATTTACACAATTCTTTCGACTTGAGAATACTTTCAACCTTCAATATGAAAAACTCTGCTTTGATTATAGTCAAATCATGGAACGACATCCATCAAGTGATTATAGTTGGGTCAAGGGGAAGTATTGGAAGGAAGACACCATTCAAGAGAGGATTCGTCACTTCAGTTATATGAGGTTAGTATCATGGTCAACTCAGGTCAACCCAAGGTCAAAATCTCTGGCCAGAGTAGTACGGTTAATAATAATTATTATTATTGAACCAAGGATTTTGTGTTTGGACTATAGAGTTGAATATGGACAATATTGGAATTTTGACCATTACCAAATTCCATAAATCCAAAGTGATACAGTTTTTGACGAAGAGAATTGGTGTATATAAATGTCACTAATGGGTAATGCTTATTAAATTAAATAAGCTTTTACTGAAAATGAATAAGCGATAAATTTGGCCATAATGTCGCACCACTTTCTAAGTGACGTGTGAATGTTAACATTCGAATAGTTCGGTGTTAATTGCTGACCAAATATACACCCAAGAGTTACACAACTGAAATTAGGCCTGTCAACGGATACTTTCAGATGCGGATAGTGCCATATCTACATCCGCATCTGAAATGATTTTCGGATATCGGATATCCGCATCCACGGATACGGACGGATATCGGATAATTATCATATCCGCTAACGACCGATAAATCAAGAAATATAAATATAAATTTTAAGTTTAACATAAATTTTTTTCAATCCAATTGATCATAAAAGTATTAACTATAAACAAATATGGCGATAATAAATAGTTTTGACCGGTTAATAAGCATTAAATGTATATAATATAAATTATTAACTTGATAAAACAACAAATAAATATCTTTCATTATACTAAAATACACACAATTTGTACTATAATATTGACAAAGACCGGACGAATAATTTTCGGATGCGGATGTCTTCGTATCCGTATCCGCATCCATTTTTTGGATATCGGATATTATCCGCTTTTCGGATACGGATGCGGACGGATTTCGGATTTTTCGGGTATCCATTGACAGCCCTAACTGAAATGATGAATTCCCTTAAGACCAAATGATTTAATTAGTTTATAATTGTTATAAATAATTTAAATTAATTTATAATTATGAAATATTAATTATTAAAATTTGAATATGGTTTGAGAAATAATTTTTTATATATTTATAATAGTTATAAATGTACCAATAGATATACGATATCGATAAGTGATTAAATTAGATTTAATTGCGTAGCATTTCGGCTTGGGCTTAAATGAGTTTAAAGCCCATCAATAGGGCTGCAAATTTCAGTTTTGACAAGTTATTGGAGGCGGCTAAAACTTTGGATTAGACCGAGAGATGGATGGCTAAGATTAAGAGAGAATAGGTAATGAGATTGTCCTAATATCTCTCTTGTACAAGGCTATATATATGGGTCTCTAAACCCTTAATCAAAAACAACTTTTGGCTGCCATAATTATCAAGTTTGCTGGCTGAATTAATCCCCATATCAGTTCTAAAAATCTTAAATCAATTCAAGTTAAGTAAAAGCACTATTTAATAGAAAAGGTCGACGATTCCAGACTTGCAATCTGACGGAACGAGCATAACTAGAGAAGGGAATTCATTGATTCAAGTGGACTCAAAGGCATCATCAATTGGTATTTTACTTATATATTACAGTAATCATATCATATTTTATGATTTAATATTGATTAATCCCAAATCTGTATATATATTAATGCTGTATATCTAGTTAGGTGAGATTTTCGTAGGTATATGTAGTTGTCACAAATTAGTTTGATTATGTGCATGCTTATATTATTTTGTGTTATAATTTATGTATAAAAAATCCAATTTGCTGTAAAAAAAAATTGCCATTATTAATTATTTTATGTATGTTTATATATTGATTTAAATATAGACTAATGTATATTTTAAACATATAATCACATATATGTATATTTATACTGTATAAATAGCTTAGAATTTTTCATTACACCTATTTATACATAATATGAATTATCAAATTCAAAAATAAATTTTTTATATATATAAATAATTTTAAATTATCTTTTATTGATTATTTGAATTATTTATTATATCTAAAATAACCATTGCACTAAAAATTAGATTTTATATTTTTAAAAATTACTACATCTATGTAGTAACCCACAGAAAAAATTTCAGAATTTTTTGTTAAGGTTTAGTATTTTTATTAATTAAACTACTTCAGTTGAACATTTCTTTTATTTATTAAAAATAATATTTTATTTCAAAAAATCATGAAATTTTTTTAAACCTATATTTTATGATCCTAAATTTTCTTAAATTTTAAAATTTGATTTTTCAATATCTATTACTAGTATTTTAATTAATATTATCAAAACTATTTATTATATATATATATAATAATAATGATGATAAAATTATAAAATTATTATTTTATGTTTGTTATGCTAATTTTGATCTAGAAATTTTTTTAATATATATATATATGAAGTATTTGAATGTAATTAATTATTCATATATATACATTTTATTTAACCTTATATATATATATAATTTTAATTATTATATATATATGTGTATGTATAATTTTGTATGTTTAAATATGTATATATATTTATACAAATGTTTTAAATTATTTATATATTTAATTTTGAGACTTTTAGTTATAAAATATATTTTAAATATATGTATACGTATTTATATAAATATACTTTGCATTATAGATTTATGCACATATTTTGACAACATACAATACATACGAAATGAGCTAATGTGTCTGTTGCGATATAAATCCCAACATCTATATACGGGCATATTATACCCTTCACGGATTATTATATTACACATGCAGACATATAGTATATGTATATCGTACATGTATATATATAAATTAAATCATTCAATTAACTTTACATAACAAAATACTTAAATTTAAATAAAATACGTGATTTTATTTTAAAAAAATTTAGAATTGTTCTAAATGAATTAGACTTTATAGGCCCAATAAAGATCCACTAGGATAAAAAAATTGAAATACACCCACCACTACCGCTGCGGGCTGGCCCAGTTCCAACAATGGTATCGGAGCCTAATAGCCTATGCGGTCTAAATTAGTCTTGTTAGGGCTAACTTATTAAGCTTGCCCACTCAGTACGGTGTCTAGAAAGGTAATGTCTAGGATTGGAATGGGTAATCAAGTACCCTATCATATCTGGTTAACGGCCTGGCCTGAAAGGTGAAGTGAGCCCAAAGATTGCCCATAATAGAAAAGGCCCAACTTAATTTGGGCCTTGGGCTAATTTTCAAAATTGTCTTGAAAAATAAAGTAAAAGATTTTAAATTTAATTGTTAAATTTAAAATAAAATATATGTTTATTATAATAGTTATAATGTTACTTAATTTTCAAAATGTTTGAAAAACAAAATAACATAATTTTCAAAAATTATAAATTTTATTAATAAGTTAATAAATCAAATGTATGTGCATGTAGTAAATATATTATGAAATATATTATGATAGTTTAAAACATTTAAGATATCATAAATATGCATGCATATATATGAATAATGATTTTCGAAATCAAGATAATTTTATTAAATTTAATTAAAAGGCTAATTAATTGAAATTATAATTACATAGTATATGATATATGTGTTATACTATAAAGGTTATAATACATAATAAATATAACTGTTATACAATATAAAAATAATTAAAATGTTAATTAATTAAAATTAATTAAATATGATTTAGTTAATATAATATTATACACAAGACTATTATATAAGTAATGTGAAATATAACTATATAACAAAAAAACTTATATGATATGAATGTATAAACTAAAAGTGGAACATTAAAGAAACCAAAATAGACTTAAGGAATAAACACATACGTAAATGTACGTATACTATGATTTCAGATGTGTCTAACACTTGAATCACGAGGGTATTTCATGAGAAATACATTATTCCTTAAGTCGATATCACTCAATATAATATATTGAAGATTATGAATCTTCAATATAACGTTGTCCTCTACCATATGTATATTAATAAATTACTTGCATACTCCTTAGTTGTTGAGCAAACTCAAGCTGGGGATGTTATGTGTAGTATTATTAATATATTGAACAGATAAGGTAAGGTGATTATATATATTTGTTGAGCAAACTCACAGTACATATACTATACTTAGGCCATCACGATATGGTAGGTATGAGTGAATAATCTCTTTCGATTTGTTGAGCAAACTCAAGGTCAAAACAAGATTATGACAAGGAAAAATGGGTTAGGAGTTGTATGTGATACAACCGATAAGGAGTTATCCATCATTTGTGGGGCTATGATTTGTTGAGCAAACTTAAGGTCAGAATACCAAGACAGATGAGTCCTAACACCCATTAGTGAATTCGAAAGACTTCTGTGTTTCATCTTAGGGTTTGGAGAAACATAAAGACTAGTGGGAGCCTTATTGGAAAAATGAATTGGTAACATTTAACCTTTCTAATAGTGTAAGAACATATGTTAAATAATGTTATAATTATCTACAATGATAAATTTGTGCATTTAATATGATTGAAAAAATGTTTATATATTAACATATACAAATGAACTGAATTGAAAGTTGACAAATGGAAATATAATACTGTAACGACCTGGTATTTCGACCCATTCGCATCCGCACATGTCGGACTTGAATTGCTCAAAACAACAGATTGTTAATTTTATATTTGGCAAAACTCAGCATATACTATAAATAAATCAATCACAGAATCACAAACATAGAGTATTACAACAATAAGCAGCAGAAATAGATAAATAGTAGTTCATGAAGCTACTATATAAAACATCAGAGTTTAAAGTAAAATACAATAGACTATCTAAAATACAATGTAGTCTCAAATACAAACAGATGACAAGTCTGAACAAAACAACTGGATAGCTGAAAGCTGAATAGATATAGATGGATCTTCAAGCAAAACCCCAAAGCTCCAAAGCTGAGTCCCAAATGCTGTGACACTCAGTCTGACCCGAGCATAAAGCAAAACACAAAACACTCGAGTCAGGATTAACATTCTTATATTAATAAATTCAACTCAAGTAAAATGTCAACTGAAATACAAGTAACTTAAAGGATGTTTGGGATTTCCATCCTCTAAGGATCCGTGGAACTGTCTACTATGTAGTAATATAAGCTATTATGATACGTCTATAGTAAAGTAAAAGTATTAAAATAGCGTTAAGGTGTTACCCATATCCACCTTAACACATTTTTATATATTCCCATAGTCTATACAGTATCGTAATTCCTTCGTAAACTGGAGGGCTATCAGAGGGCACTCCATAGGTATGGTACAAACCAAACTCGTAGAAGGCGCGATAGGGCATGCGACAAGGCACTCGAGGCAATGCCAAGGTAGATATACCGTTTGCGTATCCGGACTGGTGGTAACGCATAGCAGCTACTACCGCCCACCTCGTGACACACTCCCAAATCAAAGGGTGCACCCAATCAAATCACAAAAGCAATAGAATGGTATTGGAGAAATGTGACCGATCGGAGGAATGACCTCACTTGGCCCGGCGTGGCTCCTGTTTTAGCCGCATCAAGCTAACTCACGGGAGTTAGGGCTACATAAATACCATATAGAATCATCACCAAACCATCCTACTTTATTCCGGAATCTCCACCACATACATAGTTGTTAAAGTGGTTGTGACGACCGCCCATGACCCCTGCACTGAACATAGGAGTAGTGCGCTGTAAAGTGTGCCAGGCAGCCATGGACGGTTGCCAGGGTTAAATTAAAACAGCAGAATCTATCGTATAACTCACAGCGCATGGATAAAATAAAATAGAAAGTATATATAGTGAAGCTTTACAGAACAGAATCTCTATTAAACCTCATAATAGTTGGATACAAACATATGAATAGTCAATACATCAAGCCTCCCTACATAACACTCAGAGAATTATACAAAGCAGCGGAACATCCAGTACATATAGTAAGAAAATAATATGCAAGCCTCCAGCTCGTCTTCGTCATCAGCATCGTCGGAAACTAAGAACAGCACCTGTCACCTGCTACCTAGTCTGTCCATCCCAAAGTGGATGAACAGCCCAAGGCAATAAGAGTTAAACATAAAGCCTTGAGTCAGACAACAGTCTTAGTGAGCAGTAAATTAACTAACAACTTACCAAAAGAGCATAAAGGAAAAAGGAATAGGAATCCAACCCTCCCACTCCACCTCTTTCTACAGTGATAGCCCCCAGACACACACTAAGCAGAGTAAACATAGCAAAGCAAACATTTAAAGTAAAGTAGTTATCACTCGAGTCAAGGGCGATGCTTTCCAAGTACAAACCCCCAAGGCCTAAACCAAGATCAGATAAGCACCCAGAAAATACCGCACTTGAGACCGAATAACGATACATCCAAACATCCATGACTTTGGCTATCACTGTTATCATTGCTTCGATACCACCATTAATTGAATGACCGACACATTCTTTCAGCCGTCCGTCAAGGGTTAATGGCAACCCCGGTTCTAGACATAACTCCGCACGTCGTCGTAGCCCGTGCCTAGGACTATCGAATCTGCCCAGAGTACTCGACTACAATCATAGTCTTTAGGGACTATCGAATCTGCCCAACGTACTCTTGCTTTGAGCCTGCTAGAACCTTCAACAACGATGAAATCTCAGCCTTCTAGTCATCCTCCTCGACGACTATTTGCATACTAGCTTAAGCGCCTCTCGAGCAAACCATTATCCTCAACTCGAACCATTTCACCGAGTTATCAACATGCTTGGAATGATCCCGTCTGGATTAAACCAAGGTTATCTCATACCATGCCTCGCTTCATCTCATCATAGCAAAGCCTCATCTCAACATCAACATCATCAAATCTTATCCATATGAGCTTCATCATCCGCCACATATGCCACGAGTAGCTTTTCCAATTCAAGAGCCTTTCCCTTAGCTTTTGAATCATCTTCGACTAACTTGTCCAAATCAAATCATCAATCAACTAATTTACAACAATCAATCAAGTCAAACATTAATCCAAGTAATCAAGCATTCAAACATGATCAAATAAACAATTATAACAATAATGGCAATTTTGTAAATAAAGAGTCTAAATCTAACAAGCATGAATCATGAGTAATATCTCTACAACTTGATGAATGAACTTGCATAGATTAACATGTAGTAAAATGGATGTCAAATTATCATGAACAATAGATCTACACTTTAGTTTATGAAAATGCATGGAAATCACTATTTTAACACCAAATCAAGCCATCAATCCGATATACTCCTTTGGATCCGTGTGAGAGATAATCACCACTCACCAAATCACTTAAACACCTCAAAAGCAACACACTGCAGATCTGGACAGCGAAGAATCTAACTCGATCTATCAAAACTCCGCTTCAAACGATGAAATCTCTCTTCGATGGATGAAGATCTTCAATCTAAGCTCTTGAATCTTCGATTTGATCTTCGACTTGGATGGAAGGAATCACAAGATTAGAGTGGAGAAAAGAAGTGAAGAAGTGTAGAACTCGAGCTCTAAAAATGGCAGCACTTCGTCGCTTCGAAATCCGGATCCCAAAAATGAAGAAGAACCCGCCTATTTATAGGCTGATTTCCTTAGGTCGTCCGCCCCCTTAGGTCGTCCACGACCTAACTATCCACGACCTTCGACCTAAAAACACTACGACCTAACACATGCGCGCGACCTACCACATATGCGACCTAACATATGCGTGCGACCTACGACCTAACACACTCAAGCGGCTTAGCAACAGTGCCGACCTAACGACTTAACAAAAGCCACGACCTAACAACTCACACGACCTAACAACTCACGCGACTTATCTATACTTAGGTTCACAACGACCTAACTATAACGACTTAAGCATTCTACCTTAAGTCGCTTACGGCCTATAATCCTTAAGTCGCCAACTCCTATAAGTCGCTCCACCGACCTAACTACTATAGGTCGTTAACTCGCACTGTCTACTAGGTCGCTAACTCGCACTGTTTCCTATACCGCTAACTCTTAAGTCGCCGCTTCCTTAGGTCGCCTATTCCTTAGGTCGCCTATTCCTTAGGTCGGTCAAATCCTATAGGTCGTCCCAAACTATCATACGACCTAAACCACTACGCGACCCAACTGCTATACGACCTAAGTTCTTACCTCGTCCAGTCCCTAAGTCATTAACTGCTACTACTAACTCTCTTAGGTCGCCAACTCCCCTTAAGTCGTTAAATTCTGTAGGTTGCTCCAATCCCATAGGTCGTTCACTCGACCTAACCTACCCCACGACCTAAGCTATCACACGACCTAACTTCCAAACGACTTAAGCTCTAGTCGACCTAAACTCTGGATGACTCATCAATACCAACAGCCTAATAACAACTGTTTTACGATGTTTCGATCCGTAAAAATACGGGTCGTTACATTCTCTCCCCCTTAGGAATTTCGCTCCCGAAATTCCAAACAAACAAGAGCAATCAAAGACTATTCTGCACGCCTACCATCCATAGCAATTAACAAACCAAGCATCCAATTCTAGCTTAGCATGCAGAATTCTAAAACTAGAACAAGTTACAATATCGTGAGATGACACGACACTTTATGGCCATACCTCGAAGAGTTCAGGATGAGCTGCCTTCATCCTCTGTTCCACCTCCCATGTACAGTCGTTATCATCATCACTCCATTGTATCTTGAGCAACCTAACTACCTTCCTCCTAAGTTGTTTCGTGTCAGTTTCCACAACACGAAGCGGCTTACGAGGTCTCTTATCGACTGGATCAATCTCAAAATCTTTACAGCTATCAGCAGAAACCACTGTATTCGGGTCATGCACATACTTCCGTAGATACGATACATGAAAAACATTGTGCACGCTAGACATCTTTTCTGGTAACTCCAATCTGTAGGCGAGCTTTCCAATTCGCTCGATAATCGGGAATGGTCCAACAAATCTCGGAGTCAATTTTCCTTTCTTCCCGAATCGAATAACATTCTTCAGTGGAGAAATCTTCACAAAAACCATATCACCTACGTCGAATTCCAAATCCTTACGACGCTTATCGGTATAACTTTTCTGACGGTCTTGGGCTGCCTTCATTCGTTGCCGAATGATCTCTATACAATCCGAAGTCTGTCGAATCATTTCTGGCCCAAGTATCAACTTTTCTCCTGTTTCCAACCAACATGTCGGAGAGTTACACGGTCTTCCATACAATGCTTCATATGGTGCCATACCAATGCTTGACTGGTAACTGTTATTATACGAAAATTCCACCAAATGAAGGTGATCTTCCCATGATCCTCCGAAATCTAAAACACAAGCTCTAAGGAGATCTTCCCATGATCCTCCGAAATCTAAAACACAAGCTCTAAGGAGATCTTCCAAAACTCGATTGACTCTCTCGGTCTGACCATCTGTTTGGGGATGATAAGCTGTACTCAAACACAACTCGGTTCCCAAAACTTTCTGGAAGCTCTTCCAAAATCCACTAGTGAACAATGGGTCTCGATCGCTCACTATACTCTTTGGAATACCATGGAATCGAACTATCCACTTAACATACAGCTCTGCCAACTTTGATGCAGTCCTAGTTGATCGAATAGGAATGAATCTTGCACTCTTAGTCAGACGATCTACGATGACCCAAATCCCTTCATTTCCCGTTCTTGTTCTAGGTAGCCCATCAATAAAATCCATCGATATCTGCTCCCACTTCCATGTAGGAACTTCTAATGGCTGAAGCAATCCACTTGGCTTCTTCTGTTCGGCTTTTACCAACTGGCAGTTCATGCACTTGGAAATAAAATTTACAACATCCTTCTTCATACCTTCCCAGTAATAGGTTCTCTTCATATCCCGATACATCTTATTTCCACCTAGATGAATTGTCAACTTCGAGTGATGACTTTCCTTCAGAACTTCATTTCTCAATTCATCTATATCGGGAACAACTAGTCGTCCTTGCTTTCGAAGCCAACCCTCTCGATCGACCTCGAATCCTTTATCCTTCTCTGGGTCCAACCCAGATTCCAAATCATGGATAATCTTGACAAGCTTATCGTCTCGCTTTTGGCTCTCGCCAATTCTTTCCACAAGAGTCGGTCTTATCGATAAGTTTGCCAATATCTCAGGTTCCAATTCACATCTGGGCCTGAAGTCAAATCCAGCTAAATACTCGAGATTCTTCCATTCTGAAAACATGGCTCCCAATCCTGCATGTCTTCGACTTAACGCATCTGCCACTGCGTTACCTTTTCCCGGAGTATAGGCTATACCAAAATCATATGATGCCAAAAACTCTAGCCATCGTTGCTGCCGAAGATTCAAATCCTTTTGGGAGAAAAGATACTTCAACGACTTATGATCTGTAAACAACTCGAATCGAACTCCCAATAAATAATGTCTCCACATCTTCAAAGCAAAAACAATCGCCGCTAACTCCAAATCATGAGTCGGATAATTCCTTTCATGCGGCTTCAGTTGTCGACTTGCATACGCAACAACTTTATCCTTCTGCATCAGCACTGCTCCAAGTCCAGTACCACATGCGTCGGTATAAACCACCATCTCACCATTCCCACTTGGGATAGTCAAAACAGGAGCACTTGTCAATCGCTCTTTCAGGATTCCGAAAGCTTGCTCACACTTAGCATCCCATCTGAATACTTGGTTCTTTTTCGTCAATCCTATTAATGGTGCAGCTACCTTGGAAAAGTCTTTGATAAACCGACGATAATATCCTGCTAATCCAAGAAAACTTCTCACATCAGATGCATTCTTAGGTCTAACCCAATCCTGGATTGCTACTATCTTGGCGGGATCAACCGCTATTCCGCTTCTAGAGATAATATGGCCTAAGAACCTCACTTCACTCTTCCAGAAGTGACACTTCGAAAACTTAGCCTTCAGCTGATGTTTCCGTAAGATTTCCAAAACAATACGCAAGTGCGTCTTGTGTTCTTCTTCAGTTCTGGAATAAATCAAAATATCATTCACGAACACTAGTACGAACTTGTTCAACTGATCTCTGAACACTCTATTCATAAGATCCACAAAATATGCTGGTGCATTGGTCAATCCAAACGGCATTACCAGCCACTCAAAGAAACCGGATGGTGTCCTGAAAGCAGTCTTCGGCACACTATCCTTAGCCACTCTTAACTGGTGAAATCCCGTTGCCAAATCCATCTGAGAAAACACCTTAGCTTCGTGAAGCTGATCAAACAAGTCATCTATTCTCGGCAATGGATACTTGTTCTTCTTAGTCACTTTATTCAGCTCACGATAATCCACACACAACCTCAACGATCCATCCGCTTTGGTTGCGAACACAACTGGTGCACCCCATTCGGACACACTACGCCGAATGAATCCTTTCTGCAAAAGATCATCAACCTGCACCTTCAACTCCTGCTGTTCCCTAGGCGCCATCCGCCTAAGAGGTATCACAATAGGTCTGGCTCCTTCAACTAGATCGATACGAAACTCGATCTCTCTATGCGGCGGTAACCCTTTGACCTCATCAAAGACATCCTCAAATCCATTAGCGATTGGCAGCGATGACAGTCCATCCCATGGAACAACCAGCGAATACATGAAGCTCATGAAGACGCCTTCCTCATGCTTACATCGTATCACAACATTTCGCCCCTCCACATTCTCGACTGTCACTTCCAACCTTTCGCAATCAACCTTTGCCGCATACTTCCTAAGCCAGTCCATACCCAAAATAATTCTGAATCCCGCAAAGTTCAGAACAAAACAATCACAAACAAAAGAGCAATCATGACTCGATACAATCAGACCATGGCAAAGCATACACAAACAAGACGAACCCCCAACTGGATTAGTCACAACCAATGGCCTATCAACAATATCCGGTTCTAATCCCAACCGGCCTAAAATTTCATTACAAACAAAAGAATGTGACGCCCCAGTATCAAATAACACTCTAACTGGAACACCACATATGGAAAGAATACCTTGAACCACCACAATCTTTCCTTTCTCTTCAGCGGTAGGAGCTTTCGAAGATGATGGAACATCCCCCAAAGCATAAGCTTGCACAATCTGCTTGTCCTTTCGCGGTTCTGGACAATTCTTCTTAATATGCCCCGGCTTGTCACAGTTGTGGCACTTCACCGGCACCTTCGGATTCTTACAATCCCTAGAGAAATGGCCCTTCTGCTGACAATTGTAGCAAGTCACTTCGCCCTTCGGCTTCTTCTGGCCATCCTTACCCTTCTGCTGCTACTGCTTCCTCTTCTTGTTTCCACCCTGCTATGGTTTAGACTCTTCCTTGGTTACAGCAACAACAGATCCCTCTTTAGGAAACAGATTCTCGTGCCTGAGAGCTTTCTCTACAAGCTTCTCAAATGGGTCGTCCAAATGATCCACCAACTGCCTCCCAAGATAACTGTCCAAGCCTGTCACAAACTTCTCGTTCTTCTGGTATGAAGATTCAATATACGACCGGGCATACTTAGAAAAAGCTTCAAACTCAGAAACATACTCAAGAACTGGTCTTCCTCCTTGCTTGAGCTCCACAAATTTCTTGAACAGAACAGACTTCTGAGCTATAGAAATGAACTTAGCTTCAAATCTGGTTTGGAATTGCTCCCAAGTAATCTCTTCCTCCGGAGTATCAATGGTGATAGAGTTCCACCAGTCAGAAGCTCTTCCTTGAAGCTGTCTAGATGCTAGCTTCCTTTTAGTTGCATCCTCCTCTGGACTTCAACGGTTGATTATGTCCCCAAGAAAACCTTTCCTCCAAGAGCAGTGTATTCTTTACACAGCTTAGCAAAATCCACCGGTTTTGGAGTTTGAACTTGAACTCCAACATCCACCGATGGCCCCGGAGCTGGCATCCTTCTCATGATCGAGGTCATCATAGCCTCGTACATAGCAGCATAATCAGCAGCCCCCTCAGTAGCACGGCCTTCCCTAGCAGCTGATCTCCCTCTTCGACTCATCCTTAACATCTATAAAAGGAATGATTAGCACACCTTGAGAAACAACTGCATAAAGGACTCACTTACTTCTAAGCTACTATATTATATATAGTAATCATTCATCAAAATACAATTACGTCTCTCATACGTAGTTACATCAGCGAGCGTTGGGTAAAATCGATTAACCAAGGCTCCGATACCAAATGTGACGACCGCCCATGACCCCTGCACTGAACATAGGAGTAGTGCGCTGTAAAGTGTGCCAGGCAGCCATGGACGATTGCCAGGGTTAAATTAAAACAGCAGAATCTATCGTATAACTCACAGCGCATGGATAAAATACAATAGAAAGTATATATAGTGAAGCTTTACAGAACAGAATCTCTATTAAACCTCATAATAGTTGGATACAAACATCTGAATAGTCAATACATCAAGCCTCACTACATAACACTCAGAGAATTATACAAAGCAGCGGAACATCCAGTACATATATTAAGAAAATAATATGCAAGCCTCCAGCTCGTCTTCATCATCAGCATCGTCGAAAACTAAGAACAGCACCTGTCACCTGCTACCTAGTCTGCCCATTCCAAAGCGGATGAACAGCCCAAGGCAATAAGAGTTAAACATAAAGCCTTGAGTCAGACAACAGTCTTAGTGAGCAGTAAATTAACTAACAACATACCAAAAGAGCATAAAGGAAAAAGGAATAGGAATCCAACCCTCCCACTCCACCTCTTTCTACAGTGATAGCCCCCAGACACACACTAAGCAGAGTAAACATAGCAAAGCAAACATTTAAAGTAAAGTAGTTATCACTCGAGTCAAGGGCGATGCTTTCCAAGTACAAACCCCCAAGGCCTAAACCAAGATCAGATAAGCACCCAGAAAATACCGCTCTTGAGACCGAATGACGATACATCCAAACATCCATGACTCTGGCTATCACTGTTATCATTGCTTCGATACCACCGTTAATTGAATGACCGACACATTCTTTCAGCCATCCGTCAAGGGTTAATGGCAACCCCGGTTCTAGACATAACTCCGCACGTCGTCGCAGCCCGTGCCTAGGACTATCGAATCTGCCCAGAGTACTCGACTACAATCATAGTCTTTAGGGACTATCGAATCTGCCCAACGTACTCTTGCTTTAAGCCTGCTAGAACCTTCAACAACGATGAAATCTCAGCCTTCTAGTCATCCTCCTCGATGACTATTTCCATACTAGCTCAAGCGCCTTTCGAGCAAACCATTATCCTCAACTCGAACCATTTCACCGAGTTATCAACATGCTTGGAATGATCCCGTCAGGATTAAACCAAGGCTATCTCATACCATGCCTCGCTTCATCTCTTCATAGCAAAGCCTCATCTCAACATCAACATCATCAAATCTTATCCATATGAGCTTCATCATCCGCCACATATGCCACGAGCAGCTTTTCCAATTCAAGAGCCTTTCCCTTAGCTTTTGAATCATCTTCGACTAACTTGTCCAAATCAAATCATCAATCAACTAATTTACAACAATCAATCAAGTCAAACATTAATCCAAGTAATCAAGCATTCAAACATGATCAAATAAACAATTATAACAATAATGGCAATTTTGTAAATAAAGAGTCTAAATCTAACAAGCATGAATCATGAGTAATATCTCTACAACTTGATGAATGAACTTGCATAGGTTAACATGTAGTAAAATGGATGTCAAATTATCATGAACAATAGATCTACACTTTAGTTTATGAAAATGCATGGAAATCACTATTTTAACACCAAATCAAGCCATCAATCCGATATACTCCTTTGGATCCGTGTGAGAGATAATCACCACTCACCAAATCACTTAAACACCTCAAAAGCAACACACTGCAGATCTGGACAGCGAAGAATCTAACTCGATCTATCAAAACTCCGCTTCAAACGATGAAATCTCTCTTCGATGGATGAAGATCTTCAATCTAAGCTCTTGGATCTTCATTTTGATCTTCGATTTGGATGGAAGGAATCACAAGATTAGAGTGGAGAAAATAAGTGAAGAAGTGTAGAACTCGAGGTCTAAAAATGGCAGCACTTCGTCGCTTCGAAATCCGGATCCCAAAAATGAAGAAGAACTCGCCTATTTATAGGCTGATTTCCTTAGGTCGTCCGCCCACTTAGGTCGTCCACGACCTAACTATCCACGACCTTCGACCTAAAAACACTACGACCTAACACATGCGCGCGACCTACCACATATGCGAACTAACATATGCGCGCGACCTACGACCTAACACACTCAAGCGGCTTAGCAACAGTGCCGACCTAACGACTTAACAGAAGCCACGACCTTACAACTCACGCGACCTAACAACTCACGCGACCTATCTATACTCAGGTTCACAACGACCTAACTATAACGACTTAAGCATTCTACCTTAAGTCGCTTACGACCTATAATCCTTAAGTCGCCAACTCCTATAAGTCGCTCCACCGACCTAACTACTATAGGTCGTTAACTCGCACTGTCTACTAGGTCGCTAACTCGCCCAGTTTCCTATACCGCTAACTCTTAAGTCGCCGCTTCCTTAGGTCGCCTATTCCTTAGGTCGCCTATTCCTTAGGTCGCGTATTCCTTAGGTCGGTCAAATCCTATAGGTCGTCCCAAACTATCATACGACCTAAACCACTACGTGACCCAACTGCTATACGACCTAAGTCCTTACGTCGTCCAGTCCCTAAGTCGTTAACTGCTACTACTAACTCTCTTAGGTCGCCAACTCCCCTTAAGTCGTTAAATTCTGTAGGTTGCTCCAATCCCTTAGGTCGTTCACTCGACCTAACCTACCCCACGACCTAAGCTATCACACACCTAACTTCCAAATGACTTAAGCTCTAGTCGACCTAAACTCTGGATGACTCATCAATACCAACAGTCTATTAACAACTGTTTTACGATGTTTAGATCCATAAAAATACGGGTCGTTACAGTGGTTTTCGGTATTGGCAGAGAGTATGACAATATCCGATCCCGGTCTCTTTAACAACCGAACGCTTATTTCACAACGTGGTTATTTCAAATAGTCATACTTCATATCAAAATAAAATATTCATTCAAAACCATATCAATTTGATATCATTGTTCACTTTAAATAATATTCATTTCCAGAATCGTAACACTTTCAAATTCGTAACACTTTCGAAATCATAACACTTTTGAAATCATAACACTTCCGAAACCATAACAGTTTTGAAATCATAACACTTCCGAAACCATAACAGTTTTGAAATCATAACACTTTCGAAATCATAACAGTTTTGAAATCATAACACTTTTGAAATTCATAACAGTTTAGATATTGGAAATAGTATATATATTAAAATAGTTATAAATTAAAATAGTTTATATATATTAAAATAGTTTATTTAATAAAAATAGTTTCCTCCAATTCCGCAAATCAATTCAAATCATCTTAAATTACAAAATTCAATTTTAAATCAATTCTCGTCTAACCATTTCAATTTAAAGTTCACAGATTCAATTCAAATTCTCAATAAACTATTTTCAATTTTTATCGATTTCAAATCCAGGTTTTGAACTATCACTTTAATTCCAATAAGATTCAAGTTTAAATATTCAACATTTACAATATAAATTTTATTTATATTTCAACATTTGACTTTAAATTTTATTCAAATCGGAAAGTATTCAATTAATCATTTTAATAACAATTATTTAAAATCCCGATTTATATATTTAAATCAATATTAAATATTCAATCTCAATTTTATTTAAAATTTAGAATATTCATTTAATCACTTTTTATCAAATCAAGTTATAAATCATACCTTTCAAAATCTCAAATTCAGTAAGTTCAAATCACTTCTTATTTAAATTCAATTATTAACCAATTTAAATTCCAAGTCAATATTAATTTATCTTCCCAAATTTTATTATTAAAGTTATAAAAATCTATTTTTAAAATATCAATATAAATTCAAATAAAAACTTAAACATATTATAAACTAATTAAATTAAATTTTATTAAATTAAATCCTATTATTAAATGTATTTGTATTATGTCTTACTTTATATATTTTAAAATAATTTTAAGAAAATCTTTAAAAATTATATTTTCAACTAACTTATAAATTAAAATTTTCAAAACATATAATTTTAAAAGTATAAAATTTAGACATGTATAAAATTATTTATTAAAACCATATATTTCTTTTCAAAACTTTGAAATTATTTTTCAAAATATAGACCAACGGTGTCCGCATATAATTTTCTATCCTATGGTCAAGTGATACAGATATTTATCATTTCAATCCGCAACTTAAACATCTACGGGTATATATTATTTCAGCCCGCAATTCCAAATTCAAAGTTAATGAAAATCGCTTGGGTTTATCATTTCAACCCATAATGATTTTCCCATATTCTACAAGATCGTTTTGGTATGTCTCATTTCAACCCACAGGGAATTCCAAATTAACAGGGAACTTGAAGAGTGAGGATAAATATAATAATAATATAACATATCAACAACAGGCATTTATCATCAGTAACAAATTAAATAAAATATACACAACAGGATATGGTGTCATATATCACAGGTGAACAATTGCATATGATAACATATCATATTTAACAATTAAATAACTGGCAATTCAAATTTAACAACATATTTCAATTGTCGTATCAAGTGAAATCAAATTTACTAAATATAAGAATGTTAATCATGAGTGATTGCTCACCTTTCGAGGCTAGAGAGATTCGATAATGACATGAGTTACGAATCAAAGCACGAATTCCAAAGCAAAGCAAGATTGGCACGAATTTGACGAACAAGGCTGATAAATAGGAATCGATGAAAACGAATCAGAACCAGCTTGAAATAAGCCGAAACAAGATGCATATATATATATATATATATTTCAAAACAATATTCAATTTAAAAACAAAAAATAAATAAAAATACAATCGTTATATGTATTTTCAAATCAATATTCAATTTAAACATATGTCAGACATAGTCTTTATTTATATATATATTCAAAAATTATTTCTTTCCTAAACACATTAAATAAATCAAAGCTTCTACATATATTTCAAGATCAAGCTATCTGCATATATTATATTTTAAATCTATACATCTTAAAAGAAAGAATCAAATATCTAAAATGTCTATATTTTTATATTTTTAAACATCAACATAAATAACCATATTATATGTGTATACTTTACAAAATTAACATTTACACAGACATAACATATTTTATACTTTTAAATTTTCCCTTTTTAAAAATGCAAGCAAATATACGACTTAGATATACATATATGTTATATTACGAAATCAGTACATAGATTTTAAACACCTACTTAAAATAACCTGGCTATATATCATACTTTACTTTAAAGTGAAAACGCATTAAAAATCAATATATATTATATGTATACTAATATATTTACTATTATATGTATACTGGTACCACATGAAGTATATATGTTTTATTTCAACCTCATCATTTCTTAAACACAGTACGTTTAAAATCAAATGTAAATAAATTATCCAAACACACACTCATATTTAAAAAAACTCAAAGTATATAAATGATATCGATTTAACGTATTATATATATATAACACTCAACTATATAAATACAAATATATATATATATATAACTTACATATATATGTACGCTGGTAGAAGCCTGTTTCATGGAGATGTGTGATGCCTGGGCTTGGTTGCCAACAAAGCACGGGTGGGAAGGGAAGAAGGAAGGCTGGTGGGGAGGCACAAGGTGATGGAAAGTGTAGGCTAATGGTTCGGTGGCATGGTTGGGTCGATGGCTGCTAGGGAAGCTTGGAAGGCGAGGTCAGAGATGAAGATGGAAAAAGGCTGCCTCAGTGGTGAGTGAAGGCCGGAGTGGTCGGAGTTCTGGTCGGTGGAGGCGCTGACTTAGATTAGTGGTTGCGTATGGGTGGTTGCCGAGCATGGTGAGGGGAGGTTGGGTGATCAGCGTTGGCTGTTGAGGAGAGGTATGTAGGCGGAGGACGGCCATGGGGAAGCACGCATGGGTTCAAGCAACAAAAATATATATATATATAACTGCTTCATATATTTTCTCTTCTGTAAACTAGGAGAAAAGAAAAGGAAAGAGGGAAGGGGAGAAATAGGGATTTGGGAAGAAGAAGCAAACGAAAGAAGAAAAATGAATATATATACAAAAAAATAAAAATAAATGTAATATGAATGGTCATGCTGTGATTCAGCAGAAAGTTATTAAAGCAATTTATTAGATTGCTTGGGCTGCACGTTCAAATTTGAAAAGGCACGGGAAGTAAAGGTCGCAATTTGTGGTACCGATACGATGCACGGTTTTATCGTTTCCGTCGCGTATTGGACCTCAAAACACAGAAATAAATATACCGTGGTGATCAGCACAATGAGGTGAATAGAACGGTACATAGATATCAGTGATACGACTACTCTATCAAAAGTTGATATTCGCTGCCAAACTTCTGCAGATTTGTCGAAAATAAGATAAACGGAGCTAGAGCAGTCCAAATTTGATGAAATGAAAGATGACGTCTCACTCAGAAAATGATTTACAAATTTATTATATAAAAATATTCAGGTTTGAGAAATATTTTATTACCATCTAATTAACTGATTTTAAATTGAAATAAAATTACACAACAAAATAAACTTCCATATTTTTAGATGAAGATTTACCATTTGCCATGTTTATATAGACGTATTCCAAATATCAAATTCCATTGCCAAATCTAATTATTTAATTCCAAGCAAAATTTCAGTTAATTACATTATTAAAACCGTTGAAATTTCCGGGTCGTTACAAATACCCACTATCAAATTCCTATTGCATGTTAATGTTTCAACACCCATGCAAGTGCTTGATTTTACAACTACTGAATACATTCGTGGTTTGGTCACTTATGCATTTATTTGGTCAAGACCATGTATTGCATTTTATGAGTTTCGAACTCTAAAACAATATAAGACTGTGGATATTTGATCCATATACAATTGCATATAAATGTTATATGGTGAATGGTCAACGTTTGTAATGTACAATTTTTCGATGAAATTAGTTCATCCAGAAAACCAAATAAACCTTAGTGCGAGATCGAGTATCCAATCTGATTGATTACAAAAGAGATCATATTGTGTTAATGTAACACAAGACCTACAAGATAGATATAAGAACTCGATCGCTGAAATATCATTTTGATCGGTTTACGTAAAGTGCATCATATTTGATGTCCTTAAATGTTAAGGAAAATCGAATGCGCTTTTGTAAAGAGTTTATTATGATATTGTAGTAAGGTTTTCTTTTGAATAGTTTGACCATTTGAAAGGAAAACGAATGTATGAGAATAGATGTAATTTAAGGTACAATTTGAATGAAGAGAATGAATACTCACTTCTGCTTCATAGAGAAACATTGGAAATATGAATTGTAATAAATAATTGATACTTAATATTGGAATAAGAAATATGATTTCTATTCTGAAATGTATTTTCATATACAAAATTGTTTTCTATGAGATTTATTTCTTTGAGCTCAAGGTATTTGATCAGAGAACTCTCCACTGTAAATAATTGCAGTGTATGACATAAACAAATTGTATTAAGTGAATGATGGATCTCCAAATTTAATACGCTATTATGGTAATGGCGGAAATAGTGGGAGCATACAATATAGCACTTATTAATTACATCATAGTATGAAAATTGGTTCCGTATAACTTACCATACATTATTTATGAAATAATGATTATTTTTCGGTATCGACTGAAAAAAAAGACATAGCTATATTTCAATATGAATATTATGAATATTCTTTATGAAATAAAACTAATGTGGTAATTTTTTTCTTATAAGAAAAGTGATGCATTGGAAAATACAAAAGTATCTAATATTATTTATGGTTGTTTTGGAATTATAGACTAAGCCGTAGTTTTGAGAATAATTTTATTGTATGATTTTGAATCAGATGATACTTGTTAATTATATCTTAAACAATAAAGGGCTATGCACCCATTCAGTGGGAGTATCATATGAGTTGATGAACACCTCGGATTGATACATATAGATATATGCAATCATAATTCTATAAATACCAAAATGATTCCTCGTACTTCGTCATATTCACCGACGAGTTATCGTCGACATGGACATGTGTATTTGATATACATGTAGTATGTCTACGGTAAACTCATAGAGTACAAAACATAAGTAGATAAAATAACATGCAATAGAAATGATTCGATTTTATCGAATGAGTGAGTATATTAGAAAAAGGTCTGAATATACCTAAAAATGAATAAAAATTCAATCTCAAAAGTCATTCCTCTATGTGATGCATAATGATGCATCGATAAGGGGTAATCGAACTTTGTTGAACAATGTGCAATTAATTATGAGTGAAGTTGATTTAGTTTCTTTCTATAAGGTCATGTACTTAAGAGTAGTACACAGGGTTAATATTATTTCATCTAAATAACGGTTTACAAAATCATAAAAGATAAGGGTTTATAAGAAACTCCAACATATCCTAGGCCAAGGAGTTGGCAGGTTGTGTGAGTCAAAAGATTGCACGTAATAATTGTTCATGAAGGATCTTGTATGAATCTTTCCAAAAGGATTTTGAAAAGACTGTCATTAGATGACATATTTATGTTTCGAACATAACTTTTGTAAACTAAAACCAAATCAATTTAATGAATAAGGAAATTCATAAAATGTTTATGAATACCTATTCTATTGCGCTGAGAAACATTTCGGGAAATACCAACTTCACTGTGAAAGAATTTCCTCGATAAATTATTGGTAGCAAAAAGGATTTGGATACGATCCAAAGATAGAACTGATTAGATGAGATGAAATAAAATTGACTAACCTAAACGAACACATTGCATTAGAATGTCTAATAAGTATTCTCGCTCATTGAAGAGAAACTATGATTTTCTTGTCAATGTCGAAAATATATAATCCTCAATTGTTTAATTAAACCACCAAGAGTGTTGACTCTATTATATGGTATGATGCGCAAATATGAAAGAATTCCAAGTACACTGTCAAAATATGATTTTGGTAGTCGTAACCTAAGGGATGTGATCCATCGGCCATGATTATGCCTTTATGAGCAAGTCTAATGCAGTTGGAATTAAATGAGCAACGTTGATGACAATAATATCGCAAATTTCAATTGTTGGAATTAGTGTAATTGATTCGGTATTCAACGTGCTCAAGTTAATTCGGATTTACTCACAAAATTACCACTTGATATGACTTTATGTTTGGTACGTATGTATTGAAATAGAAAATTCTAAATAATGATTTAGAGTAAATTGTTTACACATAATAACCAAAATGTCTCGAAGTTGGTAGGAGAGATATTGAGTTTGTGAGTCTTTGGAATGATCCAAAAAAATGATTCGAAAGTATCATTTTATAAGCATCAAGATTGAATAAGTATTTTGATAGAAATATCAAATAGTTTGATTTTCAATCAAAGTGCAGAGGAAGCGTGTGTTCATAAGAAAGAATGTTAAAAGGTACAATGATATTTCTAAGCTATAAGTAAACAACACGTTGTTGATTTTAACGATGTTCTTGTGTTAAAATCAGCCTTAGTTGTTTTAATACTCAACATTGGATTAATAAATGATGTCTTTTATAGTAAGTATAAAAGATGTCGAGAATGTCCCAAATGATATGCAAAGACACCTTATTAAAATATTTAATATGGAACATGTAAGATTAATTCCTTTGCATTGGCAAAGGAATTATCATACATATTGTGTTGTCTACGATATCATTATTTGTTTATGTATTTGATACATGAAACAAATATCAAATCCAAATTGATATCACTAACGGGTTGTTTGAAGTTCTCGTGTTATGAAATACTAGAGAATTGTTTACAGAAACATAAATTCCTTATAAAGGAATGTTCAGACTCAAACTTTCACAAGTAATATTGAGTATAATATGTCAATAAAAAATCTTTAAAGTTGGAAATGTTCCAAATGAAAGACTGTGGCTGATTCAATGAAAAAGGGCTACATCGCCTTGAATAGTGCCGCAATCAAAACAGTGTATATAAAAAATATAAGCACACAAATTTATAACCGAGCCGATTCCAAGTGTTGAGAATCTCATGACAGAGTTAAATGATAACAATGTCGTAATATAGTTCTTAATAGAACTTAGAGCTCACTCGAAATTGAGAGACATACTCTGAATTGTTTAACATGATAAAACAATTTATCACCGTCGGAGAAAGTTGATTGATGGAGTAGATAATTAAAACATAATAGCATACCCGTTCACAAAGGGACTGACCTAATTAGTTTTGAGAAAACCGATTGGAGAAGTAAGAATAAGATTCCATAATTGACCCCAAATGCAAGTGGAAGATTGATAGAGTTAGGGATATGCCCTAGGGGCAATTATGTAATTTGTTACATATATCTAACTCGTTGACCAATCTTGTTCGAAATAAAGGTATTTTATTTCTAATATACACTTGATATAATGTGGTTATATTAATTAATAAATTTAATTAAAAGTATATTTAATAGAAAATCTATAAATGGTATCTTTTGTGATAGTAGTTACAAAGTGTTGTAATCGTGAGTAATTTATCACAATGAAACAAATGTACCATTTTAAATGTTCCTAGTCAAGATGCATCGAGACTGGATATCGATGTATCCATTGAAACTAGAGTACGTTACGCTCTCCAAATGTTGGGCAGTGTATTACTCATGATTGCTGGGGGCAACTAGGGGTTACGTACTGATATTTATTGGATAACTATGGAACGACTCACTCGATAGTTTTCTGTTGGTTAATATAACTAAGGTCAAATAGAAAATATCAATGTGACTAATTTACACAATTCTTTCGACTTGAGAATACTATCAACCTTCAATATGAAAAACTCTGCTTTGATTATAGTCAAATCATTGAATGACATCAATCAAGTGATTATAGTTGGGTTGGGTGGAAGTATTGGAAGGAAGACACCATTCAAGAGAGGATTCGTCACTTCAGTTATATGAAGTTAGTATCATGGTCAACTCAAGTCAACCCAAAGTCAAAATCTCTGGCTAGAGTAGTATGGTTAATAATAATTGTTATTATTGAACCAAGGATTTTGTGTTTGGACTATAGAGTTGAATATGGACAATATTGGAATTTTGACCACTACCAAAATCCATAAATCCAAAGTGATACAGTTTTTGACGAAGAGAATGGGTGTATACAAATGTCACTAATGGGTAACGCTTATTAAATTAAATAAGATTTTACTAAAGATGAATAAGTGATAAATTTGGCCATAATGTCACACCACTTGCTAAGTGACGTGTGAACGTTAACATTCGAATAGTTTGGTGTTAATTGCTGACCAAATTTACATCCAAGAGTTACACAACTGAAATGATGAATTCCCTTAAGACCGAATGATTTAATTAGTTTATAATTGTTATAAATAAATTAAATTAATTAATACTTATGAAATATTAATTATAAAAATTTGAATATGGTTTGAGAAATAAAAATTGTTATATATTTATAATAGTTATAAATGTACCAATCGATAAGCGATTAAATTAGGTTTAATTGCATAGCATTTTGGCTTGGTTTTAAATGTTTAAAGCCCATCAATGGGGCTAAAAATTTCAGTTTTGACAAGTTATTGGAGGTGGCTAAAATTTAGGATTAGACCGAGAGATGGATGGCTAAGATTAAAAGAGAATAGATAATGAGACTATCCTAATATCTCTCTTGTACAAGACTATATATATGGATCTCTAAACCTTTAATCAAAAACAACTTTTGGCTGCCATAATTATCAAGTTTGCTTTCCAAAATTAATCCGCATATCAGTTCTAAAAATATTAAATCAATTCAAGTTAAGTAAAAGCACTATTTGATAGAAAAGGTCGACGATTCCAGACTTGCAATCTGACAGATCGAGCATAACTAGAGAAGGGAATTCATTGATTCAAGTGGACTCAAAGGCATCATCAATTGGTATTTTATTTATATATTACAGTAATCATATCATATTTTATGATTTAATATTGATTAATCCCAAATCTGTATATATATTAATGCTGTATATCTAGTTAGGTGAGATTTTCGTAGGTATATGTAGTTGTCACAAATTAGTTTGGTTATAAGCATGGTTATATTATTATGTATTATAATTTATGTATAAACAAATCTAATTTGCTGTAAAAAAAATTAAAATTTTTCATTATTAATTATTTTATGTATATTTATATATTAATTTAAATATAGACTAATGTATATTTTAAACATATAATTACATATATGTATATTTCTAATGTATAAACAGCTTAGAATTTTTCCTTATACCTATTTATATATAATATGAATTATCAAATTCGAAAATAATTTATATATATAAATAATTTTAAATTATCTTTTATTGATTATTTGAATTGTTTATTATATCTAAAATAATTATTGCATTAAAATTCGATTTTATATTTTTAAAAATTACTACATCTATACAGTAACCCACGGAAAAATTTCAGAATTTTTTGTTAATAGCTAATATTTTTAATAATTAAATTACTTCGGTTGAACATTTCTTTTATTTATTAAAAATAATATTTTATTTTAAAAAATCATGAAAAAAAATTTGAGCTTCTATTTTATGATCCTAAATTTTCATAAATTTTAAAATTTGATTTTTTTAATATTTATTACTACTATTTTTAATTATCACTACAACAAAAGGGGCATATTACAACGGTGGAACACAGTTGTAAAAGATATATTACAACGATGGAACCACAGTCGTATTTTAAGAAGTTGTAAAAGACTATCAATTTTTTACAACTGTGTTCTTTAGTTGCATATAACCGTTGTGATATTGTATATTACAACTGTTTCTTACCCTTGCAAATAACCATTTTACAACTGTTGGTAACTCTTGTAGATATGTAACATTTCGTGCTGTAGCAGGTATGACAACTGTTGGATAACTGTTGTATTTATCTACTACAACTGTTATTCACAGTTGCAAAAAATATGATTCACAGTAGATACATTTATGGAAAGCAACTGCTACCAACAATTGCAATTCATCTTCCGACAACTGCTATTAATCATAAATTTCACAACATAATTAAAACCGATATTTCACTAATAATAACTACAATCGTTAACATTACTTGAAACAACACGAACCATTCACATTTAATAAAAGCTAAAACAATTCAATTTTACACCATTTTTGAGTTCATGATTCTATTACAGAACATAACCAAATCCATAACATACGTCAATATAAATACAGATACGTACTAATCAAAAGAGATCAATTCCCCATGCCAAGCAACAATCCTCCCAACTGCTTGTCCAATAGTACAGACGTATGAAGTAGGCCTATATGCATTAGCTTAAGAATCCAGTTGAGTGCAATCTAGTTGAGTGCTTAAGAATCCAGTTGAGTCCAATAGTACAGACATATGATGCAATATGAATTAGCATATGAGTGCAATCTAGTTGAGTGCTTTCAAGCATAAGATCCTGCAATGTATACTCAGATGGTAACCGAATTATAATCAAGAGCTATTTATAACAGCAGTATTCATATAATTAAGCCGAAAGGATGTCAAAGAGGCAACTTGCATTGAACATGAATATTAGTATACGTACCAATCAACAAAAACATGTACGCCTATTTGTCTAAATGTAAATCCTTTCAAAGCTTTTCCAAAATCTAAAAAAAAACAGAAACAAAAATTCACCTGGCCAACATAAAGAGTGGAGACTGAATATACTGCATAGCATCATAAGTTGCCAACCCTATCATCATGAAACTGCTAGGTCAATTGATACAAGGAGAAAACTTAAATGGTTGTATTGTTTAATTCCCAATTATGCCAAGCAAATATTAAAGTTATCACCATTTCAATATTCGAATGGCTGTCTTATTTATAATTATAAAAAATATGCCATTAAATGGAGCACTAACATACAAAATTTCCTGACTTCATTCATTTGATTATCCAAGCATGCCAAAATAAACAACAGCTACAGATATGAACAATTTTATAGTCATTCTTTATTTTATGTTTATTATTATTACACACATATATTTATAATACCACATAAGTAAATATCACATTTTGTATGTACTATATAAATATAAATATATTATATATGTTCAATTATAAATTAGTGAAGCTTACATGCACATGTGGATGTACACAAATACCAAAAAAGTTGATAATACCAAAATCCCAGTAAGATATAATACATTACCAAGATTTGGAATAGTGAAATAATAGAATTGCACACTAAAAACAAAGGTAACGCACAAATATACTTTAAAACTAAACATGAGCAGAGAAAGAAATATGAGCAAGTACAGATATAAGGACTCAGCTAACTAAAGACAAGACCAAGGTGGTCAAGTGCAGAACCAGGTGAGAAAATTGCCTGACATACGAGTCAGCAAACTGAAGGTGAGAAAAAATGTAAAATGATCTGCTTATTTTAGTAAGAAATAATGAATACACAAAATTGAGGAAATGAAATGTAGAAAGAAAAGATAAAAACAGAGTCCAAAACCTGGAGATTGTTTCTTTCTTTACTGAGAGTGGTTTGTTGCTAATAGTAAAAGCATCAGCAAGGTCTTATACCTAGGTTGCTGTCGTGCAAATCATTTGAGACCTTAATTTACATATATTAAAAAGACTTCCAAAACACACACTAGGTATAAACAACAAAAACTTCTGAACAATTACTTTGAACAACATATATTAAGAAGACTTCCAATTACACTTAACAACTTGACCCCTTCTTTTTTCCACTAAAAAAGTATACTTATTTTGTAAGGTAACCATAAAAAAATACCGTTTATTACACTTTCTCCAATCAAATGGCTCCTTAATCTGTTTCATATTTTGGTTATCTAAACCCAATTAAACGTAGCTTCTTTCATGCCCATACTCATTCTTTCCTTCTCTGCATCATCCCAACTAAACAACGACGGACCAACACTGAAACTTTACAAGCTCAAGCAACTCATAACGAAATAAAATACATAATAATTAAGACAGACATTGTATGTACCTTAGTTTTAACTAAATGCTGAAAAAATAACCGACATCACCCTTCCAAAAATAAATGAAATGACATAATATAATATTACTTACTTGCGGAGATCCCGTAGTTGAAGCCCAAGGTTCATACAATGATTGGAAGGAATTATCTAGATCTTGAACCTACACTGTAGAGAGAATAAGAATAAAAATAAAAGTCAGTTTATTAAGTTGTGGGGTTGCTCCTACATGAAATCCTGGACCAGAAACCGCGCAATCTACATTTAAATAAGCAACAATCCTGGAATATAGCATTTCCTTATTTTCTTCAACCCATTCAGTTGATCCTATCTGTGAAATTCATAAGCCAACAATTTTATTACAATGTACCATGTATGTGTGTGCATATGTGTGAACATGTGTGCATGCATTTTGGGATAGAAGGAGACGTACTAAGCCATATGCTTCAGCATCCCAATTACATAAAATGATAGTTCTTCTAGGCTTCCATCCTCTCTTTTGCAATTTTCTTAGTCTTTCAGCAAGCTACATTGCACAAAGAAAGTTCGATATGCAAAGTTAATTAGTAAGAAAGGCGTGAAAATAAAATATGTTCTTGTTGGGGTGTCTTGCATTGTGTGTGGATAATGGGCGCACACTTGGAAGCTGTAAAAATATGCAGTATTTGCAACATTGGATCTACCCATCTGTATTTTCAATAATACCAAAAGATGGGATAAGTGATGTTTTGAGAAATAAAAAATCTACTAAATTCCATGGATTAAGGAAAAAGGTACTGATTTTTGAACCATCTAAGAGAGACAATATTATATGGACAATGCCTTTTAAAATGACGAAAATGATACATAAAACTCCCTACTATGCAAATCTACTATATAACCAACGACTGTCCAATTTGCATGCAAAAAGAATATTAAATTTAAACAAGCACCATAAATTGCTCACAAATTACATCAACTCCTAGCAAAAGTTAACATTCTATAAAGTTAACATTCGTGATTGTTATCCTTATTCCTTATCATTTAAGTCCATATTACTAACATTGTTGTACTTAAAATCTCAACAATCCTATAAATAAACATTGTATTCAGATATCATAATTATTGACATCGTTTACTAAACAATTCATCTCAAAGACAAGATATGAATGCACAAGCCTCTAAATTAAATGATCCAATAGAAGGCTCATTTGATTATAAAAATACAAATATAATTTCGTTCAACTCTTACTCTGTTCATATGTGATTTTAGTGTTTCAATCAAACTAACTATTATTTAAGGATTGTCATACATGATTATTTTTCAACCAAAATTATAGTGCTATGTTAACCCTTAAAGTAAGTTTGTTATCTTATGAAAATATTGTGTTTTAGATTATAAACAAAGAGCTGAACAAAGCCCATTTATTTATTTATTTATCAATTAATCTAAGCAAAAGAGAAGACTAGAAAAATAAATTTTGAGAAAAAAAATCCCGTGACAATATTTTTAGTTTTCTACCTAAATATTTCCAAAAAAGTTCAAACTTCTCCAAAAGTTTCCATTTTTTCATTACAAAAAACGTGCATTTGTTATTTTCATTTAGTAAATTTCTTGTTATATAGCTTGATATTAGTACAATATGGTGCATTAGTTACCTCTGAGTAGAACTGAAAGGCCATGCCGCTAGCTTCTATGGAAACCGACACAGGTTGATTTGCCACAGCTTTCATCAATGCATTCTCATTGTTTGCTGGAACATCTTGATATCCATCAATTGAAACTACTGGAGATATCTGAACAAATACATATGAATTAGGTTTAGTTACTAGTTTACATAGGTAATTGATATACAAACATTTTATACATACATGTATGTAAAATGAAGGTGAAATATTAAAATAAACAACCATGGGTATTACCTCAGAGGAGCAACTTCCTTGCTCTTCCAGATATGGATAAGTATCTTCAGAAGTTAGCCCTCCATTCTTTTCAATGTACACGAAAGCATAGTCCATTAGGCCACCATTGCATCCTTGATTATAAGTAGTGTCACAGTTGATAAGTTGTTGCTCTGATAACGAAACTAGTTCATTTGTCTTGATCTTGTTAATGCCTTCCACGGATACAGCAGACGAAAATGCCCAACAACTTCCTGCATTATTTTCATTATAACCAAATTTAATCGAAGAACGCAAAGATTTTTCAGTGTAAATTTGAAATTTTCACTTACCGCACTGTCCTTGATCTTTGACTCCGGTAACAGCTCCCTTGGCTCTCCAATCTATAGAAGCAGGAACCCTTTTAACGTTTTCGTACATAAAACCATCTGCATTCTTCTGACTTCCTCTTAGTGCCCTATGATGATTAATTTTTGAACCGGCGTATGTTCCTCTCCATTTGGTTTGCTATTTTTAGTTTTGAATTTTCGTCTAAACAAAAATGCGCATTTGTTATGTGTTGTTGGAAAACACACAATTTTGAAAAATGAAATTAACGCAGAAAATAGAAACAAGTTTATTTGATTTTTCATGTTATGAGACATAACAAAAGGATGGAGAACAATTCATCTCTTCCATTTTCCGTTCATCGTCGCGATGGCTAAGAATTGTAAAAAAAATTCCCACATTTTCTTGTATTTTACAGTGTATGTTGAAAACACAAAACTCAAAATGAAACCAAACGGGGCCTAAAGCTTTCAAAAAGCGAGAAGTTTTATTTTAACAATTCAAAACAGTTTGAAAATCCGTAATTAAGAAAAAAATCTATATTCTAAAAATTTGGAATAAGAACCATTTTTTAAACAGTGAGGAATATTTTTTACTCTGAAAACAATCGATATTTTCCTAAAAGTAAAAAAAGAAAGATTTTTTTAATAACATTTTATTATGTTTTATATGTGATGAACTAAGAATAGCAATAGAATGTCCCAGGTATAAGTATCTACAGCATTGCAATATACATGTATAACCAAACTTTGTTTTTCAATCTGATCTTCTCATATAGAAAATATTCAGAAAGCAACCACTGATTGAACTCTATTATCCAAAAGACAAACCACAATCAGGTACATCAGGTAGAAACTTTTCACCTAGCAATTGGTTCTTTGCCAAAAACGAAAGAATAAATCCATAGTGTAGTAGAACTCAAGCTAATAACACTCTCTAAGTTCATTAGCTAATCACTGGAAATATCTGTAACAAAAATGGGTCTACTTTACTGATGTCTTATTCTAAAGGAGAGAGAACAACTAGGTGGCAATCAAACAACATATCTAGTCCTTTCTTGCATTACGCGTAACCAATATGCCTTCTCTTAAAATGGGAACATTGATATACATTTTTAGATTAAAATAAACAGTAATCCTCCAAAATATATATTTCCACACATTGAATTATGGTCATATAACAGTATAAATGTTATCCTTAATTTAACTCTGCACAGCCAGTAAGATTTCGTTCAAATCTTCTTTTAATGGATCAACATACCATATTCTCTGTTGGTAAATAAAGTTTAAAAAAAATAATAAAAACTAAAGTTCACAACCATACATAATTCATTGAATGTTCAAAAGCAAGTGTATACGCAATGAATTATTTAATTTAGTTTAGGTGTCATTTTTTCACGACAGAATGCAATTGGTTTATCTACGTAAGTAAGACACAATACCTATATCAGTGGCAGCGACAACGGCAAGCAGATGCAGAGCAGAGCACGATTAGGGTTCGTGGGTTTCGTGGATGGCAAGGGCGGCGAGCGGTCTAGCTTCGTGGAGGGCAAGGGCGGCGAGCAGTCTAGCTTCGTGGAGGGCAAGTAAGGTGAGCGGGTTTAGTTTCGTGGATGGCAAGGGCGGCTAGGTCAATGCGATGGGGTTAGGGTTTAGGCGTATGAAATTTTGACCGTGAGTTTTAGTACTTAGTGAATAAAATGAGTGGGCTAGGAAACGATGGGAGGGAAGGGGAAAATTTTGTTGAGGTGGAAAGCGGTAATTGTGTGTTCAGAAGACAACTGGCACAAACAGTTGTAATAATTAAGTATTTACAACTGGCACAAAAAAACAATTGTTATAGACATATATTACAACTGTTGCATAAATAAAGTTGTTAAAAATACCTTTGTTACAACTGCTGGAAATAAACAGTTGTTAAAAATAACCTATAACAATTGTTGGTTTGTGTTAGTTGTAAAGTAAAAGTTGTAATATGACTATTCTGTTGTAGTGTATTATGATCAAAACTATTTATTATATATATATATAATAATGATAAAATTATAAAATTATTATTTTATGTTTGTTATGCTAATTTCGATCTAGAAATAATTTTAAAATATATATATATATATTAAGTATTTTAATGTAATTAATTATTCATATATATACATTTTATATAACCTTATATATATGTATATAATTTTAATTATTATACATATATGTATGTATAATTTTATATGTTTAATTATGTATATATATTTATACAAATGTTTTAAATTATTTATATATTTAATTTTGAGACTTTTAGTTATAAAATATATTTTAAATATATGTATACGTATTTATATAAATATACTTTGCATTATAGATTTATGCACATATTTAGACAACATACAATACATACGAAATGAGCTAATGTGTCCGTTGTGATGTAAATCCCAACATCTATATACGGGCATGTTATAGCCTTCACAGATTATTATATTACACATGTACACACATATGTATATGTATATGATACATGTATATATATAAATTAAATCATTCAATTAACTTTACATTACAAAATACTTAAATTTAAATAAAATACATGATTTTATTTAAAAAAATTATAATTGTTCTAAATGAATTAGACTTCATAGGCCCAATAAAGATCAAATAGGATAAAAAATTTGAAATACACCCACCACTACCGCTGCAGGCTGGGCCAATTCCAACACCAGGAAGGCAAAATATAAATAGAAGTAAAACTAAAGAATCCCACGAGAAGGGTGTTAAACCTGTCAGAGGGACCCAGAACTCTAGTTTCTATTGTAGAAATTTTAAAATGATGCAATAAGGAATCAATGTGTTCTTGTCTCAAGAGGTACAATTGACAGTTAGTGTAGAACTTCTCTTCAAAAGGCCTTTTAAGTTTAGGAGTACCGGGAGATGCTTTAGAAGACCCTTTCTTTTTTCCAATGGTACCTAGTTTTTTAGTATGTTGATTAATAAAACTTTAACTAATAAGAGACTAAAAATTAGATATAGCTTACTCATGTTTTATTCACAATTTTTCAAGAAAAGTATGTGTTATCCCGCCTTTTGGCAAGGCCGTGACACCAAGGACTTAACTAGAAACCGATGACAAATCGTATCAAAGACCAGCTACGCGCAGGGATCGCCATGGATATCGCTGAAATTTGTCCGAGCCCGGATTAGGCTACAATTGATAAGGCACGTCAAGCAAAGCCGTGGGAACCAACGATCCAAGTTTCAAGTCAATCCGAGTTCGTATGCTCAAGATATCATCGATGAAAGATGGAGTAGACCGTCCTTAGTTCGAATCCATAGGCGAGGCCTGTGTTCGAATCCATCAGACGTGTAGTGCTTCGAATCCATGAGGAGTACCCCTGCTTTGATTCCATCGAGCTTTCTCTACTTCGAATCCGTAGAAAGAAGGTGCCCCAAATCCATGGAGCATAGCCTTGCTTCGAATCTGGGAAAAGTACCTTAGCTTCGACTCCATTAGCACAGAAGCCCTAAGGTCGAATTCATCGCCCCTGCATTCCTTCGAATCCACAAAGGCTAGCTACTTCGACTCCATCCAATGACTGCCCTCGAATCCACCACATCCAAATAGCTAAAACCCCGGCCGCGACTCAGTAAAACTCGAAGATAAAGGAGGGTTGACCCGAGGCATGCGCACCAAGCCGTAGTCTTCGCAAACAGGAGGACCGATTCGAACGAATCGATTCGAGCGTATCGATTCGAACGACTCCAGGAAACGAAAAACACCTACTTGAATCGATCATAACTCAAGTTCTACAAGTCCAAACGCCATGAAATTTTCACAGAAGCTTAAACACATGATGAAGAATGTCCACACCAAATTTCAGCTCGATCGGACTCTTTCTTGATCGATTCGAACCAAGGGTCGAATCGATCCCAAAGTGGGCCCGGATCTCCAGATTTCGGCCATGCGGGCCCCTTCACGTGCCAGAACTGGTCTCCCCTCAATTTAGGCGAAATATCAGCCTCCTACACCTATAAATAGAGCCCCTGGTCATTCAGAAAAGGGGTCGGACAATTCTAAGTACTAAAGAGCGCCCAGATTCTGCTAGATTTACTCCAGAACACCACCGCTGCTTTAGATTGAGACTTAGCATATAAATTCAGTTGTACAACGTTATAAGAAATTGTAATCTTCAAGTATCGAGCAATAAAATCATCAAACTTCATAGTGGACGTAGGCAAAACGCCGAACCACTCTAAATCGCTTGTCTTTGCAATTTACTTTCTGTTACTTGGAGTTTTTGTTAGATAACCCACAGTTTTAATTTTCATTCTTCACTTTTATCTCTTCAAAAACTTCCGAAGAGTGTTGTGCCCATTTTTGGTACAAACACTTTGGTGCTTTCACTGAGAAAAACCCCGCTTTTTTCTCCTGCTCCTTGGATCTACCATCGATACCGGATTGTATAAATCCAAGAGGAAGATCCAGATCTCTAATTCATAATCCTTCCATTCTATTCAGATTTGCATAAAGTCTAGGAAAGGGATTCATCATTCAAAATGGTTAGCACAAGAACCAATTCTATAGCTGCTGGACAAGAAGGAAGGGATGGACAGAATCCTGCTCAACAGCAACCATCCAATCAAGACAACGTCGCTCATTCAGAACCGTCTGGACCAGTCACCAGACTGGAGCTCCATATGTTGCTTCAAGAGCTAACTCAAAGTCGGCAACAATTGGCCGAACAGTTGCGTGCTAATATTGAATTAACAAACCAACTGAACAGCCAAGGCCATAGAAGGTCCAGGCGGGATGATATCTCCCGATCATCTACTGAAAGTTCCGCCTCATCGGACTACTATCACAGATCTAACCGTCCTCGATTAGACAGGAGTCATGCACAAACGGCCGGATATCAACCCGCCTTGACTGTTGGACAGTTGAGGGCAGGACCGTCGACCAGCTTTCAGGCCGGGCCCTCAACACAAGGAGGCCCTACTACACAGCATACCGCGAACAATCATGCCGCAGCTGCCACAATAGAAACAAGGGTTGATACCCGAAATCTTTCAGAGCCAAATAATCAGCAACGTGGGCGTACTCTTGAACCATACGTCCCAGAAGACGCTGAGCCAAGGAGGCGAAATTTGGACCGTCGACAGCGCCCGGTCCGAACTCGCGCTGTGGAACCCGACCAAACCTTAGCTCAGCAGGCTCAAAATGTAGCAATGCCCGACATTTCGACTATGATACGTCAGATGATCCGCGAAAGCCAAGGTCTTACCAACGACGATTGGGGGATTTCTCGAAGTCATACTCCTTTCACGGACGAGATATTGTACGCTGAACCTCCTCGGCGATTCAGAATGCCAACTCTCCCTATGTACGAAGGAAATTCTGATCCCAATCAACACATTTTGAAATATGAATGGTCAATGAGTGCCGCAAGGGCCGACGATGCAGTGAAATGCCGAAGTTTCCCCATCTCACTGGGAGGAATTGCAACAATGTGGTTTACAAGATTACCTCCTAGATCTATCTCTTCATTTGATCAATTGGCTAAGAAATTTGTTGAACAATTTCGCATGCATGTCGCTAGACCCAAAGATGTTAACACCCTGTCCAATGTTACCCAAGCTCGTGGGGAAACGTTAAGGTGTTACTTGGAGAGATTCCATGCGGCATGTGTGGAGATTAGTAATCCCAATGATAACTCAATTTTAATGGCATTGACTAAGGGAATCGATCCCGATTCTGAGTTTGGAAACTGGTTAGCTGGAAAACCACCCGCATCGTTGGACCGTTTCTACTCCAAAGCCGCTCAATTCTTATGGCAAGAGGATGCGAAACAGTCTAGGAAGCAGGACGATGCGAAGCCCGGAAGTGAAGGAATACAAAGTAATGTAGCAGTTAAACAGTCCGGTGAAAATTTCGGAAAAGTTAAATTAAATATCCAAAATAAACAAACTCAGCCAAGAGGCAACAGTGGTCAAGATAAGAAAAGAGACTCAAATCGAGGCCCACGGCGTGAGGCTCCAATGTTCGATAATTACACACCATTGAATACATCGTTGGAAAATGTGTACCTACAGACTTGCAATACTATGCAATATAAGAAGCCGGCTCCGAAGCAATCGTCGGAGAGGCAGATTCAAATAGGGAAGTTCTGTAGATTCCACGAAAGTTATGGCCACAATACCAACGAGTGTCGACACTTGCAGGACCTCATTGAGAAGTTGATCAGGGAAAGGAAGTTAGATCAGTTTGTGCGGGCGCCGTAGTCTGGTGACGCGGGTCCGTCAAATCCGAATCGTGCACAAGATCAAGAAAGACAAGAGGAATCCGCTCATACGGGTGGAAGGCTAGTCATAAATTCTATAAGTAGTGATCCTCGTCCAGCGAAGCGAAGCTGGGAAGAAATGGAATCATATGACAACTTAATCAAGCATTCGAACCTCGATTATGATGATAACTTGGACGATAGACCTTCGACCAAACGAAAGAGAGCGATGACTAACGACGTCACTTTCCGAGACAACGATATTGATTATGTCGGAAGCCCGACTACTGATCCACTCGTGATATCGGCGCAAGTAGGTCCAGCTTGGATGAAGAGGATACTGGTTGACTGCGGGAGCTCTGTGAATATCCTTTTTATACATGCTTATAATCAAATGAGGATGAAAGCCAGGGATTTGGAACCTTGCCAAACTCACCTCCATGGATTCAACGGTAGCGCTACCATACCTATTGGGATGGTGAAGTTACCAGTTAGGTTGGGATCCGAGGAACATAGGAGAGTTCGGACATTACAGTTCGCTGTGTTGAACATAGTCTCGCCATACAACGCTTTCTTAGGACGACCTGGCCTTGCTGAATTCAGAGCCGTAATTGCCCCATGGTGCTTAACTTTAAAGTTCCCTATTGTCAACGGAGTCGGAGTCGTCCAGGGCGACCAGGTTGACTTAAGAACAATCATTCGCCGAAATCGAGTCGCCCGATTACGCAATGCCGAGGACCGACTTAAAACTTTTGAACGCAATGAGGTTGTCATTAAAAAAGAATATCCGGCACTACAACACATGAAACCAACATGGAAAGGGTCACACAAGATTAAGCAGAAGCTCGGGGATGGTACATATGAGTTAACGACTGTTGATGGTCTAGCTTCACCAAAGGCCTTGGATAGTGAAAGTCTTCGTCGCTATTGCACATAACAGCTATGTTTATCCATTTAGTTTAAAGTTCCATTTTTTAAATTTGTTTTTGCATTTCGAAATTAGAATTTGTAATAAGGAAACTGACTTTGCCATATTTTTCTTATTTCAGCAATAAAAATGCCATCTCTTCGAGCCAGAGCTGTGATTCATTAAAACACAATGTACAACATCACGATGCACGAAGAGCTAAATTCCATCACACAATAGAATTTATTCAAGTAGGGAGTGGCTATGAAGCAATCAACCACTCACTAAAAGAAACCCAAGCTCGGGGGCAAGCCATCACATCAGGCCAGAAACGGGTTGATACACGACAACCCTTCATTTAACTCCGTACTCCCAGAGTGCAAGGCGGAGCACAAACTTTTTACTTAACTCCGTACTCCCAGAGTGCGAGGCGGAGTATAAACATTTACAAAATCCCAGAGTACTCTGAGAGCGCGAGCTGGGTACAAACTTTTTGCTTAACTCCGTACTCCCAGAGTGCGAGGCGGAGTATAAACATTTACAAAATCGCAGAGTACTCCGAGAGCACGAGCTGGGTACAAACTTTTTATTTTTTAACTCCGTACTCCCAGAGTGCAAGGCGGAGTATAAACATTCCTTAACTCCGTACTCCCAGAGTGCGAGGCGGAGTATAAACATTCACAAAACCCCAGAGTACTCCGAGAGCGCGAGCTGGGTATAAATATCAACAGACTCCAGACTCCGAGAGCGCGAGCTGGAGTATAAACATTACTCAACTCCGTACTCCCGGAGTGCGAGGCGGAGTATAAACATTTACTTAACTCTGTACTCCTAGAGCGCGAGGCGGAGTATAAACATACGTCAACTTCACACTTATCCCCAATACTGGGGGCAGAACCATAACACATAACAAGTTGAAGACAAAAGGGAATAAATTTTTATTTCCACTATCAACAGAAAGAATCTGATTACAAAGTGGTTCAAAAAATTGCTACTAGTGGGAGCCGAATCCACATCTATACACGGCTACAGAAAAGTCAACAGAATATTACCCCATGCAACGGGAAATTAAAGAAAGAGTTCAATCTTTCTTCTTCCATATTTTCTTCTTCGGGGTAGCTCTGCCAGATCCGCTGCCTGATTTTCCCCTCGACCGTTTACTCTTTTCAGGCTTGTCCTCCGGCAGCGACATAATATCAACGTCTTCCTCAGAGCTTGAGGCGACGGGAATTCTTCTCGGAGGCTGAGTTGAAGGCATGGGAGCAGTAACGGGGAGTGGGGCAGAAGCAGCTTCAATAACTACAGTACCGCTCGGTGAGATCACCATTAATGGGGCAGGCCCTGACGGATTCATACCAGCAGTCCCTGCTGCCATCTCGGCATCAATCTCAGCAAGAACTTCGTCCTCGCGGGATGCTTGGGCTACATCAGATGTACCAGTAGCTGGCATAGATGAACTAACGGCCGGAGCAGCCCCACTCATTGCATCGGACGGATTAACTGAGGGATTGATGGGTTCATTAAGAAGCTCCTCGATCATTTGAGCGCTGAAAGAAAACATGTTTGCATCTCCCTCTTCGCCAGCCAAGGTAGAAGTCGTGATGGCTCCCTCACTTGTCAACTCAGCCGGAGCTTGTTCTATTATAGCGGCTGTTGTCGGTTCCATTCTTGGCTGCTGAGTATCAGGTCGAGAAGATTGAGAAGGTGGCTTTTGCTGTTGAGAAGGCCCGGGAAGATCAACTGGGGCCCTAGGAGGCGGAGGAGAGCGAGATCGGGATCGGTACTGGTATCCCCGATCTCTGTCAGAGTAATCATGGCCAGAACGGCCACGTGAGTAATCTCTATCTCTATCAACGTTCTTGACTTGAATAGCCTCGCCTGTGATCCCTATCTGTCTCTCTCCTGCGGAAATCATAAAACGGAGAGGATTGGCGCACGTTCTGGAGCCTATCCAAAGTGGAGCCTCTGCCTGACATTTCACCTACGATAAAAAAGGATTACGGGTTAGGATCCGATAAAGCAATGTTTACTATGCAAAAGTCATGAAGTGCTGTGGAAGTGTGTGTAAATGTGTAAACCCCCAATTCGACCGGAAGTGTTGACCGCACTTAAAGGAAAGGGCTCGTTCATATTTAGGACATCTTGAAATTCCTCTAACCCAGGATTATGAGAAATCGATATATAATCTGGGATAGGAATATCGTCAAGCAATTTGAAAGAATCTCTCGAATGAGAAGGGGCGGCCTCAGAAATCATGACTCCGGAAGCGGGAGGAAACACATCTACAGATTTCCCCCCCTTGGACTTATGTTTTTTGGAAACAGCGGCCTTGCCTTTCCGTTTTTCTCCCGATTCTTCAAAGTTTCCCGAGAGATCAGCCATCGGCTCCGAATCTGTATGGGTTCTTTCTTCATCACTCGCTTCGGTTATGGTGATTCCGAGCGGTTTCTTCGTTGTTTTCTTCTTGGCTTTCTTCTTGTTTTCCTTCTTGGAGGCAGGCTTTGCCAACCCTTCGATAACTATACTTTGATTGATTTCGATCAGACCGAGAGTTCTTAAGTTATAGTCATTCATCACCGAGTTGATATGTCTTAGCTCACCCGGAACTTCTTGAAGACTTCGGACTATACCCCTGAAGTACCCGCCATCGGGTCTGGAGATAATGGCTGTAAGAGAAATAAGATGTCAATACTAATGCCAAAAAGCTATTGGTCAAGAGAACAGGTTAGGGCGCTTACGTCTAGACAACCATCGCCTAGCGAAACCCGGAGGGCATCGAACATAGAACCATTCGTTCTTGAAATAACTCAGTCGGGTCCAGGCTTCGACAACAACTTGGCAATTTCTAACTGCCTCCAGAAATGTAAAAGAAGGGCTATCACCCCTACTCTTGAAGTTAAATATATGTCTAATCTCGGTTGGCCTTGGCGAGCGAAAGAGATAGTCCATAAATATGGCAAAAGCACTGTTCAGCAACGCGTGCCCGTTGGGATGAAGTTGCGAAGGGGCGATTCCTAAATATGATAGCATCCCTCTGATATATTGATTGAAAGGAGGGAGAGTTTCGGCCGCGCAAGCATGGCGATAGAAAGCTGTATATCCTTCGGGCGGATTGTGCGGTCTATCATCGGCACAGGGTAATAACACATCGTCCAGGGATATGTTATGTTTCAAGCAAATTCGGCCCAATAAGGGTGCGGAAATATTAGATTGGACTGAATCAACAGGGTCCTCGATAAATATAGCCTCCGGCAGTTCATCTGGAGCCGGGTCGATTACGTCGGCAGGAATATCAGAAATCTCAAGCACTGGAGGAGTCAAGCTCTGTACCTCTTGTTGTTGGGAGCCCGAAGATTCCATAATTAACTAGCTCATCAGAAAGCAACGTTAAGTTCATAAACAGCCCGTGCATTCCCCAGTGTGGAGTGTGTGAACGTGTCGTGCAGTACAAGTATTGTACGTTACTTAAGTAGATTCTACAGATTAAAGTAAGATGTCCGTACAACATAACTTGGGAATTCGAGAATGAAAATGACCGTCATCGCTGACCGTCACTTCCACGCCATCCAAACGCTACTGACCACTTCAAGTATAAATCAGTCATATTATTGGTTAAGTTATGGTTCCATCGACGAGCTTCAAAAGGGAGTCAAGTATAGTATAGTATAGTCCTACAGTCAAGTCCAATTAGGCAAGGCCGAAACTCGTCGGAGTGAAGTATGCTAAATGTCATTAAGTTCGTCAAGTTTCGATTGAAAATTGGTCACGTTCGAATCCATTGAGCGAGTCAGAAGAGTTGCATTCCCTGAACTGAAGACGTTCGAATCGATCACCTCGAATCGATACGAGTCGAATCGATGTGCTTCGAATCGATAAAAAAGTCGACTCGATGCATTTCGTATCGATGTAGCTCGTTGGAATGATATCCATAGCATCAAGTGAAGGAGCGCTTCAAGTCCATCAGGAGAGCGTTCGTACCAACCCAGGAAAGCAACTTCGTATTGATCGAGTTCGATATACCTTCGAATCGATCGTGAAGTTATTAGTTCGAATCGATCAATACGAACCACGTCACCTCACAAGCATCGATTCGAAGCCCCATAATCAGGATCGATGCGAACTAATTCACCTCGGATCGATACGATACGAAGAGAAAGGAAATCCTTCAAAATCTCTCATATTCCAAGAAAGCCTCAGCACTTTTCCGCGCTCCATCCATCGATTCGACCCGTTTAGTTCAGATCTTGCAACCTTCCAAGAGTAATTTCAGAAGAAAAAATTGAGGGTGATGGTGAAGATTTCCCATTTTATCGTTCTCAGCTTGGTTTAATCCAGTACCTTATTTGTTACGATTATGATTGAAGGATTGAAGGTGTTTGTTCGAATCGAAAAAGCGCCTCTCTCTCGAGTCTGGGGGGATCGATACGAAGGAGAAGGCAATAGCAAAAAGTAAAAAGTGAGAAATGAATAGGACCCCGGTATATATAGGAGAAAAATGACGATTCGCCTCCCGGTATACCTGACCGGCTTCAACAGGTGAGGACGTCAACTCGATTCGTTACGGCGACCTCGAATCGATTATAATCCACTACTTCGAATCCATCTCCTACGAATTTTCTTGCACGTTCGAATCCATCTCAGCAACATCGATACAAGGCAACGTCGACTCGAAGCACAAACCCCACGAGCATTCACGACTTCGACTCCACCAACTCAGACAACTACGTCGAATCCACACAGTATCGATTCGAAGAATCTTCGATTCGAAGCAGTCAATAGAAGACGAACCTAGGTCACTGTGCCCCATCGATTCGAAGTGCCTACTTCGAGACCATCGACTCGAAGCGGATCGAGAAACATAGATTCGAATAATACTCTCGAATCCATCGAAAACGATCGAATGGGAATAAACGCATCGCTTCGAATATAAAATTATTATTTGCCTACCTTGTACAACGGTTCAGGAGAGGATCGATACCAAGGAACAGTCATAGATAATCATTAATGCACTGATTAAACTCGAATCTCAAATCGACTCAGGAGAGGGTCGATGCAGAATTCGATAACAAACTAAACGGGCAACGACTTGCAAACATGCAACGTTCACCAAAGTCAAAGTGGTACATATATGCACATATGTGTGACTAGTGTTTAATCTTTGTCATTTATAGGGATCGGATGTTCATCTCGTCATAACACAAAAATATCCAAAACTAACAGCCAGTCATAGTTATACGACGGTCAATTACAGCGATACAGAATACAACTTTTGGTAAAGCATGTCATAACTGTCCAATGAGAAACTGCAGCTTATCAAAGCACGTTATGTTTACACAAGACGTACTTTGGGGGGCAAATGTTATCCCGCCTTTTGGCAAGGCCGTGACACCAAGGACTTAACTAGAAACCGATGACAGATCGTATCAAAGACCAGCTACGCGCAGGGATCACCATGGATATCGCTGAAATTTGTCCGAGCCCGGATCAGGCTACAATTGATAAGGCACGTCAAGCAAAGCCGTGGGAACCAACGATCCAAGTTTCAAGTCAATCCGAGTTTGTATGCTCAAGATATCATCGATGAAAGATGGAGTAGACCGTCCTTAGTTCGAATCCATAGGCGAGGCCTGTGTTCGAATCCATCAGACGTGTAGTGCTTCGAATCCATGAGGAGTACCCCTGCTTCGATTCCATCGAGCTTTCTCTACTTCGAATCCGTAGAAAGAAGGTACCCCGAATCCATGGAGCATAGCCTTCCTTCGAATCTGGGAAAAGTACCTTAGCTTCGACTCCATTAGCACAGAAGCCCTAAGGTCGAATCCATCGCCCCTGCATTCCTTCGAATCCACAAAGGCTAGCTACTTCGACTCCATCCAATGACTGCCCTCGAATCCACCACATCCACATAGCTAAAACCCCGGCCGCGACTCGGTAAAACTCGGAGATAAAGGAGGGTTGACCCGAGGCATGCGCACCACGCCGTAGTCTTCGCATACAGGAGGATCGATTCGAACGAATCGATTCGAGCGTATCGATTCGAACGACTCCAGGAAACGAAAAACACCTACTTGAATCAATCATAACTCAAGTTCTACAAGTCCAAACGCCATGAAATTTTCACAGAAGCTTAAACACATGATGAAGAATGTCCACACCAAATTTCAGCTCGATCGGACTCTTTCTTGATCGATTCGAACCAAGGGTCGAATCGATCCCAAAGTGGGGCCGGATCTCCAGATTTCGGCCATGCGGGCCCCTTCACGTGCCAGATTGGTCTCCACTCAATTTAGGCAAAATATCAGCCTCCTACACCTATAAATAGAGCCCCTGGTCATTCAGAAAAGGGGTCGGACAATTCTAAGTACTAAAGAGCGCCCAGATTCTGCTAGATTTACTCCAGAACACCACCGCTGCTTTAGATTGAGACTTAGCATATAAATTCAGTTGTACAACATTATAAGAAATTGTAATCTTCAAGTATCGAGCAATAAAATCATCAAACTTCATAGTGGACGTAGGCAAAACGCCGAACCACTCTAAATCGCTTGTCTTTGCAATTTACTTTCTGTTACTTGGAGTTTTTGTTAGATAACCCACAGTTTTAATTTTCATTCTTCACTTTTATCTCTTCAAAAACTTCCGAAGAGTGTTGTGCCCATTTTTGGTACAAACAGTATGAGTACTCTTAGGAAAATAATAGTAGTTCAACTAAAAAATTGCATATCAATTGGCATATAGGCTAAAAACTTAATTTTTTATGAACTATTCATTCTGAACTAATGTGTTGACAATAATAATACTCCTTACCTATTAAACTCATATAATAAATCAGCATGATTAAGCTAATGAATCCTTGAGTAATAAAAAAATAAGAGTATTAAGTAAAACTATTGCATATTGAACAAATAAATAAGCTATCACATGGTGAATAAAACAAATAAAAGAGTAGTCGCATGTTGAGTGTTCACATGTTAAATAAGTTGGATAAATGAGCTGTCACATGTTGAGCTAACATATGTTGATCAAGATAAGTGAATAAATTACCAAATTGTCATGTGTTAAGTAAGATAGATGAGTGAATTGTTGCATCTTGAGTTATCACATGTTGACAAAGAAATACAGATGAGCTATTGCATGTTGAGTAAGTAAACTTTTATGGTATAATTGAGTGAATGAGCATATCATCACATGTTGAGCAAATAAATGAATTATCGTATATTAAATAAACAAGCTACCACAAGTTTATATCGTATGATGAAATGATGGATGGTAAAGTAAATAATCCCGAAACACTGAAACTAAAGCAGGTATCAAGTGATAAAATCCAAAAGTTCTCTAACAAACAGGTAATTTAAACAAAGGGGAAATTAGGGAAAAGGACAAACTTTGAAAAAAATTAGGCTGAAGGACATGAAGTTTTATTTTTAGGCTGAAGGACAAATGCTAGTTATAATTAGCATTATATTCAACTTTTACACTATACAAAATGCTAGTTATATCTATCATTATATTCAGTTTTACACTATACAAAATGCTAGTTATAACTAGCATTGTCCTTCAGCCTAAAAAACAAACTTGTCCCAAGTCCTTCAGCCTAATTTTTTTTCTAAGTTTGTCATTGTGCCTATTTTCCTGTTAAACAAAAGTAATGCAAGCTCAAAGCAAGAATTATGAAGAAATCTAACGAAATCCATATTAAGGCTTGAAATTAATAGTTTCAAAAGACCCTAAATCAGGGAAAAATAATAAAATTAAAATCCAAAATCAGCGATATAACAATAATAGTAATGATAACAAATGAAGCGAGTTATTAAGAAAATTTTATCTAAGAAATTAAATTATTGAAAGGAGATTTAATTTATTTAAATAGGAAATTTTGAATGAGCTACTAAAAGTGAGAGATGAGGAAGAGGAGAAATTGTAAGGAAAGGGGGAAGATTGATCTAACCATTGGTTCAAGATAAGGGAGAAATATTCACGGTTAGGATAAGAGATTTGAGGGATATGAAGAGTATAATCAAAACTAGAACAAAAAAAAGGATTTTATACAAAAGTGTAAAATGCTTTCATTAAAAGGAGGCGGTAAATATTATACCAAAAATTTAAAGCTATTGTAGGTTGAGGAATGGTTGTCGCAAATTGATGGCAATGAACAACCGCAAGTTGAAGCAACTGGGCCATTACAGGTTGATATGGTCAAGGCCATCGCAAGTTGATACCATAAAGCTCCAAAAAGGAGATATGGACAAGCCTATAGCAAGGTGATATTATGAAGCGATCATAAATGGAGAATAAAGAAAGCTTTAGCAAGTTGATATATAGGAGTTGCCATAAGTTGATATATAGAATGTAAGTTGACATATGGAAGCTATTGCAAGTTGATGTATAGACAAAGCAATTGAATGTGAAGGAAAAAAGAGAAGCTATAACAAGTTAAAGGCCATCGCATATTAAAGGCTGCCATAAGATGAAAACCATCGCAAGTCAAGAACCATCACGTGTTGGAGGATAGGTTATCATATAGTATATAACATCCCTCACTTTGAGACTCAAAAATAGACGCGGATAATGCTGCAGTCATCACCAGAATCAATTTCCAACGACGAAGTGAGTTCAATATATTTTTCTCATAAAATAATCAAACAGAGCAGCTAAATATATTTTCCATTGCATTAATTTGAATTACAAGAACCATTACATCATTAAACCCAAATCGTTCCCACGTAGGGGTAAATATATAATAAGAAAATTAGAATAGTATGTATCCAACATGTGAAGATGCCAACACCACACTTAACCAGTTGTAAATCCTAGTTTTACACAGTGGTAATTTCAAAATAATTTTATTTAAATAGCAAGCCTTCTGCTTCGTCTTTGAAATCTTTATTCGTCTTTAAAAGAGATATTTTGCTAATCCATAAACTCAGCCTACTCGAAGTAATACCCATGAGTTTATGGAAAATAATAAAAACACAAACAATAACTCCAGTATGGGTAAAACCTTTACCCTAAGCATCCATAATGAGGCCATGCTGCTAACATGGAACATGTTTTCTCCTCACTTCATCATCATAGCATAATATACATCAATATATATAACACAACAATATACATATACATATACATATACATATACATATATATACACATATATATTTATTTATCACAGAAAGCAACCATGTGTATACATTCAGTCAAATAAGTGTTCCCTACACTTCTCATATATATATATATATATATATATGTGTGTGTGTGTGTGTGTGTGTGTGTGTGTATCAATTCAAGTCAAGTATGCCATATACTTATCATTAAAATATGAATTAAGTCATATAATCAGTCGTCATTCGTTTATCCATCACCTAATCTCCTGTTTTAGGCTTTCTTCATTAAGTTATCATAAACATATTTTAGTGATCACCTCCCTAGGCCTTCCTATCACTAATTTAATCTTTTGTTCGAACCTCACCAGGTGAAAATGTGACTTGTTGCCCCATGGGAGCCACACTGACTATAGTCCCTCGGACTCTCCTAAGAGTTCGAATGCAAGCACTCTGAATACATTCTAGTAAGCGTCCCTACTAGGCGTTAATAGCCCCTCTTAGACCCTGAATCACTATCGTTCACATTATCAATTTATTTATAACATCCTCCTTAGATGTTATTGCACTCTACCATAACACTCTGCCTTAACTCCTTCGTAGAATTTATAATAATCTTATATTCAACCCTACCGTAGCTCGTTTGCCATATACCATTGGCTTTAGACTATTAGTTAAGGCTCTCCACCATCCAATAACACCATGAGTTGGTATACGTTTACAATCATGGTTCAACTTTTTTTTTCATTTATTAATTTTGTAAACTTCGCATTCTTTAGATAATTTTTTTTATCATTTATTTACATGACACCCCATCACTTATTAGCTTATCTAAGCTTACTTCATTTCAAAAATAAGTTAAAACGATTAAAATTATGACATCTTTCATTTATTTTATCCCTATGAAATAATTCAATAACACTTGGAAACTATCTTCCAAAGTGACCTAAGTATTTGTTATTTTACTTAGAAAAATATAGCTTCTAAAGCTATTACAAGTTGCATTTTACTTGTTGTGTATTGGCTATCCCATAGCCATCATGTTTAATTAAAAATGTTATTAATGGTCACGTGCAAATCCCAAGCTAACAGGTACCACCGTCGAGTTTTTTTGCTACCTAGTCATTGTAGGTTATAAAAATATTGGTCATTGTGTGTAGACCATATAGGAGCCATATCGTCCCATTTATATTTGGCTGCCTTCGTAAGATGATAACATGAAACATACACATATGTTGCTCTAGTAGTCTTTGCTTGTAATAATAAGCAAGCCGCATGCACGCCTTTTAATTCATGACTTTGTTTACCTACTTTGGCTTTTGTGTTATCTTGTTATCTTCATGTGCTTACATTTCAGCATTTGTTCCATATGCAACCCACTTCTTATTTTGCTTACATGCGCATGTACATCCGTGTGTTATATATGGAAACATATCATGTGTATATTTGCTTACCGTGTGTTGTTACTTGACTATGCATGCAACAGCTTGCCTAGAAACAGGCCTAATTTTCGATCCAGTAAAGGCCCATCGAACCTTAGACCCATTCCAAAGCTGGCTATTGGATGGTAAAATTGATACAATGAACAATACAAAGCTACATATTTAAGCTATCAGAATCTCACGGTGGAAAGGATAAAATATAATATCAAAGATAGTACCCATTTTATAGAAATTCAAATCTCAATAACATAACATAATATCCCAATATCCAAAATATGATATCTCAACATAACAACATCATGTTGAAATGGGTACGTCAAAATATAATAAATAGGTAGATAACTGTAACAAGGCTCTAACTCCGCATTCATCTCCTAAATCCGCATCGTCTTCTCTAACCCATGTCGTAATGAGAAGGGTGTCAAAATAACAATGTCTGGTGAATAAAAATCTCGAGTCTTTCCATAATAGTATTTGGACAATATAATTTAGATAGGAATATGTTTTACGCATCCTAACTATATCCTACATGAAATACCTCCAACTGTAAGCCCTAAGGCTCTTCCAGTCCAATTTTATTACCTACACATTTCAATCCAACTCTATAACTCACCATCAATTGTAGGCCAAAGGCCCTTCCCAGTCCTACGAATCTATCGTCTATCATGTCCTAACAATGTGAGAGAAAGTACCCAAGCCACTTTATACCTTTTCAATGGAAATTAGGCAAACCCTGACCATTTAATAACTATATCTTAGGCATGTCCCGGTCATTTAATACCTAACCCAAAGCGGATCCCTCTTAGTACTCTCTAGCTGACATCGTGTGAAATCTCATCAGACCACTTAGTATTTTTTTTGGGAGAGTCGGACCCTATAGTAGCCCATAATACCTCGAACCCGAAGCAGACCCTTCCTGAGGTTTTCCACTACCATGCCTAAATGATAACCCCGACCAATTAATACTTCTTAAATAGAAAGGAGGTAGACCCTATAACTGCCACTTAATACCTTGGACCTAGAAGCAGGTTCTACGCGTTATGACCTGTAACCCAAACTGTGACATCTCATATTAGTCCATCTATTCGTAGGCGCTAGTAGCCAAATTAACTGGACAAACTTACCCTACAGAATTGAGACTAACCTTGCATCCTTTGTGTGTTCTTATCATTGACAATGTCTCACATTAGTCCTAGAGTCACACTGCTGATAGCCAGATTAGCTGAGCGGACTTCTATGTGCTTTTGATTGACCTCGCATCCACAAAACTTAGTTATAATTTCCACTCTCCTGACATACTACCATATACACCTCTCCACATTTCGCATTAATGCCTTTTAAGGAAATCTCCTTATCACGCCTTTAATTATAAATTATTTTCCATAATTACTTCAACTTCTTTCCTAAGGAGTTTTTAAAGCTAATTATTAACCTATTTATACAATGCAATTACTATGTTATCAATTATACGTTATTTATATGCTATAATATATATATATAGCTAAATACTCATAAGCGTACGAAGATTTTACGTCCTATACTAATCGTTTTAAATGTCAAAACCTCCAATTTATACAAGTCCAACTCCATACAATAACTTTACAAATTAGCTAATATCCGTAGTCCAATAATAGACATACATAAGAAAATAGAATCAATTACCAACTTATTCTACATCAATATAGTAGCATCAGCACCAATGAAACTTACAGTTCAAACCCTTTTACACTCTATTCAACTTTTACATATAAAATGAAAAAGGGATTCATATTTAAATTATGGAAATAGGTAATGCAAACTACGAATAGTGAAATCCGTACTTTACACACTATTTCCTAACTTATTTTCTTTTTAGAACCCCTAATCACATCAAAAGAGAAAAGTCAAAAGTAGAATAGAATGTAAATATTCAAATTGCAATATCTACTCAAATTCTGCTATTTTAATATAGAATAATTGAGATTCCAATAACATAAGAATTGACATTTCACTTTGGAGGAATTTTGGGGTTTTAATTTGGTACTTTCGTGAACAAAATTCCCCAAAGCATACATCAAATCCAACTTATACTATGCAATTACTAAAAATGAGAAAAACTAAGATTTCTACTCACAATGGTTCCCATCTCTCTTTTCGATTTGATTACACCTTCTTTTAATCTCTTTTCAGACTTCTTCCCTCTAAAATATACAACAATTGGATTGTATATGAATTAGGTTCAAAATTTCAAGGATCTGAAAATAATAGAATTAAAAATTGAATATTAAATATCTAAAATCCCTTACCTGAAAATACTAAGAAATTCCGAATTGTATAGATGAAACTGACAGAGCTCCATTTTTGTTTTAAATAATTTGTAAATAAAAGTGAGGAGGATAGCCTCTTATATATAGTGGTTAGAAAGTACCAGAACCATAGGATTTTTGTCAGTTTAAAGTAATAAAATCCGGGCCATGTGCGTCTTACAAAAACCAAGCCACCACACTATTCACCTTTCGACTGCGCTTCCTCAAACGGTTGACCGCTAGTGGTCGACCAGTCCAAGGAAGGTTGTCGACCGGACCTAGCATTTTTGGAACTTATCAAATGTTGTCGTTTTAATTTTATTTAATTGCTTATTTATTTTTAACATTAACGTTTGTTTCAACGTTTCCTTAAAGCCCAATTTCTAATCGACGTTAACATATTTATTAATCTTATAGATTCCAGATGTTAACATTAATTTAAAATTTGAATTTGAATTCCACTCGAATTACTTAAATTCAAAAACTTCAAACGTCAATAACTTTTCCGTTTGGGCATCGATTACAAAAATATATTTATGAATATTGATTAGAAAATCTCCACGAATGCAACAGTGCAATTTTCATGATCAAATTCCAACATTTACAAAATTTTCATTCTTAGCCTTATTATTAATTAATTAATTTTTTATTAATTTTTACAGTGTGTTACAATGCACAAGTGCTGATACATACATATACATACATACATATACATACATACATACATACATACATATATATATATAGCTTCAGTGTATATAGTTGTCGTGGCAAATTTATAAATATGAGCTTTTTAATGTGTGCTATCACCTTGCATTAGGCTCTCACGTTTTATTAACTCCAGGCATTCGTGAATTATATAGACAACCTTGTGTGTGCTGTCGCACTTAGTTTCATCCATATATCCAATATATATTATACATTATTAACCTTTTCCATGCCAAATCATCGCTTACATTTTAATGCCTAGAAAAAGTTGTCGTGATGAGTTGTCATCATATGCTTTTATTTATAAAGTGAGATGTCGCCTTGAGTAGTTCGCTTTGAATATATGCATGTCATTGTATTACTTCACTTCGTAATGAATGTGAGTTGTCGCTTGCAATCCTTTGTGTGTCATTTTCGAAAGTGATGACTTGTTAGCAATTTTCCAATAATATATACTATTATTGATTTGGGTGGATACAATTGTTCAACTAGTTTATGAACAAATTAAGTATAATATGCTTAATAAAAAATGACTTGTTACGATATTATAATGTGCTGACGAATTAAAATACATTATGTATAGGCCTTATTAGCCTTCACATGCAAGCCTTTGCGTTCAATTTATTCATTCTGTCGTGAACAATCGTGTGTGAAATATATTCATGCAGGAGAGTAAAATGCTTATGTACATATTTTTCGTTAGTTGTATATGGCTATGCATTTGTTATTTAATTGTTTTAGCTTTCGAGTCCTTTAACTTGTACATATTTTGTTCATATTAAGCCTTCGCGAGTTAGCCATCGTGAACTATCAAAGCTATTGTGAGTTATCAAAGGTGTCACGTACAATAATATACACATTCGCGAATAATTTATCTCATTTAGCCTTTTTGAATTAAAATGCTAGGTACCCATGTGGCGTTCACTTTTCTACTCTAGCTTCTGTGCATAGATTTTCTTCGCTTAATGCAAAATTTACCTTATATTATTATATTTTACTTGGTCAAAAATCGTTCAATGGCAGTTTTATAATTAGATTAAAAACTAATTTACTACCACTTAAACAACTTTTTACCTAACCAAATTTGTTGTCAATTTCTTATTGAATAATTTTCTTATCGTTGCAGTTTCCTTTCAGAACATCTTAAACACCCAAATTAATTAATTAGTGCTTTCCTTCACTGAACAATTCATATAAAACTGAAAATTAATGGGAAAAATTCCAAAAATTCATCAAAATATCTTTTATCATATTTCATCACTTACAAAAATTTCAGCACAAAATAATTAAATTTTCTATTTTTAATAATTAATTAACTCGAAATTATTCAATTTTCCCAATGTAGGAAATTCATAAAATATTCCCATTAACTCTAAAAATTAAAAAATTAAAAATCCATATCTCATTCATCATTAAGCATATCATATCAAAATTTCATGGCATTTGGATGTATTTAGACCATGTGTTTCCCTAAAAAATGAACTAAATCACTTTAATTAAATTTCAAACTATTGTTAAAATAACATTCAAACATGTTTAACATCATCAAAACATTCATATGAAAATCAAATCCAAACCCAATAGATTAGGATATATTTTGGAAAAAGATTTTACTCACTTAGCTTAAGAAAAATCTTGTTCAATCCTCTTTCATTCCTTGAATTTTAAAGCTCTAATCTTCTAGCTTGAAATCCTCCTTTTCTTCTTTGGAGAAAGGATGACCTTGCTTAGAGTTCTCAGGAATTTTACTTTGTGTAAAATGAAATGAAATGAAAGTGAAGTAGGATGGAAAGAGGGGTTAGGAATTAGTGGGATTGGGCCTTAATTTATTCCCTTTCAACCAATCCTTCCCGTTAAATTTAATTTATTATTTTTTCATTAATCAAGGCCAAGCAAATTGCTCTAATTGCCTTCGATCTGTTTAATTAACTTTGTAATGTGTCCCACACTTAATTAATTAAATTTTCTTGAGGAAATTTTTGCAATTAAATCACTTTATTAATTTAATTAATAATGTCTTCATATTATTAATTCAATGAAATTTAAATTAATTTTTCATATTATGGACTCTTCAAAATATGGGGTGTGACAGTATTACATCCTTATAAAAATTTCATCCTCGAATTTTTGATAAGAAAAACAAAATTTATACTAATTCCCTAAAAGTGTATAGTCATCATCGTATCGGTACGCACAAGTAGAAAAGATTACATTAGTACTCGACTAATATAAACATCAATCATTAAGAATAAATGTACTAGTACAACTACTAACACACACTTATATAACACATGAATATACTAGTGCCCTATAGTCCATACAATAGACAAACAAAACACAGTGCTATATATATATATATATATATATATATATATGAATGTCTAAAACAACTCGGGATAGTTATTCCTAATCATATCCTCTACATCCCATGTATAATCTTCTTTATCGTCACTTCACTGGACACGAACAAGTCTAATAACTTTGTTCCTTAATTCCTTTGAATCACGACCTAATATTCCTTTCAGTCAGTTGACATACGTCAAATCTGGCTTGACAGATAAGTCTTCTATCACTTTTGGTTCCACTACCAAATCTGAGTCGTGAACACATTTCCTTAAGTGCAATATGTGAAACGCATTATGCAAACCTGCCAAATTGCTTGGCAACTCGACTCTATACACAAGTTTATCGATCCTTCCAGTCACTGGAAATTGTCCAATATATCTAGGTGCCAACTTCCCCGCTTTCCCAAAGCGCATAACTCCTCTTATCAAAGAAAACCTTCACGAATACATGATCGCCTACTGCGAACTTAAGCTCTTTTCTTTGCTTATTGGCATAACTCTTCTGCTTTGATTGTGCTGCCTTTAACTTAGCACAAATCAACTCTACCTTCTCGGTAGCATCTCTTACCAAATCGGGTCCTAAGACAAGCCTATCTCTTATGCCCAACCAACAAACTGGTGACTTACACGGTCTACCATACAACGCTCCAAACGGTGCCATCCCAATACTCATTTGGTAACTTTTATTATAAGCAAACATTATCAGATGCAAATGATCTTCCCAAGATCCTCCAAATTTCAAGACACAAGCTCTCAGCAAATCTTCCAATACACTGTTCACCCTCTCAGTCTATCCATCAGTTTGTGGGTGGTAAGTCGTGATCAAGTTCAACTCCATACCCAATGCACCGTGCAAACTTTTCCAGAACTCACTGGTGAACAATGGGTCTCTATCACTACTGATACTACTCGGTATCCCATGAAGTCTCACTACATTCTTCATATATAGCTTCGTTGAGCTAGTTGTCGTCCTTGTTGACTTCACTGGGATAAAGTGGGCACTCTTAGTCAATCTATCGACTATCACCCAAGTGCTATCATTTCCCATCCTTGACCTAGACAGTCCTTTCAATAAAATCCATAAATATAGCATCCCACTTCCAAGTTGGTACTTTCAAAGGTTGAAAAAAACCGCTTGGCTTCTGATTTTCAGCTTTCACTTACTGAAAGGTAAAACATCTCCTCATGCATTCACCTATATCTCTCTTCATCCCTTCCTAAAAGAAGACTCTCTTCATATCATAATACATCTTTGTACCATCGGAATGAATAATAAACTTCGACCGATGAATTTCTTCCAAGACTTCCTTTCGAAGATCTCCAATATCCAAAACACACATTCTTCCTTTCTTCTTAAGGCATCCCTTCGAGTTTATCTCAAATCCTTTCAAATCCTCAACATCAACGCCCATCTCCAATCGCCTAATCCTTTCTATAATTAATGGATCTTCTCTTTTCCTTATAGTATTCTTCGTACAAGTGATGGACGTACCTCCAAACTTGCTACATGCCCTGATCTCTATTCGATCCAGTATTCTGCTTATATTGCATTCCACAAGAGGCTAATGTCTCTAACATCTTCCATTCCTCGATCATAGCCAATAATCCAATCTGATGTATCCTATTCCAAGCATCGGCAACCTTATTCCCTTTTGCCAATGTATATTCTATCCCGAAATCATATAACGCCAAGAAATCCAGCCATCTCTGCTGCCTTGTATTTAACTACTTCTGAGGGAATCGGTACTTAAGAGATTTGTGGTCCATATACAATACTCAAACCCTTCTCCCAATAAGTAATGTCTCTAAAAGCTTCGACTACCCTAAGTTGATGGAACCCCGATGCCAAATCTGACCGCAGGAATACTCTTGCTCCACTCAATAAGCAAACAAGTCGTCTATCCTGGGCAAGGGATAATGATTCTTCATCATCGACCATTCCATTTCCAATAATCTTCACATATTCGTAAATTTCCGTCCGACTCCTTTACGAATAACACAAATGCTTCCCATGGCAAACTACTAAATCTGATAAAACTCTTATGCTAAAGTTCCACTAACTACTTCTTCAATTCCTCCATCTCCTTAGGCGACATTCTGTTAAGCGGTGTACTAACAAGTTGTGCCCCCCTTGGTCATTAATTCTACCTGGAATTTGATTGCTCCTCTCGGCGGTAATCCCATTATATGTTTAAAAATATCTGCAATTTCTTGGACCACTTGTACTTTATTGATCTTATCCTCCTGATCATTCATAGCACATAACATTAAGTTCGACTTCTCCTTCACTACATCCAAAGCTACGAAAATCCATTCACCTCCCGTTGGATTTCATACGACGATAATCCTATTTGCACAACAAATCATAGCATCATTTTGCACTAACCAATCCACAACTAAATTTACCCCATACCCTACGAAGTCAAATACATATGGGTCGCAAGCAAATAAATATCCATATAAGTCAAATTTGAGGTCAGTGCACCCTAACTCGAGAGTGCCATAACCACCGATCGGATTAACCGCACACAAGGACGTAATCAAATAGGTAGTGTCAAGTTCTAGCCTATCAACCAAAACTCTTGAAATGAAAGAGTGTGTAGCACCAGTACCAAATAGAACTTTAACTGATATACCAGAAATTGAAATCAAACCTCCAATCATAACACCCTTCCCTTACTCCTTCGCGGTTGGTCCTAATGAAGGTCCTTCCAATACGTAAACCTTTTCATGCTTAGCTTCCAGGCAATCTCTCTTCTTATGACCCATCCTATTGCAAATAAAGCACTTGGCCTTGTCCTCCAGCTGGGTACACTTAGTGTAGTAGTACCCCTTCTGGCCGTTGAAGCAAGTTACATCATCTATATTCATCTTCCGTGCTTCCCCTCCAAAGTCATTCCTCCTTTCCGATTCTTTCCGCCTTTCTGAGACAAATTGAATCTTTTCTTCTGCCTACCTTTGGGCATTACATTAGCCTTCTTTTCTCCTTGATACAAGTGCTCTTACCTCCTTGCCATTTCCACCATCATATAAAATAGAGCCAAAAAATGAGCCATCACCATGTGATTCAGCCCCTTATTCAGTTTTTCAATTTTTATTCTTCTTAAATGAAGTATTGATATGCTCCCTTTTATACTTCGACAAAGCATTAAAATGATGGATGTAGTCTACCACAGTCATCTCTCCCTGCTTCAAGTCAAGAAAATCTCTACACAAAGCACTCTTTTGGGATTCAATGATAAACTGAGCCTTGAATTGCTCCTTAAACTACTCTTAGGTTATCTCATCCTTTGGGACTTCGAAAATCACAGCCTTCTGTTGAGACTTGGTTTTGATTCATGACTCGAAGCTATCACTACAACATACAGATTCTACGACTGTTATGAAAAAAGAGAGAGTATATACTACGTGGAGACAAGACATCAAAATCGGTGCATCAATTTTTATATTATTTTGTTTTGAGTCTTAAGTCAATTTTGTTAAGATCTCTCATCGTTTACGTATATATTAGCTTATATATATAATCTTCTTATTTTCAAATGATATACATATACAAGCATATAGAATATATATATATATATATATATATATATATATATTATCAAATTTTTTTAAAATCATATATAATATATATATAGAACTGTGAAAAACTGTGCAAATTGCACAGAAATTACCAGGTCAGTCGACTGACCTGCTAGTTTCTATGCAACATGCATAGGTGCACAAATATAAATATATATTTAAAAATTCGTTTGAATATTTAGTAGACCGACCCAGAGGTTCAATTGACTGAATTTTTATAACAGCTATATTTTCTGAAAAGACACGACCATTTGTAAAGAGTTACGAATCTCTACAAAGAGATATGGATGCACCACTTCAACCGGAACTCTTTGTCAATGGTCACTGCTTTTTAACAACTATAAATACATATCCTAACTTGATTCCAAATCACTTAATCTGCTTATTTCTCTTATCTAACTCTCTTGAATATTCTTGCAACTATACTCTCAAATATTCAGCATTCTTAAGCAATACTCTTCCTTTCTAATCTTCATAAACTTCAAATATATATATTTATACTCGAGGAGAAGATCATAGGATGGGTGTACTATAAACAGACTTATCAGTGTTACCAGAACACAAAAAGTCAAACAATCTTTTGTACTTGTTAAAGTCCTGTTCTACTGCTCAGGCGTGTGAAGTCCTCTTCGGCTGTTGAGGCGAAATCCTGTTCCGCTGCTCAGGTCCCTGTTCTGCTGCTTAAAGGTTGTATAGACCTGTTCCTCCGGGTTAAGTGAGGGTTGTTGTTTTAGTGAAATTCCAGAAGGATTCTGGGACTGGACGTAGGACGGTGCTCCGAACCAGTATAAAAATCTCTGGTGTTATTTTTATTATACTGCTATTATATTCCACACTATTTACTGTATAGCTATCATCACTACGTTCTGTATTATCGTATATCCATATTACACGATCCATATCACACTTTCACCTCCCACCAGTCCAATGCATACTCTTAAAGCTGATGAGAAGCCAAGCATTGGTATATCCCAGGTCTCTGCGAATACGCTTGCATACCTTTAGCTAGTTCAACACCTCCAAAGCAAATTCCTTCCCTGTGTACTTTTTTCCACCATAGCTCTTGAAATCTTTATTCATCTTAGAAAAGTCTGCTTCTCTTACTACCTCTTGTCTCTACTCAATATCTCTAGTTAGTTGTTGCCTTGTGACGACCACCCTACACCATCGACAGCCTAATATACCTATATAGTGCACTACAACGGTGCCCGGTCGATGTAGAACGATCATAAGAAGATTGTAAAGTAGTAAATAAAACAACATAAAACCTATCTTATTTCTCATAGTGCATCGAACAAAATATAATAGTAAAACATATCATATATGAAATAGGCGAGACAGTAAATAACTGAATGAAGCATAAGAAATAGAGTTATACATCAAATAATAACTATAGATAACTGTCTCAAAATAATAAACGCATAAACAAGCTCCATAGTGTTATGCAGTGGAATAAGAAGTAAGTGAGTGTAGTAATATAAGAGTATGATCTCTTGTCCGTCCTCCACCTAACTCTATGTGCTTACCAGACCTAATATTCCTAATCTACTCATTTAAGAGTACCTAAGATAATAGGTAGCAAAGCATACAACATTGAGTCAGACAACCGTCTGGTGTGAGCTGTAGTAAACCCCTAACTACTAATAAATCACCATAATAAGACAAATGGTACGAGAATCATACCTGACATGTCTCTACACACAAATAGTTAGCATAAAGACAAGATATACGTTTCTTTACATAATAGTCATCATGAGTGTAATATACATCAAAATATTAAGGGGTGTCCAAATATACATCAATAATATCAACATCATTTGACATCCCTAGAGTGATAAACAATCAAATAAACATAACATCCATCATCCATTCTCACATTCACTAACTCAGTGCATTAGATATAAAAGCACTCTTTGATCCATCATGGTCAAAGACTGGACTATCCACCACAATAGTTCGTGCCCTCGTTCCTCGGTACTCAAATCAATGTCACTAAGTTAGCCAGGAAATAAACTAACCATCACATCAGTCCGTAGTAAGCAAATCTCAAATTTAGAATAAAGAGCCATCACGCTCCCGGAACCATCACGTCCCTAGTATGTACCATGTCTCACGAGTATCCTACGAACTCTCAAGTCTCAACAATCCCTTTGCATACTTCATCTATAGCAAAGTACATACTAGAACTGATCTCACGACTCTCGTCACGAAGTCACCGTGGTATGGACGATTTCTACAATCATCACCAATCGTAGAATACCATTATATGTCCCGTAGCCTTCTTCCAACAATTCCCTTAGTCCAGCTCATAGTCTTATGCTTTGTATCTTCAAGCATAGCTATCCATCATTGAAACTGTCACTTTCCATCATAGAATCATCATTATTGAATCATGGGTCATCGTCGTAAAAAATCACCAACGAACCCTATGGTTTGGTACTGACCCTATACTTAGCTGTATTTGGCTAAGTGTTTGGTTTGTCATCAGTTCAAGGTCAACATACCAAAAAATCAATGAAAACAACCTCATATATCAAAGCAAGTATAGGAAGAACTTGAAGCAACTCAAATGCTCCCTCCACCGATCGATAACCCGAACAATAACCACCATCGATAGTCATCGACCCATCGCCGCCGATCCCTACTTCACTCAATTAAGCCATGCTCCACCATGTGCAGGTCCCCCACCGATCTATCACAAATACCGATCGATGCCCATGGATCGGTACCGATCCATAGCCACCAATCCATGTCGTGTCCAGTTTCAACATATTTTACTCCATTGGCCCATGCCCCTAAATAAACGCTCGTAACTTAAAGCATACCTAAAAAAACTCGAAGCAACGTCTCCAAAACATAAAGCAAGCAAACTACCAATTCATCACTTCGAATTTTCCCACATCTTCGCCATCCTCCATCGTTTGCGACCCAAAGCAACTCCTCTAAAACATGAAGTAAACCATCCCATAACTCAAGCACGCCCCAAAGCAACCATTTACCGATCCATTGCATTAAAACCACCATCGATCAATCCATAACTTGAGCAAACAAACCCCGAACGACTTGAAATTTGAAACATGGCCTTCCTTATTGCCCCATGTTGATCGTGTCCCATTTGGGCCTATACCAATCAGTCGGCACTGATCCCTAACGTGTTTCTATTCTAAAATTCCATTTGATCGGCGTTTTCTACCAAACAAACGTCACACATTCAAGCAATCGTAACATACAATATGCCCAAACAAACACACATTCAATCACATTAATTTGAATCTTAAATCTAAGGGTAGTATCCATAAGAACAAGGGAGATCTATAAGAACAAAAATTACAAAACTTTTCCAATTGTTTGAAATTCACATTATAGATTACAGAAGGGATCTTAAGTCCACTTTAACATTAGAGGGGGGGTATGAATAGTGTTTTATAATTTTCATGATTCTTTTTAACCTTTTTCAAGTTTTAAATTTAATCACTGATTATTAACACGGATTTATACTAATCAAGCAGTCACATATGCAATCACAAATAAATATCGGTAAAGTAGGAGAGATGATACCAGAAATTTTTATACTGGTTCAGATTAACCAATCCTACATCCAGTCTTGTACAATACTGTACAAGTTTCTTTTTTAGTCGCCTACTTTAATCATGTAGCAAGCAAACTAGAATACAATCTCTATTTCAAGGCAACGAGACACATCCTCCTTTCTTACAAGTCTGAGGCGAACTATAAGACCCCCACATCTATATCCATACTATCCAAGAATATTACAAAGTAATACTATCAGATAATACAGAGAATAAGGCGATATGGGGTACACACATGAATATTCCCTTGGCTAACACCGGTACATATTTAAACATCATATGAAACTCACCAAAAAACGTACAGTATCGATATAAAGCAATAAACACGTGTGCCACTAGGAATGAACAATACACAATATATATAGTAAATAACAGAGGTCACAGAGTTAATCGTAGTGATAATATATAATATACAAAGTATACTATACATTACCAGCTCTTATACACACATGAGTCTATATAATAAAAATTAGTATACAACAATACTGAATGACCAATCTCCTATGCCCAAATAATATAACCTGGTCTCAACGTCCCTGTATCTAAAATGTCTTGGACTAACCCGACTATTATATAAATAAATATGGGTGACTATATATAAATATAAAGGTCAACACATACATAGATATAGAATATACATGGTATAATGGTGACGACATACTAACAATAGTGTGACAAAGTAGCAACACCTACAAAACCCAGCATAAAGATGTCATCACCCATATAAAACACATCAAATCAGAATTCACATAAAACAACACTGAATGGGTGAATTATCCACAATTTGAAATCACTATCAAATCCAGAAATAATCAATATGAGATACCCTCAAGTGAAGTCAGGCAATGATGAAGCAATGCCCAAAATATCTCTCAATCTCACTTTATAAATATCATCATCAAATCGCTAAAATTAATAAAAAAGATTTGAGCCGGTTTAGAACAATGCTGTAATGTGCAAAATCATATATCCCGACCTACAGTCCTTGGAGTGGCAAAACTCCCGACTGAACGGTCCTAAGAGATATACACAACAAATTAATATTAAGTAGACAGTCTGCTTGTCATGAATATGCCATCTGCCTAAGAAGGATATGGAGTTGACCATACTCTGGACACAGTTTCAGGTATAATCTCATTGATACATAGTATATATCTATCTACTACTCACATACATCCACCTATATCCACATACACTGGAACCAGACGGGAGACTAATGACAGTCTGCTTGCTCTAGGAGCCACACGTGGTCCATATAACACTACTCCTATAATCATCGGTTACCATTACCTCTCCCCTTTAGATATCGTGACAATGATCCACCATAGGCTCGACAACGTGTAGCCTCTTCGGTTATGGCTACCGACATGTGCCCATATGGTAACTGACTGTTAGCCTATGCAACACAAGGGGCAACCAACTACCAATCTTGTGATGCGCATCAAGTACCATAAACAACAATGGTATCATGGATCTGGGGCATGACCCCATGATCAGGTTGTCAAGGTGGACACTGGCCAATCTGGTTCACTCCCAAAACATAAAGGGAGCTGGAAAAAGGTAGACAGACATATAATGTATACAAACTATGTGGCTAATGAGTAGCCTCCATACGTGCTCACCCGTGTGAGTCACACACGACACATACCTCCGTATGAATGTCATCTATGAGCAAAGAATAACCGAATAAATAACACAACGGTGTCCCATACCACCGCGTGTTACCAGTCCATTTATTCAGTACTCACACATCACACTCGCCCTTCTTTATTCTATATAACGAGTCCAAAGAATGACTGGAAAAGTATTGCCGAATGTCTCATCCCAAATAGTATTACTAATTCATTTATTTGGATTTTTCGTGACATAAAATTAAATATATCAAAATCATAAAGGTGTTATCACCATATCATATCAAGTCACTAATCGAATCAATATCAATGGTGAATCATTCATATCAATCAAATTTGATAAATAAAGAAATAATGAGAAATCAGAATAGCCTAATTAAATTTTTTTATTAAGCATTCAATTATGTAAAATAAACTTGGTAATTCTTAAAAACTTACATCTAGTATAATACAATAAAAATCGATGAAAATATCATCATCATAAATATAATAATACTTTTAGACTTTCAATTGAATATATAAATATACTTTAAATTATTATGTACACAATTGTAATAATTCCATAATAAGGATTCTATTCAAATTAATCAATGCAGCGAAATAAACCTCTCAAATAAAATTTATTCAAATATACAATAATCATAATATATTCATCTGTATATTCAATGCGTTAATATAATAATACTTGAAATATCACTTTAGGTTATTTATTTTAACAGTTAAGCCCTTTCAGAATCTTCAATAAATTCAAAATAATACTTTTAAATCTATAAATAAGCCTCACGAAGCCTTTTAAAATATTTTCAATAACTAAATAAAACTTTTATATATAAACTATTAAAACTCCATATCCTAATTAGAAATTATGTAATACATTTAACTTGTTTATATAATTCTAAAAACGAAGTCCTAAATACTAAAAATTCACTTCTTATTCTTATTTATTTTTATTTGAAATATTCAAAATCATTTTATAGACTAAATATTATTTTAAAACTATTTCAAAATTTTCTATAACTAAATACTTCTTTAAAATATATTTATAAATCACCAAAATAATTCTTTTCATTTTAAACTATAACTTATAATTTAAAGCCTTCACTTTATATTCTAATAGTTAAAATAAATTAATTTTAAAACAACTTTTATATCTAAAATAATTTCCATAAATAATTTTTCCGAAGCTTTTAAAAATATTAGAAAATAGGAAAATCAATGAATCGTCAAAAATAAAATCCAAGGAGTAAAGTTCTCTAAAAATCAACAACAATATAAATTTTATTGTGTAGTCGAGTCGAATTCCATCGAATTTCGACCATCGATACCACATATACAATATAACTAAATTACACCAATTGAAATGCAAACGAACAGTATCTCCTTTGCATTTTGGATATCCAAAAAACACAATTCCAATATCGCACAATCAATTAATTATCACGATTGACAATTCATTCAAACAATCCGACCAATATACACAATAAATCAAAACTCAAACAAACATCAAAAAGATATTCAACCAATTGGGATTATATGAAAATTTATATATATAGAGAATAATAAATTTTTAGATATAGTTGTGAGTGAAAGATACTCACCGAAATGATGCTCGAGTTCTAAAATAGCAATTACTATCTTCGCAATCACCTCTATCTCGTCTAGGCTTAATTTCAGCCGCTTTGGCATCACTACTACCTCATGCACAACCTCTCATTTTCTACAGTCGCATTCAATTGCCACACCGCCACCTACCTATGTCAAAGTCGAGCATCCACCACCCCGAACAAACCAACATTGCACGTCACCTCTAGCCACTGCCGCGCCTCTCTCCAATCACACGTACTCTGCCCAGGTCGTGACATCACATCACATTGCCTTATACGTGAATTATGTTCCTCCATCGAGTTACAAGTCATGCCGAGTTGAGCTTTCACTAGTCCAGTGCAAGCGTTCTTCTTAAGTTGAGTCGGTTCCTCCGACGTTGAAGCTTTGTAACGACCCGGAATTTCGAACACTTCATATTTTTTTTGAGTTCATGGGAAACCTTAAGATCATGGTATTCATTGATACTCACTTAAGTAAACCACGCCGTGTGTCTACCCCGCTTTTATTTAGTCGTCGCACACGGATGCTTAACGTTGAAACTCCCACTGATGGTTTGGCGCTGGGATTCGAACCTTCCCGGACGTAGTCCTTTGGTTCCCATCTCCCAGCTCCCAAACCAACCGAGCTACGAACGGCAGGTCAAAGACTTCATATTTAAATATCTGAATTATTTAAATATTTGAATCTTTGATTAAATGTTATTTTCTGAATTATCTGAATTATTTGAATTATTTAATTATTTAAATATTTAAATATCTGAATTATTTGAATTTTGAACCCCCTTTTAAGTCATAACAAATGGTGTTAAACTTGTTTTGGAAAAATGTTTACAAAAATAAATACGTTGAAAAAATATCAATAATGGGATCGAAAATCGTTTTTATCGATAAACGACTATTTTCTTAACATAAGTTGTTCAAACTTTTTCCACATGTCTAATTAATCACTAAGGAGTTAATTAACAACTAAAAATATTTTCATGTTTAAGGCTAACTAAATAGAAAAATGAGCAACAATGGAAATAATTAACTCTTTAGTTAATATCTAATGAACACATTAGCCACTAATTAAACACTCTTCTCTTCATAAAGCATAGAATTTTCTAGAAAGTTCTATTAGGATAAGAGATGATAATATCGTAAGGGTATAATAGTAATTAGCCTAAAGGTGAAGTGACATAAAGTAAAAGTAAGCATAAATGGAAATGCATAAGTGTTAAGCAAAGGATAAAGTAGATGTGATGGGAGGTAAGCCTTCCAAGGGGTGAGAGTAAGCTTATGCTTCACCATTTAAAACCTATAAATATAGGGTAGATGTTCACTTAATAATCACAAATAATTTCCTAAGCTTGAGATGAAGTAGAAGGGTTGAGAATGGTGGAACTGCTTAAGCACTAATCCACCAATTACTCTCTAACTTTTTCAAAAGCAAACCAAATCTTGTCTAATCTCTTTTAAACTTCGGCTTTGGGCCTAAGACATCATGGGAAGCATGATTAGCAAGTAATAAGTTGGAGGAGGTAAGAAAAAGAGGGGGATCCATGATGGGCCGTGAGCATGGATGTAACGACCCTGGATTTTATATATATTTAAATTGATAATTAATTTAATTTTTGAATTAAAATTGTAAAATTAATTTGTAAATAGATGCGAGTTTCCCCAAGTTCAAATAAATTCTGTATAAATCATTTAAATTTAAAATATTGTATATATATGTGAATCTATATAGTTGTGCCTATATGAATAGATTTGAAATGATATATATATATATATATTGATAATTGAATTTAAATCTTAATATAAATGGTTTAAAGATAAACTTTAAAAATACAAAGTAAACACTAGCTAAAAAAAAATTAATAACAAATTAAATTATAGGAGTTCACTTATATTACAAAATAATAAGATAAAATAAAAATAGAAATAAATAAATAAAATAAAAATACAAATATATATGATAAAAATATAAAGAAAAACATTAGCTAAATTCTAACAACATATTAAAAATAGAAATTCACCTATGTTATAAAGCAATATGAACAAATAAATATAAGTATGTACACTTGTAAAAGAAACACAATATATATATATATATATATATGTGTGTGTGTGTGTGTGTGTGTTAGCTTGTATAAGAAGGCACTAGTGTAAATATCTATGTACATAAAAATCAAATTGGATAAGTATGTTTGTACAAGGCAATTAATGAAGCCATCACGTTCAATTATATCAGCCACCAAAACAAAGAAATATCACTGACTATTGTACAAACAAAAATTTATCACTTGTACAAAATAATTTATCACCTGTAAACTTCTTTTTCTATATCTCCATCATTTTCATTCCCGTTCCTTCCATTCAAAACTGAGAAAAAATCTAAAGCAAATACCATTCAAAACTTAAACAAGAATTCAACTTTAAACAACAACAGTCTACTTCAATACAAACCAGAGGAAGAAGATCTTCAGCAAGAAATTTCAAAATAACAGTTTCAAAGCCTGATTCATAAAAGAAGCTCTGTTCTTCTTCTGGAAATTACGGTGAGTAACTTTTGTTTTTTTTAAGCTTAAAAGTATAAATCTGTTGCATATATGTGTGAATAAGTATGTTCATATCTATATATATATATATGAATGCTCCGTGACTGATGAATAACATTTGTGTGCAAGCTGTGTTTATAAGTGTTCCTCTGCCTGGGATTTAAACACCAAGTTCTTGATTCAAAAATCATTTCCTCTTGATATACTTGCTGTTTGAGCTTAGTGTTAAGACAAAAATTGTTCGTTATGTCATAAACTAAAGATTAAAAATTTATTTAAGTAAAAACAATTTGTCAATAGCTCCAAAAATCAAAAGGACTGAGAAAAACTTTATATATGTCCAAATTCAAATTTCTTAATTCTCGAATTCAGGTTTATAAACTGAATTCCTATACTAAAATATGATTTTTAAAGAAAAATTTATAATTTTTAGATCAAGGGTGGAAGTGTAGTTTGGGGTTGTTCGAATTTCTTTGTTTGAAAATTTCCTGATGATCTACGAAGTCGTAGAGGTCAGGATCATGTCCGGTGGTAGCGGAGTTAATGGGGTGTCGAAGAAAAATAGTGAGATGGTGGTCAAATGACCGTGGTGGCGGCGGTAAGCTCAAGAAGTTTGGAAACCTAGTTTTGTCGTGGATTGGAATTTGGTCTCGTTCGTCGTCGATAGACGATCGAGTGCTGCGAAGTTTTGGGAGGTGGGAGAGGAAGTGTCGATGAGTGTCAGGCCGGAGTTGCTGACCTTCAGGTGGTTGGAGCTGTGAGAACGAAGCGTTGACAGGTTTGAGGAGGTGATGGCTCTTGTGTTTCTAGGTTTTGGATTTAACTCGAATTCGATTTCGATCGACTTGGAAGAAATCTGAAGTTTTAGTTTGGGTCAGGGGATGCTAATCGAAGTGGGATGATCATCGTCGATGATCGGAATCACCCACAGCCTCCGTGCATGTGCACGGTGTGTTGTCTGGTGAAGGTTGTTTGGGTTTTGGTTGTAGAGATTTGGGTCTCGAGATATTCTTGAGTATTAGACTCGAAGTAAATTTGGTTTTGGCTCGAAGTCATCTTGTAGATGGCTCGGGTAAGTTGTTACAGGTTTTAAAACCTGTAAGTTTAAAAAAATTTAAACCTGGGTTTTAAAATGTGAAATAAAGGGTTTTTGAAAGTGTTTAAACTTTGTTAAAGTTAATTTGTTTCCCTTTTAAATCTTTAATTTAAAATGAAATTTTAAAAGTAAAATTTGAAAGTAAATTGTTTTAAAATACCTTGTTAATGATAAGTTGATCATTTATAAGAAAAATGTTTCTATCTTTTAATGATTTGTAATTATTAAATTAATTAAAATGGATAAGTAATGATTTGGAATAATTAATTTAATAATTAAAAGTTTAAATCAATTGATTAAGGTTTGAGATAATTGATTTAGGATAAATAAATTGGTAATTAAGGACATTTATTAAATAAGATTTGAATTTTAAATTAATGATTAGTAATTAATTAATCAATCAATTAGGGATTAATTAAGTTACAGTTAACACTTAATTAATTAAATAATTAGGATTAATTAATGAGTTATTAAAGATTAATTATATCGTAATTAATAATGATTAATCTTAGTTAATTACTTAAGAAAAGTAATTAATTTTAATAGTTAATGAAGGTCATTAACTAAGATTATTTAAATAATTAATCAATGTGATTAATTTTAACAATTAATTAGATTTATTAATTAATGATAATCATTTATGAAATTGTGTAAGGGTAATTACTTTATGAAAGTAATTAAGAAATAATTATTACTTAAGGAGTAATTAATTAGTTATTGTAATTAATTAAGAATAATTAGTAATTATGGGTTAATTAATGATTCCTTAAAGGATAATTTATTAAATGTTTTGTAATTAATTAATTACTAATTTACCCTAACTAGCAAAATTTATTCCTAGAAATTAATCTGATTTAAATTAATCAGATAACTAAATTGATCCTACTTATGGATGTTTGGATTTTATTGAATGGGTGAATTGTTTGATATCCCCTATTTATGATGCTTTGTGATATATATTCTGATTTGTGTGTGATCTGTACTATAGTTATTTATCTGGGATGAATGTAAATTATTATCCGTGACTTATATATCTGTGAATGAAAGATAAGCGTTATAGTTTATACCGCTTATCAACTATATTTCTGTATTTGAATCTGTGATGATTGAATGATGTTGCACTATTGTGTGTAAAACCCCTGGACCACACTTTTACACACACAAATATGGATTTCACGAGGAAATCGGTTAAGTCACAGATGATTTAAATTTAAAGTTTTTGAAATTGAAATTTTAATTTCAATTGATTTTGGAAATGGATTTGGGTTAAATGTTAAAGCTTTTGAGAAGGAGTTTTCAAGATAAAAGTTATTTTAAATAACTTGGTAAAGTTTTTCAATTTAAATAATTTAATTTGAATTTGAATTCAAAATTTGGAATTGAATTCCATGGTTAGAGATTATGGTTAAAGATGTTATAAATGTGTTTATATGAATTTAAACCATTTTAAAAGTATGGTTTTGAGAATTTGAATTTAACCCAAGGACTTTAACTTGTATAAATGAATCAGATTTTCCGAAATGAAAACTATTTGTTTTCAAATAATAGAAGCTTTCATATAAGGAATGAAATTCCAATTTAAATTAAAGAATTTCAAGTTTGAAATGAAAATGGTTTTCCGAGTTATGAATAAATCTTTGTGAAAGATTGTTGAACTTTGTTTTGAAATTGGAAAGGTGTACCTTTTGTATAAAAGGTTGAAATGAAATTATTTTGAAAGCTATGAATTAAATCTTTGATTTAAAGATTTAATGAGTTAATCCAATTGAAATGGAAATTTATTTGGAAAATCTATGAATAGATCTTTGTGAAACTGGGTAAACTTTGTGAGATAAATCTTTATGTGTTAAAGATTAAAATGGTAATTTGTTTAAACCATTTGAAAGAGAAGTTTTGGGTAATAAGTTGTGACTTAATTGAAATTCCAATATCCATATGTTTTTAAATATTACGCTCATTATTCGGTTTAGCCGGGAGAGGACTTTGTGTCATATAACCCATTCCGAATAATGATACGACATAAATGGATAACATTTGAAGACCGGTGTTGAAGACCGGGTATTTGTGAGAACGATAGGATAACCTATCGATTGTCTCTGCACTGAGTCGCACCGGTATAGAGATTCCCTAAGTGATGGGAAATCCGATCGGGATTGTGAATAGCCGGATTGCAAGGGCTTCTTTGGAAGTGCCTTCGGTTCTGTTCGAACCCGGAATAGACTTGTATGGTTGTATGTCTGACATTACACTTTGAGATATAAAGCTGATTTCTTTCAAATACATTTCTGTTTGGTGGTGGAGATTTATTCTCTTTGCTTAACACCCTTCTCTGAGACGTACGAGCTTAGAGGTTATGTAGTTGAAGGTTATCAGTGATATACTCCCAAATTGGTAATGTGGCATGCTGAGTGTTGCAGTGTGTTGCTGATCATTTGTTGATCAAGGCATGGCTTTCATGTAAAGCGTAGCTTTGTGGACGAGACTTCATCGGACCTCACAACCCGGAAATGGTCGAAACAGGAAAGATGCAGCAACGTTATTGTGACGACCGCCCATGACCCCTGCACCAAACCTAGAGATAGTGCGCTGTAAAGTGTGCCAAACGACCATGGACGATTGCTAGGGTAAATTTAAACAACAGAATCTATCGTATTACTCACAGCGCATGGACAAAATACAATAGAATATATATATAGTGAAGCTTCACAGAATAGAATCTCATCAATAAAACTTCATAATAGTTGAATACAAACATCTGAACAGTCAATACATCAAGCCTCACTACATAACACTCAGAGAATTTACAAACAGCGGAACACCCAGTACATATAGTAAGAAGATAATATGTAAGCCTCCAGCTCGTCTTCGATATCAGCATCGTGGAAAGCAAGAACAGCACCTGTCACCTGCTACCTAGTCTGCCCGTCCCAAAATGGACGAACAGCCCAAGGCAATAAGAGTTAAAACATAAAGCCTTGAGTCAGACAACAGTCTTAGTGAGCGGTAAATTAACTAACAACATACCAAAAGAGCATAAAGGAAAAAGGAATAGGAATACAACCCTCCCACTCCACCTCTTTCTACAGTGATAGCCCCCCAGACTCACACTAAGCAGAAGCAAACATAGCAGACATAGCAAAGCATACAATTCAAAGTAAAGCAATTATCACTCGAGTCAAGAGTGATGCTTTCCAAGTACAAACCCCCAAGGCCTAAACCAAGATCAGATAGGCACCCAGAAAATACCGCTCTTGAGACCGAATGATGATACAACCAAACATCCATGACTCTGGCTATCACTGTTATCATTGCTTCGATATCATCGTTAATTGAATGACCGGCTCATTATTTCATCCGTCCGTCAAGGGCTAATGGAAACCCCGGTTCTAGACATAACTCTGCACGTCATCGTGACCCGTGACTAGGACTATCAAATCTACCCAGAGTACTTGACTACCAATCAGTAGCCTTCCAGGACTATCGAATCTGCCCAACATACTCTTGCTTTGAGCATGCTAGAACCTTCAACAACGATGAGATCTCAGCCTTCTAGTCATCCTCCTCGACGACTATTTCCATACTAGCTCAAGCGCCTCTCGAGCAAACCATTATCCTCAAACCCGAACCATATCACCGAGTTATCAACATGCTTGGAATGATCCCATCTGGATTAGACCAAGACTATCTCATATCATACTTCGCCTCATCATCATAGCAAAGCTTCATCTCAACATCATCATCAAATCTATCTATATGAGCTTCATCATCCGCCACATATGCCACAAGAAGCTTTTCCAATTCAAGAGCCTTTCCCTTAGCTTTTGAATCATCCTCGGTCTAAATCAAATCATCGATCATCTAATTCATATCAATCAATCAAGTCAAACATTATTCCAAGTAAACAAGCATTCAAATATGATCTAAATAGACAATTATAACAATAATTGCAATTTCGTAATTAAAGAGTCAAAAGTCTAACAAGCATGAAAACATGAGCAATATCTCTATAATCTTGATGAATGAACTTGCATAGGTTAACATGTAGTAAAATGGATGCCAAATCATTATGAACAATGGATCTATATGGATCTATACTTAGGATTAGGAAAATGCATGGAAATCACTACTTTAACACAAAATCAAGCCAACGATCCGATATACTCCTTTTTATCCGTGTGAGAGATAATCACCACTCACCAAATCACCTAAACAACCCAAAAGCAACACACTTCAGATCTAGACAGCGAAGGATCTAACTCGATCTATCACAAATCCGCTTCAAACGATGAAATCTCTCTTCGATGGATGAAGATCTTCAATCTAAGCTCTTGAATCTTCAATTTGACCTTCGATTTGGATGGAAGGAATCACTAGATTAGAGTGGAGAAAAGAAGTGAAGAAGTGTAGAAGTCGAGCTCTCAAAATGGCAGCACTTCGTCGCTTCAAAATCCGGATCCCAAAAATGAAGAAGAACCCTCCTATTTATAGGCTGAAATCCACCTTAGGTCGCTCACTCGGAGTTAGGTCGTCCACGACCTACGACCTAAGACCATTTGACCTAAAACCCTACGACCTAACAACCTAGCGCAAGTGCGCGACTTACAGATCCAACGACCTAACACATGCACACTTATACGACCTAACGAATTAGCATATGCGTGCTTCCTCGCGACCTACGACTTAACTGAGACGCGACCTAGCAACAGTTCCGACCTAACGACTTAACGGAAGCCACGATCTAACTATGTCACGACTTAAAACAATGCGCGACCTAACTACTCAATAACCACGTGACTTAACTGGGTTACGACCTAACCCCATACGACCTAATACTTAGCGACCAAACAACCCACGACCTAACTCCTAAGTCGTCCACGACATAACTTCCTTAGGTCGCTCACTGCTACCACCAGCTTCCTTAGGTCGTTGCCGACCTATCCTTCTTAAGTCGCTAACTCGCCCAGTTTCTAAAGCCGCTAACTCTTAAGTCGCTTACTTCTATAAGTCGCTCCAATCCCTAAATCGTTTAACTCCTAAGTCGTCTACTAACTTAGGTCGCTTACGTCCTAACTAAACCACCTCATAGGTCGCTCACTGACTTAAGTCGCTAACCCCTTAGGTCGTCTAACCCTTAGGTCGCCAATTACCTTAGGTCGTCTACTCCGACCTAACTTCTATACGACCTAACTACTATACGACCTAAGACTTAGACTCTGGACGACTTATCAACAATGCGACCAAACATTAACTGTTTTACAATGTTTCGATCCGTAAAATTACGGGTCGTTACATTCTCTCCCCCTTAGGAATTTCGCCCCCGAAATTCCAAACAAACAGAGCAATCAAAGACTATTCTGCATGCCTACCATCCATAGTAATCAACAAACCATGCATCCAATTCTAGCTTAGCATGCAGAATTCTAAAACTAGATCAAGTTACAATGTCGTTAGATGACACGACACCTTAGGGCCATACCTTGAAGAGTTCAGGATGAGCTGCTTTCATCCTCTCTTCCACCTCCCATGTACAGTCGTTATCATCATCACTCCATTGTATCTTGAGCAACTTAACTACCTTCCTCCTAAGCTATTTCGTGTCGGTATCCACAACACGAAGCGGCTTACGAGGTCTCTTATCGACTGGATCAACTTCGAAATCTTCCCAGCTATCAGCAGAAACCACGGTATTCGAGTCGTGCACATGCTTCCGTAGATACGATACATGAAAAACATTGTGCACACTCAACATCTTTTCTGGTAACTCCAATCTGTAGGCGAGCTTTCCAATTCGCTCGATGATCGGGAATGGTCCAACAAATCTCGGAGTCAATTTTCCTTTCTTCCCGAATCGAATAACATTCTTCAGAGGAGAAATCTTCACAAAAACCATATCACCTACGTCGAACTCCAAATCCTTTCGACGCTTATCAGCATAACTTTTCTGACGGTCTTGGGTTGCCTTCATTCGTCACCGAATGATCTCTATACAATCTGAAGTCTGTCGAATCATTTTTGGCCCAAGTATCAACTTTTCTTCTGTTTCTAACCAACATGTCGGAGAGTTACACGGTCTTCCATACAATGCCTCATACGGTGCCATACCAATGCTGGACTGGTAACTGTTGTTATATGAAAATTCCACCAAATGAAGGTGATCTTCCCATGATCCTCCGAAATCCAAAACACAAGCTCTGAGGAGATCTTCCAAAACTCGGTTGACTCTCTCGGTCTGACCATCTGTTTGAGGGTGATAAGCTGTACTCAAACACAACTCGGTTCCCAAAACTTCCTTGAAGCTCTTCCAAAATCCACTAGTGAACAATGGATCTCGATCGCTCACTATACTCTTCGGAATACCATGGAATCGGACTATCCACTTAACATATAACTCAGCCAACTTTGATGCAGTTCTAGTCGATCGAACATGAATGAATCTTGCACTCTTAGTCAAACGATCTACAATGACCCAAATCCCTTCATTCCCCGTTCTTGTTCTAGGTAACCTATCAATAAAATCCATCGATATTTGCTCCCACTTCCATGTAGGAACTTTCAATAGCTGAAGCAATCCACTTGGCTTCTTCTGTTCGGCTTTTACCAACTGGCAGTTCATGCACTTGGAAATAAAATTTCCAACATCCTTCTTCATACCTTCCTAGTAATATGTTCTCTTCATATCCCGATACATCTTATTTCCACCTGGATGAATTGTCAACTTCGAGTGATGACTTTCCTTCAGCACCTCATTCCTTAATTCATCCACATCGGGAACAACTAGTCATCCTTGCTTCCGAAGCCAACCCTCTCGATCGACCTCGAATCCTTTATCCTTTTCTGGGTCCAATCCAGATTCCAAATCACGGATAATCCTGACAGTCTTATCATCTCTCTTTTGACTCTCGCCAATTCTTTCCACAAGAGTCGGCCTTATCGATAGGTTTGCCAACATCTCAGGTTCCAATTCACATCTGGGCCTGAAGTCAAATCCAGCTAAATACTCGAGATTCTTCCATTCTAAAAACATGACTCCCAATCTTGCATGTCTTCGACTTAACGCATCTGCCACTGCGTTACCTTTTCCTGGAGTATAAGCTATACCAAAATCATATGATGCTAAAAACTCTAGCCATCCTTGCTGCCGAAGATTCAAATCCTTTTGGGAGAAAAGATACTTCAATGACTTATGATCTGTAAACAACTCGAATCGAACTCCCAATAGATAATGTCTCCACATCTTCAGAGCAAAAACAATCGCCACCAACTCCAAATCATGAGTCGGATAATTCCTTTCATGCGGCTTCAGTTGTCGACTTGCATACGCAACAACTTTATCCCTCTGCATCAGTACTGATCCAAGTCCAGTACCGCATGCATCGGTGTAAACCACCATCTCATCATTCCCACTTGGAATAGTCAAAACAGGAGCACTCGTCAGTCGCTCTTTCAGGATTCTGAAAGCTTGCTCACACTTAGCATCCCATCTGAATACTAGATTCTTTTTCGTCAATCCTGTTAATGGCGCAGCCACCTTGGAGAAGTCTTTGATAAACCGTCGATAATATCCTGCTAATCCAAGAAAACTTCTCACATCAGATGCATTCTTAGGTCTAACCCAATCCTGGATTGCTGCCACCTTAGCGGGATCAACCACTATTCCATTTCCAGAGATAACATGGCCTAAGAACCTCACTTCACTCTTCCAGAAGTGACACTTCGAAAACTTAGCCTTCAGCTGATGTTTCCGCAAGATTTCCAAAACAATACGCAAGTGCGTCTTGTGCTCTTCTTCAGTTCTGGAATAAATCAGAATATCATCCACGAACACTAGCACGAACTTACTCAACTGATCTCTGAACACTCTATTCATAAGATCCACAAAATATGCTGGCGCATTAGTCAATCCAAACGGCATTACCAGCCACTCAAAGATACCGGATGGTGTCCTAAAAGCAGTCTTCGGCACACTATCCTTAGCCACTCTCAACTGGTGAAATCCCGTTGCCAAATCCATCTGAGAAAACACCTTAGCTTCGTGAAGCTGATCAAACAAGTCATCTATTCTCGGCAATGGATACTTGTTCTTCTTAGTCACCTTATTCAGCTCACGATAATCCACACACAGCCTCAGCGATCCATCTGTTTTGGTTACGAACACAACTGGTGCACCCCATTCGGACACACTACGCCAAATGAATCCTTTCTGCAAAAGATCATCAACCTGCACCTTCAACTCCTGCTGTTCCCTAGGCGCCATCCGCCTAAGAGGCATCACAACAGGTTTGGCTCCTTCAACTAGATCTATACGGAACTCGATCTCTCTATGCGGCAGTAACCCTTTGACCTCGTCAAAGACATCCTCAAATCCATTAGCGATTGGCAACGATGACAGTCCATCCCGTGGAACAACCAGCGAATACATGAAGCTCATGAAGACGCCTTCTTCATGCTTATATCGTATCACAATCTTTCGCCCCTCCACATTCTCGACTGTCAACTCCAACCTCTCACAATCAACCTTTGCCGCATACTTCCTAAGCCAGTCCATACCCAAAATAATTCCGAACCCCGTAAAGTTCAGAACAAAAAAATCACAAACAAAAGAGCAATCATGACTCGATACAATCAGACCACGGCATAGCATACACAAACAAGACGAACCCCCAACTGGATTAGTCACAACCAATGGCCTATCAACAATATCCGGTTCTAAACCTAACCGGCCTACAAGTTCATTACAAACAAAAGAATGCGACGCCCCAGTATCAAATAACACTCTAACTGGAACACCACAAATGGAGAAAGTACCCTGAACCACCACACTCTTTCCCTTCTCTTCAGCGGTAGGAGCTTTCGAAGATGATGGAACACCTCCTAAAGCATAAGCTTGCACAATCTGCTTGTCCTTCCTCGGTTCTGGACAATTCATCTTTATATGCCCCGGCTTGTCACAGTTGTGGCATTTCATCGGAACCTTAGGATTCTTGCAATCCCTGGAGAAATGGCCCTTCTGCTGACAATTGAAGCAGGTCACTTCGCCCTTCGGCTTCTTCTGACCATCCTTACCCTTTTGTTGTTGCTGCTTCCTCTTCTTGTTTCCACCCTGCTGTGGTCTAGACTCCTCCTTGGTCACAGCAACAACAGATCCCTCTTTAGGAAACAGATTCTCATGCCTGAGAGCCTTCTCCACAAGCTTCTCAAACGGATCGTCCAAATGATCCACCAACTGCCTCCCAAGATAACTGTCCAAGCCTGTCACAAACTTCTCATTCTTCTGGTACGAAGACTCAATATACGACCAGGCATACTTGGACAAAGCTTCAAACTCAGAAACATACTCAAGAACTGGTCTTCCACCTTGCTTGAGCTCCACAAACTTCTTGAACAGAACAGACTTCTGAGCCGTAGAAATGAACTTAGCTTCAAATCTGGCTTGGAATTGCTCCCAAGTAATCTCTTCCTCCGGAGTATCAATGGTGATAGAGTTCCACCAATCAGAAGCTCTTCCTTGAAGCTGTCTTGATGCTAACTTCCTCTTAGTTGCATCCTCAATTCCCAAGTCACCAAAGATCCTTCTACAAGCATCTATCCATCTCTGGACTTCAATGGTTGGTTCCGTTCCCAAGAAAACCTTCCCTCCAAGAGCAGTGTAGTCCTTACACAGCTTAGCAAAATCCACCGATCTTGGAGTTTGAACTTGAACTCCAACATCCACCGATGGCCCCGGAGCTGGCATCCTTCTCATGATCGAAGTCATCATAGCTTCGAACATAGCAGCATAATCAGCAGCCCCTTCAGTAGCACGGCCTTCCCTAGCAGCTGGTCTCCCTCTTCGACTCATCCTTAATATCTATAAAAAGGAATGATTAGCACACCTAGAGAAACAACTGCATAAAGGACTCAAATCATTCTAAGCTACTATATTATATATAGTAATCATCCATCAAAATACAAGTATGTCTCTCATACGTAGTTATGTCAGCGAGCGTTGGGTAAAATCGATTAACCAAAGCTCCGATACCAAATGTGACGACCGCCCATGACCTTTGCACCAAACCTAGAGATAGTGCGCTGTAAAATGTGCCAGACGACCATGGACGATTGCCAGGGTAAATTTAAACAACAGAATCTATCGTATTACTCACAGCGCATGGACAAAATACAATAGAATATATATATAGTGAAGCTTCACAGAATAGAATCTCATCAATAAAACTTCATAATAGTTGAATACAAACATCTGAACAGTCAATACATCAAGCCTCACTACATAACACTCAGAGAATTTACAAACAGCGGAACACCCAGTACATATAGTAAGAAGATAATATGTAAGCCTCCAGCTCGTCTTCGATATCAGCATCGTGGAAAGCAAGAACAACACCTGTCACCTGCTACCTAGTCTGCCCGTCCCAAAATGGACGAACAGCCCAAGGCAATAAGAGTTAAAACATAAAGCCTTGAGTCAGACAACAGTCTTAGTGAGCGGTAAATTAACTAACAACATACCAAAAGAGCATAAAGGAAAAAGGAATAGGAATACAACCCTCCCACTCCACCTCTTTCTACAGTGATAGCCCCCCAGACTCACACTAAGCAGAAGCAAACATAATAGACATAGCAAAGCATACAATTCAAAGTAAAGCCATTATCACTCGAGTCAAGAGTGATGCTATCCAAGTACAAACCCCCAAGGCCTAAACCAAGATCAGATAGGCACCCAGAAAATACCGCTCTTGAGACCGAATGATGATACAACCAAACATCCATGACTCTGGCTATCACTGTTATCATTGCTTCGATATCATCGTTAATTGAATGACTGGCTCATTATTTCATCCGTCCATCAAGGGCTAATGGAAACCCCGGTTCTAGACATAACTCTGCACGTCATCGTGACCCGTGACTAGGACTATCAAATCTGCCCAGAGTACTTGACTACCAATCAGTAGCCTTCAGGGACTATTGAATCTGCCCAACGTACTCTTGCTTTGAGCATCCTAGAACCTTCAACAACGATGAGATCTCAGCCTTCTAGTCATCCTCCTCGACGACTATTTCCATACTAGCTCAAGCGCCTCTCGAGCAAACCATTATCCTCAAACCCGAACCATATCACCGAGTTATCAACATGCTTGGAATGATCCCGTCTGGATTAGACCAAGACTATCTCATATCATACTTCGCCTCATCATCATAGCAAAGCTTCATCTCAACATCATCATCAAATCTATCTATATGAGCTTCATCATCCGCCACATATGCCACAAGAAGCTTTTCCAATTCAAGAGCCTTTCCCTTAGCTTTTGAATCATCCTCGGTCTAAATCAAATCATCAATCATCTAATTCATATCAATCAATCAAGTCAAACATTATTCCAAGTAAACAAGCATTCAAATATGATCTAAATAGACAATTATAACAATAATTGCAATTTCGTAATTAAAGAGTCAAAAGTCTAACAAGCATGAAAACATGAGCAATATCTCTATAATCTTGATGAATGAACTTGCATAGGTTAACATGTAGTAAAATGGATGCCAAATCATTATGAACAATGGATCTATATGGATCTATACTTAGGATTAGGAAAATGCATGGAAATCACTACTTTAACACAAAATCAAGCCAACGATCTGATATACTCCTTTGGATCCGTGTGAGAGATAATCACCACTCACCAAATCACCTAAACAACCCAAAAGCAACACACTTCAGATCTGGACAGCGAAGGATCTAACTCGATCTATCACAAATCCGCTTCAAACGATGAAATCTCTCTTCGATGGATGAAGATCTTCAATCTAAGCTCTTTAATCTTCAATTTGACCTTCGATTTGGATGGAAGGAATCACTAGATTAGAGTGGAGAAATGAAGTGAAGAAGTGTAGAAGTCGAGCTCTCAAAATGGCAGCACTTCGTCGCTTCAAAATCCGGATCCCAAAAATGAAGAAGAACCCTCCTATTTATAGGCTGAAATCCACCTTAGGTCGCTCACTCGGAGTTAGGTCGTCCACGACCTACGACCTAAGACCCTTTGACCTAAAACCCTACGACCCAACAACCTAGCGCAAGTGCGCGACTTACAGATCCAACGACCTAACACATGCGCGCTTATACGACCTAACGAATTAGCATATGCGTGCTTCCTCGCGACCTACGACTTAACTGAGACGCGACCTAGCAACAGTTCCGACCTAACGACTTAACGGAAGCCACGATCTAACTATGTCACGACTTAAAACAATGCGCGACCTAACTACTCAATAACCACGCGACTTAACTGGGTTACGACCAAACCCCTTACGACCTAATACTTAGCGACCAAACAACCCACGACCTAACTCCTAAGTCATCTACGACTTAACTTCCTTAGGTCGCTCACTGCTACCACCAGCTTCCTTAGGTCGTTGCCGACCTATCCTTCTTAAGTCGCTAACTCGCCCGGTTTCTTAAGCCGCTAACTCTTAAGTCGCTTACTTCTATAAGTCGCTCCAATCCCTAAATCTTTTAACTCCTAAGTCGTCTACTAACTTAGGTTGCTTACAGCCTAACTAAACCACCCCATAGGTCGCTCACTGACTTAAGTCGCTAACCCCTTAGGTCGTCTAACCCTTAGGTCGCCAATTACCTTAGGTCGTCTACTCCGACCTAACTTCTATACGACCTAAGACTTAGACTCTGGACGACTTATCAACAATGTGACCAAACGTTAACTGTTTTACGATGTTTCGATCCGTAAAAATACGGGTCGTTACAGTTATGAGGGTCGCTCCCTTTAGGGTATGTCATTTCCTTCTGGAAAAAAGTGGTATCATGGTATGGAGCCTAGATATTTTACCTATGTGGTTGCTCCAATCTCATTTACTGTGTGATTGTTGCTTTGTGATCGAGGCGCCTCGGATAAAGGTCCCAAAGGACCGGGGGGGTGGCATACTCCAGTAGTAGTTACCTAGTTACAGTGGTAACCCGGCCTTGTTTTGGCAGAGATCTGGGTAGGTTGTCGGGACGTCCCTCCAGAGGCGTTCCCATGTGGCATAGGAAGTTCCTTAGCCTGACCATTTGTTGGAAAATCCAAAGAAACAATACGAGCCTTGTACGGTTTTAGTTGTATAACCTGCTATGGAATGTGGCGGTAACCTGCTATTGAACATAGTAGCTATAGTAGGCATACAATAATGGTTGTATGCTGGCTAAGATTAATATTATATTTCTGAAATGTTTCATACTATGCACTAGTAATAATATCAATCGAAGATTTTTCTCGTATCAAGCATATTTAACTATCATAAGGAGAAATCTCCTCCAATTCTGCGTTTGCATTGTGTGTGTGGCGGGAGGCCTTATGGTAGTTTCATTTTCCAAAAAGCATTGCGGATTTCAATGTTTAAAAAAATTCTTTTGTTGTTGTTTTAAAGATAAACTGTTTTTGTTACTCACACCAGTCCCATGACTGACCTGGAGTTTATTGTTCCCTTCTTAAACTCTGGGTGCCCACAATTTTCCATACGGGCAGTCTAGAGTTGGGATTTTCAGATAGTTAGGTTTAGTAGATTATCAGGAGCTAGTTCAGTTTTTGGAGATTACGACTACTCTTGCTTCTCTTAGTGAGATGTGATAGGGGGTTCTCGCTTCGCGGTTTGGTGGCGAACGGGAGACTCTTACCCCTACATGTCCCTGAGATTTAGTATCGAGGGGTTGGTTAGCCGTAAGGTGTGACAGTCGAAAGGCTGGCCGTAAAAGCAAGGGCAGGGTACCATTGTAAGCCACGGCGGGGCTGGGATGGTTGAAAAGCCTACCAGTCGAGATTGGCAGCTACCGATGGTTGAAAAGCCTAGGTCATTACATTTGGTATCAGAGCTAAGGTTGAACTTTAGCTCAGGAGTATAACACATTAAGTAGCTCATTAGAGATAGGGTTAAGTATACCCTAGAATGAGTATCTCTAAGATATCCGTCCGTATGCCTCAGTAAATTCTCTTACTATTCACTGATAATAAGTATGAGTGTAAGAAGAGGATGAGATAGGGGACAGGGGAATACGACTATAAATGGTCAATGTCCTGTAACAACAAGGAAACAATCTTTTCTCTATCAATCTCTTTTGTTCAGCATCTTTTCTCAATTCTTTGATAGTTCCTGGTAGATCTAGAAAGAAGAAGATTCAATATATTAAAATGGGACGTAAACTCCAAAAAGGTCAGAGTTGTTTGTTTGAATGAAATGGTTGCTTTGGTTGCTATGGTTGATAGGTATACTTTAGTTTCTAAACTGAAAGTTTTGGAATTGTATCCGTATATCTGTCTATTTTTGGGTCCGGATATGTTCTACGAATGGTTAGTTATCCCCTCGGACTAACCGATGCTACTGCATATTTCGTAGATCTGGATAACATGAGTATCGTGTGAAGAATTCAAAAGATTCGTTCTCGTATCTATTATTGATATTCTGATTTGGTAAGCCAAATGCAGAATAAATGCTCAGTTTGATTTGATGAAACATTCTTCATCTATCCTTGTGTCTTCCTGGCAAATTTCGAGGACGAAATTTCTTAAGGGGGGAAGGTTGTAACGACCTCGGATTTTATATATATTTAAATTGATAATTAATTTAATTTTTGAATTAAAATTGTAAAATTAATTTGTAAATAGATGCGAGTTTCCCCGAGTTCAAATAAATTCTGTATAAATCATTTAAATTTAAAATATTGTGTATATATGTGAATCTATATAGTTGTGCCTATATGAATAGATTTGAAATGATATATATATATATTGATAATTGAATTTAAATCTTAATATAAATGGTTTAAAGATAAACTATAAAAATACAAAGTAAACACTAGCTAAAAAAAATTAATAACAAATTAAATTATAGGAGTTCACTTATATTACAAAATAATAAGATAAAATAAAAATAGAAATAAATAAATAAAATACAAATACAAATATATATGATAAAAATATAAAGAAAAACATTAGCTAAATTCTAACAACATATTAAAAATAGAAATTCACTTATGTTATAAAGCAATATGAACAAATAAATATAAGTATGTACACTTGTAAAAGAAACACAATATATATATATGTGTGTGTGTGTGTGTGTGTGTGTGTTAGCTTGTATAAGAAGGCACTAGTGTAAATATCTATGTACAAAAAAATAAAATTGGATAAGTATGTTTGTACAAGGCAATTAATGAAGCCATCACGTTCAATTATATCAGCCACCAAAACAAAGAAATATCACTGACTATTGTACAAACAAAAAATTATCACTTGTACGAAATAATTTATCACCTGTAAACTTCTTTTTCTATATCTCCAACACTTTCATTCCAGTTCGTTCCATTCAAAACTGAGAAAAAAATCTAAAGCAAATACCATTCAAAACTTAAACAAGAATTCAACATTAAACAACCACAGTCTACTTCAATACAAACCAGAGGAACAAGATCTTCTGCTAGCAATTTCAAAATAACAGTTTCAAAGCCTGATTCATAAAAGAAGCTCTGTTCTTCTTCTGGAAATTACGGTGAGTAACTTTTGTTTTTTTTTAAGCTTAAAAGTATAAATCTGTTGCATATATGTGTGAATAAGTATGTTCATATCTATATATATATATATATGAATGCTCTGTGATTGATGAATATCATTTGTGTGCAAGCTGTGTTTATAAGTGTTCCTCTGCCTGGGATTTAAACACCAGGTTCTTGATTCAAAAATCATTCCCTCTTGATATACTTGCTGTTTGAGCTTAGTGTTAAGACAAAAATTGTTCATTATGTCATAAACTAAAGATTAAAAATTTATTTAAGTAAAAACAATTTGTCAATAGCTCCGAAAATCAAAAGGACTGAGAAAAACTTTATATATGTCCAAATTCAAATTTCTTAATTCTCGAATTCAGGTTTATAAACTGAATTCCTATACTAAAATATGATTTTTAAAGCAAAATTTATAATTTTTAGATCAAGGGTGGAAGTGCAGTTTGGGGTAGTTCGAATTTCTTTGTTTGAAAATTTCCTGATGATCTACGAAGTCGTAGAGGTCGGGATCGTGTCCGGTGGTAGCGGAGTGAACGGGGTGTCGGAGAAAAATAGTGAGATGGTGGTCAAACGACCATGGTGGCGGCGGTAAGCTCAAGAAGTTTGGAAACCTAGTTTTGTCGTGGATTGGGATTTGGTCTCGTTCGTCGTCGATAGACGATCGAGTGCTGCGAAGTTTTTGGAGGTGGGAGAGGAAGTGTCGATGAGTGTCAGGCCGAAGTTGGTGATCTTTAGGCGGTTGGAGCTGCGAGAACGAAGCGTTGACATGTTTGAGGAGGTGATGGCTCTTGTGTTTCCATGTTTTGGATTTAACTCGAATTCGATTTCGATCGAGTTGGAAGAAATCTGAAGTTTGAGTTTGGGTCAGGGGATGCTAATCGAAGTGGGATGATCATCGTCGATGATCAGAATCACCCACAGCCTCCGTGCATGTGCACGGTGTGTTGTCTGGTGAAGGTTGTTTGGGTTTTGGTTGCAGAGATTTGGGTCTCGAGACATTCTCGAGTAATTCGAGTATTAGACTCGAAGTAAATTTGGTTTTGGCTCGAAGTCATCTTGTAGATGGCTCGGGTAAGTTGTTACAGGTTTTAAAACCTGTAAGTTTTAAAAATTTTAAACCTGGGTTTTAAAATGTGAAATAAAGGGTTTTTGAAAGTGTTTAAACTTTGTTAAAGTTAATTTGTTTCCCTTTTAAATCTTAAATTTAAAATGAAATTTTAAAAGTAAAATTTGAAACTAAATTGTTTTAAAATACCTTGTTAATGATAAGTTGATCATTTATAAGAAAAATGTTTCTATCTTTAAATAAATGAAGATTTAATGATTTGTAATTATTAAATTAATTAAAATGGATAAGTAATGATTTGGATTAATTAATTTAATAATTAAAAGTTTAAATCAATTGATTAAGGTTTGAGATAATTGATTTAGGATAAATAAATTGGTAATTAAGGATCATTTATTAAATAAGATTTGAATTTTAAATTAATGATTAGTAATTAATTAATCAATAAATTAGGGATTAATTAAGTTACAGTTAACACTTAATTAATTAAATAATTAGGATTAATTAATGAGTTATTAAAGATTAATTATATCGTAATTAATAATGATTAATCTTAGTTAATTACTTTAGAAAAGTAATTAATTTTAATAGTTAATGAAGGTCATTAACTAAGATTATTTAAATAATTAATCAATGTGATTAATTTTAACAATTAATTAGATTTATTAATTAATGATAATCATTTATGAAATTGTGTAAGGGTAATTACTTTATGAAAGTAATTAAGAAATAATTATTACTTAAGGAGTAATTAATTAGTTATTGTAATTAATTAAGAATAATTTGTAATTAAGGGTTAATTAATGATTCCTTAAAGGATAATTTATTAAATGTTTTGTAATTAATTAATTACTAATTTACCCTAACTAGCAAAATTTATTCCTAGAAATTAATCTGATTTAAATTAATCAGATAACTAAATTGATCCTACTTATGGATGTTTGGATTTTATTGAATGGGTGAATTGTTTGATATCCCTGATTTATGATGCTTTGTGATATATATTTTGATTTGTGTGTGATCTGTACTGTAGTTATTTATCTGGGATGAATGTAAATTATTATCTGTGACTTATATATCTGTGAATGAAAGATAAGCGTTATAGTTTATACTGCTTATCAACTATATTGCTGTATTTGAATCTGTGATGATTGAATGATGTTGCACTATTGTGTGTAAAACCCCTGGACCACACTTTTACACACACAAATATGGATTTCACGAGGAAATCGGTTAAGTCACAGATGATTTAAATTTAAAGTTTTTGAAATTGAAATTTTAATTTCAATTGATTTTGGAAATGGATTTGGGTTAAATGTTAAAGCTTTTGAGAAGGAGTTTTTAAGATAAAAGTTATTTTAAATAACTTGGTAAAGTTTTTCAATTTAAATAATTTAATTTGAATTTGAATTCAAAATTTGGAATTGAATTCCATGGTTAGAGATTATGGTTAAAGATGTTATAAATGTGTTTATATGAATTTAAACCATTTTAAAAGTATGGTTTTGAGAATTTGAATTTAACCCAAGGACTTTAACTTGTATAAATGAATCAGATTTTCCGAAATGAAAACTATTTGTTTTCAAATAATAGAAGCTTTCATATAAGGAATGAAATTCCAATTTAAATTAAAGAATTTCAAGTTTGAAATGAAAATGGTTTTCCGAGTTATGAATAAATCTTTGTGAAAGATTGTTGAACTTTGTTTTGAAATTGGAAAGGTGTACCTTTTGTATAAAAGGTCGAAATGAACTTATTTTGAAAGCTATGAATTAAATCTTTGATTTAAAGATTTAATGAGTTAATCCAATTGAAATGGAAATTGATTTGGAAAATCTATTAATAGATCTTTGTGAAACTGGGTGAACTTTGTGAGATAAATCTTTTTGTGTTAAAGATTAAAATGGTAACTTGTTTAAACCATTTGAAAGAGAAGTTTTGGGTAATAAGTTGTGACTTAATTGAAATTCCAATATCCATATGTTTTTAAATATTACGCTCATTATTCGGTTTAGCCGGGAGAGGACTTTGTGTCATATAACCCATTCCGAATAATGATACGACATAAATGGATAACATTTGAAGACCGGTGTTGAAGACCGGGTATTTGTGAGAACGATAGGATAACCTATCGATTGTCTCTGCACTGAGTCGCACCGGTATAGAGATTCCCTAAGTGATGGGAAATCCGATCGGGATTGTGAATAGCCGGATTGCAAGGGCTTCTTTGGAAGTGCCTTCGGTTCTGTTCGAACCCGGAATAGACTTGTATGGTTGTATGTCTGACATTACACTTTGAGATATAAAGCTGATTTCTTTCAAATACATTTCTGTTTGGTGGTGGAGATTTATTCTCTTAGCTTAACACCCTTCTCTGAGACGTACGAGCTCATAGGTTATGTAGTTGAAGGTTATAAGTGATATACTCCCAAATTGGTAATGTGGCATGCTGAGTGCTGCTGTGTGTTGCTGATCATTTGTTGATCAAAGCATGGCTTTCATGTAAAGCGTAGGTTTGTGGACGAGACCTCATCGGACCTCACAACCCGGAAATGGTCGAAACAGGAAAGATGCAGCAAGGTTATGAGGGTCGCTCCCTTTAGGGTATGTCATTTCCTTCTGGAAAAAGGTGGTATCATGGTATGGAGCCCAGATATTTTACCTATGTGGTTGCTCCAATCTCATTTACTGTGTGATTGTTGCTTTGTGATCGAGGCGCCTCGGATAAAGGTCCCAAAGGATCGGGGGGTGGCATACTTGAGTAGTAGTTACCTAGTTATAGAGGTAACCCGGCCTTGTGTTGGCAGAGATCTGGGTAGGTTCTCGGGACGTCCCTCTAGAGGCGTTCCCATGTGGCATAGGAAGTTCCTTAGCCTGACCATTTGTTGGAAAATCCAAAGAAACAATACGAGCCTTGTACGGTTTTAGTTGTATAACCTGCTATGGAATGTGGCGGTAACCTGCTATTGAACATAGTAGCTATAGTAGGCAAACAATAATGGTTGTATGTTGGCTAAGATTAATATTATATTTTCGAAATGTTCCACACTATGCACTAGTAATAATATCAATCGAAGATTTTTCTCGTATCAAGCATATTTGACTATCATAAGGAGAAATCTCCTCCAATTCTGCGTTTGCATTGTGTGTGTGGCGGGAGGCCTTATGGTAGTTTCATTTTCCAAAAAGCATTGTAGATTTCAATGTTTAAAAAAAATCTTTTGTTGTTGTTTTAAAGATAAACTGTTTTTGTTACACACACCAGTCCCATGACTGACCTGGAGTTTATTGTTCCCTTCCTAAACTCTGGGTTCCCACAATTTTCCACACGGGCAGTCTAGAGTTGGGATTTTCAAATAGTAAGGTTTAGTAGATTATTGGGAGCTAGTTCGGTTTTTGGAGATCACGATTGCTCTTGCTTACCTTTGTGCATCGTGATGATGGTTCGAGCTTGATATTGGAGTTGTTGGACTTATTCTCTTATGAGGATCATTTGGAGTTATCACTTCTGTTTTCCGCTGTATCATTATTTATCTCTGATATTGTTGTATCATATTGATATCATGGTTGTATATTATTCTGGATATTGTATTCATTGGAGTTGTATATGATATCATTTATTTCTTTATTCCGCTGTGTTGTTATACTTACTGTGTTATAAGCTCCGGAGAGCCAGATTCGGCGTTTGAATCTGCGGCATTTTGAGTACAAGTGAAGTACGGGTGCCGATTTTTGAAGGCCGAGTTCAGGATCTTTACAATGGAGGAGGAAGAAGAAGGTGCTAGCTTTGGTTTGGAAGTGCTAAAGGTTGGACCTTTAGGCTTGTGTTGATGAAGGAAGGTGGTTCTTTGGTTCTTGTAGCTTTGTGCTTGGGTTAGGCATGGACCTAAGTGAGTTATCTCACTATCTTATTTGTATATATTGTGTATATATAAGTTGTGTGCAAATTATAAGTTAAAGTGACTTTAACTAAGTAAAATTATAAACTTTGGACCCTCTTGCTTTTGAAAGCAAATGATAACTTTATATTGTATAAACTCACTTCTATTACCGTCTTAAACATGTAGCATGGCCTTGACTTGATGTTTAAATGGTTGTTTAACTTGTATGTTAAACTGAAGTAAGTTTGAAAGTATTTGAAACGAGAATGGTCGTTATATGTGCACTTCAGAATTCCTTCTTTTCGAGAATTTTTATAAATAAATGAAAAGATATTCTTTGGGATTCTTTCCATGGATTTTAAGTACCCTAACGGTAGTAGTTACTATAAAAATATCAAGTCTCAATAATTTGTTTTAGTGGTTAAAACTAGTTGCAAAGATTGTGTTTTTCAATGTTGTTTTAACAAGGACTTTTAATAGCACTTATAAATGCCGTAGTAAGCCGCTTATAGTTTTCAGTGTTTAAAATGCAATGTTTTGGCTAGTTTTTCGTGATTTAAATGGTTTCTAAATTCTTTTATTTATAAATTCTTTTGATGGAAGTTCTTATAAAATGTATTTGAGTATGAAAAAAGAATGGAAGTTTAAATATAGTCTTAATGATTATTTATGAATTTTGAAAGTAAAGTGCTGCAAAATGTAAAACATGTTTTTAATCAAACTTCTAAATTAGTTATTTTCAAGTAATATTTTACATAGATATCTAAAACCTATTTATAAGTATTTCAAAAGGATTAATTTATAAATATATAAGTTTTGACAAAGGTGATTGACTAGGCTTAATACTAATAAGCCGACGAGTAAACTTGTCTGTTTGTGAGATCCAAGAATGAGGTGTCTAGGCATGGCTTGAGAACTAGTGCCTAAACTTACATGGCTTCACACTTGAAGAGGAACATTGTAAGTTAAAATTTTGGAAACATGATACTCTTGTTGTTTACTTACTTGTTTAAAAAAACAATTAACTTTGCATAACGCTAAAAGCCGCCGAAGTAGGTTTATCTATTTCCGAGAGTTAAAAATAGATGTCGAGTAAGGACAGAGCAATAGAGCTCTAACCTACCGGGCTTCTATCTTGAACAAGGAATAGTTAAGTCGAGAATGTCGAAAACGAGTTAAGTATACAAACATTGATTTGTATAAGCAACAGTTTTAACTAGATAATCGATTAATTGACTATCGAACTTAACTTATTATAAAACTTAGATCCTTAAAAGGATGTTTTAAAGACAGTAACAAGTAGGAAAATGATTTGGGTTTTTTGTGACAATGTGTTAATCACATTCATCTTTAACCCTTTTTTATTATACTTATGAATGTAAATTGATCTTTAAAGGAATGTTTTAAAGATAAGCATAAGCGAAATGGTTTTGGGTTTGTTGTGACAATATGTTAATCACATTCATCTTTAACTCTTTTTTATTATACTTATGAATGTACATAGAACTTTAAAAGAATGTTTTAAAGGTAAGCATAAGTGAAATGATTTTGGGTTTATTTTGACAATGTGTTAATCACATTTTTTTTAGCCCCTTTTGATTATATTTGTGAATATAAATAGATCTTTAATAATGTTTTAAAGATAAGCAAAAGCCAAATGGTTTTGGGTTTGTAGTGACAGTGTTTGAGTAACATTAGTCTTAAACCTTTTTAATGGATTTGTGAAAGTACTTAGGTCCTTAAAATGGATATTTTACAGGAAATTACAAGTAAGAAATCATTTTTGAAAAAGATAGTAAAAGTAAAGGTTTAAATAAGAAATCTTGTTAATGATTTGTGAATATACTAATACCAATTAGAATAAGTATACGAATACTTTTTGAAGTATAAAAAGAGTAATGTTTTAAAGTAAGAAATCCCGTTAATAATTTGTGAATATATATATACCATTTGAGATAAGTATATGAATACTTTTTGAAGTATTAAAAGAGTACAAACGAATTGTAGGAATTGATAAATGAAGTTTTATTAGATAAAAGGAGTTTTACTAATAAACGAGGTTTTAATTAATAAAAGATTAATTAAATAAAAAAGGATTAGAAGTCGCTTAAGAGACTTGATCGTGCTTTATCTGATTTGATCGTGCTTTGTTTGCTTCCTCGTTTATGGAAAACGTTTATTCGTATACTTAGAAATAAAAGCCAATGAAGTAGGCTTGTTTATCTTTGAGAATTAAGACCGATGTTTATGTAGGGATATGAACAATAGAGCTCCAACGTACTAGCTTCACTCTTAATCAAGTGATAGTGTGAGAGGAAAATATCGGAAACATGATAAGTGTATGGGACTTGGTTTCCATATGCGATCGTTCACAACATTATTGAATGACCAAATTCGTCGATTTAGTCTTGGAGAGACCGGGATTGGTAAGTGTTTTACTTACCGAAAACCACTTCAAGGCTGAGATACGTGTTCTATCTCTTGGAAGTGGATTGGTTCTAGATGCAGGAATCTATATAGAGATTCGAGATCTATTTAAGATGCTTAAACACATGTAGTTGTTCGTGATCTTTTTAAGATGTGGGAATCCGTGTGTGATTCTGAGGTCTGTTGAGATATGGGAATCCATGTGTAGTTTCGAGAACTTTTTAAGATGTGGGATCCAATTTGGGATTCGTGTTCTATTCGAGTGATTAAGACTCATATGGAAGATGCCGAACGTAACCTCGACACCGGAAATGGCTAAAGATAGAGTAGGTTGCACAATCTAAGGTTTTGCTAACCCTCGACGGATTATTGTCAACTCCAAATCTAGAGTATGCTTATCGATATGTTGGTACTGGGAGTTTATGGTATTTGGTTCACGTTGTTCAAGTTTATGTTCGGATGTGGGCCTTTGTGTTTTCCTTATGGTATGTTTTATCTAGAGATGTACGATGCTCGGAAGGTGTTTTCTGATCCTTTTGCATGGAGATCCGCTTCAGTTTACCGGAGGCGTCTTCGTGGAAAATCCATTTTGTGAACATTCCTTATCGATTTTGATTGTACTCCTAATATGCTATTGAATGTAACCAATGTAACCATTTCAGCTATGTTATAATATTTATATTCTACACCCTAGACATTATCTATTATATCACCTTATGTACCTATTAGATGGTGGTTCTTTGAAGGGGATAATCGTTATGGCATTCCATGCTGTCTCAACAGTACTGTTATATGTTGATCACATATTTATTGAGTTTCTTATAACAGACTTATATCTGACGTTTAGTTTTTGTTTTCCCTAAATTTCTCACGTGCTCTTTCGAGTAGCTTGAGAAAGGAAGGTTTTCGTTGATGGTCACTGGAGCTCAAGAAGACAAGGTAGATGTTTCACCTACCGTATTGTTCTTATTTCCACTGCATTACTATATTGTACATATCAGCATTTTTTAGGACATGTTATTATAACTGTCCAAGCTGATGATGGTACTTAGGTTTTGTAACTTCAAGATTTCTGTATCGGAGTAACCTTTTGTATCGTTCTTTTGATATTATATATTATCGTTCCGCTATAAGATTCTGATATTGTGTTCCTTCTTCCTTGTTCTATTTCTTTTTTTATTTCACTCTAACAATTCATCCTTCCTGCACTTGGATGATCGGCACACGAATACCGTGGATGTATTAGTGTCGACATTCAGAGGTCAAAAGAGCAAGTCGTTACAGCCTGGTATCAGAGCTGAAGGTTAAGCGAGAACCTTGGCTTTGATGGGTATTACTTATTAAGAGATAGGGTAATTGAATGCCTTAGCATGAGTTGAGTATTTTATACATATGAGAGCGTATTTGTAATCGTTATAAACATATACCTTAGTGGTAATTATAACTGCGAAAATTAAAGACCTTGTATAGGGTAACTTATATAAGTAAATTCTCAAAGTATAGTTTAATTAATGTAGGGGTTAATGATGTTTATCTATTATCCTCATTAATTTGTTTAGTTATGCTCAGCCAGTTTATGGGCATTAACTGTCATTGGCTGACTGGTTATTTGTGCTCGACCAGTTTATGAGCAGTTTTACCTTTTTACTGCATGGGTTGGGTAAACCGTAAATTATGAGAACATTGGAACGAACATCTTGTGAATTTAGTTTCACAATTTGACTATAAGCGTTCGATTATAATGTTGGGTTTAAAGTTTAATTTAGTAAAAGATATTTATTTTAATTTGAGAAAGATAAGATATTTAGTAAATAAACATGTGTGAAAAGATTTTATATAAGTATGGTTTATAAACATGATTTATAAACAAGAAGGATTTAATTGATATTTTGAGAACTTAAATCCCGGTGTCTTTGAAAAGATTTTTCAAGATTTTGGAAAAACAATAGTAGTATTATTTGAAAGTAAGTATTTGGAAAATCGGTTAAAAATAAAAAATAAAAATACAAGATCATGGTACTTAGTAATATTTACGAAGTATTTGATACCGTTTTGAAATGATTTTGGTTGAAGTCCGAAAGGCATGAATTGGATGTATTGAACTCACTCCGGTCGCTTAAAAATAATTCTGGTGATAACTTCAACAACTTTGGTGTTTATTTTGTGTTTCTATGTGGGGGATGCTACAGGATTGTTTTAGTAAAACAGATTTCGATTTAAATTTCGAAAGTATGATTTGATATACTAAAGATAAATGAATGTATTATTATTTCAAAATGATTTGAAATAAAACTTGGGTGCTTAGTTCAAAAGTTTTCTTTGGAAAGAAATTTGATATGAACTTTTTAATGTAGAAATTTTTTTTATGTATGGTGCCCAAGTGGTAGTGGCATAGCCCGAAATAAATGTTCAAACTTTTCATGTTTTCCCATTTTAGGTAAAGTGTGTTTAATAAATTATTGAAATTTGTTAAAATATTTTATGGACACATATAGCCTATGCATAAGAATTGTATGGTGTGTGCATCTTGTTACGATATGTTGTTTGGTAGTTTTCAATTATCAAAATGAAACGGGATTTTCAATGATTTTGGACGGTCGGAAACTTCTGAATCATTATAGAATCTGAAATTAAGTGTTTTATGAAAATATAAAGATGAGTTTATATAACCCTTAAATTGAGAAGTTAGTAAGTTAAAAAAAGTTTAATTGGTTAAGCATACTTGTTAAGTAAATGAATTTAATGTTTCGTATATACTTGTAGGATGTCATGGAGTATTATATGAATATGAACTTAAGTTGTATAACTATTTATAAACTTGAAGTTATGTTTTATAAAATGGTTCATGAATGATTTTAGTATTGAATATCCTACTATTTGGATAAATGAATGTGATTAAAAAGGAGTTGGTGTAGTTAAGAAACCAGTAGGATAAATACATAAGTTGTACGTAGATCGTTTTATTCGCATGACTATTCTTGATCCAGTATTCGAGTACATGATTTTGAGGTGGTTTACACCGGTCTGAACAAGGATTTTTCACTAGATTCTTAATGGCGAACACTTGATATAGATTCTTGATAAGATCCCAGTTTTCTATCACAGTATATGGCTATGTAAGGAGAACAAAGTATCTAATCAAGGAACCTGATCAGAGTCCACACTAGAGAGGTCAATCGATCTATACTAGTTGGGAAGTGAACTTTATGTAATCGTGCAAGTGATCGGATTTAATATTGTCGACGGATGGTCCATGTGCATCGTATGGGTTTTAGCATATTTGCTTACTAAGTTTTGTTGGCTTATGGGGAATTTAGGTGATGACTCTTCAATTTGCTATGAGGTAGCATGAATAGTCTACTAGGTAATTACCTTAGGCTATTGAGTGTAAGCTACGCTTAGTAGATTGTTTATCATCCTTGTACGATGAGAGGATTTTAAAGTTGAGCAAACCATGAGTTTTGTTAGCTAGTAATTGAATACTATTTAGTATTGTTATGTGATTGTCTCTTTTGTTGCTCGTGTTGGAATTTTGAGGACAAAATATTCTAAGTGGGGGAGAATGTAACGACTCGAAATTTTGGACACTTCGTATTTAAATATCTGAATTATTTAAATATTTGAATCTTTGATTAGATGTTATTAAAATGATTTAATAAGAATTTTAACTTCTTTTTAAATCATAACTAATGATGGTAAACTTATTTTGGAAAAATGTTTACAAAAATAAATACGTTGAAAAAGTATCAATAATGTGACCGAAAGTCGTTTTATCGATAAACAGCTATTTTCTCAATGGAAGTTGTTCAAACTTTTTACACATGTATAATTAATCACTAAGGAGTTAATTAGCAACTAAAAATATTTTCATGCTTATGGCTAACTAAATAGAAAAATGAGCAAATAAGGAAAATGAGCAAAAATGGAAATAATTAACTCTTTAGTTAATATCTAATGAACACATTAGCCACTAATTAAACACTCTTCTCTTCATAAAGCATAGAATGTCTAGAAAGTTCTATAAGGATAAGAGATGATATTATGGTAAGGGTATAATAGTAATTAGCCTAAAGGTGAAGTGACATAAAATAAAAGTAAGCATAAATGGAAATGCTTATGTGTTAAGCAAATGATAAAGTAGATGTGATGGGAGGTAAGCCTTCCGGGGGGTGAGAGTAAGCTTATGCTTCACCATTTGAAACCTATAAATAGAGGGGAAATGCTTACTTAATAATCACAAATAATTTCCTAAGCTTGAGATGAAGTAGGAAGGTTGAAAATGGTGGAAGTGCTTAAGCACTAATCCACAATTACTCTCTAATTTTTTCAAAAGTTAACCAAATCTTCTCTAATCTCTTTTAAACCTTGGCTTTGGGCCTAAGACATCCTGGGAAGCATGATTGACAAGTAATAAGTGGGAGGAGGTAAGAAGAAGAGGGGGATCCATGATGGGCCGTGAGCATGGAGGAGGAGGAAGAAGGTGGTGGCTTTGGTTTGGAAGTGCTAAAGGTTGGACCTTTAGGCTTGTGTTGATGGAAGAAGGTTGTTCTTTGGTTCTTGTAGCTTTGTGCTTGGGTTAGGCATGGACCTAAGAGAGTTATCTCACTATCTTATTTGTATATATTGTGTATATATATGTTATGTGCAAATTATAAAGTTAAAGTGATATTAACTAAGTAAAGTTATAAACTTTGGACCCTCTTGCTTTTGAAAGAAAATTATAACTTTATATTATACGTAGGTATTCTTAGGTATTTCTTTCCATGGATTTTAAGTACCCTAAAGGCAGTATTTACTATAAAAATACCAAGTCTCAAATATTTTTTTGAGTGGTCTAAACTAGTCGCAAAGATTGTGTTTTTCAATGTCGTTTTAATAAGGACTTTTAATAGCACTTATAAATGCCGTAGTAAGCCGCTTATAGTTTTAAGTGTTTAAAATACGATATTTTGGCTAGTTTTTCATGATTTAAATGGTTTTTAAATCCTTTTATTTATAAATTATTTTGATGGAAGTTCTTATAAAATGTATTTGAGTATGAAAAAAGAATGGAAGTTTAAATATAGTCTTAATGATTATTTATGAATTTTGAAAGTAAAGTGCTGCAAAATGTAAAACATGTTTTTAATCAAACTTCTAAATTAGTTATTTTCGAGTAATATTTTACATAGATATCTAAAACCTATTTATAAGTATTTCAAAAGGATTATTTTATAAATATATAAGTTCTGACAAAGGTGATTGACTAGGCTTAACACTAATAAGCTGATGAGTAAACTTGTCTATTTGTGAGATCCAAGAATGAGGTGTCTAGGCAAGGCTTGGAGCAACCAGTGCCCAAAATTTCCTGGCTTCACTCTTGAATGAGGAACAAGTAAGTTGAAATATCGAAAATGTGTTAATCCTGTTGTTTGCTTACTTGTTTAAAAATATAATTAACTTTGCTTGACGCTAAAAGTCGACGAAGTAGGTTTATCTATTTCTAAGAGTTAAAGACTGATGTCGAGTAGGGACGGAGCAATATAGCTCTAACCTACCGGGCTTCCCTCTTGAATAAGGAATAGTTAAGTCGGGAATGTTGGAAACGAGTTAAGTATACAAACATTGATTTGTATAAACAACTGTTTTAACTAGATAATCGATTGGACTATCAAACTTAACTTATTATTAAACTTAGATCTTTAAAAGGATGTTTTAAAGATAGTAATAAGTAGGGAAATGATTTGGGTTTGTTGTGAGAATGTGTTAATCACATTCGTCTAAACCTTTTTTATTATACTTAAGATTGTAAATAGATCTTTAAAGGAATGTTTTAAAGATAAGCATAAGCGAAATGGTTTTTGGTTTGTTGTGACAATGTGTTAATCACATTCATCTTTAACGCTTTTTTATTATACTTATGAATGTAAATAGATCTTTAAACGAATGTTCTAAAGATAAGCATAAGCGAAATGGTTTTGGTTTGTTGTGACAATGTGTTAATCGCATTCGTCCTTAACCTTTTTTGATGATACTTATGAATATAAATAGATCTTTAATAACGTTTTAAAGATAAGCAAAAGCGAAATTGTTCTGGGTTGTAGAGATAATGTTTGAGTAACATTAGTCTAATACCTTTGGAATGGATTTATGAAAGTACTTAGATCCTTAAAATGGATATTTTGAAGGAAATTATAAGTAAGGAATCTTTTTGAAAAAGATAGAAAAGTAAAGGTTTAACTAAGAAATCTTATTAATGATTTGTGAATATACTTATATCAAATGGGATAAGTATATGAATATTATTTGAAGTATAAAAAGAGTAAAGGTTTAAAGTAAGAAATCCTGTTAGTAATTTGTGTATATACTTATACCATTTGAGATAAGTATATGAATACTTTTTGAAGTATTGAAAGAGTACAGATGAATAGTAGGAATTGATATATGAAGCTTTATTAGATAAAAGAAGTTTTACTAATAAAAGAGGTTTTAAGTGATAAAATTTAACTAAATAAAAAAGGGACTAGAAGTCGCTTATGAGACTTGATCGTGCTTTGTGTGACTTGATCATGCTTTGTTTGCTTCCTCTTTTATGGAAAATGTTTATTCGTATACTTAGCACTAAAAGCAGTGAAGTAGGCTTGTCTATCTTTGAGAATTAAGACCAATGTTCGTGTAGGGATATGAGCAATAAAGCTCTAACCTACCGGCTTCACTCTTAATCAAGGGATAGTGTGAGAGGAAAATATTGGAAATGTGATAAGTATACAAGTCTTGGTTTCCATATGCGATCGTTCTCATTATCATTGAATGACCAAATTCGTCGATTCAGCCTTGGAGAGACCGGGATTGGTAAGTGTTTTACTTACCAAAAATCACTTCAACGCTGAGATACGTGTTCTATCTCTTGGAAGTGGATTGTCTATATGCGGGAATCTATATGAAGATTCAAGATCTATTTAAGATGCTCGAACACATGTAGTTGTTCGTGATCTTTTCGAGATGTAGGAATCCATGTGTGATTCCGAGGTCTGTTGAGATATGGGAATGCATGTGTTGTTTCGAGATCTTTTCGAGATATGGGGATCCAATTTGGGATTCGTGTTCTGTTCGAGTGATGAAAACTCATATGGAAGTTGATGAACGTAACCTCGACGTCGAAAACGACTAAAGATAGAGTGGGCTGCATAATCTGGGGTTTTTCTAACCCACGACAAGATATTGTCAACTCCAAATCTAGAGTATGCTTATTGATATGTTGGTATCGGGAGTTGATGGTATTTGGTTCACGTTGTTCATGTGTATGTTCGGGCTTGTCCTTTGTGGCTTTCTTATTGTACGTTTTCTAGAGATATACGACCCTTGGAAGGTATTTTCTGATCCTTGTGACTGGAGATCTGCTTCAGTTTACTAGAGGCGTCTCTGTGGAAAATCCATTATGCAAACGTTCCTTATCGATTTTGATTGTACTCCTAATATGTTGTTGAATGTAACCAATGTAACCATTCTAGCTATGTTATAATATTTATATTCTACACCCTAGACATTATCTACTATATCACCTTATGTTCCTATTGGACGGTGGTTCTCTGGAGGGGATAATCGTTATGGCACTCCAACCGATCTCAAAAGTACTGTTATATTTTGATCACATATTTCTTGAGTTTCTCATACCAAACTTATGTCAGACGCTTGGTTTTTGTTTTCTCTAAATTCCTCTTGTGCTCTTTCGAGTAGCTTGAGAAAGGAAGGTTTTCATTGATGTTCATTGGAGCTTGAGAAAATGAGCTGGATGTTTCACCTACCATTGTGTTCTTATTTTCGCTCCATTACTATATTATACATATCAGCATTTGTTATGACATGTTTTTATAACTGTCCCAGCTGATGATGGTACTTAGGTTTTGTAACTCCGAGATTTCTATATCGGAGTAACCCTTTGTACCATTCCTTTGATATTATATATTATCGTTCCACTGTGAGATTCTGATATTGTGTTCCTTCTTCCTTTTTATATTTCTTTTTCTTTCACCCTAACAATTCGTCCTTCCGCACTTGGATGCTTGGCACACGAATCCGTGGATGTATTAGTGTCGCCATTCGGGGGTCAAAAGGGCGGGTCATTACAAGCTTGAGTCATGATTTTTTTAAATTGAGTCATGTGTTTGATTTTAGGGCTAGGGCATAGCAAGGAGAGTGGGGTTTGGGTTTTCAAATCAAAGGAAGCAAGGGAGATTCTAGAGGAAGTGAGAAGGTGAATTGGAAATGGCCTTGGCCCAAATTTTAACCTAATTTAAACTAATTTAATTCTCTATTTGATTTTCTTTTAAACAACCTTTTATTTATTTATAAATAAATTTCAATTCAATTGAAATTAATTTACATTACATTCTAACAATTATAATTTGATAACAGGACAGTTTCATACAATTCAATGCTTGTTTAATTTTTAACTAATTATTAATTGTATTATTATAAAACAACTAGTGAGTGGCACGTGCTACGCACACGGGCACTTTCCTAGTTTAGTGTTTTGAGAATTGTTTTGCACAATATTGAATATTTTTCCTCCTGTTCCTTCCTTTGGCAATCATGCCTAAACTTGAAATTCAATTTGAGATTATCAATTTGAAGCGAATTTTTTATATAGAAATATGTGTGCTTTTGGAGTAGATGGAGATGTTAGAAATGAAATTAAGTAGATTCATAAAGTATATACAAAAATTAATTTGAAAGTATATTATATCTTACAGCGATGAACTTAATATTCAATTTGAAATGAATTTATTTTACGCAGTTGAAAGGGTACTAAGTATTTTTCTTCCTTTGGACTGTACTACTCTAATACGTTGTTTTTTGTCATACTTGAATAAATGAATGGTTGGATATAATATTGAATGATAATGGGAGTTGAAAGGTACATGCATGTGATGCGGGTAAATAATCTAGGATACAATCAACATTATTACCATTATCCTCCTTAGTTGAAGTTAAGATGAATCTTTATTTCCATGTAACCTCACTTTCCTCCTTTTAAATCTTTACTTAAAGCCGTTACTACCACAATAGCATAAGAAACAATGTAGGACCTAATCTCATAAAAATACATCTCAGTGGATTAATTTCATCAAAATGGTTCCTATTACATGTTGTCACGCCAAAGACAGACAACATAAATAGTAAAACGGAACAAAAAAAACCCAAAAACAATACAGAAATAATCTGATTTGTGAAAAAGTAAAAGAATCATGTTGTCTTGTCTACGTTTACCACCACGACATCCATGGAAAGCACAACAGCCACATCCACGACAACCAATTGGAACTAAAGTAACCTCCCATTTAGCACACTTTCCAACTTGTGATTTTTAACTATTTCATCCACACTCGGCTTCTGCAATAATATTTGCATACTTATCTTAGCAGTATATTGTTTTCATACAAAATTAGAGACACGATTACGGATTAACTCAATAATGATGTTTACACCACGGTATGCACTTTGACCGGTTGCATGCTTTTACTCGAGATTATGAAAAACATTACATGGATCAATATCAGCATAGTCGCATAGCTATTGAATGATAACCTCAGAGAGCATTAACAAATGAATTCATAAACACTTATGATTTTCTAGCAATTTCCCGGGTGTGCTACTTTATGTATAATGCTAATTAACTAAAATTGCTTTTGCCTTAATATTCTTTACATCTCAGATGAAACTATAACAAAACATGGTTTAAATGAAAAAGAATTTCTACACGTAAATCATCATTTTTCAAAAACGAAACAAAATACATTTAACAACAGCTGGAATACCAAATCGTAAAACAATGCTCGAAAGCTTTAGGACACTTGTTTGTCAAAATGATAGAAAGTCCTATTAAAAAATGAGATTATAAGAACGTGATTAAATTTGTATTTCAACTATTTTATATCAATTATAATATAATAATAATAGCAGGAAAGTGTAAACCCAATGAATGGAATTAATATCTCATAAAGATTATCATAACCAACTAAGAAACCAAATACAAAATATGTAGCAAATATAAAAAAACACCTTAATTTTAAAAGTTATGTTCTCACTTTCATACTTCATTATTCAATAAAGAGTGGAAGGCACAAAAGCTAGTAGAATAATGAACTTCAACTGGTAATCAATGTAAAGATAATGGATAGTTTAATTGTATAATAATCAACCAACTCATAATGAGTATTGTTATACACAAATGCATCGGCAGTATACAGATCATTAAAACTTTCTATCTAGTCCATCCCTAATAGTGTTATCCTAATTTGAAAATAATTGGTGTTTAAAGGTTGACTGCCACAAAGTAATATACTTTATTTTATGTTTTATAGTTATATCAAAAAATAAAACTGAAAAATGCAAAAACATTTTACCATTATAATCAAGATCCTACTTTCCTAAAATTTTGAAGCAATCAAATATTCAGGTTATTATTCTATTCAGAAGAAGTTTACATTTTGTTATTTATCCAGCAGCCCACGAGTTAGTTCTTCAAACCGATGAAACTTTTATGCAAGCATGGTTTATAGTACAAAAAATTGGACACTTTATTAAAAAATATGAGGGTGGGTATATTGTTCTATTTATGTGCATGTTCAAAAAGACATATTTTCTGTTTCAGACATCATAAATGAATAATTGGAAATGGTGTTAAAGGGGTATTATAGTTAGTTAACAAAAGATTCCAATTAATCATTATTAGCATGTACATATGAATATCTGCACACACATATATGTATATAGTGTGTGTGTGTGTGTATGTGTATGTAACGACCCACTATTTTGGACCATTCAAATCGACAATAATCCACACATGTCTGACTTGAATAATTCAAAATAACATATTGTAATAAAATTTGGAGCAAATAAAATCAAACACAGAATCACAGACACAGAAAATCAGAATAACTCGCAGCGGAAATAAATACCATAGTAGTTCATGAAGCTACTATATACAACTCTCAAAACATATATAAAATATCATAGTTTAAAAATGGATACAATAGAAGTCAGGATACATAAATCACTAATGAAGAAGCAATACCGAATAGTAAATAACTGGATTAGAAGATAAGAAATAACAGATGGACAGATAAGCTCTAGCAAATCTCTAGCTCCAGAAGATAAATTCCAAAGCTGTGATTCTCAGGCTGACCAGAGCGTAAAGTAAAACACAAAACACTCGAGTCAGGACATATATACTATACAATGTAAACCAACTCAAGTGAACTGTAATAGCAATGCATAATAACTTAGAGGATGCTTGGGATCGCCCATCCTTTAAGGATCCATAAAACCATCAATTGAACAGTAGTGACAATATCACAGAAATGTCCATATCGAAGTAAACCATGCAACTAACAGTGTTAATGTGCATCAAACCATCACCAAGAAATCAAATGACATACAGAGAAGTATACCCATGGTTATAAAATTCCAAAATAATATTTTATACTTCAAAACAAAATATCATTTCAAATTCAAATCTTTATCAAATTAAAGGTTAAATCATTTCTAAACCATTTCAATATTTCAAAATATCATATCTTTCAAAAACTTCATTATCCAATCATCATTTGAATTCAAAGCCCATATTTAACTTTAAATACCTTTTAACTTCCAAGATATCATTCATTTATTCTCATTTCAAATCACCTTTTTAATAGTTTATATTCCAATCAAATTAATTCATCTAAACCATCTAAAAGTGAAGTTATTATACTTTCAACTCAAGTATTCAATTTCCAAAGTTTAGACCATTCTGAGTTCATTTACTTAGTTAAAAACCATAAACATTGAAAATTTCAGTCTTTCACAACATTTAGAAAAAGCTATTATAAGTTATACTTGAAAACATTTTTATTCAGCAAAGACAGCATTTAAAACTGTTGTAAAATCTCAGTTTTAGTTGAAAATTAGTTCAATTCAACAAAGACAGCATTTCAAGAAATGCTGTAATAGCTCAGGTTTCATAATAAAGGTTTTCATTAAATTCAGCAAAGACAGCAGGCAACTACAGCATTTACAGAACTGCTGTAATAGCCCTTTATTAAGTTTTTAGTTCATTTCAGAAACGATAGCATTTCTGAAGTGCTATTAAAAGTATTTCCAGATTTTAGTGTATTTCCAGCAAACAATAAATCCCAATTTAAACCATTAAACATTATAAAAAACCATAATTTAACATTCAAAATGTTCATTTAAAATACTTTTAACTTATGATTTTTATAATAAATTTTCTTATAAATAAAACCAATTTTCAAGAATTCGCTTAATAAAATTTAAGTGTAAAATTTCTATTCTCTTCATTTTAACAATTAAACTTAACACTTAAATTTTTATTTCCATTTTTCCAATATAATTAAATTTCCATTTTTATTTATATAACTCAAATTTTATTTTAAACCCAAAAATCCAAATTTCCAGACTTAAGTTATATTTCAATAATTAGAATTTAACCATTCATTTAATTACATTTTAACTTATAGAAGAATCAAAATTTCTTTATTTAAACATTAAAAATCCAATTTAAATCAAATTTTCATAAATTTACACTCTTAAACATATTTAAAATATTCAAAATACTTTATAAAATAACCACGGGCCTGTATATAGTTTTCTAACCTAGGTCAAGTGATACGGATATATATCATTTCAATCCGCAGTTTACAAAGAAAAATCCGGGTTCTATCATTTCAAACCCGCAATCCCAAGTAAAATAAAATAAATAAAAATCGTTCAGGCCTATCATTTCAGCCCATAACGATTTTTCCCTATTCTAAAGTCCGTTCGGGTATGTATCATTTCAACCCATAGTGATCTAATCTACAGGGAACTTGCAGTGTGATAAACAGATATAAATGAACAGTTTAACAACATATATTAGTAACAGATGAGATGATAGGTAAATAAACAGGTTTAACATCATATAATTAATAATCACAGATAGGGATAACATAAAATAATAGTACTACACATTCAATTGTTGTCAATTCACATTTGCATAAGTATAAATGTCAGGTGAGATTTACTCACCTTTTTATGCTGGAGTTAGCAAATCAAATGACACAAACGAATTCCAGAAAGCACGATGACACGATAATAGACTCAAGTGGGAAGAGAACCAAGCTATTAATCTTGCGAACAACCCATAAACAAGATAAAATATAAACATAAATATAATACAACATATATTGAGATGATCTTAGAAATAAAAAGCAAATGAACACAATTGCTTTGGCCATGCTTTCAACCATCAAGTGCTCGACCTAGGGGTTTGAAATGCTCGGGTTTGGACCTAATATAGCACGGCTACATGGACTAGAATAGCTTGGGTTTGGACCTAAACTAGCAAGTCAACATGAAGATGAAGAGTGGAGGCTACAACATGAAGAAGACAAAAGGACAAGGCACTAAATGGAGTTTTGGTGCACTACAAGGCTCGGCCACATGCATTGTTTGGCTTGGCCATACATGTTTTAGATCTGGACAGAGGCTAAGTCGATGTGTGGTGGTCATATCATGGTGGTGGTGGAGCAATAGGGGGTGGCCAAGGTGATGTATGAAGGTGGTGAAGCAACTAGGCTAGGCTAGCATGCAATTTGGAAGGTTTTGTGCAACTTTTGAGGTGTTTGTCTTCATTTAAAGGTCATGGCCAGATCTGGTCAGAGGGATGGAGGTGGTAGGTGGTTGATGGTGAAGAGGAGGAGGTGGTGGAGATGATGGCCGAGGCAACTAGAGTGGAGAGCATGCAAATATGTGAAGAAATCATGGCCAAAACAAGGCAAAAGGGAGAAGAAAAAGTAGAAAAAAAATAGGAGGCCATTACCATATCTTTTTGCCATGAAAATGAAGATGGGAAAGTGTATTTTTCACGTGAAAGTGAGTTGAGAAACTCACGGCTACACAATAGATAGTACGGCCAAAACATGAGGCAATTGAAAAGTCAAAGAAATGAAAAGTCTAGTAGATGAAAAGTCATATGTTTTAAAACTTTAGCCTCTTCAAATTTCCATTTCTATTAAATCAAATAAAACAAATAAAATTTCAGTAAATGCATTAGAAAAAGGAAGAAAAATAAAATAAACTGAAATAAATAAATAATTTTAAGAAAAATAGAAAAAGAAATAAAGAAATAGTTTATAAATTTGAAACAAGACTTAGAAATTACAAATAAAATACCGTTAACTATGGAAAATTATTACTACACTTCTAAACCAATAAAAGTCAAGTAAAATAAAAATAGATGTTGAACAAATAAAGTGGAAATGAGAATAAAATAAGGTCTTAAGAAAATAGAAAATAAATAAAGAATTTCTTTAATTAATTGAAATTGGAAATTAGAAATTATAAACAAAATACAACTGACACTGGAAAATGTCAATTACACTTTTAAAAATGTTTTTAAAACCAAAATATATACATAACATGTTATTTTACCCATATAAATGTAAATTAGAACATTACATGACCAAATAAAATATTATTTATATAATTTAAAATAAACAATTTTGTTAAATACAGCAAATTACACTCAATAGTTAAAAAGGCATAACTTTCACAATATTAATCAGATTTTAGCGAAACATAAAGCATTATTCTTAAAATTTTATTTACTTTCATAATATAAGATAAAATTCAAAATTTTAAACTTTCAAATTTTTAAATTTAAAAGTCAGAGTTTGACCATATCGACCAAAATTCACTTTTCCGGAAAATATTCTATTTAGTCATGTTTGGAATTCTAATTCACATCAAAATCAAAATTTATATTTAAAATAACAAAAATTATCCATTTAAATAAATAAAATAAAGTTTTAAAATCAAGAAATTCAATTTAAAATAATTAAAATATACAATTAAAATAATCACAAAATATAGGGTTGTTACAGTGTGTAACACAAACACAAATAATAACAAATTGTCAAAATTAGTTATAACTACCAATTTACATAGTAAGGAGATGGACTATTTCAAAAAGAAATTTACAGTTTAAATATAACAAATTTTTATGAGTTCACATAGAAACTTACAATTTCACCATCATGAATTCTTACAATAAAATTCATCTAGTTATTATGATTTTTAAGTATGTAATAAAAAGATATATTTGGAAGAAAAAGTACATGTAACTGCGAGGAGCATGACCTAACAATTCTAGTGAGATCAATATGCACATCAGCACAATCTACCAACTATCACAATGGCAAATGATAATTTACATATTTGATATATTTACTATGAAATATCTCATGGAGAATGTTCCACAATAATTTTTATAACAAAAAGTTAATTATTATGAGTATTACTTTGTCGAATTAAAATACTGTAATAAACAATGGTCGCATCCAAGTTGTTAGTAAAGTAAAAAAAATAAAGAATAAACTGTAGATATTAGTATTCATAGAGTAATGATGATAGGTAAGAGTGAGTTACACACACGTACATACGTACATATGTATGTGTGTGTATGTATATGTGTGTGTGTGTGTTTATATATATATATATATATATAATTTGATAATTTTTACAAGCATGGTCTGCTTCTTACAAAAACATCTCTACAAAAGTTTTCGTATACTATTTTTTAAGACCATTAGAAATAAATACTTTAAAATCGATGACTATAATAAATATTTTTAATACATGATACATTGATATACCTAATTTTGATTGCCAAATGTCTTGGAATGAACTAAATTTTACAAAGATGTTATTAATGATACTTGGATAATGCTAGCAAAAAATTATCAAATTCCAACAGTTTTAGATACTGTAAATCAAGTTGGGCAATCGGGGATGCTAAAAAGTTGGAGTACAGATCCTTACTCATATATCCATGGTTCACTCAAAATATATCCATATTGTAAAAGCAAAAGGCAAGTATTCAATATCACTTAACAATGGTACTGGAATCATCATTTTTAGTTAGTGCTACAGCATACTATCTTATCATATGCTAGATGATTAGAAGAATGGAATATTGACCATCCTATTTAGTATCAAGATAAAATATTAATATAGTACAATGTTTACATAGCATAACCTAAACTATTGGATACTCATTGTTTAAAAATCAATTAAACTATATATACTATGGTTAGATGTATTATCATCTTGTTTATATCACAAATTCATAGTCTGTTCAATCCAATCAACTCTATAGGTTCCTTAACTTCCTGCAAAATAAATATACATGTAACAAATCATATTACTGCATACCCTAAAAATTTGCTTCGCTTTCCTTGTCATTGCTGCAATTTAGGCATCATATTAAACATTAAGTTCCTCCCGAAAGGAGCATTATTGCAGTTAAAATTGTGCCATAACATAAGTAGAAAAAAACTGGTCAAGATTTGCATGTGCAAAAGGATCGTTGCATACGAAAAAAAACTATAATATTCAAGGAAGTAAACAAAATGGACATTACCGATTGAAGGGGAAATAAATTTAACCTAATTTTCGCATTAACAATATTAAACTACCTGTAGGAACACATGTTTAACTATTCACACTCCTAGTAACACTATCACATGTATTAGAGAAAATTCTGGAGTTAATATAGCACAAACATTCTACTTTGAATGTTCAATTGTTAAATTAAACGGGAGTCCAAGTTTAAAGTGAGCAGAAAATGTAACTACAATACAAAAGGATAAAATTAAATAAAAGCTTTGTTCAATTAAGCTCGTCTCAAAATAATGTGAATGACCTATTACTTTGGGTTAACTTTTTTACAAACTCTTTCTTGGGTTATATTCTTTTATTAAATGAATTTGATCTACATAAATTGGATAGAATAATATACTAAAAGAGCATTAACAATATAAGTTAGTTCATTCGTTATTTCAAAACGGAGAAACTAAAGAAATATCTCAAGTAGTTGCTTCAGTATAAATTATTCGATGTTTGATATTACACAATATTTTTTACTTATATTAACGATCATAATATTATTAATCATAAATAATTTACCATTATTGCAAGTAATCATGGATTCATGGTATAGTCTACTGGTTTGCAAACAATCTTTTAAGTATAATAGGCCAACATTAAACAATATCTCTATTTAGCCTTGTCGATGAAAATCATTTTCGCGTCTTGTGTCAGTTTTCTTCAGTTATAAACTTGTGTTATCCACTTGTGAACCATTAATTGTTTGAAAATTCACGTAATGCAAACTAAATAGAGATCATCTACTATTATTTACAATCAACCATGGGAATTAAATCTCAGACTATTCCTACTTATAAACTGTATCCATAGTCACATAACAAAAGAGTAATCATATATAAGAAGCATCAACAAATATTGAAGTACAAAATAGGGAAAATAAATAAAAACATAAAATAAGCACTCACTTGAGAGAATAAATTGAAGACTGTACATTCGATGAACCCATTGAACTATCAAGGTGTAGAAAAGGTTTTAATCTGTCATCCGCATTGCAGAAACAAATTAGTTAAAATGGTAAATGTGAATGTTAAATCAAAATATATGAAAACTAAAGATCATAAATGAAACAGCTAAAATTACCATGCTTGAAGATTCGTAATGACCCATGATAAATAAATGTCTGGTTCCATCATCCAAATTGCACATGAAGAACATTGAAAGTCTATGGGTTGTATCACGATGATTGTTGGTTTTATGACTGAAATTTATGTATTTGGGGCAGGAATTAGTCGATTTGGGGAGAAAATTAAAATTTTGTTTGGTATGATTTAGGTTTTCGAAAATGGATTTAAAGAAGAAAAAAGGTAGTATACTAAAACCGAGAAGATTAACCGCTCCATTCTTATTACCATTTGCTTCGGTGATACGAACTTTCGATATTAGTAATTAAGTGACACATGGTGATAATACAAAGGTGTGGTTTCACCTTTCCATTATCAGTAACAGATTTCAATTCACGACAATTTCAAAAATATATAGAAATTACTTACACTTTAAATTACTTTTAATTAATTAAACCATTTTATTCTATTTCAATTTATTATCCGTAAATGATTTATTAATTGACTTCAATTTACTAAAAAAATATCTTATTAAATAGAATTTATTTAAATAAGATTTTATTTTCATAAATAATAGTTACAAAAATTAAATTCAAACATTTTATTTTAATCAATTTTATTTTATTTTATGACCTAGAAAGCAGGGTTGTTACACAAACTCTCTTGATTTACTGGGCAAAAATATCACCCACTTGATTTGAATAGGAAACAAGCATGCTCACTTGATTTGAACGGGCAACAAGCACTCCCAAACAAATAAGAGTAGAGTTGTTGATTTCCAAATACAAATGGTTTCACTTAGGATACAAGATATCCTATAGCCCTTTTGATAGCGGTCTGATCTTCGATTCGTAGAGAGAATGCTTCCAAAATAGTAGATAGTTGGTAGAGAATCAATCTAGTAGAGTATGGATTGCTTCTACATAGATGTAGAAAAATATAAAAAGTAGTTTTCAAGAAATATTTAAGAGAGTAAGGAGTAAGAAGAAAGTAAGAAAATTAGTCAAAAAATTCATTTGCACCCTTATTTATATAGTGAATGAACAAAAGTATCCATTCATGAAGAGGTGCGTCCAAAATACACTTCTTTTCAAAAATTTAAAAAGCAACCAATGGTTACTGTGTCAACATATGTAGGAGGGGTGTGTCGACATACTCTTGTTAATTTTGAAACTTGAATTTTCTTTTAAATTATTTTCAAACTTCTTTATTTAGTTAAATAATTTTAAATATAATTATAAAATACTTTGAACACATAAATTTTTTTATAAAATATTTGTAAAACTATATTTTGAATTTAACATAAATTAATTTGATTAAAATATCAAAGATCAAAATATTGTGTTAAAGATCAGAATCTGCAATAACGGACTTAAAAAATTTGTTCTACTGACTTATGCTAAAGTCTTTAGCTCTTCAAGTCTTTTATCTCTAAATCTATGAGTCTTGATCATCATCTCTAAATTTCATTCTTGTCTTTATATTGATCAGTCTTCAAGTTTAATCGTTTTGTACCAATGTAATATTTTGCAATGTATACTGTACAACTTGGCAAAATATTAGTATCTATATTTAGATGGTCATTGTCATCAAAATCATTATCTGAGATATTAACAATTTCCCCCTTTTTTATGATGACAACCTTGTAAATTTTCCTGTATATAAAATATAATATAACTCCCCAATAGTATATGCATGTGTTATATTTTATATTTTCCTCCCCATTTGCCATCAACAAAAATGGATGAAAAACAAAACTCTCTCTAAATTTGATATACTTATAAATTATGGAGTTAAAGTCAATATTTAAGTACTAAATCTTGGAGACATTTAAATAAGACGAAGAAAATTTTGTTAATAAATCAAACTATTACGCAATTCAAACAAATTCAATCTATACAAGCCAAATCAAGCTAAACTTAACAATATACATAAACAAACGAACCAAACTAAACAAACCGCATACAATCCAATGTTTCTTTTATTATTATTGGAGACCTAGGGATAGAGTAATTGGGATAATGGAGATAAAAATTTCCTTTTTGTTCCATGAGATTTCCATTATAGTCAAAGATAACTACCCTGCACTCTTAACCTCGCCGCCTTCTATTTCTTTGTATTCCTTCCCTTCCTCATCATTCCTTGGATTATGAATGACAAGATTGGGGGTATCTTCCTCAATCACTATTAGATTATCCTAATTATCCAATAGATGTTTTTGAAGATTCGAAGAAATTTGCCTTGTTTCTCTTGCTCTTTCAAGGGATGAATTTGAATAATCTCGATTTCAGAAAGCATGTTAAGTACATGCTTTAGGTCATCTTTAATTTTAGTGACTTTGGCTGACTTTGACTAGGGTAGTGTTCCAAAATGGTCCTAGACTAGAGACATTGAAGTATAGGGTAGGTTCCTCTCTGGGCTTTTGGAGTTTGAAGAATCCATGATTTTGTTCTATATTTTGAGTTTTCAGCAAAAAGAAGACAGGGAAATGAGAATAAATTTGGAATTTGGTGGTTATATAAATAGGTTTCAAATTTTGAATTAAAGAGGGAAAGGCAATTTTCAAAACAACCGTCAGGTATGCCAACATATATAGGAAGCATATGTTGACATATGCACCTAAAATGTAATTTTTTATTTTCGTTTTGTTTTAATTAATAAAAACTATTATACTTAAATTTTTATAAAAGAGCATATCCTTAGGTCTCTTCTTAGTTAAATTAAGGCAGTTTGTGCTAATGGTTTTGTTAAGATGTCGGCTATTTGATTTTCAGTATTTATAAATTCGAGTGAAATGACTCCTTTGTTTACGTTGTCTCTTAGAAAATAATGTCTATATGCTTAGTCCTAGCATGATGTGTTGGGTTCTTAGATAGATTTATTGCATTAGTATTATCACAGTATATTGGTGACTGTTTAAAATTTAAACTAAAATCTTTTAAAGTTTGTTGCATATAGATAACTTGTGAACATGCTAATGTAGCCGAGATAAATTCCGCCTCTGTTATAGATAGAGATATTGAATTCTGCTTTCTACTAAACTAGAAAATAAGAGAATGTCCTAAATGGCGATAAGTTCCACTTGTACTTTTTCGATCTGATTTTCATCCAACAAAGTCGGCGGCACTATATGATATTAAGTTGAAGAAGTCTTCTTTTGGGTAGAAGAGTCCATAGTCCAGTGTGTTGTTTATATATCTTAAAATATGTTTTATGGCTTTTAGACGAATTTCCTTAGGTTGAGATTGATATCTTGCACAGAGACATACACTGTATTATATCAGGTTTACTGGCAGTTATATAAAACAAAGATCATATCATACCTCTATACAATTTTTTTCTACATCTTTTGAATTTTTTTCCTTATTTATTTTTTCATTAGTTGCCATAGGAGTTGGCTTTCTACTAGCATTGGATATACCAAATTTCTTTACTATTTCCGTAGTATATTTTTCTAGACTTACAAATATGCCATTATTTAATTATCTTATTTGTCCTCCTAAAAAGAAAGTTAATTCTCCCATATAACTCATTTCAAATTCCATAGTTGTTATATCAAAAAAAATTATTTAACCGTTCATTTGTTGACCCAAAAAAAATATCATCTATATATATGTGACGACCCGCCACTCATTCCACAGAATGACGCATCGCTAATAAGAAAGAAAGGGATAGAAAGAGAAAAGAAGAGAAGAAAGAAAGGAACAACATCAGAATCTAAACAGCGGAATGAATAAATTATATTAATAACATAAACTATTACATAGTTTCATATACAACAACTATCAGAGTTACACAATATATACAACACATACTAGACAGTTATAAACACCTGTCTAGTTTTTACAATACAAGATACAACACAGATAATAATGACTCAGAGATCAACACAGCGGAATACTATATCTACGAACGCCGAAGCCTCCTGCTCCATTGCTCCTCCAGAATATTCGTCAAAGCAAACCTGACTCCCTTGGCTACTCGTAAAAATTTGAGTACCCAAGAGTTTATATAAAACAGAAATAAACACTTGGGTCAGACATGGGTCTGGTGTGAGTAAACGGTTTAAATTGCTTAACTTCAAAACCTTTTGAAAACAAAGGTATCACGTAAGACTTCCCACACATAAACATGGGTAAGTTTTTACCTTACGCTAACCAAAACATTTGATAGGAAATTCGATTGTATTATAATAGGTCTAGGGTTTTCAAATAAATATGAAATAGCCGAAATTGTTACATTATTAAATTCCAGCATACATAAGTATACAATCAAGACCGTTATCACTTATTGGAAGTTGGATTTCCATACAATGGCAGGGCTACTGGGGTACCGCCCGTCACAGTACGTGGCCTAGATCACCGTACCGAGGATTACTCCCAATCCCCTGCAACACAAAGCCGGAACCATCCCTTACTGGATAATTCCGAATAAAATCACCCCACGGTTGTGTACATCAACCGCACCACTAAGTCGAAAATAGAAAGGGACATCTAGACAGGGATGACCTTACTCTCAGTGGGCGCTACCCACGAAGCCTTGCTGCACCTCCCCTGTTTTAGCCATTCCCGGTTGATGAGGCTTGAGGTCACGATTACCTTTAATCAGAACACATCACTTAGAATGCTCATCGTCTACCTGACGATGTTTTGAAAGCATTCAATCCATACAAGTTCGTTCCGGGTTCGAACGAAACCGAAGGCATTATCTCGTTACACTCGTTTTGGAATCACCCTCAGAGTTAACGACAATAACCCTTGCACTCTGAATCTTCATCTTCACTTGAGATTCACGACCTATCGTTAATTTGGATCGATGTGGTATTCGGGTCTCCAGACCTGGAAATCCGGTATACGGAAACCCGATCCCGGTCTCATCGAAATCCAAAACGTATCTTTTAAGGCCAAGTTGTTTAAAGGTTTAAACAATTCAATTCAATACTTGAATTCACACAGCTTTAACATAGATAAATATTACACATTTATCACAGATATATCTAATATCATATCACAGAATATCATAGTATATCATCCAATAGATATCAACCAAATCAGACATTCTACTCAACCATCATTCATAAGCAACCATTTATTAATCTCTATTATAATTAATTTAATCAACTTAAATTAAATTAATTACTTAAGAATTAATTCCTATTCTTGCTTAATCAACATTAATTAATTACAATCCATTTAATTAATTAATCATTAAATATTAATCACTCTTGATAAATTATTTATTACATAAAGTAATTATCCTTAATTAATTTCACAAATTAATTATCCTTAATCATTTACAGTAATTATCCTTTAATTACTCTCATTAATTACGTTAATTAATGATCCTTAATTAATTACTTTAATTAATTAATTAACTATAATTAATTACATTATTCTTTAATTAATTACATTAATTAATCATGCATAAATTAATTACTTTCATTAATCAATCCTAAATAATCATTAACAATAATTAACTATTCTTAATTATTTCTTAATTACTTTAATTTCTTTTATAAATCCTTTTTGATTAATTACACCAATTACATCCAGTAATTCAATTATCAATTACTTATACCAAGTAATTACACTTAACCAATCTTATTAAGTAATTATACTTAATCAATTACTAAGTGACTATCCTTAATTAATTAACAAATTAATTTACTTAAATAAATCACATTCATTTCTTAAATCATAACTGAGTAACTCATCCTTAATTACCCTTTAAACAAATTAATTAATCCTTGATTAATTATTCTTTAACTATTAATTAATAAACCTTAATTATTAATCAATATCCTTTAATACAAAGTAATCAATCCTTAATTAATTAAACTTAATTAACTAATTAATTTTTCTTAGTTATTAATTAATAAAAGTTAATTATTAATTAACAACCTTAATTACCAATTTAATTAATCCATAATTATCTATTAATCAATCTTTAATGATAATTAACTAACCTTAATAACAGTTATTAATCCTTAATTAACTTTAATTATAATTTAATAATTTCTTAATTATTGATTAAGAAAACTTAATTATTACTTAATAAAACTTATTAAGCACTTCTTAATTACTTATTTAATTAACCCTTAATCATTTAATTAATCCTTATCAAAAATTAATTAAATAAATTCATTAACTTAAATTTCTTAATTAACTTAATTAATTTCAATCATTTAAAATCTTAATTAATCTTAAGATAAACCATTATCATTAAAAACATTTGATCTTAGTAATTAACTTACTTAAAATCATTAATTAAGTTAAAATAAATAATCATTAATTACTTATCCTTAATCATCTACTAATTTAATTTAATACATCATCCTTATTCATTCCATTATTATTAAACTTAAATTAAGTTTTAAGACAACCCGTTTCCTTATTAATTACCTTATTGCCAAATTAATTTGAAAATAAGTTAAGAATTTAACTTAATATATTTAAGTTAAACAATTCATACAACTTTAATTTAAACAAACTATTCATTTCAAATAAATGGATTTTCAAGAAAATTTGTCTAGCTTGATTATTTAAAAATTAAATCTTACCTTTATTTAAATTTTTAAAATTGATTTAAATATTTACCTTGGGTTTAACTTATATAAACTTGAACAAAACAAATACATCTTTTTTTTTCCATTTGAAAACAGAGATTTAGTTTATAAAAACTTTGAACTGTTAAAACTGGTTTCCACTTAACTCACAAACAACTCGAAGGCAAACCCGAACTAAAGCCCTGTCTTCCCGAGTAAAATTTAAACTGTTAGTTTTAGATTTTTAAACTGTTAAACTTTAACAATTATCACACAAAAACTCGCGTATCACCCTCGAACACACCCGAGCCAAAATCTTATTTCTACGAGTCCTTCCCGAGTACGAGCTCGAGAACCTCTTCTTCCCCAACTCCAAACCACTGACACACGCTAACAGTCGTGCACGTGCACACCACGACCAACCACCTCCGATCATCGCTCCGGCCATCGACGAGTCACTAATCTTCTCCTCGAACACCCCAACAACTCCGATCGTCGAACAAAATTGAAAATCGAAAATAAGCTTTCTCGATCACTTCCTGGAACAACACTCCGAACAAGAACCACCTCGTCAGACTACTTCTGACCACCAGAACCCCCATGCCTTCGACCAGAGCTTCACCTCCGACCCACGCTTCCATTCCCCCACGTGCGGTAGCCTCCAGTTCACCCACGACGTCAGGAAAAATCGCGAATCAATCATGCCCAACATCATCACTAAACCCTAAATCCTTGTCGTTCGATCACTCTGGTGATCGAGAAATCCTACGAACATTTTCCTGTGATCCACAGACATTCAGCTACCTTCACCAACGATCACGACACTCAACCCTCTGTCGATCATCGGAATTTGACAAGAGTGTCTTTTCCGTTCAACCCCAAAATCCCATCTCAGATCAAAACTAAAAATCATAATTTTATTATTAAAATTCATCACTTGCAAGATCGAATCAGGTTACACAATCAAAATAAGAAAATTTGAACATTGATTTTCTGATTATTCTAGATCATTACTGACATTTATTGTTTTTGAAATAAATATTCTACATAAACGCTTGCAATTACTTTTAAAAATAACTTTACATTGTTATGAACATTTACTTTTAAGAAATCATAACTTGAATTGGTTAGAATAAGAAGATACGAATTTTATTTAATGAAGTTTTAGCCTGTAATATAACAGAGAAGTAAATATAGACATGCACAGCCAATCTACCTATGTATGTATACATACTGACAATTTCTTTCCTTCATACAACATTTTTCACAACAAAACTTCAAGCATTCATCAAAATATATAACAGATTTAAATTCGAAATAGTAGTTTGCTCACATCTTAAAGATGAACAGAGTAATTAACTATTTAATCAAACATGCACACTGTAATTCTCACATATATACAGAGTATCTATGTATAAATAAACATGCAAGATACTTCATTCAGATACCATTCGAAAGCAAGTTTAAATTCATTTTAACTTTTGCAAAAGAATTGTTTACTCACCTTTTACAGAGGCAGAGAAGTTTTGAAAGAAAACTGGAATGTTGATCTTTTGAAAACTGGAAACTTTGAAATTTCATCTGCTTGTTTTGAAAACTTGAAAACCATGGCCTCTGGAATTTGTAATCTTTGAAAACTTTGCTTTGATTTCTTTAAAAGATTGAAAAGCTTTTGAAAACTTTGCTGTTGCCTCAGATTTTCTTACATGCATTCTTGGAATGATTACAGACTTGAAGAACATTGTAGATTTGTTTGAAATATGGTTTCAGGTCTTAGGATAATTGATTGCAGACTTGATTGTTTACAGAGCTTTTATTTTGATTAGAGGAAGGTTCAGGTTTGAGGAGATTTCAGGTTGAAGATGAAATGATCTCAGTTTGGTTTGAGGATTTGATTTTAGTTCCGGTTTGAGATGATTTCAGTTTTGATCTTTGTTTTTGAAAAAAATGGAATTAGAAAAGAAAAGAGAAATGAGAGATAGGCTTATATAAACTAAATTGATGGTTTATTAAAAATCAAGGAAAATGAAAATAAAGTTGACACTTGTCTTCATCCATTCTTATTATGTTAACACATGTATTTTACATGCATATAAAATTAACACTTGTATTATTTATTTTTATATTATTTTTAAAAAGATTATAAAAGCTTTTATATGTATTTTCTAAATAGATAAATACATATCTTTTTAAATAAATGCTTTTCTATATTATACATAAATGAAACCTTTGAAAGAAAAATAAAATAAAAACCCATTTATATTCTAAAATCATATACAATGTATTTCATTCATTTTTAAGTGTAAACATATCTTTTGTATTCATTTACTATTAAATAAACACTTTCTAAATTTATATGAATAAAATTCCTTTTAAAGAAAATATTGTAAACAAATCTTATTTTAAATAAAAGTCTTGTTCATATATTTTATACCCAAATAAAATAAGATAATTATCTTTTAAAGATTCAAATTTAAATCCAGATTCAAATTCAAATTTGACTTTTAAAATCCAATTTAAAAATCAATTCAACATTTATATTTTTAAATAAACATTTTATTAGGTTTGAAATTGATATATTTCATTTAAAAACAACTCAAGACAATATATATATATATATATATTTTAAACAATACTTATTAAATTTGAAAGTGATAAATCTATTTAAAATCAATAATTAAACTTAATTAACTAATTAATTATTCTTATTATAATTCAATCTATACCATAATTAAAACATCCTATTATTATTATTATTTGGTTATTTATATTTGAAAATATCAATTTACCAATTTTAAATAATTTAAACTGACAGATTATCACATTTTAAACTTCTCGAAATTCCGGGATATCACATTCCTCCCCCCTTAAAAGAATTTCGTCCTCGAAATTTAAAACAAAAGATAATCCAAAAAAATTTAAATTTATTTTCAAAAATCCAAGCATACACATCAACCATACACTATCAATCAAACAACCATTCATCCAAACAAACAATTTTATCTAAACAAACAACTTTAGTTATACAAACAACAATTCTAGTTATCCGAACATAGATCCGGATAAACTACCTAATATTATCCCGAGTTTCCCCAATACAGATACTGGGTTACTCGCTCTACCGAATCCAGACTGGTAATTCAATACCGAAACAAAAACATATATCCTCACAAAACTCAGAAAGATTTAATATACTCGGAGCTATCTTCCTAGTCTTACCCAAACTCAATTGCTCCTTTCATCGAAGAAATAACAACGAATTCTCCAACTTCGAATTCCAAAATCTCCATCTCTAATCCACATAACTCTTTTGATGATTCTGGGTTGTCTTCACCCTTCCTGAGCAGCCCAATCTTTGCTGATGCTTCTCGAAACAAACAGGACCAAAACAATCCAATAAACGGATCCTCTCAAGATCTATAGAAATCCTGAACTCAAACTCTACTCCACAATCATCGGTAGATTCCAAATACTTCTCCTATCCAGAAAAGACAAAACAAATGCTCTCACCAATCTGTCCTTCAGATCTTGAAAACTTCATGTAGGAACCCTCTAATCCAAACTCTGCAACTTCCGGTTGCTTCTACTCTAGAACAACTACTTCCAAGCTTTCGTTGCTCAACTCTGATCTGGATGCCGTCGATGAACTCGAACACCAACTAGACCAACACATTTCAGAAGATCTTTGGCAACCCTATAACTCCAATATCTACTAGAGATGCCTCAAACTCAAGAAAAAGATTTCCCCAGAGAATACTCAAACTTTCGCAAGTCACTTTTGCGATTCTATCCAGTCCAATATCCAAAAATACTGTTCTTTCTTAACCCATCAGAACAGTCTAGTGCTTGACCAATCCATTTTGAAAAATGAATTTACTCCGCAGCTTCTGAACTCCACTTTACGAAACTGCTAAGCCAAAAGATCTTCCAGCAGGAACACAGAACACTCGAGCTGCACCGCTGACACGGATGACAAAGACTCCTTATCCAAAGCTTCTGAAGAAACTCGGACCTCAGACCAAACACAAACATCATGCTGAACTCAGCCACAACACTGAAGCAGACACACATCCTCAAACTTGCTCCAAAAGAAAACATCGTCGGAGATATCCATAGTCACTGCATCTCATCACGCAGTTACTACTTTCCGAGGTATCAAGATACCATTACTTGCTTCTGTTCAACCAACAGATCCAAACTCTCAAAAATCCGCCCACACGAGCGCGATCAAACTTATACTTCAATGATGGACTCCGAATCTTAACAGATTTCCTTCAGAGATCAATGAAATCCTTACACCAAACTGCCCAAACTTACTCGAGACGGTATTAGGTCTACAGTCTCGACAGATACTCTTCCAACCTCAACATTCAGACTTCAACCAATGGTAGTCGTGTTACACACACCACCACCCTATCTACCTTTATAACTCATATTGGAAAACCCGAACAGATAATCCAACAAATAGGTAGAAATAAATATATATATATAGTTATATAAAAATTACAAATACGCTCTCTCAAGATAGACACCACTCCAGAGCTTAGGTATTCTCTCAACCAATAGCTCTGATACCAAATGTGACGACCCGCCACTCATTCCACAGAATGACGCATCGCTAATAAGAAAGAAAGGGATAGAAAGAGAAAAGAAGAGAAGAAAGAAAGGAACAACATCAGAATCTAAACAGCGGAATGAATAAATTATATTAATAACATAAACTATTACATAGTTTCATATACAACAACTATCAGAGTTACACAATATATACAACACATACTAGACAGTTATAAACACCTGTCTAGTTTTTACAATACAAGATACAACACATATAATAATGACTCAGAGATCAACACAGCGGAATACTATATCTACGAACGCCGAAGCCTCCTGCTCCATTGCTCCTCCAGAATATTCGTCAAAGCAAACCTGGCTCCCTTGGCTACTCGTAAAAATTTGAGTACCCAAGAGTTTATATAAAACAGAAATAAACACTTGGGTCAGACATGGGTCTGGTGTGAGTAAACGGTTTAAATTGCTTAACTTCAAAACCTTTTGAAAACAAAGGTATCACGTAAGACTTCCCACACATAAACATGGGTAAGTTTTTACCTTACGCTAACCAAAACATTTGATAGGAAATTCGATTGTATTATAATAGGTCTAGGGTTTTCAAATAAATATGAAATAGCCGGCATACATAAGTATACAATCAAGACCGTTATCACTTATTGGAAGTTGGATTTCCATACAATGGCAGGGCTACTGGGGTACCGCCCGTCACAGTACGTGGCCTAGATCACCGTACCGAGGATTACTCCCAATCCCCTGCAACACAAAGCCGGAACCATCCCTTACTGGATAATTCCGAATAAAATCACCCCACGGTTGTGTACATCAACCGCACCACTAAGTCGAAAATAGAAAGGGACATCTAGACAGGGATGACCTTACTCTCAGTGGGCGCTACCCACGAAGCCTTGCTGCACCTCCCCTGTTTTAGCCATTCCCGGTTGATGAGGCTTGAGGTCACGATTACCTTTAATCAGAACACATCACTTAGAATGCTCATCGTCTACCTGACGATGTTTTGAAAGCATTCAATCCATACAAGTTCGTTCCGGGTTCGAACGAAACCGAAGGCATTATCTCGTTACACTCGTTTTGGAATCACCCTCAGAGTTAACGACAATAACCCTTGCACTCTGAATCTTCATCTTCACTTGAGATTCACGACCTATCGTTAATTTGGATCGATGTGGTATTCAGGTCTCCAAACCTGGAAATCCGGTATACGGAAACCCGATCCCGGTCTCATCGAAATCCAAAACGTATCTTTTAAGGCCAAGTTGTTTAAAGGTTTAAACAATTCAATTCAATACTTGAATTCACACAGCTTTAACATAGATAAATATTACACATTTATCACAGATATATCTAATATCATATCACAGAATATCATAGTATATCATCCAATAGATATCAACCAAATCAGACATTCTACTCAACCATCATTCATAAGCAACCATTTATTAATCTCTATTATAATTAATTTAATCAACTTAAATTAAATTAATTACTTAAGAATTAATTCCTATTCTTGCTTAATCAACATTAATTAATTACAATCCATTTAATTAATTAATCATTAAATATTAATCACTCTTGATAAATTATTTATTACATAAAGTAATTATCCTTAATTAATTTCACAAATTAATTATCCTTAATCATTTACAGTAATTATCCTTTAATTACTCTCATTAATTACGTTAATTAATGATCCTTAATTAATTACTTTAATTAATTAATTAACTATAATTAATTACATTATTCTTTAATTAATTACATTAATTAATCATGCATAAATTAATTACTTTCATTAATCAATCCTAAATAATCATTAACAATAATTAACTATTCTTAATTATTTCTTAATTACTTTAATTTCTTTTATAAATCCTTTTTGATTAATTACACCAATTACATCCAGTAATTCAATTATCAATTACTTATACCAAGTAATTACACTTAACCAATCTTATTAAGTAATTATACTTAATCAATTACTAAGTGACTATCCTTAATTAATTAACAAATTAATTTACTTAAATAAATCACATTCATTTCTTAAATCATAACTGAGTAACTCATCCTTAATTACCCTTTAAACAAATTAATTAATCCTTGATTAATTATTCTTTAACTATTAATTAATAAACCTTAATTATTAATCAATATCCTTTAATACAAAGTAATCAATCCTTAATTAATTAAACTTAATTAACTAATTAATTTTTCTTAGTTATTAATTAATAAAAGTTAATTATTAATTAACAACCTTAATTACCAATTTAATTAATCCATAATTATCTATTAATCAATCTTTAATGATAATTAACTAACCTTAATAACAGTTAATTAATCCTTAATTAACTTTAATTATAATTTAATAATTTCTTAATTATTGATTAAGAAAACTTAATTATTACTTAATAAAACTTATTAAGCACTTCTTAATTACTTATTTAATTAACCCTTAATCATTTAATTAATCCTTATCAAAAATTAATTAAATAAATTCATTAACTTAAATTTCTTAATTAACTTAATTAATTTCAATCATTTAAAATCTTAATTAATCTTAAGATAAACCATTATCATTAAAAACATTTGATCTTAGTAATTAACTTACTTAAAATCATTAATTAAGTTAAAATAAATAATCATTAATTACTTATCCTTAATCATCTACTAATTTAATTTAATACATCATCCTTATTCATTCCATTATTATTAAACTTAAATTAAGTTTTAAGACAACCCGTTTCCTTATTAATTACCTTATTGCCAAATTAATTTGAAAATAAGTTAAGAATTTAACTTAATATATTTAAGTTAAACAATTCATACAACTTTAATTTAAACAAACTATTCATTTCAAATAAATGGATTTTCAAGAAAATTTGTCTAGCTTGATTATTTAAAAATTAAATCTTACCTTTATTTAAATTTTTAAAATTGATTTAAATATTTACCTTGGGTTTAACTTATATAAACTTGAACAAAACAAATACATCTTTTTTTTTCCATTTGAAAACAGAGATTTAGTTTATAAAAACTTTGAACTGTTAAAACTGGTTTCCACTTAACTCACAAACAACTCGAAGGCAAACCCGAACTAAAGCCCTGTCTTCCCGAGTAAAATTTAAACTGTTAGTTTTAGATTTTTAAACTGTTAAACTTTAACAATTATCACACAAAAACTCGCGTATCACCCTCGAACACACCCGAGCCAAAATCTTATTTCTACGAGTCCTTCCCGAGTACGAGCTCGAGAACCTCTTCTTCCCCAACTCCAAACCACTGACACACGCTAACAGTCGTGCACGTGCACACCACGACCAACCACCTCCGATCATCGCTCCGGCCATCGACGAGTCACTAATCTTCTCCTCGAACACCCCAACAACTCCGATCGTCGAACAAAATTGAAAATCGAAAATAAGCTTTCTCGATCACTTCCTGGAACAACACTCCGAACAAGAACCACCTCGTCAGACTACTTCTGACCACCAGAACCCCCATGCCTTCGACCAGAGCTTCACCTCCGACCCACGCTTCCATTCCCCCACGTGCGGTAGCCTCCAGTTCACCCACGACGTCAGGAAAAATCGCGAATCAATCATGCCCAACATCATCACTAAACCCTAAATCCTTGTCGTTCGATCACTCTGGTGATCGAGAAATCCTACGAACATTTTCCTGTGATCCACAGACATTCAGCTACCTTCACCAACGATCACGACACTCAACCCTCTGTCGATCATCGGAATTTGACAAGAGTGTCTTTTCCGTTCAACCCCAAAATCCCATCTCAGATCAAAACTAAAAATCATAATTTTATTATTAAAATTCATCACTTGCAAGATCGAATCAGGTTACACAATCAAAATAAGAAAATTTGAACATTGATTTTCTGATTATTCTAGATCATTACTGACATTTATTGTTTTTGAAATAAATATTCTACATAAACGCTTGCAATTACTTTTAAAAATAACTTTACATTGTTATGAACATTTACTTTTAAGAAATCATAACTTGAATTGGTTAGAATAAGAAGATACGAATTTTATTTAATGAAGTTGTAGCCTGTAATATAACAGAGAAGTAAATATAGACATGCACAGCCAATCTACCTATGTATGTATACATACTGACAATTTCTTTCCTTCATACAACATTTTTCACAACAAAACTTCAAGCATTCATCAAAATATATAACAGATTTAAATTCGAAATAGTAGTTTGCTCACATCTTAAAGATGAACAGAGTAATTAACTATTTAATCAAACATGCACACTGTAATTCTCACATATATACAGAGTATCTATGTATAAATAAACATGCAAGATACTTCATTCAGATACCATTCGAAAGCAAGTTTAAATTCATTTTAACTTTTGCAAAAGAATTGTTTACTCACCTTTTACAGAGGCAGAGAAGTTTTGAAAGAAAACTGGAATGTTGATCTTTTGAAAACTGGAAACTTTGAAATTTCATCTGCTTGTTTTGAAAACTTGAAAACCATGGCCTCTGGAATTTGTAATCTTTGAAAACTTTGCTTTGATTTCTTTAAAAGATTGAAAAGCTTTTGAAAACTTTGTTGTTGCCTCAGATTTTCTTGCATGCATTCTTGGAATGATTACAGACTTGAAGAACATTGTAGATTTGTTTGAAATATGGTTTCAGGTCTTAGGATAATTGATTGCAGACTTGATTGTTTACAGAGCTTTTATTTTGATTAGAGGAAGGTTCAGGTTTGAGGAGATTTCAGGTTGAAGATGAAATGATCTCAGTTTGGTTTGAGGATTTGATTTTAGTTCCGGTTTGAGATGATTTCAGTTTTGATCTTTGTTTTTGAAAAAAATGGAATTAGAAAAGAAAAGAGAAATGAGAGATAGGCTTATATAAACTAAATTGATGGTTTATTAAAAATCAAGGAAAATGAAAATAAAGTTGACACTTGTCTTCATCCATTCTTATTATGTTAACACATGTATTTTACATGCATATAAAATTAACACTTGTATTATTTATTTTTATATTATTTTTAAAAAGATTATAAAAGCTTTTATATGTATTTTCTAAATAGATAAATACATATCTTTTTAAATAAATGCTTTTCTATATTATACATAAATGAAACCTTTGAAAGAAAAATAAAATAAAAACCCATTTATATTCTAAAATCATATACAATGTATTTCATTCATTTTTAAGTGTAAACATATCTTTTGTATTCATTTACTATTAAATAAACACTTTCTAAATTTATATGAATAAAATTCCTTTTAAAGAAAATATTGTAAACAAATCTTATTTTAAATAAAAGTCTTGTTCATATATTTTATACCCAAATAAAATAAGATAATTATCTTTTAAAGATTCAAATTTAAATCCAGATTCAAATTCAAATTTGACTTTTAAAATCCAATTTAAAAATCAATTCAACATTTATATTTTTAAATAAACATTTTATTAGGTTTGAAATTGATATATTTCATTTAAAAACAACTCAAGACAATATATATATATATATATTTTAAACAATACTTATTAAATTTGAAAGTGATAAATCTATTTAAAATCAATAATTAAACTTAATTAACTAATTAATTATTCTTATTATAATTCAATCTATACCATAATTAAAACATCCTATTATTATTATTATTTGGTTATTTATATTTGAAAATATCAATTTACCAATTTTAAATAATTTAAACTGACAGATTATCACATTTTAAACTTCTCGAAATTCCGGGATATCACAATATATTTGTATAAATTTAATATCCATATTATTCCTTTTGAAAAATAGTATACTATCTACTTTTCCTATTTCACTGTTATATTGGATTAAATAAGATTTAAGTCCTTCATACCAAGCTTGAGGAGCTTGTTTGAATCCATATAAAGCTTTCTTTAATTTATAAATATGATTTGAAAGTTTTTCATCTTCGAAAAGTAAGGGTTGTTCTACATAAACGTCCACTTTAATAAAACCATTCAAAAAGGCACTTTTGACATCCATTTGAAATAATTTAAAATTATTATTATTTGCAAAAGCAAGTAAAATTTTAATGGCCTCTAATCTAGCTACAAGGGAAAACAGTTGTACTTGGAATACAAGATATCCAATAGCCCTTCTGATAGCTGTTTGATCTTTGAGTTTGTAGAGAGAATGCTTCCAAAATAGTAAGTAGTTTATAGAGAATCAATCTAATAGAGTACGGATTGATTTTATGTATGTTTTAAAGGATATAGAAAGTAGTTTTCAAGAGATATTTCAAGAGGGTAAGGAGTAAGAAGAAAGTAAGGAAATTAGTTAAAAAATTCGTTTGCACTGCTCTTTATATAATGAATGAAGAGAATTTATCCATTCGTGAAGAGGCGCATTAAGACACTTCTTTTTTAAAAATTAAAAAAGCAACCAACTGTCACTATGTCGATATATCTAGGAGGGATATGTTGACATACCCGTGTTAATTTTGAAAAATGAATTTTGTTTTAAATTGTTTTCATACTTCTATATTTTTGAAAAATAATTTTAGACAAAAATTTTAAATACTTTGAATACATAAATTTTTTTATAAAATATTTTTAAAAATATATTTTGAATTTAAAATAATTTATTTTGATTAAAATACCAAAGATTAGAAATTTGTGATAAAGATCAGAATCTGCTATTAGAGACTTTTACAATTTGTTTTAATGAATCATACTAAAGTATTGAGCTCTTCAAGCCTTTCATCTTGAAACTCATGAGTCTTGATCATCATCTCTAAATATTCATTCTTGTCCTTATATTGATCAGTTTTCAAGTTTAATCATTTTGTACCTGTGTAATATTATGTAATATATACTATACAACTTGATAAAACATTAGTATCTATATTTATATAGTTGTTGTCATCAAAATCAAAATATGAGGTATTAACATATATATGTAGTACAAAAAGGGTTTAAAACTTATTTTAGATTATGAAAATCATTTGAAAAAATCATCAGACATCAAATAGTGGCTATAACGAGTATGGGTTTAAACTACTTACCTAAATCCAAAGCAATCCAATCCAAGACTAAAGATGCACGAATCCCAAGAATGAACATCAGCTCCAAGACGATCTCCAACGGCAAATCTTCAATCCAAAGTGCTAATCTTGCTATCTTTCTCTAATGACAAGTTTTGGCTAGTTAAAGTTGGGATTATGATAACTTTTTGGCTAAAAGATGGTTTTGGAACGACCCGGAATTTCGGACACTTCGTATTTAAATATCTGAATTATTTAAATATTTGAATCTTAGATTGAATGTTATTAAAATGATTTAATACTATTTTTAATCCCCTTTTAAATCATAAGTAATGATGGTAAACTTGTTTTGAAAAAATCTTTACAAAAATAAAAATTTTGAAAAATATAAATAATGTGACCAAAAATCGTTTTATCGATAAACAGTTTTTTGACCATTAGAAGTTGCTCAGATTTTTTTTCACATACACTTATTTTGCTTAGGAAATAAAGAAAATGAAATAAAAATATTTTCCATTTATGGATATAAACTTTATGAATGATGTCATGCATGAGGCAAGGGAAGATATTTAGGAAATGAGCTTAAATGGAAAGTCTCAAAACTTAAGTAAACGATAAAGGAGAAGTGATGTTTGTAATTAATGTTAGAAAGGATTTGAGGATTTTTTGGTCTTTCCCCATCACATTCCTAAGCCTATATAAGGAGGGATGTATCCATAGAAAATAATCACAAATATTCACAAAGCTTGAGATGAAGTAGGAGCGTTGAAAATGGTGGAAGTGCTTAAGCACTAATCTACTTATTACTCTCTAACATTTTCAAAATTTAAACAAATCATGTCCAATCTCTTCTAAACTTTGGCATTAGTCCTAAAACATTGTGGGAGGCATGATTATCAAGTAGCAAGTGGGAAAAGGTGAAAGGAAGAGGGAGATCTTGGATGGGCCATGAGCATGGAAAGAGGAGGAAGAAGGTGGTGGTTTTGGTTTGGAAGTGTTAAATGTTGGACCTTTAGGCTTATGGTGATGGAAGGAGGTGGTTCTTTGGTTCTTGTGGCTTTGTGCTTAGGTTTGGAAGGGATCTAAGTGAGTTATCTCATTACCCCTTAAGTACATATTGTGTGTGTATATTTTGTGTGCAAAGTATAAAGTTAAAGTGACATTAACTAAGTAAAGTTTTAAACTTTGGACCCCTCTTGTTTTTGAAAGCAAATGATAATTTTATATTATATAACATCAATTCTATTACCTCTTAAATATGTGGCATGGCCTTGACTTGATATTTAAATGGTTGTTTAACTTGTGTGTTAAATTGAAGTAAGTTTGAAAGTGTTTGAAACGAGAATAGTTGTTATAAGTGCACTTCAGAATCCCTTATTTTCGAGAATTTTAATAAATAAAGGGGAAGATATTCTTAGGGATTTCTTTCCATTGTTTTTAAGTACCTTAAGGGCAATACTTACAGTAAAATTTTCAAGTCTTAAATCATTTGTTAAATGGTTAAAAATAGTCGCAAAAATTGTGATTTTCAATGTTGTTTTAAAAGGACTTTTAATAGTATTTACAAATGTTGTAGTAAGTCGCTTATTATTTTAAGTGTTTAAAATGTGACATTTTGACTAATTTTTCATCATTTAAATGGTTTTCAAATTTTTTTTCTTTATAAAATCTTTTTATGGAAGTTCCTATAAAACGTATTTGAGTACGAAAAAAAGAATAGAAGTTTAAATATAGTTTTAATGATTATTTACAAATTTTGAAAGTAAAGTGCTGCAAAATGTAAAACATGTTTTTAATCAAACTTCTAAATTAGTTATTTTCAAGTAATATTTTACATAGATATTAAAAACCTATTTTCAAATATTTCTAAAATTATTTTACATATATAAGTTTTGACAAAGGTGATTGACTAGGCTTAACACTAAAAGCCGACGAGTAAACTTATTTGTTTGTGAGATTTAAGAATGAAGTGTTTTGGCAAGGCTTTAATGCAACTAGTGTGCTAACTTACTTGACTTCACTCTTGAACGAGAAATAGAATAAGTTGAAATGTCAAAACCATGTTAATCTTGTTGTTTACTTACTTGCTTAACGCTAAAAGCCGACGAAGTAGACTTGTCTATTTCTGAAAGTTAAAGATTGATGTTAAGTAGGGACGGAGCAGTAGAGATCTAATCTATAGGTTCCCCTCTTGAATGAGGAATAGTTAAGTTTGGAATGTCGAAAACGGGTTAACTAGGTTGTTTGTTACTTGTTTATGGAAATCATTAATACTACACTTAACACTAAAAGCCGATGAAGTAGATTTATCTATTTCTAAGAGTTAAAGATTGATGTCGTGTAAGGATGGAGCAATAGAGCTCTATCCTACCGGTTTCCCTCTTGAACGAGAAATAGTTAGGCCGGGAATTTCGGAAGCGAGTTAAGTATACGAACATTAATTTGTATAAGCAATTGGTTTGACTAGATAATCGATTAGTCGATTATCGAACTTAACTTATTATTAAACTTAGATCTTTAAAGGATGTTTTACAGATAAGCATAAGTGAAATAGTTTTGGGTTTATTGTGACAATGTGTTAATAACATTCATCTTTAATCCTTTTTGAATATACTTATGAATGTAAATAGATCTTTAAAAGGATGTTTTAAACATAAGCACAAGCGAAATGATTTTGGGTTTGTAGTGACAATGTTTAAGTAACATTAGTCTTAAATCTCTTGAATGGAACTGTGAAATTACTTAGATCCTTAAAATGGATATTTTGAAGGAAATTATAGTAAGGAATCTTTTTGAAAAAGGTAGAAAGAGTAAAGGTTTAAAGTAAGAAATCTTATTAATGATTGTGAATATACTTATACCATTTGATAAGTATATGAATACTTTTAAAAGATAGAAAGAGTAAAGGTTTTCAGTAAGAAATCTTGCTAATGATTTGTGAATATACTTATACCATTTGAGATAAGTATATGAATACGTTTAAAAGATAGAAAAAGAGTAAAGGTTTTCAGTAAGCAATCTTGTTATTGATTTGTGAATATACTTATACCAATTGAGATAAGTATATGAATACTTTCTGAAGTATAAAAAGAATAAAGGTTTTAAGTAAGAAATCTTGTAAAGTGAAAGTACTTATACCATTTGAGATAAGATTATGGACACTTTTTGAAGTATTGAAAAGAGTACAAATGAATAGGAGAAATTCATAAATGATGTTTTATTAGATAAAAGAAGTTTTACTAATAAAAGAGGTTTTAATTAATAAAAGATTAATTAAACAAAAAGGGGATTAGAAGTCGCTTATGTGACTTGATCGTGCTTTGTGTAACTTAATCGTGCTTTGTATGTTTATTCATTTATGGAAAACATTTAGTCGTATATTTAGCATTAAAGCCGATGAAGTAGGCTTGTCTATCTGTGGGAATTAAGACTGATGTTCGAGTAAGGATGGAGCAATAGAGCTTTAACCTACCGGCTTCACTCTTGATCGAGGGATGATGTGAGACAAAAATATTGGAAACGTGATAAGTATACGAGACTTGGTTTCCATATGCAACCGCTCTCATTATTGTTATGACCAATTTCATCGATTCAGTCTTGGAGAGATCGGGATCGGTAAGTGGTTTTTAGTAGGTAAGTGTTTTACTTACTAAAAACCACTTCAAGGCTGAGATACGTGTTTTCTCTCTTGGAAGTGGATCTGTTCGAGATGTTGGAATCCATGTATGGTTTCGAGATCTGTTTGAGATGTGGGAATTTAATTGGGGATTCGAGTTCTGTTCGAGTGATGAAGACTCATGTAAAAGGTGTCAAACGTGACCTCGACATCAAAAATAGCTAAAGGCAGAGTAGGATGCATAATATGGGGTTTTGCAGTCCTGCAACGTGGTGTGTCAACTCCAGATCTAGAGTATACTTATTGATATGTTGCACGTAGGAGTTGATGATACTTGGTTCCACGTAGTTCGGGTTTACTCATTCGAGCGTGGGCCAGTTATGTTTACCTTTTGATATATTTTATGTAGAGATATATGGCACTCGGAAAATGTTTTCTGATCCTTGTGCATGGAGTTCGGATTTGGCTTCCCCGAAGAGACCTCTACGGGAAACATAATATGCGAACACTCCTTATTGGATTTGATTGTACTCCTAATATGCAGTTGAATGTAACCAATGTAACCATTCCAGCTTTATTATAATATTTATATTCTACACCCTAAACATTATCTATTATATCACCTTATGTACCTGTTAGATGGTGGTTCTTTTGAGGGGATAATCATTATGGCATTCTATACAGTCTCAAAAGTATTGTTATATGTTGTATATATATTTCTTGAGTTTTTATACCAGACTTTCGAGTAGTCTGAGAAAGGCAGGTTTTCGTTGATGTTCTTTCAAGCTCGAGAAGAAGAGCCGGATATTTCACATTCTGTAGTATTCTTATTTCCTCTGCATTACTATATTGTACATATCAGCATTTATGATGACAGGTTGTTATAACTATCTAGGTTGATGTTAGTACTTAGGTTTTGTAACTCCAAAATTTCTGTATCTGAATAACCCTTTTGTACCGTTCCTTTGATATTATATATTATAATTCCGCCGTGAGATTCTGATATTGTGTTCTCTTCTTTCTTGTTTTTTTCCTTTTCTTTTTATTTTACCCTAACTTTTCGTCTTTCCGACACTTGGGTTCTCGGCATGCGAATATCGTGGATGTATTAGTATCGACATTCGAGGGTCGAAAAGGCGATTCGTTACATGGTTAATAGGGGTTTCTCTCCATCTTTTGGAAGTGTTAAATGATAGAGAGAAGTCCATTAGCCCTAACCTCTTGCTAATCCTGAGATAGGCATTGGGCCTAACCATTAACTCACTAATTACCCATTAAGCTGTCCAAAATCAAGTGAAACTTCAAACGGCCATATCTCCCCAACTATAAGTCTGTTTTCCTATTATAACCACTCTATGGAAAGGAAAACCATTATCATGATCTAATGGAAGTGGTTTCAGACCCCAATTCAGTTCCAATCCAAATTTATAGGCCATATAATATTTATAGGGTCAAAATCGTCTGATATAAATTCTAAGGATGCAAACTAACTCTAACGGTCATTTACTAAAATCGTAGAATCGTACGACCACATATAAAAATAATATTAATATTCTATGATTCTCCAATGCATAGAATACATGTTGTTACATTATCCCCCTTTAGGAATTTGGTTCATGAAATCCCAAATAGAAATAAACAAGGTTATCTCGTATGCCTAACAATCATATTTAAGCATACGCAATCATTACACAACAAACGTGCATACACAACAATAAATGGAAAAAGGAAATGCTCAAACCTATCCTAGCATATAGAACACTATGCTATGGTATATACTTCATGATATCATAAGTGGAAGTAGAAGTGAAAGTGATAAATAGAAAGCCTCACCAAGTAAAGAGCTCTGGATAAGTTATCCTTACACTCTCCTCAGTTTCCTAAGTGCACTCACTTTCGCTCCACTGAACCTTCACCAACTTCATTGTCTTCCTCCTAAGTTGCTTTATATCACGTCCGACGATACGAATAGGCCTATGAGGTCTCGAAGCCTCTGGTTCAATATGGGTATCATTTAGTTGATCTGATGCAATAGTAACGCCAAATTTCCACAAGCGAGAAACGCAGAATACATTGTGCACTCCCACCTTTCTTTGAGGTAATTCGACTCTATAAGCAAGGTTCCCAATCCTCTCTAGTATCTAAAAAAGTCCTACAAATCTCTGTGACAACTTCCCTTTACTGCCGAACCGAATTGCATTCTTCAATGGAGAGATCATGACAAATACCATATCGTCGATAGAAAACTCTATATCTTTACGACTCTTATTATTATAGCTCTTCTGTCTGTCTTGAGTAGCTTTCATCCATTGCCGAATGATCTTGATCTTCTCCGAGATTCCTCTAATCATAACCGACTCAAGTATTATTTTCTCACCCGCTTCTTACTAACATGAGAGAGCATTGCACGGTCGGCCATATAATGCCTTAAATGGTGTCATACCTATGCTGGATTGATAATTGTTATCTTATGCGGATTCAACGAGATGTAAGTGAGCATCCCACGAGCCTCCAAAGTCGAGTACATAGGTATGCAAGAGATTCTCTAAGATACGATTCACTCTCCTAGTTTGGCCATCAGTTTAAGGGTGATAAGTCATGCTGAGGTGCAGCTTTGTACCTAACGCCTCCTGCAAGCTCTTCCAAAATCCACTAGTGTACAACGGGTCTCGGCCACTGACAATGCTCCTCAGCACATCATGGAATCATACTATCCACTTCTCATACAACTCAGCCAGTTTGGCTACTGTTCAGTTTGACTTGATGGGTATAAATCTGGCACTCTTGGTCAATCGATCGACTATGACCCAAATATCGTGGTACCCTGCTCGAGTCCTCGGCTGTCCATCGATGAAATCGATCGAAACTTGTTCCCATTTTCACTCGAGAACTTCTAGTGATTGCATCAAACCATTAGGCTTCTTTTGCTCTACCTTAACCAACTGGAAGTTCATACGTTTCAAGATGAATGTCCCAAAATCTTTCTTCATCCCTTCCCAATAGAGAGTCTGCCTCATATCATAGTACATCTTATTACCGCTGCAGTGAATAGTCAATCTCGAATGATGGCTCTCTCGTAGCACCTCATCCCTTAACCCATCGACATCGGGAAAAAACAATCTCCTGTTCCTATGGAGCCAACCATCTCAGACGAGTCCATATTGTCTCATTTCTTCAGACTCTACTCCTACTTCAATCTTACAAATGATCTCGGCTAATCTAACATCATGCCTCTTACTAGTACTAATCTGCTCAATCAGTGTAGACCTGGTAGTCAAGCTTGCAATATCTCGGCCTCTAGCTTGCATCTCGATTAGAAATCATAAACAATAATATACTCTGGTTGCGTCCACTCTAGGAACATAGCTCCCAAGCTGGCATGTCCTCTACTCAATGTGTTAGCAACTCCATTCCCTTTTCTGGGGTATATGCAATATCAAAATCATCGGAGGCTAGGAACTCTAACCATCGCTATCGACGAAGGTTAAGATCCTTATGCAAAAAGAGGTAGTTTAATGATTTATGGTCGGCGAATAGCTCGAACCTCTCTCCTAAAAGATAGTGCCTCCAGATCTTCGGTGCAAACATGATCGCTGCAACTCTAAATTATGGGTCGGGTATATCTTCTCATCTGGCTTCAGTTGTCGACTAGCATATGCAACAACTTTGCCCTTTTGCATCAATACTGTGCCCAATCCGGTACCACAAGCATCGGTGAATACCATCATCTCTTCATTCCTGCTTGGAATGGTCAACACCAGTGCCACTCGTTAACTTTTCCTTCAGATTCATGAATGCCTGCTCGTAACTCGCATCCCAAAAGTCTGATTATTGTTTGTCAAATGGGTCGACAGTGCAGCTACTTTGGAGAAGTCCTGAATAAATCATCTATAATACCCAACTAACCAAAAGAAACTTCTCACATTCGTTGCATTTTTTGGTCTAGTCCAATCTTGAACTGCTGCAACTTTTGCAGCATCCACGGCAATGACCTACTCAAAAACAACATGATCCTCAAATTTTCTTTCAGTCGGTGCATCTTTAACGCCTCAAGCACGATCCTCAAATGTGTCCTTTGTTCTTCCTCTGTCTGTGAGTAGACGAGAATATTATCGACAAATATGAGCACAAATTATTTTAATGACCCCTGAAAATATGGTTCATGAGATCAACAAAGTATGTCGGCACATTGGTTTGGCCGAATGGCTTAACCAACCACTCATAGAAACCAGGCAGTGTATGAAATGTTGTAATCGACACACTCCTTCACTACCCTCAGCGGTGAAACCCCAATGCAAGATCCATATGAGAAAATACTCTAGCACCATGAAGTTGATCGAACAAGTCATCGATACATGGGAGTGGATACTTGTTCTTCCTCGTCACTTTATTCAGCTCACGGTAATCAACACATAATGTAAGAGAACCATCTACCTTTATGGCGAATAACATAAGTGCTACCCACTCAAATATCCTCTTGCGAATGAACCCTCATTGCAATAGGTCTTTCACTTGCACCTTGAGCTCTCTTTTCTCTCTAAGTGCCATCCTCCTCAATGGCATCACTATCGGTTTGGCATCTTTAACTAAATCAATATGAAACTCAATCTCTCTATGTGGCAGATCTCCGACCATCTCCTCAAATACATCCGAATACTCCCTAGTAATAGGCATCGATGACAACTCATCGCATGGGGTATCTAGTGAATATATAAAATTGACCATTACGTCATCGTCCGGTAGGTAGCCTAACAGTAGCGTTCACCCATCATCTATCCCTATTGTCACCAATGACTTCTCACAATCCACCATCACTCCTTATATATTAAGCCAGTCCGTCCCCAAAGTAATAGCAAACCCAACGAAACCCTAAATATAGTAATCATAATTAAAAGAACATCCATGACTCGATAAACCAAAACACGACAAACCATACACAGGCTAGTGGAGCCTCTAACAGGGTTCATCGCAATCAAAGGTCGATCAACAATTTCGGGTCTCAATCCCAATCTATCTACAAAGTCACTGGATATGAAGGAATATGAAGCCTAGGTATCAAATAAAACTCGTATAGGAATATCATATAGCTTGAATAACGATTCCTTTCTCTTTCGCCGATGGAGCACCTGACGAAGTTAGAACAACATTGATAGCATATGCTTTCATCACCTGTTTTTGCTTCAACTGCTCTGGAAAATCTTTCTGAATATGCCTAAGTTTGTTGCAATTGTAGCACTTCTTCCTCTCAGTGTTGCAATCTCTACTATAGTGGCCTTTGTCACTGCAGTTGTAACAAATGAGTCAAGTCTTAGTTTTCTTCTAGCCACCTTTATTGTGAAACCGCTTCCTCTTATTGTTCCACTTCTTCTTGCCTCCCTCGCTCAATTGTGGCTTTGGCTCTTCTTTGGGAACAGTGGTCTACGACGGCGGATAAAGAGTCTCATGCCTAAGAGCCTTCTCAACAATCATCTGAAAAGTCTCATTAACATGATGAGTTTCTCTCCTAAGTAGTCATACAAGCCAATAAGAAACTTTTGTTCTTCTTTAGTGGGGTGTCAATGAAGGACATCCCATATTTTGATAGGGCATCGAACTCAACAACGTACTCGGAGACAGTCATTTCCCCTTGCTTCAGATCTACAAACTTACGGAACAAGACTGACTTCTAAGCTGTCGGTATAAACTTATCTTCGAATCTGGCTTTGAATTGGCCCCAACTGAACTGGTCCTCGGGAGTAGCAAGCTTCACAGCATTCCACCAATTTATGGCTCACCTTTGAAGTTGTTGGGAAGCCAATCGCCTCTTCATAGCATCATTCGGCTCTTACTCATCGAAGATCCTCTCGCAGGTATCAAGCCAATCTTGCACTTCCATCGCCATCTCCATTCCGTGGAACAATTTGCCACGAAGAGTTAGATTTGCGAAATCGGCTCTAGGCACCTACACTGAAGCACCACCATCAATAGCAAATTTTGAGCGGCTACTTAAGCATTTTGCAATATGTTCTGCATCATGGTTTTCAACATGGTCTATAAATTGGGATTCACAACTCCCTAGCCAGCTCTCTCTTCGACTCCAAAGATGGAGTTCCTAGCAGCATTCCTTGTTTGACGACTCACCCTTTAATTTGTAATAAGGGTGATCAGTCTCTCTATAAGGAGTTCCACATAAGTAGTACTCGTCGTGCAATGCGACTTATCTACTATACACTACTATATAGTTTTGAAAATCCAAAATATATAACAATAACGTGCTCTCTCATATATATGTATACTCTCAATCCACTCTAAGGCAACAACTTCTACCCTATCTTTACTGGATAGGTTAATCACTTAACCTAAGCTCTAATACCAAATCTGACGACCGCCCTACATCTCCGACACCCAATATACCTGTATAGTGTACTGCAACAGTACCTGATTGATGTAGGGCGATCATCAGAAGGTTGCAAAGTAGTGAATAAAACACCACAGATCCTGTCGTATATCTCTAGTACATCGAACAAAATATAATAGCAAAACATCTCAGATATAAAATATGCGAGATAGTAAACAACCGAATGAATCACGTAATCAGAGTGTAAAGATCCATACAGTATACAACATAAGAAATATAGTTATACATCAAATAATAACTCATATATAACTGTCTCTAGGTATAAAGGAACTAGCAAGCTCTATAGTGCTATGCAGCGGAACAGAAAGTAAGTGTAGTAATACAAGAATATGACCTCCTATCTGTCCTCTATCCAACACCACGTGCTCACCAGACTTGATATCCCTAATCTACTCATTTAAGAGTACCCAAAGCAATAGGAAGCAAAGCGTAAAACTCCCGAGTCAGACAAATGTCTGGTATGAGTGGTAGTAAACCCTTAAGTACTAGTAAATCACTATAATATGACAAATGGTATGAAGAATCATACATGACATGTCCCTGGATCCACATAGTTAGCACATACACAAGATATGCGCTACTCTATATCATAGTCATTATGGGTGTGCTATACATCAATGTACTAAGGGTTGTCCAAATATATATATATATATATATATATATATATCAATAATGCCGACATCATGTGACCCTAGGGTGATAAACAATCAAACAAACATAACATCCACCATTCATCCTCACATTCACTCACTCAGTGCGTTGGATATAAAATCACTCGCCGACCCATCACGGTCAAGACTAGACTATCCATCATGATAGCCCACATCCTGGTTTCTTGTTACTCAAATTCATGCCACTCAGTCGATCAGGAAATAGACTAATCGTCACGTCGGTCTAAGGTAAACAAACCTCATATCTATAATAAAGAGCCATTACACTCCAAGAGCCATCACATCCCCAGTATTTACCCCTCTCACGAGTACCCTATGAACCGTCGAGTCTCAACTATCCCTTTACACACATCATCTATAGCAGTGTACATCTTAGGAAGTGATCTCACGACTCCCATCAAGAAGTCACTCCGGTAAGGATGATTCTCTACAGTCATCATAAATCATAGAATACCATCATATGTCCCGTAGCCTTTTTCCAATGGTTCCCTCAATCCGACTTATAGTCCACTACTCCGCATCTCTAAATACAGCTATCTATCATCGAAGCCGTCACTGCCCATCATCGAATCATGGGTCGTCGTTGTCAAAAATCACCGTCAAACCTATGGTTCAGTATCGACCCTTATACTTAGCCATATTTGGCTAAGTTTTGGTTTGTCACGAGGTTAGGTCAGCACAACCAAAACTCGAAGCAAAAACCCTTATATCTCGAAGCAAGAATAGGAAGAACCGAAGCAACTCAAATGCTCCCACCACCGATTGATAACCATCGAACGATAACCACCAATCGATAGTCACTGACCCATCATCGTCGATCCCACACTTCATCCCATTAAGCCATGCTTTACCACATGTAGGTCCCACATCGATCCATCACTAAAACCGATCGATGCCCATGGATCAATACTGATCCATGCCTTAACCAATTTCAACCTCTTTTACCCTATTGGTCTATGCTCTCAAATAAACGCTCATAACTCGAAGCATACCTATCAAAACTCAAAACAACATCTCTGAAACACGAAGCAAGCAAACGATCGACCCATCACTTGTAACTTTTCCTACATCATCATGCGATCTATCCTCTATCGTTCTCGACCCGAAGCAACTCCTCTAAAACATGAAGTGAACAATCCTTTAACTCAAGCATGCCCAGAAGCAGCCATTTACCAATCCATAGCATTAAAAACCACCACCAATCGATCCGTAACTTTTGCAAACGAACCCCGGACGACTTGAAAATTGAAATGTGGCCTTATGAGGTCTTCCTTGTTGCCCCATATCGATCGCGTCCCATTTGAGCCTATACCAATCAGTCAACACTGATCCCTAACAGATTCCTATTCTAAATAGTCATTAGATCGGCATTTTCTACCAAACAAACGTCACACTTTCAAGCAAGGATAGAAAACAATATGCCCCACCAAATACACATCATACACATCAATTTGAATCCTAAATCTAATGATAGTGTCCATAAGAATAAGAGAGATCTATAAGAACATAAATTTACAAAACTTTTCCAAACTGTTTGAAAGTAGCATATGTGGTAAAAAGGGTTTAAAACATATTTTAGAGTTTGAAAATCGTTGAAAAACATTATAAACATCAAATAGTGGCTAATTAGTGGCTTTAACCACTCACCTAAATCCAAATTAATCCAATGCGAGCCCAAAGATGAACGAATCCCAAAAATGAATAGCAGCTCCAAGGTGATCTCCAACAACAAATTTTCAATCCAAAGTGCTAATCTAGCTAATCTTCCTCTAATGACAAGTTTTGGCAATTTAGAGTAGAGATTAGGGTAACTTTTTGGCTAAAAGATGGATAATGTGAGTTTCTCTCTACTTTTAGGAAGTGTGAAATGATGGAGAAGTCCATCAGCCTTAATCTCATGCTAATACTGAAATAGGCATTGGGCCTAACCATTGACCCACTAATTACCCATTAAGCTGTCCAAAATCAAGTGAAACTTCAAATGGTCATATCTCCCGTACGGTAAGTTCGTTTTCTTATTAGACTACTCTACAGAAAGAGAAACCATCAGACCTAATGGAAGTGGTTTCAGATCTCAATTCGGCTCCTATCAAAAGTTATAGGCCATATAATATTTACATGGTCAAAATCGTTAGATAAAAATTCTAAGGATGGAGGATGACTCTAACAGTCATTTTGCAAAATCATAGAATTATACGATCCTATATAAAAATAATATTAATATTCTATGATCCTCCGATACTTAAAATACGGATCGTTACATGCCTCATCGTCTTCATCGACAATAGATGGAGTAAAGCATTCCCATCCATTCCTCCTTCGGTCGGGGCAGGCACTTGAGTACTAGTTTCATTATGAACTTTCGGATTTACCTCCCCTCCTTGGCCGTTAGATTGGGTATTGTTATCTCCTCTACAAGCATTTACTCTCGTACTTCCAATAGTCAAACGTCAGTTACCTAGACCCATTGTAGCTCATAAGAAATGGAAGTAAAGAGAATGGTAACGAATGTAGAGTGGTAGATATATTCTCCTATATGTCAATATCAAAATACAAATACATTATATATATATATATAACATATAACTCATCCCTAAGGTGTTTGTTTTTTAGTTATTTAACTTGTACATAGCTCTATTTTACTTAGATGTTTCCCTAACCTAAGCTATAATACCAAGTTGTAACATCTCCCACTTCGAGATTTGAAAATAGATGCCGATGAAGCTACATTCATCACCAAAATTATTTTCTAGCAACAAAGTGAGTTCAGTATACTTTTTTTCACAACATAAGTAAACAAAGCAGCTAAATATCTTTTTCATTACATCAATTTAAATTACCAGATCCATTACATTATTAAACCTAAATCATTCCCATACAAGGGTAAATATATAATAAGAAAATCATAGTAGTGTGTCCGACATATAAAGATGCCAACACCACACTTAATCAGTTATAAATCCTGGTTTTACATGGTGGTAATTTCAAAATACTTTTATTTAAATAGCAAGCCTCCTACTTCATCTTCGAAATCTTTATTCGTCTTCAAAAGAAATACCTATCTAATCCATAAACTCGATCTACTTGAATGAGTACCCGTGAATTTAAGAGAAATAATAAAAACATGGGTCAGACAATAAGTCTGGTAAGTAAAACTTTTACCCTAAGCATCCATAGCGAGACAACGCCATTAACATGGAATGGGTTTTCCCCTCACTTCATCATCAGAACATAATATACGTCAATGTATATAACAATACAATATATATCATAGAAAATGACCATGTGCACATATTCAGTCAAAATGTCCGAAATTTCGATACGATCCCATAGGAACAAACCGCGTGTGAATTGGTCCTCGTATGTGAAAGTTATGATAATTAGAACGATAGAAATTTAAATAATAAAATAAAATAGAAAAGAAAGAATAAGGGCACGATCGTAATTTCATACCGTCTCTCCCAAACCCTAACAGTTCGATCACTGTAGCAGTGAACCCCAACCGACACCGAGTAACGCACACGATCGACAACCAGCCGCCATCGCCCTTGACGCCGCGCCGCACTAGGAACCAGCCTCCCACGTGCCACGCCAGACATTGGCGCCTCCATCGGCCGAAGTTTGATCGAACAACTCAACCCCGGCCACCGCGAAAATTGCAAACCCTAACGAATTTTTCCACACGATCTAGCCATCAAATCATCTAACGAACCATGCAGATGCAACCCCCTCGGTCCTCTATACAAAACCCACAAACCAATTTGATGATCCGTTGAAGTTGGTCAAAGCACGATGAACGGCCGTGGATAATTCATCAATTTCTGATCGAACCATGATTCAATTGCAAAAACGAATTGTAGATCTAAGATACGCTTGTCGAGAGCTTCAAATCGATATATAATTCGATATATTTTGAGGAATTTAATTTTTGGAATTGAATTGAGGGTTTTGGTTTTGGTTTGTCTGGCATTGGGATGAGGAGTTGAGAAAGAAATGTACGTACAGACAAATGAAAATAAGAAGTAACCTAGGGTTTATAATGAGATATTTATAGGCAGAACAAAATAGAAATGAATGGGCTTGATTGGTTTGGAAAGTTGAACGATAAACGACTCGAAAAGCCCGTTCTGTCTCCGGAACAAATATGGGTCATCCAATATATCAAAATAGATGCTTTTGATGATTTCAAATTCAACGGAAGAGGTTTCAAGTCCTAATTCTATCCTATGAAGAAGTTATGGTAAAATCAATTTATTTCAAATTGATTTCAATTGATTTCAAGGCGTTTCGAGCCCGTACGATCAAACGACAAGTCCGATCATTACGAAACTTGAAATCCTATAATAATTCACCGTTACAGATCCGATGAAACTAGTTTCGTCGAAATCTGAGTCAGTTGCCAAAATGGCTATATTTCAGTTGATTAAATAGATTAATAAATAAATAAATTAAATCACTTTTTCCGTTTAAATTTTAATAATTTACAACTTCTATCATTTTTGATTTCTTAATCACTTACAATAATTTAAACAAATTTAGATGTCAATTTAAAGTTGATTAATCCATCAATTTCAGGGTTTAATTTCAATTTCATTGAATTCAAAAATTATAAATTTAATTTTCAATAATTCCATTTAATTGACCTTTCATCCTATTATTCAATCCATTATTATCAAATGGATGAAATTAACATTGGTTCATGATTTATTACATTAATATTCTCAAATTTCATCTTAATTTCCATTACGGTAATATATTTAAATATTTAATTTCATTTATTTGCAATTAATCAGATTATTATAATTTGAATTCAAATGTATTAATAAATCTTGATTTCCATTCTTTTTATTCAACCAATTGTCATATTATGAATAAAATTAACATTATTTCCAAATATTAATTTAATTCATTAATTATAATCTTAACATAATATTAAATTATAATTTTTTGAAATTTATTTCCAATTTAAATTAACAGGCTAAATAAATAGGTAATATACAATAATTGTTACCATTAACTTTTAATTACACCTATAAGTTATTATTAACAAACAAATCTTACAATTACTTACATAACACTGTTTTTATCTAATTATCATTAATTATATACTAATTCATAAATTGGTTCAATATCTACACTTGTTTCCTTATATTCAATTTTATAGCCAAGTATAACATTTAAATTATTTTCATCAATTGGCATTTCATTCAATTCATTAATTATTATCTTTAATTAACCTTATTACGTTTCATCTTAGTTATTATTTCATTTTTAATTTACAATTTTTTTTATTTCTTTCAATATTAAATTACCAAAATCTCACTAAATTAACAAATTTAATTATCGAAAATTACGGCTCGTTACATTTACACATTTCCTTTCATATCATTTATTGTTTGTCTATTTTCATTCTTATCGTGATTATTTTCTTTAATTTACATTTATTTCTTACAAAAATTCAGTTCCCATTCATTCATATAATACATAATTCCATTTATTTACATATGTTACATAGATATAATTATTTAAACATGTGTAAATCAATTCTTGAAGCACTATATTGGTTTCTTTGTAAATAAATTCACGTTTATTCATTCAGTACTTACTCTCATTTATTTTCATTCATCACTTACAAAATTCTTTTTTTCCCCTTTTTTTCATATAATGAAAATTCCTTTTTATTACTTTACATTCATTTCTTACATAAGTTATTTCCATTCAATTGTTTATAATAATCACTGAATTCATTATTCAAGTATTACATACATTTTATTACAGTTTAGTTTACATTAATAAATCAATATACTTGATTTCTATCAGATATAAATATCCATTAGTGCATAAGTTCATACTTAATTTTCTTACCCCTTTTAAATTTACATTCATTTCTTTACATAGTGTCATTGGATATTATATTTATTTTCTGAATCATTTTCACTTGCTGAAGTTATAGTCTTTTAACTTAATATAGTATTCATTTTAGTATTTACTTTAATTATCAATAGCTTCAAACATTAACTTAAGTTTATAATCATTTACTTACATCACTCACTTTTATGTTACATTTTATTAGTAGCATTTCAATTATAACTTAAGTTTATAACCATTATAATATCAAAATTCTTATTTATAAAAGAAATTCCTTTGAACACTTTCATTACTTAAATTTTACTTGCATAATATTCCATTACATATTCTTATTAAATATTTCAACTTTTAATATTTGGTAAGTTATATATATTGTCTTAAGAATGCACTTGAATGTTACACAAGTTTATCTTATTTATTTTAATTAACTAAATGTTCAATAGTTATCATTTCTCATTTTCATATCCTTAAGTTTACAGGTTACAAATTTTCAAATTTCTTGTAATTTCATTTACTTAGCATTTAATCTTCTTATTTTCATTTTAGAAGTTCCAATTATTAAATAGTCAAATTTTCATTTCATTATAATAGTTGAAATCTCTAATTTATAGGAATTTAAGAACTAAATGCCAGGTTCCATTTCAAATCATTTAAAATAATATATATGACCATATATTTATATATATATATATATCAAAGCATATTTGAAAATTAAAATCAAGATTTATTTATCAAACAAATGTGTATTTAACTACTACAACAGTCTTCCCACCTTGAAACTCGAAAATGAACGTCGATGATGCATGCACTCATCACCGAAATTATTTTCCAGCGACAGAGAGGGGAGTACAGAACTTATTCCTTCAAAATTTCCTTTAAAACATTTCTTCCAAATCAGATTGAAATATTTATATCAGAAAGTACTTCTAAATAATATTATTATTATATTCCAAAATCATTCGAAGGAAAATTTCAAAATCCCAGAACTTAAGTTCTAAAATTTCCAATTTATATTTGTTTTATTTACAATCTCATTTTTCAACCAATATTTATATATTTCACTACCTAACAACAAAGATATTACAACCAAATATATCATTTTTAAAATCATTATTTTATATATAATAATATACAATAGGCAAAATTGTTTCATTTACCAAATTTCAAAACTAATATTATGTCGGTGAGTCTTATCGAGTGTTTAGAAATCCCTGTCAATGCCATAGCGTCTAATGTATCGACTAGAATTTTATAAATATTAAACATAACAAATTAACATAATAAGAAAAACCTTTTATAACACTAACAAATATGCTCTCTCATATATATACTCTCAGCGACTCATTTTAGGGTATTTCTACCCTATTTAATATGAGTCAGACCCCACAAAGCTAAGGTTATCACTAAACCAAAGCTCTGATACCAACTGTAACGACCTGCCTTATTGGATGTTTTAAGCAGACACACACGTCAACTCAAACCGTTCAAAAGGGCAGATTGTTATGGGGTAAATAAGAAAAAAAGAAAGAAATAAAACAAATACAGAATCTCGCAGCTGAATGACAAAATATAATAATCAAATAACAGTCATGAAGCTGTTTTATAAATACATTTGACTATTCTTTTACAACACAAAAATCAGAGTTACAGAAACAGGAATAAACAAATAATAAGTGCAGAGGAACAACATGATGCAGTGGAATAAATATAATAATAGTACTAGTACAAATTTTCGTCTTCGTCCTCCAGAAATAAGGTCTTCAACCCTGAAATGCTCAGGTTGACCCGAGTGAATTGAAAAGACAAAACACTCGAGTCGGAACTAAAAGATCTTATGCAAGTTAAATCAATGGTAAATAAATATGAGTGGAACGGCGTCAGAGATGTGTGAAGACCCAAATTATTGAGATTAGAATAATTAGATTAAAAAAAAAGAAAACTTTCAAAACCAAATATATATATGTAGTCTGAAGATAAATATTGAGAATGAGTTAAAAGTAATAATAGTTAAATTGAGTAAGTCTTATATTCACATGTATACATATACATATATATATCTTGAATATAAATAGTAATAAGAAATGGTATTTCAAAGGGAAGAGGATATATAACTAAGTGTATATATGGACATATGTTACCATATGTTGTATTTATATATATACCTAGAAAGAATAAACATAAGGTAAATAAGGAAAGAACACCAGGGTAATTAAGAATATGAATACATTTACATATCAAGAGAAAACAGATGGTTTGAAATATTAACCAGAGGTTAATTGATAAAGAGGATATACATATATATATTACAGTTTAACATAAAGAAAATAAAAATAATTCTGTAAAGAGAAAATTGTTTTCAACAATTAAGTAAGGAGAAAATGATATATTATTTGATAAATTAAAATGCTTTAAAAACCAGTTTTATATTAGTTATACATAAGTAAAATTTTGAAAGAAGTCAAGAGTAAACAAATAGGCTGAGGTAATAGCTAGGAATGGAAAATAACTCGGGCATAATAAAAGGTATTAAAAAAAAGATAAGCCACATGAAAATAATATACAAGTGAAACATGCAAATTGCATGTACACAGGGAAAAGCAGTGGATAACTGCTTTTACCAGAAATAGAAACCAGGGGAAAATGGCACATTTAGCCATAACAGCACACACATAATTCTTTGAGTGATGTGAGGATAAAAGGGGTTTTTCCCTTCAGTAAAACCCTAGTAAAAATGATTTAAATCAAGAAAAGAAGCAGAGGTTTTTCTCTGAGGGAAAACAGAAACATATTGAAAAAAAAAGAACATACACTGTTTGCAAGCTTAGGCAATCTCGGGGAAAAAGAAGGGAAAGGTGAGTGATTAATCAATCTCATGAGGCTAAGGCATTAAGACCCAAGTTAAGGGCAGCCATTTTATTTTCTTTTGTGCTTGATCAACTTGTTTTTCTTTCTCTGAATTAATGAATGCTGAGCATGGTTGGTGTATTGATAAATCTTTGGTTGATGCTTTGATATGTTTCATTTGATAGTTTGATAATAGTAATGCCATGATCTCTGAGATGGATCCAGTATCATGAACCATCAGTTTGTATTTATGATAGTAAGATAAATACAATTTTATTATGAAGTAGGGTAAAATTGAAAGATAAGCCAGGCAGTGTGAACAAAGGAGGTTCATGCTTATGTCTAGTTTGTTTTAAATTAGGGATGAACAATGCAATGAATTATTCATGTGCTGATTTGTTCAGATCTAAGGTGAAAAATGTTTTAAGGGTTTTTCTCTAAAAACCTTACCCTATGTTCACAATAGAATTAAGCATAAGAATTTTTAATGGAACTCTACTGGATTTGTTAAGAGATCATGACATTCTGGAATACATGAGTATACAAGTGATAAAACAAATTTTGAATGAGACAACTGGAAAGAAAAATGAAATGAAAACATGATTTTCATGAATGAATATAGGGTAAGTTGAAATCCCTGAGTAAGATTAACTCTCTCTGATTCATAGAAAAAGAAAGAAAGTAAAAGCAATTCAGGAGTTAATAAATCTTTCTGAAATAAGAAATGAGACTGGTCACTAGATTATAAAACTAATCTAGGAGAAAAGCCTTGATCTATTCATCATAAGGAGTATGATGGGTATGTGCATGACTTGTTTAAGTCCTATAGGCCTTTGTGCAGGGGTTAACAGAATTGAGTCCCTTGCAATGCACACATGGTGTTCAATGGCAAAAGAGACATGACCAAATTAAATTGATAAATCAAGTTTTGAAGTTGAACTATGGAAATTAAAATGAGTTAATTCCATAAGAGTGTATGTACATGTATACTGTATTGAATGATTGAATGGTTGCTTGTGTGCATGATTGTGGTAGGAGCTTAGATACATACATATATATATATCCAGTTGCATCATGAATCCAAATTGCTTCAAGCATATTGATACTCTGCACTACAATTTAAAAATGACAAGATATTACATTTTGATTTCACTCATACCATAATTATATTCTGACCCTATTTGTTGCTTTGTAACATCTGGGGTGTCTCATTTTTATGGAGGCAGCTCTAGATATTGCTGCAGGAAAGGAAGCATAGGAAACTTGTATGCATGGACAATTGAAGACATACTTGCATTTAGAATGTTTAAGGAGTTTGGCAGATTTGTTGTAATAATTAGGCCGAGCCAAAAATATCATTATGGTTTAAGTATTTTCTGGATTGTTATGTGTTTGTTTTTCTGAGAAGAGAACTTGTAGGAATTTTTAAGTATTATATATATGCATATTGGGTTTCTGTTTTAAGAATTTGATCTACATGTCTCTGGTAAAGTAAGATATAGGAGATCATGCCATGTAATTTGATATGTGCTCATGTCTCCTTTAGTAAGGTCAGATGAACTTTTAAAATGGTAGAGTTGAAACAATCATAGGGAGAAAGGAATATAGCACTATCAATGAATCTTGTAAAGGTTGAGTTGAACCTAAATTGGCTAACCAGTAAGGCTTAACCATGACTTATAATTGATATAAGCCTATGCTAAGGCTGGAAGGCATAACCTGTAATCTGGTTAGAGCATTTGATTTTCCCAGTGAAAACTTGTATTGCTTGGTGTAATAAGCTCATATGCATGCTTGGTACTTGTAGACTTCACTGCAATTATACTTAACTAATTCCTATTATCTAGATACTTAATTCAAATCTGGTAGTATCGGGCCATGATCAAAACCTGTGGTATATGGTAGATGCATATGGTCTTGTTTGTAATGAGCAATTCCATCATTCAATAGAATAGTGACTACTATCATTGTTCTCTTTCATAGAAAACATCAGATGTCTTTATCATAAGTTCACCTGGAAGTCTTGCATTTTGTCTGATCCTTTTTGTTTACTTTGCCTTAAGCATACTGACTGCACACATGATCTTAGCCTCTGTTTAGCATTATAGTTTGAGTTAGCACTTTGATCTGACTGTATTGTTTTCCTCTACTTAGCCTTTAAATTAGTTTATCATTTCAACATTCACATGATTATTGCAACTTTATAAATCAAAGCATGGATATTTCACCTGATATAAAAGTTGTTCGAAATTAAAATGAGTAACACAAGCCAAACTAATAAGCATGAGTTAGGTTGAACACCTTTTACTTAATATAGAACAGTAAGTATCAGATTACAAAATCCCAGGATTAAAAGGTATGGCTTGTAAATTCAGGAGTCAATTAATTTGTGAGGTAGAACAAGAAAATAAGAGAACTAGGATATCTAATCCTAAAGTTAATCAAGCTTGAGTTCTAAAAAGAAATATATATATATATATATATATGATAAATAGAAATGGCTATGTGACACCAAATCTCTAATATGAGAAATAAGGTGGGAATGAGTTGCTTTGCTGTTTTAATCACTCTGATAAGCAAAGAACCATTTATATATCTTCATATATATAAATGATAGAATTTATTTAAATACTGATATATTTATATTAGTAAAAATTCAGGATCTTTGGAAATTAAATTAAGAGAAGTGATCCATTGAAAAGTATATATATATACATTGTAAAAAAAAATATAACAGAAAATTCACTATAAATAAATGATAAGAGAAGTGGGTCACTTCAGTTGGTACCAGAGCTATGTTGTTAAAACATAGCATAAATATATTATCCAATTTTCTTAAAGGGGTAAAATTCTAAAATAAAAATAGATATATATATACAATAATGATGGAAATAAATATCCACAGTAGAAATAAATTGCATAAAATAATTAAATTAGAAAAATGACTAACTAGCTATGCAATTGAATAGTGAATCATGGTAGGAAGACCACCAAGTCATGGAGCAGGACCCTCTAATACAACACCAATGGTCAATTTGCAAGATTTGGTGAGGGCATTTAGAGAGGGAGCGGTGCACAGGGAAGAGAATCCTCATGAGGAACTAGCCAAACTGTTGAAGACATTTTCAAATTTAGGAGGCAAGGATTTTGAAGGCACTGAGGGAGTTAGGGGAGTGTAGACATGGCTGAGAACTTTGGAAAGGATATTTGCAGATATGCAAATTAATGACCAAAGGAAGAGGCAGATAGCTTCAAGGAGACTTAAAGGAGCAGCTTTAGATTGGTGGGAGGTGATCATCACAGGAAGGCCAGAAAATGAGATAACATGGGATCAATTCAAGGAGATGCTTGAGGCAAGGTTCGTTCCAGCAACAGCTAAGGCAACATTGCTTGAGGAATTTATAAGGCTAAGGCAGGGACCAATGAGTGTGACTGAATACACTCAAAAATTTGAGAGTTTATCCAAGTATGGAACTATGCTTATAGGAGATGAAGAATCAAAGAATTCAAGATTTATCCAAGGACTAAATGCAGGTCTGGGTAGAGCAATGTTACCATACAAGGATAAAACATTTGATCAAGTCATAGACCTTGCTCTTTCCTTTGAACAACATGACAATGCAAGGGAAAAATTTAGGAGCATGAGGGCTAACAATCAAAAGAAAGGGAAAAATAGGACACATCCCTATGACAAAAAGAATGTGGATAAGAAAATGGAAGGAACAACCACTAGGGAAGCTAAGAAGAAGGTCACTTGTTACAATTGTGGCAAAGAAGGACACATGAGTAATAAGTGTCAAGCAGCTAAGAAGGCACCATTCAGCTGCTATAACTGTGGGAAGGAAGGCCATATTAAAAGGAACTGCCCAGAATTCAAAAGGGGAGCATAGGTAGGAGCAGTTGAGGGCAAAGCAAAAGCAACTGCAGTGGGAAGTTCTGGACAATTGGAAGGTATACTTCTAATTAAAGATCACCCCATCTCAGTTATATATGACACTGGAGCAACACATTCATTAATATCCCAAGACATAGTGAATAAATTGACTCTCACATGCTATTTAGTTGATAATCCCTTGTTTATTCAAAGCCCACTGGGTAGCTCTTGTTTGCTAGGATTAAAATGTCTGGAGGTAGAATTAAACATAGGAGGAAATGTGTTTAAATCTGATTTGTTTGTATTGAAATACCCTGGAATAGGAATTATTTTAGGGGTAGATTGGTTGAGCAAATTCAAAGCAATTTTGAATTTGGAAAATTTCACTATTTCTCTGAAAACAGAAAATGGTAAGAATATTATAATCATGAGTGAGATTGCTAAAATCAATTACCTTAACCAAATATATAGCATGACTGAGAAAGAATTAACACTGGAAGACATAAATATTATAAATGAATACCCAGATGTCTTTGGTGAAGTCATAGGTGTTCCAAAAAATAGGCAAGTAGAATTTCAAATAAGACTAATCCCAGGAGCAAGTCCAATCATCAAGAAACCTACTAGGATGGGTCCTAAAGAACTAGTGGAGTTGAAACATCAGCTGGAAGAACTGGAGCAGAAAGGCTTCATAAGGCCTAGTAGTTCAAACTGGGGTTCTCCAGTTGTATTTGTGAAGAAGCATGATGGTACTTTGAGGATGTGCATTGATTATAGGGAATTAAACAAAGTCACCATTAAAAACAAATACCCACTTCCTAGAATTGATGATCTATTCGATCAATTAAATGGAGCAAAGGTCTTTTCAAGGCTAGATTTAGCCTTTGGGTTTCATCAGATGAAGGTGGAGGAAGAAAGTATTCAGTATACTTCCTTCAACACAAGGTATGGATTATATGAATTTTTGGTGATGCCTTTTGGATTGACAAATGCACCATCATATTTTGTAGATTTAATGAATAGAACATTTAGAGATTTTCTAGACAAATTTGTGGTTGTCTTTATTGATGACATATTAGTGTATTCAAAATCAAAAGGAGAACATGCAAAACACTTGCATCTGGTTTTATCTAGACTGAGGGCACACGATTTAAAAGCCAAATTCTCTAAATGTACATTTTGGCAGAAGGAAGTAAAATTTTTGGGGGACATTGTATCACAACAAGGGGTTAGTGTAGACCCAAATAAGGTGATGGCAGTGCAATCTTGGAGTAGACCCAAATCAATGACTGAGCTGAGGTCATTTTTGGGAATGGCAGGCTATTATAGGAGATTTATAAAAGATTTTGCAAGGATAGCTATCCCATTGACCAAGTTAACTAAAAAGGAGCAACCCTATGTGTGGACAGAGAAGTGTGAACAAGCTTTCATATCACTAAAGAAGGCACTGGTAGAAGCTCCAGTTTTACAAGTGCCAGAGGGTAATGAAGAATTAGTAGTTTACACAGATGCTAGTGGATCTGGATTGGGGGCAGTGCTTATGCAACATGGTAGAGTCATAGCTTATGCATCAAGGCAACTCAAGCCAAATGAAACTAGGTATGCTACACATGACTTAGAACTAGCTGCTGTGGTTTATGCATTAAAACTATGGAGACATTATTTATTAGGTGCTAAGTTTGAATTGTTTACTAATCACAAGTCACTTAAATATTTGTTTTCCCAAAAAGACTTGAACATGAGGCAACATAGGTGGGTAGAATTTCTAGCTGCCTATGATCTTGATATATTGTATACCCCTGGAAAAGCTAATAAAGTAGCAGATGCATTAAGTAGACATCAAGCTAAATTGGCAAGCTTAATGATGGCAGAGTTCAAGGATTTGACAATTCTTAGTGAGGTGGAAGTGAAAGAAGAAACTAGTGTATCAGATAAGACACACAGTAAGATGATTGAATATGGTAAATTAAGCCTTATATCCTTAAAATCAACACTGGTTGATAAAATAGGACAAATGCAGAATCAAGATATAAATTTGAAGGAGAAAGAACATGATATCCCAAGGCATGACAGTGGAAAACTATGAGGTAGATGATAAAGAATACTTAAGGAAAAAGGGGAAACTCTGCATACCAAATGTAGAGGAACTAAAGCAAGAAGTTATGGATGAGCATCACAAAACCAAATATACTATCCATCCAGGTGGTACAAAAATGTACCATGATCTCAAGAGAAATTACTGGTGACCAGGAATGAAAGGAGCAGTAGCAAAATATGTGGCAAATTGCTTGACATGCCAACAAGTAAAGGCAGACTATCAAAGACCCTCAGGCCTATTGCAACCTTTGGAAGTGCCTACTTGGAAATGGGAGAGTATATCAATGGATTTTGTGGATGGTTTGCCAAGAACAAGGAGGGGCAATGATAGTATTTGGGTAGTGGTTGATAGACTCACAAAAACAGCACACTTCATCCCAATAAGTTCAAACAGAAATGCTCACAAGCTAGCTCAATTGTTTGTGAAGGAGATAGTGAGATTGCATGGCATCCCCAAGACTATCATTAGTGATAGAGATACTTTGTTTACTTCAAGGTTTTGGAGTAGCTTTCAAGAAGCTATGGGGACAGAACTAAGCCTAAGCACATCCTACCACCCACAAACAGATGGGCAAACTGAGATTGTTAATAAAGTTTTAGAGGATTTGCTAAGAGCATGCATACTTGATTTTGGAGGCAACTGGGAGGATCATATTTATTTAGCTGAGTTTGCTTATAATAATAGCTACCAGTCCACTATAGGAATGGCTCCATTTGAGGCTTTGTATGGGAAGCCTTGTTTATCTCCTGCATGTTGGATGGAGGCTGGTGAAAGGGTGTTGCTTGGACCAGACCATGTAGAAGAAACTTCTGCAAGAATTGAACTGGTGAGGCAAAGAATGAGAGTAGCTCAAGAGAGACAGAAAGCCTATGCAGATAAAAGGAGAAGGCCAGTAGAATTTGAGGTGGGAGACTATGTGTTTCTCAAAGTTTCACCAATGAGGAAAATATTGAGATTTGGCAAAGCAGGGAAACTGTCACCAAGGTATATAGGACCATATGAAATTGTTCAAAGAATAGCGACTTTAGCTTATAGGTTGAAGTTACCAGAGGAATTGAGCAAAATACATGATGTATTTCATGTATCCCAATTGAGAAAATGGGTGCATGATAAAGAGTCCATTCTTGAATCTCCTACACATGTTGAAATTCAAGAAAATCTGGTTTATAAAAAGGAACCAGTGGGCATTGTGGCTAGAGAAGAAAAGAAACTGAGAAATAAAATAATTAAACTAGTTAAAATCCAATGGAGTTTGGATGGGAATGATTGCACTTGGGAGGCTGAAGAGAGGATAAAGGATAAATATCCTAAGCTGTTTTCTGCTTGAGGTATGTTTAAAAAATTATTATGAGACTTTAAAATTATTTATGTATGTTTGATTGATTGAGAATGAATGAGTTCCTGAAATTTCATTTAATAGAAATTAAGCTTTGTATACATTTGGATGGAAATGTATGAGAGAATAATTGTGGGACACAATTCCTTTAAGGAGGAGAGTATGTGAAGACCCAAATTATTGAGATTAGAATAATTAGATTAAAAAAAAGAAAACTTTCAAAACCAAATATATATATGTAGTCTGAAGATAAATATTGAGAATGAGTTAAAAGTAATAATAGTTAAATTGAGTAAGTCTTATATTCACATGTATACATATACATATATATATCTTGAATATAAATAGTAATAAGAAATGGTATTTCAGAGGGAAGAGGATATATAACTGAGTGTATATATGGACATATGTTACCATATGTTGTATTTATATATATACCTAGAAAGAATAAACATAAGGTAAATAAGGAAAGAACACCAGGGTAATTAAGAATATGAATACATTTACATATCAAGAGAAAACAGATGGTTTGAAATATTAACCAGAGGTTAATTGATAAAGAGGATATACATATATATATTACAGTTTAACATAAAGCAAAAAAAATAATTCTGTAAAGAGAAAATTGTTTTCAACAATTAAGTAAGGAGAAAATGATATATTCTTTGATAAATTAAAATGATTTAAAAACCAGTTTTATATTAGTTATACATAAGTAAAATTTTGAAAGAAGTCAAGAGTAAACAAATAGGCTGAGGTAATAGCTAGGAATGGAAAATAACTCGGGCATAATAAAAGGTATTAAAAAAAAAGATAAGCCACATGAAAATAATATACAAGTGAAACATGCAAATTGCATGTACACAGGGAAAAGCAGTGGATAACTGCTTTTACCAGAAATAGAAACCAGGGGAAAATGGCACATTTAGCCATAACAGCACACACATAATTCTTTGAGTGATGTGAGGATAAAAGGGGTTTTTCCCTTCAGTAAAACCCTAGTAAAAATGATTTAAATCAAGAAAAGAAGCAGAGGTTTTTCTCTGAGGGAAAACAGAAACATATTGAAAAAAAGAAGAAGAACATACACTGTTTGCAAGCTTAGGCAATCTCGGGGAAAAAGAAGGGAGAGGTGAGTGATTAATCAATCTCATGAGGCTAAGGCATTAAGACCCAAGTTAAGGGCAGCCATTTTATTTTCTTTTGTGCTTGATCAACTTGTTTTTCTTTCTCTGAATTAATGAATGCTGAGCATGGTTGGTGTATTGATAAATCTTTGGTTGATGCTTTGATATGTTTCATTTGATAGTTTGATAATAGTAATGCCATGATCTCTGAGATGGATCCAGTATCATGAACCATCAGTTTGTATTTATGATAGTAAGATAAATACAATTTTATTATGAAGTAGGGTAAAATTGAAAGATAAGCCAGGCAGTGTGAACAAAGGAGGTTCATGCTTATGTCTAGTTTGTTTTAAATTAGGGATGAACAATGCAATGAATTATTCATGTGCTGATTTGTTCAGATCTAAGGTGAAAAATGTTTTAAGGGTTTTTCTCTAAAAACCTTACCCTATGTTCACAATAGAATTAAGCATAAGAACTTTTAATGGAACTCTACTGGATTTGTTAAGAGATCATGACATTCTGGAATATAGGAGTATACAAGTGATAAAACAAATTTTGAATGAGACAACTGGAAAGAAAAATGAAATGAAAACATGATTTTCATGAATGAATATAGGGTAAGTTGAAATCCCTGAGTAAGATTAACTCTCTCTGATTCATAGAAAAAGAAAGAAAGTAAAAGCAATTCAGGAGTTAATAAATCTTTCTGAAATAAGAAATGAGACTGGTCACTAGATTATAAAACTAATCTAGGAGAAAAGCCTTGATCTATTCATCATAAGGAGTATGATGGGTATGTGCATGACTTGTTTAAGTCCTATAGGCCTTTGTGCAGGGGTTAACAGAATTGAGTCCCTTGCAATGCACACATGGTGTTCAATGGCAAAAGAGACATGACCAAATTAAATTGATAAATCAAGTTTTGAAGTTGAACTATGGAAATTAAAATGAGTTAATTCCATAAGAGTGTGTGTACATGTATACTGTATTGAATGATTGAATGGTTGCTTGTGTGCATGATTGTGGTAGGAGCTTAGATACATACATATATATATATCCAGTTGCATCATGAATCCAAATTGCTTCAAGCATATTGATACTCTGCACTACAATTTAAAAATGACAAGATATTACATTTTGATTTCACTCATACCATAATTATATTCTGACCCTATTTGTTGCTTTGTAACATCTGGGGTGTCTCATTTTTATGGAGGCAGCTCTAGATATTGCTGCAGGAAAGGAAGCATAGGAAACTTGTATGCATGGACAATTGAAGACTTACTTGCATTTAGAATGTTTAAGGAGTTTGGCAGATTTGTTGTAATAATTAGGCCGAGCCAAAAATATCATTATGGTTTAAGTATTTTCTGGATTGTTATGTGTTTGTTTTTCTGAGAAGAGAACTTGTAGGAATTTTTAAGTATTATATATATGCATATTGGGTTTCTGTTTTAAGAATTTGATCTACATGTCTCTGGTAAAGTAAGATATAGGAGATCATGCCATGTAATTTGATATGTGCTCATGTCTCCTTTAGTAAGGTCAGATGAACTTTTAAAATGGTAGAGTTGAAACAATCATAGGGAGAAAGGAATATAGCACTATCAATGAATCTTGTAAAGGTTGAGTTGAACCTAAATTGGCTAACCAGTAAGGCTTAACCATGACTTATAATTGATATAAGCCTATGCTAAGGCTGGAAGGCATAGCCTGTAATCTGGTTAGAGCATTTGATTTTCCAGTGAAAACTTGTATTGCTTGGTGTAATAAGCTCATATGCATGCTTGGTACTTGTAGACTTCACTGCAATTATACTTAACTAATTCCTATTATCTAGATACTTAATTCAAATCTGGTAGTATCGGGCCATGATCAAAACCTGTGGTATATGGTAGATGCATATGGTCTTGTTTGTAATGAGCAATTCCATCATTCAATAGAATAGTGACTACTATCATTGTTCTCTTTCATAGAAAACATTAGATGTCTTCATCATAAGTTCACCTGGAAGTCTTGCATTTTGTCTGATCCTTTTTGTTTACTTTGCCTTAAGCATACTGACTGCACACATGATCTTAGCCTCTGTTTAGCATTATAGTTTGAGTTAGCACTTTGATCTGACTGTATTGTTTTCCTCTGCTTAGCCTTTAAATTAGTTTATCATTTCAACATTCACATGATTATTGCAACTTTATAAATCAAAGCATGGATATTTCACCTGATATAAAAGTTGTTCGAAATTAAAATGAGTAACAAAAGCCAAACTAATAAGCATAAGTTAGGTTGAACACCTTTTACTTAATATAGAACAATAAGTATCAGATTACAAAATCCCAGGATTAAAAGGTATGGCTTGTAAATTCAGGACTCAATTAATTTGTGAGGTAGAACAAGAAAATAAGAGAACTAGGATATCTAATCCTAAAGTTAATCAAGCTTGAGTTCTAAAAAGAAATATATATATATATATATATATGATAAATAGAAATGGCTATGTGACACCAAATCTCTAATATGAGAAATAAGGTGGGAATGAGTTACTTTGCTGTTTTAATCACTCTGATAAGCAAAGAACCATTTATATATCTTCATATATATAAATGATAGAATTTATTTAAATACTGATATATTTATATTAGTAAAAATTCAGGATCTTGGGAAATTAAATTAAGAGAAGTGATCCATTGAAAAGTATATATATATATACATTGTAAAAAAAATCTAACAGAAAATTCACTATAAATAAATGATAAGAGAAGTGGGTCACTTCAAGATGTTTACGGGTTTTGACATCTCCTATCCAGTGTCTAACGTGAGTGCAGTAACTTAAGAAATGTTCAGGATTTCCATCTCTTAAGGATCTGTTAAACTATCTACTATGTAGTAAAATACGCTATTATAATAGTGTCTACAGTAAAGTATTAAAATAGTGTTAAGGCGTTACCCATATCCCCCTTAACACATTTTTATATATTGTCGTAGTCCATACAAATACTGTAAACTCCATTCGCAAGTGGGCTATCAGGGAGCACTCCATAGGTACAACACAAAACAAACTCGTAGAAGGCGCTCTAGGGCATGTGAACACGGCACTCGAGGCAATGCCAGGGTAGATATACCAATTGCGGATTTAGACTGGTGGTAATGTATAGCAGCTACTACCGCCCACCTCGGACACCTCCCAAATCCAAATCAAGGTTGGCTACCAAATCAATCACAAAGTAATAGAATGGTATCGAAGAAATGTGCCCGATTGGAGGTGCGACCTCACTTGGCCCGGCGTGGCTCCTGTTTTAGTCACATCTAAGCTGATTCACGGGAGTCAGGGTCACATCATACCTTATACCGAAATCATTCACCAAACCATCCTACTTCATTTCTGGAATCTCCACCACATACACAGTTGTTAAAGTGGTTTTCGATATTGGCAGAGAGTATGACAATATCTGATCCCGGTCTCTTTAACAACCAAACGCTTATTTCACACCGGATGGTTCTTTTACATTTCAAAATGTCAATTCACAGTTTATATCAAAATATCATATTCTCAAAACCATATCACTTTCAAAATTATATTCACTTCTGAAATCATATTTCAAAACGGGTTAAATCCATTTTCAAGGTCATCATATTAAATCAAATATGTCATTTAAATCCCAACTTAGGTTATAATGTCATTTAACCATATTCACTTTAAACTACTGAATTTGAATATTAACACTTCCCCTTTACTAAGTCTGAAATTTAGAAAATAGTTTAAATAGTTAGAAATAGTTAAATACTCTAAATAGTCTGATTTTAGATTAAAGATACTATTAAATTAATATAAGATAGTTAAATAGATTTAAAATAGATTAAATAAAATTTAAATAGATTAAATAGCTTTAAAATAGATTAATTAGATTTAAAATAAGTTAAAATGGGTTAATTAGTTTTAAAATAAATTAAATAGTTTAAAATAGGCTAAATGATTTAATATAGTTAATATCAGTTAAAGTATAAAAATTTGAAAATCTTGAAATTTAGAATCTTTAAAATAATATATTTTTAAAACAGTTTATATTAAAAACATGAATTTGAAATTTATATCAGTTTAAACTATTTATTTCATTTCAACACATTTGGACTATTTTATATTTCCCAAAACTCCAATTTCAAATCTTACAATTCACATTCTCAATAAAATATTTAATTATGTATCGCTTCTAATCCGTGTTTCAAATATCAATTTAAATTATTCCAATTTCAATACATTTTCAATACATTACAAAGTTATATTTCAAACAATTCAAATAACCCAATTCCGATAAATTTCACTTATATTCCAAATTCAACTTTGAAAATTTCAATTTAATTCTTTTAACAATTTCTTTAAACCAATTCCAATTTTAACATACAACTTGAATTTCGATAATAATTCAATTTATATAAATCAAATTTTTATTTCAAAATATCATTTAACAGGATTCAAAAATTAAGGATTTAAAATCATTTAATTTAACCAATACGGTGTACGTATATAATTCTCTACCCTAGGGTCAAGTGATACGGATATTTATCATTTCAATCCACAATTTAAAATTTTATGGTTATATATCTTTTCAAACTGCAATCCCGAATTAAATATAAAAATCCATAAAATCGCTCGAGTCTATCATTTCAACCCATAACGATTTTTCCTAATCTACAGATCGTTCGGGTATATATCATTTCAACCCATAGCAATTTTCCAAATAATAACTAAGGAACTTGCAGAGTGATAACATTTTATAAATCAACATAACATCAAATCAACCAATATCAACAACCAAACATTCATCATAATCATCCAATTCAACCAAATAAAATTACAACAAATAACTGATTATTATATATAGGTAATTAACTGGCAATTTAAATTCAATAATAAATTAAATGACAATTTAATTCAAAATAAATCCAAATTAACAAAAATAGCAATTTAAATATACCAAGCAGCCATAAATAAATTCCTAATCACATCATAAATTTAATATAACTAACATAAGAAATTTTAGAAGTTGTGAGTGGGTTAAAACACCCGGGTTAAAACACTCACCTTCGATTTTAAATCGATTTAAAATCCAATTTAGGGCCCAAATTCAAACGATCTCAGAATTTGTCCAAACAAACGTCAAAATGCCCGCAATTTCGATACGATCCCAATGCAAGAAACCGCGTGTAAATCGGACCTCGTATGTAATAGTTATTGCGATTAGAACATTTATAGTTTGAATTAAATTAAATAAAAATAATATATAATTTTACCACGTCACCACGCTTACAGGAAACCCTAACAGCCAACGTACATCACGCACGCGACCTGTAGCCGCCACCAATCGCCTTGCCGTCGCCGCCTCCTGGAGCACTTGCAGGGAGATCCACGCACGCCCCACGACAAAGCACTTCAGGCCGACCATCCTCCTTAGCACGCGGTTGCCTCCGACATCCAGAAGAAGCTCCACCACCACTGGCTTTCAACGTCGTTTTTGGCGAATCCTGACACCTACGACCAAAAGCAAACCACTAGATCGACTGCCTCTTGCCTCCTCTACACGCTTGAACTCTCTGATCGACCAAACAACGAAGATCCACCGTCCAAATTTGAAACCCTAGAACGGTCAGTCAGGATTAAATCAACTATTTCTGGTCAAACTATGATGCGAATCGAAAACCAAACTACAGATTTGGATTACGCTCGTCGAGAGCTTCAAAACGATATATAATTCGATATATTTTGAGGATTTTGAAATTTGGATTTGGTTTTGAAATTGAATTTGAGGGTTTGGGAATTGGAGTTTGTTTCTGCCATTGGAAAGGAGAAGCCAGAGAGAATTGTATGTATAGAAATAAGAAATAGAAAGACTACTAGGGTTTATAATAGGTTATTTATAGGCAGATCAGAAATAAAACGAATGGACAAGATTGATTCGAAAGTTGAATGATAAATCATCCGAAAAGCCCATTCTGTTTCCGGAATTAAAATGGGTCATCCCATATATCAAAATAGATGTTTCCAATAGTTTTAAAATCAACGGAACAAGTTTCAATTCCTAATTCCATCGTATGAAGAAATTATGTTAAAATCAGCTTATTTCAAATTGATTTCAATTAAATTAATTTCTAGGCGTTTCAAGCCCGTACGATCAAACGACAAGTCTGATCGATACGAAAGTTGAAATCCTACAATAATTCACTGTTACATATCCGATGAAACTGGTTTCGTCGAAATCCGAGTCAGTTGCCAAAATGGCTATTTTCATATTAATTAAATAAATTAATATTAAATTAAATTAAATCACTTTTTAAATTCTGATTCTATAATTAACAAATTTTATCACTTTTGATTACTTAGACATTTATAAAAATTTAAAACAAATTTCCATGTTAATTAAATTTTAATTATTTCACTAATTACCATGTTTACTTTCAATTTCAATAAATTCAGTAATTATAAATTTAATTTCCAACAATTTCATTAAATTGACCTTTCATTCTAATATTCAATCCATTATTATCAAATGGATGAAATTAACATTGGTTCACGATTTATTACATTAATATTTTACAATTTCATCCAAATTTCTATTAACGTAGTATTTAATTCCATTTAATTGCAATAGATCCAATTATTATAATTTAAATTCCAATAATTTGATTAATTTGATTTCAAAGCTTTCTATCCAATCCTTGACTGTTGTATGTATACATTTAACGTAGGTTTCTATCTAATTACATTCATATTCTACGGTCATTGTCTTAATCCATTTTAATGCTATATCTAATTTCATTCATTGCAATTGATTTCCAATTTAATTTAACTGACTAAATAAATAGGTAACATATAATAATTGTTACCATTAACTTTTAATCACACTTATAAGTTATTTTTAACAAACAAATGTTACAATTACTTACATAACACTGATTTTATTCAATTACATTAATTATATACTATTCCATTAATTAATTCAATACTTACATTTGGTTTCTTATATTCAATTTAAAATCAAGCATAACATTTTAAATCATTTTAATTAATTGGAATTACATACAAATTGTAAATGATTAACTTTAATTAACATTGTTGCATTTCATTTTAGTTATTATTTCATTAAATAGTATATAAATTTTTATTTCTCCCTATTATTAAATCACTAAACTTATTAAATTAACTATTTTTATTTATCGAAAATTACGGGTCGTTACACCAAATTTGTTTTTCCAAATATCACTATTTCGAGATTTTTCTCCCTTCAGTAAAAAGTTTGTATCCTTCGTCATCTCATTATCTTCCTCCGAAAGTAAAAACCACCAAATTCTTGTTACTTTGAAAATCATGACTAAATCACATAAATTATTATAAATTACCAAATTCAAATATGTGGTTTTTTGCATCATTTTAGATCTATGGTGTGAAGGATATTGAGTTTTGTTGTAGCGAAGTGGAGCCGTGTGCATGTGTTCGAAGAGAAGAGGAATAGGAAGAAAACATCGTACAGGTGAGTTTTATACTCATGAAATCTATGTTTAATATTCAATCCTATATGTTTGTGCTTGAATTGTGATGATATAAGTAGGCAGTGTGTTGTGAGAAAGGAGTGTGATGAAATAGTTGAATCGAAGGATGTCAAAACGTTTGAATTTGATGTACGTAAAAGCAAAATGCACTAGGTTCCGATCCACCCTTAGAGTCCTCCGGTCGACCATGACCAATCGATCGATGGTCGATCGATGACCGTGTTTGTCTTAAAAAGGATAATTTTTTTTAAATAAGTATAAATAAATAAAAATATGACATGTTATATGCAATTAAAATATACCAAAAACAAATGTATGAAATGTATTTGTAAAGTTTATTTGAGAATTTATAAATGTAATATTTATTGATTTTAAAAAATTAACTAATTAAAGTATGAATTAGTCATTCGCTTTTAAAAATCATATAAAACCATTGTACATATATTCTGATAAATAAGGAATGTATTCTTAATTAATATTTAAATATTTAGAACCGGTTACTAAAGTTAATTGGAGTTATGTTATGTGTTTTAAAATATTTAAAAAGCACTCGGATATTTAATTTAACTCTATAAATGGATATTAATGTTTTCCTGTGTTATTATGAGATTAATGTAGTGGATGTTTCATTATTTGATAGTTAAAATAAATCATATATGCGAGTTTAGGAATTGATATTTTATTCTATGTTTGGAAATATAATTTATTAGATTAAAAATTGTTATTAACTTATTAAAGAGAATATATTCTGGTTTGAAATGTATATTTAAAGGTTTTGTATATATATAACACTTGGAAAATATTTAGTTATTATTAATTAAGGTTCTAGTATCGTGAAGTATTATTCATATTTAGTAAACTTAAATATAAATATTCTTTGTGTGTGTATTTGATTGATAAGAATTCACGCTGTATTTCAGATTACTCATCTTCTCTATACTAATTTTGATGTTATGAGTGATTCATCATTGAGATGGATTCAATTGATGATTTAAGATGTGATATGGTCCATGATATGATTTTGTTATATTTAATTCTATGTGACGAAAAATTTGAATAAACGGAGTTATAATACCATTTGGTATGGGGAATTCGATAATATTTCTCTGGTTATTCTTTGAACTCGTTATATAGAATATTATGTAGATTGAGTGTGACTAATAAGCAATGAATAAATGTTTGAGTATCATGTAGCAGTATGTGAAGCTATTGTGATATTTATGTGATTATTTTTGTAAGTAGATAACACTCACGTGACGGAAATAATGTTATGAGTGTAAGGTGATACATGTAGTAATGAGTATGACTTCAAGCCTATATTCAACTAGTAATTCTATGTGCCTAATGGTGAGCATGACTTTATGTCTATATTTATCAGTTCTATGCACCAATGTTATGATGTGCTCCTTTTATTAGCATTGGAGAGAACCAGATGGCCAGAATTCACCCTAGCAGCCTATCGTGGGGTCACGCCCCAAATCCGTGACATTCTATATTTATATAGCTACATGCTTTCGCTTCATGCACTCACCCCTGTATCACCTAGACTAGTAGTCTGTTATCTATAGGGGCTGGATTCGGGTCGTGGCTTAAGAGTCCTCGCATTGACGAGCACATCGGAGGATACATGTCATGATACCGTTATGATAACTAAGACTGTAGAGACTTCGTGACTACAGAGCTAGCTTTGTGGTATTAGTCTCCTTTCTGGTACTAATAGAGTAATAGTTTGGCATATATTATCGATACACCTCATTTTATTATAGATATGGGTTAGATGACCAACATACTGTTATAAACATGGCTCTATTTGTATTACGTGTCTATCGTACAGTCATTCCCCATCACGATATATTCTGATAGTTTATATATGAGAAGATGCGATTATACCCGTGATAGATGTCCAGAGTATAGTTGATTCTTAGTATATTGATATGCAGCTTATCATATCCTATATTCATGTATTGATGATGATGTTTTATCGAGATTGAGAGATATAATTGGGCAATGCTATGTGCTAGCATGGTATACTTAATGGTATCTAATTTATCTATGTTTTCTGGATTTATATAGAATTTTTGGATATATATGATTCACTCATTCATGTTGATTCTATTATTTCTGATTTGGTGTGTTTCTATATGGATGATGACATCTTTTTATATCTAAGCTAGTTGCTTTGTATGGTTTTGAGTTATTTGTGTGATGTGATGTGATGCTTTGATGGTTATCAATGATAATTTAACTGTATTTCATGCACACATTTCCATATTTATTTATATATATATATATATGTGTGTGTGTGTGTGTATACACACACGTGCGTGCATACACATATATATATATATATATATATATATATTGACATGTCATCTGACGTTTTGAGTATCTTGTTAGTGTTATCATATTATTATTTCTTGTTTATACTATGTTACCCATATTATGGATTCTTGATTAGACACAATCTGACCTATGTGTTATTATGTAATATTCGAGTCAGTCCGAGACATTTCAGGTACAGGGATGATATGACCTGCATGAGTTTTATTGAGCCTAGTGGAGACATATATTAGGATTGTTACATGACATTTAGGTGACTCTGATTCGTTATATATATATGATGTCGTATGGTATATTGATCGCATAACATTGTATTATGATAGTTGACGTTTGAGATATTTGTATCCATACAGTATCATATATTATTGTCGTGATTGACTCTGTGTTCTCTGTTGTTTACTAAATATTATGTATTGTTCTAGCATGGAGGCACAATGTAACGACCCGCAAATCCACACAATTCAAGCTGACAATAAACCACACATGTCCAACCCAAATTGAATGGAAAGACGGATAGTTATGGGATAGAAAGAAGAAAGAAGAAGAGAAGAAGAGGAAAAACAACGTAGAATCTAACAATTGCAGCGGAACAATATATAATATAATATCATTGATCTTTACAAAGAGAAACTGTAATATACATACATCAAATCAGAGCACACAAATAACCAATCACTATCATCAGCCTGGACAGTTATAACAACCTGTCCTCACAAATGTTGATAATTTCAACAACAATGCAGTGGAAAATAAACATATACGTAAATACGACTTGAAGACCTCCGACTCGTCTCCTAAGCTCCAACGCATCTAGAAGCAATCTGTAAATATACTCGGTCTGACCTAAGCATTATAATAAAATAACATCCGAGTCGGTCTATTAAACCAATGTAAGAAAACACACCCATTTGGATTTTTAAAGTTAACAAACTCTTTCGAAATAAAGGTATCTCATAAGATCATGTCGCACATAAACATGGACGGGTTTTCACCTAATGATAACCAAAACATTTTCTATAGAAAATCCATTGATATTATAATAGTGTCTAGAGTACAAATACTTATTAATCATAGCCAAAATCGTTACATTAATTAAATTCTAGCATACTAGGTTCTACAATCAAAACCATAAAGGCACGTATTAGAGAATGGATTCCATACAATGACAAGGTAAGGAACTACCTTCCGATGGTACATCTCTAGAAAAAATGTACCAGGGTTTGACAAGAACATCTTGTACCCCTGCCACACAAGATTGGCCTATCATTTGACTAGTAGTATCGAATATGATCACCCCTTTCGTTAATGGGCCCAAAGCATACATGAGTAGGTAGTAATCGATCTAGAGTTTGGGATAACCATACCCTGATGGGAGCGACCCACTTGGCCCTGTTGCACTCCCAATTTTTGTCATTTCCCAGTTGATGAGGTGTGAGGCTAAGTTTTACCTTTATATAAGATTTCCTACTTGGAATACTAACACTGCCCTCCAGGAAATAATGCAATGTTAGCATTTATCGATACAAGTTTGTTCTGGGACTGAACGAAACCGAAGGCACCACTTCTACTACATCCATTTTGGAATCATCCTCAGATTAGTAGCAACTAGCCCTTGCACTTCAAAATGCTCTCTTTCGATTATCTTTAAGATATTCCAATTCAAAATGCTTATGTTGGTTCGAAGTGGGTTTCAGATAAAAGATTTGGTCCTGGTCTCTTCGATCCGACATCGATAATTTAAAACCGGCCAATATTTGATAGTCGGTTATTTAACTATCAAATAAACAAACAATGCAACCAGAGGTTTAATTTTCTATGGGAAATAACACTGGTTAAGTACAAAGCAACTCTGGGCTTCTTAAATTAATCATTCCAAAAAATTTAAAACCACTTTGTAAATCCTTATATCAATACCACTTTCACGAAGATTATATATTTCACAAAACCCGACCCTACACTTTCCAATACTTTGAAAATATTCACATACTTAACTCAACTGTATGAGTATATTCACAACCCATTTCATCTTAAAAACTTAGGAAAATTTTCCATAAACTTAGTTTAACAGTATAAGTATATTCACAAATCTTAAGGAAGATTCTTTTTTTTAAATCACACTTATTAGGTTTAAAACAATGTCCTTTAAAAACATTAGTACCAATAAACCCAAACACTTTCTTTTTTACAGGTCTCTTTCATAATTTCAACTCCATTCCAAAATTTCCTTTCAAAACTTTATCTATAAATTTCTTTATAAATATATTTAGGCCATAACTATAGATTTCTTTATAAAATTTCCAAATTTATTTGATAACTCCACTATAAACCTCCTTGTACTATTCATAAACTCTTTATAAAACTTATTTTATAAATAGTCATTTATAACTTATTTTATAAAACTTCTTATAAAAAAATATTAATTATAATTCCTTTTTAATTTCCAAATCCATTTAACAACTCCTTTATAAACAACCTTATATATTATTTATAAAACCTCTATTATAAAACTTCGTTTATAAAATATCATTTGTAAGCTCATTTTATAAATTCTAGATTAATTTCTACAACTACTTTACAAAACCAAACCCCAACTATAAAACAGAATTCCTTTTAAAACAAATTCTCCAACATAACACCAAACTCTACACATAGACAATTTCCAAAACACACTTATAACTCATATAGTTTGCATAACCAGGCCACTTCAAATATTGAAATACTTCCTAATGGACTTCATTTCCTCTTTTTCCACACTGACATCGATTTCCATTTTATAAGATATCACTTATAACCCCACTCCTCTTATTCCATAAAACACATTTCATAAATCCATCTCCACTTATGAAATAATACTTCTAATATATTTCCTTTTATGACCTATTATACAAAATGATTCACAACTATTACTTTAAATATTCTGATATCCTTTTGAACCACGAAATTCCCTTTAAAAATAAAAGATAACCTTTTAAATTTGTCTTTTTAAAATAAAAAATATATGATTGTTATAATTTCTCCGAAAACCAGTACTCCTCAAATAATTATTTAAAATACTTCTTATATGTATGTAAATTTAAAAAGAACAAATAAGAAGTTGAAAACAAATATAAAGTTTTAAAAACACTTTTAATTTATAATATCACATAATTTCCAAAAAAAATAGAATCAACTATTTTTCTAAAACAAAATTCCGCATCTAATTATAAATCCACAGTTGTGATTTTATCTCTCCGATCCATCCAATAATAATAGTTCCCTTAATTTATAAAACATCGTTTATAAATCTATCCTTTTATTTATAAAATACGATTTTACAATCTTCACTTTATTTGTAAAATGTCACTTTTATACCTTATCACATTTATAACCACATTTATAAATAAATCTTAATATATGCATATATGTATATGTATCACTTTATATGAAATGGTTAATAAATATTTATACCAAAATATTACTATCTTCTTTTTAAAACTGTATTCCTTTTTTACAAAAGACGGACTTATTTTTAATATTTTAAAAGTCTTTACTTTATAGTTCCAAAATCCCAATTTAAAATATTTTATAAAACTATTAATTTATAATATTTAAAAATCATACCTTTTATTTGAAAATAAATTCCTTCTTTGAATAAATGTAATACCCTGCATTTTTATATAATTAAAAATAAATTTAATTGATAATTATGAAAATAGTGAAAAATGAATTTTAGCTAATGTTGGAATTTGACAACGAAACTTATACCATTGTGTTCGTGAGGAATTTTCTGATCAACTTCCATATACAATGTTTTCTGAGTGGACTTCAAACGGAGAAGTTATAGCCGTTTGAAGTTTTAGCGTCAGAAACAATTACATATGCAAACATAGAAATTTCAACAATTATAAACATTTGCATTAATTCATAGGATATTCATAAAAGTAGTAACAAATTTATTATGTTTGTAATGAACGTAAATTATTAAGAGAAATAGATGTAAGAGGAAAAAAATACGGGGAATAATTAACATTACAAACAAAATCAACTATAAAGTGCAATTAATTAATATGTGAATTAATATTGAAGGTTAATATATAACGTGTGTGTATGTGTGTATATCAGATCCCTCAATTTAAAGAGGTTTACATATAAATGAAACAAATAAATGTTCAAATTCAAATATGGATAAAAAAAATATGCATATTAAAAATATATGTTAATTGAATGGTGGAATTAATTGACATGCCAATTAATGAAACGTTACAATGTGTAAAATATTAATTAAGGAAATTAACTAATAGAAGTGACATGTTAATCTATTAATGGGGCTATTAATTAGGATTGTAACGTAAGCAGTAGAAAATGTCAATTAATAAGGAAAAGAAATAATAGTTGACCTAGATTTGAATGTGTAAATTTAGACAGTATATTGCTGCACATAAAAATTAATTGAAGGATCAATCAAGTAGAGGATTAATTAGATAATTGGTAGGCTACATCTATTTAAGAGAGAATGTAATGTAATTCGTTCTATCAGCCGTCACTTTCTTCGTCCCTCTCTTACAGTAAACAATGGCTTCTTTCTTCATTCTTTTCTCATATTTCTCACAAATCTTCACCAAATAAATCCAAATAAAATATATGTGAACAAAATAGAGGAATTGTAACAAATTAAAGGAGAGAAGTTGTAGAACGGCGTAGTAATTTTAGAAGATAGAGATTTAAAGCTAAGAACGACAGGTTAGTGGATTTAATTAATATATCTTTTATGTTTATAATATATTATCGTTAGATTCCCATTAAATAATTTTATTCGGTATTTATTTCAGTAATTAATTATGTTAATTAGTTATGCTAAAAATGTAAATTGTATAAGAAAGCTTATATTAATTAATATTAGGTTTGACAGTTAGAGAAAGGCATAAGCCTAAAAGTTAGAAATTTACAGTTATTTACATCTTTAAAAGTTGAAATTTAGTCTGTAAATGTTAGCTTCTTTTTATTCCTTTTTACGCGAATAAATTAGTTAAAGAGAAAAATTCGCAAATACGGACTAAAATATAAAGAACACTAGATTTACCAAAATTAGATGTAAAATAAAAAAAGCTGAAATAAAACGAGAAAAATAGAAATTTGCAGTAAATTATGCTAAAACGGGGAAAAATAAATAAAAAGGGAAAATCTAATAACTTGATTTGGAAGTAAGTGATAGAGTAATTGGTTGGTTTAGAAAAGAGAATACATTTATATAGTTTAATATTTAAAAGATAACGATAAACATAATTGCAAGAATAAAAGAAAGAAAAGGGGAATTAGTGTAAAATAGAGAAACTGCTGTATTTTACACTATTCAAAAAGTAAAGCAACAATAAAAGAGATATCTTGCTGTTACGGATTATTGTTTATAGCATTATCTGGTATTAAAATATGGAAATGGATTTTTAGCACAGATTTTGTAACTAACCAAATAGAATAGAACTACTTCCTAGAATATAAGAAGTTAAAGTGAAGAATTAAAGGAATTAAAGAAGAAATCAAGTTAATTATTAGACAAGACTAAAAGCTCTGCATTTACTGCGTAGATAATAGAATAAAGTAAAGCAGTTATTATGATAAGTAAATTTGTGACAATCGGACGTAGTCCCAAGCCAAGATTGTCATATAACATAAGAGAATTATAGAGAATTCAATATTATAATAAAAGAAGACAGAATATAATAGAAAAGAGACACTTGTAATTATATTTATAATATATAGATTATAAAAGAGAATAAAAGAGACAATTACAAGTAAAATTATAACATAGGTTATAATTAAGTAGAAAGAACGGTAAAGGCTTATTTTAAGACTTAAATGGAGTTAATAAGCAAATAAAGCAGAAATAATAGAAGTGACTTATTATAATAAACTTAGATCTTGGATTAAGTTAATAAGCAAGATAATAGAAGTGGCACATGCCAATAGCATTCCCTTTCAGTCAGGAACTGATGGTCTCACAATAGTTATGTGAGGCTGGGACAAGATTATGCTAATTAGGGTAAATAAGTAGCCAACAGAATAAGAAAAGTAAACTAAACGCAAAATAAAAGACTAGACTTAGGGTCTAATAACAGAGTAAGATGCGTTTGGAGCAGCCCAAAGGATGAAGAGCCTAACAAAGCATTTCATCACAGATTTCAGCATGGAAGAAGCACGTCCAACTTTGTTATTTTAGGCTAGAAGGAAGTACGAGACTTCAACGGGACATAAGGGTACTCTAGGATGGCCCTCTGGGGTAGGCATAGCGAAGCAGTCCTCCAGAGGCAGGTCTGTAGGTGTTCCATCAAAAGAGTATGCCTCGACTGCTTTTTGCATGGCAGGACCATTGTAGGCAGTCAAATGGGGTTGATGTTTGGAGTAGGATATTTGTATATCCCCGTACTTGCAAGTAAGTTTTAGTGGGAAGGAGTCGTATGCGGATATCTGGCCAGCATCAAAACCAAGAAGCGAGTTCGGGAAAGACTAGAGTTAAACCAACAGTCCAATGAACCTTTCACTATCGAGACATTGGATGAGGGGCGCCGCCAATTGGATGTCTAGATTGTTTGCAGTAGGGCACAACCACTTAGCTCTTTAGAGGTCTTTCGATTAGTTGAGGGGTGGCTGCATGGGGCCATAGCCATGATAAGAAATGAGACAGACCAAATAGAATATCTGTATTGTAGGCCTAACAAGGCAGTCCTTTACAAAAATAGAAAATCCCCGATTGAGTTCAGTACAAGGTAGACCTTGTTAAGTAGGATTCAGGAAGTAGACAGAACGATTATGTATAGTCCTCAAGGTACGCATTGGGTGGTACATAGTGGATGTCTGAGCATTAGTATAGACTAGTGCGGACACAGTTTTACGTTTTCATAGTAGACGACGGAACATCTGTATTGTAGGCCTTACGAGGCAGTCCTTTATAGATGTAGTCACAGAACGCTATATGAGCAAGATGATGGAGTCCTTTGCGAGGAGGATACGGAAGGTACTATGGGTAGTACCTAGGACCGATGCGATCGTTGGGCATATAGCTACATATATATCAGTTATTAAGTTTTAATCTTCTAGGGAGTGGATAGGCACGATCCACGCACAGAGGCGAGAGTATTATAAACCCAATGAACCTAATATAACAGTAAATGGAAATCAAACAGTATATGTAGAATTAAGCTTAGAAGTTTATAATTTGACCATTCACCAGAACTTTAGTTCTAACCCCCTCCTCATAACATCCTACAGGTTAGGTAGATGGTAGAGACTTTCCAACTTTGAGACACTTGTTTGGAAAGTGTTATTATATTGGTGAGTATTTACTTACTATTATATTTTAGTCACTTCCGCTGTGAGATATTTATTGAGCTCTAATATTTTTGTCTTTGCCTATTTGCAGGATACCAGATACCCAACTAGGGCTTCAGTGGACTTGGATTTTAGCATTTTTGCGGAAAATCCGGACCCACTGGAATTCGGGTTGTTACATTTGGTATCAGAGCCTAGGTTTAGGATTCCTAAGTAGATAGGGAGTGAACGTATTTGTATTTTTGAATAAAATATAAATATATTATGTACTAAAATCCAAATAGTCCCCTATTATAGATTTTGACATATGGAAAGTTTTTAGATAGTTTGCTAGTTGGGCTTGGGATGACCCAAGTATGTTGAGCCCTATGTTAATTACCGATTTATAGCATACATATAAGCCATGTTTTGAGAGAAGATTAGTATCCATGTAACGACCGCCCATGACCCCTGCACCGAATCTAGAGATAGTGCGCTGTAAAGTGTGCCAGGCGACCATGGACGATTGTCAGGGTAGATTAAAACAACAGAATCTATCGTATTACTCACAGCGCATGGACAAAATACAATAGAACATATGTATAGTGAAGCTTTACAGAACAAAATGACATCATATAAAACTCCATAGTAGTTGAATACAATCATCCAAATAGTCAATACATCAAGCCTCACTACATATCTCTCAGAGAATACAAAACAGCGGAATATCCAGTACATATAATAAGAAGATAATATGCAACCCTCCAGCTCGTCTTCGATATCAGCATCGTGAGAAGAGGACAGCACCTATCACCTGCTACCTAGTCTGCCCGTCCCAAAATGGACGAACAGCCCAAGGCAATAAGAATTAAAAACATAAAGCCTTGAGTCAGACAACAGTCTTAGTGAGCAGTAAATTAACTAACAACATACCAAAAGAGCATAAAGGAAAAGGAATAGGAATACAACCCTCCCACTCCAACCTCATTCTACAATGATAGCCCCAGACACACACTAAGCAGAAGCAAATAATTTAAAGTAAAGCTACTATCACTCGAGTCAAGGGCGATGTTTTCCAAGTACCAAGGCCTAAATCAGATAAGCACCCAGAAAATACCGCTCTTGAGTCCGAATGACGATACAACCAAACATCCATGACTCTGGCTATCACTGTTATCATTGCTTCGATATCACCGTTAATTGAATGACCGGCACATTCTTTCAGCCGTCCGTCAAGGGCTAATGGAAACCCCGGTTCTAGACATAACTCCCGCACGTCGTCGCAACCCGTGCCTAGGACTATCGAATCTGCCCAGAGTACTCGACCGTCAACAGTTAGTCGTTGGGACTATCGAATCTGCCCAAACGTACTCTTGCTTAGAGCATGCTAGAACCTTCAACAACGATGCTATCCAAACCTCCTAGTCATCCTCCTTGACGACCATTCTCATATCCATTCATTATCCTCAACTCGAATCATATCACCGAGTTATCAACATGCTTGGAATGATCCCGTCTGGATTAGACCAAGTCTTCATCACATGATGCCTCGCTTCATTACATCCTCGCAAAACCTCATCTCAACATCACATCATCAAATCTATGCATAAGAGCTTCATCATCCCGCTACAAATGCCACGAGCAACTTTCCCAATTCAAGAGCCTTTACCTTAGCTTTTGAATCATCTTCGATCTAAATCTAATCATCAATCATCTAGTTCATAGCAATCAATCAAATCAAACATCAATCCAAGCAATCAAGCATTCAAATATGATCTAAGTAGACAATTATAACAATAATGGCATTTTCGTAATTAAAGAGTTGAAAGTCCAATAAGCATGAAAACATGAACAATATCTCTACAAACTTGATGAATGAACTTGCATAGGTTAACATGTGATAAAATGGATGTAACATCATCATGAACAATGGATCTACATGGATCTACACTTATGATGAAGAAAATGCATGGAAATCTCTATTTTAACACCAAATCGAGCCAACAATCCGATATACTCCTTTGGATCCGTGTGAGAGATAATCACCACTCACCAAATCACCTAAACAACCTCAAATCAATATGCTTCAGATCTGGGCAGCGAAGGATCAAGCTTGATCTATCACAAACCCGCTTCAAACGAATAAATCTCTCTTGAAAAGATGGAGATCTTCAATCTAAGCTCTTGAATCTTCAATCTTGATCTTCGATTTGGATGGATGGAAGCACTAGATTAGAGTGGAGAAAAGAAGTGAAGAAGTGTAGAAGTCGAGCTCTCAAAATGGCAGCACTTCGTCGCTTCAAAAATCCGGATCCCAAAAAGTGAGAACAACCCCCTCTATTTATAACAGAAAATACACTAAGTCGAAATTTGGTTCTCCTTAAGTCGTTTCCGACTTACGACCTAGGACCTTGCCGACCTAAAACCCACCGACCTAAGCCTAACGACCTACAACAACGCGCATCTGCGACTTAACATGCCAGCGACCTAACACTTAGACAGAACCTTGCGACCTAACAATTACAGAAGTCCATGACCTAACTTAGGTCGTTTACGACCTAACTGCCTACGACTTAGTTGGGTTGCGACCTAACAACTTAGGCTTCCATGCGACCTAACACTTAGATTACTCTAGCGACCTAACAACTTACACTACAAAACAACTCACGCGACCTAACACTTATGCGACCTATCTCCTTAGGTCGCTAACACGCTAACTCCTTAGGTCGCTAATACGCCAACTCTTTAGGTCGCTAACACGCTAACCTTCTTAAGTCGCTCAACCCTATAGGTCGCTAACTCCACTAGGTCGCTAACTTGAACTGCCGACCTAACACTTAACTCACCCATACACTTAGGTCGCTCACAACAGTTTTTCCTTAGGTCATTGCCGACCTAACTATACTAACTACCAGACGACCTAGTACATAATGACCTAACGCTTATCTCGGTCAAAAACTTAAGTCGTCTACGACTTAACACACTAACCACTAGGTCGTACGTCTTCTAGCTCGCGCTTCCTTTAGGTCGCTCGAAACCTTAACTCGCCAGAAATTCTTAAGTCTTCCCTCTTAAGTCGTCTACGACCTAAACCCTTAGTCATTAACTCGCCCAGACTTAAATTCCTATACGACTTAAGCTTCCAAACGCTCTCTTAAGTCGTTCAATCTATAAGTCGGTTACGACTTATCTCTTAGGTCGTTCGTGACCTAGGACTTAGAAAAATTCTGAACGACTTATCAACAATGCAACCAAAGGTCAACTATCTTACGATGTTTCAATCCGTGAAAATACGGGTCGTTACATTCTCTCCCCCTTAGGAATTTCGCCCCCGAAATTCCAAACAAACAAAGCAATCAAAGACTATTCTGCACGCCTATCATCCATAGCAATCAACAAACCATGCATCCAATTCTAGCTTAGCGTACAGAATTCTAGGACTTAGAACAAGTTACAATATCGTGAGGTGCCACGACACATTATGGCCATACCTTGAAGAGTTCAGGATGAGCTGCTTTCATCCTCTCTTCCACCTCCCACGTACAGTCGTTATCATCATCACTCCATTGTATCTTGAGCAACTTAACTACCTTCCTCCTAAGCTGTTTCGTGTCGGTTTCAACAACACGAAGCGGCTTACGAGGTCTCCTATCAACTGGATCAACTTCGAAATCTTCACAGCTATCAGCAGAAACCACCGTATTCGAGTCGTGCACATACCTCCGTAGATATGATATATGGAAAACATTGTGCACACCCAACATCTTCTCCGGTAATTCCAATCTATAAGCGAGCTTTCCAATTCGCTCGGTAATCGGGAATGGTCCAACAAATCTCGGAGTCAATTTTCCTTTCTTCCCGAATCGAATAACATTCTTCAGTGGAGAAATCTTCACGAAAACCATATCTCCCACGTCGAATTCCAAATCCTTACGATGTTTATCAGCATAACTCTTCTGACGATCTTGGGCTGCCTTCATTCGTTGCCGAATGATTTCTATACAATCTGAAGTCTGCCGAATCATCTCTGGCCCAAGTATCAGCTTTTCTCCAGTTTCCAACCAACATGTCGGAGAGTTACACGGTTTTCCATACAATGCCTCATACGGTGCCATACCAATGCTTGACTGGTAACTGTTGTTGTATGCAAACTCCACCAAATGAAGGTGATCTTCCCATGATCCTCCGAAGTCCAAAACACAAGCTCTGAGGAGATCTTCCAAAACCCGGTTGACTCTCTCGGTCTGACCATCTGTTTGAGGGTGATAAGCTGTACTCAAACATAACTCGGTTCCCAAGACTTCCTGGAAGCTCTTCCAAAATCCACTAGTGAACAATAGATCTCTATCGCTCACTATACTCTTCGGAATACCATGGAATCGAACTATCCACTTAACATACAACTCAGCCAACTTTGATGCAGTCCTAGTCGATTGAACAGGAATGAATCGTGCGCTCTTAGTCAGACGATCCACAATGACCCAAATCCCTTCAATTCCCGTTCTGGTTCTAGGCAATCCATCGATAAAATCCATCGACACTTGTTCCCACTTTCATGTAGGAACTTCTAATGGCTGAAGCAATCCACTTGGCTTCTTCTGTTCGGCTTTTACCAACTGGCAGTTCATATATTTGGAAATAAAATTTCCAACATCCTTCTTCATACCTTCCCAGTAGTAGGTTCTCTTCATATCCCGATACATCTTATTTCCACCTGGATGAATTGTCAACTTCGAGTGATGACTTTCCTTCAGAACTTCACTCCTCAATTCATCTATATCGGGAACAACTAGTCGTCCTTGCTTCCGAAGCCAACCCTCTCGATCGACCTCGAATCCTTTATCCTTTTCTAGATCCAATCCAGATTCCAAATCACGGATAATCTTGACAAGCTTATCATCTCGCTTTTGACTCTCGCCAATCCTTTCCACAAGAGTCGGTCTTATTGATAAGTTTGCCAACATCTCAGGTTCCAATTCACATCTAGGCCTGAAGTCAAATCCATCTAAATACTCGAGATTCTTCCACTCCGAAAACATGGCTCCCAATCCTGCATGTCTTCGACTTAACGCATCTGCCACTGCGTTACCTTTTCCCGGAGTATAAGCTATACCAAAATCATATGATGCCAAAAACTCTAGCCAACGTTGCTGCCGAAGATTCAAATCCTTTTGGGAGAAAAGATACTTCAACGACTTGTGATCCGTAAACAATTCGAATCGAACTCCCAATAGATAATGCCTCCACATCTTCAGAGCAAATACAATCGCTGCCAACTCCAAATCATGAGTCGGGTAATTCCTTTCATGCGGCTTCAGTTGTCGACTGGCATATGCAACAACTTTATCCCTCTGCATCAGCACTGCTCCAAGTCCAGTACCACATGCGTCGGTGTAAACCACCATCTCATCATTCCCACTTGGAATAGTCAAAACAGGAGCACTCATCAATCGCTCTTTCAGGATTCTGAAAGCTTGCTCGCACTTAGCATCCCAACTGAACACTTGGTTCTTCTTCGTCAATCCTGTTAACGGTGCAGCTTCCTTGGAGAAGTCTTTGATAAACCGTCGATAATATCCTGCTAATCCAAGAAAACTTCTCACATCAGATGCATTCTTAGGTCTAACCCAATCCTGGATTGCTGCCACCTTAGCGGGATCAACCGCTATTCCATTTCCAGAAATCACATGGCCTAAGAACCTCACTTCACTCTTCCAGAAGTGACACTTCAAAAACTTAGCCTTCAGTTGATGTTTCCGCAAGATTTCCAAAACAATACGCAAGTGCGTCTTGTGCTCTTCTTCAGTTCTAGAATAAATCAGAATATCATCCACGAACACGAGTACGAACTTGTTCAACTGATCTCTGAACACTCTATTCATAAGATCCACAAAATATGCTGGCGCGTTAGTCAATCCGAACGGCATTACCAGCCACTCAAAGAAACCAGATGGTGTCCGAAAAGCAGTCTTCGGCACACTATCCTTAGCTACTCTCAACTGGTGAAATCCCGTTGCCAAATCCATCTGAGAAAACACCTTAGCTTCGTGAAGCTGATCAAACAAGTCATCTATTCTCGGCAATGGATACTTGTTCTTCTTAGTCACCTTATTCAGCTCACGATAATCGACACACAATCTCAACGACCCATCTGCCTTAGTTGCGAACACAACTGGTGCACCCCACTCGGACACACTACGCCGAATGAATCCTTTCTGCAAAAGATCATCAACTTGCACCCTCAACTCCTGCTGTTCCCTAGGCGCCATCTGCCTAAGAGGCATCACAACAGGTCTGGCTCCTTCAACTAGATCTATTCGAAACTCGATCTCTCTATGCGGCGGCAACCCTTTGACTTCGTCAAAGACATCCTCGAATCTATTAGCTATCGGCACTGATGACAGTCCATCCCGTGGAACAACTAGCGAATACATGAAGCTCATGAAGACGCCTTCTTCATGCTTACATCGTATCACAACCTTTCGCCCCTCCACATTCTCGACTGTCACTTCCAACCTTTCGCAATCAACCTTTGCCGCATACTTCCTAAGCCAGTCCATACCCAAAATAATTCCGAACCCCGCAAAGTTCAGAACAAAACAATCACAAACAAAAGAGCAACCATGACTCGACACAATCAGACCACGACATAACATACACAAACAAGACGAACCCCCAACTGGATTAGTCACAACCAATGGCCTATCAATAATATCCGGTTCCAAACCTAACCGGTCTACGAGTTCATTACAAACAAACGAATGCGACGCTCCAGTATCAAACAGAACTCTAACCGGAACACCGCATAGGAAAAGAGTACCTTGAACAACCACACTCTTCGCTTTCTCTTCAGTAGTAGGAGCTTTCGAAGACGACGGAACAGCTCCCAAAGCATAAGCTTGCACAATCTGCTTGTCCTTCCTCGGTTCTGGACAATTCTTCCTGATGTGCCCTGGCTTGTCACAGTTGTGACACTTCATCGGTGCCTTCGGATTCTTACAATCCTTAGAGTAATGGCCCTTCTGCTGACAATTGTAGCAAGTCACCTCGCCTTTCGGCTTCTTCTGGCCATCCTTACCCTTCTGCTGCTGCTGCTTCCTCTTATGGTTTCCATCCTGCTGTGGTTTAGACTCTCCCCTGGTAACAGCAACAACAGGTCCTTCCTTGGGAAACAAACTATCATGCCTAAGAGCTTTCTCCACAAGCTTATCAAATGAATCGTCCAAATGATCCACCAATTGTCTCCCAAGATAACCATCCAAGCCGGTCACAAACTTCTCATTCTTCTGATAAGCAGATTCAATATATGACCGAGCATACTTGGACAAAGCTTCAAACTCAGAAACATACTCAAGAACAGATCTTCCACCTTGCTTGAGCTCCACAAACCTCTTGAACAAAACAGACTTCTGAGCTGTAGAAATGAACTTGGCTTCAAATCTAACTTGGAATTGCTCCCAAGTAATCTCTTCTTCCGGAGTATTGATGGTAATAGAGTTCCACCAATCAGAAGCTCTCCCTTGAAGCTGTCTCGATGCCAACTTCCTCTTAGTTGCATCCTCAATTCCCAAATCACCAAAGATCCTTCTACAAGCATCTATCCACCTCTGGACCTCAATAGTTGATTCTGTTCCCAAGAAAACCTTCCCTCCAAGAGCAGTATAGTCCTTGCACAACTTAGCAAAATCCACTGGTTTCGGAGTTTGGACTTGAACTCCAACATCTACTGCTGCCCCCGGAACTGGTATCCTTCTCATGATCGAAGTCATCATAGCTTCGAACATGGCTGCATAATCAGCAGTCTCTTCAGTAGCACGGCCTTCCCTAGCAGCTGGTCTCCCTCTTCGACTCATTTTCAATATCTATAAAAAGGAATGATCAGAACATCTAGAGAAACAACTGCATAAAGGACTCAAACTCTACTAAGCTACTATATTATAGATAGTATTCATCCATCAAAATACAATTACGTCTCTCATACGTAGTTACGACAGCGAGCGTTGGGTAAAATCGATTAACCAATGCTCTGATACCAAATGTAACGACCGCCCATGACCCCTGCACCGAATCTAGAGATAGTGCGCTGTAAAGTGTGCCAGGCGACCATGGACGATTGTCAGGGTAGATTAAAACAACAGAATCTATCGTATTACTCACAGCGCATGGACAAAATACAATAGAACATATGTATAGTGAAGCTTTACAGAACAAAATGACATCATATAAAACTCCATAGTAGTTGAATACAATCATCCAAATAGTCAATACATCAAGCCTCACTACATATCTCTCAGAGAATACAAAACAACGGAATATTCAGTACATATAATAAGAAGATAATATGCAACCCTCCAGCTCGTCTTCGATATCAGCATCGTGAGAAGAGGACAACACCTGTCACCTGCTACCTAGTCTGCCCGTCCCAAAATGGACGAACAGCTCAAGGCAATAAGAATTAAAAACATAAAGCCTTGAGTCAGACAACAGTCTTAGTGAGCAGTAAATTAACTAACAACATACCAAAAGAGCATAAAGGAAAAGGAATAGGAATACAACCCTCCCACTCCAACCTCATTCTACAATGATAGCCCTAGACACACACTAAGCAGAAGCAAACAATTTAAAGTAAAGCTACTATCACTCGAGTCAAGGGCGATGTTTTCCAAGTACCAAGGCCTAAATCAGATAAGCACCCAGAAAATACCGCTCTTGAGTCCGAATGACGATACAACCAAACATCCATGACTCTGGCTATCACTATTATCATTGCTTCGATATCACCGTTAATTGAATGACCGGCACATTCTTTCAGCCGTCCGTCAAGGGCTAATGGAAACCCCGGTTCTAGACATAACTCCCGCACGTCGTCGCAACCCGTGCCTAGGACTATCGAATCTGCCCAGAGTACTCGACCGTCAACAGTTAGTCGTTGGGACTATCGAATCTGCCCAAACGTACTCTTTCTTAGAGCATGCTAGAACCTTCAACAACGATGCTATCCAAACCTCCTAGTCATCCTCCTTGACGACCATTCTCATATCCATTCATTATCCTCAACTCGAATCATATCACCGAGTTATCAACATGCTTGAAATGATCCCGTCTGGATTAGACCAAGTCTTCATCACATGATGCCTCGCTTCATTACATCCTCGCAAAACCTCATCTCAACATCACATCATCAAATCTATGCATAAGAGCTTCATCATCCCGCTACATATGCCACGAGCAACTTTCCCAATTCAAGAGCCTTTACCTTAGCTTTTGAATCATCTTCGATCTAAATCTAATCATCAATCATCTAGTTCATAGCAATCAATCAAATCAAACATCAATCCAAGCAATCAAGCATTCAAATATGATCTAAGTAGACAATTATAATAATAATGGCATTTTCGTAATTAAAGAGTTGAAAGTCCAATAAGCATGAAAACATGAACAATATCTCTACAAACTTGATGAATGAACTTGCATAGGTTAACATGTGATAAAATGGATGTAACATCATCATGAACAATGGATCTACATGGATCTACACTTAGGATGAAGAAAATGCATGGAAATCTCTATTTTAACACCAAATCGAGCCAACAATCCGATATACTCCTTTGGATCCGTGTGAGAGATAATCACCACTCACCAAATCACCTAAACAACCTCAAATCAATATGCTTCAGATCTGGGCAGCGAAGGATCAAGCTTGATCTATCACAAATCCGCTTCAAATGAAGAAATCTCTCTTGAAAAGATGGAGATCTTCAATCTAAGCTCTTGAATCTTCAATCTTGATCTTCGATTTGGATGGATGGAAGCACTAGATTAGAGTGGAGAAAAGAAGTGAAGAAGTGTAGAAGTCGAGCTCTCAAAATGGCAGCACTTCGTCGCTTCAAAAATCCGGATCCCAAAAAGTGAGAACAACCCCCTCTATTTATAACAGAAAATACACTAAGTCGAAATTTGGTTCTCCTTAAGTCGTTTCCGACTTACGACCTAGGACCTTGCCGACCTAAAACCCACCGACCTAAGCCTAACGACCTACAACAATGCGCATCTGCGACTTAACATGCCAGCGACCTAACACTTAGACAGAACCTTGCGACCTAACAACTACAGAAGTCCACGACCTAACTTAGGTCGTTTACGACCTAACTGCCTACGACTTAGTTGGGTTGCGACCTAACAACTTAGGCTTCCATGCGACCTAACACTTAGATTACTCTAGCGACCTAACAATTTATACTACAAAACTACTCACGCGACCTAACACTTATGCGACCTATCTCCTTAGGTCGCTAACACGCTAACTCCTTAGGTCGCTAATACGCCAACTCTTTAGGTCGCTAACACGCTAACCTTCTTAAGTCGCTCAACCCTATAGGTCGCTAACTCCACTAGGTCGCTAACTTGAACTGCCGACCTAACACTTAACTCACCCATACACTTAGGTCGCTCACAACAGTTTTTCCTTAGGTCATTGCCGACCTAACTATACTAACTACCAGACGACCTAGTACATAATGACCTAACGCTTATCTAGGTCAAAAACTTAAGTCGTCTACGACTTAACACACTAACCACTAGGTCGTACGTCTTCTAGCTCGCGCTTCCTTTAGGTCGCTCGAAACCTTAACTCGCCAGAAATTCTTAAGTCTTCCCTCTTAAGTCGTCTACGACCTAAACCCTTAGTCATTAACTCGCCCAGACTTAAATTCCTATACGACTTAAGCTTCCAAACGCACTCTTAAGTCGTTCAATCTATAATTCGGTTACGACTTATCTCTTAGGTCGTTCGCGACCTAGGACTTAGAAAAATTCTAAACGACTTATCAACAATGCAACCAAAGGTCAACTATCTTACGATGTTTCGATCCGTGAAAATACGGGTCGTTACAATCCATATGTTATAGGAAGTGGGGAAGTTTCCTAGGGGAGTAGGGAGAGTGTTTTATTTTGGAAGGAATAAGAGGTTTTGGTAAGAAGAAAATCCACTTTATATCTAACCCAATAAAATGACACTTTTGAATTGAAAAGTTGAAAAATATAATTGTTAATATATTTAAGGAAGTAAATATTGTGCTTTTGAAAAAATATAAGTGGTATGAAATTTAAATTGGTTTTTATATGATGTAAACTTTGTTAAAAGTAAAATTCTTTTTGAAGAATTATAGAGCGTGTATAGCTCGCTAGTTTCCTTGTTGGTGAACAAAGATTTTAAAATATAAAAACCTAGAGTGTGTTAAGTATCGAAAACGTAGGTTGCAACGTTTATTGTTGTAATAGATATTTTCGGTAAAAATAAAGGAAGCATAAACTATGACACTATTGTTATAGTAGGTGACTCCCAAAGGAAATGTTTTTACATAGCATATGTGATTTATTAATATTTATTTTAATTGAATCCATATATTAGTATGTTTGTGTTACAGTAATGGTGTTTTACGCAACATCTGTTTTGATCCAAATGAGTTTTGGAGATAATTTATAAAGTGGTTTGTATGTACACTTATTATTTAAATAAGTATATGAAAATATTTTCTAATTATGAAAATATTAAAGCAGTTTTGAAAATGAGTTCTTTTGATAAATAATGTACATTAAATTAATAAATTTAGTAGGAAGTATCTTATGTAAGTGAATATAGAGTAAACTTACTTTAGTCTATTGAAATGAAATAAATAATGAAATAATTTTCTATGAATCGAAAATAAAGATGTTTGGTGCAAGTTATAAGGAATACATGAAAGAGATGTACAAGGTATGGAAAGACACTATATTTTGTATAGCCTATTTCGAAAAAATATAAAATAAATTACTTATAATTTCACATAAATATGAAATCCTCCTTTAAAGGATTCGTAGAAGGTTTTAGCATTAGTGGTTCTCATAAGAGAAAGTAATTCCAATACATTAAGGTATAAAACCATTAAGTGTAGTAAGTTAGAAACTCCTTCAAGGTTAAGTAAATGGAAGAGTAGAAAAAGTTAAGAGATTTTTGATAAAATAATTGTTCTTTTCTACTCTAGTTTTAGTAAATTTGAAAATCTATAAAAAGAAGATATTTTGAAAACATGTGAGGACATTTTTTTAAGTCAAGAAAAAAGAAAAATGTTTTAAAATCAAGCAAGACATGTTTTAAAGGAAAATGGATTGGTGGAAAAATAAATCAGTTTTTGAAAAGATAAAATTTTAAGTAACCTAGCACATTTGAATTTAATATAAAACTTTAAAATAACACTTTCAAAGGCAAGAATTTTGGGATTTGATGTTTTAGAAATTTAGGAGTTTTAATTTTTGAAGAAAAATGATAAATACCAAACCAAACCAGACTTTTAAATATGGAGTAGATAGGAATCATTTCCTAGGGGTAACGGGAAAGTATAAGGCTATAACAATAATTACTCCTAGTAGTAATAATGAAAGTTCCCGTAAGGTGTATAGGACACTAGTAAAAACCTAGAAATGTTGCTTCATGTGTGTAGACTATAGAAGAATAGTGGAATGATATTAGTAAGATGATAAGACACACATGGTTGGGATAGGTAGACCTTAGTTGGGGAAACATGAAAGCTAAATAGAGAATTTCCCCAAGCTTAGTTGCCTTTTTAGATAGAGACTGCATAGGTTGAAACCCTTATCCATTGCAGTAAATGAGACTTAGTTATTCCTTTTTGAGCCTGGAATAAAAGTGATGAATAGTCTTATTCTTCATGAGTAACACAGCGTAAGTTGGTAACAAGTAATAGGCGGCAAGAGGAGCATATGAGTTACTTGGATTCCTAGAGTAGGACCTTTCTGTGTAAGAGTGGACATGGTTCTAGACCTCCTAGCCCTAGTTGATAGCTGTGTTTAGTTGCTATATTAAAAGAAGAGAAAAAGCAGATAAAAGGTAACTAAAAGAAAAAACAGTAAGATCTAAAGAAAGCAACTGAAACATTAATAGAAATAAATGAGAATTGCGAAAGAAAAATACATCTTTTCCATAAAATAAGCTTGGGAAAAAGTTTGAAAAGAAAAATCTTTCTTATGTAAACCGTGCTTGAGGAAGAAAATAGAGATTTTATAGGATAACGGCATAAGTTCCAAGTACGGAGAGAGAGGTATGCAAAAGTAAAACGGAGAAATGTGAAGTTTTTCCATTTTCTACCTTCTTTCTGACATAAGAAATCAAGTTCGGAAAATTAGATTTTTCTGAAATTCGAATATTAAAAGTTGTGTGGTAGGATTTGGATGAAAAAATCGTTGAACTACATCCCTATTCAGTAGGAGTATGGGAAAAATTGGATGAAAAATGTTTTGAGTTTTCAAAAAATTGCATTCATATAGAAATTGCAAGTATATTTAGGATGTGTGCATCATATTTTAAAATAAATTTTTAAAGAAGAAAAGCATTCATATAGGAGGTACCGCTTAGAAATTCATGTACATGCATATATTTTGTATTGAATAACACTTTTGCACAAGAATACTGATGGTCGCAAAATTGGATGTACACAAAATGGATGTGATTAATGCGAGGAATTACATAATTTTACCCTTGTCGAATTTCGGGGACGAAATTTCCTAAAGGGTGGGAGAATGTAACACCCCGCATTTTTATATAATTAAAAATAAATTTAATTGATAACTATGAAAACAGTGAAAAATGAATTTTTCTAATGTTGGAATTTGACCACGAAACTTATACCATTCTGTTCGTGGCAATTTTCTGATCAACTTCCATATACAATGTTTTCCGAATGGACTTCAAACGGAGAAGTTATAGCCGTTTGAAGTTTTAGCATCAGAAACAATTATATATGCAAACATGGAAATTTTAACAATTATAAACATTTGCATTAATTCATAGGATATTTATAAAAGTAGTAACAAATTTATTATGTTTGTAATGAATGTAAATTATTAAGAGAATTAGATGTAAGAGGAAAAAAATAAGAGGAATAATTAACATTGCAAACAGAATCAGCTAAAAAGTGTAATTAATTAATATGTGAATTAATATTGGAGATTAATATATAATATGTGTATATATATATATATATATCAGATCCCTCAATTTATAGAGGTTTACATATAAATATAACAAATAAATGTTCAAATTCAAATCTGGATAAAAAAAATATATGCATATTAAATATATATGTTAATTGAATGGTGGAATTAATTGACATGCCAATTAATGAAACGTTACAATGTGTAAAATATTAATTAAGGAAATTAACTAATAGAGGTTACATGTTAATCTATTAATAGGGCTATTAATTAGGATTGTAACGTAATCAGTAGAAAATGTCAATTAATAAGGAAAAGAAATAATAGTGACCTAGATTTGAATATGTACATATATGTAGTATATTGATGCACATAAAAATTAATTGAAGGTTCAATCAAGTAGAAGATTAATTAGATAATTGGTGGGCTGCATCTATTTAAGAGAGAACGTAATGTAATTCGTTCCATCAGCCGTCACTTTCTTCATCCCTCTCTTACAGAAAACAATGGCTTCTTTCTTTATTCTTTTCTCCTATTTCTTACAAATCTTCACCAAATAAATCCAAATAAAATATATGTGAACAAAATAGAGGAATTGCAACAAATTAAAGGAGAGAAGTTGTAGAACGGCATAGTAATTTTAGAAGATAAAGATTTAAAGCTAAGGAAGACAGGTGGGTGGATTTAATTATATATCTTTTACGTTTATGATATATTATCGTTAGATTCCCGTTAAATAATTTTATTCGGTATTTATTTTAGTAATTAATTCTGTTAATTAGTTATGCCGATACTATAAATTGTATAAAAAGCTTATATTTAATTTATATTAGGCTTGACAGTAAAAGAAAGGCATAGCCTAAAAGTAAGAAATTTACAGTTATTTACATCTATTTCAAAAGTTGAAATTTAGCCTATAAATGTTAGCTTCTTTTATTCCTTTTTACGCGAATAAATTAGTTAAAGAGAAAAATTCGCAAATACGGTCTAAAATAGAAAGAACACTAGATTTAAGGAAATTAGATGTAAAATAAGAAAATCTGAAATAAAAAGAGAAAAATAGAAATCTGGAGTAAATTATTCTAAAACAGGGAAAAATAAATAAAAAGGGAAAATCTAATAACTTGATTTGGAAGTAAGTGATAGATTAATTGGTTGGTTTAGAAAAGAGAACACATTTATATAGTTTAATATTTAAAAGATAACGATAAACGTAATTGCAAGCATAAAAGAAAGAAAAGGGGAATTAGTGTAAAATAGAGAAACTACTGTATTTTACACTATCCAAAAAGTAAAGCAACAATAAAAGAGATATCTTGCAGTTATGGATTATTGTTTATAGCATTATTTGGTATTAAAATATGGAAATGGATTTTTAGCACATTTTTTGTAACCAACCAAATAGAATAGAATTACTTCCTAGAATATAAGAAGTTAAAGTGAAGAATTAAAGGAATTAAAGAAGGAATCAAGTTAATTATTAGACAAGACCAGAAGCTCTACATTTACTACACAGATAATAGAATAAAAGTAAAGCAGTTATTATGATAGGTAAATTTGTGACAATCGAACGTAGTCCCAAGCCAATATTGTCATATAACATAAGAGAATTCATATCATAATAAAAGAAGACAGACTATAATAGAAAAGAGACACTTGTAGTTATATTTATAATGTATTTATTATAAAAGAGAATAAAAAAGACAATTACAAGTAAAATATAACATAGGTTATAATTAAGTAGAAAGAACAGAAAAGGCTTATTTTAAGACTTAAATGAAATTAATAAGCAAATAGAGCAGAAATAATAGAAGAGGCTTATTTTAATAAACTTAGATCTTGGATTAAGTTAATAAGCAAGATAATAGAAGTGGCCCATACCAACAGCATTCCCTTTCAGTTAGGAACCGATGGTCTCACAATAGTTAGGTGAGGCTGGGACAAGATTATGCTAATTAGGGTAAATAAGTAGCCAACGGATTAAGAAAAGTAAAATAAACGCAAAATAAAAGATTAGACTTTGGGTCTAATAAAATAGTAAGATGCGTTCGGAGCAGCCCAAAGGATAAAGAGCCTAACAAAGCATTTCATCATAGATTTCAGCATATAAGAAGCACGTCCAACTTAGTTATTTTGGGCTAGAAGGAAGTACGAGACATCAATGGGACGTGAGGGTACTTTTGGATGGCCCTTTGGGGTGGGCATAGAGAAGCAGTCCTCCAAAGGCAGGTCTGTAGGTGTTCCATCAAAAGAGTATGCCTTGACTGCTTTTTGCATGGCAGGACCATTGTAGGCAGTCAAAAGGGGTTAATGTTTGGAGTAGGATATTCATATGTCCCCGTACTTGCAAGTAATTTTTAGTGGGCAGGACCCAAAAGGATAGTCACATGCGGATATCGAGCTAGCATCAAAACCAAGAAGTGAGTTCGAAAAAGACTAGAGTTAAACCAACAGTCCAATAAACCTTTCACTATCCAAACATTGGATGAGAGGCCCTGCCAATTGAATGTTTAGATTGTTTGCAGTAGGGCACAACCACTTAGCTCTTTAGAGGTCTTTCGATTAGTTAAGGGGTGGCTGCGTGGGGCCATAACCACGATAAGGAAAGAGACAGATCAAATAGAATATCTGTATTGTAGGCCTAATAAGGTAGTCCTTTACAGAAATAGAAAATGCCCGACTGAGTTCCGTACAAGGTAGACCTTGTTAAGTGGATTCCGGGAGTAGACAGAACGATTACGTATAGTCCTCAAGGTATGCACTGAGTGGTACATTGTGGATGTTCGAGCATTAGTATAGACTAGTGCGGACGCAGTTTTATGTTTTCATAGTATATGACGGAACATCTATATTGTAGGCCTTACGGGGCAGTCCTTTATAGATGTAGTCACAGAACACTATAGGAGCAAGACGATGGAGTCCTTTGCGAGGAGGATATGGAAGGTGCTATGGGTAGTACCTAGGACCGATGCGGTCGTTGGGCATATAGCTACATATATATCAGTTATTAGGTTTTAATCTACTAGGGAGTAGATGGGCACGATTCACGCATAGAGGCGAGAGTATGATAAACCCAATGAACCTAATATAATAGTAAATGGAAATAAAACGGTATATGTAGAATTAAGCTTAGAAGTGTATAATTTGTCCATTCACCATAACTTTAGTTCTGACCACCTCCTCATAACATCCTACAGGTTAGGTAGATGGCAGAGACTTTCCAATATTGAGACACTTGTTTGGAAAGTGTTATTATATTGGTGAGTATTTACTTACTATTATATTTTAGTCAGTTCCGCTGTGAGATATTTATTGAGCTTTGATATATTTGTCTTTGCCTCTTTGCAGGATACCAGATATCCAACTAGGGCTTCAGTGGACTTGGATTTTAGCATTTTTGCGGAAAATCCGGACCCACTGGAATTTGGGTTGTTACATTTGGTATCAGAGCCTAGATTTAGGATTCCTAAGTAGATAGGGAGTGAACGTATTTGTATTTTTGAATAAAATATAAATATATTATGTACTAAAATCCAAATAGTCCCCAATTATAGATTTTAACATATGGTAAGTTTTTAGATAGTTTGCTAGTTGGGTTTGGGATGATCCAAGTATGTTGAGCCCTATGTTAGGTACCGATTTATAGCATACATATAAGCCTTGTTTTGAGGGAAGATTAGTATCCATATGCTATAGGAAGTGGAGAAGTTCCCTAGGGATAGTAGGGAGAGTGTTTTATTTTGGAAGGAATAAGAGGTTTTGCTATGAAGAAAATACACTTTATGTCTAACCCAATAAAATGAAACTTTTGAATTGAAAAGTTGAAAAATATAATTGTTAATATATTTAAGGAAGTAAATATTGGGCTTTTGAAAAAAAAAGTGGTATGAAATTTAAATTGGTTTTTATATGATGTAAATTTTGTTAAAAGTAAAATTCTTTTTGAAGAATTATAGAGCGTGTATAGCTCGCTAGTTTCCTTGTAGGCGAACAAAGATTTTAAAATATAAAAACCTAGAGTGTTTTAAGTATCGAAAACGTAGGTTGCAACGTTTATTGTTGTAATAGATATTTTCGGTAAAAATAAAGTAAGCATAGACTATGACACTATTGTTATAGTAGGTGACTCTCAAAGGAAATGTTTTTACATAGCATATGTGATTTATTAATATTTATTTTAATTGAATCCATATATTAGTATTTTTGGGTAGCAGTAACAGTGTTTTACGCAACATTTGTTTTGACCCAAATGAGTTTTGGAGATAATTTCTAAGTGGTTTGTATGTACACTTATTATTTAAATAAGTATATGAAAATATTTTCTAATTATGAAAATATTAAAGCAATTTTGAAAATGAGTTCTTTTGAAAAATAATGTACGTTATATTAATAAATTTAGTAGGAAGTATCTTATGTAAGTGAATATAGAGTAAACATACTTTAATCTATTGGAATGAAATAAATAATGAAATAATTTTCTATGAATCGCAAATAAAGATGTTTGATACAAGTTATAAGAAATACGTGAAAGAGATGTACAAGGTATGGAAAGACACCATATTTCGTATAGCCTATTTGGATAAATTATAAAATAAATGTGAGAAATGCGGATTAAGGATCTTAAGGCTAGAATTAACACTAGAGGGGGGGTGAATAGTGTTTTAAGAAATTTGTTAATCTTTTTGAGTTTTATCTTAATTTGTTAACAGTGTATACACTAATCAGACACAGATATGAACACAAAATCAAACACAGATGCAAATATAAAGTAAAAGCAGTAAAGGAAAGAACACACTGGATTTTATACTGGTTCGGAGTTACCCTACATCTAGTCCCGCAACACAAGTACGGATTTCCTTTCAACAACAATTCAACAATTACAACCCTCGGTTTCAAGGCTACGAGGTACACCCTCTAGAATGACAATCCTCTGGGTAGAGATACTTGATTTTCGGGGCAACAAGTTCACCCAATTGATTTCCAGGGCTACAATCACACCTTTTCTCGCTTAATTGATTTCCAAGGCTACAATCACACCTTTTCTCGCTAATATATTACAAAGAAGTCTATAACTCTGAATAGCACTGAGAACCTTGTAGAGATAGTGATGGAGAATCAAACTAGAAGTAATCGAGTATGATTCGATGTTGATTTCGACAGAGTAATGGTATGATTTTGTATTAAGAAATGTGGAAGAAGAAGAGGAGTGAAAACCAGAAGAAAAAAAGTGATTAAAAATTCATTGAAACTGACCCCTATTTATAGAAGATCAACATTCATGACCATTCATGAAGAGTTATGGCGAATAGACACTTCTTTTGAAATTTGAATTTTGAACTTCAACTGTCACTATGTCGACATAGTGCCTAGGGGCATGTCGACATCCCTCAGCCAAAGTTGATATTTTGAATTTCTATAAAAATAATATTTATCTTATATAAAAACTATTTAAAACTTTATAAATATACTTGAATATAGTTGAAATTCATAAGTAAATATAAATAACAATATATACATAATTTAACTATAATTTTATATTTAAGTCTAAGTATAAATATTAAAAGTTAAATTATATTATTTGAAAAGACATTTAAAATAAGGAGTAATTTGACTTTGAAATTAAAGATGTTTTGAGGCTAAAATTATTTAAAATCAGGATAGAGAGTTTTGAATCTTTTAAAAGGAAAGTTTTGAAATCATTTTGAAAGCAAGATAATTTTGTAAAATAATTTGAATTAAAATTAGTGGATACAAAACAATGTCCCACTAGATTTTCGTAGGTTCCATCCTACTTAGGGTTCCATCCCTTTAATGGGCTCGAAGTGGATTCCATTCCACGAATAAATTGAATATTAAGATGCCAGTGCTTTTCTACGAGTTTTAACAAATATTCCTAATAAAACAAACTTAACCTTGAACTCTTGATAATCTTAATACTCATGAGTCTTCTATCTCTAAATCTTGAATCTCTATATTGTACAGTCTTCATTCCTGATACCTGCATGGTTAGATCCTGCATATACATATATATCTAAACTTGTAATGTTAGTATTTATATTTTATACTCTATTCTAAGGTGGTTGTCATCAAAACCATCATCTCATGGACTAACAATAAATTCCTTATAATTTCACATAAACATGAAATCCTCCTTTAAAGGATTCATAGAAGGTTTTAGCGTTAGTGGTTTCTCATAAGAGAAAGTAATTCCAATACATTAAGGTATAAAACCATTAAGTGTATAAGTTAGAAACTCCTTCAAGATTAAGTAATTGGAAGAGTAGAAAAAGTTAAGAGATTTTTGATAAAATAATTGTTCTTATCTACTCTAGTTTTAGTAAATTTGAAAATCTATGAAAAGAAGATATTTTGAAAACATGTGAAGACATTTTTTTTAAGTCAAGAAAAAAGAAATATGTTTTAAGAACAAGCAAGACATGTTTTAAAGAAAAATGGTTTGGTGAAAAATAAATAAGTTTGGATTTTAGCATTTTTGCGGAAAATCCGGACCCACTGGAATTCGGGTTGTTACAATAAATTTCAAGAATAATTATTTAAAACATATAAATTTTTGAAAATCACTTAAAATCCTTTTAAAAACTAAATCTTCACTTTATAGTATTTCATAATGCTAAAAATATGGTCAAGTGCTACTACAGCACTAAATAGGGAAAAATTATCCATGTCATCAAATATGGCATCCAACACATCATATATCAAAATATATAAAAAGTATAATCAACAGTGTGAGGAATCTAGTTGGATCCCTCCAACTTGCCCTCTGCATCACATACGGTTTATAATCATAAAATATAAATCAACAGCTTCGAGGTGGGAACGTATACAAACGGTCATCCGCTCTTACAGGGGAATGTAATAGGGTCTCATCCGCTGCACGGGTGGGATTATATTTAAACTAACAAATAAAATATTAAATAATCCAAACAGTCGACAAACAATCAATATTAAAATTATGCACACTTATATAGAAATATAAGTGGGTCAGAGAGGTGAGTTAACTCACTTTTATTCCAGTTATCGCGAAAATGCTCCGGTTTGAATTAAAATTGAACAAGCATTCAATTTTATCCAAAATTCCTACTAGCTCCAAATCCATCCAATCCAACTCCATATCGTAGTATTCGCTGATACGATCACAATGCAACTTGTCGCGTTCAATTTGGACCTCATATGAATTAGATATGAATTAATGAACGTTGAGATTATCTAAATTATAATTAACATAAATTATTTAAAATTTAAACTTTATATTTCCAATTTCCTCCATCGTTCATTCTCGTTCCAGGCACCAAACGCAATCGCGATTTCATCATCCTTGTCGTTGTCCATTGCGCTTGTCGTTCGCCGCGACATCACCCAAGCACGCGCTGACCTCCCTCCTCACTTTGCCTAAGGTGCGACGCCATCGATCGCCGACTATCGACGTGAAAACTCACCCAATGCCGCCACGAACGGAGGCGATTTCCGGCCGCCTCGCCACGCCAACAACCATCTCCACTATTGATTAGGTTTGTTTCGTCGAGCTCTACAATTTTGCCTTGAAAGTTGAAGGCTGAAAATGAATGGAGTGGCTTCGATCGATTTAGGTTGTTGGATTGAGTTTCTTTTAATGGCGGATGAGATAATAGGGTTAGGTTTTTAACAAAAAAATGAAATGTGGAGGACTTTTTATAGCAAATTTCCAAAGCATTATTTGCATGTTAAATTTCCGAACTCCAAATGAGGTGCACCGCCTAGCGTTCTATATGTAATACCCTTATTCCGAACACAATGGAACTAGTATCGGGAGGCAATTCCATCATATAAAGAAGTTAGCTTCTCAAAATCAAATTATATTAATTTAAATTCCTTTAATTAATTTCTACACATTTCGAACTCGCAGAACCAAACGATAAGCTCGATCGCCATGAAATTCGATGGCATACTATAATTCAGTATTACGGATCCAATGGAACTAGTTTCATCCAATTTCGAGACAGTGCCCCGGAAGGCTATTTTCACCCGTTAATTAAAACAACTTATTTCTAAAATCAGTTTATTCATTTTTAATTCAAATTTAAAATTTTTACTACCTTCATTCTTATTTAAATAAAATATAAATCAACTTTCCAAATCATTTTCATTCACATCAAATTCAAGATTTAATAATTTTAAACAATTTCAAATATTCACTTAAACAATCCAAGTATCAAATAAATCACTGAATTTGAAATATAAGTTGTTAACTTATAAAATTAACTTTTCGATATTTAAAATCAATTAAATATTTCCAAATTCGAATGACTGAAATTCTAGACCGTTACATTCTTCCCTTTTAAAAGAATTTCGTCCTCGAAATTAGCAAGTAAGAAAAATGCCCCAAACCTATTAACTTTTCAAAACCAATTAGTTGAAATAGATTATAAAATTTCTAAGTCTTTTAGATTACCCCACCTATACCAACTAATTTACATCCATTCATTTATTTCAAGTTGTAACTCAAAATCAAATTTTAGTTATCAAAAATTCCTTTTCACAATTCTCAAAAAATTTCCAACGCCTTAAATTTACGGAAAATTTCATCAGCGTTTCTTTTGCACGGTCGATTGGAAAATTTTACAATATATATAATCAAAAATATACATCTCATCTTCAAGGATGAGGTATCCCATAGTGAAAAATATAAAAATACGGTATGTAATCCGAGATGTGTACCTTATTTTAGTATTAGCAAGCATATACAACCAATATAATGCGAAAGCAAGCTCCTAATGCAAAGCTTACACCATCTGCACCTACTAATCATTCAGCAACCAATGAGAACATGTATATAGAAAGTAACATGACTATATAATATATAGAATATACAATAAATATATGCAAATGTAGCAAATGTAACAAGAGAAACTATGTGACGCCCCACCTCTATGCTCATAATAACAAAGAGTATTAAAAGAAATACTGTCTATTATTACGAAGAATAAGGCTGGATAGGAGCGACCATCCGTAATTGGCCTTACACTAATATTGGTTATCTCGATAGGAGTGGTATATACTTTTTATTTTTCCTCTATTATTTATTTACTCCCATCGACATATCCAATTATCAGTATAAAACAAACTACGATAGTTCATAATAGTTTAGGACATTAGATATAACAATAACACAGATAATATAAATGCGGAACACAGATTAACAAAAATCTCATATATATATAACCGATGTCAATTACAATATAGTTGACACGATACATATGATACAACCACAACTGTCGACTCTAGAAGTTATATATACAAGTACATTATCGACTAATATACATGAATACATATCGTTCTATACAATGACACGACTACTACAAAATGACACTGACAACTTCAGAAGATGTGAAAAGTCTTCAAATCCCGAACAGCAAATCAAAGAAGGAAATCTACAACCTGAAATAACTCGGGTCTGACCCGAGTATTATATTCAAAAGAAAATAATACACGGGTCAGTCTAATTCAAAATCAGTTATTAATGCACAGAAGCAATAATAATCAATCGCAAATAGACGACAGTCACAGAAATCTCGTATATCCAACTCCTCGATAAGAGAATCGGATAGCGGCAGATATAACACTAATCAGTGTTAAACAACAGATCAACAAATCCAAATCGATATAACACCAAACAGTGTTATACAACAAATCAGCTAATCCAAATCAGAATACAATTTCAAAATGTAGAATTGAACCGACGAAACAATTCAAACAATCAAAACATCAATTAAAATGCTATGTTGTTTTGGCTGCAGTACACGCTCGCGTGCACTGCCTCGCCACTACAGTGATAAATACCAAAAGATCAACGCATCAAACAAAAGAAAAACCAATAAAATCAATATGGGGTGGCTGCAGTTCACGCACGCGTGCACTGCCTCGCCACGACCGTACGTCGAAACTGCAAAGGTCAAATCACGGCTAACGTGACTCAACACACTGCCAACAATGAAAGGTGACATGCATTAGTAATGTACACATCAAAGTTCAACTTAAAGAGGTAGTCGACCAATAGGAACTAGGACTACATGCACATGTCAACAACACAGAAATACATGTCAGAGAAACAGGTGCAGTGATATACACAGTGCACAGTGGCAACAGAACAGGTTGGAATTTACCCCATGAACAAGACTCGAGCGACCAGATTAGCAAGTGGAACTGATCACCCAATGAATCAAATGACACATACTCGAGTGGAGCCAGAAGCAAAATATACACACGAAAAACAACATGAAACTGGACAAAGCAAGTGTAGAACTCGACAGATCGGCTTTAAACATGAAGTGGTCATGTTTACCACTCACTGCCAGGGACGACATGATGGACCAGCATACAAGTAAATACACATGAACCAACAGTGCACTAAGAAATTGGAAGCACACAATTTCACATTCCAGATACATCAACAAGTCATGTGATGCACCAAAAGGAGTGAAAATGCGAGCTACCACCCAAGACAGTGTAAAAATGGAAATGAACATGTATAAGTGACCAAGTACAATGCAATATGGGCTAGACAGTAAGTGTCGACCCAGCCTTAACCAAATGTAGTGACAAGCACAACAATGCCTGAGGCTGGAGATATATAATGTAGACTATAACAGGTCTACAATGACCAAAGTGCTATCAAAACTTCAAGTCAGAAACCACAAAGAATGCAGAGAAGTAGTTCAAATTAGGATCCAAGTAGATGAAGTCAAAAAGAAAACATCATCAGATTCAAGTTAAGACTGTGACAACTAAGCCTACAATCGAGCAGGTACACATAAACATAAAAACAATCAACTGGCAATGTCAAGGCATGAACCAACAGAGAGTTCATATGAATGGCCATACATGATGCATCAAGTCGACAAACAATGAAAGAGTTGCAGTAGTTTCAAAGCAAAGAATTGAACATGTTTAGACGTCAACAAAATAAATCGGCAGATTCACAAATACATGATGACCAAGGAACAACGTCAACGCATTTCCGAGCATGGTTGCAAGCTCGAACGAAGAAACTGCTGTTAATCGACAGTTACTAAAATAGTGCAACTAATTCAAACGAAGTCACAAGCCTGAATCAGCCACAGTCAGAAACATGACGACCAGAAAATGAACTGTTCAAATTCACGTGTATCAAGCTGAAAACAACAAGGTATCTAAAGCAACAATCACAACAATGTCGAAAGTACTACCAAAGGCAGTAAACGATATAGCCAAAATCAACCAAAACAACACCGTCAAACTCAGATCAAAAACCATCAAAGCCATGTAAATCAATTCACAAAATCGCATATTTATGAGATTAATTAGATGTGAGTAATAGCAATTACTCACCTTAGCCACCGAAGAGCACGAATTCGACGTCGCGACATCACGAAGCGAACGGATACACTCGTCAGAAACCCTAACGGCCTTTGCACAGTCGGAGAGACGATCATTGGCGGCTTCTTCGATTTACCCACGCCCTAAGTGGAGGAGACGAGCAAGACAAGCGTGCACTAATTCGATTTGGAATGAAGAAGAACGAACGAGAGGGATTGACGAGCAGCCACTAATTTTTGAAGCCCTAGCTCCGAAAGAGGGACGAACGAGAGACAGAGCCACCATTTTTTTCTTTTAATCGTTTGTTTTCTAGGGTTAGCGAAATTGAATGTGGGAAAAAGAACGAGTACTGTCCTTATTAAATTATCACAGCACTCCACAACTTGGGCCGGGATTCAAAGCCCACAAACCCCTAATGAATTGTAGAAGAATTTACAACCGATTAAAACATTTAACAACAATTAACCAACAGATTAATCGTTTACTAACAAAATTAATTAATGCAAAACCTCGGGTTGTTACAAACTATCCAACAAATATCCATCCAATTTATTTATCATCGTATCAATTTGCATTTTCAAATGTCAAAATTATATTTATACACTTTCATTTCTTATTAACATTCAATTGATTCATTTTCAATTTATTTACATTTAGTTAATTTACATTCAATCAATTCCCATTCAATTGGTTTACATTCAATTGTTAACATTCACTTTATATTCATCACTTTACTTGCATTCACTTTAAATTCAAGTTATGTTTAACAACATTTCATTGCATATTAAATTCTTTTATGGACCATTTTATAAATCGTTACATTTTAACTTTTCCTAAGTTAAATTTCATTTCATTATCACTTAGTATATTTCTTTAATACTAATATTTTTTTATGAACCATTCCATACAACAATTACCTAAGTTTATTCCAAAGGTTTTATACTACAAAAGTCATTTTTATTATTACTTCACAACTTAAGTTCATATTCAATTTTATCAAACAACATTCCAAACCATATTCAATTCATTTTACAACTTAAATTAAATTTCACTTTGTAACTCAAATTCATATTCATTCCATTACTTCATTTCATCAATTCACTTTATTAATTCATCTAATTCATTTCAAATCCAATTCAATTTCATTTAACCTTTCTTAAGTTAAACTTCAATTTCATATCTCAATTTCAAAATTTATTTTCTTATCTACATTGTTTTCAAATTATAAGTTCAAAAACTTATTTTCACAAGGCGCTTAAATGAAAATTTTTAAAATTTAAACACGCTATTCTTATTTCAAATTATTTTGGACCAATACTATAAATTATTTCTTTGTATCTCAAACCATACCTTTGAATTTTAAAATCAAAACTAGTTTTACCCAAAAAAAACTCCAATGGTAGCAACCCATCAATTAGAAACTCAAAAATGAATGTCGATGATACTGCAGTCATTACCAAAATTACCTTTTGGCGACTGAAGTGAATTCAGTGCTTTTTATTTCTTTCAAATCCTTTCTAAAAATATTTCCGGTTAAAACATTTTCCAAGATAATACTATTATTATTCTTCCAAAAAATGTGAAAAACAATTTTCAAAATCAATGGGTTTTAAATTCACAAATTCTCAACTTTTAAATCATTTTTATTTACAAATCATATTTATATAATCTCACTTCTTATGTAATATCATTTCACAAATGTTGATTATTTTAATTATAATCAATACTCTATAATTCATATTTATAAATTCTCTATAATTCATATTTATAAATTCACTTTCTTATATAACTCATTTTACAAATGTTTATCTTTGTTTAGACTATAATAATAACAACTTTTATTAGAATAACAAACAACAAATGATAATAATCAAATACTATCATTCACTAACAACCAAGCACACCTTATATAACTATAATAATTTCTGAAAAATTATTCTTTTATATATAAAATATAATTTAGGTAAAATTATTTCATTTACCAGTTCTCAAAACAATACTATGTCGGGTTGTCTTATTTAAGTGTTTAAAACTCCTATCGATATCGTGGCGCCCCACGTACTAAACAGAATTCATAAGCCACTCAACAGATAAATTAACATAATATAAAACATTTTTATAATCACTAACAAATACGCTCGCATATATATAATATACTCAAAACTCATAATAAGACATTCTATTACCTTATCTCTTAGTGAGTTGCCCCACCAAAGCCAAGGTTCTCGTTTAACCTTGCGCTCTCATACCAAGCTGTAATGACTTGAAAATCCATAAAATTCAAGTTGACAATAAACCACACATGTCCAACCCAAATTGAATGGAAATACAGATAGTTATGTGAAAGAAAGAAGAAAGAAGAGAGAAGAGAGAAGAAGAGAAGAAGAGAAAAAAACTAAAACAACACAGAATCTCACAATAGTAGCAGAACAATATATAACATAACGTCAATAATCTTTACAATGAAAAACTGCAATATACATACATCAAATCAGAGCAAACAAATAACCAATCATAATCATCAGCATGGACAGTCATAACAACGTATCCTCACAAATGATGATAATTTCAACAACAATGCAACGAGAAATAAACATAAACGTAAATACGACTCGAAGACCTCCAGCTTGTCCTCCGAGCTCCAACGCATCCAAAAGTAATCTATAAATATACTCGGTCTGACCCGAGCTTTATAATAAAATAACACACGAGTCAGTCTAGTAAACCAGTGTGAGAAAACACACCTAGTTGGATTTTTGAAGTTAGCAAATTCTTTTGAAATAAAGGTATCTCGTAAGACCACATCGCTCATAAACACTAATGGGTTTTTACTTTACGATAACCAAAACATTTTCTATAGAAAATCCATTGATATTATAATAGTGTTCAGAGTACAAATACATTTTAGTTATAGTCGAAATTGTTACATTAATTAAATTCCAACATAATACGTTCTACAAATAAAACCGTAAAGGCACGTATTGGAAAATGGATTCCATACTATGACAAGGTAAGGAACTACCTTTCGATGGTACATCTCTAGATAAAATGCACCGGGGTCTGATAAGAACATCTTGTAACCCTGCCACGTAGGACTGGCCAACCACTTGACTAGTAGTACTGAATATGATCGCCCATTTAATTAACAGGCCCCGAAGCGTACATGAGTCGATAGTAATCGATCTAGATTTTGGGATGACCATACCCTAATGGGAGCGACCCACTTGGCCTTGCTGCATTCCCAATTTTTGTCATTTCCCAATTGTTGAGGCTTAAGGCTAAGTTTTACCTTTCTATAGCACTTCCCACTTGGAATGCTAACACTACCCTCCATGCAATGATGCAATACCAGCATTCATCCATACAAGTTCGTTCTGGGACTGAAAGAAATCGAAGGCACCATTTCTACTACATCCATTTTGGAATCATCCTTAGGATTAGTAGCAAGTTGCCCTTGCACTTCAAAAAGCTCCATTTCGATTATCTTTAAGATATTCCAATTCAAAACGCTTTGGCTGGTTCGAAGTGGGTTTCGGATAATAGATCCAGTCTCGGTGTCTCTTCGATCCGACAACGATAATTTAAAACTGAGCAATCATTTGAAAGTCGGCTATTTAACTATCAAATAAACAAACAGTGCAACCAGAGGTTTAATATTCTAAGGGAAATAACACTGGTTAAGTACAAAGCAACTCTGGGCCTCTTAAATTAATCATTCCATAAATTTTTGTAAATCCTTATATTAATACCACTTTCACGAAGATTATATATTTCACAAAACCCGTCCCTACACTTTCTAATACTTTGAAAATGTTCACATACTTAACTCAACTGTATGAGTATATTCACAACCCATTTCATCTTAAAAACTTAGGAAAATTTACCTTAAACTTATTTTAACAGTATAAGTATATTCACAAATCTTAAGGAAGATCCTTTTTTTAAAATCACACTTATTAGGTTTAAAACAATGTCCTTTAAAAACATTAATAGAAATAAACCCAAACACTTTCTTGTTTACAAGTCTCTTTCATAATTTCAACTCCATTCCAAAATTTCCTTTCAAAACTTTATTTATAAATATTTAGACCATAACTATAGATTCCTTTATAAAATTTCCAAATTTATTTAACAACTCCATTATAAACCTTCCTTGTACTATTCATAATATCTTTATAAAATTTATTTTATTAATAGTCATTTATAACTCATTTTATAAAACTTCTTGTAAATTTTTTTTAATTATAACTCCTTTATAACTTTCCAAATCCATTTAACAACTCCTTTATAAACATCCTTTTATTATAAAACCTCTATTATAAAACTTCTTTTATAAAATATCATTTGTAAGATCATTTTATAAATTCTAAATCAATTTATACAACTACTTTACAAAACCAAACTCCAACTATAAAACAGAACTCCTTTTAAAACAAATTCTCTAACTGAACACCAAACTCTACACATAGAGAATTTCCAAAATACACTAATAACTCATATAGTTTGCATAACCCGGTCACTTCAAATATTGCAATACTTCTCCAAATGGAATTCATTTCTCTTTTTTTCCAAATTGACACGATTTCCATTTGTGACGCCCCACCTCTATACCCACGCTAACCAAGAACACTACGATGTAGTGCTGTCAATTAGCGCGGAGAATAAGGCTGTGGAGGAGCGACCATCCATGTAACTTCTTTGTGCGAGCACCGATACGTCAGATAGAATAGAATGCATATCTATTAAGGAGGAAATCCGACATACCGGTACAAACACAAAGCTATCACACGGTGGCTATATATAATCTTCGGAAAACAAACATAGAAATAATCATAACATAAATCAGTCATAGACATCCATATCACAAAGGCGGAAGAAGATATGAATAAATATATAACACATGAAAGTGTACATCAGAGTAGTGGTCAGAAAGATCCACGATAATACAAAAGAATAGCAACACGTGCTATACAAAAGAATAAGTACACAACATAGAGTCTATATCTCAAAGGTGTACATCCAAAAACTACTAATCTAAGTAGTTAGCCAAAAGTCAGAAATATCCTGAAGAGAAGTCAAGCAGAAGCACCTGTAACATCTCGGTCTGACCCGAGTATTATTTATAAGAAAATAATAAACGGATCGGTCTAACTATAAATATCAGATGATATGGTATACAGTAAAAGGCATGACATGAACATGTAATAACCATAGCGACATACTACTATAAGTATGTAAATGATAATCAACAAAAGATTAATCAATATCACAAGAATCTTCTCAAAGATAAAATAGGGTATCATACCCTAAACTTGTATTCATAACAAGTCAATAACACATGAATTCACCAATGCACAAAAACTGATATCATATCAATGAAAATCATGAAAATTGGTGAAGCACAAAATTCCAGAAATCATCATCAGAAATCCAGAAAACACATAAAGGGGGGGAGGCCTAACACATGAATGGGAGCATGAAAACTCACCTACGCGTAAACACATGACGAGAAGCTATCTCATGGAAGCTATCCATTAAATTTTAACACAGGAATGGCCCGAAGACCGTAGGGTGCTACCCTAGAAATGTGATGGAGAAATATCACATGATCGGGGTATAGTCTCCCACGTAGACAAAGAGACATCGCTCAATCGCTAGTCTAAATCACAAAAATGATCGTCATGATCATAAGGAAGTGTCAATCACACCAAGCTAGTAAATATATGAGTTTAGCTTCATGTCCCATAACCACTTGCTTAACTTAAATATTTACGAACAAGCTGTAAATCTTCACTAGGAAATTGTCACAAAAAGGGTTCAATCGAACAAGTCCAAGAGCTAACCGACGAAGTGAACGCAAGCGTTTCATACCACTCGTTTTACTAAGTCGTTTAAGTCGATTTCTCATTCGAGTGAAGTAAAGGCTTGTATATACTAGTAGATCGAAAATCGGTTTGAGAAAACGAACTTTTGATATTTAAAATAGTGTTGAAATCGCTTTGATGAAAGAGTTTTGATATTTACTATTAGTATTGAAACCTTCATATATCTTTAAAATGACAAGTCATAAAACGATTGTAGAAACAAATCAATTCACGTTCGAAGACGTGAGTAAAGTACAAAGGAGTCAATCCCAAAACCATCAAAGTAGAAATTCTGATAAATGCTTTGTCAGATAAGATTGCCTACGCAGAGTAATACGGGGTTCGACCTGCCCGGTTAGGTCGCGGGGGTCCAGGGGGCAGCGCCCCGTCACGGTACGACCTAGTGAAGGCAAGCGGTCTCGAGAAGCCAAACCGGCCAAATGACCAAGTACTAACTCGCGAACGACCTAGGGAAAAAAAACAGGTCAAACGACCAAGTACTAACTCGCGAACGACTTACGACTTAAGGGAGGCAAGCGACTTACGACTTAAGGGATAAGGTCATACGACCTAAGTGGAGAATGCCACGCGACTTAGCAGAAGAACAGGTAAAATGACTAAGTACTAACTCGCGAACGACCTAGGAAAAAAAACAGGTCAAACGACCAAGTACTAACTCGCGAACGACTTACGACTTAAGGGAGGCAAGCGACTTACGACTTAAGGGATAAGGTCATACGACCTAAGTGGAGAATGCCACGCGACTTAGCAGAAGAACAGGTCGAACGACCTAAGGGAAAAACAGGTCAAACGACCAAGTACTAACTCGCGAACGACTTACGACTTAAGCCTCTATTCGAGCTACGAGCTAAGGCTGGAACGACCTAGTGAAGTTAGGTCGGGGACGACCTACGACTTAAGGTCATACGACTTAACGGTTTAAAAGCCAACGACCTAGGACTTAAGAGCCATACGAGCTACGACTTAAGCTCAAATACGAGCTACGACTTATCACTTAACTCGCGAACGACCTAGCGAAGGCAGAACACCCAGAACGACTTAACACTTTAACTCGAGAACGACTCAGGCCTTTAACTCGTGAACGACTCAGGCCAGACGAACAGAAATACACGCGCGCGACTTAAGCCCTTAACTCGTGAACGACTCACGACTTAGACTTAACTCGTGGACGACTCAGCGAAGGCCAGAAACGACTTAAGGCCAGAAAAATCACCAAAACGCTGAAAATTGAAGTTTTTCGCCAATCCAATCCAAACCAAATGCAAATGTTGATGCAAATGCAATAGGGGATCATTCCCAACAGTCCAATGACAATTTAAGCAAGATGTGAGACTAAAAATCTCACCTTTTCACGGAATTTGATGAAGATGGAGATTTGAGAGCAAAGCAAGAACACCAACAAGCTTGAATCAATGGTCTACACGTGAATTTGATGTTGAATCTCGGATTTGCAATGGAATTTGTGTTTGGAGTTTTAATTTCCACTTCCCACCACCATTTTTGACAAAGCTTGAAGTGTTTTGATAGAGTGAGGAAGATGGTTGGGCTGAACTAAAGGGGTGCAGTCCAAACCAAAGTCAAAGGCGGGAAAAAGTGTTGAAAATTTCACTATCTCCAAACATATCGAAGTTTACACTCAAAAAGATCGCAAACGTCATTTTGAACCCAATGGGGGTGGTCTCGAGTCCTAATTTGACCGTATGCAAAAAGTAGCTTTTCGGACTAACATCCGACTAACGATAAAATATTTAAATATAGAATCGATAGATATGCGGGTTGTTACACCATTTTATAGGATATTACTTATAACACTACTCCTTTTATTCCATAAAATACTTTTCATAAATCCATCTCCACGTATGAAATAATACTTATAATATATTTCTTTTTAAGACTTGTTATACAAAATGATTTACAACTATTACTTCAAATATTCTGATATCCTTTTGAATGGCAAAATTCCCTTTAAAAATAAATGATAACCTTTTAAATTTGTCTTTTGAAAATAAATATTTATTATTATTATTTCTCTGAAAACCATTAGTCCTTAAATAATTATTTAAAACACTTCTTATATGTATGTAAATTTAAAAGAATAAATATAAAGTTGAATTTAAATATAAATTTTTAAAAACACTTTTAATTTAAAATATCAAAGAATTTCCAAACTAATAGAATCAACTATTTTTCTAAAACAACATTTTGCATCTTATTACAAATCCACAGTTGTGATTTTATCTATCCAATCCATCCAATTATAGTAGTTCCCTTCATTTATAAAACACCGTTTATAAATCTATCCTTTTATTTATAAAATATAATTTTACAAATCTTCACTTTATTTGTAAAATGTCACTTTTATATATTATCACATTAATAAATTTTCACATTTATAAATATATCTTAATATATATGTGTGTGTGTGTATCACTTTATATAAAATAGGTAATAAATATTTATACCAAAATATTACTGTCCTCTTTTTAAAATAGTATTCCTTTATTTTAAAAGACGGACTTATTTTTAAGATTTTAAAAGTCTTTACTTTACAATTCAAAAATATATATTTAAAATATTTCATAAAACTATTTATTTATAATATTTAAAAATCATACCTTTTATTTTAAAATGAATTTGAATAAATTTCAAGAATAATTATTTAAAACATATAGATTTTTGGAAATCACTGAAAATCCTTTTGAAAACTAAATCTTCACTTTGTAGTATTTCATAATACTAAAAATATGGCTCAGTGCTACTATAGCACTAAATAGGGAAAAATCATCCATGCCACCAAATATGGCATCCAACATATCATATATCAAAATATATGAAAAGTAAAATCAACAGTGTGAGGAATCTAGGTGAATCCCTCCAACCCGTCCCCCTGCATCACATATAGTATATAATCATAAAATATAAATCAATCGCTTCTAGGCGGGATCATATACAAAGGGTCACCAGCTCTTACACAGGAACGTAATAGGGTCTTATCCGCTCTTGGGGCGGGAATATATCCAAACTAACAAATAAAATAGCAAATCATCCAAACAGTCAACAAACAATTAACAATAATATTATCAACACTTATATAGAAATATAAGAGGGTCGGAGATGTGTGTTAACTCACTTTGATTCCAGTTATCGCCAAAATGCTCCGGTTTGAATTAAAATTGGACAAGCGTTCAATTTTAACTAAAATTCCTACTAGCTCCAAATCTATCCAATCCAATTCCATATCATATCATTCGTTGATACAATCGAAATGCAACTTGTCGCGTTCAATTTGGCCCTCGTATGAACTAGATATGAATTAATGAACGCTGAGATTATCTAAATTTTAATTAACTTAAATTAATTAAATTTTAAACTTTATATTACAAATTCCATACATCATTCGTTCTTGTTCCAGCCACCAAACACGACCATGATTTCATCATCCTCGCCGTCGTCCATCGTGCCTGCCATTCGCCGTGACTTAACCCAAGCACGTGCCGACCTCCCTCCTCACTTCGCTTAAAGACCAGCGTCATAGATCGCCGCCTATCATCATGAAAATGCACCCAATGCCACCGTGAACAGAGGCGATTTCCCCCCGCCTCGCCACGCCAATGACCATCTCCACCATTGATTAGGTTTGTTTCATCGAGTTCTACAATTTTGCTTTGGAAGTCGAAGGCTAAAAACAAATGGAGTGAATCCGATCGATTTAGGCCGTTGAATTGGGTTTCTTTTAATGATGGTTAAGATGATAGGGTTAAGGATTTAACAAAACAAATGAAATCTGGAGATCCTTTTATAGCAAATTTCCAAAGCACTATTCACACGTTAAATTTTCGAACTCCAAACGAGGTGTGCCGCTTGGCGTTCTATATGTAATATCCATATTTCGAACACAATGAAACTACTATCAGGAGCCAATTCTATCATATACAGAAGTTAACTTTTCAAAATAAATTAGATTAATTTAAATTCCTTTAATTAATTTCCACACTTTTCGAATTCGCATGACCAAATGATACGTCTGATCGCCATGAAATTCGATGGCATACTATTATTCACTATTATGGATCCAATGGAACTGGTTTCGCCCAATTTTGAGATAGTGCCCTCAAAGGCCATTTTCACCTGTTAATTAAAATGAGTTATTTCCAAAATCAGTTTAGTCACTTTTAATTAAAATTAAAAGTTTTACTATCTTCATTTTTATTTAAATAAAATTTAAGTCAATTTTCAAAATCATTTTCATTCACATCAAATTCAAGATTTAATAACTTAAACAATTCCAAATATTCACTTAAAAATCCAATTATCAAATAAATCGCTGAATTTGAAATATAAGTTCTTTAACTTATAAAATTAACATTTTATATTTAAAGTCGATTAAATATTTCCAAATTCGAATGACTGAAATTTCAGGTCGTTACACACATGTGTTTATCACTTTGTGCCGATACTATGTACGTATGAGTGAGATATTTATTTGATGTCTCAAAACGTACCAGCGTTAGTCCAAGGGAATATTCACAGATGCACTCCATATAGCCCCATTCTCTATATTATCTGACAGTATTACTCTGTAATACTCTTGGATAATATGGGTATAGAGGTGGGGTGTTTCATTTGGGTATCAGAGCGAGGTTTAGAACAATACATTGTATATTAAAGACACAAGTCGAGATCTTAGATGAGACTTAGAGTCCCTGACTCTTGGGTGTGTTGGGTAGTCCCTATGGTAATGGATAGTAGATATATATATAGGATGATTACTAGGGTAATCATCAAGGGATGTATTTGATATTTTAAAATTATATAGTCTCTTCTCACTTATTTCTTTTGAGAATGTATATTTAATGGTCGAAGTAGCAAGGATGAAAGGAGTTAGTCCAACCAGTAGTATTTACATTCATGTTGAATACTATATTTGAGATGATTTAGTGTTATATTATTATGGTTCAGCTTGGCATTGCATTGTCGAGTTTGAATGATTTTAATCAGAGTGCGCAGCGGAGAAAAAATATTTATTAGTTTCTGCTGAGTTCACTAATTGTTGTTTCTTATGTTTGTTGGGTAAATGGGAATTGTTTGTATTGAGTTTGATTTTGAATATAGTTTGGTGGAAAGAACATTTATGTATATATATATATATATATCAGAGTTAAGGAGTGAACTCAATTAAAGATTTTTACATATTATAAATAAATATTAATGGTGTTTATTTGGTATTATAAAATGTTTATTGAAATGGTTTATTATACAAGTGTGTTTAATAGTTTGAAAATGTTTTGAAGTTATTAAGTGTTTGATAGAAATAAAGGGTTTTGATAGATAAAAATACTGATTATTATTATTAAATGATTTTGAGAGCTGAATAAATGCTATAACTAGAAATCTTTTGGAAAGTATACATCATAAGTATAACGACTCGGATTTTTCGATGATTAATTTAGAATATTTAAATGGTTTAAATATTGGATTTTGAATTTATAATTTAGTTACTAAGATTTTAAAACAGAAACTTCAAGTGATTTCATCAATTTTTGGAATCGTCAATTTAATTGATGCGCTAAAATAGCGATTTGGGGCACAGTCTCGAAATTCGACGAAACTAGTTCCATTGGATCCGTAATAGTGAATTATTATCGGATTTAAAATTTCGTAGCATTTAGAGTTATCGATTGGTCGTACGAGATATAAACGCATTGAATTTAATATAAAAAAAATCAGTATAATAATTGGGTCCAAAATGCTATCTTCTACAAACGATTGAATTAGGACTCGAAACCTTTTTCATTGCATTCAGAATAGGGGTATAACATTATAAACGCCTAGCGGCACGCCTCAATAGGAGGTTGAGATCTCACGGTATGTAATTCAAGATATTTAAAAATATAAATAAATAAAATATTAATGGTCAGATCAAATGAACAATTGAGCCATTCCTTCAGCTTTATGTCGCACATCTCTTTCTTTCTTAAAACTTGCGCATGACTCCCCTTCTTTTCAGTTGGAACGAAAATAATTCAAAAGAAGATGAGATAAAATCGTGACTTTTTTTTTAAATACTGATAACAAAATTGAAGGGAAGAAGGGAACGAATTCAAATCGAGAGCTTTCCTCTTTCTTTTGGCTCTAGTTCGTAATCGTATCGAAGCAGAAAAAAAAGAAAAAGAAAAAAAGATCGAGATAAAGAAATCTCGCGAATCGTGATAGTTAGGGGGTTGTTCGTAGTCGAGGGCGACACAGCTTTCGTTGAGGCTGGGGGAAGTTGGATTGGCGATCTAATTTCAATCGCGACGTGGGTTTGTTGTCTTGAGTAGACGAGAAGAGGCGGTCAAGGCGTTCGCAAGCTCGACGACAGTGGTTACTCAAGCACCGGAAAAAAATGAATCGCGACATTGTCGCGATGTTCTAGAATGCGAGTGGATGTCGACGGTGACGTTCTGGTGTTGGCAGGCGATGCTCCGGTCAGCCATGGGTGACGCGCGGTAGTGTGAAGGTCGGAGGGAGGTTGGGTTCGACGTAGTTAATCTGGAGATGCGATGCCTGGAAGTGTTTCGCGATCGAGGAAGTAATCGTTTAGGTAATTAACGTTTTATTAGTTAATTAATTAGTAAATTAATGGGTTTTGATTTTTTGAATCTTATAAAATATTTAAATTGCTTGGACAAGGTCGGAATTTCGCAAAAACCAGCGATGTTGGATCCTTAAGGATGAGAGCTACATTATGGAGTTTATTTGGAGTCAATCGGAAATAGGTGGAATTTTTAAATTAAATTGAATACCTGTTCAATTTAATTTAAATTGGACGATTAACCATTTTAAAAAGGAAGGTGAGTAAAACTAACTCTTTTTGGATTGCTAGATTTAATTTATAATAGTTAAAAATAAATTATTGTATGATGGTTGGATTTATAAATTATTATCTGTTGGATGTTATATATATATATATATAGTAGTGTATATATATAGTAGTATATATATATTAGTAGTTGGATCGATATTCCCACATATTTTAACGGATGAGACCTTATGCGCCCCGCATAATAGCGTATGACCCTATATACCGCGATATCCCCCTCGAAGTGGGATTGGTATTTTTTGTTGTCTAACATCTGTGGATGCAGGGAAACAGGTTCGAGGGATCCAACTGGATTCCTCAAATTTTATATTGATTGTTTTCATATATAGTAGTATATGATGTGTTAAAATAATTTGTTATAGATTGTTGTTGTGATGCAAATTATTGGATGTTATAGTAGCCCTGGCCTGAATTTTGGTACCTTAATACCATAAATGTTATTTATGGAATTTGAAAGAATTTAAAAGGAGATTTTGAATATAAATATATCTATATCAAATTTGGATTATTTTAAAAAAATTGATTTGTATAAAATAATAATTGATTTCGGGTTGTATTTAACTATTCGCAAGAATAATTTAAATAAGGATTTTAAAACAATTTATATAGAGAATTGTTGAATGATGGATTTTTAAAACGATATTTTTCAAAAAATATGAAAAGGAGTTTGAAATCGATATTTTAAATAGATTGTAAAATATATGGAATTTATAAAGAAATGGGTTTATAAAATGAGATTTTATAAGTAAGATTTTATAAGTGAGATTAGTTTATAAAAAGTGAAGCTCAAGGAAGTTATAAATTTATAAACGATGTTATAAATATGGGAAATCAATATCAGAAGATAATTTGAGAATATAAAATTCATAGGGTGAATTTATATTGGGAAATGGGAATGGGGTCGAGGAAAAATAGTGAATTCTATTTTTAAAAGTGAAAATGGTTAAGGAATCGGAACAAAATCGATTGTTAATCGAGAGGGATTTATAAATTAAAATTTGGTTAATGAGATTTAAAAATATATGATTAATAATAAGTTAAGTTTTATTTTAAAACGGAAAATTTTATTTATTAAACTATGTAATTTAAAGTTAGTTAGTATTGAAATACTTCAGAAGTGAATTTTTCAAATACTTAATATTTATTTTAATAAATCCGCAAATTTTAAACCTGCTTGGAAAAGTGATGTTATAAAAAGTGTTTCAATATTTTAGATAATTATTTGAACATGTCTTAAAAATAAATTATTATTATTATTCTTTTAAATACTTATTACATATATATATTTTTGTAATGTTTTAAATTTATTTATAAATCTTCTTGGAAATCTGGAAATGGTGTTATCCAGTATATGGGATTTATAAGAGAATTCTCAAAACGGAATTTGGAAAAAGTAAGAAAATTTTCGAAGTAGTTAAATAAAAGTGAACTTCGAAAAAATGAAATAGAATTCATAAAAGAAGTAGAGAGGGAAATTGGAGTTATAAGTAAGTATATTTGACTTTGGAAATATTGAAGGGAATTAATTAAAGAATTCCGGAATTTATAGAATTCGTTATAAACTAGTTAGGGAATTTACAAATAAATTGTAAATGATTTTGAGAAAAAGGAAATAGGAAATAAATGGAATACTTCCTAAGTGTTGAACATAAAATGAAGTGGGAAAAATATTCTAAGTATTGGAATGGATGGGAATATTCCATTGAATATATAGGCATTTGAAATGGTTTCAAATGTTGGAATACTGGAAGTAGTTTAAATGTATACCTTATAAATATATTTTGAAAATAAATTTGGAAAATTTATAATAAGGCCTGATGACTGCTTATGGATGTGTACTGATAGTTAAATAACCGACTATCAATTTTGACCGAATTTCGATAATCTTTTCGAAGACCGGGGTCGGATTTAATTATTCGAAAACCACTTCGATTCGGTTTGAACGTTACGAATGGACACCGTGAAGACAGAGAAGGCGGTGATTCGGTTTGTACAGACCCTGAACTACTTGTATGGACGAATGCTATCAGAACATCGTGATTAGAGGACGATGAGCATTCTAAGTGAATTTGTTCTGAAAGGTAATCGTAGCCTCAAACCTCATCAACCGGAATGACTGAAAATCAGAGGAGATGCAGCAAGGCTAAGTGGGTCGCACCCAATTAGGGTATGTTATCACCTTTCTAGACACCCTCGGATATTTCACTAAAGTGCGCGGAAGAACTCGATTTTAAGGGTGGGAACACCCGGGGTGATAACATATTCGGTCCTATCCATGTTAGGGATAGGGCCGGTCTTGTGTTGCAGGGGATCCCGACGAGGTCCTGGGTACATTTTTCTAGATGTGTACCGTGATAGGTGGTACCCCAAAGCCTAGTCATTGTATGGAATCCATTCTCTAATAAGCGTCGTACGATTTTGATTGTGCCCAAATATGCTGAAATGTGAGATGCAAGCATTTCAGCTATTTTCTATTTACTTGATTTAGGCACTTATAATATCAGACGATTTTGATAAAAATGTTTTGGTTATCGTAAGGTAAAAACCCGTCGTGTTTATATGTGACGTGGTCTTACGAGATGCCTTTGTTTTTCAAAAGATCTTGAAAAAGTTAATAATTCAAATTGAGTGTGTTTTATCATGCTGGTTTTCCAAACTGACTCGGGTGTTATTTTATTATAATGCTCGGGTCAGACCGAGTATTACAGATTAAGGATAGGATGCTATGGATTTCAGGGGACGAGCTGGATGACAGAGACGTATCCCCGTATTTGATTTACTTTTCCGCTGTGTATGTTATGTATGTGAGGACAAGTTATTAAACTGTCCAGATTGATTGTATTCTATTGTACTCTGATAATGGTATGTATATTAAAAGTACAGTTCTGGTATTTAAAATCTATTATTATATATTATATTTTGTTCCGCTGCGATAGTGAGATTCTGTGGTGTTGTTTCCTGTTTATTCTTCTACCTTTTCTTCTTCACCCCTAATGAACTGGTAATTTCTGGCACTCGATTGCTCGGCATTCTATACAGTGAACGTATTGATGTCAGTTTTCGAGGGTCAAAAACCTTGTTCGTGACATTTGGTATCAGAGCTAAAGGTTAAGCGAGAACTTTGGCTTTAGTGGGGATTACTCATTGGAGATAGGCTCAGTAGTACCCTATAATGAGTTTGAGTGTATTAATAGATATGAGTGTGTATTTCTTAGTGAATATAAAATGTTTTATATTATGCTGGTTGATTTATTTAGTGGCTTATGAATACTGGTCGGCACAGTCCATACAACTGTATCGATAAGGGTTTCTAAACACTTGAATAGAGTAATTCGACACGGTATTGTTTTGAAATGGGGTAAATGAAATAATTTTACCCAAAGACATATTTTGATATAAAAGAAATAATTTTCTTAAATTGTTATATATATTTGGAGTGTTTGGATGATAATATTATAATCTAACAAGATTATAAAAGTGAAAATGGTTTATATAACCAAATGAAAATTTGTATAAGTGTAAATTATACAAATGGATTATGTAACGACCCGTAAATTTCAACCGTTTTAATAACGCAATTAGTTGAAATTTTGTGAAATTTTAAACGATAAAATTTTGAAAAAAAAAATTTATATTTGGAATACGTCTAGTTAAACATGGCAACTGGTAAATTTTCGTCCAAAAATATGAAAGTTTATTTCGCGCGTATATTCACTTCAACTTAATCAGTTAAAAAGTAATGAAAATAAAGTGTTTCCGAAACCAAAATATTTTTACATAGAAAAATTCTAAACCATCTTCTGAGCAAAATGTCAGTTTGTTGTTTTTCCAAATTCGGACATCTATTGCTCCGTCGATCTTATTTTCGGCAAAATAGCAGCATTTTCGGTACCAAATATAGACTTTTGATAGGATGATCGTACCACTGATATCTATATACCGTTTTGATCGTCTCGTCATGCTGATCTCTGAAATATATTCATCCCTGTGTTTTGGCTTCTGGTACTGAGCGAAATTAATAAAACGATTTTCGTAACGATACTCGTTTTAAACCACTTTTGTTCTTGCGACCTTTCATTTAGCCACCGTTCAAAAAAATCAAAGGTCATTTGTTATAAATATTTCTCTAAATTCGAGGTTATGAAACTCTTTTTATTCCTATATTCATTTTCTAACGTCTATTTTCTTACCGGTTCATTACACTTCGTTTGCTTTCAAAACAAAATTTTTATAAAATAGAATAAGGTTATATTGCCTGTTAATTTTTGCCTCCACGTCCATTTACTTGTCTCTCCTTCCCCACCTCTTCACAAACGCCTCCTCCTTTTCTTTTATCTTCCCTCCCACGTGCAGCACCTCCGCCGACAACTCCTACCCCATAAATTCTTCACCGCCTATCCCTTCAGCCACGTCACCATCAACATCACCGAGCCTCCACTGTTCACCGCATCAACCCCAAAGGCCTAACCATCACGTCGGCAGCTCGGCAAAATCCCACCTTTGACTCGCCTGCAATTCAAGGCAAATCTTCGTCACGTGCAGCGGTTTCATCATTCGTTTGTAGAATATAATATAGGTAATGTTTAGCTGTTAGTTTTTCCATTGATGATCTACTTTGATAAATACATAGATTACATAAAGTAAGTTATATTTATGGGTAGTACTGTTGTTAGATATATATAGAAATATGTTAGTAATACATCTATTATCTCAAAAAGAAAAAAAAGAATAAGAAAAATGGGTTTATATAATATACGTTATGGGTTACAACATATATATATGTTCAGCGGTGTAAGTTTACATATATTTATCAATATTTATATATTAATTTGAGTCTGTACTTAAGTATACGTTGGCATTAACTTGTTCATGGCTAATATATTTAGGATATTTATGTTGTGAGTGTTGTGTGTTGGGTAACCAAAGATCATGAGTCTGAGTTCTGGTAATGGCAACAGACCTATAAAATCCTATTATTTAACTAAAGTATGTGTTGTGAACTCAGTTGATACCGTCTCAAATTTTAACCATATGTATGCATGTAGGTATGTACGTACATTCGTATGTCCGCATGTTGTATCACCAATATGATATCTTGTCAAGTCCACAACTCCAACATACAATTGAAACATGTGTGTTTGTGAAAACATGAGATATGATTTTGTTTGATGGATTGTGTATCTTATTAACCGAGTACACCAAAAGCTTTGCTAAGGTATTAGCTAGCTTCTAATCTTGATTTTCTGGAAATATAAATTGACAGCTCATTGGATGTTGCCAAAATCAACTCTTGGCTTAATTATTCATTATTGGTTGGTTATGTTTTATGTTGCAATTTCAGTTCATTAATTTGGTGAAGTATGAAAGTCCAGGAATATAATTACTTGGATGATAGTTCGTCCATTAGAAAACTCAAGAATTTGACAATGAATTAACGAAATTTAATATGGGTTGCTTATAATGTTACGTAAATAATGTTAAGGGTGTGTATAGATTTTTATCAAATTAATAAAATATATATGTATAGGTACACTGTAAGATATATGGCGTTACTAGCTATGGGTACTTTTATATTTTAATATTGAGACTACCTCTTCCTTTGTTCGCATAATTATAAAGTAGTCTGTACATGACTGATTAAAGAAGCTATATATTTTATCTTAAATTACATATTGCTTATATACAGATATCATTTGGTTTCAAACAGTTTATATATACACGTTTGACTTTAATATTTGAGTTTAATTTAAACCAGTGGATTTTGAAATAAATATATATTTAATTAAAATATGTTGAAGTTAAAATATGATTTTATTTAGTATATACCAGTTCAGTTATTCCAATTTATCTTTATCAATTCCGTTCTAATTGATTCCGTCGATTCTTTAACTATCAGCTTTGTCATAAATTCACGCCAATCTAGCTTTGACTTGGGATTCGTTCTTGCGTTTCGTAACTCAACTTCATAGTCGATCCTCTCTAGCCTTGAAAGGTGAGCACTCACTCACGATTAACGTTCTTTTATTTATTAGATTTGATTTCAATTGAAACGACAATTGAAATATGCCGCTGTTAGTTAATTACACTGTTTTATATGCTATTACCTGTATCAGTTCACCTGTGACATCTGACACCATTATCTGTTAATTATTTATGCGATGATAATAAAGTTTGGCTGATAATTGATTGATTGTTGATATTTATATTGGACGTTAAATTGTTAATGTTAAAATGATAAACAGTACGAAATTGAACTTGATATAGGATAATTAAATGTTGAATTTGATTAACTGACATTTGTATAATATGACCCCTTTTACTGTTGAATTTATTGACACGTAGGATTTGTTTAATTACATTTTGAACCACTGAATGTATGTTGTTAAATTGATGATGTATGAAATTGAAATTGAATGACAAGTGAAAACCGTAATGTAATAATCTTTAATCTACATGAAATGATAGTGTAGATTCTAGAAATAATTATATTAATTCGTACAAATAACAATGCGAATTAATACGGTTATTTCGGGATTATTTGAATTGATTATTGGATTGATATTGATTGTTGTTATTGCTTGTTTATTTACTTTGACACCATCCCAGTTATCACACTGCAAGTTCCCTTTACTATGCTTTGATTTTTGAATTGAATTGGAATCGGGTTGAAATGATAAATACCCAAATTAAACTTTGACCTAGGATAGAGAATTAAATAAAACCCGATTGGTCAATAAATTTGATTTAAAAATAAACGAAGATTTTATTTGAATAAAAATATGATTTTGAAATGAAGTTGGAATTTGAATTTTTAATGGAAGGAAAATGTTAATATTTGAAAATCTGAAACGAAATAATGACAATGTAATTGATGAAGAATGTTGTTTAATTTGAGAAAGGATTGAATTAAGTTTGAAATGATTTAATAATTAAGTTTGAAAAATTATTATTAAGTTTGAAATTATTAAACTTTGAAATGAATTATAATTAAGTTTGAAATTATTAACTTTGAAATTATTTAATAATTATGTTTTGAATTATTTAATAATTAAATAAGATTGAATGATTTAATGATCAAATTGAATTGAATTCTTTAATAAGTAAAATTGAACTTTTGAATAAGTGAATTTACTTCGTAAATAATTGAAATTGAGTTTCTTTATTAATTAAGTTTGGAAAATAACTAAGAAAGTAAATAGGTGAAATTGAATTTCTTTAACAAGAAATAAAATGTGATTTATTGAAATTAATGCAAGACTTGAAATTAAAGGATTTGGTTTGATGAATTTAATTTAATTCAATTTGTAAATTTTGATATAATGAAGTTGAATTTAAATAATTGATTTAATGAATTGGAAATTAAATAGAATTGTTTTAAATGATAAAGTAACTTAACGAATATTGAATGAAATCGATAAATGAATTTGGAATTGATTTGAAGGTTAAATTAAATTAAATGTAAATGATTTCGAAACGAAACTTATATACGAACTTGAATCAATACCTGAATTGTTTTAAATAAAGATTGAAATTGAATTATAAGATTTTGAAATTATGATTTGGAAGTTTGAAACGTAAAGTATGGAAATTGATTTAGAAAGACAAAGGAAATGTTGGTTTACGAATTCTAATCTATTTGAAATTGATTTGGTTTTTTTGAAATGTATAAACGACCAATCAGTGAAATAATTACGGAAGTTATTAAAGAGACCGGAATTCGGTTACGGATATACTCTCTATCTAAACCGAAAACCACTTTAATAACTATACGCGGAGTGATGATCCAGAATGAAGTGGTTGGAATGATGTACGTGATGACTGAAGAAAGAGAACGATGATGGATAGCCTTGACACTTGTGTCAAATTGGAAATGACTAAAACAGGAGCTGTGCCGGGCCAATGGAGGATTGATACCTCAAGTGGACACACTTCTTCGAACTACTTATACTTGTTGTCGATTGGTGCACCCTTGATTTTTGGGAGTGTTGTTTCACGGTGTTGCGGGCGCTGCGGCGTTGCGTTCTCACCAGCCCGGATCAGGCGAACGGTAGTATCACTACCTTGGGTATAGCCTCATGTGCCTTGTCATACTTGTATTCCATTTATGCGCGACCACTACGAATTTGTTTTGTACCTTGAGTATATGGATTGCCCTCTGGTGACTTCCGGTTTTGGGGAAACTACGGTCTTGTATATGCTTGTGGGAATAAAAATGTGTTAAGGGTGGAATGGGCCATGACTTAACGCTATTTTGATATCTTTATATTACTGATAGACATTATCTACTTAGCGTATATTACTACCTAGTAGATAGTTTGACGGATCCTTAAAGGATGGTTATTCCAAACATCCTTTGAGTTACTTGTATTTCAATTGCTATTTCACTTGAGTTGGATTTATTAATATAAGAATGTTAATCCTGACTCGAGTGTTTTGTATTTTGCTTTACGCTCGGGTCAGACTGAGTAGTTCAGCTTTCGAGACTCACCTTTGGAGTTGGAGCTTTGCTTGAAGATCCAGCCATCTATTCTGCTTTCTATATTCGATGATTTCAGTGATGTATTCTGATTTGTACCTGATGTATCGTATTACTCTTCTGTTGTAAACTCTGATGTATTTTATATATTCATATAGTAGCTTCATGAACTACTATCTCTTTATTTCCGCTGCATTTATTACTCTGTGTCTGTGATCTGTGATTATATTTACTGTATATGTTCAGTTTTGCCAAATTTAAATTAACAACGCGGTATTTTGAGCAATTCAATACCAGGCATGTGTGTCTGCCTATGCACTTGGCGGGTGCAGCATGATAGGGGGTTCTCGCATTTGGTTTGGTAGCGAGCGGATGACTCTTACTCCTACATGTCCCTGCAGGGTTGGTGCAGTCGAGAGGCTGGCTGTAAAGGCAGAACACAGGTACTGCTGTATGCTACGGTGGGCGTTACCCCACTGACGCGGTCCGTTACAGTTGGTATCAGAGCTTTGGTAGCTCTAGGCAAAACTCAACATATAGGGTAAATATATTTACAGAATCACTCTCATTCGAGTTTCAGTCTCTTCCTTTGACTCGATTTACTTTGAATTTTGGAACGTTCCCCTCGGTTCCGAAATTTCATTCGTGTCCCTCACTATTTGTCTTCTTTCTATTCTGGAGCATCACATAACTCCACTTCCAATGATATCTATAATAGATCGGCGGTCTCGCCAATCTTCGAATAATTCGTAAAGGAGTAAACTCCTTTATAATAGGCATCGATTTACCGGAGATTTCTGTATCCTCGGTTTACGATGCTATCTATCTCCTGCTATACCTGAATTTTATTTCTTGAGATCGAATGTCGATTTGCCTCAAATTTCTACATCGATCTTATTCTTGAAGTTACGGACGATCCGGTTAAGATTGCCCGTAAATTAAATAAGCTTATCCAACCCGATTCTGTCAATTTAATCATCTCATCTTTTCTTTCGAACTTGTATTTAAATCAGAATTCTCTTTAACTTGAGTCCATAAAATTTGAAACCCTATCTTATTTTGAAAATTCATCCCTGTATCGTCGAGCAAAGAAGTGTATTTGTAAATTTATATAAAAATGTTTATATATTGTGTTGTTTGAGTTGTTGATGTTGATTTGGGTTTCCGATCGATTCGTCTGATCAACGCCATCGATAGGATTTCCAAAACACTTGAACAGAGCAAACTGACACAATATTATTTTCAAATTTGGTAAATGAAATAAATTTGTTTGATTATATTGTGAAAATATAAGTAAAAAAAAAAAAAAAAATTCTGGAATTTAATAGGTAAATTAAATTGTTGTTTGAAATGATAATATTTGATTATCATTTATTGTTCTAAATAAATTTATAAATACGGTTTATAAATTGATTTGGGATTTGAAATGAATTTAATTCAGAAATTTGAGAATTTAGTTCCCGGTGATTTCGAACTTTGGTTTTTAAAATTTTAAAGTATATATTATTGAAAGTATTTCGAATAGAAATCGTTTTCAAAGAATTTAAATATTGAAATCAGTACTCTTCTCTTTGTCGCTGGAAAATAATTTCGGTGATGGCGGCCGCATCATCGACATTCATTTTCGAGTTTCGAAGTGGAGATACTATTCTGTAGCTTTGCTACGGTTTTGTTTTGAAAAATATTTTGATTTGAATTTCTTTAGTATAATTTGATTTATATATATATAGGTATCTTATTTGATTTGATATAAATATATTATATATATCTCTAAATTGTTTAAAGTTAATCGGAAATCTAATTCTTAAATTTTGTTAAAGGATGATTTTAATTATAAATAAAACCAAAATTTTGGAATAAATATTTAAACTTGAATAATTGAATTGGGAAAATTTTATTTGTATATTGTTCAACTGCATTCTAATACAACTTACCTAAATCATTCAGAAGTTGAATATGTAATTGGATAATATATAAGATAAATTGAATTTATAAATAAAATTTGAGTGTTTATAATAAATGTTATACACTAAATTTTGATTATAAAGATGTTAATAGAATTAGATAAGATAATAAGTAAATTCAGTTAATAATGAAATAACTTTGTTTTGGAAAAAAAAAATTTGGTTTGAGAGAATTAATAAATTTGTTTTGAAGGATTAATAAATTGAAATTTGATCATAATATGAAAATACCTTGAATTTAAAATCAATTAATGAATATAAATTAATTTACATTCAAATTATATGGTTTAAATTAATTTATATGGATTAAATATATGTGATTAGATATATTAAGTATAATACATTTAACAGTAATTTGGAATAAAGAAGAATTTAAAATTGCTGAAAATTTGATTATAATAAAAGACTATTCAAATTTATGGTTTTAGAAATTGTAAATTTAAGATAATTGGATAATAAGATAATGAATTTAGAAATAGTTGAGATTGATTTTAGCAAAATCAAATGGATATTAAATCAATTATTGAATATCAATTAATTTAAATTTGAATTTATATGGTTTAAATTGATTGTTATCTTTCAAATCTGTTTTCTTTCTGGTTGTTTCTATTCTCCTACCTCGTTCCTTTTCGGGGACGAAAAGTTTTGAGTGGGGGAGAGTGTAACGACCCGTAAATTTCAACCGTTTTAATAACGCAATTAGTTGAAATTTTGTGAAATTTTAAACGATAAAATTTTGAAAAAAAAAATTTATATTTGGAATACGTCTAGTTAAACATGGCAACTGGTAAATTTTCGTCCAAAAATATGAAAGTTTATTTCGCGCGTATATTCACTTCAACTTAATCAGTTAAAAAGTAATGAAAATAAAGTGTTTTCGAAACCAAAATATTTTTACATAGAAAAATTCTAAACCATCTTCTGAGCAAAATGTCAGTTTGTTGTTTTTCCAAATTCGGACATCTATTGCTCCGTCGATCTTATTTTCGGCAAAATAGCAGCATTTTCGGTACCAAATATAGACTTTTGATAGGATGATCGTACCACTGATATCTATATACCGTTTTGATCGTCTCGTCATGCTGATCTCTGAAATATATTCATCCCTGTGTTTTGGCTTCTGGTACTGAGCGAAATTAATAAAACGATTTTCGTAACGATACTCGTTTTAAACCACTTTTGTTCTTGCGACCTTTCATTTAGCCACCGTTCAAAAAAATCAAAGGTCATTTGTTATAAATATTTCTCTAAATTCGAGGTTATGAAACTCTTTCTATTCCTATATTCATTTTCTAACGTCTATTTTCTTACCGGTTCATTACACTTCGTTTGCTTTCAAAACAAAATTTTTATAAAATAGAATAAGGTTATATTGCCTGTTAATTTTTGCCTCCACGTCCATTTACTTGTCTCTCCTTCCCCACCTCTTCAAAAACGCCTCCTCCTTTTCTTTTATCTTCCCTCCCACGTGCAGCACCTCCGCCGACAACTCCTACCCCATAAATTCTTCACCGCCTATCCCTTCAGCCACGTCACCATCAACATCACCGAGCCTCCACTGTTCACCGCATCAACCCCAAAGGCCTAACCATCACGTCGGCAGCTCGGCAAAATCCCACCTTTGACTCGCCTGCAATTCAAGGCAAATCTTCGTCACGTGCAGCGGTTTCATCATTCGTTTGTAGAATATAATATAGGTAATGTTTAGCTGTTAGTTTTTCCATTGATGATCTACTTTGATAAATACATAGATTACATAAAGTAAGTTATATTTATGGGTAGTACTGTTGTTAGATATATATAGAAATATGTTAGTAATACATCTATTATCTCAAAAAGAAAAAAAAGAATAAGAAAAATGGGTTTATATAATATACGTTATGGGTTACAACATATATATATGTTCAGCGGTGTAAGTTTACATATATTTATCAATATTTATATATTAATTTGAGTCTGTACTTAAGTATACGTTGGCATTAACTTGTTCATGGCTAATATATTTAGGATATTTATGTTGTGAGTGTTGTGTGTTGGGTAACCAAAGATCATGAGTCTGAGTTCTGGTAATGGCAACAGACCTATAAAATCCTATTATTTAACTAAAGTATGTGTTGTGAACTCAGTTGATACCGTCTCAAATTTTAACCATATGTATGCATGTAGGTATGTACGTACATTCGTATGTCCGCATGTTGTATCACCAATATGATATCTTGTCAAGTCCACAACTCCAACATACAATTGAAACATGTGTGTTTGTGAAAACATGAGATATGATTTTGTTTGATGGATTGTGTATCTTATTAACCGAGTACACCAAAAGCTTTGCTAAGGTATTAGCTAGCTTCTAATCTTGATTTTCTGGAAATATAAATTGACAGCTCATTGGATGTTGCCAAAATCAACTCTTGGCTTAATTATTCATTATTGGTTGGTTATGTTTTATGTTGCAATTTCAGTTCATTAATTTGGTGAAGTATGAAAGTCCAGGAATATAATTACTTGGATGATAGTTCGTCCATTAGAAAACTCAAGAATTTGACAATGAATTAACGAAATTTAATATGGGTTGCTTATAATGTTACGTAAATAATGTTAAGGGTGTGTATAGATTTTTATCAAATTAATAAAATATATATGTATAGGTACACTGTAAGATATATGGCGTTACTAGCTATGGGTACTTTTATATTTTAATATTGAGACTACCTCTTCCTTTGTTCGCATAATTATAAAGTAGTCTGTACATGACTGATTAAAGAAGCTATATATTTTATCTTAAATTACATATTGCTTATATACAGATATCATTTGGTTTCAAACAGTTTATATATACACGTTTGACTTTAATATTTGAGTTTAATTTAAACCAGTGGATTTTGAAATAAATATATATTTAATTAAAATATGTTGAAGTTAAAATATGATTTTATTTAGTATATACCAGTTCAGTTATTCCAATTTATCTTTATCAATTCCGTTCTAATTGATTCCGTCGATTCTTTAACTATCAGCTTTGTCATAAATTCACGCCAATCTAGCTTTGACTTGGGATTCGTTCTTGCGTTTCGTAACTCAACTTCATAGTCGATCCTCTCTAGCCTTGAAAGGTGAGCACTCACTCACGATTAACGTTCTTTTATTTATTAGATTTGATTTCAATTGAAACGACAATTGAAATATGCCGCTGTTAGTTAATTACACTGTTTTATATGCTATTACCTGTATCAGTTCACCTGTGACATCTGACACCATTATCTGTTAATTATTTATGCGATGATAATAAAGTTTGGCTGATAATTGATTGATTGTTGATATTTATATTGGACGTTAAATTGTTAATGTTAAAATGATAAACAGTACGAAATTGAACTTGATATAGGATAATTAAATGTTGAATTTGATTAACTGACATTTGTATAATATGACCCCTTTTACTGTTGAATTTATTGACACGTAGGATTTGTTTAATTACATTTTGAACCACTGAATGTATGTTGTTAAATTGATGATGTATGAAATTGAAATTGAATGACAAGTGAAAACCGTAATGTAATAATCTTTAATATACATGAAATGATAGTGTAGATTCTAGAAATAATTATATTAATTCGTACAAATAACAATGCGAATTAATACGGTTATTTCGGGATTATTTGAATTGATTATTGGATTGATATTGATTGTTGTTATTGCTTGTTTATTTACTTTGACACCATCCCAGTTATCACACTGCAAGTTCCCTTTACTATGCTTTGATTTTTGAATTGAATTGGAATCGGGTTGAAATGATAAATACCCAAATTAAACTTTGACCTAGGATAGAGAATTAAATAAAACCCGATTGGTCAATAAATTTGATTTAAAAATAAACGAAGATTTTATTTGAATAAAAATATGATTTTGAAATGAAGTTGGAATTTGAATTTTTAATGGAAGGAAAATGTTAATATTTGAAAATCTGAAACGAAATAATAACAATGTAATTGATGAAGAATGTTGTTTAATTTGAGAAAGGATTGAATTAAGTTTGAAATGATTTAATAATTAAGTTTGAAAAATTATTATTAAGTTTGAAATTATTAAACTTTGAAATGAATTATAATTAAGTTTGAAATTATAATTAAGTTTGAAATTATTAACTTTGAAATTATTTAATAATTAAGTTTTGAATTATTTAATAATTAAATAAGATTGAATGATTTAATGATCAAATTGAATTGAATTCTTTAATAAGTAAAATTGAACTTTTGAATAAGTGAATTTACTTCGTAAATAATTGAAATTGAGTTTCTTTATTAATTAAGTTTGGAAAATAACTAAGAAAGTAAATAGGTGAAATTGAATTTCTTTAATAAGAAATAAAATGTGATTTATTGAAATTAATGCAAGACTTGAAATTAAAGGATTTGGTTTGATGAATTTAATTTAATTCAATTTGTAAATTTTGATATAATGAAGTTGAATTTAAATAATTGATTTAATGAATTGGAAATTAAATAGAATTGTTTTAAATGATAAAGTAACTTAACGAATATTGAATGAAATCGATAAATGAATTTGGAATTGATTTGAAGGTTAAATTAAATTAAATGTAAATGATTTCGAAACGAAACTTATATACGAACTTGAATCAATACCTGAATTGTTTTAAATAAAGATTGAAATTGAATTATAAGATTTTGAAATTATGATTTGGAAGTTTGAAACGTAAAGTATGGAAATTGATTTAGAAAGACAAAGGAAATGTTGGTTTACGAATTCTAATCTATTTGAAATTGATTTGGTTTTTTTGAAATGTATAAACGACCAATCGGTGAAATAATTACGGAAGTTATTAAAGAGACCGGAATTCGGTTACGGATATACTCTCTATCTAAACTGAAAACCACTTTAATAACTATACGCGGAGTGATGATCCAGAATGAAGTGGTTGGAATGATGTACGTGATGACTGAAGAAAGAGAACGATGATGGATAGCCTTGACACTTGTGTCAAATTGGAAATGACTAAAACAGGAGCTGTGCCGGGCCAATGGAGGATTGATACCTCAAGTGGACACACTTCTTCGAACTACTTATACTTGTTGTCGATTGGTGCACCCTTGATTTTTGGGAGTGTTGTTTCACGGTGTTGCGGGCGCTGCGGCGTTGCGTTCTCACCAGCCCGGATCAGGCGAACGGTAGTATCACTACCTTGGGTATAGCCTCATGTGCCTTGTCATACTTGTATTCCATTTATGCGCGACCACTACGAATTTGTTTTGTACCTTGAGTATATGGATTGCCCTCTGGTGACTTCCGGTTTTGGGGAAACTACGGTCTTGTATATGCTTGTGGGAATAAAAATGTGTTAAGGGTGGAATGGGCCATGACTTAACGCTATTTTGATATCTTTATATTACTGATAGACATTATCTACTTAGCGTATATTACTACCTAGTAGATAGTTTGACGGATCCTTAAAGGATGGTTATTCCAAACATCCTTTGAGTTACTTGTATTTCAATTGCTATTTCACTTGAGTTGGATTTATTAATATAAGAATGTTAATCCTGACTCGAGTGTTTTGTATTTTGCTTTACGCTCGGGTCAGACTGAGTAGTTCAGCTTTCGAGACTCACCTTTGGAGTTGGAGCTTTGCTTGAAGATCCAGCCATCTATTCTGCTTTCTATATTCGATGATTTCAGTGATGTATTCTGATTTGTACCTGATGTATCGTATTACTCTTCTGTTGTAAACTCTGATGTATTTTATATATTCATATAGTAGCTTCATGAACTACTATCTCTTTATTTCCGCTGCATTTATTACTCTGTGTCTGTGATCTGTGATTATATTTACTGTATATGTTCAGTTTTGCCAAATTTAAATTAACAACGCGGTATTTTGAGCAATTCAACTCCGGCATGAGTGTCTACCTATACACTTATAATGGATGCGAATGGTCCAAAATGGCGGGTCGTTACAGATTATAATTAAAATGGATTCAAACCAGAATTTGGAAATTTAAAATTCTGGAAGCTTTGAGAAATGTTTAAAATGGGTTTGAACTAAGTATTTGGAATTTTGAAATTTCGGAGATTTTTGAAAATGTTTCCGAAGTGGTTGGAAAGAGAAATGGTGATATTATTGGGATATTTTTGAATGGAAATTGTTTTAAATGGATTTTATAATTGATGAAGCACTGAACTCACTACAGTCGCTGGAAAATAACTCTGGTGATAACGGCCACATCACTAGTGTTCATTTTCGAGTCTCTAAGTGATGGATTGCTACCAAAATAATTGATTTGGAGATTTTTGTTGGCAAACAAGCGTTGTTTTAGAAATTCCAAGAGAATTTATTTTGAATAAAACCAAATTTGAGTTTAAAATTCCAAGGAATGGTTTGTTGAAAACAAAGAGTTATATATATGTATATATTTGATTTCAAGTGGTTTGAAATAAGTACCGGTGCTTAAAAATTTTGGAATTTGAATTTTGAAATTAAAATTAAAATTTAGTAGGTTTAAATGGATTGAACAAATTGAAATTAACTCCGGCTAAGTTAAATAAGTTTGGAAATTTCAGCATGAAATAAAATTTAACTTGTGTAAGTTAAATAAATTGGATTTGTAAAAGGAAATTTGTAGGAATTGGAATTTAAATTAAGAAAAAGCTAAATAAAATAAATTAAATGAAGTGATTATAGTAAATAAAATGAAATGAGTAGAATGTGATGAAGTTAACTAAATATAAGTGCATATGAATGTGTAAGTGAATGGAACAAATAAACATAAGTAATGAATTGTGGAGAAGCTTGAATTTTGAATTAAATTCTTACTTGACTAAATTAAATGAATTAAAAATAAATTGTTTGGAATGAAATTAGTTTAAGTATGAATAATTCGAATATGGTTCGGAAATATTGGTTAAAGGGTATTAAAATTTAAATTAAATAGAATTGGATTGGATTTGAAACCATATTGAATGGAATATATAAACTTGGATTGTTAAGTGACTAAATAACTATAAGTTATAAAAAATTAAATGGAATAAAATTTGAGTGAAAATTTGGGATTGTGAATAAATAAATTTGAATAGTTTATAAATTTTGAAATTAATGGAATACGTATATTTTAAGCTGCTAAGTGATGTAAACCTTGAGTTAAAAATAAAATGTGAATATACTATATAAAATTGAGGGGAATGTGAGAAAATAAGTTGTGTAACTTATAAAAATTGAAAGGTGAAATAGAAAAACCAAAATAAAAATAATTGGATGTTCTAGTAAAGAAATAAAAATCCAAACCTGAATAAAGTATATTAGAACTCAAGTAAATTGAGTGAAGTGATTTTTGAAATAAAAATCAGGTATTGAATTATAAATTGGAAGTGAACTAATTAGATAATTAATTAGTTAATTAAATATGGGAATGGAATTTAACTTGATTAAATAGAATGGATTGTGGACTGAAACTGAAATTGAATATGGAACTTGAGTAATAAATAAAATTTCACTTATATATAAGCTGATTAAATATATGTTGAATGTGATCAAATGAAATGGAATTGGATTAAAATAAAAATGGCTTGGGTTATAAATAAATTCAATGTGAGTAAATTGGATATGGCCTTGAATATTATTTGAAATGAATTTGAGTATGAAATTAAAATTTGAAGTGGGATGAGTGGATGAACTAACTAAATTAATTAGCAAATGGAATGGAATTTGATTGAATAAAAATCAAATCAAAAATTTGAATTGGAATTTATGGCAAGGGAAACAAACTTAAGTATATAATTGAATGAATTTGAAGTAAATGAATTAACTTAAGTTAATATTTTGGATGGGAGTTTGGCTCGAATAAATTACGGAATGGCTATTTAATAAATAGCATGGAATAATTCTGAGCTTAATAAAATGGATTTGAATATAGTGAATGTGGATATAAATGGAATGCAACTGAATTGATCGTAAATAGATTTGAAATGGAATAGAATTAAATAAAAATTGATTTGGAATCAATTTAAAATAGCTATAAATTGAAATGGAAATTTTATTAAATGAATATCGCCGAATTTGCATAGAAAAAGTGTCGTTTGACGACGTAAACGGAAGTAATGAAATTCTATAAATTAATAGGAAGTGAGTAAATTGATTTTTAATCAATTTGAAATAAATATGAAATTGTTTGGTATAAATATGAGTTGAATGCAAATTATTGGGTTGTAAATCATTTGAATTGAATGAAATGATATATAAATCGATTGAGATGAATAATCGAATGATAGAACCTTCTGGTTATTAATAAATTCATGTTATGGCATGGTTGTTAGTGGAAAATTATGTGTTTGAGTTGTTAAATGAATTAAATGTTATTGAATTTTCATATTTTGGTACTTATGTGGTTAAATTGAGTAAGTACAGGTACCCAGAGGCTATTGGGCTAGAGTTGGTTTGCGAAATCTCATATAAAATAAGCCGCTTGCTTAAAAACGCTAAAATAAGGTACGTTACCGGATTAAATACAGCAAAATATAAAATATTGATATATATTTTATTTTTCGACCGTGTGGGTCGATGTATACATTTTTATCTCTCTTGTCATATTGCAAAAGCTCTCCGTACAAGGGAAACTCCGCTAAAAAAATTCGAAAATTTAAGGTATTAGAAAAATTTTGAAATTTTTTGTTAACGACAATTTGATTACGAATTATAATTGGAATAAATGGTTGTGTAATTAGAATTTGAAACTAATTGTTTTGATTGAAATTTAAGAGATTAGAAAAGTGAAATGTCGAGTTTCACTAAGTGGGTTTTGAATAAGTAATGGGTTTGGAGCGTTTTTCCTGACTTAGCAATTTCGGAGACGAAATTCTTTTAAGGGGGAAGGAATGTAACGACCTGAATTTTTCGATGATTAATTTGGAATATTTAAATGGTTTAAATATTAGATTTTGAATTTATAATTTAGTAACTAAGATTTTAAAACAGAAACTTCAAGTGATTTCATCAATTTTTGGAATCGTCAATTTAATTGACGCGTTAAAATAGCGATCCGGGGCACAGTTTCGGAATTCAATGAAACCAGTTCCATTGGATCCGTAATAGTGAATTATTATTGAATTTCTAATTTCGTAGCGTTTAGAGTTATCGTTTGGTCGTACGGGATATAAACGCGTTGAATTTAATATCGAAAAATTCAATATAATAATTGGGTCCAAAATGCTATCTTCTCCATACGATCGAATTAGGACTCGAAACCTTTTTCATTGCATTTAGAATAGGGGTATAACATTATAAACACCTAACGGCATGCCTAAGAGGTCGAGATCTCACGGTATGTGATTCGAGATATTTTAAAAAAAAAACATAAAAATGGTCAGATCAAATGAACAGTTGAGCCGTTCCTTCAGCTTTATGTCTCACGTCTCTTTCTTTCTGAAAACACGCGACGGCCTTTTCTTTTCTTTTAAAAAGCTCGACTCCCTTTCTTTTCAGTTGGGATGAAAATAATTCAAAAGAAGATGAGTTAAAATCGCGACTTTTTTTTAAAATACTCAGAACAAAATTGAAGGGAAGAAAGGAACGAATTAAAATCGAGAGCTTTCCTCTTCCTTTTGGCTCCAGTTCGAAATCCTATCAAAGTAGAAAAAAAGAAAAAGAAAAAAAGATCGAGATAAAGAAATCTCGTGAATCGCGATAGTTAGGGGGGTTGTTCGTAGTCGAGAGCGGCATTGCTTTCGTCGAGGCAGGGGAAGTTGGATTGGTGATCGAATTTCAATCACCACGTGGGTTTGTCGGCTTGAGCAGACGAGAAGAGGCAGTCGAGCCGTCCAAAAGCTCGGCGGTAGTGGTTACTCAAGCGCTGAAAAAAAAAGAATCGTGACATTGTCGTGATGTTTTGGAACGCGAGTGGATGTCAACGGCGATGTTCTGGTGTTGGCAAGCGATGCTCCGGTCGGCCATGGGTAACGCGTGGCAGTGTGAAGGTCGGAGGGAGGTTGGGTTCAACCTGGTTAATCTGGAGATGCGATGCTTGGAAGTGTTTCGTGATTGAGGAAGTAATCGTTTAGGTAATTAACGTTTTATTAGTTAATTAAGTTAATTAATTAGTAAATTAATGGGTTTTGATTATTTGAATCTTATAAAATATTTAAATTGCTTGGACGAGGTTGGAATTTCACAAAAACCAGCGATGTTGGATCTGTAAGGACATGAGCTACATTATGGAGTTTATTTGGAGTCAATCGGGAATAAGTGGAATATTTAAATTAAATTGAATGTCAGTTCAATTTAATTTAAATTGGACGATTAACCATTTCAAAAATCAAGGTGAGTAAATCTCACTCTTTTTGGATTGCTAGATTTAGTTTATAATAGTTAAAAATAAATTATTGTATGCTGGTTGGATTTATAAATTATTATCTGTTGGATGTTATATATATAGTAGTATATATATTAGAAGTTGGATTGATATTCCCGCATATTTTAGCAGATGAGACCCTATGCGCCCCGCATAGTAGTGGATGACCCTATATACCGCGATATCCCCCTTGAAGTGGGATTGGTATTTTTTGTTGTCTAACATCTGTGGATGTAGGGAAACAGGTTGGAGGGATCCAACTGGATTCCTCAAATTTTATATTGATTGTTTTCATATATAGTAATATATGATGTGTTAAAATAACCTTTTATAGATTATTGTTGTGATGCGAATTATTGGATGTTATAGTAGCCCTAGCCTGAATTTTGGTATCTTAATACCATAAATGTTATTTATGGAATTTGAAAGAATTTAAAAGTAGATTTTGAATTTAAAAGGAGATTTTGAATATATATCTATATCAAATTTGGATTATTTTTAAAGAAATTGATTTGTATAAAACAATAATTGATTTCGGGTTGTATTTAACTATTCGCAGGAATAATTTAAATAGGGATTTTAAAACAATTTGTATAGAGAATTGTTAAACGATGGATTTCTAAAACGATATTTTCTGGAAAATATGAAAAGGAGTCTTAAATCGATGTTTTAAATAGATTGTAACTATATGGAATTTATTAAGAAATGGGTTTATGGAATGAGATTTTATAAGTAAGATTTTATAAGTGAGATTAGTTTATAAAAAGTGAAGCTCAAGGAAGTTATAAATTTATAAACGATGTTATAAACAAGGAAAATCGATATCAGAAGATAATTTGAGAATATAAAATTCATAGGGTGAATTTATATTAGAATATAAAATACAAAACTTTCGCCATTAAAAATTGTGTGACAAACTCAACACATGATAAGCAAAAGATGTGATAAAGTAATTACCCAAAAAGTGAGATTGTCCTTTGAATTGCCCTACATACTTTCCTTTTGATTTTCTCTTCTTCAACTCAGTCTCAACCATCTAAATAAACTTCTTTTTTGTTTTAGTTTTCACAACCTAGTCACAAAAAGAAAATATTCAGTGTTCGTCCTTTTTCTATCAAACTGAAGGAGATAACCCAGATGTATATACGTATATTACTTAAAAGCAAGCGTTGAAAACTAAAATGTTTACCAATGGTCAAGATTAAACATATATATAGCTTGTAATAAACAATACATATAACACTTCTTTATGATTAACAGAAGTTTTGACTTTAACCTGGGTATTGAAAATCTGAGCTCACTTCAATCAAAACTCTTGCAAAATGAAGTCATGTCCCTACATTTGTAATATTATCAATTGGACGACCATGAGCACCCACGATACGACTTATACCTTATTTACTCCAAAAATCAAGATTTAAATCTAGTAGTCTAATCCAAATAGGAACAGATGAAAAATAATCACAAGTAAGTGGAAAATCAGGGGTCCATTTCTTCATGATTAATATATGAGAGTTAAAAGTATATGGGCCTCTTTTAATTATAGAATCAAAATCGACTGACGATGGAAACTTTATAAAATGAAATCGTTTGATTTGTAGTAAACACCAAATTCAAAAATAGGATCCATCACCTTCGCAACAAATTTTTTGAATTAGTCGTACATCGGTCTGCATCCCATGACATATAACCAACGTATTCATCCACTTACCCACGTTTTCTTGAACAACTGCATCTGGCATATGAACGGCAGGTCCTTCTTCATCATTTTCTGTAGAATAAAACTGGAGATCAATCCCTTCTTCTCGTTCAGTCCAATTATTGAAGAAGATGGGGAAATGAAAGCTTTTAGACTAAGAAATACGCATTTAAATAAAAAAAGTTACGAATAAAAATTCATACTTTTGTTTCATTTCAGCTTCAGCTCCTTCACGAACTCTCGAAATAGAAGAATGGATTGTGCATCGATATAATCTTATTCAAGATGATATAGAATCGGCTGAATTTTAGAAAAAAATCCACGTTGAGAAAATAGTTTTTGGAATCGTGAATCAGATTTATGGTTTGAAGCTATTTAGCGAACCGCTGGGAGAAATTCTTGCTGGCTGCTGCGACGATGTGGAGTGAAGTACAATGATGAAGTCGACGGTGAAAATGGATGAATCAAAACTGAGGATGATTAAAAAGGAGAATTTTTTGGGGAAGAAGAAAGCGAAAAGGGGAAAAGTGAAAACGAGGGTTTAAAATTTTTCTAAGTATGAGAATAGAGCGGTGGAGATTAAACTATGGGTTGCGTTTGGTTTGGTTAGGCGGAATTATTTTTGGTAAAGGCGGGAATGTGAATTGTTTTTTGTCACCTTTGTACTGTTTGTGAAATATTATCGGTTGCATTTAAATATTATCGAACTCTCGAAAACAAAAAGGCTATCGCATGTTGAAGGTTGCATGGCTATCGCATTTTTATAATCATACTACTATTGCATGTTGACAAAACTGCCCAAAAACAATGCTCTAGTTGGCCACATGACATTTCCTAGTTGATTGATTATGCCATGTCATCATGAAGAAATTGAGAATGAGTTGTGCCACTGTCAAATCGACAATGTGCCATGTCAGCAAATCAGAGTTTTTCATCTCTTACAAGTGGGACATTTCAAAAATGTAAGGGTTCAAATTTCTCTATAAATAGGCATGTACTCCTATTAAAGGGGGATTAATTTTAGATTGTACTTCTTTCTCATTTTCCATTGTAATAAAAAAATTGAAATTGGTGCTTTAATTGCCATTAGGCCAAGCTAAAATTGTGACTTTGTATTCAAGGACTTGTATAGATCCCTATTTGCATAATTGACTTCATATGGACTTGAGATATGCATACTTGACTAAGTGAATTGCCTTACTCATGTACAGTTGATTCTCTTTGACCAAAGCATATAGGTTGGAATCAAAATTTGACCTAACAATTATGTATCACAAGGAGGGGTGACTTTTGAGATTGAATATTATTTGTTATTAGGTACATTTGGAACTCTTTTTGTAATGACCCTAAAATAAAATAAAAATAAAATGAAAGATACATTTATATTAAGAAATTCTGAAATTATAAAAAATATATATATATAATGCATTAAAACCGAAAAGAAAAATTGGCAATAAATAAAATTGCATGGGAGCTTATGTTTGATAAAATGCAAGGAGTTAAGGTGATTAAAAGAAAAATTGGAACTCAAAATAAATATAGTTCTATGTCCAAAGAATTATATAAATACATACATTTAAGGGGCATTTCACCAGAAGGACAAACTTTGCAGTCCAATTAATTTCTAGGACACACATTCAAAGAAATTACTTTTAAGGCCAAAATCAGCAGAATAATTACTTTCAAGGACAAAGTCAGCAGTCCAATTACTTTCAAGGACATAATTTCATAGGTTTTTAGGCCCTAGAAACTAATTATTTTACGTTTTGTCCTTTAAAGTAATTATTTCAGTTGTGTGTCCTAGAAACTAATTTCACTTGCTAAAGAGGCACTTGTGGCTAATTTCCACTACATTTAATATATGGGGTGTTTTTTGTTTTATTTAAAGATAGAATAAAATGAAGTTTAATAAAAAGGTTTAAATGTCTTATATTTGTGCTAGAAATAATTAGCATAATATATGTGATTTTTTTTAAAAGATATAGGAGGAGTTACTGTTTTGACAAAAAGGCAGAGATATATATATACATACAGGATCAAATAAAAATTTCCATATCTTATATTTATTTCAAGCAAATAACATGGTGTGAATGATTGAATGGAAATGATAGATAGATAGAAAATACAAAGGGGATTTTCAAATTCTTTAAACTTATAAAAAATAATAAACCAAGGGTCACATGCTTATGGCATGAGTAAAATAGAGTCATGAAAATAGTATGGAGTGTTTAAAAATGCTTGATTCTCGAAATAACTAATTAAGGTAACCAACAATGTACATTTCCAATTAAGGACCACACAGAGAAATGAATTGTGCATGAGTATCTAAGGGCATCAAGGAAATTACCCATATTTCTTAAACCCTAGAATGGTTTTATAAATAACTGCACATAACCATATCCATCATTCTCTCGGGATCAAAACAAAAATAAAATAAACTAGGAGAAACACTAGCTTGAGACTTTGGGGGATTTGCTGTTCAGGGGATTAAGTCAGTAAAAGGAGAACACAGGGTGAGTATTTATCCTTTGTATGCAATGGCATTAAGTCCTCTTGTAGGCAGCCTAAAATGTTATAAGTTATTTGAAGTCTCTGAAATGATTTGTTATAGGTGAGATGAATGTTTGTGTGTGTGCATTCTTGTTTGGAGTTCAAATCTGTATATTTTTTTTAGTTAAAAATGATTTGAGTATTTTTGTTCTATTTTTTTTTATGAAGTATGGATCTAAATCATTTAGGAAATAGGCAGCAAGACAGTATTCTTGCTTATGTTTATTTCTTGGATAATGAAGCATTAAACTAAAATACTCAAGACACAAGTCAAAGGAGGATTTCTAGGTTTTTGGGGGATTTCTTTATTCATACCCTTATCCATACATTCATAATAACATGGAAGAAAGATAGTAGGATCATGATGTTTAAAATATTCTAGGAAAAAAAAACTATAGGCAAACTTGGGGTATTTTCTGTAATAAGGAACATAAATGGGGAACATGGGGTTGAACTAGAAAGTATTAAGGAAGATAAGCCTTTCTGAAACATGAATGAACTGTGAGTTTTATTATTAAATTCATAAGTAGAAGCTTAATAAAATAAGCTGAAACTAGAAGGGGGATTTATCAAAGAAAATTAAACTGGTCGTTTGGAGTTAGTCAATGATCTGCTTGCTTCAGGTGGGAGCAAGTATATGCATGGTGCAATTGCACCCTGAGGCCTTTGTGTGATGGAATAAATTAAATAACCTGGGAGTTTCCTTCACAATGCATACATGGTGTTCATTTGACAAGGAGTTAAAGACCATAAAATAAATGGGGATTGGGGTTTAAAAATCTGGATTATAAATATCCAGACATGATGTTAAATTAATCAAGATAAATATTGTGCTTTGATTAATTGCTGGGTGAAATTGGGAGTACAAAATCTGAGTTTACTTATTTAGGAATGGAGAAAATGAATCAAGAATTGTACATATATTTATTTTAACTGTTTGCTGTGTGTTGTTTAAATAAATGAATGTGTCTTTGTATCACTTGGTATTAACCAAAACATGCTAAGTATAAAAATCTGTTAAACTAGGAAGACACTGCAAGATTACCAAAAATTATGAATATGTATACAAATTTGATAAATGCTCATACCCGTGAAAACTGACCCTTTTGGTTGCCCTTACAATCATCTGGGTGTCTCATTAAAATTGGGGCAGCTCAGTGAATTGCTTGCAGGGAATTGAAGTTGGATTGATGGATGAAGAAGACAATTAGCTGCTAGTATAAATAAAAAGGAACCAGTCTTAAATTTGCAGTTGCATTGTAATGAATTTACTAGTCAAAATTCATTTTGTAATTGAAGTTACTTGTAGGAAACTTTCTAAGTATTTGGATTGAAAATATGTACTTAAGTAAACCTGTTGTGAGTGATTATTGATGATGTTTGGTTAACTACCAATTTTTATGGATGTCTGATTTGGAAAAAATAAGGGGATAGACATATCATATGCATATGATATGTGCATATATATTTGATCTCTGATTTTTATTGCTTGAATTTATATTTTTGACTTTATGGAAATTAAAGAGCTAAGGTGGTTGATTTTAAAAAAAATGAACTCTCAAGATTTTAGTTGGGATATTCAAGTGAAATGAATTTGTGCATGGCAGGTAAGTGATACAGGCATGTGCATGAATTCTTGAGATTTACATGTATTTGTGTATTTATTTCAAATAAAAATTATGAAAGAAATAAACCTGGAAGTTTTTATATTTTGAATAATGGATTGAATACATAAAAGGATGCATTTCCAGGAAATTTAAACTAGGCAAAAAATGTCTGTGTTAGGAGTAGCTCTTTGTAGAAGTTTGTTAATATGAGAGATATGGGTTTGCAAGTGGTAAAAGAGGGACTATGGCCGGCCTAGATGGCCATGGGTCAAACTCTTGGAGCCTGGAACCATTTCATTTCAATTAATGAAGTGTAAGTGCTTCCGGGACAAAACAAAAGAAAACACAAAGCAACCCTCAAATAACACCAAGCATATCCAATAAAACACCAAGTATGTAAGTCTGCACCATGTTAAACTTAAAAATGCAAAAAGACCTCAACTGTTCAACCTGAAATGATAAATGGAAATTAGTTCCAATATTCATGCTTGCAAGTATAATTTTTGTAGTAAATTCATACAAGTACTTGATAACTATCTTAAGGTCAATTAAATACCATTACAGTGTTAATAAAATTATTTAGGCAGAAAGTCTAGAAAGCATAAGAAAAATGCACTGTGCATTGCAATATTAAAAAAAAATCTCTATCTCTGGGAGAAGAATAATATAAATTTAGGGAAGAATTAAAAGGTTATGTTGTCAACACATATGATAATTTGGTTTCCTGTTTGATTCAAACTCTCTTTGCAAATTTGTTAGCTCTGAATGGCAAAGGGAAACAATTATATATCCTCAATATATAATTGTCTTAATTTGTTTATGCACTGATATGATTATATTAGTAAATCCTGGGTCTTGGGAAAAATATTTGGAAATTGTATAAATATTCAAATACAAAAGAAATGGGGTTTAGTGGTGAATTCCTTTTGAATATAAAAAAAAATCTATGTGTTTTAGAGTGTGGGTCACCACAGTTGGTATCAGAGCTATGTTTTCAATAACATAGTAAATATTGTTAGGTGCATATGGATGTTTGAATGCATTGTTTGAATTACTAGTGTTGAATGCTTTTGTTTTATAAAAATATATGTGTGCATGTGATACATGCACAGTGTGCACAGAAATAAAATGAACAAAGTAAAGACACCAAGAATGATGGGGGTAAATAAACTAACATAGAAATCATGTTTATAGCAATATGGTAGGGCCAAGACATCACACAGGTGCAGGACCATCACGTGAGCCACCTGTGATAAACATGGAGGATTTCGTGAGAGCTTTGAGAGATGGAATAGCACCAAGGCATGACAACCCTCATGAGGAGCTCTCCAAACTGCTTAAGACATGCACCAATTTGGGAGGAAAGGATTTTGAAGGCACTGAAGGAGCTATGGGTGTTCAAACTTGGATAAGGACTATGGAAAGGGTCTTTGTAGATATGCAAGTCAATGACCAAAGGAAGAGACAGATAGCTTCAAGGAGATTGAAGGGGGTTGCACTGGATTGGTGGGAAGTTGTGATGGCAGGAAGGCCAGAGAATGACATCACTTGGGATGAATTTAAGACCATGCTTGAGGCTAGGTTTGTCCCAGCATCTGCTAAGGCCACACTGCTAGAAGACTTTATTAGATTAAGGCAAGGAAGCATGAGTGTGAATGAGTACACTCAGAAATTTGAAGGATTGTCCAAGTATGGAATGGTGTTAATAGGGAATGAAGAAGCAAAGAATGCAAGGTATATTCAAGGCTTGAACCCTAGTCTGTCAAGAGCAATGTTGCCATATAAGGATAAAACCTTTGATCAAGTAATTGATCTAACTCTCTCCTTTGAGCAACATGATGCCACCAGAGAGAAATTCAGGAACATGAAGTTCAACAAGAAGAAGGGAGGACAGAACAAAGTACAACCTTATGACAAGAACAAGGCAAACAAAGGAGTTAAGAAGGGGGAAGGAGCAGTAGCACCTGAAAGCAAGAAACCCACTCATTGTTTTAATTGTGGAAAAGCTGGACATTATAGTAACCAATGCCCTGACCCTAAAATACCTAGAGGAGGCTGTTATAATTGTGGAAAAGTGGGTCATCTAAAGAAGGATTGCCCAGAGACTAATAAAAGAACAGCAAGGATAGGAGCTTTGGCAGCCAACAACACTGGAAATGTTGGGCAACTTGAAGGTATAATTTTTATTCATACCCAACCAATATTAGTAATATATGACTCGGGTGCCTCACATTCACTAATATCTCTGGAAATTACAAAGAAATTAGCACTTGCATGTGTTTCTATTGATCAGCCCTTAATTGTACACAGTCCCATAGGGAGTCATTGTATGTTAGGGATGAAGTGTATGGGTTTGAAATTAATTATAGGGGGTTATGAATTTAATTCAGATCTATATACCTTAAACTATCCTGGTATTGGGGTAATTTTGGGGGTGGATTGGTTAATGAAAAATAAAGCAATTTTAAATTTAGAAAATCTTACTATTTCTTTGGAGACAAATGAAGGCAAAAGAATTACCATCTTAAGTGAAATAGCAAAGAATACATGTTTTAATAAAATCTGGAGTATTAATGAAGTCCAAAAGGAATTAAGAATAGAGGAAATTCCAGTAGTCAATGAATATATAGATGTGTTTGGAGAAGTGAGGGGAATTCCTCAAAACAGACCAGTTGAACTCAAAATAAAATTAATGCCAGGAACTAGCCCAATCATTAAGAAGCCTTATAGAATGGGTCAAAAAGAGTTAGTAGAATTAAAACACCAACTAGAAGAGTTAGAAGAGAAGGGGTTCATAAGATCAAGCAGTTCTAGTTGGGGTTCCCCAGTGCTCTTTGTCAAGAAACAAGATGGAACAATGAGGATGTGTGTGGACTATAGGGATTTAAATAAGGTGACTATCAAGAATAAGTATCCACTGCCTAGAATAGATGATCTATTTGATCAACTACATGGAGCTAAAATATTTTCAAGGCTAGACTTAGCCTCTGGATTTCACCAAATGAAGGTTGCATAGGAAAGCATTGAGTACACGGCCTTTAACACAAGATATGGCCTTTATGAATTTCTAGTAATGCCATTTGGTTTAACCAATGCTCCCTCCTATTTCGTAGATTTGATGAATAGAATTTTTAGAGACTTTTTGGATAAATTTGTCTTGGTATTTATAGATGACATATTAATTTATTCAAAGTCAGAAAATGATCATGCTATGCATCTACATTTAGTATTATCCAGACTTAGAGAACATGAATTAAAAGCCAAGTATTCAAATTGTATATTTTGGCAACATGAAGTGAAATTCTTAGGACACATAGTGTCACAACAAGGAGTGAGTGTGGATCCAAGCAAGGTCATGGCAGTTCAATCATGGAGTAGACCCAAAACAGTGACTGAAGTGAGATCATTCTTAGGTTTGGCAGGGTATTATAGGAGGTTCATCAAGGATTTTTCAAGAATAGCCGCACCAATGACCAAGCTAACAAAGAAGAACCAACCATATGTGTGGACTGAACAGTGTGATCAAGCCTTTGAAAAGTTGAAGCAAGCATTGGTAGAGGCTCCTGTCTTGCAAATCCCAGAGGTAAATGAAGGAATGGTTGTATACACTGATGCTAGTGGATCTGGGTTAGGTGCAGTGCTCATGCAACATGGCAAGGTGGTGGCATATGCATCAAGACAGCTTAAACCCAATGAGACCAAATATGCAACTCATGATTTAGAACTAGCTGCAATAGTGTTTGCATTAAAACTATGGAGGCATTATTTGCTTGGGGAAAAATTTGAATTGTACACAGATCATCAAGCATTGAAGTATTTATTTTCTCAAAAAGATTTAAATATGAGGCAAGCAAGGTGGTTGGAGTTTCTAGCTGCATATGATTTAGATATTTTGTACACCCCTGGGAAAGCTAATAGGGTGGCAGATGCTTTGAGTAGAAATCATATTAGATTAGCAAGTTTGATGATTGATGAATTTAAAAACCTTGCAGTGCTTGGGGAGGCAGATATTTATAGCAGGGATGGAGAAAATTTTAAAGAGCATGGTGATATGGTGGAGTATGGTACACTGGGATTAATCACAGTGAAATCTAACCTGGTGGAGAAAATTGGTGGCATGCAAGATCAAGATCAAAATTTAAAGGAGAAGAAAGAAATGTTATTGAATAACATTGAGATGGAGAATTTTAAAATAGATCCCAAGGGATATTTGAGGAAAAATGAAAAGCTTTGTGTACTACACTTTGCAGAATTAAAGGAAGAAATCATGAATGAGCATCACAAGACCAAGTACACCATGCACCCTGGTGGTACCAAAATGTATCATGATTTGAAAAGGAGCTACTGGTGGTCAGGAATGAAACAAGCAGTGGCAAAATATGTGGCAAAGTGTTTAACCTGCCAGCAAGTCAAGGCAGACTATCAAAAGCCCTCTGGCCTGTTGCAACCTTTGGAGATACCTCAGTGGAAATGGAAAAGTATTTCCATGGATTTTGTAGATGGTTTGCCTAGGACTAAGAAAGGTAATGACAGTATATGGGTAATTGTTGATAGACTCACCAAGTCTGCTCACTTTGTCCCTGTCAGGTCAGACAGAAATGCACATAGGCTTGCACAATTATTCATTAGGAGGTGGTAAGATTGCATGGCATACCAAAGACCATTGTAAGTGATAGAGACACTTTGTTCACCTCAAGATTTTGGGAAAGTTTTCAGGAAGCAATGGGAACTCAACTTTGTTTAAGCATTGCCTACCATCCTCAAAGTGATGGGCAAACAGAGATAGTGAATAAAATATTGGAAGATTTACTTAGAGCATGTGTACTTTATTTTGGGGGTAATTGGGAGGATCATATCCACTTAGCAGAATTCACTTACAACAATAGCTATCAGTCAACAATAGGAATGGCTCCCTTTGAAGCCTTGTATGGGAGACCCTGCATGTCTCCTGCCTGTTGGTTGGATGTGGGAGAGGGTGTAATATTGGGGCCAGATCATGTTACAGAAACTTCCAACATGATTGAGTTAGTTAGGCATAGGATGAAGACAGCACAATCAAGACAAAAATCTTACGTAGATAGAAAGAGGAAGCCAATGGAGTTTGAAGTAGGAGAGTATGTTTTTCTGAAGGTATCACCAATGAAGAAAGTGTTCAGGTTTGGGAAATCTGGTAAGCTCTCACCAAGATTTGTAGGACCATATGAAGTCATACAGAGAATTGGTACCATGGCTTATAAGCTTAAGTTACCAGAAGAATTGAGTGGTGTACATCCAGTGTTTCACGTTTCTCAATTGAGAAAGTGGATACATGATGAAGGAGCAATTTTAGAGTCACCTACTCAAATTCAAATTGATAAGAACTTGGTCTATGCAAAATGAGCCAGTGGGGATTGTTGCTAAGGAAGAAAAGAGGCTGAGAAACAAGGTGATTAAACTGGTAAAAATTCAATGGAGCTTGGATCCCAATGATTGTACATGGGAGGTTGAAGACAAAATGAGGGCTAAATACCCCAATTTGTTTTCTGATGAAGAGGTATGTTAAAGTAGCTTTATGAAGGTTTTCTGATTAATTTTATATATTTCTTACTTTTATAAAAATGTGAGTATGGGGTTGTGGAATTAAACCAGACTATGAATTAGTGCTTTTATTTGAAGAATTAGAAAGAAATTATGGGGACATAATTCCTTTAAGGGGGAGGGTATGTAATGACCCTAAAATAAAATAAAAATAAAATGAAAGATACATTTATATTAAGAAATTCTGAAATTATAAAATATATATATATATAATGCATTAAAATAGAAAAGAAAAATTGGCAATAAATAAAATTGCATGGGAGCTTCTGTTTGATAAAATGCAAGGAGTTAAGGTGATTAAAAGAAAAATTGGAACTCAAAATAAATATAGTTCTATGTCAAAAGAATTATATAAATACATACATTTAATATATGGGGTGTTTTCTGTTTTATTTAAAGATAGAATAAAATGAAGTTTAATAAAAAAGTTTAAATGTCTTATATTTGTGCTAGAAATAATTAGCATAATATATGTGATTTTTTTTAAAAGATATAGAAGGAGTTACTGTTTTGACAAAAAGGCAGAGATATATATATACATACAGGATCAAATAAAAATTTCCATATCTTATATTTATTTCAAGCAAATAACATGGTGTGAATGATTTTACATTACATGATTCGGTATGACAGTATGCATGATTGAATGGAAATGATAAGATAGGTAGAAAATACAAAGGGGATTTTCAGATTCTTTAAACTTATAAAAAATAATAAACCAAGGGTCACATGCTTATGGCATGAGTAAAATAGAGTCATGAAAATAGTATGGAGTGTTTAAAAATGCTTGATTTTCGAAATAACTAATTAAGGTAACCAACAATGTACATTTCCAATTAAGGACCACATAGAGAAATGAATTGTGCATGAGTATCTAAGGGCATCAAGGAAATTACCCATATTTCTTAAACCCTAGAATGGTTTTATAAATAACTGCACATAACCATATCCATCATTCTCTCGGGATCAAAACAAAAATAAAATAAACTAGGAGAAACACTAGCTTGAGACTTTGGGGGATTTGCTGTTCAGGGGATTAAGTCAGTAAAAGGAGAACACAGGGTGAGTATTTATCCTTTGTATGCAATGGCATTAAGTCCTCTTGTAGGCAGCCTAAAATGTTATAAGTTATTTGAAGTCTCTGAAATGATTTGTTATGGGTGAGATGAATGTTTGCGTGTGTGCATTCTTGTTTGGAGTTCAAATCTGTATATTTTTTTTAGTTAAAAATGATTTGAGTATTTTTGTTCTATTTTTTTTATGAAGTATGGATCTAAATCATTTAGGAAATAGGCAGTAAGACAGTATTCTTGCTTATGTTTATTTCTTGGATAATGAAGCATTAAACTAAAATACTCAAGACACAAGTCAAAGGAGGATTTCTGGATTTTTGGGGGATTTCTTTATTCATACCCTTATCCATACATTCACAATAACATGGAAGAAAGATAGTAGGATCATGATGTTTAAAATATTCTAGGAAAAAAAACTATAGGCAAACTTGGGGTATGTTCTGTAATAAGGAACATAAATGGGGAACATGGGGTTGAACTAGAAAGTATTAAGGAAGATAAGCCTTTCTGAAACATGAATGAACTGTGAGTTTTATTATTAAATTCATAAGTAGAAGCTTAATAAAATAAGCTGAAACTAGAAGGGGGATTTATCAAAGAAAATTAAACTGGTCGTTTGGAGTTAGTCAATGATCTGCTTGCTTCAGGTGGGAGCAAGTATATGCATGGTGCAATTGCACCCTGAGGCCTTTGTGTGATGGAATAAATTAAATAACCTGGGAGTTTCCTTCACAATGCATACATGGTGTTCATTTGACAAGGAGTTAAAGACCATAAAATAAATGGGGATTGGGGTTAAAAATCTGGATTATAAATATCCAGACATGATGTTAAATTAATCAAGATAAATATTGTGCTTTGATTAATTGCTGGGTGAAATTGGGAGTACAAAATCTGAGTTTACTTATTTAGAAATGGAGAAAATGAATCAAGAATTGTATATATATTTATTTTAACTGTTTGTTGTGTGTTGTTTAAATAAATGAATGTGTCTTTGTATCACTTGGTATTAACCAAAACATGCTAAGTATAAAAATCTGTTAAACTAGGAAGACACTGCAAGATTACCAAAATTATGAATATGTATACAAATTTGATAAATGCTCATACCAGTGAAAACTAACCCTTTTGGTTGCCCTTACAATCATCTGGGTGTCTCATTAAAATTGGGGCAGCTCAGTGAATTGCTTGCAGGGAATTGAAGTTGGATTGATGGATGAAGAAGACAATTAGTTGCTAGTATAAATAAAAAGAAACCAGTCTTAAATTTGCAGTTGCATTGTAATGAATTTACTAGTCAAAATTCATTTTGTAATTGAAGTTACTTGTAGGAAACTTTCTAAGTATTTGGATTGAAAATATGTACTTAAGTAAACCTGTTGTGAGTGATTATTGATGATGTTTGGTTAACTACCAATTTTTATGGATGTCTGATTTGGAAAAAATAAGGGGATAGACATATCATATACATATGATATGTGCATATATATTTGATCTCTGATTTTTATTGCTTGAATTTATATTTTTGACTTTATGGAAATTAAAGAGCTAAGGTGGTTGATTTTAAAAAAAATGAACTCTCAAGATTTTAGTAGGGATATTCAAGTGAAATGAATTTGTGCATGGAAGGTAAGTGATACAGGCATGTGCATGAATTCTGGAGATTTACATGTATTTGTGTATTTAATTTCAAATAAAAATTATGAAAGAAATAAACCTGGAAGTTTTTATATTTTGAATAATTGATTGAATACATAAAAGGATGCATTTCCAGGAAATTTAAACTAGGCAAAAACATGTCTGTGTTAGGAGTAGCTCTTTGTAGAAGTTTGTTAATATGAGAGATATGGGTTTGCAAGTGGTAAAAGAGGGACTATGGCCGGCCTAGATGGCCATGGGTCAAACTCTTGGAGCCTGGAACCATTTCATTTCAATTAATGAAGTGTAAGTGCTTCCGGGACAAAACAAAAGAAAACACCAAGCAACCCTCAAATAACACCAAGCATATCCAATAAAACACCAAGTATGTAAGTCTGCACCATGTTAAACTTAAAAATGCAAAAAGACCTCAACTGTTCAACCTGAAATGATAAATGGAAATTAGTTCCAATATTCATGCCTGCAAGTATAATTTTTGTAGTAAATTCATACAAGTACTTGATAACTATCTTAAGGTCAATTAAATACCATTACAGTGTTAATAAAATTATTTAGGCAGAAAGTCTAGAAAGCATAAGAAAAATGCACTGTGCATTGCAATATTAAAAAAAATCTCTATCTCTGGGAGAAGAACAATATAAATTTAGGGAAGAATTAAAAGGTTATGTTGTCAACACATATGATAATTTGGTTTCCTGTTTGATTCAAACTCTCTTTGCAAATTTGTTAGCTCTGAATGGCAAAGGGAAACAATTATATATCCTCAAATATATAATTGTCTTAATTTGTTTATGCACTGATATGATTATATTAGTAAATCCAGGGTCTTGGGAAAAATATTTGGAAATTGTATAAATATTCAAATATAAACGAAATGGGGTTTAGTGGTGAATTCCTTTTGAATATAAAAAAAAATCTATGTGTTTTAGAGTGAGGGTCACCACACTTTTCGAATATACTCATCTATGCGATTAAATCAAATATTTTATATCCTTTGCAAGTTATGTTATCTACTTCTGTTTTATATTTTATGAACTAATTATAGACATGCTACTTATATATTAAATAAACATGTTCACGTCTATGATAGTTCATCGGCGAATTTAATGATGTATGTGGATCTACATTAGTATCATCAGACCTGGGACAACATATATCAATCCAAAGAGTTCATTAACCCCTTTGTCACTCCCACTCTGAGTGTTTTGCTCTTAACCATTTTAGGTACAATTCATCGGTACCATATGATTCGTAATCATATGATCAAAGAATTATTCTTCAAAGATATAACTTAATCCATAATTCCAATGTAATTGTTATAAAATCTAGTTACTTTTAAATTTTCTAAAGATAATGCATCATTATTGTCATGAAAACAAATACCATTATTATAATAGATTTATTTTACAACGACTATTCGTAATATTAAAAATAAAGTTGTAACTATTTTTAGCAAATACTAAAAATAGCTATCATTTCATAAATAATATTTGGTATGTATATGAAAACAATTTTCTATAACTTGATGCATCCATTAATAAGTGTCATATGGTATGCTCCCACTATTTAAGCCATTACAATAACAACGCATGAAATACGAAGCTTGATTCGATCACTTATTATAAAATTTTATTTCATCCACTATAACTATCTTACGCCGTGAGAAAATCAAATATCTTAAACACAAAGAGATCACTTTATGGAAAAGTATTTTCTATAAGAAAATACATGGAAATTACATTCTCATTCCATGTTAATTACCTATTAGTATTTTAAACAATTCCCATTTCGAATGCCTCTTTATGATATAAAGGTGACTACTTACTCTCTTTATCCTAACTGCGCTTAAGTTATATCCACTTCCGGACATTCGCTTTCCTTTCCAAATGGTAAAACCATTCAAAAGAAAACTCTTACTGTAAGATTGCACAAAATTCTTTACAAAAGTGCATTTGGACATCCTTAATATTTTAAGGGTATCATATGGATTGTACTTAAGTAAACTGATAAAAACTAACATTTCGGTAATCTAATTCCTCTAGTTGATCTTTTAATCCTTAGTATAATATTGTTTTTAAATCATAAGATTCTCATTATATTAAATCATATTAAATATACGACCTTGCATTATGGTTTACTTGCTCATTTCGAACGAAACAACTTCATCGAGATTTCATATATTATGAATGCAACTGTTTACCATATAACTTTTATGTGCGATTTAATATGGATTTAATATCCATATTCCTATATTGCTTTAAAATTCAAAACTCAGAAGACTATATATAGTCTCAGGTGAATAAACATTTAAGTGCCAAACTACGAATGTATTTATTAGTTATATAATTCCATTGTTGCATGTGTCTTGAAGCGACTACATGCCAAAGGAATTATCAGTAAGTATATTTTATATCTATTTGTCAATCTTAATTTAGTTTGTTAGTATATTTCAATTGATAAACAATTTTATCAACTAAATTAGCTTTACAAATTTATTGAAGTATGTAACTTTAATTTTTACGACATGTGTTCTTACAATACTAGACAGGTTAATTGTAGTTATTTCATTTTTCTAATAAGGTCCCACTAGATTTTGATATTCCTTAAAGTCCTAAGAGAAATATAGAAATCATTCTATTTCTCTAGTAAATATTAGGACTTGCTTTCCTTAGGATTTTGCCTTGAGTTTGCTTAAAAAATCATAGGCCCGCAAGCGATGAATAACTATTTGTCGATTGTATCATATGTAACTCCTAACCATGTTCTTTTCCCTAATCTCAATCTTGACTACAAGTTTCTCAACAAATCTAGGGAGATTATTCTCTCTTACCCATCGTTTGACAGCCTAAGTATAACGCACGTACCTAGAGTTTGCTCAATACATACATGCATGAATATTACCTCGTCCGGGCAATATAATAATAGTACTACACATAAAAGCTCTAGCTTGAGTTTGCTCAACAAATATTGTGTATGTAAGTAATCTATCAATATATAAATGAAAGAAGGCAACTATATTAATTATTCATAATTTTTAATATAATTTAAGTAATATTAATTTAAGGAATAATGTATTTCATATAATATACTCTCATGATTCAAATGTTGGACACATCTGAAATCATGGATAAGGCCAATGCCTCCAAGGCCTTCCAATCCTTAATCACGGCCAACACTTCATTTGTTTTGCTTCCTACTCAAAGTATCAGTAACCTTGTTCACCTTTATCGGTGTATACTCCATATCAAAGTTGTATGCTACCAAGAACTCCAACCATCTTTATTGCCTTACATTCAACTCCTTCTAAGAGAATAAATACTTAAGAGACCAATGGTCCTTATATGACTCTAATAGTTCTCCCAAAATGTAATGTCTCCAAATCTCTGACACAAAGTCCACTGTCACCAACTCCAAATCATGAGTCAATTACTATAATTCATGCAGTCTCGATTGCCATGATGTGTAAGCTATCATTCTATCCCTCTACATTAAAATGCTCCCAATCTGGTACCACAAGCGTCACTATAAACAACTAAATCATGGTTCCCTTTGGGTATGATCAAGGTAGGAGAATTTTTCAATAACCCCTTTAACTCCTAAAATGACCCTTCGCACTTGTCAATCCATACGAACTTCTCTTTCTGGTCAACTTAGTTAAGGGTGCTGTTATACGTGAGAAATGCTTAATGAATCTATGATAATAACCAGCCAATCGGAAAAGACTTCATTTCTTCATAGTCGTCTTTCGTCTTTTCCAATCGTTTGTAGTTTCCATTTTTATGGCAGCTAGTCTATTCTCTTAAACAATATGACCCAGAAATTCAACTTGTTGTCTCCAAAAGTGATATTTGGAAAACTTTTCCTTCTTATGTTGTGTTAAGGCCTTCAACACTAATCTAAGACGAACTTTATGGTCTCTCTCGTTCTTAGAATGCACCAAAATATCATCAATGAAGACTAGCATAAACCTATTCAACTAATCGTGAAGGATTTAGTTCATAATACCTAAAAAGAACCAGGGCTTTTGTCAGTCCAAAGGGCATGACTAACCGCTCATATGAATTATACCTTGTTCTAAATGCGGTTAATGTAACACTATATTCGACCACACTCAGTTGATGGAATCTTGTTACCAACTCTAACCACGAGAATATTGTAGCTCCACTCAAATGGTCAAAAAATTCATCTATCCTAGGTAATCAATGAAGATTCTTCATAGTTAACTCGTTCAACTTTCTATAATTGATACACATCCAAAGTGATCCATTTGTCTTCTTCACATACTGAGGATCCCCCCATAGTGAACTACTCGTCGTACTAAAAATTTTATTCTCTTGTTTCACCAACTACTTCTTCAATTCCTCCATCTCCTTGGGCGGCATTCTGCTAAGTGGTCAGCTAACAAGTTGTGCCATAGTATCAAATCTATGTGGACTCCTCATGGCGGTAATCCCGTCACTGGTTCAAAAAGATCTAAAAATTTCCAAACACTTGTACCTTATTAATCTCATCTTTTTGAGTCTCCATTGCATACAATGTTGCTCCAAAGTTCTCCTTCAACTTGTCTAACACTACCATAATCCTTTCACCGCTTCTAGGACATTTCAAGGCGATAAATCTATTGACAAAGTAAATTCTTACGTCATTACATACTAGCCAGTCCATATCAAAAATTACCCCTGGCCTATGAAGTCAAACACAAATAGATCACAAGCAAACGAATGTCCATACAAAAATAAACTCTAAACTAGTGCACCTTAATTCAAGAGTGGCATACCTACCGATCAGATTAACTACCTGCAAAGATGTAACTAAATAAATGACATCTAGACCCAACTCATCAACTAAATCCTTCAAAATGAAAGAATGTGTAGTACTAGTTTTAAATAGAACTCTTATTGAAATACAAAAAATCAACAACTTACGTCCAAGTGCTACACCCTTTCCTTTCTCCTTACCAAATAGTTTGATACCTGGTCTCTCCAAAGCATAAAACTTTAATGGTGTTAGTTTGGGACAATCCTTCTTCTTTCAGGCAGTTTATATCAGATAAAGCACTTGACCTTATCCACTCTAGTCAGTTTTGGACATGTTGATGCGTTGTACCAATTCTGCCTATAAATATAACAGATAACTTCATAAACATCTTTCTTTATCCACCTCCTTGAGCCTTACCCTTTTGCTATAGGCCCTTTTCACCCTTCTGATATGGGATGAACTTATTCTTCTTATATATTTGAGCTTTTTTCCCCCACACTCCGCTTGGTGTACATGAGCATAAATCGCCTCACCATATCTACCACTTCGATGAATGGAAGTGTCAAATGGGCCACTGTCTTATCACTCTACCCTGATCTCAGCCCCATAATGAACTTTTCCACTATCTTCCTTGGTGTCCTAATCAGATTAGCCCCATAGTTAGATAAAGTGTTAAACTTCTCTACATACTCAAGTACCATCATGCTCCCTTGTTGTAGCTCAACAAATTCTCAAAACAACGTTGTTTGGACCAAAATTGGCACAATCGCCCAATCAAGAATCCAATGTAGATTATAAAAGAAAAGAGATTAAAAGAGAGGAAAAAACACACAATTTTTATAATGGTTCAGTAAATACTATGGCCTATGTCTACTTAATCATTTTCTATTAATTGTGCTTTGTTCCTACAATTGTTCCTACAAAGTAGTTTTTCCAATTCTTTTGCTTACAACTCGGGTATGAGTTATCAAGAGTTCAGTTCAAAGCTAAGTCACTCAACTCATATTAACTTAGAATAATACAACTAAGATGCGTTTTCCAATGCATCTCCTCCTCTATATATAGGCGAAATCCATTGCCAAAATCGCCAAAAATTTCTCAGCCATGTTCTCCACATCATGCCCGAAGTTGTAGCACAAAGTCGTGGAGGAAACCACGAAAAATCTCAACTCATTTATGATTTGTGCTCAACTCAGTACCAAGTTGTGTGGTCATGCCTCCTTATATTTTCTTCCTTCATTAACTTCTATTCCTTATATTTTCTTCCTTCATTAACTTCTATTCCTTGATCAAGCCTTGTTGATTTGTCAATTGCTATACTATAACTCAGCACCGAGTTAAGAGGGCCGAGTCATGACACTTAGCCCAACTTTAGCCCTAAAGCACCCCATGTGAATATAAGGTGTGTTTTGTCCAAAAATATATTGAAGCCAGAAAATTATTAGTGGTTGAGCTCTCTGGCTATCAACTGACAAATTGTGGTGAATCATTCGGTTCCTTCAGATTTGCCTATAAATCAAAGGTTGTTCTGGACCATCATAGCTGAGAATTCGACTACCTGCCTAAGTGTTAGTCATGAATCATTACCATTTCACATTCCCTCGGAATTTTACATATCACATATCATTAATCAAGGTCATCTTGCATCCACTTGGGATTAAATTACCATATATCCATATCAATATCGTCCCGTTTTCCCCCTTGGGTTCAAATATCATAGGCAAGTCATATATAATGCACTCGGGCATCATTAATCATAATTATGCGTTGCTATCGATTGGGACATTACTTATAAATCGCCAAGTATCGCCCAACATCCCATCATAAGTAAGTCCAACAGAATCAAGGCAATAACATAATCGAGTAACCATTGTCGAATGATTTTAAAATCAAGAGGTATTCAAATCCCAAATTTTAATTTCCTACCTCTCTGGATCACATAATCACATATCTAGGCTAAGCCCAATCCGATCGCTCTCTAGCGAGAGGACCCAGTATCAAAGTAGGTCCATCCACTCACTCTCTGGTGAAGGGAATTGTTATCCCATACAAATTCATCCACCCGCTCTCTGGCTAGGGGACCTATACTTAGTGGTTCATCGCCCTGTCTCTCTAGTCAAGGAAACCGTATCCTATAGTTTATATACTGGTTTCAAGGAATGACCAAGTTTTGTTGCTATCCCGTGACAATATCAGTTATCATGTTCGAATGAATGTTCGAATGATTCTCAAGTCAAAGTATCCATTAGTCAATCATATAGTTCAAATCAGATGCATCAAGCCAAATCAAAAGGCCTAATCAAGTTAAGGATTACCTTTTGACCTTAAACTAAAGTATGCTCATGGGACCATTCAGGATCTCATGCATGTGTAAGTAATCTGGTAGTAATCCTTCATATTTTAAGCAAAGTACAAAAACAAACACGAGTTCAATCCATCATGATCATGGGATAATCATTCTCAACCTAGTTTCACGGCTACATCTAGATATATCCATCGTAAATTATGGTCGTTCCTGTAGGACCACCACAGTTTGTGCTACACTGATTTGATTTCCGACATACTATTGCAAGCGGTTACTCTAAATATGTTCCTTGATGAAATCTCAAAGATGCTTGCATTCATTTGTTTCGTGCCTATCCAGCTCATGGAATAGGCAAAACTTTCCAAACCTCCTCTCCCAATCCACGGGCTCTCTCTTAGCAGGTTTTTTGTAAGGAATTTATAACAACCTGCACCTCTAAATACACCAGTTCAAGGGTCCAAAAGGCATTTGAACTTGCATCATGCCAAGAAATAGGACTGGTTGGTTTTTAAAGAATACAGAGTTAGTTATAAATTTAATACACTTTCAGATCTCAAGGCGGAAGGAAAAAAATATAAGTACTGAAAATAGACCTTATAAGATAATGGTTTCTATAAAACGTAATCCAAACAACAATGTCCCTAAATATTTAATACAAAGAGTCGGATAATAATAATACTTTAACTGATAAAAGCAGTAAAATATAATGTACATGTAGAGTAACTATAAATAATACAACTCTGAACTCCTAGTCTCCACCTCCATGCACTAGGTCCACACCAAGTCACTTATTGACATGTCCTTCTATTATAGGTATAAAAAAAGGAATAAAAGGAGTGGATCAAACAAAGTCTGGTGAATGAATTGTATTACTAGGGTATGAATTCACAAACAATTAACTTTATTAATAGTCCACATGACCTAGGGTGTTTATTTGTGGTTGTGGACTATATATATGTAAGAATTACCTGCCAAAGTACTAAATGCAATAGTCACCCTAAGTGTATTTCACATCCGGTATACATGTTTAGTGATGAATCATAAAACTTCTACATCAGATAGACATTTCCCAGATGGGGACCATGAACAAAAGATCGAGATAATAAACGTATCATGTATAACATGTTGGGTATATATCAAATTCCTGAGCCCTTTTTCCCCTAAAGCATTGAGCAACATCCCATTATCATCCGTCATCCTATGCACACTAGCCGGGTATACATCACAATGTTCGAGCCCACTTGCCCCTAAAACATTGAGTGACCTCCCCATTGTTGCCCGTAACTATGCACACTACTGAGTCTACATCATGATTCCTAGGCTCACTTGCCCTAAAAGCATCGAGTAACCTCCCATTGGTGTACGTACGTTCCAAAGCATATAGCTATGATAAAACCGTATGCCACATTGTGTGTCACACTTAGCAAATTCATGAAGTGAGAACCTAGGATTCCACCAAGTGTGATACTATCCATCTTGTTGCTCAACTCTGTTCAGTTACATGAATGCTCCAAGAGCCAAAGAAGTGGGGACAGGCTTCACTAAATTAACCTACTCAGCCTGTACCAGGTCTAGATTCAACCTGGGCTTGCTCAAGTAATTCAGACATTTGAAAATATAATTCATACATTTGGTTGCCGGATGCAAATAAAAAACATTCCCACGTGTTCAGACGTTTGAATCCCCTTCTCAGACGTCTTATTTAATTGCTGGACGATTGGTTGAAATTTCAGGCATATGAAATCCAGACGTTTGAACCCATTTTTTCAAATATGTCAAGATGAACGTCTAATCATACTTTTCCATATTTTTAATTTATGTTTGTTTTGGGTATTTTTATTCATCTTTTCATGATTTCGCATAAAAGTATAAGGACTTGTTTTCAACCAGATTTCTATGTGTATTTTGTACCCTTGATTAAACCAATTTAACTTGTTAATTTCAAGGATTATGCATATGCATATATTCTTTTCAATAAACTACGTATGTTTTTTAGACCAGAAATCTACAAATATTTCAAGTTATCAATCAATCCAAGGTGAGATAAAGAAGTATTCAATTTCTTCATTTATCCAACTCTACATCAACTTTCTCAAATCAAATAAGGATTAATATTCATATAATTAAGGATGGATAAACCTAGTTTAACTTTTTCCCTTTTCTACAATTACAATATATTAGTTTAGATTTTTTTCATCACATCTGTATATAACTAAAATTAATCCATTTAAAATAACTTTGGATAGAACTTCTATCTCAAATTAAAAGAGTATATTTTTAGATCAGGTAAAAATATAAATAAATTTGATTACCCATGAATCAATATATCCTAATAATAAATTTACTCATCTTTCTAAAGCTTTCCACTTTCTAACATTGATTAGAATCTAGATCTCCTTGATTGATTCACCTTCTTTCTCTTTTTCTCTTCTAATTTCGCTTCTCTCTCTCTCTCTTTTTCTATTTGATGTGTTTTATTTCTATTTTGATTAAGAAAAGTTGGAGAATAGACTAGGAAATGTTTGGATTTGAGAAGTTGTGAGGAAGAAGGAGGTAAGAATCCCTTAGTGGCGACTAAGGTATTTGATTCAAGAGAATAAAGGCTTAAACTTGTATTTATAGTTGAAAACTAGGGTTTTCTAGTCTGGACCCGAAATTATAAATTACGAAAATGCCACTGTTTATAGTTTTCACTAGTTTTGGCCGTTTTATCTAATTTAACAAGTTATATATGTTTCTTAACTGTAAATGACATTCCGGACGCAATGGAATAGGTCTCGTGCCTTGATTCAAGCATTTGTGAATTTTTTTATTTTGTCCTTTAATGTAAAATTATATTTTTACCTTTATTAATATTTTAATTTACTTATTAAAATTTACAGGATGTTACATTCTCCTTCTTAAAAGGATTTCATCTCCAAAATCTCTAAGGATGGAAAAATATAATTCGCTCATACAACCAATATCTTCAACCATCTATTCAACCATCAACCATTTGCAAACATTGTCCTTAGTTTTAGTTTCTATTGCAACATGCACATATAAGTATGGAATGCATATGAACGTATAAGTAATGCAAAATTAGGCAGTCCCCTGAACTAGTTGACCTCCTAAATGCAGCTTTTTATACCATGTATCCAAAATGTATGCAATGCCTTATATACTTGCAATTCAACATGGATACGTAACCATTCAATACATATACAAAAATGCAATAATCATATGCATAAAACGTATAAAATAAAATGAGTAAGATGGTATGTGTTGTAGGCTAACCTGAATATATCAGCCCATGTGTGCAATACTAACTAATAAAATTCATCCATTAACAACCATCATCCTAACATGTCCTAATGACATGTTCACAACCACGCTTAGCATCCAAACATAACTATCTATGTAATATTCAAAACTAAATATTGTGCATCAAGCAATGATGCCGGCTTAAATGGAAACTTACCGGAAAAGAGCCCTAGATAAGTAGCTCGGATTCTCCTTAGCTCCCAAGTACTCACAGCCGTATCGTCTCCCTATTGGACTCTAACCAATCTAATTACTTTATTATAGAGTTGTTTTGTCACATTATCAATAATACGGGTAGGTGCACGGTGAACAAGTAAGACTCTCTCCACTTCAACTTCTTCTAACTGACTCATTCAACCACAATAGCTGAATCCTGTAAACACTTATGCAAGTGTGATGGTGGAAAACATTATGAACTCTCTTCAAAATTTTAAGAAGCTCCACCATATATGCTAACTTCCTTAATCCTTACAATATCGAAAAAGGCCCTACAACTCTTGGTGCTAACATTCCCGAGCTACCAAAACTCATAACGTCTAAGTGGCGAGACCATGACGAAGATCATGTTGCCTACCGCGAACTCCAACTCTATGCATCTTCTATTAGCGTGTGATTTCTTCCTATTTTGCAGTATTCATCGTTCTACGGATCAAATATACTTTTTCCAAGGTTTCTCTAATCATGCTAACAAACAAGAAAATGGAAAAATCTTCCAGTAAAAAGTCGAATGAAAAGATCGGATTCTCTCCTCCACTTTCCGATTACTATTAACTGGGTCATTCTTCCAACCTCAACTTATTGACTTTACTACTGGCATATAAACTCAATCCAAATCAGTACATATGTACGTGCATATGTAACTTATGTTATCCATGCTAAAAACCTAAATAATCTAATGCTGACATGCACCATAACTAGTAACTTGAGCACAAGTATGTCCTAACGAAAAATGTAGCCTCATGCAACCCTCAATGCATATACATAATGCCTTAAATCATCCCAGTAGTATATTGATCACTTAATCTTCTGTATACTAAGGTAGGACAACACAAAACTGGATGGTGTCTTTACGAGTATCTAATAACTTGAACCTTTTGCTATTACTCATTTCCACCCAAGGATATAAAAAACCTGCAATCTTTTAAACTAGTGAAAATAGCATAGCTTTTCCTCCAATTCTGATTCAACTTAAGCTTTATCGTTTCACTTATGATATCACTTCTCCAATCCTCCAACAATCGTGATTCCAAGGTACCACATTTCAGTTTGCAAGAATTTTATCCCAAGTTCTACAATATACAAGCAAGTAGACAATCAAGCTTTCAGGTAGAGTAATCCTAGTTTATTCAACTATTCGAACCTAGCAATCAAAATCCTAGTCTAAGTGAAGTCCAAAATTTAGATGAATTCTAACCTAAAATTATTTTAGGGTAATCGACTAGGTGATACATCGTTCACGTGCAACTGTTATGTAACACAACTATGTATCCTAAGTCAATATTTCATGAACTTTCTTAAATAAATAGTCTCCTTCTAATTCGAGAGATGATTGGGAAGAATCCAATTATCCTCTTCTCAAAATCTTACCTAAATCTTCAAATCTCGTTTTCCATGAAAATCGCATCTACACTCTCGCTATGTACCAACTGTAATATCTTTTACTTAGTGAAATCGAAATTCTTGAATTAGCCATTCTTTGTGTCATCTTAACTCCATCTTCATCTGGGATATCTTTTGTAGTTGAACTTCCAAATTTTACCACTCCTTAATGCAATCCCATTAACAGGTCTTTTCCAAACATAACTTTTCCCTATTTCATTTCAACATTTCCATGGTCGAGACAACTCAAGATGGAATGACATCCTCCCATATTAATCCAATAGACATAACATTCAATACTCAAATAGTGTCATACCCAGAAACTCATCTAGGAACATCTAATTGGACGATCTAGATTTGTGAACATGATATGGAACTCATGTCACACCAATTCCAAATAATGTACTTGTAGTTGTGACGATAACTCAAGCATCAATACTTTATAACTATTGTCGTAGAACATGCGCAGTAAGACGAAAACCTACTTTTTTGCTTACCTATATTTCGCAAAGTCAAAAATCAGCATATGTGGCATAATGTTACCCGGGATGTCGGATCAACGACACCTATCTATAAACAATCCAAATCATCTACCACTTTCAGTGATGTCAAAACAACAACTACTTTAGGGACTTTGATTTATATAAACTTACATCACCTCCAAGTCATAAGAGCAAAACAATAGCTATAATCTCAAGATCATGGATTGGATAATTCTTCTTGTGTACCCATAAATATTGACTAGCATAACAAACAACTCTATTATCCTACATCGAAACAGCGCCCCATCCTATACCACAAGCATTAATGTATACAACAAATGCCTTTAAACTGTCAAGGAGTGCTAAAATAATTGAACTAGTCAATAAATCCTTTAGCTAAATAAAAGCATGCTCACATTTCGAGTTCCATGAAATAATTAAATTCTTCTTAGTACGATACATCAATAACACATAAATTCTTTGCGAAGAAATTGATGAACTCCTTATAGTTGCCAGCCAATATGAGGAAACTTCTTACCTATGTAGCATTCTTTTGTAAATATCTTGGCTTACTCTTTCCTTACTTTGAAATTAAACATGTTTTTATTTCAATCGCATCTTTCAAACCTTCTTGTGCGAAGATTCGACAACTTAAGCCTTACTTGGGTAGAAAAACATAAAGTAGTGTTCACTCTTTATTATGACTGAAAGCTCAATTTGGTACTCTATGATTCTAAATCAAATGTTGATTGAATAGGCCACCAAATCTCTATCTTAATTTCTTTCTTTACACCAAATATTCCAATGCTTCACAAGTTCAATACTAGCAAGTCCTTAGCACACTGGCATCTTGACCATTCTAGCTACCATAGTTAATTCATTTTTTTGTATGCTGAGTAATTCTATTCATCTAACTCCAGTCTAAAATTTAAGTTTAAGTGATAATCGTAATAACACTTTCACTTTGCGTGTTAAATTAAACATCATTTCCACAAAACTAGTAAGCTTCTAAAACAATAATATCCTTTGTTAATTTTAACAAGCGTTTCCTCTTGACAAAAATCAAGACATTTTTCTTCAATTCAAATTATCCAAAACGGTCCAGCTTAACTTAGAAAAGTGGACATGTTAACATAATTTTCTAAAATTTTCCTATATAAATAAGAAATTTTTATAAAAGTGTATTTTAAAGAATGTGATATTTAACTTATTATTATATATAATTTTTTTCAAAGTGTTACGGAAGCATTTATAAAAGACATTTCTAAGCACTGATCATTTCTTATTTATAAAAGACATTCAAAAGATGAGTTTTACATACTTCTCAATTTTCCTTTCAAAAGTTTCATTGTCAAAAGCAAAGTACACATCAAATGGTAAGTGCAACATTGTGCCTTACTCTAAATATTTTACAAAAACAAAAGCTTTAAAATAATTATGGATAATTACTTTTTATTAAACTTTTCTATGTTGAAGCTTAAAATAAAGGTTACTAGTTTAAACTTCAACTTCCATACTTTTCCAAAAATCTCAAACATTGATGTTTCTAACTCCGCTTTATTTCAAATCCTTCTAATTAATTTTTCAGAAAGTCTGTTAGATCATTTCATAAAAAAACCACAAACTAATTAGTTTTCTTTTAAAAATAATATCAGACATCTAATATTTCTAACTTTATAGAAATAGTTCCAATGGTTTATCACTTAAATTGGAGTAGATGAAAACATAGTGATTTACACAAGTCCAACTACATCTACCAATGCTTTAAGAGCATAGGGTTTTAATTACTCTACTTTTAAAATGGTTACCTTAAGTATATCCACCAATAAAGTGTTTAACATCAATGTAAGAACACTATAACAGTTCAATGGGACTTCTGCAACAATTTCCATTATAAGAATTAGACTTCCACTTTACTGACGATATGTATTCTAACCTCGAGGAGTCCTTCTTTTATTCTTCCTTTATGCCTTAACAACATCACAAATATCTTCCATAAGTCCAAGGTTACTACTCTTCTTTTTCTTCATCCTTAGACCTGAAATATACTCACCACTGTTAGTTGGTATAGGTAACCTCTATTAGCTTTTCTTGTGGAGTAAATTATCATAAATGCGATGGACTTATTTTTCACCCCAAACTGTTATAATCTTTAGCATTTATGTTGACCCACGGTTGTTTACTTATACAAGAGACAAGCCAACAACTACCTTGTAAGTCAAAATGTACATGGTGCGGCGTATAAATAAACACACACACACACATATATATATATGTATGTATGTATGTATGTATGTATGTATGTATGTATGTATGTATGTATGTATGTATGTATGTATGTATGTATGTATGTATGTATAACATAAAATTACAAATACATTCTCTCATGCATGTCTAATCCCTAAGGAATCCTGAACCTAAGCTTTGTTACCAAATATAACAACCCACATCTCTGGAGATACCAATTCAAGGCCTAAACGGCGTTTGAACTTGCATCGTGCTAAGAAACATAATTCATTGGTATTTAAAGAATACATAGATAGTTATAAATATAATACACTTTCAGATCTTACAATGAAAGGAAAAATATATAAGTTTTAAAAATAGTGCAAATCAGATAATAGTCTTTTCTAAACATAATCCAAATAACAATGTCCCTGAATGACAAATACAAAGAGTCTGATTGTGACGCCCCACCTCTATACCCATGCTAGCCAAGAACACTACGGAGTAATGTTGTCAACTAGCACGGAGAATAAGGCTGTTGAGGAGCGACCATCCATGTAATTTCTTTGTGCGAGCACCGATATGTCAGATAATATAGATGCATTTCATTTAAGGAGGAAATCCGACATACCGATACAAACTCAAAGCTATCACACAGTGACTATATATAATCTTCGGAAACAAATATAGAAATAAACATAACACAAATCAGTCACAGACATCCATATCACAAAGGCGGAAAAATATATGAATATATATATATATAACACATGAAAGTGTACATCAAAGTAGTGGTCTGAAAGATCCACGATAATACAAAAGAACAGCTACAAGCTACACAAAAAGAATAAGTATACATCATAGAGTCTATATCTCAAATGTATACATCCAAAAAAACTACTAATCTAAGTAGTTAGCCAAAAGTCAGAGTAATAAATCCCTGGAGAGAAGTCAAGCAGAAGCACCTGTAACATCTCGGTCTGACTCGAGTATTATTTCATAAGAAAATAATAAACGGATCAGTCTAGCTATAAATATCAGATGACATGATATAGAATAAGAAATATGGCATAAACGTATAATAACCATAATGGCATACTACTATAAGTATGTAAATGATAATCAATAAGAGATTAATCAATATCACAAGAATCTTCTCAAAGATCCAAATCCACAAAAAGGTAATGACACATGAATTCACCAATGCACAAAAATTGATAAAACTTATCAATGAAAATCACGAAAATTGGTGAAGAACAAATTCCAGGAATCAACACACGAAATCCAGAAATCACAAAAAGGGGGAGGCCTATCACACGAACGGGAGCATGAAAGCTCACCAACATATGTATCACACGAACGAGACGCTATCTCATGGTAGCTAACCATTAATTTTGAGCCGAAACTCCACACGAACATCCCGAAGGCCATGGAGCGCTACCCCACATATGTGAGTAGAAACATCACACAAACGGGGTCTAGTCTCCCTTGCAAACAAAGAGACATCGCTCAATTGCTAGTCTAAATCACAAAAATGATCGTTATGATCGTCATGAAGTGTCAATTACACTAAGCTAGTAAATATATGAGTTTAGCTTCATGTCCCATAACCACTAGCTTAACTTAAATATTTACGAACAAACTGTAGATCTTCACTAGAAAATTGTCACAAGTGGTTCAATCGAACAAGTCCAAGAATTAACCGACGAAGTAAACGCAAGCGTTTCATACCACTAGTTTTACTAAGCTGTTTAATTAGATTTCTCATCCGAGTGAGGTAAAAGCTTGTATATACTAATAGATTGGAAAACGAATTAGGAAAAGAGCTTTGTAATAAAATAGTGTTGAAATCGTTTGATGAAAGAGTTTTGATATTTACTACTAGTATTGAAACCTTTATATTTTTAAAGTGACAAGTCACAAAACGATTGTTGAAACAAATCGAATCACAAAAATTCACATTCGAAGACGTGAGTAAAGTCCAAAGAAATCAATTCCAAAGCCATCAAAGTATAAATTCCCTTACGACCTAACATAGCCGAGCTAAGGTGTAAACGACCAAAAGAACTACGGCTTAAGGAGTAGCACGCGACCTAAAAGATGGCGCGACCTATGGTGCAAGCAGGTCGAGCGACCTAAAGATGGAATGGCCGAGCGAGTTAAGGCATTGCGCGACCTACCGATACAATGGCCGAGCGACCTAAGCTATGGCGCGACCTAACGAGGTAGCGGCTTAAGGAGGAACGACTTAAGACATGGTGCGACCTAACGAGTTAACAGGCCGAGCGACTTAAGGGCGAACGACCTTAGATAAAAGGCTGAGCGACTTAAAGGCTAACGAGCTAGGCATGCGACCTAGTGTGGAACGAGCTAACGAGGCACGACCTATGGCAGTTCAATGCCGAGCGACCTAGGGGCGAACGACCTAACGAATCGCAAGCAGGTCGAGCGACCTAAGCACAGAACGAACCATGGCATGCAGAATGACCTAAAGGGGTTAACGAAAATATGCAGGCCGAGACTCATCGAGGCAGAGCGACCTAAACCCAGGAATTCACCAAAAACACTAAAAATTGGAGTTTTTCGCCAATCCAATCCAAACCAAATGCAAATGCACATGCTAAAGTGATAGGAATTCATTCCCAACAATCCAAGATAGTTATAGACAAGAATGTGAGATAAAAATCTCACCTTTTCATGAAAATTGATGGAGATGAAGTTTGAAAGCAAAGCAAGAACAATCACAAGCTTGAATCAATGTCTTCTCTTTGAATTTGGAGTTGAATGATGGATTTGCAAGAGAATCTTGAGCTTGGAGTTTTAATTTCCCATTCCCTCCACCATTTTTTATGAAGCTTTGTTGTTAGGAATTTATGAAGAAGGAAGTGATGAAGAGGAGATGGGTTGGGACTGAGTTAGTAAGTGGTTCAGCCCAAACCAAAGCCATAAGCGAAAAAGTGATGAAAATTCCACTATCTCCAAACATGTCAAAGTTTATACTTAAAAAGATCGCAAACGTCATTTTGAACTCAATGGGGGTGGTCTCGAGTCCTAATTTGACCGTATGCAAAAAGTAGCTTTTCGGACTAAGATCCGATTAACGATTAAAATATTTAAATAAGATATTCAAATACATAATCGTCAAATATGCGGGTTGTTACAGACTCCCCTCCTTAAAGAAATTGCGTCCTCGCAATATATATATAAGATGGAAATAAAAAGTAACGACCATAAAAGCATATTAACACAAAAGAAATTTGAAATAAGAAGTTCACCTCAAAGAGCATGAGAAAGTAAGTCCGGATGTGTACGCTCGATGAATTCTCTAGATTCCCAAGAGCAATCCTTAGGATTTGAAGATCATTGAACTTTAACAAGTGGAACTTCTTTATTTCGAAGTCGTTTGACCTCCGAAGCAATAATTCGAATAGGATGCTGCTCATAAGTTAAATTAGGCGAAACTTCAATATCTTCCACAACACCGGGCTCAAGAATAGATTCGGAATCCCAAAGGCACTTCCGTAATTGAGAAACGTGAAACACGTAATGAATAGCAGAAAATTGAGCCGGTAACAAAAGGCGATAAGTCATGGAACCAATACGTTCAGTGATAGGAAATGGCCCAATATAGCGAGGCGCTAATTTTCCCGATCGAATGAAGCGTACCACACCCTTCATAGGTGAAACATGAACAAATACAAGATCTCCAACAGAAAATTCTAATTTCCTTCTTCGGTTATCGGCATAGGATTTTTGTCTACTCTGGGCTTCTTTCATCCTATGACGAATAATTTCAATCTTTTCTGTGGAATCACGAATAAAATCTAGACCTAAAACCAGCTTCTCACCGGTCTCAAGCCAACAAGAAGGAGATCGGCATGGCCTTCCATAGAGTGCCTCGAAAGGTGCCATACCAATACTAGATTGGAAGCTATTATTATAGGAAAATTCAACAAGAGAAATATGATCTTCCCAACTTCCACCGAAATCAAGCATACAAGAATGAAGAAGATCTTCAAGAGTTTGATTCACACGCTCGGTTTGTCCATCGGACTGGGGGTGATAAGCGATGCTAAAATTAAGCTTCGTTCCCAAAGCTTTTTGAAGACTCTTCCAGAATCCACTAGTAAACAATGGATCACGATCACTAATAATGGAAGCAGGAACTCCATGCAATTTAACAATTTCTTTAATAAAGAGTTTGGCCAAAAGAGGAACTGTTCGGTTAGACCGAACGGGAATAAAATGGGCGGATTTAGTAAGTCTATCAACAATCACCCATAAGCTATTATGACCCGAACGAGAACGGGGAAGGCCATCAATAAAATCCATGGAAATTTGATCCCACTTCCAAACTGGAATTTCCAAAGGTTGCAATAACCCACTGGGCCTTTGATGTTCGGCCTTGACAAGTTGGCAAGTCATGCAACACTTAACAAAGTTAGCAATATCAGATTTCATTCCCTCCCAATAATAAAGTCGCTTCATATTCGCATACATTTTACTACTACCGGGATGAATGGTAAATTTAGAACGATGAGAATCTTCTAAAATATCTTTACGAAGATCACTAATATTTGGCACGATAAGTCTACCAAATTTTCGAATGCCGCCATGAGAATCAATATCAAAGTCTTTCAAACCATCAATATCAATTTTATCCTTAATATTTCGGCCAAGAAGAGCCAATTCGGGATCTAGCCTTTGAGCTTCAAGAATGCGGTCTAAAAGAGAAGGATGAGCCTCAAGGCTACATAAAACCAAAGATGAACATAAATCGGAAACACAATCTCGAATTTCACAATTGGATAAAACCTCGAGATTATTCTATTCGGATATCATCATGGAAACAACCGCTTGTTGCTTGCGACTAAGTGCATCTGCAACTCGATTTCCCTTTCCGGGAGTATAAAGAATATCAAGATCATAAGATGCAAGGAATTCGAGCCAACGTGTAATGACCCAAGATTTTAGGAATTTATTTTGAAAAATATAAATAAGTTTAAAATAATTTTTAAAATCAATTTTAAAGGGGAATTGATATAGCTTGATATGGTGTATCTGTATATGTGTACATGTGTGCACAGGAAATACACATGAACTAAAGCTTAATTCCTGAATGCTAAGAATGAACACATGATTGATGTGTATGGAAATATTATATATATATATATATTAAATCCTTAAAAGCTATATGTATAAGCATAAATATATATATATATATGGATGCTACTGAGTATTGTTGAGTGTACATGTGCATGTGTGTCAGTACAGAATAATGTATAAATATATATATATATGAGTGTACTAATTAATTCAGTAAGACTTATATACATATATATAGATATGTTAATAAGATACTAGAGTTCAAATCAGCAAAAATATATACAAACATATTTTAAATTATAGGCAGAAAGAAAAAGAAGGAAGATATAAAAAGGAGAAATCCTCTTATAAATAAATAAAGGAAGTACATACTATTTAAATGAAAGCTAAAAATAGAAAAATAAGATAAAACAGAGAAATGTTTTGTATAGGCAGAATTAGGAAGAATATTTGACAAATGATATAATCAAGTCAAACTTTTAGCATGATAGTAGACAAAAGGACAAGTAATTTCTGGAAAAGAAAATCTATGAAAATAACCAAAAGAATATAACCACTTTTCTTTCCACAAACTCAAGCCGGGGAGGGTGAGATTTTGGGTTTAAAAACTAAATGCAAATGGCATGATTTCTGATGGGAAAAAATGACTTTAGCCAACATCTTAAACCCTAAGAAAAACCCTGCATAAATAGACAGTGAGATGAAAAAACCTTCTTCTTCCCGGATAGCTCTTGAGAAAAATATATAGATATTATATAAATATAATACAAGTAAAGAAAAAGGGTTGAAGGCAGAAGCTTACCAATCAACTAGGAAGTGAAAGAGAGCTAGGTGAGAAAACTCACTCAAAATCTAAGGCAATAAGTCCTAATGTAGGCAGCCAGTTATAAGTTAATTTTCTTGAAAATGTATTTTCATATGTGATTGCCTATCTGTGATTTTAGAGCTGAAAATGTTTTGATTCTTTTTGGTTGTTCTGTTTGTTTTATGATATGAAAGTCTTAAGTATTATTAGTATATATATATGTGTTTTATAAACCCAGATCTCTCTGATATGTTAATGTTTAGGAACATAAACAAATACCCAGAAAATAAAATGTTGAAAATAGGCAAGTAGTATTGGTTTTGGCTCAACCCAGAAAAATGTAAACATGTTGAGCTGCAATATACTCATGTATAAGTGCTGAGGCTTGAGACAAAAAGGGAATTAGGGGTGCAATAGGGTTGCCTATGTGCTGATGCTCCTGATTCAATGAAAATATATAAATGTTCATATACATAGCAAACAAATTTTGTGATTCAGTGAAACTTGGTCATTCTAAGTTTAACTTAAGCACAGATGTTTGCAAAAGAAGAACTCTCTTTCAAAAGCCATAAGCCAATGTTAGTTGCCTATACCCCTTTTAAAATACCAGAATATATATAAATATGCAGAATCTTATTTAATTAGATATCAATGGTTGCTTGCCTGTTTGTCTCTGTTTGGTTATGAATAATATGAGATGCCATGACATGGATGTTTATGTTAGTGAAATGAATCATTGAATGGTTTAGTCACGAAAAATCAAAAGAGTTATTATTAACTTAAACCTGATTAGGAAATGGGGATCAAGAACACTGCAGGAATGACTTGTTTTCTTGAGTAATTCAAGTTGACACATGGCTTGTTTAAGTCCTGAGATCTTTGTGTAATGGAGTGAATTAGTCCATTATAGTGTGTCCATTGATTCAATTAATTGCAAATGAGACCAAGATAGATAAATATATCAATATAAGAGAATTTGATATAAAGAGGAACTAGAGTTTTCTTGGAATGAAATCTGGATAGTGAATAAATGATTTAATTCATTTTGGGTGATTTCCTTGTTTGTATGGATGTTTATTTGATTCATGATTGAATTATATGAATGTATGAATGTACCATGTCTTCTTGAGGTTTCTTGAAAGGCAGACTTAAGTGTGCACCTGCACACTGACACAGAACATGCACACATGAATTACTTGTTTTCTAAAGGCAGAGTTATATACATATATCCATGTTTTAACTTTAACTTGATTTTGCAAACTATTTTAGTGGATTTTCTCATACCAGACATGTGTCTGACCCTAGTGTGCTAATGGCATATGGGGTGTCTCATTTAATATGGGGCAGCTTCAAATGCATTTTTAGGGACTGCAGCAACTAAGTAGGAGTAGGAGCAAGGCTTTGAGAAGAAGATTATAACATGCTAAACTTAGTTAGATAAGAGCCTAAATGATGAAATCTGCATGTATTGATAATTTAAATTGCTACCTGTATTGAGTATTGAATATTGGATGGATATTTTGCTAAGTATTGTGCTAAGAAATTGACTTGTATCTGGAATCTATAAATCTAGTTAATATCTGATATGTTAAAGAAGTTAATCAAAATCTTGTAAGTGGATTTAGCAAGAACACTATGATAAATAGGGTGGTTACATTTTATAAATGTATTAGTCAATCTTGAGTCTTTAAAAAAGGGTTAAGTTTTGGGAAATCTGGATAGTTGAATCTCAGAAAATTAAATGGTTTTATTTTTCTATCGTGATATATGAATACAAGAAATGAGAAGCATAGGGAGAATGTATTATGTGTCTGTAATGTTTCCATAATTCAACTTGTTTTGCAAAATGTTTTATACCTTGTTTTTAAATAAAGGAAGAATCTGTAATATAGGAGTTGAAAGCAAGGTCTTAATAGTTGCATATATATGCACATTTAAACATGTTCTGTACAGATATTAACACACCTGTTACCTTTGTATTTTTAACATGAATCAGAATTCCTTTTCACTCAGGCTTTGATCAAAATGCATCTTTAGGACCATATGGGTTACACCAGAACAAAGAGCCTGGTTGAACCATGCTATGGATACCCATGGTTACAGGAAACCTATTTAAGTTTGCATTTCATTTAGTTTAGCATACTAGCATCAAAGAATTAAACCTTTGAAATATGATATCTCACTTAAAAACATTTCAGAAAAGAGTTAGTACTCTGAACAGATTTTATAAGAAAATCGAACATGGATAATGATAGAAGCTTATATCATTTTCCAGAGCACAAACACTACACCATTAATTTATAGATAACCATAACACAATTATCTGGTTTCTAGGAATTTTACTCCATAGAGAATTTAGCAAGGAATCAGGAGTTTAATATATATATATATATATATATATATATATATATTGATACATGTATGGATGGAATTTTATTGTAAATATTGAATTGAACTATGTGTGGATTGATTAAAACTGAATCAATCAAATTATCCTCTTGTTTTCTAGAACTCTGATTCAAACAAGAGAGGCACATGCATCATCACATGTATGTGCATACCCTGATGTATATACTGATATATTTATATTGGTCAAGACTTTGATCCTGGATATATGTTGTTTGATAGAAAGAAAAAAAATGACTCTAGGCTTCAGAAATATGTATATGTATATCTCATATATATATATATATATATATATATATATATATATATCTATGTAAAAAAATCCTTACAAATTATGGTATAAAAGAGAGGGTCATTCCATTTGGTATCAGAGCTATGTTACTAAAACATAGTTGAAAATTAAAATCAAATCCTTCTATGAAATTAAAAATAAACTTAAGAAACAAAGTATAAGTAAAATATTTTGTAGGGATTGATCACTAGATGATCAAGTTTGAGTTTAAAAAAAATATAAATCTAACCAGCTATGTAAATTATTATTAGCAAACTTTGGTAGGAAGACCACCAAATCAGGGAGCAGGATCCTCCAATGCACCACCAATGGTCAATCTGCAAGATTTGGTGAGAGCATTTAGAGATGGGGCAGGAAAAAGGCAAGAAAATCCCCATAAAGAGCTCTCTAAATTACTCAAGACTTATACTCATTTAGGAGGCAAAAGCTTTGAAGGGACAGAAAGTATTATGGAAATTCAAGCATGGTTGAGAACATTGGATAGGATTTTCAATGACATGCAGCTTGATGATCAAAGGAAGAGGCAAGTGGCTTCAAGACAGCTGAAAGGAGCAGCATTAAGCTGGTGGGAAGTAATCATTACAGGGAGAGATGAGAATGAAATCACTTGGAATCAATTCAAGGAGATGTTGGAAGCAAGATTTGTACCCGCATTAGCTAAGACCGCCTTACTAGAAGAATTTATTAGACTTAGGCAAGGAACTTTGAGTGTCACTGAATACACTCAAACGTTTGAGGGGCTTTCCACATATGGAGCAATGCTTGTGGCAGATGAAGCATCCAAGAATGATAGATACATTAAAGGTTTGAACCCAGGACTTAGCAAAGCCATGTTACCTTATGCTTACAGGACATTTGATCAAGTAATAGACTTGGCTTTGAGGTTAGAGCAGCATGACAAGGAAAGGGAAAAGTTCAGAAATTTTAAGAACAATAACACTAAGAAGGGTAAGGGGAGATATCACTCTTATGATAAGAAGAAGGAAGAGGCCGGTAACAAAGGCACTGGAGATGTCAAAGCTTAGGAAACCAAGAAGAAAATTGTGTGTCATCAATGTGGAAAGGAAGGACATATCAAGCCAAGGTGTCCAGAATTGAAAGGAGAAGCTTTCAAGTGCTATTTATGTGGGAAAGAGGGGCATATGAAGAGGAATTGTTCTGAGTATAAACAGCAAGGAAAATTGGCAAATTTGGAAGGCAAAGGCAAATCCACAGTGGAGATTAATGCAGAAAATCATAGCCAAGTGGAAGGTACATTACTTATTTGTACCATACCCATAGCAGTAGTATATGACACTAGGGCAACTCACTCTTTGATTTCTTATGAACTAGTTAAAATGCTAAAATTGAATTGCATATTGGTTGAAACCCCATTGCATATACAAAGTCCTCTGGGGAGTTCTAGTGTTTTAAATATGATTTGTGTGGATGTGGAATTAAACATAGGAGGAAATATTTTTATTTCCAATTTATATGTTTTGAATTACCCAAATATAGGTGTTATATTGTGGGTAGACTGGTTAAGGAAATTTAAAGCCATAATTAATTTAGACTCATCCAACATATCATTGCAAAATCTTAGGGGCCAGAGGATCACAGTTTTATGTGAAGTAGCTAAGGAAGGAAAATTATATCATTTAGTTGACTCAGAAAAAGATTTCAGTGAACTAACCATTGAAGAAATTCCCATAGTCAATGAATATTTGAATGTGTTTGGGGAGGTTAAGGGTGTTCCACACCATAGACCAGTAGAGTTTCAAATCAATCTAGTTCCAGGAGCAAGCCCAGTGATTAAAAAGCCAACTAGAATGGGGCCAAATGAACTAAAAGAATTAAAGAAACAGCTAGAGGAATTGGAAGAAAAGGGTTTTGTAAGACCAAGTAATTCTTGCTGGGGAGCACCAGTGGTATTTGTTAAGAAACAAGATGGTTCCTTAAGACTCTGTATAGATTATAGAGAATTAAACAAAGTAACTATTAAAAATAAATACCCATTGCCAAGAATAGATGATCTTTTTGATCAATTAGCTGGGGCAAGAGTATTCTCTAGACTAGATTTAGCATCTGGTTTTCATCAAATGAAGGTGGAGGAGTCAAGTGTTAAGTACACTGCCTTTAACACTAGGTATGGGTTGTATGAATTTCTGGTTATGCCATTTGGTTTGACTAATGCACCATCATACTTTGTGGATTTAATGAATAGAACTTTTAGAGATTATTTAGACAAGTTTGTGCTGATTTTTATAGATGACATTTTAATTTATTCCAAAACAGTGGAAGAACATAAAAATCATTTGCACCTGGTTTTGTCTAGACTGAGGGAAAAAGATTTAAAGGCAAAATTTTCAAAATGTGCATTTTGGAAAGAGGAAGTACATTTCCTTGGCCATGTCATTTCTGCCAAAGGGATTTCTGTAAACCCCAATAAAGTAGTAGCTATTCAAGCATGGAAGAGGCCTAGCACAGTGAGTGAAGTAAGATCATTTATGGGGATGGCAGGATATTATAGGAGATTTATAAAAGATTTTTCAAAAATTTCTACACCACTTACTAACCTAACCAGGAAGAACCAAGCTTTTGTTTGGTCAGAGAAGTGTGAGAAATCTTTTGAACAGTTGAAGGAGGCTTTGGTGAATGCTCCAATCTTGAAAGTACCCCAGGGAAATGAAGAATTAGTTGTATATACCGATGCTAGTGGGTTTGGCTTGGGTGCAGTGTTGATGCAACAAGGCCAAGTCATTGCATATGCATCCAGACAACTTAAACCCCATGAAGTAAGGTATGCCACACATGACCTTGAATTAGCAGCTGTGATCTATGCTTTGAAACTTTGGAGACATTATTTGTTAGGAACTAAGTTTGAACTTTACACTGACCACAAGTCTTTAAAGTATTTATTTTCGCAAAAAGATTTAAACATGAGGCAACATAGATGGGTGGAGTTCTTAGCTGCTTATGACTTGGACATACTCTATACACCAAGTAAAGCAAACAAAGTTGCTGATGCTCTAAGTAGACAACATGCTAAATTAGCTATGATGATGACAGAAGAATTTAAGGACTTGTCCTTGCTTGCTGAGTTAGAAATTGGGGAGAATGACTGTGTGCACATGGATGTACATGTGCATGGTGCACAGGAAAATAGAGGGAAGTTGAGCTTGATAACACTTCAATCTGAATTAATTTTGAAGGTAAATAAAATGCAAGACCAAGACCCTATTATAGTTGAGAAGAAAATTCTCATATCAAAAGGGGAAGAGGTGACAAATTACCATATTGACAAAAATGGTTATTTAAGAAACCAGAATAGAATATGTGTGCCAGAAAACATGGAGTTGAAGGAGGAAATATTGAATGAATATCATAGAAGTAAATACTCCATACACCCAGGCAGTACAAAGATGTATCAAAACTTAAAAAGAGATTTCTGATGGAAGGGAATGAAATCTGATGTAGCCAAATATATTGCAAAGTGTATGACTTGCCAATAAGTCAAGGCTGAAACACAAAAACCATCAGGGTTATTGCAACCTCTTAGCATACCACAGTGGAAGTGGGAAGATATATCTATGGATTTCATAGATGGACTGCCTAGATCTAAAAGAGGAAACACAAGTATATGGGTGATAGTAGATAGGCTAACTAAAGTGGCACATTTCATCCCAGTCAAATCAGAAAGGATTGCACCAAAGTTAGCACAAGTATTTGTGAAAGAAGTGGTAAGATTGCATGGCATTCCCAAAACCATTGTGAGTGATAGGGATATCATCTTCACCTCAAGATTCTGGAGAAGTTTTCAAGAAGCCATGGGAAGTGAATTGTGCTTAAGCACTGCCTACCATCCACAATCAGATGGGCAGACTGAGGTGGTGAACAAGGTTTTAGAGGACTTGTTAAGGGCATGTGCACTGGATTTTGGAGGTAACTGGGAAGAATATCTCCATTAGCTGAATTTACATACAATAACAGCTATCAAAGCACCATAGAAATGGCTCCATTTGAAGCCTTATATGGCAAGCCATGCTTGTCACCTGTATGTTGGGTAGAAGCAGGGGAAAGAGCTATTTTAGGGCCTGAGTATATACAAGAAACTAAAGAGAAAATTGAGTTGGTAAGGAGAAGAATGGCAGCAGCTCAAGATAGGCAAAAGAAATTTGCAGACATAAAAAGGAAGCAGGTGGAATATGAAGTAGGAAATTTTGTTTTCATCAAAATATCACCTATGAAAAATGTACTGAGATTTGGGAAACAAGGCAAATTAACCCCAAGATATATTGGGCCATACAAAATTCTGGAAAGAATTGGTTCCTTGGCATATAAGTTGGAATTACCAGAAAACATGCAAGGGATGCATGATGTTTTCCATGTATCACAATTGAGAAGGTGGGTTCATGACAAGGCAGAAATTCTTGAGACCCCAACCCAAGTGCAGATAAATCCTAATTTGATTTATGAAAAGGATCCAGTGGGAATTTTGGCAAAAGATGTGAAGAAGTTGAGGAATAAATCTCTGAAACTTGTGAAGGTACAGTGGAGTCTTGATCCTAGTGATTGCACATGGGAATTAGAAGACAAAGTTAGGATAAATTATCCTAAGCTATTTTCAGATTAAAGGTAATTCTGATTTTTAATTTGTTTCCCTTTTTAGGTGTATATATTTTTAGTTATTATGATAGAACTAAAAATCTATTTGGTTGAGAATGTACTTGTTCTCTGAATTAAGTTTAAAATTTATTTAAGCTTAGCAAAATTGTGGGACATAATTTCTAAAAAGGTGGGGTGTATGTAATGATCCAAGATTTTAGGAATTTATTTTGAAAAATATAAATAAGTTTAAAATAATTTTTAAAATCAATTTTAAAGGGGAATTGATATAGCTTGATATGGTGTATCTGTATGTGTGTACATGTGTGCACAGGAAATACACATGAACTAAAGCTTAATTCCTGAATGCTAAGAATGAACACATGATTGATGTGTATGGAAATATAATATATATATATAGATTAAATCCTTAAAAGCTATATGCATAAATATATATATATATATATGGATGCTAGTGAGTATTGTTGAGTGTACATGTGCATGTGTGTCAGTACAAAATAATGTATAAATATATATATGAGTGTACTAATTAATTCAGTAAGACTTATATACATATATATAGATATGTTAATAAGATACTAGAGTTCAAATCAGCAAAAATATATACAAACATATTTTAAATTATAGGCAGAAAGAAAAAGAAGGAAGATATAAAAAGGAGAAATCCTCTTATAAATAAATAAAGGAAGTACATACTATTTAAATGAAAGCTAAAAATAAAAAAATAAGATAAAACAGAGAAATGTTTTGTATAGGAAGAATTAGGAAGAATATTTGACAAATGATATAATCAAGTCACACTTTTAGCATGATAGTAGACAAAAGGAAAAGTAATTTATGGAAAAGAAAATCTCTGAAAATAACCAAAAGAATATAACCACTTTTCTTTCCACAAACTCAAGCTGGGGAGGGTGAGATTTTGGGTTTAAAAACTAAATGCAAATGGCATGATTTCTGATGGGAAAAAATGACTTTAGCCAACATCTTAAACCCTAAGAAAAACCCTGCATAAATAGACAGTGAGATGAAAAAACCTTCTTCTTCCCGGATAGCTCTTGAGAAAAATATATAGATATTATATAAATATAATACAAGTAAAGAAAAAGGGTTGAAGGCAGAAGCTTACCAATCAACTAGGAAGTGAAAGAGAGCTAGGTGAGAAAACTCACTCAAAATCTAAGGCAATAAGTCCTAATGTAGGCAGCCAGTTATAAGTTAATTTTCTTGAAAATGTATTTTCATATATGATTGCCTATCTGTGATTTTAGAGCTGAAAATGTTTTGATTCTTTTTGGTTGTTCTGTTTGTTTTATTATATGAAAGTCTTGAGTATTATTAGTATATATATATATATATGTGTTTTATAAACCCAGATCTCTCTGATATGTTAATGTTTAGGAACATAAACAAATACCCAGAAAATAAAATGTTGAAAATAAGCAAGTAGTATTGGTTTTGGCTCAACCCAGAAAAATGTAAACATGTTGAGCTGCAATATACTCATGTATAAGTGCTGAGGCTTGAGACAAAAAGGGAATTAGGGGTGCAATAGGGTTGCTATGTGCTGATGCTCCTGATTCAATGAAAATATATAAATGTTCATATACATAGCAAACAAATTTTGTGATTCAGTGAAACTTGGTCATTCTAAGTTTAACTTAAGCACAGATGTTTGCAAAAGAAGAACTCTCTTTCAAAAGCCATAAGCCAATGTTAGTTGCCTATACCCCTTTTAAAATACCAGAAAAAATATAAATATGCAAAATCTTATTTAATTAGATATCAATGGTTGCTTGCCTGTTTGTCTCTGTTTGGTTATGAATAATATGAGATGCCATGACATGGATGTTTATGTTAGTGAAATGAATCATTGAATGGTTTAGTCATGAAAAATCAAAAGAGTTATTATTAACTTAAACCTGATTAGGAAATGGAGGTCAAGAACACTGCAGGAATGACTTGTTTTCTTGAGTAATACAAGTTGACACGTGGCTTGTTTAAGTCCTGAGATCTTTGTGTAATGGAGTGAATTAGTCCATTACAGTGTGTCCATTGATTCAATTAATTGCAGATGAGACCAAGATAGATAAATATATCAATATAAGAGAATTTGATATAAAGAGGAACTAGAGTTTTCCTGGAATGAAATCTGGATAGTGAATAAATGATTTAATTCATTTTGGGTGATTTCCTTGTTTGTATGGATGTTTATTTGATTCATGATTGAATTATATGAATGTATGAATGTACCATGTCTTCTTGAGGTTTCTTGAAAGGCAGACTTAAGTGTGCACCTGCACACTGACACAGAACATGCACACATGAATTACTTGTTTTCTAAAGGCAGAGTTATATACATATATCCATGTTTTAACTTTAACTTGATTTTGCAAACTGTTTTAGTGGATTTTCTCATACCAGACCTGTGTCTGACCCTAGTGTGCTAATGGCATATGGGGTGTCTCATTTAATATGGGGCAGCTTCAAATGCATTTTCAGGGACTGCATCAACTAAGTAGGAGTAGGAGCAAGGCTTTGAGAAGAAGATTATAACATGCTAAACTTAGTTAGATAAGAGCCTAAATGATGAAATCTGCATGTATTGATAATTTAAATTGCTACTAGTTTTGAGTATTGAATATTGGATGGATATTTTGCTAAGTATTGTGCTAAGAAATTGACTTGTATCTGGAATCTATAAATCTAGTTAATATCTGATATGTTAAAGAAGTTAATCAAAATCTTGTAAGTGGATTTAGCAAGAACACTATGATAAATAGGGTGGTTACATTTTATAAATGTATTAGTCAATCTTGAGTCTTTAAAAAAGGGTTAAGTTTTGGGAAATCTGGATAGTTGAATCTCAGAAAATTAAATGGTTTTATTTTTCTATCGTGACATATGAATACAAGAAATGAGAAGCATAGGGAGAATGTATTATGTGTCTGTAATGTTTCCATAATTCAACTTGTTTTGCAAAATGTTTTATACCTTGTTTTTAAATAAAGGAAGAATCTGTAATATAGGAGTTGAAAGCAAGGTCTTAATAGTTGCATATATATGCGCATTTAAACATGTTCTGTACAGATATTAACACACCTGTTACCTTTGTATTTTTAACATGAATCAGAATTCCTTTTCACTCAGGCTTTGATCAAAATGCATCTTTAAGACCATATGGGTTACACCAGAACAAAGAGCCTGGTTGAACCATGCTATGGATACCCATGGTTACAGGAAACCCATTTAAGTTTGCATTTCATTTAGTTTAGCATACTAGCATCAAAGAATTAAGCCTTTGAAATATGATATCTCACTTAAAAACATTTCATAAAAGAGTTAGTACTCTGAACAGATTTTATAAGAAAATCAAACATAGATAATGATAGAAGCTTATATCATTTTCCAGAGCACAAACACTACACCATTAATTTATAGATAACCATAACACAATTATCTGGTTTCTAGGAATTATACTCCATAGAGAATTTAGCAAGGAATCAGGAGTTTAAAATATATATATATATATATATTGATACATGTATGGATGGAATTTTATTGTAAATATTGAATTGAACTATGTGTGGATTGATTAAAACTGAATCAATCAAATTATCCTCTTGTTTTCTAGAACTCTGATTCAAACAAGAGAGGCACATGCATCATCACATGTATGTGCATACCCGGATGTATATACTGATATATTTATATTGGATAAGACTTTGATCCTGGATATATGTTGTTTGATAGAAAGAAAAAAAATGACTCTAGGCTTCAGAAATATGTATATGTATATCTCATATATATATATATATATCTCTATGTAAAAAAAATCCTTACAAATTAAGGTATAAAAGAGAGGGTCATTCCACAACGCTGTTGATGCAAATTAAGTTCCTTTTGAGAAAATAAATATTTCAAAGACTTATGATCAGTATAAAGTATAAATTTCTCTCCCAAAAGATAATGTCGCCAAATTCGAAGGGCGAAAACGATAGCCGCGAGTTCTAAATCATGTATGGCATATCTAGTCTCAACCGGCTTCAATTGCCTAGAAGCATAAGCAATAACACGTTCTTTTTGCATAAGAACGGCACCCAAACCAACGCGACTAACATCGGTATAAACAACAAAATCTTGATTCCGTTCGGGAATAACAAGAATAGGAGCATCAGAAAGGAGTTCTTTTAATTTCTGAAAAAAAGTTTCACATTTGTCCGACCAAATGTATTTAACACCTTTCTTTGTTAAGCCAGTAAGAAGCATGGCAATTTTAGAAAAGTCCTTAATGAAACGATGGTAATAACCCGCCAATCCAAGGAAACTATGGATTTCCGTTACACTCTCCGGTCTCTTCCAATTTTGAATCGCTTCAATCTTTGAAGGATCCACTGATATTCCGGATTCGGAAATAATATGACCAAGAAACTTCACACTGGATTGCCAAAAGTGACATTTAGAAAATTTTGCTTTTAATTGATTACTCCTAAGAGTTTCCAATACAATCCGAAGATGCTTTTCATGTTCCTCCTCGGTTTTAGAATACACAAGAATATCATCAATAAAGATGAGAACAAACTGGTCGAGGAAATCTTTGAAAACTCGATTCATAAGGTCAACGAAATAAGCCGAAGCATTCGTTAAACCAAATGGCATAACTAGCCATTCATAAGATCCATAACGAGTACGGAACGAAGTCAAAGGAATACTATCCTTTGCAATACGAAGCTGATGAAAACCGGTAGCCAAGTCCAATTGTGAAAAGACTCTAGCACCACTAAGCTGATCGAACAGATCATCAATCCGAGGTAAAGGATATTTATTCTTAATAGTAAGAACATTAAGCTTGCGGTAGTCGATGCAAAGCCTAAGTGTACCATCGGATTTCTTCACGAAAATTGCTGAAGCTCCCCAAGGCGAGGAACTAGAGCAAATAAATTGCTTCGTCTCCAATTTGGATAATTGTTTGCGCATCTCTTCATTCTCCTTATTAGACATGCGATAAGGAGGACGAGTAATAGGTTGAGCTTCAGGTGCAAGATTAATTCTGAACTCAATTGCTCGCTTAGGTGGTAATCCTAAAACGGGCTCAAATATGTCGGAAAATTCACGAACGACGTGAATACGAGAAATGACATCTTCCTCATCATCATTATCATCATCTCGAGGATTTAAAGAATATAAAGATGCATCCAAAGTGGAATCTGAATCTTTAAGAATAATAGAAATCTGCTTTACAGATTGCGGATGTCGGAGATAAATAGTCCGCTCAGGACATAGGATATGAGCTTCATAACGGTTAAGCCAATCCATACCCAAAATCATTCCAAAGCCTAAATAACGCATGACATGCAAATTGGCTAGGAAAGGAAAATCACACAAAATAATCTCGACATCTTTACAAAGCAAACTGAGTGTTCCGGATCCATCAACGGGATTCGCAATTCTCAGAGAAGTCATTAAAGCAACAACACTTAAGGAAAAAGTATCAACAAGTTCCTTTGATATAAAAGAATGGGATGCACCCGTATCAAAGAGAACTCTAATAGGTTGATCACGAAATATAATAATGCCATCAAGGACAGAATGAGACATACCTTGACCGCGAGATGTGTTGCCAGGGGCTTGAGCAACGTTTAACTTTCCCTCCTTCTTGCCTTGAAGCTTAGGGCATAGATGCATATAATGATCCGGACTTTTACAATAGCGACAAGAACGGGGCTTTGAACACTTGTTCGCAAAATGGTCCCTAGAACCACAATTGAAGCATTTCCCATCACTAGGGGAAAGTGTCTTTGCAGCAGGAGTTGCTTGCTTACCCTTTTTGTTGGGATAAGGACCTTTGAACTTGTTAGGCCTTTTCTTGTTGTTGAAGTTTGGTTTGGCACCCACCACTTCAACATCACTTTCCCTATCCGCCTCTTCAAGACGAAGAGCGATATCAATGAGTTGATCGAAGAAACTTCTAATTTTAGAAGTAATGGCTTCTTGAGATTCTTGTTTAAGCCATAGACGAATCTTTGGTTCTTCTTCAATGGGGTGTTGATGTATTCAACCACATATTTAGACAGTGACTCGAAGGATGCGACATAATCTGTCACAGAGGATTCACCTTGAACAAGGTCTATGAAACGTCGAGCCAATGTCACTTTCTCTGTTCTGGTACGAATTTTAATTCGAAGCGTTCCCGGAATTGCTCCCAGGTGAGATCCGCTTCATTAATTTCAGAAATAAGAAGTTCGTACCAGTCCAATGCTCTTTCTTGGAGCATACTGGAGTCCACCTGAACACGGTGAAGATCGATAAGATTCATGCGAGAAAAGATTCGATCGCATGTTCTTAACCAAGCCTGGACCTCAATAATAGTTTTGGAACCTTTGAATGGTTTCCCACCCAAGTTGGTATAATCGTTGCACAAACGTTCAAATCCAGACTTAGGATGAGTAGGTTCCGGATTAGGACCAGCTGCTTGAGCATTCTTTACTAAATCAAGAAGCTGTTGAGCGGTCATAAAAACTCCATCCTGGGGAGTAACAGTAGATGGTCCGGCTCTGGGATGGCCTGGTCTAGACATTCTCTTCTTTAAGAAAGAGAGAAGAAGAAAAGTTATTCTCCAAATAAATATCAAGCAAATCTTGATAGATAAAACAAGGATACATAAAAGGAAATAGGATGAATCGGTATGAAGACTCGAATTAAATCCTAAGGCACGACTCCTAAGTTGGACTTAGGATGATGATTCTTGTTAAGTTATTCTACATTGTTCCGAAGTTTTGCTCTGATACCAAGCTGTGACGCCCCACCTCTATACCCATGCTAGCCAAGAACACTACGGAGTAATGCTGTCAACTAGCACGGAGAATAAGGCTGTTGAGGAGCGACCATCCATGTAATTTCTTTGTGCGAGCACCGATATGTCAGATAATATAGATGCATTTCATTTAAGGAGGAAATCCTACATACCGATACAAACTCAAAACTATCACACAGTGGCTATATATAATCTTCGTAAAAAAATATAGAAATAAACATAACACAAATCAGTCACAGACATCCATATCACAAAGGAGGAAAAAGATACGAATATATATATATAACACATGAAAGTGTACATCAGAGTAGTGGTCTGAAAGATCCACGATAATACAAAAGAACAGCTACAAGCTACACAAAAAGAATAAGTATACATCATAGAGTCTATATCTCAAATGTATACATCCAAAAAAACTACTAATCTAAGTAGTTAGCCAAAAGTCAGAGTAATAAATCCCTGGAGAGAAGTCAAGCAGAAGCACTTGTAACATCTCGGTCTGACCCGAGTATTATTTCATAAGAAAATAATAAACGGATCAGTCTAGCTATAAATATCAGATGGCATGATATAGAATAAGAGATATGGCATAAACGTATAATAACCATAATGGAATACTACTATAAGTATGTAAATGATAATCAATAAGAGATTAATCAATATCACAAGAATCTTCTCAAAGATCCAAATCCACAAAAAGGTAATGACACACGAATTCACCAATGCACAAAAATTGATAAAACTTATCAATGAAAATCACGAAAATTGGTGAAGCACAAATTCCAGAAATCAACACACGAAATCCAGAAATCACAAAATGGGGGAGGCCTATCACACGAACGGGAGCACGAAAGCTCACCAACATATGTATCACACGAACGAGACGCTATCTCATGGTAGCTAACCATTAATTTTGAGCCGAAACTCCACACGAACGGCCCGAAGGCCATGGGGCGCTACCCCACATATGTGAGTAGAAACATCACACAAACGGGGTCTAGTCTCCCTCGCAGACAAAGTGACATCGCTCAATTGCTAGTCTAAATCACAAAAATGATCGTCATGATCGTCATGAAGTGTCAATTACACTAAGCTAGTAAATATATGAGTTTAGCTTCATGTCCCATAACCACTAGCTTAACTTAAATATTTACGAACAAACTGTAGATCTTCACTAGGAAATTGTCACAAGTGGTTCAATCGAACAAGTCCAAGAATTAACCGACGAAGTAAACACAAGCGTTTCATACCACTTGTTTTACTAAGCCGTTTAATTAGATTTCTCATCCGAGTGAGGTAAAGGCTTGTATATACTAATAGATTGGAAAACGGTTTAGGAAAAGAGCTTTGTAATAAAATAGTGTTGAAATCGTTTGATGAAAGAGTTTTGATATTTACTACTAGTATTGAAACCTTTATATTTTTAAAGTGATAAGTCACAAAACGATTGTTGAAACAAATCGAATCACAAAAATTCACATTCGAAGATGTGAGTAAAGTCCAAAGAAATCAATTCCAAAGCCATCAAAGTATAAATTCCCTTACGACCTAACATGGCCGAGCTAAGGTGTAAACGACCAAAAGAACTACGGCTTAAGGAGTAGCACGCGACCTAAAAGATGGCGCGACCTACGGTATAAGCAGGTCGAGCGACCTAAAGATGGAATGGCCGAGCGAGTTAAGGCATTGCGCGACCTACCGATACAATGGCCGAGCGACCTAAGCTATGGCGCGACCTAACGAGGTAGCGGCTTAAGGAGGAACGACTTAAGACATGGTGTGACCTAACGAGTTAACAGGCCGAGCGACTTAAGGGCGAACGACCTAAGATAAAAGGCCGAGCGACTTAAAGGCTAACGAGCTAGGCATGCGACCTAGTGTGGAACGAGCTAACGAGGCACGACCTATGGCAGTTCAATGCCGAGCGACCTAGGGGCGAACGACCTAACGAATCGCAAGCAGGTCGAGCGACCTAAGCACAGAACGACCCATGGCATGCAGAACGACCTAAAGGGGTTAACGAAAATATGCAGGCCGAGACTCATCGAGGCAGAGCGACCTAAACCCAGGAATTCACCAAAAACACTAAAAATTGGAGTTTTTCGCCAATCCAATCCAAACAAAATGCAAATGCAAATGCTAAAGTGATAGGAATTCATTCCTAACAATCCAAGATAGTTATAGACAAGAATGTGAGATAAAAATCTCACCTTTTCACGGAAATTGATGGAGATGAAGTTTGAAAGCAAAGCAAGAACAATCACAAGCTTGAATCAATGTCTTCTCTTTGAATTTGGAGTTGAATGATGGATTTGCAAGAGAATCTTGAGCTTGGAGTTTTAATTTCCCATTCCCTCCACCATTTTTGATGAAGCTTTGTTGTTAGGAATTTATGAAGAAGGAAGTGATGAAGAGGAGATGGGTTGGGACTGAGTTAGTAAGTGGTTCAGCCCAAACCAAAGCCATAAGCGAAAAAGTGGCGAAAATTCCACTATCTCCAAACATGTCAAAGTTTATACTAAAAAAGATCGCAAACGTCATTTTGAACTCAATGGGGGTGGTCTCGAGTCCTAATTTGACCGTATGCAAAAAGTAGCTTTTCGGACTAAGATCCGATTAACGATTAAAATATTTAAATAAGATATTCAAATACATAATCGTCAAATATGCGGGTTGTTACACTGATAGTAACATGATATCTAACTAATTAAGCAGTACAATATAAGGTACATGAAGAGTAAGTTTAAATAATATAACTCTAAGCACCTTGTCTCCACCTCCATGCATTGGGTCCACATCAAGTCACTTACCGACCCATGCTCCTATACTTGGTATAAAAACGAGAAGAGAAGGAGCGGGTCGAACAATGTATGGTGAATGAATTTTATTACTAGGGAATGGTGTTCATAAGTAATTAACTTTATTTATAGTCTACATGACCTAGAGTTTTTATTTATGGTTCTGAACTATATGTATGTATGTAAGAAATACCGACCAAAGTAATAACTGTAACAGTCACCCTAAGTGTACTTAACATCTGATATACATCTTTAATAATGACCATAAAACTTCTACATCGAATAGACAATCCCTGATGCAGACCATGAATATACGAGCTTGATAATAAATGTATCCTATATAACATGTCGGGTATAGATCACAATGCCTAAGCCTATTTGCCCTAAAGCATTGAGTAACCTCCTTGTAATTATCCATCTTCCTATGCACACTAGCTCGGTATACATCATAATGTTCGAGCCTATTTTCTCTTAAAACATTGAGTAACCTCTCGGTTGGTGCCCGTAGCTATACACACTACAGAGTATACATCCCGACGCCTAGGTTCACTTGCCCCAAAAGCATCAAGTAACCTCCTGTCAGTGCCCATATGCTCTAAAGCATATAGTTGCGATAAAACTGCATGCTATGTTGTGTGTCCCTCTTAGCAACTTCATAAATTGAGAACCTAGGGCGCTACCAAGTGCGATAATATTCCATCTTGTTGCTCGAATCCATTTAGTTACAAGAATGCTTCTAGAGTTAAAAAAGTGGGGATAAGCTTCGCTAAATTACCCTACTCGGCCTGCACTAGGTCCAGGTTCAATTTGTTTAAGTGAATGCTTAAAGAGTTAAAAAGTGAGGATAACCTTCGCTAAATTACCGTACTCGGCCTGCACTAGGTCCAAGTTCAATTTGGGCTTGCTGAAGTAATTCAAACATCTAGAAATATAATTCAAATGTCAGGTTGCCTGATGCAAATAAAAAGCATTCCTAGGTGTTCAAACGTCTTAATCCCCTTCTCAGACGTCTGATTTAATTTTCAAACACCTGGTTAAATTTTCAGACATCTAAATTAGTTTGAATTCCAATGTAAAACTCTTGGGTTGAAATTTCCGAAAATCCAGACATCTAAACCCATTTTTTCAAACGACTAATTGATTTTTCAAACGTCTGGCTAGATATCCAATCTTACTTTTTCTAGATTTTTAGTTTACGTTTGTTTTGGTTATATTTATTCATCTTTTCATGATTTTGCATACAAGTTTAAGGACTTGTTTTTAACCAGATTTCAATGTGTATTCCGTACCCTTGATTACACTAATTTTACCTGTTAATTTCAAGCATTACACATGTGTATATATTCTTTTCAATAAGCTATATATATTTTTAGACCAGAAATCTACATATATTTCATGCTATCAATCAGTCCAAGTTAAGCTAAAGGATTATTCAATTTCTTTCATTTATCCAATTCTAAATCAACTTTCCTAAATCAAATAAAGATTTATATTCATATTGTTTAGGGTGGATTAACCTAGTCTACCTTTTCCCTTTTTCTATAATTACAATATATTAATTTATGATTTTTCCATCACATCTATACATAATTGAAATTAATTCATTTAAAACAACTTTGGATTAGAACTTCTATCTCAAATTAAAAGAGTATATGTTTAGATCAGGTAGAAATAGAAATAAATTTGATTGCCCATGAATCAACATATCCTAATAATCAATTTACTCGCCTTTTTAAAGCTCTCCTCTTTCTAACCTTGATTTGAATTTAGATCTCCTTGATTGATTCATCTTCCTTCTCCTTTTCTCTTCTAATTTTGATTCTCTCTCTCCTTTAGTTTGATGTGTCTTATTTCTATTTTGAATAAGAAAATTTGGCGAAGGGAGTAGGAAATGTTTGGATTTGAGAAGTTGTGAGGAAGAAGGAGATAAGAATCCCTTATTGGCAGCTAGGGTTTTTGAGTCAAGAGAATGAAGGCTTAGCCTTGTACTTATAGTTGAAAATTAGGGTTTTATAGTCAAGAGAACGATGACAGTTTTCACTAATTTTTGTCCGTTTTATCAAAGTTAACGAGTTATATATGTTTTAACAGTAAAGGATGTTATAGACGCAATGGAATAGGTCCCATGGCCGAATTTCAACATCTATGGATTTCTATTTTTCCTTTAGTGTAAATTATTTCTAGGGTTTCGATTAATTCAATGTAGGACGAAAACTTTAGCTCCCTCCGTTGTCGCTTTGATCCTTCGAAGCCATCGTCTGCGTTTCATTTTCCTTCATCCTTCTCATACCCTATTTTGGATGGTCCTCCATCATCCACAGTGTTAACCTCAGCACCCTTACCTTTTTTGTCCACCTGGCATAATTATCTCTTGGTTTGGTGGCACAAATCCGCAAGATCCACTAGTGGATATCTCTCTAAAGCAATTTTAAAATCTGTCTTATTCGTAACTTCGAAAACCACCGCTATCAGGACTATTGGTGCGTCTGGTTTCTATACTATATGGGCTACTATGTTTAATCTTGTTAAGTAACTTCGTAAGGTTTCATCAGTCCTCTATTTCACACTCAAAAGTGCTATCACATTCTTTGGTCATGCTATATGAACTCTGAACTGTTTCATAAACTTATCCACCAATTTTTGTCTACGTGCTAATGGATCCATCCTCTAGTTAAAGAAACCATATTGCCACTAATTCTGTTTGGTACAATGGAAAACATCGTTCCATTACCTCCTCTAAAGTACTTAATACATCCATGTGATGGATATATCTCATATAGTGAACAGTTGGATACGTCCATCCATTATACTCTTCCAATGTTGGTAGATTAAAATCAGGTACGTTCTTAACATATCGGATGTCCAGGGTAAATGGGTTTCTATTTACATCATCCAAACTCCAAACTAGGGGTCTACATCTCAGCACTTGTCTAATCATATCAGCAATCCTTTCATTATCATTCAATGGAAACCCTAGGGCTCTACGCGTTCCTGGTCCAAATCTTCACCCCACCTCCTTCCTACGGGGAAATTCAGGTCCATTTCCTTTTTGTTGTAAGTTTGCATTCTAACCTCCATCTCATGGCTCAATATTGAGTGTGCTCCACATTATCCATTTTCCAAATTCACCATGCCCCTTGGATCACACGACTTAGTCTCAAGTTGTCTAAAGTCGGTGCCAAGTTATGGCACTTTTTGGGGTTGGTTCTAACTCATTTTGTGCCATCTGTTGGTGCACTTTCTTCATCTTCTAGCCTCTAATTTTGATTTCTAGCTACTTCGGATATACTTTATTGTTCCATCCTTCTGAAGAACCCTATAACAACCCAGAATTTTATCACTTTAAATATGGATAATTAATATATTTTTAAATAATAAATAAATGGATTTTATTACTCAAACACACCCCCTTTTAAATAATAACTAGTGATGGGAAAATGGTTTTCAAAATACATTTACAAAAATAATTAGTTTAAAGAAAAATAGAAAATGGTGACCCGAACGTTTTTCTAATTTTCAATTCTTCATCATCTAAAAGTTGTTTAAGATGTTATGAACACCTTAGTAAAACATATACACGCATTTACAAATATTATAAGTATGGATTAGTAACATAGTAAAGGTAAAAAATTACGTTTACTTAAGTAAGAAATAAGATGTGACTCTTTTCAAATTAAAATTTAAAGAAAATATAAAGTATGTAATGTCACTTTCATTTAACATCATGAGTATAAGAGGAAGTGTTTTGTTTGGTGGACAAAAAGGGGAGCTTGGGAACTTGCATGTGGAAGAGGAGAGAGGATGGATGTGGTGATGTGTCCAAATGAGTGGAGGGCATTTTAACTAAAGGCATTTAGGTAATTTCCTAAACTATTTTTCCATAAAATGCAAATTCAAATTTCTCTCTCCATCCTCATTTCATTTTTCTACTTTTTAAAATTTTACGTCCTCTTCCTTAAGCTTTTCAAAACATTTTAATGGCTTCAATTTATTTTTCTAAATTTAAAAATCACTTCTTTCTTCTCTTTTAACTTTTAGAAATCCTTTAAAACCACTTTTTTCTCTTCCTATACCTCCTCTTAGCTAAAACTCACCCACACAACCCTAGTTTAACCTTTTCCATGCCCTATTTACCCTAAGCCAAGCCCATTTTTAAAAATCCAAGGCAAAAATTCACTTTTTCTAAAAGATATACAAGATTTATGGCCATTTCAAAGTTTCAATGATAGTTTGGTTTGCTTTCTTATCTGGTCTGTAAAACTCACCTTTTAGTTTAAAAGTTTTAAACTTTGAATGTTGCTAGTTATTATTATACTCTTGGTTGAAATTATATGTGTTGGGTGCTACAATATGTGAGATTATATGTATTACTTGGTTGTGAACTTGAAATGGTAGTTTGGTTGTGAAATGATGTTAAAGTTACTTCCTTAATGTATGGTGATATGGCATGTATATATAAGTTGTGCTCTTGCCTATGTGTTGTACTTGCTAAGGAAGTTAGCATTTTGATTTGTATGGTGACTTGAGATCCCTTGGAAATGAAATCATGTTTACTATTTTTAAATTACTAAAAGGATTTCAAAGTTTCTAACTTTATTTTTGTTTTCCAACCTCTTAATTTTATTTTATAAAGTAAGTAAAGTTTTAAGAGTTAAAGTTTGAAAAGTTAACTTAGAAACTACACTAAGTTATGACATCCATAGCAATAGTTGCTATGGATGCAGTTCGAGAAATCAAACGCTTTTCTAAATTTAAATGTATCCTTTTTAAGTATTTTTGAAAAACCTTTTGAAATCATTAATTAAGTATAAAAGGTAATTAGTATTGAATTAAGTGAGTTTAATAATTATTTAATTAGTTAGTTAAATAAAGATAATTAGTAATTAAGTAAAGGTAATTAGTACTTAAGTATTAATTAAATAAGTTAATTATGATTAATTAATTAAGAGTGTTTTAATAAATTATTAATTAAGTAAAGAGTTAATTAAGTATTAATTTTTATTTAATTAAGTTATTTAGCTAATTATTATTTAATTAGGGTTTAATTATAAATTAATTACTAACTAGGTAGGGTTTAATTAATTAATTAATTTAGATTTAATTAAGGTTTAATTAAGTTTAATTAACAGTAAAATTAAAATTAATTATGATTTAATTAGTAATTAAATTAATATTTATTATTATTAAATAAAGAGTTATTTTAAACTCCATTAGTTCTATTTTAAGGCAGGTTTCTTTTATAAGTAAATTGTTTTTAAACAAGGGATATTTTGTCCGAGTCACTAAGTAGCCAAGCAACTATGGATAAATTATACTTAACTTTGAATTCTGTTCAGCAGAATAAAACACCGTTCTGCTATAATTTAATTGGATAGAGTATTGATGACATCCATTTAGCAGAATAAATCTTCGTTCTGTTATCATATTGATTTGGATACTAAATTGTATGCGAGTTAATTATTGTTGGATAAGTGATGGTTAGTTAGTGATTGCTAATTGATTTTATTTACATATGTGTTGGCTTATGTAAATACCTGCTATGTGACTTGAAAAGTCAAATTTAACAAAATGGTAGCTTGATTTAGTACCATTGTGGTCACTAAGCCTCTATCCGAATGTGTAAGTTTCGGTTTTAAATTAACTCTATTTTATTAACAATTTGAGGTTAAGTGTTTATTTAATTATAAAAGATGTTTTAAAGTTAGTTAATTAACTATTTCATTGGAAAGGTTTAAAGGTAAGTTAGTTAATTGATTCTAAGGATGCTTTAAAGTTAAGTTTACTATTTGGTTAATGATGTTTAAAGTTAGTTAATTATTTTAAAATAAGCATTTTGATTTAATTAATTATTTAATTAAGTTGTTTAAAGGTAATTATATAATTGACTAAGGATGTTTATAAAGGATAAATTGTTGTGTAAAAGGATTATACTTTGTGAAAAGAATTTATTAAAAAAGTGATTTACAAATGATATTTTGTAAAGGAGTTTATAAATTTTATAAGGGAGTTTTATAAATAAATTTGGAGATTTATAAAAGTATTTGTAAATAATAAATAGGCTTATAAAAGGGAATTTTTATAAAGAATGAGATTTGTTTTGGATATTAATCCTTCTTAATTATGGTAGTATAGAAATGTTGTTCCATACTTAACACCAAAGGGTAATTGGTTTGGTTTTATAGTAAGTAATGTTTTAAGTGAAATTTGTTTGGCCCATTTATATATGGTTTTGAAATAGGAAATCTTTCTTAATTAGTTTGTAAATATACTTATACCGTTGAGATAAGTATGTGGTTATATTTTCCAAGTATTGGAAAATATAGTGCTTTGTGAATATACTTATACCATCGAGATAAGTATATGGAAATGATTTCCAAGTATTTACAAAGTGTTTTAATTAATGAAACGTTAATTAAAGAGGCTTAACGGTTACTGATGTGCTTGATCGAGTTTAGTTTCCTATCAAATTAAAATCTCCAATTTGTTTGTTGTTTTATTTGATAGTTAAATAACCGACTATCAAATTTTAGCCTAAAAAAGATCCTTCTTAATTTTGGTGGTATGGAAACTCTCTTTCCATACATAACACCGAAGGATAGAACTCTGGAAATATCTAGGAGAAACATGTAAGTTATATGGCAGCCATCTTCAATGACGTTGTACTATGCGTATAAGTCTCATCCTGCCCTCCTAGGACAAATGATAGGGAGATCCGTCCACATAAATAGTTTGGGGTGATCTCCACTCTTATGAATTGTATGTATATTTCGAAAAGAACCGGAGTTGAGATTATCGCAAAAACGTCGATTGGTTTTTGGAGCACCTGGTAAGCGGGGGAGTGTACTTATATGAGATGACTCGAAACCGTAACCACTCCAAACACATACATGTTCTACACTTTGGAGGAGTTTCATGATCTACTGAGATGTAGGGATCCATGTGTGATTCCGAGACCTATTGAGGTGTGGGAATCCATATGTGATTTCGAGATCTGTTGAGATAAGGGAATCCATGTATGATTCTGAGACCTGTTGAGGTATGGGAATCTATGTAGGGTTTCGAGATCTGTTTAAGTGGTGACTCGTGTGCTAGAATGTCGGGGGTAGCCTCACCAGCAGTAATGACTAAAACCTAAGATATGAGGCATAACCACTAGTTTTGGCAAACTCATAGGGTGCATGCGGCTCCCTCATATAGATACTTATATGGATGTGCATGAGGGAGTGATGTACTCGGTCTTAGCGAGACCAGCTATGTTTTTCCTATGGTACATAACTAGGGATATGTGCTACTTCGAAAGGATATCTCTGATCCTTGGAAGGAGGACCGTCCCTAGAGGTTCTGAGACCTCTACATGGAATCCTACACAATTAGAGAATGCGCCTCAGTGGTTTTTGATTGTATACCTATTATTGTTGTGATGTATACTCATAGACATCACAACTACTTGATTATTATATTTTCAACCCTTAGACATTATTATAATATCACTGGATTTTCTATAAAAATGTTTTGTTTATCATAAGGTAAAAACATGTCTGTGTTCATGGTGGTGTGGTCTTACTACCTTTATTTCTGAAAGGTTTTCATAACATTAATTAATTCATTTGATTGTGTTTCTCACGCTGGTTTTACCATACTGACCCGGATATTGTTTTCTTATAATGCTCGGGTTAGCCCGAGCATGTTTTCCAGATTTAGCTGGACACTTTGGAGCTTTCATGAGATGAGCTGGACACCCCACGACGTACTTCTATATTTTATTTAATCTTCTACTATTTGTTCTTGTTGTAGTATCAAAATTGTAAGGACAGATTGTAACGTCCAGGGTGATGATGGGTTAGTGTTGTACTCTGATTTATGTATGTATATTAAAGTCTCCTTCTTCGTAAAGACCTGTTTAGAATTATATATTACTTGTCACATTTCGTAAGTTCTGCCATCCTTCTTCAGTTCTGTCTTCCTTCTTCTTTCTCATTTCCCCAACGATCTATCTTTCGGACAGTTGGATGCTCGGCACATGAATACCGTGGATCTAACAGTGTCGACTTTTCCAATTCATTTCCTCTTTTCCAATTCCCCTTAAATCTACCGTGGATGTAAACGTGGATGTAACTTGGCATGGAGTTAAGGTGTCCGAGTTATAATACTTAGCCCACTTTTTTCTATCTATTTTTCACTTCTCCGTTTTGCCATTCCGTGATGTTTTCCAGGTCTCTAGATCCATTTCTTTATCATTCTTTAGTCCAGTTTATCCATTTGAACCTATTTTGAGACCATGCAAAATTTTATAGTAACAATCGTCGATAATTCCAATCTAGGAATGATTTTCCTTCAAACATCTCCTCAAATCTTTCCCAAGTAAACTATTGCTAAGAAATTTCTTTCGTAACCACCTTCCACCAGGTACTAGCTATCTCCTTAAGCTCTCTTGATACTAATTTCAAATTTTGGGCATCGGTAAACTCAAAATATCCACAAATACATTCACACATCCATAATCAGCCACTTGCTTCCAAGGTTGGTTTTTTCGTATCAAAATTATCTCCGCCCGAAGTCCAAAAATCCTGATCCATCTTTATAAAGTTTTCTCTAACAATTTGCACAAAGCATTCTAGAACATGATGGGCTTACAATGGCATTTGCTGGTAAACTTGCTGTTGTGTAAGGTTTACCATAAACTGTTGGAAAAGTGCATTAATGTCTACATTTCCCACAACTAGAGCTGGCATCTGAACACTAGCCTCTGCTCCTACATTCACGACTGTCCACCCTCCTTGGCTGTTTGTCTGCATAATTCTAGTTCCTCTACTTTCTTCTAGTCTTGCACCTTTAAACATCAAACGTCCACTTTGGGTTCCATTCTTTCTTTCTGCATAAGCAAGCATTCATAAGAAATTTGAAGTAAGGAGGATGAGAACCTTTTTAGAGGGATGGATACTTCCATATATACACACCAAAAAAAATATGTTATATATAGTATAAATCCCTCCCCAAGGCATTATATTTTCTACTGTCTACTTTCTACCTAGATTTCTCTTAGCTCTGCTCTAAAAAGGTGTCCCTGGCTTAATCTTCAATACCAAGCAGTATTGGCCTCCATTTTAAGACCTAGAAATTAATAACGATGACGATGTAGTCATCACCAATATTATTTTTAAGCGAGAAAATAAGATCAGTTTTTTCAACAACATTAAGTAAATAAAGCATCTAAAATAAGTTTCCATTACATAAATTTTCATTACCTTTACATTTCTCAAAACGTGCCTACGCAAGGGTTAAATATAATAAAATGACATAATAATGCTATGCCCAAAATATAGTGATGCTAAAACGATCACTTAACCAGTTATAGAGCCTGGTTATACAATAATAGAATTTAAAAGAAACTTTTATTAACTATTAAGCCTTCGACTTCTTCTTCAGAGTCATTAATTGTCTTCCAACAAACCTTTCTAAACCATAAACTTGGCCTACTCAAATAAGCACCTGTGGGTTTATAGAAAATAAGAAAAATATAGGTTAGACATAAAGCCTAGTATGAGTAATAATTTAACCTAACGTAAAACAAAGAGAGACCAGGCCACTTGGCGGAATGAATTTTCCCCTCACTATTCCAACAACATCAAATTCATCATTGATTGAACGTCATATGTGGATCATAATTACAAATCATTCTTTCATTTATAAGTGTGTCCTACACTTACCACTACATCGTGACTAGGTTTTATAGTCATTTCTATTTTTGTACCTCTCGGGCCTTACCTTGATACTTCTACTTAAAGTCGAGTTTTGATGTTTTAGCTTGCCACTCGGGCCTTATACCATTAATTTATTATAATGTCGTGAACAAATTTTTAGGTTTCCACTAAGGTTTTTTTCCAAATACAATGTCATATTTAGAATTTTAGGTTGCCACTTAGGCTTTATACTGCATTTCCGATTATAATGTCATATTTAGAATTGGGCTGCCACTTAGGTTTTACACCATATTCTCGAATATAATGCCACATTTAGACATTAAGTTGCCACTTAAGCCTTACACCACGTTCCCGAATACAATGTCATATTTAGACATTGGGTTGCCACTTAGACCTTACACCACATTTCCAAAAACAATGTCATATCTAAACATTGGGTTGCCTCTAAGGCTTTATAACATGTTTCATAATACATTTTTGTCTCTTCTTTTTCCTTTAAATGGTATAACTTATCATTTTCAGCTTCCCAAAGCTTAACTTCCTTCCTCAAATTGAAATAAGTTATTAAATTCAAACTTATTATTTTCTTCATGATTTCATCTCAATGAAATTCAAACTAAACACTTTAGAATCTGGCTTCTAAAATGCTGCTCAAGTTTTACTTATTTAATTAATAATTACCATTAGCTATCACAGTTTTAGCTCAATAGTTATCGCATATTTCAACCAATAGCTATCACACTTCTAAATTGTAAGCATGGGTATCGTAAGTATAAACTTAAGTGTTATCGTGCTTCTAACATTTTAAGGCTATCGTAAGTACAGCTATCATAAGCCTTAATAAGAGCTATCGTAAACCTCAAATAAGGGCTATCGTAAAACTCAGAGCTATCATAAAACTGAAATAGGAGTTATTGTAAAACTCAAATAAGAGCTACCATAAATCTCGAGTAAGAGCTGTCATAATTCTCAATTATGGGCTATCGTAAAAGTCAAGTAATCATTACCATAGAACCCAAGTAAAAGCTATCTTAGGACTCAAATAAGAGCTTAGTATGTGTAAAGTGGCAATTTTTAATTAAATAGAACGTTAATAATTTCCTTAATAAAGCAACAACTTTTTGACTAATTTTTTACAAATGGTAATTACTTATTTGGTCAATAATTACTAATTTTTTGAACGTGATCTGTTTATTATGCATATTTAATTGCTTTCCTTAATTATTTTAATTAATTAAGTTATTTTCTTACTTACCATTTAAATCATAATAATTCAAAAAATCATGCAAAAATTCCAAAATTTCATAGAAATTGAAAAACATCTTTCTTTATCTTCGGTACAAATTTTGGACCAAAATATTAAATATTAATTTATAGCCAAAATTACTCATTTTCAACTTAGGTAATTCATAAAAAATAATTTCATCGCTCGAAAATTATGCAAACTAAAAGATATCTCTTTTTTAATGTTAAAATAAATCATATTAAGTTTTCAAAGCATTTGGAGAAGGTTGATTCATATTTTACCCTAAGACATGTCTCAAAACATGGTCTTTTATCCCTAAACATGTATAGAACGTTCATTATTATTAAAACATATCCATCAACGTTCAAAGCATCCAAATCATATCAAATCCAACCCAAACAGAATTGTAGGTAATTAGGGTAAGCATTGCCCACCATGATTAGAAAACTTAATGGAAATCTCTTATTTTCCTTAAAGATGAAAGCTTCAATCTTTGGTTTTGATTTCCTCTTTCTTTCTCTTATAATGGTAGTACCTTCTATGTATGTTTGTTGTTTTTTGATGAAATGGGGAGAATGAAAGATGGGATGAATAATTAAGGGTTAATTGGGCTTAAGCTAAAACCACTTCCTAACTTAATCTTTTTTGCCCCTTAATCTCTTCATCTCAAAATTCATTTCCTACACCTTTAATTGAATATAATTTATTATTATTTAATCAATTCTTTTTATTACTTAATTCTCCATGTTATGGCACTTTACAATATGTGGTGTTATAAAATCCAACCCGCTCCTACTACTCCATGGCTCGCCACTAATATTCATCGGTTAAGAAAGCTGAGCAACTAGTGAATAAGAATGACAATCTCAATATTGAGAACTATGATGTTGGCTAAAAAAGCAGGGGCAAACCTAAAAAACTTGAACGAAACAGATCGTTAGATAAAGTCCAAAGAACCTAACATACACCCTCTCCTACCTGAGAAGCACATTAAATCAGTTGCATAAGGAAATGATGATACCAACTCAACTTGTAAGGGCTGCTCATCAACGAATGAGGCTAGGGATGAAGAAATCAGGGTGTTGAAGGCCCAAGTAAAATATCTGGTGCATCTTTTCCAGGTAAATTAACAAAGTGGGGGAGAGGGGAGTACAGCTGGCTAACCATCATTAGACTTTCATTGGTAGTTCAATGCCGAAAGTGAAGTTTCACTATATCCTAATACATTATCATGCATCAAATAATGCGATAACGAGAGCTTACATGACTTTATAAGCCGGTTCAAGTTTGAAGCTATGCAGATTGGCATAACAAGTGAAGAAACGATGCTTATGCTAGTGCTTTTAGAATTTAAAAATGGTACTGTATTATGAGTTAAGAACAGTAGAAAACCATGTAAAGTATGAAAGCATTTTACGAGAGATCCGGATGTTACATCCAAGTTGAAGGATCTTGAAAGGTTGATGGCATCCCCATTGATAAAACTACCATAATTCAGAATGATAGGAAGAGGAAGCATAGTACTATAGTCAAGTAGTAAAGAGGCGGAGGGAATTCAACTTCACAAGTCACACCCTCTTACTTACAGCCCAGAACACATATTTCAAGTGACACAACTAAGCTGGTATACAGCGTTCCCAACAAAGGGAAGAAATATATAAAGTACAAAGGTGGTGCTTATAGCCACCTCCCATAGGGTAAAGGGGCACCACATTGATAATTGTCATCATTCGACATGAGGTTGAGAGGCTGCCTAGAAAGCAATCTAAGCATCTTTCAATAAGCTGTGGCAATGGCTCCAACTCAAAACCAATCGCTTGATCCTCACGCTAATAAAGTAGGGATCCTAGAATTCTCGTTGGCTTTACCATTGGGGCCTCATCTAGCTAGTAGAAATAAAAGATCAAAGGACAAGTACATTCAAGAAGCATTGGTCGAGCATAGAGCAATGCACCATATTAAGCAACAACTTACGCAAGTTATCATCTTCACCAATGTAGATTCAGTAGGAGTCATATTTCCCCATCATGACCTCATGGTGGCAACAATGTAAATATCAAACTATACTATTAAGAAAGTGTTTGTTGAATCTAAAAGTTCAGTCAACGCAATCTTCAAACCTGCTTAGAAGCTTTCAGTAGAAGTCTAAAGTCTAGCCCAAAGTTGGTTTATGGCTTCAACAACACAATGATTGTTCCATTGGGCTTAACCCAACTTCTAGTAAAAGCCAGAACTGTGCCACTTTACAAATCCATCTATGGAAATTTTCTCATAATTGATCAACCGTCTCCATAAAACACCTTCCTTGAAAGACCAACACTGATATGCCTTGGAGCAGTGCAAAAGGATTTACTTATGAAATTTCATAACCTTTGTGACAACCCACCATTTCTAAAAACTAATGGAAAATTTCATCAAATTATAGCTTGCATACTAATCCCAAACATAAAAAACCGGTGGAATGTTGGTTTATATTTTAAAATCCAAAATCAATATGGGAAAAAAAGAAAAAAAATCTCACAGCATAATTTAAATAAAGATAAACATATCTCAACTGCATAAACATCATACAAGATCCAATTCGTTAAATAGTATTTATATTTTTCAATGTGTGAATATATATCAACTTCTAAATAATATAACTATACATAGAAAATGTACAAACTAAACAAACTATATACGTACTCTGCATTCATACCTCTTTTCTCTCCTTTTCTTCCTCCTGCAAACTTTACAAATGCAAAAATAGAAAAAAAATTCAACTATGTTTGGACTACACCTAACCCCATACACTTCGACTGTAGGCTCAAGAGCTATTGCATAGTTGCCAAATTTTTATTTCTTACATCAGATTAACTATGTATATGTGTAGGGGCACACGCATACACATTTTTCCTTACATGTAACACCTCATATTTTTAACAAAAATAAATAATTAATTAAAAAAATGATAGTTTAGTAATTTTACATAAAGTTGGAAAATTGAATTTTCATAAACGAAGGAATTTGTATGGTCTAACTTTTCCGTTGCATTAAGTAGATTTTTTAACCCAAATTAATATACAAAATGTTAAAAATGGATGTTGCATAAAGAAGATACAGAATGGTTATTATAAGCACATTTCTGGTTATGTGCCTATTTTGAAATTTAAGTTTAAGAATTAATTGTATGAATCAAAATTTATTTAGTAAGTAATTAATCAAATATGTTTGAATTACTTTAAAAATGTATAATTGTTTTAATATGCATTAGAAGAAAAGGAGGAAAGATATTTACATGCACCAACTTAAAACTGCTTCAAAGGGAAAGCATCAATTACCGAAATAATAAAAATATTGTTATAACTAATGAAAAGGTTATCTCTTTCTTTATAAAGAATAAGAGAAATTTTGATTTTAAAATTTGAAAAAGTAAATACCAATTAATTACAATTGATTGAACAATCACAGATAAAAAGTAAAGTCCCTAATCAATATAAATATACATGTGCGCATGCATTCGCACGCATGCACATACATACATATATATATATATACGTATATATATATACAATTATGTTTAAATATTAATCCATGATTCTCTACAATTGTTAATTACATATATACATACGTACGTACGTACATATATGTGTAGGATAATAGTTAATGATATTCATTTGAATTATAAGTAATGACATTGATTTGAATTATAATTAATGCTACTAGTTTAAATTATAATTAATTGATTGGAATTATAATTAACGACATTGGTTTAAATTATAATTAATTGATTTGAATTAAGTTAATGACACTAATTGAGGTAGAATAAATGTTATTTTAACAAAGTAAAAGGAAAATATTTTTGCACATATTTTCCTAGCCTAGACTGCATCTGATTTCCTACCTATGAATACATGCTTAAATCTCACCTCTCTCATCCCAAACCTTAGCCTTCAATTATTTGGTAAACGCCATCTTTTTCTTCCTCTTCCTCCTCCACATTTCTTAATATAAGTTCTTCACAACAATCCTTAATTAAATAAAAAGAAAAGAGAGGTCTAACCTAAAAGCTTAACAAAGAGTACAGAAGAATTGAGTTGAATTTACAAATCAAACTAAGGGAATAAATCTTAAAGATTTCAATTGGATATTTCTTTAGACGTCGTTCCAAGGTGAGTGGATTTATTATAAAGTGTTTATACTGTAAAGAAGCAACTGAAATTCTTTTATATATCCATTTCAAATTGAAAACATGATTTTGATTAAATTAGAAAATTTAAATTTATTGATTCATATGTTTTAATATATTGGGAAAAAAATTCTTAAACAATCACTTTAGCTATGCAAATCGATTAACTATATGGATCAAAATTATGAAAAAGGTTTAAATTGATTTAAGGGAATAAAAGCAGATCTACACATATACCATGGAAATTTATTTAGAATAACTCTATAAGTTTTAATATATATAGACAAATGAGTGAACACGCACATACATACAAAAATCAAATGTGTAAATTATATGGAGTTGGATATGAAATAAATTGGAATTGTGTTGAAATGCATATTAAAGATGAAAATTTTCTACTATATCTAAATCTGCAACAACGTTGAACAAAAATGAAAATAAAGCAAGTCATCGAACAAAATGAAATTTAACCTAAGTCAGACATCTGAATTAGAAACTATGTCTTAATTTTAACATTGCGAAACAAAAAGGAAGTAATGCAAATCTGATAAGATTCTGACGTTTGAACCTATATTCAGACTATGGAACTGAAATCAGATGCCTGATGGATGGTTAGACTTTTGATTACCTATGTCAATTCCATACAGGTAATCAGATGTCTAGGCCAAGTAGGACGGATCGAGGAAAATTTTCTCACTTCTTCGACTTTGGGGAGTCCATGTAACTAAATGGAGTCATGCAACAAGATGGAATAGAGCACACTTGGTGACGTCATAAGTTCTCACTTCATGAAGTTGTTAAACGTGACACTCAACACGGCACGCGATTCTATCGCAATTAAATTCTTTGGAGCAGGGCACTAACGAGGAGGTTACTCATTGCTTTAAGGGAAAATAGGCTTAGGCATTGTGATGCATACTCATTGTTGTGCATAATTATGGACACTAATAAAAAGGTTACTCAATGTTCAAGGGGAAAATGGGCTTTGGTCTTGTGATGTGTACCCAGTGTTGGGCATAGAAAATAGGATATTGAGCATAAACTAAGAGGTTGCTTAATGTTTTAGAGGCAAGTGGGCTGAAGCATTATGATTTATACCGAGTGTTGTGCATAGGATAATGGAAGTTAATGAGTTGGTTACTCAATGCTTTCGGGGCAATGTGGGCTCAAGCATTATGAAGTAACGTAGACCATATGGATCGTATACTTGAGGTTTACATTGGAGATTTTCCACTCGATGTATTCATTAGGGGGTTCATCATTAAGGATGTTTACTCGATGCATAGTTAGGTACACTAAGGGTTGCTACATCTTAATGAGTAGATTGACTGACCCCTTATACATAGTCTTCGAACACAAATGAACACCTCTAGGTTGTGTAGATTAAAAATGAAATTCAATTGCTTGTCAACATTAAACCACCAGCGATATAATTCATTCACTGGACCATATCAGATCCCCTCCATTTCTTCCTCTTTATATCTATTACAAGGGGATAAGGTGGTAGATGAGTCGACCAGAATAAGGTGCATGAAAAAGTTGACATGGTGCTCTGGAGATATATTTATTTATAGTCATTTTCATATGTATCTTACTGTATTTATCAATTAGGCTCTTGTTGAATTTTGGAATAGTAATAAATTTGGAATAACATTTATATTTTATTCCATTCGCCATGAGATTTGAAAGTTTAGAATGTTCAAATTTTATATTTATCTCTGTTCTATGTAAAAACTAACGATTCATACTTTTTGACACGATACGAGTTCAGATGTCATTTTAGGTGTTGCATTGATGTGTCCGGAGATGCCGGTTGTTAGAATTGGCATTAGAGCTTAGGTTAAGTGATTCCTATAAAATTAGGGCGTATGAGAGTATGAGAGAATGTATTTGTAATTTTCTATCATATATATATATATATATATATATATAATTATATACAACACCTTATATATTTTGACTTATAAGGTGGTTGTTGGATTTTCCCTTATATATGCAAAATACTGTGAATAAAATTAAATGTTAAGATTATAATAGTTGGGGTGAAACTTAAATCCGTTACAAATTTTATAATCCAAGAGATGCTAATAGAGGTTCCCTATACCAATTAGTAGTAGGGGTAAATTATGGGTTTAAAGATGAGAAAAAGAAGAGCGGTACCCTTAGACCCATAGAAAATAAATGCGATTGATAAGGGGAAATGAAAGCATAAAAGAAGGACTTCTCAAGGTCAAAGTAAACCTCGGTTTGAGGAAATAGTTGTAGAAACTCCATTTATTTGAATTGAATTACTAGCGTGTTCCTACATTGGAGTTGGATATTGTATTGGAGGATAGACTTGAGTTAACCATTTTTGAAGAAGGAAAGTTAAAACCCTATGCATTTAAAGCATTATTAGATTGCATGATGTAGTTGGGCTTGTGTAAATAGGTTGTTTTCGTATACTCCAATTTAAGTGTTAAATCATTGGAAAAGTTTTCTTAAAAGATAGAAACATTAGATGTCAAATATCCTTTTAAAGAAAATAAATTAGTTTATGATTTTCTATGAATACTCATACAAACTTTATGAAAATTTATTTAAAAAGTAGAATTGAAAGAATTTTTGAAATGATTTAGAAACATCAATATCTGAAATTTTTGGAAAACTATAGAAGTTAAAGTTTGAACTGGTAATTTCTTATTTGAAGCTTCAAATATGGAAAAAAATTAATAAAAGGTAATTTTCCGTAATTATTTTAAAGTTTTTATTTTTGAAAAAAAGTTGAAATATTACATTTTCAATTACAGTAAACTTTTATGAATTTTTTTTATATAAGAAAATTTAGAAAGATACGTTTACATGTCCACCTTTTTAGGTTAAGTAGAACCGTTCTAGATAAGATTTAAATCGAAAAAATGTCTAGATTTTTGTTAAAAGGAAATGGTGGTTAAAACTGGCAAAGAATCTTATGATTCAAGCTTATTAGATTTGTGAAAAATAATATTGGAAATTATAGACTATTGATTTAAAAAGAAAAATGAAAGAGTCGTTGTGATTATATTACTTAAACTTAAAAATTTGGATTGGAGTTAGATAAATAGAATTGCACAGCCTACAAAGATTAAAACGATTATGGTAAACTAGCTAGAATAGTCAATGTGCCAGTGTGATAAGAACTTGCTGGTATTGAACATTAGGAAACTATGAAGATTGGAAGAATTGGGATAAATAAAGAAATTAAAATGGGGATTTGGTAGCTTTTTTTGTCAATGTTCAAATTGGAAGGGTAGAGTACCAAAAATAAATTCGGTAATAATAAAGAGTAAACACCACTTTGTGTCTTTCTACCGAAATATGGCATGAGTTGCCTAATCCTAGCGTAATAAGGTTTGGAAGGTGTGAATTGGCTAAGGATTGGCATGTATTGAAGAATGCCACGAAGGCAAGAAGTTTCTTTGGTTTGGCTGGCTAGGAAGTTCATTGAAGACTTCACAAAGAATTCTACGCTTTTCAAACACCTTATTAAGAAGAATTTAGTTTTTTCACAGAACTCGAATATGAGTATGCTTTCATTAAGTTAAAGGAGTTATTGACTAGTACACCTATTTTATTACTCCCTGATGTTTCGAAGGCATTTGCTATATATATCGATGCTTATAGTACATGACAGGATGATGTTTTTAAGTAGGAGGGTAAAGTTGTTTGTTATACTAATCGATAATTTAAATATAACAAGAAGAATTATCCAGCCAATGTTCTTGAGATGGCAGCTATTGTTTTTCTCTTAAGTCTTGGAGGTGGTTTGAGTAGTTTATATATCATAAGTCCTTAAATTATCGATTCTTGAGTGGTCACCGCAACTACAAGTACATTATTTAGGTTTGAGGTGACATGAGTTCCATATCACGTTCACTTGGCTAGGACTTGGTCCATTTCAAAAGTTCCTACACTATTATTGGGCATGACCCTATTTAAGTATTAAACATTATACATTTTGGATTAATATGGCAAAATGCCTTGTACCTTAAGTCACCTTGAACTAGTACAGTTAAAGTAAAATGGTAGAAGTTATGTTTGGGAAAGATCCCTTTAATGGGATTGCATTTAGGAATTGTAAAATTTGGAAGTTCAAATTGTGAAAGATATCCTAGATGAAGTTGGAGTTAGGATTGCACAAGGAATTCTTAATTCAATAATTTAGGTTCTCACTAAGTAAAACATATTACAATTTGAACACATTGAGAATGCAAAAGCGATTTTCATGGAAAATGAGATTTAGAGATTTTTGTAAGATTTTAAAAAGATGATAGTAGGATTCTTTTCAACTATCCCTCGAACTGAAAGAAGATTATATATTTGAGAAACCTATCATAAAGTATTTACTTAAGAGTACTTTGTTGTGTTGCATAACAGTTGCATGTGAACGATGTATTATGTAGTCGATTACTTTAAGTACTAAAAATTCTAGGATTTCACTTAAATTTAGGACTACACCTAGATTTAGGATTTTAGTTGTTATGTTTGAATAGATTGATTGAACAGAATAACTGTACTTGAATGCTTGAACATCTACTACTGTATGCTATAGAACTTAGATAAAATACCTACGGACAAGAAATATGATATCGTGATATCATAATTACTGGAGGATTAAAGGACCAATATCATAAGTGAAACGATACAACTTAAGTTGAATCAAAATTAGAAGAGGAATTATGCTATTTTTTCCAGTTTAAGACATCATCGGATTTTGATGTTCTTAGGTGAAAATGAAAAATAATAAATGATTCAAATTATTTGATGCTAGGTGAGACACTACCCTCCTTCGAGTTGTCTCATTATAATATCCAAAAAATGAAGTGAGTGTTATACTACTGGGATTATTTAAGGTATTTTGTATATGAACTGAAGGTTGCATAAGGCTGCATTTTCGTTAAGGCATATTATGCTACGGTTATCAGTTATGGTGCATGTCGGTGTAACGACCCGTAAATTAATCACTTTGAATTTGAATATTTAAATGACTTTTAAATATTTAAATAATGGATTTTAATAACCAGATAACATGTTATAAATATTAATTAATGATATTAAAATTATTTTAAAATTTTGTTTACCAAAATAAATAGTTCAAATAAAAGTAGAAAAAGTGACCGAAGAACGTTTTTCGAAAATTCGACTTTTCGACATCAGAAAAATCATTGAAAACATTATGCACATTTTTGTATCACTCATATACACATGCACACACATGCAGATATGTAATGATAACTTAGTTATAGTGTTAAATTTAATAATTCATGCTTAGTTTAAAATAAAACAAGATTTGACCTTTTATGCACATATACATATTTTATAACCTAAAAACCCTAGCCTAAGTACACTATGATCACCTTAGACCCCTAGGAAAAGTACTTACAAGCATGGTAGGAGGTGTACATGTTGAGGATGTGAGCTACATGGATGGGTGGAGGTATGGAAGCTTGTACATGACAACCTAATATATGTTAAATGTTAAAATTAATTTAAATTCTTAATTCATTTCCTTCACCTATAAATACTCCTCATCTCCATAGTTTTTCTATTTTACGTATTCATTTCCGTCTTCATTTCTTATCCCTTCATATACATGCGTACTTCCATGCCTTCTAAGATAGATTCCAAAGTCAAAAACTCGTGAATACACTACAAAAAATCAAGTTAAAACTCCATATATTCACATACAAACACTCCTCTATGAAAACCATGACCATTTCCACCTCAAGACTCCAAGGCTGAGCCCATTTATGCCCAGGCTGAGCCCATTTATGCCCTTGGCAGAGCCATGTTGCACCCTACTAGCCCACACTAGGTCCTATTTTGAATAAGGCAAGTTGCTAAGAGCTTAGGCAAGTTCGGTAAAAGTTAGTAAACGTTTTGGTGAGTGAAGCTTCCACCTTTGAACCATAAAGTTTAAACTATGTTCATGATCATATTGTAGCTATTAAATGATTATTGTATAGTTGTGATAATGGTTTGGTTGATGGATTGGTTTATTGCTTGAAAGTCAGTCGCTTCGGAAAATTAGTGAGCGAATCTAAAGTTATATGAAAATCTAGTAGTTAAATCAATCCCGTAGTAAATAAATGCTTGATATATGTTGTATTATTGTAAATCATCATGTATGTATGCGCATTCCTTTGTTATGTGATGTGTGGTTGTGTTGCAAATGTCATATACTTGAATTCCAAACTGCCAGTATAGCTATAGTCGTTATATCGGCACTTACGGAAAATCACCTTTTATCGAAACCGTTTAGTTTCATTATCATGGTTGGAATTATTTTACAAGTTAAGCAAGTTTTTGGTTAATGATTTTTTCAAAAATAATTAATTACTTTAATAATGATTATTTAATTAATTAATTATTTAATTAATAAGGATTAAAGATAACTTATTAACTTATTAATGATGTGTTTTAAATTTAACTAATTACTTAGTAAATGATATTTTAAATTTAATTAATCATTTTATTTAATGATGTTTAAGGCTAATTAATCTTTTGATAATGATGAATTAAGATTTATTAATTTATTAATTAATGATGTTTTTTTAAATTACGTAACCTTTTTTAATTAATGACTTTTAAAGGTTAATAAATCTGTTTAATCTTAATTGATCTTTCCTTAAATAAAGTTTTAAAAATTAATTAATCATTTTTAAATAATGATATTTAATTATTATTTAATTAATTAAATTAATTATATTGTTAATTAATTGAATTAATGATGTTTTAAAAGAGATTTACCTTTTTTAATTAAAGGTTATTGAAGTAAACTAATTAACTAGTTAACAAAGTTTTAAAGTTAATTAATCAATATAATAAGGATGTTTGAAGTTGTTAAATCCTTTTTATAATAGTGTTTCAAAGTTAGTAAACTCTTTGACAAAGTGTTTTAAAGCTAATACTTGTAATGTGAAGCCAAGTATGAATTCGGGTTTTTAAAAGAAGAGTTTAAATTATTTATGGAAATGAATTAATTTCTGTAAAGCGATTCACTTGTATGGAAATGATTTATTTTATAATTAGCACTAAACATCGAAGAAGTAGACTTGTCGCTATTTCGAAAGTCAAGAATAACTGAGAGACATGACTTTGAGGTAACACTACATTGACTTTTCCGGTATTATTGTTAACCAAGAAATAATACAAGTTTGAATTTAATGAGTGGTGATAGGTATACAAGACTTAATTTCCATATACGATCGTTTTATATCCTCGATAGTTGGTTCCTCAGCTATCGATTACTTCAACTTCTTTATTATCATCACTCTAAGACGATTTGTTGCTCCGTTGAGCTTTGTTATCCTTTGTTGGTAAATGACTGAACCCAAAGTGCGAAAGGATGTCTAGCTATGTGGGGTTGCTCCATTAGGGTATTTTCACGTCTCATCTAGATCGGATTCATTTGTGCATTTAGCTGTGAAATATTCGGATTCTCGGTAAGGTTTGGCGGGGTCTGGCTGGTACATTTTCGAGAAGTGTCACGGAGTATATGAGCTTCTTAGGAGTATATTACTAGAGGTATACTTCAAGGGTGGTGCACCTTCCTAGTCATTTGTTAGAAATTTTCCTTTTCTTATTTGATTCGAACCTTCAAAATTATTTCCTTATTTGCATCAGAAAAGTCAAGCACTCTTCGTGGTGTTTAATTATTTATCCATTCTTTACGTTTGGATGTTGATTTATGTGATGGTAAACCTGTTTCATGTTCAACGGCGTGCTCTCACATATTAATGTTTAAATTTCACACCCATTATTTTAAAAGTTTTACTCATACCAGACATATCGTCTAACCCGAGTTGTTTGTTTTCCCTAAACTCTCGAGTACTCATTTTATTTGAGTAGTCCGAGAGTAGCAGGTCTTTGTTGGGCTCTTTTGAAGATAGTGTCCAAGCAGGAGGCTTTTCATTTTCTTAGTTATCTATTCCACTATATTATCTAGTTTGTGTAAGTGTATTTTGTCTCAATATATGTAAAGGCAGGATGTTATAACTGCCTAAGCTGATTTGTAGTACTTTTATGTAACTTCGATAACTCCCTGTTAATGAGTAACCTGATGTACTATTTACTGTTATGTTTTATTTAGCAGTTTCGTTGTAAGGTTTTTCTATTCTATTCTCTATTTTATCCTACGACGATTCATCTTTTCGATGCTTGGGCAACCGCACATGAACACCAAGGATGTGTTATGTGTCATTCTTAGGGGTCAGAAAGATGGGTCGTCATAGTTGGTATCAGAGCTTTGGTTGAGCGAACACCTTAGCCTGATTGGGTGTACAACTCATTAGAGATAGGGTGAGTAGAGCCCTAGAATGAGTTAATCTTGAGAGACTGTTTCCTTTTCTCCCCTTAAAGTTTAGTTTTAGATCCTTTATTGCAAGTTTCCCTTTTTTCCATCTTTGACCCTATCTTTGTTTTCTCATAATATATGTCACTTATCCAGGTTATTGAAAATGAGTACAAGAGGAAGAAGAGGGAGGGGATCTGGAACCAGCACAGCTACAAATGGCAGAGCTCCTAGAAATGAGCCAATTGCAGAGCCAGTAGTGGAAGCAGTGATCTAAGTTCAGCCGCCTCGGAACATTGCGACCTTGTGTAAAATTACACTGCTTTAGGTGGTAAACCTTTTTATGGAACTGAAGATATTTTGGGAGTTCAGACATGGCTCCGCCCTTGTGAAAGGATATTCGAGGATCTTCAGTTGGGAGATGCAAGAAAGAGATTGTTGGCATCGCGTCATCTTCAAAAAGCAGCAATGGATTGGTGGGATTCAGTCACCATGAATACACTAGAAGAAGATTTCTCTTGGGCGCAGTATAAGAAAGTCTTTGAAGCTCAGTTTATCCCAGAGGCCGAAAGGCCTCAGTTGTTCAGAAGTTTCATGGATTTGAAATATGGTGAGATGACGGTGGCGCAGTAAGAGCATACGTTTAATGCATTGTCCTATTTTGGACCAGGATTGATTGATAGACCACTCAAAAAGAATGAAATGTTCGTTAAAGTAATGCGACCAGAGTTCCAACGGGAAATGACCAATCATCTCAACGGTACCTTTACCAATCCGATCGATATGGCTTTGAGATTTGAAGCTCTTGATATTGAGCAAGGAGTGCAGAAGGGGGTAGTGCCAGCAGTCAATGCCCAACCTTTATCAGTGATACCTATTGCTAGTAAGTCGTTTTTCAACTGCAAAAGGAAGAAGAAGTGGTTGGGAAAGAAGCCTGGAGATGGAGCTCCAGCTCAGAACAAGTAGTTAGACTTGACTAAGATTCTTTATTTTAAGTGCAATAAAATGTACCACTTTGCAAATAGCTTCCCAGAGACTAATCTACCGTTATGCGTCAATTGCAAAAAACATGGACATATGAAGAACCAGTGCCCTTTTCCAAAGAAGGGATCACAGGAATGAGATCTTACTATTGAGGAAATACCATATACTTCTAGGGATTCAAAAGGAAATCAAGTGTTGCAAGGTACATTATCCATTTTCGATATTCCAGTTAGAGTATTATTCAACACCGTTGCATCCTATAGTTTCATTTTAGTAGATATTGTTGATAAGTTTAACCACAAACCCATTCTTTTAGACAGTTTTCTTTATGTGTCGAACCCAATTGGGGGTCCGACCAATCTTTATACCATGTGTCTGAAAGTGCCTATTTCTTATCTAGATTGGCACTTCTCCTTTGACTTATTCATTCTTGGGTTCATGGGTTTGGGTTACTTTTGGGGATAGATTGGTTATCTAAGTTCAATGTCATTCTAGACTGTAGTAGCAGAATCGTTGTGATAAAAGATGTAGTAGATAGAAGCATTGATATTTGTTGCGGAGAGCCTAATGAGTTGATGAGTAGTTTCCATTATTCCCTCGAAGTACCCAAAGAGGAGATAAAGAATATACCAATTGTTTGGGATTTCAAGGATATTTTTGAAGAAACGCAAGGTTTACCTCCTCATCGGGAAGTAGAGTTCCGCATTGATTTGATCCCAGGAACCAGACCTATTGTACAACCTCCTCGAAGGTTGTATTTGAAGGAAAGGAAAGAGTTAGAGAAGCAGACATTTCATTTATTGCAGAAAGTTTTGATCAAACGTAGCACACCGAGTTGGGGATCACTAGTAGTATTCGTTAACAAGGCCCATGGTTCTCTTAGATTATGTGTAGATTACCGAGAGTTGAATAAGAGGATTATCAAGAATAAGCATCCTTTACCTAGGATTAACGACATGTTTGACCAGCTCCATGGAGCTCGGATATTTTCTCAATTGGATTTTGCCACTGGTTTTCACCAATTAAGGGTAGCAGAGGAGAGTGTACCCTTAACAGCTTTTTTTACCCCTGACAGTTATTACATGTGGTTAGTCATGTCGTTCGGATTGACTAACGCACCTACTTATTTTGTGGATTTGATGAATAGAGTGTTGGGATTTTCTTAACAAGTTTGTCCTAGTCTTTATAGATGATATTCTTATTTATTTCAAAATGGAGAAGAGAATAAGTACCATCTTCATGTTGTTCTAAGTACTTTAAGAAGTCGTGATTTAAAGGCAAATTTTTCTAAGTGCCATTTTTGAAAATCCAAAGTTAGATTTTTGCACGTAGTTTCGGGAGAAGGCATATCAGTGGACCCAGCTAAAGTAGTTGCAGTTCAAGATTAGAAGAAACCCGAAAGTGCGACTTAGGTCGAAAGTTTCTTAGGACTGGCAGGTTTCTATAGAAGGTTCATTAAAGATTTCTCGAAGATTGCTTCTCATCTAACAATGCTGACGAATAAAGATGCTAAGTTTGTTTGGACACCCAGGTGCGATCAAGCATTCAGTGAATTGAAGGAAAAATTGACAAGTGCTTCTATTTTAACTACTCCAGATGGGAGTGAAGGAATAATAGTTTACACGGATGCTTGTAGGACCGGATTGGGAGCAGTTTTTGATGCAGAATGGTAAAGTAATAGCATATGCAAGTCGGCAGTTGAAACCTCATGAGAAGAATTATGCTACGCACGATTTGGACCTGTTGGCAGTTGTCTTCGCATTGAAGGTGTGGAGGCACTATCTTTTGGGTGCAAATTTTGAGTTATTTACAAATCATAAGTCATTAAAGTATCTTTTTACCCAAAAAGACTTGAACTTGATGCAGCAAAGATGGCTGGAATTTCTTGCTTCTTATGACCTATAGATTATTTATACCCCAGGGAAAGCAAATGCCGTTGCAGATGCGTTAAGTAGGAATGTGGCGACGATTACAAATTTGGAAGTTAAGCCAACACTAATGGAGAGAGTAGCATATTTCTAGGAAAAAGACCCTATTTTAGTTCGGCTTAAGAAGGACATTGAAGATGGAATTATTTCTAGTTTTTAGATTGACTCCTGAGGCATTTTAAGAATGAATGGACGGATTTTTGTGCTAGATATTAATGGAATTAGGCAAGATGTACTGAGAGAATGCCATCGGTCAAGGTTATCTATCCATCTGGGAGTAACCAAAATATTTCAGAATATGAAGAAAGCCTTTTGGTGGAAAGGGGCGAAGAGAGACATTTCGATCTTCGTGAGCCAGTGTGCCAATTGTCAACAGGTCAAGAGTGACCAGTAGAAAACTGCTGGGTTACTCCAACCATTGGAGTTACCAAACTGGAAGTAGGAGCAAGTATCCATGGACTTTATCGATGTGTTGCCTAGAACAATAAGAGGTAATGAAGGCATTTGGGTAATTGTAGATCGATTAACAAAGAGCGCCCACTTTATTCGGGTGAAGTCAACAAGAACTACAGCTTCTTTGGCAGGGATTTATTTGAGGGAGATCGTTCGACTGTATGGAATTCAAATAAGTATAGTCAGTGATCGAGACCCCAACTTCACCAATCGATTTTGGGGAGCATTACAAGCCACTTTAGGGATAGAGTTAAATTTGAGCACGACCTATCACCCGTAGACAGATGGACAAACCGAAAGGGTGAACCAAATTTTGGAGGATCTCTTGAGAACATGCATTTTGAAATTTGGAGGTTCTTGGGAAGATCATCTACATTTAGTAGAGTTATCTTATAACAACACTTACTAAGCTAGCATAGGCATGGCACCCTACGAGGCTTTGTATGGACAACCATATAAATCCCCTTCATGTAGGGTAAAGACTGGAGACCGTTTAGCTCTTGGACTAGAAATGATTCGAGAAGCATCAGAGAAAGTGGCTATGATCAAAGAAAGGATGAAAGAAGCTCGAGATCGACATAAAGTTATGTCGATCAGTGGAGAAGGGACTTGGAGTTTGCAGTCGGGGATTTGGTATTTGTGAAAGTTTCAACGATGAAAGGAGTTATAAGATTCATAAGAGCGGGAAAGTTGGCACACAGATTCATTGGACCATTTAGGATCCTTGAGAGAATTGGATCGTTGGCCTATAGGGTAGATTTGCCTAAGAGATTGTTTGAAGTTCATAATGTTTTTCATATATATCATTTGAGAAAGCATGTTCATGATCCATCTTTGATTGTAGAGACGTCTGTTTAAGAAGACTTAGAAATATAACCAAATTTGATGGTAGTCTGACATCCAGTTCATATTGTAGATCAAGATGAAAGAAGATTGGGGAACAAGGTGGTGAATCTTGTAAAGGTTCAATGGAGTGATGATCCTCGTGATTGTACTTGGGAGATTGAGGATCATATTAGAGAGACTTACCCCGATGAAATGTCAGGTTAATTGGTTGTTGTTTAAATGTTCTTTTATGGCATGGTTTCTTTGCATTGTTATATGAATTTCTAAGTATAATAAATACCATTTGGATTTTCGTCTATGTATTAATTTCAAGGACGAAATTCTCCTATGGGGGGGAGGAGAGTGTAACGACCCGTAAATTAATCGCTTTGTATTTGAATATTTAAATAATTTTTAAATAATGGATTTAAATAACCAAATAAACATGTTTTAAATATTAATTATTGATATTAAAATCATCTTCAAATTTTGTTTACCAAAATAAATAGTTCAAATAAAAATTAGAAAATGCGACAGAAGAACGTTTTTCGAAAATTCGACTTTTCGGCATTGGAAAAATCATCGGAAACATTGTGCACATTTTTGTATCACTCATATACACATGCACACACACGCACATATGTCATGATAACTTAATTATAGTGTTAAAGTTAATAATTCATCCTTAGTTTAAAATGAAACAAGATTTGACCTTTTATGTACATATACATATTTTATAACCTAAAACCCCTAGCCTAAGTACACCTTCATCACCTTAGACCCCTAGGAAAAGTACTTACAAGCATGGTAGGGGGTGTGCATGTTGACGATGTGAGCTACATGGATGGGTGGAGGTATGGATGCTTGTACATGACAACATTAATATATATTAAATGTTAAAATTAATTTAAATTCTTAATTCATTTCCATCACCTATAAATACTCCTCATCTCCACACTTTTTCCATTTTACGTATTCATTTCCATCATCATTTCTTATCTCTTCATATACATGCATACTTCCATGGCTTCCAAGAGTGATTCAAAAGTCAAAAACTAGTGAATACGCTATAAAAAATCAAGTTAAAACTCCATATATTCACATATGAACACTCCTCTACCAAAACCAAGACCATCTCCACCTCAAGACTCCAAAGCCGAGCCCATTTGTGCCCAGGCCAAGCCCATTTATGCCCTTCGTATAGCCATGTTGCACCCTACCAGCCCACACTAGGTCCTATTTTGAAGTTAAGGTAAGTTAGGTAAAAGTTAGTAAGCGTTTTGGTGAGTGAAGCTTCCACCTTTGAACCATAAAGTTTAAACTATGTTCATGCTCATATTTGTAGCTATTAAATGCTTATTGTATAGTTGTGATAATGGTTTGGTTGATGGATTGGTTTATTGCTTGAAAGTTAGTCGCTTCGGAAAATTAGTAAGCGAATCTAAAGTTATATGAAAATCTAGTAGTTAAATCAATCTCGTTGTAGATAAATGTTTGATATATGTTGTATTATTGTAAATCATCATGTATGTATACTCATTCCTTTGTTATGTGATGTGTGGTTGTGTTGCAAATGTCATATACTTGAATTCCAAACTGCCCGTATAGCGATAGTCGCTATATCAGCACTTTTGGAAAATCACCTTTTATCGAAACCGTTTGGTTTCATTATCATGCTTGGAATTATTTTACAAGTTAAGCAAGTTTTTGATTAATGATTTTTTCAAAAATAATTAATTATTTTAGTAATGATTATTTAATTTAATTAATTATTAAATTAATAAGGATTAAAGATAACTAATTAACTTATTAATGATGTGTTTTAAATTTAACTAATTGCTTAGTTAATGATGTTTTAAATTTAATTAATCATTTTATTTAATGATGTTTAAGGCTAATCAATCTTTTGATAATGATGAATTAAGATTTATTAATTCATTAATCAATGATGTTTTTTTAAAATTAAGTAACCCTATTTAATTTTATTTTTTTAGCAAAGCTAGCGGCTTTAAAGTGGGTCGTGCCACTATATATATAATGGGAAAACATGTGTTCTGCACATGCACAGAACAGCTAAGAGAGGGAAAAGAGCCCAAAAATAGAGGAAAATAAATAAATTACAAAAGCTAGGCAAAGGAGCCTAGACTACTAACCACCAAAACTACTCGTCCTCCGAAGAGGAGCAATCATCGGACGACGGGCCAATAACATGAACAAACCCAGAGAAAAGAGCAGCAAGAGCTGGATCATAACCATCAGAAGCAGAGGTGTAAATGAATTTTCTATCAATGAATTTTAAAGGTTAATAAATCTATTATACCTTAATTGATCTTTCCTTAAAATAAAGCTTTCAAAATTAATTAATCATTTTTAAATAAGGATATTTAATTATTATTTAATTAATTATATTATTAATTAATTGAATTAATGATGTTTTAAAGGAGATTTACCACTTTTTAATTAAAGGTTATTGAAGTAAATTAATTAACTAGTTAACAAAGTTTTAAAGTTAATTAATTAATGTAATAAGGATGTTTTAAGTTGTTAAATCCTTTTTATAACGATGTTTCAAAGTTAGTAAACTCTTCGACAAAGTGTTTTAAAGCTAATAGTTGTAATGTGAAGCCAAGCACGAATTTGGGTTTTTAGAAGAAAAGTTTGAATTATTTATGGAAATGAATTAATTTCCATAAAGTGATTCACTTGTATGGAAATGATTTATTTATATAATTAGCACTAAATATCGAAGAAGTAGACTTGTCGCTGTTTCGAAAGTCAAGAATAATTGAGAAACTGACTTTGAGGTAACACTACCTTGACTTGTCTGGTATTATTATTAACCAAGAAATAATACAAGTTTGAATTCGATGAGTGGTGATAGGTATACATGACTTAATTTCCATACACGATCGTTTTATATCCTCGATAGTTAGTTCCACAGCTATCGGTTACTTCAGCTTCTTTATTATCGTCATTCTAAGATCAATTGTTGCTCCATTGAGCTTTGTTATCCTTTGTTGGTAAATGACTAAACCCAAAGCATGAAAGGACGTCCAGCTATGTGGGGTTGCTCCCATCAAGGTATTTTCACATCTCGTCTAGATCAGATTCATTTGCGCATTTAGATGTGAAATATTCGGATTCTCGGTAAGGTTTGGTGGGGTTCGGTTGGTACATTTCGGAGAAGTGTCACGGAGTATATGAGCTTCTCAGGAATATATTACTAGAGGTATACTTCAAGGGTGGTGCATCTTTATAGTCATTTGTGGAGATTTTCCTTTTCTTATTTAATTCGAACCTTCAAAATTATTTCCTTATTTACATCAGAAAGATTCAACCACTCTTCATGGTGTTTAATTATTTATCCAGTCTTTACATTTGGTTGTTGATTTATGTGAGGGTAAACCCGTTCCGTGTTCAGCGGCGTGGTCTCACATATTAGTGTTTAAATTTCACACCCATTGTTTTAAAAGTTCTACTCATACCAGACATATCGTCTAACCCAAGTTGTTTGTTTTCCCTAAACTCTCGGGTACTCATTTTATTTGAGTAATCCGAGAGTAGCAAGTTTTTATTGGGCTCTTTTGAAGACGAAGTCCAAGCAGGAGGCATTTCATCTTCTTAGTTATCTATTCTGTTGTATAATCTAGTTTGTGTAAGTGTATTTTGTCTCAACATACGTAAAGGCAGGATGTTATAACTGCCTAAGCTGATTTGTCGTACTTTTGTGTAACTTTGATAACTCCCTATTAATGAGTAACCTGATGTACTATTTACTGTTCTGTTTTATTTAGCGATTTCATTGTGAGGTTTTTCTATTCTGTTCTCTATTTTACCCCATGACGATTCATCTTTTCAATGCTTGGGCAAAGACACACGAACACCGAGGATGTGTTAAGTGTTGTTCCTAGGGGTCAAAATTATGGGTCATCACAGTTGGCATCAGTTTACTGGGTTAGTAGTATGGATTGAAGAAGTTAACCTATGTATTATGTTTATAGTAAATTGGATTGGTTTTATATATCAGCAGTAAAGTCGGTAAGTTAAGGTTAGAAGAACAATCCAGTTGAGGATACTTGGAAAGTGGAGGAGAGAATTCGATCTTTTCATTTTAACTATTCATCGGAGGATCTTTCCATTTGCTTGTTTTTTTAGGACGATTAGTTTATTTAGGTACAGATTAATGGCTGTTATAGATTATTACTAGGGTAATGTGATATGCCTTGTTTGCGTGGCTTATGTTGAGATATGACTTGAATTATTATATATCATGTTGCACATATGTAGAAATTATCAGTATATTTTAGGATGTTTTGCACCTATGCATATATGTTATGGTCTTGCATTCTTATAGTAGTTGCATTAGTATTATGCATTATACACATGCCATGTTCATGACATACGTTGATTGAGGATGCACATTATCTTTTGCATTTATTTTACCATTGTTATGTATCGTTTATTTTCACATATTTTGTCGTTGCTATATATTGCTACCTGGATTCAAGCTATAGTTGGTATCCGTATGGATATCATGTCTTATGTCTCTAGAAATGTTAGGGAATAGATATGTTTGATATGAATTGTTTGAATGTTTTGTGTGTGGAGTGCTTTGAGTGGATGTATTGCATGTACAAATGGTTGCTATTGTATGGTTGAGTCCATGAGTTGCATTTTTCATCTCATGAAAATTCGAGGATGAAATTCTTTTATGTGGAAGAATCTAACACCTCATATTTTTTTTTAAAAATAATAAATAAAAACGAACAATTTAACAATTTTACATAAAGTTAAAAAAATGAATTTTTCACAAACGAAGAAATTTGGGAGGTCCGCTTTTCCATTGCATCAAGAACATTTTTCTAGCCTGAATTCACATAATAAAATGTCAAAAATGGATATTGGATGAAAAAGATATGAAATGGTTACCATAGCATGCTTTTCGGGTTTTGCACCTGTTTCAAAATTTAAGGTTAAGAATTAATTATAGGAAAAGACAAAATTTATCTAATGAGTAAGTAATTGACTATGTTTGAATTACTTTAAAAAGAGTATAATTATTTTAATGTGCATTAAAAGAAAAGGAGGAAATATATTTACATGCACCAACTTAAAAACGCTTCAGGGAGAAAGTATCAATTACCAGGATAATGAATTTTTTGCTATAATTAATGAAAAGGTGTGTTATCTCGTTCTTTATAAAGAATAAGAGAAAATTTGACTTTGAATTTGAAAAGATAACTACCATTTAATTACAATTGATGGAGCAGTTACTGATAAAAAGTAAGGTTCTTAATCAATGTCAATATATATATAGTATGTGTGTGCTTAAATATTAATGCATGATTCCCCATAAAGGTTAATTATATATATGTATGTATGTTTATGTGTGTGTGTTTGTGTGTGTAGGATATTAATTAACGATATTTATTTGAAGTATAAGTAATGGCATTGATTTGAATTATAATTCATGACACTAATTTAGGTAAAATAAACGTTATTTTAACAATGTGAAAGGAAAAGAGTTTTGCATATACGTAAGGGTAAAGGATATAAGTAAAAAGTAATTTTTCCCAGCCTAGACTGTATCCAATTTCCTACTTATAAATACATGTTTAACTCTCACCTCTCTTAGTTAAAACCTAGCCTTCATTTGGTAAACTCCATCCTTTCCTCCTCTTCCTCGTTTCTTCGTTTAAATTCTTCACAACAAACCTTAATTATGTAAAAAGAAAAGGGAGGCCTAACCTAAAGGATTAGCAAAGAGGATTGGAGAAGAGAGGAGAATTTACAAATCAAATTAGGGGAAGAAAGCATAAAGATTTCAATTGGATATTTCTTTAAACATCATTCCAAGGTGAGTGGATTTATTACAAAGTGTTTATGATGTAAACAAGCCATTAATGTCTTTTATATATCAATTTCAAATTGCAAATGTGATTTTGATTAAATTAGTAAGTTTAAATTTTTTGGTTCACATGGATAAATATATTAGAATAAAAAGCCAAAAGTAATGACTTTAGCTATGAAAATCGATGAAACTTAAAAAGAAGTGTGGATCGAACAAAATTCACTTTTAAAACTGATAGAGTTAGAGGTGTGCCCTAGGGGCAATTATGTAATTTGTTACATATATCTAACTCGATAACCAATCATATTCAAAATAAAAGATGTTTTCTTTCTATTGTATACTTGTTATATTGTGATATAATTAATTAAGTAGTTAATTTAAAGTATATTAAATTGAAAATCTTTAAACGATATGCTATGTGATAGTAATTACAATATGTTGTAATCAAGGTAGTTTTATCAAATTGAAAAATAGTATATATTTTAAATATTCCTAGTTAAAATGTTTTGAGATGGGATATCGATATGTCCATTGAGACTACACCGCATAAGCTCTTCAAATGTTGGGCAGTGTATTACTCATGGCTGCTGGGTGCATAAAAGGGTTACATTCTAAGATAATTATGGAATGACTTACTCGAGAGTTTCCCGTTAGTTAATATAACTAAGGTCAAACAACGAATCTTGAAGTGACGATGTTACACAATTCTCTCGGCTTGAGAATACTGTGGAACTTCAGTGTGGACACTCCACTTTGATTATAGCTAAATCGTGTCATAGTCAACTCGATACCGAGTTATGCTTTATAACTTGGTGCCAAGTTGCGAGTTGTCTTATTTTCTAATCCATGACTTCATTTTTATATCTTCTTGAATAGAAAGCATGTGGCCAATCTCCCTTCACTCCACGTTATATGCTATTTATAGTTTGCCCTTTGATCTCCTTTAGGTTACATCATTAGCTAGCTTCCATGGCTTGATGCTAAGTTATGGAGCACAACTCCGTATAGAGTTGACACTTCTATTGTTTTTTGGGGAGTTTTTTCTCTATAGCTTGGTTGTTCTAAAAAATGGTTAGCTTCCCTCAAGTTGTAAGCAAGACTCTATGTCAATCTTTGAACTCTGGTTGAATTCTGACTTTTAGAGTTAAAGTTCTGGATTTTTGGTTAACTATCTGATCATTCGAGGGTTCTGACTCATCCAGATATGTCTTGATTCAAAAGAAGGATAACAATAGGTGAGCGTCCTCGCATACTCTTGCCCCACGATACACATCACATCTAGAGTTATTCATGTCCCTTCAGCATACTACTCAATCCAGAACATCCCATATCGCTTTATCTTGTCGAACATCCTCTTCAGACTACCCTAGTCCCATACATTCACTTCCCATTAGAAGTACTTGATCAAACGCTCCGTGTCATCAAAGTTCGAAACATCTCTATACTTCCTTCTCATGTCGTAAATTCATCTCATCAAAGTCCCGAAGTCATCACATTGAAGCATCTTCTCGCCGTTTATCATCATTTATCATCGCACCACAATCATCAAAATCGAACGTCGAACGAACAAATGTATACAACACGATTACCCATGCATTATTCACATACCCCAAAGCCTCGCCTTGATTCTCACAACCCTGACATGGTTAATACCAACAATATATAGTCGTCACCGACCATATATGGTCGTCACCGACCTTGTAGGTCCACCTTAAAATGGCCAAAATTTAAAGTCCTTAAAATTTTCTCGTCGTAGCATGTTGATCCGAAGCAACACAAACCCTCAAACACTCCAAGTTGACATGGTTTGTAATATCCCGGAAATTTTAACAATATCAATTTAATAATCTGTTGAATAATTAAATTGATAGGGATAATCTTTGATGATAAGATTTGAATTTAATTTAATAATCTGATTAAATAAGTATTTATTTGTAATTTTATCTTTTAAAATCCAATAAGATATTTCTATTTTGAATATATATATTTATTTATATATATTATAAATAGAAGCTTTGATAAATTGGAAATTTATATTTAATTTAATCTGGACTTTTCAAAGTTATTTAATAAATAACATTTTAGTTTTAAATATACTTTAGATAAATCTTTTAATTGGTTAAGATAGATTTTACTTAGGTTTAAATAAATAAGATTTACAAAAATGGTTTGTTTTATTTCTTTTTAAATATTTCTTGATAATATAATCTCTTGTTTAAATTATAAAATATGTTATTTTCAAATAACAAGTATAATGTATTATTTTTAATATGTATGAATTTTAAAGACTATAAAATTGTTTTTCACATTTGTATATTTATTATAAAATCTAAGAGCTTATTTATAAAAAAATAAATACATTATATACATATAAATAATTCATAAATACATATGTATTACTTAAATAAATTAATAAAAACAAGAATTTACACTTGTAAGCTTTTAAAAATGGTTTAGAGACACTTGTAAATCTTTGAGCATATGTGTAAGTTAACAAAAAGGGACAAGTGGCTATATTTTTCTTTGATAATTAAAATAAAAAAATTTATATGAAAGAAAGAAAAATCTGTTTTCACTTTCAGCTAAAATTCATCTTCACTTCTTTCTCAACTAAAAGTACAATTCGAATTCAATGAAAGAAAAAAAATGAAAACCTAGAAATTAAAATTCAAAGCAAAAGAAGAAGTAAAATCTGGAATTGCAAATCAAAAGAAAGATCAAGGAAATTTCAAATTCTTCAAACAACCTGAAGATCAGAGAAAGATCAAACAGCAAGAATTTAAATTCAACAAAGCAAAGAGAAAATTCATAGCAGCTAGATTCAAATTCAACTAGGCAAATAGAAGTTCAAAATCAAACATGCAAGCCTGGAAACAGAAAATGTTCTCTGTTCTCTGATTTTTGGTGAGTAACATTCTTACTTAAATTAACTTAAGTAATTATGATGCATGTTTAATTCTGTGATAAATAGTGTTTGGATGTGAATGTTTGTAGATGATTTTGAATATACGTGAAGGTATATAGGTATGCATGTATGAATATGATCTCTGTTCTGTTTTGTTGCCCAGACTTAAGAAATTCTTTTAAAAATCTCTTACCTCTGTATTTAGTTTTTGTAAGGACTTAATTTACAAACAAAGTATGATTGATTTGTAATAAACTAAAGTTTAAAGGGTTTAATTAAGTCAAAACTTTAACTTGAGTGCCTCTGTAAATTAAAATAACAGTGCATGTTATAAAATGTAAAAAAATTCGAACTGGGTAATTTATAGATTCAGGATTATATATGGAATAGATAGGCTATAACATGATTTTTAACATTAATATCATAGTTTTTAATCTAGTATTAAAAGAGCAGTTCTGGTTTAAGTCAGAAATGAAATTTTAGTGATTTTGATTATCTCAATGGAACTGGGATGTTGAATTCTTCAATGATGATAGTGGAATGATCAAGGATGATAGGAAAATTGTCAGGAGAATTTTTAATGAAGTAAGGCAGAAATGATTTAGGTTTTAAATTTTTAAACCTAGTTTTAAGTAAGGCCATGAATTCGATTCGTTTGTTCTCGTTGATGGATCGAGTGTTCTAAGACTTTGGGGAATGGAAGTTTAGGTATAGACATAGGCATGGCCAGAGATTTAGCTTCTCTGATGGTCGGAATCGCGAGCAAGAAGGATTGTTGACAGGCTTTGGCGAATTCGAACTGATGGTTCCAGGTTTAGTTTTAGGCTCGATTTCGTTTTCGTTCCAGTTTTGATGATCGAGAGGGTGGATTCTGGTCTAGGAAGGATTGTCGACTTGTGGAGATACTCGAGGTTGGTCGGAGTTGGCGCCGGTGACCGTGCACGTGCACGAGATCGAGGATGTATCTGGATGAAGTTGGTTTTACTGGAGAAGGCAATGCAAGTCTCGGGTTTTGTTCGTGGGAGTCTCGGGGATTTTGATGTGTGACTCGAAGTAGTTGGAGCTGGAAGGTTGGACTCAAGTGGCAGGAAGGACTCGAGATTTTTGAGGGTTTTTGCGGGGAAGACTCGGGGAATTTAGGGTTGCGACTCGAAGTGATTTAGTGGAGACTCGAGTACTTTTAATGTTGCCAGGTTTTTATACCTGTCAGTTTGAAATTTAATTTTAAATTAAATTTTGAAGTAATATTAAAGCAGTAAATCAAAGTTTGATTTATAAAGACAAGTTTAGTTTTAAACTTTAATATTAGATAATTAGTTTATAAATTTAAATGTTTAAATAGGTTAAGTGTAGATATGTTTAAATGTTAAATCTAAGAAGAAATTTGATTTAAGTTCTTTTAAAAACTTCTTAGAAAATATAAGATTTTTAATAAGTAAAAGTTTTTAAATTGGTTAAAAACTTAGTTAAAAATAAAGTGGTATTCATTTTAAATACAACATTTAAAATGAAATTTAAAAGTAGATTTGAAATGGATGTTTCAAATATGAATTGTAAATGATAATTTGTTTATCAATAAGAATAAAGTTTTATTTTAAAGTAATTAAAGATTTGTATTCAATAAATTAATTAGGAAATTTAATGGATAATTAAATTATTTGATTAATTAATCATTTGGATTAATTAAATAGGTAATTAAAGGTTTAAACTAATTTATTTATGATTAAGATAAATTAATTAGGAATGATTAATTTATAATTAAGGGTTATAAATTAGAGTATTAATCAATGGTTAGGAATTAATTAATAAGTAATTAAATATTAATTAAGTTATGGTTAATACTTAATTAATTTAGTAATTAAAGATAATAAATTGGTTATTAAGATTTATTAATTTAGAATTAATAATAATTGATATAAGTTAATTACTTAAGGAAAGTAATTAAATAATAGTTAATGAAGTCATTAACTATGGATTATTAAATAATTAATTAATGTGATTAATATTAATAATTAATTAGATTAATTAATTTAAAGATAATCAATTATAGAATTTGTTTAAATGTAATTACTTAATGGAAGTAATTAAGAATTAATTACTTATTGTAATTAATTGAAGTTAATTTGATTAGTTAAGTTAAGTAATTAAGTTTAATTAATTTAGAATAATCAAGAATTGATTTGATAAATAATTACTTAATGTAATTATTGAGGTAAGATTATTTAGGGAAGTAAATAATAAGATAATTACTGGAAGTAATTAGTTGAATAAATGATTTTATTAATAAAAGTAATTTGAGTTAATTACTTTGAATAATTAATCAAGGGATTAATTAAGGAATTAATTAAGGAGTAATTAATTTAGTTAATGAAAGTAATTAAGGGGAGTAATTACTAGATGAGATTAATCAAGAGTGATTAATAAATGTTGTTTAAATAAAGGTTAATTACTTAATGTAATTAATTTAATTGAGTAATTAATAATTAAGTTGTAATTAAGGATCATTAATTAATATAATTAATGATGTAATTAAGATTGATTTAATTAATAAATGAAGTGATTAATCAATGTAATTAATTAAGGATTAATGTAATTAATTATAGTTGATTAACTTAATTAATTTTAGTTAATTAATTAATGATGTAATTAAAGGTTAATTACTATAATGGTTAAGGATAATTAATTTGAGTAATTAATTAAAGGATAAATTACCTAAAGGGTAATTAGAGGATAATTAATTGATTGTAATTAATTAATGATTAAGTAAGAAGGATTTATAAAATGAAGTAATTAATTTAATTCAATTTAAATTAAGATGATATAAATCATTACTTATGAATGGGTGTTAGTATTGAATACTTGGCATTGATTGATATCTCTGATGAGATATATGCTGTATGATATGGATGTTAGTTGAATTGTGATGATAATATGGATTATCTGATAATGTTGATTATCTATTGTGAATTATCTTTCTTTGTGTATAAAGATAATGAATTGAATTGTTTTAACCTTTAAAACAACTTGGCCTTAAAAGATACGTTTTGGATTTCGATGAGACCGGGATCGGGTTTCCGTATACCGGATTTCCAGGTCTGGAGACCCGAATACCACATCGATCCAAATTTACGATAGGTCGTGAATCAAGTGAAGATGAAGATTCAGAGTGCAAGGGTTATTGTCGTTAACTCTGAGGGTGATTCCAAAACGAGTGTAACGAGATAATGCCTTCGGTTTCGTTCGAACCCGGAACGAACTTATATGGATTGAATGCTTTCAGCACATCGTCAGGTGGACGATGAGCATTCTAAGATAGATGTGTTCTATTTAAAGGTAATCGTGACCTCAAGCCTCACAAACCGGGAATGGCTAAAACAGGGGAGGTGCAGCAAGGTTAGTGGGTAGCACCCAAGTAGGACAAGATTACCTCTGTCTAGAAGTCCCTTCTTATTTCGGCTTAGTGTGTGCGGTTGCTGATCCCAACCGTGAGGTATCTTGTGCGGGAATTATCCAGTAAGGGATGTTCCGGCCTTGTGTTGCAGGGGATTGGGAGTGATCCTCGGTACGGTGATCTAGGCCACGTACTGTGACGGGCGGTACCCCGGTAGCCCTGCCATTGTATGGAATCCAATTTCCAATAAGTGATAACGGACTTGATTGTATAACCCACTTTGTGGCTAGTATGCTGGAATTTAATAATGTAACAATTTCAGCTATTTCATATTTATTTGAAAACCCTAGACCCTATTATAATACAATCGAATTTCCTATCAAATGTTTTGGTTAGCGTAAGGTAAAAACTTACCCATGTTTATTTGTGGGAAGTCTTACGTGATATCTTTTCTTTCAAAAGGTTTTGAAGTTAAACAAGTTTAACCTGTTACTCACACCAGACCCATGTCTGACCCAAGTTGTTTATTTCTGTTTTATAAACTCTTGGGTACTCAAATTTTTACGAGTAGCCAAGGGATTCAGGTTTAGCTTTGACGAATATTCTGGAGGAGCAATGGAGCAGGAGGCTTCGGCGTTCGTAGATATAGTATTCCGCTGTGTTGATATCTGTGTTAGAGTCTTGTATTGTAATTGAGTTGTAATATCTAGACAGATGTTTATAACTGTCTAGTATGTGTTGTATAGATGTGTAAACTCTGATAAGTGTTGTATAATATAGTTTATTTATGTTATTAATATAATTTATTCGTTCCGCTGTGAGATCGTTGTTGTTGTTTCTTCTTTCTTCTCTTCTTTTCTATTTTCTACCTCTTTCTTTCTTCATAATGATCCGACTTTCTGTGGAGAAAAAGTCGGGTTATCACATGGTTGGTACTAACCATGTGAATAACCCAATAAATTTGGCTAGGTCTAGAAATCCCACTTCGTGTCATCCTTTGGCCTGACTAGAAGCGCGCACATACTTGGCCTGAAATTTTGCCCATCTTGATACCAAGCAACCCAATGTCAACCATATTTTGGCTATCAAACATTTTCAAAGTCCAAGCCTCCACCTCCAACCATTATTTCCCCAACACGACTCGAGTGCCATCCTCCAAAACCCTAAGTAGACCATGTCGCGACTTGAAGAAACATCCACCATCGACCATATTTGCCACTGCCGACCATATTTTGACAACCATAATTTAAACCAAATCAACTCTAAACCTCTTGCAACTTGTTTTGGGGTTTCTTAGGACTTCAAACAACATCGTATTCCAACTGCGCCATGTTACAAACATTTTGACGCTACTTTACACAAAATGATGTATGATATTTCTAACTATGCAAAATAGCAAACAAACACATCAAATCAACCCATATAACCATCACACATCATTACATATCATCCAAGCAATACATATAATCAATCCAAACACAATTTACCAACCTATAACATTCTAGATTTGATTTTATACAAAAGGGAAAATATGGTTGGTAAATGATGTAAAATAAATAAAATCACAATCTATCTTTTTAAATCTGGTTCTAGGGTATTATTAACATCAGATCAAAGTTTTGAACATTAAACTTTATTAATCATATCAAAAATCACCATTTTACTAAGCATAGTATAACAAAAGAATTAAATTACTCATCTTGGATCAAAACACATGAATCCTTAGGAAAATTTGATGTGGACAGCAACTACACAAATCCCAAAATTTCCAAATAGTAGGTCTACTATTATCCTTTGCTATTCACCCTCATATCTCTTAGTAACTCTAATTAACTTGAAGAAATGATGTATCGGGTCAATTCCAGATAATGGAGGTTTAAAGGTGATTAAAAATGAAGAGAAATGACTAATAATGGCTAGGAGGAAGTGGTACTAAGCCTGGTCCTGAACTGGACAAATGGGCTGCACTAATCACCCACTAATCTACCTAAAACAGGTTTGAACTTAAAATTGGCATAACTTCTAAATGGTGAGTCCAAAATCCTATTATGACCACTCTATAGAAAAGGAAACCATCTTCCATTAGAAGTGGATTCTGACCATAAATGGACCCATATCAAATGTTATAGGCCTTGCAATATTTTTGAGGTCTAAACTGTTTGATGAAAATTCTAATAATGAAAAATATCACTTGACATTTACTAAGATTATAGAGACAAAAGACCTCATATGAATTTAAAATAATATTTGACGATCCTCTAAACATAAATACGGGTTGTTGTACTCTTCCCTCCTTTTAGAATTTCGCTTCCAAAATCCCATCAAATAAAGAAAAGTCAAATATAACTAACTCATATGCCTAATAGCCACAAGTAACCATTTCCAAACACCAAACATGCAACATTCAACCATGCAATCATAAGCAATCAAATAGTATATATGCCTATTCTAGCACGCGAGATACTAAGCTATGCTATATGACATTGCAAGTGAATCCGAAAAACACAAAATCTTACCAAGCAAAGGGCTCCGAATGAGTTGTCCTTATGCTCCACTAGGTCTTTTTCGTACTGTCACCCTCACCTCCACTCTAAAGAACCTCTACTAACTTCCTCATCTTCCTACTAAGCTCATCTGTATTACATCCTACCATACGAATAGGCCTACGAGGTCTTGAAGCTCCTGGTTCAATCTTGATACCATCTAGTTGAACCGGTGCCATCTTTCCTAATTCCCTTGTAAGCCTTTCCCACATCCCTTTAAAGATAATGAGTCTCCATCACTTATAATGTTCTTTAGCATACCCTAGGATCACTCTATCCACTTATCATGCAACTTAACCAGTTTTACTGCCATTTTGTTTTGTTTTATGGATACCCTTCATCAATCTATCGACCGTGACTCCGAGGGCACAATATCCTTCTCCAATTTTTGACTATCCATCAATATATATTCCTATTTCTACTTGGGAAGCCCTAGCAGTCATAACAACCCAATAAAACTCATCTGTTCGACTTTCACTAACTGGTAGCCTATATAGCTTAATCCTGACATCTTCCTTCATCCCATCCCAATAAAAATGTCCATCCCATACATTTTATTGCCACTATAATGTATAATTAACCTCGAATGACAACACTATCGTAGTACCTCATCCCAACATCCATTAGTGTCAGGCATAGGCGATCCATTGTCCATATGGAGCCAACTAACTTGATTGAGTTCGTATTGCCTCATCTCCATTAGCACTACTCCCATCTCTATTGGAGTAAGGCTATCATCTCGCTTACCATCATCCTTGGCTCTACCCCTCACTTTGGTCGAAAATCATAACTAATGCTACTTCACAAATCATACCTACACTAAGAACTCTGCTCCTCGACTGGCATATTTTCTTAATACCTGAGGCGTTGTCCTTAAGAGCATCTTGTACTTCTCCTTTACTAGAATACAAGGACGTCACATATGACTACAAGTATAAGCTCCTCGTGCTTTCGGTACTCCACACCATCTGCAAGAATCATTTGCCTGCCACTGGAATATTACATGTACTCCTTACCCGGATATACTACCGTAAATGGACCCCTCCACGGTCTATTCTCTTGCACTTCCAGTCCTCTTAGCTCTTCAAGTACCATCTTCTTCAAAGATATAACACTGTCACTAGGTAGATATGAAACTCTATCACTCTGCATGGCAATTGTCTGACTACCTTCGGATGTTCCCTCACTACAGGAAATGATGATGGCTCCTTGTGAGGAGTCCCAAGCGAATACATCAAGCAAACCATAACTGTACCCTCCCCAATGTACAACCCTACTCTAGCCTCCACTCTCCCTCTACCATGTTCGTCGTCTACTGCACCTCACCATTTCATCATAGCTCTACATCCCTTTAGCCGCTCCATATTAGTTGATATTGAACCCCACAAAACCCAAACGAAGCAATTACAAGCAAAAAAACATCCATGACTCGACATGCTAAGCCTTGGCAAACTATCACTGAGTTGGTCGAACTATCACTAAATTTGAAACAACTAAAGGTCTGCCTATTAGGTCAGGTCGCCATTCTAACCTATTCGCTAAATTGCGAGATATATAAAGGGTTAAACATTCTGGTATCTAATAAATACACATATAGTTATAACATAAATGAAAAACATACCTCAGATAAGAATTCCCTTCCCTTTATCCTTCGTCGGTGGAGTAGCCGACGAACTAAGAGCAACATCCAATGCATAAGCAGTCCCACTATGCTTATTCTTCTACAATTCTAGGCAATCCCTCTTTAAGTGCCCAGTCTTATCACAGATGAAGCACCTCCTCTCCCCATCCTTTGGGGCCTTGCAGTCCTTGCCAAGATGACCCATCTTACTACAATAAAACACTTCATCTCCCACTTGCTTTTCTTTTAGCTATCCTCTCCTTGAGACTACTTCTTTTCTTTATTATTCCAATTTTTATTGCCACCCCCACCTACTTGTAACTCTGGCTCTTCCTTTGAAACAACAACTTCAATTTTAGTTTTGAGTATAGGATCTCATGCCTCAAATCTCTTTCCACAACCCTCTCAAAAGTCTTATCAATATGAACTTTTCGTTCTTCTACAATGGTGTGTCAGTAAAGGACAAATCATATTTCGACGACATATTGAACTCGGCTACATATTCCAAAATAGTCTTCTCTTTCTATTTCAACTTGGAAAACTTCTTAAACGATACCGACTTCTTGGCGATCGGTATAAACTATTCCTCAAATTTGGCCTTAAACTACTATCAAGTGAACTGATCTTCAGTAGTAGCAATCCTAACATTCCACCATCCCATGGCACGACCTTGAAGTTGCCTAGAGTTAACCTCCTCTTCATTGCATCTTCCAGCTCGAAATCTTCAAATATATGCTTTCATATATCCAACCAATCCCACACTTCCATAGCCGATTTTGTTTCAAGGAACGGTTTGCCTCAAAGGATGGATGGTCCTTGTTTAACTTAGCAAAGTCGCCATCAGGCACTTGCACTGGAGCACCACCACCAACAGCAATTGGAGCAACACCTTAGGTATTCTACAGTATGTTCCTCATCATCTCTTTGAACATGGACTGCATATCAGGGTAGCTGCTCCCGAGCTTGTTTCCTCTTCTTCTACTCCTCGCATAGAGTTCCTAGCAGTGGTCCTTGTATGTCGGCTCATTCTTAAACTCGGTAATAAGAATGGCTAATCTCTTATAAGGAAAAACTACATCTATGATGCTCAAGTGTGCAATGCGACTTATATACTACTAATATATAATTTTGAAAACTGATATATAGTTTTGAAAACCAAAATATATAACATGTATGTTCTCTCATATACCGCTCAATCCAATCTAAGGCATTACACTTACCTTATCTCTAATGGATCTCGTTACGAAGTTAGGTCAATCACTCAACCTAAGCTCTGATCACACGTGTAACGATCGCCTAAACCCCCGATACCTAATATACCAGAAGAATGCACTACAATAGTACCCGATCGATGTAGGACCACTGTCGAGGATAAATAACTAAAACTCTAATCATAACCTATTGTATATCTCACAACGCATTAAATAAAATATAATATAAGGATAGATATAAAACATACAAGATAGATAAGTATAACTAAATTAACCAGATTAGATATCAAAGTGCAAGGTTCACATTAGCCATACAAGACAAACTGGTAGAGCTTATACACCATCAAAATAGTCTCAAAGGAAATCTGCCTCTAAATAATATAAAGCACTGATAAAGCTCCACAGTGCTGCAAAGTGGAATAAGCAATAAACTCTGATAATAAATATAATAGCATCAGCTTCTTGCTCGTCCCCTGAACAACTGCATGCACAAACCTTAGACATGCTATCTAGTTTATTCATTTAAGAGTACAAGAGATAATAAGAAGCAAAGCATAAAATCTCAAGTAAGAAAATAGTTTGTTGTAAGTGATGAACAGTCCCAAAATACTATAAAAACTGATATAGTAAAAGATATATGCAACAACCTGCACCTAAATGGGCCCTATTTTTCGAATAAATCGAAAAACCCAAGTCCATTAGGGTACGGATCATTGGTGTTGGTAACCTACAATAAACATAAGTATATCAAGGAGCCATTTATACGAACTCATGGTAGAATAGTAAAATATTATTTATATATATACTAACTAAGGCTGCTACCTTGGAAACAATATTATTCCTTGGATATCTAGTTACCTTGTCAATGCCGAGCATGAACGAGAAGACCTGTCCATCTATCGTTCCCATCTTGTACCAATATCATGTCCCACTAAAACTATCATATGGGTTGTAATGAGGAGGAGATCAGAATAATGTTTTGGTAACTAGTAAGTTATATATGAACCGAAGTTGTTAATAATAGTCTACTCGGGACCGATGGTGGTCTCATCTTATGCCCAACCCTACTCCATAAATACCGATTTACCAAACAATGCTCATATATCGTCGATCACCATCCAAAATCCCGTTTAGAATTGCCTAACGCAAATCAAGGAAAATGCACATTGCCGGTTACTTAATAACTCTAGTTTGAAATCAAAGTAGAACCAACGACCATTTACTACTTCAAATCCGAGGCGAACCCCTTGGTATATTTTCCCACCCCTATATGTATAGCCACATTGGTCCTATAATTGGGGATGTCTCATCAATAATACATATACGAAACTATAAGTAGCCCCTTGTGGAGGGCAGACTTTTATTGTGTAACTCTACTGGCCTCGCATCCCAACCCATACTAAGCCAAGTCACTTATAGTTAATCTAAATATTAGGTTAGGCCCATGATTTCACAACCTTTGCAAACGCATTATTGAGACCATATAATTTTAGCTTTGAAAATTATTACACCTTTTAAGTTTTTAATTTATTCGTATTCATTTATTTACTTGCTATTACTTTTTCTTATTTTATAAGTTTACTTCCTTTATTTCTCATTTCCATTTCATTATATGGTTTACCACCTATACTGACTTGATTATGGTAACTTCCCCGCTATTCCTTAATTTATTACCTTATTTATATTTATCATATTATTTATAATTAATATGATAACATACAATTAATTGTACATTACTATATATATAATTATGTTTTAATGGATGTTTGTTTATTTATTTCTTAAGCTTATACTTTATTCTTATATATATTTAATTGGTAAAGGGGATTATTTATATTTCTATTTATAATTTTTTAGTTCTATTTTAAGGGATTTTCGGATACAGACTTATGTGTAATTTCCATAAATATTTATTTCCAAATTTTAATGCATTGGAATCGTGTCTCTTACAAGAAGGTAATGTTAACACTAAAATTTTCCATGAATTATCAAGAGTAAGGTTGTGTTCTGTTTGCAATTATAGAGAATTATCCTTTTTTATATGTTTATTGAAATAAATCGTGCAAATTATGGAAAAACATCCCTACTTTGCACATCTCTTTCCTTTGAATATGAATATTCTTTGTTATTTCAAACGATGCATTTTTCATATATAACTGTGAGGTTGGATAATTTATGGGAACTCCTATGGAGATTTTATAATTCTAATGAATTAAAATATAGAAATTAAAATTGTATATGAAATTAAACATCTACAATTGATGATTATCAAGCTTAACCATATAATTCAAATAATAAAAATCTTGAATTAGGTACACAACTCTATTAACATTAGGTTTCATAAGTTTTAGGGATTATTCCCTCTAACTTTCGAATTTAGGGTATATACATATTATTCCATCAAGGTTAAACAAATTTTGAATGTGTAGGCAAGTGTTCCAATTTTGATTTATTTATTTAAACCTACAATCCAATGGTTTTCACATAGGCATAATGACAAAAAAAGAGTTTTCAACGAAATAAACTTAGTATTATGTAAATTACATAATTTTCCACACACCTTATGGCTTTAAAATCTCTTGATCCAATCCCGTTTTTGTCACTTGGCTCCTTTTCCTTTTTAATCAAAATATGTATAAAAGGATATATACATACTTAATAGGATTATAGAACTAAGAGGAGATTTGAGTTATGGGGGTTTAAATTTTAAATTATTGAACTTACTTCTTTTACGCAAAACTCGATTCACTCCTCCTTTTCCTCTCGTTTTAATTTCCATTTTTCTCCAACACACACACACACACACACACACACACACACACATATATATATATATATATATTATACACAAGTTTTATAATTTCTAGAAATAATAGAGATAGAAAAGTGGCAGACCTTAGCTGCTCTATTCATAAAATACGAAAAGAAAAGTGAGGGGTTAGGCCAGTATTTATATGCACTCGAATCAATTTTGTCTGTTAGATTTGTTTTTATTAAATATGGGCCATTCAAGGCAAGGTTCAGAGCATGTCGGCCCTAACTCAATCGGTCGACAACTAGCTATCGACTAGTCCTATCTGGATGTCGACTGATGGTCATGCATTTATTATTTCTCTTTACATGTTATTATAAACATTTATATTTTTTATTAATATTTTTTTCTTATTTCTTTTTTAAATTATTTTTGATTTGAAATCTTTAAACGTTGATAAATTCTCCGTTTGAACTCCGATCGCAAAGCTTCTTATATGAAAGTTGCTAAGAAAATCGCCACGAACACAATGCTCCAAGTTTCATGGCCAAATTTTGACGTTTTCTCAAATTCCATTTTCGAGCCTTATGAATTTATTTATTTGTTATTTTAATTAATTATTGTTTACTTTAAGGGGTGTTACCTTCTTCCCCCTTAAAAGAATTTCGTCCTCGAAATTCCTCATGGGCTGAATCATGTAACATAGGGCACAACTATTCTAAACTATTCAACCAATTAGTGTGCAACCAATTTTGCAACCAATCATTTACATGTACACGGTGTATCATAATGTATATGATATGTATGTTGAATAATTCTAAATCAACGCTCCTATATGAATGCATTGTTTAAAACAATTTCGAAAATGTGATGCAAATAACCTGTATATAATGGAAGCTCTATATGTATGCAAGTTTTCAAAAATCAAAATCCTAGTTTTCACATAAAAATTTCCATACTCCTACGAATAGGAGAATGGTTCAACCAATTTTGTATCCAATTCTCCAATACCTAATACACCATTTATAACATCTAAAATTTTTAAAAATCCAAATTTTCTAAATCTATACTCTTATGTCGAAAAATAAATTTAGATGGAAAATTTGCATTTCCATCCTTCTTTTGTATACCAATTTCGCTGTATCTTGGAACCTTCTCTTTTTCCTCCGAATCTTTTTCATCTTTTCCAAGTACAATCGCATAAGGAAGTTAATTTTTTAATTTTTAAAATGAAATTATTCTTAAAACAGGTTTTTGTTTACTATCAACAAGGTATAAGAATTGAAATTCTAAAGCTAAAACAGTGATTTCCCTTGTTATTATCTATATTTTATATACTGTCACCCTTTCTGTATAGTAAAATTCCATATTCATTAATACATCGACCCTACCTACGCTATGCATGTGTCTTTTGAAAATAAAAGATTTTCACTTTTTCCATACAAAGTCTTATTCCCTTTTTATTAAACTTGTAGAATAGTTTGAAAATTATTGTTGTTGTTGTTGTTGTTATTACTATTATTATATGCATAAAATTTTCCAAAACGTTTGCCTTTACACCTTTAAATAAATCAAGCCACATCTTAACGTAATCAGGACATATGAAATAAGTCAACACATATAACTGACCCTAGCATATTAAAAATTTTAAGAATCTTTTCTTTTATATCAGAACAACAAACAATACACAAGCACATTTATAAAATTTAACTTTTAAGACATAGGGATAGTGACCCATGAGTTTCGCAATAACTCTTCACTATCCTTCGCATGCTAAAATTAAAAAAATTCCTAAAATCATAATTTTTTTGATTTTAAGCATTATTTATTTTTATAGCTAATTTAATTTTGCTAATTTATTTTTTAAACATCCAACCTTACTTTTTATTTATCGTTAGTTAAATGTTTTTATGAGATTTTTATATTTATACTATCTTCAAATATGCATGTATAGCGGTCAAAGCTCATCCAGGAAATCAACACAATAATATAATAGGAACCTATCTCATATTATATCATGCGTATTTATCACACGTAGTTTTATATAAGAAGAAACAACTAATGCTTACAACCCAAGTAACCTTAAAAGAAAACAAATGCTGGAAGCAACAATTACTACTACGAACTACTATCTACAGGCCGCGAGATGGTCTTGATCCCCTACCACAGCTCGAGCCGTTGTTGGACCCTTTGAAAGGGCATAACATGGTAGCTAGACACCCGAACTGGTGACCATAGCACTGCTACTCAACTCGAATATCTCATAGCTTAGTGTCGATCTGGAGCTATGTGTCATGGACCTCCCTAAGCTCAAGGCTCTATAACCCTGCGGCATCCTGACCTTGCCATCTGGCCTCTTGCGCCTGCCCTACGACCTCTTGCGCCTCTACCTCCACTGGTGCCTATTTAATCCCTATCATCCTAACGGAGGACTTATTCAACAATGTGAGGGCCTTCTTCTGCACTTTCTCTCCTTGGAGGTTCACCTCGAGCTGTCTAAAGACGTGAGTGAAGAGGTGATAGTACATGATGTAGCTCCTAGGGTCCCAACTCTAGGGCCTATATGATGGTTCATATAGTCTTGGCCCAGTTCACTGCAATACCACCTATAATGGCATAGTAGCCTTCTGCACCAAAGGATATATCTGGTCGAAGCTCCTTGTCTTGGTGATGATGTTGTGTTGGATAATGTAGACAACGAGACAGGCTTGGTCCCATATGTTGTCTGCTCTGCAAACACCTACTCCATTATGGAAAATCCACTACATAATCTCTGATCGATGGTCTCAATCTCATCCAAAAATGCTTTGACTGTATGGATGCCTAAAATGCTTCTGAAATCCTTATTTGTCAGGGTGATCCCTATCCCCTTTACCTCTGATGTGAAATGGATTATATCTTTGTCGAACTCGTACCCCAGGTTGGCGTCAAATAGCCATATGCATCGCAGGTTACATTCTCGCTCAAAAGTCTTGTGGCTCAGGATCGGTGCCAAATCTGAAGCCGTGAATAGCTCTCCCAATCCATATATGACATAGTCCTTGAACTTCATTGGTCTTCCTTACAAGAACGCGACATTCACCAAGGCCTCGTAGCTTGAATCTTATCATCATCACCTTAGAGCCAGGAAATTTCTTAAGGGTGAGCTTTGAGCAGCGTGAAGAGCTACCGCCATGTCATAGGGGTGCCATGGATAGATTGGAGGAGGAGGTCAAGGTTTTGGGGCTGGATCTGGTGGAGTGTGCTACTTGGTCATGCATTGGGTGGAACTTTGCCGGCGTCACTCGTGCCTGGTGAGGTAGGGATTGGTGACGGTTGTTTGAGAGGAAGAGGAAGATAAGGGTCAAGAGGAAGGGGATAGGAAGAGGAAGGAAAGACAAAAAATAGGGGAGGGGGCTGAAGGTCTGGATGTGGCTATATGTTGCGTTCGAGGTTCAGGGCACGTGAATCGATAGGGACCGGTCGATCGCTACCAGTCGATCGGTCAATGTCTTTCGAGCCCAATTTGAATCTAGACGCTAAACGGGCAGAGTAATATATTTTATTAGTTTATTTTTTTCATTCCGGACTTCGTCTTCTTCATGCTACTTAGACATCACTCTAGAAAAACTCCTATCCACCTCTAGTGGTACGTTAGCCTATTGCAAGTGTTCTCGAGCTCTTTACTCCATAAATTCAAATTCCCTTTTTAAACCTAGTACCATTCCAATCGTCCACCAATTAAAAGAATTTCTTAAAAATTCAAATTTGCAAAAATAGAAAAATCATCAAGCCAACATTTCTTTTTCCATTTATTTCAAAAAGGAAAAATCTCTTTATCAAAAGCCATTTTAATTGAAAAAAATTAATCCAACCAGTTTTAAATTTCAACTAGGAATCTATAAATAGCTCTTTTAATTAAAATTTCTAAATTTTCTTATTTGTATTTTCAAAAACCTACTTTCAAAGAATATTTTATATGGAGAAAATTAAGTGTTCACTTGCTTTTCAAAAATAACAATTTTTGTTGATAGGGTGTATTTTTTAATAAATTCTTTGAAAGTCAATTCAATATCTTAGGAAAAATTTAAAATCTTTTTATTAAATTCTTTACATGGGGTCGGACTCAAAAATAAATTTATTTTATCCTTTCTTTTGGACTTTTCTTTTTTCCAATTATTCCTAACTTATTTTCGTCGAGAATGTATTAAAATATAGCTATCATCTTGTTGTGGTCTATGCATACCTTCTTGTGGGAACTTGCTCATTCCTATTTATTCTTTACCTCTGGGTATTTGTAGCATATAGGTTCTTACTTCCAATTGTCAGGATGAAATGTACATCGTCAATCGACAACCTTATGAAATCCAAAATCATGGGGCAGTCTAGGTCTCACAAAAGGAGTCAAGTATCATCCAGCTTCAAGGACCCTTCTATATGTCATGCTCATGCTCTTCTTACATCAACACCTTACATAAGGCTTACATCCCGTGGGTATTCGGGGTAGGTGCATAAATTTAACTCAATTTATTATTCCAACTCATAGTTGTCTTATCCATCTTTTCAAAATATGATCGCAGTTATTTCTATAGTCGGTATTTATAGAGTTTGATGTGTAATATATATAATTCTAGGTAAAAATACAATATGTTCACTCAGCATATCTTAATTCTTAGAGTGACTAACCTAGACTCTGATACCAAATGCAATAACATGCACCTTAATAGGCACAATTTTTCTCCTAATTGAAAAAATCAAGTACATTAGGGTACGGATCGTTGGTGTTGGTAACCTGTAATAAACATATGCATATCAGTGAGTTATCTATACGAATTTACATCGGAATATTAAAATATAATAAAACATATATATACCGACTAAGACTACTATCTTGGAACCAATATTATTCCTTAGATATATATTTACGTTATTAGTGCGGGGCATGACTGAGAAGACCTGTCCATCTACTGTTCCCGTCTTGTAGCAGTATCATATCCCTTTAATCTGTCCTACGGTTTTAATGAGGATGGGTCAGAACAATGTTTATACACTTTATCTGTAACACTAGTTTATACCAATTGATCTCCACTTAAGTGGTATGTCTATTTTTAAGGATTCTAAGTTTAATTTCACATATGCGTGCGACATGTCTAACCTACTCCGAGGTACAAGTAGTATATACATATGTGCGTGTGTTCATATATACATACATACATACCTATATATATATAAACATCCCTATTCTCCTAAAAGGAAAACCCTTCACAATGAACTCGATAGTCAACCGGGCCGTAGGTTGATGACTCCTAGACATGGCTTTATCATTTTACTTGTCGTATTGCTACCACATCTCAAAGACTTATCTATGGGTTGACTAGCTTACCTCCAAACAAACAAATAGTCAACTTTGATATAATTGCATATCCCATACGAACTCTACACTAGTAGGAAGTGTAATCTGTACATGCTTAACCCAAATCTTTTCTAATCGATCGTTTGGGACCAATGGTGGTCTCGTCCTATGCTAGCCCTACTTCACAAATACTGATTTACCAAACAATGCTCACATAGCATCAACCACCATCCAAAAATCCCGTTTAGACTTGTCTAATGTAAATCAAGGAAAATGCCCATTACCGATTACTTAATACCATTGATTTGAAATTGAAGCAGACCCTACGGCCATTTACGACTTCAAATCTGAAGCGATCCCCTTGGTATATTTTTCCACCTCTATACGCGAATGTATATCCCCATGGGTCTTATAGGTGGAGATGTTTACATCAATAGTACGTATACATAACTACTGGTAGCCCCTTGCGAAGTGCAAACTTCCATGGTGTAACTTTACCGACCTCGCATTCCAATCCATACTAAGCTAACTCACTTATAATTAATCAAAATATTGGGTTAGGCCCACTAATTCACAACCATCGCAAATGAATTATTGAGGCCATATAATTTCAGCTATGGAAATTATTACGCCTCTTAAGTTTGTTATTTATTTATTATTCATTTAGTTACTTATCATTACTTCTTCTTATTTTATAAGTTTACTGCCTTTATTTCTCCTTTCCATTAATGTTTTTAAATTCATTAAATTGTTTACTACTCATATTTACTTGATTATGGTAACTTCGCTGCTACTCCTTAATTTATTACCTTGTTATATTTAGCATATTATCTATAATTAATATGATAACGTAAGATTAATTGCACAATACCATATACATGTGTGTGTGTGTGTATGTTTGTGTGTGTGTGTGTTATAACAATGGTTTATTTATTTATTTCTTAAGCTTACACTTTATTCATATATATATTTATCTATATTTGGTAAATGAGATTATTTCTATTTCTATTTTTAAATTTTTAGTTTCTATTTTAAGGACATTTCGGATATACACTTGTGTGTAACTTCCATAAATATTTATCCATATTTTAATGTATTAGAATCATGTCTTTTTTAGAAGGAAATGTTACCGTTGAAATTTTCCATGAATTACCAAGAGTTAGATTGTGCTATGTTTGCAATCACAAGGAATTATCTCTTTTTATCTTTTTATTGAAATAGACCGTGCAAATTATGGAAAAACATCCATACTTTAGATATCCTTTTCCTTTGAATATGAATATTTTTTGTTATTTCAAATGACGCATTTTTCATATATAACTGCAAGATTGGACAATTTATGGAAATTCCCATGGAGATTTTACAATTCTAATGATTAAAATATAGAAATTAAAATCCCAAATCAAATTAAAGTATCTACAATTGATGACTATCAAGGTTAACCATTTACAATCCAAATAATAAAATTTGGAACTAGCTACATAATTCTATTAATATTAGGTTTCATAAGTTTTAGGGATTATCCCCCCTAACTTCCAAATCTATGGTATATACATATTATTCCTTCAAGGTTAAGCAACTTCTAAATGTTTAGGCAAGTATTTTAATTTAGATTTATATATTTAAGCCTACAATCTAGTGGTTTTCACATAGGCATAACGACAAAAATAGAATTTTCAATGAAATAAACTTAGTATTATGTAAATTACATAATTTTCCACTCACTATATAGTTTCCAAATCTCCAGATCCAATCCTTTTTTTACTCGACTCCTTTTCCTTTCCAATCAAAATATGTATAAAAAGATATATATATATATATATATATATTAGGCTCATGTATATATATATATGTATATATATATTAGGATCACAAATCTGAGAGGACATTTGAGTTAAGGGGGTTTAATTAAATTTTAAACTATTAAATTTATCTTTTTACGCAGAATTTGATTCACTCCTCCTTTTCTTCTCGTTTTATTTTCTGTTCTTCTCCAATAGTGGACATAGAAATAGTGGACATAGAAAAATGGCAGAGCTTCACTGCTTTGTTTGGAAAATTTGAGAAGAAAATTAAGGCGGTAGTCTACATTTATAGGCTCTCGAATCAATTTTGTCCGTTAGATTAGGTTTTATTAAATCCAGCCCGTTCAGGCCCAGGTTCAGAGCACACCGGTCCTAACCCAGCCAGTCGATTGGTCGGTTGGAGTGGTCGATCGGTGGTCCTACGTTATTTATTTCCCTTTATATGTTATTCTTAATGTTTATATTATTTATTAATATTTTGTTTCCTTATTTATATTTTAAATTATTTTCGATCTGAAATCTTCAAATGTCGATAACTTCTTCGTTTGAACTTCGATTGCAAAGCTTCTTATATGAAAGTTAATTAGAAAATCGCAATGAACACAATAGTGCAAGTTTTGTGATCAAAATCTAACGTTTTCTCAAAATTCCTTTTTGAACCTTATGAATTTATCTGTTAGTTCTTTTAATTAATTATTGTTTATTTTACGAGGTGTTACAATATAGGGTACGGATAATCACCTCAAGAATACCAACATCACTATGTATAATACGATTATCGAGGGATCACACCTCAATTATTGTTCATTATACTACGCTAAGTACAATATGGGTGTCGAGGTACCTACCTCAAGAATACCAACATCAAAGGACATCCATATATCACACAGCAATAACACCAATAATAGCAATCAAACCAACATAAGATAACGCACAATGAAAATTGTCATATAGGTCTTATATCACTACGTCTATCACCAAGGTCTTGCTTCATTATGCATCACCACGACCATGACCAAAATCTTGCATCGCCATGACTTTTCCAAAGTCTCAGGTCCACGATCATTACTGAACCCCTGCTACACTTTTAATTTCCCAAAGTCTTTCATCACTATGACTTTCCCAAAGTCTTGTATCCTCGATCGTCATCGAAGCCCCGCTTCATCTTGATTACCGTTAAGGTCCCTTGGATATATGGTAACTCATTCAATGACCTCCCAGGCCAACAACACCCTATGCCGCAATTGGATTTGGTGTTCATTTGCATACCTATCTAATAGGTACTGCCCTCCCAAGGCAGGCTAGACCGTTCCACAGTCCAGGGTACATAGATGAGCATCCTCACAAACCCTTGCCCCATGAAACACTCATCACATCCAGCATGATCCCTTCAGCATACGACTCGATCCGGAGCATCCCATGTTCCACCATATTGCTTCATCTTGTCGAATGTGCCTCTTTGGACTACCCTGGTCTATACATTCACTTTCCATTAGAAGTACTCGATCAAACACCATGCATGTCGAAGTTCAGAACATCTCTATCCTTCTATCTCCTGTTGTAGTGTCATCTCATCACAGTCCCAAAGTCATTATATCAAAGCGTCATACCTTTACCTTGCTATTTATCAATGTTCTTCATCGTGCTACAACTATCAAAATCGAGCGTTGAACGTGCAAACAAGCATACAAGACATTATTACCCATGCATTGTTCATGCATCCCCAAAGTGTGGCCTCGATTCTCACTCCCTTGACATGGTCGGTACTGACCATATATAGTCATCACCGACCATGTGGGTCTACCTTAAAATGGCTAAAAGTTGAAGTCCCCAAAGTTTTCTCTTTATAGCATGTTGACCCGAAGCAACACAAGGCAAAATCTGATGCTTGGTCCTAAAAAAATCCAAGTAGATATGGTCGATACCGACTATGTGAACACCTCTGAAATATGGCTAAGTCCAAAACTCCCACTTCGTGTTGTTTCTTGGCCTGACCCAAAGCCCGCGCATCCTTAACCCGAAGTTTAACTCATCTTGACACCAAGCAACCCAATGCTGACCATATTTTGGTTATCAAATTTTTTCTAAATGTAAGCCTCCACCACTAACAATAACTTCCCCAGCATGACTCAAAGTTCTACCCACTAAAAACCTATGCATACTATGCCATGACTTGAAGCAACTTCCACCACTGACCATATTTGCCACCACCGACCATATTTCGAGGACCATAATTTGAACCACCAGATCAACCTCAAACCTTTTGCGCCTTATTTTGGTGTCTCTTAGGACTTTAGGCAACAACATATTCCAACCGCATCACGTTTTGAACATTTTGATGCTACTTCGTATCGAATGACGTACCATATACCTAACTACGCAAATCAACTAACAAATACATCAAAACAATCCATACAAACATCATTACAAATTATCCATGCAAATACATATAATTAATCCAAACACAATTTATGAGCATATAACATTCTAAATATGATTTTGATACAAAAGTGACAATATGGTTGGTAAATGGTGTAAGATAGATAAAATCACATTCTATCTTTTTTAAATCTGGTTCTTGGGTGTTATTTATATCAGATCTAAGTTTTGAACACTTAAACATTAATAATCAAATCGAAAATCCTTATACTATATAGATAAACATAATATAGTGAGAGAAGTAAAATCACTTACCTTGGATCAAAACACAAGGATCTCTAGGAAAATCTAACATGGAACAACTACACAAATCCCAAAGTTCCCAAATAGTAGATCTATAGTTCTTCTTTGCTAATCACCCTTAAATCTCTTAATTAAACTAATTAAGTTAAAGAAATTGTTCTAGATAAATTATAGATTGATGGAGGATAGGAGGTGATTTGAAATGAAGAGAAATGGCTAATGACGGGTGGGAGGAAGTGGTATTAACCTTGATCCCGAATTGGCTAATGGGCTGCACTAATCACCCATAGTTACCCATTAATCTGCTAAAACATAGGTTAGAACTTCAAACTGTCATAACTTCTTAACGGTAAGTCTAAAATTCTATTATGACCACTATACGGAAATGGAAACTATCATATCTTTCCATTAGAAGTGGTTTCAAACTCTAGTTCGTCTCTTATGAAAAGTTATAGGCCTTATAATGTTTTTCGAGTTAAAAATTTTTGACAAAAATTCTAAGGATGAAAATATCACTAGTTGACATTTCCCAAAGTCATAAAGTCATAAGACCTCATATAAATTTAAAAAATAATATTCTAGGACTCCTCGATACATAAAATATGGATCATTACCTGACCCAAAATGGACACCAAGCAATAGCAAGAAAGAGAAACTTAGAGTCAAACCCGAGAACGCTGGGAGCTAACTTCAGGTGGCATGGGGTTCTCGAGTTTCATGTTCCAAATTGGAAATGGTAGAAAGGAGAAGAAAGGGGAGGCATGAAATCAAATCAAAACATGGATTGGTGACAATGACTTGACATCAGTAGTGAAGAGATGGCGCGACACCCACCTGAGCCTAGGTTTGGAGTAAGAAGAAGTGACATCGAATCCTAGATGGTGCTTGAGTTTGAGCTCAAATGGTTTGGCAGCGCAAGGTCTAATGGATCGGGGCTGAGTAGTTGATTGAAATTTGATGAACTTCGAAGCTAGGTAGCAATGGTGGCGCTGATGGGGGCATGGAAGAAGATAGGTGGTAAGAGCCTAGGTAAAAAGAGGATAAAAACTAAAAAGATGAAGTGAGGCTGAAATTGTTTAAGTAATAACGCTTTGCAAAATGATCGGTTAATCCATAAGGATCGATATCGATCCATTTGATCATACATAAAATAAAAATGAATGAAAATGATGAATATGATAAAATAATGATAGTAATGGGTGAGATTGCAATAGTAAAAGATGGAATCCTGCATGACCAAAGGAAAAGGAAAGCTTTTAGGAATCTCAAAACTAAATGGGGAATTCAAGTGGAAGGCCTCAATTCTTCTATTTGCCAAAAAGACGTGTTCTCATGACTGTGTGAAGCAGCGTGCTTATTCATAAAAAATGCATTGTTTCATAAAGACATCTCAGAAGATAGGGACATCTTTGTAGATTGGAGTTCACATTTGATAGGTTATCTTGATCCAAAGCATGATTTGTTAACACAAGGCATACTTTAGGGGGCAAGTGTTATCATATATTTGAGCTAAGCAATATCTTAATGGATATTGACTATTGATTATTCTTGGAATAGATCAAGAATGGAGAATGCAAAGGGAATAACAAAGATTGGATGAGGAAATAAGGACCAGTACCGATCCATGTGAGAAGTAGATGCACTTAAACTTCTTCAGAGCTAAATTATGAAGACTATATAAAGGATCAAAACCAAAGGATGGGTCGATACCGATCCATAACGATTGGTACCGATACTTATTGATTTGTTGAGTGGGCCAACATCGCTTTGTCAAAGAAGTTGATTAAGTCAAAGAGGAACACATGGTAGTGCAAGCAAATAGATCGATGCCGATCCATAACGATCGGTACTGATTCGTTTTGTTCTTGAGATTTTAGTTTATGACTGATTCCTTTAGTTGAAGCTTCAAATCTAGAGATGTGATGTAACATCCCCCACTTGGAGGTCCAAAACTAGCTGCTACGGATGCTGTAGTCTTCCATAGTTATTAATCCTCGGTGACCAAATACGGTAATGTTAGATAAATTGATATACCAAAAACACATGGATATGGAAAAAGTTTAAAATTTCAAAACAACTTTAACATTCCATTTCAAACTATTTTTTAAATTCTTTACATAATCCCACAACGTTAACCACGTTCAAAAAATATAATTATTACAATATACTTCAAGAGCTACATATGAAGATGCCTCCTTCATGATCAGAGTGTATAATAGGCAATAAACAACTTTGCCTTAACAAAACAACACAGCATAATCATATGAGAAAGAACTTAAATAACTACATGCCTTCTGCACGACTCTGGAAGCCTTTTCGTCTTAAGAGGTACTTGAAAACCTCAAATCCCAACTACTCAAAATCAATTGAGTACCCGAGAGTTTAAGGGGAAAACATAAACTTTAAGTCAGACATAAAGCCCGGTATGAATAATAATATACCATCTCAAATCATTTAGATATCTAGTGAGGCCACGTCGCTTGGCGGAACGGGTTTCCCCTCACTAGTATCTTAAAACCTTTACAAACCATTTTCTATGCCCCTGCATTCACAGTGGTTAATTTCAATTAAAACATTATTATGTGATGATATGCAAAACAATTGAATCAATTCTGGATTATCCACCCCCAATTCATTTTGACTATCTGTCATAATTATAGTTTCTAGGATTACTATTAACCTATTAGTTTTCTCAGGCTTACTAATAGCCGGTTAAACTTTTAAGAACTCCCTATCCAATTATATATTTTTCATGGGATTACTATGAACCTATTGGTAACTCCAATATCATATCTTTTATCCTAGTTTTCATGGGCTGACTAGGAACCTATTGACTAACAATCAATATCTTTCTTTTACCCTAGTTTTCATGGGCTAACCATGAACCTATTGACTATCTGTCAATATTTCATTTTCTTATCTGGATATAGTTTTCATGGACTAACTATAAACCTATCTAACTGACATCTTTAATTATACATAGTTTTCATGGGCTAACTATGAACCTATTAGCCCCTGCCAATATCTTTTCCCTTACACGGTTTTCATGGGCTTACTGTGAACCTATTGGCCCCTGCCAATATCTTTAATTTATATTCACTGCTGGGTCAACCTAACTGGTTATTCGACCCTTTCCCACGATACTATTTTGGGTTCATTATGATGTGAATATACATATATAAAGAAGCAAACAATATAACTTGGTTAATTTCTTTAACCCATTTAGACTTCTTCATAAGTTCCATTTTAAATACTTTGTTTATTAATATGCCATGCTGTTGTTTTAAATAAGATTAGATTATTTGTTTTGAAAACTATACTTTCTAAACCTTCGAAACCTTGCTTTGAAAGCATTAGGCTTCTGCCTTTAAAAACGCTTTCAAATCATTCTTTCGAAACCTTTTGAATATAATAAAGAGTTACTTATTAAATATTAGAAGCATAGCTTCTAAACCGTTGAAAGTATCTCTTCCTAAAGCATTGAAAGTTCCCCTTTCGACATCATTGGGTTTACCTTTAAAAATATCATTTGGGTTCAAGAAAATATATAAACGAAAGTACCTCTTTCAAAACCATTCTTTATCGTATAAAAATATTGGGGAATTTATGATGGCGTCGAAACCATCTCTTTCGACAGAGTCGAAAGCATACTTTAAAATATTGAAGGATAGCTTCGAAATCCCTTTCGAAACCATTGCCTTCGAAACCCATAATTCTTTCGTAAGCATTTAGAAAGTGGCTTAATAAAGCTTTAAAACAAACAATACCTTTTAATAGTATTGATAACTTCAATACACTCGAAAGGCATAAGAATCGGCGATAGGGCTTCGACTAGGTCGGAACCCTTTCTTTTGAAAGCATTGATTTATAATTAAAGGAACCCCTTCGAAACCTCCTTTTCTTTTAAAACAAATATGGAAACCCCTTCGAAAGCCATTATAAACTTCTTTCAAAAACATTCGTATCAACTAAATCGAAAGCTTAGTAAAACAAAGGCAGGTGCTTATCTTTTCAAAACAAACTGAGGTAACGACCCCATCGGAAGCTATGCTTTCGACACCATACCTTTCGCCTTTCTCCAATCCACTACGTATCACCTAAATGATACCCTACGTATTGAATTTAGCTTAATAGGGTTTCGACATAGTCGAAGGCGAAAGGTAAGGGGCGAAAGGTACTCTAAATAGAGTAGAAACCTATTTTTCTAGGTTAACTACTAAATTAAGTAACTTATATAAACTAACCTGCCCACATGTAAATTTCTTATTGGTTGCCTTTACTTTTCCCATGCTTTTCAAAACTAACCGCCTTTTTTATTTTGGATAAGTATCAAACTTAAACTTTTGCAAATAAAACCTTCCACTTTATTTATACGTTAATCATTTTGATCCTCTTCTCAAAATAATTTATTTTATATAACAAATCACTTAAGAAAAATCCCCAAAAATCATAGAAATTTACTTTGATCATGTTATCTAACATATCAAAATTTCAAATCCAAATTCTCATTCTGAAATAAATTATTAAATCCAATGTGTTATATCTTCATTCAAAAATTCATAATAATCTTTCCAAAGCTTGAAAAATTATCAAACTTAAAACCCAACTCTAAAATCATATTTTGCATAATATATAATTTTTCCATGGCATTTAAACATCAATATCACATGGTTTTGATCTAAAACTGTATAAACCATTATCTAAACAATCTTGTTTAAATTTAAATAAACCATAACTCAAGCATATCATCATCAAACATCATATATATGAATTTAAACTTAAATCCCAAACATATATTTAACAAATAGAAACAGAAATTATTATCCACCTTAATCTTTGATAAGGAAAATGGATTGAGATGAGTTTGATTTCTCCTTTTTACTTTCTCTTCTTTTTCTTTAAGTTTTCTCTTCTTCTTTTCTTTTTAATGGCCGGCCTGATCTTCTTTCCTTACGTTTTTATTTTTGTAAGAAAATGAATATGAGTGTGTATGGCTTAAGGGTAAACACACACACACACACATATTTATATATATATAAAGATAAGGTTAGGTGTAGTTAAATCCCATTATAACCTTACAAAATTTAATTACTCTATAAACCAATCTTTAGCCCAATTAAAATAATAAGCACGACCACTTAAATTTATTCAAATCTCAATCTCTTTATCACTTAACATTTACATTATTCTATTTAATTTACCTAATTAAATATTTTGAATAATGTTATTTAAAATTAGGGGTGTTACATGTGAACATGTCAAATCAATCAGGGCGATCTTGGTGGTTGATTTTGTTTATAAATACCAAAGCTTACGCAGTCAGAAAGGGATCTTAATTTGGTGATCTGACTTTTGCACTTAAACCCTATCAAATTCGTACCCGAATGGTTTGAATCCTGAGTTGTAATCCTCTTGTAAAAGCAAAAAGTAATCAGTAACAAAGCAAATAATGGACGTAAGTTATCGATTTTGGCCAAACCAATATAAATTTTTGTATTATACTCTCTTTTATTTCTTAATTCTTTTATAATTTTTGTTCATCTTTTGATTGGGTGTTTGTTCTAATTTTGGAGAAAACAAATAAAATATGATTTTACTTAGTAACTAGATTGGATCTAGTGAAATCTATTAGACTTCATAGGCTCACTATGATCCAAATAGGAATTATCTTTTGAAATCCACCTATTTCACCTGTTGCATACCGATTGGGTTCCTTCAATAACAACAAGGAATTCCTCTTGTTACAATAGGTGTTTGTCATGACCATGTATGTGCTCCGGTGGACATTAGGATATTCGGTCGTGGCATTAACACTAGAGAGTACAATTCAATGGCCACATCCATCACAGTCGATGAAGCGTGTATGTATGGAGATGTGAGAGAGTTCCAAAACTTTAGCACGGTCCCTGTGATAATATCAACTGTGCATATTCTTTCCTCCAAACATGCACCTGATGTTCTGCTCTTCTATCTACATCTGTCAGGTTCTGTCTAGCACTTGGTTAGCATTGTCTCTATTATTCGTAGCATACCTTATAGTTCGTCTTGCATCAATTCTTCTATGTAGTTATCATGCAACTACTACGCAGCTGATATGCATCTTGTAAAGATCTAGTTATGCATTTGTTGTGTATGCTCCATTTGCACGTTCTGGCTTCTTCCTTATTTGCTTTAGTTCCTCTACCTGCATGCATTAGTTTCCCCTACATGTACTACTAGTCTTCTCCACCCCTTACTACATCATATAGGCTACGAATCGTCTTTTTGATTTGCTCCAAATTGATTCTCATTTGCTTCGGATGTGCTTCACACCTATCATCAAATTCGATTATGTTTCAACTTTATATGGCGACACCTGCAATTTTAATGAAATTCCATTCCATCCTACATACGTTTGCCTTGTTGTTCATGCTTTAGTTCAATTTTTCTAGCATTTCAACTCTAGTGTCCTATTGCTAACTATCTTTTACGGCTGCCCTCTACTATACTTAGCTATGTGTCACATTTTGTTTTTTATAGTTGCACATCTTCAATTTTTTATGCCTTGATTATCCAGTTGATGATCTATTTTGATAACATCATGTTATGTGTTCCTCATTTGGTTTTTGGGCATTCCTCGTATAACTTATCTTGTATTTACCACCTCATAGGTTTGTTGGTAGCTTTCTAACAAAAAACAACAATTCTCGAGTGCTCTTCTCGGGTATAGGATGACTCTTTCTTTAAAAGAAATAAGCATGATATGGAAGGATGTGATAGGGATTAGATTTTGTTTGCTTGTTTTAGATAGGAAAATGAAGATTTTAAAGGAGGGAAGAATAAGAAACGAAGAAGAATAAGAAAAAAAATAACAAAGAGCAAAGATTAAGATTTTAAGTTTTCGTATCCATGACATGTCCAAGTTTAACATAAATAGTCATACAATTCGTATAAGACAAGATTTGCAATAGATCCACTCGTGGATTGAAAATTGACAGAACTAAAGGATAAATTTATATAACAAATTACTTATTGAATACACGTTAATCGCTTCAATTTCTCTCTGGAATATGTATAGATTAATCTAGAAGTTTGTGATCAATTCTTTTGTTTCTCTTGGACCATGTCATTTCTCTTGTGAGTTATATGTCGAATTCTTATGCTTGTCATGATCTTGTCTTACAACATGACCATACCATTACTTTGTATCATGATGTTTCACAAGGATTTGTTTTTTAAAACAAACGTATGGTTCCAAATTTCACTATATAAAGAGGGTTGTTACCCAAAACGTCATATTTTCTTATTCTAATATCATTGTTTGTACCAAAATTGGGCACAACACTCTTCAGATGTGTTTGAAGAGATAAAATGAAGAATATAAATAGAAAAAGAGGAAAATCTAACAAACACACCAATAATAAGCAAGAAAAGCACATAGAAACACACAGATTTAGAGTGGTTCGGCGTATGGCCTACGTCCACTATGAAATGATTGACTTTATTGATTTTTGCTTGCTGATTACAACGTGTTACAACAGTAGAATTCGAGTACAATAGTGATTTCGGTAGAGTCTGGACGTCGAAGAGCCAAAAGTCCTTTTTCAGCAGTCCTGGGCTGCTATTTATAGGCTTAGGCTGCAAATATCCCGCTCAGATCTCGGAAGACCTCTTCTCTCACATGAGTGGGCCCACGCGATCGATCCCTGACCGTTTGGAGTCGATCCATGATCGATGCGAATGCAATTCGTATCAATCAGGATTTAGTCCAATCGTGTCGGGATTGATCATGAACATTCCTGAAGATGTACGCAAGCGCCTGTGAAAATTTGGTGGCATTTGGACTTGTAGATTTTGAGTTATGATCGATGCAAGTTTGGATTTATTAAACGCTGCTGAGTTCGCATTGCTCCACTTCTCATTGATCTGTTCATATCGCTTATGGGCACGTGCTTGCTAGTTGACGTGGCGCTTGCTTTTTGGATCGATCCACTTTTTATGCCGAGTGACCGAGTCTTCCACTTGAATGTGTTTTCTTCGAATCGATCTTGTGCATTCCACTTCGTATCGATCGTCTGTGCTCCACTTCGTATCGATCGCCTGTGCTCCACTTTGTATCGATCGCCTGTGCTCCACTTCGTATCGATGGGAGGTGTTGATTTTGTATTGATCTGTGGCCGATCGATACGAAGCATGCTTGAAACTGGATCGATACGAAATGGACTACCGTGCCACTGCTGATGGATATGAAGTGGATGGTTGTGAATGGATACGAAGTGGGTCAATCCCGATGGATACGAAGGAAGCCGCTGTTGATGGATTCGAACGAAACCGATGCGAAATGGATTTATCGATCGATACGAACGAGTTTATTTTCTTGGCTTGCATCGATCATAACTCAAAATCTACAAGTCCAAATGCCACCAAATTTTCATAGGAGCTTGCGTACATCTTCAGGAATGTTCATGATCGATCCCGACTCGATTGGACTAAATCCTGATCGATACGAATTGCGTTCGCATCGATTATGGATCGACTCCAAACGGTCAAGGATCGATCGCGTGGACCCACCCACGTGAGAGAAGAGGTCTTCCGAGATCCAAGCGGGATATTTGTAGCCTACGCCTATAAATAGCAGCCCAGAACCTACTAAAAAGGACTTTTGGCTCTCCGACGTCCAGACTCTGCCGAAATCACTATTGTATTCGAATTCTACTGTTGTAACACGTTGTAACCAGCAAGAAAAGATCAATAAAGTCAATCATTTCATAGTGGACGTAGGCCATATGCCGAACCACTCTAAATCCATGTGTTTCTGTGTGCTTTTCTTGCTTATTATTGGTGTGTTTGTTAGATTTTCCTCCTTTTCCATTTATATTCTTCATTTTATCTCTTCAAACACATCCGAAGAGTGTTGTGCCCAATTTTGGTACAAACACTTTGGTGCTTTCACTGAGAAAACCTAGTTTTTCTCATGCTCGTTGGATCTACTATCGATATCGGGTTGCGTAAATCTTAGAAGAAGATCCAGATTTCAAGTTTAAAGTTCTTCCATCCACAGATTTGCATCAAGTCTAGGAAAGAGCTTCACTATCCGTCATGGTTAACACTAGGACTATTTCAGCTACCGCAGATCCAGAAGGATGGTACAGACAGAACCCCGTACAACTACCTCATGCCGATCAGAATGTCGCCGGACCATTAGATCCGCAAGGCCCTATCACCGGGGAAGAATTGAAATTGCTAATGCAAGAGCTTACTCAAAGCCACCAACAGCTTACTCAGCAACTGCGTGCCAACGCAGAACTGACCAATCAACTAAACCGTCAAAGACGAAGGAGATCTAGAAGGGATCAGGCTTCCTAGTCATCCACTGAAAGTTCAGCCTCTTCTAACTTTAATCATAGATCCACGCGCCCACGGCTGGATGGAAGTTACACACAAGCCACTGGGCATCAGCACACATTGAATCTTGGGAAACCGAGAGTTGGCCCGTCAACCAGCCATCAGACTGGACCCTCCTCGCGAGGAGGTGCTGCCCTATATCACATTACCGACAATCGCACTACCACTGCTACTGAATTGGGAGTTGATGCTCGGAATCGAATGGATCCGACCCACCGCCAACGCAACCATACTCCTGAGCCTTATGTCCCTGAAGACATAGAACCAAGGAGGCGAGACATGAACCGTCGACCGCGACCGGCCCGTCCTCGCATTGTGGAACCCGACCACACCTTAGCCCAGCATGCTCAAAATGTTCAGATGCCGGAAATTCCGACGATGATCCGTCAAATGATCCGTGAAAGTCAGGGTCTTACTAACGATGACTGGGAATCTCCCGGAGTCATACCCCTTTCACTGACGATATACTCTATGCTGAACCATCTCGGCGATTCAGGATGCTGACTCTACCTGTTTATGAAGGGAGCTCTGATCCCAATTAGTATATGTTAAAGTATGAATGGTTGATGAATGCTACACGAGCCGATGATGTGGTCAAGTGCCGAAGCTTCCTGATTTCCCTAGGGGGCATAGCAACTATATGGTTTACCCGTTTACCGCCTCGATCTATCACGTGTATTGACCAGTTGGCAACAAAGTTTATTGAGCAGTTCCGCATGCATGTCACAAGGCCGAAAGATGTCAATACTTTGTCTAGTGTCACTCAAGCTCCTGGAGAGACATTCAGACGTTATCTGGAGAGATTTCATGCTGCATGCGCTGAGATTAGTAATCCCAACGATAACTCAATTCTGATGGCACTAACTAAGGGGATCGATCCCAATTCCGAGTTCGGCAACTGGTTGGCCAAAAAACCTCCTGCGTCATTAGATAGTTTCTATTCCAAGGCAGCCCAATTCTTGAGAAGGGAGGATGTGAAACAGTCTAGGAAGAAGGATGACGCAGGACCTAGTGTGGAGAGAATCCAGAGCAATGTTGCTGTTAAACAAATCAGGGGGAGTTCTGGAAAGGTACAACTGAATATACAGAATAAACAGAATCAATACAAAGGGAATGGAAATCAAAACAGGAAACGGGATCAGAATCGTGGGCCGCGACGTAGGGCCCCTATGTTTGATAATTATACCCCTTTGAATACGTCGTTGGAGAATGTGTACTTATAGACTTGCAATACTATTTAGTATAAGAAACCTACTTCGAAACAGTCATCGAAAAAACAGATTCAGACAGGAAAGTTTTTAGATTTCATGATAGCTATGGCAATAACATGAATGAGTGCCATCATTTGCAAGATATTATTGAGAAGTTGATACGTGAAAGAAAATTGGAACAGTTTGTGCGGGCGCCGCAGTCCGGAGGTGCGGGCCCATCGAATCAGAACGATGTGCCAAATCAGGCGAGACAAGAGGAACCCGCTCGTACTGATAGGAGGTTGGTGATAAATACTGTTAGTGGTGGTCCACATCCAGCAGATCGGAGCTGGAGGGAAATGGAGTCGTATGCCAGCTCTATCAGGCATGCAGGCTTTGAATGTTGTAGTAATTTGGAAGATGGGGCACCGGCCAAACAACAGAAAATGATGGCTGACGACGTCGTGTTTCGAGACCGGGATGCCGATAGAGTCGAAGCCCCAACCATTGATCCACTTGTCATTTCAGCTCAAATAGGTCCTGCTTGGATGAAGAGGATCCTAATGGACAGTGGAAGTTCAGTAAATATATTGTTTAAGCGAGCTTATGATCATATGAAAATGGAAGCAAAAGATCTGAGGCCTTGTCAGTACCGCATCCATGGCTTCAATGGAAGTGCGACTATACCCATTGAAATGGTGGAGCTACCAGTGGAATTGAGAATTGCAGAACGTCGGAGAGTCTGGATATTACAGTTTGTTGTATTGGACATAGACTCGCCATACAATGCTTTTTTGGGCCGACCGGCCCTAGCCGAGTTTAGGGCTGCCATTGCCCCTTGGTGTCTGACTTTAAAATCCCCTACCGACAATAGAGTCGGAGTTGTTCAGGGAGACCAGGCCGCTAGACGAGCCTGTTATGTTGCTGAGCTGCGAGAGGCGTAGCGAAAAGAAAAAGGAAATGGTGTAGAGGAATCTCTCTACGTCTGCTTTGCGGAAAATTGACAGCTAACGCCTAGGCCTAGGCCCGAGCACCCCAACCAATTCCCAAGGGATCTTGACCCAAGAGATACTGAAAGTGAAAACGAAAGTAAAGACAGTCAATCTTCCCCGACCGAGCCGACAATCGATGTTCCGATCGACGATAGTGACGATTCTAAAATGATAAAGATTGGATCTCAGCTAAGCCAACAAATGCAAGAGTAATTGGTTGAATTTCTCTGGGCAAATCTCGACGTGTTTGCCTGGACACATTCTGACATGTGTGGAATTTCCCCGGACATCGCAAGCCACACATTGAATATTGATCCACGGCATGTCCCGGTCAAGCAGAAAAGGCGCAGTATGGATCCAAAGGAGCAGGTTCATTTCAAAATCCACTGACAAATGCATTCCCTTCTTCGATCTGATCAGAAAAGGGAAACGGAACTTTGAATGGACAACGGAATGTGAGGGTGCATTCCGAGCACTGGTTCAACATCTCTCTACACCACCCATTCTGTCAAAGCCTATTAATCACGAGAGGTTGTACACCTACTTGGCGGTGTCAGAAAATGCAATTAGCACTGCCTTAGTCCGGGAAGAAGATCGGATACAAATGGCTAATATATTACATTAGCAAGCGACTGACCGGGGTAGAGAGAAATTATCCGAAGCTGGAAAAGTTGGCTTATTGTCTTGTTATTGCCTCGAGGAAGCTCCGTCTGTATTTCCAGGCTCATCCTGTCACCGTTTACACCGACCAGCCGTTACGACAGGTCCTTATGTGGCCTAAGATGTCTGGAAGGTTACTCAAGTGGAATATCGAGCTAAGTCAGTTTGACATTACTTACACTCCAAGGCGAGCCATTCAAGGACAACTCCTAGCAGATTTCATAGTTGAATTCACTATCCCGGAGTACTTGCCCGAGACCAATGAATCTCCCAAGTATGTCTGGAAGCTACATACTGATAGTGCATCAAATGACCGCTGCTCAGGTGCCGGAGTTGTACTTGAAACTCCTGAAGGCCGATCGATATGTTATGCCTTAAAGTTCGATTTTCTTGCGACTAACAACTAGGCCGAATATGAAGCCCTGCTCGCCGGATTAAGACTTGCCAGAGATTTAAGAATCATTGTTGTGGAGATTTATTGTGATTCACAATTGGTCATGTGTCAAGTTCGGGGAGAGTATCAAGCAAAAGACCGAAGACTGGCTGCTTGTCTTGCTCGAGTTCAAGAAATATTGGATCGGTTCGATTATTATGCCATTTATTGCATACCGCGAGAACGCAATTAGAAGGCCGATTCCTTAGCAAAGTTAGCTAGTACAGGTGAGGCACAACAAATGGGAATCATTCCCGTGGAGACATTATCTTCCCCTAGCATCGATCAGATGGAAACAGACTGGGTATTGAAGTCATTCCCGATAAGGAGTCATGGATGACTCCGTTCAGAAACTATCTCGAGCATGGGACCCTACCGGAGCGTAGGAGTGAAAAGAGACAAGTTCTTTGAAAAGCTTCGCGGTTCACTATCCAGAATGGAGTCATGTATAGAAGAGGGTACTCTATTCCTTTACTCTGGTGTATCGCTCACGATGAGTTCAAACGAGTATTGCATGATGTACATGAAAGAGAATGTGGCGATCACACCGGGGGGCAAGTTCTTGCCAAGAAAGTGCTCCGATATGGATACTATTGGCTGACTGTAAATCAGGATGCATTGGATTACGCCCGAAAATGTGACAAATGTCAGAAGTACGCTCGAATTCCAAGAGCCCCACCTACCAAAATAACCCAGATGGTCAGTCCATGACCGTTCGCAGTATGGGGCATTGACATTATTTGCTCTCTACCTCTAGCCAAAGGTGGTGCGAAGTATGCCATTATCGCAGTTGATTACTTTACCAAAATGGGCAGAAGCTGAACCCCTTGCTACAATCACGACAAAGAAAGTGATCAACTTTGTAGTGCGCAACATTATCTGCTAATTTGGTCTCCCACATACCATCATCACAGACAACGGAGCCTAATTTGACAGTGTTGAATTTAAGAATTTCTATCAACGGTTTCACATCCAGAAGAAATTCTCCGCAGTTGCACACCCTCAAGCGAATGGACAGGTTAAAGCTGTTAATAAAGTTATAAAGTATGTTCTGAAGAAACGACTGGAAAAGGCCGGGGGAAAATGGGTCGATGAACTTCCTATGGTCTTATGGGCTTATCGGACAACCCACAAATCCGCAACTGGCCACACTCCATTCTCTCTTTCTTACGGTTCAGAAGCCATTATTCCAGTCGAGATGGAAGTACCTTCTCATCGCGTGACATATTATGATCCGAAGACAAATGCTATATTACTTGCCGAATCTCTGGATTTATTGGATGAGAAGCGAGAAGAGGCTAATTTGAGGGCAGCCGCGTACCGAAGTCGAGTCGCCCGATTGTACAATGTCAAGGTCCGGCCCCGAACCTTTGAACTCGGTGATCTCGTCCTCAAGAGAATTTATTTGGTTCCTTCACATATGAAGCCAACGTGGGAAGGGCCATATGTTATCGAACGAAAGCTCGGAGATGGCACATTTAAGTTATCAACCGTTGACAGTCTCACTCTGCCGAGAGCCTGGAACAACGAGATTCTTCGTTGCTACTACACATAACAGGCTCTGTTTATTTATTCAGTCTACTTTTCATTTGCAATTTGTTTATGCATTTTGAAATTTGAACGTGTAATAAGGCAACTGACTTTGCCGTATTTTCTTATTTCAGCAATAAAATGCAATCTCTTCGAGCCAGAGATGTGATTTATTTGAAATACGACATATGACCATCACTATGCACAGAGAGCTAAGTTCCACCATACGGTGGGATTTATTCAAATAGGGAGTGACTGTGATACGACTGGTCACTCACAAAGTGAAACCCGAGCTTGGGGACAAGCTATCACAATAAAGACAAAAAAGGATTGATACACGACAATCCTCTAACTAACTCCAGATTCCCAGAGTGCGAACTGGAAGTATAAACTTATAAATGCAGTTTCGAAGAGGGTGTATCCGTCCATCTAACGACTTCGCCCGTATTCAAACCAAGTTCGAGGAGGATGGACCCGTCCATCTAACGACCTCACTTGTTAACTCAAGGTAGATGTGAGTCGACCATCCACAATCCTGATAGATCCGTCGTTCCCGGAGTGCGAACGAAATCCTAAAGCCTAAACAAATGTGACTGACCATCTGTCGGCCAACTCTAGATTCCCGGAGTGCAAGCTGGAGTATAAACATAAATACCAAATGGGTGTAATTGATCACCCAACAACTAACTCTAGATTCCCAGAGTGCAAATCGGAGTATAAACATCTACTAACTCCGGATTCCCAGAGTGCGAATCGGAGTATAAACATTAAATAACTTTGGATTCCTAGAGCGTGAACTGGAGTATAAACATCGACTAACTCTAAATCCCTAGAGTGCAGATTGGAGTATAAACGCAAGCCGGATGTGACTAACCACCTACGAATCAATCTAAGACCCCAGAATGCAAACGAAGTTATGAATATCAAACGGGCGTGACTGACCGCCCATAAAATAACTTAAGTCCCCGGAGCGCGGATGTATCTCAAAACCTTGTACAAGTGTGACAGACCACCGATCTACAAGTGCAATCCCCGGAGTGTGGATACGATCGCCAATAGACGAGCAAGTGTGTTTTTACCACCTGAGCTCGTCTTGTTTCAATTCTGCTTCAGCGAAGTTTAGCTCGATGTATTAAAAGCAATCAACGATTGTTAACCAATCTTTTCAACTTATCCCCGGAACTGGGGGCAGAACTTAAGTGTCAGCCACTGATTGGGACAGTGCAATATCAAAATTCGACTTAGCGCTCGATCGCGACCCGAAACCGTGACTCCGAAACTTAGCAAAACCCGGGTCCGATTTAAAGACTGAAACTCCACAAGTGTATTGAATGAAAGTTCGAATGCTGAAGCACTTTAACAAATGAACGCAAATTGAGCTAGAGATAATATGAAATTTTATTTCAATTATTCTTTGGAAGAAAAAGGGTAAGTACAAAACTATACCAAAAGTCCTACTAGCAGGGGTCGAGCCTGCATCTATACACGGCCTACAAAAAGAAAACAAAAGTAGATTCCTATCTATCTACCAAAAATGAGCCGAAAAGACATATCCATTCTTTCTTTTTCCTAGGTTTCTTCTTCGGCGTTGACCCGCTGGATTCGCCGCTTGGTTTCCTCTTCGAACCCTTGCCTTTTGGCGGCTGATCTCCAGTTGGGGGCATTATGTTAATTTCCTCCTCCGAACTCAAGTGAATAGGAATGCTTCCCGAAGGCGGAGTCGAAGGGATAGGATCAATGTTAGCAGGCGGAGGAGGCACACTTGTATCAACGACCGTTCCTCCCGGGGAGATCATCCGCAAAGGAGTTGGGCTAGGTCCCGCCATTCCACCTCCAAAGCCACTGCCCCCGCAGCTGCTTCCAACTCGGCATTGATTTTAGCCAGTATTTCCTCTTCGTGAATTGTTTGAGCATCATCGGAGACGTTAGTAGTTGGGCTCGAAGAGCTGGTCACTGGTGCGCCTCCATCCATGACAAATGGCAGATCGGCAAAGGGTCACTGTGATGACCGAGAACCTCCTCCATCATCTGTTCATCGAAAGTAAGTGTGCTCCCTTGTATCCCATTCGTAGGTGCAGTAGCCGTTGTCGTGGTCGCTTCCGTTATGATAGCCTCCTGCTTGTGATGCAACTCTTGGGTTACAGGAGGCATGACAGATGTAGTTCCTATCACTGAATAGAGACAAAGATAAAGTTGTTAGTGATTACTTCAAATAACGCTTCCCACTTTGAATGAGCATAAGAGATGTTCAGAGCACCTTCCTCAGAATGAGTTGTAGGCAAAACTGGAGCAGCTTCAGTGACGTGCTCGTGAACTGGAGATAACTGCGGTTGATCGGGATTATATGCACAGGCTGAGGATCAACCGCAGATGTAGATTTAGGCTGAGTTGGCACAAGGAATTCAGAACCCGCATCGTGGTGCTCAACACCAGAACCCTCTCCAGATTACAAATGTTGAGTGCCAAGTTTCTCCATTTCGTATGTGATCGTGATGTCATGGAGAACTTTCCTTTCATCTTCACTCAACACCCGGTTCTCCAGTTCGAATTCATCAGTTGCTTTAGCTTGGTGTTTTGCCTTCTCATCATCCACCAATCAGACCCAAGCATTATACAAGTGTGATGGATAGTTATCGAGCCAGGTCAGGTCTCGGTGTTTCAGAACATTAGCATTATATGTGACAAGGAGATCTTCGATATCAGCCTCTAACCTAGACTCTGCCATCTTCACTTCATTTTCAATCCTGGCCTCAGCCTCCTGAATTTTAAGTACTGCTGCATCCCTCTCATTCCGAAGCATCACAGCCTGCTCGCACACCTCCTGAGCAGCTTTGTTCGCATCGTCTTTCTCCTTGATGATTTCAGAAAATTTAGCCTTAAGCTCCTCAAGTTCCTTCAGCGCAGCATCCTTTCGGCCGCAACAGTGGTGTTTCGATGGCCCATCTCCTCAACCAAAGAAAAATGCATCTGTCGCATCCTTTCAATGGACTGATTTGCCTCATCGGCTTTCTTAGTGGCCTCTATTTCTGACTTCCTGGAAGATTCAGCCTCGTTGTTGAGCACTTGTATTATGCGGTCCTTTTGAGCGAGATCAGCTTCTAATTTTTCAATTACTTTTGCCTTCTCAAAGGCCACCGCCGATGCTTTATCCGCAGTCTTCATCCACTCCCTATATTGGTTGCAAACATCATGGATGTAATCGTGCACAGTTTGTTCCGCCTCAATTGGAATTCTCTTTAAATGTGGAGGGAAGATGAAGCCGTCAAAACAGATGTTTGGGAAGTCTTTTTTCAACTGGGCAATTTTGATTGCTCCTTCTCCAATAGGCTCGGTAATGGCTTGTTCAATGACAATTGGAGTTTCGGCCTCGGTTCTACCGCATTGTGGATTAGACCTGGGAGCTTGAGAAGGCGGTTTTTGGCATGGAGGCTCTAAGGATTGTTTCCTATGACCAGAGGGTGGTGTTGAAGCCCGAGGAGGTGGAGAGCGTGATCGGGAGCGATATATGTATTCTCTATCTCTATCCCTCTCCCTCTCATAACGTTCTTGGCTAGAATAACTGCGATCGCGGTCTCTGTCGGCTTCCCTCCTACGGGACTCATAGTATGAACTGGATGACTGGCGTGCACAGCGAAGGCTTCCTAACATAGATTCTCGCCTAGTCATCGTATCTGTAAAATAGAAAGAAAAGCAGAATCAGTGATCTCCAGAGATGAATAACTTATGATTGGAAATCGTGCAGTGCCGTGAAGTGTATGTATGCATGTGTTAAACCCCCCGACCAACCGGATATGTCGGTCACACTTGTAGGAACTGACTCGCTTAAATCTAAGGCACTTTGAAGCCCTTCCAATCTGGTGTCGTGTTGAAGCAACACATAGTCCGGAATTGGAATGTCGATGAGCCCTTCGAAAGGATTCTCTATTTGTGAGGGAGGCGCCTTCGAAATTCTAACACTGGAGGTTGGAAGGGACACGACTACGAATTTCCATCTCGTAGACTTATGACGCTTATGTGCTACTGCCTTGCCTTTTCTCCTTCCCTCTAAACCCTGAAAACTGCCAGAAGGCACGGAAACGGTCTCGTCGTCAGTGGGCGTTTTTTCTTCATCGCCCTCCTCAGCAATTATGATTTTAGGTGCTCTACGTTTAGTCCATCTCGTCGGGGCTGCCCTAAGTGGTCCCTCAAGTCTTATGCTCTAGTTTCGCTCGATCATCCCAACAATCCTCAAGTTTCTATCTGTGAGCGCTGAGTCAATTTCTCTCATCTCGCCCGGCACTTCCTGAAGAATCCGTACTATTTCTTTAAAGTTAGCACTTTCGGGATGCGTAATTGCAACTGTAAAGGAAAGAAGATATTAGTTTCAATGTCGGTTATGACTATCTCGTTAGCTACTGGGAAAATTGCAGCACTTTTGTCTGACTAACCACCGACTGGCAAACTCTGGAGGGCATCAGACATAGAACCACTCTGTCTTAAAGTAGCTAAGCCTGGTCCAGGATCCCGTCACCACTTGGCAATTCCTAACTTCCTCTAGAAACGTGAATGAAGGATTGTCTCCCCGACTCTTGACATTACACAAGTATCTTATTTCCTCCGAGTTGGGGGTCGAAAGAGATGTTCCATGAAAACAATGAATAGACCGTTCAGCAGTGCGTATCCATTTGGATGTAATTATGATGGAGCGATTCTAAAGAAAGCCAATACTTCTCGAATATACTGGTTGAATGGAGGAAGTGTTCCCGCTGTGCACGAATGTCGATTAAAGGCTGTGAATCCTTCCGAGGGAGCGTGTGGCCTGTCATTTGGCCCGGGTAGAAGAACGTCGTCTAATGGTAAACCGTGTCTTAAGCATATTCGCCCCAACATACCTTCGTAAATATTGGGTGGCATAGAATCTTGAGGATTCGCAATAAAAGTTGCTCCTGGCAGCTCGTCCGGAGCTGGACCTATTACTTCGGCTGCAATGGCCGACATCTCTATTATCGAAGAAGACGAGCTTTGAGGCTCCTGCTGCTATGAACTTGTAGATTTCATAACTAATCAACTCATCAAAAACCATCATTAGATGATAATAAGCCCGTGTGTTCCCCAGTGTGAAGTGCATGAGTGTGTTGTGCAGTGCAGTACTACATAATACTAAAAAGATTCTACAAAATTTGAGAAATGTTCAAACAACAAGACTTCGGAATTCAACTGGAGTGACCGTCATCGCTGACTGTCACAGCCGTGCCATCCAGACTTTAAAGACCGATCCGAGTTAAAGTTTGTTAAATTCAGTCAAGTTACAGTTCTATCGACGAGCTTCGAAAGGCAGTCAAACATGCGGTGAAATGGTTAAGTACAGTTATGCAGGGCAGAAGCTCGTCGGAGTCAAATATTCAAGCGTGCAAAAATTTCGTATCCATCACTATTCAAACTTGGATCGATCGGCAGAAGAGAAATTCGTATCGATCGGCGAAAGATCAATTCGTAACGATCAGAGAAAAGCAATTCATATCGATCAGTAGACCATCTTTGTATCGATCAGTAAATCATCGATTTGTGTCGATCAAGTGGTCGATTGCCCGTTCCAAAGTTCGTATCGATCAATGCATATCGATACAGATGCCATTGGTTATCAATCGATGCGAATGCCTACCATCCATCGATACGAAGCGGTCCCCTCAATCGATACGAAGTTGCATCATATCCGGATCGATACGAACTCATCCATCGCCCATCATCGATACAAATGCTGCCTTCATATCCCTCAATGCTACTTCTTCTCCAATCAACACGACTGCCATTACTTCCTTCCTCAACCAAGCTCCGGCTCAATTTCATCATAAATCGGCCATGTACGTGAATGGATTAGCAATTAGACTCAAATCTCGTCGTTATTAACGCGAATTCATTGATTAATTACCTAATTTCAACAGTTGGTTCAAGGGATTGGAAGTTTAATTCGATTTGAAGGCAAGAGCAATCTCTAATTCTTGGCTTTGTAATCGATACGAACGGCTGGCAGTAGAATGAAAACAAGTGGAAATTTCTCTAAGTACAAAAGCATTTATATGGATGGAAGACTAGGCATATGACGATTCGTCTCCCAGTGCGGAATGATCGGTTGGAGCGGTCTGTAATATCATCGATATGAACGGCTCTCTTCGTATCCTTCCATCCAACCGATACGAAATAACCAATTCGTATCTAGTGACCGATCAAAATGGTTTTAACATCATTGATACGAAGCTTCCTTTGTATCCATCCACGTCCTATTCGAGATGAAGCAATTCGTATACATCAAGCTATCGATACGAGGACAAATTTTCAACTTCTCACATCGATCCAGGAGAGGATCGACGCGAAAGAGATACTTTAAAAACAACCACCAAGCGTTGGTACAACTCGAATTTCACATCGATTCAGGAGAGGATCGATACAGAATGCGATAAAAAAAAAACGACAACGACTCGTGAACGTACGAACGTTAACGAGAGTCAGGTTAGCATACATGCGTATATGTTGGACTAATATTCAATTTTTAAAATTCACAGGAAGTGAATGCTCGCCTGATGACAGTTATAACAACAAACAACAGTTTGCTATCATTCGACACTCGGTTACAATAGTGCACAATACAACAATTGGCGGCCAATAATTCGTTATTTATATTACTAAAGATCCATCAAACGTTACATCTTTCGACGAAAGGACAACAACCGGTCAACAAGTCAGATAAAACTGTTCAGAATAAAGATTGCAGCTTTTCAAAGCACGTCATGTTCTCACAAGTCATACTTTGGGGGGAAAATGTTATCCCGCCTTTTGGCAAGGTCGTGACACCAAGAAATTAACTGGAAATCAAAGACAGTTCATCCCGGAAAACAGTTATACACAGGTTCGCTATGGATACTGGCAAATTTTGCCCGAGTCTGGATCGAGCCACAATTAACATGACACGACAATCAAAGCTATGAAAGGCAACGTTCCAAATTTCAAGTCAATCCGAGTTCATGTGCTCAAGATACCCATCGATACGAAGTGGAGCACAGGCGATCGATACGAAGTGGAGCACAGACGATCGATACGAAGTGGAATGCACAATATCGATTCGAAGAAAACACATTTAAGTCGAAGACTCGGTCGCTCGGCATAAAAAGTGGATCGATCCAAAAAGCAAGCGCCACGTCAACTAGCAAGCACGTGCCCAGAAGAGATACGAACATATCGATGCGAAGTGGAGCGATGCGAACTGAGCAGCCTTTAATAAATCCAAACTTGCATCGATCATAACTCAAAATCTATAAGTCCAAATGCCATCAAATTTTCACAGGAGCTTGCGTACATCTTCGGGAATGTTCATGATCGATCCCGACTCGATTGGACTAAATCCCGATCGATACGAATTGCGTTCGCATCGATCATGGATCGACTCCAAATGGTCAGGGATCGATCGCGTGGTCCCACCCACGTGAGAGAAGAGGTCTTCCGAGATCTGAGCGGGATATTTGCAGCCTACGTCTATAAATAGCAGCCCAGGACCTGCTCAAAAAGGACTTTTGGCTCTCCGACGTCCAGACTCTGCCGAAATCACTATTGTATTCGAATTCTACTGTTGTAACACGTTGTAACCATCAAGCAAAAATCAATAAAGTCAATCATTTCATAGTGGACGTAGACCATACGCCGAACCATTCTAAATCCATGTATTTCTGTGTGCTTTTCTTGCTTATTATTGGTGTGTTTGTTAGATTTTTCTATTTTTCCATTTATATTCTTCATTTTATCTCTTCAAACACATCCGAAGAATGTTGTGCCCAATTTTGATAAAAACAATCATTATCATTGATCAAAATATTAAACCCGCCAAATTTTCAGCAAAACATTGTTGTAATGATTTTAAACATGTTCAAAGAATAAATAGTCGAGTGAAATAACTTGAGTCATTAATGAATGAATTAAATTCCGGTAAAATATTATGGAAGAGTTTTTACTAAATTAAATTCTGGTAACTGATATTTAGAAATTATTGTTAATAAATTAAAAGACGCTACATAAAACAAAATAATCAGTAAATAATAAGTAGAAATAGGATAAGATGGAGAATACAGTCAGAAACGGGAACCAAATCCAGCGTATTAACCGCGTGTACTGATCAACAATCTCCTGCCTATATCTACGGCCTTCTTCCTCTCCCTCTTTCCTCACATTTTCACAAACAGCTTCCTCTGCATTTGTTATTCATAATTTTCTGTCTCATATTTTTTTTCCATTTTCTAAACCAAAAAAATCACAATTCGTTTTCTACCACACCTCTTTTCACCAAATTACAGTTGCCAACCTTTCATATTGTGAGAAAGGTAACGATTTTCCCCTAATTTTATCATTTTCATTTGGTTTTAAATAATTAGGTTAATGTCTGTCATGTTGCATTTATTTTATCATCGTTATTGTCACTGTTTTTGAATGGATCGTGCTTTTTGAAACGCATGAATGCTAGGATTGTAAATATGGTGTGCTTTGAATGGAAGAGATTAGAGATATGAATGAAGAGGGAATTAACTGCTTGTTATTTTCATGTTGTTACTTATTCAGGAAACTAAGTTATATAGGTGAATTGTATTTAGAGTTTGGGTGATTTATATTGGGTTTGTGATTGATGCGAATATTGAAGCTACCTCTACTGTCCTCGTTAAATGATTTTTCAATTTTTTTTTGGAGGGGATCTATGATATCCTGTTTATATTTCTTGACCTTCTTCAGTTTGCAATGATTAAGATTAAAATGGGTAAATTTTGTATCCTCTTTTTTGTCCTTACTATTTCATTTTCTTTATATATAGGTATATTCATATTCTCAATAGCTGATGGTTATGTTACATGAACTTTATAGTCGATTATGATTATAACATGGAGTGTTTTTTATCATTTGAGGATCATTGTAGGAAAAAATAGGATAGTTTGGATGAACCTAAGCTCTGGCTTATAGATTATCCTGCTCTTGCTGTGCTAAAAAGGAATAAAAGTGGTCCTTCTAATCAATGGCTATAATGGAAAATAACATTCAATGAATTATGACAGTTTTGTTTTCCACTAATGTTTACATGAATTTGTGGTAACATTGCCTGTAAAAAATTATATGCCTTGCTAACGGTTGGAAATTTCACATCACAGGTTGGTTCTTTTTGGTCATTCTTTTCTGTTCTCATTCTTATCAAGAAATAATAATTTTATTGGAACAACTTTTGAACCATTTCCTCTTTGTATAATAATTGTAAAATTCGTTGCTTTCTTGCATATATAGTTGGAAAGAACTGGATACATTAGCTAGGAAAAAGTATCATCCTACCTTAAAGATTTGTTTTTATTTTCTGATGTTGATTGATAACCAATGTTACAAATGATTTCTATTTTTAATATTTCAGGTTCGAATTTAAAGACGGATCAAGCAAACATCATATTTCTTTTCCAATCACTCTGGCCGTCTCTGTGGAAAAATCTTCTCGCACCTTGAGAAAGGTGTGGGCTTCATTTCATGCTTTATTTTTTCCTATTTATTCATCCATCCAGATCTCATACACCCTCCATCTTTGCTTCTCCCGATTGATTGAAGGATCTCCCATAGATAACGGCTAACTACCTTTGTGTAATTTATACTTGTTACAATCCTCCTCTATTTGTAAAATTAGATTTTAGTGTGTTCATAAGAACAAAAATCATACAAGATGTTGTTTGATTGTTTCTTTCCACTAATTTCTTCAAAGAAGAAATCAAAGGATTTGGGTAGGATTTCAGACCTAACGAAAGGAGAAGCTAATGCAAAACCTCGAGTGGAACCTATTGATATTATCAAGGAATCAGAGGTGAAAATCGTTACCAAGGAGGTAACTTTTGAAGGCTTGCTTCCTGAACCAAACCCTACAAAATGTGAATTGAATATACTTTACTCCACGGTAACTGATACTGCCTATGAAGGAGGAGACGAGCATGAAGAAATCCTATCCATGAAAAGGGTCTACTCTGATACAGATCTACAGGCGAAAGAATTTGTTCATTTAACCCAAGAGTCAGTAGATAACCAGTGGGAAAACAGTGAGGGGGTCACACCCGAATTACAACAAATCCAATCCGGGCATGTCAGTGACCCGGGCATGGGTCCCAAAACCGCATTATCGGGTTCACCCGTATTGAAAAGATCGTGCTCAAACATAGAGAGTAAAACAAGGAAACCCAAGAAGTTAGCTTCTCCTACGAAGTCACATTCCTATACTGATTTGGTGAATGTAGGAATCGATAACAATTCCTTCTTTAGAAACCAAGACAGTCCTTTGTCTGCAAAAAGCAACTGCAGTGCCGATAGAGTAATGTTAAAGAAGCGGTCTTCCAGTCAAGTATTGCCTTCTAGAAGCAGGAAGGTGTGGTGGAAGCTTTTTCTATGGAGTCATCGCAATCTTCATAATTCATCATCTTTTTCAAAACCTTCGATCCCGAAATCAGTATCTCATCACCATCAAGCTGGTTACTCTTCTGATACTCTCGAGCCAACCCAAGACCTTCAGAAGAGGAAGCAGAAAACGATGGAGTCTGGGAATCAATGGGTTGCCTTTGCTATGGATTATGCCTCACCCTATGATAGAATCAATGCATGGGTTCATAGCATAGAGGAAACTGAGCCTTGTGCATATAATGATGGAGATGACATGGATGAGACGGAGGATGATTTGGTAATTTCTACACGAGAGGTTGGAGAATCTTCCGGAAAGAATCATTCATTGCATGGAAGCAAAAAAACAGCAGATGAGGTCATGCAAGCTAACCATGTGATAAAATCTCTCAATACATTGTCATCTGTAGCTCACATTTCTGGTATGGGACTGAAAGTCATCCCTTCCATATCGGCTTTTTCTAGCCTCAGGTCAATTAACCTGTCTGGAAATTTATTAGGTATGGTTTGTTTTATGTGCAGTTTGTCCATAATGTTTGAGCAAACTGAGAATAACGCAGAATTCTCTATGTTGCTGCTTAGAATGAACAAAGTACCGCTGATGGGCTAATATTAGTATTAACCCGCAGAGGCAATTTGGTTTTCCGCATGCAATAATGCAGAAAAATCTGTGTTATTGACTCAGAAAGTTTTTTCTGTAAATATTCTTCACGTTATAATGCTAATGTTTTGTTCCTTTTTATCTACAGTTCAAATCAATCCTGGATCTTTGCCCAAAGGACTACATACATTGGACTTGTCTAGGAACAAGATCACGACAATTGAAGGGCTTAGGGAGTTGACAAGGTTGCGTGTTCTTAATCTTAGTTACAATCGAATTTCACGGATTGGTCATGGTGAGTATTGATATTTCATTACTCAGCTATTCACCTTCTGTTTGACCACATTCCTAAAATGCTTAGCAATATCAGCACACTAGAATGGAAATAAGCTAAGAATTTTTGAATATTGCCTGTTCAGTTAACCTTCTAATATGAGTTCAGAGTTCTAGAAACATGTGAGAAAGACAATTTTCCATGAAAGATACTTGGATGTTTTTAAAAACATGCATGTACCTATCTTCCACCCTTATACATAACGTTTGTGAGCACATTTCAGTTTCGTTGCATTATCAAATCCGGGACCTGATGGTGAAACTTAATGAAACATGGCCAAACATTCCTCAATCCCCATATAGTCCAATCTTAGCATGCCATGATTTATGTTGTTAGAGAAATATTTGTCCATCACATTTTAATTGTCTTCAGTTTGATCATGTTTCTGAATTGCTTTGCAATATCTTTCAAACTATTTCATCTTTTGCACATGGAGATAGACTTTAGAGTGTTCGCCTTTGAATATTGCTAATCATTCAATATGACTTATTGTTTTAGAAACGTGTGAAATTCATTCGGTATAGGTATTGCTTATTTCCCTGAAAGATGGCATGAAAAAAACATTATTCAAAACAAGTGGTTATCTGCTATTTGATAATTTCCAGGTCTTATTAATCCAGGCACCATTTTTGAAATGTAGATAGGTCATATATTCACTATGGATAACTCCATTCCAGAAAACAAACAAACAAATCTACAACATGATGGTTGCTTGATCTAATATTATATCAGTCTGTGGTCCTGAGAAATATTATGAGCTTGTGACAATCTCACTTAACACGTCTGTACCTATCATCTTCCATTATCAAGGAGGTTTGTGGTCACATACATTGTTATCAAAAATCTTAAAATCGTAGGATTTAAATCCCGTTTTGGATTGGATCAGATCTCTCATGTTCCGATTCGATTTACATTCCGATTCAAGCTCATTTAAAATCGCAGTTGAGAAACATCTACATACTTATATATTCAACATGTTATTTGAATCAAGATTTCCAATTCTATTGTTTTTTTTTTAAAATAAAATGAAACAGGAGAGAAAACTAATTTTTGAATTTAGATGTAAAAATTCAAAATCATAATCAATTTTAAAGTGTGTACAAACCTTAAAATACAGACCTTTTAAACCATCGATTTACAGTTTAAATCCTGTTTCGATTTAAAATTGAACTTTACGATTTACGATTTAAATCTCGTTGTGGTAGCCTGCATTATCAAAGTTGCGACCAGATGGAAAAATTATCGGTTGAAGATACTTGACAAACCACCTTAAGAACTATATAATCCAAATTTTGTTTAGAGTTCATCCATTGTTTTTTACCAATAGAGTTTCTATCTACTTGTCCAAATTCATTGTTGAACTTCTACTTTGGTTTCAACTGGGAGCCCAATTTGGCATCAACTTATTTTAAATCTTATTAAAAGGCGTTTTGAGGAGTAACTTTTAAGTGTTTTTGAGTTAATAATAAAAAGTAAGAATGTTTGGATAGATATGTTGAAATTGTGATGAAATTTAGTTGTAAATTTTGAAATAAGTTAAAAACAAATATTTGTTGCTTATGACTTAATTAACTTAATTTGCTACTTCTAAGTTAAAAAAATTAAGTCGTGGCCAAATATTTCAAATTATAAAGTAACTTATTAGCTACTTTTGCTACTTATAAACTACTGCCAAAACTCTCGCTAAAGCACGTGATTCAGTTCCATGTAGTTCCACCTTTATCCATAAGTTTATGATCATAGGTATGCTGCATTATCAATACTGTGACCGGATGAAGAAATTACTGGTTGATGATAACAAACCATTACATTAAATCCCATCTGATCCAGATTTAGATCTGGGTTCATCTATTCATGTGGACTAGTAAAATTTTAATCTAACATTCCAGATCCATGGTCGAAGCTCTTGTCTGGTTTTAACTAAAATGGGTATCTAATTAATTCTAATCCAATCTAATTGTGTCAGGATTTATATTGTTAAACCCCTTGTTTTGACAAATGTAAAATGTAGTCTTTTATATTTTTACAGATCCGTATGTTATCGGTCTTCAAATGCGAGATTGTAAGTGATATTAGTAATGAGCTATAATATACACATGTCAATAATATCTTCTTTCTACCTCTATTTTATTTACTTATTATCATCGGTCAACAAAGTATTGCTGAGTGAAATGTTGATTTTCAATCAGCAGAGTATATGCCCAACGAAAATGCTTGTACTTTCACTTTTGTAAATTTTGGTCTACATAGAATGGTTTTCAAAACAGGATTCGAACTATCAATCGTTAACTTTTTACTTTAAATCAAAATTAGATTTAAATGGTGAATCACACATTTAGAAGACTTGGTTTATATGTTTGTATGCTAGAAATTTTGCTTCACGTACGTTTTTAGTTTGTAAAACAGTGATTCTTCGTTTCATAATTATAATTTATATTTTAAAATTGATATTGACATATGAGCTTCTACATTTAAATTTAAAACTTAATCTTCCTTTTTCATTTATCCTTTATTCTACATAGAAAACAATGAAATTCGAATTGTATACCCAAATATCTTGATGTATTTTTTCTATCAACGCGGATTGAATAATTTCTTTTCAGCTACGATTTTGATTGAAACGGGATTCATTTGGTATAGGTATAAACATAGTTCGGTATAGGTATAACATAGATATAGATAATTATCCAATCATTCGATTTAAAACGGGATTCAAAAACCATATTTATATTATTAGAGAACTATTTATCCATCATATTTTCGCTTTGCTTCAGTTTGGTCACGTTTGAAAATGTTTAGCAATATCTTTCCAAATACTTAATGTTCTGCACAGAGAAGTAGACTTTAGAGCACATCTTTGAACATTGCTAATCATTGAATATGAATTTATTGTTTTGGAAGCATGTGAGAATCATTCTGTATAGGTATGGCATTGTTCCTTGAAAGGTACATGAAAATCCTAGAGTGCTTCTAGTAGTTGTATTATAATTATCTGCGGTCCACAAAAAATATTATGAGCTTGTGACTTACTCACTTAACATGTCTGTACCTATCATCTTCCCTTATCCATAAGATTTATGCTCACATATAGTTTTGTTGCATTATCAAAGTCGGGACCAGATGGTGAAATTATCGGTTGAAGACACTTGACAACAACTTTAATCCCTATCTAATCCAATTTTCTTTAGAGTTCACCCATTGATTTGGACTAATATATTTTCGATCCAGTTGTCCAATTCCATGGTTGAGCTTCTACTCTGGTTTCAACTAAGATCCCATATGGCTACAACTTACTTTAAATTTCATTAAATGATGTTTTGAATAGTAACCGTTAAGTAGTTCTGAGTGAATAGTAAAAGTAAAAATGTTGGGTAGATAAGTTGAAATTGTGATAAAATTTAATTGTAAAATTTGACGTAAGTCATAAAAAAGTGCTTGTTGCTTATGACTTAATAAACTTATGTGTTACTTTAATTAAGGTTTCGTTTTGATTTTTCCGTTTTGCATTTTCAAAATTCATTACAAACATTTAAAAATTTAAGTCATTATGACGATATTGGAGGGACGTCGTAGTGGATGTAGGGACTCCGGAGGACGGCGAAGGTGACGGAGGGATGGATTTCCCAAAACTCGGAAAACAAAATAAATTTGTTTTCCATTTTGCATGTTAACTTCGTTTTTTAAATTGGTTGTTTTCCAAAAAATATACGCTTGTGTGCTTTTTTGTTTGGACGAAAACACAAAACTGAAAATGGTAAACCAATCGGGGCCTAAGTTGTTGCCGAATATTTTTAATTACATAGTAACTTATTAGCTACTTTTGTCACTTGTAAAACTCTCGCTAAAACATGTGATTCAGGTCCATGTAATTCCACCTTTATCGATAAGATTACGATCGTATGTATGCTGCATTATCAAAACTGCGACCAGATGCGGAAATTATCGGTTGATGATAACAGAGCATTCCATTAAATCTCATCTAATCCACATTTGGATTTGGGTTCATCTATTCATCTGAACTAGTAAATTTTTAATCTAGCATTCTAGATCCATGGGCGAAGTTCTAGTCTGGTTTTAACTAAAATGGGTTATTTAATTAATTTTAATCCAATCTAACCGTGTCATGATTTATATTGTTAGAAAACTGCTTATTTTAGCAAATGTAAAGCAGTCTTTTATATTTTTACAGATCCGTATGTTTTTTTATCCTCCGATGCGAAGAGCAAGAGTGATATACCAGTGAGCAATATTATATACACCTCAATAATTTCTTCCATCCAACCCCTATTTCATTTACTCATTCTTGGTCAACAAAGTATCGTTGAGTGTAAATGTTGATTTTCACTCAACAAAGTTAATGCCCTGACAAAAATGTTTGCATTTTCACTCCAGTAAGTTCTGGTCTATGTAGCAAGGTTCTCAAAACTGGATTCTTAGTGTAAATTGCGAAGTTTTCACTTTAAATTAAAGCTAGATTTCAATCGTGAATCTACATTTAGAAGGCCTGTTATAATTTTGCTTCATGTCCGCCATTAAATAACATGTGTATGTATTATAATTTATATTTCTAAAATCAATTTTGATGCATGAGCTTCTACATCTAAATCCGAAACTTAATTTTTTTTTAAATGAAATAAAATAAATCTTTATTCTGTATTTAATACTTCGAATTACATACTCAAATATTTTGACATATTTTTATTTCAACATGGGTTGAATGATTTCTTTCAGCTACTGAAGTGGGAGTCATTTGGTATAGGTAGAACATAGTCTGGTATAGGTATAACGTAGGTATGCATAGTACTCCAATCATTCGATTTAAAACAGGATTCCAAAAATCCTAAGTAAGATTTTCGATAAAATGGCGCTTAGTATAGTACATGCGATGTTGTATTGAGCATACCATGTTTATATACGATGCTTTCATAACACACATTATATATATATATATTACTATATCGTCATCAGTAGATAGACAACATTAACATTCTTCTACACCATCTTTCAGGCCTATCCAACTGCAGACAAATAAAAGAACTGTACCTCTCGGGCAACAAACTAAGCTCAATAGAAGGTCTGCACCGCCTCCTAAAACTGACCGTCCTAGACCTAAGCTTCAACAAAATAACAACCACGAAAGCGCTAGGGCAGCTGGTAGCCAACTACAACTCCATCCTAGCCCTAAACCTGATAGGGAACCCTATCCACTACAACATAGGCGAGGATCAGATCAAAAGGGAAGTCTGCAGCCTCCTGCCTCACTTGACTTACCTCAACAAGCAGGCCATCAAAGTGCAGAAGGCCAGAGAAGCTGTTCCTGACAGCGTAGTTAAAGCTGCATTGGGAAGTGGAGAAAGAAGGTCAGGAAAAAGAGTTAACAGGAGCTCTGGGATGAGCTCTGTGTCTAGACGTGGGAGTCAGAGCCCTAGAAATGTAGGGCACCAGAAGAGTAAGGCACATAAGTCTTCTAGGAATCGACATTTGAGTGCGTCTCCAAGGAACTGAGGTCAGTTTACCTGTCCTACTTTATTAATTTGAGAACAATGCGAACGTGTGCATGCATGATTTGGAGACGTGCTCCTTAGTCCTTGGTAAGGATATATTTAAAGTTTTTGGTTGTGATTGTCTGTTGCATTACGTTGAAAGCAGGTTTGAAGTTTAACGTTTGTCTATATGGAATAAAATCATGTTGAAATTATGGTTATCATTGTATTTGCCTTGTTATGCTGGTTGTTTGTTTATCGACAATCGAAATAAATGAAAGTGTTATTATGGCCTAAGAAGGCTGAAAAGTGAAGCCTATAATGCTATTGGGCTTCATTGTACAGGCCTTGGTAGGTCCGCTAACATGCCAAAATCAATTATTAGGAAGATTAGGATGGATTTTGGTTTTTCCATTTTAAAAAACCTTGAATTTGAACCAAGAACTACAAGCTCAAGTTGCAGATTAACGATGTCTGTTGAGGTCCTGTAGTTCATGAGTTCGAGCTTTCGGGATATAAAAAATGAATGATCTAAAGTATCTCTTTTATTATCGATGGTAAAAATAAAAAAAATAAAAATATTTATTTTGAAATTTAGAGATTGTTTGATCTGTTTCATATTATTTTGAGAGTTTTGGTTAACAGGAAATTTTCCTCAAGGACAATTTTTAGGGCTTTTTTTACCATAAGGACAGTCCGCTAATTATTTTCTCAAAAGGACAAATTATCGTATTTCCTTCCAGCCCACTTTCGTGCGCTTCTTCTTCTTCTTCCTTTCGATCAAATTTTTTCTGTCGCGATCAAATCTCTTTCTCCCAATTATAATATCGATCAACTTCGTTCGTTTAATTCAAATTCGTCCTTCTGAAAATAAAATCGTCACCTTCGTTCGTTTATTTCAATTCCGTCCTTCTGAAAATAATATCGATCAACTTCGTTCGTTTTTTTCAATTCCGTCCTTCTGAAAATTGTACTTAATCGATCATTTTTTTTCTTACGTGCGTTTGTTGATCTCGTTCTTTTCATATTTGTACCGTGATCTCGTTCTTTTTAGGTATGCTTATATTATTCTGTTTTTTGTTGTTTTTCTATTCGATTTAAAAAAGTTTGTCTGTGCTTTCTATTTGTTTTCATTTTTTTGAATGATATGCAGTGTTGTTCTTCTCATTGTTTGTTCGTTCGTCGATGGAAAATTGTGGAAGTAGCAGTAGGTATTTTATTATTATACTCGTTTCTTTATGCAGTGTTGTATTCTAGTTAGCTTTTCATTTAATTTATCTTGCATTTTCTTGCATTAATGTTGGGATGATTGGAAAAGTATCGTTGCTTGAGTTGTATATAAAGTTGTGATATAGTGGAAAACTATTGTACTTTAGGTTCAGTTTCTGGGTATCATTTTTATTCTTTCTTAGTATCATTTTTTTTTATTATCAGTAACTAGGTATCAGTTGTGTATACTGTAGGTATCAGTTTTTGTGAAATTGAATGAATAATGTTCTAAATTGAATGTATTTTTACTAACGTTTATTTTTATTTATTTTTTTTGACAGTGGGGATAACAGTCTTCTTTGTCTGTTTGTGTTGAATAATAACACTTTTAGCACTCGATTGTCTATTGATTGCTCTTTGTATGATTTGAAGAATGAGATATGTCGATGTTGGTCTCAATTAACTCCTCTTTCTATTCAGATTTCTTATGTACTTGAGGACAAAGTTATTATGGTTGACACTGATTCTGATATTCAGAGTATAATTTGTTTTCAGTTATACAAGAAAAGTTCTTTCTTTGGTTTTACTGTTAAGGTTAAGGGTTCTGAATTGGAATATGTTGATGGTGCTTCTATTTCAAGTTCATCCGTTGTTCGTGCTTCTTCATCTTCTACTGTATCTGTCTGTTCAAATGTTGTTGTTAATGGTAAAAGTTATTTAAAAGATATGTTGAGGAGAGGGTCGACATTAAGCATTTCCAATTTTGTTGGTTTTTGTTTTGGAGGAGCTGAACAATTTAGAGAGTTTTTGATGGCATATCAAATTCAAAAGGGGTATGAATTAGTATTTTTAAAGAATTGTGCAACAAGAGTTACTGTGATTTGCTCATCATATAAGGATGGTTGTCTTTTCAAAGTCCATGGTTCCTGTGATTCTGGAGAATTGAAAAGGTTCTTTATGAGAAATTTGGTTTTTGATCATTCTTGTGGGGCTGGTCTTAGACATGTGAATAATCCACATATATCTAGTTCATTTGTTAAATCGATGATTATTGATGAGATCCGCGATTGTCCAAGTAAAAAGCCTAAGGATATTATAGTTGATTTTAAAAGAGAATACAATTTTCAGTTGTCTTATGGTTATGCTTATCATGGAAAACAACTTGCATTGATGGAGTTGCACGGTAATGATGCTTTGTCTTATAACGATTTGAGTTGGTATTTGGAAGCAGTGAAAAAATCTAATCCAGATAGTTATGTTGATATGGATGTTGATCCTTGTAGTAATGAATTTGAAAGGGTGGTTATTGGTTTTGGCGCTTGTTTACTTGGTTTCAAGTCTTGTCGTCCTATGATATTCTTAGATGCTACTCACTTGAAGGGACGTCCTGGTGTGTTGATGGGTGCTACTGCAAAAAATGGTGATCAAGGTATGTCTTTGTTTTCAGATTTGAGTTATTTGTATTGAGATCATAATACTTGGCATAATCATTAATATACATTTTTACCATAATTTGTATTCTGTTGGTATCTGTTTTAAGAAATGTAGTTTATAAATAGCAAGTTTCTAGTATCAGAATTTTCATTGTATTGAATTGTAAGTTTGTATTTGGTATAATAATTTCATACTGCTAAACAGGAGATTAGTATCAGTTTCGGTATAATCTTAGTATCAGTTTCAAGTATGTTCATATATGGTATCATTTATAGTTATGTAGTATCGAAATTTCCTTTGTATCATAATATATGTCAATTTTTGTTTCTTTGTTGTTTTAGAATGAAGATTACTGTGCATAATGTTGTGGTTATTAATATTTTTTATAATGGTCATATCAGGTTTTAGGTATCAGTTTTGTTACTGTCAGTATCAGTTTTATGAATTGTTTTATATTTATGGTCATAATTACTTTTAGTTTTTTTTACTAATTATTTTTGCATTTGCAGGTTTCTTCCCTTTAGCTATGAATGTAGTTTCTGTAGAAAATGTGGATAACTGGACATGGTTTTTGAACCATTTAAAACAAATGCTTCAAGAAGAGCGTACTTTAGTTTTTATGTCAGATCGCCACCAAGGTTTGGTTTCAGGTGTTCGTGATGTTTTTCCTTCAGATTATCACAGTTATTGCTATTTGCATATGGAACAAAATCTTCTTTCAGCAGTGAAAGCCAAAAATGCAAATGTGTCTATTGTTGATCTATTCAAAATGTGTTCTAGAGCTTCAAATCTATATGAATTTGAAGGAGCATATTCTAAGTTTTGTCAAATTGGTGGTGTTGCTGGTGTTAATTTTTTAAAGGATAAGCCATTTGATAAGTGGGTGGATTTATTTTTTCCAGGGAAACGTTATGGCGAATATAGTTCCAATGTTGCAGAAAGTTTTAACAGTTGGATTTTAAATGAACGAACATTGCCTATTACTTTGTGTTTAGATGGTATTCGTGTTAAGATTATGGAACAAATGTCTAGAAGAAGAGAAGAATGTCGTTTGTGGAGAACAAGTCTATGTCCTTCTATGGAGTTACGCTTAGATAAGTTGATTGAAGAAGGATTTGGATGGGATGTATATAAATCTTCTGATTTTGCTTATGAAGTGAAATCTCCAAACTCTCATTGTGTTGATTTGAAGGAGCGGGTTTGTAGTTGCAACCAATGGAAAATTACGGGATTTTCTTGTGCTCATGCTATAAAGTGTATGAACAAGTCTAAGTTGTCTGTATATGATTTTGTCGAGAAGTATTTCACTGTTGATGCTTATCGATGTTCTTATGCCAATGCTATAAATCCTATTCCAAATTATGATAGGCCTATTGTTGATGGTAGCATTCAAGATGTTATCAAGCCACCAAAGGAGAAACGTGGTGCTGGTAGACCATCAATCAAGCGCAAAGGAGGATTTTCATATTTTCAGAACAAGCAAAATAGATGTGGAGAGTGCAAGCAGTTTGGTCATAATAAACGGAATTGTCAAGCTTCAAAGAGGATTTGATTTTACATTTTGAATTTGTTTAGATTAATAAGTGGTTGTGTGACTTATTTTGATTGTTTACTGTAATTGAACCTTGTTATTAATTTGTGTTCAGTATAGCATATTATCAACTTGATTTTAATTTCAGCTATGTAGTATAAATGATAGTATCGGTTTTAGTATTAGTTATATGTTTTTACAGTATCAGTTTTGGTGTTTATTTATTTATTTATTTCAAACATTTGTTTTGATATTTGTTGCATACTGTTAATTTCAGTTGTTTAGTATCATGTTACGCATTCTGTTGGTATAAATTATGGTATCATTTTTTCTTTGTGTGATATCAGTTTTGTTTAATTATGTATATTTTAGTTATTTATAATAAAGTAGATATTATAGTATATGGGATATGATAATCATTGTGTAATTGATTGAAGAAGATGATTGAATTGATATATGCTTTCTTTTGGGCGGAGATAATGTTTGTTTGATTGGATATAAGGACTTTAGTATCAGTTTTGGTTAGTTTTTAGTATCAGTTTCGTGTATTATAATACATTCTATAACAGACATTAGTACTAATTAATAATTATAATGATATCTTGTGTTAGCAAAAACTGACACTGATGTTAATTGTTGTTTCATAGAGTATGTTGAGTGTCAGTTTGAGCAAAACTGATACTAGTAGTTATTAAAACCGATACCCAATTACTGTTTGCTATTGATATATGATATGAAATCTTATAATATTATTATACAACTGGTAGTTGAATCATAAAACTGATAATATTATGTAGGATCAATAGTTGCATGATAGAACATTCACTGTATAATCTTATTATAATACAAACTTCAAGTTAAGAAATGAAAATCAATTACAGCAAATCATTCCACCAGATCATCATTGTTTTTACAAGTAAGATCAACATTGTTTTAAGAACAGAACATCATCAGAAATATGTTCATAGTTTGTACAACAAATTGTACTAATATAAAGCATTGATTGTACCAACATTAAAACAGAAATTAAATTCAACTACATATAACAAAATATCTAAAATGTACATCAGTTCATGTTAAAATATTAGCACTTTTTGCAAGTTGTTTGATTTGTTCATTTATCTTTCTTCTTCCAAACTTGACATGAATTTGGCTAAGCTCCAGCAGTGCTCTTTGTCAGTTAATATCTGATGTGCAATTCTTGCTCTTGATTTCAGCATTTGTTCAGGGGCTATTTTGAGTGGTATTTGACTTATGTTCATTGATTGATGAATATCATCACGTATATACCACAGTCAAGTCTGTTTAAAAGAATATTAGCAATATCAGTTTTGTCAGTTTAAGTGTCAGTAGGTATCATTTTGAACAACATAAACAACTTACGTGTCTGATCCTTGTTGTGCACATGGTATCTGATGCATTTCATTTGCCTTCACCTGCTTATCTTTTATGTTTTTCTTTTTCCAAAGTTCTTTCAGCATTTCTTCAATTTTATTTCTCTATTGAAGACAAAACAATACAAAGTTAGTTAATGTTCAATTTGTTTAATTAAATTATTTTCTTTCCTAACAAAAATATATCATACCAATATCATTGCCTGCTTTAGACTGGGGTTGTTTCTTTCATTAGAATTCCTTCTTGGACGTCTAGAATCTAGATGACTCCATTCCATTGTTGGGTATGTCAAAGTTACTACTGTCCAATGGAATTCACAATGCAATGGAAAATATATAGCATCTGTGTATTCATCATCCACAATTTGTTCAAGGAAAGGCAGCACTAAAGATTTTATAATTCCATGTATATTGAAAACTATAGCATGCTGTTAAATAAAAAAAATAAGTTAGAATTCAATATATATTTAGCATTTATCATATTACTGTATATTACAGTTTTATTTACCGTCATTATTGTTGTGAATGCATAGTTGTGCTCTTTCAGCCCACATTTAGATAAATACCAGTCAATTATCTACATTAACAACAAGAAAATGTAATTTTTTGTTACTGGTGAAGCAATATTCAATGATAATTAGTATCTTTTGTTTAAATAGTGGTAAAATATATTACAAATTACAAGAATAATTAAGCATGAAATATGATGAAACAACTTCTGGGTATCATTTTTGCCCTGACTTAGTATCATTTTTGTACATGCTGTTAAATCAATTGCTACTAGAAAACAAAAGTATGAATTTATATCAACTGCCACTAGGAATTAGTTTTGCACTATTTTGGTATTTATTTTGTCATACATGATAGTTAATACATAATTCAACTAATAGACCACCACTTTGTAATAAATAGTAATTAGGTATCATTTTTGGCTATAAATAGGTATCAGTTTTGGTACAAATAGCAGTGGACATAGCTATTACACATTATTTTTTGTAATTATTTTTATTGGTAGCAGTATTATTAAACAAAAAAAAAGTGTGTACCGATCCATGTGTGGCATTTTCTTCAAGAAGTTCTTGTAGTACTTTTTTTGTTATTGTACATCCTCCTCTAATTGTGTCATTATCTGTCCATGCTATATCTCTGTTTTAAGAAAATAAGTTACATATCAATTATACAATGTTATTTTAACCAGCAAAATTAGTATATATTTTTGTATACTTACTCTTTTGATGATGTCATAGCAAAGAAAGTTTTGATTGTATTTTGTTGTTCTATATTCAAGTATGCCAAAGTTTTGCTGCAGTGTCCTAGTCCTACATTTGAAAGTGTTGGCTCTATTACTTGAATTGGCATTGGGATTGACTCTTCTGCACTTTCTTTTTCATCATTTTCTTCCAGTTTTTCATCATTTTCATTTGCTTCAGGTTTTTGTTTTTTTGCTGTTTTTTTCCTTCTCTGACCATATTCAAAGCTGAGGCTTTCTCTTTTTTTCCTTGCTCTTCTTTATTCTTTTCACATAAGAAGATGGCTTATGAACTATTTGTTTCCTTTTCCGACCAGAAGGTTTTGCTGGTTTGTTTTCTTTGTCCTTTTCTGTTATTCCCTCTTGCAACTGTTGTGTGATATTGAGATTGAAAGATGGAGGTGTTAGGTCTTGTACTACATCACTGTATTGTGCAACTTTGCTCTCTTTATTGGTATCTTCTTCCAATTTTTGAACCTCTTTTATATCTTTTTTCATTGTTTTATCTTCATTTGTTTCCAACACTGTTTCATTTGTTTTGTTCAACACTGTTTCAGTTGTTTGATGAACTTGTTCTGTATTAGTGTCAGTAGTTGTGTCTTCAACTTCTTCTACATTTTTTTCAGTTGAGAATCTGTATTAACAATAAGAAGCTGTCAGTTTTTGTTATTGGTGAATGAATATAATATTATTAGTATCAATAATGTTAATAGTGGCGGTTTATGGGTATCATTTTTGCATAGATATCAGTTTTTCAAACACAAAGTAAGTATCAGTTTTTCATACATATAGGTATCAGTTTTGATTTATTTCATAGTGAAAATTGTTTGTAAATTAACCAACCATCAGTTATAATCAAACAACTGATGCATATAAATTGTGCATTATTTTGGTATTAGTTCTCTACTAAATGATGATGAACATAAATAGTTCAATTTACAATATTTATATACATAGGTATCAGTTTTTAATACATTTAGGTATCAGTTTACTTTAACTTATACTCAGAATTATTGATAATATTTATAATATAAGCAAGCATTAATTTGAATCAAACAGTGTTATTTTCAATAGTAAAAAATCATGTACCTGTCCATTTGTGTTATTTTTGCTTGACACTCTGGATTTTCTTCTTCAATAGTTTCCGCTGTGAATGTTTTTTCTTCATTTTGGGCTTCTATATTTAAACATTCATCTTCATTTATTTTATTTGCTGTATTAACTTTTTCCACATGAGGCTCAGCATTTTTGTCTTCCTTCTCTTCTTCATTGCTTTCAGTTGTGGATTTCTTTTCTCTGTTTTCCATTTTTGTTTCTACATGTGCATGTTCCTTTAGAATGTTGTCAGGTTCATCTTCCATATGCTTACTCTCTAGTTCAACTGCTGAATTTTTCTTTTCACTTTCTTCTATTCTTGATTTGAGTTCTTTCAATTGTTCTTTCAATTTCAAATTTTCTTTTTCAACCTTTATCCTCAACTTCTTTTCTTTTTCTAATTGCTTCTTTGTCTTCTTACCTTCTTCTTCCAAATCTTTAATGTGCGTTTGCAAAACATTAAGGCTTACAAAATCTTCAAAAGATCGAGCACTTTGTTCTGCTTCTTCAATTTTTCTTTTTTTCCTTTGGTTTTCTTTTCTTTTTTCACTTGATTCTTCTTTTATCGATCCTGTTTGGAGTAGCTTCTGTTCATGTGGAAGAATATTGCTTATTTCTTTCACCTGTGTAATTGAAATAGTAATTTATTTTAAAATTTAAAGCTACAAAATGAAACTGATACTAATTAGAAGTTAAAGTGATACTACAAAGAGACATATGTGATACTATGTAGAGACAAATAATTATTCTAAGTGTTGAAACTGATACTACAGAAAGAGAGAACATAAAATGTACACTGATAAATACTACTGTAAGTAAGAATTAACTTTAACTTACATTGCCAACTTTTATATCCTTCAACAATTGTTTCACAACAATGTCTTTAAGTTTTCTTACATCCCATCGTGCAAATCTGGGTAAATCTTCAGCAAGTTGCTTTCTTGGTTGAATAAGGTTCATTTTCTCACAGATGCAGTACTATAAAAATTTAAAGATATAATTAGATAAGAATGTTGAATATAACATTTTTTTAAATTAATAATATTTTGCATAACACATCTTACCAATGGAAGCATTGAACATCCAGACATGTTTCTTGGCTTAGAGATAAACTTCTTGACAAATTTACTAAAAATTTTCTCTATTGTTTGTGGCCATGAGACACTTTGCATTGTTTCACTGTCAACCAAATAGGGTAGAATTCCCCATCTCAGCTTTTGTTGGTTGTTGGGAAAGAAAAATGTCAATAGTATTTGCATTACTATCAACAAAGGGAGATCTTCTTCATTTTCTTTTTTCCTTTTTGATATTTCTTGTTTTATTCTTCTTTCCACAACATTTCTTGTTATGTAAGTATTTGTGCCAAAGTTTCTAGTTGCAAAGTCTTTGCAGTCTGGTGGAATGGTTCTGCTCGTCAATTTTTTTGTCGGTTCTATGTTTATTCCTTTTAATGGAAGACCGAACAATAAGCTTATATCTCTGGCAGTTACCTTCATTTTGTCTTCTCCTAAGATGAAGGTATCAGTTTCCATACAGTAGCAGTTGTATAAAGCATCCAAGTTTTGTTGATGCTTTTTGCACTCTTTCATTGTTATTTTTTCTTCATAGATGACTTTGAAGAAGTTGTAAAATGGTGTCTTCTTTAAGATGTCAACTTGCTTTTTGGTCAATCCATTTTTTTCTTTGACCAGTTTTAATATCTTGAAGATAGCTTGTAAGCCACATCTATAAGCAGTTTCTGGCTTAACATGTTCCGATTTTGCTATCTGTTTTGTTGTTTGTTCTGATGTTGCATGCATGCTTTTATGACATGGATTGACAAAATCATCATCGTCCTATTTCATGAAAATGTGTCATTAAGTTGTTAGTGAAACAAACAGCATTGAAACAAAACAATATATAACATGATATACCAGTTTCAGTTTCTACAAACATGAGATAAAACATGGTATTTTTATTTAACTAAAATTTGCTATCATTTTTGCTAAATGTAGGTATCAATGTTTTAATAATTCTGGTTGAAATACTTCTAAAATTGGTACATAATAACTTCAAAAGAAACATACTGCATGTATAATTTTTAGCTTATATTTGTGTTATTTTTGTTCCAAATTACAATGACAGTAATTTGTATAATTAAAAGTACAAAGTTTACAACAGATAAAGTGAGTATCATGTTTATAAGTTGTATGCATCAGTTTGGTTCTAACAAACAGTATACCAATTTTAAGATATGATGTCCATAAAAACAGACAGTAGGTATCAGTTTTTCATTCCATTGATATCAATTTTATATTTGTGATAGTGGGTATTGTTTTATGTATATACCTATATCAGTTTTGTTATAAAGTATATAATATTTTCTAAAAAAATTATGAAGTTTTGTCTTCAGTTAAACAAACAATAGGTTCATTTTTTGAAATATAGGTATCAGTTTGTTATACAGTGGGTATCATTTTTTGAATTATAGGTATCACTTTATTGAAAAATTACAACATTGTCAAATGAACTAAAACATTTTATACAGTGGGTACCATTTTGTAAGAATTTAGTTTCAGTTGTACTAGAAAAAAGATGGTTAAATAATTTGTAAACTAAAATGAGAAAACACACAATTAGACTATAGGTATCACTATTGCAGTATGTTGGTATCAGTTTTTATTTGTGTGCTTACTTTAATTTTCCTAAACACAAAGTATCACATTAATTCTAACAGATGTTTGGTATCATATTTTCAATATATTAGTATCAATTTTGTAACAAATAGCAACGAAATCTATTTTTAAACCAACTAATCTTTGACTTCTACCAAACAAACTATAACTATCACTTTTTGAACATGAAAATCTTTATTAGTGATATGGCTTGTACATTTACCGTGTTCGCTTGTTCGTCTTCAGATTCCTCAACAGCTATTTGCTTTGCCTTATTTGTTTCTACTTTTTCCTGTTATACATATTAACAATATTAAAATACATCTAAAGATTAAATAGTATCAGTTTTATAACTGAATGGTATTAATTGCCTTTTGAAGTTGCTGCTGAATTATTTTCTCATTTTTTTTCTTCGATCTTAATTCTCTTTTTTGCATTTGTTGTCCAGTTGATTTGTCACCAAGTGTTTTTTCCTGCATGGTTTCTTCATTCTTCTGTAAAATAAGTTCAATAGTATCATAATCAATGTACAATGGATTTGTTATGCTACATTTAATAATATCATTTACCTTTTCTTCTGTTCTGTTTTGTTCATGTTTCCTTTTTGTTCTTCTTTCCTTCTGTTGCTGTATATCTTCTTCTATTAACCTTTTTGGTAGTTTTAATTTTGTTGATTTCTGCTGCGTCTCAACTGCTAGGTTTTCAATTTCTTCTCGATTCTTAGATTTAGCTTCTTTGTTTCCAGATTCAAGCTGATGATCAAAATGATGCGCTAGGATATTAGGTTTTTGTCGAATATCATATTGAGGGGATAAGGTATCAGATTCGTTCTCAAACTCTGTTTGTTCTTTAATTTCTGACGAATGCGATTGAGATGGAGGTAGCGATCTTTCTGTGGTTTCGTTCGCCATTTTTCCTTAATTTTAATTTTGTATCATGAAGATGAGTGTGGATTTCAAAATTGCACTGGAAGACGAATGAATGGAATGGCAATATGTTTTGACGCGCGACTGGGCTTTGGGCCTGTCCTTTGGAAGAAATTTTTTTCTGCCGGTCCTTATGAATAATTTTTTTAAATAATTTGTCCTTTAAAAAAAATTCCCCTGGTTAATTTGTTTCTAATCGTGGAATGTAAAAATTAGTAGGATTATAATCAAACATCCGTGTGGTCCCACAATTGCAAGAGTAATAGTCTTATTAATGTACATGTACTTCCTGTAAATTAACACACTAATTTATCCGTGTATCATTATTCTTTTTCTTAGGTGGGTTAGCCGTCATTCTTTGATCCGTGTTCATTTTTCATGTGTTGCATATGAGCTATTTATTCCGTTTACTCTACACCGGAGAATTGTACCATTTGGGTAATACGCCTTAGATGCTAACGATTATTTTTTTTAAAATAATAATTTTTGAAACGATAATATGAAATAAAAAATTGGAAGATATAAAAAAATTCGTCTTTTAATTTGTGATGTTTCGAGAAGTGGCGGCCCACTCCCAACCCAACTTGTCTTCCTCCAACCACTTGCTGGATCAGCCTCTACTCCCCCAAACCGCATCCTCCCAAATCCCATGGTCCATAAATCATCCATCCAGTCTTGCATCGTATCAAAGATTGATCTAGCCAGTTGATGTCGATCCTCCCTCCGATGAAACCCCTTCCTGTCGTTTCGGCCTTATTAGAACCTACGCTGATGTGGTTTGATCGATGTCCCCTAATCGTCAACTTTCAGTGGGTTGAGCTAAGAATTTAAATTCAAATTCTCCGAACAATGGTCGCATACTTGGGAATGCAATAACGGGAAAGGTGAGAGAACCATTCCTCTCTCTCAGACAACCATTATTTGAGATGTAGGCAGGCTCATGGGACACATAGCGGCCTCCTATAGGAATGCAATCTTATGTTTTCGATGGAAATGATTCATGCATCATTCACGCACGTGCATTGATGGCAAGGAAAATGATAGAGTTAATGGTGTGCACTAAAGACAATTATGTAATTTAGCATTAAACTTTTGTATAAGAATCATTTCGAAATCAAGGATGGTTTTGGTTTTGATTTCTATTGTATGTATTGTTATATTGTAATATAAGTAATGATCTATAACACCCCGCAAATTTGAATAATTAAATAAATATTTAATGAAGGGTAAAATAGTAGTTTACTAAAAATGGTAGAACTATAATTTCTATAAATGACTGAAACAAGAGAACGAAAATTGTACCATTGTACAGAGCATATTTTTCTGGTCAAGTTTCACTTTAAAACATCTAAATTGGATACACAAATTAAAAAATGTAATTAAAATTGCAGATGGGTTTGGAATTGGGCTAAGATGGATCTAAGGCCCATTAGTACATAGATGAGATAATTTAATCAACGAAGCCTAATGAAAAAGTACGTCCAATTGCTTTCTTTACCTCCTTTCTCTTCTCAAATTGACATAACACCAATTCTAGAACCCTAAATCTAAAATTCCTTTATCAAATCTCCATCAGATTTAACAAAATTTGGGTCTAAATAGATTACGAGGAGGAGAGCAAATACTAAAATCAAAGAGGTTCGTGGAGTTTGGAGATTAGGTCAATTTCGGACAGCGAGAGAGGAGAGGATTCCAACCTAAATTGGGGCTATCTTGGTTAATTTATGAGTGAGAATCTATTTACTTTGTTATATAATATCATATATATACATATACGTATACATACATATACATACATATACATACATATACATATACATATATATACATATGCATACACATACATACATCTATACATATATATATATATACATATACATATACATATACATATACATATACATATACATATATATGATTCCATTTCATCTTTGCAGCCTACGTTATACTAATGACCAAGTTTGAGATAGATTATATGTTAGAACATGTTCATTTCGTAATGTTGACATTGAAATTGGATTTCAAATGATATTCGACATTGATGTTGGATTTTAATTATGAAATAATAACGCGGAAGAATTAAACTAGAAGATATTGACAAATGATCCATAGATAGTTAACTCTATGTAATTGACTATGGATAGTATATGATATCGAAATCGAAATATATATAGTTTTACTTAAGTTAAGGCAATGATAATCAAGAATGGTCCATTTTATACCCAATTTTCTTTATGAAGGATGGATTTGGAGTAAGGAGTTATGAAATGCAATGATAAAGGGTAATTAGAAAGGCTGTGATGACTATAAAGCTATTATATTGGGGGTGCCATCAAATGTATAAAAGGGAAAGCTACCGAAGATCTAAGGCTACTGTGAGTCTAAAGTAAATGCTATCACAAGTCTAAGTTGAAGGAAGTTATCGCATGTCAAGTTATCACACGTCTAAATTGAAGGAAGCTATCGCACAGCAAAGTGGAAGGAAACTATCGCATGTCTGAGTTGAAGGGAGTTATCCATTTCTAAGTTGAAGGGAGGTATCGCATGTCTAAGTAGAAGGAAGCTATCACATGTCTAAGTTGAAGGAAGCTATTGCCTGTTTACAAATAGAAGTGTTATTGAAGGTGTAAAGAGCCATCAAAGATGTATAAAGGCTATCGAAGCTATTACCTGAACAAATAGTTATTGAATATATCGGTAGAGATGCTATCAAGGTGGAAGAAGTTATTAAAGAAGCAAAGACATTAAGAACGTTGTGAGGATGCCTATTCATTAAAATATTTTGATAATTCCTATAACAAATTAATTTAGGCATACACGAGGAAGGGAGGTAATGATATTTAACATAAGGGGATGAAGATAAATTTGGTATATGAAGAGCTAGTGCAATGGTATGAAAGGAGGTGTACATCCAAATAAAGATAAAAGGTTCAAAGCATTTGCTATGCAACATGCCACCTTTGTCGATTCCACAACAAAGATAGTGATCCGCATGAACTATTCAAATTTTGGGATTTCGACATATATCCCAATCAAGACCGTTAATCTTGCCTAGTCATTTATCCACATCAAATTTAATCGACCAATACGAGCAAGCCACACTACTCGCCAACTACTATAAATAGAGACCTACTCCTACATAAGAAGGTGCTCCACTTCTCTTTCTCTCAACCTAGATCATTTTTTAGGCTTGAAATTTTGAAGCTCACATGAGAGCTTGAGAACTATTTTAATGGCCAATGGGGGAGAAGATGACATGTATTATTGACATAAGGACCAATAAACATAAGAAACTGCATATAAGCCCTATTTTGACATTTTGGACGACGAGGAAGAAGATGACAAGTATTTTTGACATAAAGGCCAATAATAAAAGAAACTGCATATGAGCTCTAATTCGATATTTTATTCGTTTACTTGAGTGTTTATCAATATTTCTTCAATTATGGGCATATATTGTATTTATCCAAGGTGTAGTAGCTTTTTAAAATGTTTTGAATGTTAGGCCAAATTTGACTTATCAGTCTATAAATAAACATCGCGAGGAAGATGAAGAAATGTAGATAAATTACGATAATATTATAACAAACACGAGTTTATAATAGTAACTATGTTGAATATAATGTAGATATAAAGCAATAGATCAATGGAATGACCATATAAATATAGTAATATGTTCAAGTAATATGTATCAAGGAACACGTAAAGTCCAAACAAAACATGATGTAAAGAGATAACAAAAAACTCAAGATAACAAGAAAAATCCGAAATCAATGGTATTTCAGATGTCTGAAATAATCCAGACTTTTGAAAGTTACAGTAAAACCCAAAAGAAACACATATAAATGCGTCTATTTCTAACATCGAAAAATAGGACTGAAACTTCTAACATAATTGATTCAGTTGTCTGAATCGAGGAGTCGGATGTCTGAAAATTTTATGGAAAATTTCATCATGTAACCAGTTGCCTAAACGGTAAAATCGGATGTCTAAATTAAGTTCAGATGTCTAAATGTCCGTAGTTTGTGCAAATTAAACCTGGACCTATAGGGTCTGATATATATGGTAAAGAGCGTTTTACCTCGATCGAGTAATAACATTAAAGTGGCGAGTGATATGTATGGAAATGTATAGAGTAATACACAAGTAGATGAATGTTGTGAAGGTGTATCGATATATGTAAGTTGAAAATGAGAAGGTGTTCGATAAGATTGATACAAGATGAGTTAGTTACTAAATGTGGCTAGGTCTTATCACATACGATGTAACAACCCGCATTTCCAACTTCCATAGTCAAATTCTTTTTTAGTGAGTTGTTTAATCCTATTTAACTAAGTACAATCTATTTCTTTCCTTTTTAAGTTTTAAGTGATAATCGTAATACTTTCACCTTTCCCTTTTTAAAGCAAAACCTTTGGTTTTGTTTCTTACTAAATTTCACGTTAAATTTTCTTGGTGTTACATTCTCCCCCCCTCCCAAAAGGATTTCATCCCCAAAATCTCAAAGGAAAAAAAATGTAACCTATACATACCAATCAATATCTAAAATCATCCACTCATCCATCATCCACGAGCAATCATTGTCCTTAGAAATTTTCTAATGCAACTTGTACATATATATGCAATGTGAAATTCTGATGAAACTATACTAATGTAAAAGAGTAGGCGGTCTACCGATCCAATCGACCTCCTGTCATGCAAATGCTTATTCTATGCATCCAAATGTATGCAACATCCTAGGCAAATATACTGAAGTTCTATATGTATGCACAACCATTTCAACTTATATGCAACATCCACATGCATAACACCCGCTAGTATCACAATAATCAAAGGATAACATGCTATAAAATGTGAGTGTGTGTGTATACCCAAAGGATATACTATTCTAAACGTGTAAAGAAAAAAAACTCAAACGGTACATCAAAATACATCCATTAGCATCCATCATCCATAACACATTATATCAACATGTTTACAATCATTCCTACCATCCAATGGTCTCTACCTAAAGGGTATACCAAGCTAAGTCCTAATGCATAAGTAATCTATACTTATAAGAACCAAATTGGAAACGTACTAGAAAACATTTGTGGGTGGGTAGCACGGATCTTCTCCTCAGGCTTCCATGTACTCTCCACTAGATCGTCTCCTCATTGGACTTTAACAAGTCCGATCTCTTTGTTCCAGATTCGCTTTGTACCATGCTCAAGATTACAAGTGGGTGCACAATGAACGAGCGACTCTCGCTCTATCTCAACCTCCTCTAACTTACTCGGCTCAACCACGTTAGTTGTATTATATATGCACTTCCGCAAGTGTAACATATGGGAAACATCATGTACCCCCGCTAACTTTTCTGAAAGCTCTACTCTATACGCTAACTTCCCAACTATAGCAACTATCGGGAAAGGCCCTACAAACCTCGGTGCTAGCTTCCCCGATCTACCAAATCTCATAACATGCCTAAGGGGTGAAACTTTCAAAAACACCATGCCTTGCTATTTAAAAGGAAAGAAATGGATCAGAGTTTGATAAATAGGATTAAACTGCCCAGTATAAAAGAATTTGACTATGGAATTTGGATGTGCGAGTTGTTACATACAACGTATAGACCAAATGAGATAGAGCGGTCTATCCAAGTCACGGTGATTGTACCAGAATCACTGTTTTCTACAGGTTGGTTATAGTAGGATCAAGGAACAACATATAGCCGGTCCTTCTTATAGAGCAAATGGTAATTTAAAAAGAGAGCCGCTAAGGTATGTTAATATTGCAAAGTGTATCAACTGGGAAATAAAGATGATAAAGTACGTTAACATTGAAGCGTATCAATAGGGAAATAATGACAATAGAGTACGTTAAATAGTTGTAGAGCATACCAATTCAAATGTTATATAATGGTTTTGCTATCTTTTGTGGTTACGAGAATTTGCTATCTTTTGTGGTTACGAGAATGATAACCGTAAAATGTTATGAATGATAGGCTATGTCGATAGTGATGAATAACCTTTAAGATGATAAGTGTAGGAGTAGTTCATAAAAGTGTTTTATTAGCATGTTGGTATCGTATAGAGATATGTTCTTACTCGCCAAGCTTATGTATGACCCACTCTATATTTCTATTTCTATACCCATCTATGATAGGCTGATAGGGGTTTAGAGAGTGCATGAGTGATGTTAATCGACAAAATTTCTACCGGATTAGAAATTTGCCGAAAAATTTCAAATTAAAATTACCGCAAGCGCACGGTGTACACTTTGTAGTACGTGGCGAATACGGGTCGATCCGAAGGGAATTGTTAGAGTTTAAAAATCTATTGAATCAAATTAGACCAAATGGAGGAGAAATTGTTAACTAGAGATAAAATGAAGCTAAAACTAGAATTAAAATTTGATTTAAAAACTATTTAACTAGAGAACAATTTAGAGGCAAATCCACTCTCATATTTTTGTAAATCAACAAACAAACAATTTGTGATCTCTAGTTTTGATATTAAGTGAAATATTGTTGTATTTATCATAAGTATGGTTTGTTTATGTTATTAATTAACATAACTCAAATCATCAAACTATAATACAACAAATAAACCACTTATAATTCTCATGAAAATGAAGCCAAAACAAAAGCTATTTTAAGTATGATCTATTTACTATTGTAACTAGTAATATAGATCATCGAATTTCATTTTTACTTTAATTTCACAATCAAAAATGGATTAGCAAATGATGATGCAAATTGTGTTTATGTTGAATAAGAATAGCTTATTTGCATAAACAATATAAGCTATCAAACCCACTTGTATAAACTTGCATCAAAACTCACTTCATGAAGCATAAACCAAATGAGATCATAAATCATAAAATGTTGAAATTACATAATATTTGAGAGCTTCATTACCCCTAAATTGAAGGGGTTTAGCTACTCATTTGTGGCATTGAAGCAACACAAGTAAATTTCAACATTAAAAAGAGAAGAAAATAGAAAAATAGCAAAGAAGAGAATGTAATTAAACTACTTACAACAAAAGGAATTAAGCTACACTACTTGCATGAATGTAAAACTATTTTACTAACAAAGAAAAGAAAAGAACATAAATAAAAGCATTAACATGAAAACAAAGAGAATCATGTAGAAAAGAGAGGAAAAAGAGGCTTGGAAGCCATTTTTATTTCATATAATATTGAGCTTACAATTTGATCTCTTAATTTCCTAAGTAAAATGAAAGAGTAGAAGATCATTACATGTACTTAAGAGGGCTATTTATACATGCATAAAACCCTAATTCTATTTTTAGGGGGCTTCCCCAAATACCCCTTAGGAAGTGTGGAGGCCAAGTAATCATTAACTTCTCCTAATCATCATTTAAGTGTACATGAAGCCATTTTTTCCATAAGCATGTTCATTAGCCTCTAATTTGTACATTAAGGTAGGTGGGTAGGTGGGGTCCTCCATGATCTTCACTTTGAATTATTTCCCTCTTCTTTCCTTTGTATTCATTTGTGCATGCATGTATCTTCATATAAGCCTCTTCCATATGCATCCAAATTCCTATAAAAATCATCAAAAATGTCCAAGTAAAAATTCTCAAATTTACACATGCACAAAAATGACCATTTTGCCCCTGAATGAAGATGAAAATATGATGGTTTGAAAATAATTGAATTTTGGTTTTAACATGTACAAATGCCCAAATATGATGTTTATTTAAATAAAAAGAGATAAAATATGGATGTAAATATATGCACATTTACGTGCACATCAAATACCACCACACTTATCTTTTTATTCGTCCTCGAATAAAGGAAAACTAAGATAAACCTGTTTTCGTAGGGAGCACGATTGCATTAAGCGTATGCAACAAGCCGTTAAACCTCTGGGTGTCCCCAGTAGGACGAGTGTTGTCTCGTGAGGGTTTTCAGCGGATACTACCCACAAAATCCAAATGCAAAGTGAAAATATTTACAAAATGCAAAATTTATTTACAATGGGATGCATGCAAGTTTTTGAAAATATTTACAAATGAAGGATTCACTTTCAATTCGAAACTCATAAGTTAAATATAGGCTTTGGTCATTGTTTTGAAAAATTTAAGTCATTTACTTGTCAAAATTTCCAACAAAAATCAAGTTATCATAGCAAATAGACAATAGTTTAACTCATTATTTCGGTTGATCACAAAGTGTAACTATGAAATGGATCTTTAGTTGATTATCAAAGTTTATTAAAGTGATATTTTCATTTCTTTTCAATAACAAGTTAAATCAAATAAGTAAAAATAGTGCTCGGATTTCAATTGCTTACTCTCTCTTATTTGAAAATTTTATTGATATTAACAATATTTACATATGCCTAACTCAGGTAAATTGAGGCCAGATATATTATCCATGCACTGCCTTGCGGACTGATGTGAGGGGAATACAGAGCGTGGCGAGTGAACACACAAGTGTGAACACTTATCGACTGTAGGCGTTATTAAAAAGAATTTTTATCTATATACACCTAACTCAGATAAACTGAGGCCAGATACACCGATCATGCACTACCTTTCGGGCTTATGTGAGAAGGGTACAGAGCATGGCGAGTGAACACACGAGTGTGAACACATGACTCTAGGTGTTAAATATATATATATACATATATACAAATGCTTTTTTTTCTATTTTTTTAGAAAGAGAGAGTTTTGCAAAATCATCTTAGCACCATTTAACTTAGAAGATAAAAATGTTATATCCTTTACTTTAAATTTACCATTTTATTAAACAAAGATTTTCAATTAGAACATACTTCATAATTAACGCATATGAACCTTCCTATATATTAGTTAAGCCATTGTTATTTGTAATCAAACTTCATTTTTATTTTTGTTAAGAAAATAAATTTTCAAAATTTAAATTTATCAACCAAAACTTATACTTATCCCATAGTGTTTTCTCAAAAATAAATCAAAATGCTAAAAAGAAAATGTTTTTGAGATTTTTAAATTTTGAGATTTTTTTTTAAGTTAAAAGAAAATTTAAAATTTTAAAATGCCATGAAACTAAAAAATGAAAATGAGACTCCCCCCACACTTAATTTTGACTGTGTCCCCAAAGTCAATGCATGATATAATGAGTGTAACGGGGAAAACTATGTACATATTTACAAAAGAGGGTTAACATTCTTACTAGACGTAGCTTGGCTCATGAAGGATCATAAGCTCCTCCTCTTGGTTATTTGGAAATTCCAAGAAAGGTTTCAGACGATGACCGTTGACTTTGAAAACCAATCCATCCCTGGGGTTTTGTATTTCTACGGCACCATGTGGAAAAACAGTTCGTACCACAAATGGTCCGGTCCATCTCGATTTAAGTTTCCCAGGGAATAAATGAAGTCTTGAGTCATATAAAAGAACTTTTTGGTTAGGCGAAAACGTTTTCCTTAGGATTGACTTGTCATGAAAAACTTTGGTTTTTTCTTTGTAAATTTTCTCATTTTCATACGCGTCGTTCCTAAGTTCTTCTAGTTCGTTGAGTTGTAGTTTTCGATTTTCGCCAGCTTTCTCAAGATCAAAGTTTAAGTTCTTAATTGCCCACAACGCTTTGTGTTCGGTTTCAACGGGTAAATGGCAAGATTTACTGTAAACTAAACAAAATTGGGACATCCCAAGGTTAGTTTTAAAAGCAGTACGGTAAGCCCAAAGCGCGTCGGTCAATTTTTAAGACCAATCTTTTCGATTTTTATTAACAATTTTCTCCAAGATTTGCTTTATTTGTCGATTTGAAACTTCAACTTGGCCACAAGTCTGAGGATGATACGGAATGGATAACTTGTGGGTTATCGAGTATTTTTTCATTAAAGTTTCAAAAGAACGGTTGCAAAAATGGGTTCCGTTATCACTGATTATTGTGCGAGCTGTGCCAAACCTCGAAAAGATGTTTTCTTTGAGAAATTTCACAACAATTTTATAGTCGTTGGTTTTGCAAGGAACGGCTTCGACCCATTTTGAAACGTAATCGACAGCGAGAAGGATATACAAGTTTCCAAAAGAATTGGGAAAAGGTCCCATAAAGTCTATACCCCATACATCAAAGATTTCGATCGTAAGAATGGGGTTTAGAGGCATCATATTTCGTCGAGAAATTCGTCCAAGCATTTGACATCGATCGCAAGTTTTACAAAATTCAAACGAGTCTTTGAAAAGAGAAGGCCAATAGAAACCAAACGGAAGCACTTTTTCTGCATTTTTTCGAGGACTGAGATGTCCACCACACGCTTGATCGTGGCAAAACGAAAGAACACTCCTAGTCACATTATCCGGAATGCAACGTCGGATGATTTGGTTGGGACAATATTTGAACAAGTACGGATCATCCCAATAGAAATACTTCACTTGGGACATGAATTTGTATTTGTCCTATTTGGACCACGATGAGGGAGTTTCTTTAGTGACTAAGTAGTTCACTATATCTGCGTACCATGGATCGATCGAAATTGAAAGAAGTTGTTCATCGGGGAAGTTTTCATTGATTGGCAAAGAAGATGGTGCGTTCGGAAGACGAGACAAGTGATCGGCTATGATGTTATCGGATCCTTTTTTGTCTTTAATTGTAAGGTCAAATTCTTGAAGTAAAAGGACCCAACGAATCAAGCGGGATTTGGCATCTTTTTTAGCGAAGAGATATCGAAGCGCAGAGTGGTCCGTGTACACAGTAATGTGTGACCCGATCAAGTAAGGTTGAAACTTTTCGAGCACAAAAACGATAGTTAGAAGCTCTTTTTCGGTTGTTGTGTAGTTGAGTTGAGCATCATTCAAAGTCATACTCGCGTAGTAAATGACGTGAAGGATCTTGTTGATGCGTTTAAGACAACACCAACGGCAAAGTTCGAAGCATCACACATTATTTCGAATGGAAGATCCCAATTGGGTGTGCAAATGATTGGAGCAGAAATGAGTTCGTTCTTAAGACGTTCAAAAGAAGAGATACAACCAGAGTTAAAATCGAAAGGAACGTCTTTTCCAAGAAGAGTAGTCAAAGGACGAGCGATTTTGCTAAAGTTTTTCACAAAGCGTCGGCAAAAACCAGCGTGTCCTAGAAATGATCGAATGTCCTTAACAGATTTGGGAATAGGTAGATTTACAATGACATCAATTTTTGCTTTGTCTACCTCAATGCCTTTATTTGAGATGATATGTCCAAGGACTATGCCGTGTTTGACTATAAAGTGGCATTTTTCCCAATTCAAAGTCAAATGTTTTTCTTTACATCGATTTAGAACCAATTCCAGATGATGTAAACATTGGGAAAAAGAATCGCCAAAGATTGAGAAATCGTCCATAAAAACTTCTAGAAAGCGTTCAATCATGTCGGAAAAGATTCCAACCATGCATCGTTGGAAAGTCGCAGGAGCGTTACAAAGTCCGAATGGCATATGTCGATAAGCAAAGGTATCGAATGGACACGTGAAAGTCGTTTTCTCTTGATCTTCGGGAGCGATAGGAATTTGGTTATAGCCGGAATAACCATCAAGGAAGCAGTAAAATTTGTGGCCGGCTAAACGTTCGAGCATTTGGTCAATGAAAGGAAGAGGGAAGTGATCTTTACATGTTGCGGCATTTAGTTTTCGATAGTCAATGCAAACATGCCAACCCGTTTGAGTACGAGTTGGAATAAGTTCGTTTGAATCATTCTTGACAACGGTTAGCCCATACTTTTTCGGTACAACGTGAATTTGGCTAACCCATGAACTATCAGAGATTGGGTAAATGATTCCGTTGTCGAGAAGTTTAAGAATTTCATCACGCACCGCATCGTTCGTTTTTGGATTAAGCCTTCGTTGCGCGTCATGAACAGGCTTGGCATCATCGATTAAATGGATGCGATGTTGAACAATAGCAGGGCTAATTCCCTTTATATCGGAGATCGACCATCCAATCGCTTCCTTGATTTTCGAAAGAATAGAAAGTAAGGAAGTTTCTTGATCAAGAGAGAGATTCGCGGAAATTATGACAGGCAACGTTTCATTATCACCTAAGTATGCGTACTTAAGGTGATCATGAAGTGGTTTGAGGTCCAACTTCGGGAGTTTTTCGATCAAAGAGTTGGGTTGAGATTCGGACTCAACTTGAAGCGATTCAAAGACAAGAGTGTATTCAATTTCGCTGGGAATTTCGTGAAACAATTTTTCATACTCGGCTTTGCATTCGTCGTTAAGGTCAAGTGTCTCATTTTCAAAGTTTTCGTGAATGGCACTAACTTCCAACGTTTGGTCACAAAGTTCGTTCGATTGGTTTTCAAGATTAAATATGTTGAGGTCCAAAGTCATGTTTCCAAAAGAGTTTTTCATCGATCCGTTACGACAATTGATTAAGGCGTTAGAGGTAGCTAAGAATGGTCGGCCTAAAATCAATGGAATTTGACTCGCGACATTTGACACTGGTTGTGTTTCGAGAACGATAAAATCAACAGGGAATATGAATTGCCCTACTCGAATGAGCACGTCTTCGATTTCTCCCACGGGCTTCTTGATGGAACGATCGGCAAATTGAAGCGTAACTTTTGTGGGTTTGAGCTCACCTAAGTCTAATTGTTCGTACAAAGAGTATGGAATCAAGTTGATACTCGCACCTAAGTCTATCAAACATTTGTTAATCGTTTTGCCTCTAATTGTACACAAAATCGTAGGGCAGCCAAGATCTTTGTATTTGACAGGCATGGATTGGGACATGACTTCACTCAAACTGGCGGCTAAGTAGACTTTTTTGGGCCCTTGAGTGTGTCATTTTTGGGTGCACAAGCCCTTAAGAAATTTTGCGTAAGTGGGGACTTGTTGAACAATGTCAAGAAGCGGAATGTTAACTTTGACTTGTTTAAAAATTTCCAACATCTTTTCCATTTGGTCCGAGTGTTTCTTTGGTCGAAGACGATGTGGAAATGGGACACGATACTCGGTAGGCGGGTCTACTCGAGTAGAAAAAGAAGAGTTTTGATTGGCATTCGATTCAACGTTTGGCTCCACGTTCTGTTCATATCCGTTCGTTTTTTTTGAAGTATTGAGAGAGGTTTCCGGTAAATCATTTGGATTAACGACTTGATTATCGATTTGTTTACCGGAACGAAGAGTTGTGATAGCATTCAATTGGGTGACGTTGCTATCTTGAACAATATGGGTTTGATTTGAATTTGCATTTTGATTTCTGGGATTTGAAATGGGTTGGCTTGGGAATGTTCCTCGTTCACGTTCACTTACAGACGTGGCTAATTGACTCATTTGCATTTCGGGTTTTGCAATTGATTGGTTTGTGTTTTGCATATATGAAGTCAATAAATTTTGCAAATTGCTGTTTGATTGAAGGCTTTGAGTAGTTGCCTTAGCCAACGTTTCAAGAGTTTTCTCAAGCAAAGTTAAACGTTTATCGTCTTGGGGAGGATGAGCAGAATTTGGTTGAAAATTTGATTGTTGCGGTTGATTATGGGACGGACCCGCAAAGTTTGGTTGAAAATTGTTGGGCTGAAAGGGAGGATTCGAAGCATTATTTGGAAATGCTTGAAAATTGGGACGAATCGTATTTGTGTTGGGATTGTTTTGGTTCCACGCAAAATTCAGATGATTTCTCCAACCAGGGTTGTATGTTCGAGAAAACGGGTCATTTTTGGCTTTATTGAAAGCATTGATTTGTTCGACAGAATTGGGACACTGATCGGCTATATGATTAGGATCGTCGCACTTATAACACATCGGTTGGGAAGCTTGGTTTATTTGATTTGATGAGAAAATGTTATCGAATTTTTTAATCATTGTGTCGATCTTAGCTTCCAAAGCAACAGAAGATCCTATCGAGTGTGCACTCGATCGTGAGTAGATTGATTTTTCGTTCGAACGTTCCCATTGGGATGATTTTTTAGCGAGGTTTTCGAGAAATTGCCAAGCATCGTCATGATGTTGGGCAAGAAAGTTGCCTTGGCACATTGATTCGAGCATGGTTCGTGAGCTATTTTCGAGTCCATCGTATAAAATTTGGCAAATCGTCCATTTTTCAAAGTTATGGTGTGCACATTTTATCAAAAGCTCTTTGAATCTTTCAAAATATTTTCCAAATGGTTCCCCCTTGAATTGATGAAAATTTACAATTTCGTTTCGGATTCTACTCGTTTTTTCCAAAGGTAGAACTTTATTAAGAAAGCTTTTGCGAATTCTTCCCATGTTTTAATTGAGTTTGATGGTAAGCTGTTCAACCATTTTTCAGCGTAATCCGTAAGAGCGAATGGGATTAATCGAAGTTTGATTCCATCATCGGAAAGTTGTTGGAGTTTAATGGTTGCGCAAACTTGTTCGAATTTAGTCAAAAAGATGTATGGATCATCGTGCTCGAAATTGCCAAATTTCGGAAGCGTGGCAATATGGTTCGAGTGAATTTCGAAATGGTTACCCGTAGGGGCGGGTAACGTGATGCAAGATGGAATAGAAACTCTATCGGGAAAAATTCTATCCATAAGAGTTCAAGGGGCGTTTTCGTTCGCCATTTCGAGAGGATCGTATATTCGAGTCAAACGGCTAGTTGTCAAGTCGCTAGTCCAACGGTTTGTTGTTGTGTCACGAGTCCAATTACCCATGCACAAGTGAAAGTCGAGAAGAGAAAGGAGTTAGAATCGAGTTTATAGAATGAAAGAAGATTTAAAAACTTGTTTTTGTTTTCTGAATTTTCTCTTTTTTTTACAAGGAAGAAAACTATTTAGCAAGTGAGATTTATTTTCAAAAGAAAAGTTTGATTTCTGGTTTTTCAAAATTTTTTTTATATGATTTTGTTTTTTGAATTTTCAAATATTTACCAAAAGGTTTTTTTTTAGAAAATGGAAATTTGATTTTTGTTTTTGTTTTTGAATTTTCAATTTTTTTTGAAAAGGTTTTATATTTCTTTTTTGGATTTTTGTTTTTGATTGAAAATTTTCAAAGGAAATGAAAGAAGGATTTTTTATATTAAAAACCAAGTTAAGTAAAATTTACAATTTTTTTGGATTTTTGTTTTTTTTTGTTTTTTTAAATATGCATGAACTAATGCAACTAAATGAATGCAAAAGACTTAATTACAAATTTTTTGTCCTTAGTAGCTCCTAACTCAAAATTGTATAATCACACTTTGTCTTAAATCAACAAAAATATTTCCCAGCCAGGTAACGGGCAGGGGTTATCGGTGCACCACGAATCACCGTAGCAATGCAACCGAAGGTTTAAGTACCTTCAAAGGAACAACCAGTATAATATTTACGTATCACCGTAATTTTTATAACTGGTTATTACTCTGCCGTAGCCTAGACACCAAGAAATAAAATTGTTCAAAGAAAACAATTGTGAAGATACAATTAAGCCCCAGATGAGCTCACGACACCCTTAAGTCAAATGTCTAACTTTTATTATTAGTCAAATTCTACGATGAAATGCGTTTGTGGGCTAAGGAAAGGGTGATGAAATCCCCCACCTTATGTGAATAGGGGTATTGCCCCTAGAAAATAAAACAAGATGAGATGAATGCAAAACAGAAATTAAACGTGAATTTACAATGCAACTAAAATGATGTTTGTTTTTGTTTTTGGAAATTTTTTTTTATATACAAATGCAAATGCAAATGCAAGCAACCAACAATCCAAATCAAATTAAATACAAGGGAAAAGGGCACGATAAAAGAGCGTGCATAATTTATTAGCAATTTATTTTTAAGCGGCGATTTTTTTTTGGCAAGCAAGCTAAGCAGTTGCAGTTTTCTGCTCTGGCAATCTTAAAAGGAATCAAACAAGATATATACAATATTTTTATATATTTTTTTCTTTTTTTAGGGAAGAAACTTAAAACAAGTTAAATCAAAACAAATTCAACAAAACAAAAGATTTTTTTTGATTAAAAGATAAAACAATTCAAATAAAACTAAAACAAGTTAAACAAAACTAAACTAAAACAGAGTAAACAAAAAAAAAACTTTGTCTCAAATTTTTTTTTAAAGATATAGGGATCGGCCCAAACTAGACTTATCACAGAACATTGCCAAATAAAACTAACACAAGTTTAATTAGCCGAGCAAGTAAAAATCAAAATCTCAAAAAAAAAAAAATAGAACAAAAAAATTCAAAGTCTCGTGCCAATTTAACAACAAATTTCAAAATCAACGTTTCCAATCCACGATTGTTGCAGCAGTGGACTTGGATGATTCGCGATTCGATACGGGTTGCTTGGCGAGGAGTGATTATCAATTTTGATTTGGGAATGGTTCGAATTGAAGTTCGACTGTGGGTTGTGGTGTTTGAGGGTGTTTAGATGGTGATTTTCATTAGTCGATGGTTGGTTGCAATGGGTGATTTCAGGTGGCTGTGAAAAGGCAATTCAAGCTGCAGAGGAAGTAGATGGTCCGTTGGAAGAGGATGGTGACTGTGGTTCTGGAGTTTGGTGGGTTTGACTGCGATTGGCAGAGGCTTGAATCGGGGGTGGTAGAAGAGTGGTGATCGGCATAGTGAGGGGAACTGGTGGTAGTTAGTGATTGATGGAGCAGAAGGGGGTGGAGGAATTGCAGTAGTTGCTGTAGTTATGGGTTGTCGCGATCGAAATTGCAATGGGGTTCAGGCAGAGGTGTTCGAGGAAGCTACTGATTGCAGCATTGTGATGTTCTTAGGCAGTAGAGAATGTGGAGATGTGGGCAATGAAGTGCTTGTATGAACTGTTGATGGTGATGGTTAGTTATGGAATGGTGGTTGATTGGATGGTTTGCAGTGGTATGATGGAAAAACAGGATGTGAATTGAAATCTGAGAGGAGGAGATGGTGGTATGAAGTGATGTTTGGTGAAATGTGGAAGTTGAATTTGTATGGAGTGGAGAGTGTGTGAATAGATGAAGTTATGTATAGAGCAGTTTTGGTAATTGATGGATAGCGGAAGAGAAGTGGAGATTGGATGATGGATGGTATGTGCAGTTTGAATGGAATTTGTGTGGTCTGGTGTTGTGAATTGGTGACAGGCAATGCAAACCGTGTGGTTGTTCAAGGTGTGATACACAGTGATGCTAACCGAAGTGTGTGTGGGGGGGGGGGCAGTTGCTTGTCTTGTGAATTGAAGTGTGAATTGAAGCAGTTTTGTATGAGTGGCAGTTGTGTATGATAGTATAATGGTGAGTTTGCAATAGCGGACAGGGGAAGTATCATGGTGAGTTGTATATGACAGTTGTGTGACTGGTTTGAGCAGGAGCAAAATGAAGGGCAGGATTTTTGAAGTGTTAGTGGATCAGTACCGTGCAACTGTAGTGAAGGCTTTGTGCACAAAGATATGCACAGTTTTGTTATACAGCAGTAATGAGCATTTGGAGGTGATGAAGATTGTGGGTTGTAGGGGTTTGTAATGAAGGGTGGTTAATGGTTGATATGAAGGAGTTGGTGACTTAGGTTGTGTAACAGTGGGATGCTGTTGTGGTGTTGCTCTGTTTTGCCCAGCGTAGTAGTTGAGTATCAGTGAAGATATGGGCAGAGGTAAAATTGTATTGGGAATGGGTGAATGTTTGTATGTTGATGAAGTGAAGGATGGCTTTGTTGGAGCAGACAGTGTTTGTTTGTGAATGAGCAGGCTGGTTAATCGAGAAATGCACAGCAATGAAACAGGGTGATTGTTGTTTGATAGTACTGGTTATTGACGTTGTAGTTGGAGCTATGTAGTTGTAGTTGTCTCTGGCAAGTTGGCTGTTTGAATGGTAGGGGAAGAATGGTGGCTGATGATATTGGTTATGTAGTGATGTTTTTGTAGTGCTTTGGTGATGGTTGGTTAGAAGTTGCTGTGAGGTGATCAGGTGGTAAGGAAATGGTAGTGTTGTCAGTAGATGAAAAGGCAGGGTGGGTCTGAAGACAGTGATGAAGTCAGAAGGCAGTTGGTTAGTAGTTGTGTGAGAACTGCTGAAGCTTGAAGATGTTCAGGCACAGTTTTGATGTAATGTAGATGTAGAGGGAAGGGAATGGTCTGGAGATGGTTGGTTGTTGTGAAGGTGATGGGCAGTGAACAATGTACAGGAAGAGAGCAGCTTTGTACTAAGAACGGTGAAAAGAGGATAAAAAATATATGTACAAATGAAAATGTGAATGACAATGTAAAAAAAATGAAATGGAAATTGCAAAGGAAATAAAATATTTTTGTTCGTGTTTTGAAATTGTGATGTTTTTTTAAATAGAAATGCAATATACAATGCAAATTAGAACAATAACAAATCAAATGAAAATAAAATCACACAAGCACAATATATATATATATATATATATATATATATTACGTAAACACACACAAAATAAAAACACAAATAATCCGAAGAATAGAAAATCAAAATCAAAACAATTCCCCAGCAACGGCGCCAAAAACTAGTTAATCGACAAAATTTCTATCGGATTAGAAATTTACCGAAAAATTTCAAATTAAAATTACCGCAAGCGCACGGCGTACACTTTGTAGTACGTGGCGAATACGGATCGATCCGCAGGGAATTGTTAGAGTTTAAAAATCTATTCAATCAAATTAGACCAAATGGAGGAGAATTGTTAACTAGAGATAAAATGAAGCTAAAACTAGAATTAAAATTTGATTTAAAAACTATTTAACTAGAGAACAATTTAAAGGCAAATCCACTCTCATATTTTGTAAATCAACAAACTAACAATTTGTGATCTCTAGCTTTGATATTAAGTGAAATATTGTTGTATTCATCATAAGTATGGTTTGTTTATGTTATTAATTAACATAACTCAAATCATCAAACTATAATACAACAAATAAACCACTTATAATTCTCATAAAAATGAAGCTAAAGCAAAAGCTATTTTAAGTATGATCTATTTACTATTGTAACTAGTAATATAGATCATCAAATTTCATTTTTACTTTAATTTCACAATCAAAAATGGATTAGCAAATGATGATGCAAATTGTGTTTATGTTGAATAAGAATAGCTCATTTGCATAAACAATATAAGCTATCAAACCCACTTGTATAAACTTACATCAAAACTCACTTCATGAAGCATAAACCAAATAAGATCATAAATCATAAAATGTTGAAATTACATAATATTTGAGAGCTTCATTACCTCTAAATTGAAGGGGTTTAGCTACTCATTTGTGGCATTGAAGCAACACAAGTAAATTTCAACATTAAAAAGAGAAGAAAATAGAAAAATAGCAAAGAAGAGAATGTAATTAAACTACTTACAACAAAAGGAATTAAGCTACACTACTTGCATGAATGTAAAACTATTCTACTAACAAAGAAAAGAACATAAATAAAAGCATTAACATGAAAATAAAGAGAAGCATGTAGAAAAGAGAGGAAAAAGAGGCTTGGAAGTCATTTTTATTTCATATAACATCGAGCTTACAATTTGATCTCTTAATTTCCTAAGTAAAATGAAAGAGTACAAGATCATTACATGTACATAAGAGGGCTATTTATACATGCATAAAACCCTAATTCTATTTTTTAAGGGGCTTCCCAAAATACCCCTTAGGAAGTGTGGATGCCAAGTAACCATTAGCTTCTCCTAATCATCATTTAAGTGTACATAAAGCCATTTTTTCCATAGGCATGTTCATTAGCCTCTAATTTGTACATTAAGGTAGGTGGGTTCCTCCATGATCTTCACTTTGAATTATTTCCCTCTTCTTTCCATTGTATTCATTTGTGCATGCATGTATCTTCATATAAGCCTCTTCCATATGCATCCAAATTCCTATAAAAATCATCAAAAATGTCCAGGTAAAAATTCTCAAATTTACACATGCACAAAAATGACCATTTTGCCCTGAATGAAGATGAAAATATGATGGTTTGAAAATAATTGAATTTTGGTTTTAACATGTACAAATGCCCAAATATGATGTTTATTTAAATAAAAAGATATAAAATATGGATGTAAATATATGCACATTTACGTGCACATCAAGTGAGGATATGACGATGGATACTCGATGGAGCTATATTGTTTATATTGCTTATCTTGTTATCTACCATTCCAATAGTTTGTAACTATGCTAAACCAGATACTATGGAAGTGTTATTTTAATTTAGACGGATATAATAACACTTAAGTTTATTTTTTGGTCGATTCAGATAATTCACTTATGTTATATTATATTTTATTCCTTCCATTATGAGTTCTGAAAGTGTAATTAAAAGTAGATATTTATGTGCACTATTTATATTATATTTTACCTTAATGACACGTTGTCTATGACCTTTTGTATTTGAGCGTCGATTGGGAGGTAGAATTAGAAGGTTGTGAATGATAGGTTATTACACTTGCTACAAGAGCCAGGTTACCCAATTCATATAGGTTAAGGGTATATTAAGAGAGCATACTTGGTTATCTATATAGATATAAGCAGAAAAGTACACACACATCACTTCGTTTTCCAATTATATCCACTACCTTAGAAAGTTGCGAATGAAACTCGCTTACAGACGTTAAAGAGATAACAGTACTGGATTAGGTACATGAGATGCAGCCTCAAAGGTTCATGGAATGAACGTTCCACTTTGGTTATGTAGGCACCTTTAGGCAAGAGCACAAACCGGTACTAATCCAGATGCATATGTGCAACAAACACAAGGGGTGGTCCTTGTTAATCCACCCTCTATGAACCTTGCTAAGCTACATAGACATTTTTGAAGGATAGGCGGAAAGTCATATGTGGGATCGAGTCTTTTATGGATACGAAGGCGTGGATACACACATGTGAGAGGATCTTTGGAATGACATGTCTAGGTAATACTAGTAGGAGACAACTTACTTTTGGCATATTCGATGAGAAGCTTTAAACTTATGGGATATTGTAATAGTGGAAACAAATGAAGATGAGATGATTTAGGGAAATTTCAGAAGGCATTTTAAAGCTAAGTTCTTACCGATGGCTGAGTATGGAGTTCAGTTAGAGAAGTTTATTCATCTGCAACAAGGAGAAATGTCTATAAAGGAGTGTAACCAATTCAACAACCCGGCTAAGTTTGGTTCGATGTTATAAACATTCCAGCACAAAAGGCTTTAAAGTTTGTTAAGGGAATGAGGCAACTACTTCGGGGTTTGATACTTAGTCACATTCCCATAGGTGCTACATACGGAGTCGGTAGACATGGCATTGCTAAATCCTTTTTTTATAAGGATGTAGCTAAGGAGAGCTAAAAAAGGAGGGCAATAGTGAGAACCAGCCAAAAAAGCACAAAGAAGTGGGTGTTAAAGGAGCAAAGAATGTTTAAAAACAAAAGGTGACATGCTAGAAATACAACATGAAGGGTCATATTGCCAAGAAATGTAGGAAAAATATGGGTAGGATAAAGTGTTGCAACTGCAATCGATTCAGACACATGAAGCGTTATTGCCTAGCTTTAGCTAAGAATGGGCCAGTCGTGCAAGCTTATGCACTTGAGGTAATTCCTAGTGTCAACAGACCACTGACAATGGCTGATCAAGGGATGAACTACTTATTTCTAATTTTCATGTTCGTACTTTATTCGATACCGGAGCATCTCATACTTTCATATCTAGTAGCTTAGTAGATGATTTGCAGTTAGAGGCTCGGGTTGTTCATGATTCTCGACCTACTTATCTTTGATTTTCTAAAATTTGAAATTATTATTAGTGGTGTGGAATTTCTATGTACTGATATTGGAATATACTGGATGCCATGTCATAAGATCAGTGTTAGATTGTGATAATATAGTGATTTGGATGAGGAGCAACATAGGGCATGATTTAGATGTATACTATGAGATTGACAGCTTTATGATGTTAGGATACTTGTATTCACTAGATCTATCACATGATAATTTAGTTTCTATCCCCATTGTTCAGAAATTCCCAAATACATTTGCTAAAGTTTCAGGTTTACCACCTCGAAGAGAAATTGAATTACCTATTAATCTCGAGAAGAATGGCCTGTTGTTATGCCACTTTGGAATATGTCTCTGAAAGAAAGAAGAGAGCAAGATAAGTAAAATTTTGAATTGTTGTTGAAGGGTTTTATTCATAAGAGTATTTTGAAGCGGGTAGCACCAATAATCTTCGCCACCGAGGCAGATGGTTCTTTGCGGTTGTCCGTTGATTATCAAGATTTGAATAAGTTGACAAAAATAATCTCTACCCATTACCTCACATAATGATTTGTTTGATTAGTAAGTGGGAGCGATGATATTTTCTGAGCTTGACGTGGCCGTGATTTTCATCAGTTGAGAGTTAATAGAGGTAGGGGTATGCCCTAGGGAAAATTTTGTAATTCATTATAAATTATTAACTCTATAATAAAATCTTGGTTGAAATAAAAGGTGTTTTTCTTTTTATTATATACTTTTCATGTTGTGATATATTAAGTAATTAGTTAATTTAAGTATATTTAATAAAAAATACTTATATGATATGTTAACTGATGGTAATCATATTTATCACATTAGAAGTAACATATTGTTTTAAATATTCTAAGTCAAGATGTTTTGAGATAGGATATCGATACATCCATTGAGACTGGAGTACGTAACGCTCTCCAAATATTAGGCAGTGTATTACCATGGCTGGTAGAGGTACCAAGGGTTACATACTGATAGTTGTTGGATAACCATGGAAGAATCACTCGAGAGTTTTCTGTTGGTTAATATAACCAAGTTCAAACAGAGAATGTTAAAGCTACAATATTAGATAGTTTTCTCGACTTGAGAATACTTTGAATTTCAATGTGTACACTCTACTTTGATTATAGTTAAATCATGGCACGACGTCCATTAAACGACTATAGTTAGGTCTAGTTGAAGCATTGGAAGTGAAACATTATTCAATAGAGAATTCACCCCTTCAATTATATGATGTTAGTACCACAATCAACTGTAGTCAACTTAAAGTCAAAGTCTATGGCCAGAGCGGTTCGGTTAATAATAAAATATTATTATTGAACCAAGGACTTTGTGTTTGGATTAAACAAGTTGAATCTGGACAATATTGGAATTTGGACAATAGCCAAAATCCATAATCCTAAAGTGATATAGTTTTAACGAATGAAATTGGTGTAAATAATCATTACTACCGGGTACCCCTTAAAATAGCAAAATTGAATGTTACTGAAAAAGACGTGTAAGCAATAAATTCGGTCAAACTGTCACACCACTAGCTAAAGTGACGTGTGAATGATAATATTCGAATTGTCTAGTATTAATTGCTTACTAAATTTATACCCACGAGTTGCACAACCATATTGATGGATACTCAAAAGTATCATACAATTTAATTAATTTATAATTGTTGTACATCAATTGAACTTATTTATGAAATATTTATTATTTATGTATTTGATGTATTGGTGCCATTAGTAATTTTCTAGCTGCCATAGCAATTAATTGGGTGCATTTAATTGCTAATGGGATTTGAACATTTAATGGCCCAATTGCTCTATACATGGTCCGCCAAGAATGGGGCAAAGACGGGTTTAATTTTAAATTTTGGATCTAGGATTTGGTAAAAGGCGGATTAGGAAATTTAGGAGAATAATTCTCCTTGACTTTCTCTATAAAAGCCACCTTAACCCCTCACTATTTTGCATCTTCTTCTTTTCTTCCATCTCTTGCCTCTATTTCCAGCCAAGCATACCTCCACCCCTAGGCCGAAAATTTCACCAACCTTTATCAAATTAAATTAAAACGTGGTACTCCAAATCTTTGCAACATTCGGGGGGAGATTCCAAACGAATCCGGAGTTGTTCAATCAATCGAAGTTCATACAAAGTCTATATCTTATTAGGTTATTTATGATTTATATTCTACTATATTTGTATAGATTTATAATGCAGTCTGAATGAATTTATATGCATAGACAGCTGTTTTATATATGTACAGTTTTGGAAGCTTCATTATATATATGTTTCGTCTTTATTTTACCAATAATAATAATAATAAGTTTTTTTGATGCATGGCTTTTTTGAACATTAATACTAAATTTAATTAATTAAAAATTTGTTTGAATCTATATGAACTTGAACAAATATGAATACATGTATACATAAATATATATAATAAAAAATAATTTTAAATTTTTTTATGTACTAAAATATTTTCAGTAATAAAAAAAATTTTAAACATAATTTTATATTATATACAAACATAAAAGTTTGTATATTTTTTAAACTAATAAATTTATTAACATGTGTCTATATATATATATATTTATAAATTAACAATTCATTTTTATAAAATCATGTTCTTATTTTATTTCACATGGAATTAAAAAAATATTTTGCCTAATGTAATTTTATGTATATTTATTATTTTTTATTTAATAATTATTTTAATATAAAGTTAAATACATAAATATAAGTATATATAAATATAAAAAATTATTTTTAAAAATTATATGTTAGTTAAAATATTATACTATTTCATTTTAATTTTAATAATCTAATTTCCTATGTTTTTTTGCTACACCCTTAGTAACGATATTTAGTGCACGTTTATTTTCGTTATCACTATATCACTAAGGTATCGAGAGTTTAGTCAATGGTAAAAAACTCCAATAATATAGTTAATTGCATAGTACCACTTTAAAGCCCGTAGTTTAATCCGATGCAATTTATCGATTGATCGATTTACTCAAGCCATAGGTTTTGAGTTTAAGTTGACTACCAATTACGGCGATACAAACCTCCTACAATGAAGAAGACGAATCATATTAAGGGTTATTTATATCCATCAACTTAGTCTATCATTTATAGCATTTCAATGGTATCATTCATGTGACCATAACATATAACATTTGAAATTGTACGCTTTATAATGTTAACATACACTGACAACTTCATTTCCTTGCTGATACACTTTACAATGATAAGGTACCCTAGCATCCTTATTTCCCCGCTGATGCACTTTACAACATCAATGTATCATGGCAGGTTTACTTTTATTAATTACCATGTGCTTTGAAAAAAGGACCGATCGTATGCCGTATCTTGACGCTACTACAGTCAATTTGTAGAAACAAGATAACCGTATAGTCACTATATTGGATTAGATAGACGTATCTATCTGTCCTGGTTTATACACCATACGTGACAAGACCTGGCCATATTTTGTAACCAACTCATCTTATACCAATCTTATCGAACATATTCTCATTTTCAACTCACTTGTATCCATACACATGCACAATAATTATCTACTAGTGTATTACCTTATACATAGTTTTACACATCACATAACGTTTTTAACGTTGTTGCTCGATCAAGATTAGACACTCTTAACCATTTATTTGGCCCCTATGGATCTGGGTTTAATCTGTGCAACCTATAGACATTTAAACGTTTATGTATTGCATTCAAACGTTTGAACTTATTTCAGACATCTGATTTTACCATTCAGGCGTTTGGTTAACTGATGAAATTTTCCATCTGCATTTTAGATGCTGACCCCTTTTGCAGACAATTGAATCAACATTTTAAACGGCCGAACCCTATTTTTAGACGTTTGAAATATACACATTTGTATGTGTTTCTTTTTGCTTTTTACTGTAAACATTCAGATGTTTGGATTTTTATTTCAAACGTCTGAAATACCATTGGTTAAATATTTTTCCTATTTTCTTAAGTTTTTTGTTGTCTCTTTACATCTGGTTTTGCTTGAAATATATGTATTTCTTATTGCATATAATCTGAACATACTACTACGTTTATATGGTCATTTCATCAATCTATTACTTTATATCTACTTTCTATTCAACATAGTTATAATTGTAAACTCATGTTTGTATAATATTATTATAGTTTATCTATTTTCATCTTCCCACGGTGTTTATTTATGGACCATTCTTGTTATCATTTCCTCAAGTAAAACTATAAATATTGATATCATGTACTATCTATAGTAGATTGCATTGAGTTAACTAAACAAAGGATTATTTGTCAATCTCTTCTATTTCATCTTCTTCACCATTATTAGTTCATAGTTAAAATCAAACATTAATGGCCAATATCGTTTCTAAACCCGATTTCAATGTCAATGTTACCAAATGAACATGTTCTAACATATAATCCATCTCAAACTTGGCCATTTGCCTAACATAGGCTATAAAGATGAAATAGAAGCATATATGATACTATATAACAAAGTAAATTATTACCACTGACTGATTAAATAAAGTAATTTTGATTTAGGTTGGAATCCTCTCCTCTCTTGCTGTCCAAAATTGCTCCCATCTCCAAACTCCACAAATCTCTTTGAGTTTGGTATCTTTGTTGAACTCTTGAACCTAATCTCTTTAGATCCAAATTTTGTAGAATTTGATGGAGATTTGATAAAGGAATTTTAGTTCTAAGGTTCTAGACTTGGGGTTATCTCATTTGAGAAGAGAAAGGAAATGAAGAATGTATGTACTTTCTTATTAGGCTGTGCGGGCTATATATCCAATAACTATACTAATAGGGCCTAAACCCTTCAAAGCCAAATTCCAAACCCATTTACAATCTTAATCTCATCTTTTAATCTGTGTACCCAATTTAGACATTTTTTTAGTTAAACTGGACCAAAATAATATGCTTTACACAATAGTACAAGTTTTTTTTGCTTAATTCAGTCATTTATAAAAATTCCAATTTATTTTTTAGTAAAAAATACCATTTTACCCTTCGTTAAATTTTTATTAAATTTTTAAAATTTACGGTTGTTACATTCCCTCCTTCAAAAAGAATTTCATCCTTGAAATTCCAAAGGGCGAAGAACGTAACTTGTTCTTAGCATTTCAATCTATATTACATAAGCATACACAAATTATACATCTACTTAAACATTCATATAACATATATATATATGTATATAATCCATCGAAAATTCAATGAAATACACATGTGTGCAAACATTATATAAGTATGAATGTGAGTGATGTTTAGCAATAATATCAATATGCAAAAATACTACTAGTGGCCTCCTACATGTATGCGAATATCATAACATATAGTCATGTATGCAAAGCATCCTAACATAGATATACAACATACAATATCTATACGAAAGCAAAACACACATCTCATCACATTAAAGCATCGGTGTTGATGGTGTTAGGCGTATGCCCTAAGGGCAATTATGTAATTTGTTATATATATATATACATATCTAACTCGTTGACCAATCTTGTTTGAAATATAGGTGTTTTCTTTCTATTATATACTTGATATAATGTGCTATATTAATTAATTAATTTAATTAGAAGTATATTTAATAGAAAATCCATAAGTGGTATCTTTTATGATAGTAGTTACAAAGTGTTGTAACCGTGAGTAATTTATCACGGTAAAAACAAATATACCATTCTAAATGTTTCTAGTCAAGATGCATCGAGACTGAATATTGATGTATCCATTGAGACTAAAGTAGGTAACGCTCTCCAAATATTGGGTAGTGTATTACACATGACTGTTAATGGTACCTAGGGGTTATGTACTGATAGTTATTAGATAACTAAGGAACGACTCACTCGATAGTTTTCTATTAGTTAATATAACTAAGCTCAAACATATCAATGTGTCTGATTTAAACAGTTCTCTTGACTTGAGAATACTATGGATCTTCAATATGGAAGCTTCGCTTTGATTATAGTCAAACCATGCACAGCGTCCATCGAGTGACTATAGTTGGGTCAAGTGAAGTATTGGAAGTGAAGCACTATTCAAGAGAGGATTCGTCTCCTTGGTTATATAGGGTTAGTATCACGGTCAACTCAAGTCAACTCAAAGTCAAAGTGTATGGCCAGAGCAGTTCGGTTAATAATAATTGTTATTATTTTACCAAGGACTTTGTGTTTGAACTATAGAGTTGAATATGAATGATATTGTAATTTTGACAATTACCAAATTTCATAAGTCCAAAGTGATTAATTTTTGACGAAGTGAATTGGTGTAAATAAATGTCACAACCGAGTAATGCTTAATAATATAAAAATGGATTTTACCAAAACTAAGAAAGTGATAAATTTGACCAAAATGTTACACCACCTGCTAAGTGACATGTGAATATTAACATTCGAATAGTTCGATGTTAAACGCTGACCGAATTTACACCTGACGAGTCACACAAACGGAATGATGAATTATATTTGGACCAAAAGATTTAATTAGTTTATAATTGTTAACAATTAATTTAATTAATTAATATTTATGAAATATTAATTATAAAATTTTGAATATGATTTGAGGAATAAATATTATTGTATGTATTTATAACAGCTATAAATATATCGACCGATATGCGATATCAACAAGCAATTAAATTAGATTTAATTAATAATATTTATTTTAGCTTAAATGGGCTGTTAGCCCATAAGATGCTATTTCGACAGCAATATAGCTTGTAGGAGGCATCTAAAAAAGTTAAAGAGGTTTGGAGATGGATGGTTGAGATTTGATGAGAAATGATATGAGATGTGATCTGTATTTCTCTCTATTTCTTCCAATATAAAAGGACCCTTAAACCTAATGCAAAAAAAGATTTTTGGCTACCATTTCCTCATCATTGTTGGCTGACCTCATCAACAAGGAGCTATAATAAATTCATCTCAAATCAATTCAAAAGGCGACAGTTATTGGATTGCTAAAGGTCTACGGTTCAAGGATTAACAATCTTCCGAATCAAGAACATTTCAAAGGACGGAGAATTCATCATTACAAGGTGCGCTCTAAGGCATTAGAATTAGGTATGTATTTACTATACTATATGATCTATAATTTCTGGATGACATTGTATTATTCATATATATATATATATATCATTATTATATTGCTAGTTAGGTGAGATTCTTATAAGTATCATCAATGTTGTCACATATTAGATTGGTTATATGTATGTTTTAATTTATTTTAAAAAAACACATTTATATATATATATATATATATATATATATGAAGTGCACAACCAAATAAATTTTATTTTAATTATTATCATTTTATTAATTATTATATATATATATGTATTAATATACTACCTAATTTAATCATATGACTTTTATTTAATTATATCATCCTATCATGTTAATAGTTGAATCTATATTTTATAAATGCATATCTACATAGATTATATTTTTCGGTGGTTGTAAAACTCGGTGTTTTTATGTTAATTAACTAAAAAGAAATTAATTAATAAATAGTAAACAGTGAAATATTTGAAAATTTTAGAATTTGGCTAGGAAACTTGCACCATTTTGTTCATGGCGAATTTTTGATCAATTTTCATATATAATGTTTTCCGATCGGAGTTCAAACGGAAAAGTTATTAACGTTTGAAGTTTTAGCGTCAGAAATAATTATATATGTAAATATGGTAATGTTTGAACCAAAAATGGCTTAAACACCTAATAGAGAATAGAAGAGAATAGAAGTGAAGAAAACAAAATGAAACGAGTAAGAAATGAACACATAGAGTTTTATAGTGGTTCGGCGAACTCCGGCCTACGTCCACTTAATGATTTTATTGCGTAACTTCTGACTCGAGGGCAGAAGTTCTTAGGGGTCGGTACAACTCCGACACTTAGATTTTCAAAATTACAAGAATATATGGTAGAGTAGACCTAGAGGCAAAAGACCCTAAAAATGAGCCCTACCCCTCTATTTATAGAGGTGGGGAGCCTAATATCTCGCATAAAATATCTCTAGGCCGTTACTTAAGATTTAGACCAATTCCTCCAAGAAAGTAGGTGCCACTTCATCAACAACTATGGGTCGATAAGACTCCATGGGTACGGTCATACTCTGCCCCTAAAATTGCAAAATCATCTGCCTTTGACTCTTCTCTTTGGATTGTCTTGTGGTAAACCTCGTGATTCCATAGTTGTTTATATCTATAATAGCTTGTTTCAGAGTCCAAATGATGGAGTTGTGGAAGAACAGAGTTGCTGATTCAGGAGCTTATAGAGGTCGATAGAGAATTGCATTGAACCAACAAAACAACATTGAAAACAGGTTATAGACACCAAGTGGGACCCATGGGCAGAAGATGGGCTCCTATGGGACACTTATGGGTCTCAGGTCTTCGTATATTGGTGGCGAGTTGGTATTTGAGTTGAGATCTTGGTTGTTCTTTGATTTCAGGCTTCATGGCCATTTTTCCAGACGTCGTGATAACCTCGAAGTTTGGTTCGTCGGGTTCGTCCGTATTTTGCCTAGTCAAAATGTAGGATAACATTTGCCCCCAAGCACGCCTTGCGAATGGAAGGTGTGCTTTGCTCAAGTACAAATGTGATGTCAATCTTTGAAAGTTGAGCTCTCTGACTACTTCAATCTTGGTGAATCATCTAGATCTTTCGGATTCTCTTGTCAGTTACGGGTCACTCCAGACCTGCCATAGCCTAACACTCTAGACTATGCCTAGGTATTGTCTATACATTATCATAATTCTAATTTCATTTTGAGTTATTACATTACTTATCAAACCATCCCGTGTTCATCCATGATTTACATCACTATCATTCTGATTCCACTCAGAGTTATTGCATATCAAATTCGTCCTATGTTCTTTCGAGATTTATCTGTTTCGTCTTAATTTCAAGGTGTTCGAATCCTTATATCAAATTAGTATATGTTCTAAAATTTGATTTCTCCATATCGTTTCAGATTCAGTTTCATGCACGATTTCTCTCAATCGTTTAATGTTTGGTTTTCAATGTGCGATCTCTCCAAATCATTTTATAGTTAATTTAGTGTGCGATCTCTCTGGATCTTTTATCTTTCAAGTTAAGGGGATAATCTCTTGAATCGTTAATTGAGTTTGTGGCCGTTTAAGGCCAATAGTTAAATCCGCGATCTCTCCGGATCGTTAACTGAAATCGTGGTCGTTCGGGACCGATAATTAAATCCATAGTCACTCTGGACCATTAACCAAATCCATGGTGTTCAGGGCCGATAATCAAATCCATTGTCACTCTAGATCGTTAGTCAATTCCATGGCTGCTCAAAGCCGATAATCAAATCCATGGTCTCTCCGGACCCTCGCTGAGCCTAATCCGCTCACTCTTCGATGAGGGGACTCGGCGACAAGCAAGCCCATCCATTCGCTCTCTGATGAAGTGACCTGCATTTTGCACTTCAGTCTCGACCTTCCGGTCGGAACTTAATGCGATCAAAGTCTATGGTCTCTCCAGACCCTTGCTGAGCCTAATCCGCTCGCTCTCCAACGAGGGTACTCGGCAATAAGCAAGCTCATCTGCTCACACTCTAGTAAGGGGACTTACTTCTTGCACTCTTGTCCCATCTCTCCAAACGGGACTTTATAGTGATTGATGTCATACATGTCCATCTGCTTGTGCTCTAACGAGGGGACTTATACCTTGCATACCAGTCCCCTCTTCCAGACGGGACATCAAAGAGATCAATGTCAGTCATCACATTCAATGTGGATTGCAATAATTAAGTTCAAATACTAAGAAACAAAAAGTCAAACACTACGATAAATGCCTCTCCAAGCATTACAACCTAGCATCCAACTCAGAGCGTGCCTAGGGACCGTTCGGGATCCCATACACAAGTAAGTGGCTAGACTGTATCATTGCATGGTTTATTAGAAAGGTAAATAGAATGCGAGAACCAAACCCGATTCTCCGCCATCCCGATCAAGAGATGACTATCCTTGACCTTGATCCAGGGCCATTTCCAGTCACTGCGGTTTATGGCTACCCTGTCCCATCACCGTAGCTTGATTCCTTACATATTGCTATAATCGGTTATCTCTGACCCGTTCCTCGATCAGATTCCGCAAGTGCTTGCAATCATTTGTGTTATGCCCATCCAGCTCATGGAATAGGTAGTATTTTCCAAATGCCCTTTCATGCTCCATGGGCTCTCTTCTCGCTGGCTTCCGATAAGGTATCTGTCCCCTAGTATTCAAATTAATCTGCTCCGGGGTTTTGTTTAAGTCCATGTAAGAAGAGAATTTGGTTCCCTTCTTTGCTGCTTTGATCCGTCAAAGCTGGCATCCATCTTCCTTTTTCCTTTGCCTTTGCCAGTTCCTTCTCCAGGTGCTCCTATGCCATCCACAGTATTAACCCCTTCATCATTGGCCTCAGCCTCCTCCTGGCATAAAAACCTTTCAGCCTCGTGATGAAATTCTATGAGATCCCTGGGAGGATCCCATTCCAAAGCCACCTTAAAATCCGTGTTCATGGTCCCTGAAACTATAGCCATCAAAATCATCGAAGGGTTTGACTGATCAACTATAGCTGCCGCCGCATTGAACCTTGTTAGAAAACTCCTGAGGGTCTCTCCAGCCCTCTGCTTCATGCTGGCTAACGTCGTTACATTCTTGGATCGTGAAATACGGACCCAAAACTGCTTTACAAACCCATTTACTAACTCGACCCATGTATCAATGGAATCGTTCTCCAGCTTTCTAACCATTCTGCAGCCAAATCAGTCAGATACAGAGGGAAACACCATTCTATAACTTCTACAAATGCCCTCAACACCTCCATGTGTCGGATGTATCTCATCAAATATACTATAGGATCCGACTTTCCATCATATGTCTCCAATGTTGGTAGTTTGAATTTCGGTGGGTTCCTACATATCGGATGTTTGGAGTAAACAGACTTCTATTCACATCTTCCATATTCTGATTAGATAATCCACCCCTCATAACTCATCTCACCATCTCAATAAGTCTATTGTTGTCATCCAAATGAACACCCAAGTTTGCGTTTCCAACTTGCCCCCTGACTCCATAAGGGAATTCCACTATGTACTCCTCCGGTCGTGCTTCTGCATTCTGTTCATGTTCAAACGCTTTGTAGTAAGTTCGATTCGCACATTATTTCTTCCAAGGCCGGGATGACCCATGCCCCCGAGCCCTAGAGGGTTGGTACCGAATTGTATCTATGGGCCGACGCTGACCCCTATAATTGGCTTGGGGTTTGTCCCGGGCCGTTCTGCTCCACTTCCAGCTTGCTACGCTCTGGCTTCTGGTATCTGATTTTGTGTTGCAGCAACTCCGATTGTACCCATTCTTCTGAAGAAATTCTCCATCATTTCTTCTTGGCGTGCCATCATCCTCTCCTGCAATCCGGTCATTATAATTTCCATCTCATCTCTGGTTACGTAGATTGATGGGGGGTTTTCTCCTTAGGACACCACTTGGCTACCCCTTGTTGATTTCCAATAGTAACGGCTTTCCTAGTTGATTGTCTCGTCATTGAGAATCTTTCTAAGTCTTAAATCAGCAAGTTCAAACGGTTTTCAATGGAAGCACTAAAATGTTTGAACCAAAAATGGATTAAACATCCAATAGAGAATATAATAGAATAAAAGTGAAGAAAACAAACTGAAACAAGTAAGAAATGAACATACAGAGTTTTATAGTGGTTCGACGAACTCCGGCCTACGTCCACTTAATAATTTTATTGCTTAACTTCTGACTCGGGGGTAGAAGTTCTTAGGGGTCGGTACAACTCCGACACTTAGATTTTCAAAACTACAAGAATATAAGGTAGAGTAGAGCTAGAGCCAAAAGATCTTGAAAAATGAGCCCCATCCCTCTATTTATAGAGGTAGGGAGCCTAATATCTCGCATAAAATATCTCTAGGACGTTACTTAAGATTTAGACCAATTCCTCTAAGAAAGTAGGTGCTACGTCAACCACTATTGGTTGGTACGACTCCATGGGTAGGGGTCGGTACCGACCACTAAAATTGCCAAATCATCTGCATTTAACTCTTCGCTTCAGATCCTCTTATGGTTAACTTCATGATTCCATAGTTGTTTATATCCATAATAGCTCATTTCGGAGTCCAAATGACAGAGTTGAGGAAAAAAAATTTGCTGATTCAGGAGTTTGTAGAGATCGATAAAGAATTGCATTGAACCAACAAAACAATATTGGAAACAAGTTATAGACACCAAATGGGACCCATATGTAGAAGATGGGCTCTCATGGGGGAGTTTATGTGAGTCAGTACTAATCCCTAGGGATGGGTCGGGACCGACCCCACACTTGTGGGTCTTGGGTCTTCGTATTTTGGTGGCGAGTTGGTATTTGAGTTACGATCTTGGTTTTACTTTGATTTTTGGGCTTCGTGGTCATTTCTTTGGGCGTGCTACCTTGATCGCTTTGAAGTTTGGTTTGTCGGGTTCACCGTATTCTACCTGCTCAAAAGGTAGGATAATAGGCAACAAAATCAATTAACGCTAACTGGTAATATTAATGGAGATTTAAATGCTAACATTAAATTAAAATCTTAGAGAATTTATAAAAAAGAGAAAGAATTAAGCAAGATCGAGTAATTGAGGAAACAAATAGAGAGAATCAATTGAACGAAGGAAATAGACAAACAAAATCAATTAATGTTCACAATCGCCCAAATATACACTATATGGGTCGACCCAAGGGGGTCCAAGCTCGACCATTAGCGGTCGACCTAGGATAGGTCAAGTCGACCGATATTTATTTAGAACGACAAAAAACTTTGGCCGTACGACCTGTATTTAAAATGGCTTGATCTGATAGTTAGCACTAGTTTGAACCTCTATAAATTAAGACCTAGGGCCTCACTTTCAACTCATAATATTCCAATGAGCATGAAAGCTCTGCCACTTTCTTTTCTCCTCCAAAATTCTAGATTCATAGAAATCGATTTAATATGCACGTATAAACTTGGAGAAGAATAGAAGATGATAAAGAATATAAAATAGGTTCAAACCAAGTTGCTACATCATAGGTAAACTATAGATCTGGTTTTAACTAATAAATTAATCAAAATCTCTACTCTTTAATCTAAATTCTAATAGATCTGTATGTAAATTTATTTGTGGATCTAAATAGGGAGTCAAAGTGGAGAATACAGATAACAAAGATTAGATCTGGATTACGTCTTGAGATTTGGGAATGCCAAAAAGGTGATGGGGAATATTATATGTTTTTATATAATATTAGATTATATCGTTGCAGATCTATTCCTACATGCATGAGAAATTAGATTTAAATTACAAATAAATTCATGAATAAGAAATGTTGAAGAGATTAAACTTGCCTATGTAATTTATATTTATGAATCAATATTTTCCTGTTATGAAAGCTAGTTTAGAATTTTATATGAAATTGAAACTGAATTGCATAATGATTAGAGTTGGTATTTCTACATCGGATATGAATTTAATGAATCTAAGTGATGCGTAATGATTAGGAGTTTATACTTATTCGACGAATATGAATTGAATGAAACCTTGATGATGTGCGTAATGATTAGGAATTTGTTTTAATTTGATGATTATGAATTAAATTGAAATTAAAGTTATTTCAATTTTTGGGATTTTAGTGATATTTTAGTTCACTGGGATTTATATTGTTGCAAGCGGATTTTTATATATTATCAAGTTCAAATTGAATAAAAATGCGACGTTTGAAATGATAAGGAATAAATATATGTATTTAAAAAGAAAGAGATGTACAAACTAGGGATAACTACCGTATGATTGGCGGAACCCGGCCCTATGCAGCACATGATTAGTACCAATTTTTTAGAGTTAGGGCTGCATAAGGGGCCAACGTCATCAGCCCCAAACGGTTAACGGGAAGGACAGGGTTACACCTAGCTGGTCTTTTTCTATAGCCTACCAGTGTAGACCACGCTGGGTCATGCATCGCCACAGTTGTTTGCTAGTTTGTTTGATAGGACAAGGCTAGTTAACCCAAACGAGATTCCTTTAAAACATGGATGAGGTAGTCAGAGGAGCCGAGTCCACGCTAGGAAGCAGACATGGTAGAAAATCCCCAAAGAGAACATGGAAAAATATATGAAAAGCCAACGAAAGAGGACGGTGAAATGTATGAAAGACCGGTTGTGCAGCATGATAGGATTTCCTCGAGATATACGGTGACGAGATCGTGATACTATGAGGCGATGAGGTGCTGATCGAGAGATACTATGGGGGATAGTATCTAGTCCATTAGGGGACCGTGGGATACACACACACACATATACAAATATAGTTATAAATCTACGCAACGTAAATGGGAACGGTTCGTACGCGGATGTGGAATCGAGATGACTAATAAAATGTAAATAAACATAACATGAAATAGTGAAAAATCGGCATAAGCTAGTGTTATGTATAAGATATATATAATGTACTAGTCACCAGAATGTTGTTCTGACCCCCTCTTCATTACAACCCATAGGATAGTTAGAAGGACAAGTACTGGTGCTTGGCATGTTCAGTGCTGACAAGGACACTTGACCTTTGAAGTGTCAAATCTTGATCGGTAATTATGTGATCTATTTTATTTATTTATTCAGTTGTTAGTTATTTCATTAGAGCTTTGATATTCATTCTTTTATCTTATTGTAGGATACCAAACTAGTGATCCATACTTTGGTGGATTTGGTTTTCGTTTTAGCAAAAATTCAGGCCCACCGATGTGTGGGTTGTCACGTTTGGTATAAGAGCTTAGGTTAGTCGATCTTGAAAATTAGGAAACGTTAAGTGAACATATTTGTATTTTACCTATAAATATAACATAAGTTAAATCCTAATAATTCCAACTATAGAATAGTTACATATGGAAAACCCCTGAAGTTGAATGGTACATGACTCCTTAGTCGGGCCTTGATAGCCGAATAATTGTAGATCTCCATACGATTTCCAATTGACTATGTACAATTGGTCCAGATAAGGGAAAAGTAAGAGTCCACATGCCATAGATAGTGGAAGATGCGGAAGTTCCTAAAGAATGGTGTGAAATGATCACTCCTAATTGATAATTGGATTTTTATTGTTGAGAAAAGAACCAGTTAGTAAATTGAAGGAAAGATGCTCTTAAATGAATAGTTAGAAACCCACTAAAAGTCCAACCCAATAGAAAATAATTTTAAAAGTTGAGAAAGATATATAATTAATATATTTGAAAAAGTAAAGAAGAAAATATTGGATTTTGGAGAAAAATGTATGATATTGGCTGTAGAAAAGCATTTATATAATAAAGGTTTCGTTGGAAGTTAAACTGAAAAGTTTCCATAAAATGGGTTTTAATAAAAAGATGAAAGGTTTCGTTGGAAGTTAAACAATTGAAATAAGTGCAGTTTAGGTGGAGGCGTTGAATAGTAGAAAAATTATAAAATATAAGTAGAAACGAGATTTGATTTAGTGTAATTAGTTTGGGATTTGACTTATTTTAATTCATTGAAATGAAAAGAGATAACAATATAAATTTCTGTGAGTTAATAAAGTTACAAATAAATGTGTGTTGTTTGAAATAACAAGGAATGTAAATGTAGAGAAAGAGATGCACAAAATATGAGAAATCCCGTATTTTGTACTGTCTATTTCAATAAAGAAATGAAGTATAATTCCTTGTAATTTCACATAAAACACAAATTTTCTTTTAAGTGATTCATAGAGAATTATACTGTTAACAATTCCTTTCGAAGAGGAAAGTAGTTCCAATGCATTAAAGTATAGGATCCATAAGTATAATCAAAAGTTTAGTAGTTGGAAATTTTGTAGGAAATCATGAAATGAAATTTTGCTAGTAATCTAATTAGAAGCAACATAAGAAATTAAATGCAGAATAAAGGAAAATGGACAATCTCCATTGTTGTGTGCACTTCAAGTATCTTTAAAATGTTCCCCTTTCGTGACATTAGAGACTCCACTAAAGATTGGAAGTGGAGATAGAAAGAAATGATAGAATGAGAGTTGTTCTTATCTACTCCAGTTTTATTGTTTAAAAGTTTATAAAAGATGTTTCGGAAAAACTACAAAGTGCATTTTTAGAAAAGAATGGTTTGGTGTAACAAATAAGTTTTGAAAGAAAAACTTAATAAATAGTTTGATTAAAAATCCCATTTTTTAAGAAGTAAAAGTTAAAAAGGTCTTTAAAAAGGAACGGTTGATTTGAGAGAAAAAAGAAACTTTTAATTAAGTTTTGTTAACCTTCTCTCTTAGGTTAATGAATAGGTTAAATTCAAAAATTGTGAAGTAAAGTTTTTAAATGGCTGAAACACCAAGTATTTTTGAATTTGATAAAAGGTTTCAAGTGGTACTTTTAAAGACAAATGTTATGGGATTAAATGTTTCAAAAAATTTTGTTTCAAAAATTTCGAAGTTTTAATTTTGAAAAAAAATGGTAAAGACCAAATAAGGATTTTTAATATGGAGTTGATAGAAATTAGTGCCTAGGGAAGATTGGGAAAGGATAAGGCTATGAAGAAGGTAGCAATGATTACTCATGGAAAAGTAATATGGAACCCCGTAGAGTGTAAAGAATAATGGAAAGAACCTAGGAATACTTTGTTAGACATGAGTGCAAGATTTGAGAATATCATCAAGGAATTTGGATCAAAAGAAGATGGTAACAAAAAATTATGAGGTGGCAAACACTCATGGAGGATACTAGCAAACTCAAAGTTAAGATATGTGGATTTCGGAAGGATGGCATGTTAGTAAGGCCCATTCAAGTCAGAGGTGATGGAGGCACATTATCATTGGTGTTTGTTAAGGTTGAAGGGCAGCTTCCAGCAGTTGTTCTTGTTAGGTTGGGTTGTAAGCATTAGTTGTCTTTACTGAGGGTAAAGGCGCAAACAATATTGTAGGAAATGTTCATTTTTATGTGTTTCTGTGTGGATCACAATGTTATGAGAAACAATAAAGGTAAGGAAATTTTAGAAAAGACAGTCAACTAATGCAAAAGAAATGAAAATATTAGAGACCGGAAGTTATGAAATAAATTAAGAAAATTTATTTAAATACCACTAAAATGAAAATAGAATAAGATTGATAAATTTTAGCAAGTAGAGGAAATGGGAGGAATTCGAGTAGCCATGGGTCGATGTCCCTGTACCTAAAAGCTGGAATTTATAATTGAACTTGGTTGCTATTGCTATTATAAATAAAAGAATATTTGAAACTTAAAATTTACCGCGTAAATTAAGAGGGGTCCATTATGGACATTGTATTGTTGACTAAAACCCGATTTCTTAAGATGTGGAAAAATCTTTTTTGAAAAACCTATACATATGCACACTTTTGAAAAATAAAAATATCTCTGTAAAATGTTTTGAAAGATTTTTGAGTTTTAATTTTTTTATGAATATTTTAGAAAGTAATATAAAAATATTTTTGAAGTGAAAACGAAGAATTTTCAAATTTAAGAAATGCCAACTACTTGTTGGGGAATAGTTGACAAGTTGGTTAATATGGATTTTACCATGCTACTGAAATGATAGTAAAATAAAATACAGTTAGAAACAAGGGAGAAAGCTGCTATAGCTAGGGAATCACTTTCTCCATATCTTGTTAGTAACAAAAAGTTTATTTTTGAAATAAACCTTGGTTTAAAATTTAAAAATTTAAAATAAAAGTTTACTTATGCGGACTGTACTTGGAAAACTTGGAAGAATTAGGGGCAAAAGAGAAAATTTCAAGGTATAGCGAAAAAACGGTACTTAAGAGAAGGATGAAAATATAGAATTTTCCATCTAACCCTTCCCAAGCATTAGAAAATAGATTTAGAAAACTTGATTTTTCTAAATTTGGATGTTAACAATATGTGCTAGGATTTTGGATGATAGGGATTAAAGGAAAAATTGGTTGAACTACGCTTTTATTTATAGAAGTGTGGGAAAATTTGGATGGAAAACAGTTTTTAATTTTTCAAAAAGTTGCATTCATGTAGAACTGCCAATATATTTAGGATGTTCGCACCATATTTTCGCAATTGATTTGAAGGAAAGGATTCATATAGGAGGCACCAATTTAGAATTTCTTAGTTTGCATATCATATATGTTGTGATACACCATGCATCGTACGCGATTGGTTGCAAAATTTTTTGCACACTCATGATTTGCTAGTTTAGAATGGATGTATGATAGATTGCATGATCGAGCTCTGAAGGAATTTCGAGGACGATATTCTTTTAAAGGGGGAGAATGTAACACCCCATGTTTTTAAGTAAACTAATTAAAAATAAATCAATTAATATATAGTAAACAGTGAAAATTAGAATTTTTGCAAATGGCAGAATTTGACTATGAAACTTACATCATTGTATTTGTGGCAATTTTACGATCAATTTTCATGCATAATGTTTTCCCATCGGAGTTCAAACGGAAAATATAACAACGTTCAAAGTTTTAGCGTCGAAAATAATTATATATGTAAATATGGTAACAAAATCAATTAACGCAAATTGGTAACGTTAATGGAGATTTAAATGTTAACATTAAATTAAAATCTCATAGATTTTATAAAAAAGGGAAAGAATTGAACAAGATCAATTAATAGAGGAACAAATAGAGAGAATCAATTGAACGAAGGAAATAACAAACGAAATCAATTAACGTTCACAATCGCCCAAATATACACTATATGGGTCGACCTAGGCTAGGTCAAGTCGACCATGAGCGGTCGACCTAGGCTATGTAAGGTCGACCCGTGATTTATTTTGGATCGGGGTAACTTTGGCCGTATGGCCCGGATTTAAAATGGTTTGATCCGACAGTTAGCACTGATTCAAACCTCTATAAATTAAGACCTAAGGCCTCACTTCCAACTCCTAATTTTCTATTGAGCGCGGAAGCTATGTCACTTTCTCTTCTCCTCCAAAATTCTAGATTCATAAATATAGATTTAATTTGCATGTGTACACTTGGAGAAGAATATAAGATGATAGAGAATTGGAAATAGATTCAAATCAAGTCGCTACATCAAAGGTAAACTATAGATCTGGTTTAATTAATAGGTTAACATAAATCTCTTCTTTCTAATCCAAATTCTAATAGATCTGTATGTACATGTTATTTGTGGATCCAAATAGAGAGTCAAAATGGAGAATACAGATAACAAAGATTAAATATGGATTAGATCTAGAGATTTGGGAACGCTAAAAAGACTAGTGGGAATATTATATGTTTTTATATAATATTAGATTATATCGTTGCAGATCTATTCCTACATGGCTGAGAAATTGGATTTAAATTGCAAATAAATTCATGCATAAGAAATGTTGAAGAGATTAAACTCGCCTATGTAATTTATATTTATGAAACAATATTTTCCTATTATGAAAAATAGTTTGGAATTTTATATGAAATTGATATTGAATTGCGTAATGATTAGAGTTGGTATTTCTACGTCGGATATGAATTTAATGAATCTAAAGTGATGTGTAATGATTATAATTAACATTTATTCGAAGGACATGAATTGAATGAAATCTTAATGAAATGCGTAATGATTAGGAATTTTTTTATATTTGACGAATATGAATTAATTAAAGTTACTTTGATTTCTGGGAATTTAGTGATATTTTACTTCATTAGGATTTATATTGTTGCAAGTAGATTTATATTATTATCAAGTTCAAATTGGATAAAAGTGTGATGTTTGAAATGGCAAGGAATAGATATTTGGATATAAAGAGAAAGATATGTACAAAATAGGAATAACTACCGTGTTTTGTACCGTCTATTTCGAAAAAATAAAAGAACAATTCTTTGTAATAATAAACACCGCACAAATATCTCCACTTTTTGATAAAATACAGAAATTTACCATGTTAACATTTATTGAGTAAAAGTTTAGTTCCAATGTATTAAAATGTAGTAAATCCTAAAAGTTGAACATTAAGATGAGAATGAAATAAAAATGCCAATAAGATGGAAAGTAATGAAAAGGAAAGTAGGGGAAATAGGCAAGAAGAATAAATAGAGAACAAAATAAGAACAGAAATAAAAGTTGGAACTAATGAACAAGTTGGCAACAATATTAAGAATTTGATAAAAGTAGTAAATGAATTTGAAGAAGAAAAGTTAAATGCATAACAAAATAGAGGCCTAGGGTCAACTATAAGAACTGTAGAGGCAATAAAAGAAAGGAATGTAAGAATGAGAATATATATAGAGAGTGTGTGTGTAACGCCCCACTCCGAGACCGACATTAGCAAAGAGTATTACTAAGTAACACCGTCTGCTGATACGGAGAATAGAGCTGGATAGGAGCGACCATCTATAGCCTTATCTTAATTATCTGTTGAATACACCGACAATTGCCACTTCTTTCCCAAATGGATCGACAACTCCAATAAATACTTAATACAAAGCCATAGGTGGCTAGGATCTATCAGAATAAAATATAACAACTCAAATGTAATACACATCACAGAACAGTGGATCATCATACATTTTCACATATACAGATACATTACAGAGTATACAAAATGATACATGTCAGTGGTAAAGCAAACCACAATATACAGGCAAGTCAAAAGAATACATATCAGAGTTATAGCCAAAAAAGAATACACAAAAAGCTATAACAAAAAGGAGCTAGCGGAATAGTCCATGCGGAAGAAAAATAGGCTAAGTCCAAAGCACCTAACCTGAAACATCTCCGTCTGATCCGAGTATAAAATACATGGGTCAGTCTAGCTAAACAAATCAGTTAGATAAACAAATGATAATGAACATACAAGGTCATAAAATACAACAAATATCTCCAAAAGAGATAACCAAATCATCTAACAAAAGATGAATCATAACAAGCCACATATCATAGGCAACTCAAATAAACCAAGGATATCATATCCTAAATCAAGCCAAAAGGCAATAACAAATACTAAAAAAGGTAACACAAGTTTCCACAAGGTAATCACTATATATCGTGTGGTTCAAAGAACCTACCCCGAAAGGCGATACACTAGGGAAATATAATTGTCAAAGAAACAAAAGATGCTCGAGCTCGGTACTGTATAACAAGGATCCATATGCCCGAAGGCAACGCCCGAAGGCAACAAACCGTAGTGGCGGTATAGGACAACACTAACCAGCAGAATGTGTCACAACTCTCAGAAAGGAACCCGAAAAATGTTAACGTGAGTCCCATACCACACGTTCGCACTAAACGGTTTACTAACTGTTAGTCAATTTCACACTCAAAGTAGTACAAAGTTCACCTCATCTCATCGGTAAACCAGACTCAAAGGTCAAAACGGTCAAACGAATAGATTAGGAATTAACTGAAAAGATAAACCCACGTGTTCATAGCACGCGTTTTATTTAATCATTTAATTCTCCTTCCTCTTCGCTCGAAGTGCAAAATTGTGTGTGTGTTTTAAATAGAAATTAGAAGTTAGAGAAACAAGCTTTGAATACAATTTAAAAGATCACTTTATAAAAACCCGTGTATGAAATCAAAAAGGAATCATCAAAGTCAAAAATGCGATAACAACTAATTGGATCGACACGAATCGATCAAAATTGGAAAACCAAAGCAAATAACAAATCGGGATGAGACAAGCAGGTCAGTCGACTGAACCAGGGGGTCAGTCGACTGGCCCAGTGCCTGGAAACTTCATGTTTCCAGGTCAGTCGACTGAACCAGTGGGTCAGTCGACTAACACAGGGGTACGCAATTTTCTGCCCTAGGGTCAATCGACTGGCCCAGAAGGTCAGTCGACTGATACATACCCATGCAAATTCCTGGGGTCTGGTTCAGTCGACTGACCTACTGGTTCAGTCGACTGAACCTGCTACCAGAGCAGAATCAGCCTAGCCCCCTTTGGGGCAAAATTGATAACATGGAACGAGAGCGACGAGCGAGTAACGATGGCCAAGGATTTACTCCAAGCGACAACCCAGCCTTGTATGGCTCTCCGAAACACTCCACTAACGTGTTCAAACATCAAAGATTTGATTTTCACAAAATTGGATTCCAAAAACAAAAAATTGGACAATTCATCAAATTGATCCAAATCGAACACAAATGTACATGGATAGATGTTAGGAATTCTTACCCAACCACAACAAAAGCTATAGGCTTAGAGGTGAGTTCAAAAATCTCACCTTTAAACTCAAAAGCAAAGATGAGAAGCTCAAATGAAAAGAAAAGATCAACCACTTTTCACTTCTACTCTACAAGCTCCAATCTAAGATCAAAACAAGTATTTCCTAAATTAGGGTTTAGGAATTTTCTGAAATTGGAGAGAGAGATAGATGGAAAAGGTGAAAAGAAGGCTTACCTAAGTTTCTCTTCGATTTTGGAGCAAGAAATTGAGTTTGCAAATGAATCTAGGGCTTGGAATTTCTAATTCCTTTTCTCTTCCCCCATTTTCAGCTGAGCTAGAGTGTTAGGAGAGTGAATGGATGAAGAGTTAAAGAGTTAGAGTAATAAGTAGGGTTAGTGGGCTGAAACCCAAACCCAAAAGCCCTAATAGAAAATAGAAAAATTCAACTTACTCCAAACATATCGAAGCTTATACTCAAAAAGATCGCAAACGCCATTTTGGACTCAATGGAAGTGGTCCCGAGTCCTAATTCGACCGTTTGCAAAAAGTGACATTTCGGACTTAAATCCGACTAACGACGCTATATTTAATTATAAAATTGTAAAATATGCGGGTTGTTACAGATCTCCCCTCCTTAAAAAAATTGCGTTCGCGCAATTCCTAGTGAAGAATTTGTAACAACTACATACTTACACTACCCAAAAAGGAGAAATTAAGCTTGAGATAAAAAGATATTCTCACCATTGCAAAGCAAAGATAGAAAACCCGGATAGGATCGCTCGATAAACTCTCTAGTTTCCCAAGTACAGTCATTGGGATTAGTGGACCATTGAACTTTAATGAGCGGCACGTCCTTGTTTCGAAGGTGTCTCACCTCCGTGGCAAGTACGCGAATAGGCTGCTGTACAATAGATAAATCTGGTGAGATCTCAAGCCCTTGCAAATCAGGGGAGTCGATAACAGAATCCGATTCTCGAAGACACTTCCGAAGCTGAGAGACGTGAAACATGTTGGGAACACCGGATAGATGAGCTAGAAGTGAAACTCTATAAGCCACAGGGCCAATACGTTCAGTAATAGGAAATGGTCTTACAAAGCGAGGAGCCAATTTCCCTGTCACACTAAAGCGCATAACCCCTTTCAAAGGAGAAACATGAATAAAGACGAGATCATCAACCGAGAACTCGAGAGGCTTCCTACGGTTATCCACGTAGGATTTCTGACGGCTCTGTGCCTCTTTCATTCTCTGACGAATAAGATCAATCTTCTCAGAAGAATCATGAACAAACTCCGGGCCAAGAATAAGCTTCTCCTCAGATTCCAACCAACAAGAAGGTGATCGACATGGCCTTCCGTATAACGCTTCGAAAGGAGCCATACCAATACTGGACTGAAAACTATTATTGTAGGAGAACTCTACAAGGGGTAGATGATCCTCCCAACTACCTCCAAAATCAAGAATATAAATACGGAGGAGATCCTCTAAGATACGATTCACCCGTTCAGTCTGTCCATCAGACTATGGATGATAAGCTGTGCTGAAATTAAGCTTTGTTCCCAAAGCTTGCTGAAGACTCTGCCAGAAATGACTGGTGAATAAAGGATCATGATCACACACAATCGAACTAGGAACACCGTGAAGTCTCACGATTTCCTTGATATATAACTTAGCCAAAAGAGAAGCAGTCCTATTATATTTAATAGGGACAAAATGAGCTGACTTGGTGAGGCGATCAACAATAACCCAAATGCTAGAATGGCCCGATCTCGTACGAGGTAGGCCATCAATGAAATCCATCGAAATCTGATCTCATTTCCACAATGGAATCTCTAGAGGCTGAAGGAGACCAGAAGGGCGCTGATGTTCGGCTTTAATACGTTGACAAGTCATGCAATTACTCACATAACTCGCCACATCGTGCTTCATGCCTTCCCAATAATAAAGACGATGCATATCGGCATACATCTTACTACTGCCAGGATGAATGGTATACTTAGAACGATGACAGTCATCAAGAATGTCACGCCTAAGTGCAGAATCAGAAGGCACAACAAGATGGTTCTTCTTCCGAAGACACCTATGAAAATCAATGCTGAAATCCCACAACGCCTCATCACGGGATTCAGTCTCACAAAGCTGAATAAGATGCACAAGATCAGGATCATGCCACTGAGCTCTGGCAATATGATCCAATAGAGAGGGTCGAGCTTCCAAACTGAATAATACTATCGGAGAATCAGAGGATGGAGCTCGATCACGAATATCACAAAATGATAGAGTCTCAAGAATATCCCATTCGGCAAGCATCGTAGAAACGACAGCCGAATGTCTGCGACTAAGCGCATCAACAACACGATTACCCTTACCAGGGGTATACAAGATATCAAAGTCATAGGAGGCAAGAAACTCGAGCCAACGCTGTTGCCTCATATTGAGTTCCTTCTGAGTGAACAAATACATCAAGGATTTATGATCGGTATAGAGAATGAAGCGCTCGCCTAATAAATAGTGTCGCCAAATCTTCAAGGCGAAGACAATGGCGGCTAACTCAAGATCATGAGTGGCATAGCAAACTTCATTCGGACGCAGTTGCCTAGAAGCATAAGCAACTACCCGATCCTTCTGCATAAGCACGGCACCGAGACCACTACCACAAGCATCGGTGTAGACAACAAGATCATGATTCCCCTCGGGAACCACAAGAATAGGAGTATTAGTGAGAAGTTCCTTTAATGTCTGAAAGGAAGCTTCACACTTATCGGACCAAATATAACGAATGCCTTTCCGAGTAAGGCTGGTTAGAGGAAGCACAACACGGGAAAAATCCTTAATGAACCGACGGTAATAACTCGCCAATCCAAGGAAACTACGAATCTCATGAACATTCTCAGGCCTCTTCCAATTCTGGATAGCTTCGATCTTTGAGGGATCGACAGAAATGCCGTCGGAAGATACAACATGGCCTAAGAACTTAACCTTATTCTCCCAAAAATGGCACTTGGAGAATTTGGCTTTAAGCTGATGGTGACGAAGAGTACTCAAGACAATTCTAAAGTGATTAGCATGCTCGGCTTCGGACTTAGAATAAACAAGAATGTCGTCAATGAAAACAAGGACGAACTTATCGATATATTCCTGGAATACTCGATTCATAAGATCAACAAAGAAAGCCGGGGCATTCGTCAAACCAAACGGTATAACGAGCCACTCGAAAGAACCATATCGAGTGCGGAAAGCTGTAAGAGGTATGCTATCTTCCGCGACTCGGAGCTAATGAAAACCAGTGGCAAGGTCGAGCTGAGAGAAGACCTTAGCGCCACCCAGTAGATCGAACATATCATCGATCCTCGGCAAAGGATACCTATTCTTGATGGTCAACTCGTTAAGCTTGCGATAGTCAATGTAGAGCCTAAGAGTTCCATCGGACTTCTTCACAAAGACGACCGCGGCACCCTACGGTGAAAAACTAGACTGAATCAACTGTTTGGACTCAAGCTCTAAAAGCTGCTTCTTGAGTTCCTCATTTTCTTTTGTATACAACCTCGTGGGAGGACGACCAACTGGCTGCGCGCTTGGAATGAGATCAATGCGGAACTCGATCGCCCGCTTGGATGGCAAACCCGAAATCGGCTCAAAAACATCAGAGAAGTCATAAACAATAGGAATACGAGATATATCATCATCATCTCGTGAGTCAAGATAATATGAGGCCATTTCGGAATTATCCACATTCCGAAGAACAAGTGACAGTTGAGTAGACGAATCCGGGTGTCGAAGATATAAAATTCTTTCAGAACAAATAATCCTGGCATCGTATTTCACTAGCCAGTCCATACCCAAAATCATATCAAATCCCAAATAAGAAATAACGTGCAGATTCACACGAAAAGAAAAGCCACATAAAACAATCTCAACATCATCACAAAGCATTCTAAGGGTTGCGGATCCCCCAATAGGATTCGCAATCCTCAACGAAGTAATCATACAAGAAACATCCAAAGACAAATCATCGATGAGCTTTTTCTGTAAGAAAGAATGCGAAGCACCCGTATCGAAAAGAACTCAAATACTACGGTCATGAAATAAAATAGAACCTTCCAAAATAGATGGAGATATACCTCTGGGCTGAGAAGAACCTCCAGAAGCCTTAGCAACATAAAGCTTGCCAGTCTTGGCACTATCAGGAGTAGTAGGGCATGAGGAAACACGGTGACCTTCCTTCTTGCAATAATGGCAGAAGAGAGACTTAGGACAAGCTCAAATCATATGATCAGGAGAACCACAATTGAAACACTTCCGAATGGAAGGTGTTCCAGCAGATTGAGAGTTAGAGCCAGATTCAACAGGCTTTTTCTTCTTGGAAGGGAGAAATCCCTGCTTATGAAATGGAAACTTCTTCTTATTGGGGTTCTTGCGAACCTCAACATCATCACCACTATCACACTCCTTCTTGATGGCCTCGAGATGAAGTTCTGAATCAACCAACTCCTCAAAAGAAAGCTTAAGCCGGAGCATTAAAGACTACTTAAGATATTTCTTAAGACTAAAGACAAACTTCATATTCTTCTTATACGAAGTGCTAATGAATTCAAGACCATACTTAGATAAGGCCTCGAATGATGCAACATATTCAGAGATGGAGGACTTCCCTTGCTTCAACTCAAGAAAGCGACGGGCTAATAAAACTTTCTCAGATTCAGGAACGAATTTGAGTTTGAATCGCTCCCGGAACCGAGTCCAAGAAAGAACAGACTCATCAAGTTCGGCTATAAGAAGCTCATACCAATCAAGGGCACGCTCTTGTAATAAGCTAGAAGTTACAAGAACTCGATCATGGTCAGAAAGATCCATACGAGAAAAGATACGCTCGCATGTGCGAATCCAAGCTTGGACCTCAAGAATGGACTCGAAGCCTTTGAATGGCTTTCCACCAAGATGAGAAAAATCACTGCACAGGCGTGCAAGGCAGACTTGCGTGGAGGAGATGCATGAATAGGAGTTGGAGGCTGAGTGCTCCTAAATAACTCCGAAAAATGATCGGCAGACATATAAACGCCGTCCGGATGCGAGCCATTGGATTGCCCAGCATCCGAGCGTCGTCCTCGGCCTCTTCCAGCCATTAGCTGAAAGTTAAGATAAGAAAACGATTATTCACAAGGTAGATATCATTAATTCAAATATGGAATACTACGGAATAAAATGCATTCCTAGACGTATTCCCCAAAATTCTATCTACCCCAAAGGAAAGGAAAGAAATAAGGCACAATGATTCAAAGATTCGTAACATTCGTACTACCCTTTGATGTACCGTAATATGTGTCTCTGTTCTATGTTTATCATATTTTGTTTTGAACTCAGCTCCGATACCAAGCTGTAACGCCCCACTCCAAGACCCACATTAGCAAAGAGTATTACTAAGTAACACCGTCTGCTAATACGGAGAATAGAGCTAGATAGGAGCGACCATCTATAGCCTTATCTTAATTATCTATTGAATACGCCGACAATTGCCACTTCTTTCTCAAATGGATCGACATCTCCAATAAATACTTAATACAAAGCCATAGGTGGCTGGAGGATCTATTAGAATAAAATATAACAACTCAAATGTAATACACATCACAGAACAGTGGATCATCATACATTTTCACATATACAGATACATTACAGAGTATACAAAATGATACATGTCAGTGGTAAAGCAAACCACAATATACAGGCGAGTCAAAAGAATACATATCAGAGTTACAGCCAGAAAGGACTACACAAAAAGCTATAACAAAAAGGAGCTAGCAGAATAGTCCATGTGGAAGAAAAATAGGCTAAGTCCAAAGCACCTAACCTGAAACATCTCGGTCTGACCCGAGTATAAAATACACGGGTCAGTCTAGCTAAACAAATCAGTTAGATAAAGTAAATGATAATGAACATACAAGGTCATAAAATACCATAAATATCTCCAAAAGAGAACCAAATCATCTAACAAAAGATGAATCATAACAAGCCACATAACATAGGCAACTCAAATAAACCAAGGATATCATATCCCAAATCAAGCCAAAAGGCAATAACAAATACCAATAAAGGTAACACAAGTTTCCACAAGGTAATCGCTATATATCGTGTGGTTCAAAGAACCTACCCCGAAAGGCGATACACTAGGGAAATATAATTGTCAAAGAAACAAAAGATGCTCGAGCTCAGTACTGTATAACAAGGATCCATACGCCCGAAGGCAACGCTCGAAGGCAACGTCCGAAGGCAACAAGCCGTAGTGGCGGTACTGGACACCACTAACCGGCGGAATGTGTCACAACTCTCAGAAAGGAACCCGAAAAATGTTAACGTGAGTCCCATACCACACGTTTGCACTAAACGGTTTACTAACCGTTAGTCAATTTCACACTCAAAGCAGTACAAAGTTCACCTCATCTCATCGGTAAACCAGACTCAAAGGTCAAAACGGTCAAACGAATAGATTAGGAATTAACTGAAAAGATAAACCCATGTGTTCATAGCACGCGTTTTATTTAATCATTTAATTCTCCTCTCTCTTCGCTCGAAGTGCAAAATTGTGTGTGTGTTTTAAATAGAAATTAGAAGTTAGAGAAACAAGCTTTTAATACAATTTAAAAGATCACTTTATAAAAACCCGTGTATGAAATAAAAAAGGAATCATGAAAGTCAAAAATGCGATAACAACTAATTGGATCGACACGAATCGATCGAAATTGGAAAACCAAAGCAAATAACAAATCGGGCTGAGACAAGTAGGTCAGTCGACTGAACCAGGGGGTCATTCGACTTGCCCAGTGCCTGGAAACTTCATGTTTCCAGGTCAGTCGACTGACACAGGGGTACGCAATTTTCTGCCCCAGGGTCAGTCGACTGGCCCAGAAGTTCAGTCGATTGATACAGACCCAGGCAAATTCCTGGGGTCTGGTTCAGTCGACTGACCTACTGGTTCAGTCGAGTGAACCTGCTACCAGAGCAGAATCAGCCTAGCCCCCTTTGGGCAAAATCGATAACACGGAACGGGAGCGACAAGCGAGCAACTACGGCCAAGGATTTACGCCAAGCGACAACCCAGCCTTGTATGGCTCTCTGAAACACTCCAGTAATGTGTTCAAACATCAAAGATTTGATTTTCACAAAACTGGATTCCAAAAACAAAAAATTGGACAATTCATCAAATTGATCCAAATCGAACACAAATGTACATGGATAGATGTTAGGATTTCTTACCCAACCACAACAAAAGCTATAGGCTTAGAGGTGAGTTCAAAAATCTCAGCTTTAAACTCAAAAGCAAAGATGAGAAGCTCAAATGCAAAGAAAAGATCAACCACTCTTCACTTCTACTCTACTAGCTCCAATCTAAGATCAAAACAAGTATTTCCTAAATTAGGGTTTAAGAATTTTCTGAAATTGGAGAGAGAGATAGATGGAGAAGGTGAAAAGAAGGCTTACCTAAGCTTCTCTTCGATTTTGGAGCAAGAAATTGAGTTTGCAAATGAATCTAGGGCTTGGAATTTCTAATTCCTTTTCTCTTCCCCCATTTTCAACTGAGCTAGAGTGTTAGGAGAGTGAATGGATGAAGAGTTAAAGAGTTAGAGTAATAAGTAGGGTTAGTGGGCTGAAACCCAAACCCAAAAGCCCAAATAGAAAATAGCAAAATTCAACTTACTCCAAACATATCGAAGGTTATACTCAAAAAGATCGCAAACGCCATTTTGGACTCAATGGAAGTGGTCTCGAGTCCTAATTCGACCGTTTGCAAAAAGTGACATTTCGGACTTAAATCCGACTAACGATGCTATATTTAAATAAAATATTTAAATATAAAATCGTAAAATATGCGGGTTGTTACAGTGTGTGTGAATAAGAGATATGTATATAAGTAGCCTTGAATATGTGTTTATGACGGGTGTGAATTATTATAATTTAATGTATAAATCATTTAAAGAAAATGATGAAAGGTCATTAGAGTAGGTTGGCATGCGAGGATCGGTATGGTTATACAAGTGGTTATCCTAAGTGGCTACCGAGAGTGTGTAACGGGAAACTGATATAGGACATGTTCAACCATAGGACCTATGTAGAGTATATGCTTGCGTATAGATAGGGTACCCTCAGGATAGAATGTACTACTTTAAATTTATTTAGAGGAAGGTATTAATTTTATTGTAATAGGCAATCTAAATGGATGATAGTGGAACCAGGCACTATGTAGTGTGTGATTGGTACCATTTTTTAAGAGGTAGGGTTACATAGGGGGCCAACTTCATCAGTCCTAAGCGGTTAATGGGAAGGACAAGGTTACACCTAGTTGGTCTTTATCTATAGCCTACTAGAGTAGACCATGATGGGTCGTGCAGCGCCATAGTTGTTTGCTAGTTTATTCGATAGGGCAAGGCCAGTTACCCATAACTAGATTCCTTCAAAATATGGATGGGGTGGTTAGTGGAGCCGAGTTCACGCAAGGAAGTAGACAAGATAGAAAATCCTCAAAGAGAATATGGCAAAATGAGTGAAAAGCCAACGAAAGTTCTATACACACACATACATATTTAGATATTATAAATATACTTATATATAAAATTATAATTTTGTTACTACAAGCTCAAATGTTTTGATGCGAATACTGTAGCTCGAAATTAGCTGGTATATGCTAAGGCTCTTATTGAAGTATCTCCCAACAAGCCTTTACCATTCAAGATTCCTATTCACATTATTAAGGGGCATATTTCTGTTGTTAATTTCCATTATAGTTGGAAGCCTGATATCTGCACGTCTTGTTGCTCCTTTGGTCACCTCATGGAAGCTTGTACTTTGCAGTTTGAGATTGCTCCTGTTCCACTTTCTTATAGGATCCCTCTTCCTCGTCCTTTTTCCATGAAGTGGGTTCCAAAGCCTTGCCTGGTATCTATTGTCTCTTTTTTCGAGATTTTGCCTACGCACTCTATCTCTGATGATATATCTGATGCTACCTAGGTTGTTCCTGTTGTGGTCTTCCATCCTCTAACATTTCATGGGATCCGTCTAACCTGGCATGGCTATATGGGCCTTCTAAAATGCATCTGGACCCGAAAGATGGAAGTTTTTATAAGTTTGTTGGTGGAGTTAAAGAAGATAGAATACTATTTCATCACGTTGAGGGGAAGGGTCTTTCCCTCACGGTGCTTAGTCAGTTTGGTGACTTCAATCGCTCTCTTCTTGAGGATGTGTAACACCCTAATTATTAGTAAACATTATTCAGGATATTTAATTGGATAGATTAAATAAGAATAATGTAAATAATTAAGGGGATGAGATTTGGTAATTTAGTAAGGTCGAGCCATTATAAAATAAATTAAGTAAGATTGTTTAACATATAAGAGAATATATTAGAGGGGCAATTTGGGAAATAGATATATCCTTTGCCTTAAACCCTCTCCCCCTCATACCATTCTCATTTTTCACAAAATCTAAGAAATCAAAGAGGAAATTAGAGGCTGACTATAACCTAGAGAAGAAGTAACGAAACCAAGGGATTCAAAGAAGAAGAAGCTTAGGGATACTAAAGCAACAACAAATCTCAACTCCAACATTAAATGTAAGGTGAATAATACAAGATCCATCTCTTTTGCTTGTTTTGCCAAGATATGGTTATCTAATTATTATTTTGATAAAATAATGGTAATATGGAATTTTATGGAATTATTTAAATGGGTCATAAGGGTAAAAACCTAAGCTTTTAATCTCCAAATGGTTCGAATTTTTTAGGGGCATTTCACTAGAAGGACAAACTTTGCAGTCCAATTAGTTTCTAGGACACACATCCACAGAAATTAATTTCAAGGCCAATGTCGGCAGAATAATTACTTTTAAGGACAAAGTCAGCAGTCCAATTACTTTCAAGGACATAATTTCATAGGGTTTTAGGCCTTAGAAACTAATTATTTTTCATTTTGTCCTTAAAAGTAATTATTTCAGTTATGTGTCCTAGAAACTAATTGCACTTGCTAAAGAGGCCCTTGTGGATAATTCCACAATTTTTAATATGTTATGTAAAATGATATTTTGGAGATGGGTTTTTAATTTCATAATTTTCCAAATTTAGCTGAATATTTTGTGAATTTCCTAATGTGGAAATTGGGTCGATTTCAGATTTTAATTATTAAAAATAATTAAATATAGATTCAGGCTCTGAAATTTTTAGATGATAAAGAAAAGGATATTCTCAAATTTTTGTGAATTTTGGGATTTTTCCCAAGTGTTATGATTTATTGTGAATTTATTATGTTAGATATGCATTTAAAAGAATAATTAATTTAGGATATTAATTAATTAATTTGAAGAGTGCTTTGGGAGTTTAAAATTCGAGTGCGGTAGATTTCTGAAAAGATATTGGTAAAGAGATTTTATTATCCAGTAGGATTTTGATAAAGAGAAAGACTTGGTGAAAAGTATTTACTTTTAATAGAAATAAAGCAGTTTTCATGTTAATTACGATGGTGCCATGCCGCATCTATTCTCTTCGAACCTAAAGGAATGTCGCTTCCATGAAGGTCGACGTCGATAAGGATGGAAGCTTATGATGTCTACTTAGGTAGCTATGAATTGCTTTCACCATTGTCGACGCCGATATTGTCAGCAACCTATCTGTAATGGCACAACATTATCGTGATTATCAAAGTGTTATAAGTGGTGCCGCATCACATCTCTTCGACTGTTTTTATTACTAAAGCAGTGTTGTCGCCTATATTGATTTTGATCCTTGACGGCATAGTAGCCGAAGTAAGTTAAGCCAAGAATACTACAATGACGTCGATGGCCTTGATATCATTGTGCATCAAGGTCGAAGACCTTATATACTTTACTTTATTGTCGATGCCGCATGGCAACGATGCTGCATCTCTTTCTTTAATGCCGAAGAGACTTGTTTTATATAGACTAAAAATATTTTACAGGGGCGAAGAGACCTATGTTTCAAGAGGTCGATGACCCTATAACTTCGGCAGATAGTTATATAACTTATGAAAGTAAAAGTTTTGATTGTAATAGGTGGATAGCCTATAGTTTATGGAAGTCGAAAACGTCATCTTCGACATGAATTTATTCTTAAAAGAATTTAAGTTTGGTTTCACCTTGGGTAGAGGGTTGATGAGGTATAGTGCGGCTTGAATGATGCCTATCTTCGTCAAAGGTAGAGAGCCTTATGTTTTCCATTTTGACGCCATCATTAGGGATACCAATGACATTTTAAAATTTGTAAACTTCGACACTATCATTAGGGACACCCTATGTAGATGAACTTAGATATTGATCTAAGTTTAAATTACTTAATGGTGGCGAGCCATATGCTTTTAACTTAGACTTTAAACCTTGGGGATACCATTGTTTAAATTTTAATAAGTTCGACATTCATTATTGAGGATACCAATGCATATTACTTTAAGATGTTAAAAGTTTAAGGGGAGATAACCTAATTAGGACACCAACAAACATAGGTTAAACATGTGGGTAACGTGAATTAAATTGTTAATTGATGGGTTCATAGTCATCCAAGGAAAACTATGAGATGTGAGATGGATAGTCCACATCATATCAAAGATGGATAGTCTCTAAGAGGTTAATGAAGGGTTTATGGTCATCCTAGGAAAACTATGGGATGTGTGATGGGTAGTCCACATCATTGTAAATCATATGAAATATGTGTAATGGATAATCCACATAATTAAAACAACGGATCCATATGTGATGGGCAGTCAATATGGTAGGGGATGGGTAATCTAAGTAATAATTGCCAGTGGAATGGATAGTCCACATAATTATGAATATGATTAAATGTGAGATAGGTAGTCCAATAATTGTAAGATGGGAGTTAGATTTAAATAAGACATATAGTCAGTTTATATTATGACGGTATTTATTCGAAATTAAGATGGATAGTTTAATAAATTGGGATGGATAACCCATTATATGTTGCATAACTATGAATGCTACTTTTATGTTCTAATCATTGTGGTTGCAAGAGCACTGTATATGGTGAATTAGTTTTGGTTAAGATGCTAGTAAGGGGAAAACTAATTCCGCTCAGCGGCGTTATCTTACTAGATATCTATTTGGTTCGAGATTGTGGGTTATTATTCACATCAGACTTTTGTCTGACCCGAAGTTTTTGTTATTCGCCCTTAAACTCTTGGGTACTCATTTGAGTAGGTCAGGAGTAAGGGATTTTAGGTTTCCAGTTAGATGAATAAGCTTTCAGAGACGTGCATGAGGAAATCTAGCTATTAGGAGCTTTATCTATTTCCGCTAGGTAGTTTGGTTTTATCTATTGGGATGTCATAGCAAAGTTGTATAATTGCCAAGTATTTGACTCTGATTAACCGAGGGGGCATCTTCATATGTCGCTCTTGGAGTATTTGTATAGTTATATATTCTCTGAGCATGGGATTACGAATGAGATTATGTAATAAATATGAAATATCATTTGTGAAACGAAATGTGAAAATTTGTTATTAAACTGTGTTTGAAAAATTTACATATTCATGTGCTTCCGATTATTCATATGATTAACATAGCCGCATTTTATCGTCGAGAATTAATAACTATGGATGACTGCAGCATCCATAGGATTAGTTTTGGGCCTCCGAATGGGAGATGCTACAAGTTGATATCATTTTTTAAACCTAAAGAGATTTTGAAAACATAATCCTAATGAATCAGAGAATAAGATTGGGGTACGAGATAACGCTATTGTAACGTACTTGTAGTTGCTATATATACGTATGTATTCTATCTCTATTCTCCCCTCTCTCTTAGACCATTTTTCTGTATCTTGCTAAGGCTCGTATGCATATTTACGAGAAAGAAAGATATAGAAGAAGGAAACGGAAGAGTGAATCTAGGTGGTAGAAGCACCATAACCAATGAAAATGCTCGGCCCAATACCAGGAGGAACCAAGCTCGACAGGCAAATGCTAATCAAAATGCAAATGCCAATGTAGGTGTTATGATCGCATCAGTAGATATGGGGACTATGTATCTGTTCTTTGTCAATCTGATGCAAGCTAGAGTAGCTGCAGGAGTAGCTGGAGGGAATGCTGCTAATATGGGAGGAGTTAATCCCGAAGCACCAGTTGGTAACAACTATGCTAAGCTAAGTCGCGATTACACCAGTTTGGGTGAGAAGCCTTTTTTGGGGACGGAGGATGCAATAGAAGTGGAGAACTATCTGTTACATTATGAAAGGATTTTTGCTAATATAGGTCTGAATGATGAGCAGAATAGGAGATTGCTTTGAGACAGTTGCAAGGAGCTACTTTGTTCTGGTGGAACGGGGTTATCGTACATAGGGGTACCAGAAAAGGAATTGACTAGGGAAGAATTTCGAAGGAGATTCGAGGAAAGGTTTTTGTTTGAAGCAGCCAAGTCAGCCTTGCTTAGGAAGTTCCAGGAATTGGAGCAAGGGGAAATGTCAGTGTTAGAGTACTCTGCTAAGTTTGATGAGCTGTCCAGGTATGGATATGCCACAATTGACACCATTATCAAGAGGAATGAGAAGTTTATCCGGGGTTTGAGGCCGGAGATTGCTAGGGCAACTATGCTACATCTCAGGAGTCCATCGAATGTAGTAGTGGAGATGGCAATCAGGAATGAAGAAATGCTTTTGACTTTTGGGAAAGAGAAGTCGATGGAGAACCAAAATTCTCAGAATAAGAAGAGGAAGTTCTTTAAGAAGAAGGGAGCTTAGAAAGCTGGAGCTGCCAAAAAGGGGAAAGTTGATATAGTTTGTTACAAGTGTGATAAGAAAGGGCACTTTGCCAATGAGTGTCGATCTAGTGATGACAAGGTGGTTGTAGGGAAGCAGAATGTGAAGTGCTTTAATTGCGACCAGGTGGGGCATTATAAGAACAAATGTCCAAAAGCAGCCAAAGAAGAAAAAGGAAAGGTCTTTGCTTTGGAACCATCATCATCTAAACCTACAACAATTGAGAAGGGAAAGTCTATGATGGAAGGTACGATTTTGATTCATAACATTCCAGTTAGGGTACTGTTTGATACCGGTGCATCGCATTCATTTATATCTCAGTGTTTGGTAGATAAGTTATGTTTAGAACCATAATACTTTGTTACTTCCTTAATGATAGATAATCCAATAGGAGGTTACACAACTCTTGGGATAAGAAGTGACTATCTAGAACTTGAGTTGCTAGGTTATACTTTTGCTTGCAGTTTGTATGTATTTGATTTTGCGGGTTTTGGGATTATTTTAAGTATGGATTAGTTGAGCAGATACGATGCTAGGATATTTAACTAGGATAGGAAAATATCATTGAGACACCCTGATATTAGTGACCGAATAGTATACTTAGTTGAGAATTTGAGTCCAAGAATGTTCGCTTTATTGGGTGCCATAGAAGTGGAAGACAAATTGTATCGGGTTTTAATTGTAAGAGAATTTGCTGACGTTTTTAAGGTGGTTACAGGGCTACCATCGAAACGAGCTATTTAGTTTCGAATAGATCTTGTACCTGGAGCTGAACCCGTAAGTAGACCATCTAGCTGAATGACACCTACCGAGATGAAGGAGTTAAAGGTGTAACTAATGGACTTAGAAAGAAAGAGTTTTATTAGACCAAGTAGTTTGTCTTAGGGAGCGACCACGGTATCGTTGAGATTGTGTATCGACTATCGTAAGCTGAACAAAAGAACAATAAAGAATAGATATCCTTTGCCAAGAGTTGATGATTTTTTGGATTAGTTGAGTGGAGCCAAAGTATTTTCGTAGTTGGATTTGGCAACAGGGTTCTGCCAATTAAGAGTGACGTAGGATAGTATTCCTTTGAGGTGTTTCGAATGAGGTATGGTTCGTACGGATAGTTAGTACTACCATTCAGATTGACTAATGTGCCTTCTTTCTTTGTGGACTTGATGAACTAGATATTCTGAGAGCACTTGGATAGGTTCGTGTTGGTATTCATTAACGACATTTTGATATATTCTAAGGATGAAAGAGATCATGAGGTTCATCTTAGAATAGTGCTAAAGACGCTGAGGCAACATCAATTGAAAGCGAAGTTTTCTAAGTGCCATTTTTGGAAAAGAGAAGTGAAGTTTCTTAGCCATGTAGTCTCAGAAGAAGGTTATTTGTGGATCCATCCAAGATATAGGCTATAAATAGTTGGAATAGACCTAAGATGGTGATCGAGATAAGAAGTTTTCTTGTACTAACTGACTATTACCGGAATTTGTCAAGGATTTCTCGCGGATAGCAGCTCCCCTGACTAAACTAACTAGAAAAGATGTGAAATTTATTTGGTCAGATAAATGTAAGGAAGCATTCCTTAAGTTGAAACGTTTGTTGACCAATGCGCCTGTGTTAGTTATTCCAGATAGAAATCAGGATTTAGTGGTGTATACAGTTACATGTGGAACTGGATTAGGAGTTGTGTTGATGTAGAAGGTCAAGTTATTGCCTATGCTTCCCGACAGCTCGGACCGCATGAAATTGGATATCCGACTCATGATTTAGAGTTGGCGGTAGTGATTTTCACATTGAAAGTGTAGAGACACTGCCTCTTAGGAGAACGATTCGAGTTGTATAAGGATCATAAGTCTTTGAGGTATTTATTCTCTTAGAAAGAGTTGAATATGAGACAGCAGAGATGGTTGGAGTTTTTAGCAGCTTATGATTTCGGTATTGAGTATACACCAGGAAAAGGAAATAAGTTTGCAGATGCACTTAGCAGAAAACATCAGAATGTGTTGTTAGCTATGTTAGTGGAATGGAAGAACTTGGAGGCATTGACTACTTATAGTGTGCAGTTAAGATCGACTGCTAGTTCTAGTCAGAGTACCGCTATATTGTCCTGTTTAGAAGTTCGACCATTATTGATCGAAAGGATTGCTTCTGAATAGAGGGATGATCTAGTATTAGCTAAACAGATCAGAAGACTTGAATATGGAAGTGAGATCGATGATCTGAAGGATTTTGGTCTTTATAAGAAGGGCTGGTTACGTAAAAAAGGGATGATTGTGTATTCCAGATGTTGGTGACCTAAGGAAGCAAGTTCTTAGGCAATGTCATTGATCGAAGTATACGATTCATCTTGCGTAAACCAAGAGGTATTAGGATATGAAGAGAAGTTTCTTTAAGGAAGGTATGAAAATGGATGTTGGCTTATGGGTAAAGAAGTGTGCGAAGTGCTAGCAAGTAAAAGCCGAACATCAGAAGCCGAGTGGCTTGCTTCAGCCTTTAGATATACCGGTTTGGAAGTGGGATTCGATATCCATGGATTTTATTGACGGGTTGCTAAGGTCGAATCGAGGAAATGAGAGTATATGGGTCATAGTAGATAGACTAACCAAAAGTGCACATTTCATCCCCATTAGGTCAACCAGGACGGCACATGTAATGGCTAAGTTGTTTATGAAGAATATTGTTGGACTACATGGGATTCCTAGTAGTATAGTCACTAACAGGAATGCATTATTCACTAGTGAATTCTGGAAGAGTCTACAGGAAGTGTTAGGTATCGAGCTTAAGATGAGTACCTCTTATCACCCTGTAACAAATGGGCAGACCGAGAGAGTCAATAAGGTACTCAAGGATTTATTGAGAGCTTGTGTACTAGATTTTGGTGGGTCGTGGGAAGACCATTTGCACCTAGTTGAATTTTCCTATAATAATGGTTATAAAACTAGTATAGGAATGATGCCTTTTAAAGCTCTGTATAGAAGGTCACGTAAATCACTAGCATGTTGGTTGGAGACTGAAAATAGATTAGTCTAGGGTCAAGATATGGTGATGGAAGCCAGAAAGAAGATTGAGTTAATCCGAGATAGGATGAGAGAAGCTCAGTCATGGCAGAAAAGTTACACAAATAAGAGGCGTAAGGATCTTGAGTTCTCAGTTGGAGACCATGTTTTTATTAAAGTATCACTGATGAAGGGTATGGTACGGTTTGGAAAGTCAGGGAAACTGACACCGAGATATGTTGGACTGTTCCCTATTATAGAGAGGATCGAAAAACTCGCGTATCGAATTGAGTTACCGAGTAGTTTGGCAAGTGTCCATAATGTGTTTCATGTTTCTCATCTAAGGAAGTATGTTCATGATCCAGAGACTACTACTGCTCCGACTGCATTGGAAGATTTAGTAGTAGAACCGGATCTAACTTTTGTTAGGCAACCAGTTCGAGTTGTAGTGAGAGATGAGAAGAGGTTAAGAAAAAAGACAGTAAAGTAAGTAAAGGTCCAATGTAGTGACAATGAGAAAGACTATACATGGGAAACATAGGACATGATTAGGGATACTTATCGTGAGCTTTTATAATGGTATGTTCCATATTTGTTGTATATAGACCTAGTAGCTGGTAGGATATACTATCATTGTTTGCATGTTTGATATGCTTGTTATGTAGTCCTTACTAAATTTCGAGGATGAAATTCTTTAAGGAGGGAAGCTTGTAACACCCAAAATTAGTTAACATTATTTAGGATATTTAATTGGGTAGATTAAATAGGAATAATGTAAATAGTTATAGGGATGAGCTTTGATAACTTAATAAGGTCGAGCAATTACAAAATAAATTAAGTGAGACTATTTAACATATAAGAGAATATACGAGAGGGGCAATTTAGGAAATTTATCCTTTGCCTTAAACTCTCTCCCCTTTATATCATTCTCATTTTTCACAAAATCTAAACAACCAAAGAGGAAAACTAGAAGCCGACCATAACCTAGAGAAGAAGTAACAAAACCAAGGGATTCAAAGAAGAAGAAGCTTAGGGATATTAAAGCAACAATAAATCTCAACTCCAACATTATATTTAAGGTAAATAATACAAGATTAATCTCTTTTTCTTGTTTTAGGATTCGGTTATGGATAGTACTCGAACTTTTTTTGCCAAGATATGGTTGTCTAATCATTATTTGGATAGAATAATGGTATATGGCATTTTTATGGAATTGTTTAAATGGGTTTTAAGGGTAAAACCTAAGTTTTTAATTTCCAAATGATTTGAATTTTTAATATGTTGTGTAAAATGATATTTTAGAGATGGGTTTTGAATTTTATAATTTTCCAAATTTACTTGAATATTTTATGAATTTCCTAAGGTGGAAATTGGGTCAATTTCGAATTTTAATTATTAAAAATAATTAAATATAGATTTAGGATTTGAAATTTTATACGATAAAGAGAAGGATATTCTCGAATTTTTATGATTTTTTGGGATTTTTCCCAAGTGATTATGATTTATTGTGAATTTATTATGCTAGATAAGCATTTAAAAGGATAATTAATTAAGGATATTAATTAATTTAAAGTGTGCTTTGGGACTTTAAAATCTGAGTGGGGTGGATTTCTAAAAAAATTGGGTAAGGAGATTTTATTATCCAATAGGATTTTGACAAAGAGAAAGATTTAGTGAAAAGTATTTACTTTTAATAGAAATAAACCAGTTTTCATGTTAATTACGATGGTGCCATGTCGCATGTATTCTCTTCGAGCCTAAAGGAATGCCGCTTCCATGAAGGTCGACGATGATGAGGATGGAAGCTTATGATGGCTACTTAGGTAGCTATGAATTTGTTTCATCAGTGTTGGCGCCGATATTGTCGGCAACCTATCCTTAACGACATAGCATTATCATGATTATCGAAGTGTTATAAACGACACCTCATCTCATCTCTTCGACTGTATTCATTACTAAGGCAGTGATGCCGCCTATATTGACTTCGATCCTTGACGGCATATTCGCCGAAGTAAGTTAAGCCAATATTTTTACAATGACGTCGATGGTCTTGATGTCGTTGTGCATCAAGGTCGACAGCCTTATATACTTTGCTTTAATGTCGATGCCGTATGGCAACGAAGCCACATCTCTTTCTTTAATGCCGAAGAGACTTGTTTATATAGACTAAAAATATTTAAAGGGGCGAAGAGGCTTATGTTTGAAGAGGGTCAATGATCCTATAACTTCGGAAGATAGCCATATAACTTATAAAAGTTAAAGTTTTATTTTAAAAGGTGGATGCCTATAGTTTATGGAAGTCGACAATGTCATCTTTGACATGAATTTATATTTAAAAGAATTTAAGTTTGGTTTCACCTTGGCTAGAGGGTCTATGAGGTATAGTTCGGCTTGAATATCGCTTATCTTCATCAAAGGCGGAGAGCCTTATGTTCTCCATTTCGATGTCATCATTGGGTATACCAATGTCATTTTAAAATTTGTAAACTTCGACACTATCATTGAGAACACCAATGTAGATGAACTTCGACATTGATCTAAGTTTAAATTACTTAACAGTGGTGAGCCATATGCTTTTAACTTCAACTTTAAACCTTGGGGTTACCATTGTTTAAATTTTGATAAGTTCGACATTAATCATTGAGGATACCAATGCATATTACTTTAAGATGTTAAAGGGTTAAGGGGAGATAACCTAATTTGGGACACCAATAGACATAGGTAAAGCATGTGGGTAACATGAATTAAATTGTTAATTGATGGGTTCATAGTCATCCTACGAAAACTATAGGATTTGAAATGGATAGTCCACATCATATCGGAGATAGATAGTCTCTAAGAGGTTAATGAAGGGTTCATGGTCATTCTAGGAAAACTATGGGATATATGATGGATGATCCACATCATTGTAAATTAAATGAAATATGTGTGATGGATAGTCCACATAATTTAAACAATGGAACCATATGTGATGAGAAGTCAATATGGTAGGGGATGGGTAATCCAAGTAATAATTGCTTATGGGATGGATAGTCCACATAACTATGTATATGATTAAATGTGAGATGGGTAGTCCACATAATTATAAGACGGGTAGTCATGTTTAAATAAGATGGATAGTCAGTTTAAATTATGGTGGGTAGTCATTTGAAATTAAGATGGGTGATCTAATAAATCAGGATGGGTAATCTAGCATATGTTGCATAACTATAAATGCTACTTTTATATTTTAACCATTGTGGTTAAAGGAGCACAGTATATGGTTAATTAGTTTTGGTTAAGATACTACTGGGGGAAAACCTGTTCTGCTCAGCGGCGTGGTCTCACTAGATATTTATTTGGTTTGAGATGGTAGGTTATTATTCACACCAGACTTTTGTTTGACTCGAAGTTTTTATTTTCCCCCCTTAAACTCTCGGGTACTCATTTGAGTAGGTCAGGAGTAAGGGATTTCAAATTTCCAGTTAGACGAATAAGCTTTCGGAGACGTGCAGGAGGCATTCTAGCTATTATGAGCTTTATCTGTTTCTGCTGTGTAGTTTGGTTTTGTCTATTGGTATGTAATGACATAGTTATATAATTGGCAAGTATTTGACTCCGATTAACCAAGAGGGCATCTTCATGTATTGCTCTTGGAGTATTTTGTATAGTTATATTTTCTTTAAATGTGGGATTACGAATGTGATTACGTAATGAATACGAAATAACATTTGTGAAATGTGAAAATTTGTTATTAAATTGTGTTTGAAATTTTTTCATATTCATGTGCTTCTGATTATTGGTATGATTAACATAGCCGCATTTTGTCGTCGAGAATTAATAACTACGGATGACTGCAGCATCCATAGTGGTTAGTTTTGAGCCTTGGAATGGAGGATGCTACATGATCTCTCTTGGGATAGGAAATGCATTTACTACCCAGATTTAGTCGACTTTGTTCCTTCTTTAGCTTATCTTTTTTATGGGTTCCTTCATGTTATTGGGCCTGAACCTTTAATTGAGTAGAGTGACTCTTCCTCTTCGGTGGAAGACTAGTTCTAGTGTTGTTGTTGTTTGGGAATTTGGTATTTTTTCCAAACTCTTGCGTTTCACATTTTATAGTTGTTTTGGTGCATGTACCGATATCTTTTTTCCCATTCATTTATATACCTGAAAACCCACTTGAACCGCTGGCTAGCTTTGCTAAAAAATCATAATTTTGTTACTACAAATTCATATATATATATATATGCATATGTGTAAAATGATACTTTTTTTATAAATCTTTATATATTATGCATATACATACATACATACATAATATATATATAATGTTTAATGAAATAGTGTATACATATATAAATCATTAATATTTTTACATGTAAGATATATATAGACACACACATATATATAATTTTACATAGTTTTTAATATTTATATAAATAATAAGTTTACATACATACATATATTTGGACAACATTTAATACTTATAGGATGAGCTAACATGTCCGTTGCGATGTAAATCCTCACATTTATACACGGGCATATTATACCTTGCACGGATTATTATGTTACACATGCACACATATACATATATGTATATGATACATATGTGTACTATTATATTTAACCGAATATAAATTAAATATAGTTAATTTATAAATTTAAATATAATAAGAGATTTTATTTAAATAAAATATTGAAATGTTCTAAATGAATTAGACTTCATAGGCCCAATAAAGATCCAATATGGTATAAATTTTTTGAAATTCACGCATAACTTCCACTGGGTGTTGGCCCAACTCCAATAGGTATAGCATAAAATTTCCTAGAAAACTAGTCTTCGCTTTGATCACTACATAGTCCTTATAACCATGCACGTAATCAAACATCCAATTCACACGGCCCAAACAATCATACTAAGAAATCCATTGTCCAAAAGGAACCTACTTAAATTAAGTAACCTAAATAATAAGATGGAAACATACCAATAAGGAGTTCGGGATGAAAAGCACAAATCTTTTCCTCTGACTCCCAAGGAGTCTCTGTTGGATCGTTTCCCTATTGCACTTAGCCAAACTTCTCCTTTTATTCCGAAGACTTTTCACTCCATGCTTTAATATACTAATAGGTTACAAGGTGCTATAGATTATGACTCCACTAATACATCCTCTAGTTGATCTAACTCGACTATAACAGTTGAACCACAAACATAATTTAGTAATGTGGCACATGAAAAACATTATGAACACCCGCAAAATTTTTAGGAAGCTCCACTCTATAAGCTAACTTTCCTATTGTCTCTAATAAAGGAAAAAGCCCAACAAACGCAGTGCTAATTTTCCTGGACTAATATAACTCATAACAGCTTCAATAGCGAGACTTTCACAAACACCGTATCATCAATTGTGAATTCCAACTCTACACTCCTCCTATCAACATACGATTTATGCTTATCCGTTTAGCCTTTATTCTCTTTCGTACCAACTCCATTTCTTTAAAAGCATCTTTGATAATGTCTAGTCCAAGTAAAACTCTATCAATTGTCTCCCACCAATAAGAGGGGGACTTGAATGGCCGTTCATACAGATCCTCGATAGGTGCCATGCCTATGCTCACTTGATAATTGTTATTATAGGTAGATATACCAATGGAAATGATATTTCCAAGCTCCAGCAAAATCAAGAGTGTGCACTCACAATAAATCCTATGGTACCCAATTCACCCTCTAGGTATGTCCATCTGTTGGCGGGTGATATGCAGTGATGAGGATCAACCCTATACCCAAGGCATCCTGGAAGATCCTAAAATACTCGCTAGTAAAAAGTAGATCTCTATTACTGACTATACTCACTAGAACGCTATGCAATCAAATCACCACTTTCACATATAATACAACCTACGATGCCATTATCCTAGTACACCGTACTAGAATGAAAAGGGAATATTTGGTCAAATGGTCAATAATTTCCTAAATACTCATTTTCCCTTCAACTCCTAGGTAAGCAGTCTATGAAATCCATTGATATGTGTTCTCACTTCCACTGTGGGGGCATCTAGAAGAAGTAACAAACTCAGCTTTTTTTGCTCAGCCTTGACTCGTTGACAAGTCAAGCATCTAGCAATGTACTCTACAACCTTTCCCTTCATCTTTGGCCAACGGAATTCCCTCTTCATATTCTTATACATCTTGTCTCCACCAAGATGAATAATCATCCTAGAATGGTGAGACTCCAAAAAATCTCATCAATCAACTCTCTAACTTTCAACATACACAATCTACCACCAAATTAGAAAAACCCCTTTCATTAATAGAGTATCTGTCAAAATGCAAAGACTTCTCTCCCTTCTCCAACTGCTCCAAAATACTGCTGATGCATCATCCTTTCTTTGACTAGAACTTATACGATCCAAAGTTTTGGTTTAACCTTCAAAGCTTCTAACAAACTAGAAACTATCTCTGGAGATGGTCTGGAATTAAATCTAGAAATGAACTCTTACTATCTCTACTCTAATAGCATGGAACTCAACATTACGTGCTTCCTAATCAAAGCATCCACCACATGTTTCCTTTAACCGAAGTATATGAAATACCGAAATTGTATAAGGCCAGAAACTCCATCCATTTCTGTTGTCTCAAGCTCAAATCCTTTTGAGGAAATAAATATATGAGAGATTGATGACCTATAGATAGTATCTCAAAGACTTAAGTGCAAAAAAGTTTGCTGCTAATTCAAGATCAATAGTCGGGTAATTTCTCTCGTGGGTATTCAATTTTATTTAGCATATGCTACCGCTCTACCTTCTTGCATCAGTTTAGGTGCACTAGTTAATAACTTTTCTAGTCTAACGAATGCATGCCCGCATTCTGCATTTCATGAGAAAACATGTGTTTTCTTTGTAAGTTGAGTCAATATTGCTGAAACTTTAGCGAATTCTTTAACGAACTTCTTATAATATCCGACTAACAAAGGAAGCTCTGAACCCCTGTAGCTTTCTTCGGCATGCGCAAATCTTGTACCGCCACCACTTTGCTCAGAGCAACAGATAATCCATGCTAAAAAAACATAGCCTAGAAAGCGAACTTATCTTCTTCAGAAAGGACACTTAGCGAATTGAGCCATCAACTAATGCCTCCTTAGTACATCATGTATAATCCTTAGTTGTTGCTTATGCTCTTCGAATAAACAAGAATATCATCAACAAAAACAATCATACACTTATTTAACCACTCCTTGAAAACTCTACTCATCATATCAACAAAATAAGTTGGAGCAGTGGTCTATACGAACAGCATGACCAACCACTCGAATAGTCCATCTGGTGTACGAAAAGAAGTCTTAGCAATACTATCACTTTCCACTGTTGAAGGAACTGGGCCAAAAAACGACAGGATAAATGGACGAATTTCAAAAGTTTTTCCATTTTGGATCTTATTGGGCCTATGAAGTCAAATTCATTTTAAATCCAGTCGAAATAATTTTAGATAAATCTTTATTTTGTTTTATTAGTTTATATAAAAGATTTGATTTGTTAATATAATATATATAATGTATATGTGTATCAAATACACATATACGTATACAATGCATGTGCAACATATAACAAGTATACATGGTATAATATATACGTATATAAGTGCTGGTATTTATACTGCAATAGACACATTTGTCCTATATATGAATATTTGTTGTCCATTATTTAATATGTGTGTGTATTTAGATTTTAAATTATTTTCAATAAAATAAATTATTTTGATGTAACACCCCATATCCTTAGTAACATTATTTAGGATATTTAATTAGTAAATAAAATAAAATAATGTAAGATGATTAATGGATTGAGATTTGAATATAATTAAGGGGTAGCCGTGCCATATTAATGAATAGGTAAATGAAGTAAAATGAACTTAAGTGTTAGGAAATAGGGGAGGGCCAAATAGGAAAAAGGGATTTCCTAATACCCTAAACCCTTAGGGAAAATGAACACACCTTCATTTCATTTTATCACAAGCGAAAATATCAAAACCAAGGTCTACCACCATTAGTAAAGGAGAAGAAGAGGAAATCTAAATTTCTTAAGAGGAAAGTCAAATCAACTTAATCAAGATCAAATATCACATCCTAATCACAAAGCTAAGGTGAATAATTACTATTTCATTTTTTCTTATGTTTTCGGTTTTAAGGAAGATCCAAAATATTTTTACATGTTTATGTCATGTTTTGAATGATTAAAAGTTTATATATACTTGTTGATGATTTATGCATATTTATATTGATTCTTATGATATGTTTGATATGAAAACCCTATTAAATGACATCCAAATGCCTTGCGAATTTAAATGTAGATCAAAAATAATATTTTAGAGGTAGGTTTCAATTTTCATAATTTTCTGAATTAATGTGGATTTTATATTAATTTTCTAGTGAAGAAAATGATTTATTGGGTTATAGATTATTTACAGCAAAATAAATAATTATTTGGGTCTGAAATTCTGAAATATATATATGTTAGAAAACATATTGAAAAGGATTTTCTGGAATTTTCATAGAATTTTCCCAAGTGTTTTGATGAATATATAAAATTATTTAAGGTATGAGACTTAAATGTTTTATATATTTAATTAAGGAGAAGGGGCATTTTGCAAAATAAAATCATCGTTTAATTCTGAAAATATTGGCAGCACCTTTGAAAAAGGTATTTAGCAACCAATAAAATTTTGACAAACACTAGCAGGTTAGTTATGCAGGAAGTGGATCCAGTGTTAGCTTAAAGGATTAGGAAATTAAGGAATGGAACGGAGAGCGATGACTTAAAGGATTTCCGTCTTGACCAAAGTTGATGGTTGAGAAAGAAGGGTAGATTATGTGTTCCAAATGTAGGAGACATAAGAAAAGAAGTTTTGGAGGAATGCCATCGTTCAAAGTTCACTATTCATCCAGGAGGAATGAAGATGTATCAAGATATGAAGCGAAGTTTCTTCTGGGAAGGCATGAAGAGGGATGTTGGCTTATGGGTGAAATAGTGTTTGAACTGTCAGCAGGTAAAAGCCGAGCATCAAAAGCCAAGTGGATTGCTTCAGCCATTGGATAGTCCGGTATGGAAGTGGGATTTTGTAACGACCCAGAATTTTGAACAAATTAAATTGAAATATTTAATTAATTTTAAATATTTGAACGATGATTTAATTTGAATCCCCGATATAACTTTGAAAATTTGCGATTAAACATTAAAATTTAATCTATTGAATGCTGAATAAAAATTTGAATCTTCAATTTTAAGTTGAAGAAAAATATTTCGAAAGCTTGAAAAATACGTATTGATAATACTGAAGATAATTGAAGCTTCAGAATGTAATTTCAAACTGTTTTGTTCAGTTTTGAAATTTGTATCATTCGATCGATATTTGAAAATAGCCGTCCGAGGCACAGTCTCGGAATTCGACGAAACCAGTTCCATTGGGTCCGTAATATTGAATTATTATCGGATTTCAAATTTTGTATTGATTGGAGTTGATATGTGAGCGCACGATAGATGAATGCATTGAGATAAAATCAAATTCAAATTTAATTTTATAGTTTAAAAATTTGTAAATATCAGCTACTTCTCTTCCCTTAAATCACGCCGTAGCCCATGCCTGAAATCACGAAATAAATCGTGCAAAACATCCCTCCTTCAATTTTTAAAACACCCGATCCCTCTCCTCTCAATTCTCAACTCGTTTCAAACCAAAAGAACAAATTAATGGCCACTGTCTTCAAACTTTTAAACAGCAAGTTCCTTTATCTCCCCTTCCATCTAAATCAAATAGAATACGTTTTCTCCCCCCACCACTTCCTTTCGATTCAACCACGTAAACAATTAGCTCGAGAAAAAAAGGGGGGGCACTGTCTTTCGTTCAAAACAAATCCAAGGCAAGCAAAGGGATCCTTCTCCAGATTGACGAGCTCGAGTTCGATCGAAGGCATCACAACACGCGAAGCACCTCGCGTTCATCTTCTCGCTTCAGGGTGGCGAGCGAAGCAACTGTCGAGGCTAGGGCATTCGCGAGTTCGATGGGCGACAGCGCTGTGGGAACATGGTTTGACTGCTTGGAGCCGTGGCTCGCGATCGTTCACGATTGTCGTGAGTTCGAGGATGGCAAGCGGTCGAAGGCGAAGCTGGAGGGTAGTCGGCAGTCTCGTGAGCAGGGTTTGGGGTGGATCGACGAGGCGGCAGTTGGGTTGCTTGAACGTTCGTTGTTCCAGACGATTACAGGCCGAGCAGTAGGGTATAAACATTTTACTTCAATTATTACTTAGGTTCAAAACTTATAAATAAATGGTTGATGATTATTTCACTTATCAGGACATTAATAGTTAGGTGTTAATAGTTTTGTTTTAGTTTAAAAATAATAATAATGTGTATATTGAGTTGTTGATTTACAGTAAAGTTAAATAAAATTGTGAATAAGTTTACAGTATGAGAATGTTTGTAGAAAAGAAATTTTTTTAGTAAGATTTCTATTTTTAAAACAGATTGACAGTAAGTAGATAATTTTATATATATAGATAGATTTTAATTTGCTAATTTATTTAAAAGAAAATGGATTGGGTGGGTTGTTTGTTTATTAACCTATTAATTATCTAACTACTAAGAGAAATTTATTAAAGAAAAATTTAGTTTTTTTTTTAATTTAAAATTCCAGTTAAATTAATTTTAAAAGGGAAATTAGTTAAAATAAAATTTTGGTTAAGTAAATGAACATAACACTAATTTAAGTGTTCAGTTAATTCGAATATTGATAAACTGTGTAAATATTTATACAAGGTTAAAGTCGAGAAAACGAAAGAAGAATTGGATTGGATTGCAAAATAAAAAGCTAAGGTGAGATTTTTTTCTCACTCAAATTGAATGTGGAATTTTTGCAGTTATTGATTGCTATTGGATGTGATATTAGATATAGTAGGATATATCTATATATATATAGCAATATATACATATTGGCATATGTATATATTGGATTGATTGATTTCCCGCCTCGTATAGCGGATGAGACCCTATTGCGCCGTTAGTAAGCGGATTATTTTTATAAAACCCATATACCGCGATATTCCACCTCGAAGTGGAATTGGTATTGTGCTAACGTCTTTGGATGCAGGGAAACAGGTTGGAGGGATCCAACTGGACCCCTCACATTGATTGAATTTATTTCTACTGTGATATGAATCTGTGAATAACTATATTGATGTTATTGATCATATTGATGTCTGGAATTTGCTTGAAAGCTAAAATTTAGCTGAATGATGTTTGATATCATTGGATTCCAAAACTAAATGAAATTGAATTTTTGTAATTCAAGTAGAAATTTTTAAGTAAATTTAATTTTAGAAATTTAATAAATTTGAAGAAAAGAATTTAAAAAAATAAAGGCTGATTTTTGAAATCTTATTGAATTAATTCCAGAATCAAGTGAAAATGTTAAATAAATGAATTTCGTATAATAGTGATTTCAAATTGAAGAATTTAATTAAAATTTGGATTTCTAAATAGTTTGAAAAAGATAAAGAGATTTATTTTCTTTAAGAGGAATTTATTTAAAAAGGAAATAAGTTGGAAGTCCAACTATAAATTTAATTGGCAAATTGAAACAAATTTGGAAAGTCAATATAAAATGAGTTGGGATGGAAAATAAATTTAGAAATCAATATTGAAATTGATTTGGTATTGAAGTTTTTATAAATAGAATTGGAATTTATAAAAGTTGTTTATAAATCCGAAATCACTCATTTTGATAAGTAAATTATAGAAGTAAATAAAAGAAAATTTATAAGTCGAAGTTGTTATTAAAATAGAAATAGAATTTATAAACGTGTTTATAAATTCAAAATCAGTTGAATTTGAGAAATTAAATATAGAAGATTTTTAAAGAAGATATATTCGCGATTTTGGATAGCGAATTTTTATTGAGATAAAAATGTGTAGAAATGATTGAAATTGGGTTAAGTGAATTATATTCACGATTTTGGACAGTGAATATATTATTAAATAAAATGGATTTATTTTTGAAGAAGTGATATTAAAAATGAAGTTAAACATTTTAAAGATGTTTTAAAATGTATTATGAATCGAAAGCATAGATTTCCGCAGTTCTTGTTGAAATAGACGTTTTCGAGAAATAAGGAAATGGTAGACTATAACACTGTTGTTATAGTAAATGATTTCCGAAAGGAGATGTTTTTATATAGTATTGGGATTTATATATCTATCTAAATTTCGAATCCCTATACTAGTGATTTTGAGTCGTCGTAACGATGTTTTACGTAACATTCGTTTTGACTCAAATAAATGTTGTTATAGTAAATGGTTTCCTTAAAGAACGAAATATATACTTAATATTGATTTAAGTATATCGAATATTTTTCAAGTGTTGAAAATAAATAGATTTGTGAAACACTTATTTTTAAATAAGTATGGAATTACTTTTCCAATATGAAATGAACGTTTTGAGATTTATCTTTGTAAAGATAAATCGAAAGTGAATATTGACATCGATTCGAAAATCGTATATCAGTAGATATTTTTGAAATATAAATTCACATGGAATTTATAAAAGAAAGGGAAACTGTTTAGAAAAATAAATATTGATTTATTTTTGAAGTGTGGGAATTTTATATCTGGTAAAAGATATTTTGGAAGATGAAATAATTTGGAAAATTATTTGGAATCTGATGATGTTGCGCATCTTTATTGATAGTTAAATAACCGACTATCAATAATTACCTTGAATGGTATTTGTTGTGAATTGGATGAATTTGAATGCCACACTTATTTTTGAATAATCGCTCACTATTCGGGTTAGCCGGGAAAGGACCATGGGGTCGTATAACCCATTCCGAATATGTGATACGTCGTTATGAATTGCATTCGAAGACCGGTGTTGAAGACCGGATATTTTTGAAAACGGAAGGATTACCGTCGAGTTACTCTACATCGGCTGATCTCCGGTTTAGAGGTTTTATCACCCTTAGTGACGGGAAGTCCGGACGTGATTAGAAATTTATCCGGATGTGCAAGGGCTTCGTGAGAAGTGCCTTCGGTTCTGTTCGATCCCGGAACAGACTTGTATGGATTGTGTGTCTGACGTTACAATTTGAGATATAAAGCTGATTTCTTTCAAATACATTTCTGTTGGTGGCGGAGAATTTATTCTCTTAGCTTAACACCCTTCTCTGAGACGTACGAGCTCAGAGGTTATGTAGTTGAAATTTATCAGCGATATACTCCCAATTTGGTAACGTGGCATACTGAGTGTTGCTGTGAAATGATCAGTGTTTGATCATTTGTGATATGATCATTTGTTTGATCTTATATCTTTGTGATCATAGGTTGATCATTTTGTTTGACCCGAAGCATGGCTTTGTAGAAAGCGTAGCTTTGTGGACGAGACTTCGTCGAGCCTCACACCCCGGAAATGGTCAAAACAGGAAGGATGCAGCAAGCTTCTAGGGAGTAGCGCCCCTTAGTGTATGTCATTCCTTCTGGATAAAGGTGGTATCATGGTATGGAGCCCAGATACTTAACCTCTGTGGTTGCTGCAAATTTATTACTTTGTGGTTGTTGCGAATCGGGGATCCTCGGGAAGATCGGTGACGATCGGGGGATGGCATACGCGTGTCAGTAGTTACCTATTTTTGCAGAGGTAACCCGGCCTTGTGTTGGCAGAGATCCGGTTAGGTTCTCGGGTCGTCTATTCCAGGGACGTACCCATCGTGGAAAAGGAAGTTCCTTAGCCTGACCATTTGTTGGAAATCCAAACAAAACAATACGTGACTTGTACGGTTTTAGTTGTAGAACCTGCCATCTAATATGGCAGCTATAGCAAGCATACTATAATGGTACCTATGCTGGCTAAGATTTATATTCTACTTTCGAAATGTTTTCTACACTATGCACTAATAATAATATCAAAAATGATTTGATTTTGCGTAGTAAGCATCTTTGACTATCATAAGAAGAAATCTCCTCCAATTCTGCGTTTGCATTGTGTGTGTGGCGGGAGGTCTTATGGTAGTTTCATTTTCCAAAAGCATTGCGAATTTGTTTTATTTTCTTTGTGAAAAATAACTGTTTTACGATCTCACACCAGTCACCATGACTGACTCGGAGTTTATTGTTTCCCTTCTAAACTCTTGGTGCCCACCAATTTCCACACTGGCAGCCTAGAGTTATGTTATCAGGATATTCTGGATATTCTGGAGCTTTGGAAGCAAGCTGGATGGCGAGACGTAGTATTTGTATCTGATAGTATTTATTCCGCTGTGTATTCTGTATGTGGACAAGTTTATATAACTGTCCATTGTTGTTTATTGACTCTGATTGATGTATGTATAAAACGATATAGTTCTTTGTTTAAAGATTATTCATTTACCTATTATATATTGTTCCGCTGCGATGTGTAAGATTCTGATATTGTTTCTGTTGCTGTTCTGTTGTTCTGTTTTTCTTCTGTTCTTTTTCTTCTATCTTTTCCTCTATTTTCTTCTTCTTCTACCTTTTTCTTCTTCTTAAACCACCATAGTTCGTATTCCCGTTCATTTTGAGTTAATCAATGGAGATTAGTGGTTAATCAAGAGGTACGGATTTGCGGGTCATGACATTTGGTATCAGAGCATATGGTTAAATGACAACCCTGCTCTGTTGGGTGTTACTCATTAGAGATAGAGTCAGCAGTGTTCTAGAATGAGTTTGAGTGTAATAATAGATATGAGCGCGTATTTGTTATTGAATATAAAATTGTTTTGTATTGTGATGATTGGTTTATTGAGTGGCATATGAACCTTCGTCGGCACAGTCTGCAAAACTGTATCGAAGGGGTTTCTAAACGCTCGAATAGAACAGTTCGGCACAATATTGTTTTAAATAGGGTAAATGAGATAATTTTGCCCAAAACTATTTTTTGTATAGAAACGAATTGATTTTCTATGAAATACTATAGTATATGGTTGCATGGTTGTTAGAAGTGATAATATTAATCTATTATCATTGAAATTAAATGAGAAATTGGAATTATAACTCCAAAGTTAAGAAATAAAATTCACATACAAATGAATTTGAAGAATGTAAATTTTAAATGTGAATTGTAATTTAAAACGGAACTCCAGAGAAGTTTTTGGAAAAGTTTTGAAAAGAATTTGAAAATCTTGGAGATTTGGAAAGTTAAATCATTTTTGATTTGAAAATGAATTTCAAAGGATTTTGGAAAAAGTTTTGAAGGAATGAAAAGCTCTAAACTCTTTTCGGTCGCTGGAAAATAACTTCGATGATGACCGCGGCATCGTTGGTGTTCATTTTCGGGTTTCCAAAAGAGAAATTGCTGCCAAATTGTTTTAAAAGGAAGTTGTTTGAAAAATTTGGGTTTTGTTTTTGAAATTCAAAGGATAATTTGAATTGTTTTCAAAATGGTTTTGAAATGTTGAAAAGACTCTGGAATACCATATTTATGAAATATTATCAAGTTGATAACCTATACAATTTGATTTTTGATAGAATAATTTTAACTTAAAGAATGAAGTTAAATCAAAGTAAGTATAAGTGAATATAACTAGAATTGAATTTGATTTGTGAAGTTAAACTAAAATTAGTAAGTAAAGCTTAAAGAATGAAGTTAAATGAATGTAAATACAAGCGAATCAATTTAATGAAAGTGAAATTAAATGTTGAAACTCATTTCAAATTTGTAAGCAAATGAATTGAATTGAATAATTGTAAATGAAAGATGAATTAAAATTCGTATGGAAATTGGAAATCCAGTTTAAAGATAAGTAGAATTAAAATAAATTGAATTGATATCAATTTGAATTAGTAATTGAAACTAATTTAAATAGTGCAGTTGAATGAAAGATAGTTGATAAAAATTCAATATTCAGAATAGAAGGTAAAATTGAATTCAAATGAAATTGAAATGTAAAGATTGAACAAAATTGAATAGGTGTAACTTCAATAGTGAAGTAAAGATGATATAAGCAGTTTATATTGAAAATTTGTAATCAAATTTGCAAAATGATTTGAATGCTGTAACTAGATATTATGGCTAGTAGGATATACAGGTGTTATAAAGGAATTGGAATTTTGATTTCAAAGATAATTTGAATTGCTCGACAAAAGGTATGTATTTGAATTATAATATGAGTTTTTGATGATTTCTTCTCTAGCCGCTTGGCTTTTTCTTTTTCTTTTTGAAATCTGAGAGTCCGTAGGGACGTTTTGTAGTCATGCCGTATTAGCCGCGCAAAGGAGACGCTGGCGAAATTTTTCGAAAATATCGGGCGTTAGAAAAATTTTGAGAAATTTTTAAAAGTTTAAATTTGAAATTAAATTTGAATTTAGAAGTTAAACAATGTTGTTTGAAACTTAAAATTGAAGTTGGAAATTTAGTTGAGACGATAACGAATCTTTAGTAGAAAGATTTGTTTTGATAAATTGATAAAACTATTGAATTGTGAAAAATAGTAGACGAGTTAAGGACCTTTCTTTCTAACTTGTAATTTCGGGACGAAATTCTTTTAAGGAGGGAAGTCTGTAACGACCCAGAATTTTGAACAAATTAAATTGAAATATTTAATTAATTTTAAATATTTGAACGATGATTTAATTTGAATCCCCGATATAACTTTGAAAATTTGCGATTAAACATTAAAATTTAATCTATTGAATGCTGAATAAAAATTTGAATCTTCAATTTTAAGTTGAAGAAAAATATTTCAAAAGCTTGAAAAATTCGTATTGATAATACTGAAGATAATTGAAGCTTCAGAATGTAATTTCAAACTGTTTTGTTCAGTTTTGAAATTTATATCGTTCGATCGATATTTGAAAATAGCCGTCCGAGGCACAGTCTCGGAATTCGACGAAACTAGTTCCATTGGGTCCGTAATATTGAATTATTATCGGATTTCAAATTTTGTATTGATTGGAGTTGATATGTGAGCGCACGATAGATGAATGCGTTGAGATAAAATCAAATTCAAATTTAATTTATAGTTTAAAAATTTGTAAATATCAGCTACTTCTCTTCCCTTAAATCACGCCGTAGCCCATGCCTGAAATCACGAAATAAATCGTGCAAAACATCCCTCCTTCAATTTTTAAAACACCCGATCCCTCTCCTCTCAATTCTCAGCTCGTTTCAAACCAAAAGAACAAATTAATGGCCACTGTCTTCAAACTTTTAGACAACAAGTTCCTTTATCTCCCCTTCCATCTAAATCAAATAGAATACGTTTTCTCCCCCCACCACTTCCTTTCGATTCAACCACGTAAACAATTAGCTCGAGGAAAAAAAGGGGGGGCACTGTCTTTCGTTCAAAACAAATCCAAGGCAAGCAAAGGGATCCTTCTCCAGATTGACGAGCTCGAGTTCGATCGAAGGCATCACAGCACGCGAAGCACCTCGCGTTCATCTTCTCGCTTCAGGGTGGCGAGCGAAGCAACTGTCGAGGCTAGGGCATTCGCGAGTTCGATGGGCGACAGCGCTGTGGGAACGTGGTTTGACTGCTTGGAGCCGTGGCTCGCGATCGTTCACGATTGTCGTGAGTTCGAGGATGGCAAGCGGTCGAAGGCGAAGCTGGAGGGTAGTCGGCAGTCTCGTGAGCAGGGTTTGGGGTGGATCGACGAGGCGGCAGTTGGGTTGCTTGAACGTTCGTTGTTCCAGACGATTACAGGCCGAGCAGTAGGGTATAAACATTTTACTTCAATTATTACTTAGGTTCAAAACTTATAAATAAATGGTTGATGATTATTTCACTTATCAGGACATTAATAGTTAGGTGTTAACAGTTTTGTTTTAGTTTAAAAATAATAATAATGTGTATATTGAGTTGTTGATTTACAGTAAAGTTAAATAAAATTGTGAATAAGTTTACAGTATGAGAATGTTTGTAGAAAAGAAATTTTTTTAGTAAGATTTCTATTTTTAAAACAGATTGACAGTAAGTAGATAATTTTATATATATAGATAGATTTTAATTTGCTAATTTATTTAAAAGAAAATGGATTGGGTGGGTTGTTTGTTTATTAACCTATTAAATCTATCTAACTACTAAGAGAAATTTATTAAAGAAAAATTTAGTTTTTTTTTTAATTTAAAATTCCAGTTAAATTAATTTTAAAAGGGAAATTAGTTAAAATAAAATTTTGGTTAAGTAAATGAACATAACGATAATTTAAGTGTTCAGTTAATTCGAATATTGATAAACTGTGTAAATATTTATACAAGGTTAAAGTCGAGAAAACAAAAGAAGAATTGGATTGGATTGCAAAATAAAAAGCTAAGGTGAGATTTTTTTCTCACTCAAATTGAATGTGGAATTTTTGCAGTTATTGATTGCTATTGGATGTGATATTAGATATAGTAGGATATATCTATATATATATAGCAATATATACATATTGGCATATGTATATATTGGATTGATTGATTTCCCGCCTCGTATAGCGGATGAGACCCTATTGCGCCGTTAGTAAGCGGATTATTTTTATAAAACCCATATACCGCGATATTCCACCTCGAAGTGGAATTGGTATTGTGCTAACGTCTTTGGATGCAGGGAAACAGGTTGGAGGGATCTAACTGGACCCCTCACATTGATTGAATTTATTTCTACTGTGATATGAATCTGTGAATAACTATATTGATGTTATTGATCATATTGATGTCTGGAATTTGCTTGAAAGCTAAAATTTAGCTGAATGATGTTTGATATCATTGGATTCCAAAACTAAATGAAATTGAATTTTTGTAATTCAAGTAGAAATTTTTAAGTAAATTTAATTTTAGAAATTTAATAAATTTGAAGAAAAGAATTTAAAAGAATAAAGGCTGATTTTTGAAATCTTATTGAATTAATTCCAGAATCAAGTGAAAATGTTAAATAAATGAATTTCGTATAATAGTGATTTCAAATTGAAGAATTTAATTAAAATTTGGATTTCTAAATAGTTTGAAAAAGATAAAGAGATTTATTTTCTTTAAGAGGAATTTATTTAAAAAGGAAATAAGTTGGAAGTCCAACTATAAATTTAATTGGCAAATTGAAACAAATTTGGAAAGTCAATATAAAATGAGCTGGGATGGAAAATAAATTTAGAAATCAATATTGAAATTGATTTGGTATTGAAGTTTTTATAAATAGAATTGGAATTTATAAAAGTTGTTTATAAATCCGAAATCACTCATTTTGATAAGTAAATTATAGAAGTAAATAAAAGAAAATTTATAAGTCGAAGTTGTTATTAAAATAGAAATAGAATTTATAAACGTGTTTATAAATTCAAAATCAGTTGAATTTGAGAAATTAAATATAGAAGATTTTTAAAGAAGATATATTCGCGATTTTGGATAGCGAATTTTTATTGAGATAAAAATGTGTAGAAATGATTGAAATTGGGTTAAGTGAATTATATTCACGATTTTGGATAGTGAATATATTATTAAATAAAATGGATTTATTTTTGAAGAAGTGATATTAAAAATGAAGTTAAACATTTTAAAGATGTTTTAAAATGTATTATGAATCGAAAGCATAGATTTCCGCAGTTCTTGTTGAAATAGACGTTTTCGAGAAATAAGGAAATGGTAGACTATAACACTGTTGTTATAGTAAATGATTTCCGAAAGGAGATGTTTTTATATAGTATTGGGATTTATATATCTATCTAAATTTCGAATCCCTATACTAGTGATTTTGAGTCGTCGTAACGATGTTTTACGTAACATTCGTTTTGACTCAAATAAATGTTGTTATAGTAAATGGTTTCCTTAAAGAACGAAATATATACTTAATATTGATTTAAGTATATCGAATATTTTCCAAGTGTTGAAAATAAATAGATTTGTGAAACACTTATTTTTAAATAAGTATGGAATTACTTTTCCAATATGAAATTAACGTTTTGAGATTTATCTTTGTAAAGATAAATCGAAAGTGAATATTGACATCGATTCGAAAATCGTATATCAGTAGATATTTTTGAAATATAAATTCACATGGAATTTATAAAAGAAAGGGAAACTGTTTAGAAAAATAAATATTGATTTATTTTTGAAGTGTGGGAATTTTATATCTGGTAAAAGATATTTTGGAAGATGAAATAATTTGGAAAATTATTTGGAATCTGATGATGTTGCGCATCTTTATTGATAGTTAAATAACCGACTATCAATAATTACCTTGAATGGTATTTGTTGTGAATTGGATGAATTTGAATGCCACACTTATTTTTGAATAATCGCTCACTATTCGGGTTAGCCGGGAAAGGACCATGGGGTCGTATAACCCATTCCGAATATGTGATACGTCGTTATGAATTGCATTCGAAGACCGGTGTTGAAGACCAGATATTTTTGAAAACGGAAGGATTACCGTCGAGTTACTCTACATCGGCTGATCTCCGGTTTAGAGGTTTTATCACCCTTAGTGACGGGAAGTCCGGACGTGATTAGAAATTTATCCGGATGTGCAAGGGCTTCGTGAGAAGTGCCTTCGGTTCTGTTCGATCCCGGAACAGACTTGTATGGATTGTGTGTCTGACGTTACAATTTGAGATATAAAGCTGATTTCTTTCAAATACATTTCTGTTGGTGGCGGAGAATTTATTCTCTTAGCTTAACACCCTTCTCTGAGACGTACGAGCTCAGAGGTTATGTAGTTGAAATTTATCAGCGATATACTCCCAATTTGGTAACGTGGCATACTGAGTGTTGCTGTGAAATGATCAGTGTTTGATCATTTGTGATATGATCATTTGTTTGATCTTATATCTTTGTGATCATAGGTTGATCATTTTGTTTGACCCGAAGCATGGCTTTGTAGAAAGCGTAGCTTTGTGGACGAGACTTCGTCGAGCCTCACACCCCGGAAATGGTCAAAACAGGAAGGATGCAGCAAGCTTCTAGGGAGTAGCGCCCCTTAGTGTATGTCATTCCTTCTGGATAAAGGTGGTATCATGGTATGGAGCCCAGATACTTAACCTCTGTGGTTGCTGCAAATTTATTACTTTGTGGTTGTTGCGAATCGGGGATCCTCGGGAAGATCGGTGACGATCGGGGGATGGCATACGCGTGTCAGTAGTTACCTATTTTTGCAGAGGTAACCCGGCCTTGTGTTGGCAGAGATCCGGTTAGGTTCTCGGGTCGTCTATTCCAGGGACGTACCCATCGTGGAAAAGGAAGTTCCTTAGCCTGACCATTTGTTGGAAATCCAAACAAAACAATACGTGACTTGTACGGTTTTAGTTGTAGAACCTGCCATCTAATATGGCAGCTATAGCAAGCATACTATAATGGTACCTATGCTGGCTAAGATTTATATTCTACTTTCGAAATGTTTTCTACACTATGCACTAATAATAATATCAAAAATGATTTGATTTTGCGTAGTAAGCATCTTTGACTATCATAAGAAGAAATCTCCTCCAATTCTGCGTTTGCATTGTGTGTGTGGCGGGAGGTCTTATGGTAGTTTCATTTTCCAAAAGCATTGCGAATTTGTTTTATTTTCTTTGTGAAAAATAACTGTTTTACGATCTCACACCAGTCACCATGACTGACTCGGAGTTTATTGTTTCCCTTCTAAACTCTTGGTGCCCACCAATTTCCACACTGGCAGCCTAGAGTTATGTTATCAGGATATTCTGGATATTCTGGAGCTTTGGAAGCAAGCTGGATGGCGAGACGTAGTATTTGTATCTGATAGTATTTATTCCGCTGTGTATTCTGTATGTGGACAAGTTTATATAACTGTCCATTGTTGTTTATTGACTCTGATTGATGTATGTATAAAACGATATAGTTCTTTGTTTAAAGATTATTCATTTACCTATTATATATTGTTCCGCTGCGATGTGTAAGATTCTGATATTGTTTCTGTTGCTGTTCTGTTGTTCTGTTTTTCTTCTGTTCTTTTTCTTCTATCTTTTCCTCTATTTTCTTCTTCTTCTACCTTTTTCTTCTTCTTAAACCACCATAGTTCGTATTCCCGTTCATTTTGAGTTAATCAATGGAGATTAGTGGTTAATCAAGAGGTACGGATTTGCGGGTCATGACAGATTTTATCTCTATGGATTTCATAGACGGGTTTCCAAGTTCTAGTACAGGAAATGAAAGTATATGGGTCATAGTAGACAGAATGACCAAGAGTGCCCATTTCATTCCAGTTAAGTCAATTAGGACGACACCTATTTTGGCGAAGTTGTTCATGAAGAATGTGGTTAGACTGCACGGAATCCCTAGTAGTATTGTTAGTGGTAGAGATTCTTTGTTCACTAGTGAGTTCTGGAAGAGTCTACAGGAAAGTTTAGGAACCAAGCTCAAGATGAGTACCGCAGACAGATGGGCAAATGGAAAGAGTTAACAAAATATTGGAGGACTTGTTAAGAGCTTTTGTATTGGATTTTGGAGGATCATGGGAAGACCACCTACACCTAGTCGAGTTTTCGTATAACAATAGTTATCAGACTAGTACAGGGATGGCACAGTTTGAGGATTTGTATGGAAGACCATGAAAATCTCCCGTTTGTTGGTTAGAGACCGGGGATAGGTTGGTTCTTGGTCCTGATTTGGTAAGAGAAGCAGGAGAAAAGATTAAGCTGATAAGGGTGAGAATGAAGGAAGCTCAGTCTAGGCAGAAAAGCTATGCAGATAGAAGACAAAAAGATTTAGAGTTCTCCATTGGAGATCATGTTTTCGTCAAAGTATTGTCGATGAAAGGTGTAATCAGGTTCGGAAAGACAGGGAAGTTAGCACTGAAATTCGTAGGACCGTTTCCTATTTTAGAAAGGATCGGGAAACTCGCATATAGAGTAGAGTTACCGAGTAGTTTGACATGAGTCCACAATGTTTTCCATGTATCTCATCTAAGGAAGTATGTTAGGGATCTAGACACTACTATAGCACTGACCGTGTTAGAAGATTTAGTAGTGGAACCAGACATGACTATAGTTAGGAAGCCTATTCGAATAGTCGCGAGAGATGAGAAGAAGTTGAGGAACAAGACAGTCAGATTAGTGAAAGTCCAGTGGAGTGACGATGCTAGAGACTGTACTTGGGAAACTGAGAGCAGAATTAGAGACGCTTATTGTGACGCCCCACCCCGAGACCCATATTAACAAAGAGAATTACTAGGTAATTTTGTCTGCTAATGTAGAGAATAAGGCTGGTTAGGAGCGACCATCTATAGTCTTGTATTAAATATCTATTGAATACGTCGACAAATGCTATATTTTTTTTCCTAACTCAAGTAGATCGACGTATCCAATAAATACTTAATACAAAACTATAGGTGGCTACCGGATCTATCAGAACAAAATACAATAACTAAATAAACATAGCATCACAGAATAGCAAACAGATATACATATATACATATACACATATACAATGATACATCTCAATACAATACAAATGATACATCAAAGTGGTATGACGACCACTCTATATACACAAGTCAAATGAATATACAACTCAAGATACAACTCTAAAAAGACTAGAGTCACAAATAGTGTTAAGAAAAAGTCATGTGAAAGCTTCAAGCCATACTAAGTCCAAAGGTAAAAGCTTAACCTGAAACAAACTCGGTCTGACCCGAGTATAAAATACACGGGTCAGGCTAGCTAAAACATCAGTTTAATAAGGATAATAGATAAGGTGAAGCATAAGGAAGGGTAAAGTATCCTCTCGTACAAGAGGAAGCCCCACCAAGAGCATGATACCCCTTTATTTAAGAAAGGGACGATCATTCTTCTTGAATAAGAAGAAATAACAAGATGTAAGAGTTCATATCTCAAGTGGACTAAATACACTTAAGAGTATGAAATCTCTAGGTAGAAACTCTAATGATAAAACTCAATTAAACATCATATTTGCCTCATATCATTGGCGAAATCTCTAAAATAACATTAACGGTTTCGATGAACCATATCTCCTCAATAGAAGAAATATCAATACAAACTCTCGCCTAAAATAGCAAACATAAAAACATTCTCAAATAGGATAATCCCAAAACTCAAATATGCCTCATCTCATCGACATAAACAAAATCTCTGAAAGAATGACAATAAATATCTCAAATATAGAAGGATCTCCAAACTCAATTATACCTCATCTCATCGGTATATATATATATATATATATATATATAACTCAAACTCAACTTGCCAAAATGGCAAAACCCATAATATTCTTCAAAATCACGAAACCATCAAAACTCATAACTCAAGGAACCCAATAAGAGTTTAATACATCATAATTGAAATCACCATATATATACATCTCATATAACACTAGGCCATCGATGTAATAAAACGTCTTAAAATGGTGAAATCATAATAAAACAGAAAATTCTGAAAACTCTGAAAACTCAGAAAACCTGGATTGGCCAGATCCCCGATTGCAATGCCGAAGCAATGCTGCACGTGCTAAACTCTTGTCCAGTGCTATTTATAAATTTAGGTACCTAACTCATGGACCCAAAGGTCATACTCGTGGTGACCGAATTCACATAACTCATGGTGACCGAAGTCACATAACTCAGATGACCCGAAGGTCTATAGCACCGACATACTCGTGGATGTGTCACAAACTCTCGGAAAGGGGCCCGAAAAGTGTTAACGTGCGTCCCATACCACACATTCGCACTAAATGGTTTACTAACTGCTAGTTAACTCCACATCATAAAAATAAAATCTCAAATCTCATAAATCTCAGAATACTCATATATCTTGCCTCGTATCGTCGGCAAGTGCAAATAAAACTCATAGTGGTTTCTCATAAACCCTAATTCCCGAAAAGAAAAATCTCATCTCAAGACTCGCCTCGTCTCATCGGCGAGTAAAACAACATACATAAGGGGTTCTCATCGATTATTACTCCTAAAATAGGAGATCTTGAACCTCTCAACTTGCCAAATATTGGCTAACTCAGATAATTCCTATAATAGGAATTATAAATCTCAAATATCAACTCAAAACAATATACTCAAGAGGTTTCGATCTACTTGTCCGGAATTAACCGAAAAAGTAAACTCACGTGTCCCATACCACGTGATTTACTAAATCGTTTAATTCTCTTTCTCATACGTCCGAAAAGTGCAAAAACATGTATTATTATATAGAAAATAATCTATTATAGAAAACAAGCTTTTAAAACAATTTTCGAAATCGTTTGAAAAATAACTTTTGAAATTCTCTTATTATAGATAACGTATAATTTTAATATCTTTAAATTAATTATAAATATTGTAAAATATTTATTTCGAAAGCTAAAAAAAATCTTCCGAAAATGGTTTAGGAAGCACGTGCAAAGAAACAACAAAAATCAACAAAAATTCAATGAAATTATTCATAAAATCGTCATACGAAAATCTCCTAAAAACTCACCAATCCGAAATACTGATAAGTGGTAATATTGGCTCTTCCATCTTAGGATCAAGCCGATCAAAAACATCATCGATAAAAAATCCATGTAAAACAATTTTAATGTTCAGCTGGAGCAAAACATGCTCCAATACAAAATTCCAAGAAAATTTCAACTAGTTACAAAGGTTTAAAAGCCTTGAAATTTTGCAGGCATAGAGTTCAACAACTCTACTTTAAATTAAAAAAGAACGGATACAATCGGACAAGAAACGAGAGAGATACAATCTCTCAAAGTTGGACTTGCAGCCAGATTTCACTGTCAACAGCTGGAGCAAAACATGCTCCAATTCAAAGTTTGACAGCAAGTTTCTATAGGCTACAGAGGTCGGAATGACTTGAAATTTAACATGCATAAATCTTAACAACCATACTTTAAACTTCAAAAAAAATCACGCAATTTGAATAATGTATGAGAAAGTTATGATGTCCCAAAGTTGAACCCAGACAGTGTTTTCACTGTAAAAATCTGGGCAAAAACATGCTCCCAATTAAAGTTTGGCAGCATATTTCTATAAGAAATATAGGTTGAAATGACCTGAAATTTAACATGCATAATTATCAACAACTATAATTTAAACTGAAAAAAGAATCACACAATTTAGATGAGGTATGAGAAAGTTATGATGTCTCAAAGTTGAACCCAGACAGTGTTTTCACTGTAAAAATCTGGGCAAAAACATGCTCCGAATCAAAGTTCGGCAGCATATTTTTATAAGTATGTAGGTCAAAATGACCGGAAATTTGGTATGCTTAATCTACAGAATATGGTCTACAAAACAAAAAAAATCCGGTAGCATTTCGTTGCCGGAATAGAGAGATACGACTGCACAAAGTTGCAACTCAAGACAGTTTACACAGTGTAACGATCCGGATTTTCGCGTTCGAAAATCGACATCCATACATTACATCGTACTCGAATGTCATAAATTCGATCGTTCAAATCCGATTCGCCGGAGCTTATAACACCATTAAGTATAACAACACAGCGGAATAAATGAATAATACATTGATATACAATATCTGATACAATATCTGATACAACAGAGTGATACAATGAATATCAATATACATCAGAGATATGATACAACAAATAGCAGCGGAAAAGAAAACGATAACATCAGCAGCGGATAATCTCCATCTTCAAAGCAGCAAATCCAAATATAGCTCGGACTCCCAATAACGATGCACAAAGATAAGCAAGTGCAGTTCGATCCAAAGACTGAACTAGCTCCAGATAATCTACTAAATCTGACTATCTGAAAAACCCAACTCTAGACTGCTCGTGTAGGAAAATTTTGAGCATCCAGAGTTTAGGAAAGAAACAATAAACTCCGGATCAGTCATGGGACTGGTGTGAGCAACAAAAACAGTTATCTTTAAAACAAATAGCAGAGAATTTTAAAGTCAATTCGCAATGCTTTTTGGAAAATGAAACTACCATAAGACCTCCCACCACACACACAATGCAAACGCAGACTTGGAGGAGATTTCTTCTTATGATAGTCAAACATGCTTACTACGCAAAATCAAATCATTTTTGATATTATTTTTAGTGCATAGTGTAGAAAACATTTCGAAAGTATAATATTAATCTTAGCCAACATACGACCAGTATCGTATGCCTACTATAGCTACCATCTAAACAGTGGTGACCACCGTACGTAAATGGCAGGTTCTACAACTAATACCGTACAAAGTTCGTATTGGAAGATGGATTTCCAACAAATGGTCAGGCCAAGGAACTTCCTATCCACGATGGGTACGTCCCTGGAATAGACGACCCGAGAACCTAACCGGATCTCTGCCAACACAAGGCCGGGTTACCTCTGCAAAAATAGGTAACTACTGACACGCGTATGTCATCCCCCGATCGTAACCGATCTTCCCGAGGATCCTCGATTTCCAACAAACCACATAATAATAATGCAGCAACCACATAGGTTAAGTATCTGGGCTCCATACCATGATACCACCTCTATCCAGAAGGAATGACATACACTAAGGGGCGCTACTCCCTAGAACCTTGCCGCATCCTTCCTCTTTTGACCATTTCCGGGGTGTGAGGCTCGACGAAGTCTCGTCCACAAAGCTACGCTTTGTCACAAAGCCATGCTTCGGGTCAAACAAATGATCAACCTATGATCACAAAGATATAAGATCAAACAAATGATCATTTCACAGCAACACTCAGCATGCCACATTACCAAATTGGGATATATCGCTGATAAATTTCAACTACATAACCTCTGAGCTCGTACGTCTCAGAGAAGGGTGTTAAGCTAAGGGAATAAATTCTCCGCCACCAAACAGATATGTATTTGAAAGAAATCGGCTTTATATCTCAAAGTGTAATGTCAGACATGTATCCATACAAGTCTGTTCCGGGATCGAACAGAACTGAAGGCACTTCTCACGAAGCCCTTGCAATTCCGGATAACTCTCAATCACGTCCGGACTTCCCGTCACAAAAGAGTGATATAAATCTCTATACCGGCGCGACTCAGTGCAGAGACATTCGACAGGTTGTCCTTTCATTTTCGAAAAATATCCGGTCTTCAACACCAGTCTTCAAATGCTATCCATATACGACGTATCATTATTCGGAATGAGTTATACGACCCAAAGGTCCTTTCCCGGCTAACCCGAATAGTGAGCGAAATATTTAAAAACATATGGATATTGGGATTTCAATTAAGTCACAATTTAAACCCAAACTTTCTTTTCAAATGGTTTAACAAATTACCATTTTAATCTTTTTAAACAAAAAGATTCAATTCACAAAGTTCACTTAATTTCACAAAGATTCATTCACAGATTTTCCAAATCGATTTCCATTTCAATTTAATTAATTCGTTAAATCTTTAAATCAAAGATTTAACTTATAGTTTTCAAAACAATTTCATTTCGAATGGGTTAAACAAATCATCATTTTAAATCTGTTAAAAATAGACAGATTTAATTCATAGCTTTCAAAAAGAATTCATTCATAACTTGGAAAATCATTTTTTTTCAATTCACTTGAAATTCCTTTAATTTAAACTGGAATTTCTTTTCTTATCTAAAAGCTTTTATCATTTGAAAACAACAGTTTCATTTCAGAAAATCTGATTCATCCATATAAGTTGAAATCCTTGGTTTAAATTCAAATTCCCAACTTATACTTTTAAAATGGTTTAATTCATACAAACACATTTATATCATCTTTTATCCCTAGTTTCCAAATCATAGATTTAATTTCAAACTTGAATTCAAATTTAAATTAAATTATTTAAATTTTCAAAAACTCGGTTAAGTTATTCAAAATGACTTTTATCTTTGAAATTCTATTTCAAAAGCTTTTCACTTTTTATTTTAAACCCAAATTTCAAATTTCAAAATCAATTGAAATTAAAATTTCAATTTCAAAAATATTTACTTTAAATTATCTGTGACTTAATCGATTTCCACGTGAAATCCATATTTGTGTGTGTAAAGGTGTGGTCCAGGGGTTTAACACAATAGTGCAACATCAATCATCACAGATATATCGATAAGCGGTAAAATCGATAACGCTTATCTTCATTCACAGATTCATAGATAAAATAAATTTATCAGTCACAAAGATTCACAATTACAATTCGATGTGGGTTTCGGATAACCAACGGGAATCCGACTCCCTGTCGCATCGAAATTCAAGTGCCGTTTTACGGGTCAAGGGTTTTATATTCACATAGTAATATATCACAGAAACAGAAAATATCAGATCACAACATAAATCAGGATGTATCACTAAGCATCATATATGTAACGACCCGACTTTTTCTCCACAGAAAGTCGCATCGTTATGAAGAAAGAAAGGGATAGAAGAAGAAAAGAAAAGAAGAGAGAACAACAACACATCAGAAATCTCACAGCGGAACGAGAAATATATTATCACATAAGATATTACATAGTATCATATACATCAGAGTACACAATTTATACATCACAGAATAGACAGTTATAAACTTCTGTCTATTATACAACACAAGTACATCAGTACAATACAGACTAATACAAACACAGCGGAAACTCTATATATCTACTCGCTGAAGCCTCCTGCTCCACAGCTCCTCCAGAATTCGTCAAGATTATCCTGAATCCCTTGACTACTCAATACAATATTGAGTACCCAAGAGTTTAATAAAACAGAAAATAAACACTTGGGTCAGACATGGGTCTGGTGTGAGTAAACGGTTAGATTGCTTAACTTTGAAAACCTTTGAAAACAAAAGTATCACGTAAGACTTCCCACAAATAAACATGGGTAAGTTTTTACCTTACGCTAACTAAAACATTTGATAGGAAATCCGATTGTATTATAATAGGGTCTAGGGTTTTCAAGTAAAATACAGAAATAGCTGAAATGCTTACATCTCACATTCCAACATAGTTGGGCACAACTAATACGTACGGCACTTATTGGAGTTTGGATTCCATACAATGGCAGGGCTACTGGGGTACCGCCCGTCACAGTACGTGGCCTAGATCACCGTACCGAGGAGTACGCCCGCTCCCCTGCAACACAAAGCCGGAACCATCCCTTACTGGATAATCCCGAACAAGACAATCCCGTAGTTGGCACGACCAACCACACACTAAGCCGAATAAAAGAAAAGGGACCTCTGGACAGGGATCTATCTTGCTCTCAGTGGGTGCTACCCACGAAACCTTGCTGCACCTCCCCTGTTTTAGCCATTCCCGGTTGATGAGGCTTGAGGTTACGATTACCTTTAATCAGAACATATCACTTAGAATGCTCATCGTCCGCCTGACGATGTGCTGAAAGCATTCAATCCATACAAGTTCGTTCCGGGTTCGAACGAAACCGAAGGCATTATCTCGTTACACTCGTTTTGGAATCACCTCAGAGTTAACGACAATAACCCTTGCACTCTGAATCTTCATCTTCACTAGAGATTCACGACCTATCGTTAATTTGGATCGATGTGGTATTCGGGTCTCCAGACCTGGAATCCCGGTATACGGAAACCCGATCCTGGTCTCATCGAAATCCAAAACGTATCTTTTAAGGCCAAGTTGTTTAAAAGTTTAAACAATTTAACTTATCTATATTCATACAGATAGATAATTCATAATTCAGAATTGATAATCACATTACCAAATATACAGATGATTCATAACCAATATGTAATCCATATCAACATCACAATAGTTAATCTATAATACCATCATAATACAACCAAGCATTCATACCATACAACATTACTTATCTCATTTCTGAGATTACATCCATTCAGGACAATCAATGTCATCCATTCTTATATAAGCAATGATTTACTTAATCACAACATAATTAATTTAAAATGAATTAAATTAACTATCTCTATCTTTAATTAATTTAAAGTGAATTAAATTAATTACTTCATCTCTTAATTAATTACAATTAATCACTTATCATTTGATTAATTAATCTTAATTAATCAACTCTTAATCACATCATTAATTATAAACTAATGATCCCTAATTACACCTTTAATTAATTATTAATTACATTAAGTAATTAACCTTTAATTAAACCATAATTTATTAATCACCTTTGATTAAACTTAACCAGTAATTAACTCTAATTAATTATCTTCCTTAATTAATTATTTTTAATTAATTACCTTAACAAATAATTAATTACCTTATAATTAATCTTAATCCTTTAATTAACTTAATTAAATAATTTATTAAATTAATAACACTAAGTAATTAACCTTAATCACTTCTTATTTAATTACTTTCATAAAATAATTATCCTCTAATTATTTTATTAAATAACTTTCCTTTTACTTAATTACGTTCAGTAATTATTCCTTAATCACTTCATCAAGTAATTATACTAAATTAATTTATAAATGATTATCTCTAATTAATCACAAATTAATTAATTAATTATTAATTTAACTTAATCATTTAAATTTAATTAAATGATTCTTAACTTACTATATTAAAGGTTCTTAATTAAGAAACTATTATCTTAATTAAATCAATTATTTACCAATAACACTTGATAATTAAAATAATTTAATTATCTAAATTTCCTTTTCAAATTTAATTATCTTTAATTAAATCAACATTCTAAATACTTAAGAAAATTCTTATTTTAATTGATTACTAAATCTTAACCATTAACCTTACTTAAATTAAAATATAAGATTTAGAAATCAATAAATCATTAAACACATTTTAAATTAAACTTTTATATCTTTAAAACTTTTTCCAAAGTTATCAAATAAAATTTAATACAAAATTTATTATTAAAATTCACTTATTTTATTTTAAAAACTTTTACATTTCAAAATACAAGAACTTTGTTTAAAACATTAACTTAAACAAATTTAATTTTTATAAATAAACTTGTTTAACTTTTGTTTTAAAACCTTATAAACATTGCAAATCAATTTCTATATCATCTGCACAATTGTTTTCACTGATTTTATAAAATTTTAGTTATTAAAAACATAAAACCGGGTTAAACTCGAGTAACCCAGCAAATACCCCGAGCAACACCTATAAAATCCCGAGTAAAACTCTAATAAACTCGAAGCAACTCTCGAGACAACAACACACCTCATCCTGCTTCGAGTCGCTTGGCAAAAATCACGAGATCTCCCCTAGTAGTTCCTTTCTTCCCCGAAACCAAATGTCGCCTGCTTCCAAACTTGCACACGAACGAGCTCTTGCACAAACGTGCACGTTAACGTGCACGACTACGTTGATCGGCGATGAATCCTACACCTGCCTCCGACAAGTCGATATCAACCTCGTCTTCACGTACGACCACCCAGATATTCTCGATTCGAACGAGAATCGTTTTTGACCTTTAAACCCATCAGTCTGTAACGTACCTCATCAGAATTCGACCACCTTCGACGATCCTTGCCTCGAGAAGCTCCACCACCTTCACTGAAGCTCCGCCATGTCTTCCACTACCTACGTCACACCTTGCCACTGACTCCGATCGCGTCACGACACCACAGCCAACAAATTTCCGACATCGACAAAAACTGGGTATTAAACCCTACTCCTACCAAAAACCAACGCCTCGGCCAACAAGAAAATTCACCACCATTTTTACAATGACCTACATCCTTCCATCCTCCTCTGGCCACAATCCCGAGGTCCATGACCTCCGCGATCACCAGAATTGGCCCAAACTAACATTTCCGGTCATCTCTCCCATATTCAACAATTTCTAAACTAAAAATCGTGATATAGCTATTAAAATTCATAGTTTCCTATCACGATTTCAACCATATAATTAAATCTTAAAATTTAATTCATTAAGTTTTGACCCAATTTACATTTCACTGTTGTTTGTAAAATTTCGAGTCAGATAATTTATATAAATTTCATAACTTATTTTTAATAGTAATATTATATGATTTCACACATCTTTCATTTACAAATCAAAAACTACCATAGACTAATTGATGAGATATTGGTTTTTATAAGAAATCAAAACTGTTAACACTATACAGAAACTATATTACAACTATACAGTCATTCAAACATCCCTATTCAAACATGCATTCATTTAATTCAAGTATTTCAGATAATAACATGATATTCATTCACAAAAATAAGATGAAACCAGGGTTTAAAAAGGGTTTTTAAAAATAAGTTTACTCACTGTTATTTTAAACAGAGACATATGTAAACTACAGACATTCAAAAATGTATAATTCAAGCATGCATCCAATTTTAATTCCAGTATTCAGATAACATGAAGATGTTCATTCACAAGAACAAGTAGAAATCCAAGATTTAAAACTGTTTTTAAAACTTAGGTTTACTCACCTAAACTTATAAAACAGAGAAGAGATGACCACTTTGTTTCCAGGCTTGCATGTTTGAATTTAAGCTTGATTTCCTTTTTGCTTGTTGAATTTTAAACTTGTTGTTGATCTTTGATTACTTGCTTGATTTCCTTTCTCTGAACTTTAAGTTGTATTTGAAAATCTTGAGATTGATGTTGTATTGTTTTTGATCTTCTTTTCCACTGATTTGCATTTCCAGATTTTCATCTTCTTTGAATTTTGATTTCAGTCTTCTTTTGATTTTCAGGTTTCCAGTCTTTCATTTATTTTTAGATTCGAATTATATTCTTTTGGTTGAAATGAAGAGAACAAGAGTTTTAGCTGAAAAGTGAAAATAGATTTCTTCTTTTATATTTTAATTTACTTATTTTAATTATCAAAAGGAGATGTGGACATTTGTCCTCTTAAGAGTTAATTAACTTACACCTAAACACTCCAAGCTTCCAAATGTTTACAAGTGTTTTAAATGCTTTATTATTGATTTACAAGTGTTAATTTCTTTTTATTTTGATTTATTTAAATCCTACATGTTTATTTATAAAATATCTATATGTATAAAAATGTATTTATCCTTTTATAATTTAAGCTTTAGATTTTAATAAATATACAAATGTGAAAACAATTATTTATAATAGCTTATGCTTTGATAAAATTAAATATAACATATTTTTATATGCTTGAGAAACTTATTTTAACTATATATATATTTTTACAAACCCATTTTGACTTATATTTGAATTTTTTAAAGAGAAAAGAATATTAAAACAAATGAATTTCTTAAATTAAATCTTAAATAAAACTTAAGCTTAAAATTTATCTTTAAAATAAATAAGAAATTATTCTTGTTATTTAAATCTCAAATATCATTTTCAAAAGTATTAAGTCAAATTACAAATTTCCAAATTACAAATTATATAAATATTAAAGTTTGAAAATACTTTATTAATTTCAAATTCAATATTCTTTCCATTTTAATATATACAAATATATATATATTCTAAATGGAAAATATTTTTAACATTAGCTTTTATAATTGCTATATTGAATTTTATAACATAATTCCAAATAACAATATATATATACATATATATTATAAATTTGGAAACTTATCCTTTTATTAAATTAAAGGCTACATATTTATAATATATATACCAATATATATACATTATAAATATAAACACTTATATAAGTTTTTAGAAAGATAAATCTTCCCAATTTAAAATTGTTAGAAAAGATATTCCCAAATTAAAATGTTATTAACCTTTAAAAGAATTAAACTTGTCAATTTATAAAATAAATCAACAAATCAATTTAATTATTAATAAAGATTATTAAATTGATATTGCCAAATTTCCGGGATATCACATTCCTCCCCCCTTAAAATAATTTCGTCCCCGAAATTTAAAAGCAAAGATAATTTAATAACCCAGCAAATTTTAAATTTTAAACAGCAACAATACATATCAATCATATTCTAACAACCATAGCAAACAATTTAATCAAACAAATTTAACTATCCAGTCAAAATCTGGATAGAATTTACTCGAGTTTCCCCAAGTATATATATATATATACCGGGAGACTCGTTCTACAGGATCTAAACTAACTATCTACAATAATCTAGAAGTCCTTCCTTTCTAGATCACAAATCTGAACAAGATATCAGACTAACTCAAAACCATCCCAACTATCCTTCTGAACTGCTGATTCCATCACTCGATGAATCATACACATATTCCTCAGAGATATGTGAAATAAAATGAATTCTAGTTATCCGAACTGGCAACTCAATCCTGGGGATCAAAATCTAATCTCCAAAGAACACAGAAAAATCTCATAATACTTCCGGAGCTTACTCTCCTGTCTTACCAAATCTTATATCTCCTTTGATCGGAGAAAAACTTAAACAATATCCAATTTCAACATCAATTTCCAAATTCCATCAATTCTTAACTACATAACTCCTTTGACGATCCTGAGTCACTTCATTCTTCCTGATCAGCTTAACCCTTGCTGATGCTTCTTGAAACAGATTAGACCAACATCAAACCAATTTCCGGATCCTACTCAACAAAATGGTTTCTAAAAAATATGCCGAAATCCAAAACACAACTCTACTCTACAAACATTAGAGAACTTCGAACTACCTCTCCTATCTGAAATAGTCAAAACAGTTGCACTTGACAACTTTACCTCCAAATCCCGAAATTTTCTTCACACTTAGAGATATACTTGAATTTCCTATAGAAATCCTCTACTCGAAGAAAATTACAACTCTCGGTTGCTTCCACTCTAGAATAGCTGCTATCTTGCTTTCGCTGCACAATTCTGATCTTGAACAGATGAGAATGCCATCGGAGAAACTCGAGCACAAACTTGATCATCCACAGTTCACCATATCTATAAAATCTTAGTGAACCATTCTACTTGGTCAAAACACCTTAACAGAATCCTCACCAGAAAATTAGGTGTGGTCAATCCCTCTCCAAAGAATCCTGAGCTGCTTCACCAAATTATTCTCTAGGAGACATCCTTCTACTAAGCTGAACTTCTGGTAACTCCACGAATCAAGTCGATACGGAATCTCAATCTCCAATAATCCCAAGAGAATACTTAAACAATCGCAAGTCACTTTTGCGATCAGCTCAGCCTAATTTCCAAAGATAACTGTTCTCTCTTCACTAATCAGAACAGCTTATATTTGACTAACCAATCCATCGAATAAATGGATTCACTCTACTGCTTCTGAACTACACCTTCAGAAAAACTGCTCAGCCAGAAACTTTCTGCCAACATAGAACACTCCGAGTCGCATTGCTGCCACAAACCAAAGACTTCTTATCCGAAACTCCTCGAGAAACTCGAACCTCAAAGCAAATAGAAACACCCCACTGGACTCAGCCACAACACTGAAACAGACTCACTTCTTCAAACTTGTTCCAGAAGAAACATCTTCAGAAACGTCCATAACCACCGTGTCTCATCACACAGCTACTACTTCCTGAGGTTACCAAAATACCATCACTCTCTTCAGCTCATCCAATAGATCTACTCTATTCATCCAACTTCAAAGATAAACTCTAAACCATAACTGGTTTCCTTCAGAGATCGGTGAAATCTTTACACCACAACAAAGTTCACTCGAGACAGTATTAGGTCTACAGTCTCGTCAGATATACTTCCAACCTCAACACTCAAATTCTAACTATTGGTAGTCGTGTTACTCACACTACCACCTTATCTACCTTTATAACTTATATTGGAAAACCCGAACAGGTAACCCAACAAATAGGTAGAAATATATATATATATTTAAAATGATACTTTTTATATAGAAATTATTTCTGGGTAAAATTATTTCATTTACCTCTTTAAAACAATATTGTGTCCGTTGGCCTGGTTCAAGTGTTTAGAGATCCCTATCAATAACGTTAGCTACTCGTATTGACCAAAATCCATATACCACTCAACCGATCAATTAACACAATATAAAACCATTTTTATATAACTAACAATTACGCGCTCTCAAGATAGACACCACTTCAGAGCCTAGGTATTCACTCAACCTGCTGCTCTGATACCAACTGTAACGACCCGACTTTTTCTCCACAGAAAGTCGCATCGTTATGAAGAAAGAAAGGGATAGAAGAAGAAAAGAAAAGAAGAGAGAACAACAACACATCAGAAATCTCACAGCGGAACGAGAAATATATTATCACATAAGATATTACATAGTATCATATACATCAGAGTACACAATTTATACATCACAGAATAGACAGTTATAAACTTCTGTCTATTATACAACACAAGTACATCAGTACAATACAGACTAATACAAACACAGCGGAAACTCTATATATCTACTCGCTGAAGCCTCCTGCTCCACAGCTCCTCCAGAATTCGTCAAGATTATCCTGAATCCCTTGACTACTCAATACAATATTGAGTACCCAAGAGTTTAATAAAACAGAAAATAAACACTTGGGTCAGACATGGGTCTGGTGTGAGTAAACGGTTAGATTGCTTAACTTTGAAAACCTTTGAAAACAAAAGTATCACGTAAGACTTCCCACAAATAAACATGGGTAAGTTTTTACCTTACGCTAACTAAAACATTTGATAGGAAATCCGATTGTATTATAATAGGGTCTAGGGTTTTCAAGTAAAATACAGAAATAGCTGAAATGCTTACATCTCACATTCCAACATAGTTGGGCACAACTAATACGTACGGCACTTATTGGAGTTTGGATTCCATACAATGGCAGGGCTACTGGGGTACCGCCCGTCACAGTACGTGGCCTAGATCACCGTACCGAGGAGTACGCCCGCTCCCCTGCAACACAAAGCCGGAACCATCCCTTACTGGATAATCCCGAACAAGACAATCCCGTAGTTGGCGCGACCAACCACACACTAAGCCGAATAAAAGAAAAGGGACCTCTAGACAGGGATCTATCTTGCTCTCAGTGGGTGCTACCCACGAAATCTTGCTGCACCTCCCCTGTTTTAGCCATTCCCGGTTGATGAGGCTTGAGGTTACGATTACCTTTAATCAGAACATATCACTTAGAATGCTCATCGTCCGCCTGACGATGTGCTGAAAGCATTCAATCCATACAAGTTCGTTCCGGGTTCGAACGAAACCGAAGGCATTATCTCGTTACACTCGTTTTGGAATCACCCTCAGAGTTAACGACAATAACCCTTGCACTCTGAATCTTCATCTTCACTTGAGATTCACGACCTATCGTTAATTTGGATCGATGTGGTATTCGGGTTTCCAGACCTGGAATCCCGGTATACGGAAACCCGATCCCGGTCTCATCGAAATCCAAAACGTATCTTTTAAGGCCAAGTTGTTTAAAGGTTTAAACAATTTAGCTTATCTATATTCATACAGATAGATAATTCATAATTCACAATTGATAATCACATTACCAAATATACAGATGATTCATAACCAATATGTAATCCATATCAACATCACAATAGTTAATCTATAATACCATCATAATACAACCAAGCATTCATACCATACAACATTACTTATCTCATTTCTGAGATTACATCCATTCAGGACAATCAATGTCATCCATTCTTATATAAGCAATGATTTACTTAATCACAACATAATTAATTTAAAATGAATTAAATTAACTATCTCTATCTTTAATTAATTTAAAGTGAATTAAATTAATTACTTCATCTCTTAATTAATTACAATTAATCACTTATCATTTGATTAATTAATCTTAATTAATCAACTCTTAATCACATCATTAATTATAAACTAATGATCCCTAATTACACCTTTAATTAATTATTAATTACATTAAGTAATTAACCTTTAATTAAACCATAATTTATTAATCACCTTTGATTAAACTTAACCAGTAATTAACTCTAATTAATTATCTTCCTTAATTAATTATTTTTAATTAATTACCTTAACAAATAATTAATTACCTTATAATTAATCTTAATCCTTTAATTAACTTAATTAAATAATTTATTAAATTAATAACACTAAGTAATTAACCTTAATCACTTCTTATTTAATTACTTTCATAAAATAATTATCCTCTAATTATTTTATTAAATAACTTTCCTTTTACTTAATTACGTTCAGTAATTATTCCTTAATCACTTCATCAAGTAATTATACTAAATTAATTTATAAATGATTATCTCTAATTAATCACAAATTAATTAATTAATTATTAATTTAACTTAATCATTTAAATTTAATTAAATGATTCTTAACTTACTATATTAAAGGTTCTTAATTAAGAAACTATTATCTTAATTAAATCAATTATTTACCAATAACACTTGATAATTAAAATAATTTAATTATCTAAATTTCCTTTTCAAATTTAATTATCTTTAATTAAATCAACATTCTAAATACTTAAGAAAATTCTTATTTTAATTGATTACTAAATCTTAACCATTAACCTTACTTAAATTAAAATATAAGATTTAGAAATCAATAAATCATTAAACACATTTTAAATTAAACTTTTATATCTTTAAAACTTTTTCCAAAGTTATCAAATAAAATTTAATACAAAATTTATTATTAAAATTCACTTATTTTATTTTAAAAACTTTTACATTTCAAAATACAAGAACTTTGTTTAAAACATTAACTTAAACAAATTTAATTTTTATAAATAAACTTGTTTAACTTTTGTTTTAAAACCTTATAAACATTGCAAATCAATTTCTATATCATCTGCACAATTGTTTTCACTGATTTTATAAAATTTTAGTTATTAAAAACATAAAACCGGGTTAAACTCGAGTAACCCAGCAAATACCCCGAGCAACACCTATAAAATCCCGAGTAAAACTCTAATAAACTCGAAGCAACTCTCGAGACAACAACACACCTCATCCTGCTTCGAGTCGCTTGGCAAAAATCACGAGATCTCCCCTAGTAGTTCCTTTCTTCCCCGAAACCAAATGTCGCCTGCTTCCAAACTTGCACACGAACGAGCTCTTGCACAAACGTGCACGTTAACGTGCACGTTAACGTGCACGACTACGTTGATCGACGATGAATCCTACACCTGCCTCCGACAAGTCGATATCAACCTCGTCTTCACGTACGACCAACCAGATATTCTCGATTCGAACGAGAATCGTTTTCGACCTTTAAACCCATCAGTCTGTAACGTACCTCATCAGAATTCGACCACCTTCGACGATCCTTGCCTCGAGAAGCTCCACCACCTTCACTGAAGCTCCACCATGTCTTCCACTACCTACGTCACACCTTGCCACTGACTCCGATCGCGTCACGACATGTAACGACCCGTATTTTTACGGATCAAAACATTCTAAAATGATTGACCCTTGGTTATATTGTTGTTAAGACATTTCAGGTTTTGGCAGAATTTTGCTTAAGTCCTAAGTCGTAGCCGACTTAGGAGTTTGGACGAGTTAAGCAACAAGTCTGGGTCGAGTTGCCGACTCAAGGAACTCACCGAGTTAAGGGAGTGTGGTTGACCGACTTAAGGTAGTCACCGACCTAGGAGATAAGTCGTGACCGACTTAAGAGGTTCAGGTGACCTAAGTATTCTGGGGTAGAGTTAGGTCGGCAACGACCTAAGAGAATGTTGTGAGCGACCTAAGTGTTTAGGTGTTAAGTGTTAGGTCGGCAGTTCGAATTAGCGACCCATAGGAGTACCGACTTATAAGCGAGTCAAGGACTTAAGGGATGAGTCGGCGACGACCTAAGGAGATAAGTCGTAGCTGGGCTAAGTTATTAGGTCGAAGGTAACTCGGCAAGTATTAAGTCGTAGGTTGTAAGTCGTTGCCGAGTTAAGGGATAGACTACCTAAGGAAGTGACCGACTTAAGTTATTGTAGACGACTTAAGGTTTTGAGCTAAGTGTTAAGTCGGCTGACGAGTTAAGGATAGGTCGGCAGAGTAATTGAGTCGGTAGGTCGCCTCCTGTGTTAAGTCGTAACCCAGTTGCGAGTTAAGTCGTAGTTGTGTTCCTTCGTATGTCATAGGTCGGCAAGGCACTTAGGTCGGCAACGACCTAAGTTAAGTCGCGCCTATGTGTTAAGTCGCAGATGCGCATTGTTGTAGGTCGTTGGACTTGGGTTTTGAGGCTGTGTGTTGAGTGAGACTTTGTTAGGTCGGCAAAGTGTTAGGTCGTAGGTCGGCATAGTGTTAAGTCGGCACCGACTTAAGAAGATTGCCGAGTTACGACTTAAGGGCAGTTTTCAGCTATAAATAGGAGGGGTTGTTCTCACTTTTTGGGATCCGGATTTTGAAGCGACGAAGTGCTGCCATTTTGAGAGCTCGACTTCTACACTTCTTCACTTCTTTTCTCCACTCTAATCTAGTGCTTCCATCCATCCAAATCGAAGATCAAGATTGAAGATTCAAGAGCTTAGATTGAAGATCTTCATCTTTTCAAGAGAGATTTCTTCGTTTGAAGTGAGATCTTGTCGGATCTAGCTTAGTTCTTCGCTGTCCAGATCTGGAGTTGTTATCTTTTGGATTTTTTAGGTGATTTGGTGAGTGGTGATTATCTCTCACACGGATCCAAAGGAGTATATCGGATTGTTGGCTCGATTTGGTGTTAAATTAGAGATTTCCATGCATTTTCTTCATCCTATGTGTAGATCCATATAGATCCATTGTTCATGATGATGTTGCATCCATTTTATCATATGTTAACCTATGCAAGTTCATTCATCAAGTTTGTAGAGATATAATCCATGTTTTCATGCTTATTGGACTTTCAACTCTTTAATTACGAAAATGCCATTATTGTTATAATTGTCTACTTAGATCATTTTTGAATGCTTGATTGTTTGGATTGATGTTTGATTTGATTGATTGTTATGAACTAGATGATTGATGATTAGATTTAGACCGAAGACGATTCAAAAGCTAAGGGAAAGGCTCTTGAATTGGGAAAGCTGCTCGTGGCATATGTAGCGGGATGATGAAGCTCTTATGCATAGATTTGATGATGTGATGATGAGATGAGGCTTTGCGAGGATGTAATGAAGCGAGGCAATCATATGATGAAGACTTGGTCTAATCCAGACGGGATCATTCCAAGCATGTTGATAACTCGGTGATATGATTCGAGTTGAAGATAATGAATGGATATGAGAATAGTCGTCGAGGAGGATGACTAGGAGGCTTGGATAGCATCGTTGTTGAAGGTTCTAGCATGCTCTAAGCAAGAGTACGTTTGGGCAGATTCGATAGTCCCAACGACCAACTGTTGATGGTCGAGTACTCTGGGTAGATTCGATAGTCCTAGGCACGGGCTGCGACGACGTGCGGGAGTTATGTCTAGAACCGGGGTTTCCATCAGCCCTTGACGGACGACTGAAAGAATGTGCCGGTCATTCAATTAACGGTGATATCGAAGCAAAGATAACAGTGATAGCCAGAGTCATGGATGTTTGGTTGTATCGTCATTCGGACTCAAGAGCGGTATTTTCTGGGTGCTTATCTGATTTAGGCCTTGGTACTTGGAAAACATCGCCCTTGACTCGAGTGATAGTAGCTTTACTTTAAATTGTATGCTCTGCTATGTTTGCTTCTGCTTAGTGTGTGTCTGGGGGCTATCACTGTAGAATGAGGTTGGAGTGGGAGGGTTGTATTCCTATTCCTTTTCCTTTATGCTCTTTTGGTAGGTTGTTAGTTAATTTACTGCTCACTAAGACTGTTGTCTGACTCAAGGCTTTATGTTTTAATTCTTATTGCCTTGGGCTGTTCGTCCATTTTGGGACGGGCAGACTAGGTAGCAGGTGACAGGTGCTGTTCTCTTTTCACGATGCTGATATCGAAGACGAGCTGGAGGGTTGCATATTATCTTCTTATTATGTGTACTGGATATTCCGCTGTTTTTGTATTCTCTGAGAGATATGTAGTGAGGCTGGATGTATTGACTATATGAATGCTTGTATTCAACTATTATGGAGTTTTATAAGATGTCATTTTGTTCTATAAAGCTTCACTATACATATGTTCTATTGTATTTTGTCCATGCACTGTGAGTAATACGATAGATTCTGTTGTTTTTAAATCTTACCTTGACAATCGTCCATAGTCGCCTGGCACACTTTACAGCGCTCTTTCTCTAGATTCGGTGCAGGGGCCATGGGCGGTCGTCACATTTGGTATCAGAGCATTGGTTAATCGATTTTACCCAACGCTCGCTGTCGTAACTACGTATGAGAGACGTAATTGTAATTTGATGGATGACTACTATATATAATATAGTAGTTTAGCAGTAAGTTAGTCCTTTATGCAGTTGTTTCTCTAGATGTTCTAATCATTCCTTTTTATAGATATTGAGAATGAGTCGAAGAGGGAGACCAGCTGCTAGGGAAGGCCGTGCTACTGAAGAGACTGCTGATTATGCAGCCATGTTCGAAGCTATGATGACTTCGATCATGAGAAGGATACCAGTTCCGGGGGCAGCAGTTGATGTTGGAGTTCAAGTCCAAACTCCGAAACCAGTGGATTTTGCTAAGTTGTGCAAGGATTATACTGCTCTTGGAGGGAAGGTTTTCTTGGGAACAGAATCAACTATTGAGGTCCAGAGGTGGATAGATGCTTGTAAAAGGATCTTTGGTGATTTGGGAATTGATGATGCAACTAAGAGGAAGTTGGCATCAAGGCAGCTTCAAGGGAGAGCTTCTGATTGGTGGAACTCTATTACCATCACTACTCCGGAAGAAGAGATTACTTGGGAGCAATTCCAAGTCAGATTTGAAGCTAAGTTCATTTCTACAGCCCAGAAGTCTGTTCTGTTCAAGAGGTTTGTGGAGCTCAAGCAAGGTGGAAGATCAATTCTTGAGTATGTTTCTGAGTTCGAAGCTTTGTCCAAGTATGCCCGGTCGTATATTGAATCTGCTTATCAGAAGAATGAGAAGTTTGTGACCGGCTTGGATAGTTATCTTGGGAGACAGTTGGTGGATCATTTGGACGATTCATTTGAGAAGCTGGTGGAGAAAGCTCTTAGGCATGAGAGTCTGTTTCCTAAGGAAGGACCTGTTGTTGCTGTTACCAAGGGAGAGTCTAAACCACAGCAGGGTGGAAACTAGAAGAGGAAGCAGCAGCAGCAGCAGAAGGGTAAGGATGGCCAGAAGAAGCCGAAAGGCGAGGTGACTTGCTACAATTGTCAGCAGAAGGGCCATTTCTCTAAGGATTGTAAGAATCCGAAGGCACCGATGAAGTGTCACAACTGTGACAAGCCGGGGCATTTCAGGAAGAATTGTCCAGAACCAAGGAAGGACAGGCAGATTGTGCAAGCCTATGCTTTAGGAGCTGTTCCGTCGTCTTCAAAAGCTCCTACTGCTGAAGAGAAGGGAAAGAGTGTGGTTGTTCAAGGTACTCTTTTCCTATGTGGTGTTCCGGTTAGAGTTTTGTTTGATACTGGAGCGTCGCATTCGTTTGTTTGTAATGAACTAGTAGGCCGGTTAGGTTTGAAGCCGGATATTGTTGACAGGCCATTGGTTGTGACTAATCCAGTTGGGGGTTCGTCTTGTTTGTGTATGTTATGCCGTGGTCTAGTTGTGTCGAGTCATGGTTGCTCTTTTGTTTGTGATTGCTTTGTTCTGAACTTTGCGGGGTTCGGAATTATTTTGGGTATGGACTGGCTTAGGAAGTATGCGGCTAAGGTTGATTGTGAGAGGCTGGAGGTGACAGTCGAGAATGTGGAAGGGCGAAAGATTGTGATACGATGTAAGCATGAGGAAGGCGTCTTCATGAGCTTCATGTATTCGCTAGTTGTTCCACGGGATGGACTGTCTTTAGTGCCAATCGCAAATAGATTCGAGGATGTCTTTGACGAAGTCAAAGGGTTGCCGCCGCATAGAGAGATCGAGTTTCGTATAGATCTAGTTGAAGGAGCCAGACCTGTTGTGATGCCTCTTAGGCGGATGGCGCCTAGGGAACAGCAAGAGTTGAGGGTGCAAGTTGATGACCTTTTGCAGAAAGGATTCATTCGGCGTAGTGTGTCCGAGTGGGGTGCACCAGTTGTGTTTGCAACCAAGGCAGATGGATCGTTGAGATTGTGTGTGGATTATCGTGAGCTGAATAAGGTGACTAAGAAGAACAAGTATCCATTGCCGAGAATAGATGATTTGTTTGATCAGCTTCACGAAGCTAAGGTGTTTTCTCAGATGGATTTGGCAACGGGATTTCACCAGTTGAGAGTGGCTAAGGATAGTGTGCCGAAGACTGCTTTTAGGACACCATCCGGTTTCTTCGAATGGCTGGTAATGCCGTTTGGATTGACTAACGCGCCAGCATATTTTGTGGATCTTATGAATAGAGTGTTCAGAGATCAGTTGAACAAGTTCGTACTTGTGTTTGTGGATGATATTCTGATTTATTCCAGAACGGAAGAAGAGCACAAGACGCACTTGCGTATTGCTTTGGAAATCTTGCGGAAACATCAGCTGAAGGCTAAGTTTTCGAAGTGTCACTTCTGGAAGAGTGAAGTGAGGTTCTTAGGCCATGTGATTTCTGGGAATGGGATAGCGGTTGATCCCGCTAAGGTGGCAGCAATCCAGGATTGGGTTAGACCTAAGAATGCATCTGATGTGAGAAGTTTTCTTGGATTAGCAGGATATTATCGACGGTTTATCAAAGACTTCTCCAAGATAGCTGCACCGTTAACAGGATTGACGAAGAAGAACCAAGTGTTCAGTTGGGATGCTAAGTGTGAGCAAGCTTTCGGAATCCTGAAAGAGAGATTGACGAGTGCTCCTATTTTGACTATTCCAAGTGGGAATGATGAGATGGTGGTTTACACCGACGCATGTGGTACTGGACTTGGAGCAGTGCTGATGCAGAAGGATAAAGTTGTTGCGTATGCCAGTCGACAACTGAAGCCGCATGAAAGGAATTACCCAACTCATGATTTGGAGTTAGCGGCGATTGTATTTGCTCTGAAGATGTGGAGGCATTATCTGTTGGGAGTTCGATTCGAGTTGTTTACGGATCACAAGTCATTGAAGTATCTTTTCTCCCAAAAGGATTTGAATCTCCGGCAGCAACGTTGGCAAGAGTTTTTGGCATCATATGATTTTGGTATAGCTTATACTCCGGGAAAAGGTAACGCAGTGGCAGATGCGTTAAGTCGAAGACATGCAGGATTGGGAGCCATGTTTTCAGAATGGAAGAGTCTCGAGTATTTAGCTGGATTTGACTTCAGGCCTAGATGTGAATTGGAACCTGAGATGTTGGCAAACTTATCGATAAGACCCACTCTTGTGGAAAGGATTGGCGAAGGCCAAAAGCGAGATGATAAGATTGTCAAGATTATCCGTGAATTGGAATCTGGATTGGATCCAGAAAAGGATAAAGGATTCGAGGTCGATCGAGAGGGTTGGCTTCGGAAGCAAGGACGACTAGTTGTTCCCGATATAGATGAATTGAGGAGTGAAGTTCTGAAGGAAAGTCATCACTCGAAGTTGACAATTCATCCAGGTGGAAACAAGATGTATCGGGATATGAAGAGAACCTACTACTGGGAAGGTATGAAGAAGGATGTTGGAAATTTTATTTCCAAATGTATGAACTGCCAGTTGGTAAAGGCTGAACAGAAGAAGCCAAGTGGATTGCTTCAGCCATTAGAAGTTCCTACGTGGAAGTGGGAACAAGTGTCGATGGATTTTATTGATGGATTGCCTAGAACCAGAACGGGAAATGAAGGGATTTGGGTCATTGTGGATCGTCTGACTAAGAGTGCACGATTCATTCCTGTTCGATCAACTAGGACTGCATCAAAGTTGGCTGAGTTGTATGTTAAGTGGATAGTTCGTTTCCATGGTATTCCGAAGAGTATAGTGAGCGATCGAGACCCATTGTTCACTAGTGGATTTTGGAAGAGCTTCCAGGAAGTCTTAGGAACCGAGTTGTGCTTGAGTACAGCTTATCATCCCCAAACAGATGGTCAGACCGAGAGAGTCAACCGAGTTTTGGAAGATCTTCTCAGAGCTTGTGTTCTGGATTTCGGAGGATCATGGGAAGATCACCTTCATTTGGTGGAGTTTGCGTACAACAACAGTTACCAGTCAAGCATCGGTATGGCACCGTATGAAGCGTTGTATGGAAGACCGTGTAACTCTCCGACATGTTGGTTGGAAACAGGAGAGAAGTTGATGCTTGGGCCAGAGATGATTCGGCAAACTTCGGATTGCATAGAGATCATTCGGCAACGAATGAAGGCAGCCCAAGACCGTCAGAAGAGTTATGCTGATAAGCGTCGAAAGGATTTGGAATTCGACGTAGGAGATATGGTTTTTGTGAAGATTTCTCCACTGAAGAATGTTATTCGATTCGGGAAGAAAGGAAAATTGACTCCGAGATTTGTTGGACCATTCCCGATTATCGAGCGAATTGGAAAGCTCGCTTACAGATTGGAGTTATCTGAGAAGATGTCGAGTGTGCACAATGTTTTTCATGTATCATATCTACGGAAGTATGTGCACGACTCGAATACAGTGGTTTCTGCTGATAGCTGTGAAGATTTCGAGGTTGATCCAGTTGATAGAAGACCTCGTAAGCCGCTTCGTGTTGTTGAAACCGACACGAAACAGCTTAGGAGGAAGGTAGTTAAGTTGCTCAAGATACAATGGAGTGACGATGATAACGATTGTACGTGGGAGGTGGAAAAGAGGATGAAGGCAGCTCATCCTGAACTCTTCAAGGTATGGCCCTAAGGTGTCGTGTCATCTAACGAAATTGTAACTTGTTCTAAGTCTTAGAATTCTGTACGCTAAGCTAGAATTGGATGCATGGTTTATTGATTGTTATGGATGATAGGCGTACAGAATAGCTTTGATTGCCTTGTTTGTTTGGAATTTCGGGGGCGAAATTCCTAAGGGGGAGAGAATGTAACGACCCGTATTTTTACGGATCAAAACATTCTAAAATGATTGACCCATGGTTATATTGTTGTTAAGACATTTCAGGTTTTGGCAGAATTTTGCTTAAGTCCTAAGTCGTAGCCGACTTAGGAGTTTGGACGAGTTAAGCAACAAGTCTGGGTCGAGTTGCCGACTCAAGGAACTCACCGAGTTAAGGGAGTGTGGTTGACCGACTTAAGGTAGTCACCGACCTAGGAGATAAGTCGTGACCGACTTAAGAGGTTCAGGCGACCTAAGTATTCTGGGGTAGAGTTAGGTCGGCAACGACCTAAGAGAATGTTGTGAGCGACCTAAGTGTTTAGGTGTTAAGTGTTAGGTCGGCAGTTCGAATTAGCGACCCATAGGAGTACCGACTTATAAGCGAGTCAAGGACTTAAGGGTTGAGTCGGCGACGACCTAAGGAGATAAGTCGTAGCTGGGCTAAGTTATTAGGTCGAAGGTAACTCGGCAAGTATTAAGTCGTAGGTTGTAAGTCGTTGCCGAGTTAAGGGATAGACTACCTAAGGAAGTGACCGACTTAAGTTATTGTAGACGACTTAAGGTTTTGAGCTAAGTGTTAAGTCGGCTGACGAGTTAAGGATAGGTCGGCAGAGTAATTGAGTCGGTAGGTCGCCTCCTGTGTTAAGTCGTAACCCAGTTGCGAGTTAAGTCGTAGTTGTGTTCCTTCGTATGTCATAGGTCGGCAAGGCACTTAGGTCGGCAACGACCTAAGTTAAGTCGCGCCTATGTGTTAAGTCGCAGATGCGCATTGTTGTAGGTCGTTGGACTTGGGTTTTGAGGCTGTGTGTTGAGTGAGACTTTGTTAGGTCGGCAAAGTGTTAGGTCGTAGGTCGGCATAGTGTTAAGTCGGCACCGACTTAAGAAGATTGCCGAGTTACGACTTAAGGGCAGTTTTCAGCTATAAATAGGAGGGGTTGTTCTCACTTTTTGGGATCCGGATTTTGAAGCGACGAAGTGCTGCCATTTTGAGAGCTCGACTTCTACACTTCTTCACTTCTTTTCTCCACTCTAATCTAGTGCTTCCATCCATCCAAATCGAAGATCAAGATTGAAGATTCAAGAGCTTAGATTGAAGATCTTCATCTTTTCAAGAGAGATTTCTTCGTTTGAAGTGAGATCTTGTCGGATCTAGCTTAGTTCTTCGCTGTCCAGATCTGGAGTTGTTATCTTTTGGATTGTTTAGGTGATTTGGTGAGTGGTGATTATCTCTCACACGGATCCAAAGGAGTATATCGGATTGTTGGCTCGATTTGGTGTTAAATTAGAGATTTCCATGCATTTTCTTCATCCTATGTGTAGATCCATATAGATCCATTGTTCATGATGATGTTGCATCCATTTTATCATATGTTAACCTATGCAAGTTCATTCATCAAGTTTGTAGAGATATAATCCATGTTTTCATGCTTATTGGACTTTCAACTCTTTAATTACGAAAATGCCATTATTGTTATAATTGTCTACTTAGATCATTTTTGAATGCTTGATTGTTTGGATTGATGTTTGATTTGATTGATTGTTATGAACTAGATGATTGATGATTAGATTTAGACCGAAGACGATTGAAAAGCTAAGGGAAAGGCTCTTGAATTGGGAAAGCTGCTCGTGGCATATGTAGCGGGATGATGAAGCTCTTATGCATAGATTTGATGATGTGATGATGAGATGAGGCTTTGCGAGGATGTAATGAAGCGAGGCAATCATATGATGAAGACTTGGTCTAATCCAGACGGGATCATTCCAAGCATGTTGATAACTCGGTGATATGATTCGAGTTGAAGATAATGAATGGATATGAGAATAGTCGTCGAGGAGGATGACTAGGAGGCTTGGATAGCATCGTTGTTGAAGGTTCTAGCATGCTCTAAGCAAGAGTACGTTTGGGCAGATTCGATAGTCCCAACGACCAACTGTTGATGGTCGAGTACTCTGGGCAGATTCGATAGTCCTAGGCACGGGCTGCGACGACGTGCGGGAGTTATGTCTAGAACCGGGGTTTCCATCAGCCCTTGACGGACGGCTGAAAGAATGTGCCGGTCATTCAATTAACGGTGATATCGAAGCAAAGATAACAGTGATAGCCAGAGTCATGGATGTTTGGTTGTATCGTCATTCGGACTCAAGAGCGGTATTTTCTGGGTGCTTATCTGATTTAGGCCTTGGTACTTGGAAAACATCGCCCTTGACTCGAGTGATAGTAGCTTTACTTTAAATTGTATGCTCTGCTATGTTTGCTTCTGCTTAGTGTGTGTCTGGGGGCTATCACTGTAGAATGAGGTTGGAGTGGGAGGGTTGTATTCCTATTCCTTTTCCTTTATGCTCTTTTGGTAGGTTGTTAGTTAATTTACTGCTCACTAAGACTGTTGTCTGACTCAAGGCTTTATGTTTTAATTCTTATTGCCTTGGGCTGTTCGTCCATTTTGGGACGGGCAGACTAGGTAGCAGGTGACAGGTGCTGTTCTCTTTTCACGATGCTGATATCGAAGACGAGCTGGAGGGTTGCATATTATCTTCTTATTATGTGTACTGGATATTCCGCTGTTTTTGTATTCTCTGAGAGATATGTAGTGAGGCTGGATGTATTGACTATATGAATGCTTGTATTCAACTATTATGGAGTTTTATAAGATGTCATTTTGTTCTATAAAGCTTCACTATACATATGTTCTATTGTATTTTGTCCATGCGCTGTGAGTAATACGATAGATTCTGTTGTTTTTAAATCTTACCTTGACAATCGTCCATAGTCGCCTGGCACACTTTACAGCGCTCTTTCTCTAGATTCGGTGCAGGGGCCATGGGCGGTCGTCACACGACACCACAGCCAACAAATTTCCGACATCGACAAAAACTGGGTATTAAACCCTACTCCTACCAAAAACCAACGCCTCGGCCAACAAGAAAATTCACCACCATTTTTACAATGACCTACATCCTTCCATCCTCCTCTGGCCACAATCCCGAGGTCCATGACCTCCGCGATCACCAGAATTGGCCCAAACTAACATTTCCGGTCATCTCTCCCATATTCAACAATTTCTAAACTAAAAATCGTGATATAGCTATTAAAATTCATAGTTTCCTATCACGATTTCAACCATATAATTAAATCTTAAAATTTAATTCATTAAGTTTTGACCCAATTTACATTTCACTGTTGTTTGTAAAATTTCGAGTCAGATAATTTATATAAATTTCATAACTTATTTTTAATAGTAATATTATATGATTTCACACATCTTTCATTTACAAATCAAAAACTACCAGAGACTAATTGATGAGATATTGGTTTTTATAAGAAATCAAAACTGTTAACACTATACAGAAACTATATTACAACTATACAGTCATTCAAACATCCCTATTCAAACATGCATTCATTTAATTCAAGTATTTCAGATAATAACATGATATTCATTCACAAAAATAAGATGAAACCAGGGTTTAAAAAGGGTTTTTAAAAATAAGTTTACTCACTGTTATTTTAAACAGAGACATATGTAAACTACAGACATTCAAAAATGTATAATTCAAGCATGCATCCAATTTTAATTCCAGTATTCAAATAACATGAAGATGTTCATTCACAAGAACAAGTAGAAATCCAAGATTTAAAACTGTTTTTAAAACTTAGGTTTACTCACCTGAACTTATAAAACAGAGAAGAGATGACCACTTTGTTTCCAGGCTTGCATGTTTGAATTTAAGCTTGATTTCCTTTTTGCTTGTTGAATTTTAAACTTGTTGTTGATCTTTGATTACTTGCTTGATTTCCTTTCTCTGAACTTTAAGTTGTATTTGAAAATCTTGAGATTGATGTTGTATTGTTTTTGATCTTCTTTTCCACTGATTTGCATTTCCAGATTTTCATCTTCTTTGAATTTTGATTTCAGTCTTCTTTTGATTTTCAGGTTTCCAGTCTTTCATTTATTTTTAGATTCGAATTATATTCTTTTGGTTGAAATGAAGAGAACAAGAGTTTTAGCTGAAAAGTGAAAATAGATTTCTTCTTTTATATTTTAATTTACTTATTTTAATTATCAAAAGGAGATGTGGACATTTGTCCTCTTAAGAGTTAATTAACTTACACCTAAACACTCCAAGCTTCCAAATGTTTACAAGTGTTTTAAATGCTTTATTATTGATTTACAAGTGTTAATTTCTTTTTATTTTGATTTATTTAAATCCTACATGTTTATTTATAAAATATCTATATGTATAAAAATGTATTTATCCTTTTATAATTTAAGCTTTAGATTTTAATAAATATACAAATGTGAAAACAATTATTTATAATAGCTTATGCTTTGATAAAATTAAATATAACATATTTTTATATGCTTGAGAAACTTATTTTAACTATATATATATATATTTTTACAAACCCATTTTGACTTATATTTGAATTTTTTAAAGAGAAAAGAATATTAAAACAAATGAATTTCTTAAATTAAATCTTAAATAAAACTTAAGCTTAAAATTTATCTTTAAAATAAATAAGAAATTATTCTTGTTATTTAAATCTCAAATATCATTTTCAAAAGTATTAAGTCAAATTACAAATTTCCAAATTACAAATTATATAAATATTAAAGTTTGAAAATACTTTATTAATTTCAAATTCAATATTCTTTCCATTTTAATATATACAAATATATATATATTCTAAATGGAAAATATTTTTAACATTAGCTTTTATAATTACTATATTGAATTTTATAACATAATTCCAAATAACAATATATATATACATATATATTATAAATTTGGAAACTTATCCTTTTATTAAATTAAAGACTACATATTTATAATATATATACCAATATATATACATTATAAATATAAACACTTATATAAGTTTTCAGAAAGATAAATCTTCCCAATTTAAAATTGTTAGAAAAGATATTCCCAAATTAAAATGTTATTAACCTTTAAAAGAATTAAACTTGTCAATTTATAAAATAAATCAACAAATCAATTTAATTATTAATAAAGATTATTAAATTGATATTGCCAAATTTCCGGGATATCACAATATATCAGGGATGTCCAACAATTCATATCATTCAACAGAATCCAAACATTCATAAGTAATGTCAGTTAATTGTCTGATAAATTTAAATCAGTTAGATCATCAGTCATGGTTAATTAACTTTAATTAATCTCCAATCATTTGATTAATTATCCTTTAATCATTTATTAAATTAATAAATCAACTTTTAATTAATTTAATAATTATCCTTTAATTATTCAATTATCCTTAATTAATTCACTTAACTTATTAAACTCTTTAATTAACCCCTTTGAAATAAATTATCATTAACACTTCTTAATTACAAATAAATTAGACGCCTAATTATTAAATTACAAATAAATTTATCACAAATTCTTAATAAATTTCTCAATTAGTTAATTACTATTCATTTATTAATTAACTTTTAGTAGTTGATTAAATTCTTAAGTTCAAATTGATTTAAACATAAGATTATGGATATCAATTCTTAATTACAAATTCATTTAATCTTACATTACTTATTACGTTACAAGCATAAATTAATTTCATTCTTAATTAACTTGCACACTTAATTAATTAAAGCATCTTACATCAGCAAACCTTTCTTAACGAATTCTAAATCAAATCTTAGCTTAACACTAACCATCATTATTTATTAAATTAACACTAACTTAGTATAACAAACTACCCTTAAAGTATTTAGGCTAATTTATCAAAAAATGGACCCGAGTTACACACCCTGCTCTCTCGAGTAGTAACCCGAGTCTCCTCCCATTTTCCCCGCGTCTCTTTCTCGTTTTCTACTCGCCTACTGTTTTCTTCTTCTACCTTCTTTTCTTTTTCTTTCTTAACTTAATTTAATAACTGAAATGTTTTAAACTCACGCACGCACCCAGATCGAACTCGAAGAAAACCTCGAGTATACTCGAGCAAAACCACGCGACGACACCCGGATCGAACTCGAATCACTGACATCGATCGCCACCGTGCACGTGCACGACTGCCTCGATCACCTCCGGCCAACATCCCGACCATCAACACGTCACCGTTGACCCCCTCAGACCTCCAGGCCACCTAGGTCCTTAAATCAGTAACAAAAACGAAATCGAGCAAGTTGGGCATGCCTGTAACCAAACCCATCACCAACCATTTCCACGACGCCGATGATACCGACCTCCAGCAACTCTGCCATCCTGTCCAAAGCTTCAACGTACGAGGACGCAACGAATCCCCAAATGCGAACGATTCCGATCGTACAACGACCACGAGATTTCCCTCTGAACAAAGTCGAACAGAACTAGACCCAAGACCCTAATCTTGATTCGTCTCAAAATTTCTTGCATTCGAAATTTTTTTCAACATTTTTCCTCAATTCCTAAATCAAAAATCTAACTCTACAACACATTTCAATATTAATTATTTGTTAAATCATCAGATATTCATAATAATGCATTTTTTGTTCTTTTACGAATTGCACTCTAAATACTTGCCTAAGAGTTATCATTTTTGTTTTAAAAATCTTAGCTTGGTATATTTAATCAAGATATGAAATCGAATCAACAAATTAAAACATTTAAAATTTCAACATTTTTATTGTTATCTTCTTTAAACCTGTATAAACAATATTTACATTCACTGTTATGGTTTAAAAATCACTTCCAGGTTATGTTTTTAGTTTTAAACAACCTACTCAGTTAAAATCCTAAGCTTTTGATGTTTATATGAAAATGTATAAATTTCTTTACATTTCTTTGCTCAGGAAATTTAAAAATACTGAAGAAAACATCACATCTTCAAAACTTCCAGATAGCATCTCAGGACTACATACCACAATATATAGCAACACAAGATATATATGAACTAATTATCATAATTAAGATTTCAAGAAGAATATGTTTACTCACAGGTAAAGAAACAAGGAGACCTGGTTTAAAAAGAAAAGTTACTCACAGATTTTCAGAAAGAACAGAGTTGCTTTGATTTCTAAATTTGATTTTACTATCTGTTGTATGCCTTGCTCCCAAACTATTTCGCTTTTTTGAATTTGATCTGATTGAAGTTTAAATTTTCTTCTCAATTGAATCTTTGCTTTGATATCTTGTTTCTGTTTTTCTTTTCTGGCTTTGCTTATTTTTGATAAATGAAAAGGAATAAGATGAAGAGCGTGCTATATATAAAAGAAAGCTTATAGGGTATATTATTATTTGTACATTACAGGTACAATATTTCTTTTATTATGCCCAGAGACTTTTTCGTATATGGGGGCTGAAGTTGATCTTGCATTAAATGAAAGCATGTAGCATTTATTACCATGGTCTTTTATGTCTTCTTTGCTTCCAGGTTACATTTTTTTTTCTATTTGCTTTTGTCAATGTCATACTTCGGCTGATAGATATAAGGATAGTTTGCATTGATTTGTTTATACATAGGTATGGGTGACATGGTATGTTATTATTTTGTACAATATAGTGATGTATTTTTTTTCTTTGTTCGGCCATGCTAGAGGTACTGGCATTTATTTTATATTGTATTTTTATTTTGTTTTGCTTTTATTCTCTCTTTTTATCTTGTCTAAACTTGCTTGATTTAATTTCCAGGCTTTTGTATTTGAATATAAAGTTTTGTTTGTTTTATATTTTACTTCATTTTAATTCTATTTATTACTTAATATTTATTATCAATCATTATTAAACCATTTATTTAAAATTTTATTCCAAATCCAATAAATTATAAATTTAAATTAAATTAAATTTCGGGGTCGTTACAAACTTCCCCCCTTAAAAGAATTTCGTCCTCGAAATTCGCAGGCACGAAAATAACACAGAGATAGACAGATGCGATCTCCTTATAACTCCTCAAACTTACGATATGAATTCCAAACTCAAGTCCGAATATCACAGAATACATACCAATTTGTCCATCTTCGGACTTTGGTATTCAAAAGAAATTTCAATAGAATTTCAAAATTTGGTTTTCAACGATATCGTTTTATCGATACAATTCAAATTTAGCTCTGTATTCTATTAATCAATTTAACTCAATTCAAAATTTCCAATTTCAAATTCATTAAGGTTTAAATCAAAAAGCTGATAAGAAATCGATGAAGATATGAAATAAGAATTTTCTACAACGATTCGTAGAGCCATCATTGCACCGAAACTTCTTCTTTGAATTGCCACGAAGCAATCAAAAGAATTTGGAAACGAATCAAAGAAGATTGATAAGAAAGTTGTTTCCACTGTTGCAGGGTATTGACCATTTATAGTCGTATTCCCTTGTCCCCTATCTCGTCTTCTTCTTGCACTCATACTCACTATCAGTGGATAGTAAGAGAATTTACTGAGACATTCAGACGGATATCTTAAGGATATACTCATTCTAGAGTTTACTTCACTCTATCTCTAATGAGCTACTTAACGTGTTATACTCCTGAGCTAAAGTTCAACCTTAGCTCTGATACCAAATGTAACGATCCGGATTTTCGCGTTCGAAAATCGACATCCATACTTTACATCGTACTCGAATGTCATAAATTCGACCGTTCAAATCCGATTCGCCGGAGCTTATAACACCATTAAGTATAACAACACAGCGGAATAAATGAATAATACATTGATATACAATATCTGATACAATATCTGATACAACAGAGTGATACAATGAATATCAATATACATCAGAGATATGATACAACAAATAGCAGCGGAAAAGAAAACGATAACATCAGCAGCGGATAATCTCCATCTTCAAAGCAGCAAATCCAAATATAGCTCGGACTCCCAATAACGATGCACAAAGATAAGCAAGTGCAGTCCGATCCAAAGACTGAACTAGCTCCAGATAATCTACTAAATCTGACTATTTGAAAAACCCAACTCTAGACTGCTCGTGTAGGAAAATTTTGAGCATCCAGAGTTTAGGAAAGAAACAATAAACTCCGGATCAGTCATGGGACTGGTGTGAGCAACAAAAACAGTTTATCTTTAAAACAAATAGCAGAGAATTTTAAAGTCAATTCGCAATGCTTTTTGGAAAATGAAACTACCATAAGACCTCCCACCACACACACAATGCAAACGTAGACTTGGAGGAGATTTCTTCTTATGATAGTCAAACATGCTTACTACGCAAAATCAAATCATTTTTTATATTATTTTTAGTGCATAGTGTAGAAAACATTTCGAAAGTATAATATTAATCTTAGCCAACATACGACCAGTATCGTATGCCTACTATAGCTACCATCTAAACAGTGGTGACCACCGTACGTAAATGGCAGGTTCTACAACTAATACCGTACAAAGTTCGTATTGGAAGATGGATTTCCAACAAATGGTCAGGCCAAGGAACTTCCTATCCACGATGGGTACGTCCCTGGAATAGACGACCCGAGAACCTAACCGGATCTCTGCCAACACAAGGCCGGGTTACCTCTGCAAAAATAGGTAACTACTGACACGCGTATGTCATCCCCCGATCGTAACCGATCTTCCCGAGGATCCTCGATTTCCAACAAACCACATAATAATAATGCAGCAACCACATAGGTTAAGTATCTGGGCTCCATACCATGATACCACCTCTATCCAGAAGGAATGACATACACTAAGGGGCGCTACTCCCTAGAACCTTGCCGCATCCTTCCTGTTTTGACCATTTCCGGGGTGTGAGGCTCGACGAAGTCTCGTCCACAAAGCTACGCTTTGTCACAAAGCCATGCTTCGGGTCAAACAAATGATCAACCTATGATCACAAAGATATAAGATCAAACAAATGATCATATCACAAATGATCAAACACTGATCATTTCACAGCAACACTCAGCATGCCACATTACCAAATTGGGATATATCGCTGATAAATTTCAACTACATAACCTCTGAGCTCGTATGTCTCAGAGAAGGGTGTTAAGCTAAGAGAATAAATTCTCCGCCACCAAACAGATATGTATTTGAAAGAAATCGGCTTTATATCTCAAAGTGTAATGTCAGACATGTATCCATACAAGTCTGTTCCGGGATCGAACAGAACCGAAGGCACTTCTCACGAAGCCCTTGCAATTCCGGATAACTCTCAATCACGTCCGGACTTCCCGTCACAAAAGAGTGATATAAATCTCTATACCGGCGCGACTCAGTGCAGAGACATTCGACAGGTTGTCCTTTCATTTTCGAAAAATATCCGGTCTTCAACACCAGTCTTCAAATGCTATCCATATACGACGTATCATTATTCGGAATGAGTTATACGACCCAAAGGTCCTTTCCCGGCTAACCCGAATAGTGAGCGAAATATTTAAAAACATATGGATATTGGGATTTCAATTAAGTCACAATTTAAACCCAAACTTTCTTTTCAAATGGTTTAACAAATTACCATTTTAATCTTTTTAAACAAAAAGATTCAATTCACAAAGTTCACTTAATTTCACAAAGATTCATTCACAGATTTTCCAAATCGATTTCCATTTCAATTTAATTAATTCGTTAAATCTTTAAATCAAAGATTTAACTTATAGTTTTCAAAACAATTTCATTTCGAATGGGTTAAACAAATCATCATTTTAAATCTGTTAAAAATAGACAGATTTAATTCATAGCTTTCAAAAAGAATTCATTCATAACTTGGAAAATCATTTTTTTTCAATTCACTTGAAATTCCTTTAATTTAAACTGGAATTTCTTTTCTTATCTAAAAGCTTTTATCATTTGAAAACAACAGTTTCATTTCAGAAAATCTGATTCATCCATATAAGTTGAAATCCTTGGTTTAAATTCAAATTCCCAACTTATACTTTTAAAATGGTTTAATTCATACAAACACATTTATATCATCTTTTATCCCTAGTTTCCAAATCATAGATTTAATTTCAAACTTGAATTCAAATTTAAATTAAATTATTTAAATTTTCAAAAACTCGGTTAAGTTATTCAAAATGACTTTTATCTTTGAAATTCTATTTCAAAAGCTTTTCACTTTTTATTTTAAACCCAAATTTCAAATTTCAAAATCAATTGAAATTAAAATTTCAATTTCAAAAATATTTACTTTAAATTATCTGTGACTTAATCGATTTCCACGTGAAATCCATATTTGTGTGTGTAAAGGTGTGGTCCAGGGGTTTAACACAATAGTGCAACATCAATCATCACAGATATATCGATAAGCGGTAAAATCGATAACGCTTATCTTCATTCACAGATTCATAGATAAAATAAATTTATCAGTCACAAAGATTCACAATTACAATTCGATGTGGGTTTCGGATAACCAACGGGAATCCGACTCCCTGTCGCATTGAAATTCAAGTGCCGTTTTACGGGTCAAGGGTTTTATATTCACATAGTAATATATCACAGAAACAGAAAATATCAGATCACAACATAAATCAGGATGTATCACTAAGCATCATATATCAGGGATGTCCAACAATTCATATCATTCAACAAAATCCAAACATTCATAAGTAATGTCAGTTAATTGTCTGATAAATTTAAATCAGTTAGATCATCAGTCATGGTTAATTAACTTTAATTAATCTCCAATCATTTGATTAATTATCCTTTAATCATTTATTAAATTAATAAATCAACTTTTAATTAATTTAATAATTATCCTTTAATTATTCAATTATCCTTAATTAATTCACTTAACTTATTAAACTCTTTAATTAACCCCTTTGAAATAAATTATCATTAACACTTCTTAATTACAAATAAATTAGACGCCTAATTATTAAATTACAAATAAATTTATCACAAATTCTTAATAAATTTCTCAATTAGTTAATTACTATTCATTTATTAATTAACTTTTAGTAGTTGATTAAATTCTTAAGTTCAAATTGATTTAAACATAAGATTATGGATATCAATTCTTAATTACAAATTCATTTAATCTTACATTACTTATTACGTTACAAGCATAAATTAATTTCATTCTTAATTAACTTGCACACTTAATTAATTAAAGCATCTTACATCAGCAAACCTTTCTTAACGAATTCTAAATCAAATCTTAGCTTAACACTAACCATCATTATTTATTAAATTAACACTAACTTAGTATAACAAACTACCCTTAAAGTATTTAGGCTAATTTATCAAAAAATGGACCCGAGTTACACACCCTGCTCTCTCGAGTAGTAACCCGAGTCTCCTCCCATTTTCCCCGCGTCTCTTTCTTGTTTTCTACTCGCCTACTGTTTTCTTCTTCTACCTTCTTTTCTTTTTCTTTCTTAACTTAATTTAATAACTGAAATGTTTTAAACTCACGCACGCACCCAGATCGAACTCGAAGAAAACCTCGAGTATACTCGAGCAAAACCACGCGACGACACCCGGATCGAACTCGAATCACTGACATCGATCGCCACCGTGCACGTGCACGACTGCCTCGATCACCTCCGGCCAACATCCCGACCATCAACACGTCACCGTTGACCCCCTCAGACCTCCAAGCCACCTAGGTCCTTAAATCAGTAACAAAAACGAAATCGAGCAAGTTGGGCATGCCTGTAACCAAACCCATCACCAACCATTTCCACGACGCCGATGATACCGACCTCCAGCAACTCTGCCATCCTGTCCAAAGCTTCAACGTACGAGGACGCAACGAATCCCCAAATGCGAACGATTCCGATCGTACAACGACCACGAGATTTCCCTCTGAACAAAGTCGAACAGAACTAGACCCAAGACCCTAATCTTGATTCGTCTCAAAATTTCTTGCATTCGAAATTTTTTTCAACATTTTTCCTCAATTCCTAAATCAAAAATCTAACTCTACAACACATTTCAATATTAATTATTTGTTAAATCATCAGATATTCATAATAATGCATTTTTTGTTCTTTTACGAATTGCACTCTGAATACTTGCCTAAGAGTTATCATTTTTGTTTTAAAAATCTTAGCTTGGTATATTTAATCAAGATATGAAATCGAATCAACAAATTAAAACATTTAAAATTTCAACATTTTTATTGTTATCTTCTTTAAACCTGTATAAACAATATTTACATTCACTGTTATGGTTTAAAAATCACTTCCAGGTTATGTTTTTAGTTTTAAACAACCTACTCAGTTAAAATCCTAAGCTTTTGATGTTTATATGAAAATGTATAAATTTCTTTACATTTCTTTGCTCAGGAAATTTAAAAATACTGAAGAACACATCACATCTTCAAAACTTCCAGATAGCATCTCAGGACTACATACCACAATATATAGCAACACAAGATATATATGAACTAATTATCATAATTAAGATTTCAAGAAGAATATGTTTACTCACAGGTAAAGAAACAAGGAGACCTGGTTTAAAAAGAAAAGTTACTCACAGATTTTCAGAAAGAACAGAGTTGCTTTGATTTCTAAATTTGATTTTACTATCTGTTGTATGCCTTGCTCCCAAACTATTTCGCTTTTTTGAATTTGATCTGATTGAAGTTTAAATTTTCTTCTCAGTTGAATCTTTGCTTTGATATCTTGTTTCTGTTTTTCTTTTCTGGCTTTGCTTATTTTTGATAAATGAAAAGGAATAAGATGAAGAGCGTGCTATATATAAAAGAAAGCTTATAGGGTATATTATTATTTGTACATTACAGGTACAATATTTCTTTTATTATGCCCAGAGACTTTTTCGTATATGGGGGCTGAAGTTGATCTTGCATTAAATGAAAGTATGTAGCATTTATTACCATGGTCTTTTATGTCTTCTTTGCTTCCAGGTTACATTTTTTTTCTATTTGCTTTTGTCAATGTCATACTTCGGCTGATAGATATAAGGATAGTTTGCATTGATTTGTTTATACATAGGTATGGGTGACATGGTATGTTATTATTTTGTACAATATAGTGATGTATTTTTTTTCTTTGTTCGGCCATGCTAGAGGTACTGGCATTTATTTTATATTGTATTTGTATTTTTATTTTGTTTTGCTTTTATTCTCTCTTTTTATCTTGTCTACACTTGCTTGATTTAATTTCCAGGCTTTTGTATTTGAATATAAAGTTTTGATTGTTTTATATTTTACTTCATTTTAATTCTATTTATTACTTAATATTTATTATCAATCATTATTAAACCATTTATTTAAAATTTTATTCCAAATCCAATAAATTATAAATTTAAATTAAATTAAATTTCGGGGTCGTTACACACAGAAAATCAAAATAGTTCTAAAACGAATTTTTTAGCTAATTTTTTATTTCAACTTGCGATTTTTGGCATTGCATGAGCTAGCTTTTGTGAGATTGATACTCAGCTTGCTGTAGTGTGCAAAAACATGGATTTTAGCAGAAAGTTTGGAGCTTGGAGGTGAAATTGGCCTTCAATAACCTGTAGAAACTAAGAAACAATACATGCAAAGGAAAATAAACAGTAAATTAGAAAACCCATCTCTGAAATTTAGAAATTTGATGAAATTAAAAGATTTGGAGTTTGATTACTTGTTGATTAACTCTCTAGTTTGAGAAAGATTTTAATTTATTGAATTTATTTGAAGTTTGGAGGCTTGGAATTGAGAAATTTGAGAGTTTTGTTTTTACCGTTCTTAGTTTACAGAAGAGGAAGAAGAAATGAGGTAAGAAATGAACGTACTTAACTTTGTTTTCTTCTTTTCTTAATTATCTAGAAAGCACTAAAATGAAGAGAAAAATAAAATGGCCTAAGATTAATTCATACTTAATCAAAAATGTTCATATTTACACTATTTACAAAACCAAAATACATTTTCCTTTCAAATTTTTACATAAGAAAAATATGTAAACTCACATACTAATAAACAAAACATTTTCCACCATATAAAAAGATAAAATTTTATTTTTAAGACATTTTTATTATAAAAATCCTTTATTTTACAAAAATGCACTATTTTCACAATTAAATGCAAAAATCTACATTTTTAACTTCTAAAATTCCACAAAAATTTATTTTCTCGCTTAGAAAAATATTTCAAACCATTTCCAAACATAATTTAAAGCCAAAACATATTTTTCAAACCAATTCCTATCTTTTTATTAAAATAAACCACCTTTAAAAAATCAATTACTTCTCTTAAAAATCATAAATAGAAGAATTGGCAATAATTACATAATTATTGCATTTTTTTCTAAAATAAAAATCATTTTCCACTTATTGTCAACCCAAACAAAATAAAATAAAGTTCTAAACTTTATTTTCATAATTTGATTCCAATTTCATTGTTTATTCCAAATAAACAATATAAAATTTCTAATTTAATTTTAATCACAATATTAAATTATAATTATCATTATAATTTAATATTGATAGGTAATCTCCAAACCAGGGTTGTTACACTTATCCTGATTTTTTTAATGGTATGTTTTACTTAGATTGTTTTGATGTGGTCCTTATAGTAATTTCGAGGACGAAATTCCTTAAAGATGGGAGATTGTAACCCCCCATATTTTTAGTAACATTATTTAGGATATTTAATTAGTAAATAAAATAATGTAAGATGGTTAATGGATTGAGATTTGAATATAATTAAGGGGTAGCCGTGCCATATTAATGAATAGGTAAATGAAGTAAAATGGACTTAAGTGTTAGGAAATAGGGGAGGGCAAAATAGGAAAAAGGGATTTCCTAATACCATAAACCCTTGGGGAAAATGAACATGCCTTCATTTCATTTTATCTCAAATGAAAATATCATAACCAAGGCCGAACACCATTAGTAATTCACTACAACAAATAGACCTTATTACAACTATAATTTTACAACTGTCACAAAATGCCAGTTGTAATAAAGGTTTTTTACAACTCTTTTATTTTGCCAGTTCTAATAAACTTATTTTCAACAACTCTTTTATTTTGTCGGTTGTAATAGATACCTATTACAACCTTTCTTTTTTGTCGGTTGTAACAGATGCATATTTTCAACAACTATTTTATTTGGCAGTTGTAATAGAAGCCTATTACAACCTTTCTTTTTTGCTAGTTGTAATAGGTGCCTATTTTCAACAACTCTTATTTTTTGCCAGTAGTAATAGATGCTTACCCTTTTTTATTTGCCTCTTGTAATAATAAATTAATAATTATAATTAAATAATAATAATTAAATTATCAATTAAAAAATTAATAATAAATAATAATTACTATTAAATAATAATAATTAATAATTTCTATAAAATATGAAATAATTACAATTCAATAATTAACAGTTAATATACTAATTAAAAAATAATAAATAATTATTATTATTAAGTAATTAATAATTAATAAATAAGAATTAATTTTTAATAATTAGTAATTAATCTTAATTAATAATAATAATTAACAAGTAATATTTAGTATTTAGTAATTAATTTTTAATAATTAATTATTAATGATTAATGATTACAAAGTTTTTTCAGAAAGTTGTATAAACGTACTTTCAACGGCTCTTCTTTTACCAATTGTAATAGAGGCCTATTAAATGTTAATAATAATTAATTTTTAAGAATTAATTAATAATTAATCTGAAATATAATATAATTCCTATTAATAGTTAGTGATTAATAATTAATTAGTAATTAATAATAAATTAATAATTGATAAATTAATAATCAATAATAAATAATTAATAATAGATAATAAATATTTAATTAATAATTAATAATTTATAAATAATAAACTATCAATATAATAGTAATAAATAATTAATAATTTTTTTTATAATAAATAATAATAATTAAAAATTAAATTTTAATATTAAATAATAATGATAATTAATAATTAAATTTACATAATAATATTTAATACAAAAATTAATAATAATTAAATAAATAATAATTTTAAATAATTAAATATTAATACATAATAATTAATAACTACTATTATATAACAATAATTAAAATGTGAAATAGTTCCTATTAATAATTTATAATTAAAAATTAAAACTTGATTAATAATAAATAATCAATAACTAATAAAAAAATAAAAAATATTTAATTAATCATTAATAAATTAAAAAAAATCATTACTATCAAATAATTGTAAGTAATAATCTATAATCAATAATTATTTTTCTTATTTGATAATTTATTATAATTAATTGTTAATAATTAGTAAATTATAGTTAATATTTATTAATTACATTTAATAATTAATAAATGTAATTAATAATTAATAATAAATTACTAACAACTATATTTTATAATAATAACTATTAGTATTTAATATATTAAGTAGTTACTATTAATATTTAGTACTTAATTTAATAATTAATAAACAGTAATTATTATTAAATAATTATTAATATTTTATTTAATTTTTAATAATTAATGATTAATAAGTAGTATTTAATAATTAAGAAGTAATATTTGTTATTTAGTATTTAATATTGATAATTATATTAATATTTAAAAAAAATTAAAACTTTGAAATTTTAAAAATATTCATAAAATTTAAATTTGGAAAATTAGCATTACGTTGTAAGCTATTACTTTCATATGCTTCTAGATGTTTTCATTTGTAACTATCTATTTTGTCATATACAACTCGAAATAAAGAAAATTGGCTCTAGTCTAAAATTTTGGCTCCACCGTAAATTTTTGTTTCCTCCCATCAAAATTTTTTCCCTCTGATCTCCACAAAAAGATAATTTGGCCTCCTCCCATCTAACGATACCAATTTATCAATCATCCATCTCCTCATTTTTAGCTAATTTCGCTTCACCTTCCACCAGATCCATACCATCTCTCATTAGATTCAACCCACCCTACACAAACCGTCCTCGTCAGCCATCCCAAAACGTGTCGACATCATCATTCTTGTCTGATCTAGCCTCGTCTACCACTGCCCCAAAACTAGCTTCGCCAAATAACTTCCTACCTTAAGATCTACTATAGTCAACGCTAGTTGCCAGATGATGAAAGATACATGCAAAATGATGAATAACGGTGGCAGTGTAGGCATCGTCGAGGTGCCGGCGAATCTATGTGCCATTACCACGTGCAGTACCAACGAAATAAAAACAAATTTTGGAAGGAGCTCCATAAATGGGATTCGAAGGTCAGTTTTTCTTCTAAAGCCTTCGATTAAATTTTTTCTGCTTTCCATGGTGTAAGGCTGGACTTTTTTGCGCTTCAGAGCAATTTCAGTACAAAAGATGAAGTGAAAAGTGGAATGAAGAGTACTCGTCCTATCAAATTGAAATCAATGGTGGTGAGTACTTGATTTGGTGTATTCCTAATTCCTGAAGTGTTTATTTGAATTTGTTTCAGTTATTTGCAAAACACTTGCTTACACTATGATTTGAATTTTCACAAAATCAAAATAACTGTATTTGTAGCTTTATATGTGGATATCGTTGTTTTTCAATATGTTCATTTTAGAAGTTTTGTTTTTTCTTTTTGAAATAAATTACCAGGGAAGGTTAGTTTTTTGTTATCAGTTACAATGCTATAATGGTGTACTTTTATCGACATTATAAATCATTCTTTATAATAAAACTTTTTATAGAATTAGAACTATAGCAATTTGCACTTCTTGTTGCCACATTTGTTTGGCAATGCTATGATGAAATAATTTTATATGTTCGGCAAAATGTTACTGAACCAAATCGATTTTTACATTCAGAAATGTTTTGCCAAATGAACAAAAGTTGGTTTGGTAAACTATTATCCAATACTTTTGCATGTATATCATGGTAGATAGAGTGCTTCAAGCATGTTTATCATAGTCTGTACAAGGGTATATCGTTATCGAATACACTAATTATATGCATCATCATACATCAGTGATACTTATATGCATCATACTTTTCTACAAGATAATGATAGTAGTCACATATTCTTGACTGTATATATGCATTAGCGATACTGGAGTTTTGTATTAAACTATGATATACTTCTGCTGAATTATGAACTTTTGCATTAAACTTGTAATATTTTAAGCACATTACTATTGATGTGATGCATGTAGTTGCAGTTTTGGAGATTTCTACTATTGGGTGTTGGCTATAGCTGGGGAGGGTATAGAGCATGTACGGACTACAAGCTGCTGGCAAGTACATGTAGCTAGAAACGACGAGGTAGGCTGAAGAACATGTGTTGCACATGCGAGCTACGAAGTCATGGCCGCTGATGTTGCATAAGATGTTGAGCATGGTGTGTATTAGAGATGCAGCAAGGCCAAATGTCGAACATCATGTACAAATGGTTTGCACGGTAAGCTTTTGTGATACTTGCGAGCATACCAAAGAGCTCAATAAAGTTGATGAACATAGGCATGTAAAACCGATGGCATGTAGAAATTTTATTGAGCGTAGGACTTGAATAATGAGCTTTTGTGTGCAAGGTTGCTGGCATAGAAACTCCACTTGTGTTTTGACATGCTATTCATACCATTTCTGTTTGTCAAACCATGATCATTTGAGATGACATTGGATTCTTTTGTTGCATTTACTAGGGTACAAAAAATAAAATGTATTACAATTTGATTGAATATCATAATGATCACAATTGCTTTGATTTGGTTATTTGGTTTGTTTGATATATTAGTTTTGTAGATAATAATAATGTAATGTGTGAATTGCTTATAGTGTATTGTTATTTTTATTCTATTATTTATACTTATTCTCTTTCTTGTTATACTTGCAAAATGTGTGTAGAAATTAATTTTTTTTATTTTGCATTTTTCAACACAAGTGCCAATAGTAGTTGTAAAAAAGTCTTTTACAACTGCTTTAGATAGTTGTAAAAAAGTATTCTACAACTGCCGAAGACAGCTGTAATAAAATAGGGCTTTATTACAACTCCCGATATAACGACGGACAACCGCCCGTTGTAATAGACCTATTACAACTGTTTTTGGCAGTTGTAATAGGATATTTTTGTTGTGGTGATAAAGGACAAGAAGAGGAAAGCTAAAGTCCTTAAGAGGAAAATCAAATTAACTTAATCAAGATCAAATCTCACATCCTAATCACAAAACTAAGGTGAATAATTACTACATCCCATTTTTTCTTATGTTTTCGGTTTTAAGGAAGATCCGAAATATTTTTACATGTTTATGCCATGTTTTGAATGATTAAAAGTTTATATATACTTGATGATTTATGCATATTTATATTGATTCTTATGATATGTTTGATATGAAACCCTATTAAATGACATCCAAATGCCTTGTGAATTTAAATGTAGATCAAAAATAATATTTTAGAGGCGATTTTCAATTTTCATAATTTCTTGAATTAATGTGGATTTTAGATTAATTTTTTAGTGAAGAAAATGATTTATTGGGTTATAAATTATTTACGGCAAAATAAATAATTATTTGGGTCTGAAATTCTGAAATTTATATATGTTAGAAAACATATTGAAAAGGATTTTCTAGAATTTTTATAGAATTTTCCTAAGTGTTTTGATTAATATATAAAATAATTTAAGGTGTTGGACTTAAATGTTTTATATATTTAATTAAGGAGAAGGGGCATTTTGCAAAATAAAATCATTGTTTAATTCTGAAAATATTGGAAGCACCTTTGAAAAAGGTATTTAGCAACCAATAAAATTTTGACAAACACTAGCAGGTTAGTTAAAAAGCTACTCTTTTAAGTTAAAAACAAAAATAACATGTTTTTAGTGTGTTCCGCTGCTTTCGGCACCTGGGGGTTCCGACTAGGACGTTTCGCCACCATGCTTTCGAAACCAATGCGCATGGTATCAAGTACTTGGTACATAGCTTATTGGAAGAAGGTGGAAGGTACGTTGTCGAAACACTGGGTTCCGAAGGGGTTGGAGTATACCTTGTTTTAAAATGGAAGTAGCGCCTGCTTTGCTTTCGAAAGGATAGTTTTCGACTCAGTTGGCTTTCAACCGAGTAAAATGTTTTAAAAGAAGAGGTTTTGAATGGGTTACACTCTTTTGTTTTAAGTAATGCTTTCGAAGGGTCGAAACCCCTAGCTGCCGCCTTTCTACCTTTCGAAGTCAATGGTTTCGGAAGGTATACTTAACTTTTTAAAATTAACCACTTCTCCCATGCTTTCGAAGAGATGGTTTCGACACCATCACTTATTTACTTAGGAATAGGTTTCGAAAGGAAGGCTTTCGACTTAGATGTTTTTAAATGACCCATTTTGTTCTGTTGAAGTATAACCCAAGGGTTTCGAAAGAGAATGGTTTCGACTTAAATAGTTTCGAAAGGTGTTTTTCCACATGTTTTGAATTGAGCCCAAGTGCATTCGAAAGGTTTGAATTTCTATAGGTTTGATGCTTTCGAAAGGTATTTAAAACGGTTTCGAAGGGGGCGGTTCCCCAAAGGGTTTCGAAGGAGTCGAAAGGTGGTGTTTTCTGATGATTTCAAAAGGGTTGAAATGGAAGGTTTCCAAGGTTTACTAAAGGCAATGTTTTGAAGTATTTTAAGATATGATGTCTAAGGTTTAAAGCTTTCAAAAGGAAGGTTTTCAAAGGTTTCGAAAGGGAGGTTTTGGCCTTTCGACCCAGATAAATAAAGAGTTTTACTTGGTTTTGAAAGAGATGCTTTCAATGGTTTAGAAAGGGGTACTTTCAAGTGTTTAAATGTTATCATCAACTAAGGTTTGAGTAAAGTGTATATATATATATATAACATGGCAAGATGATTTTGAGTAAAGCATGGAGTATATGTATTTTCCTTGTGTGAGTTTGATTTAAAGGTTTTAAATTATTTTGAAAAAGGTTTTCAAGGAAACTTTTGGAAAGATATCCCTAAGTAAAATAACTCAGGTATTAGAATACTAGATGGGACTAGTATAGGGTCGCGCCCTACACATTAGCTTCTAGCCCCAGCTAATTTAGTCCAAAATTCCAATGTGTAGGGCTTTGTCACAGGTAAGACTAAAATTATGATTACACACAGAAGGGAATATATATTTGTATACAAATAGGTTATTGGTGAGCCCGCAAAACCATTAGGATCAGGTGATCCTGAGAGATGTTAAGTTAGGGACAGACCGTTCAGAAGAGAAGTATTTAACAGATAGTTAAGGACAGACCGTCCAAAAGAGGTGTGTCTAATAGATGTTAGATTATTTTGTTGTATTGTCTGGTAGGTCCGAGTCGGCCAAAGGTTAATAGTCAGCCAAACAAAACTAAAGCGTTTGAACAGATAGTTCTTTTATTACCTGATATGTATGTTTACATAATGATGCTTTACAGTATTTAACCTGTTGTGGTTGCAGGAAATGATTTTCAAAAGCTATGTTTTAAAAGAATGTTAGTGAGGGGAAACCCGTTCCGCTAAGTGACGTGGTCTCACTTAACATTGATAACCAGGATGTATAATATTATTCACACTAGGCTTTATGTCTAGAGGCTTTTCAGGTTTTAGTAGGATGACGAATAAAGCTACCAGAGGTGAGTACGAGACTAACGGATAGCTATTATAAGTTGTAGTTCTTTGTTTTGTTATATATTTCTGCTGTGTATGTATTAAGTCAATATTGACTATATGACTCTGACCATCCAAGGGGACATCTTCATATGTTGTTGTTGGCGTATTTGTTAATAAGTAATTTTTATCATTGCTTAGGAAATGATTTGGGATTATGTATTATGAATATGGAACATGTGTTTTGAAATGTAATGGAAAATTCTGCTTTGGAAATCTGTGATTTGTTTCATATTCAAGTGCTTCTGATATTATAGATACCATTAACATAGCCGTATGTAGTCACCGAAAGTTAATACTATAGATGACTGCAGCATTTGTAGCACTTAGCTTTGGGCCTCTAGATATGGGATGTTACATTTAACAAAGTCAATATTACAAAATTTAAAATTCTTGTCAAAATATCTAATTTGTTTACTTAGTAAAACAGCTTTAAAATTAGATCCAGATCTACAAATTTAAAATAAAATATGTGTAAATATACTATTACAATTAAAATAAAATATCTAGAGTACCACATTTTAATTTAATTTGACCTTGATTGGTGAAATTTTCAGCTTAGGGGTGGAGGTATGCCCGGTAGGAAATGGAGGCAAGAGATGGAAGAAAACAAGAAGATTCAAAATAATGAGGGGTTAAGGTGGCTTTTATAGAGAAAGTTAAGGAGAACTATTATCCTTAATTTTATAATCCACCTTTCACCTAATCCTAGATCCAATATATAAAATTGAAACCTTCCTTGGTCCATTTTTAGTTGGCCTTGTATAGGGCAATGAAGGCCCTTAAATGTTCCAAACCCATTTAGCAATTATTCATTTTTAAATCCAGTTTAAATGCGTATTGATATCGTATATCGACTTTTACATAAATAACTTTTATACATGCATCCAATTAATTGCTAATGACATCTAGAAAATTAATAATGGCACCAGTCCATCAAATAAATAAATAACTAGCATTCATAAATATTAATTTAATTAATTTAATTAATTTACAATAATCATAAATTAATTAAATTGTGTGGTATTTTGGAGTATTCTTTAATATAGTTATGCGACTCGTAGGTGTAAATTTAGATGGCAAGTAATATCAAATTATTCGAATATTAACGTTCACATGTCATTTTATCTAGTGTTGGGACAGTCTGGTCAAATTTATCGCTTGCACATCTATTTTGGTAAAATACAATTCTATTATTTTAAGCAGTACCCGGTAGTAATGATTATTTACACCAATTACATTCGTCAAAACTATATCACTTTAGGATTATGGAATTTGGATATTGTCTAAATTCCAATATCGTCCACATTCAGCTTGTTTAATCTGAACACAAGTCCTTGGTTCAATAGTAATATTTTATTATTAACTAAATTGCTTTACCTTGAGACTTCGATCACTTTGAGTTGACTAAAATTGACCGTGATACTAACCTCATATAAATAACGGGACCAGTTCTCTATTGAATAGTATTTCACTTCCAATTCTTTAACTAAGACCCAACCACAATCGTTCGGTGGACGCCGTGCCACGATTTAGCTATAATCAAAGTGGAGTGTCCAATTGAAGTGCAATGAGATTCTCAAGTCGAGAGAACTGTGTAATATCATCATTTCAAGAATCTCTGTTTGACCTTAATTATATTAACCAATAGACTATTAAGGAACCCATCTTTTACCAAATCCTAGATCCAATATATTAAAATGAACCCCTCCTTGCTCCATTCTTGGTCGGCGTTGTATAGGGCGATATGGGCCCTTAATGTTCCAAACCCATTTAGAAATTATTCATATTTAAATCCAATTTAAATACATATCGATATTGTATATTGATTTTTACATGTATAAATTTTATATATGCATCCAATTAATTACTAATAGCATCTAGAAAATTATAATGACACCAACATATTAAATAAATAAATAATATTGCATAAATATTGATTTAATTAATTTATATTAATTGTAAATTAATTAAATTTTGTGGTATTTCAGAGTACTCTTCAATACAGTTGTGCGACTCATAGGTATAAATTTGGACAACAAGTAATATCAAATAATTCGAATATTAACGTTCACATGTCACTTTATCTAATGGTGTGACAGTTTGATCGAATTCATCGCTTACACGCCTTTTTTGGAAAAATCCAATTTTATTATTTTTAAGCGGTACCCGGTAGTAATGATTATTTACACCAATTCTATTCGTCAAAATTATATCACTTTAGGTTATGGAATTTGGTTATTGGTTGAATTCCAATATCATCCACATTTAGCTTATTAAATCTAAACACAAAGTCCTTAGTTCAATAATAAAAAATTATTATTAACTGAACTGCTCTGGCTAGAGACTTCGATCACTTTGTGTTAACTGCAGTTTACCGTGATACTAACCTCATATAACTGAGGGGACGAGTTCTCTATTGAATAGTGTTTCACTTCCAATGCTTTAACTCGGACCCAACTATAGTCGTTTGATGGACGTCGTGCCACAATTTAACTATAATCAAAGTGGAGTATCTACATTGATGTTCAACTGAATTCTCAAGTCGAGAGAATTGTGTAATATCATCACTTCAAGATTCTTTATTTGAACTTAATTATATTAACCAATAGAAAACTCTCGAGTGATTCATTCCATTGCTATCTAATAACTATTAGTATGTAATCTCTTGGTGCCCCAGCAACCATGAGTAATGCATTGTCTAACATTTAGAGAGCGTTATATACTCTAGTCTTGACGGATGTATGGATATTCTGTCTCAAAATATCTTGGTTAGTAATAATTAAAACATGTTATTTCTAATGTGATAAATATATCATGTTTACTATCACATAACATATCATTTAAGAATTTTCTATTAAGTATACTTAACTTAAGTAATTAATTAACATATCACAATATGATAAGTTTATAATAGAAAGAAAAATACCTTTTATTTTGATTGATATTTTATTACAGAGTTAATACTTTACAATAAATTATAGAATTTTCCCTAGGGCATAAACCTAACTATATCAATCTTCCCCTTGCATTCGGGGCCAATTATGGAATCTCAGTGCCATCCCTTCAATCATTTTGCTTGGAACTGGTCGAGTTAGTCCCTTCGTGAATGGACCTGTTATGTTGTTTAATAATCTACTATGTCAATTAACTCTCTCTGATATTGATAAACTACGTTTATCATGTGGAACTATTCGAAGTATGTTTCTTGACTTCTAGTGAACTCAATTTTCTTTTGTGTTCTATATCAAGACATTGTTATCACATAACAATGGCACAAGATACTTAATACTTGGAATCACCCTTAGCTCAATTATAAATTTGTATATTTATATTTATCTATACATAGCTTTTATTTTGACGCTATTCAAAGCAATATACTTTGCCTTTTATTGAATCAGCCATAACCTATTTGTTTGGAACATTTACAACTTAAAGCTCCTTAACTAAGGTATAGACATGAATTTAATATTGACATATTATACTCGATATTACTTATGAAGTTCATGTCTGAGCACTCTTTCATAAGGAGTTTGTTGTTTCTATAAAAAATTATCTAGTATTTCATAAATACTTAAGAATATTCTTAATTACCAGTCACGATCTTAATTCTAATTTGATACTTTCTTTATATATCGAATACATAAGAGAAATATGATATTGCAGACAATACAACATGCATGTTAATTCCTATTGCCACTGCATAAGAGATCCACCTTACATGCTCCACATTAAACATTTTAATATGGTGTTTGTGTATATCATTTGGCACATTCCCAACATCCTTTTATACTGACTATAAAAGGTATCATTTATAAATCCAATGTCGAGTATTAAACAACCAATCTATAATGATTGTAACTTGGGTGCATCATTAATAATTGTAAGTTTGATGTTTACATTTTAGAAATATTATAGTACCTTTACAGTCCTTTCTTACAGACAATGCTTTCTTCGTATTTTTACAGAAAATCAAACTATTTGATTGTGACGCCCCACTCCGAGACCCACATTAGCAAAGAGTATTACTAGGTAACACCGTCTGCTAATACAGAGAATAGAGCTGGATAGGAGCGACCATCTATAGCCTTGTCTTAATTATCTATTGAATACGCCGACAATTGCCACTTCTTTCTCAAATGGATCGACATATCCAATAAATACTTAATACAAAGCCATAGGTGGCTGAAGGATCTATCAAAACAAAATATAACAACTCAAATGTAATACACATCACAGAACAGTGGATCATCACATATGTTTACACATATACAAATACATTACAGAGTATACAAAATAATACATGTCAAGTGGTAAAGAAAACCACAATATACAGGCGAGTCAAAAGAATACATATCAAAGTTACAGCCAAAAAGGACTACACAAAAAGCTATAACAAAAAGGAGCTAGCAGAATAGTCCATGCAGAAGCAAAATAGGCTAAGTCCAATGTACCTAACCTGAAACATCTCGGTCTGACCCGAGTATAAAATACACGGGTCAGTCTAGCTAAACAAATCAGTTAGATAAACTAAATGATAATGAACATACAAGGTCATAAAGTACCACAAATATCTCCAAAAGAGATAACCAGATCTTTTAACAAAAGATGAATCATAACAAGCCTCGTATCATCGGCAACTCAAATAAACAAAGGATATGAATATCCCAAAACAAGCCAAAAAGGCAAATAACAAATACCAATAAAGATAACACAAGTTTCCACAAGGTAATCGCTATATATCGTGTGGTTCAAAGGACCTAAACCGAAGGGCGATACACTAGGGAAATATAATTGTCAAAGAAACAGAAGATGCTCGAGCTCAGTACTGTATAACAAGGATCCACAAGCCCGAAGGCAACAAACCCAAATATCTCTCGAGCGATGACCAATGACCAACTCCAAAAGCGATACTATAGTGCAACAAACCCGAAGGCACAAACCCGAAGGTACAAGCCCGAAGGCACAAGCCCGAAGGCAACATACCCGAAGGCAACAAACCCCGAAGGCTCAAACCCGAAGGCAACAAACCCCGAAGGCAATAAACCCCGAAGGCAACAAACCTCGAAGGCTCAAGCCCTAAGGCAACAAACCCCGAAGGCAACAAACCGTAGTGATGAAGGTCCGGAGACCCAGTACTGGACACCACTAACTGGCAGAATGTGTCACAACTCTCGGAAAGGAACCCGAAAAATGTTAACGTGAGTCCCGTACCACACGTTCGCACTAAACGGTTTACTAACCGTTAGTCAATTTCACACTCAAATCAGTACAAAGTTCACCTCATCTCATTGGTAAACCAGACCCAAAGGTCAAAACGGTCAAACAAATAGATTAGGAATTAACTGAAAAGATAAACCCACGTGTTCATAGCACGCGTTTTATTTAATCATTTAATTCTCCTCCCTCTTCGCTCAAAGTGCAAAATTGTGTGTGTTTTATATAGAAATTATAAATTGGAGAAACGAGCTTTTAATACAATTTAAAAAGATCACTTTATAAAAACCCGTGTACGAAATCAAAAAGGAATCATCAAAGTCAAAAATGCGATAACAACTGATTGGATCGACACGAATCGATTAAAATTGGAAACCAAGCAAATAAACAATTTGGGCTGAGACAAGCAGGTCAGTCGACTGAACTAGGAGGTCAGTCGACTGGCCCAATGCCTGGAAACTTTCGGTTTCCAGGTCAGTCGACTGACACAGGTGGTCAGTCGACTGATACAGGGACAAAATGTTTTCTGCCCCTGGTTCAGTCGACTGACGTACTGGATCAGTCGACTGAACCTGCTTCCAGAGCAGAATCAGCCTAGCCCCCCTTGTGGGGCAAAATCGATAACACGGAACGGAAGCGAACGAGCGAGCAACAACGACTAAGGATTTACGCCAAGCGACAACCCAGCCTTGTATGGCCCTCCGAAACACCCCACTAACGTGTTCAAACATCAAAGATTGGATTTTCACAAAATTGGACTTCAAAACCCAAAAATTGGAAAATTCACCAAATCAATCCAAATCGAAAACAAATGAACATGAATAGATGTTAGGAATTCTTACCCAACCACAACAAAAGCTATAGGCTTAGATGTGAGTTCAAAAACTCACCTTTAAACCCAAAAACACAAGGGAGAAGCTATAGAGCAAGGCAAGAACAATCACTATTCAATTTTAACCCAAGAAGCTTCAATCTAAGCTCAAAAGAAAAACATTTCCTAAGTTAGGGTTTAGGAAATTTCTGAAATTGAAGAGGAAATTAGATGGAGAAGATGAAGAGGATGCTTACCTAAGTTTCTCCTAGAGTTTGGAGCTAGAACTTGAGTTTGCAAATGAATCTAGGGCTTAGGAATTTCTAATCCCTTTTCTCTTCCCCCATTTTTCTAAAGCTTGAAGTGTTTTAGGAAATGAGAATGAATGAAGAGGAGTGGGGGCTGAGTTAGGGTATAGGATGAGTTGGGTGAAACCAAACCCAAGCCCAAAGCCCTAAGTGAAAAATAGCAAATTATACTCAACTCCAAACATATCGATGTTTATACCCAAAAAGGTCGCAAATGCCATTTTGGACTCAATGGAAGTGGTCTCGAGTCCTAATTCGACTGTTTGCAAAAAGTAGTCTTTCGGACTTTAATCCGACTAACGATGCTATATTTAAATAAAATATTTAAATATACAATCTTAAAATATGCGGGTTGTTACATTGATACTTCTATCAAAATAGTTGATCAACTCTGACGCTTATCGAATGATACTTTTCTATGATTTCTTGGGTCATATCTGAAACTTACAAACTCAGTATCACTCCTATAGACCTCAAGATACTTGGTTGTTATATGCAAATAGTCTTTCAAAATCATTATTTAGAATTTTCCGTTTCAACACATATGCAGCAAAACTAAAAATCATACGATGCGAAAAAAAATTTGAGTAAAATCCAAATTAACTTAAGCATACTGAATGATAAATCTGTTATGTTAATTTAAGCAATTGAAAGTTATGATGTTGTTCTTGTCAATGTTGCTCACTATATTCCAATTGCATTACTATTCTTCTTGAAAACACATTTATGGCCGATGGATCATATCCCTTCGGATACAACTATCAAAATCATATGTTGATACTATACTTGGAATCTATTAAGGATTTGTGCATCATACCATATAACAAAATTAATATTTATAATTGTTTTATTGACAACCGAGGAAAATCTATTATGACATTGATAAGAAACTCATAGTTTCTCTTTAATGCGTGAGAATACTTATTAGACATTCTGATATGTTACGTCGGTTTAGATCAGGTTAATTTATTTTTATCCCTTGTAATCAGTTTTAATTTGGATCGTATCCAAATCCATTTTACTACCAATAATTTCTATAAGTAATTTCTTCGCCATAAAGTTGGTGTTTATTCAAACAACAATTTTTCCTCAATGCATCGGAATAGTTATTCAAAAATATTTTGTGAATTTTCCTTATATATATAGAACTAATTTGGTTTTAATTTACAAAACTTATGTTTAAAACATAAAAAGGTCAATCAATATTGAACAGTCCCAAACTTCTTTGGTGTGGTCCACACAAGATCCCTTACGAACAACTATTATGTGTAGTCTCTCAACTCACACAATCTGTCAACTCCTTGGCCTATGGCATGCAAAGGTTTCCTACAACTCTTATCTTGTATGATATCATAAACTATTCTGTAGATGAAATTAATTTTAATCTTATGTACTACCCTTATGTACATGACCTTACAAAAAGAAGTTAACTCAATTTCACTTATTATCAATCATACTTTGTTTGACAAAGTCCAATTACTCATATTAATACATCATTATGTATCATAAGAAGGAGTGACTTTTGATATTTAATCTTTATTCATTTTAGGTACATTTGGAATTCTTTCTAATATATTCACCTACATGATCAAATCGAACCATTTTATTTCCTTTTGCATGTTAGAATACTTACTTTCATTTTATATTTTATGAACTTATATAGACATACTACATGTGTATTAGATACACATGTTCATTTTATAATAATTCATCGGTGAATTTTAGTGAAGTAAGTTGAACCATTTTGGTATCTTCAGATTTACAACTCCGCACATCTATATGTATCAATCTGAAGAGTTCACCAACTCTTATGTCGCTCTCGCTGAATGGGTGCTTTGCCATTAATCATTTGAGATACAATTCACCAATATCATATGATTAAAGAATTGTTTCTCAAACCATGGCTTAGTCCATAATTTCAATGTAATTATAAAATTTTAGATACTTCTATACTTTCTAATGCATCATTTTTTTATGGAAAAATACCATTATTATATTTTAATCTTATAAAGAATATTCATAATATTCATGTTGAAATAAAACTATGTCTATTTTCAGTCAATACTGAAAACAGTTATTATTTTATACATAATATTTGGTATATTTACGAAAACAATTTCTCATAACTTGATGCATCCACTAAGAAGTGTTATATGGTATGCTCCTACTATTCCCATCATTACTATAATAGCATATGAAATATGAAGCTTCATTCAACCACTTATTATTAAATTATATTTCATACATTGCATTTAATTTACAATTGAGAGTTTCAAATCAAATATCTTACACTCAAAGAAATAAATTTCATAGAAAACAGTCCACTATATGAAAATACATTTTAGAATAGTAATCATATTTCTTATTCCTTTTAAGTATCTATTATTATTTTATATAATTCTCGATTCTGATGTTTTTTTATAAAATAGAAGCGACCATTCACTTTCTTTATCCCAACCGTGTCTTAAGTTATATCCGCTCTCGTATGTTCGCTGTTCTTCCCAAATGGTTGAATCATTCAAAAGAAAATTCTTACTACAAGACTGTAACGAACTCTTTACAAAGATGCATTTAGTCATCCTTAACATTTAAGGATATCAAATAAGTCGCACATAATGTAAACTAGTCAAACTAAAATTTCAATGATCGAATTCCTAGGTACATTTTTTGGCTCTTAGTCTAATGTTACATTTAACACCATAATATCCTTATTGCAATCAACCATACAAAATGCATGTTCTCGCATCATGTTTTAATTGCTCATTTCAATTGAACTAATTTCATATAGGTTTTGTACATTATAAATCGCGACTGTTTACCATATAACATTTATATGTGGTCGAACATGGATCAAATATCCATATTTTTGTATTGCTCTTAGAGTCCAAAAATCATAGGAGACAATACATAGTCTTGGACAGACAAATACTTAAGTGACCAAGTTATGAACGTATTTAGTAGTTGTAAAATTAGAGGCTTGCATGGGTCTTAAAGTGACAATATGCAAAAAATTATTGGTAAGTATATTTTATATTTCTATTTGTTAATCGTAATTCAGTTCATTTCTATATGTCAATTGATAAACATTTTATCAACTATATTAATTGCACAAATTTATCGAAGCAGATTAGTTTAATTTATACATAGCAGATGTTCTTATATTATTAGTAACGTTATATATACATACATACATATACATACATACATATATATATATATATATATATATATCGTTCTACTAATAAGCTCCACCAGACTTTTATGTCCTAAGTGGAAACATAAAAATCTTTCGATTTCTCAATTGGTTGTTAGGACTCGCATGTCTTAGGATTCTGATTTTGAGAAAAGCTCAACAAATACTAGGCCCGCACGTGATGGATAACACATTTATCGGTTGTATCATATACAACTCCTAAACTATAGTCATTATACTAATCTCATCTTTACCTTGAGGAAAGTTAAACAAATAAAGAGAGAATATTCCCACTTACCTTGAGGAAAGCTCAACTAGGTTGTGTACGTTATAAATCGCGACTGTTCACCATATAACATTTATATGTGGTAGAACATGGATCAAATATCCATATTTTTGTATTGCTCTTAGAGTCCAAAAATCATAGGAGACAATACATAGTCTTGGACAAACAAATACTCAAGTGACCAAGTTATGAACGTATTTAGTAGTTGTAAAATTAGAGGCTTGCATGGGTCTTAAAGTGACAATATGCAAAAATTTATTGGTAATTATATTTTATATTTCTATTTGTTAATCGTAATTCAGTTCATTTCTATATGTCAATTGATAAACATTTTATCAACTATATTAATTGCACAAATTTATCGAAGCAGATTAGTTTAATTTATACATAGCAGGTGTTCTTATATTATTACTAACGTTATATATACATACATACACATACATACATACATACATATACATACATACATACACATACATACATACATACATACATACTTACATATACATACACACACAAACATATATATATATATATATCGTTTTACTAATAAGCTCCACCAGACTTTTAAGTCCTAAGTGGAAACATAGAAATCTTTCGATTTATACATACACACACACACACACACACACACATATATATATATATATATATCGTTTTACTAATAAGCTCCACCAGACTTTTATGTCCTAAGTGGAAATATAGAAATCTTTCGATTTCTCAATTGGTTGTTAGGACTCGCAATTCTTAGGATTCTGACTTTGAGAAAAGCTCAACAAATACTAGGCCCGCACGTGATGGATAACACCTTTATCGGTTGTATCATATACAACTCCTAAACTATAGTCATTATACTAATCTCATCTTTACCTTGAGGAAAGTTAAACAAATAAAGAGAGAATATTCCCTCTTACCTTGAGGAAAGCTCAACAAATATGTGCATGTATCTTATCTTGTCTAATCTACACCTTAATGGTACTACACAAAACATATCTAGCTTGAGGAATGCTCAACAACTAAAGGGTATGCAAGTAATCTATTAATGTATAAATGATAGAGGACAACACTTATATTAAAAATTCATAATCCTTAATATATTTATTTTAGTGATATCGGCTTATAGAATAATGTATTTCTTATAAAATACCATCGTAATTCAAGTGTTAGACACATCTAAAATTGTGTACTATACGTATGTATTTATTCCTTAAATCTAATTTGGGTTTGTTATAGTTCCACCTTTTATTTTACGTTCATATTATATAAATTTAGTGAATATTAGGCTCAGGTCCCTAATAAGTTTCAAAAACACAAAAACCCCCGTAAAAAAAAGTATGTAAATTAGGTCCCTAGAATTAAGTTACTAAGTAATTGCATATAGTTATGCAATTATTCACTGAATAATTGCAGACATTTATGAAATTATATACAAAAGTTGCATAAATTTATGCAATTTTTTCGGTGAATAATTGCGGAAATTTCCGCAATTTTTTTGGCGAATAATTGCGGAATTTTCCGCAATTTTTTAGTGAATAATTGTGGAAATGTCTGCAATTTTTTGATATAGTTGCATAAATGTCTGCAATTATTCATTGAATAATTGCATAAGTGTGTGCCATTATTCGGTAACTTAATTCTAGGGACCTAATTTACAAACTTTTTTTACGGGTTTTTGTGTATTTTGAAACTTATTAGGGACCTGTGCCAAACTGTCCCTAAATTTTATTTATATATATAAGAGCTTATAATTTTAATTAACATATATAATATTTGTGTATAATCTTATATTAATTTTATTAATTAAATCTTATTTAATTAATATAATTAATTAATTAATTTTTTGATTAATTTAATTTAATTTATTTTAAACATTTTAAAATGAATACATATACTATAACATTTATAGTAATACACATATATCATAATACATGTATATTATTATATTTATGAATAAACATTTAATTGGTTTATTTAAATAAAACAATTTTAATTAATTTTGAAAATGATATATATTAATTACCTTAAACATTTTAAGATAATTTTATATATATTTATATATATCTCATTTAATTTAATTAATTAACTATTTATTTAATTAATCTAATTAAATATTAATAAAATTTTGAAAATAACTACTTAATTTTCAAAATAATTTTGAAAATAGTTTATAACATTTACAAAAATTTCTTATATATTTCTAATTTAACCTTTTAAATTTGAAATATTATTTATAATTTCAGACAGATTTTGAAAATTAGCCCAAGGCCTAAAATTAATTTGGGCCTTTGTATTAGGGATAACCATTAAGCTTACTACATCTTTCGGGCCAGACCAGTAACTACGTAAGACGGATACTTGATTACCCAAATTCAACCTTTAATAAGTTAGTCATAATACTACTAATTTAGACCACATAAGCTATTGGACCCTGATACCATTGAAGGAACCGTGCCAGCACGTAGCAGGATACATGGATGAATTTCAAAAATAATTCCATTTTTAGATCTTATATGGCATATGAAGTCTAAATTATTTTATATCCAATCCAAATAATTTTAAATAAAATCTTTATTTTATTTAATTGGTTTACATGAAAGGTTTGATTTTGTTTATATAATGTATATAATGTGCATGTGTATCAAATAAACGCATACTGTACAGTGCATGTGCAACATATAGGAAGTGTATATGGTTTAATGTGCCCATATATAAGTGATGGGAATTACACTACAACATGCACATTTTTCTTTTTATATACATATTTGTTGTTATATATATATATCAAAATTTGTTTTTTTAATAAAATAAATCATTTTGACAAAGTCAATATTTTGAAATTCAAAATTCTTTTCAAAATATTAAATATGTTTTCTTAGTAAAACAGTTTTTAAAATTTAGATCTAGATCTATAAATTTAAAATAAAATGTGTGTGTATAACAATCAGTTGCATTGGAAAATCACATATGTGATGATCTGATTTGATATAATAAATTTTAGGACATGGACACTTAATGTTATTTATTTCAGATATTGCATATACACCAGGAACTAATAATAGTAGCATGATTTGTTAAATTGACATTTGCTAGGATTCATGGATTTCATTTCCTTGCTAAAGCCATAATGTTTTTGCAGTTTAATACTTCATTGAGCAACTTGAACTTGTATTTAATAGTTATGAGATCTTATGATGTATCAACTTAAAATTTGTGTTATGCGTAATCTGCCTTTTTAAAGACGTTCCATTCATTGTACGTACATAAAATATAAGTTTCATTTGAAGGTTAAATTCACAAAGTTTGCACTATTCTCAAGGTCACATTTTCAACCAGTTAGTAGTAGCCTCAAAGACGGACCAGTATTTTTAGGATATATTATTTTCATAAACATGTTATCTTATGAGATACTTCAGGTTAACCGTATGAATAGAAGATGTTGTAGGATTAACAATTTCAATAACTAATTTTTATTCAGGCCGTGCTACTTTGCAACCAACAACCTCTCTAACCCGCATCATACTAGCTAATGGTCTACATAGAAAGACATCTCGCTTTTTTGCATCATCTATCTAAACTATCACGACAGATGGTCCAAGAAGAATATCATGCACTAGTTGTTTCAGATCACTTGAGTGAATCTTCCTTCAACAACTAAATCTTTTCTCCTACACCAGTCATACTGCTTGCGTTTGTGATATGTATTGTTGGTTTTACTTAATTAAGTGTATTTATTGAATGAAGTTAGCATATATTCAACTGAAATGTCAATTAATGTAAAAAAAAATACCATAATCTCTTCTCTTTCAAACTGAGATATCCTATGCTTAACAACCCTACGACATGACCATCTAGTATCTCACCCTCGACATCTCCAACCTAGGTCAAACTAAGTATAGGCCTATATAGGAAAGCATCTTGCTTCTTTTGAAAATCTACCAAAATTTTCGTAATATTTGGTCCCAAGGGAATGTTTGGGACAAGCTCATGTGGATCACTAGACCTGTGTAGTTAATGCCCCGCTATTACCCCGCTATAACCCAGCTATATCTTATAGCGGATTTCTACCGCTACGATTTTTCCATATAGCCCCAAAATATAGCCTTTCCGCTTTAATCCCCGCTATTTCCGCTATATCCCGTTATTCCTGCTATATTCCGCTATTTCCGCTATATCTTCTTTAATAAAATGAATTAAAAAATTGCATTTATTCATTATAAAAATTATGAAACTAATTTATTTGATTTAATTTCTAATATATTTTCAAAAATGAAAATACTCTAATATTCTACTAAATTCAATTATGTTATATAACGGTTTTATGTTTATTTAAAATATACTCGCACATGTTTTTTGTTTAAAATTATTTATGTATTAATTATAATTCAATTGAATGATAATTTTTCATTTAATTACCATTTATATATTTGTAAAAACATTAATTACTAGTTTTATATGCTATTTTAGAGCCATCCGCTATATCCCGCTATGTCCTCGCTGTATCCCCGCTATTACTTTTTGCACCTCCACCGCTTTGAATCTGCCGAGCGCTTTAACTGCACAGCACTAGACACAATTCTTCCTTCTGCAAAAATTTCATTAGTTCCACTCCAATCCATTAAATCATGTTTGTCGTATAATTTTTCAAATTTGCCCTATGATTGATCAAAAGTAGATGTTTAATTATTGAATTAAAATTCAAATGATGTCACAGTAATAAACTAATTTATCTTTACCATTAGAGGTGTGCTTTTTTCTCCAAAACTCTCTTTACCAAGCAAAATCATTAGCATTGCAACTACATCAATGATCAATACTAACATAATAAAAAACATTAAAAGTATTTTAGCTGATGTTTCATTAGCATGTTAACAATCCTTTGTAATTCAAAAATTCTACCATCCATTTCAACTATTTGCCTATCTTTGACTTATGTCAAAATTGCTTTAGAGTAGGTCGTACTCCATTTCATTGCTCTCATTCATCTTGATCGATTTTGTCCAAACACTTTTGAAATTGCATCTTCTCTGTAATTGGTTACCAAGCTTGGTTGTAATTCACTTTCAATTTCTTTTATCTTATCCTGTAAAAAATATGAATAATGTGTATTTAATAAGATATATAAGATGAAGTTAGAAGGTTTGCATTAGTTGTTGACCATTCATATACATTCATGTATATACAATTATAGTGGTAAAAAATAGTCAAAATAAAGAGTTTCATCCCATACAATTGTAATAGCAGAAACTTACAATAGCATCCGCAATAGCTATGCTCATTGGATCACCATTTTTCGAGTGTGGGATTTGGTCCAAACTTGAGCTTTAGGGATAGAATGGTTAACACTTTTCTTTTTCCACATTCAAAAAGGTAAAAACAATAAATCATATTTACTATCTAATGATTAATATAATCTAAAAAAATCAACTTTTCCTTCCTACCAAAACTTCAATCAAGTGAGCCACTCCTCTATTGTTGCATGTGTATGGCATCTCCTTTCTTTTAATAGCTTTAAATGATTCCCTTATTGCTTAAAGCAACACAATATAATACATTATTTATAATATTTGTATTCATGTGTTTCACATACACCAATGACCAATAGTTCAAGCTCATTTACCTTAAACTTCGAGTTTTTTCGTCTCAACAAACTTTTTCCACTTGTTCATACTTTAATATTATTGGGTTTCAACAAAAGCTTTTGTTCATTCATCCTTGCATTTATAATTTTTTGAACTAATCTGGAATTTGAGGCCCTCCAAATAGTTCTCATTTGCTGAAATATGGGACCATTTTTCCACTCCTCGTCCGAATTAAATCTAGCCTGCAACATTTATTAAAATATTAAGAGTTGCTTTTCTATAGCAAACAATGAGCGCATGCATATTATTTACCAACAAAATATTATTTACTAGCAAGCTAGTAATGTTTAGGACAGATTATTGTGAAAAAAGTAGCGCTTTGCAGAAGCTTTTATCAACGGATCTTTGTCACCCAAATCACAAAGAGATAACTTGGGTTGAAAACAAGACGAAATTGAAATCAAAACGCAATAACACAAAATATTTCACCCAACCATCCACTTTATTGATTCACCAAAGTTTTGTTTACAATTAATAGAACAAAGCTAAAATAAATAAAATACCATTGAATCAATAACCAAATTGAGAAAGGGAGCAAATATCTGCATGGCTAAAATTGTTGGAGAAGAAGAATAAAGATGGAGAAAATAGAATTAGAAAATAGATTTTCCACCACTTTTACCCTCTCTTCTAGTCCCTATTTATATAATCAATTACTTAATTCCCAAGTTAACATTAGATGGTAAAAAATAATTTGATTAGCCAATTAGAGAGAGAAATAAACATACTCAAATATGCCTATTAATTAGAGGAAACAAAATCTTCTCTTTCTTTCTTTTGCATATTTATTTCCCTCTATTTTTGATTTTGTATCATCAAAATTTAACACTCCACCTTGATGCAAAATCACATATCTCCAACATATCAAGCATGTCGTATCTAGATCTATCACAAATCCCCATATCTCAACCACACTAAATTACAAACCTCAACCACCGCCTACAAGTGATGCATCTCCCACATGAGGTGCACCACACAAATCCGGTCTCAAAAACGTTTGTAATACCACAAAGATCTCCATCTTGTCTTTGTGGATTTTGCAATCCGACACCCACCTATCACTCGATCTGAGCTCATTACCTGATCACTACCGATCCCTCGAGCATCATCAACATGAAACCCCTGTCTAAAATATGATCCTCAATGCTAGAATCATAAGAAATGACCACATTAACCTCTCCACCTTGCTGTGGACTAGGTCCTTCAACCGTCACTCGCTTTCCATTGTCGACTACAGAACCAACCAAGCTATAAAGGTTTCCTTCTTCCAATACTCCTCTCATCCTTACATGACCACCTTTCTTCACTCTCAAAACTCCACCTTGAGTCTCATAAGTGCAACCACGACGATCCAACTGACCGAGAGAAATAAGATTATGCGAACAAGTAGGTACATGTCTCACTCCAGAGACTTCTCTAACCACACCGTCATGCATACGAAACCAGATAGATCCAATACCACAAATCGATAGCTCTTCTTCATTGGTTGTCCTAATCATGCCGACACTCTTCTCATAAGAAGAAAAACAATTCACATCTCTACAAATGTGAAAAATGGCTCCCGAATCCATCTTCCAAGGCTTATTTTCACTAAAGAGGACATCACAAGAAGCATCACTATCGGTACCTTCAACAAAACCTGCATGTGCATCACTACTAGTATCACCATGCGCAGCCTTTTTTGATCTCTTTTATAAGCATAACACTTGCTGCGTATGTGACCTTTCTTATTACAATAATGACAAGTGATAACACATTTACCATTAGCATCCTTCTTCTTCCAAATTGTATCTTTCTTCGAGTCCCTTGCCACCATAGCCTCACTTTGAATTGATTTCATACCTGACCATTTTCTTCTAAGCTCCTCATTCAAAAGACTGCTTCGAACAGTTTCCAGAGAGATAGTTCCATTAGCATTGGAATTACTCAATGAAACAACCAAAGTTTCCTAACTTTCTGAAAGCGAACTCATTAATAAAAGAGCATGTAACTCATCATCAAAATTGACCTTCATATTTGCCAATTGATTTATTACATCTTGAAATTCATTCAAATGCTCTTCAACAGACTTCTCTTCATCTAATCTCAGTTGTACTAACTTTCGAACTAGAAAAGCCTTACTAGTAGCACTCTTTGACTCATACAAATATACTAACTTATCCTACAAAGCCTTCGCAGATTCACAATTAGCCACATGATGGAAAACTGAATCATCAAGATACTGGCGAATCAAAACAATCGCCTTCTTATCCATCTTCTTCCATTTTCCCTCATCTACATCAGAGGGCTTCTTTCCATCTCCATCAATTGGATCATGAAGATCATTGAGGTATGGAACATCCTCCATCTTTGGCTTCCAAATACCCAAAATTTTCCCATCCAAAATAGCCATCTTCGAAAACGAAATCATATCCGACATCAATAATTTTTCAAACCAAAATTACTCTAAGCTTTGCGATGATCTGTGCTCTGATACCAAACTGTTGTGAAAAAATTAGCGCTTTGCGGAAGATTTTATCAACGGATCTTTGTCACCCAAATCACAAAGAGATAACTTGGGTTGAAAACAAGACGGAATTGAAATCAAAACGCAATAACACAAAATATTCCACCCAACCACCCACTTTATTGATTCACCAAAGTTTTGTTTACAATTAATAGAACAAAGCTAAAATAAATAAAATACCATTGAATCAATAACCAAATTGAGAAAGGGAGCAAATATCTGCATGGCTAAAATTGTTGAAGAAGAAGAACAAAGATGGAGAAGAGAGAATTAGCAAATAGATTTTCCACCACCTTTACCCTCTCTTCTAGGCTCTATTTATATAATCAATTACTTAATGCCCAAGTTAACATTAGATGGCAAAAAATAATTTAATTAGCCAATTAGAGAGAGAAATAAACATACTCAAATATGCCTATTAATTAGAGGAAACAAAATCTTCTCTTTCTTTCTTTTGCATATTTATTTCCCTCTATTTGTGATTTTGTATCACCAAAATTTAACACATATAACTCTAATTAGTGATCTTAGCAAGGTGGTAGGACATATAGTTTTATTTTCTACCATATATTAGTGCAGACAGCTCAGTTTTATTTTTACTAATAGTCAATAGTTAAACTTAGATGCTCAATTTTATTTTTATTTTGTTCTCGAGTTGTTGGCATGTTGCTTCCATTTTATTCTTTTGTTCATTTTTTCAAATTTTTACAATATCATGTAAGTTTTTTCATATCAAAAATACAAATCTTTCATTCTATTGCTTTAATTTTTAATTGTTCGTAGTAAGAAAGGCTAATTTCTTACTGCAACAGGAATTCCAAGCGGTGGGCTCCGTAATTTTTATATAAAATGAAGATTACAAGTTCATTTAATGTAAACCAAATAGAAAACAATGCTTAGTGAAAAAAATGTTGAGTTGTTTCTAAGTTTGCTGAACAATCGTATAAATAGAAAACAATGTTGAGTTCATTATTTTCAAAGAAAAACAAGGAATCCTAAAAACTACTTGTTCATCTAAAAGAAATCATGTGATAAGGCACTAAGGCGTGCCAACCTTTAATTCACTTGTTTCTAAGAATAAACAATTAATTGGTTTATCGCATCAAGATAAGGTACTAATGCAAGCCATCTATGACGCTGTCCTTAAACATATAATATGTTATATGCTATGATTAATCTACAAATAAATCTGAGAATTTTATATGTTATGAAGTTTTATACAAGTGCAAATAAATCATTATTGGTAAATAGTATTCTTAAATAGGTACCTGAATGGATTTCAACTCACCACCGAGAATTCTCCAATCATTGAGTGTAATTGGAACATGTTCTCATACAAGCGGTCCCAAATAATAAGTTAACTTGACTGGTCATTCTTCTATTGATACGATCTTAACATTAAAGTCAACTATAATTTGGCTCAAAGATTCCAAATGGAGCCTTTTCACTTAGTTGGACCTCTAGTTATTTTTTTTATCAATTGGACTTGACATCTTGAATTGGTCTCTTACTTTCCATCACTTCTTCAAAATTTCCTTCACGTTGCAATACGCTATCTACAAATACCTGCAGGTTGTCGTAAATAGCATCATTGGCTTTTGAATTAACTCCCATTTGAATTTTATCGTTTTCATATGCCTATGGGTTATCTTTTTTTGAATATCATTGTCTAACACAATATGTTCATCCCTTGAAGTAGACTACTTGAATGAATATTCAGGTTTCGATTTCTTTTTGTTTGAGAGTAAGCTTCAATTTTTTTTAATTTTACCCATTTTTTGTAAATTAAAAATAAGAATAAAAACATTAAGAATTGCTAGATTTACAATTTATTTCAGACAAGCCATTTCATTTTCATGCGAAATATGCTCAAATTGCATCATTTTTTCACAACAAAACTGTAAATCTGCAGACTTGAGCACTCTCTGAACTTGTTAAAAAAGAAAAAGAGAAGAACTATATATTTAGAGGAAGATAGACAATTTTTATAACTTGCTTTTTTTTCTTGCCTACAACTTTCACAACAAAATGACCACATATATATAGTGGTTTACAACCCTTACAAACGGACATAACCTTTTTGAATAGACATCTCTTCACTTCAATAGACATGACTTTTACTTAATAGACACGACTCTTTATTTCAATAGACACGATTTTTCATTGAACGGACACGACTCTTTATTTCAATAGACACGACTTTTCAGTGAACGGACACGACTCTTTAGTGAACGGACATGACTCTTTAATTTTGGTTTACACCAACAATGCCTCCCCTAAACCAAAATTCCTTCGAACACCCAATGCAGCAACAATCTTTGAGAAAGCAGTCCCTCCAAGCGGCTTTGTGAAGATATCAGCAATTTGTTCTTCACTTCGACAATACTCAAGACTCACTTCTTTTTCACGAACAAGTTCTCGTAGGAAATGGAAACGTAGACGAATATGCTTTGTTCTTCCATGCAAAGTAGGATCCTTTGAGACAGAGATAGTAGAACTATTGTCGCAATAAATGATCGTAGGATCTTTTTGCTTGAAGCTTAGATTTTCAAGAATTCCTCTTAGCCACAAAGTTTGACATCCTGCTAGAGATGCTGCGATGTACTCCGCTTCGGTGGTAGAAAGTGCAACAACTGGTTGTTTCTTCGAACACCAAGAAATAATTCCACTTCCAAGGTTAAATGCATAACCCGAAGTACTCCTTGAATCATCGATGCTTCCACCTAGATCACTGTCTGTATATCCAACAAGCTTCACAGGTACACGAGCTTCATAGAAGATGCCATAGTCAATAGTTCCTTTGATGTATCGTAAAATTCTTTTTGCAGCTTCCCAATGGTTTGAGAAAGGCTTCTCCATGAATCTGCTAATCAAGCTTACTGCATACATGATGTCAGGTCTTGTAGCAGTGAGATACATCAAATTTCCAACTAGGCTTCGAAAAATAGTTGGATCCACTAAATTTCCTTCACCATTTTTGCACAATTTCAAACCTGCAACACAAGGAGTTGAAACTAGATTTGCTTTCATCATATTGAACTTCTCCAACACTTGAGCAGCATATTTTTCTTGTGAGATAAAAATCCCACATTTTGATTGCTGAACACCTATCCCTAGAAAATGATGTAATTCTCCCAAATCCGTCATCTCGAACTCCTTCATCATTGAATTTTTGAATTCAGATAACATCTCCGTATTATCGCCAGTAAAAATCAGATCATCCACGTATAAACTCACGATCATGAAACCTTCTTTTGAATGCTTCTTCATGTAAAGAGTGTGTTCAAAAGGACACCTTTCAAAGCCATTCTTCAAGAGGAAATTATTGATACGATCATACCATGCACGGGGGGATTGCTTCATCCATATAAAGCTTTCCGTAGCTTATACACCTTTTCCTCTTCGCCCCTCTTCACAAAACCAGCTTGTTGTTGAATATAAATTTCATCTTGAAGAAAACCATTCAAGAAAGCTGATTTTACATCCATTTGCAGCAGCTTCCAGCCATTTTGGGCAGCAAGAGAAATCAACAATCGAATTGTATCAAGTCGAGAGACAGGAGCGAATACCTCATTGAAATCTTCCCCTTCCTTTTGCTTATACCCCTTCGCAACCAAACATGCTTTGTACTTGTTGATGGAGCCATCAAGATTTGTTTTGGTTTTGAACACCCATTTCACATTAATGGCTGATTTGTGTGAAGGCAAAGTGGTAAGCTCCCACGTACCATTTTTCTCAATAGACTTGATTTCATCCTTCATTGCATTCACCCATTTTTCTTCCTTTGATGCTTCTTCATAAGTGATTGGATCTTCTCCCGCAAAAAATGCAAAATATACATGATCCATAGTGTCAACTTCTTCGGTTGCATCATAGATTTCTCTCAAGGATCGCGTCTTTATTTCTACCGTTGGTGGTGAATTTTGCTCCTGCTCGGCCCCATTATTTTTAGACTGTTGTTCTTCAATACCAACATCAACATCAACACCTTGTTCCAAAGAAGTTTCCTCTTCAAGATTTAGAGTTTGCCATCCAGGTAATTCTGTAAAATCTGAAATATTATAACAGCCACTTTCATCAAAGCGAACATCTCTGCTGATAATCATCTTCTTCGTCTTTGGATTGTAAAGCTTGTAAGCTTTAGTCCTTTGGCTATAACCGATGAAAATGCCTTTTTCAGATTTGTCGTCGAGCTTTGATCTTAAAGCATTAGGAATATGAGAGTATGCAAGACAACCAAAAGTTTTTAAATGAGCAACATTTGGTTTCTTGCCATACCAGACTTCATTTGGAGTGAAATCCTTTAAGTTCTTTGTTGGTGATCGGTTGATTAAGTAAACGGCATAAGAGACCGCTTCAGCTCAAAAACACGCAGGCAAGTTCTTCTTCTTCAACATGCATCATACCATATTCATTATTGTTCGATTTTTGCGCTCTGCAACTCTGTTTTGTTGAGGTGAGTGCCTAGCAGTTAACTCATGGCGGATTCCATGATTTTGGTAGAATTCTTCAAACTGAGAGGACATGTATTCTCCTCCACGGTCACTCCTTAGATTTTTTATTTGATGACCTGAATGCTTTTCAACTTGAATTTTGAACTCTTTGAAGCAAGAGAAGGCCTCTGATTTTTCTTTGACACAGTAAACCTAAATTTTTCTTGTGTACTCATCAACAAATAACAAGAAGTATCTGCTGCCTCCAAGCGATGGCACTTGCATTGGTCCACAGAGGTCGGTGTGAACAAGCTCCAGAGGTGATTGAGAAATCCACTTCGATTTGGATGGGAACGATTCACGATGTTGTTTTCCCAGTTGGCATTCCTCGCATACTTCGTTTATCACTTCAAGTTTAGGCAGCCCTTGGACAATTTCTTTAGTAGACATCTCATTCAAACTCCGAAAGTGTAAATGCCCAAATCTCTCATGCCATAACTTGGAAACTTCATCATTAGAAGCAGCAATCATGCACGTACTGCTTACGATGTCAAGTTTGATCGGAAATAATTTGTTGGATCCCATCACAATATTTGCCACTTGTTGGTCGTTCTTCTTCATGTTGCATTGATCTCCAACGAATCGAAAATCAAATCCTTTCTTCAGCAAGTGACCGACGCTAAGAAGATTGCTGCATATGCCTGGTACATAAAGAACCTCCGACATTTTTTCAACTTTTCCAGCCTTGGTTTTGAAAGAAATTTCACCAACACCTTGAATTTTGTATGATTTTGCATCTCCAATAGTAACCTGACCATCATCAGTTTCCACAAGACTCGAAAATAGATTTTTATTTCCAGTCATATGCCTACTTGCACCACTATCCAAGTACCATACGTTTTCAACATTTCCATCCGAAGCGATCAACAAAGATTCAGATTTTTCTGCTTCATTATGCATAAAACCAGCAACTGGCTTCTTTTCAGGATGTGTCTCTCCACAATCATTTGCTTTATGACCCGGCTTATGACAGAAATTGCATTCAAAATATGGTTTTTTGCCTTTGTATTTGCCTCGCGCTTTGTTATTTTGGAATGATGGTTTCTCCTCCTTCAATTCTTCACGTTTTCCACTATTCATGCTGTTACTTTTGCCATGGGACGGGCCTTGACATTTTGTGGATGTGAATTGAGATTTTAAGGCTTGATCTTGAGAATAATTTGTTTGTTTACTTCTCATCAAGATTCTAGCCTCATGAACTTCCAGCCTTCCTTGCAAGCCTTCAAGAGAAAGTGAAGCAATATCATTTGATTCCTCAATTGCAACCACAATATGATCGAACTTGATTGGTAGGCTCCGTAGAATTTTTTCGACGGCTCTTTGGGTCCCCACGACTTCTCCGTTTGAAGCCATCTGATTTATGATGGAAGTGAGACGAGTAAAATACTCTGAGATTTTCTCACTATCCTTCATTTCGAGCTTTTCGAATTCAGCTTGTAGCGACTGCAGACGAACCTTTTTTACTTGATCCTGGCCAGAATACGTTGTATTCAATATTCTCCAAGCCTCCTTAGTATTTGCAACTTTTGAAATTCTCTCATAAACTTGAATTTCAAGTGTTTGATAGATTTGGAAGAGAGCCTTCCGATCTTACTATTTTTTGCTTTTCAGAAGATCTCTTTGGGCAACTGTGAGTTGCGTCTCATCTTCCGGCGCACCAATACCTTCTTCAACAACTGTCCACAAGTCTTGAGATTCAAGACAGAGCCTCATTAGATTGCTCCAATAATCAAACTTTTCACCGTTGAATCGAGGAACAAGGGAGACAAGGTTGTTTGACATTTTTCAACCAAGCTCTGATACCAATTTGTTAAAATAGAAAAAAGAGAAGAATTATATATTTAGAGGAAGATAGACTATTTTTATAACTTGCTTTTTTTTTCTTGCCTACAACTTTCACAACAAAATGACCACATATATATAGTGGTTTACAACCCTTACAAACGGACATAACCTTTTTGAATAGACATCCCTTCACTTCAATAGACATGACTTTTACTTAATAGACACGACTCTTTATTTCAATAGACACGACTTTTCAGTGAACGGACACGACTCTTTATTTCAATAGACACGACTTTTCAGTGAACGGACACGACTCTTTAGTGAACGAACACGACTCTTTAATTTTGGTATACACCAACAATCTGAACTTGCGTAAAATGTTCTGGAAATGGAAATAATGCACTGGCAATGGCAGTGACCATTTTAATGAAATACTTGCAAAACATACATATTTCATGCATACCAAAAGGACAAGTTCTTAAAAGCAAAAGCAAAGGCAATTAGAAGCACAAACCAAATGTTGATTTGTACCGCTGTTGTGAAAATTTTGAGCTACGGATATGCTATAATAGCTACCAACTCCTTAATACCTCGTGAATAAAATTGCATGGTAGACCAAAGCTACTGAAATTGGACATCTAAGTTTCAAAGGTTCAAAGCTTAGGTATTTAAGAGATGGAAAAGATATTTTATGCAAAAGTATATCTAGTAAACTAAATGCCTGCTGTTAAGTAACAATAGATTACCAACTATGCATGTAAATCGATTGATGAACAGAAAAACATAAATTTATGAGAACTTGGTCTTGGATAACAAGAATTTGTTTTATAGAATTAAGTTCCAAAGAAATTACAAAGTATAGATGGCATGGCCCAATAAAAACTCCCAAAGAGTGGAGTCGAACACTACTAGAACTATAGTATATTCCGACAACCATTACCGACGGTCGCTGACGGCAGAATACCAACGGCTTCCAACGACATATATTTTCTGGACTTTGTTACGATTAAAATAATTAGTCGTTGCTAGCCGTTGCAAAATTACCGTTTGCGTCCGTTGATAGCCGTTGGAAAGTCGCGTGTATTTTCTTCTCCAAGCCGAAACCTGAACCATTTCGTTCCTCCCCAAATCAAAAACCTTCCTCCACCATTTTCCCCTCCAGCTCTAAGCGACGAATTTCTGCCGAAATCAATTCCAACTTCATCAAATCGGAATCTCATCTCCTCCAAACCCCTAATCTCCTCTATTTTAGTTATTATCCCTAAACCCTAATTTAATGAATTTGTTAATTTAGGGTTAATTTGTTAGTTTAATTGTTTATATTGACTCATTGATTGTGTAGTATAGTTTGAATGTTAGTTTGATTTGTTAGTTAGTATAGTTCAATTTGTTAGTTTGTGCGATAAGAAATTAGTGTGTATTAGTTGAATAATTTAGTGCTTTTATGCGTTACTTGGGTTATTTAGTGTGGATGAGCATAATTTTGTTTATGCGTTTTCTAAAACATCGAAAACGATAATTAATTATATATATATATATATATATACGGTTGGTTAATTAAAGTTTTAAACTGTGCGTATGTGATAAACCATCGTATACGGTAGTTTAACTTAAGTTTAATGTTAATCAATTTAATGGAAACGACGAAAGCCAATTTCTTTTATAAAATATGTAATATATTTTATTCATAAAACCCTTAGAGTGTTTTTTGGCCTCGTTTGATAAGTATTGTATATGATCGTTATGTGGGTATTCGTTTTCTGATAGAACGGACATCTATATTCATCATATACAATATTTGTTGGATTTCTCCCGGTATTGAATAAGTTTCAAACATAGTAACGTAATTACATCTCGTAAATCATGTCATTTTAAACGGTTCACAAAATTTCGACTGCGCTTCCTTTATGTTCCCTGTGTACACGCAACCGTGTACGACTCAGGGAACAAAAGGGAAGTGCTGCCGAACTTTGGTTGAATCGTTTAAAATGAAATGATTTATGAGATGTAATTACATTATTGTGTTTGTAATGGAAAGTAGGATGACCCAGCAACAAAGTGTCAATGATCAGTTAGTATAAAACATTAAACTAAAATTGTATTGAAAAATAAATTGTGAATGTGGTTTTCATTTATATCGTATTTCTTAATTACAGTAGGAGAGATGATGAATTATTTTACCGATCGAAGCTGGATGTATCAACAACGAAGGAAAATTGAAGGCTCAATAAGTGAACAATTTAATAATGATGTACACGTTTTTATTGATTTCGCTTTAAGTAATAATAGAAACGATGAAGAAATCTGTTGTCCATGTAGTAGGTGTAAATTGTTGAAGCTTTTGACACCAGAAATGGTTAGAGTTCATTTGCGTCAGTACGGTTTCGTGCCGTACTATTTGGTATGGGATCGGAATGGAGAACTTGTAGCACCTGATCCTGTACAGTCAGAGGAGGTAGTGAGTAATGAAATTGTTACGACGAATTTCGTAGAACATATGGTTGAAGATGCAGCACGTTCAATGTTCCCTACTGCACAATTTGTTAATGACGATGTTAATGTTAAGGAAGAACCAAATATTGGAGCAAATTTTTTATATAAATTTATTGGATTTCGCGAAGAAACCCCTTTAGGAAGGCTGTACAAGCGGCACCCAATTATCAGTAACTATAGAATACATTGCGATGAAATCTAAATACAACCTCATAGAAGCTGGATTTACATGCTGTTGTATAAGCTGCGAAGCGGCATATGCCTCCCGACAACTTAATGTGCGAAAATCATTATGAAGTGAAAAAACTTATGTCGGCTTTTGGTTTACCGTATCAAAAAATAAATACATGTTTAAACTGTTGCATGTTGTTTTGGAAAGAAGATATCAATCTTAAAAATTGTAAAATATGTAATCAGGAAAGGTATAAACCAAGAAAGAAGAAGGGAAAGGAAGTCCCGTATAAATGTATGCATTATTTATCTATTATTCCTAGACTTCAAAGGTTATATGCATCTTCTGTAACCGCGCATCATATGAGATGGCACAGTGTTAGAACGCAGGAAGAAGGTACGTTAACACACCCAACCGATGGGGAAGCATGGGAGCATTTTGATCAGAAATATCCCGATTTTGCTTCATGTATAAATATTAGTTTACTTCATGTATAAATAAATTTTAATTTGGAATAATTCTTAGCAGGTACTTAAATCATTTAAAGAAAAAAGTGAGACAGAAAGCACGAGTTGAAGGTTCGATTTGCAAATCATATATCGAAGAAGAAGCTTTGTATTTTCTCTCTCATTATTTTAGTGATCATGTGAACATATCGTTTGAAAGTGCTATGAAGGCATTGATCAAGATTATTGTCAAGCGAGTTTATCTATTTTTTAATAACATGGCCGACCTGCTGGTAAATGTGTGGAATTATGGTTGGACGATAAAGATTACCATGTAGCACACACATATATTCTTCTCAATTGTGCTGAAGTTGCACCATTTGTTAGGTAATGCACATATATTCTTCTTAATGCATTATATCATCTACATATGCATATATATACATATGCACACGTGTGTGTTAATTATAATGCAATATTTCGTCTATAATTGCAGTGTTTACGAATCACAACATCCAAATGGCGATATCGGCAAAGATTTCGCTACTTGGTTTTCAAATTACGTTTACGACTTGACAAACTGTATGGTCGATGAAGGATTGAAACATTTAGCTATGGGACCAAAAAGGAAAGTTAAGACCTATCCAATATTCTTCATTAATGGATATAAATTTAACACCAAAGAATACGGTGCTGAAAAATTAACTAACAATACCGATGTATTTGTTAAAGGTAGTGATGATCCAAATGATCATGTAAAAGATTTTATGGCGTGTTAACTCAGGTTTTGCAATTGACATATTTCACAAGACCTGCAGAAGAAGTTTTTTTGTTTAAATGCAACTGGTTCGGCAACGTTCCAGGTTCTGGAATCAACGTGCATCCAAAATATAATCTTATAGAAATAAAGCATACCTCACGTTATTATAAGTACGATCCTTTTATACTTGCCAAACAAGCTCTTCAAGTTTATTACGCTCCATACCCGTCTCTACGAAGAGATAAAGCAGATTGATAGGCTGTTTTAAAAACAAAGGCAAGATTTACATTTGATGGATAGAATATTCCAGATGAACAAGCTTATCAAGAAGATATCGAGGAAAATACTAAAATAATAATAATCGACGATCAAACCGATTTTGGACCTCTAAACGATGAATCAAATGCATTAATAGAAGCATTTGAGACTACAGAGGAACAAAACATAGAGTATGAAACTGAGTTTGAATCGAAAAATGGTGAGGACTGATTAATAATCTACATATTGGGAGAAGGTAATTTCTGTGTTTATTTATGTTACATTATCTCATTAAAAATGATGCGTTCTACTAATGATATGTTTAGTTGTAATCTGTTTCACATAATCGTTTTATGTTTCTGCCATAATGTATGTTTCATTTAATTAAATGATATATTTCTCAGATATGATATGTCTGTAACAGGTACTGTATATACATTTCATTTTTCCGTAGACGCAACTCATCCCATACAGGATCTCCCTCTTCTTCTCAGAATGGGACGGGTGCACCTCCACCTTATGATGTCCCCGACCCATCACAGGAGTCAGCTCTTCTTGCGGTTTGGTTGCAGGCCAAAGCCGATGGATCGCAAGTATTAAATTTATTTCAGTATTAACAATTTTTTTTTCTGCACGATTTATTATATATTAGTCTTGTTTTATTAAATGCTTGTTTCTTTTTGACAAAGTGGCTTCGAGCTCGAGCCATCAGCCACAGTGCTCTCCATATCCAGACAGTCATATAAATGCAGGATGACTTCCTGCTGGCCTAAATGGAGCAAGATACCGGATAACGTCCGGGAGAGCATTTTGGCAGAATTTTCTGGTAAGTGTAAATTTATATTTCGCACTTTCTGTTTGGTCATAGACCACTTTATATGATGTAGACTATTTATAAAAATGTATGGCTTTCATTTTCTAAATGTGCAGGGTTCGGTCAACCTACAAAAGACCGATGTATCCCTATGCAGTGGCATTGGAATAGCAAAATCACCAAAAATTATAAGGATACAGTGTCCGTAATGAGAAGAGCGAGGAAAAAACCCAACTGGATGAGTGCTAGCGTTTGGGAGGCCTGGGTCGCATGGTGGGGCAATGAGGAGTTCCAGGTAAGTTTACCACATGTTAATTACTTTAAATTGTTGCGTGTATTTAATACATAATTTAGAACTGTAATGTTATTTCCAATTGAAATTTATAGAGGGAGTCAGATAGGAAATCCACAAATAGAAATAAGAATCCCGTCACACATCATGGTGGTTCCAAGTCGTTCCAGCATCATCGTGAGGATTTGGTAAATTTTTATATTCACATTTTTATATTTTAAGTTATAAGTTGTTAATAGATAGTTAATAAAACTATATATATATATATTCATACTTTAGAAAAGAGCGCAAGGAGGTGCAGTTTCGTATTGGAATGTTTTTGCTCATACTCATGCCCTGAAACAGACCGACGATACGGACTCAGTCGTATACTCATGGGAGCATGATAATAAAGCGACTGTTGCCTATGTAAGTATATTATAATTAAGTTAAAAGTCATGAGTTAATTAATTAAGCACACATTTATAGATATATTAATTAGTGTTATTTATACCAGTGACCATTTCAACTTTTTGTCAATTAGTATAGCGATTAGTCTACTAAATTGTATTCTGTATTTTGCATTACAACAAAAGTTTCAAGAAGCATGGGCACAGCTGCTGGCTGAGACGGGACGGGATGAGTTGACAGCTGATGAGGAGGACGCTATTTTTGAGTCTGTCATGGATCCACCATCCCGCAGCAAGCGCTATGGATTTGGGAACTAAGCGGTAATTTTCAGAAAATAAACTAAATTCAAATATTGCATATTTTTCAATTAAAGCTATGTAAATTACGTTTATGATGTTGGAGGCAGTATAATAATTTATTTATATTCGCAGGCTAGGACATCGTAGAAGGCCTATAAGATGGCTCAAGACAAAGAAGAAATTGCAGAGCTACGATCCGAGATCGCCGAGCTATGGGAGCATGATCGCCGTCGTGTTGCGCAGATGTAACAGCTGAACCAGCGCTTGGCGGAGTATATGGAGCAACATGGGAGGTTTCCTTCGTCGGGTGGTTCTGCAGGGGATGATGATCAGTGATACTAGGTATGTTCTATTATGTTTTTTGTCTGTACATATACGCTTCGAGTGGGTGAGGATGTGTTTGATACATTTTGATGGATTGTATATTATTTTATGTGGATTTGGATGTTGAGTTTGTGGATTTGGGTGTTGATTTTGTGGATTATGTTGGATTTGGATTTTATGGATGGAATATTATGTATGCTTATCTATATGATTATTGGTTTATATATGCTCGAAAAGGAGCTGTTATTAGTATTGATGGATGTGGGGTGACTGGAAGGCAGCAGGTTCAAATTCATAAAAAAATATACCTAGATTACCGACGGCTTGTAACGGTTTCCAACGGCCTATAGGTCATAATTTTCCAACGGCTTCCAACGAAATTCTCCGACCATTTCTGACGGCCTGGGATGGCTATTTGATTTTTTAGGATTGCCACGTGGCTATTTTAGCCGTTGGAAACGGTCGGAGATTGCCGTTGGAGGCCATCAGAAAAGTGTCGTTGGTGCCGTTGGAAATCGTTACCAAACGAGATTCGTATTCCAGCTGTACCTACGGTTTCCGACGGCCTTCCAACAGCCGCCGACGGCTTTGGGCCGTCGGAAACTAGTGTTGTTCTTGTAGTGCAAGTTTAGTCCATAAGCAAACCAAACTGAATGCAAAATAGTAATAGAAATATCCATTTCATCCAATATAAATGGTGATTTCAATTAATGCACAACTCAAACATCCATTTTTTTCAATTAAATTTGCACCTAGAAAATTTTAGCTTTTTATTAATGGCTTACCAAAATAAGAACAATTTCTGATTGGTTGTCCTTATGATCGCTTGACATTTTTGGTGCTTTTTACACATGTATTAAATCGCCAGTTCAGAGTCAACATCGTGTAATGGTTAAACCTTAGCCAAATATCCTTAGCGCACATGCATACATGCGTGCACACGCATGCATGTGCATATACACACTCGCGCGCGCGCACACATATATATATGAGATATGAAAGTGATGCGTACAAATCTTTAGATTTATCATATAAGTTTTGTATCATATGCATAAGATGGTGTTAGTGCTTCAGTATTGCAATATAATATACTGCAAAATGATATGTATTAACGATTCTACTAATTTAGCTAAACTTACTAATGGTACTAATAGTATATTATGTTGACTACAATTTCTTATACTAGTTTAGTTACTAAAATAGTAATTTGATTATATATTTTTATAATAGCATCACCTACATTATAATCCACGTCAATATAATTGATTGGAATGAGTATGGCTAGCTTGGAAGAGGTGTTACTTGTGAAGGGCTACAAAGAGCTCAAATATCGACTGCTAATGAGAAATTTCTAAATTAATCCCCTGAGCTTGTGGAAATTACATAAGTATCATATGACGAATATTACACAATAGCTACCTGTGAAAATAGAGAGGTGTAAGTCATGTGTGGGAAATGCATTTTTCATTAAATAAAACAGTTGGTTGTCACTTTTCACCCTGCAATAGGGACTTGTGTTAATGGAATGTATCCCACTAAAGTATAACATAAACTTTCGATTAACTTAGCTATGTATCCCATTTTAGGTGTCAAGATAGTGTATAACGGTGTATTCTTATATAGTAATTGAGGTGTTTAATGAACATAAAGAATACAAGTTTCTTTTCCTGATAAGCTCGACATATTAATGTTCTACTACTTTGTAGTAAAGAGCTTGGCTAATATCCATTTCTGACTATATAATTTTACTATATAAGGGCATATCTCTTTTCTTGTTTGCATTAGAGACTGATGCTTTTTTAACTTATACCATAGAATGAAGGTTGTCTTGTCTGCTGTTTTTATTCTTCGTAGTAATAATAATAAAATCAAATGAGTTAGAATTGCCAAGATGCATTAGATGAAGTGAATGCTCATCTGCTACCATAACATATCTATCACAAATGAGTATAAACGTGTATTATAGTAACAGAGTTTGATTGAGAATTTACCATGATTCAATGAATAGTAAACAAGTCCTGAAATTCCATAGACCCATTAGTTTTACCTTGCATCATTTATCGTGATGATTATTGATGGATAAACACTTCTCTCACATATACATTAGGCTTTCTGTTGCATTTTTAAATTATGTTTACAAATATAATTTTTCTTTATCTTGTATGCCATATCATGGTTTTTTAACATACAAAACAAAATTGTTGTTTTTATATAACTAAACTCAAAAGTTTACGTATGAGTAAACGCTGCAGAACATATAGGTTAGCCTAATGTTAGAAAAATAAGAAACAAGAGTGGAAAAATGCGATAATGTAGGGTTGTCAAGTTTATGGGGTGACCATAACATTTTCAATTCTGGAAGTCAATAATTTTGTAAATAATTTTCTTTTAATTAATTTTTTTTTTTTGAAATAAGGTAAATGGGCTGAGCCCAGAACAAAGCGGGTAAAGAACCCGAATCACATCTTTAAAGTAAACAAACCCTAGCCGACACAAAACATTTCACAGCTTCGAGCCTTAAAACTAAAATAATGGCGACGAAAAACTCTCCACTGTTTCTTCTATATCTCTCTTCCACCATACTTTGCTCTGCTCAACTCTCCTCGTTCCCAATAAGATAAACTATTGTTGAAGCAGCTATGCATCCCATCAATGTTCGCTTTAAAGCAATTGTTAGTTTCTTTCCTCTAGCAGTATCTTCGCCTGAATTTGGGTTCCAGCTCCGCCAGTTAGTATCGCTTGTTTGCTGATTTAAGAGGAAGTCTCTGTCAGTAGCAAATGAGCTCTGATGAGGAACATTAACTTCAAAAGGTTGTTGCTTGCCATGAGAATCTTTAGCACGAGCGAGAAAAAATTCTAGATGTTTGCTGCCAGCTTCATGGCTCCATTCATCAGCAAGAAAACAAAATTTGGTTTGATCCCTGATTTTCTTCTTTGATTTATGAAGAATTACTCTGCTCTCTGTCTCGATAAGTATCCACTTCTGCTCTTTTTTCATACTGCTCTTATTATGTGTTCTGAAATTCCTTTCTTTCCAAATATGAAACACCGCAGTAGTTAACAGTATGTTCGCATAATCTCTCTCGTAGCTATTAACTTTAAAATTGCTGTTGATATGCTGTATGGCTTGAATTAGACCCATCTAACCATTGTTAGCTATATGCAGTATGTTTTGAATGTTATTCCAGATGTAATAAGAGTAGCTGCATTCAAAAAACAAATGATTAGCATTTTCATTTACTAGATTGCATAGGGAACATAGTGAATTGTTGGATTTTCCCCACTTATTAATTCTATCCCAAGTTGGCAATCTATTGTTGACTGCAAAATAAGCACAGAACATCAATAGGAATTTGACATATAATATTTTTATGGGGATATGTGATAGGATGCAACTGTGGCTGCCATTGATTGTCTTTGATTATCATTGCCACAGTATCATTAACCCCACCACAAATAACTAGACTATCCCAACCCACTTTATTCACAAAGGATTCATTTTAAACCAGGGGTCAAACCAAAGACTGGTTTGATCTCCTGACTTAAACCTTCTTTCCAGAAAAGACTTACCAATATTTCTGCATTCTAGAATTCTTTTCCATGTATAAGACTGATTATTTTTAGGTAAGACAGTCCAAAAATTATCATTCTTAAGGTATTTGGATCTCATTCATTTGGCCCAAAGAGAATCTGCATTCACAAATCTTCAAAATAATTTTAAATGACATGTAATAATGAGATCCTTCATATTTCTAATACCTAACCCCCCTTCTTTTTTTGGCCTGCACACTTTATCCCAACCAATTTTATGGTATTTACCTCTCCATAAGAAATCAACACATCTACTTTCAATCTTTTTAATTGAGGCAGCTGGAATATGAAAAGTTTGAATCCAATATAGAATAATTGCATATATAACAGTTTTTATAAGCTCCAGTCTACCTGCTATTGAAAGAAGTTTACAAGACCAAGTTTCCATTTTATCTTGAATTTTTTCTATAAGAATAGAACAGTCAGAATTTCTTACCTGATTAATAGATAAGGGAAGACCAAGGTATTTAATAGGCAGACTACCTTCTAAAATATTTAGAGAATCTAAAATCTCATTTTTATCTCTACATTTTTTACTGAAGTATGCTTTACTTTTGTGTTCATTAAGTTGTAGACCAACATACTTAAACAGTTTACCAAAAATTTTCTTAATAGCATATGCATTAGTCTTATTAGCCTTGACAAAAACCATTAAATCATCTGCATATATAAGATGATTAATATAGGGCTGGACTTTATTCATAGAAGTAATATTACCTTTAAAAGCTTCCTTTTCCATTAAAATAGAAAAATATTCCATAACCATAGTAAATAGATAGGGAGATAACGGATCCCCTTGCCCAATACCCCTATTACTGTTAATAAATCCTTCTGATTTGCCTTGAATGAGAATAGAAAAAGTAGGAGAGTTTATGCATTCGAATACCAAGTTGCAGAACTTAATGGGAAAGCCCATACATTTCATAATATGATAAATGAAATGTCTATTTATTTTATCATAAGCCTTTTGCAAATCTACCTTAATACAAACATTTTCAGCACTTTTAGAATTAAAGTTTCTGACCAGTTCGTGGGCTAAAAGAGAATTTTCATAAATGAGCCTGCCAGGAACAAAAGCACTCTGATTCTCAGAGATGATAAATGGCAAAAAGTTTTTAATCCTATTACTTAAAACACTGGCAATAATTTTATAAATAAAATTGCAGCATGAAATAGGTCTATAGTCACCAATGCAAGTGGGATTTTTAGTTTTGGGAATTAAAGTTATAAAAGTATGGTTTATACTTTTAAGAATTTTACCTTTTTCAAAAAATTCGTTTACTAAGCCCAAAACTTGATCTTTCATGTTATCCCAATGAGTTTTGTAAAATTTTGCATTAAAACCATCAGGGCCAGGACTCTTATTGTCACCAGCCATGAAAACTACATATTTAATTTCTTCCAAAGCAACTGGAGAGAGTAGAATATCAGAGGCATTTTCATTTAAAATATTTTTACAAATAATATGAGGAAAATCTTTAGTATTGGAATAAGAGAAAAATAAACTATCATAATACTCTACAGCCTCTTTAGCTACTTTATCATAAGCATTAGTAAGATTACTAGTTTTGTCAATAATATTACCAATGTTATTCATATGCCTCCTGCAGCTCATTTTAGCATGAATTTTTTTTGTACAATCATCCCCCATTGTTAACCAGTCAACCTTGGCTTTTTGTTTAGCATTCACAGTATTGATGTATAATTCTGCAGCTAAATTCTGTTGATTGGAAAAAAAATTCTTTGACTGTATTTATATTCCCAGGATTTTTATCAACTATTTCTTGCAACAATCTCCCTTCCTGTCTTAACACTTCCAACTTGTTGAATTTTACTAGATTATTTCTATTCCAGTATTTAAGATTATGTTTAGTATTTTTCAAAAACATATTAAACTGGAATTGTTTAGTACCCTTACAAGAAAAATTCATACAATCTTCCATAATGTTTTTATAGTTCTCCTCTAAAATCCAACCATTCTTAAATCTAAAAGGAGAAATTTTTTTCCCAGTAGTTAAATCATTAAAAAGAGAAACTAATATTGGAGAATGATCACAGTATTTTGTTCTAATGTAGAACATATAAAATTAGGGAAAACATTGGAGAATTCTTTATTAATCAAAGCTCTATCTAATTTATAGTGAATATTCTTTTCTAAGCCTGATTTCCAAGTGAATTTTTTACCACTAGTACTTGGTTCTATTAATTCAGTTTATAATAAAAATTTATTAAGTTTATCTAACTTGCTCTAGGGAATTTTAATACCTCTATATTTTTCAGATGCATGAAAAACAGTATTAAAATCCCCTAGAATTAGCCATGGGAAATTATATCTTAAGTTTAAAGCTTTTAACCTACTCCATAAACTATTCCTTTCATTTTCCAAATTGCTACAATAAATACTAGTTATTTGAAGAAAAAAACCACCAGTATTTTCAAAATGACAATCTAAAAATTGCTTATCTTTGTTACTGTTTACCATTTTCCATATATTAGAATCCCATATAACAATGATTCTGCCTTTACAGCCACAGTCATTATTATTTATGGCTTTCCAATTTCTAGGAAGTTTAAAACAGAATTTTTCAAAATTCTCCTCATTCATCTTATTCTCAATTAGTGCCATAACAGAAGGTTTATATATACTAATCATATGTAATATATCAGATTGTTTAGAAGAGGAATTCATACCTCTTACATTTCATGCAAATATAGACATAATCAGATAATTAAATAATGGGTTTAGATAGTACCTGATACTAGAGCACTCTTACCTCTTCTCTTGTTTTCAACACTTTTTGCTTTTAGTCTGGTAGACATTTCATCCCAATCTGGATTTAAAGAAATGTACTTTTGTTTAAAAGCTTTCTTCTCTTTGCTGCCCTTATTCTTACCTGTAACCTTTGCTTTTGGTATATGCAGTTCAGATATATTAAACTGATCAACAGCATCCACCATTTCCATTTCATTTCCAGAGTTATTAATACCTTCTGGGATTACAATAGTTGAGATATCAAATGGGACAGCAGGGCGAGGCATGGCTGAGTCAGAATTCTCAGTCACTGCAGCCTGCTCAGGTGGAGGGGCTGTTTCAGGAGGCTTGTCCAAATTCGAGATTGCAGATTGCACAAATTCTTCTTTGTCATTGTTGTTATTTGTATCATGCTTGTCTGTAATTATACAAGGATCTGTAACTGGTGGGGTTACAGATTCTAAAACCTTTGTATTCTTTTCACCCACCATTTTGTTGCTCTGCAGATTTTCCTTTATGATTTCTGAATTAGTTTGATGAGCTTCCTCTGCTATGACTTGATCATCTTGATCAGAGAGCACAATATCATTCTTTCTGTGATCAAAGATGACATCTGTTTGATTGATCCGATCATTATCTTCAGATAGCATAACTTGTTTTTGTGACACTAAATTGTTTCTTGAATTTGGATATGAGGTTTCTTTTTCTTGCATTTCTTGATTATGACTCTTGGGCACCCATGCCTGTTTTGGGTTACATTGATCTCTAGTGTGCCCAAAACATTTGCATACATTACATTTTGGCGGGACCCATTCATATTCAACTTTCTGAGTAACTTTTTCTCCATTATACAAAGAAAGATATATCTCATTAGGAAGCTCATCCTCTGCAGATACTTCGACAAGAAGGCGAGCGTAATTCAATCTCGTCTTCAACGTTGTGGCTGCATCCATTGTTATGGGTTTACCTATGATACTTTCCATAACACTGAAGCCTCTCTGTCCCATAGCTTCAGATTAACACAGGGTAACCTTACCCAGATCGGCATAGACGTTAATAAGTCTCTGTCCATCTTCAAAGAATGAGACCACTTTCTCATTATGATGAGTTTGCCGTTATAGAAATATGGTCCATTTTTTAATACTGAATTACAGTCTTGAGATTCCTTAAACTTTACTAGAAAGAACCCATTCTCTCTAGTAAAGATTTCAAATTCACCAATCGGTTTCCGTACTCTTTGTATGTAAGATTTGAAAAACAAGTAGTATGGTTTGGTACCCACTACATAAACAAGAACAGAATTATTCCAAGATTCAGTGGCCCTTTTACATACCTCTTCCTTAACCAAACCATACTTCTTGTTGTTAATTCTGATTGTTGCAATATGCTCAAGACTGCTTTCTTCAACATTGGGTTCTTGAGGTTGATCGGCAACAATGTCTGCCCAAGACTTCCGGCCTTGATCTCTGTTCAGTGAGATGGCTATTGGTTTTCTCTGATTTGACAACATTTTGCTCCTCTTTTCGACCTGGGTGGTTACAATCTGACCACCTTTGCCTTTCCGGTTGTCAAATTGAGGAACCGATGGTGACTCCTAAACTTTTTTGGCCTCCTTTCTTCTCTGTTGTTTCGATTGAACCAATTTGAACCCTTCATCATCTATGCTGATACCCCTGGCGGCTTTCTGATGTGAGAAGCCTCAGGTGGTCTGATTAGGGAAGAGGATTGGGAGAGATTTGAGAGGATTTGGTGAGGAAATTGATTTTCCCCCATGGCTGAGAGGAAACCCTAGATTTCAATTTTTTTATTTCTTTTAATTAAATTTACTAATACAAAAGAAACCATAACACGAATAACAGATCACACTAATATATTAGAAGGTTGATTATGTTAGGATTTAATACACTTTAGATTTAATTAATTATTAAAACTTAGACTCAAATGGATAACCCATATTGACCTAATTGAGAATAGATAAAGTAAATAAAATAGCGAAAGCCATACCCGAATCCATAGTTGCTAATTGAAATAGAAGAAGAATTGGTTTGGTCAAACTGAAATACCCTTGATCTAACATTAGCTCTTCATATAAGAGGTTTAGAGAGTTAGATAGGCTTATGTAACTTGGAGATCATAACCTTTCTACTTTGTCCCTTCAACAAATTAGAACGCCCTGATATCTACACATCAAAATATCACAACACATTATATTTTACATGTGTGGACCATATGTTGAAATATTCAACAATCTTCCCTTGGACCATACATGTAATAACCTTATAAAAGTGTATAACTTTATGAGCTTCAATATTTGCTATTTATAACATAAGGTGTTTTAGAAACAATATCGCCCATTAACTATTCTACCAAAAGATTAAAGCTGCTTTCGTTGCCTTTAGTATAACCACTACAAGAAATTTTATTTTTTGTGGCGCTCAAAAAACGCTACAAAAACTTTTGGTGGCATTTTGATAAACGCCGTGAGAAAACATGCGACTAAAAATCCATGATTTTTTGTTCCATTTATTTTAACGCCACTATAAATGCATTTTTGGCAGCGTTTTTCAAACGCCACCATAAATATTTTTGTAGCGTTTAAAAAACGCCACCAAAAGATTTTTTGGCGCTACTAATAGAATTTCCAACTTTACCCCTGTTTTACGTTTGCATTTACTCAACGCCACTATATATATTTTGGTAGCGTTTTTGAAACGCTACTAAAAGTTGTTTATTATTTTACACCATTTTTTCATGCTATTATTTTCTGTTAATGGTCTATTTTGGTTCTATTATATCAATCAACAATCACTCACATAATCATCATATTCAAATAAGTTAAAAAACACATTAACCATATAATCAAATAAAATATCCATAACCTTCCAATACAATAGATTTTCGACAAAATGACCTAACTCACATACAATAACCATTTGTATACAAATTTACACATCGGGTACTAATAAATGTTATATCTAACTAGTGCTAACAAAACGTTTGATTACCTATAATTCTTTATTGCATACACAAGTGAAAGCTAGCATCATCAAGTTCAAATTTGCTCTCTTCAAAAGTCTGATGCCTACACAAGTAAAAGCACAACATATAGTCAAACAATTACGTTAACTTGTAGGACTTCAAATATGAGATCAAACATCTACAACATTATACAAGTATATCCTACTATAAATGATGTCATATAAATTATCAAAGTTATAAAAAAAATGAAATAAAGTCCTTTCTTGAGCTTAAATAGTAGGAATCAATTTTGCACACTTACGAACCCTCCTTTGATAGAATGGTGAATCCAACAACCTGAGCAAGAAAAAAATGACAATGTAAGCACCTATATTCATAATATGTATTGGGTTCCATAAATGTACATCATAAGAAGATTTATGATGCAAATTTTCCATGAGAGATAATGTAACAACCCGCATATCTATCGATTTTATATTTAAATATTTTATTTAAATATTTTATCGTTAGTCGGATGTTAGTCCGAAAAGCTACTTTTTGCATACGGTCAAATTAGGACTCGAGACCACCCCCATTGAGTTCAAAATGACGTTTGCGATCTTTTTGAGTGTAAACTTCGATATGTTTGGAGATAGTGAAATTTTCAACACTTTTTCCCGCCTTTGACTTTGGTTTGGACTGCACCCCTTTAGTTCAGCCCAACCATCTTCCTCACTCTATCAAAACACTTCAAGCTTTGTCAAAAATGGTGGTGGGAAGTGGAAATTAAAAACTCCAAACACAAATTCTATTGCAAATCCGAGATTCAACATCAAATTCACGTGAAGACCATTGATTCAAGCTTATTGGTGTTCTTGCTTTGCTCTCAAATCTCCATCTTCATCAAATTCCGTGAAAAGGAGAGATTTTTGATCTCACATCTTGCCTATATCTATCTTGGACTGTTGGGAATGGTTCCCTATCCTTTTAGCATCAGCATTTGCATTTGGTTTGGATTGGATTGGTGAAAAACCCAAAATTTTAGTGTTTTTGGTGAAAAACTGCACTTAGGTCGTTCTGCCTTCGCTAGGTCATTCGCGAGTTAAGCCTAAGTCGTAGGTCATTCGTGTTGAAAAGTCACACGGAGCATAAGTCGTTCCAGGCCTTAAGTCGTTCTGGGTGTGCTAAGTCGTTCGCGAGTTAAGTGCTAAGTCGTGCGCGAGTTAAGAGTTAGGTCGTTGCCTTCTGCTACCTCATCCTGGCTTAGGTCGTACTGGGATAAGTCGTTAGGTCATATAGACCTTAGCTCGTAGCTCGTATTTGAGCTTAAGTCGTAGCTCGTATGGCTCTTAAGTCCTAGGTCGTTGGCTTTTAAATCGTTAAGTCGTAGGTCGTTGCTTCTACTAAGTCGCTAGGCCATGCCAACTCCGCTAGCTCGCAACTGTTAAGTCGTATGACCTTAAGTCGTAGGTCGTCCCCGACCTAACTCCACTAGGTCGTTCCAGCCTTAGCTCGTAGGTCGAATTGGAGCTTAGGTCGTTAAGTCGTTCGTTCCACTAAGTCGTTCAAGGCTTAGGTCGTTAAGTCGTTCGTTCCACTAAGTCGTTCAAGGCTTAGGTCGTTAAGAAATTCGTTTGCTAAGTCGTAGCTCGCTCGACTTTGTTAGGTCGTAGGTCGCTCGCCTCCCTTAACTCCAGTTAGGTCGCTTGACCTTAAGTCGTAAGTCGCTTGCCTCCCTTAAGTCGTAAGTCGCTTGCCTTCCTTAAGTCGTTCATCTGGTTGAGTCGCACCATTCCTTAGCTCGGTCATGCTACCACTGGACCAGCTTGCCTTCACTAAGTCGTACCGTGACGGGGCGCTGCCCCGCACCCCGCCGTGGGCGCTTAGGTCGAACCCCGTATTACTCTGCGTAGGCAATCTTATCTAAAAAGCATTCATCAGAACTTCCACTTTGATGCATTTTGAGCTGATTTCCTTGGATTTTATTCACGTCTCCGAATGTGAATTTTTGTGATAGATTGTTCCAACAATCATTTTATGACTTGTCACTTTAAAGATATGAAGGTTTTAATACTAGTAGTAAATATCAAAACTCTTTCATCAAATCGATTTCAACACTATTTTTAATATCAAAAGCTCGTTTTCTCAAACCGATTTTCAATCTACTAATATATATAAGCCTTTACTTCACTCGAATGAGAAATCGACTTAAACGACTTAGTAAAACGAGTGGTATGAAACACTTGCGTTCACTTCGTCGGTTAGCTCTTGAACTTGTTCGATTGAACCCTTTTCGTGACAATTTCCTAGTGAAGATTTACAGCTTGTTCGTAAATATTTAAGTTAAGCAAGTGGTTATGGGACATGAAGCTAAACTCATATATTTACTAGCTTGGTGTGATTGACACTTCTCGCTGATCATGATGATCATTTTATGATTTAGACTAGCAATTGTGCGATGTCTCTTTGTTTGCAAGGTTAGACTAGACCGCAGTAGTGTGATTCCGACTCACACATATCTCTTTGTCCGCAAGGTTAGTCTAGACCGCAGTAGTGTGATTCCGACTCACACATATCTTTTTGTTTGCGAGGTTAGGCTAGACACCACTTGTGTGATTCCATTCACACATACCTTTTTGCTTTTTGGTTAGCCTAGGCCTCAATCAGTGTGATTCCGACTCACACATATGGGGTAGCGCCCCATGGTCTTCGGACCATCATGTGATAGGCCTCTTTCTCTTTTTTTATGATTTCTGGATTTCTTGTTTGATTTCTGGATTTTTATGTCATTGACTTGTTATGAGTACAAGTTTAGGGTATGATGCCCTCTTTGGATCTTTGAGAAGATTCTCGTGATATTGATCATTTCTCATCGGTTGATCTCCTGTTGATCATCATTTTCATACTTATAGTAGTATGTCAGTATGGATATTCTATGTTTATGCCATGTCTTTTATTATATATCATGTCATCTGATATTTATAGTTAGACTGATCCGTTTATTATTTTCTTAAATAATACTCGGGTCAGACCGAGATGTTACAGGTGCTTCTGCTTGACTTCCTTCCGGGATTTGCTACTCTGACTTTTGGCTGACTATTTAGTTTAGCAGTTTTTGTTGTATACACTTGAGATATGGACTCATAGTTGTATTCTTTTGGTATAGAACGTGTTGCTATTCTTTTGTATTATTGTGGAACTTTTTGACCACTACTCTGATGTACACTTTCATGTGTTAGTTATATATTCATATCTTCTTCCGCCTTTGTGATATGGATGTCTGTGACTGCTATGTGTTATGTTTAATTCTATGTTTGTTTCCGAAGATTATTTTATAGCCACCGTGTGATAATCAATTACATGGATGGTCGCTCCTCAACAGCCTTATTCTCCGTGCTAGTTGACAGCACTACATCGTAGTGTCCTTGGCTAGCGTGGGTATCGAGGTGGGGCGTCACAGATAATATTCCTTGTAATATTATAATTTGTAGTGGAACTTTAACTCTACTATTATCTTAACAAATCCATTGCAATTTAGCAGTCAAATAGCCTTTTACTTTTAGAAGATAACTTTATAACAAACCAAAATATTTGTAGGTTTTATTACAGTTTAACATAATGTCGTGGCAGTGCTGGAAAAAACATTCTATTGTCGCCTATAAACTTGGACAAACAGAAATGGTCACATAGTACCTGCAGTGGCAAGAGAAACAGCTGTAAAAAGAAATTGCCATGTCATTGCAATGCCATATGAGGTTCCTCTTTGATGCTGAGGCTGTAATTATAAGACACGTAGATAACGCATTATTTGTGAATACAATTCCTGAGATATATCTGTAAGAATATTATGCATTTGTTAACAAATGAATGGGACAATGGATCAATTATTTAACAAGTTCTACGCAGAAGCCACTCAACAAATTTCCAAAGTTTTTATTACAGATGTGGCTAGGTAGAAACATGAGTCAACCTTTTAGATGTGATGTAAAATTTCCATACTCCAAATCACCAAAAGACATCAAGTGAGTCAACCTTTCCCTTACAAACTTCGTATTATCATCAGACTTAAACTAAAATATAGTATATAGACTTAATGTTGTGTACTACATATAGAACATGTATTTTTTTTTCCAAAATATACAGTTTAGTATTGAATCAAAATTTGCAGGTAACATCTTTGTATTTATAATGATACTTATACCTTCATAACATTCCACTATTAATATGCTTCAGTAACTATAACTTAGTTATGTACTTAATCCTAAAGTATTAAATGTTGGTAAAAGAAATTAAATTCTCTCTTGAAATTAACCACGTAGACACAGCTAAATATAACATGAAGAGCTTATTCTTATATATACCAAATAAGTCTAGGATAGAGTACAAATAATATAAAGATAATCAACATATTTCATAATATACAAGGAAAAAGTATGTAAGCACAAACATTCATGCTAAAGAGATTCAAATATAAAATAAACTAAAAGCTCTAATTTGAATCAGGATTTAACTTATACATCATAAAGTCAGGGGATTTATATTAAGAAGTGTGTACTAGTATGCTAGATTTTGCTTAGTTATAAAATGACACATAAATAAGTGAAATCATTGATTTTTCTTTCCATTGTGTTTTTAGCACTATAATAATATGTTTATTCCTGAATTATATCGTATTTCCGACTAAAACATCAAGATTTGGTACACAAGATATCAACCGTAACTTAATTTGTTCTAATAAACCAAAAATTCATAAATATATACCTTGCTAGATGAGATTTAAGTAGTTTCTTCGACAACTTTCGGCTCGTCTGAATAGTTGGTGGACCTACAATATACTATTAATCCACATCAAGCACCTTCTTATAATAACCAGATTTATGTTTTGACACAAATTGAGTTACCTGGCATGCCTTCAATTTTAATAAATTGAGCTGCAACTTGCAAGGATGGAGGTGGAGGAACATGAGGGAGTAATGGCAGATATGGCATCATGTGTGAAGAGAACCATGAACCGCCTATAAACAAGCAAAGAGAGGGTAACCCTTTTAGCAAACAACAGTCATTTGTATCACATACTGAAACAGAAAAATAATGATACGACAAAACCTTTTAGAGAAGTGATGTGGATTATCAATCTGAGGAGAAAATGAAGATCATTTCACTAATGCAACTAAAAGTCGGTTGTGTTGATTAATCATTTGCCCAAACTTTTAATAGAATTATACCGATTTCACTTTTTAATTTAAAATCAATTAAAAGTTTAAATTAAATTTAGATTTTACATTTTAATTTTAAATCAACTGAAAAATAAAACCATAAACTCAAACTCACAAGCAAATATTAAAAGAATGTTTATAAATACCATCCAATAATCTTGCAATAAGCAAATATTAAAATGTTAACTTTTGTAAATTGTAATTTCTTTTAACTTTCTCTTTGTACACAACCTACATGCATGTAGTGTGACACACACAGTAATGTACAGATGCACAACCCCCAACCCTACAGTTATACCACCACGACGAACTATCTCCACTTAACTCCTACCATCCTTCGCTCAGCTTTGGTTGCACATATAAACAGTCCTATGTAGCCTTATCATCTTCCTTCCCCCTATAAGATGAGAAAAAATTAATAATACATATTGCCTATAATTTGACATCTTTCTAGGCAAGCCATTGTTTTCATGTCCATATTTATTCAAGCTCCATGTCCAGATATAGTTTATCATGTAATGGTTTTGGGACGAAAAAGTGATCATAAGTTTTAATGTACAAAAAACTTTAGCAAAAACGACATGTACAATTTCAAAACAATTTGAAATAATGTAAGAGCAACATACAATAATGTGCGTTTAGCAGATTTTGTTTGGAATAACATACATGTCCCAAAAATGGTAGTTTGTTTGTATTAAGTACTTAAGAAATACATGCCAACAAAATAGAAACTGATCCAAAGGTGCATAATCATTGATCCTAAATGTGTCCTATGCAACCAACTTAATGATGATGTGGATCATTTACTTTTCAATTGTAAATTTAGTGTAATGATTTGGAAGTGGTGTGGTGTTAAATTGAAATGGCCTATGTCCCAAACCGAAAAACTCAACATCAAAACAATGATCGAAAACACGATTACTAGATTCAAGCAGAAAACAAAAGTAGTGATGTGGGCATGATCGTCCCGTTTTTTTATTAGTTGAACAATCAAACTACCTTTCCTTTCGTCCCGTTTTTTCAAATTTAGATGTGTGTAGATAAAACTCTCTTAGTCTAGGAGAGATGAAACTTCAAGTAGATGATCACATTTTGAATATTTTTTTGTCAAAATTGATAGCATTTGATTATCGATCGTCTATTTGATAACAAAATAGATTCACTTTGCAATATTAATCTATAAACAATGTCATGTGGTATTCTGCAATTAGAGTTAAGTTAGATAGCCAATGGTGATTGTTCTTAAACTGCATACTGACAGCATACATAGCCAATGGTGATTTCTTAAACTACATAAAAATATATTTTGTATTCGCCTATATATTCAGCTTCAATTCTCACAGAGTTGCTAAATGCCAAAGATTAAACTACATACAGAATACCAAATTTCGCAGCATTGAAGCAACATGTAAACTCAAAAAACAAATCAACATAAACATTCATCCAAGAAAATGATATTCGCTGAGCTGAAAGTTTCATTTGAAGAAGTTAATTAATTTCATCGTCATCATTTCCCCTTTGGTACTAAAAGTTGGTAGGTGTGTGTATGTGTTTTCAAGTTTACAGTAAAAAGTTCTGGTATACTAAAAAAGAAAATGCTAGCTTACAATCACATATGAAACCTTATAAAGTGTTGTTTTATACCAAAAGAATCTAATAATGAATATTCGTTTATGTACCTTATTTGGTTTCAGATCAAAGAAAGGGCCAATAGCTTTGAATCAACTGATTTAGGTCCATATCATTATTCATATATGTTGTGCCTGCATTCACATAATAGAAATATTGATATTGTGATATCCGGAAGTAATAATAAGATATTTACAAATGTGAAGGAACTGAAGCTAATTTATCCTTCTTGATTCCTATAAGGTAGTGATGTTCTATTTCACCTTTACTTAGTTTTATGGATTACAGAAAAGTATTATACTTCATAGCCAAATGCAACCATTTTAAAAGGAAGATTAAGGGCTGTAACAAACCCTAAACTAAGATTTAAAAGGCACATAGCTAAACAACACAAAAATAGATATTAAAATGTGTGCACTAGGCAAGCATATTAACAAATTATTATTTAAATAAAAGCTTGAAAATTTTCCTGAAATCTGATGGTTCATTCGTCAGCAGCACAAATGATTTTGTTGAAAGGTCGGTTCTATAATTGTGTCGTGGTGGTCATTCAGTGTCTCTACCCATTGACAAATGAAGTACTGAAACAACAAATTGAGATGCAATGAAGCGTGAAGGCAGAAGCCAGACTGAAGAGGCATTGAATTAACCGAAAGGCAATGAAGACTGAAGAGGCCTGAAGGCTGAAGCCAAACTGAAAGACAATGAAGCCTGAAACCTGAAGTCGGACTTAAGAGGAATTAGGGTAGGACCGAGACAACAGACCGAAACCCGATGGCGATCTGGGCGACAATGAGAGGAAGCGGCGATGATTTCGGAGAGGCAGCGATGACAGCGATGGCGATTTGGACAAGGGCAATTTAGGGCATGAGGGAGAGCGACCGCGATTTTGTGAGATTCGGGAGAGATGAAACTGAGATTTTTGCCTTATTATTCTGAAAATTGTGAAGCCTGGAGTTATTCGGCGACTTGTGAAAGTTTTGGAGGGATTTTTTATTCTCTGAAAGTTGCAAATTATGGAGAGAAGAAGAAGAAGTGGTAAAGGAAATTTGAGTGGCCACAGAAAACTTTAGCAAAAAATTCCACGAATTACTGGCGGGAGAATTAGCCGCGTTTCTTTGTTTTTTTTTATATTGTAAAATTACCAACAGTTGCACAAAATTTAAAATGCCACCAATTAATGCAACTAAAAATAGTTTTTCTTGTAGTGAACTAAACCCATCAATGGTCACATATACCAATATAATTAAATGACATTGATCAATCATGGATGTGTAACATGAAAATTATATGATATGCGATCTATACATGCCAATTTCCAACTGATCCTATATTTGAACAACATATAGTGCCAAGAAAACTATTTCTTTATTTCTGATCAGAAAAATAAAAAGCTGAAATATGTCCATCACCAAAGTATAGAGCAATGTCATATGACTATGCCAAATACAAACTCTCCCTGAATCAAAATAACATTACATAAAAGGCACATCCATTTAAGCACTATGCTCATGAAAGATCTTGGGTGAGAATCATTTTGTATGCGAATCCGCTATCATGGAGCTTGTCACGATATACTCTAGATTACAACCTATTTCACACTCTTCCCTCTTTGAAAAATAATGTTGCTATTTATTGTCATAATATTAATTTAACGGTCTTTAAGTTTCCTTCTAAATAGTTCACAACCTTGAGACAAAATTTTGCACTTATTTTCGTAATTGGATGCCTTATAAATAACCATATACAATATTTATGTGGTGAAGGAAGCTATAAGTATTCACAGGGCATCTTTTCCGTTATATAGCTCCGCCATCTTATGAAAAGATGCAGTATGAAGTGGATCTTTTGCTTTTTTAATATCAAACAAATTTGGATCATAATACCTTATGATCTTCAAATGTTTTGATATTTTATATATGATCATATAATTTTATTTTACTTTTGTTCCTTAAAGATATTTTATAACAGCCTTGGTTTTTAACCAATAATCCACTTTCATGGTCAATAAGATATCCGCTAAACAAAACAACAATGCATGCAATATCCAATTGCGTACATGCCTTAGCATGAATTAGACTCCACACAACAAATGCATTATGGATCATTTCCATTTTTTAGCTTCAAGGATGTTCTTATGCTACTATATAAGACAAAATTTGTCTCTTTTGCCAAAAGGTAATCAATTAATTCGCAATTTGCATACCAAATTCTTTTATGCACTTATCTGCAAAGCCCTTTTGTGATCCAAATGTCACCTCGTGGATAATAATATAGTGTCCTTAATACAAAAGAGTCATTATCAAGATTTATTTTATTTTAAATAAAAATCAAAAGCAATATCTTAGTTTCGTGCAATATAGCTAAATAATGTTGAAAATCATTACATCTTAAAGTTGCAAAATCAGGAATGGAAAAAACAAACACTGTCTTAGAACTTATGATTTACATATTGTTTATAATAGTTTTCCTCAAAACTGAATGGCATGATAACATAATTAAAATTATGGTACCACTCATTAAGAACCGTTTTTCTTTTCTTTGTCGATTCCTCTTAATGAAATTTTTCATGTTGCACTAAGTTACTTATAGATGTATGCATGTAGTTCGAGAACAGTTTGGGGTAAACATACATCCGAACAAGTAAGATCAGTAGTTCAATGTTTATGCTGTAACATTTTGCCAAAAAAATCTTTAACCCAACAAGTCGAGAAGTTTGTTTGAGTTATATGTGGATTTCTTAAGTTGTTTCATCAATGTCTCCACTAAAAACACGACTTTAATATCTATCTAATATTTCTCAATATTAAAATCTATAACAAACCCCAAAATGATTCTAAAGAGTCTTTCAATAAAATCTAAGAGAAAGACTCTTTAAAAAACATTGTTTTTATTTTGAAAATAGTCTTTTCTACAAATGAACCTTGTGCCTTTCACGTAACCAATAATCTTATTACCTTAAGGCAAGGAGAAAGATCCCAAACTTTATTGTCTTGTATAAATTTACACTTTATATTCATATCTTCAATCTACAATTCAAATTAATGCCTTGTATGGATTGCTGTAAGTCCACGTAATCATGTTCACGAATCCATTATTTATCTTTATAGAGAATACTACATGGTCATCTAGAATAGCATTTCTTCTTTTCCAAGTGGATCTCCTTAGTAACATTGCACTTTGAGGTTGTTGAGTTTGTTTTCCTGAAACATTACCTCAACTTGAATAGTATTCAGTTTTAACATTGTCAAATCATGGTTCTTGATTTACTTCTTATTCAATGAAAGGAAAGTAAACCTATACATTGTCTGAAGAAATAACTTTATTTGAAATCAACGATAATGATTCCTCCTTAAAGACAATGATTCATACTTTATTTCTCTCCCCAAACTCAATATCCTAAAAAAGTGTTGTAGATCCATCCATATTTTTTTCTCCTTATTGTGGGTTCATAAAACATATAGCTTTTTAGTCACTTAGAATATCAATAAAGTATTTACTAGATTTAGTGCCTCATTCTAGAATTATTTTGTAAGATGAAATAAACAATTACATCAATCTTCATATCCAAATTCAAGACTTCATTAAAAGAGGTATTTATTATAAATATAAAGATATTGAATACAAATAATGTATGAATTTATTAGATTAATCTTATTATTTCTAAAGGAACAATAGTAAACAAATTTCCTCATATCAGAAATACAAATCGAAATCTGTTTAACTGGCAGTATAACAAAATATATTAAATAAATCAAATAATATATATATATCTTTATAAATATGACATGCGTGATACCTAGTATAGTTCTTTTTATATGTCTATACATTTCATAATAGAAACAACTATCGACGTCCTTAAGTTATTTCATTTCTTCCAGACCCTTAGCAAGTTCTATAATCTCAAATTTTCTTTTACAACGTATGTTAAAAGGATGCTTTCTATCATATTATGCTTTAATCTCTCTTCTTCTTACACATAATACGAAGCGAGCCCAATAAGAGGTTGTGAAGTCTACGTCTTGTTTAATGATAACAAATATGTTTTTACCTTGTTTTTAGATTGTGTTATAGTTAAAAATCATACATGCACAAATTTGTTTTTAACCAACGCATCACACATTTTATTTGTCAATCGTAGCATATATTTGTTATTATCAAAAAGGAAAAACTATGTTGCAATTTTACTCGATTCAAAGCAAAACTTCTATGTATAGTACAAAAATCTCTCAAAATCAATGCATATGATATCAATCATTCAAAATGGAAAATAAGTCATTCATAAAGGAAGGAGATTTCATTTGGAATCATGTATTTTGGAAAAAGAGGGAAGTTATATTTTCTTATTGATTGCAAATACTCAACAACAACAAAACAAAGGAAACATGTTTCTACAATCATGCAATTTGGAGCAAAAGGAATTTTATTGGATTCAGACTTAATTGAAGCAAAATGTTATTTTAGAATGATTCAAATATGGAACAAAATTCAAACAAACAAAGAAAAGAACCAAGAACAATGAAAGAAAAGATAGACGGGAGAATCAATCAATTAAGATCTTGCCATTTATTTAGCGATATTTTGAAAACATTGAAAAAGAGAATCCTTGAAGAATCATTCAAAAATAAAGATATGAAGTAGGGAATATATTAGTGTGTAATTAGAGACAATATATAGAGATTGGAAGTAAATAATTACATACACAATCAGATGATATTTGTTAGAAGATACAAATGAATCTGTTTCCCATTATATACAAATTCTATTTTCCGTATAGGAAAACAAACTCTCAAAAATACACATCTTTCTCAATATCATCTCCTCGATATATGTTTCCATACATAGACGTTACTTCACAAGCCTATATAAACTCAACAACATCGAAACAAAAAAATCATCGGATAGAACAATAACGAAAGAAAGGCGAAAAGCTTCGTTGAAAATAAAATTCATATCTCTCTACATTGTAACACATCAAAATTCTTGTTGTTTTTTCTTCTGGTTCATTCAAATCAATATCCGATCAAGCAAAATGGATTTCTTCGTCAATAATAATTCAATGAGGACATCAGCATCTCAAGGCAGAATTTGCATCCCAAATTCACCAATAGCTTGGCAGCATGATCAACTCGGATTGTAGGCAACGATGTGTTTCTCAAACTCCAAATCAAAGATAGTGCAAGGTCACATGATAAGAGACAAGATAAAGGAGAGTTCTTTTTTTGTTTTATCTGTTTATTAGCATCTTTGCGAAATATTTTTAATACCCTATTCATCCCCCTCTAGGGTATATTACTGGATCCTACCGAGGTCACCTTATTCTTAAGAAACAATAATTAATATAATCTTAAAATTGATTATACTGTGAAAAAAGAGTGCAAAAGATAATAATAACTTGAGTGTCTTTACCTTTTGAAGCAATATTTTTCCATATAGTGCTCGTTTATGTTTCCCTTACCTTGACTAAGGAATCAAGCAATATATAGCATGCTTGTTTCCTTTATCATTTTTTTGGCAAAACGCTTCTCGATCTAGGTAAACTATAAAGAACACCTTAAAATTGATTATTCCTACGGATAGCACACCCTTGAAAGCTTTTGAAATATTTTACCTTATGGTCATTTAACTCTTGCAATTTGGATTATCTAACCTCTGAATGTTCTTCGTAACATTATAAGAACATTCAAGGCAAGTGTGATCCACCTAAATACAAGATCTAGATCTACGCAACAAAAAATAAACAACATGTTCTCTTACTAATCCTTAAAATTGGTTCAAAAATAGATGAAATATTATTAAAATGGCACATATTATCGTCAAATTAGTTGAAATGGAATAGAAATGTAGATTGATCATATATGCTCATATCCAAAAAAATCCATAGTAAATTCAAATAATTAGTAAGTCTCCTCTCAAGATATCTAGCACAACATTAATATCAAGTCTTTGGATAGTATTGAGATATATTTAGAATATATGATTAAGATATTATGATATATTTAGAATATATGATTAGATGTTATGAGTGGTATGTGATAAGGGAAATATCTTCGGAAGATTTCCTGCTGTTTTCGCAATATATGATTAGATGTTATGAGTGGTATGTGATAAGGGAAATATCTTCGGAAGATTTCCTGCTGTTTCAGATAGAGTCTTGGGAATGTACTATAAATAGGGATGGTGGTGATTAATAAAAATTCAAGCTGAGTTTTGCCAATTCTTCATGGTATCAGAGCCAGTGAACGATTTTTTTCTTCAAGAATAATTTGCCATGCCTGGTGTTGAAGATCCACCGCCTCCTTCACCGCCTAAAATTGAACCCAATTCCCCTTATTATCTTGGCCCACAAGATAGACCGGGAGACTTCATTACACCCACTCAACTCAAGGATGATAATTATGACGACTGGGCGGCTGATATTTAGACGGCATTAGAAGTCCGACGTAAGTTTGAATTTCTTGATGGCAGTATCCTTGCACCAGCGCCTCCTTGTACAAAGTCTGATTGGACCGCGATTAATGCTATGCTTATTTCTTGGATTTCGAATACTATCGACCCCGAGGTTAGGTCCTCTTTGTCGAAATTCAGGGAAGCTAAACCCTTTTGGGATCATCTCAAGCAATGTTTTTCCCAAACAAACGGACCTAGGGTTCAACAATTACGATCTTCAATTGCGCGATGTGAGCAGACAAAGACGATGCCTGTTTCGGTTTACTATGGTAAATTGCACGCTTTGGGGCAAGAATTGGATCACCATGAACCTTTAATCTCTTGTTCTTGTTGTTCCTCGTGCTCGGCTGGCAGATTACATGAGGAACGATGAGCACATGCCAAATTACACGATTTTTGATGGGCCTTTGTTCTGAATTTTATGGTCCTTTGCGCACACATATCCTCTCTCAAGATCCTCTCCCTAATCTTGATCGAGCTTATCAATTAGTGTCACAAGAAGAACGTGTTCGTCAATCGAAGTAGGAAGTCGAGCAAAAGCCCTTTGAAGCAGTCGGTTTCGCTGTACATACAGGAGCTGGTCGGGACCGAGGAACCTCTGATAGACCGACGTGTTCTCAGTGCAAGAAGCAGGGCCATGAGGCCTCAAGTACGCGCTTCATGGATACCCCGATGGTTGGTTCAATGGCAGACGAGGCAGCTCCGCTGGGCAAGGTAGGGGGCAAGTACGCGCTAATGCGGCTGCTGGCAGCAGCTCCTCTATCGCATCTAATTCGTCGATGGTGTCAGCCTTGGGTCAATTGTTCACGAATGAGCAGTGGAAATCTATTTCGGGAATGATTGGTAATAGTAAAATTCCCGAAAATCGATTGAATGGTAAGTTTGATGATACTTCATGGATTATCGATACCGGAGCAACCCATCATGTTACAGGGCAACGTTCATGGTTATTTGACACACAAAATCTTGAGTGTTCTGTTGGTTTGCCCAATGGTGAAAAAGTGATGGCTACTTTGGTGGGATCAGTATGTGTGATGGACAAAATTACTCTCACCGGAGTACTTTATGTTCCAAACTTAAGTTGCAATTTAATTTTTGTTTCTCAACTTAATGATGATTTAAGAACTGTTGTCCAATTTGATTCTCATACTTGTGCTATGCAAGACCAAACGAAGGAGCTGATTGGAACGGGAGTTAGGAGAAATGGACTGTACTACTTTAGCAAACCGGAATTTGTGTCAGCAGTTGAAGCAACATCAAATTTGGAGTTATGGCATCGTCGGCTCGGGCATCCTTCCGAAAAAGTAGTTAAGTTAATTCCTCACGTCAAAAATAATAAAAATAGTTTAGATAAAGGGTGTGAAGTATGTATGCGTGCTAAACATCCTAGAGACAAGTTTTCTTTAAATGATAATAAATGTAACGCCCCACCTCTATACCCACGCTAGCCAAGAACACTACGGTCTAATGCTGTCGACTAGCATGGAGAATAAGGCTGTTGAGGAGCGACCATCCGTGTAACTTCTTTGTGCGAGCACCGATATGTCAGATAGTAAAACATGCATTTCATTTAAGGAGGAAATCCGACATACCGATACAAACTCAAAGCTATCACACAGTGGCTATATATAATCTTCGGAAACAAATATAGAAATAAACATAACAAAAATCAGTCACAGACATCCATATCACAAAGGCGGAAAAAGATATGAATATATATATATATATAACACATGAAAGTGTACATCAGAGTAGTGGTCAGAAAGATCCACAATAATACAAAAGAATAGCAACTTGTGCTATACAAAAGAATACATCTATGAGACGATATCTCAAATGTATACAACAAAAACTACTGATCTAAGTAGTTAGCCAAAAGTCAGAGTAATCCTAGAAGAGAAGTCAAGCAGAAGCACCTGTAACATCTTGGTCTGACCCGAGTATTATTTATAAGAAAATAATAAACGGATCAGTCTAGCTATAAATATCAGATAACATGGTGTAGAATAAAAGACATGGCATGAACATGTAATAACCATAATGGCATACTACTATAAGTATGTAATTTGAAAATCAACAAGAGATTAATCAATATCACAAGAATCTTCTCAAAGATAAAATGGGGTATCATACCCTAAACTTGTATTCATAACAAGTCAATGACACACGAATTCACCAATGCACAAAAATTGATAAACATATCAATGAAAATCATGAAAATTGGTGAAGCACAAATTCCAAAAATCAACACATGAAATCCAGAAATCACATAAAAAGGGGGGAGGCCTATCACACGAACGGGAGCATGAAAGCTCACCAACATATGTATCACACGAACGAGAAGCTATCTCATGGAAGCTATCCATTAATTTTTGACACACGAACGGCCCGAAGACCATGGGGCGCTACCCCACATATGTGATGTAGAAACATCACACAAACGGGGTTTAGTCTCCCTCGTAGCCAAAGAGACATCGCACAATTGCTAGTCTAAATCACAAAAATGATCATCATGATCATCAAGAAGTGTCAATCACACCAAGCTAGTAAATATATGAGTTTAGCTTCATGTCCCATAACCACTTGCTTAACTTAAATATTTACGAACAAACTGTAGATCTTCACTAGGAAATTGTCACAAAAGGTTCAGTCGAACAAGTCCAAGAATTAACCGACGAAGTAAACACAAGCGTTTCATACCACCTGTTTTGTTAAGCCGTTTAATTAGATTTCTCATCCGAGTGAAGTAAAGGCTTGTATATACTAATAGATTGGAAAACGGTTTAAGAAGAAGAGTTTTGTAATAAAATAGTGTTGAAATCGCTTTGATGAAAGAGTTTTGGTATTTACTACTAGTATTGAAACCTTCATATTTTTAAAGTGACAATTCACAAAACAATTGTAGAACAATCAGTCATAAAAATTCACATTCGAAGATATGAATAAAATCCAAAGAAATCAATATGAATCCATCAAAGTGGTAATACGATGCAGCGCATCACAAGAATAACTTTAAATGGCGAGCTAGGAGTGAGTCGCGGCCTAACAAAGTAGTGCTCCAGGAATCACTACCTAGAACCAAGGAGTTGCGACCTAAAACCAACAAGTTACGACCTAACTCTTGGCCGAGCTAAACAGTTAACAGGGGCGTGCGACCTAAGGGGAAGACAGGTCGAGCGACCTAACCATGACCGAGCTAAGAAAAAGGGTCAAGCGACCTAATCGTGGAAACAGGTCGATCGACCTAAAGGCATATCATGCCGAGCGACCTAGGTAAAACGAGCTAGAGCTGAGCTAGCATGGCCGACCTAAAAGGGTGCGACCTAAGTAGTGGAACGACCTAATGGCTGAGTGACTAAGGGGTGAACGACCTAAGTATTTAGCGACCTAAGCCTTCAGGAGATGTAGCGTCCTATCACGTGGCGCGACCTAGTGGTTGTCTGTGCCACGCGACCTAAAGTGGAACGAGTTAACAGGGGCGAGCGACCCAGCATGCAAGCGACCTAGCATGCAAGCGACCTAACATGGTCGTGCGAACTAACGACCTAAGTGCAGGCGAGCGACCTAAGTCCAGAACGAAAATATGCAGGCCGTGTCTTCGAGGCAGTGCGACCTAAGACCCAGAATTTGCCAAACGCGTTGAAAAATTGGGTTTTTCACCAATTCAATCCAAACCAAATGCAAATATACATGCTAAAGTGATAGGAAGTCATTCCCATCAATCCAAGACAGTTATAGACAAGAATGTGAGATAAAAATCTCACCTTTTCACTGAAATTGATGGAAATGAAGCTTGAAAGCAAAGCAAGAACAGTCCCAAGCTTGAATCAATGTCTTCTCTTTGAATTTGGAGTTAGATGAAGGATTTGCAAGAGAACTTGAACTTGGAGTTTTAAATTCCCTTTCCCTCCTCCATTATTGATGAAGCTTCAAAGTTTAAGCAATTAGAAATGAAGTATGAAGAGAAGGAGGGGTTTGGGCTGAGTTAGTAAGGGCAAAAGAGTTCAGCCCAAACAAATGCCATAAGCCAAAAAGTGGCGAAAATTCCATTATCTCCAAACATATCCAAGTTTATACTTAAAAAGATCGCAAACGTCATTTTGAACTCAATGGGGGTGGTCTCGAGTCCTAATTTGACCGTATGCAAAAAGTAGCTTTTCGGACCAAAATCCGATTAACGATAAAATATTTAAATAAAATATTTAAATATAAAATCGATAAATATGCGGGTTGTTACAGACTCCCCTCCTTAAAGAAATTGCGTCCTCGTAATATATAAGATGGAAATAAAAAGTAACAACCATAACAGCAAATTAACATAAAAAGAAATTTGAAATAAGAAGTTCACCTTAAAGAGCATGAGAAAGTAAGTCCGGATGTGTACGCTCGATGAATTCTCTAGATTCCCAAGAGCAATCCTTAGGATTTGAGGACCATTGAACTTTAACAAGCGGAACATCTTTATTTCGAAGTCGTTTGACCTCTGAAGCAATAATGCGAATAGGATGCTGCTCATAAGTTAAATTAGGCGAAACTTCAATCTCTTCCATAACACCGGGCTCAAGAATAGAATCGGAATCCCGAAGGCACTTCCGTAATTGAGAAACGTGAAATACGTCATGCATGGCAGAAAACTGAGTCGGTAATGAAAGGCGATAAGCCATGGAACCAATACGTTCAGTGATAGGAAATGGCCCAATATATCGAGGCGCTAACTTTCCCGATCGACTGAAACGTACAACACCCTTCATAGGTGAAACACGAATAAATACAAGATCTCCAACAGAAAATTCTAATTTCCTTCTTAGATTATCGGCATAGGATTTTTGTCTACTCTGGGCTTCTTCCATCCTATGACGAATAAGTTCAATCTTTTCTGTGGAATCACGAATGAAATCTGGACCTAAAACCAGCTTCTCACCCGCCTCAAGCCAACAAGAAGGAGATCAGCATGGCCTTCCATAGAGTGCCTCGAAAGGTGCCATACCAATACTAGCTTGAAAGCTGTTATTATAGGAAAATTCAACAAGTGAAATATGATCTTCCCAACTTCCACCAAAGTCAAGGACACAAGCACGAAGAAGATCTTCAAGTGTTTGATTCACACGCTCCGTTTGTCCATCGGACTGGGGGTGATAAGCGGTGCTAAAATTAAGCTTCGTTCCCAAAGCTTTTTGAAGACTCTTCCAGAATCCACTAGTAAACAATGGATCTCGATCACTAACAATAGAAGTAGGAACTCCATGAAATTTAACAATTTCTTTGATAAAGAGTTTGGCCAGAAGAGGAACGGTTCGGTTCGACTGAACGGGAATAAAATGGGCGGATTTAGTAAGTCTATCAATGATCACCCATAAGCTATCATGACCCGAACGAGAATGGGGTAGGCCATCAATAAAATCCATGGAAATTTGATCTCACTTCCAAATTGGAATTTCCAATGGTTGCAATAACCCACAGGGCCTTTGATGTTCAGCCTTGACAAGTTGGCAAGTCATGCAACACTTAACAAAGTTAGCAATATCAGATTTCATTCCCTCCCAGTAATAAAGTCGTTTCATATCCGCGTACATTTTACTACTACCGGGATGAATGGAATATTTGGAACGATGAGAATCTTCTAGAATATCTTTACGAAGATCACTAATATTTGGTACGATAAGTCTACCAAATTTTCGAATGCTTCCACGAGAATCAATATCAAAGTCTTTCAAACCTTCAATATCGGTTTTATCCTTAAAATTTTGGCCAAGCAAGGCCAATTCAGGATCTAGATTTTGAGCTTCAAGAATGCGGTCCAAAAGAGAAGGACGAGCCTCAAGGCTACATGAAACAAGAGATGAACATAAATCAGAAACACGATCTCGAATTTCACAAGTGGATAAAACCTCGAGATCATTCCATTCGGATATCATCATAGAAACAACCGCTTGTTGCTTGCGACTAAGTGCATCGGAAACTCGATTTCCCTTTCCGGGAGTATAAAGAATATCAAGATCGTAAGAAGCAAGGAATTCGAGCCAATGCTGTTGACGCAAATTAAGTTCCTTTTGAGAAAATAAATATTTCAAAGACTTATGATCAGTATAAAGTATAAATTTCTCTCCCAAAAGATAATGTCGCCAAATTCGAAGGGCGAAAACGATAGCCGCGAGCTCTAAATCATGTGTGGCATATCTAGTCTCAGCCGGCTTCAATTGCCTAGAAGCATAAGCAATAACACGTTCTTTTTGCATAAGAACGTCACCCAAACCAACGCGACTAGCATCGGTATAAACAACAAAATCTTGATTCCCTTCGGGAATAACAAGAATAGGAGCATCAGAAAGGAGTTCTTTTAATTTCTGAAAAGAAGTTTCACATTTGTCCGACCAAATGTATTTAACGCCTTTCTTTGTTAAGCCAGTAAGAGGCACGGCAATTTTAGAAAAGTCTTTGATAAAACGACGGTAATAACCCGCCAATCCAAGGAAGCTATGGATTTTCGTAACACTCTCCGGTCTCTTCCAATTTTGAATCGCTTCAATCTTTGAAGGATCCACTGATATTTCGGATTCGGAAATAATATGACCGAGAAACTTCACACTAGATTGCCAAAAGTGGCATTTAGAAAATTTTGCTTTTAACTGATTACTCCTAAGAGTTTCCAATATAATCCGAAGATGCTTTTCATGCTCCTCCTCGGTTTTTGAATACACAAGGATGTCATCAATAAAGATGGGAACAAATTGATCGAGAAAATCTTTAAAAGCTCGATTCATGAGGTCAACGAAATAAGCCGGAGTATTCGTTAAACCAAATGGCATAACAAGCCATTCATAAGATCCATAACGAGTACGGAACAAAGTCAAAGGAATATTATCCTCTGCAATACGAAGCTGATGAAAACCGGTAGCCAAGTCCAATTGTGAAAAGACTCTAGCACCACTCAGTTGATCAAATAGATCATCAATCCGAGGTAATGGATATTTATTCTTAATAGTAAGATCATTAAGCTTGCGGTAGTCGACGCAAAGCCTAAGAGTACCATCAGACTTCTTTACGAAAATTGCTGAAGCTCCCCAAGGCGAGGAACTAGAGCGAATAAATTGCTTCGTCTCCAATTCGGATAATTGCTTGCGCATCTCTTCATTCTCCTTATTGGACATGCGATAAGGAGGACGAGTAATAGGTTGAGCTCCAGGTATAAGATTAATTTTGAACTCAATTGCTCGCTTAGGTGGTAATCCTAAAACGGGCTCAAATATGTCGGAAAATTCACGAACGACGTGAATAAGAGAAATGACATCTTCCTCATCATCATTGTCATCATCAAGAGGGTTTAGAGAATATAAAGATGCTGTCAAAGTGGAATCCGAATCTTTAAGAACAATAGAAATCTGCTTAACGGATAGTGGATGTCGGAGATAAATAGTCTGCTCAGGACATAGGATATGAGCTTCATAACGGTTAAGCCAATCCATACCGAAAATCATACCAAAGCCTAAGTAACGCATGACATGCAAATCAGCTAGGAAAGAAAAGTCACAAAATAATCTCCACATCTCTACAAAGCAAACTAAGAGTTGCGGATCCACCAACCGGATTCGCAATTCTTAAAGAAGTCATTAAAGCATCAACACTTAAAGAAAAAGTATCGACAAGTTCCTTTGATATAAAAGAATGGGATGCACCCGTATCAAAGAGAACTCTAATAGGTTGATCATGAAATATAATGATGCCATCAAGAATAGAATGAGACATACCTTGACCGCGAGATGTGTTGCCAGGGGCTTGAGCAACGTTTAACTTTCCCTCCTTGCTTTGGAGCTTAGGGCATAGATGCATATAATGATCTGGACTTTTACAATAGCGACAAGAGCGGGGCTTTGAACACTTGTTCGCAAAATGGCCCTTAGCACCACAGTTGAAGCATTTCCCATCACTAGGGGAAAGTGTCTTTGCAGCAGGAGTAGCTTGCTTACCCTTTTTGTTGGGATAAGGACCTTTGAACTTGTTAGGCCTTTTCTTGTTGTTGAAGTTTGGTTTGGCACCCACCACTTCAACATCACTTTCCCTATCCGCCTCTTCAAGACGAAGAGCGATATCAATGAGTTGATCGAAAGAAACTTCTAATTTTAGAAGTAATGGCTTCTTGAGATTCTTGTTTAAGCCGTAGACGAATCTTTGGTTCTTCTTCAATGTGGTGTTGATGTATTCAACCCCATATTTAGACAGTGACTCGAAGGATGCGACATAATCTGTCACAGAGGATTCACCTTGAACAAGGTCTATGAAACGTCGAGCCAATGTCACTTTCTCTGCTTCTGGTACGAATTTTAATTCGAAGCGTTCCCGAAATTGCTCCCAAGTGAGATCCGCTTCATTAATTTCAGAAATAAGAAGTTCCTACCAATCCAGTGCTCTTTCTTGGAGCATACTGGAAGCCACCTGAACACGGTGAAGATCGATAAGATTCATGCGAGAAAAGATTCGATCGCATGTTCTTAACCAAGCATGAACCTCAATAATAGTTTTAGAACCTTTGAATGGTTTCCCACCCAAGTTGGTATAATCGTTGCACAAGCGTGCAAATCCAGACTTAGGATGAGTGGGATCCTGATTAGGACCAGCTGCTTGAGCATTCTTTACTAAATCAAGAAGCTGTTAAGCGGTCATAAAAACTCCATTCTGGGGAGTAACAGTAGATGGTCCAGCTCTGGGACGGCCTGGTCTAGACATTCTCTTCATTAAGAAAGAGAGAAGAAGAAAAAGGTTATTCACCAAATGAATATCAAGCAATCTTGATAGATGAAACAAGGAATCATAAAGAAAACAGGATGAATCGGTTCGAAAACTCGAACTAAATCCTGAAACACGACTCCTAAGGTGGACTTAGGACGATGATCCTTGTTAAGTTATTCTACATTGTTCCGAAGTTTGGCTCTGATACCAAGCTGTAACGCCCCACCTCTATACCCACGCTAGCCAAGAACACTACGGTCTAATGCTACTGACTAGCACGGAGAATAAGGCTGTTGAGGAGCGACCATCCGTGTAACTTCTTTGTGCGAGCACCGATATGTCAGATAGTAAAACATGCATTTCATTTAAGGAGGAAATCCGACATACCGATACAAACTCCAAGCTATCACACAGTGGCTATATATAATCTTCGGAAACAAATATAGAAATAAACATAACACAAATCAGTCACAGACATCCATATCACAAAGGCGGAAAAAGATATGAATATATATATAACACATGAAAGTGTACATCAGAGTAGTGGTCAGAAAGATCCACGATAATACAAAAGAATAGCAACTTGTGCTATACAAAAGAATACATCTATGAGACGATATCTCAAATGTATACAACAAAAACTACTTATCTAAGTAGTTAGCCAAAAGTCAGAGTAATCCCAGAAGAGAAGTCAAGCAGAAGCACCTGTAACATCTTGGTCTGACCCGAGTATTATTTATAAGAAAATAATAAACAGATCAGTCTAGCTATAAATATCAGATAACATGGTGTAGAATAAAAGACATGGCATGAACATGTAATAACCATAATGGCATACTACTATAAGTATGTAATTTGAAAATCAACAAGAGATTAATCAATATCACAAGAATCTTCTCAAAGATAAAATGGGGTATCATACCCTAAACTTGTATTCATAACAAGTCAATGACACACGAATTCACCAATGCACAAAAATTGATAAACATATCAATGAAAATCATGAAAATTGGTGAAGCACAAATTCCAGAAATCAACACACGAAATCCAGAAATCACATAAAAAGGGGGGAGGCCTATCACACGAACGGGAGCATGAAAGCTCACCAACATATGTATCACACGAACGAGAAGCTATCTCATGGAAGCTATCCATTAATTTTTGACACACGAACGGACCGAAGACCATGGGGCGCTACCCCACATATGTGATGTAGAAACATCACACAAACGGGGTTTAGTCTCCCTCGTAGACAAAGAGACATCGCACAATTGCTAGTCTAAATCACAAAAATGATCATCATGATCATCAAGAAGTGTCAATCACACCAAGCTAGTAAATATATGAGTTTAGCTTCGTGTCCCATAACCACTTGCTTAACTTAAATATTTACGAACAAACTGTAGATCTTCACTAGGAAATTGTCACAAAAGGTTCAGTCGAACAAGTCCAAGAATTAACCGACGAAGTAAACGCAAGCGTTTCATACCACTTGTTTTGCTAAGCCGTTTAATTAGATTTCTCATCCGAGTGAAGTAAAGGCTTGTATATACTAATAGATTGGAAAACGGTTTAAGAAGAAGAGTTTTGTAATAAAATAGTGTTGAAATCGCTTTGATGAAAGAGTTTTGGTATTTACTACTGGTATTGAAACCTTTATATTTTTAAAGTGACAATTCACAAAACAATTGTAGAACAATCGGTCATAAAAATTCACATTCGAAGATGTGAATAAAATCAAAAGAAATCAATATGAATCCATCAAAGTGGTAATACGATGCAGCGCATCACAAGAATAACTTTAAATGGCGAGCTAGGAGTGAGTCGCGGCCTAACAAAGTAGTGCTCCAGGAATCACTACCTAGAACCAAGGAGTTGCGACCTAAAACCAACAAGTTACGATCTAACTCTTGGCCGAGCTAAACAGTTAACAGGGGCGTGCGATCTAAGGGGAAGACAGGTCGAGCGACCTAACCATGACCGAGCTAAGAAAAAGGGTCAAGCGACCAAATCGTGGAAACAGGTCAAACGACCTAAAGGCATATCATGCCGAGCGACCTAGGTAAAACGAGCTAGTGCTGAGCTAGCATGGCCGACCTAAAAGGGTGCAACCTAAGTAGTGGAACGACCTAATGGCTGAGCGACTTAGGGGTGAACGACCTAAGTAGTTAGCGACCTAAGCCTTCAGGAGATGTAGCGTCCTATCACGTGGCGCGACCTAGTGGTTGTCTGTGCCACGCGACCTAAAGTGGAACGAGTTAACAGGGGCGAGCGACCCAGCATGCAAGCGACCTAGCATGCAAGCGACCTAACATAGCCGTGCGAACTAACGACCTAAGTGCAGGCGAGCGACCTAAGTCCAGAACGAAAATATGCAGGCCGTGTCTTCGAGGCAGTGCGACCTAAGACCCAGAATTTGCCAAACGCGCTGAAAAATTGGGTTTTTCACCAATTCAATCCAAACCAAATGCAAATATACATGCTAAAGTGATAGGAAGTCATTCCCATCAATCCAAGACAGTTATAGACAAGAATGTGAGACAAAAATCTCACCTTTTCACCGAAATTGATGGAAATGAAGCTTGAAAGCAAAGCAAGAACAGTCCCAAGCTTGAATCAATGTCTTCTCTTTGAATTTGGAGTTAGATGAAGGATTTGCAAGAGAACTTGAGCTTGGAGTTTTAATTTCCCTTTCCCTCCTCCATTATTGATGAAGCTTCAAAGTTTAAGCAATTAGAAATGAAGTATGAAGAGAAGGAGGGGTTTGGGCTGAGTTAGTAAGGGCAAAAGAGTTCAGCCCAAACAAATGCCATAAGCCAAAAAGTGGCGAAAATTCCACTATCTCCAAACATATCCAAGTTTATACTTAAAAAGATCGCAAACGTCATTTTGAACTCAATGGGGGTGGTCTCGAGTCCTAATTTGACCGTATGCAAAAGGTAGCTTTTCGGACCAAAATCCGATTAACGATAAAATATTTAAATATAAAATCGATAAATATGCGGGTTGTTACAATAAAGCTTCTAGAATTTTTGAGAAAATACATTGTGATTTGTGGGGTCCGTATCGACACATTTCGTCGTGTGGGGCCCGTTTTTTTTGACAATAGTTGATGATTTTTCGAGAGCAGTTTGGATTTATTTGTTGGTTGACAAATTAGAGGTGTTTCAAATGTTTATGTCCTTTGTTGCTATGGTCGATAGGCAATTTTATCAAACAATTAAGGTTGTTCAAAATGATAATGGAACTGAGTTTAATTGTTTGATTGATTATTTTAATGCAATTGGAATTTTGTTTCAAACTTCATGTGTGGGTACTCCACAACAAAATGGGAGAGTTGAAAGGAAACATAAACATATTTTGAATGTGGGTAGGGCATTACGCTTTCAAGAAAACTTGCCTATTTATTTTTGGGGTGAATGTGTTCTTGCTGCTGCTCATTTAATTAATCGTACACCCTCTTCCATGTTACAAAATAAAACACCTTTTGAGATACTTTTTGGTAAACCACCCTCTTTTGGTGCTATTCGAACCTTTGGGTGCTTGTGCTTTGCTCATAATCAAAAGACTAAGGGAGATAAATTTGCAAGTCGGAGTCGAAAGTGTATTTTTTTGGGTTACCCGTTTGGTAAGAAGGGGTGGAAATTATTTGATCTTGATACAAAGGAATTTTTCGTGTCTAGAGATGTGAAATTTGTAGAGGAGATATTCCCGTTTGGGTGTTCGAAAGATGTAAATATAATATCTAGTGAGAATAATGATCATGATATTCATCAAGATTTTGCTGAAATAATTTATGAAGATGAGGATGTTGATCTTTTGATTAATGATAATGGGTCTGCTGGGTCTGCGCATGGTTCTGCTTCGGATCAATCTACTAGTCCATAGGAAATGGGTCGTGGTCTTCGGGAAAAGTTCCCAAATGTTCTGTATCGAGATTTTGTGACACATACGGTTTTTGCTAATGGTCCATCTTCTGATTCTCCTCCTTCCGATCACTCCTCAGGTACTCCTTGTCCTCTAGCACATTACATAAATTGTGACAATTTTTCTGTAAATTATCATTCTCCTCCTTCCAATCACTCCTCAGCCATAATTAAGGGTAAGGACCCTAAATCATTTAAAGAAGCCATGAAATCCGATGAGTGGCGTCGTTCCATGAAGGATGAGATACGAGGTCTAGAAGACAACGACAAGGCTCAATTTGATTTTCTTCTCTCCAAGTTGGGCATTTTTGAATCTCATGCTCCAACTTGAGGGGGGGTATTGAGATATATTTAGAATATATGATTAAGATATTATGATATATTTAGAATATATGATTAGATGTTATGAGTGGTATGTGATAAGGGAAATATCTTCGGAAGATTTCCTGTTGTTTCCGCAATATATGATTAGATGTTATGAGTGGTATGTGATAAGGGAAATATCTTCGGAAGATTTCCGGCTGTTTCCGCAATATACGATTAGATATTATGAGTGGTATGTGATAAGGGAAATATCTTCGGAAGATTTCCTGCTGTTTTAGATAGAGTCTTGGGAATGTATTATAAATAGGGATGCTGGTGATTAATAAAAATTCAAGCTGAGTTTTGCCAATTCTTCAGATAGTAATATTAACGGTAAGTGGTACTCTTTTTGTAATGATCAAATGTTAACTATAAATTCAAGTTGAATAATAATCTTTATTTGGGTCGATTAATTATTCACTTGTAAGATCTTATAATTGTCACATATTTATCATTACATGTGTAAGTAATTCGGTCAAATACTAACCTTCCTTTAGATTGACTAATATCTGCATGAATACATATACACAAATATCAAATATTCTTTGTGAGCAATTAAAACTAGAGAGGTCACTTGATGACATGTTGATTTAATTAGCTCATTTAGAATGTAAGATAGCCATAATTAATTTACAAAGAGACACCAAAAGTTTGAATTTTTTTAACAAAAGACAAAGTGTCACTTAAAGTGATAATCTATATCCATTCCACATTTCAAAGTAATCTCTGAAAACCTCATTAAGATACGCAACTAGTGGGTTGCACCTAATATTGTGAATAACTTATAGATCTATTGAATATAAAGATTATAGCTAGATTTACAGACTTCTAGTATGATGTATTAAGCAACTGTAGCATGTATACGCATATTTTAACTCATTCTATTTTTTCTTCTCTTCATCCTTTGTCAACCATCTTGAAAATTAAAGCAAATGATGTAATGCCTAATTAAGTGTGGATCAAAACCAAACAAAATCCATTAATTTCAAAGGTCACTAATATCATCAGCAAAAAAAGGTTGAGTAATCAACAAGTAATAGAGATTGCACTGTGATATAATTTTATTACAAAGCTTTCTATTCATTGGTCCCTACCTTTTAGTCATGAACTATTACAAATTTATCTATAGCCAGATCTCCAAGTTGTGTTAAGAAAACATTAAAATATATTTCCATACTTTATGTGCATTCTATGGTATTATCAAATAAAAGAAAATATATTAGGATAGTATTAATAGGTTGTAACATGGAGCTATACTGTAATTTTTTTTAATGAGGTCGACCGAGAGGATATCGTAAGAGAACACATAAATATGATGATCTTTACCACTAAAATATATAGCCTTGTAACAAAAAAAGTATACAATGATGTAATGATTTATTAATGTATGAATGCGACACTTTAAGTTTACCCATACATGATTGTCGGCAATAAAAAGAAACAATTTATAAGATACTGTTCGCGTCTTTTTTTCTTCAGTTACCATTGATGATGTGTCAATGCATCGGAAGCGGTAACGGTCGTTCTCTAAAAAAATAGCCCGTTAGATGATTTGTTGGAGCTGGAATGTTGGCATCAAATGCGTAAACCCGTTTCAACTCCCCAACGACTCCTACTTCTCCCCCTTCTATACATTAGACCTTTATTACCCCTTCTCTCTAACTACACACCTTTAACCCAACTAATTAAAAAAAATTATCCAACAATCCGAATAGCTATTCAAGTATATTTTTACATTTTCGTATATATTTTCTGTATCTACAATATATATGTTTTAGGATTTTTTTGCATTTTTTTGTAATTTTGAATTTTCAGAATGTCAACTCGAAAGAGTGCACACAATTAGATGTCCGAGATTACATAAATACTGCTAAAACGTGCTAGCGTATGCTGCCTGTGGTAGTAATAAAAAAAGAGTGCACATAGCTATAGCGGAAAAGTTCAACCGAATCTGTACATTAGGCCGATAGACGAAGTCAAAGTCAGACATAAATACGATAGTGTTAGAAGATAATGGATTAAAATGGAAAGTTTGTGCAACAAAACTGGTATACGTTGGGATATTCAAAGATAAACTGTTTCAGGCATCTAGAATGGTGGACCGATCATGTAAAGGTAGTTTATATATGCGTTCTAGTTTTTTTAATGTTTTTATTAATCTTTTTTTATTTTACTTGTAGGAATTTGGACATACTGTATTGAAATATAGAAGAGGACCGATTGACAATTTGGATTTGATGCAACAATTGTTTTAAGGAACGAATGCAACTGAACAAACATCATATATGCCCTCTGCTAACCAACAACCATCGCAACGACATACTCCTCCCCATATGGAAACCCAGTTTGATAGAACATCGACTTTTGATGGATTTATAATCAGCTAGATGATACCTAGTGTGGATAAATTCCAAATTTGAATTCACCAACCAATCCTCCATTGCAACAAACTCCAAACATTGGTGTAGCTTCTGGTTCACGTAGTAGTGTGAGAGAAGTCGTGAAGGAACCGATGAGAAGCTATGCGAGATCATTGACCGAATGCACGAGAGACGTATGAAAAAAATCTCACACAAATACAGACAGTCCGAACACAGGTAACAACACAAACAACATAGATTCTATATGAAATTCTGCAAACTATGCAAATATGGTCACTTGCCTTTAATGTATTGGAGAAGGAGGTGAAATTGATATTGGTAAAGCATTGATAATTGTTATGCAACCCGATAATAGAGATTTATTGAATGTTCTTACCGATGAGGTAGCAAAAATTTGGTTGTTGTCGGCAATTGTGGAAAAAAGGTTCGCAAAAGAGTACCAATCTTATCTGATACACCAAGGTGATGCCAACAAATAATATTTTCAAAATTTTGTAGTTATGTTGTATTTTCTATGCTTTGCATCGTTGTATTTTTAAGGTATTTTAATTAATTTTAATGTCTTTTGAAATTTTTACTTTTATTTCAATTTAATTAAATGTATGTTACATAATAAAAATAATTAATTAATTAACTATAAATCAATTAAATTAAAAATCACTTTAAAATACTCCGTTCAGATACCCTTTTCAAATCACCAAACATATTTCCCTTTCAACCAACTTCCAAACTCAAATATTCCGCTTAAATTCCCTGCTCAAATATCTCGTTCGCTTCGTAAAGAACGAAACTTAAACCATATCTTGAAAGTTTTCATGATGGCTATTGTACAGTAATTCCTTTTTAATACAAAATGGCGCATTACAACACATAATAGCAGTCATGTGACTTATAAACCTGAAGGTTTGTATATATATTAGTCCAATCAAATCATCAATGCAACATTATTTTAATCCTTAAATAAACCTTTCATATATTTAGCATTGCCAAAAAATTCATGTAGATGAATCCAATTAAACCAATTTAGCTAGAATACCGAAACAATCTAAATTCAAGAATACTAAATCATAAGTACAAATGTGAAGTCTAAATTTATCCATCCTTGTTATCGACGAAATTCATAAACAGTTCAGAAATTGAAAGGTGCTTGCTTTACTTGTTCTTTAGAAGCCTGAATCCATCATTTAACATAAACCTTTACAACTATATGGATCTGTAGCCTTAATTAACAAGTTGAATCCAATAAAAAAAATGATTTTTTTATTTTAAAATATTTGAACACAATTTTAATATTTTCCTTAAATAACAAAATCACAATTTTCTCAGTAAAATAGGTTATGGATGGCTCCGATACCAATTGTTAGGATTTAATACACTTTAGATTTAATTAATTATTAAAGCTTGTATGCAAATAGATCATCCATATTGATTTAATTGAGAATAGATAAAGTAAATAAATAGCAAAAGTCATACATGAATCCTAGTTGCTTATTAAAATAGATGAGAAATTGGTTTGGTCTTCCAAATTGAACATTCTAAAAATCAAAAAAATTGAAGTGAACAACAATTAATAATAAAGTAACAATTATTTGGAAAATTGGAGTAAAAAAAATTGAAGTAATGACAAATTAATTAAAAATAAACAATACTGAAGTAACAATTAGTAAGAAATCATTAAACAAAGGCCTTTCAATTTAATCATTATGATTATAAATTTATAATAAAGTAAACACCTAAAGATAAAGACACATTTCCTAAAGTTCAGACAATTTCGTAATAATACAAAGGTTTTGATTTTTCAACCGGGCTCGGTCGTATTATAAACACCATTAAATTTAGATAATAGAACAATTGGTTGAATTTGGGTACCAGAAAAATTGATTTTTCAACCGGTGGATTAAGATACAGAACTATGCAAATCAATTAAAACAATTCAGTTAAACTGAATATGAGTAATGCTAGTATCTGTATACATGTCAATGCAGCATTAAATATACAAGAGAGCATTATTAATATTCTGTTATATAAAAACATTTTTTTTCTTATTTATATATGAGTTAACTTCTATTTGAACATTTATTTGGCAGTGTCAACTCACGCATTGAGTGCAGCAATGGTGCGCGAGGAAGAGAAGATCCAAAGACCATTATATTACATTAGCAAACATTTCAAAGGCATGGAAAACCATTATCCCAAGTTGGAGAAGTTAGCTTACTGATTACTGATTGCATCAAGGAAGTAGCAACCATACTTTCATGTTCATCCAATTAGAGTGTTAATGGATTAACCTCTCGAGCAAGTACTGCATCTACCCAAGATTACATGATAATTATTAAAATAGAACTATAACGACCCGTATTTTTAACTATTTTAAATTATTAAATTTAGTACGATTATTGAATAAAGGTGGTTAGAAATAAAAATTTAATGACTTATTATTGTAGTTTATGGAATATAATAAAATTTTGAAATAAACAATTTCGAAGATTTTGGCAATAACAGGTATTGGAATGAAATCCTATTTATTTAATGTGTTGTAATTAATAGCTTGGATTGAATAATAATATTAAAGTACTATGAAATGGAAATAGTTGTTTTATTATTTGAATTTGCTTTAAAAGTAAATTTTATAAGTTAAATGACTTATATTTCAATTATAGTGATTTATTGAATAATTAAATTGTTTAAATTTAATTTTGGAAATTATTTGAATAATTGAATTCTTGAATTAATGTGAATGAAAATGGTATCAGAAGTTGATTTAAAATTTATTTAAACAACAAAGAAGATTGTTAAACTTAAAAATGGAATTTAAAGTGATTAAATTAAATTTTGAAAAATCTCGTTTTAATTAACGAGTAAAAATAGCCATTTTGGCCACTGTCTCTGATTTTGACGAAACTAGTTTCATCGGATCCGTAATAGTGAATTATTGTAGGATTTCAAGTTTCGTAGCGATCGGACTTGTCGTTCGGCCGTGCAAGCTTGAAACGCGTAGAAATTAATTTCAGAATTTAATTAAAATAATTCGATTTAAAAAGCTATCTTCTGCATATGATCGAATAAGGCCTCAAAACTAGCTCCATTGTATTCGGAATGGGGGTAAAACATCATGAACGCCAGGCGGCACGCGTCATTTGGAGTTCAGAATTTTCGTGGGCATTTGGTTAGATATTTTCAAATTGAATAATATATCTATTTATTCAATACTTGTACGCATCAAGCCACCCCCTATTGCCTATCTAGTACGCTTTCCCCTCCCCTCTTTTCGAATCGTAGATTTATAAAAAAAAAAGAGAACCGCCGATTGAAAAAAAAATCCATTCACAGAACGATCGAAAAAAAATATATAGCGATGAAGTCGAGTTTGCCTGGACACGATTGGATCTGCTCGCGTGTGATGGAGAGTCTATTCGAGCATGACAACGAGGTTGGAAATCGCGCACGCACGCGTGCTTGTGGCACGTGGCAATGGGCCGGAGCGCCATCGGCCGTGGTGGGGGCGCAAGGAAGCGGCGACGACAGTGGATTTAGGGTTTCGGTCAAGAGATGTGGCGCACGTTCATTGGTTGGGTCGCGATATTTGGTTCCGTGTACTGATGGGTAGTCGAGAGCAACAAACACGTAGATGGAAGATAGGGTTAGCGACTTTACAACATGATTATGGTATGGTAATTAGTGTTAATTACAAATTAATGAAGTAAATTTTAAAATAATTATTCTGAATTGTTAATTAAATCGTAACTCTCTTGTACGAGGTCCATTTCGCGTGAAACAAGTTGCTGAGGATTCGTATCGATGTTGTCTACTATATGGGATCGAGATGGATTTTATTTGAAGTTGAAAATATTTTCAGTTTCAAATAAAGGTGAGTGTTTTATACGCTCATAATTGACTAAATAATTTTTTTTATGTTAGTTAAATTAATGTCGTAAAGTAATGTAATTGCATTGGCTGATTTTTGATAAATTAATTGACATTTGATTGATATATGAATTGAATTGATAAGGATTTAAATTGACGGTTAAATTTGAAATTTATTCGCCAGTAAAATACCTGATATTGATAACTATGTAATTGTTGTGAATTATTGGCTGATTTGGGTGTTGATTGAAATTGAATGTTATTGGTTAATATATTGGATGGTTGGATGTTTATTTATTTTATATATATCCCGTTATCACCCTAAATATCATTTGGCAGTATATAATTGTTATTTGAATTATTTCAAATAAATTAGGAAATAGGTTGAAATGATTATACCTATGACATTTATTTTGGGTTGAAATAATATATATCCATCCTTGAATTAAAATTGAAATAATTGATTCACTTGGCCATAGGAGAGAGAATTATATACGGACACCGGATTGGTTAAATTAAATGATTTTAAAATTTTGATTTGAAATTATTTAAATGATTTGATTTTAAGAAATAAAAATTGAATTTATGCAAATCGAATTATTTTCGAACCTGAGCTCGAAATGTTGAAATTTAAATTTGATAACAGAAATTGTTTAAATAATCGAAGTTGAGATTTTGAAGTTATAATCGAAATATGATTTGAATTTCAGAAATTGATTTGTTTTAAAAGATTGGAATTTTATTCGAACTTTGAATATTGCTAAATAAAAGTAACATAAAACGATATTTCAAAATTGAGCTCGGGATTGAATTATAATTGAAGATTTGGATTTTAAATTGAATATTAAAGGTTAATTTGATTTAAGTGATTTGAATCGATATTTTAAAAATCGAACTCGAAATTGATATAAATCGAAATGGTCTAAATTTGAGAATTGAGTTGAAATTTAATCATTGAATTGGATAGTTGAAATTGAAATTAATTTGGAATTGAAATTGAAATTAAATTGGGATTGGATTGAAATTTATTCAAGTTGGAACTGAAATTGAAATCAATTGGAATTGAATTAATTCGAAATCGAATTTATTTGAATTGAAATTGGAATCGAAGTAAAATTCGACTTGAAATCGAAATTGAACCGATTAAATCGAAATGGAAATTGAAATTGATTTGAATTGGAAAATTTGGAATTGTATCAGTTTGACTTTGAAACTATTTTCAAATAAATTATACTAATATAAACGGTTTAAATCTATCTTCTTAAATATTCGAATTATTTTGATTTTCCAAACTATATTATTAAAAAAACTATTTTCAACACTTAAACTATTTTCTATTAAACTATTTTAACTATTTTAAAACTATTTAAACTATTTTCTAAAATTCAAACTGGTCAAAGGGTGGAATGTTTATATTTAAATCTTGGGTTTAAGTGCGAAATGGGTTAAAGTGAAGTTATAACCTAAATTGTAATTCGAATCAAATTTTGAAGTGAAATCGATATATCGAACTGAATTGACATTTTGAAGTAAAAATATGATTTTTGAAGCGAATATGGTAATTTTGAAGTGAAATTGATTTTGAAGCGAATATGATATTTTGATATCAAGGATGAATTGTTTTCGAATTGTAAAAGTACCAATCGGTGTGTAAAACGATGTTTGGTTGTTAAAGAGACCAGAGCCTCTTATTGGCATACTCTCTCTCAATATTGGAACCACTTTAACAACTGTGTACGCAATGGATGATATCCCAAATGTAGTGGTTGAATTGGCGAACGTTTACTGGAATGAAGTAAGAGAACGATGATGGATAGCCTTGACACTTGTGTCATAATTAAATGACTAAAACAGGAGCCTATGTCTGGCCAATGAGGTTAGCTACCTACGACGTTGATCCCTCGTATTACTATTGTGATTTGGTACTCGATGGGTGCATCCTTTTGTTTGGAATGATAGTCGCGGCCGGCCACGTATGGGTTACGACCAGACAGAAAGGGTAAACTGGTAGAATCCTACCTTGGGCATTGCCTCATGTGCCTTGTCATACTTATCCTTATACGAGCCCATTACGACTTTGGTTTAGTATGGTACCTATAGGGGACTCATTGGCTACCGACGTTACTGGTTGTGTTACAGGATCTGCATAGACTACATGCTATAAAAATGTGTCAAGGTGGATCAATGTAAAGCCTTAACGCTATTTTGATATATATTTTACTAATAGACATTACCTATTTTAGCGTTTACTATTATATATAAATAGTTTAATGGATCCTTGGGAGATGGAAAATCACGTAACATCTCTTAAGTTATTGCATGCACATTATACACTGGATAGAAGATGTGAAACCCCGTAAACATCTCTGACGCCACGACACTCATGTTATACTCAATATCGATTTAACTCACATAAGAGTATTTTAGTCCTGACTCGAGTGTTGTCTTTTCGTTATACTCAAGTCAGTCCTGAGTTTTTCAGCGTATTAAAGATTATTTTCTAGAGGTGAAGACGAAGATTTGGTATATTATTATTATTATTTTATTCTTGCACCTTGTTTTCTGATGCATTATTTATTTATCCTTGTTGTATATATAGCTCTGATAAATGTAGTATAGATTATAGTCAAATGTAATATAAACAACTTCATGAACTGCTTATTTGATTATTATATTTTATCATTCTGCTGTGAAATTCTGTGTTTGCTTTCTTCTTCTTTCCTTATTTTTCTTAATTATTCCCATTAATTATCTACGTTCTGGATTATTTAAGTTGGACATGTATGGATTATTGTCGATTTAAACCTTCCAAAATGTGGATCATCACAGTTGGTATCAGAGCTTGGTTTAGCAATAACCTTGGCTTTGTGGGGTTTGACTCATTAGAGATAGGGTAGTAATACCCTAGAATGAGTCTGTTTGAATGTATATATATGAGAGAGCGTACTTGTTAGTGTTATAAAATCTTTTATATTGTGATTACTTATCCGTTGAGTTGTTTATGAATTCTGGTCGATGCGTGGGACGCCATGTTATCGATAGGGATTTCTAAACACTTAAATCAGGAAAGTCGACATAATATTGTTTTTAAATAGGGTAAATGAAATAATTTTACCTAAATTATATTATATATATAAAATGATAATTTTTAATGAATGATAGTTGTTAGGAGATGATAATACTTAATTATCATCGATTATTGGTTGAATTAAAATAAAACGAATACTTTGTGAATTTCATTTTATGAAGCGTTTGATAATTATATTGAATTAAAATCTAATTATAATAAGAATTGTTTGAAATAACAAAATTTTAAATTAACGAAATATTTTCATAATGAAGTAATGAAATTGTATGAGTATATTTAAATATAGCTTATAAATAGAAGAGATTTAAAAGCTAAGAATTTTATAATTTACCCTGTCGATTTTTCAAAATTGTTTTCGAAGCCTTCAAAATTAGTATTAATATTATTTGAAAGATTTTTGACTAGAAAAATATTTCGAAAAGATATTTGAAGAAAATAAAAGCATTAAACTCGCCTTGGTCGCTGGGAAATAATTCTGGGGATGACTGCAGCATCGCCAGTATTCATTTTCGAGTTTCTAAGTGAGAATTGCTACCAAAAGAAATTTATTTTCGATTAAAAAAAATTTTGATTGTGGGGAAAAAATATTCTAAGTATGATTTAATAAATATATGAAAATAGTATGGATAAAAATAAGTTTATAACTTATAGATTTGAACAGGAAAGTAAAAAAATTAAAATTTAAAATTGTTAAATATTTTTGATTAAGCAAATAAAACAAAATTTGAATTTTAAATTTGAAATAAAAGAATTAACTTAAGAAATGTGAAAAAAAAGAGTTAGTGAAATAAAGTAAATAAAATGAAGTTTAACTCAAGAAGCTTAAATAAAAATGAATTGTATTTGAAATGAATCGGATAAAATAATAAAATGAAATTTTAAGTGAATAAGTTTGTATAGCTTATAAAATATGAGAAATATTAAGTTAAAAAAAACAAATTTAAATTTGTTGAATGTGATGATAAGAAAAGAAAAAGTTTAACTTAAATAAAATTTAAATTAAGTTGTTATAAGAAAATGTATAAACTTTGTTAATGTTCTAAGCAAGTAAAAAAATGATAAATAAATTCATATCTTTGTAAATTGATTGAAAAACAAAAGTAAATTTGCAAAAAGGTGTTTGAAATATAATTATAACATTCTGAAATGATTATTAATTGAAATAAAACAAACTTAAGGAAATAAGTTAATAAGATGAGTATATGAATGAAAGTTAACTTAAGAAAAGTCAAATAAAATTTATTTTGAAATAAAATGAACTTGGGTTATGAAACAAAATTTTTAACTTAAGCAAAGTTAAATGAAATGAATACATGAAATATGTTAATGAAAGGAATGGATGAAATGAGTCAAACAAAGTCGAATTTAATTTGGAATAAAGATGAACTTAAGTTGTGAGATGAATTGAATGTAAGTAAGAATAAATGGAAGTAACTGAACTAAAGTAAAAATGATATTAATTGTGATTTAAATTAACAATGAACTTGAGTTATAAAATGAAATTTTTTATTATTAATGATTGAGAAAAAAAATTAATTGAAAGAACCGATGAAGTAATTTAGTAAATTGAATATGGTTTGAAATGTTGTTGATGAATTAAAAAAACTTAAGTTAGGAAGTAATAATAAAAATGAGTTGTATAGCATAAATTGCTCATATTAAACTTAAGTAAAATTTTGGAATGGTTGCTTGGGTAAATTGTATTGAATGAGATATGCTAAGCAAATGAATATGAATAAAAGAATACAAATGAATGGGATGAAAATTCATTAGATGATAAATAAAATGAATGTTATTAAAGTAAATACTAATCAATTGAAAGTAAATTGATTGAATGTAAATACATTGAATTGTAATCAATCAAATGTGAATGCAATGAATATTGGTTGATTGAATAAAAATAGATTGAAACCAAATTAGTTGAATGTAAATCAATTAAAAGCGAATGAATTGAATATAAATCCATTTTATGATAACGAAATGAATATTAATAGGTGAATGTTAATCAATTAAGAAGTAAATAAAGTGAATGCAAATAAATTGGGTGTGAATGTAAATTAATTGAAACTGAGTCAATTAAAATGTTAATGAAATGAATGTTAATAGAAATGGAAGTGTATGAATTGAAATGTTGACATTGAATAATAGTATGGTTATGAATAAAACTTGCATGAATATGGTTATTTGGATGTTTCTTTTATTGCATGGCTATGTTTGCTCATATAGGTGTTGTATAGTTATGCTATATATTGGTTTCTCTTTCCATATACATATTCTCATCTATTATTGAGTGTTTAGTAGGTATAGAAGGGCATGTGCTAGCTTTTGGAGCTCGTTTGCGCGTATTTTGTTTTTGCTTGCTTAATACGAGCGAACTCACTCGTATTATTAATAATAAAGTACATATCTTGAATCACATACCTCGCTTTTATATATTTTTCCTACGGGATGCCTCATCATTGAGATGAGATGTAACAACCCTGTTTATTAATTACTCAATTAATTACGATTTATTTTGGTTAATTAATATTTATTGGGATTTTGTAATATAAATTGTGAAATTAAATTTTTTTTTGAATAATTGATATGATTATCAAATTTTTAGCATTCGATAATTGAAATAAATAATTAGTAAGAAAATAAAGTTTGAATTGGTCAAAAATTGATTTATTTTGATTATCAAATATAATAGGATAAAATCAATAACTTGTGAATTTGTAAAAATGAAGTTTTACAATTGTATTCTTGTTTCATATTTTTAAGTATCAATAGAGTGTTTAATAAGGGCTAAATAGATAAATAGCTTTACTTTGATTAGTTGAATTCAATTAATTAGTGTAGGAGATAAGTAAAAGACAAATATTTAAATTTTATTTATATTGTTGGGCCTTAAGGAATTACAAGCCCATAGCCCTAACTTAAGCCAACATAAAAGCTTCTTATGTAATTTTCTCACTCAGAGAGAAAAAAATAAACGTTTCCTGTACATTGCACAACTCAAAAAGGGGAAAAAAGCTAGGGTTCTTTTTTCCTTTCAAGAAAAAAATCAAAATCCTTCAAAGCAAGTGTTCTACAAAGCTAATAAAATAGGGAATTTTAGAAGTTGCTGGAAATCAAACTCAAGGATGGATCAAAATATCTAGCAAGGAGAAATCGGATTTGTGGTGAGTTAATCCTCACACAACCTATCTTTGAAAATCTAATTTCATGCTTTGTAGAATTTGCGATTTGAATGATGGCTGATTCTGGAATTAGGTGGTTATCTGTCTGTTACTAAGTGATATGAAATCAATGCTTCTATGTCACTTGGTTGTTTAATAAAACTTGATAAATTTTTTGCTTGCAATGTTTAGTATATATTTTTCAGTATTTCTGCCTTGGCATATTGTTCATGTGCCTGTTGCTTTTGGCTTTCGTCCATTCTTATTGTTCGCCTCCTTGAAAGTCACGCACCCTACTGCCTAGCTTGCCTTGACTTGTCAACCTGTGCTTAGTCTTGTTGTTTAAAGAATGGTCATCCTTGCTTTTTGCACTATTTTCTCAGGTGCTTATTGTTTTGATAATTAGACAAGCTTAATGCCACATTGCAATTGAACACATTTTTTAGATCTAAATGTAAATTCCCACTTTGTAAATAGTAGCACCTATTGTTACTTTAATTTTGTACAACCTTGCCTTTTCTTTAGTTTCATACGTCCTTGACATGAGAATTTATTTGTAGGCTATTAATTATATCTTTGTAACAACCCGTAAATTTCGACAATTAAATTTGTTAATTAATTAAGTTTTTTTGTAATTAAATTTAGTAGGAAAAAAAACTTATAAATTCATATTGAAATGAACGCTAAAATAAAATATAAAAATGGTAATTAAAACCTATTTATTTGTAATTTGAATTAAATTCTAATAAATGGAGTAGTGAAAGGTTTATACCTGGATATAAATTGAATATGAGAAATTAGAGGTAAGTATTGAATTGATTATGCCATAACAACATGGTTAACAGTAATTGGATGTAAATTAAGGAAATACGTTATTGCAAGTTAATAAGTAATGAGCGTGAATGAACATTTCCAATTTAATATAATGATTCAAATGTTATGACTTAGTTTTAAAGGGAATATAGTATAAACAAATGCAATTAGTATATTTATAATATATTGATTTATTTGTAACTGAATGTAAATTAATGAAATTTTGTTAATTGTAAGTTAATCTAGCGCAATCCAAATAAATTGAAATAACCGTAAGGTCATAATTTGTTGTATCTAGTAAATTTGGAAATTTATTTCCAATAAATGTAATAAGTATTTGAAACATATATTGTTTTCATAAGATAGTATAAAGGAATGTAAACATTGGAGTTAACTAAGGAAATTAAATTATAATAAATGGTCATTTAATAAAACCAATGTTTTGGGAGTAATTACAATAGTGGTTTGAAATATGTATAAACTTTGATTTGAAAATCAAGCGGATTTAAAATGAAATTTGGTATTACATTTATGAGTTTAAATGTTATTTTGTGTAAAGGAATAAACGATGGAATAAAAGAATGCATCAAGATATAACCAATGCTAATTTAAAGTTAAATTTTTGTGGATTGAATGAAATAGGATTTGTATAGATGTTAAGACTAGGCCATAAATCAAATGTAAGGAAACAAACCGTAAAGATTGAATTTATTTAATGAATTTATATGTTTGAATAGGGATTGAATGTAATTTTATGTACTAAGGTTGATACAAGTGATAAGTAACTTAATTTATGCAATACCTATTACTTGGAAACAAATTTGTAAAGTGTAATTGATTGAAATCTGTAAAATGGAAATGAATTCAAAGTTACAATTAATTGATGGAATAATAGGGCATAAACTGTAATTTGATAATTCAATGTTAATTATACCCATATAAGGTCAATTTATTGAATAGCAAGATTTTAAATCAGTAACCGAATATATTGAGATTTCAATTTATAATTAATAACATTTAATGTGAAGTCAATTATAATTAATTGGCTTAATTTGTGCAGATAGGGTAGTTTTGATTTGTCATTAAAGTTTGTAAATTCTATAAGATGCAACCAATGTTAATTTTATTTATTTATAATCTGACGACTGGTTGATTTAAGAAGTGAAAGCCAAGATTTATTTATTTGAAATTTGAAATTCAATAAGTAGATTAATTGCAAATAAGTAGAATTTAATATTAAAATATTACGTTAATGGAAATTAAGAGTAAATTTGAGGATATAATGCAACACTAATTAATTGAAACTAATGTGAGATTTAAATTGATCGAAATTAGGAAATTGTTGTAACTTGGGTCTGTAAACAATAAACTCTTAAATGTAGTTAAAAGTAAACGGTGATGATATGTGTTGCCCGTTTATTAAGTCTATTAATTGAAATGAGAAATCAAATGTTATTAAATATAAACAAAAGTTACATGAATACAATGTTTGGGAGGGTTGGATTAGAATACATTAAGAAATAGAAATTGAATTTAGAATCTATTGCAATAAATGAAATAGAAGTAATTTGTTGCATTTGGAAATAAATTATAATAAGTAGATAAGTGTAAGGGTGGTATAATTAAAGGAATTTGTATATAATTTATAGTGATTAAATGGAATTCCAGTTTGTTGAAATAAGGAAATTGTACACTTGGTAATAAATTTAATATAAGAAAGACAAACATAAATATTTAATTTATCAATGAATTAATAGTAGTAAATAGTAACTGAATAAAATGGAATTTCAAAATGTGTATGTGGTCCCTTCATTTCTTTTTTCGCATGTACGTTTTAAAATAGTTATCTCATTATTTATATCTCGTCCGTTCATTCTATTTTTAGCTTTGCCTATAAATAACCCGTTATAAACCCTAGCTACTCCTTATTTTCATTTGTTTGTGCATACATCTCCTTCTCAACTCTTCATTCCAATGGCAGAAAAAAACCTAATTACCAAAATTCCAAAACCTAATTTCAATTCTAAAAAAAAAAATCGAATCTGCATCGACTTCGGGTCGTGCTTCGGGTTTCAAAGGGAAAAACCCTAGAGCCACTTCGGGTCACGAAGAAAATGACTCGGGTCTCCGGGTCGTTTTGGCAAAAACTCGGAGCAAGCACCGGGGATTTGAGGCGGCGGACCGAGTTGAACTTGAAGTCGATCCAGGACCAGAATTTTCCAATCTTCAAATCATCATAACTTTTGCATACGGACTCGGATTTGGACGCGGTTTGTTTTGCTGGGATCGTATCGAAATTCCGGACACTTTGATGCTGGTTTGGATGAATTTAGAGACTGTTCAAATTTTGGGTTTAAATTGGATTTAAATTCAATTTAAATCCAAAGGTGAGTGTTTTAACCCACTCACAACTTCTAAGATTTCTTATGTTTGTTAAATTAATTTTTGATGTGATTAAAATTTATCTATGATTGTTTGGGCATATATTTAATCATCATCTCAGTTAGATAACATTAGTTAAATTTAATTGTTATTTAATTTTATTATTGCATATAATTTGCCAGTTAAATTTATTTATTATTGCATATAAACTGCCAGTTGAACAGTTATTAATTTTTACTGAATATAAACTATTTGTTGATGCCTGTTATATTTTATATGCTTTATATTGATGTTTTGTTTAAATTGGATGATGATTGTAATAAATGGTTGTTTATTGATATTTGGATGAATGGATGCTATATTTTATATTGTATAAACCGCAAGTTATTATGCATTTTCATTTCATTTGGGATTGCGGGTTGGAATGATATATAACCGTAAACTTTTATTTTTAAATTACGGATTGAAATGATAAATATCCGTATCACTTGACCATAGGATAGAAAATTATATACAGGCACCATGGTCTATATATAAAATATTTTAAAGTGAATTTCTATGGTTTGGAAAGAAATATAAGGTTTAATAAATATTAAATTTTGATATTATATAAATATTATTTTATATATGGTTAAATTCTAAAATTTAAGCTATGTATAACTTGATGATGTTTTAAGTTTGATTTACGAATATTTCAAGTTTGAGCTTTATTTAAGTGATATTGAATTTATTAAATAAATATTTCTAAACTAAATAATAGTAAATTGAATTAAGGTATATATAAGATTATCAGATTTGGTTGGGAATTTTGGAATATTTAAAGACTTGAAATATATCAAAATTGAAATGTTTTTATTGGAATTAAGGTATTATTGTTTTCAAAGTATTGGTTTTCGAAATTGTTATAACTTTGAAAGTAATATGGTTTGAAAAATGAATTTATTTGAAATGGAATTTATTTAAGAATTATCTGTGAATATATTGATTGAAAACCTATTGAAATTGAAAATTTAGAATATGACTTCAAAAATGTGGTTTGGGTTTAAGATGATTTAAAAGAATATTTCAAGTTTATATAAATTAAAGAAAGATTAGTGATTGGAAATTGGGTTTTATTTATATAAGATATTATTGAATTGTTTTGGAAATGGAAATGATATATTATTGAGTTGGTTTTGAATGGCAATAATATTTTGGTTTTAAAGTATATACTATTTTGAAGTAAAGGATATGGTTTTGAAATGGCAAAAAAATATTTTGGTTTTAAAGTATATACTATTTTGAAGTTAAGGATATGGTTTGAAATGGCAATAATATTTTGGTCTTTGAAGTATATACTATTTTGAAATAAAGAATATGTTTTGAAAGGGAAATGATTGTGTTTTTTTTAAAGTATATATATATATATATATATATATATATTTAAATGACCACGATGTTATAATAACGTTTGGTTGTTAAAGAGACCGGGATCGGATATGGACATACTCTCTGTCGATACCGAAAACCACTTTGACAACTGTGTACGCGGTGGAGTTTCCAGAATGAAGTAGGATGGTGGCGACGATCCTAAGGTATATACGTGGACCCAACTCCCGTGAGTTGGCATAAGGTGGCTAAAACAGGAGCGATTGACGGACCAAGGAGGTAGCACCTTTGATCGGACACACTTCTTCGATACCATTCTATTACTTGTGATTTTATTTGGTGCGCACCCTCGATTTGGGAGTGTTGTTCGAGGTGGGCGGTAGTGGCTGCTATGCGTCACCACCAGTCCGGATGCTTAATTGGTATATCTACCCTGGCATTGCCTAGTTGTGCCATGTCACCTACCATAGCGAGCTTTACTACGAGTTGTGATTTCTCCCGTAGCCTGTGGAGTATCGAGGGTAGCCCCCATTTTGGGAGTATGCTAATACTGGATAGACTACTGGGACTATTACATGTTAAGGTGGAAAATGTAAAGCCTTAATGCTATTTAAAAGTATGTTTATTTTATATTAGACATTATTATAATAGCAAATATTACTACATAGTAAATAGTTTAACGGATCCTTAGGGGATGTGAATCCCGAGCATCTCTTAAGTTACTGCACTCATGTTAGACACTGGATATGAGATGTCAAATCCTGTAAACATCTCTGACGCCGTTCCACTCATATATTTATCATTGATTTAACTTACATAAGATCTTTTAGTTCTGACTCGAGTGTTTTCTCTTTTCAATTCGCTCGGGTCAGCCTGAGCATTTCAGGATTTGAAGGTCCTATGTCTGAAGGACGAAGACGAAGATTTTATTACTACTATTTATTATATTCCACTACACCATTGTATTCCGCTGCATTAATTATCATTCTCTGGTATGTGTAACTCTGATATGTATTGTATAAGTATAATAAAATGTTTTGTAAAACAGCTTCATGAACTGTTATTTGGTTTTTATATTTTATCGTTCCGCTGCAAGATTCTATTTTGTTTTTTTATTTCTCCACTTTTTCTTATTTACCCCATAACAATCCGCTCTTCTGTATGGTTTAAGTTGGCACGTGTGTCTGCCTAAGCGTACAAAAAGGTAGGATGTTACAATCTTGCTTTGTACTATTGTCATGAATATACACACATTCCCATGCCTGATGCATTGAAAAGAATTATTTTCTATGCCTTGTCCACTTGAATTTGTACACACTTTTGGCATGTTTGTGTTGATTTCTTTGTATGCTTTTAGTATTCATGCCTTTGTTTTGCTTTGTTAGCTACCATCTTTCGCCAACATATAGGAGTTTCGAAATTTGTAGGCCTTGTATGTATAAATATCTATATTTATATATGTATATATATAAATTGTTACCATAGTGCATGTTTTAAACTAACAACCTGACATCTATTGCTTTGACTTATTATAAGTTTTACTTAGCATCCTATAATTCTTAAATACATAAAGTAACTGTTGTTGGTTTTATGTGTTATATGACTAAGTTCATATAAGGGTCTGGCACATTTTAGATTTGAAGTTCTAATCTAGTTAATACTTAATAGCCAATATATTTGCATATTCTAAAACCTTGTTGTGTAATAAAATAGTTTCTATGCATATCACTAGTTAGATTATGGTATATATTGGTTTCAAAATTAACATGCTTATATTAAAAGACCTGACGCATGCATGTTCCTTTTTATGCTTTGATACACATAATCTCTATGCCTATGTCTGTATTAAAGACCGGTCACTTTCTTTTATGGCATAGGCTTATGTATATAAACTACTCTGTCATCTTATTTCATTATATATAATAACTTTGTAAGTGAAAATCTAATGCATTTTTATTTTGAAAAGATTGCCTGATTTTATATATATAGTTTCCAATCCCTTAGTCTAGTGTATATATTGCATGCATATATTTATAAAACTGATTTTAAAACAAAAGTTTTTAAAAAGCTAGAGTAAATATAGTACCATATATGTAAATTGACATTTGATTGATGTTTGAATTGAATTGATAAGGATTTAAATTGACGGTTAAATTTGAAATTGAAATTTATTCGCCGGTAAAATACCTAATATTGATAGCTATGTAATTGTTGTGAATTATGGCTGATTTGGATGTTGATTGAAATTGAATGCTATTGGTTGATATATTGGATGGTTGGACGTTTATTTATTTATATATATCCCATTATCACCTTGAATATCATTTGGCTGTATACAATTGTTATTTGAATTATTTCGAATAAGTTAGGAAATAGGTTGAAATGATATATACCTATGACATATATTTTGGGTTGAAATGATATATATCCATCCCTGAATTAAAATTGAAATAATTGATTCATTTGGCCATAGGATGGAGAATTATTTACGGACACCGGATTGGTTAAATTAAATGATTTTAAAATTTTGATTTGAAATTATTTAAATGATTTGATTTTAAGAAATAAAAACTGAATTTAAGGAAATCGAATTATTTTCGAACTTGAGCTCGAAATGTTGAAATTTAAATTTGATAACAGGAATTGTTTAAATAATTGAAGTTGAGATTCTGAAGTTATAATCGAAATATGATTTGAATTTCAGAAATTGATTTGTTTTAAAAGATTGGACTTTTATTTGAACTTTGAATATTGCTAAGTAAAAGTAATATAAAATGATATTTCAAAATTAAGCTGGAATTGAATTATATTTGAAGATTCGGATTTTAAATTGAATATTGAAGGTTAATTTGAGTTAAGTGATTTGAATCGATATTTGAAAAATCGAACTCGAAATTGATATAAATCGAAATGGTTTAAATTTGAGAATTGAGTTGAAATTTAATCATTGAATCGGATAGTTGAAACAGGAAATTATTGTCAAGGACAAAATTTCTCAGCATTTTAGCCTTAAGGACAGACCTTCAGTATTTTAGTCTGAAGGATAACTTTCTTTAGGTATCAGTTTTTAGTTATCGGTAGCAGTTTTTAGATATCAGTTTTTAGTTCAGTAGTAGTTTTGGAAAAATGTTTGTCCTTACGAATAATTTTGGAAGAATGTTTGTCCTTATGAATAATTTTTAGGAGAATGTTTGTCCTTGTGGTTAAAATATTGAGGTCGTGTCCTTGAGGCTAAAAAAATACAAATTTTTGTCCTTTAAATTAATCCCCCCTAGTTGGAATTGAAATTAATTTGGAATTGAAATTGAAATTAAACTAGGATTGGATTGAAATTTATTCAAGTTGGAATTGAAATTGAAATCAATTGGAATTGAAAGCGTAATTGAATTAATTCGAAATCGAAATCAAATTTATTTGAATTGAAATTGGAATTGAAGTAAAATTTGACTTGAAATCGGAATTGAATCGATTAAATCGAAATGGAAATTGAAATTGATTTGAATTGGAAAATTTGGAATTGAATCAATTTTACTTCGAAACTATTTTCAAATAAATTATTTTAATATAAACGGTTTAAATCTATTTTCTTAAATATTTGAATTTTTTTGATTTTCCAAACTATTTTATATAAAAAAACTATTTTCAACACTCAAACTATTTTCTATTTAAAATATTTTAACTATTTAACTATTTTAAAGCTATTTAAACTATTTTCTAAAAATTCAAACTGGTCAAAGGGTGGAATGTTTATATTTAAATCTTGGATTTAAGTGCGAAATGGGTTAAAGTGAAGTTATAACCTAAATTGTAATTCGAATCAAATTTTGAACTGAAATCGATATATCGAACTGAATTGACATTTTGAAGTAAAAATATGATTTTTGAAGCGAATATGGTAATTTCGAAGTGAAATTGATTTTGAAGCGAATATGATATTTTGATATCAAGGATGAATTGTTTTCGAATTGTAAAAGTACCAACCGGTGTGTAAAACGACATTTGGTTGTTAAAGAGACCAGGGCCTCTTGTTGGCATACTCTCTATCAATTTTGGAACCACTTTAACAACTGTGTATGCGGTGGATGATGTAACAACCCGCATACTTTACGATAATATATTTAAACGTTTTATTTTAATATAGTATCGTTAGTCAGATTAAAGTCCGAAATCCTACTTTCTGTAAACAGTCGAATTGGGACTCGAGACTACTTCCATCGAGTCCAAAATGGCGTTTACAACTTTTTTGAGTATAAACATCGATATGTTTGGAGTTGAGTAGAATTTTGCTATTTTTCTATTTTGGGCTTTGGGTTTGGGTTTCAGCCCACTAACCCAACATAATACCCTAACTCCTTCTCCAACTCCTCTTCATTCATTTTCATTTCCTAACACTTTCAAGCTAAAAGAAAAATGGGGGAAAGAAAGGGAAATTAGAATTCCTAAACCCTAGATTACTAGGAAATTCTAGATTCAAGCTCCAAAATCAAAGAGAAGCTTAGGTAAGCATCCTCTTCATCTTCTCCATCTCAATCTCTCTCCAATTTTCAGAAATTCCTAAATCCTAAATTAGGAAATATTTATTTATGAGCTTAGATTGGAGCTTCTAGAGGTGTTGTTGAAGAGTGGTTGATCTTTGCTTGTTTTAGAGCTTCTCATTTCTATATTTGGGTTTAAAGGTGAGTTTTTGAACTCACATCTATGTTTATAGTTTTCATTATTGTTAGGTATGAATTCCTAACATCTATTCATGTTCATTTGCTTTTGATTTGAATTGATTTGGTGAATTTTCCAAATTTTGGTGTTTTGAAGTAAAAATCTTTAAAGATCCTATCTTGGATATTTGGACGTGTTATTTGGGGTGTATCGAAGAGCCTATAGGACTGGGTTGTCGCTTAGCATAAATCCCTAGCCTCCACCGCTTGTCCGATCGCTCCCGAACCATTTTGGCCTAGGCAAATTGTTGCCCAGAAAAGGCAACCAGACGTCTGGTTGGAAGGTCTAGACGTCTGGTTTGGGCAGTAGATGAAAAAAAAATACGGCAGAAAAGAAAAAAATGGCAGAGACTTGGACCAGACGTCTGGTCCAAGCCTACCAGACGTCTGGTTAGTTTTCAAACGTCTGGTTAGAGTTCAGACGTCTGGTAGGTTTTTGGAATATTTCCAGAACCCAAATTCAGACATCTGGATGAGCCCCCAGACGTTTGGAACTGCCAATTTTGCCAATTTTGGCTGTTTTTGAGTGAATATCCAAATTTTAACCGATTTTTGTTGATCCGGTTAGTTGTTATCACTTATTATCGACTTTGATGACTTCTTTCTTTGGATTTTTGGGAATATCCATTTGATGGATTTGATATCGATTTTTATGGATTTAATTCACATTCTCGTATATGAATTTTTGGTGATTGATTGTTTCTACAATCATTCCTGTGATTTGTCACTTTAAAATACAAAGGTTTCTATACTAGTAGTAAATACTAAAACTCTTTCATTAAAATGATTTCGACACTATTTTAAATATAAAGCTCGCTTTTAAAACCGTTTTCCAATCTATTAGTATGTACAAACCTTTACCTCATTCGTATGAGAAATCTAATTAAACGGCTTAGTAAAACAAGTGGTATGAAACGCTTGCGTTTACTTCGTCGGTTAATTCTTGGACTTGTTCGATTGAACTCTCGTGACAATTTTCGAGTGGAAATCTACAATTTGTTCGTAAATATTTAAGTTAAGCTAGTGGTTATGGGACATGAAGCTAAACTCATTTATTTACTAGCTTAGTGTAATTTACACTTATCGATCATTGATGATCATTTTGTGATTTAGACTAGCGATGTGCGATGTCTCTTTGTTTGTGTGGGGGACTAAACCCCGTTTGTGGAGCTTCAGTTCAAATTGGTGGGGTAGCGACCCATGGTCTTCGGGCCGTTTGTGGACCTTCGGCTCAAACTTGATGGTTAGCGACCATGGAATAGCGTTCCGTTTGTGACACACGTGTTGGTGAGTTTTCATGCTCCCATTTGTGATAGTCCTCCCCCTTTGTGTTTTTCTGGATTTCTAATTGATGATTTCTAGAATTTGTGTTTCACCAATTTTTGTGATTGACATTGATATGTTTGTCAATATTTGTGGTTTGGTGAATAAAATAAAGAATACGACATTCTTTTTGGTGTTTGAGAAAATTTGAGATATTGTATGATTTTTATTGTTATTGAATGTATACTTATCACGGTATGACATTATTGTTATCATACGTTTTTGTCATATCTCTTATCCTATCTTATTTTATATGATATTTATAGCTAGAATGATCCATTTATTATTTTTCTTCTTAAATAATACTCGGGTCAGACCGAGGTATTTCAGGTGCATCTATTTGACTTCTTATCAGGGACCATCATCTGATTTTTGGCTAACTACTTTAGATTAGTAGTTTTTTCTTTTATACATTCAAGATAGAGACTCCTTGATGTATACTTATTCTTTTGTCTAGCACTTGTACCTATTCTTTTATGATGTAGTGGATCTTGTATGACCACTACTTTGATGTACACTTCTATGTGTTATATTCATATCTGTTTTCGCCTTTGTAATATGAATATCTATGACGGATTTGTGTTATGCTTATTTCTATATTTATTTCCGAAGGCCATTTAGCCACTGTGTGGTAGCTTTGAGTTTGTATTTGATATGTCGGATTTCCTCTTAAAACGAAATGTATGTCATACTATCTGACATATCGGTACTCGCACAAAGCAATTACACAGATGGTCGCTCCTGAACAGCCTTATTCTTCATGCTAGTCGACGGCATTACCCAGTAGTGTCCTTGGCTAGTGTGAGTATAGAGGTGGTGCGTCACAGCTTGGTATCAAAGCCAAACTTCGAAACAATGTAGAATAATCTAGCAAGGATCATTGTCCTAAGTCTCTCTTAGGAATCGTGCCTTAGGATTTAATTCGAGTCATAGGACCCATTTTATCATATTTTCTTTTATGATGCCTTGTTTTATCAATCAAGTTTGTTTGATATTCATTCTGAGAATAACCTTTTTCCTCTTCTTTCTTACTTTCTTAAAGAAGAGAAATGGTTAGACCTGGCCGTCCTAGCACCGGTCAATCAAGTGCTACTCCTCAGGATGGTGTATTCATGTCTACCCAACAACTTTTGGATCTTGTAAAGAATGCTCAAGCTGCCGGACCCATTCCTGAGCCTACTCATCCTAAATCCGGGTTTGCACGCTTGTGCAGTGATTATACCAATTTGGGTGGAAGGCCATTCAAGGGTTCCGAAAGCGTTATAAAAGTCCAAGCTTGGCTTAGATCGTGCGACCGCATCTTTTCTTGCATGAATCTTATTAATCTTCATCGAATCCAAGTGGCTTCAAGCATGCTCCAAGAAAGAGCATTAGATTGGTACGAGCTTCTGATTTTAGAAATTATTGAAGCGGATCTTACTTGGGAGCAATTCCGGGAAAGATTCGAGTTAAAATTTGTGCCGGAAGCTGAAAAAGTAACCTTAGCTCGACACTTTATTGACCTTGTTCAAGGTGAATCTTCTGTGATAGATTATGTTGCATCTTTTGAATCTCTCTCTAAATATGGGGTCGAGTATATTAATACCCCATTGAAGAAAAATCAGAGGTTTGTCTATGGGTTGAAGAAGAACCTCAAAAAGCCTTTACTCCTAAAACTGGAAGTTTCTTTTGATCAGCTTGTTGATATCGCTCTTTGACTTGAAGAGGCCGATAAAGAAAGTGATGTTGAAGTTGTGGGTGTCAAACAGAACTTCAACAACAAGAAGAGGCCTAGTAAGTTCAAAGGCCCTTATCCCAACAAGAAAGGGAAGCAAGCAACTTCGGTAGCAAAGACTCCTACCTCTAGTCGTGGAGAGTGCTATAATTGTGGTTCTAAGGACCATTATGCAAATAAGTGTTCGAAGCCCCTCACTTGTCGTTATTGCAAAGGTTCGGGTCATACTATATCTTCACGTTCCAAACTTCAAAGCAAGAAAGAGGGAAAGCTAAATGTTGTGCAAGCCCCTAGTAACACTTCTCTTGGTCAAGGTATTTCTCATTCTGTCCTTGATGGCATTATTATATTTCGTGATCTTCCTATTCGAGTTCCTTTTGATACGGGTGCATCCCACTCTTTTATATCAAAGGAACTTGTTGATACTTTTTCTTTGAATGCTATGTGTTTGATGACTTCACTGAGAATTGCGAATTCGGTTGGTGGATCCGCAACACTCAGTTTATTTGGTAAAGATGTCGAGATTATTTTATGTGATTATGCTTTCCGAGCCTATTTGCATGTTATGCGTTACCTAGATTTCAGAATGATTTTGGGGATGGATTGGCTTAACCGTTATGAAGCCCATATCCTATGTCCTGAGCGGACTATTTATCTTCGACATCCTCAGTCTGTTAAGTAGATTTCTATTGTTCTTAAAAATTCGGATTCCAATTCGGTAGCATCCTTATATTCTCTAAATTCATATGATGACGATAATGATGATGAGGAAGATGTCATTTCCCTCATTCACGCTGTTCGTGAATTTCCTGATATATTTGAGCCCGTTTTAGGATTACCACCTAAGTGAGCAATTGAGTTCAGAATTAATCTAATCCCTGAAGCTCTGCCTATCACTCGTCCTCCTTATCGTATGTCCAATAAGGAAAATGAGGAGATGCGTAAAAAATTATCCGAATTGGAAGCCAAAGAGTTTATTCGCTCTAGTTCCTCTCCATGGGGAGCTTCGGCTATTTTTGTGAAGAAATCCGATGGTACACTTAGGCTTTGCGTTGACTACCGCAAACTTAATGACATCACCATCAAGAATAAATATCCTTTACCTCGGATTGATGATCTGTTCCATCAACTTAGCGGTGCTAGAGTCTTTTCACAGTTAGACTTAGCAACGGGTTTTCATCAGCTCCGAATTGCAGAGGATAGTATTCCTTTTACGTCGTTCCGTACTCGTTATGGATCTTATGAATGGCTTGTTATGCTATTTGGATTAACGAATGCTCCAGCTTATATCGTTGACCTTATGAATCGAGTTTTCAAAGACTTCCTCGATCGATTTATTCTCATCTTTATTGATGATATTCTTGTTTATTCTAAAACCGAGGAAGAGCATGAAAAACACCTTTGGATTGTGTTGGAAACTCTTAGGAGCAACCAATTGAAAGAAAATTTTTCTAAGTGCCACTTTTGGCAATCCCATGTGAAATTTTTGGGACATAACATTTCTAAATCCGGAATTTCCATGGATCCTTCAAAGATTGAAGCGATTCAAAATTGGAAGAGACCGGAGAGTGTGACGGAAATTCGTAGCTTTATCGGATTGGCGGGTTATTACCTCGTTTCATAAAAGACTTTTCTAAAATTTCCGTACCTCTTACTAGTTTGACAAAGAAGGGTGTTAAATACATTTGGTCAGACAAATGTGAAGCTTCATTTCAGAAATTAAAAGAACTCCTTTCCGATGCTCCTATTCTTGTGATTCCCGAGGGGAACCAAGACTTTGTTGTTTATACCGATGCTAGTCGTGTTGGTTTAGCAGCTATTCTCATGCAAAGGGAACATGTTATCGCTTATGCTTCTAGGGAATTAAAGCCTGCCGAGACTAGATATGCCACTCATGATTTAGAGCTCGCGGCTATTGTTTTCGCCCTTAGAATTCGGCATCATTATCTTTTGGGAGAGAAATTTGTTCTCTACATCGATCATAAATCTTTGAAGTATTTATTTTCGCAAAAGGAACTTAATTTGCGTCAACAACGTTGGCTCGAATTCCTTGCATCTTATGATCTTGATATTCTTTATACTCCTGGAAAGGGTTATCGTATTACCGATGCCCTTAGTCGTAAGCAACAAGCGGTTATTTCTATGATGATATCTGAATGGAGTGATCTCGAGACTTTGTCCACTTGTGAGATTCGAGATCGCGAATCTGATTTATGTTCATCTCTTGTTTTATGTAGTCTTGAGGCTCATCCTTCTCTTTTAGACCGCATTCTAGAAGCTCAAAAGTATGATCCCGAATTGGCTCTTCTTAGCCAAAGTTGTAGGGATAAAATTGATATTGAAGGTTTGAAAGACTTTGATATTGATGCTCGTGGCGGTATTCGAAAATTTAGTAGCCTTATCGTGCCAAATATTAGTGATCTTCATAAAGACATTTTAGAAGATTCTCATCGTTCTAAATTTACCATTCATCCCGGTAGTAGTAAAATGTACGTGGATATGAAGCGACTTTATTATTGGGATGGAATGAAATCTGATATTGCTAACTTTATTAAGCGTTGCATGACTTGCAAACTCGTAAAGGCCGAGCATCAAAGGCCCGGTGGGTTATTGCTTTGGACATTCCCGTTTGGAAGTGGGACCAAGTCTCCATGGACTTTATTGACGGTCTTCCCCATTATCGTTCGGGTCATGACAGTTTATGGGTGATTGTCGATAGACTTACAAAATCCGCCCATTTTATTCCCGTTCGGTCCAATCAGACCATACCTCTTTTTGCAAAACTCTATGTTAAAGAAATCGTTAAATTGAATGGAATTCCTACTACTATTGTTAGCGATCATGATCCATTGTTTACTAGTGGATTTCGGAAGGGTCTTCAAAAATCTTTGGGAACGAAGCTTAAGTTTACAACCGCTTATCATCCTCAGTCGGATGGACAAACCGAGCGTGTGAATCAAACTCTTGAAGATCTTCTTCGTGCATGTGTTCTTGATTTTTGTGGAAGTTGGGAAGATCATATTTCTCTTGTTGAGTTTTCCTACAATAATAGCTTCCAATCTAGTATTAGTATGGCACCTTTCGAGGCACTCTAAGAAAGGCCATGCCGATCTCCTTCTTGTTGGCTTGAGGCCGGTGAGAAGCTGGTTTTAGGTCCAGATTTTATTCGTGATGCCACAGAAAAGACTGACCTTATTCGTCATAGGATGAAAGAAGCTCAAAGTAGACAAAAATCCTATGCCGATAACCGAAGAAGGAAATTAGAATTTTCTATGGGAGATTTGGTATTCATTCGTGTTTCACCTATGAAGGGTGTTGTGCGTTTCAGTCGATCGGGAAAGTTAGCACCTCGATATATTGGTCCATTTCCCATCACCGAACGTACTGGTTCCGTGGCTTATTGCCTTTTATTACCGGCTCAATTTTCTGCTATTCATGACGTATTCCACGTCTCTCAACTACGGAAATGCCTTAGAGATATCGATTCTATTCTTGAGCCCGGTGTTATTGAAGAAATTGAAGTTTCGCCTAATTTGACTTATGAGCAACATCCTATTCGTATCATTGCTACGAAGGTTAAATGCCTCCGAAATAAAGATGTTCCTCGTGTGAAAGTTCAATGGTCCTCAAATCCCAAGGATTGCTCTTGGGAATCCAGAAAATTCATCGAATGAACACATCCGGACTTACTCTCTCGTGCTCCTTAAGGTGAACTTCTCATTTTAAAATTTCTTATTTTGTGTTGTTATGCCTTAGTATGGTTGTTACTTTTTATTTTCTTCTTAAGTGTTGCGAGGACGCAATTTCTTTAAGGAGGGGAGTCTGTAACAACCCGCATATTTTACAATAATATATTTAAATGTTTTATTTTAATATAGCATCGTTAGTCGGATTAAAGTCCGAAATTCTACTTTCTGTAAATAGTCGAATTGGGACTCGAGACTACTTCCATTGAGTCCAAAATGGCGTTTACAACTTTTTTGAGTATAAACATTGATTTGTTTGGAGTTGAGTAGAATTTTGCTATTTTTCTATTTTGGGCTTTGGGTTTGGGTTTTAGCCCACTAACCCAACATAATACCCTAACTCCTCCTCCAACTCCTCTTCATTCATTTTCATTTCCTAACACTTTCAAGCTAAAAGAAAAATGGGGGAAAGAAAGGGAAATTAGAATTCCTAAACCCTAGATCACTAGGAAATTCTAGATTCAAGCTCCAAAATCAAAGAGAAGCTTAGGTAAGCATCCTCTTCATCTTATTCATCTCCATCTCTCTCCAATTTTCAGAAATTCCTAAACCCTAACATAGGAAATATTTGCTTATGAGCTTAGATTGGAACTTCTAGAGGTGTTGTTGAAGAGTGGTTGATCTTTGCTTGTTTTAGAGCTTCTCATTTCTATATTTGGGTTTAAAGGTGAGTTTTTTAACTCACATCTATGTCTATAGTTTTCATTGTTGTTAAGTATGAATTCCTAACATCTATTCACATTCATTTGCTTTTGATTTGAATTGATTTGGTGAATTTTCCAAATTTTGGTGTTTTGAAGTCAAAATCTTTAAAGATCATATCTTGGATATTTAGACGTGTTATTTGGGGTGTATCGAAGAGCCTATAGGACTAGGTTGTTGCTTGGGATAAATCCCTAGCCTCCGTTGCTCTTCCGATCGCTCCCGAACCATTTTGGCCATCATTGGCCTAGGCAAATTGTTGCCCAGAAAAGGCAACCAGACGTCTGGTTGGAAGGTCCAGACGTCTGGTTTGGGCAATAGATGAAAAAAAATATACGGTAGAAAAGAAAAAAATGGCAGAGACTTGGACCAAACGTTTAGTCCAAATCTACCAGACATCTAGTTAGTTTTCATACGTCTGGTTAGAGTTCAGACGTCTGGTAGGTTTTTGGAATATTTCCAGAACCCAAATCCAGACGTCTGGATGAACCTCCAGACGTCTGAAACTGCCAATTTTTCCTATTTTGGCTGTTTTTGAGTGAATATCCAAATTTTAACCGATTTTTGTTGATTCGGTTAGTTGTTATCACTTATTATCGACTTTGATGACTTCTTTCTTTGGATTTTTGGGAATATCCATTTGATGGATTTGATATCGATTTTTATGGATTTAATTCACATTCTCGTATGTGAATTTTCGGTGATTGATTGTTTCTACAATCATTTCTGTGATTTATCACTTTAAAATACAAAGGTTTCTATACTAGTTGTAAATACTAAAACTCTTTCATTAAAACGATTTCGACACTATTTTAAATATAAAGCTCGCTTTTAAAACCGTTTTCCAATCTATTAGTATATACAAACCTTTACCTCATTCGTATGAGAAATCTAATTAAACGGCTTAGCAAAACAAGTGGTATGAAACGCTTGCGTTTACTTCGTTGGTTAATTCTTGGACTTGTTCGATTGAACTCTCGTGACAATTTTCGAGTGAAAATCTACAATTTGTTCGTAAATATTTAAGTTAAGCTAGTGGTTATGGGACATGAAGCTAAACTCATTTATTTACTAGCTTAGTGTTACACTTATCGATCATTGATGATCATTTTGTGATTTAAATTAGCGATGTGCGATGTCTCTTTGTTTGTGTGGGAGACTAAATCCCGTTTGTGGAGCTTCGGTTCAAATTGGTGGGGTAGCGACCCATGGTCTTCGGGCCGTTTGTGGACCTTTGGCTCAAACTTGATGGTTAGCGACCATGGAATAGCGTTCCGTTTGTGACACACGTGTTGGTGAGTTTTCATGCTCCCGTTTGTGATAGGCCTCCCCCTTTGTGTTTTTCTGGATTTCTAATTGATGATTTCTAGAATTTGTGTTTCACCAATTTTTGCGATTGACATTGATATGTTTGTCAATATTTGTGGTTTGGTGAATAAAATAAAGAATACAACATTCTTTTTGGTGTTTGAGAAGATTTGAGATATTGTATTATTTTTATTGTTATTGAATGTATACTTGTCACGGTATGGCATTATTGTTATCATACGTTTTTGTCATATCTCTTATCCTATCTCATTTTATATGATATTTATAGCTAGACTGATCAGTTTATTATTTTTATTCTTAAATAATACTCGGGTCAGACCGAGATATTTCAGGTGCTTCTACTTGACTTTTTATCAGGGACCATCATCTGATTTTTGGCTAACTACTTTAGATTAGTAGTTCTTGCTTTTTACATTCGAGATAGAGACTCCTTGATGTATACTTATTCTTTTGTCTAGCACTTGTACCTATTCTTTTGTGATGCAGTGGATCTTGTATGACCACTACTTTGATGTACACTTCTATGTGTTATATTCATATCTGTTTCCGCCTTTGAGATATGAATATCTGTGACTGATTTGTGTTATGCTTATTTCTATATTTGTTTCCGAAGGCCACTTAGCCACTGTGTGGTAGCTTTGAGTTTGTATTTGATATGTCGGATTTCCTCTTGAAACGATATGTATGTCATACTATCTGACATATCGGTACTCGCACAAAGAAATTACACAGATGGTCTCTCCTTAACAGCCTTATTCTTCGTGCTAGTCGACGGCATTACCCAGTAGTGTCCTTGGCTAGTGTGAGTATAGAGGTGGGGCGTCACAGATGATATCCAGAATGTAGCGGTTGAATTGGCGAACCTTTACTAGAGTGAAGTAAGAGAACGATGATGGATTGTCTTGACACTTGTGTCATAAATAAAATGACTAAAACAGGAGCCTATGTCTGGCCATTGAGGTTTGCTACCTCTAGCGACGTTGATCACTTGTATTACTATTGTGATATCATACTCGATGGGTGCACCCTTTTGTTTGGAATGATAGTCGTGGTCGGCCACATTTGGGTTACGACCAGCCAGAAAAGGTACACTGGTAAAATCCTACCTTGGGCATTGCCTTACGTGCCTTGTCATACTTTTCCTTATACGAGCCCATTACGATGGTTTAGTATTGTACCTATAGGGGACTCACTGGCTACCGACATTACTGGTTGTGTTACAGGACCTGCATAGACTACATGCTATAAAAATGTGTTAAGGTGCATCAATGTAAAGCCTTAATGCTATTTTGATATTTATTTTACTAATAGACAATACCTATTTTAGCGTATACTATTATATATAAATAGTTTAACGGATCCTTAGGAGAGGGAAAATCCTGTAACATCTATTAAGTTATTGCACGCACGTTATACACTAGATAGGAGATGTGAAACCCCGTAAACATCTCTAACGCCACGACACTCATGTTATATCGATATCGATTTGACTCAAATAAGAGTATTTTAGTCCTGACTCGAGTGTTTTGTCTTTTCATTATGCTCGGGTCAGTCTTGAGTTTTTCAGCGTATTGAAGATTATTCTCTAGAGGATGAAGATGAAGATTTGGTATATTATTATTATTTTATTCCCATACCATGTTTTCTGCTGCATTATTTATTTATCCTTGTTGTATATATAACTCGGATAAATGTAGTAGAGATTATAATCAAATGTATAATATAAACAGCTTCATGAATTGTTTATTTTATTACTATATTTTATCATTCCGCTATGAGATTCTGTGTTTGCTTTCTTCTTCTTTCCTTATTTTTCTTAATTATCCCCATTGATTATCTACGTTTCGGATTGTTTAAGTTGGACATGTGTGGATTATTGTCGATTTAAGCCTTCCAAAATATGGGTCGTCACAAGAACATTGAGATGAGTCAATATGAAGTCACTTATCATCCTAGAAAGATATTTTATGGACAGGCTTTGGCGGAATTCATTGCTGAATTTACTATCCGGGATGATGAAATGGAAAAGGAGATGGTCGACCTTTCGAAATGGAAATTTTACATGGATGGAGCATCCAACAACCACGATTCCAAAGCGGGAACAGTCTTGATAACTCCAGAAGAACGAAGGATTTTTTTATGCATTAAAGCTTGAGTCCCTGCTATGAATAACGAAGTGGAGTACAAAACATTGTCCGTAGGACTTATAATAGCGAAAGAGTTTGGAATGCAGACCCTACATATATTTAACGACTCTTAATTTGTGGCTTTCCATGTAAAGATGGAATTTTAGGTTATGAGAGCACAACTTGCCCCTTAACTATCAAAGGTGATGGACTTACCAAAGGAGATCGAGCACTACACAATAAAGCACATTCATGGAGAAAAGAACACAAATGCGGGTTCACTGGCCAATTAGGCCAGCTCTAGAGATGCATAACTATTAGAGGTCATTCTCGTAGAGGTGTTAAAATCTCCAAGTATTAAAGAGATGAACATTGACTACATGTTGGAGGTTGTGGAAAAGGAGTCATGAGTGACTCTATTTCGACGAAGGAAACTCTTCCAAAGAGTAGGAATGAGAAGTGGAATCTCTTGCATAAAGTACCATGTTACATCACGCAAGATGGAGTATTATATTGGACTGGATTCTCACCACCCTAGCTAAGGTATGTTGATAGGAATGAAGTAAGGAAAATCCTTAAGGATGTTCATGAAGGAAGCTGTGGCGATCACACTTGAAGGCAAAGTTTGGTGAAAAATGTACTTCGCTACAGATATTTCTACCCAACTGTCAACAGGGATGCATCTGAATATTCGAGGAAGTGTGACAAGTGCTAGAGATTTGTGAAGATACATAAAGCCCCATCCAACGAGCTTATGCAAATGGTTAGCATGTGACAATTTCTAGTTTGGGAAATTGATATTATTGAAGTGTTACCTATGGTCTGAGGAAGAGCGAAGTATGCAATTTTAGCACTGGATTATTTCACAAAATAGGTTGAGGTGAATCCACTCACCATGATCACTTTAGCGAAAGTGATAAACTTTGTAGTCAAAGACATTTTGTGTAGATTTAGAGCACCATTGAAGATTATAATGGATAAAGGAAGTCTATTCAAAAGTGTAAAGTTCTGTGCTCGACATTGAATTGAAAAGAGTTTCTCGGTAGTAGCATATCCACATATGAATGGACAAGTGGAGGCGGTCAACAAGAAAATCAAATTTATCAGTAAGAAGCAACTGGAACAAGCAAAAGGGCAATTGGGTTGATGAATTACCGTTGGCCTTGTAGGCTTATTGGATAATCCAAAAGTCAGCAACTTGATTTACTCCATTTGCACGAAAATAAAGTGATGATACTCATCGAAGTAGAATCCTTTCTCAGTAGTGCATGCACTATGACCAAAAAATGAACAAGGAGTTATTGCTAGTATCGCTCGACTTGGTGGAGGAAAGGCCAGAAGCAGCAAATTTAAGGGTAGCTGCTCACTACCAATAAGTAGCGTGATAATTCTATGCCAAGGTCCGGAATTGTCCTTTTGAGATTGGTGACCTCATATCAAAACGGGTCTTTGCTAGTATAGGAGCACTTGGTTTGAATGAGTAAGGACCCTATATGATAAATAAAAACCTTGGAGACAACTCTCCAACACTTTTAAACTATCAACTTTTAATGGGGACCGAACTCCACAGGCGTGAAGTAGTGAGCATTTGTGTCACTATTTCACTTAATTATATTTCAAGTTTAGGCATTTAATTTCATTTGGACTCTATTTAGATTGGATTGGATTTAATACAACGGAATTTTCTATTGGAATTATTGAAACAAAAGTTTGCTTTTTGAATTAATGGAATCATACTTATTAATTTTAACTTTATGCTGTTGGATTTGTGACATAGATAAATAATCACGTGTTTTGAAAACTGGATGTCTAGATACTTGGAGAAAGTTACTAATGAATTACTTAGAACCGCGATCGGTTCTTTAGAGTATAATTGGATTGGGAGCACATCAAATAATTCATCCCTACACATATAATCTTTGACGAATTACCAGAGGTCGGAAATATCGAAGATTGATGCTCGTAGATAGGCATCACGGACACCTATGCTAGAAGATAAGTGCCATGTACTGATAGAATTAAAGGTGTGTCCTAATGGAAATTATGTAATTGTTATGTAGTCTAAATTCTGTAAATGATTTTGTTCGAAATAAAATATGTATTTTATGATTGGTTTTATATTATATGTGTTTGTTATATTGTGATATAAGTATGAGTTAATAAACATTAAACAAAGTAAAAAATCCTTAGGAGTAGTGTTTTATCGATTGAAGTTATAAAATGTTCATAACCTAAGTATCCAATGATTTTAACAAAACAAAAATCAAATATTCCTAGTCGAAAAATATTAAGAAAAAGATATCGATACGTCTATTGAGGCTAACGCTCTCCATATGATGGATAGTGATTTACTCATGACCGTTGTGGGCACTAAGAGGTTACTACTTGTGATTTTCTGGAATGATCAAAGAATGACTCAATGAGAGTTTTCTATAGGTTATATAACTTAGTCAAAATACAATAACTTAAGGTAACAACGTACAGTAGTCTTCCAACTTGAGAGTACTTTCAAACTTAAGTATGTAGAATGTACTTTGATCATGGGTAGCCACATGGTATACAGACTCTATTACGGTTATAGTTGAGTACACATTGAACATACGAAGTGAAAAACTACTCAAGAGAGGATTCATCTCCTTCATAAGGTCAATATCACCATAATTGGTAAGTCAAATTAAAGTTTAAGTCTCCGGCCAGAGCAAATCGATTAACCAATAAAAGTTAAGCGATTGAACCAAGGACTTTAAAATGACATATCCAATTAATAAGGATATTAATAGAGTTTTTGACCTTAGACCAAACACTAGATATCTAACTGATATAGTGATGATGAAATGAATACATGTACAAATTATCGATACTAGGTGAAGTTATATTAAATCAAAAATACAATTTCGCCTAAATGATTTATAAGCATTGAACTTGATCTAACTATAATTCAATAAAGTCTGTATGAACTTCGATATTCAAATTGTTTAAATATTGGTCGTGGATCGAGTTCACATTCGAGGGTGAATACAACTGCGTTGTCGTTCGTTCTGAATTCGACCAAGGTAAAAATTAATTTATAAATGTTATAATTTAATAATATATTAATACAAATGTTGTATAAATATGTGGACATTTTTAATTATTTATTTTAAGCTTAAAATTTTAAGACAGAACAATGTATAAAACTTATACGGCGGTTCAATTACCTTAGGAGGTAAGGATTAATTAATTAAATGTTGATTCAAACTTATTTTAATTATAATTTCAAATATAAATATGTACATATATATTTATTTATTTATTATATTGCTATATTATTTATTATGTTTTGTTTTTATTTATCTTATATCAAATATATTTACTGGTCAAAATAAAAATCCTTGCTTCATGTACATCTAGTATAATTATATTAAACATTATACATACATACATATATCACACTCAGTCTTCTTACTGAACGTAGGACAAATCAGTCAATTCCCCCTTGAACCCCTAATTTAGGTTATATGTATATGTATGTATGTTTGTGTGTATATATGTTTACTTGTGGTATTCATATTATGAATATAAATATCATAACATATAATATTTTAATCAAATTAATTATACTATAATATTTCAAATCACTTTTAATAATTACTAAATTTGATTTGGTACAAACAAATATTTATTTATACAAACACAAAATAAAGATCTCGTGCAAACTAAAAAAAGGATTTTTTTTAAATTCACCCTTTTAATCCTATTGTCAATGCACCTGATCCAACAATGGTATCAGAGCCCGCATTATGCTTGTGTAAATAAATTAATCAGCGCAATGGGCAATACCTTCAGAAAAGTCATAGCAGATGATTGTCTAGGAAAAGGTGCTTTAACTTTGGAGTATTTTACTTTAATTAAAGACCAGTACATGTGGAGAAGTGCTTTATAAAGAAAAGAACATTTTTTCAATGCTATATAAAAGCAAAACATAAGGAATGGAACAATAGTAGAATACTTATATGGCAAGCTATAGCAAACCATTGAAATGGCGCATCTTATATCCAGGGGAAAATTTATACATAATTGTTTGGCATGTTGTAGAGAATTCACATTGTTTGAATAGGTTAGCATTCTTACATTTAGGGAAAAATTCATACATGATGAGGGCTAATATATTTTGAATAAAATGATTATAATCTCATTATCGTTGTGGTGAAAAAACTTGTTATAAAACATGATATGACTTGTCATCCTACCTAATCATAAGTTATGTATTTTTTTCAATGTTTAAGATTTATATATGGTAAGTGATAAAATTCTGGTTTGTCTCTCATCATGCCATCATTTTGTTTGATTCCATGAATTATTTGATGTGGTATACATTCATATACATAATTTTGTATCATGACTCTCTGATGGCGTACAACTAAATGTAATGCCATTCATATCGAGGTTATATGTCACTTTGTACCATTGCTTGATCTTAAATTATTATTTACTCTCCCTCGAATATTTGCCTTTTGAACCTTTTTATGTTGCTATTGATTTGTAAAATTCACATATATGAAATCATATATCAAATTATATATGTTAACGATTTAAACTATTTAGGTTGTTAGAAGTTAAGAAGTTTATCCAAGCACACTTTCATGTTCACAACTTACTAAAGTAAACTAACTTCAAGAGATACCTGCTCAGCATGGGTTCGCCTTGATGAGGTTGGGCTGATTGGAATAGATAGATTTCATTTCATTTTCCAAATGTTAATTAATGAATTTTATTTAATTTGACTTTATACATATGTATATAAAATATGAGTATATCATTAAACTCATATGTATATAACATGCACGCGCAACACAGTAATGCGTACATATACAGATGTGGAGATTTGCATTTATAACATATACATTGGTCATTTATATATGCATTGGCTATCCCAAAACATTATATATATATATATATATATTATAAAGTTATAATTAAATTTTGGAAATTTATGTTATATTTAAATAAAGTAATCCTTTTCTATTAAATACCCAAATGTATTTTAAATAAGTCAATAAGATTTTGAATTCATAATAAAATCTAAAATATCTAATATTTTGACTTAGTAAAAGTAATTTGAATCTTAAATTTAGATCTATAAGATACAAAATAAAATATCTTTTAATTTTAGAATTAATAAATCTATATGTATATTTTATTTAAAACTTTACAATAAAGAATTGTACATATACTATAAAAAAATTATTATAATACATATACGCACACACACGAATATATTATATGCATATATTAAATTCTTTACAGCCAATTTTTTAAATCCAAAAATATTTTGGTTTTGTAATATATATATATATATATTCATACATGAATTAATATATGTATTAATATAAAACCATGGATATAAAAACATCAGCCTATATAATAGTAAAAATATATATGGCAATTTTTTTCAAATTTGAAATTATGTTTTTTTCACAAAGCTAGTAGGGTTAACTGGGCCTTTTCAAGATTTATTAAAGAAGAAAAAGGAAAAAGATGGGTATAAACAAGCTTATACTCATAGCAAAGGAAAGAAAAACAAGAGGTAAAAACTAAAAGCTAAGGAGTCAATCCCAAACTAATAGTTCTACTTCCTGTATACCTGAGTTAGAATTAGATAAGTAATACCTAACTTGATACAGCATACTCTGATATAGAACAGCCCTAATTTTCATGAGTTTTTCAAAAACCCTAGAATTCCTCTCACACCAAACCTTATATATGAAAGTCTTCTGAATGATTAACATCTCATAAGTGTCTTTACTTCTCCATCTAGTGACTTTAAATAGGTAGTTCCATTTAGCTTTGCTATTTGCTCTTAACTTGTGCTTGCCTCCTTTTAACAAAACCTAATACCATAAATAAAAAATAACCGGGCATTGAAGAAAAGATGCAAAGTGTCCTCTTCTTCTCTATTACAGAATAGATACTCATTCACTACTTGTAAACCTCTCTTTTGCAGATCTGACATTGTATTTAATCCATTCTTCGTAACTTTCCAAAGAAAGAAATTGAGCTTTTGTGGACTGAAAATGTTCCATACTCTAGCATTCCACCTGAATTGTCTGTCTCCTACCTAGGTGATTAAGGCATCATAAACTAAGGAAATAGTGTGACCATGAGAACAGCTATTCCACACATAGCCATCACTACCTATCTGCAACTTAAGACCATCCGACTTACTCCAAAGCTCTTCGACTATCGCATTGCTGGTAGTAGGCAATGTTATTACACCATTATGAATATAGTCATGGGCATTAGCTTTAAAGAGGATACCAGCTTGGCATTTTTCTATATAAGTAAGAGCGTTACATAATATAAAACTTTGCAAGGCCCAAGACACATACCAGAATTTAGTATTAACCCCAAGGGACAATCTGATTTGTAACAAAGGTAGGAATTCCTATCTGAGGTTCAGGACACATCTTCAAACCCAACCACACAAAGGTGAAGGATCCATGATCCAAAAGTTCTTACTTCCAAGATGAAATTTCCTAGCCCAAATGGCCTAAAGGCTGGACTTATTGTTAACAAAGTTATCAAAATGTTTAGAAAAAACAACCTTGTTCCAAGATTTAGTATTTTTAACTCCTAAACCACCATAACAGCGAGTTCTTTCAACCTTATTAAAAGCAAGAGGCACTGATTTTTTTGAAAACATGTTTCCTGTCAAAGGAAATGGTTCATGGCTTGTCTAACCTGATTCAGTAGTTTCAAAAGGAGAATAAAGGCTCGACTCCAATATACAGTCATAGAGTGAATAATGGAATTGATAATAGTGGTCCTACCAGCCTGACTAAGCGGTCTGTTCATCCAACTATTCATTGATGAGGTTATCTTTTCAACACGGGAAGGCAATTAGAGTATCCTATTTTCCAAGTACAGAGGGGCAATCCTAGGTAGCTTATAGAGTGATTCATAGGAGGCAAGGGAACAAAAGCTCGAAGAGCACCACACCTATCATCAGGAACACCTACAATATATATACTAGACTTGTCCACATTAATTTGTAATCTAGTTATTTTGAAGAAAGATTGGAGAGTACTGTTAATACTGAGCAAGTAGTTTTCAAATGGCTTAGTGAATATTTTGAGATCATTAACGAACATGAGGGAAGTTATTCTTGGTCTTTACATTTAGGATTCAGAGAGAACTCTCTGGAATCAACAGATTTATCGATCATTTGTGTAAGCAACTCCATTATAATTATGAACAAGTAAGAGGAGATAGGGTCTCCTTGTGTTATGCCTTAAATACTGGAAAAAAAACCTACATTCTGACCATGAATACCCAAGGAGCGAGAGGCAGTTGAGATACAAGTGTATATCCAACTAACAAAGTGGCAAGGAAAATTCATTCTAGCCATAACTACCACTACTGATTTCCATCAGAGAGTATCAAATGCTTTTTTTATGTCAAGCTTGAGCATAGCCCATGGATAAATGTTATTCCTATTGTAGCCATTCATGAGCTTATAAGCAAGCAACACATTGTCTAGTATTCTCCTTTCAGGAAAGAATGCTGCCTGATTTGGAGAAATAATGAAAGGTAATGCTGACTTAAGTCTAGAGGCTATGACTTTTGAGATAAATTTGTATATGACATTACAACACGCAATTAGCCAAAAATTCATCACAGACTTGGCTTCCTTGGATTTAGGGATCATGGCTATATTAGTTGCATTGATACCTCTCAACATACTACTATAATTGAAGACATTGTGGACTGCTCTAAGCAAGTCAGTTGAGATAATATTCCAACAGTGAGTAAAGAAGGTGGCATTAAAGCCATTAAGACCTCCAAATGAAGATTTGTTCATGTTAAAAACATCTTGTTTTATCTCATCATCAGTAACCTTAGCTGATAAGAAACTGACTAAAGTAGAATTAAGCTTAGGAAGTTTGGTGGTGATGAGGTCATCAAATACTAGAATATAAGGGTTATCATTGCCCAAGGGATTAGTGTAGTATTTCAAGAAGGCAAATTCAACCTAGTTGATGCAGCGCCATGAAAGGAATCAACGAAACATACCTTATGTCGTAGGTCACTCAGGAATTGCCGCATCCCCGCATCTCCTTAGGTCGCTCCAGAATCGCTACAGCTAAGTCGCGAACGACATTGCTTAATTCGCGAACGAGCTTCTCCTAAATCGCTCCAGAATCGCTACAGCTAAGTCGCGAACGACATTGCTTGAGTCGCGAATGAGCAGCTTATGTCGCGAGCAAACCCTAGGTCGCGAAGATGATGCAGCGATATTCCTGAATCGTAGGTCACGAACTTGATGATGGAGGATTCTTGCTTAACACCTGAGCTTATGGATGAGAGCCAACCAAGTGTAAATTCCTTAGTTTCCAAAAAGCCCGAACAAAGTGAAAGTGAAACAGAAGACAAGGCAGAATCAGATAGTTTATTATCTTTGAAAGAGTTCGTCAATAAAATGAAAGATAGTGATGAATTATCAATGTTGATTGAATCTGGAGAAAGTTCTAATTTTGAGAATCCTGAAGAGGTTGAAGTATTTGAAGAGTTTGAAGATGAGATTTCTGAGGAACTGCCTGAAGAAACTAGTCTTGTATTTTTGGAAGAGTCTGTTGAAAAGGTGAAAAATAGTAATGAATTGTTTGTGTTGACTGAGCAAGGAACGAGTAAAGATCTTGAGGTTTTTGAGGAAGTTGGATTAGAATTCGATGAGTCTGAAGTCGAATATCCTGAGGAATTACCCGAAGAGTTACCACCACTACAGGACATTCAACATCAAACTGAACTAGTACTGGATGCTATTTTACTACGGGGATCGTATGATCTTGTGAATCTGAAAGAACATGAAGAGTTGAAAAGACAGGAGGAAGAGAATGATTGTCAGTTGGAGTTGCCTGATCATGTCCGCACTGCTGACGTTGTCAACGTCAACTGCTTGGAACCGTTTCATGAAAATAAACATGTCAAAGAAGAAGCGAGTGGGAATTCATTTCAATCGGGGGAAATTGATGCAACACATCAAGGGAAGATTCTAAATGATGATACACCTGAACGAGATAAGGAAAGACAAGAATCTGGGCATGAGTCATCACACTTCTTCAGTCATAACTTCCTAAGTCGCTCCGCGATTTTAAACTTCCTTATATCGTCTCGCATTTTCGTCACGTTTTGGTTCTATATCACACCTTCCTATTGGCACAAGCATCATGGTATACGTCACTGTTCTTATGAAGTTCTGTACTACATGAATTGGATCTATCACCTAGTGCTTAATTCATTCCACACTTTTTCATATGTCATCTCCCTCAGATCACTTCCTTATGCCACCTGCCTAATGACACGTCTGCTTTATGCCATGCATTCCTTATGTCGAGCCGCATCTTCAAAGGGTCAAGACAAGATCAATCTCAAGAGTGGTTATCACCAGAGCCGCATCAGACCAGATAATGAATGGAAGACAACGTCTCGAAGAAGGAGAAAGTGTGAATTCGGGACGAATTCTTTTCAACCAGGGGAGGATGATGCAGCGCCATGAAAGGAATCAACGAAACGTACCATATGTCATAGGTCGCTCAAGAATTGCCGCATCCCCGCATCTCCTTAGGTCGCTCCAGAATCGCTACAGCTAAGTCGCGAACGACATTGCTTAATTCGCGAACGAGCTTCTCCTAAATCGCTCCAGAATCGCTACAGCTAAGTCGCGAACGACATTGCTTGAGTCGCGAACGAGCAGCTTATGTCGCGAGCAAACCCTAGGTCGCGAAGATGATGCAGCGATATTCCTGAATCGTAGGTCGCAAGCTTCCTATGTCGTGAATTCTTTCCTGAATCGTAGGTCACGAGCTTCCTATGTCGTGAATTCCTTAGGTCGTGAATCCCTTAGGTCGTTCCTCCTTAGGTCGCGAAGGCCAAATCGAGAAACCTTATGTCGCTCCAGCTTTCCTGAATCACGCTTCCAGTAGGTCGCGAATTCCTTATGTCGCGATGTCGTTCAAGAATCCTTATGTCGCTGCCGAAGCTTTAGGTCGCTGATTGCTATGCCGAAGATTCTTATGTCGTCGATTGCTATGTCGTTACTTACTTAGGTCGCATTGTTTGATAAGTCGTATGTCGTTAAGTCGTTTGTATTTTATTTTCTTGAGTCGTTTGTTTGTTTGTTAAGTCGTGTTGTAATTGTGTTGAGTCGTGTGGTGTTGTACTTTCCCTATAAATAGGGGTGTGTTGTCATTTGTAAAAGGAGTTGATTTTTGAATAAAATTTGTTGAGAGCTTTGTGCCTCCTTTAAAATTGAAAGTTGAGTGTGATCTCCTTTCTCCATCTTCGGATATTCGAGTGCGCTCGAATCAACGAACTTGAAGCCGATTCACGGAATCTCATGCGCAAGATCAACGTCGAAGAATCGTAGATCTTCTAACGCGGTATCGTGCGCGATCAACGTGTTGAAGATAGCTAGAATCCGGAATCTCGAGAGATCAACGGATTTGGGCATTTGGGTATCATCAATTTATCTTGTTTCATCGATTCATTCTTCTGCAATTCGTGATTAGATCCAGAATAGATTTGACCGCTAGTTCAGATCTACTTCTGTGATGCGTCATTGGTCAGGAAAGGAATGCATATAACCTAGCTCATTAACTATTTGATAAATATTAATAACTGGCTTCTTGTGCTTTAAAGCATTGTGAAAGAGTTTAGAATTCCTGTCTCCATGAATTTGCCATTCTTTCCTCAGTTTTTCCCTTGTTATTTCAAGTTCCATTGTTAGGGTTTCATCAAGTTTTGCAGTCATATCATGTTCCAACTCAGAGAATGTAGGTTTGTCAGGGTGATCCAGTATATCAATTTGAATTTCCTACAACTGAGCCGAAATAAGTTTGGATAGAGTGTCACCTTCACCATATTTCTCTTTAGCTTAAGTTCTCAAAGCAGTCCTAGTAGCTTGGAGTTTTTTCTGAAAAATAAACATAGGGTTACCAAAGTAAGTAATAGACTAGGAATTTTGCACAACATTTCAAAATTTGGGGTCTTTGATTCAAGAATTAAAAAAATTAAAATTTGACTTTTTTTCCAATGGCATTATCAGCACATTTCACAAGGATGGGAGAATGATCAAAAAGTAATGGGGAAGAACATGGAGTAAAGAGAAGGTTAGAGATCTAAGGCATGGGAGTTGATGATGGAGTGGCCAATTCTGCTCAAATTACGAACTCCATATCGACTCTTATTATTCCAAGTAATATAAGGACCAATCACTATAGTTTCAAAAAGGCCAAAGAGGTTAATGGCTTCATTAAGGGGGTTGTATCCCTATTATATAGAGGAGCTACACCACTACGGTCAGAAGCTCTCAACATGTAGTTGAAATTCCCTAAAACAATCTAAGGGTGGTAGTTCTAACTTAAGTGAGGCAAATAGTCAAGCATAAGTTGTCTTGAAGTTGGGAGGTTGTCACCATAAACAAAAGTAATGTACGTAGAAGCAGAAGTAGGAATGTAAATCACATGAAAGTGCATGAACTTCCTATGGAACAAAATATGGTTAAGAGAGAAGATAGAAGGGTTGAGTAGAAAAAGAATTCTACGGTAAGGAGAGTAAGCAAGGTTGTGGAAAGAATCCCAAGAGGAGTTGATACATGAGGATGCTTTAGAAGTCAAAGAGGAATTAAGTTTAGTTTCAACTAATGCTAAGATGGCTAGCTTGTTGTCATAGATAATGGTTCTAGATTGATTAACCTTAGATTGCTCATGAACACCTCTAATGTTCCAAATCAAATGTTGTGAAACATGGTTAAATTAGAGGATTTTTAGAGGTTGAACTTCCTATTCTTCTAACAGAAAAAAGCTGATTTTATGAGTCTCAGGGAAGGTATCCTCATAGTTTATATCAAGGCCATCATTATGGTCAAGAGGATTTTGTTTTTGCCTAGTTTTCATATAATTTTGTTCTTGGGGGTCATTGTTTCAGAGGAAATAGATAGGCGATTGACTTTCTGATGCTCAATAGAAGATGGAGGGACATAGCCAATAGGGATGGTAGAAGGTGAAATCCAACTTAGAGGATGAGGGATGTGTGAGTATGGAGCAGGTGATATGTTTCCTGGAGCTTGAGATTGAGAGGGAGAGACCTGAATAAGGCCTTGAGAGGTTGGAGAGATGTTCAAAGCAGAGAGGTTGGAAAAGGAATTAAAGTTTTGTATCGGAGGGGAAGGATCTGATTGGCCAACATTGGATGCATGAATGTGGTTTTGAGGAGATACATGCACTAAACCATCAGTATTTGAAGGGTTAGCAAGGCTCAAAGGTGTTTTATTTACACTTTTTTCAGGTGGGTTGTGGTCAACATGCATACTTGTGTTTTATTGAATTGTGTTAAAGCTGTGCATAAGAGAATCAACTGGAACATGCATAGTTGTGTGAACTACATTTTGCACAATATTACTAACTACAGCTATTACATTTTCCAACTCAGCAATTTTCTCAACATCATGCTCATCATCAACTTCATTAGCATATTCCATAATTTGAAATTTATTTGAGGTTGTGAAAATTTGAAACTTTGTTATTTTTATAATACGTACATACATATATACACACACAAACTATTCATATATGAACTAATGTATGTTTTAGTATAAAAACAATAAATATAAAAACATTTATATATGTATTAAAATAAATATTCGACATAAATGTGTGTTTTTAAATCAGAAAACCTTTATATATATAATTAATTTTAAAACGGTTTAAAACATGCCACATATACATATACATATATATATCAAAACTAACTAATAACAATTTTAATTAACTAAAATTTATATTAATGTTTTAAAAATATGAATTATATAATAATATAAACCTTGCCTGCAAATGAATGATATATATATATATATATTAAACAACAATGTTGATAATTATATTTTAATCATTAAAATTAACTAACAGATAAAACAGGAGACAACTAATGCGTGTATAAAATCACTAGAAATATTATCCATTGCATGACAAGTGTAAATCAGATGTTATACCTTAATAATGTTGCCTTTGAACACATGTTGATTGATACCCTCTGTTAGATTCACCTTGAATCAATCTCCTAGCATTGCAACGGCTCGAAGTACAACTGTTTATATTTTTTTGATGTGTTTGGTTAATGAGTTTTCGGCCAAAGGTGAATAGAGGAGCATATAGCCATGAGGAGGACACAACCAGGAAGAACTAAAGTGAACGGGTTTGGTTTAAATAAGGGAAGGGATGAGACAAATTCTCCTCCTTTTACTATTCTACTTTTTACTAATCTTGAGATTTGTCTAGAATTTAAAAATATACATACCCCTCCCCTCTCTTTTCCATGTATTGCATGCCATTAGATGGGCTACTTGGGCCATAAAATTACTCTAAACCCATTAACTAATTAATACTATTTAAATCATGTTTAAATGTGCATCGATATTGTATATTGATATGTACATATATAACTATTATATACGCATCCAATTAATTACTAATGACACCAAAAAATTACTTATAACGCCCAAAGCATCAAATGAATAAATAATCAATAATCCATAATACTAATTAATTTAATTAATTTTTAACAAAGAGAAATCAAATAAATAGTGTGGTATTTCATGGAAATCACCAATATGGTTGCGTGACTCGTAGATGTAAATTCGGTTAGCGATTAATATCGAACTATTCAAATATTAACGTCCACTAGTCATCTTATGTAACAAACCGGAATTTCACCGCTTTCATTTGGAAATATTTAATTAACTTTAAATATTCAAATAATAGATTTTATAATTAAAATAAAACTCTTTTAAATAATAAATAATGATGGTGAAATAGTTTTCAAAATTTATTTACAAAAATATTTAGTTCGAAGGAAAATCGAAAATGTAACCGGAATTCGTTTTCTGAATTTTCGACTTTCGTCATCTAAAAGTTATTGGTTATGTTATGAACTCTTTAGTGTGATTATATACGTTTATAAATAAGTTAGAATCATATATATATATATTTATATCTGTGTGTGTGTGTATGTATGTATGCATTAACTTAAGTTAATAAAAAAGTATGATGTGACTTGTATGGTGAGGCATGTTGGCTAAGGTATGATACTGAATGTTATGAACTCTTAAGAAACATTAAGTACATATGATACTAAGGCATGTTGGCTAAGCATTAAAGAAGGGGGACATAAGGGTGGCGTGTGGTACATGGAGGTGGAGGAGCATGGTGAGGTGGCGCAAGGAGGATGGAGGGTATAGTAAAAGGGGCATTTAGGTAATTTAGCTATCTCATGTTATATAAAAAAAATCCATTTTTCATTTTTTTTTCTCATTTGGATCATTTTGTTTTCATCTTTCAAAATGTAACGACGCAGAATTTTAGTCATTTGAAATTGGAATATTTAATTGATTTTAAATATTGAAAAGTTAATTTTATAGATTAAATAGCTTGAATTTCGAATATAATCGATTTATTGGATAATTTAATTGTTGAAATTAATAATTAAAATTGTTTAAATAATTGAATCTTGGGTTCAAATTTGGATAAAAATAATTTCAAAGCTTATTTAATCTTTATTAATAAGAATGAACATAATAAAACTTTTAAACTGGATTTAAAAGTGATTTAACTGATTTTGAAAATAACTCATTTTAAGTAACGAGTGAAAATAGCCTTCTGGGGCACAGTCTCGGATTTAGACAAAACCAGTTTCATTGGATCCGTAATAATGAATTATTGCACGTCGTTAAGTTTCGTAACGATTGGGCATATCGTTTGGTCGTACGGGATAGAAAGGCGTTGAAAATTAATATCGAAAATTTAATATAATAGTTGGTTTCAAAAAGCTAACTTTTGCATACGATCGAATTAGGTCTCGAACCAAGTTCCATTATGTTCAAAATAGCTGTATAACATATAGAACGTCAGACGGCACGTCTCGATTGGGGTTCGAAATTATATAGCTGGATATTTTAAATTTAAATTATATATATATATATATATATATATATATATTTGACTATTCACAGCCAAGCCCATCTCCATCTACCATGTTCCATCTACATCAAGCCAGGCCCGTATACAAGTCCACAACATCCTCTATGTTATTTTCCATCTTCCCTCCATTATATAAACTCTGTCGGTAAAAGAAAAAAATCAACATTCAAAAAATTTGTATTTCAAAATTTACCCAATAAAAAAATCTGAAACAAGCTTTAAAATTCTTCATTCGAGGAGATCTTCAATTTTATATAATGTTATGGGTGCGTTTGCTTTTCTGTCATTCGACAGTGAAAAGCTCAAGACTAGGGATTCGATTTTCATGAATTTGAGGGCGAATTGGTGATAATGGAGGATAGATTCGTGTTCACGGTGGCAGAGGGCATCGGCGGCCGCGATCTGGTGGGGTTCGATCGTGTTTTAATCATCACGGCCTAATGATGGCCACATAGGAATGGGAATGTCGCGAATTACTCTGGGGGTTCGGGCGGCACAAAGTTGGGATGATGGCAAAGCTCTCGCGAAGAGAAGTACGATGGCAGTGTCGATTCAGAGCATTGTTCAGTGGAGGAATATGCTTGGTGCACGGCGATGCACCTTAATGTCGTGCACATGGGATAATCTCGATTTGGGGAAGAAAGAGGGGCAAGGTTGTAAATATGGTGAAGTTTATATTTGTTTATTTAATTATTTGTTTAAAAATCGATAATTTAAAAATTCAATAACTCTCTTATACGAGGTCCAATCGAGGCGTAGATTTTTGCGTTGTGCTCGTAGCGATGAAAGCTTCGCGATGGAGCTGATTTGGATGAATTTGGAGACTGTTGAAATTTTGGCCAAAAACGGACGTCGTTCGATTTTAGTTCCAAACCGGAACGCCTCGGTGACAACAGAAGATTTTGGTGAGTTAAACACACCTTTTTGGTTAACTAATATGAGTTATAGTAGATAAAAATTGTTGAATGAGTGTTTGAATGAATTGCTATAAATATATTAGTTGGACTGGATATTCCAGCCTATTGGAGCGGATGAGACCCTATTACGTTTCCGTGTAAGAGCGGATGACCCTTTGTATACGAATCCCGCCTCGAAGCGGTTGATTTATATTTTATAATTAAATAACGTTTGTGATGCAGGGGGAAACGGGGTGGAGGGATCCAACAGCATTCCTCGCTATTGTTGAATTATTTCAATAATATTTCTTTTATATGGATTATGGAAAATGAACCTAATTGTAGTGATAGAAAATAAATATCGATATTAGTTAAGTGTTGGATGGCTATTGGCCTCAAATTAATATTTATTAAAAATACTATAAATTGTCGTTTAAGTTGGAACTGGTTTTTTTAGACAAGAAACGATTTTTAAATCCGAAATTAGGTTTTGGAAATATTTTGTTTTAAAGGTTATCTATTTAACTATAATAATATTATTTCAAGGATATTTAATTATATTAATATTGTTTTAAAAAGTTAATTAATTATAATAATATTATTTTAAGGATATTTAATTATATTAGAATTATTTTAAAGTTATTTTAAAAAGTTGTTTGTTTATAGTTAATATTGTTTTAAAGAATTTAACAAAATGTTAATAATTTGAAAGGTTAATCATTTTAAGAATAATTATGGTTTGAAATCGATAATAAGGATTTATTTATAAGATTTTGGAAATAAATTTCTATTATTTATAATAAGAATAAATAAGTTATTATTATTACTTTTGAAATGATTAATAATTATTTTAGGATATTTTAAGATAGATAATAATTATTATTTATTTATTTATAATGTTAGTTTAAATAAATATTTTATATGAAACTGTTTTGAAGTAAAGACTTTTAGTTATGTATAAATGTTTCTGAGACTCATGAATGGAGTTGAAAGATTTGGATTTTATAAAGGGATTTATAAAATGGTTTGAAAACTTAAGAGAAGATTATTAACAAGGTTAAGAAGTTTTATAAATAGTTTTATGGATTTATAAAGGGTTTATAAATGTTTTTTTAAGGTACAAGAAGCTTATAAGTGATTGAATTTTTATAATAGGATTATAAATGGTTTTTCGGAGATTCATAAAATGGTTTATAAATGGTTTTGGAGAATTGTATAGGGAATTTATAAATGATTTGAGAATCGAATAAAAGGAAAATCTTTCTCTATTTTGTGGATATACTTATACAGTTGAGATAAGTATATGGATATTTCTAAGTATTGAAATATAGGGATTTGCGAGTATATCTTTGTAAAGGTGTTTATATACAAGTAATTTACAAAGTGATTTTATGTATAAAGGATTTATTAAAGTAGGCTAGTGATTGCTTATGTGCTTAACCAATGTTGGTTTTCCCTATGGAATAAATCCCTGATTGAATGTTTGTTATTCGATAGTTAAATAACCGACTATCAAAAATGAACCCAAACGTAACTTTGGAAATTTCTAGGAGAAACACATGAGTTATATGGCACAGTCATCTCCGATGATGCTGCACTGTACGTATAAATCTCATTTCATTCTTCTAGGACATTGATAATAAAATCCATCCACTAACGGTTAGGAGGCGATCTCCGATCTTATCCTTGACTGTTTATTTCCTAAAGAACCGGGATTGAGTTTACTAGAAGAAATTATCGGTAGTTGGTACGGAGAGACCGGGATCAGATTTATATATCATAATACCACTTCGAACCAACGTGTACGTTCGAGTGGAAGAAATCTTCATGATGATTGAAGACGACGCTCTTTGAAGTGCAAGGGCTACTTACTAATCCTGAGGTTAATTCCAAAATGGATATAGGAGAGTAAGTGCCTCCGGTTTCGTTCAGACCCAGAACGAACTTGTATGGATGAAGGCTGGCATTGCATTGAGGCGTAGAGGGCAGTGTTAACATTCCAAGATGGATTGCTATTTGGATAGGTAAAGCGTAGCCTCAAGCCTCACAACTGGGAGGAATGGCAAAAACAGGGCATGCAACAGAGCTATGTGGTTAGCTACCATTAGGAGCAGTCACCCCATTCTAGATGTCCCTTTCAGAGTTAGTTTGCGCGCAAACACCGTGATAGTATAAGGCCTCGGTGTCAAGTGGGTGAGGTAATCGGGTCTGCCATATTAAAGGGGCAGTCGACTCTGTGTTAGCATCAATGTATTTTCTAGAGGTGTATCATCGGAAGGTAGTCCCTTACCTTGCCATTGTTGGGATCCAATCTCCAATACGTGCCTTACGGTTTTGATTGTAGAGCCTAATGTTGGAATGCAAGATGCAAGCATTTCAGCTATTTTATCTATTTACTTTAAACCTAGACACATTGATAATATCACTGGATTTTGATATAAAATGTTTTGGTTATCGTAAGCTAAAAACCCGTCCATTTTTATGTGCGGTGTGGTCTTATGAGATACCCTTTGTTTGAAAGGTTTTCAAATGTAGAAATCAGTTTGGTTGTTACTTGTTATCGATTTTTACTCACGCTGGTTTACCAGACTGACCCAGACGTTATTCCATGTAATCCTCGGGTCAGACCGAGCATGTTTTCCCAGGTTTAGCTGGATACTTTGGAGTTGGAGACGAGTTGGATGGTCAAGACATATTCATGTATATTTTTCTTTCGCTGTATTATAGAGTCTGTATGTTTTTCAATATAAGAACAAGTTTCTATAACTGTCCAGATTTAGGATAAGTCTAGTGTACTCTGATGTTGAATATATGAATAAAGATTTTACCTTTTTGTAAAGATCATTGTTTGTACTATATATTATTCACTGCGTTGTGAGATTCTGTGTTGTTTAGTTTTTCTTCTACCTTCTTCTTTCACCCTAAAAAATCGATATTTCCGACACTTGAATGTTCGGCATATAATACAGTGGACATATTAGTGTCGATTTTTGAGGGTCGAAAATCCGGTTCGTTGCATTTGGTATCAGAGCTGAAGGTTAAGCAAGAACCTTGGCTTTGGTGGGGTACTCATTAGAGATAAGGTCAATAGCACCGTAGAATGAGTTTGAGTGTATATATATATATATATATATATATATGAGCGCGTATTTGTTAGTGATATAAAAATGTTTTATATTATGTTGGTTGATCTATTAAGTGGCTTATAGATTCTGGTCAATACGAGTAATTAACATTATTGATAGGGATCTCTAAACCCTTGAACAGAGCAATTCGACATGGTATTGTTTTGAAATTGGGTAAATGAAAAAATTTTACCTCGATTATATTTTATATAAAGGAATAATTTTTCAGAAATTATTATAGTATATATGGCGTGTTTGGTTGTTAGAGAATGATAATATTTGATTATTATCATTTGTTGTTGTTGTGTTCTATAAAAGTTGTTGATATTAAAAGGCAAACAAGATAAACAATGAAGAAAATGGTTTATTATGTAACCAAAGTGAGATATTATACGAGTATATAGTTTATAAATGCGATTTATAAATTAAAATGAAATTTCAGAAGTATATTATAAAAATGATTTGTAAGTGAAAAGGGTTTAAAAGCTGGAAATTTGAGAATTTAAATACCGTGATTTTAAAATTTGTTTTTCGAAGTTTTGGATAATAATAATAATATTATTATTTGGAAAATATTTTTGAATAGAAATATTTAAAAGGAATTTTAAAAAGAAAGAAAGCACTGAACTCACTTCGGTCACAGAAAAATAATTTCGACGATGACTGCAGCATCATCGACGTTCATTTTCGGGTTTCCAAGTGAGGAATTGCTACCATGCGGATTTTGTTTTAGTAAAACTAGTTTTGATTTTAAAATTCAAAAGGATGATTTGATATGCCAAAGGGAATTATGAATATATATGATTTCAAATAATTTTAAATAAATAAGAATGGGATGTTTATACTGAAAATTTTCATTAAGATTATGAAAAAAATGAGAAAATAAGTTTGATAACTTTTAAATTTTGAAAATTAGTAAGTTGAAATAGTGTTTAAATTGTTGAATATAAATGTTAAGAGAAGCAAAATTCAAATGAATCTTAACTTAAGTTAAGTTAAATAAAATGGATTCTGGAAAGAAAATTTAGCTTGGGTTAGGCTATATGAAATGATTTTGGAAATAAAATTGATTGTGATTGAAATGAATTAGTAAAGAAACTAATTAAATTAACTAGTGAATTGAATATGGTTTTGGAATATGGTTGATAAAATTGAATATTGAAATTGGAAGATGAATTGAGTTAAATGGAATTGAAATTGACTTTGATTTAAAATGAATATAAATTTAAGTTATAAAGTGGAAATAAACATGATGAGAGTTGTATAAAATGTTTATAAAGCTTAAGTAAAATTTTAGGAAGTGATTCATAACTGAATTTAGTATAGAGTGAAATATGGTTAAATATAAAATTTGATGAAAAGGTTCTTAAGTGATGTTAGTATTGAAAGAACAATACTAACTAATGAAATGAATGTGAATTAAAGGGATTTGGTATAACTAAGAAATCAATGGAAATAAATACATAAGTTGTACATATATTATTTTATTCGCATAACGGTTTGATCCAGATTCGAGTACATGATTTCGAGATGATTTACATCAGTCCGAGTTGGGATTTTTCACTCGATTCTCGACGGCGAACAATGGATATGGATTTTTGATTAGTTCTGAAGTTCTCTATCATAGTATATGGCTGTGCAAGGAGAATGACTGTTTCTAATCAAGAAACCGGATCCGAGTCCGCGCTAAAGTGGTCGTGTGAACGATACTTGTTCAGTGAGATTGTGTGATCGAGTGAGCGATCAGATCTGGTTGTGCGTATAGATGATATATATACATTGTACGGGATTTAGTAATGCAAATTTTGAAAACTGAAATTGCAGAATAATATGATTATGAATTATATGATTAGATATCATTGGTAAATAAGATGCAGGTATATAAAAGCAAGAGCTAATTTGATGCCTTTGATTTCATAAGTAAAAAGTTGATTGCCGACAAAAAGGTACATGTTTAAAACATTGTTGAATTTGATGGTTTTATAATTAAGCCAATTGGCTTCGTTTTCTTTGATTAGTTTGGGCCCACAGTGGCAATTTGTAGTTGTTCTAATCTAGCCGCGCAAAGGAGACGTTGGTAAAATTTTCCTAGAAATTAAGGTGTTAGAATATTTTTGAAAATAAAATTTCCATAGAAATTTTCGATAACTAAAATTTGATTTTGAGTTGTAACCTGAGATGGTTGAATGTGATAATATTAGTTGGAATCTATGAATGAATTTGGAAACGTAGTAAAAGTAGTAACAAGGTTTCAACAAATTTATTTTGGAATGTTAAAGGCTTAAAAGGATGTGGTAAGTTATTTCAAGTAATTGGTTTTGTAAAAAAAAAGTAAGGGGTTTGGGTATTTTTCCTACCTTGGCAAATTTCGAGGACGAAATTTTTTAAAGGGGGAAGAATGTAACGACCCAGAAATTTAGTCATTTGAAATTGGAATATTTAATTGATTTTAAACATTGAAAAGTTAATTTTATAGATTAAATAACTTGAATTTCGAATATAAGTGATTTATTGGATAATATAATTGTTGAATTTAATAATTGAAATTGTTTAAATAATTGAATCTTGGGTTTAAAGTTGGATAAAAATAATTTCAAAGCTTATTTAATTTTTAATAATAAGAATGAAGATAATAAAATTTTTGAATTGGATTTAAAAGTGATTTAACTGATTTTGAAAATAACTCATTTTAATTAACTAGTGAAAATAGCCTTCCGGGGCACAGTCTCGGATTTTGACGAAACCAGTTTCATTGAATCCGTAATAATGGATTATTGTATGCAGTCAAGTTTCATAACGATTGGACGTATCATTTGGTCGTGCGGGATAGAAAGGCGTTGAAAATTAATATCAAAAATTTAATATAATAATTGGGTTCAAAAAGCTATCTTTTGCATATGATTAAATTAGGTGTCAAAACAAGTTCCATTGTGTTCGAGATAGCGGTATAACATATAAAACGCCAAGCGGCACGTCTCAATTGGGTTCGAAATTATATAGCTTGATATTTTAAATTTAAATAATATATATATATATATATATATATTTGATCATTCACAGCCAAGCCCATCTCCATCTACCATGTTCCATCTACATGAAGCCAGGCTCGTATACAAGTCCACATCCTCCTCTATGTTATTTCCCATCTTCCCTCCATTATATAAACTCTGTTAGTAAAAGAAAAAAATTAGTATTTCAAAATTTACCCAATAAAAAAATCTGAAACAAGCTTTAAAATTCTTCATTCGAGGAGATCTTCATTTTTATATACATGTTGATGGGTGCATTTGCTTTTCTGGCATTCGACAGTGAAAAGCTCAAGACTAGGGCTCCGATTTTCATGAATTTGAGGGCGAATTGGTGGTAATGGAGGATAGATTCGTGTTCACTGTGGCAGAGGGCATCGGCGGCCGCGATATGGTGGGGTTCGATCGCGTTTTGATCATCGCGACCTGATGGTGGTCGCGTAGGAATGTGAATGTCGTGAATTTCTCTAGTGGTTCGGGCGGCGCAAATTTGGGATGATGGCGAACCTCTCGCGAAGAGAATTACAATGGCGGTGTCGGTTTAGAGCATTGTTGAGTGGAGGAGTGTGCTTAGTGCACAGCCGTGCACCTTAATGTCATTTACATGGGATAATCTCGATTTGGGGAAGAAAGAGGGGCAAGGTTGTAAATATGGTGAAGTTTATATTTGTTTATTTAATTATTAGTTTAAAATCGATAACTTAAAAATTCAATAAATCTCTTATACGAGGTCCAATCGAGGCGCGTATTTTTGCGTTGCGCTCTTAGCGATGAAAGCTTCACGATGGAGCTGGTTTAGACCAATTTGGAGACTGTTGAAAGTTGGGCTAAAATCAGACGTCGTTCGATTTTAGTTCCAAACCGGAACGCCTCGGCGACAATAGAATATTTTGATGAGTTAAACTCACCTTTTTGGTTAACTAGTATAAGTTATAGTTAATAAAAATTGTTGAATGAGTGTTTGGATGAATTGCTATATTTATATTAGTTGGATTGAATATTACCGCCTATTGGAGCGGATGAGACCCTATTACGTTTCCGTGTAAGAGCGGATGACCCTTTGTATACGAATCCTGCCTCGAAGCGGTTGATTTATATTTTATAATTATATAACGTTTGTGATGCAGGGGAAACAGGTTGGAGGGATCCAATGGGATTCCTCGCTATTGTTGAATTATTTCAATAATATTTCTTTTATATGGATTATGAAAAATGAACCTAATTGTGGATACTATGGTTAAAACATGTTTTTATGTTTGAAAAATAAAATCGGATAGTGATAGAAAATCAATATCGATATTGGTTAAGTGTTGGGTGGCTATTGGCCTCAAATTAGTATTTTAAAAAATATTATAAATTGCCGTTAAGTTGGAACTGGTTTTTTTGAGACAAGAAATGATTTTTAAATCTGAAATTGGGTTTTGGAAATATTTTGATTTTAAAGGTTATCTATTAAACTATAATAATATTATTTTAAGGATATTTAATTATATTAATACTATTTTAAAATTTTAATTAATTATAATAACATTATTTTTAGGATATTTAATTATATTAGTATTGTTTTAAAGTTATTTTAAAAAGTTATTTCTTTATAGTTAATATTGTTTTAAAGAATTTATCAAAATGTTAATAATTCGAAAGGTTAATTATTTTAAGAATAATTATGATTTGAAATCGATAATAAAGATTTATTTATAAGATTTTGGAAATAAATTTCTATTATTTATAATAAGAATAAAGAGTTATTATTATTACTTCTGAAATGATTGATAATTTTTTAAGATATTTTAAGACAGATAATAATAATAATTTATTTATTTATAATGTTAGTTTAAATAAATATTTTATATGAAACTGTTTTGAAGTAAAGACTTTTAATTATGTATAAATGTTTCCGAGACCCATGAATGGAATTGAAAGATTTGGATTTTATAAAGAGATTTATAAAATGGTTTGAAGACTTAAGGGAAGATTATTTACAAGGTTAAGGAGTTTTATAAATGGTTTTAGGGATTTATAAAGGGGTTATAAATGATTTTTGAAAGGTACAAGAAGCTTATAAGTGATTGAATTTTTATAAAAGGATTATAAATGGTTTTTCAAAGATTCATAAAATGGTTTGTAAATGGTTTTGGAGAATTGTATAGGGAATTTATAAATGATTTGAGAATCGAATAAAAGGAAAATCTTTCTCTATTTTGTGGATATACTTATACCGTTGAGATAAGTATATGGATATTTCTAAGTATTGAAATATAGGGATTTGCGATTATATCTTTGTAAAGGTGTTTATATACAAGTAATTTACAAAGTGATTTTATGAATGAAAGATTTATTAAAGGAGCCTAGTGATTGCTTATGTGCTTAACCAATGTTGGTTTTCCCTATGGAATAAATCCCTGAATGAATGTTTGTTATTCGATATTTAAATAACCGACTATCAAAAATGGACCCAAACATAACATTGGAAATATCTAGGAGAAACACATGAGTTATATGGCACAGTCATCTCCGATGATGCTGCACTATGCGTTTAAATCTCATTTCATTCTCCTAGGACATTGATAAGGAAATCCGTCCACTAACGGTTAGGTGGCGATCTCCGATCTTATCCTTGACTATTTATTTCCTAAAGAACCTGGGTTGAGTTTACTGGAAATTATCGGTTGTTGGTACGGAGAGACCGAGATCGAATTTATATATCCTAATACACTCTGAACCAATGTGTACATTCGAGTGGAAGACATCTTGATGATGATTGAAGACAGTGCTCTTTGAATTGCAAGGGCTACTGCTATTAATTCTGAGGGTGATTCCAAAATGGATGTAGTAGAGTTAGTGCCTTCGGTTTCGTTCAGACCCAGAACGAACTTGTATGGATGAATGCTGGCATAGCATTGACGCCTGGAGGGCAGTGTTAGCATTCTAAGATTGATTGCTATTTAGACAGGTAAAGCGTAACCTCAAGCCTCACAACCGGGAGGAATGGAAAAAACATGGCATGTAGTAGAGCTATGTGGTTAGCTACCATTAGGAGTGGTCACCCCATTCTAGATGTCCCTTTCAGAGTTGATTTGCACGCAAACACCGTGGTAGTATAAGGCCTCGGTGTCAAGGGGGAGAAGTAATCTGGTCTGCTATGTTAAAGGGGCAGCCGGCTCTATGTTAGCATCAGTGCATTTTCTAGAGGTGTATCAACGAAAGGTAGTCCCTTACCTTACCATTGTTGGGATCCAATCTCCAATACGTGCCTTACGTTTTTGATTGTAGAGCCTAATATTGGAATGCGAGATGAAAACATTTCAGCTATTTTATCTATTTACTTTAAACCTAGACACTATGATAATATCACTGGATTTTTATATAAAATGTTTTTGTTATCATAAGGTAAAAACCCATCCGTTTTTATGTGCAATGTAGTCTTACAAGATACCCTTTGTTCAAAAGGTTTTCAAATGTAGAAATCATTTTGGTTGTTACTTGTTGTTGAGTTTTACTCATGCTGGTTTACCAGACTGACCCGAGCATTATTCCATCTAATTCTCGGGTCAGACCGAGCATGTTTTCCAAGGTTTAGCTGGATACTTTGGAGTTGGAGAGGAGCTGGATGGTCAAGACCTATTCACGTATATTTTTCTTTCGCTGTATTATAGAGTCTGTATGTTTGTCAATATATGGATAGGTTTCTATAACCGTCCAAATTTAGGATAAGTCTAGTGTACTCCGATGTTGTATATATGAATAAAGATGTTTCCTTTTTGTAAAGATCATTATTGTATTATATATTATTCACTGCGTTGTGAGATTCTATGTTGTTTAGTTTTTCTTCTACCCTGTACCTTCTTCTTTCACCCTAACAAATCGGTATTTCCGGCATTTAAATGTTCGGCATATAATACCGTGGACTTATTAGTGACAATTGTTGAGGGTCGAAAATCCGGTTCGTTACACTAAAATTCCTATAAGCTTCCATGAACACTTCATGGTTTCGTAAGAAAATTTTTAAAGTTAATTTTTTTTAGTTTTATTCTCTTTTTAAATTCCAAGACCTTGCTTAAAACATTTCCCTCCACTTCTACAACTTCACTTAACCAAGGCAAGCCTCTCCATCCATTTCAAGCCTTGGGTGAGCCATAAATCCCTTAAGACCGAACCACTATAGGCCTTAAGTCCTCCAAAATCACATTTTTCCAAAGTCAAAGCAAAGATCTAAGGTCGTATTGGAGTGTTAGTGAAGGTCGTGCTGTTTTGGTTAGCTTTCAGGTGAGCAAGCTACCACCTTTATTTGAAGTTTTTTAACTTGAAGTTTGAAGTATACCTTGTTGATTAATCATTTCTTGTATGAGTAAATGTAGCGTTGATTTGAATTTGTACATGTATATATGTATGCTTGGATATAATGTTTGTTATGGACTTGGAATTAAAGTAAATAAGTGAAGCTAGGATTTAAAGGTAGTAATTTTGTCTTATGTTTTATATATGGCATGTCATAATTGTTTGTGCTATGCTAGGTGTTGTAAGTTAAAGAGGTTAGCATTTAAATTGTTTATATGGCGACATCGAAATCCCTTGTATAAGTGGTTTCTTTTCTTACTTTAAATTACTATGAAGTTTTATAAAAGTTTTAAACCTCACTTTTAGTTTTCAAACTTTATTCATAAGTTATAAAGGTAAGTTTAAAAATTAAAGTTAGTGTTTTGAAAGCTATTTAGAGTATAAAACAAGATTTAAAATTTCAGGTCATATAGCGATAGTCGCTATAAATGCAGTTCGTGAAAAACGAACTCTTTTTGAATTTAAAATGTTTTAACTTAAGTATCTTTTTGAAAAGTGTTTTTAAACATATTTTAAATATTAAAAGCAATTATTATTTAATTAATTCATTGTTTATATTATGATTAATTAATTAAGGAAATCAGTAATTAATCATTAGTTAAGTTAGGGTAATTAGTACTTAATTATTTTTAAGTATTTAATTATAATTTTTAATTAATAAAGAGTTTATTATGATTTAGTTAATTATTTAATGATTAATTATTATTAAATTAGGATTAATTAAATTATTTATTTAAGAAGGGTTTAATCATTAATTAATTATTAATCAAGTAAAATTTAAGTTAAGATTTAAATAAAGCTTAATTATGATTTAATTATTAAGGTTTAATTATTATTTAAGTTTTAATTAAGGATTATTTAATTAATTAATTGAGATTAATTGATATGTAATTACTATTTAAAAGTTTAAATTATTATTTAATAATTAATTAAAGATTAATCAGGGTTTAATTATTTATTTAAAAGTAAATTATTGTTTAATTATTAATTAGAGGTTTAATTATGTTTAAATAAAAGTTTAAAAGTTTTAAACCATTTTATTTCTAAAGATCGGATTTTGTTTTAAACAACTCTCTTTCAAAGAGTACATTAAATCCAAGGGATTTCCTTGTCGACCACCCTTAAGTAACTTCAAATAGGTAAGAAACCCAATGACATCTGTTTAGCAGAATAAAATATCGTTCTACTAATTAAATTGTATTTGACATTTGTTTGGTAAAATAGATCATAGTTCCGACATAATTTTCCCAAGTAGATTATAATGACATCTATTTAAGTAGAAACTAATCACCTTCTGCCATTTTGGTAACTTAAACATTTATCTATATGTTATTGATTATGGATTGTTGATTCCTTTTACATATCTGATTTCAATGTAAATACCCATGTTTTAATTTGGATAAGTTAAGCTTAATTAAGTGAGAACCATTGTGGTCGCTGTCACGTACCGAAATTTTCGACTTTCGAAAATTCGACATCGATACTCACTTTATCGACTGCCGAGCAATCGAGTGCCGGAAACTCCAATAGTGAGGGTTTTAAGAAAAAGAAAAAGTAGAAGAAGAAGAAGATAGAAGAAAAAGAGAAGAAAGAAAGAAGAAAAAGAAAGAAGGACAACAGAACAACATCAGAATAGAAAACAGTATCAGAATCTTACACATCGCAGCGGAATAACATATAATAGATAATCAATAGTCTTTTAAAACAAAGAACTATATCAGTTTATACATACATCAGTCAGAGTCAATATACAACAATGGACAGTTATATAAACTTGTCCTCATACAGAATACACAGCGGAATAAATACTATCAGATACAAATACTACGTCTCGTCATCCAGCTCATCTCCAAAGCTCCAGAATATCCAGAGTATCCTGATAATCTAACTCTAGACTGCCCGTGTGGAAATTGGTGGGCACCCAGAGTTTAGAAGGGAAACAATAAACTCCGAGTCAGTCATGGTGACTGGTGTGAGATCGTAAAACAGTTATTCTTTAAAACAACAACAAGATAATTTTAAAGTCAATTCGCAATGCTTTTGGAAAAATGAAACTACCATAAGACCTCCCACCACACACACAATGCAAACGCAGAATTGGAGGAGATTTCTTCTTATGATAGTCAAAGATGCTTACTACGCAAAATCAAATTCTTTTTGATATTATTATTAGTGCATAGTGTAGAAACATTTCGAAAGTATAATATTAATCTTAGCCAACATACGACCAGTATCGTATGCCTACTATAGCTACCATCTAAACAGTGGTGACCACCGTACGTCAATGGCAGGTTCTACAACTAATACCGTACAAAGTTCGTATTGGAGTTTGGATTTCCAACAAATGGTCAGGCTAAGGAACTTCCTATCCACGATGAGTACGTCCCTGGAATAGACGACCCGAGAACCTAACCGGATCTCTGCCAACACAAGGCCGGGTTACCTCTGCAAAAATAGGTAACTACCGACACGCGTATGCCATCCCCCGATCGTAACCGATCTTCCCGAGGATCCCCGATTTCCAACAAACCACATAGATAATAATGCAGCAACCACATAGGTTAAGTATCTGGGCTCCATACCATGATACCACCTCTATCCAGAAGGAATGACATACACTAAGGGGCGCTACTCCCTAGAACCTTGCCGCATCCTTCCTATTTCGACCATTTCCGGGGTGTGAGGATCGACGAAGTCTCGTCCACAAAGCTACGCTTTCTACAAAGCCCTGCTTCGGGTCAAACAAAATGATCAACCTATGATCACAAAGATATAAGATCAAACAAATGATCATATCGCAAATAATCAAACACTGATCATTTCACAGCAACACTCAGTATGCCACGTTACCAAATTGGAATATATCGCTGATAAATTTCAACTACATAACCTCTGAGCTCGTACGTCTCAGAGAAGGGTGTTAAGCTAAGAGAATAAATTCTCCGCCACCAACAGAAATGTATTTGAAAGAAATCAGCTTTATATCTCAAATTGTAACGTCAGACACACAATCCATACAAGTCTGTTCCGGGATCGAACAGAACCGAAGGCACTTCTCACGAAGCCCTTGCATTTCCGGATAATTTTCAATCACGTTAGGACTTCCCGTCACTAAGGGTGATAAAACCTCTAAATCGAAGATCAGTCGATGTAGAGTAACTCGACGGTAATCCTTCCGTTTTCAAAAATATCCGGTCTTCAACACCGGTCTTCAAATGCAATTCATAACGACGTATCACATATTCGGAATGGGTTATACGACCCCATGGTCCTTTCCCGGCTAACCTGGTTATTGAGCGCTTATTTAAAAATAAGTGTGGCATTCAAATTCATCCAATTCACAACAAATACCCTTCAGGGTAATTATTGATAGTCGGTTATTTAACTATCAATAAAGATGCGCAACATCATCAGATTCCAAATAATTTTCCCAAATTATTTTATCTTCCAAAATATCTTTTACTAGATATAAAATTTCCACACTTAACCGTTTGAAAACAATTTCAAATATTCACTTTTCAATTTATCTTTAAAAGATAAAGTTTCAAACCCTTCGTTTCATATTGTAAAAGTATTCTCATACTTATTTAAAATAAGTAATTCACAAAACTATTTATTTTCAACAGTTGAAAATATCCACTATACTTAAATCAATATTAAATATATATTTCATTCTTTAAGGAAATCATTCTCTTTCATAAATTTTATTTGAGTCAAAACGAATGTTACGTAAAACATCGTTACGACAACTCAAAATCACTAGTATAGGGATTCGAAATTTAGATAGATATATAAATCCCAATACTATATAAAACATTTCCTTTCGGAAATCATTTACTATAACAACAGTGTTATAGTCCACCATTTCCTTATTTCTCGAAAACGTCTATTTCAACAATAAAAATGTTGAAATCTATGATTTCGATTCACAATACATTTTAAAACATCTTTAAAATGTTTAACTTCATTTTTAATATCACTTCTTCAAAAATGAATCCATTTTATTCAATAATATATTCACTGTCCAAAATCGTGAATATACTTCACTTAACCCAATTTCAATCTTTTCTACACATTTATTTCAAAGATAATTCGCTATCCAAAATCGCGAATATATTTCCTTTAATGACCTCCTATATTTGATTTACCAAATTTAATTGCTTTCGAATTTATAAAACAACGTTTATAAATTCTCTTTCTATTTTATAACAACTTTGACTTATAAAATCTTCTTTTTTATTAACTTCGATCAATATTCCCTTTAAAGGCAAAAATCCAGTTTATAAGTAAATTTCTTATAATCATTCATTCTACAACTTCATACCTTATAAATCTATAAATTTCATATCTTTACAATTTATAATTCTATACATTTCATATCTTCACATTTTATAATTATAAATTTCATATCTTCACATTTTATAATTATAAATTTCATATCTTCTTATAAAACTCATTTTAAAATTCCAATAACTTTAATTGATAAATATCAATTTGATACATCTTTTATATACATTGGTTTAATAATTCAAAAATCTCAACTTAAACCATTTTATAAATTTCTTAACTCTTTATTTCAAAAGAAATTATTTTTTTTGTTAGAATTCACAAAATCTTAACTTTTATAACTTTAAAGTTTTAACGTTTATCTATTTAAAGTAAATCGATTCAACAATTTAAATAAACGTATATTTTCAAAGATCACTTTTAAAATTTCACTTTTAAAATCAACATCGTTATTTTTAAATTTCAAAATTTGAATCCAATGATGCAACGCATCAATTAGTCCATCACACATCAACATCATATATCATCATATGAGAACAGAATATATATCAATATCTGTAAATAAATAAATACAGTTGAGGAATCCAGTTGGATCCCTCCAACCTGTTTCCCTGCATCCACAGACGTTAGCACAATACCAATTCCACTTCCAGGTGGAATATCGCGGTATATAGGTTTTATAAAAATCCGCTTACTAACGGCGCAATAGGGTCTCATCTGCTATACGAGGCGGGAAATCATCAAATCCAATATATACATATGCCAATATGTATATATTGCTATATATATATAGATATATCCTATCATATCTAATATCACATCCAATATAGCAATCATATCAAACAATCAATAACTGTAAAATCAAATTTCCTTCGAGTGAGAAAGATCTCACCTTAGCTTTTAATTTGCGATCCATTTCCAATCCAATTTGTTTCCTTGACTTTATTCGACCTTGTATAACAATTGTACGATTTTAATTAATATCTGAACTGAATTGAAAAATAAATTTCCATTTAACTAATTTATTTAAATCTTAAACTGATAATTAATTTCCTCAAACCCATTTTCCTTTATAAATTTAATTAACTAACAATTTAATTTAAACTAATTTTCCCTAAAATAAATAAATTTTCTTTAAGTGACAAATTAAATAAATTTATTGGCTACAAAATTCACCTTAATAAATCATTTTGTTTGTTTTTAAACTGTCTTTGCAATCTTGACTTTAGAAATTATCAAATCGATTTGCATGCATATTTATTTTCCTTTAAAACCCACACTTAGAAAATTCATTTATATAGACAAAAATCAAATTTTTTTGTACAAAAATAAACTTAGAAAATAAATTTGTTAAAAATCTGATCTATAACTTCCAACATTTTAAAATCCCTATTTTTTTTCAAATCTTATACAAGCTTTATTGTACATGCTTATATATCTATCTTTGTAAATATTATCATTATATTTTTTTTTATTCAGTATATACATAGATATATCCTAACATCAAATAAACTGTGAAATTTAAATCAATTCAATTTCTCGACTTCCTACAAGATTTATACCTTACAGCTCGAATCCCCGACCCTAGCTTCGCCGAGGCTTCTGTCCCTTCTAACCTGCTCGTGAACGAGCTTGACTTCTCAACCCTAATCACTTAAGCCTTAGGCCACCCTTCCTGCCTCCGCCAGAGCAACGCGTGACACTCGACGCTCAAGTGCCCTTCGCCTTCCTTACTGACGAACGCGCGCCCACGTACACGAGCCTCCAACCTACTAAACGCGGAAATCAATTCGCGATTCTTGCTTCTGCACCACTGACCACGCACGCGGCACCACCACACGATCCCTGAACTCGCGAGCCTCGACTTCCACCAACGATCGCCATCGCGACTAAGTCGCGACCACTACGCGCCTCGAGAACCACCTGCCAACGACCCATCGCCGCACGCCTTCCTCCTCTCCACTCTCGAACTTGCGAACGAACTCGCGCCTTGATTTCCCCAAATCAAACCCCTAACAACCTCCCCCGCGTGCAAAACTTCGAGCGTCGCTGTCGATTTGAGTCCGATTATTTTGATTTAAACTGGGATGGATTTCGGTTAGAACGAGAGAGGGAGGGAGTTTACTCAGCATTTATTTTTATTTTTCTCGAGAGGGGGAACGAATTTGATTTTTTGTCGCCATTTTCGTGAATGGGAACGAGATGATTTCGATTTTATTTTCAAACTGATGGAAGAGGGAGAGGACGTGATTATTTAAAAACGAAAGAGGCAGGGTTTGCACGATTTTCTTCTGCGTTCTTCGGCGTGATTTTAGGCAGGGTTGTAGGCGTGATTAGAGGAAAAATGTTGACCAACTTTTAAAATTTAAAATGGAAATTCGATTAAATCTTTCAACGCGTTTTGTAACCGTAAGGTCACAAAATAACTCTGATAAATATGAAATTTGTGATCCGATAATAATTCAATATTACGGACCCAATGGAACTGGTTTCGTCGAATTCCGAGACTGCGCCTCGGACGGCTATTTTTAAATATCGATTCGAACAAAAAAAAATTCAAAACTGAACAGATCGTTTTCAAATTCGATTCTGAGGCTTTTGTTATCCTCAGTATTATCAATACGAATTTTAAAAGCTTTCGAAATATTTTTCTTCAACTTAAAATTGAAGATTCAAATTTTTATTCAGCATTCCATAGATTAAATTATATAATTTAATTGCCAATTTCAGATTTATATTGGGAATTTAAATTAAATCATCGTTCAAATATTTAAAATTAATTAAATATTCTCAATTTAATTTGTTCAAAATTCCGGGTCGTTACAGACTTCCCTCCTTAAAAGAATTTCGTCCTCGAAATTACAAGTTAGGGAAAAATGTCCTTAACTCGTCTACTATCTCCTCAAATTCAATAGTTTTATCAATTTTCAATTCATCAAAACAAATCTTTCTATTAAGGATTCGTTACCAATTCAACTCGTTTCCAACTCAAATTATAAGTTCCAGACAACATTGTTTACTTCTCAATTCAAATTTAAATTCAAATTCAAATTTAAACTTCCAAAATTTTCTCAAAAATTTTCCTAACACCCTAAATTTCCGAAAAATTTCGCCAGCGTCTCCTTTGCGCGGCTAATACGGCACGACTACAAAACGTCCCTACGGACTCTCAGATTTCAAAAAGAAAAAGAAAAAGCCAAGCGGCTAGAGAAATAAGTCATCAAATCTCATATTCAAATTTAAATACATACCTTTTTCGAGCAATTCAAATTCATCTTTGAAATAAATTTTCCAATTCCTTTTATACCTGTATATCCTACTAGCCATAATATCTAGTTGCATATATTCAACCATTTTGCACATTCTATTACAAAATTTTCAATACAAATTGCTTATACATTTTTACTTCACTATTGAAGTTACACCTATTCCTTTTCATTAAATTTTTACATCTCAAATTACATTTGAATTCAATTCACAGCTTCAATTCTATTTGAATTCAGTTTATCTTCTGAATATTGAATTTATCAATTAACTTTCATTCATAACTGATTATTTTTTTTAGATTAGTTTCAGTTACTAATTCATTACAAATCCAATTCTCTCTATTCAAATTTGTTTCAACATTCAGTTTGAATCTCATTCACTTCATTCAATTAACTTCACTTACATTTATTTAACTTCATTCTTTTAAGTTAAATTTATTCTATCAAAATTAAATTTGTATAGGTTATCAACTTTACAATATTTCATAAATATTTTTATATATAGTATTCCACAGTTTTCAACCTTTTCAAAACCATTTTGAAGACAATTCAATTTATCCTTTTGAATTTCCAAAACAAAACCCAAATTTTTCAAACAACTTCCTTTTAAAACAATTTGGCAGCAATACCTCTTTTGGAAACCCGAAAATGAACATCGATGATGCTGCAGTCATTACCGAAGTTATTTTCCAACGACCGAAAAGAGTTTAGAGCTTTCATCTCTTCAAAACCTTTTTCAAAACCTTTGAAAATCACTTTCAAACCAAAAATGATTTAAACTTTCCAAATCTCCAAAATTTTCAAATTCCTTTCAAAACATTTCCAAAAACTTCTCTGGAATTCCGTTTTAAATTATAAGTTACAATTATAATTTACATTCTTAAATTTCATTTATATGTGAATTTATTTCTTAACTTTGGAGTTACGATTTGAATTTCTTATTCAATTTCAATGATAATAGATTAATATTATCACTTCTAACATCCATGCAACCATATACTATAATAATTCATAGAAAATGATTTCTTTTCTATACAAAAATAGTCTTGGGTAAAATTATTTCATTCACCCTATTTAAAACAATACTATGTCGTCTTGCCTCGTTTAAGTGTTTAGAAATCCCTATCGATAATATGGCGTCCCACATACCGACCAAAATTCATAAACATCTCAACGGATAAGCAAACACAATATAAAACATTTTCATATTAAAATAACAAATACGCGCTCATATCTATTATTACACTCAGCTCATTCTAGAGTACTACTGACTCTATCTCTAATGAGTAACACCCAACAGAGCAGGGTTGTCGCTTAACCATCGCTCTGATACCACGCTGTCACGTACCGAAATTTTCGACTTTCGAAAATTCGACATCGATACTCACTTTATCGACTGCCGAGCAATCGAGTGCCGGAAACTCCAATAGTGAGGGTTTTAAGAAAAAGAAAAAGTAGAAGAAGAAGAAGATAGAAGAAAAAGAGAAGAAAGAAAGAAGAAAAAGAAAGAAGGACAACAGAACAACATCAGAATAGAAAACAGTATCAGAATCTTACACATCGCAGCGGAATAACATATAATAGATAATCAATAGTCTTTTAAAACAAAGAACTATATCAGTTTATACATACATCAATCAGAGTCAATATACAACAATGGACAGTTATATAAACTTGTCCTCATACAGAATACACAGCGGAATAAATACTATCAGATACAAATACTACGTCTCGTCATCCAGCTCATCTCCAAAGCTCCAGAATATCCAGAGTATCCTGATAATCTAACTCTAGACTGCCCGTGTGGAAATTGGTGGGCACCCAGAGTTTAGAAGGGAAACAATAAACTCCGAGTCAGTCATGGTGACTGGTGTGAGATCGTAAAACAGTTATTCTTTAAAACAACAACAAGATAATTTTAAAGTCAATTCGCAATGCTTTTGGAAAAATGAAACTACCATAAGACCTCCCACCACACACACAATGCAAACGCAGAATTGGAGGAGATTTCTTCTTATGATAGTCAAAGATGCTTACTACGCAAAATCAAATTCTTTTTGATATTATTATTAGTGCATAGTGTAGAAACATTTCGAAAGTATAATATTAATCTTATCCAACATACGACCAGTATCGTATGCCTACTATAGCTACCATCTAAACAGTGGTGACCACCGTACGTAAATGGCAGGTTCTACAACTAATACCGTACAAAGTTCGTATTGGAGTTTGGATTTCCAACAAATGGTCAGGCTAAGGAACTTCCTATCCACGATGGGTACGTCCCTGGAATAGACGACCCGAGAACCTAACCGGATCTCTGCCAACACAAGGCCGGGTTACCTCTGCAAAAATAGGTAACTACTGACACGCGTATGCCATCCCCCGATCGTAACCGATCTTCCCGAGGATCCCCGATTTCCAACAAACCACATAGATAATAATGCAGCAACCACATAGGTTAAGTATCTGGGCTCCATACCATGATACCACCTCTATCCAGAAGGAATGACATACACTAAGGGGCGCTACTCCCTAGAACCTTGCCGCATCCTTCCTGTTTCGACCATTTCCGGGGTGTGAGGCTCGACGAAGTCTCGTCCACAAAGCTACGCTTTCTACAAAGCCCTGCTTCGGGTCAAACAAAATGATCAACCTATGATCACAAAGATATAAGATCAAACAAATGATCATATCGCAAATGATCAAACACTGATCATTTCACAGCAACACTCAGTATGCCACGTTACCAAATTGGAATATATCGCTGATAAATTTCAACTACATAACCTCTGAGCTCGTACGTCTCAGAGAAGGGTGTTAAGCTAAGAGAATAAATTCTCCGCCACCAACAGAAATGTATTTGAAAGAAATCAGCTTTATATCTCAAATTGTAACGTCAGACACACAATCCATACAAGTCTGTTCCGGGATCGAATAGAACCGAAGGCACTTCTCACGAAGCCCTTGCATTTCCGGATAATTTTCAATCACGTTAGGACTTCCCGTCACTAAGGGTGATAAAACCTCTAAATCGAAGATCAGTCGATGTAGAGTAACTCGACGGTAATCCTTCCGTTTTCAAAAATATCCGGTCTTCAACACCGGTCTTCAAATGCAATTCATAACGACGTATCACATATTCGGAATGGGTTATACGACCCCATGGTCCTTTCCCGGCTAACCCGAATAGTGAGCGCTTATTTAAAAATAAGTGTGGCATTCAAATTCATCCAATTCACAACAAATACCCTTCAGGGTAATTATTGATAGTCGGTTATTTAACTATCAATAAAGATGCGCAACATCATCAGATTCCAAATAATTTTCCCAAATTATTTTATCTTCCAAAATATCTTTTACTAGATATAAAATTTCCACACTTAACCGTTTGAAAACAATTTCAAATATTCACTTTTCAATTTATCTTTAAAAGATAAAGTTTCAAACCCTTCGTTTCATATTGGAAAAGTATTCTCATACTTATTTAAAATAAGTAATTCACAAAACTATTTATTTTCAACATTTGAAAATATCCACTATACTTAAATCAATATTAAGTATATATTTCATTCTTTAAGGAAATCATTCTCTTTCATAAATTTTATTTGAGTCAAAACGAATGTTACGTAAAACATCGTTACGACAACTCAAAATCACTAGTATAGGGATTCGAAATTTAGATAGATATATAAATCCCAATACTATATAAAACATTTCCTTTCAGAAATCATCTACTATAACAACAGTGTTATAGTCCACCATTTCCTTATTTCTCGAAAACGTCTATTTCAACAATAAAAATGTTGAAATCTATGATTTCGATTCACAATACATTTTAAAACATCTTTAAAATGTTTAACTTCATTTTTAATATCACTTCTTCAAAAATGAATCCATTTTATTCAATAATATATTCACTGTCCAAAATCGTGAATATACTTCACTTAACCCAATTTCAATCTTTTCTACACATTTATTTCAAAGATAATTCGCTATCCAAAATCGCGAATATATTTCCTTTAATGACCTCCTATATTTGATTTACCAAATTTAATTGCTTTCGAATTTATAAAACAACGTTTATAAATTCTCTTTCTATTTTATAACAACTTTGACTTATAAAATCTTCTTTTTTATTAACTTCGATCAATATTCCCTTTAAAGGCAAAAATCCAGTTTATAAGTAAATTTCTTATAATCATTCATTCTACAACTTCATACCTTATAAATCTATAAATTTCATATCTTTACAATTTATAATTCTATACATTTCATATCTTCACATTTTATAATTATAAATTTCATATCTTCACATTTTATAATTATAAATTTCATATCTTCTTATAAAACTCATTTTAAAATTCCAATAACTTTAATTGATAAATATCAATTTGATACATCTTTTATATACATTGGTTTAATAATTCAAAAATCTCAACTTAAACCATTTTATAAATTTCTTAACTCTTTATTTCAAAAGAAATTATTTTTTTTGTTAGAATTCACAAAATCTTAACTTTTATAACTTTAAAGTTTTAACGTTTATCTATTTAAAGTAAATCGATTCAACAATTTAAATAAACGTATATTTTCAAAGATCACTTTTAAAATTTCACTTTTAAAATCAACATCGTTATTTTTAAATTTCAAAATTTGAATCCAATGATGCAACGCATCAATTAGTCCATCACACATCAACATCATATATCATCATATGAGAATAGAATATATATCAATATCTGTAAATAAATAAATACAGTTGAGGAATCCAGTTGGATCCCTCCAACCTGTTTCCCTGCATCCACAGACGTTAGCACAATACCAATTCCACTTCCAGGTGGAATATCGTGGTATATAGGTTTTATAAAAATCCGCTTACTAACGGCGCAATAGGGTCTCATCCGCTATACAAGGCGGGAAATCATCAAATCCAATATATACATATGCCAATATGTATATATTGCTATATATATATAGATATATCCTATCATATCTAATATCACATCCAATATAGCAATCATATCAAACAATCAATAACTGTAAAATCAAATTTCCTTCGAGTGAGAAAGATCTCACCTTAGCTTTTAATTTGCGATCCATTTCCAATCCAATTTGTTTCCTTGACTTTATTCGACCTTGTATAACAATTGTACGATTTTAATTAATATCTGAACTGAATTGAAAAATAAATTTCCATTTAACTAATTTATTTAAATCTTAAACTGATAATTAATTTCCTCAAACCCATTTTCCTTTATAAATTTAATTAACTAACAATTTAATTTAAACTAATTTTCCCTATAATAAATAAATTTTCTTTAAGTGACAAATTAAATAAATTTATTGGCTACAAAATTCACCTTAATAAATCATTTTGTTTGTTTTTAAACTGTCTTTGCAATCTTGACTTTAGAAATTATCAAATCGATTTGCATGCATATTTATTTCCCTTTAAAACCCACACTTAGAAAATTCATTTATATAGACAAAAATCAAATTTTTTTGTACAAAAATAAACTTAGAAAATAAATTTGTTAAAAATCTGATCTATAACTTCCAACATTTTAAAATCCCTATTTTTTTCAAATCTTATACAAGCTTTACTGTACATGCTTATATATCTATCTTTGTAAATATTATCATTATATTTTTTTTTATTCAGTATATACATAGATATATCCTAACATCAAATAAACTGTGAAATTTAAATCAATTCAATTTCTCGACTTCCTACAAGATTTATACCTTACAGCTCGAATCCCCGACCCTAGCTTCGCCGAGGCTTCTGTCCCTTCCAACCTGCTCGTGAACGAGCTTGACTTCTCAACCCTAATCACTTAAGCCTTAGGCCACCCTTCCTGCCTCCGCCAGAGCAACGCGTGACACTCGACGCTCAAGTGCCCTTCGCCTTCCTTACTGACGAACGCGCGCCCACGTACACGAGCCTCCAACCTACTAAACGCGGAAATCAATTCGCGATTCTTGCTTCTGCACCACTGACCACGCACGCGGCACCATCACACGATCCCTGAACTCGCGAGCCTCGACTTCCACCAACGATCGCCATCGCGACTAAGTCGCGACCACTACGCACCTCGAGAACCACCTGCCAACGACCCATCGCCGCACGCCTTCCTCCTCTCCACTCTCGAACTTGCGAACGAACTCGCGCCTTGATTTCCCCAAATCGAACCCCTAACAACCTCCCCCGCGTGCAAAACTTCGAGCGTCGCTGTCGATTTGAGTCCGATTATTTTGATTTAAACTGGGATTGATTTCGGTTAGAACGAGAGAGGGAGGGAGTTTACTCAGCATTTATTTTTATTTTTCTCGAGAGGGGGAACGAATTTGATTTTTTGTCGCCATTTTCGTGAATGGGAACGAGATGATTTCGATTTTATTTTCAAACTGATGGAAGAGGGAGAGGACGTGATTATTTAAAAACGAAAGAGGCAGGGTTTGCACGATTTTCTTCTGCGTTCTTCGGCGTGATTTTAGGCAGGGTTGTAGGCGTGATTAGAGGAAAAATGTTGACCAACTTTTAAAATTTAAAATGGAAATTCGATTAAATCTTTCAACGCGTTTTGTAACCGTACGGTCACAAAATAACTCTGATAAATATGAAATTTGTGATCCGATAATAATTCAATATTACGGACCCAATGGAACTGGTTTCGTCGAATTCCGAGACTGCGCCTCGGACGGCTATTTTTAAATATCGATTCGAACAAAAAAAAATTCAAAACTGAACAGATCGTTTTCAAATTCGATTCTGAGGCTTTTGTTATCCTCAGTATTATCAATACGAATTTTAAAAGCTTTCGAAATATTTTTCTTCAACTTAAAATTGAAGATTCAAATTTTTATTCAGCATTCCATAGATTAAATTATATAATTTAATTGCCAATTTCAGATTTATATTGGGAATTTAAATTAAATCATCTTTCAAATATTTAAAATTAATTAAATATTCTCAATTTAATTTGTTCAAAATTTCGGGTCGTTACAGTCACTAAGCCTCTTTCTGATTTTTATGAAATCAAATATTTCATTTTATCCTTTTGACAATGGTTTAAAGCTTATTCCATTTTAAGATATTTAAAGGATAATTTTAGCAGTTATTTTATTTCAAAGTGTTATGAAGTAATTTAATATTTTTCCTTTAAATGATAGTTTAAAATCACCATTTGTTAATGTGATTTAATGATAATTTAATGAAAAATGTTTAAATAAATAATAACTTATTTATTTAAAGGTGTTTTAAATAATTGACTATTATCAAAGGAACTTTATTGATTAAAGTTTATTACAGAAGTTTTGTTTTAGACAAAGAAAGTTTATAAAGGGAGTTTTATAAATGATTTTAGATATTTATAAAAGAGTTTTATAAATAAACTTGGAGATTTATAAAGTGTTTTATAAATGAATTTAGAATTTAAGTAAAGATATTTTATTTATTAAAAGGATTTTTAGAAGTAAATTATAAAAGAATTTGAGATGGGATTTCCTTTAACTAACCTTCTTAATTCTGGTGATATGGGCATTCGTTCCACACTTAAAACCAAAGGAATATTATTTGAGGTTATCTTTATCTCCAATTTAAATAACATTTTGTTCTAATCCTTTGATATGATTTGTAAATGAGAAACCTTTCACAAATGTTTTGTGAATATGCTTATGTCAATGAGATAAGTTGTAACGACCCGTAAATTTTAACTGTTTTAATAACGTAATTAGTTGAAATTTTGTGAAATTTTAAACGATAAAATTTTGAAATAAAAATTTATATTTGAAATGCGTCTAGTTAAACATAGCAACTGGTAAATTTTCGTCCGAAAATATGAAAGTTTATTTCGCGCGTAAATTCACTTCAATTTAATCAGTTAAAAAACGATGAAAATAAAATGTTTTCGGAACCTAAATATTTTTGCATAGAAAAATTCTAAACCATCTTCTGAGCAAACATCATTTTTCGTTTTTCCAAATTCGGACTTCTTTGGCTCCGTCGATCTTATTTTTCTACGTTTTTCTTGCATTTTCCGCCAGTAGAAAAATTCGAATTTTATAATTCGATCGTGCCACTGATAATTTTATACCATTTTGATCGTCTCATCGTGCTGATCTCTGCGGTATATTCACTTTTGTACTTTGGAGTCTGGTTCGCCGCGGAAACTGCGAAATCGTCATTTGTATCGATACCGTTGAACGTTTGAATTCTATTACCTCTTGGGTGACAACCGTGTAAAATTCCAATGGATGATTAACTTTTTAATCTCCCAACAAACAGCCATTCACATTTATTATCACAAAATTCGTGCATGACCTTTTGTTTCCACTGGTTCAATTCATTTTGCTTTGCATTTTAGTTCTCTGTTACTTTGAAAAAATTGTAAGTATAAGTTTCTGGATCCAACTACTCACGCACTCTCCCATTCCATTTTATTCCACCTTCCAACCCTGTACACCATCACCCCTTTTCATCAAAAGCTAGCATCTCCTCCATGCCTCCTCCTCGCCTGAACCCACCCACTGATGCATCACCAATGACCGAACAAGCTTCCCTGCCACCGTCGAAACCCGCCCCACTTTCTCACCGCCTTATCATCGACACCAACAGCCTAAGTAGCCGATCCACCTTCAACCACATTTACTCCTTCTCTTCATCCCGCAAGCCACCTTCCTCCATTGCTTGGCCACCTTCCACGAACTGCCTTCCCACTCTGCCTTTGGCCGCAACCCACCACATTCCGACAGTCCACACACCTCCTCCGCCTGAGCTACACCGAACGCCAACACCAAAGCCCGCCCATCTTCCCTTACCATCTCGCCCACGTCTTCATGGCAGTTCACCCTCACCCACTCCATCACCGTCCCCACTGCCAACCCTCCGCAAGCCTCTTTCCACCTTGCTAACCATCTCGCCTATCTCCATCAACGTTAGGGCAGCAGGCCACACTCGCCGACGCCTTATATGTTCGCCCTCCTCAGCAGTAGCCACGCCATCACCTGAGCACCCTCTGGCATTTGTTCGGTTACGTGGCCCTTCTTCTGTGATTTTTTTTTATATACGGGTAGGTGTATTATATATACTTGTTTATGTGATTCTAAAGTATTATATAAGTCTACTTTATATAAACCGAATATATGTTAAGATTTATATTATCAATAATATATTACAATATTGTATGACTGTATATATGAAATTCCACTGCAGTTTGTATATGAAGTACCATCTATTTCTTATTTTATATAAATGTTTGATGCTGGGTTCGTACATTGGCTAAGTTTAGATATTTAAAATATAATTGTATGTATGTACATGAGTACATAGGTTTTATATATTTCATATAATTATGTTAGTATTATTAGTTTGATATTGGATTTATATGGGTATGTGTTAGCTATATGTTGTATAATATTTTAATTAAGCATTTCAAAGTTACCTGTTTCGATTTTTTTTACAATATATAGATATTATAAAATTTATATAATAAACGCTATCTAGTTGCGTGCGTAAATAATTTAATCCATACTTTAGTTTTGTATGCGGTTATAAACATTATCTGCGTTTGTTTTTCATAGCCTGCATATTGTTCATATATAGAAATAGGTATATATGTGTTTAGATTAGGCTGTATTGCATTGATGATTTATATATATGTTAAACAGTTTATACATATATAGTTATATTTAGTTACAATATATACATATATAGTTATATAAAGCCTGTTATATATGGGTTTTGATTTATACAAAGTTGTTTATATTTTGACTTAGATACAATCGGTCTGTTGGTTATAGTGTAAGTCATATTTGTTTATAAATTTTAAAATCTGTTGGGTATAACTGTTTGTAAGATTTGTAAGTGGGTATAAGGTATCGGGTTATGGTGATGTTACCATTTCAGAAATGAATGTATATAAGTATATTATGTTTATGTTGTACTCTTGGATGTGTACGCATATCTATAAAGTGTTTGCAAATTTTGGTTCTTAATTGACTTCAAATATAAAAGAAATATAGTATTATCTGATAGTGATATGTTGAGTTATTGTACAATAGCCCATGTAGTTGTACTATAGCTTATATAGTTGATTTTGATCTATACTGAATTGGTTTCAAGACAGTTTTGTATACATGTATATGAATTCTATTTTAATATGTGGGAATAGTTTATACTTATTGAAATAAAGCAAATTTATTTTGATTTCTAAATGCATTTTATATATATATATATAATAGAATAATAATGTATATTTTAGTTTATATCAAAACTAATTCGGTTGTTCAATCGACTTGTTATTAGCTTTGCTCGTCAAAATTCGTGCTAACCTCGTTTGTTTTGGATTCGTGCCTGGATTTCATAACTCAACTTCATTGTCTATCTCTCTAGCCTCGAAAGGTGAGCAATCACTCACGATTAATGTTCTTTTATTTATTAAATTTGATTTCAATTGAAACGACAATTGAAATATTGCTGCTGTTAGTTATTTATACTGTGATTTATGTTATTACCTGTATCAGTTCACCTGTGACATCTGACACCATTATCTGTTAATTATTTATGCGATGATAATACAATTTGGCTGTTAATTGATTGTTGATGTTTGCATTGGCCGTTAAATTGTAAATGTATAAGTGATAAATAACATGCAACTGAATTTGACATAGGATAGTTAAAGTTTGAATTGATATATGTGTTGGATTTGATTAGTTAAATTTGTAAAATATGACCCCTTAAATGTTTAATTATTTTACACGTAGAAATGATTAATTACCCTTGAACCCTTTGAATTTATGGTATGAAATCGAATAAGAAATGTCAAGTGTAGAGCTGCATCAAATAATAGTGTAATAATCTTTAATCTACATGAAATGATAGTGTAGATTCTAGAAATAATTATATTAATTTGTACAAACAACAATGTGAATTAATACGATTATTTCGGGATTATTTGAATTGATTATTGGATTGATATTGATTGTTGTTATTGCTTGTTTATTTACTTTGACACCATCCCAGTTATCACACTGCAAGTTCCCTTTCCTATGCTTTGATTTTGAATTGAATTGGAATCGGGTTGAAATGATAAATACCCAAATTAAACTTTGACCTAGGATAGAGAATTAAATAAAAAACCGATTGGTCAATAATTTGATTTAAAAATAAAATGAAGATTTTATTTGAATAAATAATATGGTTTTGAAATGAAGTTGGAATTTGAATTTTTATGAAAGGAAATGTTAATATTTAATAATCTGAATCAAAATATTAACATAGTAGCTGATGAAAGAACGTTGTTTTAAAATTTGGAATTATTAATAATTAAGTTTTGAAATTAGTTAATAATTAAGTTTTGAAATTATTTAATAATTAAATAAGATTGAATTATTTAATAATTAAATAAAATTGAATTCTTTATTAAGTAAAATTGAACTTCTTAAATAAGTGAAATTAAGTTTCTTTATTAATTGAGTTTTGATATTGTAACTAAGTAAATTAATAAGTGAAATTGAATTTCTCTAACCAGAAATAAAATGTGTTTTATTGAAATTAATGTAAGACTTGAAATGTAAAGAATTTGATTTGATGAATTTAATTTAATGCAATTTGTAGGTTTTGATACAATGAAGTTGAACTTAAGTAATTGATTTAGTGAATTGGAAATCAAATAGAAATTGTTTTGAATGACAAATTTACTTAACGAATATTAAATGAAATCGATAAATAAAGTTAAATTGATTTGAATGTTAAATTAAATTAATTTAAATGTTTTCGAAATGAAACTTATATACGAACTTGAATCAATGTTTAAATTGTTTTAAATAAAATTTGAAATTGAATTATAAGATTTTGAAATGGAAATTTGGAAGTTTGAAACGTAAATTATGGAAATTGTTTAGAAAGACAAATGAAATGTTGATTTACGAATTTTAATTGAAATTTAAATTGATTTGGTTTTTGAAATATATAAACGACCAATTGGTGTAATAATTACGAAATTTATTAAAGAGACCGGAATCGGTTAGGGACATACTCACTGTCTAAACCGAAAACCACTTTAATAACTATACGCGGAGTGTGATCCAGAATGAAGTGGTTGGAATGATGTACGTGATGACTGAAGAAAGAGAACGATAATGGATAGCCTTGACACTTGTGTCAAATTGGAAATGACTAAAACAGGAGCCGTGCTGGGCCAAATGGGGGTTAGCCACCTCGAGCGAATACACTTCTTCGAAAACTACTCATTACTTGTTGTCGATTGGTGCACCCTTGATTTTGGGAGTGTTGTTTCGCGGTGTTGTGATCGCTGTGGCGATGCGTTCTCACCAGTCCGGATCAGGCAAACGGTAGTTTCACTACCTTGGGTATTGCCTCATATGCCTTGTTATACTTGTATCCCTATATACGCGACCACTACGATTTGTTTTGTGTTATACCTATGGAGTACTCCCTGATAGCCCACTAGTTTATGGTGGAGTTTACAGTGCTGTATAGTCTATAACGCTTGTATAAAATGTGTTAAGGGGGATAATGGTAACGCCTTAACACTATTTTGATATTTTATATTACTGATAGACATTATCTACTTATCGTACACTACTACATAGTAGATAGTTTAACGGATCCTTAAAGGATGGTTATTCCAAACATCCTTTGAGTTACTTGTATTTCTGTTGCTATTTCACTTGAGTTGGATTTATTGATATAAGAATGTTAATCCTGACTCGAGTGTTTTGTGTTTTGCTTTACGCTCGGGTCAGACTGAGTGTACCAGTATTCGAGATTCACCTTTGGAGTTGGAGCTTCGCTTGGAGATCCAGCTATCTTTCCAGCTTTCAGATATTCAGTTGATTCCAGTGATGTATTCTGATATTGTATTTGATTATTGTATTCGAGACATCTGTTGTACCTTATTTAACTCTGATATGTATATAGTAGCTTCATGAACTACTATCTTTTGCTTCCGCTGCATTTATTACTCTGTGTCCGTGATTATTTTATTTACTGTATATGTTCAGTTTTGTCAAATTTAAATTAACAATTCGGTATTTTGAATTATTCAAGTCCGACATGTGCGGATGCGAATGGTCCAAAATACCGGGTCGTTACATAAGTATATGAATGTTTTTTATAAACACTTTTGGAAAAAAGATTTTAATAAATGGAAGAATTGTTTTGAGGCTTAGTGGTTGCTATGGATAATTAAATCTCTGAATTATTGTTGTTTTTTTATTTGATAGTTAAATAACCGACTACCAAACCTGGACCTATTTTAACTCAGAAAGTTTGTTGGTATATTCGAGTTCCCCGATGAGGACCTGAATACTTATTTCATACTTCCAAAGAATCGGAATTGAGTTAGCTAGAAATTATCGCTTAGTTTAGAGACACCGATTTTCGAATTTATCTGAACCACTCCAAACTAATAACATTAGTAATGAATTATGATATGGAGCTATACTATTCTTCCTGAGGGTGATTCCAAAATGGAAGATAGTAAAAAATTTGAATGCTTGTTCGGTTCTGGAACAACTTGTATGATGAATGCTAGTATTGCATCTCTGCTTAGAGGGCAGTGTTAGCATTCCAAGATGGTATGTTAGTAGAAGAGGTAAAAGCGTAGCCTCAAAACTCACAACCTGGAAGATTGGATAAAACAAGATATGCAGTAGAGCCATGTGGTTACCTACCATTAGGAGCTGTCATCCCATTCTAGATTGTCCCTTAGATTTGTTTTGCACCCAGGCATCGAGGGGCAAAGTAAAGCAGCCTCGATTTCAAAGGGGTGAGGTAATCCGGCTTGTTATGTTAAAGGGGCAGGCCAATCTGTGTAGCAGAGGGGAACATGCATCTGTAGCCCTTATGTATATTTGCTAGAGGTGTACCATTGGAAGGTAGTCACTTACCTAGCCATTGTTGGAACCCATTCTCCAATATGAACCTTTACGGACTTAGGTTTGTCCAACTATATGAAATGTGAGATGCAAGCATTCAGCTGTATCCGAATTTATTTTATACTTAGACATTATTATAATATCACTGGATTTTTTATACAAAAATGTTTTAGTTATCGTAAGGTAAATACCCATCCGTGTTTATGTGTAGCATGGTCTTATGAGATACTTTTTATTTTAAAGGTTTTTCAAATATAGTAATCCATATAATTTGTTTTGAGCTTTTCTCACGCTGGTTTTACCAGATTGACCCGGGCATTGTTTTCCTATAATACTCGGGTCAGCCTGAGCATATTTTGTAGATTTAGCTGAATCCTTTGGAGCTTTAAGGGGATGAGCTGTATTCTCCAATACGTATTCATGTATCTTATATTCTTCCATTGTTTCATTGCTTTGTTATCTGTTTTTAATTACCAACAATTGTAAGAAAAGACTGTTACAACTGTCCAAGATGATAATAGGTTAGTATATTCTGATGTTGTGTATATAATAAAGTTCTTCTCCTTTTGTAAAGATCTTGTATATATTATATATTTCTCATCACGATGCGAGATTTTGTTCTATCTTTTTCTTTCTTCATCCCAAATGACCTATCTTTCGGATACTTAAATGATTGGCACATGAATATCAAGGATGTATTAGGTGTCATCTTTAGTTGTAAGAAAGGCAGATCGTTACACTTGGTATCAAAGCGCGAGGTCAAGCGAGAACCTTGGCCTTGGTGGGGTAAACTCATTTAAGATAGAATAAGTGAGATCCTAGAATGAGTATGAGTGTATTATATATAAGAGCGCATATTTATTAGTGATTACAAATTGTTTTATATTGTATTGATTTACCTATTCGGTGGCTTAAGAACTCTGGTTGAGACATGGGACACACGGTATCAATAAGGGTTCCTAAACACTTTAATAAGGCAAACCGACACAGTATTGTTTTAAATATGGTAAATGAAATAATTTTACCTAGGATTATATTTTATATACAAAGGAATGATTTTAAGAAATTCTTATGTAGATATATCTTAAAAATATCCCTCCTCAAGTATCCTCTCTTAGAAAATCCCTCCCTTAGGTATCTCTTCCCATGGAATAATCTTTTCTTAGGAATTCTCTCATGGTAATCCTTTCTTATTAACTTTGATTTGGAGTAACCTTATTCTTGGAAATATTCTAAGGTATTTGATATGAATTCAGGTAGAGAAGAATTATGAATACTGGTGTATTTGGAACTAAGTCGTATGTTGTTGAGGAAGGGTCGTAAGATCAAGCCCCAATGGACTTGCTTCACCATGCCGTGACTTTGAGATTTTGAGTAAAAGGAAGTTCAACGGTACTAAGTCTATCATCAAGGTTAATAATTGGCTGGGGTTGTGTGACAAGTTACGTAGAGATACGATGAATTGTATTTAAGGATCGTTTGAGAAGGTAATAAGAAATGCTATAAGATTTGAAAGTTTATCTCCAAAGCTGCCTACTACTACACCAGTTGGGAATAAGAAGCACAAGCTCAAGAATAATGTTCCCAAACATGGTTGCTTCAAGTGTGGGAAATATGATCACTTTGTTCAGGAATGTAAGTTGGGTAAGAAAAGAAAAGTTGTGAAAGAAAAGGTCACTAAGGTACCAAAGCTAGGGACACAGACTACACCAAAGGATTGTTATTATTACCACCAGAATGGTCATTTCATCATAGATTGTCCTATGCTAGGGAAAGGGTAGCAGCCTAGGCCCTTTGTCTTCATTTCAGCACCATCCACTTCAACAGCAACAAAGGGAAAGGAGGTTATGGAAAGATTGGTTTAAGTCTAGTATTAGGAAGTAGTATCCTAAGTTGTTCCTTATTTAGTATCTTCTATTGTATCATATCTTTTGGAATGTACTTCCATTCTATGATGGAGTCACTCGGCTTGTATCTAGGGTTGTTTTAGCTTGAACGATGTTCTATATATATAATGTTTCTTTTGTCGTCCTTTGTTTGATATTGGTTCTTATCATAGTTTTATCTCTCTTAGCCTTGTAGAGAGACTAGGACTTGTAAAATATGGTTCATGACTTTATATTGTGTCAAACTCAGTAGGGTAAGGGTTGACTCATCATAAGGTATTTTGATTATAGAGTAGGTTAATAAATAAAGTCAAAATTGAATTAATTTAATGAGAGGATTTAATAAGCTTGGTTTTATTAAACAGTGTCTTTTTGGATTTTAAAACCTTGTAGGAAAGTTTTTATTTGATGTTATTAAGCTGGCTAATAAACACCTTTACCTTAGAAGTGTTTAAAGAGAAGTAGACTCTAGGACAGAGTTCGGATACCGGTGTCCTACTTCTTAGCTACCTACTAGACCAATTTCGGTAAAAAGGTTATATTAGTCGACTTAATTTGAAGACCCAAATTATTTTTGGTCTATATCCAAATAATTAAAAGTGAATAGGATTTTAAAACAGATGTTTTGTATATACTCTTAGGGTGTAGGAGAATACTATACAACTTGATAAATTTAAAAAGATTTTATGAAAGATTTCAATAAGTTATAACATTTAAAATGTTTGAATTTAAGTTGAAATTTTATGAAATGTTTTCATAAGTTTGGTGTAGGAATGTAAAAAGTAATTGAGTATTAGGGACCCTTGGATAAGTATGTAAGTTGTACGTAGATTCTTCCTCTTTTTCATATAATTCTCAATCCAAGATTCGAGTATGTGACTTAAGGTATCTCACACCATTCCGAATAAGGATTTATCACTCGATTTTTGACGGTGAACACTTGATGAGGGTTCTTAATATGAAATCAAAGTTTTCAATCATAGTATATGGCTATGTAAGAAGAATGAATGTTTTTAATTAAGAAGCCTGATTAGAGTCCACACTAGGAAGTCGGGTGGGAGATACTAGTTTGGAAATAAAGCTATGTATTTGAGTAAGTGATCAAATCAGATTTTGCATAGGAATGATCTATGTATATCATACAGATTGATGTATAGTGTTAGTTATGCTTAGTGTTTTTGTTTTTGGGTTAAGGTTGTGGTAAAATTTCGAGAACGAAATTCTTTTAAGGGAGGAGAGTGTAACGACCCGGAATTTCACTGCTTTAATTTGAAAATATTTAATTAACTTTAAATATTCAAATAATAGATTTTATAATTAAAATAAAACTCTTTTAAATAATAAATAATGATGGTAAAATAGCTTTCAGAATTTGTTTACAAAATATTTAGTTCGAAGGAAAATCGAAAGTGTGATCGAAATTCGTTTTCCGAATTTTCGACTTTTCATCGTCTAAAAGTTATTGGTTATGTTGTGAACTCTTTAGTGTGAATACACACATTTATAAATAAGTTAGAATCATATATATATATATATATATGTGTGTGTGTGTGTGTGTGTATTTAAACAGATTTATGCATTTACTTAAGTTAATAAAAAAGTATGATGTGACTTGTATATATAATAAGATTAAATGAAAAATATAACCATACATCTTAAGAAACATTAGGTGCATATGGTACTAAAGCCTGTTGGCTAAGCATTAGAGAAGGGGGGATATAAGGGTGGCGTGTGGTACATGGAGGTGGAGGAGCATGGTAATGCGGCGCAAGGAGGATGGAGGGTATAGTACATGGGCATTTAGGTAATTTAGCTATCTCATGCTATATAAAAACCTATTTTTCATTTTTTTCCTCATTTGGATCATTTCATTTCCATCTTTCTAAAATTTCTATAAGCTTCCATGAACACTTCATGGTTTCTAAGAAAAATTCTAAAGTTAAAAATTCTTAGTTTTATTCTTTTTTTAAATTCCAAGACCTTGCTTAAAACATTTCCCTCCACTTCTATAACTTCACTTAATCAAGGCAAGCCTCTCCATCCATTTCAAGCCTTGGACGAGCCAGAAATCCCTCAAGGCCGACCACCATAGGCCTTAAGGCCTCCAAAATCACAATTTTCCAAAGTCAAAGCAAAGATCTAAGGTCATATTCGAAAGTTAGTGGAGGTCGTGTTGTTTTGGTTAGCTTTTAGGTGAGAAAGCTACCACCTTTATTTGAAGTTTTTTAACTTGAAGTTTAAAGTATACCTTATTGATTAATCATTTCTTGTATGAGTAAATGTAGCGTTGATTTGGATTTGTACGTGTATATATGTATGCTTGGATATAATGTTTGTTATGGACTTGGAACTAAAGTAAATAAGTGAAGCTAGGATTTAAAGGTAGTAAATTTATCTTATGTTTCATATATGGCATGTTATAATTGTTTGTGCTATGCTAGGTGTTGTAAATTAAAGAGGTTAGCATTCAAATTGTTTGTATAGCGACATCGAAATCCCTTTATGAGTGGTTTCTTTTCTTACTATAAATTGCTAGGAAGTTTTATAAAGTTTTAAACCTCACTTTTAGTTTTCAAACTTTATTCATAAGTTATGAAGGTAAGTTTAAAAATTAAAGATAGAATTTTAAAAGCTATTTAGAGTATAAAACAAGATTTAAAATTTCAGGTCGTATAGCGATAGTCGCTATAAATGCAGTTCGTGAAAAACAAACTCTTTTTGAATTTAAAATGTTTTAACTAAAGTATCTTTTTGAAAAGTGTTTTCAAACATATTTTAAATATTAAAAGAAATTATTATTTATTTAATTAATTATTTATTTATTTAATGATTATTTAATTAATTAATTAAGTAAGGTAATTGGTACTTAATCACTAATTAAGTTAGGGTAATTAGTACTTAATTATTTTTTAGTAAGTTAATTATAATTTGTTAATTAATAAAGACTTAATTATGATTTAATTAATTATTTAGAGATTAATTATTATTTAATTAGGATTAATTAAATTATTTATTTAAGAAGGGTTTAATATTAATTAATTATTAATCAAGTTAAATTTAAGTTAAGATTTAATTAAAACTTAATCATGATTTAACTATTAAGGTTTAATTATTATCTAACTTTTAATTAAGGATTATTTTATTAATTAATTGATATTAATTGATATTTAATTATTATTTAAAAGTTTAAATTATTATTTAATAATCAATTAAAGATTAATTTGGGTTTAATTATTTATTTAAAAGAAATTATTGTTTAATTACTAATTAAAGGTTTAATTATTTTTAAATAAAAGTTTTAAAGTTTTAAACATTTTATTTCCAAAGATCAGATTTTGTTTTAAGCAACTCTCTTTCAAAGAGTATTTTAAATCCAAGAGATTTCTTTGTCGACTACCCTTAAGTAACTTCAAATGGATAAAAAACCTAATGAAATTTGTTTAGCAGAATAAAACACTGCTCTGCTAATTGAATTGTATTTGACATTTGTTTGATAGAATAGATCACAGTTCTGCCATAATTTTCTCAAGTAGATTGTAATGACATTTATTTAAGCAGAAACAAATCCTCATCTACCATTTTGGTAACATGAATATTTATCTATATGTTATTGATTATGGATCGTTGATTCCTTTTACATATCTAATTTCTATGTAAATACCCATGTTATAATTTGGATAAGTTAAACTCAATTAAATGAGAACCATTGTGTTCACTAAGCCTCTTTCTGAATTTTATGAAATTAAATACTTAATTTTATCCTTTTGACAATGGTTTAAAGCTTATTCCATTTTAAGATATTTAAAGGATAATTTAGTAATTATTTTATTTAAAGGTGTTATGAAGTAATTTAATATCTTTCCTTTAAATGATAGTTTAAAATCATCATTTTGTTAATGTGATTTAAAGATAATTTAATGAAGAATATTTAAATAAATAATAACTTGTTTATTTAAAGGTGTTTTAAATAATTTATTGTTATCAAAGGAACTTTATGGATTAAAGTTTATTAAAGAAGTTTTGTTTTAGATAAAGAAAGTTTATAGAGGGAGTTTTAAAAATGATTTTAGATATTTATAAAAGAGTTTTATAAATAAACTTAGAGATTTATAAAGTGTTTTATAAATTAATTTAGAATTAAGTAAAGATATTTTATTTATTAAAAGGATTTATAGAAGTAAATTATAAAAGAATTTGAGATGGGATTTCCTTTAACTGACCTTCTTATTTCTAGTGATATGGGCATTCGTTCCACACTTTACACCAAAGGAATATTGTTTGAGGTTATCTTTATCTCCAATTTAAATAACATTTTGCTCTAATCCTTTGATACGATTTGTAAATGAGAAACCTTTCACAAATGTTTTGTGAATATACTTATATCAGTGAGATAAGTATATGGATGTTTTTGATAAACACTTTTGAAAAAAAAGATTTTAATAAATGAAAGAATTGTTTTGAGGCTTAGTGGTTGCTAAGGGTAATTAAGTCTCTGAATTATTGTTGTTTGTTTATTTGATAGTTAAATAACCGACTATCAAATCTGGACCCATATTTACTTAGGAAGTATGTTGGGTATATTCGAGTTCCCCGGTGTGGACCCGAATACTTATTTCATACTTCCAAAGAACCAGAATTGAGTTAGCCAGAAATTATTGCTTAGTTTGGAGACACTAGTTTCTGAATTTATCCGAACCACTCCAATCTAATAACATTCGTGATGAAGTATGATATGGAGCTATACTATTCTTCCTGAGGGTGATTTCAAAATGGAAGATATTAAAAATTTTGAATGCTTGTTCGATGCCGGAACAACTTGTATAGATGAATGTTAGCATTGCATCTCTGCTTGTAGGGCAGTTTTAGCATTCCAAGATGGTATGTTAGTAGAAGAGGTAAAAGTGTAGCCTCAAGCCTCACAACCTGGAATAATAGCTATTACAGGGTATGCAGTAGAGCCATGTGGCTAGCTATCATTAGGAGCCATCATCCCATTCTAGATTGTCCCATAGAGTTGTTTTGCGCCCAGGCATCGAGGGGCAAAGTAATGAAACCTCAGTGTCAAAGGGGTGAGGTAATCCGGCTTGTCATGTTAAAGGGGCAGGCCAGCTCTATGAAGTAGAGGGGCAGATGCATCTGTAGCCCTCAGGTACATTTTCTAAAGTTGTACCATCAAAAGGTAGTCCCTTACCTAGCCATTGCTGGAACCCATTCTCCAATACAAACCTTTATGGACTTAGATGTGCCCAATTATATTGAAATGTGATATGCAAGCATTTCAGCTATATTCCATATTTAATTTTAACCTAGACATTATTATAGCATCAATGGATTTTTTTATAATAAAATGTTTTAGTTATCATAAGGTAAAAACCAGTCCGTGTTTATATGTGGCGTTGTCTTACGAGATACTTTTTATTTTGAAAGGTTTTTCAATATAGTAATCCATATGATTTGTTTCAAGCTTTTCTCATGCTGGTTTTACCAGACTGACCCGGGCGTCGTTTTCCTATAATGCTTGTATCAGTCCAAGTATATTTTCCAGATTTTGCTGAATCCTTTAGAGCTTTTAGGAGACGAGCTGGATTCTCCAGGACGTATTCACGTACCTTATATTCTTCCGTTGTTTTTTTGCTTTGTTATCTGTTTGTATTTACCAGCAATTGTAAGGATGGACTGCTATAACAGTCCAGGCTAATAATAGGTTAGTGTATTCTGATGTTGTATGTATAATAAAATTCGTGTATATTATATATTTCTCATCATGATGGGAGATTTTGTTCTGTCTTTTTCTAACTTCACCCCAAATGACCTGTCTTTCGGACGCTTAAATGATCGACACACGAATACCGAGAATGTATTAAGTGTCGTCTTTAGGTATAAGAAAGACAGACCGTTACACCTTAGCTAGTGGAGTGACAATTTGGCAAAATTAATCGCTTGCATGCCTTTATCGGTAAAATCCAATTTCATTATTTAAGCAGTGCCTTTTAGTAATGACTGTGTACACCAATTCTCTTCGTCTAACACTATACCACTTTAGGCCTTATGGAATTTGGTCAAAATTCCAATATCTCCATTTTCAACTTGGTTAGTCCTTAAACATAGTCCTTGGTTTAATAATAATATTATTAACTATACTACTCTGGCCAAAGCATTTAACTTTAAATTCACTATAATTGACCATGATACTAAACCCATATAACAGAGGAGATGAATTCTATTTCGGATAGTGTTTCACTTCTAACGCTTTAACTTAGAACCAAATATAGCTATTTGATGGATGTCATCCCTCGATTTAACTACAAAATGTTGTATCCACATTGAAGTTCAACAGTATTTTCAAGTCAAGAGAAATGTGTAATATCATCACTTTGAGATTTCCTGTTTAACCTTAGTTACTACTAACCAATAGAAAACTCTTGAGTGAGTCATTCCATATTTATCTAGTAACTATCAATATGTAACTCCTTGGTGCCCTCATCAGCCATGAGAGCATTTAGAGAGTGTTATGCACTCTCTCAACAGGATGTACCGATATCCTTTTTCGAACATCTTGACAAAGAATATTTAAAATAAAATGTTATTTTATAACGTGAATAATTACTCACGATTGCAACAATTTGCATCTACAATCGCATAAAATCTCATTTAAGGATTATCTTATTTATATACCTTAAATTATTACTTAAACAATTATATCACTATATAATAAAGTACATAATAGAATATTAATACCTATATTATGAACAAGATTGGTCACAGAGTTAGATATGTGTAACAAATTATATAATTGCCTCTAGAGCATACCGATAACTCTATTAGTCTCCAACTTGCACTTGAGGTCAATTATGGAATCTTATTCACATTTGATATTGATCAGTTTTCTCAAAGCAATCGAGTTAGCTCCATCACAAGGGTATGTTATGTTGTTTTAATTAACTGCTCTGTCAATCAACTCTCTCCGACGCTGATAAACTGCCTTTATCATATGGAACTTTTTGGACTATGTTTGTCGACTTATAGTGAGCTCTAAGTTCTTTTGCAACCTGTATCGCGACATTGTTATCCATAATAATGCTATGGGGTTCTCAACATTTGGAATCACCCTTGGCTCGGTTATAAATTGTTCATTTATATTTATATATGCATTGCTTTTATTGTGGTGCAATTCAAGACGATGTACATAGCCTTTTGGTTGAATAAGCCACATCCTTGATGTTTGGAACATTTCCAACATAAATCTCTTTAACTAAGGTTTAAACATGAATTTAGTATTGACATAGTACAGTCGGTATCAATTATGATGTTATGAGTTCAAATACCTCCTTATAAGAAGCTCATATTTTCTATAAAACAATTCTCTAGTATTTCACAAATACTCGAGAATACTCTTACATACCTTTAGCGATCCTAATTTGGATTTGTTATTTTCTCGATGTACTAAGTACATAATAGAAGTGTGATATTGTAGGCAATGCATCATGTACAACAATTTCTATTGCCAATGCATAAGGAATCCATCTTACATACTCCATGTTAAACATTTTATTTCGGTGTCTATGTTTATAGTTTAGGACAATTCTAACATCCTTTTATACTAATTATAAATGATGTCATTTTCAAATTCAATGTCAAATATCAAACAAGCAAACAATAATGATTTAATATGGGCACATCCTTAATAGTCATAAGTTTGTTGTTTAAGTATAGTTTCGGAAATATATTAGTACCTTTAATATTATTCTTATAGACACATGCTGCCTCTACATTTCGATAGAAAATCAAACTATTTGATATTTCTTTTAAAATACTTGTTTAACTCTGATGCTTATTGAACGATACCTTCATTTTAATTCTTGGATCATATCTGAAAACCCATAAATTAGTATCACTTCCACTGACATTGAGACACTTTCGTTGTTATAAGCAAATGGTAAATTCTAAATCATTATTTAGAATGTCTGTTTCAACGTATATGTACCAAAACTCAAAGCCGTACCGAGCGATAATTTTGTGAGTAAAATCTGAATTCATTCATGCACGTTGAATGACAAGTCTATTATGTTAATTTCAGCAATAGAAATTTACGTTGCTATTCTTTTCAACGTTGCTTACTATATTCCAACCGCAACCTCTTCTTCTCAAAGATACATTTGTGGCCGATGGATTATATCCCTTCGGTACAATTATTAAATCATATTTTGATAATGTACTTGGAATCCATTCGGATTTGTGCATCATGCCAAATGGTAGAGTCAATACACTTAATGGCCTATTGACAATGGAGGAAATTCTATATTCTTGACATTGATAAGAAATTCATAGTTACTTTTTAATGTGTGAGAATTCTTATTAGACATTCTAATGTATTGTATCCGTTTAGGCTTGGTTAATTTTATTTCATCCTTTGTAATTGGTTTTATCTTTGGATTGTATCCAGATCCATTTTTCTACCAATAATTTCAAAACGAAATTTATTCTTTGTGAAGTTGGCATTTCTTAAAATAACAAGTGTTTCTCAGTGCAACTGAATAGGTTTCCATAAACATTTTATGAGCTACCTTTATATATGTACAAAACTGATTTTGGTTTTTAGTTTACGAAACTTATGCTCGTAACATAATTCAGTTAACCAATATTGGTCAGTCTTAAACTCCTTTGGGTTGATCTACACAAGATCATTCACGACCAAATATTATGTGTGGCCTCATGACTCACACAACCAGTCAACTTCTTTACATAAGATATGTAGGGGTTTGTTATCAACTCTTATCTTGTATGATCCTGTAAACTATGCTTTAGATGAAATTATCTTTAACCTTATGTACTTACTCTTAAGTACACGACCTTATAGAAAGATGTTATCTCAAGTTGACTAATCATCAATCGTACTTTGTCCAATAAAGTCCAATTACTTCTTATTGTCACATCATTACATATCATAAGGAGGAGTGACTTTTGAGACTGAATCTTATTCATTTTTAAGTATGTTTGGAACTCTTTCCAATATGCTAACCTTTTCGATCCAAATGAATTGATTACTTTCTTTCGCACATTATGTTATTTACTTTTGATTTATATTCAATGAACTTATCATGGACATCTACATGTGTATAAAATACACATGTTCATACCTATGGTAATTCATCAATGAATTTAAAGAAGTGTGTTGTAATACCCTATAAAATTTATGTTGATTAATAAATTATTATTAAGGATCAAAAATGAAATTTGGGCAGGTGTTGGAATTTAGACATGAAACTTGCACCATTGCATTCATGGTGATTTTCTGAGCAATTACCATATTTGGAGTTTTATAATCGGAGTTCGAATGAAAAATTATTAGCATTTAAAGTTTTCGAAACGAAAATAATTAAAAATGAAAATTTGGAAATAAACAATAATAATATGGGACCCGACCGGTCGACACCCTCCTTGGGCCAGTTGACCGCTGGCAGTTGACCACTTATATCGAAGTGGTCGACCGGTCTAAACAATAGAGGCTAGGATTGAACCTATGCCAAACAGCTCGGATTTAATTATTTTAATCTAATGGTTACAATTGATTTAAACTCCTATAAATACACGCCTAACCCTCACATCTCTTTTTATATTTTCTGATCAAAGTAGCAAAGCTCTACCACTTTCACTTCTCTGCTATTTCTAAAAATTATAAAATGTTATATATTTATACAAATCGGAGAAGGGCAGAAAATAAAAGAGAAGAAGAGAAAGAGTGAATCAATACTGCAGAAAAAGGTAAATTTCTTTATTTATAAATCTATATTCCCTTTAACCCCAAATATCTTCTCGTATATGTAATTCTAATAATATGTATATACCTTGTTATACATATTCTTTTGGATTAGAAAAGAGGAGTCAAATTAAAGGAATAGATACAGATTTGGGAGATTTGGAAATCTTTAAAGGTGAGTGGAAAATTATATAATTTATTTATACCATTGAAATTTATATCATTGAATTATTATGCCTATATAAGGTCTGATGAGTTGTGGGCTTAAAACGAACGTATAGGAATATCGCCTATATATTTTGTAAAATAGGTATTTGGAATAGGAATGTTATTTCCACTCTAATCTGGAAATTTGAAAATTAGTCCTTCAATTTATTAGAGTTGAATGTTGGTAAAGTTGTAAGTTATTCCAGATTCATAATTGGGTTGTAAAATATTGGCATTAATTTAGGTTGCCCTAATTTGGCTTAGAATGTGAATTTCTATGTTTTAATTTATTGGAATCGGGGTATAATTTAATTGTATTTATTTCTTTGTTATTTTCATAAATTTCTAAATCCACAAATATATAAAAAGTGCATTGTTTGAAATAATGAAGAATATACCAAAATGAAAGAGATGTGTCAAGTACGGATGTTCTTGCACGTAGTTTGCACTGTCTATTTCAATAGAAGGAAAGGAATAATTCTTTGTAATTTCAAATGAAGCAAAGGTCCTACTTTTGGATAACTAATGGAAAGCTATGACTGTAATCCTTTTTAAAAGGGTAGCTCTGTTAAATTAAACGTGGAAAGGAATATTCCAGTTTAGGAATTATTGGTTAGAAATAAGTATATATATATACATATATATATATAGACACACACATATATACGCACCTACCAATTACAAATAATATATATATAGCATAATTTATGATGATATTCGTATTAGTTATTAATAGCATAGTAATTATAGGACTAGGAGGTTGAAAAAGGAAAGAATGGTAATTTCAAAATTTATGGACAATAACTATAAATTTAATAGGCAATAAATGTGTGGTTAATAGAGAATTAATGGAATTAAATGAGGACCGAGTAAGAGTTTTATATGGCATTTAAAGGGAAATGAATAGGCATAATAGGTTGAATTAGAATGAATAACCAAATATTATTAGAGATTTTCCAATTAGAATAATAATGACCATTTATCATGGACAATTGACACTTATGAAATATAGTAAATAAGCGGATAAGATTGGAATTAAATTCTAGAAGGAAGTACAATTTTCATAATGGAAAATTATATAGCCTTTATTATACGTTTAGGATAAGTGTGAATTAATGGACCTAGCCTAATATTTGGGCCTAGGATAATTGGTTTGGTCTAGTGAGTTGGGATGCAAGGTTAGTAGAGTCACACAACAAAAGTCTGCCCTTCATCTAGAGGTTACCAGCGGTTGTGTATACTTACTACTGATGTGGGACTTCTTTAACCGTAGAACCTGTGGGGTTTGCGGATAGGTAGAGAGAAATAACCAAGTGTTCGCATCGGATTTGAAGTATTAAATGGCCCAGTACTTTTAAGGAAATGGGGTCTGCTTCACTCCTAATAACAAGTATTAAGTAATTGAAAGAGGCCTTTTCCTTGACTTAATTAGGTTAGTCTAAACGAGAAGTCAGCTGAGGAAATCGGTAGGCTATGCTAGTATTTTTGTTGGACCAATATTTAGTAGTAGGGATGGCATATAGGCTATAACCACTAGTGATCCCGAGCGAGCGATAGCAAATACTTGGGTCATGCTTGAAGGATTTCGCTTGCTATTAGTGTAGAATGCATATGCGATACGCTCATACCTCAAAGTTAGTTGGTTAGACGTTTGTTTGTCGAAGGTGGGCTAGCAAACCCTTAGACGAGTCTTTGAGATGCTTTAGTCGTATGACAATCAAAGGATAAATTATAAAGCTATATATTGGGGTCATCGATTTATATAGCTAGGACTGGTTGGCTAGCGTATATGTTGTGTAGGGCCCGCTTCAGGGATTGAGGTATTAATGGCCGATGGGTCTGCCACCTCCCTACTGAAGAAGTATAAGTGGTCGGGGTTTTTGGGTAGTACATCGTTTATATATATAGTTATATCTTGGAGAAGGTTAGGTTGGATATATCGTACGTGCACATAGGATTTAATGGATTAGTCAAATATAATAGACATAACACTTAAATGAAAATCAATCGGCGTATATTAGTGTTATGGGTAAAATAAGTAATTTTTCAGTCACCAGAACATTGTTCTGACCCTTTCCTTATTGCAACCCACAGAATATATTAAAGGGACTTATTACTGGAGCAAGACGGGAACGGTTGATCGAGAAGTCTTCTTATTCATGCTCGGTGCTGATGAGGCAATTAGATATCCAAGGAATTCTATCGATTCCAAGGTAGAAGCCTCGGTCAGTATTTATGTTTTATTATATTTTCCATTCCATAGTGAGTTTTATTGATCGATCTCTGATATACTTATGTTTATTATAGGCACCAAAACCAATGATTCGTGCTCTAATGAACTTGGGTTTCGATTTAGTCAAAATTTGGGCCCATTAAGGTGCGGGTTGTTTTATTTGGTATTAGTGCCTAAGTTAGTCGACCATAGGAATTAGGATACGTTGAAAGAACATACTTGTATTTTTTTAACAATAATTATATATTATGCGCCAAACTCTATGAATTTCGACTATAGAAGTAGTTGCGACTATATCCGAAAGGATGGACGAAGCAACTATGAGTTGGAAAAATAAATAGAGTTTAATTTATGCACCTACTCTGATTACCTGATGGAATGTTGGTTGTATCGTAAACTATTGACCAAGAAGAGCATGAGCGTGACATATAGGAGGATCCTGGAGGCTGGATGGTATGTGGCTCCTGTGTTGGGCCTAGGTTGTCATATGATTGTTGATTTTGATGCATTACTGATTAAAGATGTTAATTTCATCCAGACAAGTAAAAAACCTATATGTTGCAAGCATCTGAATAAAGGTATGAAGAAGGAGTGGAGCAAGTTTCTGTAAGAAGGTGTACATTAACCATCACGGGATAACAAACCAGATTTTTATGAAGATGAGTAGAAAGAAGTAAGGACCATTAAAGAATTTGACAAAATATTTTTGAAAATTCCTTGAAACGTTTTTGAATGAGTTTTTCAAAGGATTTATTGAAAAGTTATTGTTTTGAGAAGTAAGCAAAATTTGAAATTCTTAGTTTAAAATTGATCGAGTCAAAAAAAAATTATTCAAAGGTTTATAATAGTGGGATTTTCATTTTTGAAATGAATGTGAGATAGAGCGTAGGTTTAGCTTGATGATTTTTCCTGTTTATAAAATCAAAAGTTTTTTAAAATTGTTCTTCAAGGGGTGGGTAAATGAAAATGGTACCTGATTAAAATGAGGCAAGAAGCATTGAAGGGTAAGACCGTCCGATAATGAAGATAGGAGGAATATTCCAATATAAGGTGAGTATGGAGAATTACAACTGAAATATTTTGGGTTTTTGAGAAAGGTTGATGACCAAGCAGTATATGTAAGTATACTGCGAGATTGAAGAAGAAGAGAACCCGAGGCACTATCTTGTAGAAGGCATTGGAGCTATGCGAACCGTGTTGGATACAAGCAGACAAAGATGGCACATGATGATGTTATTAATCGGGTTCAATCTGGGCCCAAAATTCAACAACTGGTCGACTGACCTGTAGCGGTCGACCAGTAACCCTAGAATGGTCAATCGGTTGCCAGGTAAAATGCACAACCCGAATCTTGAACGTGACATATAGTCGTGTCCAGGCTTCAAATCCCCCATTCCTCTACTGTAACAACCCGCATATTTTACGATTCGTATATTTAAATGTTTAATTTAAATATAGCATCGTTAGTCGGATTTTAGTCCGAAAAAGTCACTATTCGTAAAAGAACAGTCGAATTAGTGAAAAGTCTATGTGGATCGTGCTATTTGGAAGTGCCTATTTGAAAACACATTCAAACATAAATTCAGACATCTGAAATGAAGCATTCAGACGTCGGAAATTGTTCGGATCAATCCAGAAAGGAAATAGGCTAAAATTGTCATTTTCAAACGTCTGAAATGGACGATTTAGACGTCTGAATATTATTCTAGACAACTTTTATTTTCCAGATTCAGACGTCTGAATCGTTCATTTCAGACGTTTGAATGAAGTTAGAAAACTCATATTTTTCCAGATTCAGACGTCTGAATGAAGATTGAAATTGAGATTCAAAAATTTGGATCCGAGACCACTTCCATTGAGTTCAAAATGGTGTTTGCGACTTTTTTGAGTATAAACTTCGATATGTTTTGAGTTGGGTAAAATCTTGAAGTTTTCAACTAGGGCTTTGGGTTTGGGGTTTCAGCCCATTAACCCAACATATCAACCTAACTCCATTCCACTCCTCTTCACTCCTTCATAATATTTCCTAACACTGAAGCTTTAAAAAAATGGGGGAAGAGAAAAAGAATTAGAATTCCTAAGCCCTAATCTTCTTTGCAAATTCAAGTTCTAGCTCCAAAATTCAAAGAGAAGCTTAGGTGAGCATCTCCTTCTTCTTCTCCAACTCATTCTCTCTTTAATTTCAGAAATTTCCTAAACCTAACTTAGGAAATGTTCTTCTTTTAAGCTTAGATTCAAGCTTCTAGAGTTGAAGTTAAAGAGTAGTTGATCTTCCTTTGCTTTCAAGCTTCTCCTTCATCGTTTTTGGGTTTAAAGGTGAGTTTTTGAACTCACATCTTTGTCTATTTCTATCATTGTTGTTAGGTATGAATTCCTAACTTCTATTCATGTCCATTTGCTTTTGAATTGAATTGGTTTGATGAATATTCCCATTTTGGTGTTTTGAAATCAAAATCTATGAAAATCCTTATATGGATGCTTGGACATGTTGGTCGGAGAGTATTGGCGTGTCTTTAGGGTTGGGTAGTCGTTTGGCGTCAACCCTTAGCAATTGTCACTCATCCAATCGCTTCCGATATGATTTGGCCATCATCGGCCTAGGCAAAATAATACCCAGAGCTTCAGGTTCAGACGTCTGAATTATCCATTTCAGACGTCTGAATCTGCTTGTCTCAGCCCAATTTCCCTATTTTGTGTGGGATTCCAATTTTTATCGATTCGTGATTGTCCGATTTATTGTTATCATTTATTATTGACTTTGATGACTTCTTTTTCGGGACTTTTGAGAATATCCATTTTGATGGATTCGGTATCGATTTCTTTGGATTTGATTCACGTCTTCGGATGTGAATCTTTGGTGATTGATTGTTTCTACAATCATTTCTATGCTTTGTCACTTTAAAATACAAAGGTTTCTATACTAGTAGTAAATATTCAAACTCTTTTACAAAGATGATTTCAACTCTATTTTTTAATACAAAGCTCGTTTATAAAACCGTTTTCTAATCTATTAGTATATATAAACCTTTACCTCATTCGTACGAGAAAATCTAATTAAACGGCTTAGCAAAACAAGTGGTATGAAACGCTTGCGTTTACTTCGTCGGTTAATTCTTGGACTTGTTCGATTGAACTCTTGTGACAATTTTCGAGTGGAAGTCTACAATATGTTCGTAAATATTTGAGTTAAGCTAGTGGTTATGGGACATGAAGCTAAACTCTTATATTTACTAGCTTAGTGTAATTTACACTTATTTTCGAGTGGAAGTCTACAATCTGTTCGTAAATATTTGAGTTAAGCTAGTGGTTATGGGACATGAAGCTAAACTCTTATATTTACTAGCTTATTGTAATTTACACTTGTCGATCATTGATGGTCATTTTATGATTTAGACTAGCGATGTGCGATGTCACTTTGTCCGCGTGGGGGACTGTACCCCATTCTATTGAGTTTCGTCTCATTTTTATAGGCTAGCGACCTATGGTTTTATGGAGTTCGGTTCATCGGGCGTTCACTGTACTACGTCGTTGTTCCGTATTATTTGTGTTCAGGTTCATCGGGCGTTCGCTGTACTACGTCGTTGTGCCTGAATTATTTGAGTTTGGTTCCTCGGGCGTTCACTGTACTACGTTGTGGCACCGGCTTTATGGTTAGCGACCATGGGTTAGCGACCCATTTATGATACACGTGTTGGTGAGTCTTCATGCTCCCGTTTGTGATAGGCCTTCCCCCTTTGTGATTTCTGGATTTATAGTTGATGATTTCTAGAATTTGTGTTTCACCAATTTTCGTGGATTGACATTGATATGTTTTGTCAATATTTGTGTTTTGGTGAATAATTTAAAGAATGTGATTCTTTTTGGTGTTTTGAGATGATTTGAGATATTGTATGATTTTTGATGTTGCTTTATGTATAATTGTTATAGTATGGCATTTTTGTTATCAAACGTTTTTGACATATCTCTTATCCTATCTCATTTTATCTGATATTTATAGCTAAATTGATTCGTTTATTATTTTCTTCTTAAATAATACTCGGGTCAGATCGAGTTGTTACAGGTGCTTCTACTTGACTCCTTCTCAGGGTTCGTCACCTGACTTTTGGCTAACTACTTTAGCTTAGTAGTTTTTGTTGTTATACATTCGAGATAGAGACTCCTTGATGTATACTTATTCTTTTGTCTAGCACTTGTATCTATTCTTTTGTGATGTAGTGGATCTAGTTTGACCACTATTTTGATGAACACTTTTATGTGTTGTATTCATATATGTTTCCGCCTTTGTGATATGAATATATGTGATTGATTTGTGTTATGTTTATTTCTATATTTGTTTCCGAAGTCCACATAGCCACTGTGTGGTAGCTTTGAGTTTGTATTTGATATGTCGGATTTCCTCTTGAAATGAAATGTAAGTTATATTATCTGACATATCGGTACTCGCACAAAGGAATTACACAGATGGTCGCTCCTCAACAGCCTTATTCTTCGTGCTAGCCGACGGCATTACCCCGTAGTGTCCTTGGTTAGCGTGAGTATAGAGGTGGGGCGTCACAACTACCTTCCTCCTCCTTATCCTTCCCTCGACTCTTTCTCTCCCCTCTAAAATGCAAGCACCACCCTCCTCCTTCCTCTAGCAGCGAGCGCCACCCCTACAATCGCCTGCAGCCGCCAGATCCATGCCTCCTCCTCTCTCTCTCCAGATCTGAACCAAACTCCTCCTCCCCAACCACAACTCAGTCCATGGCACCACCGCGAGCCACCGTCACCTCCTCGCACCACCTAAATCTTACTCCATAAGAGATCGCTTGGCTCAACCAGAACGATTGAAAAATCTCCACCTACAAAGCCTCGGCAAACTTTGCCTTCCTTCAGGGATGATCTGTGAAATTCTTGGGACTTTCTCACCTTTGGACTAGAGGATCTATTCACACCTATAGTGCTAGCACCGATCCTCAGCTATGACATTTTGAGCGAGAGTGCTACCCTCGTTACATGTGACTGTATGATGCAAGTTTCCAATATAAGTTTGATGAAGACAATAGTAGTCTTATATTGGAGGTGAAAGGGGGAGTGATTAATCTATCAGATGATGATTTCGGAGATATTCAGGGGATAGCCGCGAAAGGAATGGATTTGGCAGATACTGAGACTATTGATCCAGAGATTTTATAGTGGATCTTTCTTGGAGCTATTGGTGTTTAGAGGCCAGACCATTTGCAGCCTACAGCCCACCTCGCCATTCACATTGTTTAGTAGAACATTATCCCAAAGACGGGGAGCTTCGACCAGATTTATTTGCTTATGCAGAAGGCCACCTACACCATCATAGGTGGTACAATAGTGAACTATGCTCACACTAATATGAGCAACTATGTGGAGCCAGAAGTAGAGACCCTATGGAGCTACATTTCGTATTTTCATCTTTTCACTCGTGTCTTTAGGCGATATAGAGTGAACCTCCATGGGAGCAAATTTAGAAAAAAGCCCTTACCCTCATTTGATAAAGCCTCCGTTATGAGAATGGGGATAGCAGAGTCGCCCGTAGGGATGGCGGCACTAGCAGAGGAGCAGCATCAGTAGGAGGCGAGGTGAGGATAGGGTGTTGTAGTATACTAGAACGCCAAACTGCTTGCGATCCAGTAGATCCAGGCCGAGCTTCAGGAGATGCGAGTTGAGCAACAGCTCCAGAGCAATGAGATTGGGTGCATAGAAACCATGTTATGCCCATTTAGGGGCTATGGCAATGGCTCGAGCTCCTGTAGGGGATTCTAACCATCTCATTGCACGTAGGTAGTATTTAGGTTTAGTAGTAGTGTTGTTTTTATTTCCCTTCCCGCATTTGTTCTTTTCTTTAGGTTTTTTGTGTTGTAACTCTTAGTTGTCTTTTTGTATAAAATACGGGTACAATATATTATGAGATGTGTTATTATTTATGTATTGTACTATTGTTTATGGATATGTTGATCATTGTTATATATATGTATGTGTGTGTGTGTGTATTTGGGGGAAACAATGAAAATATGGAAACCTCGTTTAGATACCTAACTAACGGTAAATACAATGTAAGACTGGAAGTGTATAAAAATAAAAATTTAGCAAACGAAGGACAGGCTAAGTCTTTGCAAAATCATTGGTCATTATCCATGTGCCTTAAAATCTAAAATTTATAAGTAGACTAGTAGTCGTCGTTCCGAATAAAGGAATAGGTTTTCGGAGTCTAGGATTTATTATGTAATATCAGGGTCAATCATATGCATTAACTCATTAACTGAATCTCGATCGCGGTAAAATGTGGCTTGGTTTATTTTAAAATGGAAAGCCAAATGTTTTGAAAGGTTCCGTTCAAATGTTTTTGAAATTTTTTTGTTCAAATTGACTTTGAAATAAAAATTTGTGTTTAAATACTTTTAGGAATATGACTTTTCAAATTATTTTGCAAAGTTTGATTAGAAAGGAAAGAATCTTTTTATGAGGAATGAGAATTTTTGATTTTCCAATGCCACACGCGTAGCGTAGGGAGGATTGATAAGTTAATGGATATAAATTTAGTGGTGCATTTAGGGTGGCAGTAGGTCAGAAGCAAACGATAACAACGAAAAAAGCTGTTTTAGTCTTGGAATTTTCCATACCTTGTCGATGGCAAGCAAAATTCTTTCGTAACATTAATTCCATTTTAGAGTCTAAAATAAACCTCCTTATGCATATTGTGCTTGGAAAATTGGAGAAAATTTCTCAATGTACAATGAGATTGGTATCTAATAGAATGGTAGAAATGTAAAATTTTCCATCTAAATTCCTTTTTCAGCATAGGAGTAAAGTTTAGGAAATGAATATTTTTACATGTTAGAATTTTGGATGGTAGGAAATTGGATGCAAAAATTGGTTGAACCATACTCCTACTTATAGGAGGTGTGGAATTTGTTATGTGAAAAGGGATTTTTCATTTTTGAAAATTTGCGTACATATAGAACCGCCGATATATCTAGGTTGTTTTCATCATATTTTCAATGTTTTCAAAAGAATGCATTCATAGGAGGCACTGATTTAGAATCATTCTGCATGCATGTCTTGTATGTTGCGCTACACAATGCACTTGTACATGTTTGGCTGCAAAATTGGTAATACACTAATTGGTTGGATAGTTTAGGATAGCTACACACTATGTCCCATGATTTAATCATTAGGGAATTTCGAGGATGAAATTCTTAAGAGTGGAAGAATGTAACACCCCATAAAATTTACAACAATTAATAAATGAATATTAAGGCTCAAAAATGGATTTTGAGCAAACATCGGAATTTGACCATGAAACTTGCACCATTGCATTTATGGAAAATTTTTGAGCAACTTCCATTTTTGGAGCTTTGTAATTGGATTTCGAACGAAAAAGTTATTAGCATTTAAAGTTTTCAAAACAAAATAAATAAAAATGAAAGTTTGGAAATAAATAATAACAAATACGGGACCCAACCGGTAAACCACCTACTTAGGTCGGTCGACCGCTAGTGGTTAATTTCCTATAAGGGAGTAGTTGAACGATCTAGACAATAGGGGCTAGGGTTGAACCTTGGCCAAACGGGTCGGATTTAACTATTTTTTCTAACGGTTACGATTGATTCGAGCACCTATAAATGCAGGTCTAACCCCTCACTTCTCTTCTCATGTTTTCTGATCAATGCAGCGAAGCTCTACCAATTTCATTCTCCATGTTTTCTGTAAATTATAAAATATTATATATTTATACAAATCGAAGAAGAGCAGGAAATAAAAGAGAAGAAGAGAAGAAGCGAATCAATACTGCACAGAAAGGTAAATTTCTTTAGTTATAAATCATATTCCCCTTAATCCTGAATCTCTTGTCGGATCTGTAGTTATAATATTATATATATACCTTGTTATTCGATTAGAAAGGAGAAGGATCAAATTAAAGGAACAGATTCAAATTTGGGAAATTTGGAAAGCTTTAAAAGTGAGCGGGAAATTATACAATTTATTTATAACATTGAAATTTGTATCATTGAATTTTTATGTCTATATAAGATCTGATGAGTTGTTGGCTTAAAACGAACATATTGGAATATCGCCTACATATTCTGTAAAATAGGCAATTGGAATAGGAATGTTATTTACATCCAAATCTGGAAATTTGGAAATTAATCCATAAATTTGTTAGAGTTGAGTGTTAATAAAGTTGTAAGTTATTCCAGATTTATAATTGGGTTGTAAAATGTTGGTATTAATTTAGATTGCCCTAATTCGACTTAGAACGTGAATTTCTATGTTTTAATTTATTAAGACCAGGGGATAATTTACTTGTATCTATTTCAATGTAATTTCCGTATATTATCCAATTCCATAAATGTATAAAAAGTGTGTTTTTTGAAATAATAAAGAATATACCAAACTGGAAGAGATGTGTAATGTATGGATATTCTATCCCGTAGTTTGCACTATCTATTTTAATAAAAGGAAAGGGATAATTCTTTGTAATTTCGAATGAAGCAAAGGTCTCACTTTTGAGTAATTTATTGGAAGGTATAGCGGTAATCCTTTTTGGAACGGTAACTCTGATAAATTAATATGTGGAAAGGAATGTTCTAGTTTAGGAATTAATAGTTAGAAATAAGAATATATATAAACGTATAATCGCGCTTACCAATTATATATATAGCGTAATTTACGATGATATTCGTATTAGTTATTAATGGCATGGTAATTATAGGACTAGGAGGTTGAAAAAGGAAGGAAGAGTAATTCCAACATTTATGGACAATAACTACAAATTTAATGGGTAATAAATTTGTAATTAACAGAGAGTTAAATGAATTAAATGGGGATTGATTAAGAGTTTAATATGGTATTTATAGAGAAATGGATAAGTATAATAGGTTAATTAGAACGAATAAACAAATGTTATTAAAGATTGTCCAATTAGAATAATAATGAACATTTATCACGGACAATTGATATTTATGGAATATAGTAAATAAGCAGATAAGATAGGAATTAAAATTTAGAAAGCGGTATATTTTTCATAATGACAAATTATATAGCCTTAATTGTACGTTTAGGATAAGCACGAATTAGTGGACCTAGCTTAATATTTAGGCCTAGGATAATTGGTTTGATTTATTGGATTGGGATGCGAGGTCAGTATAGTTACACAACATAAGTCTGCCCTTCACTTAGAGGTTATCAACAGTTGTGTATACTTACTACTAATATGGGACATCTCCAACCGTAGAACCCGTAGGGAAAGGATATGTTTTGCGGATAGGTAGGGGAAAATATACCAAGGGTTTGCATCGGATTTGAAGTATTAAATGGCATAGTACTTTTAAGGAAATGTGGTCTGCTTCATTTCTAATAAGAGGTATTAAGTAACTAAAAAGGGCATTTTCCTTGACTTACTTAGGTTAGTCTAAACGGGATGTCAGCTGGGGAAGGTCGGCGGGCTATGTTAGTATTTTTGTTGGACCGGTATTTAGTAGTAGGGCTGGCGTATAAGCTATGATCACTAGCGATCCCGACCGAGCGGTAGCAAAGACTTGGGTTATGCCCTGACAAATTTTGCTTTTTACTAGTGTAGAATCTGTATAAGATATGCATAGACCTCAAAGTTAGTTGGTTAGATGTTTGTTTGTTGGAGGTGGGCTCGTTAACCCTTAGACGAGTCTTTGAGATGCGTTAGTAGTACGACAATCAAATTATAAATTATAGAGCCGTATATAAGGGTCATCGATCAATGTAGCTTGGACTAATTGTGTAACAACCTAGAATTTTGGTCGTTGAATTTTAAATGTTTAATTAATTTTATATATTTAAATAATTGGATTTGGAATCTAATAACTTATATTCAAATATAGGGATTGCTTAAATATTTGGATTTGTGAATTAAATATTAATTAAATGGATTTAATGATTTTATTTAACTCCTTTTAATTAATAAATAATATTGGTGAATTCAATTTATAAATTTATCTGCAGTAATAAATTGTTTGAATAATTAATCAGAAATTTTATTTTATTATAACGAGCCGATTTTTATTGACATTTTTTATTTAATTTATTTGATTGTTCCATAATTTTAATTTGGGAAATATTGAAATTATCGTTTGACGATTCATCGGCAAACGACGGTATTTTTGAGATTTTATAGAACTCAATAACCAGTGTATATTATTTTTGTTTTGGGATTGCGTCTTTATTACGAGCGCGGTCGTATTTTTGTTTTATCGTTTGGGGTTCATAAGCGATCAAAACCAGTGCGACGAGATGCCGAAAATTGCAAATAAATTAAAGTCAACACTTAACTTCAGCCAACATTTCTCTGATTCTATTTTCTTTTGTCTTCCCTATGCTCTTCTACCTATTTATGTTTAAAGAAAGAAAAAGAAAAGGCAATCCACTTTGAAAACAACATAACAAATCAAAGAAAAATCGAAAAAAATATAAAACTTGCTTCTTTGTTCATGTTTAAGCTAGCTCTACAAGTTGATGCATGTTTGAGAGGGTGCGACACTTTTTTGAGGGGTTTGACAGTGGAGCCGTGAACCATGGGTGAACTAGGGTTGGAGATTAGTTGACTAGAAGGTGGAGTTTGGGCGAAGCATGTGTAGCGTTGGGTTCGTGAAGGGATGCTGCATCCTTTGGCCAAGTTACATTGCCTCCGGTCATGTATGGATGAATGTGTTAACTATAGGTCGGGTGAAAGCACGGCAAGTTGCGATTCTGAGGGGTGGTGCGCGCTTGAAATCGACAGCTCGGGGAGACGGAGATTTAGAGGTGGAGCCCGATGGCAAAGTCGTTTCATGATTTAATGGAGCTTAGCTCCGTGTCAACGCTTGGGATGTATGGTGATCTGGGCGTGCATTATTTCATGAACAGGCGGAAAGCATTTTGAGGGAGGAAGATGATTATTTTGTCAATTAAGTTAAGTATGGTGATTAAGTAAAGTAATTAATTATATTATTTAATTCGATGTCATATAAAACTCATATCTATTTCGTTCGAGGTCCAAATCGAACGCGGTCAGTTGCTTTGAACTCGTGGGATCATTAGCTACGCAGTAGAATTGGATTGGTGGAGTTTGAAGCTTGTAAAATTTTATGCTAAAATTGAACACTTGTTCGACTTTAGTTCAAGATGGAACGCTTTGACGATAACTGGAATTTCTGTGAGTTTACTCACCCTTAAATTAACTATATAACATCTGTGATGCTATAAATTTATTGTTGAATGCTTGGTTGATAGTTTAGATATTGTTGTTGTTATTTGATTGATTGTTTGGTTGAAATCTCATTTTGGAAAACAGATGACATATTAACTTAATGAACCGATTTAATAAGGTTTAAAAGTTAATTTACTGATTAAATAGAAGTGTTTTAGAAATAATTAACTATTTAAATAAAGATAATTTATTTTGATTTTGATTTATTATATTTCGGGATAATTAATATTGTTTTTAAAATTGTGAAACATTATAAATGTGATGAATAATCTTTTAGGATAATTAATGTTGGTTTAAATTTATAAAAGGGATTTTTAATTTGATTTATTTTGGTTGGAAAAATTAATATGGTTTTAAAAGTTATCAAAATTTTATATAAATTATCTTTCGGAATGGTTAATGTTTGATTTAAAATTTATAAAAGTAATTTAATTGAATTATTATCTTTTGGAATAATAAATATTGTTTTGAAATTTATAAATAATAGTCCATAAACAAGAGGATCTTTTAAAAAGAATTGTTTCAAATAAAGCTAACTGTAAATTTTTGTGTTTATAATAAACAATGTTTCGACATTTGTTTTGACCTTCGTTTTAATACACTTAGAAAATATAATTTTTCCCTTTTAAAAGAATGTTTTAAAGAGTGTTTTTAAATCGTCTTTAAAAATATTTTGATTGAAAATCAAGCGTAAGTAAAAACAACCATCTTATCATTCTCGATAGTTGATTTATCAATCAACTTTGATTATGCTTTCTTCTTTATATTTCGTCACTCTAAGACGATGTGTTGCTCATTTGAGCTTTGTTATCCTTTGTTAAAAATGACTAAACCCAAAGAGCGAGTAGAAGCCAAGCTATATGGGGTTGCTCCCATTAGGGTATTTTCACATCAACTCTAGATTGCATTCGGTTTACGCATTAAGATATGAAATGCTCAGATTCTTGGTAAGGTTAGCAGGGCCTCGCTTGGACGTGTCCGACAGATGTCATAGAGTATATGACTCTCTCAAGTATATTTCTAGAGGTATACTTTCGGTAAGGGGGGCGCACCCTCCTAGTCATTATTGGAAAAACTTTTCTTTTTCCTTTGTTGTTAATTCAAACCTTTGAATTGTTTCCTTAATTGCATAGAGAATTGCCTTGTGCTATTCTCTATGTTTAATTATTTATGACCATTCTTTCGAGTCTAGAATTTGTTATTATTTATGGAAATCCATCAGTATGGGATTTGTTCTTACTAGTACACACCTTTTTTGGATTGTTTCTGTTGTTTACTTCCATTCTTTCTTGATTGGATCGTTGTTTTGATTTGTTTGCCATTTCTTCATTTATGGATGTTATTCTTGTGAGGTAAAAACTCGTTCCATGTTAATAGTGTGGTCTCACAGAATTTTTATATGTTCATCATATTACTTGAGTTTTCTCTGCTTGTTTTCCAGACTGACCCCGATGTTATTTCATTATAATGCTCGGGTCAGACTGAGTTTTTCCCAGGTTGGCTTTGGTGATGTGGAGTTATTGGAGAAGAGTTGGATATTCACCTATCGTAGTGTTTTATTTTCCGCTGTATTATGTAGTATACTTATTAGCATTTGTAAGGTCAGAATTTTATAACTATCCCACTGATAAGGTTTGTTTTTAACTCTGATGTACTCTGTATGTTGGAGTGACAGTTTTTACCATCTTTGTTATATTATATATTTTCAATTCTGCTATGAGATTCTGATTTCCCTATTCTCTTTTCTTTTCTTTTTGTTTTATCCTAACAATCTGCCTTTCCGGCCATTGGATGTTCAACATTTGAATACCGTGGATGTATTCGGTGTCGACTTTCGATGGTCGCTAAGGCAGGTCATTACAACTTGGTATCGGAGCTGAAGGTTAAATGAGAACCTTGGCTTTGGTAGGGTATAGCTCACTAGAGATAGGGTCAGTAATACCCTAGAGTGAGTAACTTATTTAAGATATGGTAAGTGACACCCTAGAATGAGTTTGAGAGTATTATATATTACGAGAGCGCATTTGTTTTTCTTATAAAAATGTATTATGTTAATTACTCTATTGAGTTGTTTGTGAATTCGGGTCGAGAATGTGGGATGCCGTGTTGTCGAAGGGATTTCTAAACACCTGAATAAGACAAACAGACACGACATTTGTTATCCTGGTTTTTAACCCATCAGGATCCAAAGGAAGACAGAATGACTTAATGAAGTCAGAATGGCTTAGAACCTAACCAAAATGGTTAAAGCAACAAGTTAAAGAAAGCTAAGCCATATCGCTAAAGCAACGATCAAATTTAACTAAACCAAGAAACCAGCGTCCGTTCAGTCCAATCAGTAGCTAAGTACAACCAGCTAGTAAATCATCATCACAACGCGCAACGAGACTACACGAACAATGTCGATGCAAAGCAACAAAAGCATCCTACACATCAAAGTCCAGAAATACACTAAGTGTATGGATCGCTAGCGATCCATGCATCATGGATTGCCAGCGATCCATACTTCATCATGGGATCGCTAGGTTTCTATGGCATATGGAGGAAAGGAAGCATGATAGAAAAAGTGGGAAAATGTGCTAAGTGTATGGATTGCTAGCGATCCATACACCATGGATCACCAGCGATCCATATTTGTCCATGGATTCTCTGCGAGCTAACTAGACAAAGCAATGGAGATGGGAGCTAAGTAATTAGCTCGCATGGGAGCTAAATCTATGGATCGCTAGCGATCCATGGTTTTGGCTCGGGTCGCTAGCTTAGCTCCTCCAATGTCCACCTGCAAGCAGTCGGTAAACAAGCTTGGCCCAGAAGCTCTCCAATCTCTATAAATACCAACCTACCTACAGCATAAACGGGACCTTCTCCGGACTGGTGGTAGAAACTCTGCTGGAAACTTTCTTCACTCTTCACTTCCCTCACAACAATATCCAAAAGGATTCACTTTGATTCCCCAGTAGATTCCAACTCTAGGGATTTAATCTAGCTAAGGATAATCAAAATCGTTATAATTAAACACTACTTGTAACAGCATTCAGTCATAATAAAACTATAAAGTGGATGTAGGCTTCGTTAACAGCCAAACCACTATAAAAATCTTCTTGTCTCCTTTCTTTTACTGTTCTTTTATATACATATTACCTATATTATTGCTCTGTAGAAACAGAGCTGGTGCCTTCACACTCAAACTAGGGTGTTGATCCATTTTTTGGGTTAACATTTTGGTGTTTTCACTGGCCCAACTCATAATTCAGATCTAGCTATCTAGTTTGGATCCCATAGGTCCAGATGTTATATCCCTAATCTTTGCCTGAAGAATCTACCAGTTGGAATCCACAGCTCCTGGAAAAAGAAGAACTACCTTTGGAAGATCCATAGGGGCAGTGATAGCGGGAGAAGATGTTAATCCTCAACATACTGAAGTAAATGGCACTAACTTAGGAAATCAGGCGCCAACATCCTCCAGTCAACACGAAGTCGTTGCTAGGGATGAGTTGAATAAGATGGTTGACAAAATCAACCAAAGAATGGAAAATAGCTAGAAGGCTTTGATGGAGAAGCTTAATGCTCTTCTAACCCTATAGTCAAATCCTGCACCAAGGACTATGCATGAACCTGCGGCTGCTATAGAACAAGAAAATTCTTCCGCTTTTGGGCTAAATAGAAGAAACGGAAAACAACTACAAAAAAGGTAACAACAGGAACCATGGGACATGATATGGAAGGAAATGCGAATACTCCACCCGCCACAAGGCAACCAAGTCTGAACTTAAATCAGGGGCCCAAGACCCCGCTAGAAGATATAGCTATGGATCTCTCCGATTTAGAAGATGGAGAGCAAGACAACCAGTTGGAAGAAAATGTCAACGCGTTCGATGATGCTAGGAACGTCCAAACTGTCCCAATCAGGCCAACTGCAAGCCAACGGGGTCCCGCGGGAGTGGCTCTCCTGAAGACAGGAGAGCCTAGGCTTCAACCCACGTGCCAAGATCGTTTGCAAAGCCAAACACTTGATGTAGTGACTGACTGCCGTCCCCAGGATTACCGGACATCAGAGGCATACATAGCAGACATGGTCAAACGATTGATGGACGAGGGTAAAAACCGAAAAGATGATGAATGGGGATCTTCTCCAAGTTGGACTCCCTTTACCGATGAAATCTTGAATGAAAAATATCCAGACAAATTCACAATGCCAACTATCCCATCCTACGACGGGACAAAGGATCCAAAACCCCATTTATACAAGTATAGCTGGTATATGGACGGAGCCAACGCTTCAGAGGCTGTCCGCTGCAGATGTTTCCCATTTTTCTAGAAGGAGTTGCGTCTATGTGGTTCACTAGACTTCCCCCAAGATCTATCTCTACCTTCGACCAATTAGCAACAAGATTCCTTGACCAATTTAGGTTCCATACCGCGCAAGCAAAAGATGCCATGTCCCTATCCGAATTATTCCAGGGACGCAACGAATTGCTGAATCTTTCATGAACCTGTTCAATACCACGATGAGAAGTAAGCAACTCCAATGAGGACATGGTTTTTATGGCGTTAGTCCGTGCCATTCACCCGGAGACTGAATTCGGGAAATGGATTAAAATAAAGCAACTTACCATAAGGAAAGATTTCTATCATAAAGCGAGTCAGTACTTACGATTGGAGGAAGCGCAGGAGCTGGAAAGAAAGTCTACTGGTATGCAACCGATGAACATCGGACAAAGCGATGTAGCAATAAATCAAAACACACACGATTCTGGAACTGCCCAGGGAATCACAGGGAAAGATAGGAATCAAAAGAGGAAAAATCAGAACTCTAATAAAAGAAATGGCAATGGTAGCAATAAAAGGCTTAAAGGGTTCAGACAGGAAGATTATACCCCCCTAAACGACACTCCAGAGAATATTTATCTTGCAACACAGGGGATGAAGAATACAAAAAACCCTAGGAAGGAAGCAACCGAGCAACAAAAATGCTCGGGAAAGTTCTGCCGTTTCCATGAGACTCATGGACATAACAAAAACGAATGCTGTCATCTGAAGAATCTCATTGAAGAGTTCATACGGGAAAACAAGCTCCAACAGTACGTGAAAAAACCACAGAACCCTGATCAACCCACAGCTGCTCAACTCCCTAGGGAACGAAGGAATCAAGCCGGAACTAGTGAGGAAGGGTCCAAACGAACTGACCAAAGACTCATTATTGGAACAATATCCGGAGGACCATACCCCGCGCAAAGAAGTTGGGGAGAGATGGAGTGATATGCAAGTTCGTTGAAGCATGCTCCAAAGGAATCGTGTCTCGCACTAGAAGACAAAACCTCAGCTAAGTTGCATAAAGTATTGAGTGATGACATAGTGTTTCGAAATCGGGACATCGAAGGGATCGAAGCCCCAACTCTCGATCAAATGGTGGTAACAGGGGGAATCGGTCCCCTTGTTGTTCGACGAGTGTTGGTTGATAGTGGTAGCTCTGTTAATATTCTTTTCAAATGTACTTTTGACCAGATGAAAATCGGCATGAAAAGCATGTCTGCATGCTAAACAAAGATCGAAGGATTCATTGGCGAGCCCAAGCAACCTGTGGGAACAATCGCCCTGCCAGTGGAGCTTGGAGAGAGCGATCGAAGAGTCACCCTCATTCAGACTTTTGTAATTGTGGATGAAATGTCAGCATATAACGCCTTCTTTGGGCGGCCCGCTCTAACAGATTTCAGAATAGCTCTAGCCTAATGGTGGCTAACCATGAAGTTCCCTACTGCAAATGGAATCAGAGTGGTGAAAGGAGATCACTGTGCTACCAGAGAATGTTACATTGCAGAATTACACGAATCCAGAAGAGAGGAAAAAGGGAAGGATGTGGGGAGAACTCTCCACATCCGTGAACCCTCCGAATAGCTACTACAGAGCCGCCCTAGCTTGGGGACCATAGCCGATTCGATAAGGTTTTGGACCCTAGAAAGAAGAGCTTAGGGAAGGAACGGGCGGCACCGGCAGAATTGACGTGTCCGTCCCAGTCAACATGGACGACCCAATTAAAGTTTTAAAAATTGGATCGCACCTTGGAAACAAGATGCGTATGGAGCTTACTAAATTTCTTCGCGCCAACTTAGATGTGTTCGCCTGGACGCATTCCGATATGTGTTGGGTGTCTCCAGAAATCGCATGTCACGCGCTCAACATTGACCCCAAGTTCACCCCAGTAAAGCAAAAGAGGCGCAGCCTAGGTCATGAATGGTCCAAGGCACTAAGAGAAGAGGTGGACAAGTTAATGGCCAACGGTCTCATCCATGATGCAACTTATCCAGAGTAGGTATCTAATCTTGTCTTAGTCAAAAAGTCCAATGGGAAGTGACGAACCTGCATCAACTACTTGGACTTAAACAAAGATTGCCCAAAAGACAGCTTCCCTCTCCCTAGAATAGATCAACTTGTGGACGGAACGGCAAGACACGAGCTCCTATCATTCATGGACGCTTACTCCGGGTACAACCAAATCCTGATGCATGAACCCGATCAAGAAAACACCAATTTCATCACCGACCTATGCCTATATTGCTACTGAGTACTACCATTTGGTTTGAAGAATGTAGGGGCAACTTATCAAAGGTTGGTAAATACCATGTTCAAGTGTCAGATCGAGAAAACGATGGAAGTTTATGTAGACGACGTGTTGGTCAAATCACGAGCAAATGTTAATCACCTGGATAACCTCACTGAAATGTTCGAAATACTCCGAATGATTGAAATGAAATTCAATCCACTTAAATGTCACTTCAGAGTAGCCTCCAAAAAATTCTTAGGATTCATCGTAAGCGCTAGGGGCATCGAGGCAAATCCAGAACAAATAACGGCACTACGAGAAGTCCACGCTTCGAAGAATAAGAAGGAACCGCAAAGCTTGAATGGAAAAGTTGCAGCACTAAGTCGATTTATCTCGAAAGATACCGATAAGTGTATACCATTCTTCGATGCGCAGAAGAAAGGAAGGAAGAACTTCGAATGGAGTGAAGCCTGTCAAACAACATTCGAAGAATTGCGACGGCACATGGAGGCTCCACCGATCCTATCAAAGCCCGTGAATGGAGAATACATGTTCATTTACCTAGCAATCTCACCCCATGCATTAAGCGCCGCTCTTGTGCATGAAGAAGCAAAAATCCAGCGACCGTGTATTACATTAGCAAGCGGTTCACTAGAGCAGAGAAAAACTACTCGAAACTGGAAAACTAGCGTATTGCCTCTTGATCGCATCTAGGAAGTTACGGCCCTACTTCCAGGCTCATTCGATTAAAGTATTGACTGACTAGCCCTTGAAGCAAGTGTTATATCGATCTGAAACTTCCGGACGACTTCTCAAGTGGAATATAGAACTGAGTCAATACGATATCACATACCACCCAAGGAAAGCTATCAATGGGCAAGCGTTAGCAGACTTCATCATCGAATTTACTGTACGCGATGACGAGCAAGAAGTTCAGCTGGAAGTAGACACGTAATGGAAGCTCTTTGTTGACGGCGCATCCAACAACCTCTGTTCGGGGGCAAGAGTAGTGCTTGAAACCCCCGAAGGACAAGCCATTAGCTATGCACTACGCTTGGAATTCCCTGCTACAAACAACGAAGCAGAATATGAAGCACTGATTGCAGGACTGAAAGTTTTGAAAGAGCTCAAGATAAAATCTATTCACGTATAAAGCGACTCCTAACTGGTCGTTTGTCAAGTAAATGGGGAATACGAGGCTCGTGGGAAGAATCTTGCCATGTACCTGTCCAAAGTGCAAGAACTGCTAAGCGACATTGAACACTACACGGTAACTCACATTCCACGGGAGCAGACGAAATGGACATCGATTGGATCCTTGAGATCACTATCGAACCAGATACGTGGATGACACCAATAAAGGAATATTCACTTGCAGGGACTCTTCCGACAGATCGAAATCAACTGAAAGAGCTTCTCTGAAAGGCACCACGATTCATGATACAAGATGGAGTACACTATCAAAGTGGATTCTCAACCTCCCTTCTTAGATGTGTGTCCGACGACGAAGCCCAATGAATCCTAAAGGAAGTGTACGAAGGTGAATGCGGAGACCACACTGGGGGGCAAATCCTTGCGAAGAAAGTCCTCTAGTATGGATACTTCTGGCCAACATTAAACCGCGACGCTGCAGACTACGCTAGAAAATGTGACCGCTGCCAAAGATTCAGCAAAATTAAAAAAACTCCTTCAACAAAGCTAACGTAGATGGTCAGTCCATGACCATTTGCAATATGGAGGATCGATTTGATTGGCGTCCTGCCAATAGCGAAAGGAGGGGCCAAATATGTATAGTTGTTGTTGATTATTTCCTGAAATGGGATGAAGCGGAACTGCTGGCCACCATAACTACAAAGAAAGTCATTAATTATGTTACTAAAAACATTATTTGCAGGTTTGGCATACCATAGAAAATCATCACTCACAATGGAACTCAATTCAAAAGCGCCGAGTTCAAAGACTTCTACAAACGCTTTCAGATTAAGAAAAGTTTCTCAGCAGTAGCTCATCTGCAAGCAAACGGGCAAGTGGAAGTAATAAACAAGACCATCAAATCTACCATCAAAAAGCAACTAACTAAAGCAAAAGGAAACTGGTTTGATGTACTTCCACTTGCACTATGGACTTACAGAACTATCCACAAAGCGGCAACCAGCCACACTCCATTCGTTCTGGCATATGGCTCAGAAGCAATGATTCCTGTTGAATTGGAAGTCCCCTTGCACCAAAGAAATTTTTTTAATCAAAAGCAAAACGAGTAGCTCCTACCAGAATCACTAGATATGATCGATGAAAGAAGAGAAGAAGCTGAGTTGAGAACCGCCGCCCACCAAAAAAGGGTCACACGGTACTTCAACTCCAAAGTTCACAACCAAACCTTCAAAGTGGGAGACCTTATGCTCAAGCGAGTCTACCCCGTTCCGGGGGCCTCAGACCGAACTGGGAAGGATCGTATGTCATCAATCAAAAGCTAAGGGATGGAACCTTCAAGATAACAACCGTCGACGGAATCCAAATTCCCAGGGCATGGAATAGAGAATCACTCCGTCGTTACTTCATTTGAAAACAACTTTGTGTATTCTCTATTTTTCAGCAAATAAGCCATCTTGGAATGCTGGGGAGTATTGTAAATATGCAAAAATTTGCCCTACTTTCCTTAATGAAATTTGATTTGCTTTTTGAACCAACAAAACTGTGTTCATAATAACCACCCGCCGAGTCGACGGAAGTAAATCGACTCAAACCGTTGGATCGGCGGAACCCAATCTTTGCCTTCTAAAAACTGGTGTAGCTCTGGCAACATCGGAAAGGCGAAAATACACTCCACACGTTGCCCGAAGATAGGCAACACCGAGGAGTACGAAAAGCCATGCACTCCATAAGCCGCGCACTAAATTTCAAAATACCAACTCCTCACTTTGCTCGAAGATAGGTAACATCGAGGAGTACGAAAAGCCACGCACTAAACTTCGAAATTAGACTCCTCACATTGTCCGAAGATAGGCAACTCGAGGAGTACGAAAAGTCGCGCACTTCATAAGCCGTGCACTAAACTTCAAAATTACACTCCTCATGTTGCTTGAAGATAGGCAACACCGAGGAGTACGAAAAGCCGCGCACTTCATAAGCCACGCACTAAATTTCAAAATACCAACTCCTCATGTTGCCCAAAAATAGGCAACACCGAGGAGTATGAAAAACCGCGCACTCCATAAGTCGCGCACTGACTCTTAAAACTTAAACTCCTCACATTGCCCGAAGATAGGCAACATCAAGGAGCAGTAAAACCATTCTGGACTGATAGGTCATATCAGTCCCGAAAGCCGAGCATTTCATAAGCCGCGTGTTAGCTTCCGAAGCTATGAAATCATGCTCCTAAAACATAAAATCCTCACGTTGCCCGAAGAAAGGCAACACCGAAAAGCGCCAAAACCGTTCTGAATAGACGGGACATATCAATCCTAAATCCACACATCCCGTAAGTCGCGTGCACTTTCAAGTCCCGAAATTGCCCTGGCAATGCCAAGGAACTTATCCATACAGGAATAACCGGAATCAAGTCACTCCAACTGTTGGAAACAATGGGGACGACTCCAACCAAACCGGGGTACAACAGATTATTACAATAAGCATTGACAACGTGTACTTGCCCACAGTCAACTTATGCAATGTGCACATCTCAAACATGCATATATTGCATACCTACCAAAATATCGCAAAAACTCGGACTACGTGTTCAAGTCACAACACTTCTGAAAAAAAAAGAAAATTTGAGTTGTGATTTAGTCAAATTTCAAGTGTTAACGTGCATACTATTAAAACCCTAAGTTACTAGTCATTTGTAAATTGTTTGAAGTAAACAGCCCTATGAACTAAGGGGCATGCACCGGCGCTTAAGTAAAAACACTTGAAAATAATAAGTTCACAAGTTATGTTACTCCAAACAAAGAATGGTTACTCCAAATTAAAGAATTTCAACAGTAATCACAAGAAATGGATAAGTGCAAACAAAACAAGCACAAGTGCACATAACACATATGAACAGACAAATAAAAATACAGTCAAAATATCAATGTATTGCTTATAATTTTATTTATACAGGGTCAAAACGTGGGGGTCATACCTACACAACACCGGCCAACAAAAAGAAAATACAGACTCCACAACAAAAACACTAAGTGCAGACTCTGCACTTGAACAAAACAAATCAAAAAAGGACTAAAATCAGATCGGTCGCCACCCAAATGGCTCAACGCTTCTTTCCACCACTCCCCTTTCCACCCTTTGTTCGAAGTTTCTGCCTCATCTCGGGAGTGGTGTCGCTGCTAGTAATATCAACAAACTCCTCAGCGCTAACATCCTCCTCTTCCTCTGCAGCCTTCTCGGAAGATTCGCCCTTCGCTTTGCACTTCTGTGACTTGCGGAAGCTCTTCGAGGCTTTGATCGCTTCAACCTTCTCTTTCTTGATAGCGACCAATTCATGTTGATTTTTGTGAGGTTGCCCCGTTTGAACTTCCTGCTCCTTAACTTCCGTCGCAGTTACGTCACCTTCCAAAGACACAGAAGGGTCATCCAAACCATGAAGTGCAGCTATCTTTTCGGACTCCGGCCCCAGTTGCGAGCAAGACACATACACAGAGACTGGAAGAGGAACGGAAATGAGTACGGAGGCTGTGGAAATAGCAGCAGGTCCAGGTAACGAGGAAGCTGGCACATCGATAGGAAAGGTAGATGGACCTATAAGATCAAAAATGAAAGCATTAAAATTTTCTTGCTCTTGTGGCGTAAGCTGAAAGCTCCCGAACTTGGGAAAAGCGAGAGGATTACCTACACCGGAAGTGGCCAAGAACGTCAACTTCAATTCATCAGCTTCACCCCCCTTAGACGATTCTATTACCTGAGGGGAAGCCCCAAGCCCAAAACTTGTTGGCAGATGGCGGGGCTGCTCTAATGTCTCACCGACGCCAGAAACGAAAGGCTCTGTAAGTGCTTCGGCAGCCGCAGTCATGGTGGCATCGGCAGCTTCTTTCTCCCTCTCAATCCGCAATATCTCCTGGCCCTCTAGCAACGGCTTCTTTGATTCTTCATTAAGATAGGCATTTTCTAGCTCTTGCTCGGTGTAGATGTCGCCACTGTCGCAAAAGCGGGTTAAGATTTCTTCCCAAACCACAGCGAGAGTGTGCGGAAATTTCGGGCCCAAGTAGCTGAGGCTCCCTTGATGAAGTAGAGAATTGACATAGAAATTCAGGATGGTCTCATCCATCTTTTCCATCTTCTTCTCGAAAGCGTTTTGAAGCTCTAGATAATCCGCCGTAACAACAGCCTTTTCGACCTCAATGCGAGACTTGTCAGCGCTAAGCTGCGCAACTTGGTCCTATAACTAAGCGATCATTGCAGCCTGATCAGAGATAGTCTTTTTATGCCCCTCAACGATAAGGTCATGATCAGAGAGTTTTCTTCTGAGCTTCAATCGTTGTGCTACAAGTAGCCACTTCTTCTATTAGCTTCACCTCCTCGGCATGAGCCTTTTTTATCTCATCCCTATAGACGATCTTAATTCTTCCGTGAGCCTCTTTCACTTCTTTCAGCAAGTCGGCATTCCTTTTGCTCTCTTGCAGCGCCGCTTCTTTCTCCTCCTCCAGCTGTTTAATTCTGGCATCGTGTTCTGACAATGCTCTTTCAAAGTCATCCTTCTCCGACTCAGAAGAGAGGATTTCCTGGTAGTTGTTGCAATTGGTATCTACCAGCTGCTTACACAATTTTTCCCACCCTTCGGCCTGGTCTAAATCATTTTGAATAGCTTGAAGGTGTGGCATGTAAGAATCTCTACGGACTGGATGGAGATCTTGATCGAACTTAACTCCCTTTAAAAACCACCCGGGGAGCGCTGCCTCAAGCTTGGGAGGACCCGACAGAAGAATATGAGCACTGGGGGAAAGCACAACAGAAGATGGTGGGATGCAAGTTGAAGGCCGAATAGGAGCAGAAGTAACGAGGATTTTTTGACCCGTTGAGGAGTGCATCAGAGCAAAAGCCTGATGTTCCGAAGAATGCGAACGGTGGTCGAACTTTGATCTCTTCGATGGCTCCACCCTCTCATCAAAAGACCTCCTCTTCTCATACCCACCTTTGTATGACCAGCCCGCTCTCTTTCCTCTTGGTGACGGGTTTTGAGCTCTAAATCCTTTCTCCTCCTGTACTCTTCCTCCATCTCTCGGGGATGATGACGGCCGGAAGGACGCTTAGACCAGCGCTGGGAGTTGGTGAACTCTTCAAAGTCATCATAAAGGTCGCGCCCTCTCATCATACCTGACATGAAGCACAAATAAAAGGCTTTAGAAAACAGAAAATAAGGCATGGAAAGTGTGTGCAGAAGTGAGTGTGACCCTAGTGAAGCGTGTGGTGTGTTTGAGAGGATAGCCTAAAACGACGTCATAAACTGGAACGGGCAGGCTCCACGGAAGGAATCAAGACTAATTTCAGATGCGATGTGGCTTGAACGAGGGGGCACCTCCTCAAATCTGAAATATTCCCTATAAGCGCCTCAAAATCAACATAAACGTCACTCAAATCACCAAACTCCACGCCAGCATCTTTGCTCGGAGAAACCTAACGTCCCCTGATTTCGTCCGTGTTGTCTTTGTCACTTGTCTTTGGGGGAAGCGAACTCGGAATAACGGGGCTCATCCTCAGAGTTTCATCACACGATTCAGAATCCCTATCATCGGATTCTGTGTAGAAGTCATCACTAGAAGTAGACTCGTCGCTGCTACTCCCGACTTCCCCCTCCTCTTTTTCCAAGTCTAGGGCGGCTTTGCCTTCCCTCTTTTTGAACTCTTCTTCTCCTTCCTCTAGGATCGGAGGCAATCAGACTGGGCCACTAACTCCAATCGTGGTAACATCTCTTCCTTCATGGGCTCTTCGGCCGATTCTTCGGACAAGCCCTCTCTCTATTGAGAAGCACCTTCTTCGAAACCGCGAGAAGAATAAGTAGATTGTGTGCGGATCCTGGACCGAGCAGGGGAGGGGACCTCAACTTGAACAGCGGATCTCCCCGGATGTAGTAGTCCATATCGGAGCAAGTTTTCATTGGTCAATAAGACTTTGACGGACCTTTCTTCAGCATCAATAGCCTTTAGGGTTCGAAAAACTTCATCAAGAGACATGTCCCTATTTGGCCTTGGGATAACTGCAAGAAGTATACGGCTTGTTAGAAACGCCATAGCAACGCGTCAGAACTTGATAAGTAAGAAAAGGAACTTACCCCCTATCGTCCAAAGATGGTTAAACCCCTCGGAACATCTAACGAAGAAATACTGCATCTTGAACCGGGACAAGTTGTTCTGTAGACGCAAAACAATTTTTCGGTTCCTCTGAGCTTCAATTACGATTAAGGATGGACATTCATCTCTCCTCTTGACGACAAAAAGTACCACAACTCGTCAAAGCTTAAGGCACGGTTGAACGTTCACATGAAAAGTACGTGCAAGCAATTCAATATGGCATAAACGTTGGGATGAATCTGGAATGGGGCAATGCCTAAGTTTGAAGGAATCTCATAAAGAAAGTTGTTAAAGGAAGGCACGGCTCCATTCAGACACATATACCGTGGCAAGCGGTATATCGCGGAGGAGGTAGGTAAGCAAACTCGTTCTTCTCCGGTAGATGTACGTCCTCCTCTGGTATACCATGCTGCAAGTAGATATTATGCAGAACTTTAGCGGAAACCACCGAAGAAGCTCTCCTTGGCGGGTTGAGTAGAACTCTAAAATTAGGGGGCGTTCGATCCAAGACCGGACCTACTCGGACCAATTGGTCGTATTCTGCCTGTGAAGTGGAAGGAGAAACGGTGACGGACAACGACTCGACTGCTGAAAGTGCCGGACTTCCTCCACTCGATTTAGGGTGCAAAGATGGATGCTTCATTCTAAAACAACTGAACTCGCATTCAAAACGGTCAGGTGATTTCATTTTGAACTAATAATCTACCCTACAACACTTGAATTCCGAAAAGATATTGATTCGTGCCAAAACAACAGATTTCAAGTATGTACCGAGGCAAGTGTAGTGTGATGTCTATGGGGGGTGAGCTCGGTGTCCGAAACACTACAAACACTCTATCCCGTGTAGATAGTTCGCTCGTAGTGGAAAAGGAAAAGGAATTCCCATTGTCCGTTTGTTTTTATTTCCTCTACACTTACCCGTTATTGATCAACGATCGATAACGGATCCGTTCTCCGAAGCGACGCGGAAAATTCTTCTCGTTGCAGGGATATCGAGCATGCAAAAAGCAAGCAAGGTAAGTCCAAATCCTCTGGAAGAGTCGAGGCCAATTCACGATGTGTCGTGCAATATTAACTACGGAACTTGGCACAATTCAATTCTGGCTTAATGGACGAAGATAGCAAAATGTGTCAAGCACCGGGCCAAGGACCGAATGTCATCCCGAGAGAAACTCAAGACTCAATTTACTATCTTCCTCCATTAAGCCACAATCAACACAAACTTATCACGACCAACATCGCAAATGCAAACTCGCCGTCAAATCGTTAAACGAACTCTATGATTAACAAACCCACCTCAAATCGAATTCTAAAACATAGGAGTGATCAGAGACTTAGAATTAGAAAATTGTAATTGGGTCAGAGGCGACCTAAGGGATTGATCGACTGCGACCTTAAGACAATGACGAGTTAGGGTTTTGATCGGAGATGGCTCGAGAAAGCAGCGGCGAGGCTCGGATGGTGGCAATGCAGAAGGGATCGCGGCAGAAAGCTTGGACAAGGTTGGATCTTAGGAAACACTGGATCGGGTCGAGCAAGCTAGGTCAAATTGTTGAATAAGAAGCTCGGATCGCATGAAAGAAGAAAAGTTTGGGCATAAAAGTAAAGAGAAGGGTCAGCTCGAATAGTTATATAGGCAAGTGATAATGAAAAAAGCAGAAAATTCCTCTAAGTACTCAGGTCGCCAGCGAGCCATCATTTATGGATCACTAGTGACCCATATTCTTGAAGGCAAATTTTATCTTGGAGCAATCAGGTCGCTAGCGATCCATCGTCCATGGATCACTAGAGACCCATGAGGTTAAAGGAAAAAATTTCTCAAAATTGCGATGCGACATCTACCCATTATTTCAAAGTATACCAGAAAGATATGGAGAGAGATTTGATCCGTTATGACAAGTAGTAGTGTCCGAGACCATAACTAAGTGATCAGCAGCATAACCTGCTACGTATCCGCAGAACTCTAATACGATTACGTGGAATTTGACGAACGGATATTAAAAGCGATAACTTCCAGAGCATGCCTTGTTTCCAACGAAGACGTACTCTGGGGGGCAAATGTTATCCTGGTTTTCAACCCATCAGGATCCAAAGGAAGACAGAATGACTTAATAAATTCAAAATGGCTCAAAACCCAACCAAAAGGGTTAAAGCAACAAGTTAAAGAAAGCTAAGCTATATCGCTAAAGCAATGACCAAATTTAACTAAACCAAGAAACTAGCGTCCGTTCAGTCCAATCAGCAGCTAAGTACAACCATCTAGTAAATCATCATCATAACAGAGAAACGCGCAACGAGACTACGCGAACAACATCGATGCAAAGCAACAAAAGCATCCTACACATCAAAGTCCAGAAATACACAAAGTATATGGATCGCTAGCGATCCATGCATCATGGATCGCTAGCGATCCATACTTCATCCTGGGATCGCTAGGTCGCTATGGCATATAGAGGAAAGGAAGCATGACAGAAAAGTGGGAAAATGTGCTAAGTGTATGGATCACTAGCGATCCATACAACATGGATCGCCAGCGATCCATATTTGTCCATGGATTCTCTTCGAGCTAACTAGACAAAGCAATGGAGATGGGAGCTCAGTAATTAGCTCGCACACGAGCTAAATCTATGGATCGCTAGCGATCCATAGGCCATGGATCGCTAGCAATCCATGGTTTTGGCTCGGGTCGCGAGCTTAGCTCCTCCTATATCCACCTGCAAGCAGTCAGTAAACAAGCCTGGCTCAGAAGCTCTCCAATCTCTATAAATATCATCCTACCTGCAACATAAATGGGAACTTCTTTGGGCTGACGGATGAAGCTCTGTTGGAAACTTTCTTCACTCTTCACCTCCCTCACAACAATCTCCAAAGGGATTCACTGTGATTCTCCAGTGGATTTCAACTCTGGGGATTCAATCTAGCTAAGGATAATCAAAAGCCTTGTAATCAAACACTACTTGTAACATCAATCGGTCATAATAAAACTATAAAGTGGATGTAGGCTTCGTTAACAGCCGAACCACTATAAAAATCTTCTTGTCTCCTTTCTTTACTGTTCTTTTATATACATATTACCTATATTATTGCTCTGTACAAACAGAGCTGATGCTTTGACACTCAAACCAGGGTGTTGATCCATTTTTTGGGTTAACAATATTGATTTTGGAAAATTTGGTAAATGAAATATTTTACCTATATTTGTATATATAAAGGAATAATTTTCAAATTTATATAATTATTCACAGTGTTGTTTGTTAATGATAATACTTCTTTATTATCTTTATTTGTTGATTTGTCGTGCTCAGATAGTTTAAGAGCATTGATTATTGTTTGTTGATTTGTTAATCCATGCTCAACTAGTTTATGAACATATATTGTTTGATAATTGTAAGTACATTAAAAACGTACCCCTTGTGAATTAAGTTCCACAAAATTGACTATAAGGTGTTCGGAATAAATGTTAAGTTAAAGTAATCTATTAATAAAGATGTTTAAAATAATCTAAAAGGTATGATAAGACATTTAGAGAATAAACATTTGAGAAAATTTTATTGTAATAAAGGAGAATTATTATAATATGAAATTATTTTGTATAAATGTAATTTTATATAAATTTGATTTATAAAGTGTGTTTTAAAAAGGATTTTTGAATTTAAACCCCGGAGTTGTTTGAAATAATTTCGAAAGGTTTTTTTGAAAAATATATAACAGTAGAATTACTTGGAAGTATTCCAAAATATAAATATTTTGGAAGAGAAATTTTAAATGGAATGCCTATTCTTTGGGAGTAATTTGGGGAAAACATCTCTATTAGTTTTGTGATAATCTGAATAATCTTCTAAGTGACGATTGAATGATTGCTTAGGCGAATGTTATGGGGCACTTAGTAAATTATTCTCTTTATCATTGTGCGATCCAGATGAGTTCAAATCCGAATGAACCTAAAGTGGGTTTTAGTAAATAAATTGTTTGAAGTTATTTCATAAAGAAATATAAGCAGTATGTTTTCAATGGTGGAATTTTGAAATTAAAGCTGAGTGTTTGATTTTTAAGTTTCCTTAAAGGAAATTGATTTAAAATAAAAGTTATTTTAAAACTCTTGGATAGAAAAGAAATAATTTAGCTCAAGTTTTAAATGGGTTAAATTAGACATAAATGATTTGGTAAATTTATTTAATTAAAACCATAGTTTTTGTTAATCATATAAGTTGTGTAAATTATTTAGCGATATTCAGCTAACGCATGAACATTTTTTCTTAGAGCACTCTAAGGTGAAGAGGTCGAAGGATTGACTTAGTTTTAAAGACCCATATTGTGTTTGGGCTTCTAGTTAAATTTTATGGAAAATAAAAGTAAATAACAAATAAATAAAATAAAATTGGTGTTTTGTGTATACTCTTAGGACCTAGAAGAGTATTATACAAGTAAATAAGATAGAGTAAGCTTTTATTTGTTGTTTTTATAAAGAAATGTCTTTGTAAAATATTTATAAACTTAGGTCAAAATTTATGAAGTAATTCATAAAATAATTTTAGTGTTGAATGAAATACTAAGTAGAAAATATCAGTGATTTAGAAAGAGATTGATATAATTAAGAAACCAATCGAATTAAGTATGTAAATTACACGTAGATCATTTTATTTGCACGATTCTTGGTCTAGGATTCAAATACATAACTTCGGGTGATTCACACTAGTTCGAAAAAGGATTTCTCATTTGATTCTTGTTAGCGAGTACTTGATTCAAATTCTCGATATGATACTGAATTTTCTATCATAGTATATGGCTATGCAAGGAGAATAGAAGTTTCTAATCAAGAAGCCTGATCAGAGTCCGCTCTAAGGGAGATCGAGTGAGCGATACTAGTTCGAAAGTAGAAGTCTATATATCCAAACCGATGATCAGATCAAATATAGCATACTGAAGATTTATGTAAATCATATGGACTTAAGTATAATTGTATACTTAGTACGTGACTTAAGAAAATTTGTGAACTAAAGCAAAATTCTAAATTTGTTTGTTAGTCATTTGACATTTTAAATAATGTTAAGTGTTAGATTTTTCCCTTATGAAATTTGATTGATTAATAATGTTAGTTTTTTCCTATACGGAATTTGATTTGATTTGATTAGTTGTGTGATTTATATACCATAGTTTACAAAGCTTGAATTTATAAACAGAGGTTTTTGAATTGTTGTTATTTAGAACTTAAATCCCGGTGGTTTTGAAACCATTTTAAAAAGAATTTTTAGAATGATTATGAAAAGAAATAATAATAGTATCATTTGAAGTATTTGAGTAATAGTATTATTTCGAAAAAAAAGTTGAAATTTGTTTTAATAAATATTTGGAGAGTATTTTACAAATATTTTTATTTATTGCGATGAATGACTAAAATCAAAACGTGGTTGGGAGTTTCCCCATTTTGGGACTCACCAGGAGTATTTGTTCTAGTGTTTTTAGGAGGTACCAGAATACCACTGGAGGCTCCATTGTTTTTATTTAGAGTTATACCATGCTCGGAAGGGGGACACACCCTCCTAGTCATGTTGGATCTAGTTTTGATATATTTCTTTTTGAGGGAGTTTTAAAATATATTTTTGAATATAAAACTCAGGCATTTGGTTCTAAATTTATGCTTTGGAAATATTGGATACATATCATTTGTTACAGAATATTTTCTATATTTTGTTGCATAATGGTCGATATGTTGCTTTTGCTTGCATATAGCTTTGTTTCATACTAGAGTTGCATGTAGATTTATATCATGCTAGTTTTAGCATGTACCATTGCCTTATTATTATAATTTGTGTCATTATTAGTTGTTGCATCATCTTGCTTTATTACATATGATTGTTATATTGCTTATGCTATTTGAATTTATGATAGAGATAACTAGTATATTTCTCTTTTATCAGTGTGACTCTTTTGGATTATGTAAGTACAGGGAAGCAAGAGAAATCTACTTGAGTTCTTGAGTACCTGTATTTGCATCGAGATAATAAACTGCTTGCAAAAATATAAATTAAACGCAAAAAGGTACGAAATTGATTTAGAAATTTAAATTGGATGATGATTTTATGCCCCGGATATGGGAGGCCAATTGGCTTTTGTTTTCTTTTGTTGGTTTGGGGTCCGTAGTGGCAATTCGTAGTTTTTTCGATCGAGCCATGCAAAGGAAGTGCTGTTGAAATTTTCCTTAATATTTGAAAATTAATTAAGTAATAAGTTAAAAACTCATTTTAATTAACAAGTTTTTAAACCTTAGGGGTTTGGTAACATTTTCTTCCTTAGGAATTTCGGGGACGAAATTCTTTTAAGGGGGGAGAATGCAACAACCCAGAATTTTGGTCATTGAATTTTAAATGTTTAATTAATTTTGTATATTTAAATAATTGGATTTTGAAATCTAATAACTTATATTTAAATATTGGTATTACTTAAATATTTAGATTTGTGAATTGAATATTAATTAAATGGATTTAATGATTATTTAACTCCTTTTAATTAATAAATAATATCGACGAATTCAATTTATAAATTTATCTGCAGTAACAAACGGTTCGAATAATTAATCAGAAAATTTATTTTTTTATAATGAGCCAATTTTTATTGACCTTTCTTTTATTTAATTTATTTGATTTTTTCATAATTTTTAATCTGGAAAATATTGAAATTATCGTTTGACGATTTATCGGCAAACGGTAGTATTTTTGGAATTTTACAGAACTCAATAACCAGTGTATATTATTTTTGTTTTAGAGTCGTATCGTTGTTCCGAGCGTCACTGTATTTTTGTTTTATCGTTTCAGGTTCATACGCGATCAAAAATCAGTGCAGTGAGATGCCGGAAAATGCAAATAAATTAAAGTCAACACATAACTTCAGCCAACATTTCTCTGATTCTATTTTCTTTTGTCTCCCCCGTGCTCTTCTACCTATTTATGTTTTGAGAAAGAAAAAGAAAAAGAAAATCCACTTTGAAAAAAACACAACAAATCAAAGAAAAATCTAAAAAATATAAAGCTTGCTTCGTTGTTCATGTTTAAGCTAGCTTTACAAGTCGATGCGTATTTGAGAGGGTGTGACACTCTTTTGAGGGATTCGATCGTGGAGCCGTGAACTAGGGTTAGAGATTAGTTGACAAGAAGGTGGAGTTTGGACGAAGCATGGGTAGCGTTGAGTTCGTGAAGGGATGCTGCATCTTTTGGTCAAGTTTCATTGCCTTCGGTCATGTACGGATAAATGCATCCACTGTAGGTCGGGTGAAAGAACGGCATGTCGCGATTCTAAGGGGTAGTGCATGCTTGAAATCGAAAGGTCGAGGAGATGGAGATTTAGAGGTGGAGTCTGATGACGTAGTCGTTTCATGATTTAATGGAGCGTAGCTCCGTGTCGATGCTTGGGATGTACAACGAATTGCACGTGCATTATTTCCTGCATTGGCATGAAGCATTTTAAGGGAGGAAGATGATTATTTTGTTAATTAAGTTAAGTATGGTTATTAAGTAAAGTAATTAATTATGTTATTTAATTCGATATCGTACAAAACTCATATCTATTTCATTCGAGGTCTAAATCGAACGCGGTCGGTTGCGTTGCACTCGTTGGATCATTAGCTATACAATGGAATTGGACTGGTGGAGTTTGGAGCTTGTATAATTTATGCTAAAATCGAAAGCCCATTCTATTTTAGTTCAAGATGGAACGCTTTGGCTATAACTGGAATTTCTATGAGTTTACTCACCCTTAAATTACTATATAATATCTGTGATGCCATAAATTTATTGTTGAATGCTTGGTTGATAGTTTAGATATTGTTGTTGTTGTTTGATTGATTGTTTGGTGGAAATCCCGTTTTGGATAACGGATGACATATTAACTTAATTGTTGTGAACCTATATGATTATATATATTGTTCATAACCATTGTTTTGCAAGGAATATTTATAGAGAGACCCTAAGAGGTTTCTCACCAATAATTGTTATTATTCCCTTAAGCTGCTTATATTGATGTTAGTTGAAATAATCGTGATATTTTATTTAAATTTTTCAAGTATTGTTATAGAAAATTTCGCTATGTCGTCAATTATTGAATATCATCTCCTAAATCCTTCGTGTGTGATGTCTTAGGCTTGTATTTTCACAGAATAGATATTTAAATTCATTAATCATTTTGATTAACGATATTCAAATTAATTAATCATTTTAATTAATGGTGTTTAAAATTTATCAAATCATTTTAACTAATGATGCTTGAATTTAATTGATCCATCTAGTTAATGATATTTGTATTTAATTAATCATTTTAATTAATGATATCTAAATTTAATTAATTGCTTTAAGTAATGATGTTTTAAGCTAATAAATCATCTTAACTAAAGATGTTTAAATTTAAGTAATTGTTTTGATTAATTATTTAGATGAATTAATCATTTTAATTAATGATATTTGAGTTTAATTAATTATTTTAACTGGTGATGTTTTAAATTTAGTTAATCGTTTTAATTAACGATGTTTGAATCTAATTTATCATTTTAATTAATGATATTTGAATTTAGTTAATATTTTTTAATTAATGATGTTTTAAAAATGAGTTAATTGATTTAATAAAAGAGTTTAAAGTAAATTAATTGATTTAATAAAAGTGTTTTAAAGTTAATTAATTAATTTAGTGTATTAAAGTTAATGAACTGATTTAATAAGGTTTAAAAGTTAATTTGCCTATTAAATAAAAGTGTTTTCAAAATAATTAACTATTTAAATAATGATAATTGATTTTGATTTTAATTTATTATCTTTCAGGATAATTAATGTTGTTTTTAAAATTATGAAAGATTATAAGTGTGATTAATTATCTTTTGGGATAATTAATGTTGGTTTAAATGTATAAAAGGGATTTTTAATTTGATTTGTTTTGGTTGGGAGAATTAATATGGTTTTAAAAGTTATTAAAAGGTTATATAAATTATCCTTCGGAATGATTAACCTTTGATTTAAAATTTATAAAAGTAATTTAATTGATTTATTATCTTTTGGACTAATAAATATTGTTTTAAAATTTATAAATAATAGTTTATAAACAAGAGGACCTTTTAAAAAAAATTGTTTCAAATAAAGCTAAGTGTAAATTTTTTGGGTTTATAATAAACAAAGTTTTGATATTTGTTTTGACCTTTGTAACGACCCGTATTTTTACGGATCGAAACATCGTAAAACAGTTGACATTTGGTCGCATGGTTGATAAGTTGTCCAGAGTTAAGTCTTAGGTCGTATGGTGGTTAGGTCGTAGTAGGCGACCTAAGAAGTTGAGCGACTTAAGAGGTTGGAACGACCTAAGCAATTAGGTCGTATGCTAGATAAGTCGTATGTTGAGGCTTAGGTCGTAGACGACTTAAGGAAATAGGCGACTTATAGAAACTGGAAACCTAAGGTAGTGGACGACTTATGGGGTAGACGACCTAAGGAGTTTAGGATAGGTCGTATGGGAGATAGGTCGTGTGATAGCCTAGGTTGTGGGATAGGTTAGGTTGAGTGGACGACCTAAGTATTGGAGCGACCTATAGAATTAGACGACCTAAGGATTTCCGACCTAAGAGTTAGCGACTTATAGGAGGTAGCGAGTTAACGACCTAGGAGATAGGCAGGTTAGCGACCTAAGGGTTAGCTGGTTAGCGTAGTTAGGTCGTGAGCGACCTAAGTCCAGTAGTAGAGTAGTTAGGTCGTTAGACGACCTAAGGTGTTAGGTCGCATGAGTGTTCGGTCGTGTATGTGTTAGGTCGCAGGAGCGTTAGGTCGCGAAGAGGCGGTCTGTTTAGGTCGCAGATTTGTTAGGTCGGAGCTGTTGCTAGGTCGTGTATGGATGCGCCTATCTGTTAAGTCGTAAGTCGCGCATTCGATAGGTCGCGAGGAAGTGTGTCTGCGTTAGGTCGCTGGGTTTTGGCTGAGTGTTAGGTCGTGAGCGACCTAGGAGTTGTTAAGTCGCGAGCGACTTAGGAGTTAAGCCGCTAAGTCGTAAGTCGTAGACTGGTGGGTCTGGTAGGTCGTGAGTGCGCATGGGCTTAGGTCGTAGGTCGCGGGATCTCTTTAGGTCGTGGACGACCTAATTCCGAGTAACGACTTAAGGAGGATTTCAGCTATAAATACTCGTCCATTTCTTCATTTTTGGGATCCGGATTTCGAAGCGATGAAGTGCTGCCATTTTGAGAGCTCGACTTCTACACTTCTTCACTTCTTTTCTCCACTCTAATCTAGTGATTCCTTCCATCCATATCGAAGATCAAATCGAAGATTGAAGAGCTTAGATTGAAGATCTTCATCCATCGAAGAGAGATTTCATCATTTGAAGCGGATTGGTGATAGATCGAGTTAGATCCTTTGCTGTCCAGATCTGAAGTGGGTTTCTTTTGAGGTGTTTAGGTGATTTGGTGAGTGGTGATTATCTCTCACACGGATCCAAAAGAGTATATCGGATCGTTGGTTTGATTTAGTGTTAAAGTAGTGATTTCCATGCATTTTTGTAAACCTAAGTATAGATCCATATAGATCCATTGTTCATGATGATTTGACATCCATTTTACTACATGTTAACCTATGCAAGTTCATTCATCAAGATTATAGAGATATTGCTCATGTTTTCATGCTTGTTAGACTTTTGACTCTTTAATTACGAAATTGCCATTATTGTTGTAATTGTCTATTTAGATCATATTTGAATGCTTGTTTACTTGGATTAATGTTTGACTTGATTGATTGCTATGAATTAGATGATTGATGATTTGATTTAGACAAGTTGGTCGAAGATGATTCAAAAGCTAAGAGAAAGGCTCTTGAATTGGGAAAGCTGCTCGTGGCATATGTAGCGGATGATGAAGCTCTTATGCATAGATTCGATGATGATGATGTTGAGATGAAGCTTCGCGAGGATGTGATGAAGCGAGGCATGATATGAGATAGTCTTGGTCTAATCCAGACGGGATCATTCCAAGCATGTTGATAACTCGGTGAAATGTTCGAGTTTGAGGATAATGGTTTGCTCGAGAGGCGCTTGAGCTAGTATGGAAATAGTCATCGAGGAGGATGACTAGAAGGCTGAGATCTCATCGTTATTGAAGGTTCTAGCATGCTCCAAGCAAGAGTACATGGGGACGCCCAAAAGACTAACCGTTGATGGTCGAGTACTCTGGGCAGATTCGATAATCCTAGGCATGGGTCACGACGACGTGCGGGAGTAATGTCTAGAACCAGGGTTTCCATTAGCCCTTGACTGACGGCTGAAAGAAGGTGTCGATCATTCAACTAACGGTGATATCGAAGCAAATGATAACAGTGATAGCCAGAGTCATGGATGTTTGGTTGTATCGTCATTCGGTCTCAAGAGCAGTGTTTTCTGGGTGCTTATCTGATCTTGGTTTAGGCCTTGGGGGTTTGTGCTTGGAAAACATCGCCCTTGACTCGAATGATAATTGCTTTACTTTACATTGTATGCTTTGCTATGTTTGCTTCTACTTAGTGTGTGTCTGGGGGCTATCACTGTAGAAAGAGATTGGAGTGGGAGGGTTGATTCCTATTCCTTTTCCTTTATGCTCTTTTGGTATGTTGTTAGTTAATTTACCACTCACTAAGACCGTGTCTGACTCAAGGCTTTATGTTTTTTTAACTCTTATTGCCTTGGGCTGTTCGTCCATTTTGGGACGGGCAGACTAGGTAGCAGGTGACAGGTGCTGTTCTTGCTTTCCACGGTGTTGATATCGAAGACGAGCTGGAGGGTTGCATATTATCTTCTTATTATTATGTACTGGGTGTTCCGCTGTTTGTATTTTCTCTGAGTGCTATGTAGTGAGGCGTGTTGTATTGACTATTCAGATGTTTGTATTCAACTATTATGAAGTTTTATTGATGAGATTCTATTCTGTGAAGCTTCACTATATATATGTTCTATTGTATTTTGTCCATGCGCTGTGAGTGATACGATAGATTCTATTGTTTTAATTTACCCTGGCAATCGTCCATGGTCGCCTGGCACATTTTACAGCGCACCTTCTCTAGGTTCAGTGCAGGGGTCATGGGCGGTCGTCACATTTGGTATCAGAGCTTTGGTTAATCGATTTTACCCAACGCTCGTTGACGTAACTACGTATGAGAGACGTAATTGTATTTTGATGGATGATTACTATATATAATATAGTAGCTTAGTAGAGTTTGAGTCCTTTATGTAGTTGTTTCTCAATATGTGCTGATTATTCCTTTTTATAGATATTAAGGATGAGTCGAAGAGGGAGACCAGCTGCTAGGGAAGGCCGTGCTGTTGAGGGGGCTACTGATTATGTTGCTATATTCGAAGCCATGATGACTTCGATCATGAGAAGGATGCCAGCCCCGGGGCCATCAGTAGATGTTGGAGATCAAGTTCAGGCTCCAAGACCGGTGGATCATTTGGACGATTCATTTGAGAAGCTTGTGGAGAAAGCTCTCAGACACGAGAATCTGTTTCCTAAGGAAGGATCTGCTGTTGCTGTGACCAGGGAAGAGTCTAAACCCCAGCAGAGTGGAAACAAGAAAAGGAAGCAGCAGCAGCAAAAGGGGAATGGTGGCCAGAAGAAGCAGAAGGGCGAAGTGACCTGCTACAATTGTCAGCAGAAGGGCCATTTCTCTAGGGATTGTAAGAATCCGAAGGTGCCAATGAAGTGTCACAACTGTGACAAGCCGGGGCACATCAAGAAGTATTGTCCAGAACCGAGGAGGGACAAGCAGATTGTGCAAGCTTATGCTTTGGGAGCTGTTCCATCATCTTCGAAAGCTCCTACCGCTGAAGAGAAAGGAAAGAGTGTAGTGGTTCAAGGTACTCTTTTCCTATGTGGTGTTCCAGTTAGAGTGTTGTTTGATACTGGGGCGTCGCATTCGTTTGTTTGTAGTGAACTTGTGGGCCGGTTAGGTTTAGAACCGGATATTGTTGATAGGCCATTGGTTGTGACTAATCCAGTTGGGGGTTCATCTTGTTTGTGTATGTTATGCCGTGGTCTGATTGTATCGAGTTATGGTTGCTCTTTTGTTTGTAATTGTTTTGTTCTGAGCTTTGCGGGGTTCGGAATTATTTTGGGTATGGACTGGCTTAGGAAGTATGCGGCAAAGGTTGATTGTGAAAGGTTGGAAGTGACAGTCGAGAATGTGGAGGGGCGAAAGATTGTGATACGATGTAAGCATGAAGAAGGCGTCTTCATGAGCTTCATGTATTCGCTGGTTGTTCCACGAGATGGACTGTCATCTGTGCCAATCGCTAATGGATTTGAGGATGTCTTTGACGAGGTCAAAGGGTTACCGCCGCATAGAGAGATTGAGTTTCGTATAGATCTAGTTGAAGGAGCCAGACCTGTTGTGATGCCTCTTAGGCGGATGGTGCCTAGGGGACAGCAGGAGTTGAGGGTGCAGGTTGATGACCTTTTACAGAAAGGATTCATTCGGCGTAGTGTGTCCGAATGGGGTGCACCAGTTGTGTTTGCAACCAAGGCGGATGGGTCATTGAGATTGTGTGTGGATTATCGTGAGCTGAATAAGGTGACTAAGAAGAACAAGTATCCATTGCCAAGAATAGATGACTTGTTTGATCAGCTTTACGAAGCTAGGGTGTTTTCTCAGATGGATTTGGCAACGGGATTTCACCAGTTGAGAGTGGCTAAGGATGGTGTGCTGAAGACTGCTTTTCGGACACCATCCGGTTTCTTTGAGTGGCTGGTAATGCCGTTTGGATTGACTAATGCGCCAGCATATTTTGTGGATCTTATGAATAGAGTGTTCAGAGATCAGTTGAACAAGTTCGTACTTGTGTTTGTGGATGATATTCTAATTTATTCCAGAACTGAAGAAGAGCACAATACGCACTTGCGTATTGTTTTGGAAATCTTACGGAAACATCAGCTGAAGGCTAAGTTTTCGAAGTGTCACTTTTGGAAGAGTGAAGTGAGGTTCTTAGGCCATGTTATCTCTGGAAATGGAATAGCGGTTGATCCCGCTAAGGTGGCAGCAATCCAGGATTGGGGTAGACCTAAGAATTCATCTGATGTGAGAAGTTTTCTTGGATTAGCAGGATATTATCGACGGTTTATCAAAGACTTCTCCAAGATAGCTGCACCGTTAACAGGATTGACGAAGGAGAACCAAGTGTTCAGATGGGAAGATAAGTGTGAGCAAGCTTTCAGAATCTTGAAAGAGCGATTGACAAGTGCTCTTGTTTTGACTATTCCAAGTGGGAATGAAGAGATGGTGGTTTACACCGACGCATGTGGTACTGGACTTGGAGCAGTGTTGATGCAGAGGGATAAGGTTGTTGCATATGCAAGTCAACAACTGAAGCCGCATGAAAGGAATTACCCGACTCATGATTTGGAGTTAGCGGCGATTGTTTTTGCTCTGAAGATGTGGAGACATTACCTATTGGGAGTTCGATTCGAGTTGTTTACGGATCATAAGTCGTTGAAGTATCTTTTCTCCCAAAAGCATTTGAATCTTCGGCAGCAACGTTAGCTAGAGTTTTTGGCATCATATGATTTTGGTATAGCTTATACTCCGGGAAAAGGTAACGCAGTGGTAGATGCGTTAAGTCGAAGACATGCAGGATTGGGAGCCATGTTTTCAGAATGGAAGAATCTCGAGTATTTAGCTGGATTTGACTTCAAGCCCAGATGCGAGTTGGAACCTGAGATGTTGGAAAACTTATCGATAAGACCGACTCTTGTGGAAAGGATTGGCGAGAGCCAAAAGCGAGACGATAAGCTTGTCAAGATTATCCGTGATTTGGAATCGGGATTGGATCCAGAAAAGGATAAAGGATTCAAGGTCGATCGAGAGGGTTGGCTTCGGAAGCAAGGACGACTAGTTGTTCCCGATATAGATGAATTGAGGAGTGAAGTTCTGAAGGAAAGTCATCACTCGAAGCTGACAATTCATCCAGGTGGAAATAAGATGTATCGGGATATGAAGAGAACCTATTACTGGGAAGGCATGAAGAAGGATGTTGGAAATTTTATTTCCAAGTGCATGAACTGCCAGTTGGTAAAAGCCGAACAGAAGAAGCCAAGTGGATTGCTTCAGCCATTAGAAGTTCCTACATGGAAGTGGGAACAAATATCGATGGATTTTATTGATGGACTACCTAGAACAAGAACGGGAAATGAAGGGATTTGGGTCATCGTAGATCGTCTGACTAAGAGTGCAAGATTCATTCCTGTTCGATCGACTATGACTGCATCAAAGTTGGCTGAGTTGTATGTTAAGTGGATAGTTCGATTCCATGGTATTCCAAAGAGTATAGTGAGCGATCGAGACCCATTGTTCACTAGTGGATTTTGGAAGAGCTTCCAGGAAGTCTTGGGAACCGAGTTGTGTTTGAGTACAGCTTATCATCCTCAAACAGATGGTCAGACCGAGAGTCAACCGAGTTTTGGAAGATCTCCTCAGAGCTTGTGTTTTGGATTTCGGAGGATCATGGGAAGATCACCTTCATTTGGTGGAATTTTCATATAAAAACAGTTACCAGTCAAGCATTGGTATGGCACCGTATGAGGCATTGTATGGAAGACCGTGTAACTCTCCGACATGTTGGTTGGAGACCAGAGAAAATTTGATACTTGGGCCAGAGATGATTCGACAGACTTCGGATTGCATAGAGATCATTCGGCAACGAATGAAGGCAGCCCAAGACCGTCAGAAAAGTTATGCCGATAAGCGTCGTAAGGATTTGGAATTCGACGTTGGTGATATGGTTTTTGTGAAGATTTCTCCACTGAAGAATGTTATTCGATCCAGGAAGAAAGGGAATTGACTTCGAGATTTGTTGGACCATTCCCGATCATCGAGCGAACTGGAAAGCTCGCCTATAGATTGGAGTTACCAGAGAAGATGTCGGGTGTGCACAATGTTTTTCACATATCGTATCTACGGAAGTATGTGCACGACTCGAATACAGTGGTTTCTGCTGAAAGCTGTGAAGATTTTGAAGTTGATCCAGTCGATAAGAGACCTCGTAAGCCGCTTCGTGTTGTGGAAACCGACACGAAACAGCTTAGGAGGAAGGTAGTTAAGTTGCTCAAGATACAATGGAGTGATGATGGTAACGACTGTACGTGGGAGGTGGAAGAGAGGATGAAGGCAGCTCATCTTGAACTCTTCAAGGTATGGCCCTAAGGTGTCGTGTCATCTCACGATATTGTAACTTGTTCTAGTTTTAGAATTCTGCATGCTAAGCTAGAATTGGATGCATGGTTTGTTGATTGCTATGGAAGGTAGGCGTGCAGAATAGTCTTTGATTGCTCTTGTTTGCTTCTACTTAGTGTGTGTCTGGGGGCTATCACTGTAGAAAGAGGTTGGAGTGGGAGGGTTGTATTCCTATTCCTTTTCCTTTATGCTCTTTTGGTATGTTGTTAGTTAATTTACCGCTCACTAAGACTGTGTCTGACTCAAGGCTTTATGTTTTTTTAACTCTTATTGCCTTGGGCTGTTCGTCCATTTTGGGACGGGCAGACTAGGTAGCAGGTGACAGGTGTTGTTCTTGCTTTCCATGGTGTTGATATCGAAGACGAGCTGGAGGGTTGCATATTATCTTCTTATTATTATGTACTGGGTGTTCCGCTGTTTGTATTTTCTCTGAGTGCTATGTAGTGAGGCTTGTTGTATTGACTATTCAGATGTTTGTATTCAACTATTATGAAGTTTTATTGATGAGATTCTATTCTGTGAAGCTTCACTATATATATGTTCTATTGTATTTTGTCCATGCGCTGTGAGTGATACGATAGATTCTATTGTTTTAATTTACCCTGGCAATCGTCCATGGTCGCCTTGCACATTTTACAGCGCACCTTCTCTAGGTTCAGTGCAGGGGTCATGGGCGGTCGTCACAACCTTGGTTTTAATACACTTAGAAAATATAATTTTGCCTCTTTATAAGAATATTTTAAAGAGTGTTTTTAAAGTGCCTTTAACAATATTTTGATTGAAAATCAAGCACAAGTGAAAACAACCATCTTATCATTCCCAATAGTTGATTTATCGATTGTTGACTTTGATTCTGCTTTCTTCTTTATATTTCATCACTCTAAGACGATATGTTGCTCATTTGAGCTTTGTTATCCGTGTCGGAAATGACAAAACCCAAAGTGCGAGTGGAAGTTTTTGGGATTGCTCCCATTATAGTATTTTCACATCAACTCTAGATTGGATTCCATTTGCGCATTAAGATGTGAAATGCTCGGATTCTCGGTAAGGTTGGTGGGGTCCGGCTTGGACATGTCCGAGAGATGTCACAGAGTATATGACTCTCTCAAGTATATTTCTAAAGGTATACTTTCGGTAAAGGGGGTGCACCCTCCTAGTCATTGTTGGAAAACCTTCTCTTTTTCCCTTGTTGTTAATTCAAATCTTTGAATTGTTTCCTTAATTGCATGGAGAATTGTCTTCTGCTATTCTCTATGTTCAATTATTTGTGACCATTATTTCGAGTCTAGAATTTGTTATTATTTATGCCTATTCATTCAGTATGGGATTTGTTCTTACTAGTACACACCCTTTTTTTGGATTGTTTCTGTTGTTTATTTCCATTCTTTCTTGATTGGATTGTTGTTTTGATTTGTCTTTTATTTCTTCATTTATGGATGTTATTCTTATGTGATAAAAACCCGTTCCACATTAGTAGCATGGTCTCACAGAATTTTTATATGTTCATCATATAACTTGAGTTTTCTCACGCTGGTTTTCCAGGCTGACTCGAGTGTTATTTTATAATAATGCGGGTCAGACTGAGTTTTTCCCAGGTTGGCTTTGGTGATATGGAGTTACTGGAAAAGAGCTGGATGTTCACCTATCGTAGTATTTTATTTTCTGCTGTATTATATAGTATACCTATCAGCAATCATAAGGTCAGAATTTTATAACTGTCCAGCTGATAAGGTTTGTCTTTTACTCTGATGTACTCTGTATGTTGGAGTGACAATTTTTACCAACTTTGTTATATTATATGTTGTCGATTCTGCTGTGAGATTCTGATTTCTTGTTCTCTGTTCTTTTCTTTTTATTTTTACCCTAACAAGCTACCTTTCTGACGATTGGATGTTCGACATTTGAATATCGTGGATGTATTCGGTGTTAACTTTTGATGATCGATAAGGTAGGTCATTACAGATTGACTAGCGTTGTAACATCCCGCATATTTGACGATTATGTATTTAAATATCTTATTTAAATATTTAATCGTTAATCAGATCTTAGTCCGAAAAGCTACTTTTTGCATACGGTCAAATTAGGACTCGAGACCACCCCCATTGAGTTCAAAATGACGTTTGCGATCTTTTTAAGTATAAACTTTGACATGTTTGGAGATAGTGGAATTTTCGCCACTTTTTCGCTTATGGCTTTGGTTTGGGCTGAACCACTTACTAGCTCAGTCCAATCCCTTCTCTTCATAGCTTCATTCTATTTTGTTTAAACATTCAAGCTTCATCAAAAATGGAGGAGGGAATGGGAAATTAAAACTCCAAGCTCTAGTTCTCTTGCAAATCCATCATTCAACTCCAAATTCAAAGAGAAGACATTGATTCAAGCTTGGGACTGTTCTTGCTTTGCTTTCAAGCTTCATCTCCATCAATTTCCGTGAAAAGGTGAGATTTTTATCTCACATTCTTGTCTATAACTATCTTGGATTGTTGGAAATGAATTCCTATCACTTTAGCATGTGCATTTGCATTTGGTTTGGATTGGATTGGCGAAAAACCCCAATTTTTAGTGTTTTGGCAAAAATCTGGGCTTAGGTCGTTCTGCCTTATTAGCTCGCTCGCGTGGGAAAGTCTCTGCCTGCATATAGCACGTTCTGGGCTTAGGTCGTTCGCCCCTTAGCTCGTTTACTCCTTAGGTCGCTCGGCGATCTAAAAACATCACTAGGTCGCTTGCCTAGTTCGTCCCACACTTAGGTCGCTAAGGCTTAGGTCGCGCCACATTAGTTCGTGACTCGTTGGGTCGTTCTGTCCCTAGGTCGCTCGGCTTGCTTTCGTTAGGTCGTAAACCCCTAAGTCGCTCAGTCTCACTACCTTAAGTCGTTCGACCTGCTTACGATCTCCTTAGGTCGCGCCACCATTAGGTTGTTCCGCGCTTAAGTCGCTCGGCTAGTTCGCAACCATTTAGGTCGCTCTACCATTTTATCGTTAGGTCGCGCAATATGTTAAGTCGCTCGGCCATTCTATCGTTAGGTCGCTTGACCATGCCATCCTTAGGTCGTTGCACTTTAGCTCGACCATGTTAAGTCGCACCATGCTTTGGTCGTTCCATCACTTTAGGTCGCTCGACCTGTTTGCTCCATAGGTCGCGCCATCTTTTATGTCACGTGCTACTCCTAGGCCGTAGCTCCTTAGGTCGCTTGCACCTTAGGTCGGCCACATTAGGTCGCAAATTCCCTAAGTCGTAGGCCGTGGAGTTTAGTCTGCATTTCTACTTTGATGGATTTGGAATTGAATTCCTTGGATTTTTCTCACGTCTTCGAATGTGAATTTTTGTGATTCGATTTGTTTCAACAATCGTTTTGTGACTTCTCACTTTAAAAATATAAAGGTTTCAATACTAGTAGTAAATATCAAAACTCTTTCATCAAAACGATTTCAACTCTATTTTATTACAAATTCCTAAACCATTTTCCAATCTATTAGTATATACAAGCCTTTGCTTCACTCGGATGAGAAATCTAATTAAACGACTTAGCAAAACAGGTGGTATGAAACGCTTGCGTTTACTTCGTCGGTTAATTCTTGGACTTGTTCGACTGAACCTTTTGTGACAATTTCCTAGTGAAGATCTACAGTTTTTTCGTAAATATTTAAGTTACGCTAGTGGTTATGGGACATGAAGCTAAACTCATATATTTACTTGCTTAGTGTAATTGACACTTCTTGATGATCATGACGATCATTTTTGTGATTTAGACTAGCGATTGAGCGATGTCTCTTTGTCTGCGAGGGAGACTAGACCCCGTTTGTGTGATGTTTCTACTCACATATGTAGGGTAGCGCCCCATGGTCTTCGGGCCGTTTGTGTGGTCAAAGGTCTTCGGGCCATTCGTGTGTTCAAAAATTAAATGGTTAGCTTCCATGAGATAGCTTCTCGTTCGTGTGATACATATGTTGGTGAGCTTTCATGCTCCCGTTCGTGTGATATGCCTCCCCCCTTTTGTGATTTCTGGATTTCGTGTGTTGATTTCTGGAATTTGTGCTTCACCAATTTTCGTGATTTTCATTGATATGTTTTATCAATTTTTGTGCATTGTTGAATTCGTGTGTCATTACCTTTTTGTGGATTTGGATCTTTGAGAAGATTCTTGTGATATTGATTAATCTCTTGTTGATTATCATTTACATACTTATAGTAGTATGCCATTATGGTTATTATATGTTTATGCCATATCTCTTATTCTATATCATGTCATCTGATATTTATAGCTAGACTGATCCGTTTATTATTTTCTTATGAAATAATACTCGGGTCAGACCGAGATGTTACAGGTGCTTCTGCTTGACTTCTCTCCAGGGATCTATTACTCTGACTTTTGGCAAACTACTTAGATTAGTAGTTTTTTGTTGTATACATTTGAGATATCGACTCATAGATGTTCTTTTGTGTAGCACATGTTGCTATTCTTTTGTAATATCGTGGATCTTTCTGACCACTACTCTGATGTACAATTTCATGTGTTATATATTCATATTTTTTTCCGCCTTTGTGATATGGATGTCTGTGACTGGTTTGTGTTATGTTTATTTCTATATTTGTTTCCGAAGATTATATATAGCCACTGTGTGATAGCTTTGAGTTTGTATCGGTATGTCGGATTTCCTCCTTAAATGAAATGCATGCTATACTATCTGACATATCGGTGCTCGCACAAAGAAGTTACATGGATGGTCGCTCCTCAACAGCCTTATTCTCCGTGTTAGTCGACAGCATTACTCCATAGTGTTCTTGGCTAGCGTGGGTATAGAGGTGGGGCGTTACAAGCATTTACATTATGGAGGGTCTGCTTCAGGGATTGAGGTATTAAATGACCATTGGATTTGCCTCCTCCTACTTACGAAGTAGGCCGAGGTTTTTTGGTAGTATGTTGTGTATATACATGCATACATACATACATATATACAGACACACACACACACACACACACATATATATATATAGTTATACCTTGGGGAAGCTTGGGTTAGACGTATTGTATGCATACATAGGATTTAATGGATTAGTCGAAAATAATAGACATAACACCTAAATGGAAATCAATTAGCATAGATTGGTGTTGTGTGTAAAGTATGAAATTTTCCAGTCACCGGAACATTATTCTGACCCCCTACTCATTACAACTCACATGATAGATTAGAGGGACAAGTTACTGGACAAGAGAGGAACGGTTGATGGAGAAGTCTTCTTATTCATGCTAGGTGTTGACATGGCAATTGGATATCCAAGGAATTCTATTGATTCCAAAGTAGCAGACTCAGTCAATATTTATGTTTATTATATTTTCCATTCCGCTATGAGTTTATATTGATCAATCTCTAATATACTTATGTTTATTACATGTGCCAAAACCAACGATCCATGCTCTAATGGACTTGGGTTTCGATTTAGTCAAAATTCGAGCCAATTAAGGTGCGGGTTGTTGCATGTGTAGGATCATTTTTGGTATCATTAGACTTATGATTGCATACATCTATATAAATCGATATGAAAAGTTCATTAAATCTTTTATGGCTCCCACTGAATGGATGCTTTGCCCTTAATCGTTTGAGAAACTATTCAACTGTATCATATGATTCGTAATCATTTGACTAAATACTTATTTCTCAAAAATGTGGCTTGGTCCATAATTTCCAAATAATTGTAAAATTTTGGGCACTTCTGTATTTTCTGATGCATCACTTTTTGTATGTGAACAAATACCATTATTATAGTTTTATCTTATAACAAATATTCATAATATTCATATTGAAATAAAATTATGCCTATTTCCAGCCAATACTAAAAACTGTTATTATTTCATAAATAATATTTGGTACATTTTCAGAAACAATTTTCGTGACTTGATTCATCCATTAAGAAGTTTTATATGATATGCTTCCAATATTTCTGCCATTACTATAATAACTTATGAAATATGAAGCTTTATTCAAACACTTATTACGAATTTTTATTTCATACATTGTAACTAATTTACAGTAGAGAGTTTCAAATCAAATATCTTGAACTCGAAGAAATAATTTTCATAGAAATAATTTTCTACATGGAAATGCATTTGGAATAGTAATCACATTCATAATATTAAGTATCTCTTGGTATTTCATATAATTCTCGTTTCCATTGTCTATTCATGAAGCTAAGTGACCATTCGCTCTCTCCGTCCCAACTGCTCTTAAATTACATCCACTCTCGTACATTCGCTTTCTTTTCAAAATGGTCGAACCATTCAAAAGGAAACCCTTAATACAAGACTGTAACGAACTCTTTAGGAAAATGCATTTAATCATCCTTGGCAAATAAGGATATAGAATAAGTTGCCTTTACGTAAACTGATCGAACTAAAATTTTATTGATTGAACTCCTAGTTAAATCTTCTAGATCTTGGTCTAGTGCTACATCTAATACAAATAGATCCTTATTGTGATCAATCATATTAAATACACAGTCTCACATTATGGTATACTTGCTTATTTCGGATGAACTAATTTCATCGAAGTTTCGTACATTACGAATTGCGATTACTCACCATATAACATTTATATGTGATCGAATATGGATCTATTATTCATATTCTTATATTGTCATAGAGTTCAAAACTCACAAAAGACAGTACATAGTCTCGAGCAAATAAACACCCAAGCGACCATGGCACAAATATTTTAGTATTTATACAAATTGTCTCTTGCAAGGGCCTTGAAGTGACAACATGCTAAATGATCCATTGGTAAACATATTTTATATTTCTATGTTAATATTAATCCAGTTCATTTGCATATTTTAGCATATGAAAATTTTATCAATTATAATGGTTTTACAAATTTATCTAAATAGATTATTTTCACTTTATATAATATATATTCTTATAATATTTGAAATATCAGGCGTATTCATTTCATTTTTCTAATAAGCTCCTACTAGACTTTTATGTTTCTATAGTCCCTAAGAAAAAACACAAAAATCTTTCGATTTCTCTAGTGGGTGTCTGGACTCGCTTGTCTTAGGATTCTGACCTTGAGGAATCTCAACAAAACATATGCCCGCATGCAATGGATAACGCCTTATCAGTCATATCATATACAACTCCTAACCCATGGTTTTTGTCCTACTCTCGTCTTGACCTCAAGGAAGCTCAACAAATCAGAAGGGATTATTTGCTCTTATCCACCATTTCGCGATGACCTAAGTACAATGCACGTACCTTAAGGAAGGTCAATAAATACATGCATGTATCTTACCACTACTAATTAATATATTAATAGTTCTACGCATAACATCTCTAGCTTGAGGAAGCTCAACAACTAAAAAGTATGCAAGTATTCTATTAATATTTAAATGGTAGAGGACAGCTTTTATATATATATATATATATTAAGGACTCATAATCTTTAACATATATAGATACACATTGAGTGATATCGATTTAGGGAATAATGTAATTATTATGAAATACCCTTGTGATTCAAGTGTCGGGCACATCTAAAAACACAGTATACGTACAGTACACAAGTACTTGTTCCTTAAACCTAAATTTGGTTTCTTATAGTTCCGCTTATATTAATTTACACATACATAGTTATATATAATTTCAATTTATTTATAACTATTATAATTTAATAAACTTACGTATTTATGTATCTTATTAGTTAAATCATATCCAACTAATTTTTATTTTTATTAATTAAATCATATTTCATTACTTTTAGTTTATTAATTTAATTAATAAATGAAATAAATTATTTGGAGAATTCAAATTTTTTATTTATTTATCCTAAATAATTTAAGATAAATATTAAATATACATTTATAGATTTATATACAAATATCATTATATATATATTAATTAAGATTTAATTATGCTTAATGATTATCTTATTTAATTAAAAAAAATTTTAGTAAACTCGAAAAATATTTACTTATAATTTATCTTAGATAATTCAAGATATATGTGTGTGTGTGTTCAACTATAACATTTATATATACATACATTTATCAATATATATATATATATATATATATATATATATATTTTTCATTAATTAATTTTTAATTAATTAATTATTTAATCTAATTTATTAAATGATTTCAAAAATATTAATTTATTTTCCAAACAATTTGAATTTTTTCTAACTTTTCTTAAATTTATTTTAACTTTCAAATTCAAATTATGTTTTAAACATTTTCAAACTGAATTTTGAGAATTAACCCAAGGCCCAAATCAATTTAGGCTTTGACAATTAGGCCAATATTTTAGACTTGCTCCACCCACTGTGCTAAGCCAACAGCCAAGAAGGGAAGAATACTTGATTATCTAACCCTAAGCCTAGACATTACTATTCTAAACACTCATTAAATAAGTAGACTTTATTAGTTAGCCCTAAAGTTGCTAATTTAGACAGCATAGATCATCTAACACCATTAATAGGACCAGGTCAGTCGGAACCGGGCGAAATAGGTAAATTTTAATTTTTTGCTACTTTGGATTGTTATGGGCCTATGAAGTCTAAAGGGTTGTATTAGACCCAATCTAATTAATTTTAATAAAATCATTTTTTTTAGTTAATGGATTTAATTGAATTGACTTTATACATATATATATTAAGTATGAGTATATCATTATACACTCATATGTGTATAGTGTGCATGTACAATATACTAATGTGTACATACATATATAGATGTTGAGATTTGAATCTATAACATATACATTGGCCATTTATATATGCATTAGCTATACCAAACCATTATTAAAAAATATATACAAGTTTAAATATATTTCGAAATTTATTTTATATTTAAATAAAATAATTCTTTTCTATTAAATGTATTTTGAATAAGTCAACAAGGTTTGAATTCAAAATAAAATCTAAAACGTCTAGTATTTTGACGTAGTAAAAGTAATTTGAATCCTAAATTTAGATATATAAAATACAAAATAAAATATCTTTTGATTTTAAAATTAATAAATATACAGCTGTATTTTATTTATAACTTTATAATAAAATAAAGTATACATATACTACAGAAAAATGATTGTAATATATATACACATATTTTATATAAATATATTAAATTCTTCGCAGCCAATCTTTTTTTTACATCTGAACCTACTTTATTTTTATAATATATGTATATATACACATATAGAATATTCATACATGAATTAATGTATGCATTAACATAAAATAATGAATACAAAAAACATTAATATATATATATATATATTAAAAAGGGGCTTTTAGGCTTAAGGAAAAAGTTAGTGGAAAATTTAGTTTCGAGGACAAGAAGTTTGTTTTTTAGGCTGAAGGACACTTTTTAGTGTAAATCACAGAATGATAGTTGTAACTATCATTTACAGTTTACACTAAAAAGTGTTATTCAGACTAAAAATCAAACTTGTTGTCCTGGGGACTAAACTTTTTTGCAACTTCTTCCTTCTGCCTATTTACCTGTATTAAAAATATATACGGTTTTTTATAAATACAAAACTATATTAGTTTTATAATATATATATATATATATTTATATATATATATATATCATATTCATACATTAACTAATGTGTGTATTAATAAAAAAAGTGAATATAAAAACATTAATATACACACACATTAAAATATAAATTCGGCATAAATATTTTTTTAGAATCCAAAAACCTTTGTATATATAATTAATTTTAAAATTATTTAAAATATATTACATGTACATAAATGAATTAAATTAACAAACAACGATTTTAATTAATTAAAATTAATATTAATGTTTTAAAAATATAAAATATATAATAAGTCATGGTCGAAATTAGTGATATATATATATATAAACAGCAATATTGTTAATTATACTTGAAATAAAATAACATATAAAACAGTAGATAATTAATGCATGTGTAAAATCATTTTAAATATTATCTGCTCCATGACAAGTATAATAAAATTATAAATACGGAGTTCTACCTTAATGATGCTACCTTTGAACACATGTCGATTGATGCATTCTCTAAAATTCACCTTGAATCGGCCACCGAAGTACTAGTGTTTATATTTGTCTTGATGTATTTGGGTTAAATGAAATTTTGACCAAAGAGGAATTGGGAAGCATGTGGCTAGGAGGAGTTGGCAACCAAGAAGAAATAAAGTGAAGGGGTATGCTTGTTTAAATAGGGGAAGAGAGGAGACAAATTCTCCTCTTTTACTAATTCCCCACTACGCCATAGATTGCATACTGCAACACCAAAGAAGTGATGCAGGAAGTGCCAAAAAATGATGCTGTAGGCTAAAAAAGGGCAAAGGCAACACTTTCTCGGTGTTGCATTTTGCCGCGTTGCCGCAGACCTCAAAGGCAACATTTTGACTATCTAAGGCAACATAAGAAATATTGTTGCAATAGAACCATATTTGGGTCTATAGCAACATCCATAGGTGTCTGTACCAACATTCCAAAATGTTGCTATAGATATTAACTTTCTGAATTTGTGGGGCCCACAATGTAGAGCATATTTGATTTTTTAGTAGAAATAAATATTTATTTAATAAAATGCTATTTGCACAGAATTTGATATTCAAACAGTAATTTATTTAAATAAATATTTTATTTCAACATTAGAAATAGTACAAATTCCTGACTCCACTATTTTACAATTCAATGATATATAACACTGATATTTACATATACAGATATTCCTCACTACATCACTCAGTTCACTCATTACATATGCAGTTTCAATTTATACAGACACTGACACTGACGAATATATGACGAGCCGAGTGTCGAGCCGAAGGCGAGCCGAGTGCCGAGCCGAAGGCGAGCCGAGAAGCGGGTCCGGGCGCAGCGCCGGCGGGGGTCCGGGGCACCGCAGTCCCGGCGGGGATCGACCTTTTTTGAAACGACGTAAAATGATGCACAAATGATCACCTCCTGCGAATTTGAACACCTCCTCGATGATTGACTTTTGCAACTCTTTCATGGCTTCTTCTGAATCATCCGACCTTTTTCCAGCCATCATTCTTAGCAAATTGTTCAGTGAAAACTGAAATAACCTTGCTTTTAGCTCTGCCTTGGTAAAAGACCTGAAACCATGATAAATAAAAATTGACATTTCATCGAACAGGTTGCGTGTTAATAAGTAATACATTACCCTTCACTGCCACCATCCCCAAACTGCTGCAACTATACCATTAGAAGAAATTAGTGCCATTTCAGCCCACGTTTCAGTAGCAAACCCAGCGTCTTTAAGAACAACAGCTGCAATATCATCACTAGCAGCAGCATATGCATTTACAACTGTGATAGTAGAATTGTCACTTACAAGATCACCAATTGGGTGACATAGCTTTGAAGGCATTCGCGTCTAAATAACCAACAAGAGAATCCACCTCCATCAACTCATCACTACAACTCCTCTACTACAACAGCACTTCAATCACCAAAATACCCCCACACTTACAACGAACTGCTCCTCCGCTCCTCCCCGCTTCATATCACCCAAACAAACTAACTACAATTCAGTTCCTCCTTGCTCCACAAAACTCTTTTATTTAAACCATCATCAATGACTTCTTCCTTCAACTTCTTCTTCTTCCTACCTGAACCATCCAGAACTTCACTAACGAACAACAGCAGCACCTCCATGAAACTACACCGCTCAACCTCCTCAACCATCTCCCTGTACAAACTGCTCCTACAACCTGCATCACTACCTTCCAGCTACAACGCAGTCGACAAACTCAACCCATAAACCAAACAAACACGTTAATCACACTGCAGTGAGCCGAACCCCCCTCCTCTAATCGTGAATTCCAAAAATGCTAACTTCGGTACCCAAATTCGACTTCCCCGTCACTTCATGAATCGTCTTTATCACCAACCCATCAACCCAAATAAAACCCACGATTTGCCTCTAAAATCAACAACTAACCACCAATCGAACACTGACAAACCCCGCAACATTCCGCGACAAACAAACCCACCGCGACCTACTTCTACAATCAGCCTCACCCAACCACGACCCCAACCTGAAACACTTCATGCCGGATCTGATTCCGGAGCTCTAGGAGTATGAAGGAGGTGGCGCTTTTCACTTCATGCCGGATCTGATTCCGGAGCTCTAGGAGTCTGATATCGAATTCCAATCTGACATCGAAAAGCATATGCGAATTGGAAGTATGAATTTGCTGGATTTCGTGAATTTGCTTTTTGATTTGAGAATTATGAATTGAAAACTGAAAGGGGATCTACACCAACATAGGCGGGAAAACGAAAATTTGGTAAAAAGTACAGTGGTGATCCATTTTAACAGTAGGATTAAATATAGATCGTTGGATCGTATTCACGCGGATTGCTAATTTTATTAATTTTTTAATTTGAATATAGCTATAGCTACTGCAACATTTTGCTGATATCTATGCTAACACCTTAAAGCGTGTGTTGCAATAGACAAAAATCAGCATACCTATCGCAACATTTTAGCTGGCAACACCATGCAAATCTGTTGCAGAAGGCCATCTATGGCGTAGTGCCCCTTTTACCAATTTAAGATATATATCTAGAATATTTGAAACCCAAATTATCCCCTCCCTTTACTATGTATGACCGACCATATGATGGGATACTTGGGTCATCAAATCACTCTAAATTAGTTAAGCGATTAATACCATTTAAATTATATTTAAATGTGCATGATATCATATATCAATATGTATTTATATAGCTTTTATATATAGACATGATTAATTACTAATGACACCCAAAAAGTTGCTTACAGCACCCAAAACATAAAACAAAATAAATACTAAATATTTTATAAATATTAATTAATTTATAACAATTATAAATCAATTAAATCATGTGGTATTTAAGAAAAATCGCCAATATGGTTGTGTTACTTATAGATGTAAATTCAGTTAGCAATTAATATTGAACTATTCGAATATTAATGTTCAATCACCACTTTAGCTAGCGGAGTAACAGTTTGGCCAAATTTATCACATGTACATCTTTATTGGTAAAATCCAATTTTGTAATTTAAGCAGTACCTTTTAGTAATGATTGTTTACACCAATTCTTTTCATCAACACTATACCACTTTAAAACTTATGGAATTTGGTCAAAATTCTAGTATCATCCACATTTGACTTGGTTAGTTCTTAAACAAAGTCCTTTGTTCAATAATAACATTATTATTAACCTTACTACTATGGACAGAGCCTTTGACTTTAAGTTGACTACAATTGACCGTGATACCAACCTCATATAACCAATGATACAAATTCTCTATCGAGTAGTGTTTCACTTTCAATGCTTTAACACAGAACCAAATATAGTCGTTTGATGGACGCCATGGCTTGATTTAACTATAACAAAAGTGAAGCATCTATATTGAAGTTCAATAGTATTCTTAAGTCAAGAGAACTGTGTAATATCGTCGCTTGGAGATTTACTGTTTAACCTAGTTACTACTAACTAACAGGAAACTCTCAAGCGAGTCATTCCATAGTTTTCTAATAACTATCAGCATGTAATCCCTTAGTGTCTTTGGCAGCCATGAGACTTTATAATATTGATCAAGAATATTGGAGAGTGTTACATACTCTAGTTTTAACGAATTTATCAATATCCTTTCTTCAAACATCTCGATCAAGAATATTTAAAATATAATGTTACTTTATAACATGATTAATTACTCACAATTGCAACAATTTGCAACTACAATTATACAACATTTCATTTAAGAATTTTCTTATTTATATACCTTAAATTGATTAGTTATTTAATTATATTAATATATAACAAAGTACATAACAAAAAAAATACTTATATTATGAACAAGATCGGTCACAGAGTTAGATATAAGAAATAAATTACAAAACTACCCTTGGGGCATACCCTTAACTCTATCAGTCTCTCACTTGCACTTGGAGTCAATCATGAAATCTTTTTCCTATTCAATGTTGATCAGTTTTCTCAAAGTGATCAAGTTAGTCCCTTTAGTGAACGGGTATGATAGGTTGTTTTAATTATCTACTTTGTCAAGTAACCCTCTCTATTGTTGGTAAACCGCCTTTTTCATATGGAAATTTTTAGAGTACGTTTATCGACTTATAGTGAGCTTTAAGTTCTTTTGTGATCTGTATTGCGATATTGTTATCACATAAAAATGTTATGGGATCCTCAATATTTGTAATCACACCTAACTCGGTTATAAATTTGTTTATTTATATTTATATGTACATTGCTTTTATTGCGGCGCTATTCAAGGCGATGTACATGGCCTTTTAATTGAATCAGCCGCTTCCTTGATGTTGAGAACATTTCCAGCTTAAAGCTCTTTAACTAAGGTCTGAAAATGAAATTAATATTGACATATTGTAGTCAATATAAATTATGATGTTATGAGTTCGAATACTGTTTTCATAAGAAGTTCGCTATTTCTATAAATAATTATATAGTATTTTGCAAATACTCGAGAATACTATTAGCTATCATTTAGCGATCTTAATTCGGATTTGATATTCACTCAATGTACTAAGTACATAATCAAGATGTGATATTGTAGACAATACATCATGTATGATAATTCCTATTGCCAATGCATAAGAAATTCATCTTACATGCTCCATATTATACATTTTAATATGCTGTCTAAGTATATTGTTTGGGACAATTCCAACATCATTTTATACTAATTATAAAAAATGTCATTTTCAAATCCAATGTTGAGTATCAAACAACCAAACTATATTGATTTAATATGGGTGCATCATTAATAGTCATAAATTTGTTATTTACGTATAGTTTTAAAAATATCTGAGCCTTTAGTATATATTTTTATAGACATACGCTTTCTCTGCATTTTGATCGAAAATCACACTATTTGATATTCTGTAAAAATACTCGTTCAACTCCTATGCTTATTGTGATACTTTCGTATCAATTCTTGATCATATCCGAAAACTCATAAATTCAGTATCACTTCCACTGACTTCGAGATACTTTGGTTGTTATAAGTAAATAGTAAATTCAAAATCATTATTTAGAATGTCATTTTCAACATATATGTACAAAAAATCAAAGGCATACCGGGTGATGATTTTGTAAGTAAAATTTGAATTTATCCAATCATGTTAAATAATGAATTTATTACGTTAATTTAAATAATTGAAATCTGCGGAGTTGTTCTTATCAACATTGCTTACAATATCTAACTACAACCATCTTCTCAAAGAGACGTTTATAACTAATGGATCATATCCCTTTGGGTGTAATTATCAGAATCATATTTTGATAATGTACTTGGAATCCATTCGGATTTGCGCATCATGCCAAATGACAGAGTCAATAATCTTAATAACTTATTGATAACTGAGGAAATTCTATTTTTTTTATATTGATAAGAAATTCACAGTTTCTCTTTAATGTGCGAGAATTCTTATTAGGCATTGTGTTGTGTTCGTTTATGCTTGTTAATTTCATTTCATCCTTCGTAATCTTTTTTTTCTTTGGATCATGTCCAAATCCATTTTATTACCAGTACTTTCTAAAAGAAATTCATTCATCATGAAATAGGCGTTTCTCAAAACAATAAGTGTTTCTTAATGCAACGAAATAGGTTTTCATAAACATTTTATGAATTACCTTTATATATGTATAAATTGAATTGGTTTTTAGTTTACGAAAATTTATTTTCATAACATAATTCAGTCAACCAATATTGGTCGGTCCCAAACTCCTTTGGGTTAATCTACACAAGATCCGTCATGAGCAAATATCACGTGAAGCCTCTCGATCGACTCACACAACCCCGTCAATGTAGGGGTTTGTTATAACTCTTATCTTGTATGATCTTGTAAATTATGCTTTAGATGAATTTACTTTTAACCTTATGTACTTACTCTTAAGTACACGACCTTACCGAAAGAAGTGAACTTGACTCCCCATCAATGGTACATTGTCCAATTAAGTCCGATTACTTCTTACAGATAATTATTATGGTCATAAGGAGGAGTGACTTTTGAGATTAAATCTTATTTATTTTTAGGTACATTTGGAACTCTTTTCGATATACTCACATTTTCGATCAAATTGAATTGTTATATTTTCTTATGCATGTTATGTTATTTACTTCCATTTTATATTTAATGAACTTATCATAGACATCTATATGTGCATCAAAACACATGTTCATGTCTATAATATTCATTGATGAATTCAATGATGTGCGTAGGATCGTTTTTGGTTACATTAGACTTACAATTGGATACATCTATATGAATCAATCCGAAGAGCTCACCAACTCTTTTGTCGCTCCCACTGGATGGGTGCTTTGCCCTTAATCGTTTGAGATATAATTCACCAGTACCATATGATTCATAATCATATGATTAAAGAATTAGTTCTCAAAATTGTGGCTTAATCCATAATTTTAAAATAATTGTAAAAATTCAAATGGTTATGTATTTTCTGATGCATCACTTTTGTTATGAGAACAAAAATAGTTATTATAATTTATCTTACAAAAAATATTCATAATATTCATATAGAAATAAAACTATGTCTATCTTCAGTCAATATTGAGAACGATTATTATTTCATAAATAATATTTGGTATGTTTATGAAAATAATTTTTTGTAACTTGATTCATCCACTAAGAAGTGTTATATGGTACGCTCCCACTATTTCCGCCATTACTATAATATTTTATGAAATATGAAGCTTCATTCATATAGTTATTATGGATTTTTATTTCATACACTATTATTAATTTACAATAAAGAGTTTCAGATCAAATATCTTAAACTCAAAGAAATAATTTTATAGAAAACAATTTTCTATATTAAAATACATTTGGAACAGTAATCACATTTATCATTCCATATTAAGTATCTTTTAGTATTTTATACAATTCTCGTTTTCAATGTCTCTTCGTGAAGCTGAGATGACCATTCACTCTCTTCATCCCAACTGTGCCTAAGTTACATCCACTCTCGTACATTCGCTTTCCTTTCTAAACGGTCAAACCATTTAAAAGGAAACCCTTATTACAAGACCATAATGAACTCTTTACAAAAATGCATTTGGTTAACCTTAACATTTAGGGATATAAAATAAGTTGCACTTTACGTAAATTGATCAAACTAAAATTTTACTGATCAAATCCCGAAGTACATCCTGTAGCTCTTGGTATAGTACTACATCTAACCTAACAAGATCCTCACTGTAATCAATCATATTAAATACATGATCTCACATTATGGTTTACTTGCTTATTTCGAATGGACTAATTTCATCGAAGTTTCGTACATTACTAATTGTAAATATTTACCATAAACATTATTTGTGATCGAATATGGATTGATTATCCATAATCTTATATTGTTATTGAGTTCAAAACACAATGAAGACCATACACAGTCTCGTGCAATTAAACACCTAAACGACCGAGGCACGAATGTTTTAGTAGTTGTGTATATTGGCTCTTACATGGGCCTTGAAGTGACAACATGTCAAAAGATCTATTGGTAAGTATATTTTGTATTTCTATGTCAATCTTAATTTAGTTCATTTGTATATTTTAACAGATAAACATTTTATTAGTTATAATGGTTGCAGAAATTTATCTAAGTAGGTTATTTTAACTTTACATACCATATTTTCTTCAATATTAGAAAGGTCAAGTGTATTCATTTCCTTTTTCTAACAACCTCATGCTAGACTTTTATGCTTCTCAAAACTCTAAGAGAAAATGTATGATCTTTTAATTTTTGTAGTGGCGTTCGGACTCGCTTGCCTTGGGATTCTGACATTGAGGAAGCTCAACAAATCATAGGCTTTCATGCGACCTATCGGTTGTATCATATACAACTCCTAACCCATGGTTTTTATCCTAATCTCATCTTGACCTCGAGGAAGCTCAAAAAATTAAAAGAGATCATTCACCCGTATCCACCATTTCATGATGGCTTAAGTACAATGCATGTACATTAAGGAAGCTCAATAAATATGTGCATGTATCTTACATTGTCCAGTCAATATATTAATAGTACTATATATAACATCTCTAGCTTGAGGAAGCTTAACAACTAAAGATTATGTAAATAATTATTAATATAGAAATGATAGAGGACAACTTATATATTAAGTATTCATAATCTTTAGTATATATACATATATATTGAGTGATATCGATTTAGGGAACAATGTAATATTTATCAAATATCCTTGTGATTCAAGTGTCAGACACATCTGAAATCATGATATGCATACAATACGCATATACATGTTCCTTAAACCTAAGTTGGGTTTATTACAGTTCCATTTATATTATTATACACATATATATTTATATAAAATTTAAATTTATTTATAACTTTTATAATTTAATTAACTTATATAATGTATATATGTATCTTATTAATTTAATCATATTTAACTAATTTAATTTATTAACTAAATCATATTATTAATTTAATTAACAAATTAATTAAATTATTTTAAAATTAAATTTTTTATTTTATTCATCCTAAACAATTTAAGATGAATATTAATTATAACATTTATAGATTTATATATGTATATCATTATATGTATATACACATATTAATTAACATTTAATTAATTTGTATTTAATAAATATCTTATTTAATTAAAACAATTTTAATTAAATAATTTTAGTTAATTCAAAAAATATTTATTTATAATTTATTTTAAACAATTTAATATATGTATGTATGTATGTATATGTATATGTATGTGTATATATTCAACTATAACATATATATCTATATATATACATACATATATCACTATATATATGTTTATTTTCATTAATTAACTTTTAATTAACTATTTATTCAATTAATCCAATTAATTGAATTTATTAAAAAATAATTGAAAATATTAATTTATTTTCAAAGAGAAAAATTGAGTTTTTTTATAAATTTTATAAATTTTATTTTATATTTTAAATGTAACTTTTAAATTCAAATTAAGTATTTAAAATTTTCAAGTTGAATTTTGAGAATTAGCCCAACGCCCAATCAATTGCAATTGGACCAATCTTTTGTACTTACTCTACGCATTGGGCTAAGGCAGTAGCCAAGAAGGGGAGAATATTTGATTATCCAACTCCAAGCATAGACGCTATTATTCTAGACACTCATCATATAAGTAGGCTTTATTAGTTAGACGGCATAGACCATTTGATACCATTAAAGGGACCGGACTAGTCGGAAGCGGGTGAAATTGGTAAATTCCAATTTTTTCCCATTGTTGTGGGCCTTTGAACTTTAAAGGGTTGATTAGATCCAATCTGAATTTAGTTAAATTGACTTTATATGTGTGTATGTGTGTGTGTGTAAAGTATGAGTATATCATTATATACTAGTATGTGTATAACATGCATGTGCATCATAGTAATGTGTATATAGTTAATGCATATGCATATAAATGTTGAGATTTGTATCTATTACATATACATTGGCCATTTATATACGCATTAGGTGCCTCAACACGTTATTGAAAAATATATATAAATTTATAAATTTATTTCAAAATTTATTTTTTATTTAAATAAAATAATTCTTTTCTATTAAATACCTATATATACTTTGAATAAGTCAATAAGATCTGAATTCAAAATTAAACTTAAAATGTCTAGTGTTTTGACTTAGTAAAAGTAATTTGAATCTCAAATTTAGATCTATAAAATACAAAATAAATAAATTTTAATTTTTAAATTAATAAATATATATATATATATGTATGTATATTTTATTTAAAATTTATAATAAAATAAAGTATACATATACTATAGGAAAATGATTATAATACACACACACACATGTTGTATACATATATTAAATTATTCACAACCAATCTTTTTTTCAAATTCGAACCCATTTTAGTTATATATATACGAGCGTTACGGCACGCGCTTCGTGCGTGGTGAAGAAGGCTGAATTGTTTTTCTACAAATTATATTTATTTAATACGCTCAAAAGAAAATGATTTCCACATATATTTAGTCATATTTTTGTGTTGAATCATACGTAGGTAATTCGAAATTTTATTTCTAAGTTGCAATATCTAATTTCTTGTAAGTTTAAATTTTTATTGATATTATTAATTAATAAAAAATAAATTTGTAAAGTGGTTTATTTGCTAAATCCTATTTTTAAGTGATATTAAGACTTAGTAAATACTTGTAGAGGAAATTTTGAATTTGTAAAAGAAGCTTAATTGTCAGTTCCTAATTTTAAGTAATGCTAAATTTTAATAATATCTGTAGAGATGCATTTTTGGTATTTCATGCTGATACCAAAAAAGTGTGATAGCAAATATATTACAACTATTAATAAAGAATTACATATAAAGGGCAATTTTGGAAGTTTACGGTCGGACCAAAAGTTTGCGCTTCCAAACCAACTATTAATAAAGATATATGTATGTGTGTGTATGTATATATTAAAAATATATACGATCTTTTTAAATCCAAAACTATATTAGTTTTATAATATATATATATATTTAATATTCATATATGAACTAATGTATGTATTAATATAAAAACAATGAATATAAAAACATTAATATACACACGCACATTAAAATATAAACTCAGCATAATTTTTTTAAAGAAGTCCAAAAACCTTTTTTGATATATATAAAATTAATTTTAAATGATTGAAAATATATTACATATACATAAATGTATTAAAATTAACAAATAATAATTTTAATTAATTAGATTTAGTATTAATGTTTGCTAAAAATTAATGATAGATATATATATATATATATATAATTTTGTTAAATAACGATATTGATAACTATACATCAATCATTAAAATGAAATAACAGATAAAATAAGAGACAACTAATCCATGTATAAAATCATCATCTACTACATGATAAGTATAATAAAATTATAAATAAGATGTTCTACCTTAATGATGTTGTCTTTGAACACATGTTGATTGACGTGTTCTCCAAAATTCACCTTGAATCAATCTCCTAATGTCATAACTGCTTAGAGTACCACTGTTTATATTTGTCATGATGTATTTGGGTTAAATGAATTTTCAGCAAAAGGGGAATAAAGGAGCACACAACTAGGAGGAGGAGGCAACCATGAAGAAATAAAGTGAAGGGTATGGTTGTTTAAATAAGGGAATGGAGGAGATAAATTCTCATCCTTTTACCAATTCCCATTTTACCAATTTAAGATCTATATCTAGAATTTAAAGACAAAAATATCCCCTCTCCCTTTACTATGTATGACCGACCATATGATGGGCTGCTTAGGCTACCAAATTACTCTAAATCGATTAAGTAATTAATATCATTTAAATCGTATTTAAATATGTGATGCAGCAGCGGATAACTGAAATGGATAAATCGGTGAAAGTAGCAATCGGGGAATTGAAGATACCAAAAGGCCCAAATTCGTTGATCCGAAGATACCGAATTCTAGCTATCTTCGTCACGTTGATCGCGCACGATACCGTGAAAGAAGATCTACAATTCTTCAAGTGTTGATCAAGCGCACTTGATACCGCGAATTGGCTTCAACGATCGTTGATTCGAGCGCACTCGAATAACCGAAAGTGGAGATAGGAGATCACACTCAACTACCAACTTAATGAAAGCACAAAGCTAACAAACAAAGTTTATTTCAAAATCAACTAACTCTTACAAATGATACCACCTGCCTATTTATAGGCTTACAACACACAACACAAAACTATACAACACATAGGTCGTTCACGACCTAATATTTACAACACAACATTCATGGCCGACCTAACTCCTTGCCGACCTACGACCTACATACAAACGAAATATTACAACATAAAGCAAATACAACACAGTACATGACTTAACAATTTACACATACAAGCGACATATCATCCGGAGCGACCTAAGGTATTTGAGCGACCTAAGGTACTTGAGCGACCTAAGGAAAACACCATGCGATGACCTATCTTTTCAGTGCATAAGGTCGAGCGACCTAAAATAAAGCGGCATCCACATTAGCGACCTAACATAGGTCGTAAAACATCTCCGCGACCTATCATAGGTCGTAACTCGAAACAGTCTTCACTCGATAGATCGGAGCGACCTAAAGTAAGTGATCTAAGGCCTCGCGACCTAAGGCCTTGCGACTTATCATAGGTCGTTGGCTTTCCTGTTCTTGCATAACTCGCTTCTTCGCCTTTTATCTCGTCATCCTGGAACCTGTTAGGTCGCACACGACCTAAGACTTCAACTTCCCACGACTTTTCCCAAAGTTTTAGCTTGTCGGCTTCCTCGTTAGGTCGCACGCGACTTATCATCACGTTAGGTCGCTCGCGACCTAAGACTCTATCTTTCTGGGCTGCATCATCCTCCCCTGGTTGGGAAAAATTCGTCCTCGAATTTGCGCCCTCCTCTTCCACAACAAGCTCATCCCCATGATATGGTATAAGATGTTTAACATTAAACACGTCAGAAGTGTACACATCCTTCGGCAGCTTCAACTTATAAGCGTTTTCATTGATCCGTTTCACAATCGTTACAGGACCAATCTTTCAAGCTTTAAGTTTATTATATGTTCCCACTGGAAAACGATCTTTTGTTAGTACAGCATATACTAAATCTCCTTCATTAAATTCAACATTCCTTCGTTTCAAATCCGCAGATCGTTTATACTTTTCATTCGTTTTCTCCAATCGTTCCTGAACGATTTTATGACATTCTGCCAATCCATCAACAAAATCAACCGCTCGTTTAACTGTCCCCTTTGGTTATGGTACTATCGTCAAATCCAACGGCCCCTTTGGTAAACTTGAATACACTATCTGAAATGGACTGAAACCCGTACTACGGTTTATAGCATGATTATGTGAAAACTCTGCCTGACATAACTTCATATCCCAGCTCTTCAAGTTATCTTTCACGAGACATCTCAACAAGTTCCCCAACGATCTGTTAACCACCTCCGTTTTCCCATCAGATTGCGGATGATAGGCACTACTAAAATTTAGCTTCGTTCCAACCATCTTCCACAAACTTAACCAAAAATGGCTTAGAAATCTAGTATCCCGATCTGAAACAATAGATTCAGGTAGCCCATGCAATCTATACACCTCTTTAAAGAATAACTGAGCAACACGGACGGCATCCGCTGTCTTCTTACATGCTATGAAATGTGCCATTTTCGAAAACCTGTCCACCACAACAAATATAGAATCATTTCCCCTTTGAGTTCTAGGCAAGCCCAAAACAAAATTCATGCTCACATCAACCCACGGTCTAGTAGGAACAGGTAATGGCATATATAATCCTGCATTTGTAGCGGTTCCCTTCGACACTTGACAGACATGACATCTCTCCACAAATCTCTCAACTTCTTTTCTCATCGACGGCCAAAAATAAGATTGAGAAATCAGCTGCAATGTTCGATCTCTACCCACGTGGCCTTCTTCATGTAACTCCTTTACAATTTTCATCCGTAAACTGCAATCTGATACACATAATCGATTTCCTTTAAACAGAAAACCATCCACCAATACAAACTCATCCGTCTTCCCTTTATTAACTTCATCTACCCTCTTTGCAAAGTAGGGATCATCAACAAATAATTCTGGCAATACATCAAACCTTGTCACTTCAACCTTTATTGTAGTTAACAAATGATTTCTTCTGCTCAACGCATCCGCCACACGGTTTGTAACTCCAGATTTGTGTTTCACAACAAATGTAAATTGCTGCAGATATGCAATCCACGATGCATGCCTTGCTAAAATTTTCTCCTGTCCTTGCAGATGTTTCAAAGCCTCATGATCAGTATATAACACGAACTCCTTGTGAAATAAGTAATGTCTCCAGTGTTTCACGGCTTGCACAACTGCATAAAATTCCACATCATATGTATTGTATCTCATCTTCGCTCCTGATAGCTTCTCACTGAAATATGCAATAGGACGTCCCCTCTGACTCAATACCCCTCCAATTCCAACTTTAGATGCATCGGTATGTAGCTCAAACAACAACTGAAAGTCTGGTAATACTAGAATTGGTGCTGACGTCAACAGTTCCATGATTCGTTTAAAAGCAACCCCTGCTTCCTCCGACCACAAAAACTGCTTGCCCTTCATACAATCAGTAACAGGCGCCATCACACTACTAAAGTGTGGAATAAACCTTCGATAAAATGAAGCCAACCCGTGAAAACTTCGAACTTCCGTTATCGTCTTAGGTTGTGGCCAATCTCTGATTGCTTCAACTTTACTTCGGTCCACCTGTATTCCTTCTTCCGATACAACATACCCCAGAAATAAGACACTCCGCGCCATAAACACACATTTCTTTGTAGCTGCATAGAATTGTTCTTCACGAAGAATAACCAACACCTTCCGTAAATGCTGAACATGCTCCTCTGTACTAGCACTATAAATCAAGATATCATCAAAGTAAACTACTACAAACTTCCCAATATACGGCCTGAAAATTTGGTTCATCACCCTCATGAATGTACTAGGTGCATTCGATAGACCAAACGGCATGACCAGCCATTCATACAATCCTTCCCTTGTCTTGAACGCCGTCTTCCACTCATCTCCCGGTCTAATTCGAATTTGATGATAACCACTTTTAAGATCAATCTTCGAAAAGATCACAGACCCACTGATTTGATCTAACAGATCATCAAGCCTCGGCATCGGAAATCTATATCTGACAGTTATCTTGTTCAGTGCCCTGCTATCCATACACATCCTCCACGAACCATCTTTCTTCGGTACTAACAATGCTGGTACAGCACAAGGACTTAAGCTCTCTTGTATGCGCCCCTGTTCAAGCAATTCTTCTACCTGCCTTCTCAACTCCTCGTGTTCCTTCGGACTCATCCTGTAGTGTGGTTTATGCGGTAACACAGCTCCTGGAACAAGATCTATTTGGTGTTGTATATCCCTCAACGGTGGCAACTCCATTGGCAGCTCTTCAGGAAATACATCGTCAAATTCTTCCAGCACTGGCTTTACTTCTTCAAGTATTTCAACCACTTCATTGCTCTCTCGCCCAATCAACAAGAACACTTCAGGCTCCTCTTTAACTTCTTTAACAAACTCCTTCAAAGATAGCAAAGTTTTATGTAACGACCCGGTATTTTGGACCATTCGCATCCGCACATGTCGGACTTGAATAATTCAAAATACCGCGTTGTTAATTTAAATTTGGCAAAACTGAACATATACAGTAAATAAATAGAACACAGATCACAGACACAGAGTAATAATTGCAGTGGAAATAAAAGAGATAGTAGTTCATGAAGTTACTATATAAATATATAAGTTACATCAGAGTTAAACCAGATACAACGGAAGAGTAACACGATACATCAGATACAAATCAGAATACATCACTGGAATCATCGAATACTGAAAGTAGAGTAGATGGCTCGGTTCTTCAAACAAATCTCCAACTTCAAAGGTGAGTCTCGAATACTGGTACACTCAGTCTGACCCGAGCGTAAAGCAAAACACAAAACACTCGAGTCAGGATTAACATTCTTATATCAATAAATCCAACTCAAGTGAAATAGCAGCTGAAATACAAGTAACTCAAAGGATGTTTGGAATAATCATCCTTTAAGGATCCGTTAAACTATCTACTATGTAGTAGTGTACGATAAGTAGATAATGCCTATCAGTAATATAAGATATCAAAATAGTGTTAAGGCGTTACCATTATCCCCCTTAACACATTTTTATAAGCGTTATAGTCTATACAGCACTGTAAACTCCACCGTAAACTAGTGGGCTATCAGGGAGTACTCCATAGGTATAACACAAAACAAATCGTAGTGGTCGCGTATATAGAGATCCAAGTATGACAAGGCACATGAGGCAATACCCAAGGTAGTGAAACTACCGTTTTCCTGATCCGGACTGGTGAAAACGCATCGCCGCAGCGACCGCAACACCGCGAAACAACACTCCCAAAATCAAGGGTGCACCAATCGACAACAAGTAATGAGTAGTTTCGAAGAAGTGTGTTCGCTCGAGGTAGCTAACCCCCCATTTGGCCCGGCACGGCTCCTGTTTTTAGTCATTTCCAATTTGACACAAGTGTCAAGGCTATCCATTATCGTTCTCTTTCTTCAGTCATCACGTACATCATTCCAACCACTTCATTCTGGATCACACTCCGCGTATAGTTATTAAAGTGGTTTTCGGTTTAGACAGAGAGTATGTCCCTAACCGATTCCGGTCTCTTTAATAACTTTCATAATTATTACACCGATTGGTCGCTTATATATTTCGAAAACCAAATCAATTTCAATTTCAATTAGAATTTGTAAATCAACATTTCCTTTGTCTTTCTAAACCAATTTCCAAAATTTACGTTTCAAAACTTCCAAATTACCATTTCAAAATCTTATAATACAATTTCAATTTTTTTATTTAAAACCATTCCAATATTGATTCAAGTTCGTATATAAGTTTCATTCCGAAATTAAATTAATCTAACATTCAAATCCATTGATCGATTTCATTCAATATTCATTAAGTAAACTCGTCATTCAAAATAATTTCTATTAAATTTCCAATTCATCAAATCAATTACTTAAGTTCAATTTCATTATATCAAAACATCAAATTAAATTAAATTAAATTTGTCAAATCAATTCTTTAAATTTCAAGTCTTTCATTAATTCAATAAATCCCATTTTAATTCTTGTTAAAGAAATTCAATTTCACTTATACATTTACTTAGTTACAATTTCAAAACTCAATTAATAAAGAAACTTAATTTCACTTATTAAAAATTTCCGTTTCAATTATCAAAGAATTCAATTTTATTTAATTGTTAAATAATTCAATCTCATTAAATTATTAAATAATTTCAAAACTTAATTATTAACTAATTACAAAACTTAATTATTAATAATCCCAAATTAATTATTAAATAATTAATTTTAAAATAACGTTATTTCATCATCTATTATGTTAATGTTTTGATTCAGATTATTAAATATTAACCTTCCTTTTCATAAATATTCAAATTCCAACTTCGTTTCAAAACCATATTATTTATTCAAATAAAATCTTTATTTTATTTTTAAATCAAATGTTGACCAATCGGGTTTTATTTAATTCTCTATCCTAAGTCAAAGTTAAATTTTGGGTATTTATCATTTCAACCCGATTCCAATTCAATTCAAAATCAAAGCATGGCAAAGGGAACTTGCAGTGTGATAACTGGGATGGTGTCAAAGTAAATAAACAAGCAATAACAAAAACCAATATCAATACAATAATCAATTCAAATAATCCCGAAATAATCGTATTAATTCACATTGTTGTTTGTGCGAATTAATATAACCATTTCTAGAATCTACACTATCATTTCATGTAGATTAAAGATTATTACATTACGGTTCTTCACTGGTCATCCATTTACAATTTTATACATCATCAATTTAAACAACATACATTCAATGGTTCAAGGTGTAATTAACCAAATCCTACGTGTCAATTAATTTAACATTTAAAGGGGGTCATATTATACAATGTCATTTAACCAAATTTACACATGTGTCATTTCAAATTTTAACTATCCTACGTCAAATTCAATTTCAAATTATTTATCACTTACAACATTAACAATTTAACGTCCAATTGTAAATATCAACAATCAATCGTTTAACAACCAAACTGGATTATCATTGCATATATAACAGATAACGGTGTCAGATGTCACAGGTGAACTGATACCGGTAATAACAGTGTAAATATCTAACAGCAGCATATTTCAATTGTCGTTTCAATTGAAATCAAATTTAATAAATAAAAGAACATTAATCGTGAGTGATTTCTCACCTTTCAAGGCTAGATGATAAACGAGAAGATGACACGGATACGCACACTGATACGGATAGTAAATTTGAATTACGAACCCAAGCACGAATCCCAAATGAAAGCTAGATGGATATGGATTCACGAACAAGCTGGCAATAGGGATAGCCGAAATCAAATCAGAAGGGATCAATGAAGATAGTTGATATAAGTGAACTTATATATACTATATATAACTATATATGTGTTTCAAAGTCATTGATCTAAATTAAAACGCGCACGAAAATTTCTAAAACACTATTATTTCAAATCAAAATATACAAGCAATTACTATGTAAAATCGTATATATTTACACGCGTATGTACTAACATATGTATTTCCGACATTACTGCATATTCTTATCAAAATTTCCATATCTCATAAAACAATATATACTACATACGTAACATATACTAACACACAACTTATATTATGTATAATATGTTCCATCACTTCATACTGCAATAAACATTAATATATATATATATATATACTTTTAGTACAAAAGTAGACAGGCTAACATATATCAAAATGTGAGCTAACAATCTACACAAAGTTTTGAAAATATCATATTTTGTGAACAAATTTGACGACAAAATCCAAAATAAAATAAACTTCATAAACTAATGTATTATAAACCATAACACTTAACCTACATATATAAATATACAGTACGATAATAATGTAAAATAGATTCAAGCATATTAATATATACATACATTTATATCAACACAAAATATAGCTAATATATAGTTTACTGACTTTTAACATAGTGTAGATATTAAAATTTACACCTTTCTTTTATAAGCAGGTAAAAGGTGTAGTTACAGCAAATCTACAAGTGTACTAACTATTTTTTTGTAAACAATAACCTTTATAACTTATATACCCATACTGTACATATAAATGGACATTTTTTTTTACTTATACATAAACTTAACAGATTAAGACTATAACCAATAAAATCATCACATTCGCCATATACACTGTAACTTTATCACCTATACTGTATAAACCTATAAAACTGAAATAGTAAAACACATACCACTATGGATCTGCATACATATCTTTCAAATCAAAGTGTATACATGTACACTATAATCTTAATGTATTTGTAGTATATTATATAAACAAATGTTGAATTTTATAGGAACGAAGGAAAACTGGAAAGCAACAAAACTATATATACTCTAACACCTAGAACGAAATATGTATACTACAGCTAAGAACATGTACATATATGTAAATATACAATATAAACTTATATATAGATATATATATAACACGGGCTGAAGCAAAGTACATACATAGAGTTAATATATATAATTTTATATATGTGTTCAATCTAATCGCAATGTATTATAAACCGACAAACAGATCTAATCTTAAAACATATTATATACGAATTGTGTCATATATATATTAACATATAAGATAATATATATACCTCAGAACCAAGGTAGGCTGAGCACGACTAGAAAGAAAAGGACATAAGTCGGAAGCGCCGAATGCATGGCAAGCCGAGACTAGAGGAAGGCGGTGGCTGGTCAGGTGCGTGGAGGTGGGACTGTGGCGGATCTCGGGTGGTGCTGAGGCTTGCGTGCCTAGGGAGATCGGGGAGTGGTGGAGGCAAGAGAGTGATGTTGGCCTCGGTGAGCGGTGGCATAGCCATGTAGGCTACAGACGTGGCTGAGGCCGAGAGGGTTCCGGCGAAGTGTGATTGAAAAGGGGTGGCTGATACCTTGCTCAGGGAACCGTGGAGTGGTGGTTTGATGTCTGGAGGGGTGAGGTGTGTTGATATGGCATGGAGGTCATGTGGTGACTCCATGCATGCAGGCCTAAGAGGAAAATGAACGAAGGCAACATGCCTTCTTCCTATTCCATTAGGTTCTTATCTTATGTTTTTGGAAATGAAGTAACAGTGAAGGAACGACACAAAAAAAAATGAGCAGGCTTTCTAAAAGAAATAAGTAGCTGTGAAAAATGAACCGGCAATGCTATATTTATATTTTCTATTCAGAACAAAAACCAAGATGAGAAATGCCAGCTAGAACCGAACAAGCTATCTTGGAAACTGATATAATATTGAAAGTCACCCACACAAATTCAAGAAGTAATAAAGCAATTGACTGTTGGGTTTGAACGGGTTAAAATAAAAAGGCACAAGGAAACCAAAAAAAATTATAATTTTGATACAGGTACGATTAATCGTTCTGCAGACTTCGACGCGTTTCGAATTTCAAAATGCTCAAATAAATACACGGTTGAGATCACCACAATGGGACGATCAAAACGGTATATGGATATCAGTGGTATGATTGAATTATAAAAATTTAAATTTTCTATTATCGGAAAATGCAACAAAACGCAAAAGAATAAGATCGACGGAGCTAAAGAAGTCCGAATTTTCAAAAACGAAAAATGACGCCTTGCTCAGAAGATGATTTAGAATTTTTCTATATAAAAATATTTTGGTTTCGAAAACATTTTATTTTCATCGCTTTTTAACTGATTAAATTGAAGTGAATTTACGCGCGAAATAAACTTTCATATTTTTGGACAAAATTTTACCAATTGCTATATTTAACTAGACGCATTCCAAATATCAAATTTATATTTCAAAATTTTATCGTTTAAAGTTTTACAAAATTTCAATCAATAACGTTATTAAAAACCGGTTAAATTTATGGGTTGTTACACTCTCCCCCACTCAAAACTTTTCGTCCTCGAAAAGGAAGTAGGTAGGAGAATAGAAACAACTAGAAAGATAATAGATTTGAATTACAAAATAACAATTAATTCAAACCATATAAATTCCAATTTAAATAAATTTAAATTCAACAATTTGTTTTTTTTAAATTCAGATTTTCATTAAATTGATTTTATTTCACATATATTAATGTTAGGTACAAAATTTCCTTTCAAATGAAATTCAATTTAAATTTAATTAATTCAAGTTACTCTCTTAAGAAGATCTAATTCAATTTAATTATTAACTTCAAAACAATTTTTTCTTTTTCTTCTATTAATTACACCTATTATTTATTTAACTTATTATTCTATTTATCTCCATAAACATTTTATAATTAAAATTTAAGTAAATAACATTTATTATACGCACTCACATTTTATCTATGAAGACAATTTTATATCGTATATTATCAAATTTCTTAAATTAACAATTCCAAAGATCATAAATTTGAATAGTCATTTATTATAATCATACTTTATTCGACAAATTTAATTCTTCTTTATTCCAAATTATTATTAAATTTTTTCTTACTTAATATATCCTAACATATATATTAAGTATATTTACATTTATTATAACCACTCAAATTTATTTATAAATTCCTTTAGCATCATTTTATATTGTATAATATTCAGTTACATAGTTGACTTTTGAAAATTTAGGTAAGTTATATATAATGCAATTGAGTATTATCCAAATAAAATTTTACAATTCGCTTATTTCAAGTTAAGTATTTAGTCAAAACTTTTGGCTTCATTGAAAATCATTCTTAAATCAAAATTTTAAGATTTAATTGCCGGTTAGCCTCAAACAACTTAGAGATAAAATAAATATATATATTCATAATATATCAATTAAAATTTAAAATCTTCAATATATTATAAATCAAGTCATGTTTAGAAATTCAAATCAGTTTATTTTTCCAAACAAAAGTGTAGAAGGGCTATAGAATAGTCTCTCCACTTCGAAACTCTAAAATGAATGTCGATGATGCGGCCGCCATCATCGAAATTATTTTCCAACGACAAAGAGAAGAGCACTGATTTCAACATTTTAAAATTCTTTGAAAACAGTTTCTATTTGAAAATACGTTCACTAATATACATTTTAAAATTTTAAAACCAAAGCTTGAAATTTTAGGAAATTAAATTCTCAAATTCTTACTTTAAATTCATTTAAATTTCTAAATAAATCTATAAACCAACTTTTATAATTCCATTTATTTTTATGTTGGAATAATCAATGATTTACAAAACAAATCGTGAAAATCAAATATTACCTTTCTGACAAACAATTCAGTTAACAATTCAATTTCAGAAAATTTATACTTATATATAATATAATCATACAAGACTATTTTATTTACCAATTTTGAAAATACTATCGTGTCAGTTTGCTCTGTTCAAGTGTTTTGGAAATCCTATCGATACCGTTGATCAGACGAATCGATCGAAAACCCAAATCAACATCAACAACTCAAACAACACAATATATAAAACATTTTTATATTAATTTACACATACACTTTCTCTCTCGACGATACAAGGATGGATTTCAAAATAAGTATAGAGATTCAAATTTTGATGGACTCGAATCAAAGAGAATTTTGATTCGAAGATAAGTTCGAAACAAAGATATGATGATTAAATAACAAAGTAAGAAGATTGATAAGTTTATATAAATCGCGGACAACCTTAACCAGGTCGACCATGACTTCAAGAATTAGATCGATGCAGAATTTCGAGGCAAACCTACATTCGATCTCAAGAAATAGAATTCAGGTATAGCAGGAGATAGATAGCATTGTAAACCGAGGCTACAGAAATCTTTGGTAAATCAATGTTTATTGTAAAGGAGTTTCACCCCTTTACAAATCATTTGAAGTTTGACGAGACCGTCGATTCATTATAAGGGTCATTCGAAGTGGAGTTATGTGATGCTCCAGAATTGAAAGAAGACGAATAGTGAGGGACACGAATGGATTTTTGGAACCGTAGGGAACGTTCCAAAATTTAAGGGAATCGAGTCAAAAGGAAGAGATTGAAACTCGAATGAGAGTGATTCTGTAAATACATTTACCCTATATGCTAAGTTTTGCCTAGAGCTACCAAAGCTCTGATACCAACTGTAACGGACCACGTCAGTGGGGTAACGCCCACCGTAGCATACAGCAGTACCTGTGTTCTGCCTTTACAGCCAGCCTCTCGACTGCACCAACCCCGCAGGGACATGTAGGCGTAAGAGTCATCCGCTCGCTACCAAACCAAATGCGAGAACCCCCTATCATGCTGCACCCGCCAAGTGCATAGGCAGACACACATGTCGGACTTGAATAATTCAAAATACCGCGTTGTTAATTTAAATTTGGCAAAACTGAACATATACAGTAAATAAATAAAACACAGATCACAGACACAGAGTAATAATTGCAGCGGAAATAAAAAAGATAGTATTTCATGAAGCTACTATATAAATATATAAGTTACATCAGAGTTAAACCAGATACAACGGAAGAGTAACACGATACATCAGATACAAATCAGAATACATCACTGGAATCATCGAATACTGAAAGCAGAGTAGATGGCTCGGTTCTTCAAACAAAGCTCCAACTTCAAAGGTGAGTCTCGAATACTGGTACACTCAGTCTGACCCGAGCGTAAAGCAAAACACAAAACACTCGAGTCAAGATTAACATTCTTATATCAATAAATCCAACTCAAGTGAAATAGCAACTAAAATACAAGTAACTCAAAGGATGTTTGGAATAACCATCCTTTAAGGATCCGTTAAACTATCTACTATGTAGTAGTGTACAATAAGTACATAATGCCTATCAGTAATATAAGATATCAAAATAGTGTTAAGGCGTTACCATTATCCCCCTTAACACATTTTTATAAGCGTTATAGTCTATACAGCACTGTATACTCCACCGAAAACTAGTGGGCTATCAGGGAGTACTCCATAGGTATAACACAAAACAAATCGTAGTGGTCGCGTATATATGGATCCAAGTATGACAAGGCACATGAGGCAATACCCAAGGTAGTGAAACTACCGTTTGCCTGATCCGGACTGGTGAAAACGCATCGCCGTAGCGACCGCAACACCGCGAAACAACACTCCCAAAATCAAGGGTGCACCAATCGACAACAAGTAATGAGTAGTTTCGAAGAAGTGTGTTCGCTCGAGGTAGCTAACCCCCCATTTGGCCCGGCACGACTCCTGTTTTTAGTCATTTCCAATTTGACACAAGTGTCAAGGCTATCCATTATCGTTCTCTTTCTTCAGTCATCACGTACATCATTCCAACCACTTCATTCTGGATCACACTCCGCGTATAGTTATTAAAGTGGTTTTCGGTTTAGACAGAGAGTATGTCCCTAACCGATTCCGGTCTCTTTAATAACTTTCATAATTATTACACCGATTGGTCGCTTATATATTTCGAAAACCAAATCAATTTCAGTTTCAATTAGAATTTGTAAATCAACATTTCCTTTGTCTTTCTAAACCAATTTCCAAAATTTACGTTTCAAAACTTCCAAATTACCATTTCAAAATCTTATAATACAATTTCAATTTTTTTATTTAAAACCATTCCAATATTGATTCAAGTTCGTATATAAGTTTCATTCCGAAATTAAATTAATCTAACATTCAAATCAATTCAAATCCATTAATCGATTTCATTCAATATTCATTAAGTAAACTCGTCATTCAAAACAATTTCTATTAAATTTCCAATTCATCAAATCAATTACTTAAGTTCAATTTCATTATATCAAAACATCAAATTAAATTAAATTAAATTTGTCAAATCAATTCTTTAAATATCAAGTCTTTCATTAATTCAATAAATCCCATTTTAATTCTTGTTAAAGAAATTCAATTTCACTTATACATTTACTTAGTTACAATTTCAAAACTCAATTAATAAAGAAACTTAATTTCACTTATTAAAAATTTCCGTTTCAATTATCAAAGAATTCGATTTTATTTAATTGTTAAATAATTCAATCTCATTAAATTATTAAATAATTTCAAAACTTAATTATTAACTAATTACAAAACTTAATTATTAATAATCCCAAATTGATTATTAAATAATTAATTTTAAAACAACGTTCTTTCATCATCTATTATGTTAATGTTTTGATTCAGATTATTAAATATTAACCTTCCTTTTCATAAATATTCAAATTCCAACTTCGTTTCAAAACCATATTATTTATTCAAATAAAATATTTATTTTATTTTTAAATCAAATGTTGACCAATCGGGTTTTATTTAATTCTCTATCCTAAGTCAAAGTTAAATTTTGGGTATTTATCATTTCAACCCGATTCCAATTCAATTCAAAATCAAAGCATGGCAAAGGGAACTTGCAGTGTGATAACTGGGATGGTGTCAAAGTAAATAAACAAGCAATAACAAAAACCAATATCAATACAATAATCAATTCAAATAATCCCGAAATAATCGTATTAATTCACATTGTTGTTTGTGCAAATTAATATAATCATTTCTAGAATCTACACTATCATTTCATGTAGATTAAAGATTATTACATTACGGTTCTTCACTGGTCATCCATTTACAATTTTATACATCATCAATTTAAACAACATACATTCAATGGTTCAAGGTGTAATTAACCAAATCCTACGTGTCAATTAATTTAACATTTAAAGGGGGTCATATTATACAATGTCATTTAACCAAATTTACACATGTGTCATTTCAAATTTTAACTATCCTACGTCAAATTCAATTTCAAATTATTTATCACTTACAACATCAACAATTTAACGTCCAATTGTAAATATCAACAATCAATCGTTTAACAACCAAACTGGATTATCATTGCATATATAACAAATAATGGTGTCAGATGTCACAGGTGAAACGATACCGGTAATAACAGTGTAAATATCTAACAACAGCATATTTCAATTGTCGTTTCAATTGAAATCAAATTTAATAAATAAAAGAACATTAATCGTGAGTGATTGCTCACCTTTCAAGGCTAGATGATGAACGAGAAGATGACACGGATACGCACACTGATACGGATACTGAATTTGAATTACGAACCCAAGCACGAATCCCAAATCAAAGCTAGATGGATATGGATTCACGAACAAGCTGGCAATAGGGATAGCGGAAATCAAATCAGAACGGATCAGTGAAGATAGTTGATATAAGTGAACTTATATATACTATATATAACTATATATGTGTTTCAAAGTCATTGATCTAAATTAAAACGCGCACGAAAATTTCTAAAACACTATTATTTCAAATCAAAATATACAAGCAATTACTATGTAAAATCGTATATATTTACACGCGTATGTACTAACATATGTATTTCCGACATTACTGCATATTCTTATCAAAATTTCCATATCTCATAAAACAATATATACTACATACGTAACATATACTAACACACAACTTATATTATGTATAATATGTTCCATCACTTCATACTGCAATAAACATTAATATATATATATACTTTTAGTACAAAAGTAGACAGGCTAACATATATCAAAATGTGAGCTAACAATCTACACAAAGTTTTGAAAATATCATATTTTGTGAACAAATTTGACGACAAAATCCAAAATAAAATAAACTTCATAAACTAATGTATTATAAACCATAACACTTATCCTACATATATAAATATACAGTACGATAATAATGTAAAATAGATTCAAGCATATTAATATATACATACATTTATATCAACACAAAATATAGCTAATATATAGTTTACTGACTTTTAACATAGTGTAGATATTAAAATTTACACCTTTCTTTTATAAGCAGGTAAAAGGTGTAGTTACAGCAAATCTACAAGTGTACTAACTATTTTTTTGTAAACAATAACCTTTATAACTTATATACCCATACTGTACATATAAATGGACATTTTTTTTACTTATACATAAACTTAACAGATTAAGACTATAACCAATAAAATCATCACATTCGCCATATACACTGTAACTTTATCACCTATACTGTATAAACCTATAAAACTGAAATAGTAAAACCCATACCACTATGGATCTGCATATATATCTTTCAAATCAAAGTGTATACATGTACACTATAATCTTAATGTATTTGTAGTATATTATATAAACAAATGTTGAATTTTATAGGAACGAAGGAAAACTGGAAAGCAACAAAACTATATATACTCTAACACCTAGAACGAAATATGTATACTACAGCTAAGAACATGTACATATATGTAAATATACAATATAAACTTATATATAGATATATATAACACGGGCTGAAGAAAAGTACATACATAGAGTTAATATATATAATTTTATATATGTGTTCAATCTAATCGCAATGTATTATAAACCGACAAACAGATCTAATCTTAAAACATATTATATACGAATTGTGTCATATATATATATTAACATATAAGATAATATATATACCTCAGAACCAAGGTAGGCTGAGCACGACTAGAAAGAAAAGGACATAAGTCGGAGGCGCCGAATGCATGGCAAGCCGAGACTAGAGGAAGGCGGTGGCCGGTCAGGTGCGTGGAGGTGGGACTGTGGCGGATCTCGGGTGGTGCTGAGGCTTGCGTGCCTAGGGAGATCGGGGAGAGGTGGAGGCAAGAGAGTGATGATGGCCTCGGTGAGCGGTGGCATAGCCATGTAGGCTACAGACGTGGCTGAGGCCGAGAGGGTTCCGGCGAAGTGTGATTGAAAAGGGATGGCTGCTACCTTGCTCAGGGAACCGTGGAGTGGTGGTTTGATGTCTGGAGGGGTGAGGTGTGTTGAAATGGCATGGAGGTCATGTGGTGACTCCATGCATGCAGGCCTAAGAGGAAAATGAACGAAGGTAACATGCCTTCTTCCTATTTCATTAGGTTCTTATCTTATGTTTTTGGAAATGAAATAACAGTGAAGGAACGGCACAAAAAAAATGAGCAGGCTTTCCAAAAGAAATAAGTAGCTGTGAAAAATGAACCGGCAATGCTATATTTATATTTTCTATTCAGAACAAAAACCAAGATGAGAAATGCCAGCTAGAACCGAACAAGCTATCTTGGAAACTGATATAATATTGAAAGTCACCCACACAAATTCAAGAAGTAATAAAGCAATTGACTGTTGGGTTTTAACAGGTTAAAATAAAAAGGCACAAGGAAACCAAAAAAAATTATAATTTTGATACCGGTACGATTAATCGTTCTGCAGACTTCGACGCGTTTCGAATTTCAAAATGCTCAAATAAATACACTATTGAGATCAGCACAACGGGACAATCAAAACGGTATATTGATATCAGTGGTATGATTGAATTTTAAAATTTTAAATTTTCTATTATCGGAAAATGCAACAAAACGCAAAAAAATAAGATCGACGGAGCTAAAGAAGTCCGAATTTTCAAAAACGAAAAATGACGCCTTGCTCAGAAGATGATTTAGAATTTTTCTATATAAAAATATTTTGGTTTTGAAAACATTTTATTTTCATCGCTTTTTAACTGATTAAATTGAAGTGAATTTACGCACGAAATAAACTTTCATATTTTTGGACAAAATTTTACCAGTTGCTATATTTAACTAGACGCATTCCAAATATCAAATTTATATTTCAAAATTTTATCGTTTAAAGTTTTACAAAATTTCAATTAATAACGTTATTAAAAACCGGTTAAATTTACGGGTTGTTACATTTTAAGTTCTTCAATCTCCTCCGACTTGCTTTCTTCGTGTTGTCGCTTCTTAGGAATTAAAGTGATTTTTGTACCTTCAAACATGAAACTATAACTGTTAGTACGACCATCATGTTGCACCGCTTTATCATACTGCCATGGTCTCCCCAGCAACAGATGACATACATCCATGTCCACCACATCACACCAAATTTCATCCTTGAATTTCTTCCCAATTGAAAAATTAACACAAGCTCTTCGTCCAACTTTCACCTCCCCACCTTTCCTCAACCAAGCTAACTTGTAAGGTTTCGGATGCTTCTCTGTTTTCAATGCTAACTTCTTCACAGCCTCTGTGGAGATAATATTGTCACAACTTCCTGCATCAATAACAAACTTGCAAACCCTTCCCAAGATAGTGCACGTTGACTGAAAGATGTTACTCCTCAACCAGCTAGTTTCCTCCTCCTGTTTTGGTGTCAAGCACGACCTCTTGATCATCAATGAATACCCTTCATCTCCCGACACATTTTCTTCCTCCTCATCATGTAGTGAATTAGAACATTCAGCCTCTGCATCCTCATCTTCCACTTCAGCAATCATAGTTCTCTTCTTCGGTTTTGGACATTCGCTGTTCTTGTGACCCACTTCTTGACAATTATAGCATTTGAAATTGGTGTTGACCTTTGGTTTAGCCATTTCATGAACAACCGGCTTATTCGATGCTTTAGGAACATTAGAACTACTACCCGCTCCTTTGTTCTGCCCTGTAAAACTTGGAAACACACCTCCCCCACGTCTACCTTGTTTCTCCCAAGCCAACGCCTTTTGATGTGCTTCTGCCACAGATCTAGGGTCGAACATGTTCACCATATCCTGGATCTGTGTTCTAAGTCCACCAACAAACCTAACGGTCAATTGTTCTTTTGTCTCCATAATGTCATTTCGAGCAATCAACTGGTAGAACTCATCTGCATAATCAGTAACAGCCTTCGTCCCTTTCCTCAGGTTCTGTAATCTCTGATACATTAGTGATTGGTAATTGTAGGGTAAGAAAGTAGCCTTCATCAATTTCTTCATCTTTTCCCAAGCAACAATCCTTGACTTCCCCATCCGCTCTCTATTAAGTTTGGTTTGCTGCCACCACGCCATAGCTCTCCCCCTCAACCTAGTAGCAACCAACTTCACTTTTCGTTCTTCCGGAACCTCCTTGAAGTCAAAAATTTCCTCAACATAAGCTAACCAATCAAGAAACTCCTCGGCTTGCATACCTCCCTTGAATTCCGGTATTTCAGTTTTCATCCCAGACTCCCACTTGTGATCATACTTCGACTGATTTCTTCCTTGACCTCGTCCTCGTCCATGAACACTACCACCATCAAACTCCTCTTCAAAATCTGATGTATATCGATGTCGATCTTGACCACCAACATCTCTACTACCTTCATTTCTTCCACCAACATCCCTTCGATCTACATTCCTCCGATCACGATCATTCACATTCCTATCACGACTTCGATCATCAACATTTCTATAACAATCTCGACTCACACTTCTATGATCATTATCAACATTTCTCTCTCGATTGGAATGTGGTGAAACTCTACTTCCCCCATGGTTAGATTCAGGTGAAACCCTTCTCTGATTTTGATTCATCTCCAACATCATCTTCTCTAATCGACTAATCCCTTCATTAAGCTTATCACTAAAGTTTTCGTTATTCTTTGCTCCATCTCATCAGCTTCTTCTCTTCTATACAACGCTTCAACATTTTGATGGCGATTAGCTCTTCTTGGCGGCATTGTCAAATCACACAATCTTAAACAAATTCAAGCTTCAAAATCGTATGGCTCCAATAGCTCGGAAACAATGGTTCGCGACCTAACTTGATTAGCTCGCTCGTACTTCCTTAACTGGCTTTGAACAGAACGCGGCTTAGCTTAGCTCGCGTAGCTCCACTAGCTCGCACACACACAATTCAAATTTTGGCGCGCAAAGCTTCCACGGCCAAACTCAAACACTTCTCAAACCTTTGATCCAAAAAGATATGGATCGAAAACTCCAACCTTGTTGCAACTTCGCGATGAACACAATGAACACCAAGCTTCTCCAAATGATACAAATTTCGATCTCCAACACTTCGACTTCAAACTCCTTCAAATAAAATTGGCTCCAAGACTCGGCTTAGCAATGATTGGCTAAGTCTAGCTCTGATACCAAATGATGCAGCAGTGGATAACTGAAATGGATAAATCGGTGAAAGTAGCAATCGGGGAATTGAAGATACCAAAAGGCCCAAATTCGTTGATCCGAAGATACCGAATTTTAGCTATCTTCGTCACGTTGATCGCACACGATACCGTGAAAGAAGATCTACAATTCTTCAAGCGTTGATCAAGCGCACTTGATACCGTGAATTGGCTTCAACGATCGTTGATTCGAGCGCACTCGAATAACCGAAAGTGGAGATAGGAGATCACACTCAACTACCAATTTAATGAAAGCACAAAGCTAACAAACAAAGTTTATTTCAAAATCAACTAACTCTTACAAATGATACCACCTGCCTATTTATAGGCTTACAACACACAACACAAAGCTGTACAACACATAGGTCGTTCACGACCTAATATTTACAACACAACATTCATGGTCGACCTAACTCCTTGCCGACCTACGACCTAACATACAAACGAAATATTACAACATAAAGCAAATACAACACAGTACATGACTTAACAATTTACACATACAAGCGACATATCATCCGGAGCGACCTAAGGTATTTGAGCGACCTAAGGTACTTGAGCGACCTAAGGAAAACACCATGCGACGACCTATCTTTTCAGTGCATAAGGTCGAGCGACCTAAAATAAAGCGGCATCCACATTAGCGACCTAACATAGGTCGTAAAACATCTCCGCGACCTATCATAGGTCGTAACTCGAAAAAGTCTTCACTCGATAGATCGGAGCGACCTAAAGTAAGCGATCTATGGCCTCGCGACCTAAGGCCTTGCGACTTATCATAGGTCGTTGGCTTTCCTGTTCTTGCATAACTCGCTTCTTCGCCTTTTATCTCGTCATCCTGGAACCTGTTAGGTCGCACATGACCTAAGACTTCAACTTCCCACGACTTTTCCTAAAGTTTTAGCTTGCCAGCTTCCTCGTTAGGTCGCACGCGACTTATCATCACGTTAGGTCGCTCGCGACCTAAGACTCTATCTTTCTGGGCTGCATCAATATGTATCGATATCATATATCGATACATACGTACATAACTTTTATATGCACACCAGATTGATTACTAATGACACCCAAAAAATTAACATCAAACAAATAAATAATTAATATTTAATAAATATTAATTAACTTAATTAGTTTATAACAATTATAAATCAATTGAATCGTGTGGTATTTCGAAGGAATCACCAATACGATTGCGTGACTCATAGATGTAAATAGTGATTAATATCGAACTATTCGAATATTGACGTTTAGCCATCACCTTAGCTAGTGGAGTGACAGTTTGACCAAATTTATCGCTTATACATCTTTATTGGTAAAATCTAAATTTACAATTTAAGTGGCATCTTTTAGCAACGATTGTTTATACCAATTCTCTTCATCAACACTATACCACTTTAGGACTTATGGAATTAAGTTTTTGATCAAAATTCCACTATCGTCCACATTCGACTTGTTTGGTCTTTAAACAAAGTCCTTGGTTCAATAATACTAATATTATTAACCGTACTACTCTGGCAAGAGCCCTTGATTTTGAATTGGCTATAGTTGACCGTGATAACACCCTCATATAACTAAGGAGATGAATTCTCTATCGAACAGTTTCACTTCCAATGCTTTAACTCAAACCCATATATAGTCGTTCGATGGACGCCATACCACGATTTGATTATAATCAAGATGATGTATCCACATTAAAGTTCAACTGTATTCTTAAGTCAAGAGAATTGTGTAATATCGTCATTTTGAAATTTAATTCCTGTCTATCCTTGGTTACTGCTAACCAACAGGAAACTCTCGAGTGGGTCATTTGATAGTTATCCAATAACTATCAGCACGTAATCCCTCAATGCCCCCAACAGTCATGAGTAACACACTGTCCAACATTTGAAGAGCATTACGTACTCTAGTGCTAACTGATGTATCGATATCCTTTCTCGAAACAACTTGACCAAGAATATGTAAAATAAAATATTATTTTATATTGTGATTAATTACTCATAATCACAACAATTCACAACTATAATCACATAACACTTCATTTATGAATTTACTTATTTATATACTTTAAATTAAGGGGTCGGCTAGTTGGACACAAAATAAAACACAGCTGGTGACACAAAAGATCTGGACCGTTGGATCATTTTGTCCTTATATGGAAGATGGAAATCGAGGGCAATCCAATGGTGGAGATTCATTGTGTCACCAATCGTGTCTACATTTTGTGTCCCGGTAGACTTTCCTTTAAATTAATTATTTAGTTAATTATAGTGTATTGCTAAGAGCATCTAGTTTCCCTCTTTCTATTACCATAGAAATAAAAATAATAAACGCAATAAAATTTGTATGCTTTCTAGTACCAAAGTCATCTCACACGGCATTCAACCACCACGTAAAGTTGTTTTGCACGGTAAACAACAGCCGATCAACACCATTTTCCACAGTCATCAACCACCGAACTATTGTTGTTCGGTGATTGATCGCCTTGAAAAATGGTGTTGATCAGCGGCTGTTCGCCTACAAAAAAAAGTCAAAAATGATACTCTTGATAACCCTTTAATGAATCTGGTATTAGAAAGTGTGTAGTGCAAAATTTTATGATATTTTTCAGCAATGATATTAGAAAAAGAAAAAATGAGGTGTTTTTAGCAACACACAATTATATCACTGTAATAAAGTATAAATAGAAAACAAATCCCGATATTATGAGCAAGATTATGAAAAAGATGAGTAACAAAATAAATATAACAAATTACGCAAGAGCCTTGGTCTATCACATCATGGTATTCAGTGTAAAATGCGGGGGTGAATTAAAAATGCAAAACAAAGTAGAACAAATAATTACAGTGTGCTGCTAAATGTCTTGCCGTTTTGGCTGATGGCGCCGTGGTCGGCAGTTGATCGCCGGCCGCACCAAACTACAATGACGTCCAACTGCCGTACCTAGCCTATACGGTGCCCAATTCCTCCCGCCTCTTCAATAACTCTCGTTAACAAATTTTCGAACCCTAAATCTAAGGAATGTGTTGAAATTAGTCCAACATCGGACAATTTACAATATAAATCATGCATAAATACTAAAGAGACCTCATTTCACATCACCAGTTGCTTTTGTGATAATATATGGTTCTCTAACAAAATGGTTCATCCATATTTGTCGTGCAGAAAAACATAGCAAATCTTGGTCGAATGTACAATGCATTAGCACTTGAGCGTCTGTATCGTCCCTGGCGATTACAGCACTTTCGGTCTCTCATTTGGCGAAATAGGCAATTCCATGTTGCTCTTAGGTACCGATAACTTTGTTCACAAATTATACTTAAGTTGCTAAGTCAATTTAGTTTAAATTTGGTTATTGTCTCCTACTCGTATTATGTTGGTAAAATCTTATGCCTAAATTGAACAGGTACTCAAAATTGTGTATTGTGATTTCAAATCATCATTCTGTATTGACTATGCTACAGAAGTATCGAAAAAATCCTATCTACATTCAGTTAAAACAAAAAATCAATGCAAAATTCAACACACTCAAGTGTAGGTTATGGTTTTTATTGAAACTGATTACATATTAGTCAAATCTTTTTACTGAATGTATATTTGTTAAGTCATAGCTCATCCAGCAATCAGGATTTTTCTTCTTCTTTTCTTTCAATCTTCATCCCAAGCCAGTAACGAACACATTATACATTGCTAAACTATCTGCCTGTTTACAGTTTTTTTTTTAGAAGATCACAAAGAATATATCTTTTAGCAGTCAAAGCACTAATTTAAGTAAAATTGCTTGTCTGAGTTAGTTGCTTCAAGGACTTGTATACATCCATTCAAAGTACAGTTCCACTTTATGTTTTTTCTTTGAGTGAATATTTATAGCTGTTTTGAATGGATGCATTTTTATGCTATATCTCTTGGACCATGTATCTCTCGCCTACATCTTTGTACGAAATAAATAATACATTATTAGGTGCCCTTCATGTGCTAGTGCAAAGCATAAGCTTTTGAACAAAATTACCTGGAAGTCCTAAGATAAATTTAATTGTAACGATTATTCATCATGGATTCTTTGAACATCATATGCATACTGTATGTTATTATCGCTAAAGGTTCATCAAAATAATTTATAATAAATACCTTGCAGTAACCAAGTCATTAATTATTTACTGCACGAAAAGTAAAGTGTGTTCACTTTAAACAAAAATAAATAAATGGGAAAGGTAGTTTAACAGTAATAAACGAGAATTTAGCTTATTGTTGGTTTAATCCCTGACAATTTTTTTACATTGGCTGTGGGGAATAATCTAACTTTGTTCTTCAAACCAGTGTAATCTTGACCGGACCCAACGGCGGCCCAACCTGGAAAAACCTCAAAGCATGGACCGCTATGGTCCGGAACTCAGTTAAACCTCAGCTGTGCACGAGCCGAAGATCGGACCTTCAAACCAACAGTTCAACTGTCAATTTTATCCGATTGAACCACGGTTTTCTTATTTTCTTCTTATTTTTTTACTGTATACCATACTCATTATCTCTACTGTTTTGAAGAAAAAATTAAATCTACATTTAAAAAATAATCATAGTTCTAAATCTAAATAGCAAACTCTACCATTTCATCCTTTGATGTTGCAGCACCTTCAATATCACTATAAGCTTCATCAAGTTCGCAGCTACTAAGCTTTTGCCGTTGTGCACCTCTGTTGTGTGCACAACAGCAGTTGTGTTGATGCAGCTGTGCACAACTGTTGACTTATGCACAACATCAGTACATAATTTCGGTTGTGCAATTTTTGTTTTACACATTTACGACTTACATATCTAGCCTTTTTCTTTTAATATTTTTGCATATAACTTGCTTAAATGTGAAAATTTTCGAAAAAAATAAAAAATGCATGGTTTTCAAAACCTTAAACCTTAGGTTGTCATGGTTCGACTCACGGTCCAGTCATGATAACCATGCTTCAAACAATTCCACTTCAATATGCTATACTTATGCCCATACATCCATCAAACTAGCCAATATGTTCTCCTACAAAACTAGCGTACAAAAATAAAAGCTGATAGAATCCAGTTCTCCACTACCAAATACCCAGACATAGATGTCATGCACTTTAAAGAAAAGAATATTTGTCAAACCTTATATAAAAGCAAAACGCAAGGAATAGAACAATGGTAGAATACTGATATGGCAAGTTGTGGCAAAACATTGAGATGCAGCAACTGTGGGATAAGCCTGCAGGCCCAGCGACTCTCTTGGACCGTGCGGTGCCCAGTGTGCAATGCTGTTACCCGGACCCACAGCCCAATTAACCGTCTATCTAGGTGGGCCCGAAGTGTGATACCTGACAATACATCATCCACGTCATGGACCTTGTCTGAACAAAGCTGGTCAAGTTTTCCAGATAGCTACCCACGGGTGTCTGGCAATAAGCGGGCGCTTTTATGTGGTGTGAATTACATTGGAAAGAGGTACGAGTTGAGGGGCACTGTCAATGATGTGAATTGCATGAAATACTTGCTTACTACGAAATTTGGGTTTCCCGAAGACTGTATTCTTGTTCTTACTGGTAAATTTCTCATCTCTGTTTGGTCTATTTTTAGCCAGCATTTTCAGAACAATGCATACTCTTATTGGCAAAGGCAAAAACATTAATGTAGAGGTCGATGAACCTTGAAGGTCTCAATGTAGTTTACATTATTCATCCATCGAACCCTTGATATCATTATATATTAGAAGTTGCAAGTTGAATATACAAAGTCATGCAGAAAACCATTAATCGAGAGAAATGTATATCGTCATTCATTGACCACATAGTCATGTATTTCATAGTCAACCTTTGAGTTTATGTACCTCAAACAATGAAATTAATAGAAAAGAAATAAAAATATGGGGAAAAGAAAAGATTTGGAAGAAAGACATTATAAAATTTACCTCAGATATATAAATGCCATATCACAATCCTTTATCTTTAATAACAACCGTAGTAGCATCAAAACATTTTTAGATATCCCAAAGTGCTCCTAAATACAAGTGAGATCATGAGTTCAAGCCGCAACAGTGACAAATATTACTCCTTATATAGTTATATCTGTCACAAAATTTAGTAAATCAATAAGGTCATGAGTTCAAATCTTAGATTTTTCAAGTAATCTTATATTTCATTTTATTTTTATTTTGCAAGATTTGATATATAAATAGGGGTTACAGTCGAATTTGAGTATAAACAACAAAATTATATCTTTTACTTTTTTACTTTACAATTTATTTATGTTCATTATATATTCTCAATGTAAATACACACAACTATTCGATAATTCATTATTTTATGTTTGTTTTTTATTCGTACTTTTAATATTTGACTTGTTTTACTCTTTATTTTCATGTTCATATTGAAAAACACATAAAAAATTAAGTATTGATTATATGAATTCACTAGTATTTTACAAAAAAATATTTTCATGGATACGTGCATTGCAAGTGCTAGATACTAGATTAATATCATTGAATATCATACATACTGTCTTTTGCTCAACAGAGGGATTATCGGATCCTTATCGGATCCCAACAAAAGCCAACATGCGAATGGCAATGCAGTGGCTGGTTCACAAATGCAAACCATGTGACTCCCTAGTGTTCCATTTCTCTGGACATGGGTCCCAGAAGGTTGATGAGAGTGGCAATGATGAGCTAGATGGCTTTGATGAAACATTGTGCCCTTTAGATTATGAAATCAATGGAATGATTATTGATGATGAGGTCAATGAAACCCTAGTTAGGCCAATTCCTCATCGAGCGAAGCTGCACGCGATTATTGATGCTTGCCATAGTGGAACTATACTTGATTTGCCTTATCTCTGTAGAATCAACAGGTATAACTCATGTTGTATAGTTGGTGTTATTTTGTTGTGCTTTGCATTTGGTATACTGATCAAGTTTGGTAAACGTCTTCTTTCCATGGGTCTTAGGTTTTCGTTTATTTGTACTTTGTTGTACATATGTTAATATCGGTATTTTTTTTATCTGTTGAGAAGAAAAACTGAACTTAATTAAAATACGCTCCATTTTACCAGTGACATTTCCTTTTTGGTTGAGAGAAAGTGTAAAAGAAGGGAAAAGTGAAGTATACTTTTAGAATCCCAAAAAAGGAAAATCAGCACTGAAATCCAAATAAACAGCTGTGCATAAGTGTGAGTGGACTTTTGAACATAGCAAATTCAGTTGTACATTATGTATTGTCAATTTAACTAGCAAATGTTGAGCCTGTGCGTGTGTGCGTGCACACATACATATAAACACACTCGTTTTCTAGGTCTTCAAATGCACACACATAGAGCTAATTGGAGGTTCGAGCCACGTCCCCCTAACAAGGTATTTTGAAACAACTAGGTTTTATTTGCTATAAGCCAATCGATGCATTTAACTTAATTCATTAAACAAAATTTCTCAACTGTTTTTATTGTCTTCCCTAAATCCTACTATATCGTCTATCTAGAATCCAACATGCTTATTTCGATCCTTGAGCTATATTTTGCATGTTATCTTGATATATGATGATTCACTTAACATGAAGACATATTTATCTTTTTTTAAAAACCTTTCTACAGGGCAGGATTTTACCAATGGGAAGATCACAGCCCTCCATCACGTAAAAACAAAGGTACTAGCGGTGGATTAGCCATTAGTATTAGTGGTTGTGCTGATCATCAGGTTTCTGCGGATACAACGGTAAATACATTGATTTGCAAAATTTTATCGGGATCTGTTCTGTTCACCCACTACGTCTTGTTTATTAAAAAACATAAAGTTGTTCCACTTCCATTTCAATTCACTATAATGGTTTGCTAGCTTTAAACTGTTATATCAAAATAGGTTATATATGAAAAGCAGTTCTTAAAAGCATAGTTTTCATGATTGGATCTTGAGTCAAACCGTGCTGATTCAAACTTTAAGGTTTTGATGGTTCAACTGGTCAAGTAATTGGGACCGTGAATTTTTTCCGAAAAATTATACATTAAAATACTATATGCAAAAATATTAAAATAAAACTAGGATCTTCAAGATTTGCAACCGAAAATGTATACTATTGTAGTACACAACTGCACCAACACAACTGTATTTATGTATGTAGTAGTAGCGCACAATAATAGAAGTTTAGTGACAACGAACTTTACGAATCTTGCAGTGGTGTTAGAGAAGTTTGTAGTGGCGAACAATAAAATGGTGGAGCTTGCCTTTTAGATTTTGAGGCAATAATGATTTTTGCAATGTAGGTTTATTATTTTCTTTAAAACAATACAAATGATGAGAATGAGAGATAATGACGAGGTGAGAAAATAAGGAAAAAAAAATAAAAGAATCGCATTTCAACTAGGTAAAGTGGACAGTTGAACCACTGGTTCAAAGTTCGATCCGTGGTTCATGCACAATTGAGTTTTGATTGAGTTCCGGACTGAAGTGGTCTCCGGGTTTATTCGAGATCGGACCGCCGTTGGATCCCATTATGTAAACACTGCTAAAAAGTGACCTTGCCGCATATTTCATGTCATGTCTATTAACTATAGATGTTGCATTCTTAGGTGTCGTGAATTCATCTGAAAGCACTTTGCCATATGTGTTTGCTGATCAATGTAATTTAAGTTAGTACTCTCGTGCATTGTTGTCAAAAATCTTGAAATCATACGATTTAAATCATGTTTCAAATTGAATATCTCCATTTAGGATTAGATTTACATTCCGATTCGAAACCGGTTTATTTCCCAATTGAGAAAAATCATTTAATTCATATTGATATATTCAATATGCTTATTTGGATTCATAATTCCTGTTTGACTTATTTCTAAACAAAATAAAATTGGAACAAGAGAGAAAATCGATTTTGACAATTAGATGTCGAATTCAAACATCAAAATCATTTTCAAAGTTTGTACAATGCATAAAATATGGATCTTTTGAATATACGATCTACATTTTAAATCCCGTTTCGATTTAAAATTTGAACGTTTCGATTTTGGATTTGAATCCTGTTTCGAAAACCTAGCATGCATAATATTCTGTATGTGTTACTACAGTACATAGCAGTAATTTCATTTGGTTTGAATACAACCAGTAACCTAAAGATCGCAATTGCTTGATATCTAGGCTTTATCAGGGCACACAACAACTGGTGCCATGACCTACAGTCTAATTTGGGCCTTAGAAACTAATCCTGGCACAACTTATGGTCAACTACTTTATTCCATGCGTTCTGCTATTCGTGGAGCCAACACAAATGCTAAGTTGTGCAGCCCAGTTGCCTCTTTTGCAAGGAAAGTTCTCAAGTCTGGCTTAAGACAGGTATATTTTTTAGTTACAAAGTGAAATTCATGTGATACTTGTCGTTGTCCATGCCCGTTTAAAGCTATTTTTATCTGCTTCTATACAAATTTCAAGTTTTGTTTTTGGTAAGCAGATGCAAACTAGAAACATGTATATCGTTTACAATATGGTTTACTACTGAAATTACCTTAATCTACTTGTCATTAATGAGAAAGATATTAAAATGAACAAATTTGATTGGAATGGGTGATATGTAGACGACGATAACTAATGAGTAAGCATATGCAAATTTTTCTATGTATGTCCATGTAACACTTGTAAAATGAAAATGCATTATAATTACTATTTTTTCCTTTTCATGCAGGAACCTCAACTTTCTTCTTCAGAGAAGTTCGACATATATCGCAGGCCATTTCTCTTGTAGTGCAACAGCATCATGATTGCATTCTCATCATTTAGGGAAATTCTATTTTTATCTGAGGCTAGTTACTGTATCAACATTATTCCTCGATGTTTAAAGCTGTTTGCTTCTATATATGATTGGGAATACCAAAGAAACATTATTGATCAAAATAACTAACAAAGAATAACTGAAGTAACTTCGTTGACAGATGGGTTTATGATTTTGCTGATCTAGTTGTATAATTTTCGTTATTATCGTCTTATTTTGTATACTTGTCGTTTTGAACTTGAAGTCAAATCTCAGACATTAATGCACCTTTTTCTACTGCATTTTACAGTAAACTAATAATAAAGAAACAACCAATAGGTGCTTTAATGTCTGCAATCCATGAGTAAAGGTCTACCACCTCCGAAATTTTGGGTCCCCATGTATAATTAACCATGTTTATTAATTAGTGCAAGTAAAATAAGGGGGTATTACCCCAAGAAAAATACAAATTTTGAAAAAAAATTTGATCGAAACACATCAAGTTTCTTCTATGGAATCACCAGTTAACATTTTTGAGAGTGCATTGCACTTGGGCATTCATGTAAAGTAGCTGATATGTTTAAAAAAAAAACTCAGCTTACTTTAGGATATGAATATATAGTGAGGCTAGGGTTATTCGGAGATTGTTTATAACATGGTTTACCAATGAAGGAAGTTTCTATAGGGCAAATTCTATTTGAACTCAAGAATTTGATGAGTTGTTATCTATTTTCTAAATAAAATCAATGATAAAAATACCCCTTCAACTTTTTTTGCTTAGATTTATGTTTTAATTTTTTTTTTAAATTTTCTGTTCACCACACAGTGGCATTGCGTGGTGCCTTCAATGCACCATGTGTGTAAGGGTTTTTTTGGATTTTTTTTTCCGACAAGGGACAACTCAGCAAATTAAGAGGTTTTTTCATTATTTAAAAAAATTTGGAGGGCAACTCGGTAATTATTTGTGTTCGAATAGAATTTGAGAGCCTATAATCCGCAGACGGTTGTAAGTTTGTAATCCTATTGAATGAAGACATGTACCATGAACGATCACATTGCAAGTACTAACTGCTGAGGCAACTTAAGACCATTCTTTTGTTACCATTATTGAATATATACATGAGCGCATCCTCTGTGGAACAAAGGAAAAATTAGTTCTTACAATGAGATACTTTTTTTAAGTGTGCTGCTATTCATACCCCTATTTACACTTCTGGCCACCAAAACTGAAGGTCACCTCTTATAATAATAATCCATTCTATCTAACACCAAAAAAATTCAAATCAACGAAAATGGAGAGTCACCCATCAAAACGCAGTCTTCCTCCTTCACTCAGATCAAAACGCAAACTCCCTTCGTCGTTGAATCCTACTCCGCCGCCTCCGCCTCCGTCGATAATGAAGAAGCTCAGTTCGCAGACCGGCGTCGCTTCTCAGCAGCCCACAAATTCAAGTAAGTCTCTAAACCTTAATTCGCGTTATTTAGGTCTAAATTTCTCATTCTCGTTTGTCAAAAACCATATTTGCCATTCGCGTTGCTAACTCGATCGAATGCATTTGCAACCAAGTATTAGACGTTGTAGTCGATTGAATGCATTCGCATTGTAATACTGAATATAGATAATACTGAAAGCCGATTGTTGTAGTGACTGTACTACTTATTCGGTTGTGAATTGACGAAAACCTACTTTTAGTTCGTTTGAACGCGGCCATACAGATAATTTTTTGAGTTGGGGATTGGTGTAGAACTTGTTCGGTTGCGTACAGCCGAGAAAAGATTTATTGGTCGGTTGAACGTCGCCGAACAGTTTACTTTTGAGCTGGAGGTACTGGTTGATATTTGGTCGGTTGTTTATAGCCGAAATAAAATTTAATGTTCGGTTGAACATGGCCGAGCAGATCAACTTTCTTATGCATGACTATGAATTTCATTACTTTTTAAAATTACTATGAATTACTAAATTTTGAATCTAATCTACGCACTAAATATGGATTGATGCACTATAAATATTAATGTGATATTGGTGTGCTGTGAATATTGTTGTGCTACGAATTTCAATTTTTTTCTTCAATATACAGTAAATCTGGACGTGCTATGAATATTGATGTGTTTGTAAATTTAAAAATCATGCAATATAATTGTAAACGTCATTATATTTGTTATAGAAAAGGAGAAGCAAGCCATGACAGCTTCGTTGAGACGTAAACGTGCTGCGGAGCTAGAGAAGAAAAAAAAGGAGCAATTAGTAGAAATCGAAAATGTAGAAGAGGAAATTAGGAATGATGAAGAACCGACAAATGGGTCTGGTGAAGATGAATTGGGAAATGAGTCTGGTTCTGATGGTTCTGGAGAAGGATCGGAGAAAGATGGTTCGGACAATGCACAAACGGAAACGGTAACAAATTTGCCTCCTTCAGATCGTCCCTCTTCTAGCCAAACTATTGCTCCTATACCGGTGAATAAATCCATATTAAAAAGCTTTGAATCGCATATTGCATTTGCTATTTGGAGTAAGGAACATGTTAGTTTGATTTCACAATCAGTCTGCCATATAATATTTTAATATATTACAAATTATAATTTGTTTTGATTTAGAAGAAAGGCCCGCTCAAATGCATTTCACATACAACGAAGTTGAAGGAATGGAGTATCGACGATATGCCAACTCAAGTTGCACAGAAAATTAAAAATTCTGGTTTGTATTCATTGGCACAATACTCATACAAGCATGTTGACTATGTAACAATTTCCGCTTTCGTAGAGAGATGGCATCCAGAAACTAACTCTTTTCATATGCCTTTCGGAGAAATGACAATAACGTTAGATGATGTGACACAAATTTTGAAAATTCCTGTTGTTGGTACCTGTATTTATAAGGACTCGAATGATTGTAATGCGATCGATCTTTTAGTTGATTATCTTGGCGTTGGAAAAGATGTAGCTAGGGAAGAATTAAATTATTCGAATTCGGTGAAGCTTAACTTTTTATTGGAAAATTTTGAAGAGAAGGCAAAGAAAGACGATGCAAGTGAAGGTGATTATGAAGTTGTTGTCCATGCCTACCTTCTTTATTTATTGGGTTGTACTTTGTTCTGTGATAAGTTAGGCACTAAAGTTTCCGTTAACTACTTGGAATGTTTGGAGAACGTCAATCAGTTGAATGAACAAGCTTGGGGGATGGGAGCATTAGCCTTCTTATATCGACAGTTATGTTTGGCTTCTAGATCGGATGTCAGACAAATGGCCGGTTACTTGACACTGTTGACTGTAAGTATTTCACTTATTGTTTAATTTTGTCAATCAGTATACTCAAATAAATGTGTTTTCATACAGGTTTGGATTTATGATCACTTTCCTATGCTTCCAAATGCCATTCCCAGTAAAGACTATAATGACACGATGCCTAGGATGTGCAGATGGCAACCTATGAAACAATCCGGTGATACAACTTCGGGTATAATACGGTTACAAGAGCAGCTAGACGATTTAACTGCACAAGATGTAAGTTTGTCAATTGTTTTCTTCAAGCAAATTATGAAATAACCTAATAGTTAAAGGAATTGTTATTTAAATGAATTATTAGGTATGCTGGGATCCATATCATAGCGTGAGGTCGAAGTACCCCTTGCCCGAAGTTGCTTTTTATAATGGTGCCATTCTATGTTTTGATATTGCGGAACCATACTATCCTAACCGAGTGCTCCATCAATTTGGCATCGCTCAACGAATTCTGTCAAATCCAATGGAACCACGTAAATATCATAGAGGTAAAAACACTAACCAATACAAAGTTGAATTTGACAACAGTTATTGGTATTCAGAAAATTGGCAAGATCATGTCATATCTATGAAATCACGGTCTACTCCTATAATTGATCCATGGGATTGTACCGCTAAATATATGACCTAGTATTTGAGTATTTCTCATCCCATTGTTCAACACCCGAACGTGAGGAAAAGCGGCTCAAGGAAAGTGGATAACAATGAGAAGTTGGTAAGAATAGTAATCCTGTGTTATATATTGACATGAAAATGAATTTTTATTCACATATATATATATATATATATATTTGCAAATGTTGTAGAGAGTTGCTGCGGGGAAAGCGGTGGAAAAGTTGATAGAAAATTTGAGTTCTCAACAAAAATCAATTGGTCGGTGTCTTGATGTGGAACGTGCAGCAGTGGACTTGTTGGAGGAAGCGTTGAATGAACCGGATAAAAGGGGAAAACGTGTAAAAAGAAAGAATGATCGTCGGATGTGATTGTTTAATTGTTGTATGTTGTTATGGATGTACTTTTGTATGTTGTTTTGGATGTTCTTTTTTATGAAATTTCGATGTACTTTTGTATGAACCTGCGATGTACTTTTGAACTGTGTTGACTTATGGATCGAGCTGTTGCTTGTTGACTTATGGATGTACGTATGAACTGTGTTTATGTTGAACTAGATGGAAGTACTTATAGATGTGTAGTATGAATTGTTGGAAGTACTTATATATTTGTAGAATGAATTTAACAAATTATAATCTTCGATCGGTCGTAATTGACCAAAGAATTTCAAAATGTCCCGGTCGTTTACAGCCGTGCCAATGCAGTTATTAAATAACTTATAAGCTCCATCTTCTGGTCGGTTACCAACAGCCGAAAAAAAAATAAGTACTCGGTTTTGAATAGCCATGAAGTTGTTAGTAAATAATTCATCAATGCACTGTTCAGTCGTCAACGACCGAACCTTTTCGAAAAATGCCGACTGTAAACAACCGTGGCAATGTCGATACTAAAACCTTCGATCCATCCCCTGATCGGTTACCATCTGTCGAAATAAATATAAATGCTCGTTTACTAAAGGTCGTGCAATTGATTGGTTAAACAGAACAAAAATTCTCCATATGGTTTTGCCCAACCGAAAATTTTCCATAGCAACGGTTGTTGGACATCGAACAGAGAATTCGATCGAAAGTAAATAATGTTAGTTAAATTTCCACGGTGGTGTTATACCGAGTATTTAAAGATCTTTCGGTGGGTAACCACCGAACAACTTTGGCACAAACACTGCAGTTTTCTGTTCGCTTACTAACAACCGACCTAGGTTAATAATTGCGGCTATTTTCTGCCGAAGCTCTGCTAGGGAGAACCATACGATATATATTGAATGCCACGATGGTGTTTCGCCGATTTTTTTATTTATTACGGCGTCTAACCATCGTGACGCTGTAACTTTTGATTTCCCTGACCATACTTGTTCTGTTCGGTTGCTAATAGTCGGGTTTGACGAATTTTTTCGATGATGTGTAGCCGTAAGTATGCTAATTGTCGAGATTAATGCAATTTCCTATGTTCTGACAATTCATATGTAAATACATAGTTAATTTTCACAAACATCGATTACTAGTTTATATGCAATCACAACAATGTTAATTAATTTTTAATTAACAACAAATTAATGAAACACCAAACATAGAATTGATTTTCATTAAACTTGAACGAGTACACAAAATTTTCAAGTTTATATGAAATTACATCGGTGTTATTTGCTAAAAATAAAAGCAAGTATATTGGAGTTAAATGTGAGTATCCTTTGTGGCCATATCCGGTGGGCAAAGTTTAACAAACTCAATTTGCCGATCAACGTACAGCTCGCTCCATAGTTAGCTTCATCAGTAGCCAGTCTAAGCCAAAAGCTAGCAACCGGTGGAATGGGTGCATTTTTCGTCAACGCCAATTTAATAAAGTGATAGTCTAAAATATTTGCAAAAATAATAAATTGTTGCTCATCTCCAAGACTTGGGCCTCTTTCATGTGGAAAAAATGTCAAACTCTGAAGAGTGGATATATAGACAACAACTCGATTGAATGCATTTGCAACCAAGTATCCAGTTTCAGGCATTACCATCCAATTAGCTTTAGAACAAGGGCTAGATTCACAATCTGTAGCTGACTTTAATTCTTCGCAGTTTGTTATATCGAAATGTTTAACATATAAATCCCAATTTTTCATCAACTCCTTTAAAATTGATTTTCTTGCTTCTCTCCAATCAGAATTTAATTCCTCAACTTGTTCAACTATGCAACGAAAACCACAATTGCCATCTGCTATAACATCTTCAACGTTAACAACATATTGGTGTAGGAAAGCTGGTAGATACGCTAAATACTTGAAACCGTTATTTTTTGTATTTACATCAGCCTTATCGAACTTCACATCGGGCTTTTTCCGTTTGGAAGGCAGTTTCTTGTTCACGCTAGTTTGAGAAAGAATTTCGTTACTAGTTTTCACTTTTTCAAACGCGGAGGGATTCCTTTTTGTAGATGTTTGACGTTTTGCTTGTTTGCTAGTTAATTAGTTCTTACTACCAATTGGTCTACCTTTGTGTTTCTCTATTTTTGGTTCCAGAGTAGACGTCGTGGCCGACAATCCAATTTCTCTTAGCTTCAATAATATCACTTTCTTTTCCTCGGGCATACTTGAATCAAAAAGTTTTTTTACATAAGCAAACTCGGGTGTATGGATTAACTCAAGTGACTCTTCAACTTGTGAAATATAGTTCAATTGTCTCCAATGTTCATCTACTAGTTCAATCGAGATTGGAAGACCATCAATGTGATATCAGTATATTTCATGTGCACATGAATACCATATACTAGACGATTCAAATGGTCACAAGCGGAAGCATCCAAAACAACACAACTAATTTTTTCCATTTCTTTCACAATCAAATCCAATGCAAAAAAAGATGTCTTACCTCATAGATGTTTTAACAATGGAACTTGATATGCAGTCCGTACGGCTCCTAAACTTCTTTCAAAAGTGGCTTTTATTTCTGTATGTTGTAGATACAACATATTATCCATTTTCGACCATACAACAACAAATGTTGCTCTAGACGTACCAAGATGTTTTTTCAATTGCGCATGGGAAGATTCAGCTCTAGTCGTTGTCCTATTATCACGGTGTTTAATTTTATTTGTCCATGCATAAGCAAAATACTCTTTGTATTCCAAACAATTATTACGAATATACTTCAAGCTTTCGGGGTAATCTATCTAATCTTTTTGAAAATCATTGCAAAATATCCAAAATTCATCTTCGGTCGGTGCGTGAACCACCTTATTCCAACTTTGCAAAAACATCTCGAAAACTTCATTTGTTTTAAACTCTGGTTTGCAATTCGTAACGACATTATTTCCCATGTGCCATAAACACATCATCAACGTTGATTGTGGAAATTTTTTCTTAATTCCACTTATCAATAACCACTCTCTGTCGGTTACTATTACCTCGGGTAGTTTATCGGGCATATAAAAATGTTTTAACTTGGTTAGCACCCATTCGTAATTCTCCTCCCTCTCATGCGCTAGAAATGCACGTGCAATACTAAATGTTCGTCTCGTGGAAGTCATACCAACCATTTCTAGTAAAGGCATATTATACCGGTTTGTTTTATAAGTACAATCAAGCAAAAGAACGGATGAAAAACACTTACACAATACAGACGATTCCGGATGAGACCACATTATATCTATCAAATGATCAGTTTTCATATCAGACCTGTCAAAATACACATAATGCTTCTCCAAGCAATTTCATTAAATGTTGCATGGCGGATCTACATTCCATAGCTGACAACTGCATTTTATATTTGGCATTGTAGATGGTTTTCAAAGTTGATGTATTTTCTGGAAATGACTTCTTGATGGTTACTAACACCTCTCTTGGAGGAATGCCTGCAATACTCATGTCTTCTAAGATTTTTTTCTCCATATCAATCAACCGTGCCGCATACGGATGTCCTTCTAAAGAATAAGAAAGTTCGTGATTATGTACTCCGTTGATAACACATATTTTCCACTTATCTTCGTCTAGATACACGCCCTTCAATCTAAAAGGACAATTGCATTTTCTGCTGGCGCTAGGTCTACTTCGCTTTACATTGTTTTCCTTGTTTATTCATGACTTTGCCATATGACTACGATAAAATCCAGCCTTTTCACATCCCAATTGCAACCTGGGTTTCCTTCCAGGTCCTAATTTATCATACTTTAGAATTACAACAACGGTATTCAGCTTTTTTCCTGTTGTCTTACACCATCGGATCAATGTACTTTGCGAATCAAATACCTGAAATCATATAGTTAAACAAAAAATTAACATAATTCATTTTAATAACAACATTAGCGCTTTTTCTTAATGAATATTTACTTAGTCGGCTGTAAAATGATTTGTCATATCAACATTTATGTCTTCTGAGTCATTCGATCGAACATCTTGCATCATATTGTCACAACCAACATATTTATCATCTGAAACAATAAGGGCATTCTCCAATTTATTATCATTCAAATTTTCAGTATAACAAATGAAAAAAAAAGTTAATGTCATCAAACTGTAAAACAAGGCATGTAAGTTGTATGGAGAAAAACCCTAAAAGTCAATAATTTACATTGTCATTCTCTATTACAACGTCGTCAAATTTAATATCCTCCAAGCTATCCAACGGAGCGGAAAAAACATCCTTAAACGCCATACAAAACCCTAACCAATAAAAACCCTAATAACATTTTCTACAGAACAATAGAAAACAATAAAATCATGAGAAAAGAAATCTAACATCTTCCATCGTTTATTAGGCAAAAAAGAATATCTTCTTCTGGTAGAGTTTACTTAGTACGTATTCTTTTAACAAGAAAAGATACGGCGGTAAACAGCTGGATGAAGGAATATGGTGTGGTGGCCAGAAGTGTATAAAAAATAATCATTTGTATTAAATTTTCAAAGATGACCAGAAAAGTAAACAGGAGTGTCAATAGCATCACACTTTTTTAATACATCAGTTGTGTTGTATAATTTCAAAACGGGGTTGATTTAGGCATGCAATTGTTGAGCCCTTTGGCTATTCAACTATTTTCTCCTGGGTTGAAGAGATTGGCCATGCGACACTTGCGCTGCTGCCTGTCCAACCGAGTTTAGATGGGTTTGGGTCCTGAACACGTTTTTTGATAGGTGCAGTACAAATTCATTCCAAAAACACGAAAAATATATTTCTTCTGCTTCATTTTCACCTTTTGTACTACCAGACTCTAAAATTTCAGTGCTCTTTGCCGAATTTAGGGCATGCAAACCTTGAATTTGGTTACAATGTTCATAATGGAGAAGAACCTATTTCTTGCAGATTTCTAAATTAAGAGAATCCTACATGCAAACAGTTGTTCGTGATTTCTCTTCAACGTGTGTAAATCAGTTGAAGAAGTGTATAGGTATGATCCGTTGCCATTTTTATTGTTCAACCTTTCATGCCATGTACGCATTAGTTGCTCATACTGGTTCAAGCGGATTTCATTGTCATTTTTTGCATAAATAGCCATAAAGAGGAGGCCACCAATTAAATTGAACATGAGTTTCAAACAAACTTAAGTGTAGCACAAGTTAAATTTTGTATGCTGGTTATTCAATGCCACCACATAAATAGTGTACCTGTGCTAATTATACAATGTTGCACAATTTAATATCGTGACAGTATATTCATCTGAATACCGCTTCTAATAGTATAACCATTAATATTACACAAACTGAAAACATCCTTGCTTATATATCTATATTTGCATCATTATCATCATGAATCATCATACTACAATAAATATAATCCTTTAACCCCATAACAATTCAATTAATCTTTACAACAAAAAAGCCTGAATTCAAGGGAAGGCTTATTGTCAACGCTCTGAGAATGCACATACTTGCAGTTTGGGCATGAAGGAGTCTCTTTGCACATCATTACTAGCATATGGCACTTCATACAAACTGCTGCTAGCATCTCTTTTCGATCAGTATCGAGTGAGATTTCCAATGATGACTTGCTATCGGCATTTGAATTTTTGCATTTGTCCTCTTCATTTGTAGTATTTGATTCATGATTGTTTTGCTCTTGATCATCAATGTCAACATGTTTCATATTAAGATTGAGCTCAAGGTCGAGAGGTTGCTTAGGACTTGACCTTGGGTCTTTGGACGTTCTCTTTTGTGTCCTGGTGTTGTAGTAGTGTATCTGTCCTGACTATAATATTTATACAATAAAGCAACGTTAATCTATACCATAATTTAAAATAATCTATACATTCAAATAACTTGATTGATATGATGCAGATATACCTTAATGTCAAGGCATCTTTGCCATTCTAAAGGCAAAGGAGAATCAAGGTTGAGGTCAATATGATTAGCTTGTTCCTTTATGCACAACTTTGATTCTTTGGTGTAGTCATGAACATCTTCTCTTTTGCTTTCTTCAGATTCTTGCTGCCATTTCCTCTTTTTGGATAAAAAGTTCTCAAAGTTTGGGCTCAGTCTTCTCTCTTCTTGAGGAATGGATGCTTGCAAGGACATCATGGAATTTTAGGAAAAAATGAGTTTGCTTTCCTAGCTTTCTCTTTTTATTTTTATTTTTATTTTATTATGACTTTTGTGCATGTCCTGAGTTGTGATATCTATCGTGGGATTGGATGTTATTATATAGGAACAGGTTAGGGGAGCCATTTAAGATGGTAGAACTGCTAGGGAATGGTTTAATGGAAATTACTCTAAAGGGTTATTTAATGTTTGAACGGTTGAGATCGTTTGTATCCAATTCTTAGTCTCATGTTTCTAAATCATCATGTTCATCCATTGAATATCAATATTTTAATTAATTCACTAAATTAGAAAATAGATGATTACGATATATAGGTGGCACATTTTTTTTTAATAAAACGATAGGTCGGATTAACCATGTATAAAAAGGTAAAAAAATAAAAATCAAATGCAAACTTGTTCGAAACGGTCCAAATACAGCATATATCAGTTGTAGTCGCAGTGCAGACTCATATTCCTCTTATTGACTATCAACCTTTTGTTTTAAATTAATTTGGCCATGAATGATTATGTTTTTGTTCATTCACAAAGTTAGCGTGAACGAGATAATGCTCTTGTTTGAAAGTACCCACCTAATAATATATATATAACACCCTCATTGAGTGTTTTAGTACTAAGTATTCAACGCTATATAATGCATATAGCCAACATCCGATATTTGATTATCCGTATCTAACATTTTAACGTGCTGCGGATAATGATTTTAATACATAGCTAAAGTATCTTATCTACAAGTATAGTTGAACCATATTAAATGAGCAAAATGAGTCTGCACAGGCACATTTTTCACTTGTACAATACAAGTTTTAGGTATAAAGTTAACATAAACAGTTTGCATTAAAGAGTAGATTGGTCTCACACATAGTATCATTTTCCTCATCACATGTTACATAAGAATAGAAGACTAAAAACCTCTTTTTTTATTTTCTTTTCTAGCTCAAACTCATCACATGTTACAAAAGAGAAACATGAAAGGTGCTTACCATTACTTCATATTAACTCAAACTTAAGTACCATTAAAATAAATAAATGACGGGAGTTCAATTAAGAAGAAAAATACAGTTGAGTGAAGGATTAAATGCAATATTAAATTCAAATTTAAAGCTCTCAACACCCTCTTTAAACTCAATATTAAATCCACTCACAACCCCCGTGAATTTAAAAGGGACATCTTCCCCATCTATATATCTCTCATTTTTAAATGCACCTTCAATAAATAGTCATCAATACTGCTTAAATTCTCAACCCATTAATTCTTTGTACTATTTTTTTTTTTCCTTCCTTCCAAAGTCATTTACACTATTGAACTGAATACAGGTTGTTGAATATATGGAGAAAACTGAAATAAAAAAGAAGCAAAATACATGTAAGTTAAAGATATCATTGTATTCTTATTCTTGGGCATAGCTACTAGTCCATTAACTAGTATAGTTAGCTCTTCAATAAGCAGTTATGAAATAAAATCATGGTACTGAATGCTTTGCTTTACTTTAGACCATTAATTGGAATAAATAGATCAAACAACCTGTATTCATGTCTTCACAGTAGTTTTATCATAGTACATAATCAATTTTCTTGACAGTATAGATGGTCATATTGATAAATGTCCATAAAATATAAGTAGAGTTAATAAATGAAAAATATAAAATGTTTATAGATACTTGTATATCAATTGGTTTTACTTGTATTTATATACAAGTAATGTATTCAAGGAGACCAATGCTAACTATCAATCAAGTTGAGAGTTATATAAGTATAAATCTTGAAGTGTTATTTTTTCAGGGTTATGATTTTTGCAGTAGTGAACATAGGAAAAGCTATGAATATATATGATAACAAACCATGAATACATGTACAGTGTACTTGATTTGGTGTTAGTACAAGTCATAATCAGACGGGTGCTAGTTTGGTTTTCACAGTTGAGCAGTTTAATCCATCAAAATCTACCAATTAAATGCATTATTACGACGCTGTATTAATTAGTGGATGACCAACTATATTAATTTGATAATTTTGCACAGAATACTCACTTCTTTTCCTGCTAAAATAGAAAATAAATCTTGTTTCATAAGTTTTTTTTATTTGCATATATACGTAGCAAATATGTAGTTGATTCAAAAGACGTGCTTTTTTGTGTGTGTGTGCATATGACATTTAGAACGAATGATACGTTTTACCAAAGAGGACTCTACTGATCAAATATTTATAGTTATGAGGTGATGTTCATTATCACATATTCATTTAAAGCTTGAAGAAGGCAGTCATGACAAGTCATGGTTTTCAAGTAGTCAGTCACCTGCCACCATTAATTTCTATCTTCAATTTTCACTTCAATGCTTCTATCTTCCTTTATTAAAATCTATATATCTAACAATTAAATGCCAACTTCCATATACTTATATACATTTATTTATTTCGCTATCTATATCTTATTATGGGAAATGTGAATAAACCATGCAACATCTATCTAGCCTAGGAATAAATGTTGTAGGCTGACTATAACTATGAAAGAACTCTACTGTAACTCCCTTTGGATATTGATTCATCTACCTTCGGATTTTCCCCTCCTTTTTTCTTTTGCTGTATGAGTGCAAGTTTGCAACGAAGATATTGTAATCAGATAGTGCAATACTTATAACTTTTTTTGACTTCATGTCAATTGTTTTCATATCAGTATCCAAGGAAATATCGTGTTTAACCAAGGTTTAATGGAATAATACTGACCGACGTCTAAAATAATAATCTAAAAATGTTTTGAGCCAAAACAATACTGGTCAAATCGATGGATGCTGACTTTGTTTCTTAATGAAGATTCATATATACAGACAAGAGTACATGTGTACGATAGGAATTCGATAATTTTTACCTATAGACTCATTAAACAACTTTCTATTTTTGCATGCGGTGAATTTTTTGTAAAAGTTGTCTAGCGGTTGAATTTTTCTGAAAACTTCGATAGAATTTTATTTGTACGGAGAGCGTTCTAAAAAATCAAATCACAATATAATCACAAAATCAATATACATCCCAACACGGGGTATACCGAAGCACGGAAAAATAAGATAATATCATAATATATTCCCATATAGCATAAAAATGTACTTCTATTTTTCATTTTAAGCAAGATCAACATAGCAACATCATCTTTGCAAAAGATTATCTTATACCGATAACTTTTAATCCATCAAAATTACATGTGTAGTATGTTATATATTTAAAGGGAGCGACTATATAGACAAAACATAAAATTTGACAGAACAAATATCAGCCATTGGATTTCTTCTCTTTACATGAGAGATCGAAATCAGGAGGATATCTAATAGTTAAGATCTACTGTATCATATATTTGTGTCCAAATAAAATTTCTCATACTTAAAATACTTAATATAATCATTAGGTTTAAAATTATCCATTTTTGGTGGTCAAGAGATATGGGAAAATAATTTGTTGTAGAGATGATGTGTAGATAACGTCGACAAAAAATTATAGAACTTTGATGTATGTGGATACTAAACTATGAATCACACACGAATCAAGAATACAAAAAAGTTGTGATGTGGATCACTCTTCTCTCCTTGTACACACATATATATAAATATAAAACGAACACTAAAATATGAGATGTGGATACTACTTTGATCCACACTCAACTTTCCCTACAAATAACCCTAGTTTTGATCAATATCGTTGGCCGCGTATTGCGCCAGAGATCGTTGGAGCTTTCGTCGCCATTGCCAAATGCTTCTTTGTTCGCTACCGATCTAATTCATGCCAAACAAGGTGCCTCTAATGTGGTTTAGGTTGACAAATTTGCTCCAGTTTGGTACCAAAACATCCATTTCGAAACTTTGCCAACAACTGAATGATCAAGCTGGTGATCACCTTGAACCATAACTGTCGCCTTTAAGTGAAAGTTTCTCTAACTCAATAATGGAGTTGCAACATCCATTCTTAAGTATTAATTTAATTTATGAGAACTCAAAAGTATGTTTTCGGAGAATTAGTGCTATGAGATCTATTTATAGGAAAGCATCGACGATTCAACTACCGAAAATATCTTAATTCTCCTACCACTAACTCAAACCTTTTGAACTACGTTTTGAATTGTTTATTGTATAACCAACCTAATTATTTGATTAAATAAAGTAATTTTTTGCCATTAACACACACATATGTATCAATTATTTCAAGTCCATTAATATTTTAAAAGACATAACTTTTATGCATATTAATTAATTAAATCTAGGTTCATAAATAATAAATGAATTACTATTACATTAACATCTCTATAACGATCTTTTATTACTTTTATAAATTATTTCCTTAAAATAATTTTGGCCAGATGTTGAGAGTTACAAATGTGAGGCTTTAGGTGTGGCACTCAACTTTCAGTAATATTTGAACAATTCAGGTAGGATTCATTTTAAATATAAGCTTTTGCAAAAAACTTATTTCAATATGTTTCACCCAAAACTTATTATAAAGGCATGCTTGTTTTTCGTTTTTGTACATGCACATTTTGAAAATGTGCATGTACAAAATCAAAATTCGTACATGGGCATTTTGAAAATGTGCACATATAAAAACGGAAAACAAGCCTATTTTTCTAATAAGTTTTGGATGAAGCCTATTTGTGAAGTAAGTTTTTAGCGAGGCTTAATTTTGTAATTTACTCATTCAAATAATAAAGCATGTACAAATTTTGGTGAAGTACAATAATTGACTTGAGGTTAGTTGCTTACAGATCATCTAGATGAAGTCCTACTTCTAATCATTTAAGCTACACTCTTAAGCAACGACATGTTGTCATGTAGTGCATGATACATCTCTTAATCAACACTATGCCACTTAAACAATGGTCAACACCAATAATTTTGTATTCAATTGCAAACTTCAAACTTCGATGACACTTGGTTCAATTTGATAACAAATATTGATTAACCATATTGCCTTACTAGGTCTTATGACTTCGTCTTAATTATAGGTCAGTGTCACTAACATTCTATAACGACCCGATATTTTCAACCATTCGCATCCATACATGTTGGATTTTGAATTGCTCAAAATATCAGATTGTTAATTTAAATTTGGCAAAACTCAGCATATACGGTAAATAAAATAATCACAGATCACAGACACAGAGTAATATAACAATAATGCAGCGGAAACAAAAGAATAGTAGTTCATGAAGCTACTATATATATAATAGAATTAAACAAGATACAACATAAGTTATGAATACATAGATGTCTCAATACAATAATCAAATACAAGATCTGAATACATCACTGGAATCAACTGAACAACTGAAAGCAGGATAGATAGCTGGATCTCCAAGCGAAGCTCCAACTCCAAAGGTGAGTCGAATACTGTATCACTCAGTCTAACCCGAGCGTAAAGCAAAACACAAAACACTCGAGTCAGGATTAACATTCTTATATCAATAAATCCAACTCAAGTGAAATATCAACTGAAATACAAGTAACTTAAAGAATGCTTGGGATAACCATCCTCTAAGGATCCGTTAAACTACCTACTATGTAGTAATATACGCTATTATAATAATGTCTAATAGTAAAATAAACTTACTTTTAAATAGCGTTAAGGAGTACCCATATCCCACTTAACACATAATAGTCCCAGTAGTCTATCCAGTATTAGCGTACCTCCAGATCGGGAGCTACCCTAAATACTCCACATGCTATGGCACAAAACCAAACTCGTAGTAAAGCTCGATATGGTAGGTGACACAGCACAACTAGGCAATGCCAGGGTAAATATACCAATTACGCATCCGGACTGGTGGTAACGCATAGCAGCCACTACCGTCCACCTCGGAACACACTCCCAAATCAAAATCGAAGGGTGGCCACCAAATCAATCACAAAGTAATAGAATTGTATCGAAGAAATGCGTCCGATCAGAGGTGCTACCTCATTGGCCCGTCAATTGCTCCTGTTTTAGCCACCTTATGCCAACTGACGAGAGTCAGGTCCACGTATATACCTCAATAGGAATCGTCGCCACCATCCTACTTCATGTTGGAATCTCCACCGCGTACACAGTTGTTAAAGTGGTTTTCGGTATCGACAGAGAGTATGCCCATATCCGATCCCCGTATCTTTAACAACCAATCGTTATTATAACACCGCGGTCATTTCAAAATAGTTTATACTTCAAAACTAAAATATCATTTTCATTTCAAAAACAAATCAATACGATATCATTTCCATTTCAAATATATTCACTTCCAAAATCATAGTACTTTCAAAGATATAATACTTTTGGAACTAAAACAATTTGAAATAATAATACTTTGGAAATCATAATACTTTGAAATTCATAACTTTGGAAATCATAACCCTTTGAAATCATAACATTTTGGAATCCATAACACTTTCCTCTTAAACAGTTTAGATATTAAAATTATATATATAATAAAATAGTTTATAAAATAAAAATAGTTTATATAAAATAGTTATAAGTTAAAATAGTTTATAATAAAATAATTTATATAGAAAATGGTTTACATTAAAATAGTTTATATTAAAATAATTTATAAAGTAAAATATAAATAGTTTTAGATATAGTTTTAAAATACTTTATATAAAAATAGCTTCCTCAAATTCCACAAATTGATTCAAAATCAACTCAAATTCCAAATTTCAATTTTAATCAAATTTCAAATCATCAATTTCAATTCGATTTAGTTTCTAAATAAACCATTTCAAATTATCGATTTCAAATACATATTTGAACCATAAAACAAGCCTTTTCAATTTCAATATATTTCAAAGCTTTAAATATTTAACATTTCAAAACTAAATTCGATAATTTCATATATATATATATCAAATTCACTTTACTATTATTTAGTTTTGAAATATTCACTCAATAAATCCAATATCATTTAAAACAAACCCCAAACTACAATAAACTAAATATTTCCTTCAATTTATTTAAACTTGAAATATTCATTTAAATCACTTTTAATCAAATACAAGTTATAAAATCATAGCTTCAAAATTTCAAATTTTATAAATTTCAAATCAAACTTATTTAAGTAAAATTCTTAAATAAATATAATTTCAAACCAATTTCAAATCATTATAAACTCTATATAGATATTAAATAAATACTTAAACATATTATTTATCAAATTTATTAAATCAACTTTAATAAATCTTTAAAATCAATATTGATTGAAACCATTTTTTTTTTCAAAACCATAGAAATCATTTCCAAAATATTTATATATAGACCAATGGTGTCTGTATATAATTGTTTATCCTATGGTCAAGTGATACGGATATTTATCATTTCAATCCGCAATTTAAATATATACGGGTATATATCATTTCAACCCGCAATACCAAATTCAATTCAATGAAAATCGCTTGGGTTTATCATTTCAACCCATAACGATTTGCTCCTATTCTACAGATCGTTCGGGTATGTATCATTTCAACCCATAGTGAATTCCATACTAACATGGAACTTGCAGAGTGATAACAAAAATGATAATAATATAACAACAGTAACAGGCATATATCATCAGTGATAAATAACAGATAATGATGTCAGATGTCACAGGTGAACAAATACAGATAATGACAAATATATATAGTAATGTAAAATCTAACAGCAACATATTTCAATTGTCGTTTCAATCGAAATCAAATTTAATAAATATAAGAACATTAATCGTGAGTGATTGCTCACCTTTCGAGGCTAGAGATGAACGAGAATGAGATGAGTTACGAATCCGAGCACTTATTCCAAAACAAAGAAAGATTTACACGAATTGGACGAGCAAAGCTGATAATCAAGAAATAGACGAAATCAAATCAGAATTGGGTCGATGAAGATAAATGGGTATAGGTGAACGTATATATCTACATCTAAATCGTATTTTTAGTTTTAAACATATATTAAATTAAATGTATATATATATATATATGGTTTTTCAAATATCAAAAGTTTAAATTAAGACCCATATATAAAAAAAATCAAATATATATACAATATATATTTTGAAATTCAAACATATAATTTATATCTATATACACGTCAAAAATTTAAGTAGCCATATATGCATACAGTTCACAATTTATAGTTAATAAGCAATTATTCTATGCAGATTAAAATATATTTATGCAGATCATAAGACAAACAAAAAGATGAACAAATTAACCCAAATGTACTCAAACAAAATAGGTGTAGATCATATATCCAAATATCTTTGCAACTTATGACTTAATATATAATATATACACATTTAAATAAATCTACACTTGGATGAGTTACAGTATATATATTTGTAAATATGCAGTAAAAGCTACAGACAGTTTGAACCACAAAATGATATAAGTATATATAAACATATACTATATATCCCTATTCAAAACTCTACCACATTTTAAAATCAACTCTTAACCAATATGCCGACCGACAGATATGTGCAGACAATATACTCACAAACCATCATATAATATAACTAATATTTTATAAAACTAATATAAGTTTATACAGCCCAAACAGCTATATATATAGATGGCAAAATCATTATACGAAATCAATTTACATAAACGTACCATATTAAGTTATAGACCATTTAAATCCTTGTATAGTACTACACCACATACTTATACTACTGTATCAAATAAATCACAGCAGCTTTTATATATATAAACCGATCTCACGTTATATATCTCGAACTGTTCTTCAGCTATTAAAACAAAATATTATATAAATCAACTTTTCATATAGCTTTTTATATATATAGACAGATCTTACAATATATATTATAACTCGGCCTACATATATAAATATGTATAGATATATATATATTGTTTTATAAACTAACATAAAAATATATATATTAGTATATACGCATGCAATCAACCTCTATATATAAACATCAAATGCTATATATACAAAATCAGTATATATATAATATACTCCTAACTAAATATATATATATATACGAACAGCATTAACAATATAAATTGATTTATATAAACTATTATATATTAATATATATATACACCTATAATTTCAACAGAGGAGGAAGGAAACTGATCTGGACGTGATTGGGAGGTGCTGAGCTTTTAGCCTAGCATGGCGGAGGAACGACTGCCGAGGTGGAGTAGCTTGCTGCTGTGATCTCGGCCAGGCGAGATGGTGATGCGGGAGGAAGGTTGGTGGCTCGGGGAGAGGGGCATGGCGTAGGCATGGGAAGAGGGGAGGCTCGGCTAGGTGATGAGGCAGTGGTAGGGGCTGACGTGGTACATCGGGCTCACGTGATGAATGGAGTGGTGGGAGGTGGTTTCGAGCCAGAAGAAATGGCGAAGAGATGGGTTGCATCGGTCCAATGTCACAGGCAAAGGAGAAGATACAAATGCTTTTTTTTCTCTTATATAGAACTTGGTCGAAAAGGGAAGAGATGGCAGGCACGAACGAACAAGTATACAAAAAAATGAAAAGTGAAGACAAAGGAACGGGTTTGAAGATGAAATAGTGGAAAAGAAAATAAAAAGCTAAAATAAATATAACGTCAGCTCAAATTAAAGGAGAGGTCACAGATCATTTTGAACGAACCAAAAACAAAATCAAAGCTAGAGAAAAGCAAAAGTCATCAATCAAACAGCTGGATCAAGTTATAAAGCTCATCAATTCACGTGGGTAACTCAAAGGACAAAAGCTAACAAAAGATTATAAAACTGGTACCGGTGCAGTTACCGACGTTTACAGATTCCGTCGCATACCAGACTTCAAAACACAGAGTTGGATATACCGCAGAGATAAGCACGACGAGACGATCAAAACGGTCTACAGATATCAACGATACGATTATCCGTTCAAAAGTCGATACAGATACTGATATACGTTGTTATCCCGTACGGAAAAATCCAAACGGAGCTAGAAACGTCCGAATTTCGCGAAACGGATTTCGCAGTCTTATTCAGAGTGTTCCAAATAAATTTTCTCATGTTGACATATTAAGTTTCGGAACACTTTTAAATTCATCAATTTTAACTGATATAAATTGAAATAAAATTACACTAGAAAATAAGCTTCTAAATTATCTGACGAAAATTCACCAGTTGCGATGTTAAAACAGACGCATTTCAAATATCAAATTTAAATTTCAAAATTTTATTGTTTAAAATTTCACAAATTTCAATTAAATATATTAAATAAACAAATAAAAATTATTTAAAATTTACGGATCGTTACACTCTCCCCCACTCAAAACTTTTCATCCCCGAAAAGGAACGAGGTAGGAGAATAGAAACAACCAGAAAGAAAAACATATTTGAAATACAAAATAACAATTAATTTAAACCATATAAATTCCAATTTAAATTAATTGATATTCAATAATTGATTTAATCCATTTGATTTCACTAAAATCAATCTTAACTATTTCTAAATTCATTATCTTATTATCCAATTATCTTCAATTTACAATTTCTAAAACCATATATTTGAATAGTCTTTTATTATAATCATATTTTTTCAACAAATTTAATTCTTCTTCATTCCAAATTATTGTTAAATTTATTCTACTTAATATATCTTATATATGTGATAAGATATATTAAGTATATTTACACTTATTATAACGACTCAAGTTTATTTACAAATTCCTTTAATATCCTTTTATATTGTATAATATTCAATTACTTAGTTAACTTCTGAATAATTTAGGTAAGTTATATATAGAATGCAATTGAGTATTATACAAATAAAATTTTACAATTCAGTTATTTCAAGTTTAAATATTTATACAAAATTTTGGCTTTATTTAAAATCATCCTTTAACAAAATTTTAAGAATTAAATTTCCGATTCACTTCAAACCATTTAAAGATAAATATATACCATATATATCAAATCAAATTTATCAATATATACCTATATATATTATAAATCAAGTCATATTTAAGAAATTCAAATCAATTTAATTCCCAAAACAAAAGTGTAGCTAAGCTACGAATTGATCTCTCCATTTCGAAACCCGAAAATGAATGCCGATGATGCGGCCGTCATCACCGAAATTATTTTCCAGCGATAAAAGAGAAGAGCACTGATTTAAACATTTACAAATTCTTTGGAAACAAATTTCTATTTGAAAATACTTTAAATAATATGCATTTTAAAACTTTAAAATAAGTTTGAAATTTTCAGAAATTAAATTCTCAAATTCTTGGTTTAAATTCATTTAAATTTCCCAATTAATTTATAACCATGTTTGATAGTTCAATTATTTATATATGAAACAAAAGCCAATGGTTACAAGCTATATATAAAATCAAATATTATACCTTAACATCCAATTCAATTAACTATCAAAATTCAGAAAATTATACTTATATATATATAATATAATTATACAAAATTTATTTCATTTACTAAGTTTGAAAACAATATGGTGCCAGTTTGCTCTGTTCAAGTGTTTTGGAGATCCTATCGATAGCGTTGATCAGACGAATAGATCGGAAACCCAAATCAACGTCAACAACTCAAACAACACAATGTATATTAAAACTTTTAAATATTAGTTTACAAAAATACACTTCAAGAATGATTTGAAGATAAATTGGAAACAAAAGACAAGATGACTAAATAACAGAATAAGGGAATGAATAAGCTTATATAAATCACTGGCAACCTTAACCGGGTCGACAATGACTTCAAGAATAAGATCGATGTAGGGTACTGGGACAAACCTACATCCGATCTCAAGAGATAGAATTCGGGATAACAAGAGATAGATAGCATTGTAAACTGAGGATACAGAAATCTTCGCTGAATCAATGCTAATTGTAAAGGAGTTTCACCCCTTTACATATCATTCGAAGATTGGCGAGACCGCCAATTTATTATAAAGATCATTTGAAGTGGAGTTATGGGGTACTCCAGAATCAAAAGAAGACAAATAGGGAGAGACAGGAATGGGTTTGGAACCGCAGGGAACGTTCCGAAATTCAAAAGAAGTCGAGTCAAAAAGGGAGAGATTCAAGCTCGAACGAAAGTGATTCTGTAAATAAATTTACCATATATGCTAAGTTTTGCCTAGAGCTAAAGCTCTAATACCAACATGTAATGACCTGAAATTTTCAACCATTCGCATCCATACATGTCAGATTTTGAATTGCTCAAAATATCAAATTGTTAATTTAAATTTGGCAAAACTCAGCATGTACAGTAGATAAAATAATCACAGACACAGAGTAATATAACAATAATGCGGCGGAAATAAAAGAATAGTAGTTCATGAAGCTACTATATATATATATAACAGAGTTAAACAAGGTACAACAGAAGTTACGAATACATAGATGTCTCAATACAATAATCAAATACAAGATCTGAAAACATCACTGGAATCAACTGAACAACTGAAAGCAGGATAGGTAGCTGGATCTCCAAGCGAAGCTCCAACTCCAAAGGTGAGTCGAATACTGTATCACTCAGTCTGACCCGAGCGTAAAGAAAAACACAAAACACTTGAGTTAGGATTAACATTCTTATATCAATAAATCCAACTCAAGTGAAATATCAACTGAAATACAAGTAACTTAAAGAATACTTGGGATAACCATCCTCTAAGGATCCGTTAAACTATCTACTATGTTGTAATATACACTATTATAATAATGTCTAATAGTAAAATAAACTTACTTTTAAATAGCGTTAAGGAGTACCCATATCCCCCTTAACACATAATAGTCCCAGTAGTCTATCCAGTATTAGCGTATCCCCAGATCAGGAGCTACCCTAAATACTCCACAGGCTACGGCACAAAACCAAACTCGTAGTAAAGCTCGATATGGTAGGTGACACGGCACAACTAGGCAATGCCAGGGTAGATATACCAATTACGCATCCGGACTGGTGGTAACGCATAGCAGCCACTACCATCCACCTCGGAACACACTCCCAAATCAAAATCGAAGGGTGGCCACCAAATCAATCACAAAGTAATAGAATTGTATCGAAGAAATGCGTTCGATCAGAGGTGCTACCTCATTGGCCCGTCAATCGCTCCTGTTTTAGCCACCTTATGCCAACTGACGGGAGTCGGGTCCACGTATATACCTCAATAGGAATCGTCGCCAGCATCCTACTTCATGTTGGAATCTCCACCGCGTACATAGTTGTTAAAGTGGTTTTCGGTATCGACAGAGAGTATGCCCATATCCGATCCCCGTATCTTTAACAACCAATCGTTATTATAACACTGCGGTCATTTCAAAATAGTTTATACTTCAAAACTAAAATATCATTTTCATTTCAAAAACAAATCAATACGATATCATTTCCATTTCAAATATATTCACTTCCAAAATCATAGTGTAACGACCCGTATTTTACGGATCGAAACATCGTAAAATAATTAACAATTGGTTGCATTGTTGATAAGTCGTTCAGAATTTTTCTAAGTCCTAAGTCGGTTTGGACGAGTTAAGAGATAAAAGTCTGGGTCGAGTTGCCGACTTAAGGTTTTGACCGAGTTAAGAAATAGGTCGTATTGTCTTAAGTCGTATGGTGGTTTAGGTCGTGGGTTAGTTAGAGCGACCTATAGAATTATGCGACCTAAGTTTTGGTTAAGTGTTAGGTCGGCTGGGAGAGTTAGCGACCTAGTGATTCCGGGTTAGCGACTTAGTGATTAAGTTGTTAGGTCGGGTGGGACGACCTATAGAAGTTAGCGACCTATAGGAGTTAGCGATCTATAGGAGGTGAGCGACCTACAGTTGTTAGCGACCTAAGAGTTAAGCAGAATAGGGGTCGGCTGGTTAGCGTAGTTAGGTCGTTAGACGACCTAAGGTGTTAGGTCGCGTATGTGTTAGGTCGCGTGAGTAGTTTTGAAGTGTGGGTTGTTAACTCGTAAGCGACTTAAGGAGAATAGCTAAGCGTTAGGTCGCATCCCAGTTGTTCGCGACTTACGTTAGGTCGCGAGGAAACTTAAGTGTTAGGTCGCGTGATTTCTAAGTCGTAAGTCGCGCACTTGTTAAGTCGTAGGTCGCGCGAGTTGCTAGGTCGCTGGGTTTTGGCTTAGTGTTAGGTCGTAGCCTATGTTTTAAGTCGCGAGCGACCTAGGAGATTAGTTGTTAAGTCGTAGGATGCGCGCATATGCTAAGCCGTTAGGTCGGCAATAGTTAAGTCGAGCGCATTAGGTCGTAGGTCGTTGGCAGATTAAGTCGCAGATGCGCATTTGTTTTAAGTCGTAATATTTGTTAGGTCGTAGGAGTGTTAAGCAGTTAAGTCGTCTGGCTTTGTTTAGGTCGAAGATGTTGCTAGGTCGTAGGTCGTGGACGACCTAACTCCGAGCGACCTAAGGGAATTTATACTATAAATAGAGGGGGTTGTTCTCACTTTTTGGGATCCGGATTTTGAAGCGACGAAGTGCTGCCATTTTGAGAGCTCGACTTCTACACTTCTTCACTTCTTTTCTCCACTCTAATCTAGTGCTTCCTTTCATCCAAATCGAAGATCAAGATCGAAGATCCAAGAGCTAAAGTTGAAGATCTTCATCCTTTGAAGTGAGAATTCTTCGTTTGAAGCGAATTCGTGATAGATCAAGCTTGATCCTTTGCTGTCCAGATCTGAAGCGTGTTGATTTGGGGTTGTTTAGGTGATTTGGTGAGTGGTGATTATCTCTCACACGGATCCAAAGGAGTATATCGGATTGTTGGCTCGATTTGGTGTTAAAATAGTGATTTCCATGCATTTTCTTCATCCTAAGTGTAGATCCATTGTTCATGATGATTTGACAACCATTTTATCACATGTTAACCTATGCAAGTTCATTCATCAAGTTTGTAGAGATATTGTTCATGTTTTCATGCTTGTTGGACTTTCAACTCTTTAATTACGAAAATGCCATTATTGTTATAATTGTCTACTTAGATCATATTTGAATGCTTGATTGCTTGGATTAATGTTTGATTTGGTTGATTGTTATGAATTAGATGATTGATGGTTTGATTTAGACCGAAGATGATTCAAAAGCTAGGAGAAAGGCTCTTGAATTGGGTAAGCTGCTCGTGGCATATGTAGCGGGATGATTAAGCTCTTATGCGTAGATTTGATGATGTGATGTTGAGATGAGGCTTTGCGAGGATGTGATGAAGCGAGGCAATCATGTGATGAAGACTTGGTCTAATCCAGACGGGATCATTCCAAGCATGTTGATAACTCGGTGATATGATTCGAGTTGAGGATAATGAATGGATATGAGAATAGTCGTCGAGGAGGATGACTAGGAGGCTTGGATAGCATCGTTGTTGAAGGTTCTAGCATGCTCTAAGCAAGAGTACGTTTGGGCAGATTCGATAGTCCCAACGGCCAACAGTTGATGGTCGAGTACTCTGGGCAGATTCGATAGTCCTAGGCACGGGCTGCGACGACGTGCGGGAGTTATGTCTAGAACCGGGGTTTCCATTAGCCCTTAACGGACGGCTGAAAGAATGTGCCGGTCATTCAATTAACGGTGATATCGAAGCAGTGATAACAGTGATAGCCAGAGTCATGGATGTTTGGTTGTATCGTCGTTCGGACTCAAGAGCGGTATTTTCTGGGTGCTTATCTTATTTAGGCCTTGGTACTTGGAAAACATCGCCCTTGACTCGAATGATTATTACTTTACTTTAAATGGTATGCTCTGCTATGTTGCTTCTGCTTAGTGTGTGTCTGGGGGCTATCACTGTAGAAAGAGGTGGAGTGGGAGAGTTGTATTCATATTCCTTTTCCTTTATGCTCTTTTGGTATGTTGTTAGTTAATTTACTGCTCACTAAGACTGTTGTCTGACTCAAGGCTTTATGTTTTAATTCTTATTGCCTTGGGCTGTTCGTCCATTTTTGGGACGGGCAGACTAGGTAGCAGGTGACAGGTGCTGTTCTCTTCTCACGATGCTGATATCGAAGACGAGCTGGAGGGTTGCATATTATCTTCTTATTATATGTACTGGATGTTCCGCTGTTTTGTATTCTCCGAGTGTTATGTAGTGAGGCTTGATGTATTGGCTATTTGGATGCTTGTATTCAACTATTATGAAGTTTTATATGATGGCATTTTATTCTGTAAAACTTCACTATATATATGTTCTATTGTATTTTGTCCATGCGCTGTGAGTAATACGATAGATTCTGTTGTTTTAATCTACCCTGACAATCGTCCATGGTCTCCTGGCACACTTTACAGCGCACTATCTCTAGATTTCGTGCGGGGGTCATGGGCGGTCGTCACATTTGGTATCAGAGCATTGGTTAATCGATTTTACCCAACGCTCACTGACGTAACTACGTATGAGAGACGTAATTGTATTTTGATGGATGAATACTATATATAATATAGTAGCTTAGTAGAATTGAGTCCTTTATGCAGTTGTTTCTCTAGATGTTCTAATCATTCCTTTTTATAGATATTGAGAATGAGTCGAAGAGGGAGACCAGCTGCTAGGGAAGGCCGTGCTACAGAGGGGGCTGCTGATTATGCAGCCATGATCGAAGCTATGATGACTTCGATCATGAGAAGGATACCAGTTCCGGGGGCGGCAGTTGATGTTGGAGTTCAGGTTCAGACTCCGAAACCAGTGGATTTTGCTAAGTTGTGCAAGGACTATACTGCTCTTGGAGGGAAGGTTTTCTTGGGAACAGAATCAACTATTGAGGTCCAGAGGTGGATGGATGCTTGTAGAAGGATCTTTGGTGATTTGGGAATTGAGGATGCAACTAAGAGAAAGTTGGCATCAAGGCAGCTTCAAGGGAGAGCCTCTGATTGGTGGAATTCTATTACCATCACTACTCCGGAGGAAGAGATTACTTGGGAGCAATTCCAAGTTAGGTTTGAAGCTAAGTTCATTTCTACAGCTCAGAAGTCTGTTCTGTTCAAGAAGTTTGTGGAGCTCAAGCAAGGAGGGAGATCAGTTCTTGAGTATGTTTCTGAGTTTGAAGCTTTGTCCAAGTATGCCCAGACATATATTGAGTCTGCATACCAGAAGAATGAGAAGTTTGTGACAGGCTTGGACAGTTATCTTGGGAGACAGTTGGTGGATCATTTGGACGATTCATTTGAGAAGCTTGTGGAGAAAGCTCTTAGGCATGAGAGTCTGTTTCCTAAGGAAGGATCTGTTGTTGCTGTGACCAGGGAAGAGTCTAAACCCCAGCAGGGTGGAAACAAGAAGAGGAAGCAGCAGCAGCAGAAGGGTAAGGATGGCCAGAAGAAGCCGAAAGGCGAGGTGACTTGCTACAACTGTCAGCAGAAAGGCCATCTCTCCAGGGATTGCAAGAATCCAAAAGCGCCGGCGAAGTGCCACAACTGTGACAAGCCGGGGCATTTCAGGAAGAATTGTCCAGAACCGAGGAGGGACAAGCAGATTGTGCAAGCTTATGATTTGGGAGCTGTTCCGTCGTCTTCGAAAGCTCCTACTGCTGAAGAGAAAGGAAAGAGTATGGTTGTTCAAGGTACTCTTTTCCTATGTGGTGTTCCAGTTAGAGTTTTGTTTGATACTGGAGCGTCGCATTCGTTTGTTTGTAATGAACTCGTAGGCCGGTTAGATTTGAAGCCGGATATTGTTGATAGGCCATTGGTTGTGACTAATCCAGTTGGGGGTTCGTCTTGTTTGTGTATGTTATGCCGTGGTCTAGTTGTATCGAGTCATGGTTGCTCTTTTGTTTGTGATTGCTTTGTTCTGAACTTTGCGGGGTTCGGAATTATTTTGGGTATGGACTGGCTTAGGAAGTATGCGACAAAGGTTGATTGCGAGAGGTTGGAAGTGACAGTCGAGAATGTGGAGGGGCGAAAGGTTGTAATACGATGTAAGCATGAAGAAGGCGTCTTCATGAGCTTCATGTATTCGCTGGTTGTTCCATGGGATGGACTGTCATCGGTGCCAATCGCTAATGGATTCGAAGATGTCTTTGACGAAGTCAAAGGGTTGCCGCCGCATAGAGAGATCGAGTTTCGTATAGATCTAGTTGAAGGAGCCAGACCTGTTGTGATGCCTCTTAGGCGGATGGCGCCTAGGGAACAGCAGGAGTTGAGGGTGCAAGTTGATGATCTTTTGCAGAAAGGATTCATTCGGCGTAGTGTGTCCGAGTGGGGTGCACCAGTTGTGTTTGCAACCAAGGCAGATGGGTCATTGAGATTGTGTGTGGATTATCGTGAGCTGAATAAGGTGACAAAGAAGAACAAGTATCCATTGCCGAGAATAGATGATTTGTTTGATCAGCTTCACGGGGCTAAGGTGTTTTCTCAGATGGATTTGGCAACGGGATTTCACCAGTTGAGAGTGGCTAAGGATGGTGTGCTGAAGACTGCTTTTCGGACACCATCCGGTTTCTTTGAGTGGCTGGTAATGCCATTTGGATTGACTAATGCGCCAGCATATTTTGTGGATCTTATGAATAGAGTGTTCAGAGATCAGTTGAACAAGTTCGTACTTGTGTTCGTGGATGATATTCTGATTTATTCCAGAACGGAAGAGGAGCACAAGACGCACTTGCGTATTGTTTTGGAAATCTTGCGAAAACATCACCTGAAGGCTAAGTTTTCGAAGTGTCACTTCTGGAAGAGTGAAGTGAGGTTCTTAGGCCATGTGATTTCTGGAAATGGGATAGCGGTTGATCCCGCTAAGGTGGCAGCAATCCAGGATTGGGTTAGACCTAAGAATGCATCTGATGTGAGAAGTTTTCTTGGATTAGCAGGATATTATCGACGGTTTATCAAAGACTTCTCCAAGGTAGCTGCACCGTTAACAGGATTGACAAAAAAGAACCAAGTGTTTAGTTGGGATGCTAAGTGTGAGCAAGCTTTCGGAATCCTGAAAGAGAGATTGACGAGTGCTCCTGTTTTGACTATTCCAAGTGGGAATGATGAGATGGTGGTTTACACCGACGCATGTGGTACTGGACTTGGAGCAGTGCTAATGCAGAAGGATAAAGTTGTTGCGTATGCAAGTCGACAACTGAAGCCGCATGAAAGGAATTATCCGACTCATGATTTGGAGTTGGCGGCGATTGTATTTGCTCTAAAGATGTGGAGACATTATCTATTGGGAGTTCGATTCGAGTTGTTTACGGATCACAAGTCATTGAAGTATCTTTTCTCCCAAAAGGATTTGAATCTTCGGCAGCAACGTTGGCTAGAGTTTTTAGCATCATATGATTTTGGTATAGCTTATACTCCGGGAAAAGGTAACGCAGTGGCAGATGCGTTAAGTCGAAGACATGCAGGATTGGGAGCCATGTTTTCAGAATGGAAGAGTCTCGAGTATTTAGCTGGATTTGACTTCAGGCCTAGATGTGAATTGGAACCTGAGATGTTGGCAAACTTATCGATAAGACCTTCTCTTGTGGAAAGGATTGGCGAGGGCCAAAAGCGAGATGATAAGCTTGTCAAGATTATCCATGATTTGGAATCTGGATTGGATCCAGAAAAGGATAAAGGATTCGAGGTCGATCGAGAGGGTTGGCTTCGGAAGCAAGGACGACTAGTTGTTCCCGATATAGATGAATTGAGGAGTGAAGTTCTGAAGGAAAGTCATCACTCGAAGCTGACAATTCATCCAGGTGGAAATAAGATGTATCGGGATATGAAGAGAACTTACTACTGGGAAGGTATGAAGAAGGATGTTGGAAATTTTATTTCCAAGTGCATGAACTGCCAGTTGGTAAAAGCCAAACAGAAGAAGCCAAGTGGATTACTACAGCCATTAGAAGTTCCTACATGGAAGTGGGAGCAGGTATCGATGGATTTTATTGATGGATTGCCTAGAACCAGAACGGGAAATGAAGGGATTTGGGTCATTGTAGATCGTCTGACTAAGAGTGCACGATTTATTCCTGTTCGATCGACTAGGACTGCATCAAAGTTGGCTGAGTTGTATGTTAAGTGGATAGTTCGATTCCATGGTATTCCGAAGAGTATAGTGAGCGATCGAGACCCATTGTTCACTAGTGGATTTTGGAAGAGCTTCCAGGAAGTTTTGGGAACCGAGTTGTGTTTGAGTATAGCTTATCACCCTCAAACAGATGGTCAGACCGAGAGAGTCAACCGAGTTTTGGAAGATCTTCTTAGAGCATGTGTTTTGGACTTCGGAGGATCATGGGAAGATCACCTTCATTTGGTAGAGTTTTCGTACAACAACAGTTACCAGTCAAGCATTGGTATGGCACCGTATGAGGCATTGTATGGAAGACCGTGTAACTCTCCAACATGTTGGTTGGAAACTGGAGAAAAGCTGATGCTTGGGCCAGAGATGATTCGACAGACTTCAGATTGTATAGAGATCATTTGGCAACGAATGAAGGCAGCCCAAGACCGTCAGAAAAGTTATGCCGATAGGCGTCGAAAGGATTTGGAATTCGACGTTGGTGATATGGTTTTTGTGAAGATTTCTCCACTAAAGAATGTTATTCGATTCGGGAAGAAAGGAAAATTGACTCCGAGATTTGTTGGACCATTCCCGATTATCGAGCGAATTGGAAAGCTCGCCTATAGATTGGAGTTACCGGAGAAGATGTCGGGTGTGCACAATGTTTTTCACGTATCATATCTACGGAAGTATGTGCACGACTTGAGTACGGTGGTTTCTACTGATAGCTGTGAAGATTTTGAAGTTTATCCAGTTGGTAGAAGACCTCGTAAGCCGCTTCGTGTTGTTGAAACCGACACGAAACAGCTTAGGAGAAAGGTAGTTAAGTTGCTCAAGATATAATGGAGTGATGATGATAACGACTGTACGTGGGAGGTGGAAGAGAGGATGAAGGCAGCTCATCCTGAACTCTTCAAGGTATGGCCCTAAGGTGTCGTCTCATCTCGCGATATTGTAACTTGTTCTAAGTCTTAGAATTCTGTCCGCTAAGTTAGAATTGGATGCATGGTTTGTTGATTGCTATGGATGGTAGGCGTACAGAATAGCCTTTGATTGCTTTGTTTGCTTGGAATTTCGGGGGCGAAATTCCTAAGGGGGAGAGAATGTAACGACCCGTATTTTACGGATCGAAACATCGTAAAATAATTAACAATTGGTTGCATTGTTGATAAGTCATTCAGAATTTTTCTAAGTCCTAAGTCGGTTTGGACGAGTTAAGAGATAAAAGTCTGGGTCGAGTTGCCGACTTAAGGTTTTGACCGAGTTAAGAAATAGGTCGTATTTCTTAAGTCATATGGTGGTTTAGGTCGTGGGTTAGTTAGAGCGACCTATAGAATTATGTGACCTAAGTTTTGGTTAAGTGTTAGGTCGGCTGGGAGAGTTAGCGACCTAGTGATTCCGGGTTAGCGACTTAGTGATTAAGTTGTTAGGTCGGGTAGGACGACCTATAGGAGTTAGCGATCTATAGGAGGTGAGCGACCTACCGTTGTTAGCGACCAAAGAGTTAAGCAGAATAGGGGTTGGCTGGTTAGTGTAGTTAGGTCGTTAGACGACCTAAGGTGTTAGGTCGCGTATGTGTTAGGTCGCGTGAGTAGTTTTGAAGTGTGGGTTGTTAACTCGTAAGCGACTTAAGGAGAATAGCTAAATGTTAGGTCGCATCCCAGTTGTTCGCGACTTACGTTAGGTCGCGAGGAAACTTAAGTGTTAGGTCGCGTGATTTCTAAGTCGTAAGTCGCGCACTTGTTAAGTCGTAGGTCGCGCGAGTTGCTAGGTCGCTGGGTTTTGGCTTAGTGTTAGGTCGTAGCCTATGTTTTAAGTCGCGAGCGACCTAGGAGATTAGTTGTTAAGTCGTAGGATGCGCGCATATGCTAAGCCGTTAGGTCGGCAATAGTTAAGTCGAGCGCATTAGGTCGTAGGTCGTTGGCAGATTAAGTCGCAGATGCGCATTTGTTTTAAGTCGTAATATTTGTTAGGTCGTAGGAGTGTTAAGCAGTTAAGTCGTCTGGCTTTGGTTAGGTCGAAGATGTTGCTAGGTCGTAGGTCGTGGACGACCTAACTCCGAGCGACCTAAGGGAATTTCTACTATAAATAGAGGGGGTTGTTCTCACTTTTTGGGATCCGGATTTTGAAGCGACGAAGTGCTGCCATTTTGAGAGCTCGACTTCTACACTTCTTCACTTCTTTTCTCCACTCTAATCTAGTGCTTCCTTTCATCCAAATCGAAGATCAAGGTCGAAGATCCAAGAGCTAAAGTTGAAGATCTTCATCCTTTGAAGTGAGAATTCTTCGTTTGAAGCGAATTCGTGATAGATCAAGCTTGATCCTTTGCTGTCCAGATCTGAAGCGTGTTGATTTGGGGTTGTTTAGGTGATTTGGTGAGTGGTGATTATCTCTCACACGGATCCAAAGGAGTATATCGGATTGTTGGCTCGATTTGGTGTTAAAATAGTGATTTCCATGCATTTTCTTCATCCTAAGTGTAGATCCATGTAGATCCATTGTTCATGATGATTTGACAACCATTTTATCACATGTTAACCTATGCAAGTTCATTCATCAAGTTTGTAGAGATATTGTTCATGTTTTCATGCTTGTTGGACTTTCAACTCTTTAATTACGAAAATGCCATTATTGTTATAATTGTCTACTTAGATCATATTTGAATGCTTGATTGCTTGGATTAATGTTTGATTTGGTTGATTGTTATGAATTAGATGATTGATGGTTTGATTTAGACCGAAGATGATTCAAAAGCTAGGAGAAAGGCTCTTGAATTGGGTAAGCTGCTCGTGGCATATGTAGCGGGATGATTAAGCTCTTATGCGTAGATTTGATGATGTGATGTTGAGATGAGGCTTTGCGAGGATGTGATGAAGCGAGGCAATCATGTGATGAAGACTTGGTCTAATCCAGACGGGATCATTCCAAGCATGTTGATAACTCGGTGATATGATTCGAGTTGAGGATAATGAATGGATATGAGAATAGTCGTCGAGGAGGATGACTAGGAGGCTTGGATAGCATCGTTGTTGAAGGTTCTAGCATGCTCTAAGCAAGAGTACGTTTGGGCAGATTTGATAGTCCCAACGGCCAACAGTTGATGGTCGAGTACTCTGGGCAGATTCGATAGTCCTAGGCACGGGCTGCGACGACGTGCGGGAGTTATGTCTAGAACCGGGGTTTCCATTAGCCCTTGACGGACGGCTGAAAGAATGTGCCGGTCATTCAATTAACGGTGATATCGAAGCAGTGATAACAGTGATAGCCAGAGTCATGGATGTTTGGTTGTATCGTCGTTCGGACTCAAGAGCGGTATTTTCTGGGTGCTTATCTGATTTAGGCCTTGGTACTTGGAAAACATCGCTCTTGACTCGAATGATTATTACTTTACTTTAAATGGTATGCTCTGCTATGTTGCTTCTGCTTAGTGTGTGTCTGGGGGCTATCACTGTAGAAAGAGGTGGAGTGGGAGAGTTGTATTCCTATTCCTTTTCCTTTATGCTCTTTTGGTATGTTGTTAGTTAATTTACTGCTCACTAAGACTGTTGTCTGACTCAAGGCTTTATGTTTTAATTCTTATTGCCTTGGGCTGTTCGTCCATTTTTGGGACGGGCAGACTAGGTAGCAGGTGACAGGTGCTGTTCTCTTCTCACGATGCTGATATCGAAGACGAGCTGGAGGGTTGCATATTATCTTCTTAATATATGTACTGGATGTTCCGCTGTTTTGTATTCTCTGAGTGTTATGTAGTGAGGCTTGATGTATTGGCTATTTGGATGCTTGTATTCAACTATTATGAAGTTTTATATGATGGCATTTTATTCTGTAAAGCTTCACTATATATATGTTCTATTGTATTTTGTCCATGCGCTGTGAGTAATACGATAGATTCTGTTGTTTTAATCTACCCTGACAATCGTCCATGGTCGCCTGGCACACTTTACAGCGCACTATCTCTAGATTCCATGCGGGGTCATGGGCGGTCGTCACACATAGTACTTTCAAAGATATAATACTTTTGGAACTAAAACAATTTGAAATAATAATACTTTGGAAATCATAATACTTTGAAATTCATAACTTTGGAAATCATAACCCTTTGAAATCATAACATTTTGGAATCCATAACACTTTCCTCTTAAACAGTTTAGATATTAAAATTATATATATAATAAAATAGTTTATAAAATAAAAATAGTTTATATAAAATAGTTATAAGTTAAAATAGTTTATAATAAAATAATTTATATAGAAAATGGTTTACATTAAAATAGTTTATATTAAAATAATTTATAAAGTAAAATATAAATAGTTTTAGATATAGTTTTAAAATACTTTATATAAAAATAGCTTCCTCAAATTCCACAAATTGATTCAAAATCAACTCAAATTCCAAATTTCTATTTTAATCAAATTTCAAATCATCAATTTCAATTCGATTTAGTTTCTAAATAAACCATTTCAAATTATCGATTTCAAATACATATTTGAACCATAAAACAAGCCATTTCAATTTCAATATATTTCAAAGCTTTAAATATTCAACATTTCAAAACTAAATTCGATAATTTCATATATATATATATCAAATTCACTTTACTATTATTTAGTTTTGAAATATTCACTCAATAAATCCAATATCATTTAAAACAAACCCCAAACTACAATAAACTAAATATTTCCTTCAATTTATTTAAACTTGAAATATTCATTTAAATCACTTTTAATCAAATACAAGTTATAAAATCATAGCTTCAAAATTTCAAATTTTATAAATTTCAAATCAAACTTATTTAAGTAAATTCTTAAATAAATATAATTTCAAACCAATTTCAAATCATTATAAACTCTATATAGATATTAAATTAATACTTAAACATATTATTTATCAACTTTATTAAATCAACTTTAATAAATCTTTAAAATCAATATTGATTGAAACCATATATTTCTTTTCAAAACCATAGGAATCATTTCCAAATATTTATATATAGACCAACGGTGTGTGTATATAATTTTCTATCCTATGGTCAAGTGATACAGATATTTATCATTTCAATCTGCAATTTAAATATATACGGGTATATACCATTTCAACCCGCAATCCCAAATTCAATTCAATGAAAATCGCTTAGGCTTGGGTTTATCATTTCAACCCATAACGATTTTCTCCTATTCTACAGATCGTTCGGGTATGTATCATTTCAACCCATAGTGAATTCTATACTAACAGGGAACTTGCAGAGTGATAACAGATATGATAATAATATAACAACAATAACCTGCATATATCATCAGTGATAAATAACAGATAATGGTTTCAAATGTCACAGGTGAACAGATACAGATAATGACATATATATATAGCAATGTAAAAATCTAACAGCAGCATATTTCAATTATCGTTTCAATCGAAATCAAATTTAATAAATATAAGAACATTAATCATGAGTGATTGCTCACCTTTCGAGGCTAGAGATGACCGAGAATGAGAAGAGTTACGAATCCAAGCACGAATTCCAAAACAAAGCAAGATTTACACGAATTGGACGAGCAAAGCTGATAATCAAGAAATAGACGAAATCAAATCAGAATTGGGTCGATGAAGATAAATGGGTATAGGTGAACGTATATATCTAAATCTAAATCGTATTTTTAGTTTTAAACATATATTAAATTGAATCTATACATATATATATATGGTTTTTCAAATATCAAAATTTTAAATTAAGACCCATATAAAAAAACCGAATATATATACAATATATATTTTTAAATTCAAACATATAATTTATATCTATATACACGTCAAAAATTTAAGTAGCCATATATGCATACAGTTCACAATTTATAGTTAATAAGAAATTATTCTATGCAGATTAAAATATATTTATGCAGATCATAAGACAAACAAAAAGATGAACAAATTAACCCAAATGTACTCAAACAAAATAGGTGTAGATCATATATCCAAATATCTTTGCAACTTATGACTTAATATATAATATATACACATTTAAATAAATCCACACTTGGATGAGTTACAATATATATATTTGTAAATATGCAGTAAAAGCTACAGACAGTTTGAATCACAAAATGATATAAGTATATATAAACATATACTATATATCCCTATTCAAAACTCTACCACATTTTAAAATCAACTCTTAACCAATATGCCGACCGACAGATATGTGCAGACAATATACTCACAAACCATCATATAATATAACTAATATTTTATAAAACTAATATAAGTTTATACGGCCCAAACAGCTATATATATATATGGCAAAATCATTATACAAAATCAATTTACATAAACGTACCATATTAAGTTATAGACCATTTAAATCCTTGTATAGTACTACACCACATACTTATACTACTGTATCAAATAAATCACAGCAGCTTTTATATATATAAACCGATCTCACGTTATATATCTCGAACTGTTCTTCAGCTATTAAAACAAAATATTATATAAATCAACTTTTCATATAGCTTTTTATATATATAGACAGATCTTGCAATATATATTATAACTTAGCCTACATATATAAATATGTATAGATATATACTGTTTTATAAACTAACATAAAAATATATATATTAGTATATACGCGTGCAATCAACCTCTATATATAAACATCAAATGCTATATATAAAAAATCAGTATATATATAATATACTCCTAACTAAATATATATATATATACGAACAGCATTAAAAATATAAATTGATTTATATAAACTATTATATATTAATATATATATATATATATACACCTATAATTTCAACAGAGGAGGAAGGAAACTGATCTGGACGTGACTGGGAGGTGCTGAGCTTTTAGCCTAGCATGGCGGAGGAACGACTGCCAAGGTGGAGTAGCTTGCTGCTGTGATCTTGGCCAGGCGAGGTGGTGATGCGGGAGGAAGGTTGGTGGCTCGGGGAGAGGGGCATGGCGTAGGCATGGGAAGAGGGGAGGCTCGGCCAGGTGATGGGGCAGTGGTAGGGGCTGACGTGGTACATTGGGCTCACGTGATGAATGGAGTGGTGGGAGGTGGTTTCGAGCAAGAAGAAATGGTGAAGAGATGGGTTGCATCGGTCCAATGTCACAGGCAAAGGAGAAGATACAAATGCTTTTTTTTCTCTTATATAGAACTTGGTCGAAAAGGGAAGAGATAGCAGGCACGAACGAACAAGTATACAAAAAAATGAAAAGTGAAGACAAAGGAACGGGTTTGAAGATGAATTAGTGGAAAAGAAAATAAAAGGCTAAAATAAATATAACGTCAGCTCAAATTAAAGGAGAGGTCACAGATCATTTTGAATGAACCAAAAACAAAATCAAAGCTAGAGAAAAGCAAATGTCATCAATCAAACAGCTGGATGAAGTTATAAAGCTCATCAATTCACGTGGGTAACTCAAAGGACAAAAGCTAACAAAAGATTATAAAACTAGTACCGGTACAGTTACCGACGTTTACAGATTCTGTCACATACCAGACTTCAAAACACAGAGTTGGATATACCACAGAGATCAGCACGACAAGATGATCAAAACGGCATACAGATATCAGGGATACGATTATCCGTTCAAAAGTCGATAGGATACTAATATACGTTGCTATCCCGTACGAAAAAATCCAAACGGAGCTAGAAACATCCGAATTTCTCGAAACGGATGTCGCAGTCTTATTCATAGTGTTCCAAATAAATTTTCTCATGTTGACATATTTAGGTTTCGGAACACTTTTAAATTCGTCAATTTTAACTGATATATATTGAAATAAAATTACACTAGAAAATATGCTTCCAAATTATCTGATGAAAATTTACCAGTTGCGATGTTAAAACATATGCATTCCAAATATCAAATTTAAATTTCAAAATTTTATTGTTTAAAATTTCACAAATTTCAATTAAATATATTAAATAAACAAATAAAAATTGTTTAAAATTTACGGGTCGTTACACATTCTATATCGAAGGAGACAAATTCTCTCTTGAGTGGTGTTTCACTTCAAGAGTCTTAGCACATATCCAATTATGGACATAACATGATCCATTTGTCGTGTGTTGATTATAATCAAAGTATATAAAATTTATAGTACTCTCAAGTTGAAAGACTACCACACATCGTTACATGAGATCTTACTTGACTTAAATACAATAACCTATAGATGAATCCCTGTTAGTCATTTTGTAGTAATTCCAAATGACTACAAGCATGTAACCAATTGGTGCCTCTAATAGTCATGAGTAAATCATTGTTCATCGTATGCATAACATTGCATATAGTAGTCTGACCAATGTATATATATTTCATTCTCGAAATACTAAATGACTAATAAGATTAGGGATAAGTGTTTAGAAGTACGATTTAATACTCTTGTTTATGACTCTACAAACTGCAATCGACTGCACTTTGTCTTATGGATTTTTATTCGTATGTTATAAATTATATAAATATATATTATTAAAATACGTAAAATAAAAATAAAAATTAAAAGCATATTTTTATTTCAAACAAGATTCGTTACAAGAGTTAAAAGACTATCAAGTTACATAATTGTCCCTATGCTACGAAGTGAGCTACTCGGCCTTACGAAGCTCTTCCCTTCTGACTCAACCAACTGTTTCTTTAACTCCTTCATCTTCCTTGGAGGCATTCTACTAGGGGGTCGACTAAATGGTTTAGCTCTCAGTAGCAACTCTGTACGAAATTCTACTGCTCTCGAGGTTGGTAACCCCAAGATCGATTCAAATACATCAGGAAATTCCCTTATTTCTCGTACCACATGGAGACCTTCCTCCTCCGAAACTAAAATGAACAAAACACCTTTGCATCCGGTTTTAAGTGCTTCTGAAACTACAAATTCTCTTTCACTTCGACTCGGGTGACTCAAGATTATTATCCTCTCGGTGTAGTATGTCCTAGCATTGTAGCGCTCCAACCAGTCCACTATTAAAATAACTTCAAAGTCGATGAAGTCAAATACGTAAGGATTGCACAAAAACTTGCACCTACCTAACTCAATCTCTAAGTTAGTGTATCTCAATCCGATAGTGGCATATCCCCCTATTGGATTTACTGCACATATGAAAATGACTAAATACATAACCTCTAACCCCAAATCTATTAACCTAGTCTTTAGCTATAAATGACCGTGTAGCACCGGTATCAAACAATACTCACAAAAATACAAAAAATCAAATCCATACCTTCCAAAGTAATATTCTTGCCTTTCTCCGTAGTAGATGGATCTCCCTTCAAACCTTCCAAAGCATAAACATGCGCTTTGAGCTTCAGACAATTCTTCTTCAAATGTACTATCTTGTCACACTTAAAGCACTTTACCCTTCAAGGATTCTTTATTTTCGGACACTTTGTCACATAGTGTCCCTTTTGCTTAAAATTGAAACAAGCAACCTCGGCAATAGTGACTTCTCTACCTCTTCCCTTCAGTACGCCTTTCTGGTATACTGGGTAAACTTCTTCTTTTACACTGCCTTAGGTCTCATCTCTTCTCTCCTTTGTTTATTACACATCCTACCATACCTTCGGGTCGTATCCACTAAGAATTCAAAAGGAAATGCCAAGTGCACCATCATCTTATGATCAAGAACTTGATTCAAACCCCTAACGAACTTCTCATTTTCTTCGGTGGAGTGTTTACGATCTCCCTGCCATATTTAGCCAAAGAGTTGAACTTTTGGATGTACCCTTCCATCGTAAGGTCACCCCGCTTTAAGTCTATAAATTCCCATGGTAGCACACTCAGTAGAGACTTGGATATAAACTGAGTCTCGAACCTCTCCTCGAACTGCATCCAAGTAATCATCTCCTCAGGAGTCCTAGCAATTACTGTTTTTCAATAGTTCAATGCATCTTCATGCAATTGCCTCAACTCTAGCCTTCTCCTTTATGCATCGTTAAACCCTAAGCCTCCAAATATGCCCTCACAAATTATAAGCCAATTTAGCACTTCGACTGAGGGCTCCTTCCCTTAAACATCTTCCCTTCCAAGTTTTGGTAGTTTTAATTCATCTTTGAGCAATCTTCTCTTAATGCAACAGGCCTTGGCTCCACAGACTCTGGCATATTCTTCCTCATCATTTGTACAATAAACTACATAAACAAGGCATTCGCATCCATGCCTGCCACATTAGTTGGCAATGCAGCTTTAGCCTCAACTGCCCTTGGCCTTTCACCTTCATTTCTCTCATTGATCTGAGTATTTTCAATCTCCCTTCTCACATTTACCCCTCCTATCATGACTCGACCACTCCTCATTCTCATCTTGCTTTTTCTGTTAAGCAAGCCTTCATTGAAAACAAAAATAAAGATAGTGCAACAATAACAGAAGGGTAGATATATCTTCTTAGATATCTATATAGCAAAATACAAGTATGTCATATATATATATATATATATATGCTCATACCCTCCTTAAGTTTTCATTCTATTCCAAGTACTATCCTTATTTTCTAGTTCTGTTTTACTTAGGTATCACTTAACCTAGTCTTTGATACCAAACTGTAACATCCTCCACTTTGGGACCCGAAAATGAACGTCGATGATGCTGCAATCAACACCTGAATTATTTTCAAGCGATAAAGTGAGTTCAGCATGTGTGTATGTGTGTGTGTGTATATATATAACAGTCTATGTAAGTAGAGTAGCTAATTTACATTGCACATAAATTGTCGTGATATTCATTATATACGTTTTTCAAATTAACTCCAAAGTCGTACCCACGTAGAGGCCAAATTACAATAGAAAATAACCTATAGAGTGTCAAGCTGACATATGATGATGTTTACCAAACTATTTAAACGACGAAAATAAACTTTCTTTATTAGCTAACAAAGCCTTATGCTTCGTCTTCGGTCTTCGTCCATCGGCTCTAAGGTAACGTGCCTATGCCCATAAACTCAACCTACTCAAATGAGTACCCGTGAGTTTATGGAGAAAATAATAATAAAAACAGGGATCAGAAATAAATCCGGGTGTGAGTAGTACCTTACCTAAAGCATGACATATAGTGAGACCACTTCGCCAAATTTGCAATGCATAGTCAAATATAGGCTATCCCCGAAACCCCTACATTATTCTGCTCTTGGCCAACCCCTGACCATACCATCCATATAAAACTACGCATGAAAACCTAACCATCGAAGGTACTTCCCTTACTGGTCCAGTTGTCAAGCGTACCCAACATGTACCTTACCTTCGAAAAGCGCAGTCCATCCTTGCACGTTCCGGCATTTGAGACGCACTTTCCCGAAATGCACTCCTAGCATTGTTCGGTTTCTCCTTAATTTGAACTGCAAAGTACAACCCTAAGCTGTTCGTCTTTTTTTATTTATACTACAAGGAATCAGCCACATACAATTTCTTATTTTCCTTTAGTTTACACTATAAAGGATCAACCACATGTAGTTTCATCTTTCTTTAGTTTATACATCAAAGAATCGACCACGTGCACTTTTGTCTCTCTTTAATTTATATTGCAAAGAATCAACCACATGGAGTATTTTCTTTTTTTTTAATTACTGCAAAGAATCAGCTACATGCGGTTTCGAAAGCGTACAACCTACCCGAATATCTCATGTCCCTTCGAAAGTTGAATGTCCCTCCTCACCTTTCCAAGGTGTGTATTTGAGTGAGCGTCCTTACTTGGCATCAATAGACCTTCCGAAACTACATTCTAATGTAGATTCTTCTTTTAATTAGTCATCTTAAGCTCCTCGAGCTTTACCTGGTTGTCATACAACCCTGCCCTCATTCGTATTGTGGTGCACTTTACCTTGTAATAACCCATAATTTAATCACTTTGAATTTGAATATTTAATATATTTCTAAATATTTAAATAACGGATTTTATACCACAAATAAACATGTTTTCTATAATAAATAATAGTAGAAAACTTGTTTCGTAAATTTATTTACAAAATAAACAGTTTAAGGACCGAAAATCATTTTTGGAATTTTCGACTTTTTATAAAAAAAGTTGTTGCAACCTGTTGCGCGCACACGAGCACACATGTAACATACACATAACATATAGGAAAGATTAATTTACTAATTTAAAATGTTAATTTAAACCATTTTCTAGAAGGTAATTAGGAGGGAAGACTTTTTGCTAATATTTTGCTCCTTTTTATGTGTTTTGATGGCAAGTACTTAAGGCCACATGGATGGCACATGAGTGTATAATGAGGTGGTTGAAATAATAAGGGTTAAAGTGGTAATTTGGTTATGGAACATGAATGTAAGTAGCTACTTTTCCCAAAGTCTATATAAGGACCTCCTTACTTCACTGCCACCTTTACATTTCCATTATTTTTTTCACTTTCTTTTCTTCATCATCTTCATCCTTATCTCCATATATTTTCTTAATCAAAAACCATAGAAAAACATACTCTTTCTCCTTCAAAATTTTAATTAAACTTGAGATAATACAGTCTTCACCATCACCATTCCGAAGTTGTAAAGTTTGAAGCCGGAACACTCCATTCTAAGCATTTGTGTAAGCAAGGGGGGAGATTCCCAGGACTTTGAATTGAAGTCAAGCAAGAAATGTGGTGTCCTGTGGTATTGCTAGGTTGAGCAAGGCTTGTGTTGTTTTGGTTTGGTTTTAGCTTGCTTGAAAGTGAGTTAAACTCACTTTAAAATAGTTTAAAAATTGAAAATTTGTGTAAAATATAAATTGTTGTTTATATTGTTTATACTTATGTATATTTTCTTGTTTGAATTTGATTTCTGCTTAGAAGTGGATGGCATAAGTTACTGTTGTTTTGCATGGGACAAAAAGAGGAAGTTAAAGTGTATTTGTAGTGAATAAGTCGCTATGAAACACATCGAAATGTATATACATATATGAGATTTACATGGGTCTTTTGTAGAGAGATCCTAAGGGGTTTCTCGTCAATGTTGATTCACTTTCATGTTTATGTTGTTTGTGAAATGTATGGATGGATATGTATATATATACATATATCATGTTTTATGGAAATGTCGTTATATCGATTATCACTCTATTGACACTTAGAAAATATCATCGTTCCTGAAATTCTTTGTATTGATCTCATGCTTGGGTTTTTACAAAAATAATATTTGTCGTGTTTTTGCACTTTTAGTGCAAAAGTGCGATGGTTCGGAAAAAAGTAAGAACCACTAAAACTAAAGTCTTCAAAAAATAGAAATGGATTTCCTTTGTCGATTTCGTAAAAAGTCGAGTTTTTAAAAGAATTTTCAAATATGTTTATTTGATTCAAAACTCTCTAAGTTTTTATGAATGCATACTAGATCTACAGTATGTTCTAAAAAGAAAATAGAATATTTGTATTTTGAAAATTTATGGAGAAATTTACATTTTAAAAGAGACCGATTTAAAGAAATTTTCAATACTATTTAGCGACACTTTTTGTGACGTTTTTTTAATTTTTATAAAAATGGTTCTAACTTATTTTTCTGTTCATGAGATTAAATATGGATATTTTTAACTTCTTTCCAAGGTTTTTAAATGTATTTTATAAAAGTCTGTGATGTGAAAACCAAGCACAAATTCGGTTTTAAAAGTTTGATTCGATTATGGAAAGGATTTCATCTTAACCTTAGTACCAAACATCTAGAATGCAGATTCGTTACTATCTATGAGATTTAAAAAATGGATTGTCTAGGCAAGGCTAGGGGCAACCAGTGCCCAGACTTACCTTGCTCCGTTTTTAAGCAAGGGATAATACGAATCGGAAATTGAAGTTTGGTAATAACAGTAAATATTTTGATTTCCATAAGCGATATCACTTATATGGAAAGGATTTAGGCATATACTTAGCACTAAACGTCGAGGTATGGAAACTCATCTCTAACTCGAATGTTAAGAATGTTCGTCGAGGCAAGGTTTAAAGGTAACGCTACCTTAACTTATCTGGCTTCATTGTTTACCGAGGGATAATATAAGTTTGAAATCGATGAGTGGTAGTAAGATATGAGATTTAATTTCCATATACGATCATTTTTCTTAACCCCAATAGTTGATTTCTTGACTATTGATTTCGAAACCCTTCTTTGTGTTTCGTCGATCTAAGACGATCTGTTGCTCCTTTGGAGCATTGATATCATTTATTGGAAATGACAAAATAAAGAGCGAGTGTGGGCCAAGCTATGCTGGGTTGCTCCCATTAGGGTATTTTCATATCTACTCTAGATTGATTTTGGTTGTATGCACAAGGAGATGTGAAATATTCAGATTCTCGGTAAGGTTACCGGGGTCCAGCTTGGAGGTTTCCAAAAGCCATTGTAGTTCTCAATTATATATCTAGAGGTATACTTTCGGTAAGGGGGCGGACCCTCCTAGTCATTATTGGAAAAATTCCTTCTTCTTGTTTTTGATTCAAACCTTTGAATTGATTCTTTCTTAATTGCATCGGGAAGTGTCTTGTGCTCTTCGCAATGTTTAGTTATTTGTGTCCATTCTTTTGTGCTTGGATGTTGTTCTTGTGAGGGGAAACTCGTTCCGTGTTTTGCATCGTGGTCTCACATATTGTTTTATGTATTCCATTTTTATATGGATTTTACTCATACTAAACTTATTGTCTGACCCAAGTTGTTTATTTTCCCTAAACTCTCAGGTACTCATTTATATTTGAGTAGTTTGGGAGTGATAGGTTTTTTCAGGCTCTTTTGAAAATGGTGGAAGAGCAAGAGAATCCTTATCTATCTAGCTATATATTTTTGTTGTTATGAGATGTTTGTTTTATGTATATGTATTTTGTATCAACAAGTGTAAAGGTAGGTTGTTATAATTGCCTAGGCGGATGGTAGTACTTTTGTTGTAATTCTGATAACTTCATGTTAAGAAGTAACCTTATGTACTATCCTATTGCTATATTATATTCAACTGTTCCATTATGAGATTTCTGTTCTGTTCTTTTTTTAACCCCATGACAACTCGTCTTTCAGATGCTTGGGCAATGACACACGAATACCGTGGATGAATTAAGTGTCATTCTCAGGGGTCAGAAAGGTGTATTGTCACATTTGGTATCAAAGATTTGGGTGAGCAAACACCTTAGCCTGATTGGGGTACAACTCATTAGAGACAGGGTAAGTGATGTCCTAGAATGAGTTAATCTTCGGAGATCATATTTGTAATTTTTATAATAATAATAATATATATCCTCTAAAGTCTCATTTTAGATCTTTTGGTGTTATTTCCTTAAACTATTTTGATCATATCTTTATATTCTAAAGATACCTATTATTGTTCAGGTAATATAAAATGAATACAAAAGGAGGAGGAAGGAGAGGATCTGGAACTAGCATGTCTACCAATGGTAGGGCAGCTAGAAATGTGCCGGCAGTAGATCCGGTGGAGGAAGTGATCAAGCAAGTTCAGCCCCTTGTGAACTTTGCGACCTTGTGTAAGAATTTTACTACTTTAGGAGGGAAGCCGTTCTATGGGACTGAAGATATTCTTGGAGTGCAGATGTGGCTTCGATCTTGTGAAAGAATATTTAGAGATCTTTGGTTGAAGGATGCGGAGAAACGGCTGTTGGCATCATGATAACTCCAAAAGTTAGCGATGGATTGGTAGGATTCAGTAACAGCTAATACTCCAAAGGAGGAATTTTCTTAGGCACAATTCAAGGAGATTTCTGAAAAATAGTTTTTTCTAGAGGCTGGGAGAACTCAGTTGTTTAGGAGTTTCATTGATTTAAAGCAAGGTGATACGATGGTGTTGCAGTATGAGCATAAGTTCAATGCTTTGTCCCACTTCGGACTTGGATTGATAGGCACATCGCTCAAGAAGAATGAAATGTTTGTGAATGGGATGCGGCCAAAGTTTCATCATGAAATGACCAATCATCTTATGGTTACATTCACCAACATTATCAGCATGGCCATGAGGTTTGAAGCTCTTGATATTAAGGAAGGAGTTTAGAAAGGCATAGTACTAATGGTGAGTGCCAAGCGTTTATCAGTTATACCAGTTGGAGGTAAGCCAAATTTCAATCGTAAGTTTAAGGGAAAGAAGCAGTGGGTAGAGAAGAAACCCGAAATTGGGGCTTCAGGACAGAAAAAGCAACCCAACTTGGCTAACATTCTTTGTTTCAAATGCAAAAAGATAGGCCACTTTGCAAATCATTTCCCAATTACTATATGTTTCAACTACGGCTAGCAGGGACACATGAAGAACAAGTGCCCTTTTCCAAAGAAGGGGTCTCAAGGATAGGCTTTTACTATTGAAGAAATACCATCCACTTCTATAGATCAAAAGGGGAAGCAAGTGTTGCAAGGTATATTATCCATTTATGATATCACTATAAGAGTGTTATTTGATACAGGTGCTTTCCATAGTTTTATTTCAGTTGATCTTGTTGGTAAACTTAAACTTACATCAATCCTAGTGAGTAATCCTCTTTGTGTGTCAAACCCTATTGGGGGTTCGACCAAGCTTAACACTGTTTGTTCAAAGATACATATTTCTTATCGAAATCATCTCTTTCCTTTTGATTTGTTTGTTCTTGGGTTCATGGGTTTTGGAGTATTGGTGGGAATAGATTTGTTATTTGAGTATAAGGTTGTCTTGGATTATGATAGAAGGCTTGTTCGACTTAGTGATGATGGAGATATTGGTGTTAATATTTGTTGTGAAGAGCTTAACAAGTTAATGAGCGGTTTTCTCTATTCACTCAAAGTGGCTGAAGCATAGCTAGGAGATGTACCGATTGTTTGAGGTTTCACCGATCTTTTTGATGAGTGCAAGGTTTACATACTTACCGTGAAGTGGAGTTCGGTATTGACTTAATTTTGGGAACCAGACCTATTGTATAACCCCTATAAAGGATGGCTCCAAAAGAGAAGAGGGAGTTAGAAGGGCGGACATATGACTTGTTGTAGAAGGGCTTGATCCAACGCAGTACCTCATGTTGGGGATCGCCAATCGTCTTTGTTACAAAAGCAGACGTTTCTTTAAGGTTATGCGTAGACTGCTGGGAGTTGAACAAAAGAACTATCAAGAATAAATATCCTTTGCCAAGGATCGATGATATGTTTTACCAACACCACGACTCTTGGATATTTTCTCAATTGGATCTTGCCATTGGTTTCCAAAATAGTACTTATACAAATACATAATTTTTTTTATATATTTATATACAAATAAATGAATATGTTAAATACTTATATATAAATATGTGTAATAAAAAAAATTATGAAATAAATTCTTTTTATTTAAATATTTTATTGAACTGGTCATGCGCACACACTAAGTTTTTTCTTAATTTTAAACACACACACACACATATATAAAACCATAAAAAATTATTGAAAACAATTAAAAAAATATTATTTTAAAACTAAATTTAAATTTAATGTTTCTAGTAAATTTTACATGAAATTTTATAATTTAAAATTTTAATATACAATTTTATAATTTAAAACTATTTTATTAAATTATCGGTTTTTAAATTAAATATTTAAAAATAAGAAAAAAATTACTTCTTGTCGCGAGCTTAATATGCATCAATAAAATTTTATAAAATATAAAATATATTTTATAATAGATATATGAATTTATATAATTATTTATATGATAAATAGACTTAAATATTATTTAAAATAATATATAAACAAAAATATTTTCTTTCTATTGAAATTATTATATATATTAACATCATATATGAAATTTTATTTTCATATTTTACACATGTATAATATAGTATTTCAATTATAAACTATACAAATATATGTATATATTATATATTAAATTAATTATAAAAAATGTTTTTTCTAATTCTGGGTCATGCTATACATATATGAATAATCATGAAAAACAATTTACAATCATGTAAAATATACATACAACCAACTAAATTTGTGACAATATATCTATATATTCGAATTGTCACCTAACTAACAATATTATAAACAAATAAATGAACATTATAAATACAAATTAATGCTTTTAATTAAATTAGAAATGTTACTTGAAGCCAGAGCTCTTAAGAACATCTTGAAACGATGTTATTTGCTCCTAGAAACGATTTCTGATCAAATAGAGTGCTAGTCCTTGAACCGTCGACCACGAGCTATTGGAAAGCAACTAAATTGGTTTGATTTGAACTTCGGAGACTAGAGAGATGGAGAGTGAAGGTCATCCAGCAAAGGAATAAGGTGGAAGCTCCAAAAGATCCCCATCAAATAAAGGAACAGATGTTTAAATAGGGAAAGGAAAGGAGAGATTTTAGGATCATATCTTTACTCAATCTCCTTCCATCTCAGCCATCCATCTTTTTTCCTCTTTAGCCCATCTGGTAGCCACCCCTAGCCTCACGTATCAGTCGATCCTATCAGCCCCATGATGGGCCATAAACCCATTTAGAGCTCAAATGAATATTTTGCATTTTAAATCTAATTTAAAATGCTTATCGATATCATATATCTATTAATGTATTCATAACTTTTATAAATAAGTTTAATATTCATTTATCAAATCAAAACCAAATTTATAAATAGTATTTCATAAATATTTTTAATTTAATTAATTTATAACAATTATAAATTAATTAAATCATTTGATCAAAGGAGAATTCATAATTTTTGGTTATGTGACTCGTCAGGTGTAAATTTGGTCAGTGATTAATATCGAACTATTCAAATATTAACGTTCACACATCACTTAGCAGGTGTTGTGACATTTTGACCAAATTTTTCGCTTACTTGATTTCGATAAAATCCAATTTTACTTTGTTAAGCGTTACTCGTTTTGTGACTTTTATTTACAACATTTCTCTTCGTCAAAACTATATCACTTTGGACTTATGGAATTTGGTAATGGTGAAAATTCCAATATCGTCCACATTCAACTCTAAAGTCCAAACACAAAATCCTTGGTTCAATAATAATAATTATTAATCGAAATGCTTTAGTCAGAAACTTTGACTTTTAGTTGACTTGAGTTGACCGTGATACTAACCACATATAACTGAGGAGATGAATCCTCTCTTGAATATCGATTCACTTCAAATACTTCTACTTGACACAACTATAGTCACTCGATGGACACCGTGCCATGATTTGACTATAATCAAAGCAGAGCTTTTGTATTGAAGATCGATAGTATTCTCAAGTTGAGAGAACTGTGTAAATTAGTGACATACTATCTTCTGATTGACCTTGGTTATACTAACCAATAGAAACCTATCGAGTGAGTCATTTTATAGTTATCTGATAACTATCAGTACGTAACCCCTTAATGCCCTCAACATCCATGAGTAATACAGTGTCCAACATTTGGAGAACATTATGTACTCTAGTCTCAATGGATGTATCAATATCCAGTCTCGATACATCTTGATAGGAATATTTCAAATGGTATATTAATTTTCATTATGATAAATTACTCAGGGTTACAACACTTTGTAACTACTATCACAAAACATATCATTTATAGATTTTCTATTAAATATACTTTTAATTAAATTAATTAATTAACATAACACATTATATCAAGTATATAATAGAAAGAAAATACATTTTATTTCGAACAAGATTGGTTATCGAGTTAGATATATGTAACAAATTACATAATTTCTCCTAGAGCAAACACCTAACTCTCTCAATCTCATACTTGCACTAGGGGTCAATTATGGAATCTTATTCCAACTTTTCCAATCGGTTTCATCAAGACCAATTGGGTCAGACCCTCGGTGAACGAGTATGCTAGTATGTTTCGATTATATACTCTGTCAATCAACTCTCTCTAATGCTGATAAACTACATTTATCATGTGGATCAATTCAAAGTATGTATCTCGACTTCCAGTGAGCTCTAAGTTCTGTTATGAATTATATCATGATATTGTTATCATATAACAATGTTATGGGATTCTCAACATTTGGAATCACAATCAGCTCAGTTATAAATTTGTATACTTAGCCTTTTTCATTGGATCAGCCATAGTCTTTCGTTAAGAACATTTTCAAATTAAAAATACTTAACTTGAATTTATTGTTAACACATTTTACTCAATATCAATATGAAGTTTGATTCCGAATACTCCTTTATAAGTAGTTCTTTGTTCTATAAATAATTCTCTAGTATTTCATAAATATATGAGAACACTCCAAACTACCATTTAGTGATATAAATTTGGATTCTATATTTTCTTTATGTATCAAAAACATAAATAAATTACGATATCGTAGACAATATAACATGTATGATAATTTCTATTGCAAATGCATAAGAAATCCATCTTACATATTCCGTATTAAACATTTCAATAAGGTGTCCTTGCATTATGTGTTAGGACATTCCCAATATATTTTATACTTACTATAAAAGTTATCATTTACCAATCCAACATTGAGTATTAAGATAACTAAAGCCGATTCTAACACAAGTACATCATCAACAATTAGTAGTGTGTTGTGTACTTATGGTTTAGAAATATCTATGCAGCTTTCTAACTTTCTTTCTTATGAGCACACGCTTCCTCTACATTTTGATTGAAAATCAAACTATTTGATATTCTTATCAAAAGATCTGTAAAATTTTGATGCTTATCGAACAACACTTTCGTATTTGTTCTTGGATCATATCTAAAATCTCACAGACTCAATATCGCATTCACTGACTTCGAGACACTTTGGTTATTGTTCAAACAGTTTACTCTAAATCATTATTTAGAAATTTCTATCACAACACATACATACAAAAACATAAAGTCATACTATGCGATAATTTTGTGAGCAAAATCCAAACCTACTTGAGCACGTCGAATGGTGAATCTGTTACGTTAATTTCAACAATTAAAATTTACGATATTATTTTTATCAATGTGACTCACTATAATCTAACTGCATTTGTCTTTCTCTTAAAGTTACATTTGCAACGGATCATATCCCTTAGGTACAACTTTCAAAATCATATTTTGATAATGTACTTGGTATATTTTTAGATTTGTGCATCATACCATATCGTGGAGTCAATACTTTTAATGGTTTAATTGATTGTCGAGGATTATCTATTCTCGACATGGTGATAAGAAACTCACAGTTTCTCTTTAATGTAAAAGAATACTCATTAGACGTTCTAATGTATTATGTTAATTTAGGTTCAGTCGATTTTATTTCATCCTTTGCAATCAGTTTTATTCTTAGATCATATCCAAATCCATTTTATACTAATAATTTCTTAAAAAAAATTCATTCACTATGAACTTAGTATTTCTTGAAACAATAGTTGTTTCTCTATGCAACAAAATAGACATTCATAAACATTTTATAAATTGCATTATATAAAACTGATTTTGCATTAGTTTATAATATATTCATGTTCATAACATAAACTAGTCATCTAATGACTATAATTTCCAAAATTCGCTGGGACGATTCATATAAGATCCCTTACATACAATTATTACGTGCAGTCTTTTGACTTGCACAATCTAACTCATTGGCATGGGATATGTAGTGGTTTCCTATAAATCCTTATCTTAAATGGTTTTGTTTTGGATGATATTAATTGTAATCTTGTGTACCACTCTTAAGTACACACCATATAGAAAGAGTTTGATTCAACTTCACTCATCATTAATCTTGCTTTGTTCAACAAAGTTCGATTACTCCTTATCAATTCATCATTATGTATTATAGGGAGGAGTAACCATTAGGATTGAACCTTTTTTCATATTAGGTAAATAAAAAAAATCAATATACTCACTCATTCGATCAAATCGAAACATTATCGTTGCATGTTATATTGTTTACTCGCGTTTTATATTCATGAGCTTATCCTAGACTTATGCATATGTATCAATATGCATATCCATGTCTGTAACATACAAATGAGGGTACTCTACCCCTTACCTTAGATGCGTTTACAAAGAAGAGAAAATACAGGTCATGAGAGAAGTACATGAAGGGTAGGGTGGAGATCATTCCGGAGGGGCCAAATTAGCAAAGAAGGTATTGAGGCACAGTTATTGCTACCCCACTACACTTTAAGATATAGAGGAATATGTTAGAAGGTGCGACAGATGTCAAAGGTTTGCAAGTACCCAAAGGCAGCCTTCCCATGAACGCATTCCACTAGTCAGCCCATGTCCGTTCGACATATAGGGCATAGATTTAATAGTCGACTTTTCATGTCAAAGGGAGGGGCAAAGTATGTCGTAGTTACAATAGACTACTCCACAAAGTGGGTAAAAGCAAAACCTATGGCAGTAATCATTACAAAGAAGATAATCACTTTTTGGTAAGGAACATCATCACTAGATTCGGGATCCCCCACAAAATAATTTCAGATGATGGGACCCAATTTGAAAGTACGAAGTTCGTAGAGCTCTGTGAAAGGAACAGAATAATAAAAAGTTTCTCTTTAGTCACACATCCATAGGCAAACAGGTAGGTCGAAGCAGCAAACAAAATAATCAAGAAGTTGCTTAAGAAGGGACTGAAAAAGCTAAAGGAAAATGGGCAAAGGAGTTGCCTCTTGTACCATAAGCTTATAAAACTTCATCCAGATCCCCAACCAACTATACACCATTCTCCTTAACCTACGGCTATGAAGCCATGCTCCCCGTTGAAACAAAGGTCCCATTTCATATAAATATATCATATGTGGTAGAGTTGAACAAGGAATTAAAGGAAGCTGCTCTTGATCTCGTTCAAGAAAAAAAGAAACGAGGCAGCAGTCTGATACGCTGCATACAGACAAAGGACGGCACAAAACTATGATGATAAGCTCAGGGAGAGAAAGTTCAGCAAAGGTGACCTAATGGTGTGAAGGGTGATGGCCAACACCATAAACCTAACGGGCATGGCATTAGGCCTAAATTGGGAAGGTCCTCTAGTCTTAGTAGAAGTCTTAGCTAACGGAGCTTACCGGCTATCAAAACCTAATGGAAATCTAGTTCATAGAGCATGGAATTCAGAGCATCTTAGGCCTTATTTTGTACAATCAATTTTACATATATAACAAACATTGTAATTATTATGAAAAATAGTAATACAATGAACTAGACGTAGGGATATTGGATGACCTGAACCAGTATAAAAATCTATAAATACCCGAAATTAATCAGTTTGAATTTAAATATTTAATATATTTTTAAATATTTAAATAATAGATTTTATAACTCAAATAAACCACTTTTTAGCATTAACTAACAATAGTAAAATCATTTTGAAATTCAGTATATAAAAATAAGTAGTTTGGAGATAATCGAAAATGTGACCGAAAATTGTTTTTCGAATTTTCGACTTCTCATTGACCAAAAGTTGTCAGAATGTGTTGTGTACACTAGTGTACATGTGTACACACTTATATAAATCACATATGGTTTTATTAATAAGGTAATTTGAAAATTTTAATTTAAAAATATATTTAAGTAAATTTAGTAAACTTTGACTTATCCTTTTAAATTTAAAAAGTGAAATATACAAAATAATGTAACATCATATAATAAAAGTGGAGAAGTTATGGAATGAAGCCTAAAAGGGGATGGTTGTGTAAGGAACAAGGTAAAGGAGGGAGGTGGTGATATGGCAATAAAGTTTGGAGGGTATAGTACTTCGAAAATTTTCAAGGGTATTTTAAACCTTTCACTTATTCAATTATATAAAAGTAATTCCTTACTTTTTTTCATTTCTCATTTTCATTTTCAAACACTCATCTCCTTTTTCAAGCTTATCTTTTTTACTTTCAAGGCCTCTGCAAAATTCCTAAGTTAAAAAATCTTTTCTTTTTCACTTTTTCCTTAAAAGAAATCACTAAAACTCCTTTCTTTTTCTCTACATCACTTAACCAACCAAAATAAGACCCAAAGCCACCATTTTTATCTAGGCCAAGACCTATAGCCACCTAGACCAAACCATTTAGACCTTATCTAGGTCTTAAAGTTGAGATTTTGCGAAAAGAAACTCTGTCCATGTGTCAATTGCAAGTTTGGTTGAAGTTTATGTTCATTCCGGTGAGTAAATCTCACTTTTAAAAAGGAAGTTTTAACCTTTATTTTTGTGGTGATAATATATGCTAAGTGCTTGAGTTTATATGTGTTAAAAGTAAGGATTGCTTGGTTTGGTTCCCGCTTTAAGTGGATGACATCTTTGACAATTGGTTATTGACTTGAGATTCATTCAAAATGTTTAAATAATAATTTATAAGTGATGCTCTCTCCTATTGTATAGATGTTATTAGCATTTGTATATATGTATATGCTTATGTCATAGGATGTTTGGTTAAATTTGTATGGACTATAAAATGTTTGTGGAAGTGTTCGTATAGCGACCATCGCTATATCGACACTTTGAAAATATCATATCTTTGAAAAACCTTTTTATATGATCTTGTGCTTGGGTTTTTACAAAGTTGGTTAATTATTTAAATAATGATGTGTTTAAAGTTAGTTAATAATTTTAATAATGATAATTAAAATTAATTAATCATTTTAAATAATGACAATTAAGGTCAATTAATTATTTAAATAAGGATGTGTTTGAAGTTAATTAATCAATTTAATAATGATGTTTAAATTTAGTTAATCATTTTAACTAATGATATCTTAAGATTAATTAATCATTTAAATAATGATGTATTAAAGTTAATTAATTATTTTATTAATGATGTTTTAAAATTAATTAACCATTTCAACTAAAGATGTTTTGTGGTTAATTATTCATTTAAATAATGACTTATTAAAGTTAATTAATCATTTTATTAATGATGCTATAAAATTAATTAATCATTTCAACTAATAATGTTTTAAGGTTAATTAATCATTTAAATAATGATGTATTAAAGTTTATTAATCATTTTATTAATGATGTTTTAAAATTAATTAATCATTTCAACTAATGATGATTTTAGGTTAATTAATCATTTAAATAATGACGTATTAAAGTTAATTAATCGTTTTATTAATTATGTTTTAAAATTAACTAATCCTTTTAAATAATGATGTTTGAATGAATTAATCATGATTAAAGTTAATTAATCGTTTTTAATAATGATAATTGAAGTAATTAATCAGGGTTAAAGTTAATTAATCAATTTTAATATTGTCTTTTAAAGTTAAAATCCCAGCACAAGTTCGGTTTTAAAAGTTTAAAAGTTTGATTCGGTTATGGAAAGGATAAGAAATTTAATTTCCATAAATGATATCGCTTATATGGAAAGGATTTAGTTATACTCTTAGCACTAAACGTCGAGGTATGGAAACCAAATCCTATCTCAAAGGTTAAAAATGTCGTCAAGGCAATGCATAGAGGTAACACTACCTTCACTTGCCCGACTTCATTTTCAACCGAGAAATAGTACAAGTTTGAAATCGACGAGTAGTGGTAAGAGTATGATATTTACTTCCCATATATGATCATTTTAAGTATTCCCGATAATTGATTTATTGATTATCGATTCAGCTTTCTTCTTTGTGTATCGTCAATTTAAGATGATTTGTTGCCCATTTGAGCGTTGATATCCTTTGTTGGAAATGACTAAGATCAAAGCACGAGTGGACATCAAGCTATGTAGGATTGCTCCCATTAGGGTATCTTCACATTTACTCTAGATTGAATTCGGTTATATGTGCGCAGAGATGTGAAATACTCAGATACGCGGTAAGGTTGGCAGGGTTCGGCTTGTACATTTTCCAAGAGCCATCATAGTTCTCAAGTATATTTCTAGAGGTATACTTTCGGTAAGGGGGGTGCACCCTCATAGTCATTGTTGGAAAATTCATTTTCCTTGCTTTTGATTCAAGACTTTGAATGTGTTTTCTTGATTGCATCAAGAGGTGCCTGGAGCTCTTGTGACGCTCCACCTCTATGCTCATAATAACAAAGAGTATTAAAAGAAATACTGTCTATTATTACGAAGAATAAGGCTGGATAGGAGCGACCATCCGTAATTGGCCTTACACTAATATTGGTTATCTCGATAGGAGCGGTATATACTTTTTATTTTTCATCTATTATTTATTTACTCCCATCGACATATCCAATTATCAGTATAAAACAAACTACGATAGTTCATAATAGTTTAGGACATTAGATATAACAATAACACAGATAATATAAATGCGGAACACAGATTAACAAAAATCTCATATATATAACCGATGTCAGTTACAATATAGTTGACACGATACATATGATACAACTACAACTGTCGACTCTAGAAGTTATATATACAAGTACATTATCGACTAATATACATGAATACATATCGTTCTATACAATGACACGACTACTACAAAATGACACCGACAACTTCAGAAGATGTGAAAAGTCTTCAATCCCGAACAGCAACTCAAAGAAAGAAATCTACAACCTGAAATACTCGGGTCTGACCCGAGTATTACATTCAAAAGAAAATAATACCCAGGTCAGTCTAATTCAAACCAGTTTATTAGTGCATATAGGCAGTAATAATTTAAATAGACGACAGTCACAATAATTCCCGTCTATCCGATTCTTTAAACAAAGAAACCGGATAACGGTCAATATAACACTTAACAGTGTTTAGCAAAAATCAGCAGATTTAAATCATCGATAGAGACAATTAAACAATTTATCAAATCGACTAAATCAATTTAAAACTGGCAAATCTGATAGGGCTGCAGTACACGCACGCGTGTACTGCCTCGCCACTATCGCAGGAGATATACAAAAGCTCAATGAAAGTCACAAATGATCACCAGGTCAAACCCCGAAATCGGGTTCAACTCAGGTGATAACAAACAATGCATTTCAAATAAATGGTCAAGACATAAAATCAAGTCTTGGCCCAAGTTCAAATCAATCACCAGGAACAGAGGCTGCACAGAGACAGCAGGGCACAACACGCCTCAATGAAATGCAAACCAACACAAGAAAAACTGCCACACTGCTGCTACAAGAATAGGAAAAACAGGCCAGGCGACTAAAATAAATCTCAACCCAAAAATCAACTTGACTCAAGTGGAGATCAAACCAGACACAAGCAACTGAGTTCACAAACATGACCACAAACATGGTCAGATACAACGTGCAAGAATCACTGGCCAGAGGAGCATTTAAATATGACTTAAAGTTCAGTGGACAGCGAAATGAAAGCCACAAGGATACAAGGTAACTGCAACTAAAAACTACAGCCACCACAAGATAACAATGCAACCAGAACTATCTCGAAGTAAATGTTAAGCCCAGTTGCACGGAGGGCAAGGCAAAGCGCAGAAGAAGAAAAACACCAACCCACGTGTAAAATGCAACGTTCAATTCAATATAGCAGATAGAATCTAAGTATGGATCTAACTACGCATGCATACACACATAGAAGGGTATATAGGCATACATATTAATCCATACAGGTATACAAACGCTGCACATATATGTACAGGCAGCAAACTCCAGATGGATAACACAAGTACAAACTCAAGTGTACAACTTACAAGTTCATATGTACAAGTAACCAATGTGAACAGAGGGCATTATATGTATAAGGAACATATAATACCAGACAATGCATCAAACTCGAGTGGACCCGATACTCAAGACCAAGTCCAGTAACATGACAAAAATAACTTGAACAACCATTTATATATCAGTGTAGCCTCGAATGTATAGATCTAATGAAGTGTACAACGATTACCAAAGTGAAGTAAGGAGACTTAAATATGCAGAGCGTCACAATGCATAATGAAGTACATAACAGTAGGCAGTGCAATGCAGAGCTAACCGCGACACTACAAAGATTTACACACCCGTCAAAGCCAGGTGATAAGAACAAAGTGGTCGACGTCAAAATGAAATTGTAAATGTCAGAAATACGAACTAGAACAATTTAAAGCCAGAAGCCAAATGATAGAATCGAACGGTCCAGGTAAAACTAGTCGTAAGTCAATAACCAGAGAAATCGCAAGTTCGAAAACAACCTCGAAGTTAACCAAGAACGAAAGCAACTTGAAGCAGTCGGGTACAATTTCAAGCATATAACATGAATCAAATCAGCAAACAAAATGAATCGACAAACCCAACAATTGAATACGAACAAAATCACAGGACTTGAACCTTAAATGAGCACGAGGCATGAATTAGATGTGAGGGGAATACTCACCTTCAATTCGAGATTGCAAGCATCAACATCAAATTCGACAGAGCGGCACTTCTTTTCGCAAGCCCAATTTTCAGCGGCAAAGAAGAACAACCAAGCACCCATTATTTTTCACTCGCCATTTCTCGAAGCGAAGACAAACTCCACAAGCAGCCGTAGTGAGCAACCCTAGTCAATCGACAAGCAAGGCCTCGTTCGATCTAGCAATTGAAGCCGGCGCCTTCGACTTCCCTAAGCCCTAATTCGTCCAGAGGAGAGATCGAAGGAACGAATGAAGCCGCCATATTTTTTTTCCTTTCATTTTCTTTGGTCAAGGGTTTTGAATGAGAAAGATGAATCAAGGGGGAGATCGACTATGAACCCTTATCTCTAAAAAGAAATGGGCTGCATAATTTACAAAGGGAATGGCCTACTAATTTTCTAAGTCCACAACCTTTTAACAAATTTTATACAGGAATTTACAACTGATAAAAACACTTAACATTTTTTATAAACGAATTTCAACTCGAATAAAATTCCAATTGCAATTGTCTAATAAATTAAATTGTCATTTGACGATACTCAACAATTTTAAAACCCCGGGTTGTTACAGACTCCCCTCCTTATAAAAATTGCGTCCCTGCAATTTTCATACTTAAATTTGTCTATAACAATAATTTTTCTACCATAAACTGGTTATGCTAGAAAATAAGAATTGAGAACACAAATACCAAAGAATCTTTTAATCTCAATAAAGAGATTCACAAATCTTCAACAAAATCTAACTATTACAGAAATAGATTGAAAACAGCGATTCAATAAATCGGCATATTCTAGAATCAATTGGAGACTAGAAAATCTCATATCAATAAATCAGCAAACATCCAATTATCCAAACGATAGTCAGAAAACAAATCAACAAATATTTAATTACCATAAACGGTAATCAAATTTCAAATCAATAAATATTCGATTATCACAAAACGATAATCAAATTTCAAATTCAACAAATATTCGATTATCAAAAACGATAATCAAATTTCCAAATTCAACAAATATTCGATTATCAAAAACGATAATCAAATTTCAAATTCAACAAATATTCGATTATCAAAAACGATAATCAAATTTCCAAATTCAACAAATATTCGATTATCAAAAACGATAATCAAATTTCTAATCAACAAATATTTAATTATCTCAAGCGATAATTAAATCTCAAATCAACAGTTATTTAATTATCTCAAGCGATAATTAAATCTAAAATCAACAAATATTTAATTATCTCAAGCGATAATTAAAAGCAACAATTATCCGATTATCAAAAACGATAATCAGAACTCAGATTAACAAATATTTAATTATCTAAGGCGATAATTAAATCTCAAATCAGCAAATATTTAATTATCAAAAGCGATAATTAAATCTCATATCAACAAATGTTTAATTATCTAAAGCGATAATTAAATCTCATATCAACAAATATTTAATTATCTAAAGCGATAATTAAATCTCAAATCAGCAAATATTTAATTATCAAAAGCGATAATTAAATCTCAAATCAACAAATATTTAATTATCAAAAGCGATAATTAAATCTCATATCAAAAAATATTTAATTATCTAAAGCGATAATTAAATCTCATATCAACAAATATTTAATTATCTAAAGCGATAATTAAATCTCAAATCAGCAAATATTTAATTATCAAAAGCGATAATTAAATCTCAAATCAGCAAATATTTAATTATCAAAAGCGATAATTAAATCTCATATCAACAAATATTTAATTATCTAAAGCGATAATTAAATCTCATATCAACAAATATTTAATTATCTAAAGCGATAATTAAATCTCAAATCAGCAAATATTTAATTATCAAAAGCGATAATTAAATCTCAAAGCAACAAATATTTAATTATCTAAAGCGATAATTAAATTCGAAATCAGCAAATATTTACTTATCAAAAGCGATAATTAGAAACAACAAATATCTGATTATCAAAAACGATAATCAGAACTCATATCAACAAATATCTAATTATCACAAGCGATAATTAGAAACAACAAATATCTGATTATCAAAAACGATAATCAGAACTCATATCAACAAATATCTAATTATCACAAGCGATAATTAGAAACAACAAATATCTGATTATCAAAAACGATAATCAGAACTCATATCAACAAATATCTAATTATCACAAGCGATAATTAGAAACAACAAATATCTGATTATCAAAAACGATAATCAGAACTCATATCAACAAATATCTAATTATCACAAGCGATAATTAGAAACAACAAATATCTGATTATCAAAAACGATAATCAGAACTCATATCAGCAAATATCTAATTATCACAAGCGATAATTAGAAACAACAAATATCTGATTATCAAAAACGATAATCAGAACTCATATCAACAAATATCTAATTATCACAAGCGATAATTAGAAACAACAAATATCTGATTATCAAAAACGATAATCAGAACTCATATCAGCAAATATCTAATTATCACAAGCGATAATTAGAAACAACAAATATCTGATTATCAAAAACGATAATCAGAACTCATATCAACAAATATCCAATTACCTGCAGATAATTGGAAGCAACAAATATCTAGAAATCAATTAAGAAGACTAGAAAATCAACATAAAAGCTTGGATCGATCCCATCAGATGGCGAGTTTTTAATTCGCCGCACGTGCATCTCAGAGTGGCCGAAGCCTACCAAGTACTCAACATAATTTTGGCGCCCATCAGATTGACCCGGAGGTCCGCAGAGTGACCCGAAGGTCTAGTACTGGTATTTGACCCGAAGGTCCGCAGAGTGGCCCGAAAGCCCAACAAATGACCTGAAGGTCCGTAGAGTGGCTCGAAAGCCCAACAAATGACCCGAAGGTCCAACAAATGACCCGAAGGTCCTCATAGTGGCTCGAAAGCACACAAAATCATCAAATATTTTAATTAACGAGTCCGGAATTAACCGAAATAGCAAACGCACATGTCCCATACCACGTGTTTTACTAAATCGTTTGATTCTCTTCATCGTTTCCTTGAAAGTGCAAAATTGTGTATTTTGTAAAAATACATTTCACATTCTCAAACGGACAAGTCCGGAATTAAGCGAATCAGTAAAAGAAAGGGGTCATAGTCCTCGATTTTGCTGAAACGTTTAAATCGCTTCCTCATTCTTTTGAAAGCGCAAACTGTTAAAATTTCTGAAAACAATTTTATTTATTTTGTAAAAATAACAATTCACATTCTCAACTGGACAAGTCCGGAGTTAACCGAAACAGTAAAAGAAAGGGGTCATAATCCTCGATTTTGCTGAATCGTTTAAGTCGCTTTCTCATTCTTTTGAAAACGCAAACTGTTAAAAATTTATAAAACACTTTTCATTTTAAAACGATTTTCCAATCACGTGATTAAAGCAGCAAATCAGTAACAATTTCGATAAGGAAATTGTACTTCTCAAAATACCGTAAAAACGGTCACAAAACAGCATTGCGGAATAACCGCTAGAAAATCCACTTTTAAACTTGACGGTTACTGAAGCCAAAGCAGCAGAATTTTTTTTTTTTTTTAAACGTCAAAATCTCATCAAAATAATTTACATCAAAATGTAATATCAGTGAATTTTCATTCATCAAAAATGCCACAAAACACAGTGCTTCAAAATATAGCATTGGTGTAAAAATCCCGTTATAAAAATAACGGCAACAAAATACGTTTCATAACCAAGCATCGGTTCAACGTAAAAAATAAATGCAGTAACGTGCAATTCAAATTTTTGCACGTGCTACAGAATGAACAAAGAAATCATTTGAAAGTATCTTCAATGAAGATAATTTAAAACGGCAAAAATCTAATCAATAAATGATTAGTACAAAAGAATGCCAGCGGAAATTTCAACAAAAATCACATATCTGCAATTTCTTCGAATCCTCAATTCGGATTCGAAATTCTCAAAGAAACAAAATAATTACAGCTATGTAAACAACAAATGAAATTCATATCAATTTCGTATTTTGATTTTTAAATCAAAAAGATTGTCAGTTGTATTCAGCGAAGACAGTTTCACTATTTCCGCTGCGCACTCTGATAAACAGAACACAATTCAATCAAATCAACAAAACACAGTTTCGCTTTTTATTTTTAAATACTGATATTTAAAAACTTGCATCAAAATTTCAAAACTTTAGTTTTGACTCAAATCACAGATAAAACATCGACTAATAGTTGTAACATATGTTCCATCCAAGTTATGTTTTATATTATGTCCATAAACCCCAAGCTCTGATACCAACTGTGACGCCCCACCTCTATGCTCATAATAACAAAGAGTATTAAAAGAAATACTGTCTATTATTATAAAGAATAAGGCTGGATAGGAGCGACCATCCGTAATTGGCCTTACACTAATATTGGTTATCTCGATAGGAGCGGTATATACTTTTTATTTTTCATCTATTATTTATTTACTCCCATCGACATATCCAATTATCAGTATAAAACAAACTACGATAGTTCATAATAGTTTAGGACATTAGATATAACAATAACACAGATAATATAAATGCAGAACACAGATTAACAAAAATCTCATATATATAACCGATGTCAGTTACAATATAGTTGACACGATACATATGATACAACTACAACTGTCGACTCTAGAAGTTATATATACAAGTACATTATCGACTAATATACATGAATACATATCGTTCTATACAATGACACGACTACTACAAAATGACACTGACAACTTCAGAAGATGTGAAAAGTCTTCAATCCCGAACAGCAACTCAAAGAAAGAAATCTACAACCTGAAATACTCGGGTCTGACCCGAGTATTACATTCAAAAGAAAATAATACCCAGGTCAGTCTAATTCAAACCAGTTTATTAGTGCATATAGGCAGTAATAATTTAAATAGACGACAGTCACAATAATTCCCGTCTATCCGATTCTTTAAACAAAGAAACCGGATAACGGTCAATATAACACTTAACAGTGTTTAGCAAAAATCAGCAGATTTAAATCATCGACAGAGACAATTAAACAATTTATCAAATCGACTAAATCAATTTAAAACTGGCAAATCTGATAGGGCTGCAGTACACGCACGCGTGTACTGCCTCGCCACTATCGCAGGAGATATACAAAAGCTCAATGAAAGTCACAAATGATCACCAGGTCAAACCCCGAAATCGGGTTCAACTCAGGTGATAACAAACAATGCATTTCAAATAAATGGTCAAGACATAAAATCAAGTCTCGGCCCAAGTTCAAATCAATCACCAGGAATAGAGGCTGCACAGAGACAGCAGGGCACAACACGCCTCAATGAAATGCAAACCAACACAAGCAAAACTGCCACACTGCTGCTACAAGAATAGGAAAAACAGGCCAGGCGACTAAAATAAATCTCAACCCAAAAATCAACTTGACTCAAGTGGAGATCAAACCAGACACAAGCAACTGAGTTCAAAAACATGACCACAAACATGGTCAGATACAACGTGCAAGAATCACTGGCCAGAGGAGCATTTAAATATGACTTAAAGTTCAGTGGACAGCGAAATGAAAGCCACAAGGATACAAGGTAACTGCAACTAAAAACTACAGCCACCACAAGATAACAATGCAACCAGAACTATCTCGAAGTAAATGTTAAGCCCAGTTGCACGGAGGGCAAGGCAAAGCGCAGAAGAAGAAAAACACCAACCCACGTGTAAAATGCAACGTTCAAGTCAATATAGCAGATAGAATCTAAGTATGGATCTAACTACGCATGCATACACACATAGAAGGGTATATAGGCATACATATTAATCCATACAGGTATACAAACGCTGCACATATATGTACAGGCAGCAAACTCCAGATGGATAACACAAGTACAAACTCAAGTGTACAACTTACAAGTTCATATGTACAAGTAACCAATGTGAACAGAGGGCATTATATGTATAAGGAACATATAATACCAGACAATGCATCAAACTCGAGTGGACCCGATACTCAAGACCAAGTCCAGTAACATGACAAAAATAACTTGAACAACCATTTATATATCAGTGTAGCCTCGAATGTATAGATCTAATGAAGTGTACAACGATTACCAAAGTGAAGTAAGGAGACTTAAATATGCAGAGCGTCACAATGCATAATGAAGTACATAACAGTAGGCAGTGCAATGCAGAGCTAACCGCGACACTACAAAGATTTACACACCCGTCAAAGCCAGGTGATAAGAACAAAGTGGTCGACGTCAAAATGAAATTGTAAATGTCAGAAATACGAACTAGAACAATTTAAAGCCAGAAGCCAAATGATAGAATCGAACGGTCCAGGTAAAACTAGTCGTAAGTCAATAACCAGAGAAATCGCAAGTTCGAAAACAACCTCGAAGTTAACCAAGAACGAAAGCAACTTGAAGCAGTCGGGTACAATTTCAAGCATATAACATGAATCAAATCAGCAAACAAAATGAATCGACAAACCCAACAATTGAATACGAACAAAATCACAGGACTTGAACCTTAAATGAGCACGAGGCATGAATTAGATGTGAGGGGAATACTCACCTTCAATTCGAGATTGCAAGCATCAACATCAAATTCGACAGAGCGGCACTTCTTTTCGCAAGCCCAATTTTCAGCGGCAAAGAAGAACAACCAAGCACCCATTATTTTTCACTCGCCATTTCTCGAAGCGAAGACAAACTCCACAAGCAGCCGTAGTGAGCAACCCTAGTCGATCGACAAGCAAGGCCTCGTTCGATCTAGCAATTGAAGCCGGCGCCTTCGACTTCCCTAAGCCCTAATTCGTCCAGAGGAGAGATCGAAGGAACGAACGAAGCCGCCATATTTTTTTCTCCTTTCATTTTCTTTGGTCAAGGGTTTTGAATGAGAAAGATGAATCAAGGGGGAGATCGACTATGAACCCTTATCTCTAAAAAGAAATGTGCTGCATAATTTACAAAGGGAATGGCCTACTAATTTTCTAAGTCCACAACCTTTTAACAAATTTTATACAGGAATTTACAACCGATAAAAACACTTAACATTTTTTATAAACGAATTTCAACTCGAATAAAATTCCAATTGCAATTGTCTAATAAATTAAATTGTCATTTGACGATACTCAACAATTTTAAAACCCCGGGTTGTTACAGCTCTTCTTGATGTTTAATTATTTGTGTCCATTCTCTAAGTTTGGATTTTGATCTTATTCAGGCCCATTCTTTCAAGTTTGGGTTTTGATCTAAATTGTTCCTATTACTTATGGTTGGACGTTGTTCCTGTTAAGGGAAACTCGTTTCGCATTTAGCGTCGTGGTCACACATATTGTTGTTTATTTCCACCCTTTGTTTAGAGTTTACTCATACCAGACTTGTTCCCTGACCCAAGTTGTTTGTTTTCCTTAAACTCTCGGGTACTCGTTTATATTTGAGTAGTCCAAGAGTCTAAGGTTTGTTTAGGCTCTTTTGAAGATGATGGACGAGCATGAGGCTCTTTATCTATCTAGCTATCTACTTCTGTTGTTATGTTTATATTAACAAGTGTAAAGGCAAGGTGTATGACTGCCTAGGCTAATGGTAGTACTTTGTTCTAACTCTGATGACTCCATGTTAAGGAGTACCCTTATGTACTATCGTATTGTTATATTATAACTAATAGTTCTGTTGTGAGATTTTCTGTTCTGTTCTTTTATTTTACTTCACAATAACTTGTCTTTTGAATGCTTGGGCAACGACACAAATACCATGGATGTATTAAGTGTCGTTCCCAAGAATCAGAAAGGTGGGTCATCACAGTTGGTATTAATGCTTTGGTTGAGCGAACACCTTAGCCTGATTGGGGTACAACTCATTAGAGATAGGATTACTGATGCCCTAGAATGAGTTAATTTTGAGAAAGCGTATTTGTAATTTTTATAATAATAATATTTGTCCTCTAAAGTCTCGTTCTAGATCCCTTAGTGTTGTTTTCCATAAACTATTTTGATCATATTCTTATATTCTAAAGATACATGTTGTCTGTCCAGGCAATAGAGGATGAATACAAGAAGAGGAGGAAAGAGAAAATCTAGAACTAGCATGGCTACCAATGGCAGGGCACCTAGAAATGCTACTATGCCAGCTGTTGATCCAGTAGAGGAAGCGCTAGTGCAAGTTCAGCCTCCTATGAACTTCACAGCGTTGCATAAGAATTTTACCACTTTGGGCGGGAAACTGTTCTATGGAACTGAAGATATTCTTGGAGTGCAGACATAGCTTAGATCTTGTGAAAGGACACATTTGGAGATCTTTGGTTGAAAGATGCAAAGAAACGACTGTTGGCATCGCGACAACATCAAAATTCGGCAATGAACTGGTGGGATTCAGTAACAGCTAACACTCCAAAGGATGAATTTTCTTAAGATCAGTTCAAGGAAGGTTTGAAAGAGTAGTTTATTCCAAAAGCTGAAAGGACTCGGCTATTTAGGGGTTTCCTGGATTTAAAGCAAGGTGATATGATAATGGCGCAGTATGAGCATATGTTTAATGCATTTTCCCGTTTTGAACTTGGATTGATAAACACACCACTAAAAAAGAATGAAATCTTTGTTAATGGGATGTGACAAGAGTTCCAACGTGATATGACTAATCATCTTACGGGTACATTTACCAATCTTATCAGCATTGGTTTGAGGTTTGAAGCTCTCGATATTAAGGAAGGAGTCAAAAAGGGAGTATTTCCAATAGTCAGTGCCAAGCCATTGTCAGTTATACCAGTGGGAGGAAAGCCAAATTTCAAGTGCAAGTTTAAGGGAAAGAAGCAGTGGGCAGGAAAGAAACCCAAAGGTGGGGTTCCAGCATAGAAGAAGCCTCTCGACTTGGCTAATATTACTTGTTTCAAGTGCAACAAAATGGGTAACATTGCACCCAATTGCCCGACTACCACCTACTACAATTGTTACAAGGAAGGACACATGAAGAATGAATGCCCTTTTCCAAAGAAGGGGTCGCAAGGATAGGCTTTTGCTATAGAGGAGATACCATCCACATCTTCAGGATAGAAGGGGAAGCAGGTGTTGTAAGGTCCATTATACATCTATGATGTTCCTATAAGAGTGTTACTTGATACCGGTGCTTCCCATAGTTTTATTTCATATGACATGATGAATAAGCTAAACCTTAAATATGTTATTCTAAATAATCCTCTTTGTGAGTGGAACCCAATTGGAGGTCTGACAATCTTAACACTATGTGTCTGAATGTGCCTATTTCTTATTAAAATCATCTCTTTCTCTCTCATTTGTTTGTTCTTGGGTTTATGGTTTTGGAGTGTTATTGGAAATTGATTGGTTATTTAAGTTTAAGGTTGTCTTGGATTGTGGTAGAAGAAGGGCCATGTTAAAGGATGCAGTAAAAAGAAGCATTGTTATATATTTTGAGGAGCCTAATGAGTTAATGAGTAGTTTTCTCTATTCGTTCGAGGTAGCTAAAGAGGTGCTAAGAGATATACCGGTTGTGTGAAATTTCACTTGGTGAAGTGCAAGGTTTACCTCCTCAGCATGAAGTGGAGTTCTATATTGATTTGATTCCATGAACCAGACCTATTGTACAATCCTCGTGAAGATTGGCTCCAAAAGAGAAGAGGGATTTAGAAGGGCGGACATTTGTCTTGTTGCAGAAGGGTTTGATAAGACGTAGTACCTCAAGTTGGGGATCGCCGGTCGTCTTTGTTACGAAGTCGAATGGTTCTCTAAGGTTACGTGTAGACTGCTAGGAATTAAAAAAAGGACTATCAAGAATAAATATCCTTTACCAAGGATCGACGATATGTTTGACCAGCTCCACGGCGTTCGGATATTTTCTCAATTGGATCTTGCCACCGGTTTTCACCAATTAAGGGTAGTAGAGGAGAGTGTGCCCTTAACGACTTTTAAGGCTCCAAATAATTTCTAAGAGTGGTTAGTTATGTCGTTTGGGCTGACTAATATCTCGCTTATTTTGTGGACTTAATGAATTGAGTATTTCGAGACGTTCTTAATAAATTTTTCTTCATCTTTATTGATGACATTCTTATTTATTTGAAAATGGAGGAGGAGCACTAGTACCATCCCCGTGTTGTACTCAATACCTTTAAAAGCCATGTGTTGAAGGCTAAGTTTCCTAAGGGCAATTTCTGGAAACCCGAAGTTAGATTCCTGGGGCATGTTGTTTCAGGAGAAGGCATATTAGTTGACCCAGCTAAAGTTGTTGCAATTCAAGACTGGAAGAATCCCGAAAGTGCGATGGAAGTTAGAAGTTTCTTGGGATTGGCTGATTTTTACTGAAGTTTCATCAAAAACTTCTCGAAGATTGCTTCTCATCTGACGAAGTTAACAAAGAAAGATGTTAAGTTTGTGGATGCCTAAGTGTGATCAAGCATTCAATGATTTGAAGGAGAAGTTGATTAGCGCTTTGTTTTAACCATTTCGGATGGGAGAGGGTTTGACCGTGTATACGGATGCTTGTGGTACCGGATTGGGAGCAGTTCATATGCAGCATGGGAAAATTATTTCCTATGCGAGTCAACAGCTAAAGCCACATGAGAAAAAAATATGCTATGCACGATTTGGAGCTTTTGGTTGTTGTCTTCGCACTAAAGATGTGGAGACACTACCTTTTGGGTGAAAATTTTGAGTTATACTTGGACCAAAGATCCTTAAAATATCTCTTTACCCAGAAATATTTGAATTTGAGGCAGCAGAGATGGCTGGAGTTTCTCGCTTCTTATGATCTGGAGATTCATTATACCTCTAGTAAGGCAAATGTCATCGCGAATGCATTGAGTAGAAATGTAGCAATGATTGCAAACTCAAAATTAAGCCAGTATTGATGGAGATGAATGCATCTAGTCAAGAGATAGATCCTATTTTGGCTCAACTAAAGAAGGATGTTCAGGAAGGTGTTGTTTATAGTTTTGAGATTGACCCCCAACGTGTATTAAAAATGAACGGGCGTGTATATGTTCCAAATGTTAATGGACTTAGGCGCAAAGTGTTATCTGAATGCCACCATTCAAAGTTATCTTTCCTTCTAGGAGTGACTAAGATGTTCAAAGATATGAAGAGGGTATTCTAGTGGAAGGGGATGAAGTGAGATATTTCGATCTTAGTGAGTCAACGTGCAAACTGCTAGCAGATTAAAAGTTACCGGCAAATGATAGCTGGACTGCTTCAACCACTTGAGATCCCAAAATGAAAGTAGGAGCAGATCTCTTTGGACTTTATTGATGGGCTTCCTAGGTCAAGAAGAGGAAACAAAGGCATCTGGGTTATAGTCGATCGACTGACCAAGAGTGCTCATTTCATTCCTGTTAAGCCGACTTGGACTGCTGCAAAGCTGGCGAGTTTATATATAAAGGAGATTGTGAGACTCTATGGTATTCCTTGTGGTATTGTAAGTAACCAAGACCTGATAGTCTCTAGCAGGTTCTACGAGGGACTGCAAACTGCTTTAGGGACTGAGCTAAGTCTAAGTACATCTTACCATCCCCAGACTGATGGATAGGCAGAGAGAGTGAAGCAGACCTTGGAAGATTTATTACGAGCATGGATTCTTGACTTTGGAGGTTCTTGGGATGATCATTTACCCTTAGTCAAATTCACTTACAACAACAAGTATTAGGTAAGCATTGGTATGGCTCCTTTCGAAGCTCTTCGTGGTCGTTCATGTCGTTCTCCTTCATATTTGGTTGAGTCTGGTGATAGAATTGTTCTTGGGCCCGACATGATCTTAGAATCCAGTGAGAAAGTAGTTGATATTAGAAGGAAAATGAAGGAGGCGTAGGATCGGTAGAAGTGTTATGCAGATCGAAAGAGTAGGGATCTAGAGTTCTCAGTTGGAGATTCGGTGTTTGTGAAAGTTTCTCCATTGATAAGCATTGTGAGGTTCGGGAAATCAGGGAAGCTAGCCCCTCGTTTTATTGGCCTTTCCCCATGCTGGACCAGATTGGTAGACTTGCATATAGAGTGAAGTTACCAGATAGAGTATCATATGTGCACAATGTATTTCACGTATCTCATTATGTAAGTACATACACGACCCTTCGACGATAGTGGAACCGACACAACAAGTTGATTTGGAAGTTCAGCCTAACCTAACCATTCTTATCCGGTCTATTCGTATCATCACTCAAGATATAAAGTGATTGAGGACGAAGGTTGTGAATCTAGTTATGGTTTAGTGGAGTGGAGATGATAGAGACTGTACTTGAGAAACCGATGACTATATTAGGGATTCTTATCCTAATTTGTTGTCATAGTTGTTTATATTTTGTTATATCTTTTTAGTTTACTCACCAGGTTATGGTAGAGCCACTTTCTTTGTACATATTTAATGAATGATGTCATTAGGGTTTTTTTGATACCTTTTGTTGTGTACGAATTATTTTGAGGATGAAATTCCATGTAAGGAGGGGAGGATGTAAAGACCCATAAATTAATCACTTTGAATTTGAATTCTAATATATTTTTAAATATTTAAAAATATATTTTATAACTCAAATAAGCCCATTTTTAGTAATAACTAATGATGGTAAAATCTTTTTGGCATTTAGTTTACAAAAATAAGCAGTTCGGAGAAAAATCGAAAATGTGATCGAAAACCGTTTTTCGGATTTTCGACTTTTCATCGACCAAAAGTTGTCGGAATGTGTTGTGTACAATAGTGTACATGTTTAGACACTTATATAAATCACATATGCTTTTATTAATAAGGTAATTTGATTAAATTTTTGTTTAAAAATATACTTAAGTAAATTTAGTAAACTTTGACTTATCTTTGTAAATTTAAAAAGTGAAATATACAAAATAAGGTAACATCACATCATAAAAGTGGAGAAGTAACGAAATGAAGGGTGAAGGGGGATGGTTGCGTGAGGAACAAGGTAAAAGGGGGGAGGTGGTGATGTGGCAACAAAGTGTGGAGGGTAAAGCACTTTGAAAATTTTCAAGGGTATTTTAGTCCTTTTACTTATTCAATATATATAAAGTAAGTGGAAAATAGGCACAAGGACAAATTTTCATAAAAATTTTGGCTGAAGGACAACAAGTTTCATTTTTAGGCTGAAGGACAAACTAGGACAATGCTAATACAACTAGCATTTTGTACAATGTAAAACTGGATATAATGCTAGTTATAATTAGCATTTTGTACAATGTTTGCACTGTAAAAAATGCTAACTATATTTAGCATTGTCCTTCAGCCTAATTTTCTTTCAAAGTTTGTCCTTCAGCCCAAAAATAAAACTTTGTGTCCTTCAGCCTAAATTTTTTTCAAAGTTTGTCCTTGTGGCTAATTCCCTCTATAAAGTAATTCCTTATTCTTTTTTCATTTCTCATTTTCATTTTCATTTTCAAACACTCATCTCTTTTTGCAAGCTTCTCATTTTACTTTCATGGCCTCTCCAAAATTCCTAAGTTGAAAAAACCCCTCTCGTTTTCACTTTTTCCTTAAACAAAATCACTTAAACTCTTTTCTTTCTTCTCTACATCACTTAACCAACTAAAATAAGACCCAAAACCACCATTTTGATCTAGGTCGAACCATTTAGACCTCATCTAGGTCTTAAAGTTGAGATTTTGCAAAAAGAAACTCCGTCCGTGTGTTGGTTGTAAGTTTAATTTAAGTTTGTGTTTATTTGGTGAGTAAATATCACTTTTAAAAAGAAACTTTTAACCTTTATTTATGCATTAATAATATATGCTAATTGCTTGAATTTTTATGTGTGGTAAGTCAGGATTGCTTGGTTTGGTTCTCGCTTTAAGCGGATGACATCTTTGACAGTCGGTTATTGACTTAAGATTCATTCAAAATGTTTAAATAATAATTTACAAGTGATGCTCTCCCTATGTTGTATAGATGTTATAACATTTGTATATAAGTATATGCTTATGTTATGGGATGTTTAGTTAAATATGTATGGACTATAAAATGTTTATGGAAGTGTCCGTATAGCGACTATCGCTATATTGACACTTTGAAAATATCACCTCTTTGGAAAATCTTTTTGCGTGATCTTGTGCTCAAGTTTACAAAGTTGATTAATCATTTAAATAATGTTGTATTTAAAGTTAATTAATCATTTCAATAATGATATATAAAATTAATTAATCATTTTAAATAATGATGATTAAGGTCAATTAATTATTTAAATAATGATGTATTTTAAGTTAATTAATCACTTTAATAATGATATTTAAAATTAATTAATAATTTTAAGTAATGATGTTTTAAGGTTAATTAATCAATTAAATGCATTAAAGTTAATTACTCATTTTATTAATGATATTTTAAGATTAATTAATCATTTCAACTAATGACGTTTAAGATTAATTAATCATTTAAATAATGATGTATTAAGGTTAATTAATTGTTTTATTAATGACGTTATAAAATTAATTCATCATTTCAACTAATGATGTTTTAAGGTTAATTAATCATCTAAATAATGATGTATTAGAGTTAATTAATTATTTTATTAATCATGTTTTAAAATTAATTAATCATTTCAACTAATGATGTTTTAAGGTTAATTAATTATTTAAATAATGATGTATTAAAGTTAATTAATCATTTTATTAATGATGTTTTAAAATTAATTAATCATTTAAATAATAATGTTTGAAGTAATTAATCTTGATTAAAGTCAATTAGTCATTTTAAGCAATGATAATTGAAGTAATTAATTAGGGTTAAAGTTAATTAATCAATTTTAATAATGTTGTTTAAAGTTAATATTTGTACTGTGAAATCCCAACACCAGTCCGGTTTTAAAAGTTTAAAAGTTTGATTCAGTTATGTAAAGGATAAAGAAATTTAATTTCCGTAAATGATATCGCTTATATGGAAAGGATTTAGTCATACTCTTAGCACTAAATGTTGAGGTATGGAAACTCGTACCTATCTCGAAGGTTAAATATGTCGTCAAGCAATGCATAGAGGTAACACTATCTTCACTTGCCCGACTTCATTTTCAATCGAGAAATAGTACAAGTTTGAAATCGAGGAGTAGTGGTAAGAATATGGGATTTACTTTTTATATACGGTCATTTTAAGTATTCTTGATAGTTGATTTATTGACTATCGATTCAGCTTTCTTCTTTGTGTATCGTCAATTTAAGACGATTTATTGCTCATTTGAGCGTTGATATCCTTTATAGGAAATGACTAAAACCAAAGCACGAGTGGACGTCAAGCTATGTGGGATTTCTCCCACTAGGGTATCTTCACATCTACCTAGATTGGATTCAGTTATATATGCATGGAAATGTGAAATACTCAGATACTTAGTAAATTTGGCGGGGTCCAGTTTGTACATTTTCTGAGAGCCAACGTAGTCCTCAAGTATATTTCTAGAGGTATATTTTCGGTAAGGGGGTGAACCCTCCTAGTCATTCTTAGAAAATTCCTTTTCCTTGCCTTTGATTCAAAACTTTGAATGTGTTTTCTTAATTGCATCGAGAGGTGCCTGGAGCTCTTCTCGATGTTTAATTATTTGTGTCCATTCTCTAAGTTTGGATTTTGACCTTATTTAAGCCGATTCTTTCAAGTTTGGTTTTGTTCTAAATTGTTTCTATTACTTTTTGTTGGATGTTGTTCTTGTGAGGGAAAACCCATTCTGCATTTGGTGGCATGGTCTCACATATAGTTGTTTGTTTCCATCCTTTGTTTAAAGTTTACTCATACCAAACTTATTGTCTACCCCAAGTTGTTTGTTTTCTCTAAACACTCAGGTACTCATTTATATTTGAGTAGTCTGAGAGTAGCAGTTTCTTTGGGCTCTTTTGAAGATGATGGACAAGCATGAGTCTTCTTATCTATCTAGCTATTTATTTCCGCTATTATGTTTATGTATGTATGTGTATTTTGTATCAGCAAGTGTAAAGGCAGGTGTATAACTGCCTAGGCTGATGGTAATACTTTGTTGTAACTCTTGCCAGAGAGGTCAGAAATGAGCCGTTTCTATAGTAAGTCTTCAACTCATGAAATTTGGTCTCATAATACTTCTTCAAATCCTCCTTCCACTAGAAAATAACATTAGGATCGGCCCCCAATTGAGGCGAAGGAGCAGCACCAGGCCTTGATACAACATCGGAGGCCAAGGATGCAATAGGATCATCTTCTGCCCTAGTTTTCTTAGTGACCTGAAGAGATAATTCTTTAAGGTCATCATTAAGTACCTTGATCTTAACTTCGTAGAAACCCTTATATGCACCTTCGGTGCCTTTCAATAATCCCTCCAGTTCATTAGTCCAAATTAGGGCAGATTTGAGCCTCTTCCCCAAGTCAACTATCTTTGAACATTGCATAGTATGCCAAGGCATAAAATCAAACGAATCTTGACCAATAAAGTTAAAAGAAAGTGCAATCTAGTAAGAACTCACAAGGACCTTACACTCTTTTCAAAAATAATAATAATTATTATTTTCTTTTTACAGTACCATTATGAGCATTTGCACAACCACAAATATTCTACAACATGATTTTACAAGAGTATCCTAAGTTATAGGATCCTAAAATACTACATTAACCGTAAAACACCGAATCTAAGGCATACTAGCCAAAGATGGGTCTATCCTGATGCAAAAGGTCTTCCTTGGATTATAATTAACGCCTTGCCAGTGGTCCGTCAGATCCTCCATAGTAACCTTGAAACTTTTTTTTATTATAAAGGAAGTTCTAGTCAAGAGCAAAGTAGAAATAGTAAAATATTACAGTGGCGCATTGTAAAGTTGTATGCCCCATCTTGCTTTTAACCTTCTCCCTTCTGAGCTTCTCTACAAGGTTGGCAATCTGATCCTGCCCAGGCACGTTAACTGATGCTCCTACGACACTAGGGCGACTTAAGCTTCTTGCAATAAATCTTCAAGCTCATAGATCTTGAGCATAACATCCTTTCCTGTATTCTCTAAAGTATCAATTAGTTCAGCCCTAGTCTTCTTTGAGTTTCTAAAAAAGCCACCAAAGTATTTAAGAGCATCTGCTACACACCCCTTCCTCTATGAGCGAGGAAGTGTGTTTGACCCCTGTCGCTCCATTTGCTACGTGTAGTGAGCTTCCATCTCTTTAAGTTTACCCCAGAAGTGTACTTCCAATTTCTTCTTCCACTCATCCGCCAATGAGGGGTCCATACCTACAAGAGGGGTAAGGGTTGCATCTAAGCTAAGCCCTTCTACACCCTCTCCTTCTTCGACACCCTCCTTCTCCTCAATTTGCTGGGCAATCTGAAGTGATATGTCTTCTATAGTCTTCTTTAGCCCTTTAATCTCTGCTTCATAAACGCTCTCATAAAGCGCTTCATTATTCTTCAGTGACTGCTCTAATTCAGTCACTTTAGAGTTTGCAAAACCCAGCTCAGTGCGCAACATGATATTATGTTAGTATTGGTATTAAAGTGCATCATTATCTTCCTTGACTTCAAAAAAGGCATTTTTCAAGTCTCTTTCAAGCACTTTGTTAGTAACTGTCAATTGGAGATTCTCTTCCTCCAAAGTCGCGGTAGAAGTTATGGCTACAACCTCAAACCCAAGTGTGTTAATGTCACCTTGGCCATAAATAATGGGGACCAAAGGTTTGTTGGATCAAAGATTCCAGTCGATTCGGAAGGAATCTTGTGGGGATCGACCTAGTTGGTAGTAACTAACGTTCATCAAAAAAAGCCGAGATAAGCAAAGTTAAATAAGACATGTCACATGAAGAACAACTTTATATGGAGAATCTAACAAATTCATATACAAAAAAGTAATAATAATACATAGTGCTCACTCCCTATTTAGATTTCTAAGCCCAAGTCTAAACCACTCCAAGTGAGGACTATCGGGTGGGAAGGGACCACTCTATAGGTATATTGCCACCGACGCAGTACAAAGTCGCTAAGCGCTTCTTTCTCTTTAATTATTTGGTTGATTTTGGAAACCAACCCATGTGTTTCCTCTAAGTTGCGTGAACAAGCATCTAAATCCTTTTCATGCTTCAGAATCATCGTCGCACTAAGACCAAGAAGATCTATGGTCTAGGTTTGGAGATTATCCATGCTTTCCTTCATGAGTTTAGTAAATGTTACTTCCATAGAAAGCTATAACGAACAAGTGAACGAAAATGACACGATCATTCACAGTGCAATAATAAAATGCTATGACTATTAAAGAAGTTGATCATGACAAAATTAAGTAACAAATTCATTTTAGTACAAGTAGAAAAGTTCAAAAAAACCAAAAAGTAGCGGAAACCGTTTACAAAGCTTAGGTAGTTACATTAGCTTAGAGGGTCGAGGTGACCTCAATCTCCTTAGATGGTGTAGTCCTAAAAGAGGTATCCTTGGAGGCAAAAGGGGAAGCTTTCTCCTTCTCCAGCTCCTTATCCCACTTCGCCCTGCAATAAGTAATGGCATCTTTGATCTTCTCAAGGTCCCCTAAGAATCCAAGATCAACCTCGACAGAAACATCATCCAACAATCAGCAAAAAATTGACGCTTAACTGCATCGTACATCTTATAAAGCACCCGGTAGGTGATCTGTGAAAGCTTATCCTTAGTCTCCCACATTGCCTTCTCTTTCTCCCCCAACACTTTATCTTTCCACTCCAGCTCTTGACCATTCAATGCCAATGCCTCATCCACCGCCTCTTCCGCCTTTTTCGATTTCTCCTGCTAAGCATTAATCTCTTCCACTAGTTTTGCCTTCTCAGAAGCAGTTACGGTAAGGTCCGCTTCAAGCTGGGAAATACGAGCAATGGATGTGACCTGGTTATCCTCTGCGCTCTTGCGAGCCTCGACTGCCAAAGCACTTACTAATTACAAAAAAAGATAGATAAGTTGAAAATCGGTAAGATAAGTCATCATTAAGGAAAGAAGGAGAAGAAGGTACATACGAAGGCCAAAGACCTCTCGAGCTCAGTAGTAAGCTCGAGGAAGGGGAGTGCAAGAAATGAGAGAGTAATTGGATAAGATTGTGAGGGCATAAGCAATATAAGATAGACCATCTAAATGACACACCCTACCCTCTCACCAAGATCAGTACTAGCACCCTTTGGCAAAGGCAAGTAGCGAATGCGAGGGTCATGAAGGGACTAAAGAGGGTAATAGGTAGGGCTATAGAAAAAGGAGGGGGAGGATGAGAAGATGTGTGTGATTTCTTGAAGGCTAAACAAAAGCTTCAGCATCGTCCTTCCTCCTCTTATTTATTTTTTTTCCCTTTTTGCCTTTAATTTCTTCGACGAGGAATCATCAAAAAATACGTCAGTAAGATCACCGCCATTTCACCTATACTTTAGAAAAATGTTAAGATCAGTAAATGTCCTTGTTAGAAAATTTATTTGCTAACCAATTATGCAAGGCAGGCTAAGGTTGATTTAAATAAGGGCTTAGGTAGCCTTATGCAAGCTAAGTGAAATATGCAAGTCCAAGTTTGAATCCAAGTCCAAGAATTAATAATATGCATGTTCATGGTTCATGTTCACACATAGAAAGAAGTCATATGTTTGTCCATAGTCAAATATTATTATTCAAGAGAAGTATGCTATGCAAAAGTTTATTTTCCAAGGTCTTATATGCAAAAGTTCAAGTGTTATCATTGGCTCTAAGAAAATCCCCAATTCAATTTAGGGTTACAACTTTAAAAATTGAGAAAGAGTGAAGAATTAATCTCCCCTTTAAAGTAGCGGATGGGTGCCTATTTATAGAGGTAGTGGCAGGCAGGTTGGCTGCCACGTGTCCACTTAGCTTAACGCGTGTAATCTATTCAAACTATTGATATTCGACATCCCCGCCTTCTTTTGAGATTCGACATCCTCTTAACATTGGTGAAACTCGATATCACATGGTGCTGATGAAATTCGACATCACTTGCCTTCATAAGTTTGGTAATGCAATCCCCTCTTTTTGTAGCTACTCAATATCCTTCATTATGGTAGGTGCTCGACAATAGTTACTGTAGCAATAGCTTAGTGATAGTTGATGTATCATAGGCTCATCATCTCTAGAAGCTCGACATCCTCATTCTAAGACTAAATGCTTGATATCTTCCTTTTCACTTATTCTTTAACATTATTTGTTGTAGTGGTTCAATATCTCCCCCTTTGTCTTTATCAATCTAGTTATCTCTAGGCTCGGTAGCTTTTGTATTACAGAGGCTCGATACCCATGAATGTTTTTTTATTCGGCACCTTTATTATCTTGTAAACTCGACACCATGATTTTTTGTTGATGTTCGATATGTTTCTTCTTATTATAGGCCCGACAACCTTTATGGTTGTTGGGACTCGACACCTCCTCTTTTCTTTACTCAAGCTCAACAATCTTTATATTTGCCAACTACTTGAACACTCGACACCCTTCTTTCTTTAGAGATTCGACATCTCCTTGTTAAATGACGATTTCCTATTGACTTGGCTTTCTTCTGGCTCAACACCCCTTCTTGTTACCAAGCTCAACATGCTTTCCTTTAGAAGCTCGATATCAATATTTGCAATAACATTTACCCCCATCTTGTGTAGAAGAAGAGTATTATACTTTAGTATAATCTTGACTTTTCACGTTGCCGCCTCGATATAACATTGCTTCCTTTCGATATCAGCATTGCCGCCCATTGGTATTCCGCTTCAATCTCATTAGTTTAATTTGAATTAAAATCAACACTCCATGCTGCTTCTCTTTCTTCAATAAATACCTACTTCTTCTTCTACAAGCTTTACCTGCAAACTAAACTTAAAACTGTAGTTTAATTTTCTTATTTCAATTAAAAGCTTTTGATTTCCATAGCATTCAAGTTCGATTTTAAGTGTGACTTCTATTTCCAATCAATTTAGGTGAAAGACGGGTGGTTTTAAATTTTGAAATTAGGGTTTTATCAATTGGGTGTTTACGAGCCATTTAGGGTTCGGTTGGCAATTGGGTTTGTATACACCTTATAATTTTGGGAATTTTGGTGTTGATTGCAATACGTTAGTTTATTGATTAACAAAAACTCAATAATTTGATAGTTATCATAAACTCAACAACCTTCTGGAAATTCAATAATTTACTGGAGTTTTGATAATTATAAAGATCGACATCTATTTGGAAATTCGACACTCAATTGGTGATTTCATTAATTATTAATAACTCAATATCCACTTTAAAACTCGATAGCTTGTTGGGGGTTTGATATTTAGTTACTCGAAAATCAATTAATGATTTGGTAACTAGCAGAGACTTGGTAATTAGTTGGGAATCTGACAACTGTTTGAAGAATTATTATCTAGTTATAAACTCGATATCCTTTTAACGAGTTGCTAACCTTCTATAGGTTCGACAACTATTTAAGTGGTTGTCATTTAGTTACAAGTTTGATATCTTATATAGATTCGACATCTTACTATGCGCTCGGTAACTAATCATAATGCTTCCAAATAGCTGTGAATTCAACAACTATTTATATATTCGACATCTTATTACAAACTCGACAATTAGTTGAAGCACTTTTGAATAATTTCAAACTCGTTGACTATTCATAAACTCGATACCTTGTTATGAACCAAGGACTAGTTACGAGCTCGATACATAGCTGTGAATTCAATGAGCTTTCAATTAGTTATGAATGTTCATGTGAGAAATGCGGATTATGGATCTTAAGGCTAGAATAAATACTAGATGGGGGGTGAATAGTGTTTTAAGAATTTACTAATTCTTTTTGAGTTTATATTAATTTGAACACAAATGTATGCAATATTCAGACATAGATATAATCACAGAATCAAACACAGATGCAAATATAAAGTAAAAGCAGTAAAGGAAAGAACACACCGGATTTTATACTGGTTCGGAGTTACCCTACATCCAGTCCCGCAACACAAGTACGGATTTCCTTTCAAAATCAATTCTTACAATTACACCCTCGATTTCAAGGTCACGAGGTACACCACTCCAGATTCACAATCCTCAGGGTAGAGATACTTGATTTTACGGGCAACAAGTTCACCCAATTGATTTCCTAGGCTACAATCACACCTTCTCTCACTTGATTGATTTTCTAGGCTACAATCACACCTTTTCTCGCTTGATTGATTACAAAGAAGCCTATAACTTTGAATAGCACTGGGATCTTGTTGAGATAGTGATAGAGAATCAAACCAGAGATGATCTAGTCAGATTCAATGGTGATTTCGGCAGAGTAATAGTAAAAATGTATATAAAGAAATGTGCAAGAAGAAGAGTGAAATCAAAAAATTATCAATATAAATTCGTTTAAAACATCCCCTATTTATAGTAGAACAACAGCCATATCCATTCGGGAAAGGATATGACGAATAGACACTTCCTTTGAAATTCAAACTTTTGGAATCAACTGCCATCATGTCGACATGGGTACCTAGGGGTTGTCGACATGCCTAAGGTGCTTTTCTAGGAGTTTTAACATAATTCTAGACTCGATACTTGTCTTGTACTATTGAAATCTTGAACTCTTGATATCTTGATACTCATGAGTCTTGAATCTTGATGTCTTCGATCTTGAGTCTCTATACTGTACAGTCTTCATTCTCAGTACATGCATGTTTATATCCTGCATATACATATATATCTAAACTATAATGTTAGTATTTATATTTTATAACAAGTCCTAAGGTTTTTGTCATCAAAACAATTCTTTTCAAGGACTAACAATCTCCCTTTTTTTTGATGATGACAACCTTTGTTTATAAAATATTACTTCTATCCTAATAACTCTCCCTAAAACTAATAACTCCCTCTTAATCTATGCCTAACTATCCTATTTTATACTTCTCCCCCTTTGTCATCAACAAAAACAAACTAACTCCAAACTATATAACTCCCCCTATTCTTGTACTAAAGTACCTGCATTAAAATATACAATGGAGTATATAATAGATAAATTAAGATATAATTATACTGATAGACATGATAACTAATCAAAGATCATAGAAATATCAATGTATATTTATACAGATTATGTTATGCACACCAATTATCAATCCATACCAAATCAAATCAAATCAAGTCAAATCAATCCAAGCAATCAATTCAAATCAAATAAAACAATCAAATAAAATCAAACATTACGAGGAACTTTCACCCATCCTTCTTCTCCAAATATTGGATCTGCTTTAATGGCATCCCAATTTTCATTGTCATTGGTGAGAGAGACTGAAGGATGTGCTTCATTATCATCTTTGTGCAGAGAGGAAATCATCCATCGAAATGCTTTTCTTGTTCCTTGATCATCTGCATTTGACTTAACTCTAAGTGTCGCTGATTACGAAGAATGAAAGAAAGAATATTCTTGAAAGAATTAAGGGTTTCTTCAAGATTCTCGGTCAAATTATGAATTGGATTGGCCATTTTTGAATTTGTTAGAAGAAATATAGATAGAGTAGATAAGAAATGATTTTGAGTGATGAATTCTGGAAGAAATATGTATTTATAGATGTAGGAATTCATTTGAAATGAATAGACACAAGGTAGTTAATCAAATTTAAAATTTAAAATGAGAAGTCATTTCTGACCAGTACTTGTCGACATGGTGTGTGGGGGGTTTTCGACAGGGGTTAGTTCATTTTGATGACTCATTTTGATTTTGTGAATAATTGTGTATATGTATATATTTACATAATATACTAACATTTATTCTGGAGATAAGATAAGCTAAATAACAGAAAAGTAATTCAATTTCATTTCATAATAGAATGATACAACGATTAAACATTAAGAACTACACGAACATTTAAATCAAATCATACTAAAACAATACAACATGATATGAAAAGGTAGAGCTAGTTAGATGATGACGAAGATGAAGATAATCCAAGTTTCTTGCTAACTTTGGAGAAAAACTTGTTCATCTTAGATGACATTTTATCCAATTTCTTACTAACGGGCCGTTTAAGAATCCGTTGATTTTCAAAAATAGTCTTTTGATTTTTGAGTAAGGTTTTGTTGGTTGGATTAGAGGGATAATCAATACTTTCCAAGGATGTTTCACCTTCTTCTTCTTCTTCTATTTCCATTTCATCCCTTCTTCTTCTTCTTCTTCCTCCTCTTCCATCTCTCCATGAGCCAAACGCTCTTCCTTTTCAGCAAGAGTCTCATATGGTTGAAAAACATATGGAATTTTCATAAGAGAAATGTTTGAGTGATTAAAAACTTTTCTCGAAACAAATTCTTCTCCTTTGAAATCTACTCCAAAATAATTAAAAATCCGAGTGAGATAGATTCCATGATATAAAGTATTTTCACCCATTTCAAGATTTTTGGGACGAAGTTCATCCAAAATAACTTGTGCCCAATTAATATCATAATTTCCAAAAATAGCAAAAAGTGCTTTGCAAACTTTTAAAGTTGGATTGTTAAAACTTCCCGATCTTGGGGTCAAAGTATGTTGTAAAAGAAGATTAACAATTCATGCTTTTGGTCAAAAATTTCGATTTTTGAATTCAAAGTTTTCATCTCCTTCAAAAATGTGATGAAATGTCTCACGATCATTTTCATCGATTTTAAAACTAGAAAGATCCATTCCCGTGCTTTTGCAGTCGAGAATGGTACCCAAAATATCACAATTTAAAATGATTCTAGTGCCTTTGACACTACTCCAAATTTCATCATCGTTTCCATTATAAAATCCACGGTTGAGATTTGCATAGAAAATTTTAACAAGATTTGGATAACAAACAAAATCATTTTGTGAAGCATCAACAAGACTAAGAATTTGATTGTTTGCAAAAAGAGAATCGATTTCATAAGAAGAGAAATCTTGAAATATAGCAAACTTTCCGGGATGGACTTTTCCATAGTTAGCATAGTTGATATATGCTTTTATAGCCTCCGGATCATTGAATAGTTGCCTTTCATGTTTCTGGAAAGTCTCATTGTGGAGGGGATGCTTGAAGAAGCCATTAGAGTAGAGAGCTTGAAATTTTTAAATAAGAGTTTGAATTTGAAAATGAAAGTGAAAAGTTGTGATATGAGATAGTAAATAAATAGATTCTCAAAGGACAGGTTCTCTGGTCAAAAGATGACTTTTCAGAGTCTTGAATGAAGTGAAAAGATGGAGGGATATTCAAACATTTGAATTCAAATTTGAATTTCAAATTTCAGTACCCTTGTCGACAACGTGGGGGGGACCATGTCGACAGGTGTCTCTGAATTTTCATGATTTATTTCTTTTAAGTATTCTAATATATATATATATATATATATTATTTTTAATGACTATATATATCTGAAATTATAGTATATTGCATAAAATATTATGATACTATTTTTTTTTAAATACAAATAATAAAATAATAATAAATATAATAAAATAATAATAAAAATTTAAAATTCAAACGACACACCAATTCAGAATCAATCAATCAATCATTCAATCCTAAGCATGCAATTTAAACCAATGTATTGTAAACGTGTACCTTTTTCTGAGTCCGTTTTTCTGAATTCATCGGAGCCGTGAACTACCGTGAAACACATATTTGAATTATATGTCTTCTGATCATCATCACTCGAGGATGAGTCTGAGTCATCTAGAGTGGCGGTAAATGCATGTTTTCGTTTCTTTGTAGATTCATTGTTTATAGGAAGATTTTGCTTATCTGGATGCGGACAGTCTCTTTTGATATGGCCTGGTTCGTCACAGTTGAAACATTTGATATAGTTTGGCACTATATTCTGATTACTAGAGTTTTTATAGTTGTTTCTCTTGAGATTATTCATCTTTCTGTATTTCAGGAATTTCCGAAGGTTCTTGGTCATAAAGGCTATCTCTTCATCATTATCGCTGTTTGAGTCTGATCCATCGGTCAATGCATTGAATGCAATTGATTTCTTTTCAGATGCTTTGCTTTCACTTCTCCCAATCATTTGGACTTCAAACGACATTAGATTTCCAATTAATTCTTCTATCTTTAAGATACTGATGTCATTTGCCTCTTCGATCGCAAGTGTCTTTTGATCCCATTCCGGAGTAAGAGAATTTCAGATTTTTCTGACTTGATCTTCTTCCGAAAATACCTTTCCCAAAGATATGCGAGAATGTACAATATCCTGAAATCTACTATACATATCTAAAATAGACTCATTAGAAATCATTTTAAATAATTGAAACTGACTTGTGAGCATGGAAATTTTGGTCTATTTAACTTTGCTTGTTCCTTCGTGAGTAACTTGCAAAGTTTTCCAGATTTCATATGCAGACTTACAAACTGACACTCTATTAAATTCATTCCTATCAAGTGAACAAAATAGAATATTCATAGCTTTAGAGTTATTTTGTGCGACTGTCTTTTGCTCAGCAGTCCACTGTGCAAAATCAGTTGTGGGTTCAAAATATTCAGTCTGTGTGATATTCCAAGTGTCTAGTCCTACTGATTGTAAATATATTTTCATCCTACATGCCCAATATGCATAGTTACTGCCATTAAAAAGTGGTGGTCTGACAGTAGACCGACCTTCTACAAATGAACTAGTGTTGGTAGTAACAGCATTACCAATGTTGGTAGCCATTTTGAAATTTTTCAAAATTCGGATTATGAAACTTTGAAATCCTTGCTCTAATACCAAATGTGAGAAATGCGGGTTATGGACCTTAAGGCTAGAATAAACACTAGAGGGGGGTGAATAGTGTTTTAAGAATTTACTAATTCATTTTGAGTTTATATTAATTTGAACACAAATGTATGCAATATTCAGACACAGATATAATCACAGAATCAAACACAGATGCAAATATAAAGTAAAAGCAGTAAAGGAAAGAACACACCGGATTTTATACTGGTTCGGAGTTACCCTACATCCAGTCTCGCAACACAAGTACGGATTTCCTTTCAAAATCAATTCTTGCAATTACACCCTCGATTTCAAGGCCACGAGGTACACCACTCCAAATTCACAATCCTCTGGGTAGAGATACTTGATTTTACGGGCAACAAGTTCACCCAATTGATTTCCTAGGCTACAATCACACCTTCTCTCACTTGATTGATTTTCCAGGCTACAATCACACCTTTTCTCGCTTGATTGATTAAAAAGAAGCTTATAACTCTGAATAGCACTGGGACCTTGTTGAGATAGTGATAGAGAATCAAACCAGAGATTATCTAGTTAGATTCAATGGTGATTTCGGCAGAGTAATAGTAAAAATGTATATAAAGAAATGTGCAAGAAGAAGAGTGAAATCAAAAAATTATCAATATAAATTCGTTTAAAACATCCCCTATTTATAGTAGAACAACAGCCATATCCATTCGGAAAAGGATATGACGAATAGACACTTCCTTTGAAATTCAAACTTTTGGAATCAACTGTCATCATGTCGACATGGGTACCTAGGAGTTGTTGACATGCCTAAGGTATTTTTGATAATTTGTTTTTCTTTTGAAAATAAGTTCTATCTTATATTAAAACTATTTTAAACTTTATAAATATACTATAGTTAAAATACATAAATAAGTATAGAGGATAATATTTTGGTATATATAAAATTTTACTATAATTTCATATTTAAATCTTAAATATAAATATTAAAAGTTAAGTACATTATAATTAAAGGTAGTTTAAAACAAAGGATAATCTTGATATTGAAAATAAAGATTATTTGTAAAACAAGATATAATTTTGTAAAACATTTGAATAAAAGTTAGTGGATACAAAACGATGTTCCACTAGATTTTTCGTAGGTTCCATCCTACTTAGGGTTCCATCCCTTTAACAGGCTCGAAGTGGATTCCATTCCACGAATAAAATGGATTTTAAGATGTCAGTGCTTTTCTAGGAGTTTTAACATAATTCTAGACTCGATACTTGTCTTGTACTATTGAAATCTTGAACTCTTAATATCTTGATACTCATGAGCCTTGAATCTTGATGTCTTCGATCTTGAGTCTCTATACTGTACAGTCTTCATTCTCAGTACTTGCATGTTTATATCCTGCATATACATATATGTCTAAACTATAATGTTAGTATTTATATTTTATAACAAGTCCTAAGGTTGTTGTCATCAAAACCATTCTTTTCAAGGACTAACAGTTCTAACCATCTATGAACTCGACATCTCGTTACGAGTTCAATATCTAACAATGGGCTTTTAAACTTTTTAGTGAATTGCTAAGTAATCATAAATTTGATAACTATTTATGGGTTTGGCATTTCATTATGAGCTTGATAACTAGTTAAACAATTTTCGACTTATTATGAACTCATTAAGTATTTATAGGTTCGATGCCTATATTTAAGGACTTGACTTTACTTAGCATTTTTCTTGGACATTTAAATTTTTTATAGAATATATTCCTTGATCTCGTATAATATCATCTGGCTGATAAATGGCTGGTAAGAAAGCTGACAAGAGTTTAAATCTTCTCCTGCTTCGAAGAAAAGCGACTATAGGATTGTTCAATCTCTCATAACCACCCGAGATGAAGTTAACACTATTCTTCAATAATTCGGGATTACCAATTTAGAGGCCAGATGTAACTACCCAGAATTTAGTCACTTTAAATATGAATATTTAATATATTTAAATAATTAACTAATGAATTTTATAACTAAAATAAACCTCTTTTAAATAATAACTGATGATGGTGAATCTATATTGAAATTTGGTTTACAAAATAATTAACTTGAAGGAAAATCAAAAATGTGATCGAAAATCATTTTTTGGATTTTCGACTTTTCATCGTCTAAAAGTTGTCGGAAAATGTTGTGTACACAAGAATAAATATACACATGCACTTATATTTCAACATATGAAATGTTTAAGGTTAAAAGTAATTTACTTAAGTAAAAGGTAGTTTGACTTTTATTTTAATTTGAATTTTGAAAAAAAATAAATATATATATATATAAGGGTAATGCCATATCATGACAACTTATCATAGTACTAAGGATAAGTGAAATGGTGATGATGTGATGAAAGGGTGGTGGGATGATGTACTGCGTGAGCAACAGGTAGAGAGGAGGATTATGATGTGCCATAAAATGGTGGAGGGTAAGGGACCTAAGGGTAAAAGAGTAATTCACTTATTTCATTTTATATAAAACTATTTGGCCTTTTCCCATTTTCATTTTTATTCTCACTTCTTCATTTCAAACTTTTACTACTACTTTCTAAAGCTCCATTTGGCTTCCAAAATTTTCTAAACTTAAGATCCTTCTTTTTCCATTTAAATCCTTTATAAAAACTATTTAAAAACCCTTCTTTTTCCTCTCTTTTCACTTTACATCCACAAACAAGCCCAAACCCTCCTCAACCCATCATGGTCGAGCCCACCTACCCTAGGGCCAAACCTATTTAGCCTCTTGAGTCTTCCAAAAATCCAACTTTTGAAAAGTAAAGCCAAAATCTAGTGTCGATTCAAAGCTTGGTGATAGTTCGATTTATTTTTGTGAAATTTTGGTGAGTAAAGCTCACAATTTTAGTCAAAGTTTTAGACTTTATATTTTTTATAATAATTGTGTGGTTGTTTGGTTGGAAAATAATGTTGTATGTGCTTTACACACTACAACAGTTTATGGGTTTCATAGCGTTTTAAAAACGCTATAACAGGCTACCATAGCGTTTCAGAGAACACCGTGGAACCACAAGCTATGGTAGGCCGGCAACATTACATAGCAGGAAGGAAAACGCTATAATAACTAATAGCGTTTACAAAAGTGCATAGCGTTTACACCCTACCATAGCGTTTTTTCTCTGTTATTAAACTTAAACGCAATAGGGAATTTAATCCTTCATTTAACTTCTATAGCGTTTTTGAGCACATTTTATAGCGTTTCATCAAACCATGTTATAGCGTTACAATGTTTTTCGATAGCATTTTTTGTCATTCTTGTATAGCGTTTTTTATTTTCTACTATAGCGTTTTTGATTCTATTATAGCGTTTTTGATGCATAAATCTTACATCTCATATAGAGTTGCGATAGCGTTTGATGAATCAATAGCGTTTTTCAAACGCTATCCTATATAATATTAATTTTCAGCATTTGTTTCAATTTTCTTTTTTTATATTATATTATATATATATGCACACAGATAGATATATGTATATACAACATTACATAATAACAACATTACATTACATTACATAATAACAGTCTTGGTCATAATTAGCAGTTTGCCTCCAACATTACATAATAACAGTCTTGGTCATAATTAGCAGTTTGCCTCCAACATTACATAATAACAACATTATCTAGCATAATGTACTAATACAAGTATGAAGAAAACATAAGCATATTACTTAGCCCAGGCATCCATCTTTCCCATCATTTTTGCAATCACAGGAGATACCTTAGGATTTGCTTGATGTCTCGCCAAACTTGCAGTATTACTCGTAACTGTGCAAATTCAATGAACATATGAGGTAATTTGCAGATAATTTTATACTGTCATTACAAAAGCACACTCATAATTTCCCAACAAAAAGAAAAACTGTAGAATTTCATGTATACATCTCACAGAACAGAGGTAGAACCATTTAACTGTCAAGTGTGCATAAACAGAAACGTGTTTCTACATGTACGAATCATCTCAGACTGAACATCACTGAAAACACCTACCATTGTGTACATCTGTAACGACCCAGAATTTTTGATAATTAAAATTTGAATATTTAATTAATTTTAAATATTAATAAATGAATTTAATAAGTCGAATAACTTATTTAAAGGATATTGGATTTAATTTGATAATTAAATCGATATATTAAATAGTGAAATTCAAGAGATAATTAAAAATTGAGTTTAATATGATTGAAAATGATTTGTAAAATTTTATTTAATCATACTGGAGTTATAGAAATGTTTTAGAACTTTTAAAACTGAATTTAAAGTTAATCTGTGAAAATTGAATATTTTAATATTTAATTATCGACTGTAAAAATAGCCAATTTTCGAACAGTGTCGGATTTCGACGAAACCAGTTTCATCGGATCCGTAATGTGATATTATTGTATGGTTTTAAATTTCGTGTCAATTGGAATTACAGTTTGTCCGGGGCAAGCCAAAACGCCTCGAAATCGATTTAAATCGGTTTAATTTAAATTGATCGTTTATTGCCATATCTCGCACAGACGATCGAATTAGCTTCCGAAACCTGTTCCATTGTGTCCGAAACACGGGATAAGCCACAGAAACGCCAGTTACCGCGCGTAAATCAGAGTTCGAAAAATCCCGAAATGAATAGTAATTTGGAAAATTTCTATAAAAGAACCCCTCATCTCATCATTTGGCCAAACCCTAATTCCTTTATACGCAGCCGCCATTTTCAAAATCAAAGGCCAGGAACTCGAGATCTTCTTCCTCTATTTTCTTTTAATCCATCAACTATTACCAGAAATGCTTAACTACAAGTTTGTAGATCTCGTCGAGACCTTGAAGATCAACGGTGGTGATTTAATTCGGAGCAACGAGGTGGAAGTTATGGGGGCCGAAGTGATGGCCGTTCGTGCTCGTCTAGGGGAAGCTGGGGTTGACCGAGCTTGGCCATACTCACGTCGATGGTGGAGTCGATGTTGCTCTTCGTCGTGGTGTAACCTGATCGACCTGGAAGTGATGAATTAGGTTGCGTGATTTAGGGTTTAGAGGCGGCTATGGGTTGCTCGCGTGAAACTGTAGGGGAAAGAGGGAACGCACACGTGAGAAGATGGATGGAGCGGCCAGGATTTTCTTGCTAAAACGAACGGCCAGATGTATTAGGTTGAAAATTTATAAAAGAAATTGAAATTTAATTGTATATTATTAATTCGTGTATCTTCAAAACGATGTATCTCTTTCATACATTATCAGAAAATGACGAAACAAAATGCGTTGGAATCGTCTCGACGCGTACTTCGCTATGAAACTGGATTGGAAACGATCGGAGTCAGTGAAAATTTTGAGTGAAATTAAACGTCCGTTTAATTTCATTCGAAATAATCGCTATAAATTGCTATCAGAAAATCACGGTGAGATCTTCTCACTCAAGAATTGAAAAGTGGAATTTTCAGTTATTGATTTGATTGCTATTGGATGTGATATTAGATATAGTAGGATATATATCTATATATAGCAATATATACATATTGGCATATGTATATATTGGATTGATGATTTCCCGCCTCGTATAGCGGATGAGACCCTATTGCGCCGTTAGTAAGCGGATAATATTTATTAAACCCATATACCGCGATAATTCCGTACTGGAGCGGAATTGGTATTGTGCTAACATCTGTGGATGCAGGGAAACAGGTTGGAGGGATCCAACTGGATTCCTCACCGTATTGATTATTTACAGATATTGTGATATATTCTGTTATCATATGATGATATATGATATTTGATTGTTGTGATTGATTGTTTGATGCTGTAGCATCATCGGATCCATTTTTGAAGTTAAAAATAACGATATTATTTTTAAAAGAATTTCAAAGTGATTATTTGAAAGTATACGTTTTATTGAATTTTGGAATTAATTCATTTTAAATAAATAAATGTTATAATTTTCGTGTTATAAAATTATGAGATTTGTGAAGATATAATAAGAATGCGGTTTTTGAAATATAAGTTGATTAAATTGTAATTGGGTTAAATTGAAATTTTCGACTTATTATAAACGGATTATATTTATAGAAGATGTATAAAATTGCTATTTTATAAATAAAAATAAGGAGATTTTTTTTTAGGAGTTCTATAAATGTTAAAATGAACTTATAAACGGATTTTATAAGTAAGTAGTATTAATAGATATACGATTTGTGACGTTATAAGATGAAGGATTTTGAAACTAAATGAATTATAAGTTATCAACTTATGAATTGGATTTTTGTTATATAAATGAGTCAAATGGAATTGTTTAATAAGATATTTCATAACTTGAAATTGTTATAAAATATAAAATTGTGATTTATAAACGTTGTTTATAAATCCGAAATCACTTATTTTGATAAGTGAATTGTAGAAGTTAATTAAAGGAATTATATCCACGATTTTGGACAGTGGATAAGCTTTTAAATAAAATGTGTAGAAATGTTGAATTTGGATAACGTAGTATATTCACGATTTTGGACAGTGAATATATTATTAAATAAAATGGATATGTTTTGGGAAAGCGATATTATAAAATGAAGTAATTGTTTTAAAAGATGTTTTAAAACGTGTGAATTATCGAAATCATAGATTTCAACATTTATTGTTGAAATAGACGTTTTCGAAAAATAAGGAAATGATGGACTATAACACTGTTGTTATAGTAAATGATTTCCGAAAGGAAATGTTTTTATGTAGTATTGGGATTTATATACCTATCTTAATTTCGAATCCCTATACTAGTAATTTTGAGTCGTCGTAACGATGTTTTACGTAACATTCGTTTTGACTCAAATAAATGTGTTTAAAGAGAATGATTTCCTTAAAGAATGAAATATATACTTAATTTTGATTTAAGTATATCGAATATTTTCTAAGTGTTGAAAATAAATGTTTTGTGAAATACTTATTATTAAATAAGTGTGGAAATGCTTTTCCAATATGAAATGAACTGTTTTGAGATTTTATCTTCAAAGATAAATTGAAATGTGGAAATTGATTTGAAATTGTTTTCAAATGGTTAAGTGTGGAAATAATATATCTTATCAAGATATTTTTGGAAAACAAATAATTTGGAAAATTATTTGGAATCTGATGATGTTGCGCATCTTTATTGATAGTTAAATAACCGACTATCAATAATTACCTTTAGATAGGTATTTGTTGTGAATTGGATGAATTTGAATGCCACACTTATTTTTGAATAAATCGCTCACTATTCGGGTTAGCCGGGAAAGGACCATGGGGTCGTATAACCCATTCCGAATATGTGATACGTCGTTATGAATTGCATTCGAAGACCGGTGTTGAAGACCGGATATTTTTTAAAACGGAAGGATTACCGTCGAGTTACTCTACATCGGCTGATCTCCGATTTAGAGGTTTTATCACCCTTAGTGACGGGAAGTCCGGACGTGATTAGAAATTTATCCGGATATGCAAGGGCTTCATGAGAAGTGCCTTCGGTTCTGTTCAATCCCGGAACAGACTTGTATGGATTGTGTGTCTGACGTTACAATTTGAGATATAAAGCTGATTTCTTTCAAATACATTTCTGTTGGTGGCGGAGAATTTATTCTCTTAGCTTAACACCCTTCTTTGAGACGTACGAGCTCAGAGGTTATGTAGTTGAAATTTATCAGCGATATACTCCCAATTTGGTAACGTGGCATACTGAGTGTTGCTGTGAAATGATCAGTGTTTGATCATTTGTGATATGATCATTTGTTTGATCTTATATCTTTGTGATCATAGGTTGATCATTTTTGTTTGACCCGAAGCAGGGCTTTGTAGAAAGCGTAGCTTTGTGGACAAGACTTCGTCGAGCCTCACACCCCGGAAATGGTCGAAACAGGAAGGATGCAGCAAGGTTCTAGGGAGTAGCGCCCCTTAGTGTATGTCATTCCTTCTGGATAGAGGTGGTATCATGGTATGGAGCCCAGATACTTAACCTATGTGGTTGCTGCAAATTTATTACTTTGTGGTTGTTGGAAATCGGGGATCCTCGGGAAGATCGGTTACGATCGGGGGATGACATACGCGTGTAAGTAGTTACCTATTTTTGCAGAGGTAACCCGGCCTTGTGTTGGCAGAGATCTAACCGTAACGTTAGGTTCTCGGGTCGTCTATTCCAGGGACGTACCCATCGTGGATAGGTAGTTCCTTAGCCTGACCATTTGTTGGAAATCCAAACTCCAATACGCACCTTGTACGGTATTAGTTGTAGAACCTGCCATTTACGTACGGTGGTCACCACTGTTTAGATGGTAGCTATAGTAGGCATACGATACTGGTCGTATGCTGGCTAAGATTAATATTATACTTTCGAAATGATTTCTACACTATGCACTAATAATAATGTCCAAAATGATTTGATTTTTGCGTAGTAAGCATCTTTGACTATCATAAGAAGAAATCTCCTCCAATTCTGCGTTTGCATTGTGTGTGTGGCGGGAGGTCTTATGGTAGTTTCATTTTCCAAAAAGCATTGCGAATTTGTTTTATTTTCTTTGTGAAAAATAACTGTTTTACGATCTCACACCAGTCTTTCTATATTACAGCATGATAGCTCTTTGTTTTAAAAGACTAGTGTTTATTTATTATATATTGTTCCGCTGCGATGTGTAAGATTCTGATTTTGTTTTCTGTTTCTGATGTTGTTCTGTTGTTCTTCTCTTCTCTCTTTTTCTTCTTCTGCTTTCTTCTTCTCCTCTTTTTCTTCTATCTTTTCTTCTAATTATTTTTCTTAAAAAACCCTCACTATTGGAGTTTCCGGCACTCGATGGCTCGGTAGTCGATAAAGTGAGTATCGATGTCGAATTTTCGAAAGTCGAAAATTTCGGTACGTGACAGCGTGGTATCAGAGCATATGGTTAAGCGACAACCCTGCTCTGTTGGGTGTTACTCATTAGAGATAGAGTCAGTGGTACTCTAGAATGAGTTTGAGTGTAATACTAGATACGAGCGCGTATTTGTTAGTTAATATAAAAATTGTTTTGTATTGTGATGATTGATTTATTGAGTGGCATATGAACCTTCATCGGCACAGTCTGCGCAACTGGATCGAAGGGGTTTCTAAACACTCGAATAGAACAATTCGACACAGTATGTTTTGAATAGGGTAAATGAGATAATTTTGCCCAAAACTATTTTTGTATATAAAAGAAATGATTTTCTATGAATTATCATAGTAGATGGATGCTTGTTTGTTAGGAAAGTGATAACATTGAAATATTATCATTGTTATATTGAAATTGTATAAGAAATAAAATAATAACCAAAGATTTGGAGATAAATTCATTAACAAATGAAATTAATAAATGTGAATTGAAAGTTAAGAAACAAATTCACCTACAAATGAAATTTAAGAATGTAAATTATAAATGTGATTTGTAATTTGAAACGGAATTCCAGAGAAGTATTTGGGAATGTTTTGAAAAGAATTTGAAAATTTTGGAGATTTGGAAAGTTTAAATTCTTTTGGAGTTGAAAATGAATTTTAAAGGTTTTGAAAAGTATTTTAGAGAGATGAAAAGCTCTAAACTCTTTTCGGTCGCTGGAAAATAACTTCGGTAATGACTGCAGCATCACCGGTGTTCATTTTCGGGTTTCCAAAAGAGAAATTGCTACCAAATTGTTTTAAATGGAAGTTGTTTGTAAAATTTGTGTTTTGGAAATTCAAAGGAAATTTGAATTGATTTCAAAATGGTTTTTGAAAGGTTGAAAAGACTCTGGAATACTATGTAGAAATATTTATGAAATATTGTTAAGTTGATAACTTATACAAATTGAATTTTGATAGAATAAATCTAACTTAAAGGATGGAGTTAAATTAAAATAAGTACAAGTGAATCAATTAAATGAAAGTGAAATTGAAAGTTGAAATTCATTTCGAATTTGTCAGTCGTGAATTGAATTGAATGGTTATAAATGAAAGACGAATTAAAATTCATATGGAATTGGAAATCCAGTTTAATATAAGTGATTATAAACCAAAATAGTGAAGTGAAAATACATTTTGGGAATGAACAAAAGAATGAAACTGGAATTGAAATTGAATGTTGAAAACAAATGTGAATTGTGCGAAATTTAAATGAAGTTTCAAGATTAGTTTGAAGTGAACTAAAGATAATCGATAAAATTCAATATTCAGAAGATAAACTGAATCCAAATTGAATTAAATGTTGGAATTGAATTAAATGTTGGAATTGAATTCAAATGAAATTTGAAACGTAAAATTGAATCACAATGAATATATGACTTCAATAGTAAGCTAAAAATGTATAAGCAGTTTATATTGGAAAATTTTGTAATAGAATGTGCAAAATAGTTTGAGTAGTATAACTAGATGATATGGCTAGTAGGATATACAGGTATATGAAAGGAATTGGAAATTTTGATTTCAAAGATAAGTTTGAATTGCTCGACAAAAGGTATGTATTTGAATTATAATATGAGTTTTTGCTGATTTCTTGTCTAGCCGCTTGGCGTTTTCTTTTTCTTTTTGAAATCTGAGAGTCCGTAGGGACGTTTTGTAGTAGTGTCGTATTAGCCGCGCAAAGGAGACGCTGGCGAAATTTTTCGAAAAATTTCGAGTGTTAGAAAATTTTTGAGAAAATTTGAAAGTTGAAATTTGAATTCGAATTTAAATTTGAATTGTTAAGAAAACAATGTTGTTTTGAAACTTATAACTGAAGTTGGAGAGTTAGATGAATTGATAACGAATCTTTATTAGAAAGATTTGTTTTGATAAGTTAGATAAAACTATTGGATTATGAAAATAGTAGACGAGTTAAGGACTTTTTCTTCCTGACTTGTAATTTCGGGACGAAATTCTTTTAAGGGGGGAAGTTTGTAACGACCCAGAATTTTTGATAATTAAAATTTGAATATTTAATTAATTTTAAATATTAATAAATGAATTTAATAAGTCGAATAACTTATTTAAAGGATATTGGATTTAATTTGATAATTAAATCGATATATTAAATAGTGAAATTCAAGAGATAATTGAAAATTGAGTTTAATATGATTGAAAATGATTTGTAAAATTTTATTTAATCATACTGGAGTTATAGAAATGTTTTAGAACTTTTAAAACTGAATTTAAAGTTAATCTGTGAAAATTGAATATTTTAATATTTAATTATCGACTGTAAAAATAGCCAATTTTCGAACAGTGTCGGATTTCGACGAAACCAGTTTCATCGGATCCGTAATGTGATATTATTGTATGGTTTTAAATTTCGTGTCAATTGGAATTACAGTTTGTCCGGGGCAAGCCAAAACGCCTCGAAATCGATTTAAATCGGTTTAATTTAAATTGATCGTTTATTGCCATATCTCGCACAGACGATCGAATTAGCTTCCGAAACCTGTTCCATTGTGTCCGAAACACGGGATAAGCCCCAGAAACGCCAGTTACCGCGCGTAAATCAGAGTTCGAAAAATCCCGAAATGAATAGTAATTTGGAAAATTTCTATAAAAGAACCCCTCATCTCATCATTTGGCCAAACCCTAATTCCTTTATACGCAGCCGCCATTTTCAAAATCAAAGGCCAGGAACTCGAGATCTTCTTCCTCTATTTTCTTTTAATCCATCAACTATTACCAGAAATGCTTAACTACAAGTTTGTAGATCTCGTCGAGACCTTGAAGATCAACGGTGGTGATTTAATTCGGAGCAACGAGGTGGAAGTTATGGGGGCCGAAGTGATGGCCGTTCGTGCTCGTCTAGGGGAAGCTGGGGTTGACCGAGCTTGGCCATACTCACGTCGATGGTGGAGTCGATGTTGCTCTTCGTCGTGGTGTAACCTGATCGACCTGGAAGTGATGAATTAGGTTGCGTGATTTAGGGTTTAGAGGCGGCTATGGGTTGCTCGCGTGAAACTGTAGGGGAAAGAGGGAATGCACGCGTGAGAAGATGGATGGAGCGGCCAGGATTTTCTTGCTAAAACGAACGGCCAGATGTATTAGGTTGAAAATTTATAAAAGAAATTGAAATTTAATTGTATATTATTAATTCGTGTATCTTTAAAACGATGTATCTCTTTCATACATTATCAGAAAATGACGAAACAAAATGCGTTGGAATCGTCTCGACGCGTACTTCGCTATGAAACTGGATTGGAAACGATCGGAGTCAGTGAAAATTTTGAGTGAAATTAAACGTCCGTTTAATTTCATTCGAAATAATCGCTATAAATTGCTATCAGAAAATCACGGTGAGATCTTCTCACTCAAGAATTGAAAAGTGGAATTTTCAGTTATTGATTTGATTGCTATTGGATGTGATATTAGATATAGTAGGATATATATCTATATATAGCAATATATACATATTGGCATATGTATATATTGGATTGATGATTTCCCGCCTCGTATAGCGGATGAGACCCTATTGCGCCGTTAGTAAGCGGATAATATTTATTAAACCCATATACCGCGATAATTCCGTACTGGAGCGGAATTGGTATTGTGCTAACATCTGTGGATGCAGGGAAACAGGTTGGAGGGATCCAACTGGATTCCTCACCGTATTGATTATTTACAGATATTGTGATATATTCTGTTATCATATGATGATATATGATATTTGATTGTTGTGATTGATTGTTTGATGCTGTAGCATCATCGGATCCATTTTTGAAGTTAAAAATAACGATATTATTTTTAAAAGAATTTCAAAGTGATTATTTGAAAGTATACGTTTTATTGAATTTTGGAATTAATTCATTTTAAATAAATAAATGTTATAATTTTCGTGTTATAAAATTATGAGATTTGTGAAGATATAATAAGAATGTGGTTTTTGAAATATAAGTTGATTAAATTGTAATTGGGTTAAATTGAAATTTTCGACTTATTATAAACGGATTATATTTATAGAAGATGTATAAAATTGCTATTTTATAAATAAAAATAAGGAGATTTTTTTTAGGAGTTCTATAAATGTTAAAATGAACTTATAAACGGATTTTATAAGTAAGTAGTATTAATAGATATACGATTTGTGACGTTATAAGATGAAGGATTTTGAAACTAAATGAATTATAAGTTATCAACTTATGAATTGGATTTTTGTTATATAAATGAGTCAAATGGAATTGTTTAAATAAGATATTTCATAACTTGAAATTGTTATAAAATATAAAATTGTGATTTATAAACGTTGTTTATAAATCCGAAATCACTTATTTTGATAAGTGAATTGTAGAAGTTAATTAAAGGAATTATATCCACGATTTTGGACAGTGGATAAGCTTTTAAATAAAATGTGTAGAAATGTTGAATTTGGATAACGTAGTATATTCACGATTTTGGACAGTGAATATATTATTAAATAAAATGGATATGTTTTGGGAAAGCGATATTATAAAATGAAGTAATTGTTTTAAAAGATGTTTTAAAACGTGTGAATTATCGAAATCATAGATTTCAACATTTATTGTTGAAATAGACGTTTTCGAAAAATAAGGAAATGATGGACTATAACACTGTTGTTATAGTAAATGATTTCCGAAAGGAAATGTTTTTATGTAGTATTGGGATTTATATACCTATCTTAATTTCGAATCCCTATACTAGTAATTTTGAGTCGTCGTAACGATGTTTTACGTAACATTCGTTTTGACTCAAATAAATGTGTTTAAAGAGAATGATTTCCTTAAAGAATGAAATATATACTTAATTTTGATTTAAGTATATCGAATATTTTCTAAGTGTTGAAAATAAATGTTTTGTGAAATACTTATTATTAAATAAGTGTGGAAATGCTTTTCCAATATGAAATGAACTGTTTTGAGATTTTATCTTCAAAGATAAATTGAAATGTGGAAATTGATTTGAAATTGTTTTCAAATGGTTAAGTGTGGAAATAATATGTAATATCCCGGAAATTTTAACAATATCAATTTAATAATCTATTAAATAAATAAATTGATATGGATAATCTTTGATAAAAAGATTTGAATTTAATTTAATAATCTGATTAAATTAGTATTAATGGATGATTTTATCTTTTAAAAAGTTAATAAGATATTTTCTATTTGAATATATACATATTTATTTGTATATATTATAAATAGAAGCTTTGGGAAAATTGGAAATTTAGATTTAATTTAATATGACTTTTCAAAGTTATTTAAATAAATAATCTTATAGTTTTAAATTACTTTAAGTAAATATTTTAATGGTTTAAGATATATTTTTTACTTAAGCTTATATAAAGAAGATTTACAAAATTGGTTTGTTTTATTTCTTTTTAAATATTTCTTGATAATATAATCTCTTGTTTAAATTATAAAATATGTTATTTTCAAATAACAAGTATAATGTATTATATTTGTATGTATGAATACGAGATGATTAGTTGTGTATGTCTGTGTAAATGGTTGAACATGTTCTGTTATTTTACAGGCTCCACTTTCAAATAATAAAGAAAAATTGTATCTTCCTCTGCAATCAATTTTAGGCTAAGATATATATATATACATTTAGATAAGAATGTATAAATTAAGTATAAAAGTTATTATTAACATTTAAAATATATACTCATTAATTAAAAAGACACATGTTATTTTTCTAAGGCATCATTTTTACATGTGTTAGATAATTAATATGATATAGGACAAGTGTCATACTATCATTTTTTTTTATTTTTAACAAACCATAAATTAATTAATAAAGCTTATTTTTCATTTCTCCCATTTCCTTTCAGCTGTAACAAAAAGAAGATTTCGAAACTAAAATCTTGTAAAAATTTCTCAAACCAAAATTCCCAAAACAAAATCTGTAAATTCACTTCCACAAATCTAAAATCAATTCACTCTTCAAATACAAAATCAAACCCCTCATTATCAAAAAGGCCCGCATCATATTTATAAAATCTGGAAATGATTTCTGCATGCACCTGGAAATGAAGCAAATCTGCATCATTTTTCTCTGCAACCTGGAAGCATGCAGCAGTGTTAAATCAAGCATAAGCAAACCTGCATGTATTCTTCAAATCTGAGATAAATCAAGACAAGCAAATCAAGATTTTAAAACAACATGCATTCCAGTTTTTAAAATCAAAGAAGCTAAGGAATTCAAGTTTTTCAAAAACAAATCTGGAGGCTCTGTTCTTCATATTAAATCAAGTGAGTAACAATTTTTATTTAAAACTAACTTAAGTAAGTTGCTTGATTTCTTCATGTGATAATCATGTTTGCAGTAATTAAATGTTAAAGTAAATGATGTTTGCATAAGAATATATGTGGATGTATGAAATGGATGATATCTGTATTCCTCTGTTCTCTGGTTTTTATTATCAAGTAAATTTAATATTTGTAAAAACTAAATTCCTTATTACTTGATGCATGTGAAGAATAGGTACAGTAAAGTTGTAAATTTAGTTTGCATTGATAATTTAACTAGATTTTAGGTAAATTATAATGAATATTGGTGTGCATGTTTGTGAGTATATATATTCTTGCCTCTGTTGTACTCACAGTCTTTAAACAACATAAAATAATTCATATCTTCCCAAAGATTCAAGATTAGTTTAAGATCCCTGAAGAGCAAATGATTGTATGAACTTAATATCAATTCTAAAATTTATTTCAAGTGTATATGTGGAGCATTTACTTCGAAAATTTATAAATAACAGTAAAATGATATATAAGTCAAAAATCAATGATTATGATTTCATATTTGGATTTCATATATGAATTCGTACTAGAAAATTAAGAATTTTGATAGTAATTTCAAGATTTTTAAGTTTGTATGTATTGGGAATTTCTGAGTTAATCAGATATTGCACTTTCATCGATTGCCGATAATCGGCGGCGAGGTGTGTGTCGAGATTGAGGCTGGAGGAGGATGGAAGGTGGGGGAACTCAGGAAAAATAGGTGGATATTTTTCTGATGAACGTGGCGGCTAGTCAGAGGCGATCTAGGGTTTTATGGTTTGTTTTGGTCGTGGGTCGTTACAGATCGTTATATCTTATCAAGATATTTTTGGAAAACAAATAATTTGGAAAATTATTTGGAATCTGATGATGTTGCGCATCTTTATTGATAGTTAAATAACCGACTATCAATAATTACCTTTAGATAGGTATTTGTTGTGAATTGGATGAATTTGAATGCCACACTTATTTTTGAATAAATCGCTCACTATTCGGGTTAGCCGGGAAAGGACCATGGGGTCGTATAACCCATTCCAAATATGTGATACGTCGTTATGAATTGCATTCGAAGACCGGTGTTGAAGACCGGATATTTTTGAAAATGGAAGGATTACCGTCGAGTTACTCTACATCGGCTGATCTCCGATTTAGAGGTTTTATCACCCTTAGTGACGGGAAGTCCGGACGTGATTAGAAATTTATCCGGATATGCAAGGGCTTCGTGAGAAGTGCCTTCGGTTCTGTTCAATCCCGGAACAGACTTGTATGGATTGTGTGTCTGACGTTACAATTTGAGATATAAAGCTGATTTCTTTCAAATACATTTCTGTTGGTGGCGGAGAATTTATTCTCTTAGCTTAACACCCTTCTCTGAGACGTACGAGCTCAGAGGTTATGTAGTTGAAATTTATCAGCGATATACTCCCAATTTGGTAACGTGGCATACTGAGTGTTGCTGTGAAATGATCAGTGTTTGATCATTTGTGATATGATCATTTGTTTGATCTTATATCTTTGTGATCATAGGTTGATCATTTTTGTTTGACCCGAAGCAGGGCTTTGTAGAAAGCGTAGCTTTGTGGACGAGACTTCGTCGAGCCTCACACCCCGGAAATGGTCGAAACAGGAAGGATGCAGCAAGGTTCTAGGGAGTAGCGCCCCTTAGTGTATGTCATTCCTTCTGGATAGAGGTGGTATCATGGTATGGAGCCCAGATACTTAACCTATGTGGTTGCTGCAAATTTATTACTTTGTGGTTGTTGGAAATCGGGGATCCTCGGGAAGATCGGTTACGATCGGGGGATGACATACGCGTGTAAGTAGTTACCTATTTTTGCAGAGGTAACCCGGCCTTGTGTTGGCAGAGATCTAACCGTAACGTTAGGTTCTCGGGTCGTCTATTCCAGGGACGTACCCATCGTGGATAGGAAGTTCCTTAGCCTGACCATTTGTTGGAAATCCAAACTCCAATACGCACCTTGTACGGTATTAGTTGTAGAACCTGCCATTTACGTACGGTGGTCACCACTGTTTAGATGGTAGCTATAGTAGGCATACGATACTGGTCGTATGCTGGCTAAGATTAATATTATACTTTCGAAATGATTTCTACACTATGCACTAATAATAATATCCAAAATGATTTGATTTTTGCGTAGTAAGCATCTTTGACTATCATAAGAAGAAATCTCCTCCAATTCTGCGTTTGCATTGTGTGTGTGGCGGGAGGTCTTATGGTAGTTTCATTTTCCAAAAAGCATTGCGAATTTGTTTTATTTTCTTTGTGAAAAATAACTGTTTTACGATCTCACACCAGTCTCCATGACTGACTCGGAGTTTATTGTTCCCTTCTAAACTCTGGGTGCCCACCAATTTCCACACGGGCAGCCTAGAGTTATGTTATCAGGATATTTTGGAGCTTTGGAGATAAGCTGGATGACGAGACGTAGTATTTGTATCTAATAGTATTTATTCCGCTGTGTATTCTGTATGAGGACAAGTTATATAACTGTCCATTGTTGTATATTGACTCTGATGATTGATGTATGTATAAACTGATATAGCTCTTTGTTTTAAAAGACTAGTGTTTATTTATTATATATTGTTCCACTGCGATGTGTAAGATTCTGATTTTGTTTTCTGTTTCTGATGTTGTTCTGTTGTTCTTCTCTTCTCTCTTTTTCTTCTTCTGCTTTCTTCTTCTCCTCTTTTTCTTCTATCTTTTCTTCTATTTCTTTTTCTTAAAAAACCCTCACTATTGGAGTTTCCGGCACTCGATGGCTCGGCAGTCGATAAAGTGAGTATCGATGTCGAATTTTCGAAAGTCGAAAATTTCGGTACGTGACAACATCATTCTCCAAACCACACCGTGTGTCTCTAGCTTTGACCTCAGCAGTTAACAAAGGAACTCAAAAAAAAGGACACACAACATGCCTAAACTCAGACTGAACATCACCAAGAACACCAACTGGTATGAACTCAGACCGATCTCTGTGTAAACTATCTCTGTGTAAACTTTTGTTTTATCAAATATAAGACAGATGACTGCCATGATTCATTTGGAAATTTATATATTCTATAGCTATGAATATGGAAATTCAACCTTTCAATGAAGGGTTAACAGAATGCTCGGTTAATAATAATACTCTGTTTGTTTTGTCTTCTCTTTTATTATTCAGTCTGTTCTGCAGGTTTAACCATGGTTGAATATGGTTCTGCTTTTATTACATACCTGCATTTAAACATAGATAAAGAAGCTCAAGAACGACATGTACAATATAATATAAATAATTTAAAATTACAGTTCAAATTCAAATATTCATATATGAATGGCATACTTAATATACAAAATGTTAATAAGGTTGGGAAACATGAATATACTGACAACTTGTCCACACTTGCATGTGTCATTCAGTAAACTTGCATGACCCATTTACTACACTTTGTAGAAAACATTTACATAATCTTTTATTAAGTCATGTGTTATCATGATATTGTTGTTACATAAGCCAGAGAGTGGACAACAAAGTAAAGTATTAGCCAACATTTTCATCTGAATTTCTAGCATTCAAAGCATCCACTTAATATAAGAACACTAGAAATTATTTCTGCCTTTGAAAAATATAAAACACGCTAAAACGATGTGTTTCCTCTGTAAAATATAAGAACACACATAAAATAACATTATACTAATATATCCAATAGTCATCTAAATAGCTATAAAAATAAATGCACTATAAAAAATTGTACCTTTCATTACAGTGCGAGTGTTATTCAATTGATCGATGACAGATAAACTCATTTGATATCTACTCCATCCATTTACCAAGACTCTTGGTAACATAGAATCCTAATACAAACATAAGTAGTCATCTTTGTCTCCTTTAGGAAATATAAGTAATCGCCTGCCCATACAACAAATAGGATAAATAAATGGATATTATTCTTACAGTGCCAGGATGTTTTAAAAGAGAAAAACTTGGTTCTATATTACTAGATTTGTCCATATGCGAGAAATTCATCTTAATAGAGATTTTTTGCATTTAACTGTGAAAATTTGTTAAGTGTCTATTTCAATTTAATTTGGGTTTCTGTTTGAAGTTTGAACAACTTATCATAGAAAAGCCATAGTCAAAAATCGAATAAAATCAACATAACTTGCAATGATACAGAATAATTCAACTTAATTACATTGAACATTAGAGCAATCTTTGCTTCTTTTCTTCTTAATTATCTAAATGAAAATTAGACATAATAGTTCATGATGCATTACACTACTTCATGAAGACCTAATACACTATTTTAATCTGAAGTATCACAACTGCAATACAGTGCTCCATTTTGCAATTTTGGACAGAATGTTATCCAATTTTGAGCAAGTTTTATATAGAAAACAAGCAATAAATGAGATTTACCAAACAATACTTTTTAAATCATTTTTTACATCAACATATGCTTGTAAATTTTTAGAAACTTAGTTGAATTAATTAAATTTTTATAAAACTTTGTTCATTTTATGAACTTATTCAGATTTTATAGAGTTTGGTTGACTTAGTTAATTTTTAGAAAACTTACTTAATTTTACAAACTTTGAAAACTTAGTTAAATGTCTATAAAACTTGGTTAACTTTTATAAAATTTAGTTTAATTTTATAAATTCGATTACTTTTTTAGAACTTAATTAAATTTTATAAACTTAGTCATTTTTTAACTTATTTAATTTTTATAAAACTTAGCCAACTTAGTTAATTTTTATAAATTTAATTAATATTTATAAATTTAATTAATTTTTATAAATTTAATTAATTTTTTAAAATTTAATTAATTTTTATAAATTTAATTAATTTTTATAAATTTAATTAATTTTTATAAATTTTATTAATTTTATTAAACTTAGTCAACTTAATTGAATTTTTATAAAACTTTTAATTGAATTTTTATAAAACTTTTCCAATTTCTATAAATTTATTTAATTTTTATAAATTTAGTTATCTTACTTAATTTTTAAAACCTTAGTTAATTTTATTAAACTTTATTAATTTTTATAAAACTTTGTTAATTTTTATAAATATATTTAAAACTTGGTTAACTTAGCTAGTTTTTGTAAAACATAGATAACTTAGTTCAATTTTATTAAAAAAATGGTTAATTTGTATAAGCTTAGTCAACTTAGTAAATTTTTAAAAATCTTAATTAATAGTCATAAACTTAGTTATTTTTTTATAAAACTTGGTTAACATATTTCAAAATTTATAAACTTGGCTACTTTTTATAAACTTGTTTAAGTTTTGTCAAACTTAGCTATTTTTTGTAGAATTAGTTGATTTTTATAGAATTAGTTGATTTTTAGAACTTCGTCAACATAGTTAATTTTTTTTGTAATACTAGTTCGATTTTTTAAATTATTTAGTTTCTATAAAACTTGGTTAACTTGATTAATTTTATATAAAACTTAGTTACTATATGGTAACTATACATCCATATGCCATAACTATATTTTGATTTATCCAAGTGGTATTTTGTTGATTGTTTGTTAATGTAATGATGCAAGGAATTATTGTTTTGTATCCCGCAAAAGATATGGATCTAGAGTAGTCGATTGGTGAAATTGTGTAAGGGAATAAAACAAAAATAGAGAGGAGAAAGCTGAAGTGCGGCATAACAACATTTAAGATGAAAACAAAAATTATACTCAAACATTATCCTGAGCCTAGCAAACTAAATTTAGTTTGTTTGAATGGTTAGCGTTGTGTTCATCTATACTAGAGCAGGCTCGGTATTAGAGCAGCCTAGGGATTAAAGTTAGTGTTGAGTTCATCTGCTCTGATGTACGAACAATATAGAGTTATAAAGCAAAATATGGTAGCAATCATGTCACAAATTGTATGAGTAAGGTGATAAAAAATTGTGTGGGGGCAGCTGAAGCTTACAAGTGACAGTGTGATAAATGTGTAAATGGATGCCATAGATATCAACTACCTGGAAACACATCTAACATTTTTTAATTAGGCAAAGGACTTGAGTGAAGAGTTGAAAGCATGCTTACATGATATATATACTGAATGAACAGCTTACCTATGAGATCTTCACCTCTGTCCCTAAATAAGGAAAAGAAAAGGAGACCAGGGCTTTTAAATCTTTGATTCCTTCAATTTCTTTGGGTAAAATCAGATTAATAAAACATAAACAAACTACATTGTGTAATGGTAATAGTAAAATATTAAAATTGACATTTTGAATAAGATGAAAACAAAGTTATTTACAAAAATAAAATCACAGTGAAAGCCCAACATAGGCTTATGGTCCTAAAATGCTTACTCAACATGAAAGTTGTGAGAGAAGTGTAACATAATAAAGAAATAATTTATATTTACCAGCAGTCCTACCAAAGCCAACATAGGCTTTAGCTGCTTCTGTGAAGTAACATTAAAGGCGAACAATATGGCTATCAATAAGCATCCCACACATGTTCCAGTTGATGATACCTGGTGTGTTTTACAGAGCATTACCTTATCTTCACTCTCTTTTCCTACTTCTACTTTTCTTCTTCTCCTTTTGTTGTTTACAGTTGCACAAGTCACTATTATCCGAACTGCAAAAGAGAAATGGAGGATATAAAGAGAGTTCAGATTCCAGCATTTGGAAATGGGATAATTATAACAACTATGATGTGCCAGTAACTTGGTATTTCTCGGTAATTGATTAAATTTAAATTGTACACTTTGTCTAAATTGTGTAATTGATTGAATTTTTTGTTGACTGATGTATAGGAAAGTTTCGTTAAATAAATTAATGTTGTATATTAACTCAAATGAAGGGAAATATCTATGAGGTGACCAATTCATGTGGGTCAGTCATACAAAAAACTGCAGTGGTCCGTTGCCACCTTTTTTAACGCAGACACAATGTACTTAACTATTTGAATTGGTTTGCAGTACTATCATGAGAAAAGAATCTGTCAAACATAAAGAGTTTTCAAACACTTTGAATTGATATGAAACAGTTATAGAGAATATAGTACATACCTCATCAAATACATGCCTATATGAAAATCTTATTGTTGCACATAGCATAGTCAATCGGTGGCTATTTTACTACTTTTTGATTGCGTGTATGTTCTTATAAAATGTTGCTCTATCTCAGCAAGTTCTTATTGTGTACATGTCAATGCTACCAGCATAAAACAGAGTATATTTATATTTATACGAATGTGCTAAGTACAAATGAATTTTTCCACACCAGGCATAATATATTGATATTTCACACTTATCTAAAAATGCATCCTGTAGAAATTATCTTTTATGGCTCTATACATTGATATAGCACATCACTTAAGCATTTATTTAGTATTTTATAGCAATCAGTGGCAATTTAATGGTTTTAGGTCGTACGAATTATATGTGTTAATTTCCTAAAATAGTGAAAAATAGAGAAGAATGTTTCTAATATCTTACCAATTTCACTCTACGTTGGCCATAAAATTTATGTTGCTCTGATCGTACATTGGTGATTAGTACATAATGAAATATCAATAATGTCATCAATACTTATACTGCTTACATCTACTCATTAATCATCACATTAATGTCCAAAACATTCAACTACTACTCCTGTTTATATGCTAAAAACTTCAAAATAAGATTTGCAACACGTGTGACATATTCTTTATGACATTATCTATAATTTATTTATGGAAGAGCGAAATTGGAACATCTCTAATTTAAGCCTGTTATTTGCAGGTTTTAATAATTGTTAACATATATTAATGTGATGAGTAACTATATGAATACTTGGTTCATAGTTCAAAGCTAAGAAAAATATACTCCTTGCAGTACTGATTATCAGTACTAACAGTAGTAATCAGACAACATTAAGCATGGCATAGACATAATATCAACAATAAGTACTAACATGCTTACTTTTTGAAACTTATTCGAATATAGGTCTAGGGTGACCGTTTGGTTCATAGTTGTGGCCTTTAGGCCTAGAGTGCAACTTCAAACATAAGGATATTCAAACGTTTAGAGTATCCTTTGTTGATTTCTCACAATATGCTGTTGGAATTTTTTCCAAAAAAATGTTGCACATTCGAATTTGTTCTCTCTTCTAGCAGAATAGGAAGTTGTCTTGCTATAACTACAAATAATTTTGAGTTGGTCATTTTTGAGTTTAAATTCAATTGCTGATTTATCCTTTTTATGTACAAATGAAGACAATAGAACATAAAATCGTCCAAACTTTTTATTACACAAGCTATGCCTTCCACACATCAACTTTTCCATGGTTTGACAAAACTAACCCAAAGAAAAAGCTTGTAGCGAAGGCGGAAAACCAGACTGGCCGTTGAACACAACGAAAAAATATAAAGTGCAAAGAAAATCTTAATCTAGTATGTTCTGGTAATTATAACTCTATATGCACCTAAATTATAGAGCCTTTGTGCGACCAAAATTAATAATAAACATATGAATTAGACTTAAAAGTCTTTATAATTTATTCTACTATTTTAGAAAACTAGAGCAAACTACCAATAAGCTACACAAGAAACTAACATTTACATTATTTGATGATTTCGTACTATGTTTTTATGTATAATTTTAGAGGGGAGAATTATGTGTAAAGCCCAGAAACATGAGAAGCAACCAAAATCACCATATTACGTGCACAATTTGAAACTTTTGACAAAATATTTTTAATAAAACATAAATTAACTAGTTAGAACTTTGGACAAAATATTTTAATAAATAAAAAATTAAATAATCATAGACATATGACAAAACCTCTCTAGACTCTGGTTTTAACACTAACGAGAGATATTAGAGTAAATATAAATAGTCCACATGCCTTCATTAGGAGAAAACCAAGCACATCCAACCATATCTTCACACGGTCTAAGAAAGAAAAAGTCGATGGGTTTTAACAATACTGGATTTGGCTTTCTAATGTCAAAGTATTAATTATCCTTCCTTAGTTTTTTTATACTGATAACATCTTACAATTTTAATTATATTATGCTTGAGTAAATCTATTTTATAAAGAACGTGCATTGAAACCATACCACCTTCAAACTTACCCTCAATCCACACATGATTGTCTAACTTTACCCTACTTATAAATCTTTCATTTGTCCTGAGATGTGAGACGAAACTAATATATTACCTGGCTATGTAACTATTAGAATATCATCCCATGATACTATTTTAAAATATTTTAAACAACAAGAAGAAACATGTGCAGTTATCAAAAAGGAAGAGAATATGGCATCTAAATATACTGCTTTCACCTTCCACTTTTATTGTTCATCAAATAGACCCATTAACCAAAAATTAAATTAGAATAAATCGCCATAGTCTAGCCCAAATATCAACAGAGAAATTAAATTTTTATATCCATAAGAATATAGGTAAATCGTAATCTACTACAAAATAAAGTAATACAATCACCGAAGACAAACTACAACGCTTAAAATTTAAAACGAAGAAAAAAATCACAGTACCTCTGACGAGTGGTTCAGATTGGAGGAGCATTGTATCTATTGTGCATGATTTAGGAAGACAAAGTGATTTAGGGTTTTAAAGTAGGGAGACAAGGCTGCATGATTTAGGGTTTTCTAAGAGAAGCTGCATTTTCTGTTTTGAGGCTGCGTATTTTGTTTTAAGGAGGAGTGAAAAGAGGGAGAGAGCGGGTCCAAAATTTCATGATATCGCCGCCTAAAACAATTTGTTCCCGCTTTTTATTTTCCTAACGTAGCGTTGAAAATTGTATATTTATTTATTTTATATGCTTTTAATAGCATACAAAGTGGAAACGCTAACTATTGATGCTATAAATAGTACATTTTGTTGTAGTGACATATGTGTGTTTATACGCAATGTTTGGTTATAGACTTGAAAGTATAGTTGGAATGTTAAGTGATGACTTTTACTTGTTCATGGAATTGTTTACATTGGTATATATGATGTGTTCAAGTATATGGATGTTGTGTGCTAAATAAAGTTCATATTTGAACTTGTATATGTTGTGACAAAGAGATCCCTTAGGTTTTAAACTAGTTTTACCTATTTAATTTTCAAGAAAAGTTTTATAAGGTTTTCAACCTTTACTTTTGTTTTAAAAACTTATACAAAGTTTATAAAGTAAGTTAAGGTATAAAAGATAAGGATTTTGAGGCTATTGATATAAATAAAACAAGTCTTAGAGTTATGGTATCCACAGCGATGGCTGTTATGGATGCAGTTCGCGAAACGGTAATTTTGTGTAAACTAGAATTTGTTTTCACTTTAGATATTTTTTAGGCGTCTTTAAAACAATATTTTATAAATGTTTAATTATTAATTAATTAATTATGGAGTTAATGATTATTTAATTAATTAATCAGTGAAGGTAATTGGTACTTAATTATTAATTAATAAGATAATTATAGTTAGTTAATTAAGTAGAGGTTAGTTATTTACTAATTAAGTTCTTAATTATTAAATTATTTACTATTTAAGTAAGGTTTAATTATTTAAAATAGTTTATTATTAATTAAGTGAGATTTAATTATTAATTAATTATTAATCAAGTAGGGTTTAATTATTACTTAATTATAAATTAAGTTAAGCTTTAATTAAAATGGGTTTAAACTTATTTTAATTGATTTAAATAAGGGTTCTAATTTTTAATTACTTTATTTCTAAGGATTGGTTTGTTTAAAACGCGGCTTTCTTTTACCAAGAATGGTTTAAATACAAGGGATTCTCTTTGTCTGTGCCATTAAGTAGCCAAACAAATATGAATAAGTTATACTAAAATGTTGACATGTTTTATTGAAAGTAAATGATCTTGCACTTAGACTAAAAGCCAATAAGTAGGCTTTCCTCTATTTGTAAAACCTCGATTTTCTAGGCGAGTTATAGAGAAGTCGAAATGTCGGAATTGTGATAAATACATGGGAGTTAATTTCAATAAATGCGTCATGATAAAAGTATGCTGAAGTTATTTCATCGTATACTTAACACCAAATTCCAAGGTATGGAAACTCGTCTTTATCCTAAGATATAAGAATGTACGTCAAGTCAAGGTTAGTTTTCTAACTTTTCCGACTTCATTGCTAATCGAGGGATACTACTATTTGAAATCGAAAAGTGGGGATAAGCATATGATGTCTTATTTTTCATATGAAAATCTATACACAACCCAGTTAGTGGATTTGTCCTCTGTCGATAACTTAACCCTTTTAAAATTATCGAATGTTGGTTGGAAGAGACCAGGATCGGATAGCGTGAGTTATCCGAAAACCACTTCGAACCAATGTAAGCGTTTGATTTGGAAACATCTGAAAGATGATGGAATCGAAGATGAAGATTTTTGAAGTGCAAGGGCTACTTGCTACTAATCCTGAGGGTGATTCCAAAATGGATGTAGTAGTAGTGCCTTCGGTTTATTTATATCCTGAACAACTTGTATAAATGAATGCTAGCATTGCATTGTTGCCTTGAGGGCAGTGTTAGCATTCCAAGTGGGAATTGCTAAAGAAAGGTAAATTGTAGCCTCAAGTCTCACACCTAACATATGACTAAAGTAGGGGCATGCCACAGGGCTAAGTAGGTTGCTTCCATTAGGGTATGATCATCGCCTGATCTAGATCGGTATTTATGAATTTATGTATGCTTTGGGCCCGATATGGTTGTTGATTGCAACCAAAGGGTGCTCATATTCGGTACTATCTAGTAAAGGGTAGGCTGGTCCTGAGTAGCAGAGGTGTAGTTAAAGCAGCTTTGGTACATTTTCTCTAGAGGTGTACTGTACGGATGGTAGACCCTTACCTTATCATTATATGGAATCCATTTTCCAATAAGTGCCTTCGGACTTAGCTGTATACCTATTATTATGGAATTTAATTAATGTAACAATTTCGGCTATGATTCAATATTTACTTTAAATCCTAGACATTATTATAATATCGCTGGATTTTTATAGAAATAATTTGGTTATCGTAAGGTAAAAACTCGTTCGTGTTTATGTGCGGTGTGGTCTTACGAGATACCTTTACTTTTAAAGAGTTTTATAAGATTAATAATTCAATTGTTTAGAGTTTACTCACACCAAACCACTATCTGACCGTGGGTCTTTTTCTTTCTTTCCCTACGGATGCATTCTGGAGGAGGATAGAGCAGGTGGCTTCATCGCTATCTAGCTATTTACCTTATTTTCCACTGATATGTGTGTATTGTGTGTCAGCATTGTGGGGAAAGGCAGTTATAGTTGTTCCTGGCTGAAGTTGGTATTTATGTAACTCTGATATTCATCTTGGGAAATGATGTAATGTATTATTTTATGTTGACTATTATATGTGATTGCCTTGCAATGTGAGATTCTGTATTTTCTTTATTCTTGCCATTTTCTTTTCTTCCCCCTAATGGCTTCTTTCCCGTATGCCTAAATGACTTACACATGAATACCGTGTATATATTAAGTGTCGTCCTTAGGAGTATGAAAGTCGGATCGTTACACTGGGGTGGCAGGCCCATCCAGAAGGATAAATAATCCTCCAGAAGGTTTCTTTTCTTTCACTCCAATCCATATTTGGCATTCGGTAATCTTTTTCTTGCCGAATTATTCATTCAATTCTTGGATCATCTAGGCATTGTCCACATACAATTGCTGCCCAACTCCTATACTTATCAAAGCTGCCTTGAAATCGTACTAGGGAAGCTGCACTCCCTTCTCACGATGCTGACACCCTTCACTCTTTAGTAACTCCGGTCAAAGTAGGGAACTAGCCAATGTGTATTGTATATCGTCTTCTCCCTCAAAAGAGTTTGATAACTAATTTGATCAACAGAGCTAAAGACAGGGAGAACCAGTTCTTTTATGTTTAGAACCATACCCCTAGAATTAGAGGGACTTTCTCTATCCCTAGTAAGACTTGTCGCTTTTCCCTTATTTCTTATACTAACTTCTGTGATTGCCTTATGATAATCATTTCTTTTCAGAATCTACTTCTAAGGGGACGAATCCTTCCATTGCTAGTACAATTGGTGCTTTGAGTCTAGCATCCCAAACTATAGGAGACGGATGTGGAATCTTAACTGAGGTCAACCTTAGAAAGTACTCCTTGCTCTTGGAGAACCACAAGGTGCTTGGGGAGCGCCCATGGTGAAGAAAGATGCCCAAAGGAGATAAGCCCTAGTTGTCGGTAACTAAAATTCATTTTCTAATTCTTCCCTCATTCACCGTGACTCTTCTTGTAAGCTCTAATTATGATTTTCAACAAAGTTTCCTGCATTATATCTTACGATTTTTCCTTTGATTCAGGTTCTGCTCTTATTATCGCAACTTCTAAGTCTAAAAAGGCCAAAGCCTATGCTTCTTCATTAGCTGCCTCTACTAAAGTGGCCCCCATCGAGGACTCCATTGCTAATTCCATTAAGAATATCGATGTTGAAAGTCTCAAAAGAAAGAGGGATTCTGATGATTTATCTAAAGCATTAAGCACTTCGTTGAATAGAAGGCCCCATCTTGGAGAAGGCCACATTTTTACTGCCATTGTCAACGAATCAAATGCAGACATGACCACACTCCACAAGGAATCCAACTCCGCTGATCCCAATTTGCTACCTCAGGATTCTCATAGCCAAATAAAGGCTGGTTCCACTCCAAGTCCTTTTATAGATATCATGATTCCTACGTCTGCTTCCACTTTTCAACGCGTATATCAAGAATTAGGATTGACTCCTCCTCCCTTTGAATCTCTTCCCTTGAAGGCTCAAGTTCAACCCATCCCCTTAAGTTTTAGTGACTTTTTCCACTCAGTCATCCAGTCCCAATCCGTGGCTTCCCTAATGCCACTGCAGCCCTCGACTTTTTCTACGGACCATCTTTATATTCTCCTTTAACAGCTCCTAGTGGTACATATCTTTACATGCTTGGGTAATTCAAACTCTAACTTCATATATTTATCAAATAATTTTCATATATCTTAGGTGGCCAAGCATATGTTTTTCCTCCAACAAGCTTTTCAAGAATCTATCGGTCGAGTTCTAGATCTTAAAGAGCGGATTTCTTCGTTGACAACTAAAGTTAGGTTCCTTAAGGGTCAAGTATTTGATGTTGCATCGGAGAATAATGATGCTATCTCCAAAAAGGATAAATTTTTCTCCAACTTAAATGAGAAGAGAAAAACAAGGCTAGCGGCTGAAGAGAGGGTGAAGGCCCTGGAGATGGAGCTTGAGCAATCCAGAAAGGAAAAGGCTCAAATGGATAATCAGTTGGAGAGCAAAGACGCCGCACTCGCCTACGCGAACAACCTTGTTAAAGATGCCAAACAGAAAATTTCCCACTTTATCAATCAGTCCCTCCCCAAAATTAGGGAACAATGCTACGAGGATGCCCTCTTCATTGCATATTTTGACAACGTAGGAAAGTATCCAAGGTTAGACTTTCCTTCCCTCTTGGATTTAAATGATAAATTTAAAAGGAAGTTTAACCTTAAGCTAGGAAGAATTCTTAGGTCACTTCGAGATGAATTCTCAAAAGAGGAGTCTATCAATCCTCAAGAACTACTATCTTTTGATGATCCCCCACTTGACAAGGATGAAGATAATAATAAAGGGGAGGATGATCATAATGTGAATCAAGATAAGAACGATGATGATGGTGGTGGTGATGATGATGAAGGTAGGGTGATGGAAATAAGGACCTCAAATGTCTAGGAAATGGCGATAACGGATCGGTTGGCTATGACTTAGGCTCATCTTCTCATGATACAGGCTTTCTTGATCTTTTTAAAGCCCAGAACATTCCTCGGGAGGATATCTCATCAAAAGACGTCCCTTCCCCGGGACATCAAGTAAAAGAGAAAACTCAGGTCCCAATTTCTCATGCTCCCACCATGTAGATATGAAATTTATCATTTCTTAAATGCTTGTAATTACTTGTTAGCCTTAGTTAATAAGTTCATTATTTTAGTTAAGGAAAAGAAACAAATATAATTTTAAGATTTTGCATGAGAAAGGTGAAAGGGAGGTGCTACGATTAAATAGAGAAATTAAGAAGTTGATTGAAGAGAATAACAATTTATCTGACAAGTATAGGCCTCTTCTCATTTATGCCAGTCGATTGAAAGATTTCAAAGAAAAACGGGCAGCTCTGCTCTTGAAAAATCCCACCTTTGTTAGGAAAGAGTTATAAAAGAGAACGTGGAGCTGACTATGCTCTTTTGGATTCTAATTGAAGATAAGGACACTTTAACAGAGTCCTTTTATAAAGTTTATTCTAGGAACCTTTTTGCTTATTTTTGTTTTCTGGAGAAAGAGACTGGAAGGTTACTTAGGCATTTGCACAATAGATATTTGAATGATCATGGGTCAGATCCTCATCCTGGAGAATGCTAGAACCTTCATAGAGTTGAGGCTGTTCCACTTTCCTCACGCATCCTTCCTTTTGAAAAAAATCAAGTTTAACAAAAAGAAATTTATCTCTGAATTTTACGAAGGGTCTATATTGTATGAACTCGAATGATTTTGTTGTTGTATTATGTAATTCAAGCAGTGTTTATAAGTATTGAAATTCTCATTTCTTTGTAGCTTAGTTTGTTTTCCTGAAATACACAGGTTAAGGAATTATTGGGCACTCATCAAAAGAACTTTTAAGTAAATTTATCAAGTTAAAAAAAGACTTTAAGGAGAAAATGTTAACTCTCAAAACCTCACGATTATCAAAATACTGCTTTCTTACGGATCTTCAAGAAGTTTACACGTAGTTTCCCCACTTTTATTTAGACTTCTTAGGTGATAAAAAGGACAACTTACTTAAAGAGATGTGATCAAATTATGCTAAATTGTTATGCGGAGAAGCCATCCCCTCTACCAGGAAATGGGATTATCATCGGTTTCCCCCAGCTAGTACTCCTCAAGGATTTAGTGTTTCCTTCGATTCTACTATCCCTATGTATGTGGGTTCACTTAAAGAGGCTCGAACTGCCATTTCTAAATTTAAGAATCAAATGTACAAAACTTGTGTTGTTAATGTAATTTGACCATTTTTATATTTGTAAATCTTATTGCTATTAATAAAAGAGAACACTTCTCTATGTATTGATTTCTTTTTTCTTTTATTTGTTCTTAATAGGAAAGTCAATTGATGCTTGCAACCAGTGATTCAGATTTCCTTTCTCGATTAGACAATATTAAAACCAAACTCATGTTGGACATCGAGAATAAGCGTTCTTCTTAAGATGCTTCAGTCTTTCCACTTTCGGATAACTTAGAAGTACAAGAATGGTACAAGAAGTATTATAAATTATGGTCGATATTAAGTGACATGAAAGAGTTAATCTCGACCTTAGAGGAGAAAATTAAGGAGAAAGACAAAGAGATTCATGAGCTAAAAGAGAGCACAAATTCAGTTGACCAATCTGGTCCTTTAGATCAAAGAATCGAGGCTGATGCAGAAATTGCTCGATTACATTAAAGGATTGAGGACCTTGAAGTGGACTTATTAAAAAGCCAACTACCTTGTCAATCTCTAGAACTTATTACAAGTGGAGGCGAATTCATCCTTCCCACTCCCACTCTTATGAGAACGACTAGGTCTTAATCTTCAGTCGAAAAAAATTAAATTATCTTCCCTGGGAAACCCGCCTCCAGGTTTGGATGATGGAGAAATTTCCATATGCTACCAAAAGTTTAGATATGAATGCAACCAATTTCTAAAAGGAAAATACTTATTATACCATTTATGTGCTTAATTAGACTAGTAGAGCTAATTTTTTCTCTCGCCTTTTCTTGGTTGAATGAATTCATAAACAGATCTCTATGGCTTAAACTTCCTTCCCTCAATCTGGGTTTCTTGAGTGATTATTTAATAACTTTGCTTTGTCATTTGAGATTATATGAGCATGAAAAGTTACTTTTCAGCTTAATAAAAGACCAGAAATCCATCCATTTGGTAAGAAGACCATAAATTCAGTTGATAAGAAAACCAAAAATCCATCAAGTAAGGTTCACATTTCATCTGATGGGAAACTGGAAATTTGACCAGAAACGAAGATTCCCATTATTTGACAGAATATTTATGACAAGGAGATTCAAAATTTCTCAGATGTCCATATTTGACGCTGAGATCCTTGGTTATGGGTAAAAGATAATTCTGGACCTTTCCTTCGAAGGTTGCTTTAATTTTAGCTTAGGGCCAGATTGGTTGTGTTTAATTATACTTCCTCTTAGAAGATTTCTTTGATCCATTCTCAGGACGAAGTTACACTTGCTTGATTGATCTATCTTGCCCCTTATTACCTTTTATTACCTTTTAGGTAATGACTTAGGCTTTAATCTCTTCCACCCTTATTACCTTATAGGTAATGATATAGGTAATGATTTAGGCTTTAATTGAGCCCCTTATTACCTTATAGGTAATAATTTAGGCTGGTCGGTGTGTTTGGTTAGTCATATTAGATAAAACCAAAGTCTTATTCGTCCTCCCTCTAGGAAGCGCTCCGATCAGGCCTTATAGGAAGAACCAAAGGCTAGTCGGTGCTTTGGCCAAGCTATCTTAGGTGGGACCAAAGGCTTACTCCAACCTCCCTCTAAAAGGTGCTTCGGCCAGGCCACGTAGATCGAACCGAAGGCTTGCGGTACTTTGGTTAGGCCATCTTAGGCGGGACCAAAGGTTCACTCCGACCTACCTCTAGGATATGCTCCGGTCAAGCCACGTAGGCGGGCTTGAAGGCTTGTAGTGCTCTGGCCAGGCCTTATAGGTGGGACCAGAGGCTTACTCTGACCTCCCTATAGGAGGTGCTTTGACCAAGCCCTGGTAGCGGGATCAAAAGCTTTTTCTTTATTTTATAAGTTCTTTCCATGAAGTATTTCCCTTTATGAAGCACTTTATCTTTGTAGATACATTTGATCTTTTGTTCAAATCCTGTTAACAAATTCTCGGAATTCTCCTTATCCCAAGAAATTCTCAATCATCCCATTAAGGGCTTGGCGCTGATTAGTTTCGTGTCCATTTGTTCGGTGATATTGGCAAAAAGTGCCCTCGAGATTTCTTTCATTTCTTTATCGCTTCTTATTTGAAGACCAATAGTCCAACCTCTCCTTGGTTAAAAGATAGATGTTTTCATAGGAAGTGGTAAGAGAATGGGCTCTTGTAGATCGGAATTCCTAGGGGATTGCATCTTTGGTCCTCGATAGGGTCCTTGTTCGAAGGTAGTCATCATACGACTTGATAGGTTATGCAGGATATAGAAAGTCCTTAATAGAAATATATCGAATATTGAGAGTTTAAAGTCCTCTATTACGGATATGTAGGAAATTGAAAGCCCCTAAAGTCCTCTATAGGGATGTGCAGGAAATTGAAAGTCTCTAAAATCCTCTGTAGGGATATGCAGGAAAGCGGAGGTTCGAGCCCTCCTTCTAGCACTAAAATGTTAGCAAATTTATTCATTAACAAATTATGCAAGGTAGGCTAAAGTTGATTTGAATAAGGGCTTATGTAGCCTTATGCAAGCTCAAGTGAAATATGTGAGTCCAAGTTTGAATCCAAGTCCAAGGATTAATAATATGCATGTTCATGGTTCAAGTTCACACATAGAATGATGTTATATGTTTGTCCATAGTCAAATATTAATATTTAGTATGCTATGCAAAAATTTATTATCCAAGGTCTTATATACAAAAGTTCGAGTATTACAATCGGCTTTAAGAAAATCACCAATTCAATTTAGGATTACAACTTTAAAATTAAGAAAGAGTAAAGTATTAATCTACCCTTTAAAGCAATGGAGGGGTGCATATTTATAGAAGTAGTGGCAGGCGGGTTGGTTGCCATGTGTCCACTTGGTTTAAAGTGTGTTATCTATTCAAAATGTTGATATTCGACATCGCCGCCATCTTTTGAGATTCGTCATCCTCTTAACATTGGTGAAACTCGATATCACTTAGTGTTGATGAATTCAACACCACTTGCCTTAATAAGTTTGGTAATGCAATCCCCTTATTTTGTAGCTACTCGATATCCCTCGTTATGGTAGGTACTCAACAACAGTTGCTATGGCAGTAGCTTGGTGATAGTTGATGTATCATAGGCTCATCATCTCTAGAATCCCAGCACCCTCATAATAAGACTAAATGCTCGACATCTTCCTTTTCACTTGTTCATTAACACTCCTTGTTGTAGTCGTACGATATCTCCACCTTTGTCTTTATCAATCTGGTTATCTCTAAGCTCGGTAGCTTTTGCATTATAGAGGCTTGAAACCCATGAATGTTTGTTGATTTGGCACCTTTATTATCTTGTAAACTCGACACCTTGATTTGTTGTTGGTATTCGATATACTTCTTCTTATTATAGGCCCGACGACCTTTATGGTTGTTGAGGCTCGACGCCTCCTTTTTTCTTTACTCAAGCTCGATAATCTTTATATTTGCCAACTACTCGAACACTCGACACCCATCTTTATTTAGAGATTCGACATCTCCTTGTTAAATGATGATTGCCTATTGACTTGGCTTTCTTCTGGCTCAACACCCCTTGTCGTTACCAAGCTCAACACGCTTTCCTTTAGAAGCGCGATATCAATATTTGTAGTAACAGTCCTTACAAGGATTAAGAACAAGATATAAGATTTCATGGCCTAATTTATCAAATTATACCTCTAGGTTTATGTAACAACCCGTCCTGAAATGGACCTAAATTCCGACCCAGAAAAGGCTCATCGAAACTTAGACCCATTTCAAAGCTGGCTGTTGGTTGGTAAAAAGAACAATATATAGCTATATATCTACACATTCAGATTTCACAGTAGAAGAGTAAAATATATTAATAACAACAATACCCATTTTTTCATAAATTCAAAATGTCATTAAACCATAACACAAAATCCAACAATAACCGTTACATATCTGTCATACATAGTGTTCAAATTACAACAGTTTCCAATGGGTACATTTGAATATAACATAAATAGGTAAATAGATAGACTGCCACAAGCTTTCTCTACGCCTTTGCCTTCAACATCATCATCTTCCCTAACTGTTGTAATGAGGAGGGAGTTAAAACAACATATATTTGGTGAATAAAATCTGAAGCCTTACTATCGTAGTACTTGGGAAACATAATTTAAATAGTGTCTTTTGTATTTATCTATACCCTAATTCTTTCAAAATACAAGCCTAAAGGCATACATAAAAAGGTTTTCCAAATATAAGCCCATAGCTAACTTGCTATCATCTCAATAACCCATTTCCACCGTCAATAATGCCTTATCAATGCAAGAGATAGTACCCAAGTCACTTAATACATTTTAATAGAAATTAGGCCTCCGACCATTTATTACCTTATATAAGGCAAGTTCACGTCATTTACGACCTATAATTCCAAAGCAGACTCCTCACTAGTAAATATCTAGCTGACATTGCACGGAATTCTTTCAGGCTCTTAATACTCCCTATCGAAGCGGCTCTTCTGCTAGAATATCCTCTACCGTGCCTAATCCTTAACCCTGACCCATTACTACTTCCTACATAGAGAAGCGGGCCCTCACACAACCATTTAATATGTTCAATATCTAAAGCAGGTCCTTCATATTATAACCCATAACCATGCGACTTCTCACATTAGTCCGATTATTTGTAGGTACTGCTAGCCAGATTAGATGGACAGATTTATCCTACAAAATTTGGGACTAACCCCGTGTCCTCGTAGTTATTTATTATAGACGATGTTTCACATCAGCCCCAAAGTCACACTGCTGGTAGCCAAATTAGCTGGGCAGACTTCCATGTGCTTTTGACTAACCTCGCATCCGTATAACTTAGTCATAATCTTTATACACTCTATACATATTATTACACATCTCATCGTTTCCATAATCAAGGCCTTATAAGAAATCTATCTTATTTTGCCTTTAACATTAATTACCTTCCTAAGGAGGATTTAATAAAATTAGTGATCTATTTAACTGCCAATTATACGTTATAATTATACGTTAATTACACTAATATACACACACATAAGCGCTAGTAATTTCTAAGCATGCGGAATATACACCCTAAACAAGCGTTTAAATGTCAACTCTTTAAACAATTATAGAAGTCATATTTCATATTATCAACAATACCAAAATTACAATATTCATATCAAAAATTTCCAATAAACAGACTTGTATACAATTAAAATTTAAACCTAACTTATTACATCAAAATAATGGAATATATTGCTAATAGAACTTATAATTCTAAATTTTACGTTTTATTCAACTCATATTTCACATAAAAATAAATGAAGAAATTTCTATTTAATTTGAGGGAATCAGCAGTGCATACTACGAATAAAATTCATACTTATACACTATTCAGTCATCAAAGTCCTTTAATCAAATTCAAAGAAAAAGAATAAGGAGTGAAATAGAAGGTAAGATTATAAAGGCTATAAATCTACACAATTTCCATTATTTTGACATAAACATATTGAAATATCTACCTAGAATTTCACATTGAAGGTTATGATATTATGTTTTCATAAACCAAACTTCCCAAGGCATATTCAAACCCAAATTACACTAATCAACTACCAAAATAGAAAAGCTAAGTTTCCGCTCACAGTATAGCCTTAGCTTTTCCTCCTTTGGATTTGACGCGCCTTTGACAATCTCTTATCAGATCTCTTTTTTTTATACATATATACAGCAAGAGATTTGTATATACGTTAGATTTAGAAAATTAAAGGATTGGAGGAGAAGAAGTTAAGAAAATAAATAATAAACAAAAATAGATCTAAAGGATTTCTTACCTGAAACCTTAATGAAGTTTTTCGAATCATGAAAGAGATGAACTGATAGAGCTTCGCTAATATTCCTAAAGTATTATGTGAATAAAAGTGAGGAGTCCAAGGTCTTATTTATAGTGTTGAGAAAGCACTAGAACCGTCAAATTTAAATAATTAAATGCAGAATGTTCAAAACTGCAAAACGCTAGCCGTCGCTATACGGGAAGCGATCGACCGCCCCTACCACTGGTTGACTGGTGGCGGTCGACCGATCAAGGTTTGGGGTCGATCTCTTCCTCTATTTTGGAGTCATTTTCTTTTTGCCGTTGTTTGATTTATCATATTCCTTAATTGATTTTTAACATTAACGTTAACTTTAACGTTTCCTTAATCCCAAAGTTTTCTACCATGAATTTTAAATTTTAAATTTTAATTACCTATTTGAATTTGAATTCTATTTAAATTATTTTAAACTTGAAACTTCAAACATCCATAACTTTTCCGTTTGAGCTCCTCAACATATTATATATGGAAACTGATTAGACTTTCGCCATGAACGTAATGGCATAATTCTACTAATTGAATTCCAATTTTTGAAAATTTCCAATTTTACCCTTATCTTGTTTACTTTAATTTATCCAATTTATCTTATGGTTGATTTTACGGGGTGTTACATATTTCCCCCCAAAAAGGATTTCGTCCTTGAAATCTTTTCCACTGGACGAACAGCATAACGTGCACTAAACATCCATGTTATACAACCAAGTTATCTACACATCCGTCTACTCAATCATTAGTGCAATATAATTATGTATTGCATGCATACTATAAATGAACTCAATCCTAGCGTGAGTATGTGACTGTGGCATATAAATGTGTATGCAAAACATCTTAAACATGCATGCAAATTTCTATATGAGTGCAAAGTGACGGGGAAAAGTGTAGCAAGCATCTCCTACTATCCAATCTAGCAACCACAATGCAACGAAAATCTAAATTTGAAGAGAAAAGTTTGCCTGTGAAAAGCTCATGATAGGAGATCTTCATCTTCTCTTCAGTTTCCCATATGCTTTCCGCCAGGTTATCTCCCTATTGTACTCGAACCAGCCTATTTTTTGGTGCGGAGCTTTCTAGTTCCATGCTCCACAATGTGTGCATGGCACGGGATACCATTGGCTACGTCTTAATATCTCCTAATTAATCAGGCTCTACCATAATAGTTGTGTTATGAAAGCATTTCCTCAAGTGAGAACGTGAAAAACATTGTGGACTCCTACTAGTCTATTAGGTAACTCCACATGGTAAGCCAGTCTTCATATTCTTTCCATAGCTTGAAAGCATCCAACAAATCTTAATGCTAACTTTCATGATTTTTCGAATCTTACAACCTTCCTCGGAGGGGAGACTTTGATAAATACCATTTCCCCAACCTCGAACTCCAATTCTATCCTTCTCTTATCCACGTAGGATTTCTGACGATCTTGCACTGTCTTCATTCTCTACCTCCACTACCTAAAATTTAAGTCCTTTTGGCAAAATAGATATTTGAGTGATTTATGGTTAGTAAACAACTCAAACCTTTCCCTCAAAAGATAGTGCCTCTATATCTTCAAGGCGAAAACAATGGCTGTCGGCTCCAAGTCATGCACTTGTCAACAGTTCCTTTAACTTCCCGAATGCTTTCACGCATTTCTTATCCCAAGAGAAGACTAAATACTTTTTGGTCAAACGGATCAGAGAAACTGTTATCTTTGCAAATCTTTTATGAATTTCATATGATAACTTGCTAGCCCTAGAAAACTTTCTAACCTCCATAGCATTATTTGGAGTCTTTCAATTTTAAATAGCTTCTACTTTTTTGGGGTTTACTGCTAACCCATGTTCCAAAACAATATGCCCAAGAAATCTCACTTTCTTCTTCCAAAAGTGGCATTTCGAGAATTTAAATTTAGGTCAGTGCCTTCTTAAGGTTTCTAATATCTCTCTTAAGTGACTTTCATGCTTCCTTTCACTTTTGGAAAATACCAAGATGTCATCTACAAAAACTATAAAAAAATTGCTTATCTGTCCCCTAAATACTCTACTCATCAAATCCACAAAGTATGCGGGAGTATTTGTTAATCAAAAGGCATCAGTTCCCTTTCGAAGAGTCCATCTAGTGTGCGAAATGAAGTCTTATGTTTACTTTCCTCTGCAATCCTTAGCTAATGAAATCCAGTTGCCAAGTCCAATTGGGAGAAGACTTTAACTCCCAAAGTTGATCAAACAAATCATCTATCCTAGGCAAGGGATGCCTATTCTTCTTTTTCAACTTATTGAGTTTCCTATAATCAACATAAAACCTTAATGAGTCGTCTGTCTTAGTGGCAAAGACAACAGGAGCTCCCCATTTCGGGATACTGTATCGAATGAATCCTTTCTACATTACCTCTGGGATCTGCTTATCCAATTCTTGCTTTTCCTTAGGGGTCATGTGTCTTAATGGCAGAGCAACTGGTCTAGTGTCCTTCTCCAGATCAATCCTAAACTCAATCTTCCTTCAGGGTGGAAGCCCCGAAACTTCTTCAAAGACATCAGTGAATTCTCGAACTACGGGTACAGATGAAAGTTCATATTGTGAATGGCTTAACGAGTATAGATAACTTAACTCGGTTGAATTCCAAGGTGTACAACGAACGTCTAGGTCTCGCACTTTACAACTCTTTAACCATATTACCCTTTTATCGCAGTCTAAGGCTGCTCCGTAGTGCGACAACCAATCCATACCCAAAATAAGTCCATATCCCTCGAAATTTGGAAGGTACACATAGCATATGAAATCAACGTCACATATGTCTAACACTAGGTCTTTGCAAATTAAGAAAAGATGTGTGGTCCCTCAATAGGATTTGAAACTACTATTGGGTAGGTGATGGTTTGGGTTTGAAGGTTTAAGGAGTTAATCACATTTCTAGCTATGAACGAATGCGATGCTCCAGATTCAAATAGAAGACGAATTTTACTTACTAAAATGAGATTTATACCTTCCATGTCTGACTTTCCTTGGTCTCTTGGGGTGGTCTGCTCAAAATAGGGATAGCCTCAATGGCGTAGGCTTGCCCACTCTGGCCTTCCTTCACCATCTTCGGACATTGATTTTTGAAATGCCCTTCCTTGTGGCAGTGGTAACACTTCCCGTTAAAAGCTTCCTTCAACAAATTTACTCTACAATCCTTTGCAAGGTGTCCTTTCTTTTGGCATCTATCACACACTTTACCTTCCTTCTTAAACTTCCACTTTGACTTCTTATTCTTCTAAAAAAATCCTTTCTTGACCCCTCCATGATTCTATATGGGCCCTGCCTTCTCCTTTTCCTTCTCCATCTCTTTCTCCTCAACATTCATCGTCTACATTAAAGCCATCTCAATAAGCATCTCGTAGGAAGCTCCAGTGGGTATCTGAGTCAACAACCATTCCCTAAGCGAGGAGTTCAGACCCTTAACAAACATTGTGGCCTTTCTCATGGGTGTATTAATCAATTTCATTCCAAGTTTAGCTAATTCTGTAAACTTACTAATGTACTCCTTTAGAGTGGAGTCTCCATACCAAACCTGAATGAATTTCTCTAATTGCAAGCTCACTTCTACTCTTGACATAAACCTTGTCGCAAATCGGTTCTTGAACTCATCCCAAGTGACAATCCTACAAACGTTCTCTCCATCCACCAAATTCCATCAATCCAAGGCTTCTCCTTTAATGTGCCAAGCTACCATTCTCTGCTTCACTTGATCCTACCAACCAATCTCCTGAAATACTCTCTTGTAGTCATTTATCCATGCCTTAGTCTTCAAGAAGCTTTCTTTTCTAGAATATATTCTTCCTTCCATACTCATAAAATCCTTACACGTTTTAGGAAATTAATGGGATAAGGTGCTGCCTCGATAGGTGGAATGATGGGAGCCGTCGATGCAATTTGTTGGGGAATAAGGACTTTTCCTACGTGCCTGATGCATTGTTTAAACCATTCGGGCATCACTCGATTGGTGGGCATTCCTCTGGCGAGGTTCCCAGTCTCATCAGAAGAAGTATTTCCAGCCATAGTTTACTATTTGTAGGTTAAACTTCTAGTTATAATTTCCTAAGATAGTATTATATGCTGAAGAAAGATTTTCCTAATTATATGCGTATGTTCATAATAAAGAGTGTGTGTGTATAATAGGGGTTTTCGGTAAAATCTTTTCAAATATAACAAGTATGTCCCTTATACATATACTTTTGCTGATCGAGTAACCTAAGCTCTGATACCAAACGTAACAACCCGCCTTGAAACAGACCTCAATTCCAATGCAAAAAAGGCCCATCAAAACTTAGACCCATTTCAAAGCTGGTTGTTGGTTGGTAAAAAGAACAATATAGAGTTATCTATCTACACATTCAGATCTCATAGCGGAAGGATAAAATATAATAACAACAACAATACCCATTTTGTCATAAATTCAAAATGTTGGTAAAACCATAATACAAAGTCCGACAATAATTGTTACATATCCGTAGTACATAGTATTCAAAATACAACAATTTCCAATGAGTACATTTGAAAATAACATAAATAGGTAAATAGATTGACTGCCACAAGCTTTCTCAACACATTCGCCTTCAACATCGTTTTCTTTAACCTGTGCTATAATAAGAAGAAAGTTAGAACAACATATATATGCCTGGAGAATAAAATCCCGAGCCTTACTATAGTAATACTTGGGCGGTATAATTTAAATAGGAATATGTCTTCCGCATATATCTATACCCTCAGTCTTTCCAAATACAAGCCTAAAGCTTACACAAAAAGGCTTTCCAAATATAAGCCCTTAGCTAACTTGCTATCATCAGAATAACCCATATATACCATCAATAATGTCCTACCAATGCAAGAGATAGTACCCAAGTAACATAATACCTTTTAATGGAAATTAGGCAGACTTCGACCATTTACTACCTTATATAAGGCAAGTCCACGTCATTTATGATCTATAATCCCAAGGTGGACTCCTCACTAGTGACTATCCAGTTGACATCGCATGAAATTCTTTCAGCTTCTTAATACTTCCTATTGAAGCGGCCTTCTACTAGGATATCCTCTACCGTGCCTAACCTATAACCCCGACCATTTACTATTTCCTACATAGAGAAGAGACGGGCCCTCACACAACCACTTAATACCTTCAATCTCTGAAGTAGGTCCTTCATATTACGACCCGTAACCACGACGATGTCTCGCATTAGTCCAACTATTCATAGGTATTGGTAGCCAGGTTTGCTGGACAGATTTACCATACAGAATTTGGGACTAACCTCGCATCCTCATAGTTATTTATTATAGGTGATGTCCCACATCAGCCCCAAAGTCACACTATTAGTAGCCAAACTAGCTGGGCGGACTTCCATGTGCTTTTACCTGACCTCACATCCCTATAGCTTAGTCATAATCTTTATACACTCTACATATATTATCACACATCTCACTGTTTCCATAATCAAGGCCTTATAAGAAATCTATCTCATTTCACCTTTAACATTAATCACCTTTCTAAGGGGGATTTAGTAAAATTAATAACCTATTTAACTATGCAATTATACGTTATAAATACGTTAATTACGCAAATACACACACACACATATGCCTAGTAATTTCCAAGCGTGCAAAATATACGCCCTAAACAAGCATTTAAATGTCAACTCTTTAAAAACTTATATAAGTCTTATTTCATATTATCAGCAATACCAAAATTCCAATATTCATATCCAAAATTTCCAATAAATAGACTTCTACATAACTAAAATTTAAACCCAACTTATTACATCAAAATAATGGAATATATAGCTAATAGAACTTACAATTCTAATTTTTATGCTCTATTCAACTCCTTTTACATATAAAATAACGAAGTAATTTCTATTTAATTTGAGGGAATCAGCGGTGCAAACCATGAATAAAATTCATACTTTACACATTATTCAGTAATCAAAGTCTTTTAATCAAATTCAAAGAAAAGGAATAAGGAGTGGAATAGGCGGTAAGATTATAAAAGTTGCAAATCTACACAATTTCCATTATTATGACATAAACAAATTGAAATTTCAACCTAGAATTGACATTTCACATTAAAGGAGTTTTGGGTGCTTATAACATGATGTTTTCGTAAACCAAAACTTCCCTAGTCATATTCAAACCCAAACTACACTAATCAACTTCTAAAATAGTGTTATCTTGCCTTTTGACAAGGCAGTATACCATGGATTTGGCTAAACGGATTTCGTTATCATCAAGGCAGAAAGCTAGAAGGGATGATTATCAGGTTCGAAAATCAGTTATAAACAAGGTTATGGACGATAGTCAAGCGGATTCATATGAATGGCATCCCAAGATTGGTTAAGTATGGATTGGCACTTCCCCTAGGCAAGGGATCAAATCAGAATACTTCCCCTAGGCAAGGGATTAGATCAGATCACTATGGATATGGACACTCAAACTCAATAGATCAACTCATTAAATATCGATCGGTTACCCCAGAAAACACTTAAAGAATTACACAAACAACTCAAGAAACAAGAAAATGATATCATAGGGGACACCCGTGATCGATCATTGGGCCCCATTCCCTCACATTAAGGGATCAGCGTCGATCCCCCTATAGGGATCAGCCCCGATCCCCCAAAGTGGGCCCAATGCTGCCCATTTTTGACGAGCGAGGTTGGCCTGGTCCGGAGGTTTTGCGTGCAGATTTTCATCTGGATATTTGTCAGTCTTCCCTTTTAAATACAACGGGCATGGTAATTATTTGGGGATATTTCTCTCTTTTGGCTACATTCTGCCATTTTTATTACTCGGATTCAAATAATTGTAACTGTAATTAGTAGTATAAATAAAAGGAAAATCTTTGGAGTGGACGTAGGCCGGAGTCAACCGAACCACTATAAAACCTCTTGTGTACATTTCTTACTGTTTTAATTTTCTGTTCTTTATATTTTATTCTCTACTTCACTCTATTTGGAATTGATTATTGGATTTATAGTGATTTCACTTTGTTTGGGTGTTGGTGGCAATTTTTGGTGCTAACATTTTGGTGCTTTCACTGAGAAGACTTGCACCCATGGATTTGGAAGTTAGGATCTTGGATTTGGAAGCTTAGATACTTGGATCTAGGAAGCAATGGCTAGGAAATCAGCAAGAATACCATTGGCAGATAGGAGTCACTATAGAGGGAGTTATTAGGCATCCTCAGGAGCTGGAGCTAATCAACCCTCCGTCTACATCACTAGGAATGAGATAGAGATTATGATGGAGGCGATGCAGGAGCGGACGATGAAGAGATAAGAGGAGATGATGCAGAATTTCCTCAGGAAAATCGGACAAGCTGGAGCAGGAGCTATTGGCAATCTGAATCAAGGAGTTGCGGTAGGAGTTGCATAAAATCAGAATCAGGAGCATAGAAATAGAGTTAATAGGCGAGAGAATGGAATGGAGCAGCCGAGGGTGAAACCTAGGTGAGCAGGAGGGATCGGCATCGATCCTCCTAGAGGGATTGGCACCGATCCCCTAGACTTGGGGGGCACACCCCCAGGTCAGGCTGGATCGGATGCCGGTAGACCAGTGGTCGGTGCTGTGCAGTTTCATGCGGATCGAAATGCAGATGCACATCCGGAGGAGTACGTTCCGGAATACCCTCGTAGAGTTGGAGGGCAGGTTGGTAATATAAATTTGAGGCCACTAATGGATGAGAACAAAAGGATGGCTGAGCTGATATGATGCATAATGAGAGGCGGATTGCCCAACAGGAGTCTGGAAGATGTCAATTGGAGTCTGTTTACTCCGAATATCAAGCAAGCTAGGAACCCATCGGAGTTCAAATTACCAACACTGAAGGTATATGACAAACGGTCGGACCCTACAGTACACTTGATGAGGTATATCCGACATATAGAAGTGCTGGGGGCACCGGAAGAAGTCATGGCAAGGTGTTTTCCACTTTTTTGACGAAGTTAGCCGCGCCCTGGTTTAGGCAGCTGAAGAATGGTTCGATCAGAACATGAAACGAGTTGGTAGATCGGTTCATGAGGCAGTTTAGGATCCACATTTCGTGACCCAAGAGCGTAATAACGTTGGCAATGCTAAAACTGTTATCCCGCCTTTTGGCAAGGCCGTGACACCGAAGAATTGACTAGTAATCCAATGACAGTCCCTCCTAGAGATCGGTCATCCACAGGCTCACTACGGATGTCGACGAATTTTGTCCGAGTCCGGATCGGGCCGAAATTGCTAGGATATGTCAGGCTAAGCCATGAGAGTCAATGTTTCAAGTTTCGAGTCAATCCGAGTTCGTATGCTCAAGATATCACCGACGAAAAATGGAGTAGACAGTCCTTAGTTCGAATCCATAGGCGAAGCCTACGTTCGAATCCATCAGACATGTATTGCTTCGAATCCATGAGGAGTACCTTTGCTTCGACTCCATCAAGCAGCCCCTTGGTTCGAATCCATCCAAATAGCCGTACTTCGAATCCATCCTCACATGCCTATGTTCGAATCCATCGAAGGAATGGCCCTTCGAATCCCTGCAATTGAGAAAGCCCCGACTACATGCCATACTTGCCCTTGAATCCAATAAGCAAAGGAGGCTTCGTATCGACCAACCACAGCACTCCATGATCGATACGAAGAAACACTTTGAGGCTCGTCTTCGAATCCATTACCACAAGTCCACCCAGTCAAAGCGGCGAAGGACATGGAGTCGACCCAGTCAATCCGGAGTGAAGAGCGGATCGATACGAAGAACGCGCACCACGTCATTGCCTTCACGTACAGGAGCATGGATTCGACCCTATGGATTCGAACCATATCGATTCGAACGAATCCATGGGGTGAAAAACTCCAACTTGAATCGATCATAACTCGAGATCCACAAGTCCAAATGCCATGAAATTTTCACAGAAGCTTGAGCACATGTTGAAGAACGTTCACACCAAATTTCAGCTCGATTGGACTCTTTCTTGATCGATTCAAACAAAGGGTCGAATCGATCCCAAAGTGGGCCCGGACTTCCAGAAAGCGGGCATGTGGGCCCCTGACGCACCAGAACTGGTCTCCCTTCAGTTTAGGCGAAATATCAGCCTCCTACACCTATAAATAGAGCCCCTGGTCATTCAAAAAAGGGGTCGGATAATTCCAAGAGCTAAAGAGCGCCCAGACTCTACCAGATTTACTCACAATCACTACGGTTGCCTTAGATTCAGACTTAGCTCAAATAACCAGTTGTACTGCGTTATAAAGAATTGTAATCTTCGAGTGTCGAGTAATAAAATCATCAAACTTCATAGTGGACGTAGGCTAAAACGCCGAACCACTCTAAATCGCTTGTCTTTGCACTTTACATTTCTGTTATTTGGAGTTTTTGTTAGATAATCCACAGTGTTAATTGTCATTCTACACGTTTATCTCTTCAAAGACTCCCGAAGAGTGTTGTGCCCATTTTTGGTACAAACACTTTGGTGCTCTCACTGAGAAAAACCAGCTTTTTCTCCTGCTCCTTGGATCTACCATCGATACCGGATTGCATAAATCCAAGAGGAAGATCCAGATCTCTAATCCAGAATCCTTCCATTCTATTCAGATTTGCATAAAGTCTAGGAAAGGAATCTACAACTCAAGATGGTTAGCACAAGGACTACTTCTACAGCTGCTAATCAAGAAGCTCGGGATGAACAGAATCCCACACAGCAGTTACAGTCCAATCAAGACAACACTGCTTACTCCGGTCCATCTGGACCGGTAACCAGACAAGAGTTTCAGACATTACTCCAGGAACTGTCCCAAAGCCGCCCAATTCTTGCGACAAGAGGACGCGAGACATTCTAGGAAACAGGGCGATGCAATACCCAGAACTGAAGGAATACAGAGTAATGTGGCAGTCAAGCAGTTCGGTGAAAGTTCCGGAAAAGTCCAACTGATTATACAGAATAAACAAGCTCAGCCGAGAATCAACAGTAATCGGGATAAGAAAAGAGACCAAAATCGAGGCCCGCAACGTAGGACCCCGATGTTTGACAATTACACACCATTGAATACGTCGTTGGAAAACAAGTATCTGCAAACCTGCAACGCTGAACAATATAAGAAGCCTGCTCCGAAGCAATCATCGGAGAGGCAGATTCAAACAGGGAAGTTTTGTAGGTTTCACGAAATTTACGGCCATAATACCAACGAGTGTCGACATCTGCAAGACCTCGTTGAAAAATTGATCAGGGAGAGAAAGTTGGACCAGTTTGTACGGGCACCGCCGTCTGGTGAGGCGGGCCCCTCAAAGCAAAATCATACACAGAATCAAGCAAGACAGGAAGAACCGGGTCGTGACGGAGGAAGATTGGTAATTAATGCTGTAAGTGGTAATCCTCATCTAGTGGTCCGAAGCTAGGAGGAAGTGGCATCATATGGCAACTCAGCTAAATGCTCAAACTTTGAGTATAATGATAACTTGGGCGGTAAACCTTCAACCAAACGGAAGAGAGCGATGGCTAACAACATCACTTTCCGGGACAACGACGTTGACTACGTCGGAAGCCCGACTACTGACCCACTTGTGATATCGACCCAGGTAGGCCCGATGTGGATGAAGAGGATCCTGATTGACTGCGGGAGCTCTGTGAATATCATATTTGCACATGCTTATAATCAGATGAAGACGAAAGCTGGGGGTTTGAAACCCTGCCAAACTCATCTCTATGGATTCAATGGCAGCGCTACTGTACCAGTTGGAATGGTAGAGTTACCAGTTGAATTGGGAACCGGAGAATGTAGGTCGGTTCGGATATTGCAGTTCGTTGTGTTGGATGTAGAGTCGCCATATAATGCCTTTTTAGGTCGACCTGCCCTTGCTAAATTCAGGGCCATAATAGCCCCATGGTGTTTAACTTTAAAATTCCCAACTGTCAACGGAGTTGGGGTCGTCCAGGGCGATCAGGTTGATTTGAGAACAATCATACACCGAAATCGAGTTGCCCGATTGCGCAATGCCAAGGACCGACTTAAAACTTTCGAACTTGGTAAGCTAGTCGCTAAAAAAGGTTATCCGGCACTCCCGCCCCTGATATCAGCGTGGAGAGGGTCGCGCAAGATTAAGCAAAAGCTTAAGGATGGCGAATTCGAGTTATCACCCGTTGATGGCTTAACTTTACCAAGGGCCTGGAATAGCGAAAGCCTTCATCGCCACTACAATTGACAGGCTATGTTTATCTATTTAGTTTAAATTCCATTTTAAAAAGTTGTTTCAGCATTTCGAAATTAGAACTTATAATAAGGCAAGTAGGCAACTGACTTTGCCATGTTTTCTGATTTCAGCAATAAAATGCCATTTCTTCGGGTCAGAGTTGTGATTCATTAAATACAATGTACAACATCACGATGCACGGAGAACTAAAATTCCGTCATGCAATGGGATTTATCCAAGAAAGGAGTGGCTCTGATACGACCGGCCACTCGCTAAGTGAAGCCAGAACTCGGGGGCAAGCCATCACGTCAAAGCCAAGGTTGGATTGATACACAACGATCCTTCCTTAACTCCGTACTCCGAAGAGCGCAAGACGGAGTATAAACATTCCTAAACTCCGTACTCCGAAGAGCGCGAGACGGAGTATAAACATTCCTAAACTCCGTACTCCGAAGAGCGCGAGACAGAGTATAAACATTCCTTAACTCCGTACTCCGAAGAGTGCGAGACGGAGTATAAACATTCTTAAACTCCGTACTCCGAAGAGCGCGAGACGGAGTATAAACATTCCTTAACTCCGTACTCCCAGAGTGCGAGACGGAGTATAAACATTCCTTAACTCCGTACTCCGAAGAGCGCGAGACGGAGTATAAACATTCCTAAACTCCGTACTCCGAAGAGCGCGAGACGGAGTATAAACATTCCTTAACTCCGTACTCTGAAGAGTGCGAGACGGAGTATAAACATTCTTAAACTCCGTACTCCGAAGAGCGCGAGACGGAGTATAAACATTCCTTAACTTCGTACTCCCAGAGTGCGAGACGGAGTATAAACATTCCTTAACTCCGTACTCCGAAGAGCGCGAGACGGAGTATAAACATTCCTAAACTCCATACTCCGAAGAGCGCGAGACGGAGTATAAACATTCTTTAACTCCGTACTCCCAGAGCGCGAAACGGAGTATAAACATACATCAATTCCATATTCATCCCCAAGACTGGGGGCAGGACCAAAAACAAATATCAAATTGAAGACGGAAGAGAATATACTTTCATTTCCATTATCAACAAAAAGAATCCGATTACATGGTGATTCAAAAAGTTCCTACTAGTGGGAGCCGAGTCCACATCTATACATGGCTATAAAGAAAATCAAAAGACAAAACAATACAGAGAACTGAAGAAGGATTTCAATCTTTCTTCTTCCTTGGCTTCTTCTTCGAGGAAGTCCCGCTAGAGCTGCTACCCAACTTCTTCCTCCTTCTTTTGCCCTTCTCCGATTTGCCCTCAGATGGCGACATAATGTCCACCTCTTCCTCAGAGCTAGAGGCAACAGAGATTCTTTCGGAGGGTGGAGCTGAAGGAATAGAATCAGTAGCAGGAGGTGGAACAGGAGCACTCGCAATTATCACAGTTCTGCCAGGCGATATCATCATTAATGGGGAATGGCCTGACGGGTCCATACCGGCAGTCGCTGCGGCCATCTTGACATTGATCTCAGCCAAAATCTCATCTTCACGAGATACTTGGGCCGCACTGGATATACTAATGACTGTCATGGAAACACTAACAGCCGGAGTGGTCCCGCTCATGGAGAAGGATGGATTGATGAAAGGATCGTTGGGTTGATTGAGGAGTTCCTCAATCATTTGAGTGTCGAAAGATAACGTATCTGCTTCCCCTTCTCCACCGACCACAGAAGATGTCATAATGGCTTCTGTGACGATAGCCACATGCGCTTGATGAGAAGCCTGAGATGCAGGAGGCGCGGGGATAACGACTTCAGTCACTGAAATGTGAAAAAAACAAAGATTGTTAGCTGTGAGTGTTGATCAAAATCCACCACACTAAATGTATACGGGAGGTGTTTGATTACCTTCCTTAGCCTGGCTCACAATATGGGCAGATACAGAGGCAGAAACATCGGCAGAAGATAAATGCGGCTGGTCAGGATTATAAGCAGGGACGGATTGAGGATTGACCGCACCGATGTTTTCAGGTAATGTCGGAATGGCAGCTCCAACACTCGTTTCGTGATGCTCAATCCCCGAGCCCTCGCCTGTCTCTATCTGTTGGAACCCGAGCCTCTCTCTCGCCACAGAAACCACCGCCTCATGAAGAATTTTCCTCTCTTCCTCGGTAAGCAAGCGCATCTCAAGCTCGAAGTCATCCAGTGTTTCGTCCTGATGCGCCGCTTTCTTCTCCTCCACCAATCTAGTCCAGGCATTAAATAGAATCATGGAGTCATCTCCCAGCCACGATAAATTTCTGTGCTCTAACACATTGGCGTTGTATGTAACCAGGAGATCATCGAACTCAGCATCCATCCTGGACCGCTCCTCCAAAATCTTTTCTTGGATTTCTCCTTCCACAAACTTAGTCTTGGCCGTCGCCGCAGCAAGGTCGGCTCTAAGAGATACAGCCTGGTCGCACGCCTCTTGGGCAGTGGCGTTTGCATCGTCCTTCTCCTTCACCACTTCAGCAAACTTAACTTTGAGCTCATTCAGCTCCTTAATGGCTGCATCTCGCTCGGTTACAACGTTGGTATAGTGGTGGCCCATCTCTTCCACCGTGGCACAGTGTGTCTGCTGCATTCTCGCCATTTTGGCCACCGCATCCTCATGCTTTTTGAGAACTTGAATTTCCGAGCTTCGAGACGACTCCATCTCAGACTGAAGAACTTGAATGATGCGATCTTTCTTAACAATCTCAGCATCTCACTCCTGAATAACTTTCGCTTGGTCAAAAGCTATCTTTGAAGCTTTCACGGCTGCTTTATACCATTCCTTGTATTGGACATAGAAGTCACGAATGTAGCTATGCGCAGTGTTTTCAGCTTCCTGAGGAATCCTCTTGAGATGAGGAGGAAAAACGTATGCGTCCATACAGATTTCTGGGAAGTCCTTCTTCATCTGAGCAAGCTGGATGGCACCTTCGCTTGTCAACTCAGCCGGAGCCTGCTCAACGATAGCAGCTGCCGGTGGTTCAACTCTAGGCCGATGAGTCTCGGGCCTTGAAGATTGGGAAGGCGGCTGCTGCTGTGAAGGCCCAGGAATATCTACGGGGGCCCTAGGAGGCAGAGGAGAATGAGATCGTGATCGGTACTGATAGCCCCGATCTCTGTCAGTGCGATCATGGCCAGAACGGCCGCGCCAATAATCTCTATCCCTGTCATAGCGCTCCTGGCTAGTGTAACCTTGTCTGTGGTCCCTATCCGATTCTCTCCTACGAGAATCATAATATGGGGAAGATTGGCGCACATTACGAAGCCTATCCAAAGTAGACCCGCGACCCGACATCTCGCCTGCAATAAGAAGGAGCTACATATTAGAATCCTACAAAGCTGTAGTTAATATGCGAAATTCATGTAGTGGTGTGGAAGTATGTGTAAGTGTGTAAACCCCCAGACCAACCGAAAGTGTTGACCGCACTCAAAGGAAAGGGCTCGCTCATATTTAATACATCTTGAAATTCCTCCAACCCAGGATTACGTGGAATCAATGTAAAATCCGGAATGGGAATGTCGTCAAGCCCTTTAAAAGTATCTCTCGAAGGAGAAGGGGCGGCCTTAGAAATCGTAATCCCGGAAGTGGGAGGAAACACATCCACAGATTTCCACCCCCTAGACTTAAATTTTTAGAAACGACGGTCTTGCTTTTCCGTCTTTTTCCCAACTCCTCAAAGTTGCCCGAAAGATCAGCCATCGGCTCTACATCTGTATGGGTCCTTTCTTCATCGCTCACTTCGGTTATTGTAATCCCGGGCATTTTCTTCGCCATTGTTTTCTTCTTCTTCTCCTTGTTTTTCTTCTTTGAGGCAGGCTTCGACATCCCCTCGATGACTATACTCTGATTTATTTCAATCAAGCCGAGAGTTCTTAAGTTATAATCATTCAACACCAAGTCAATGTGTCTCATCTCGCTCGGAACTTCTTGGAGACTATGGACTATGCCCTTGTGGTACCCGCCATCGGGTCTGGAGATAATGGCTGCAAGAAAAACAAGATGTCAATACCAATGCCAAAAAGCTATTGATCAAAGAGAAACAACGACATATGAGGACACTTACGTCTAGACAACCATCGCCTAGCGAAACCAGGAGGACACCGGACATAAAACCATTCATTTTTAAAGTAGCTTAGTCTGGTCCATGCTCCAATAATAACTTGGCAATTTCTGACTGCCTCCAAAAATGTGAAGGATGGGCTATCGCCCCTGCTCTTGAAATTAAATATGTATCTGATCTCGGTTGGCCTTGGCGGGCGAAAGAGACAGTCCATAAATATGACGAAGGCACTATTAACAGCGCATGTCCGTTAGGGTGTAGTTGTGAGGGAGCGATTGCTAAATATGATAGCATCTCTCTGATATATTGATTAAATGGAGGAAGCGTTCCAGCCGCAAGAGCATGGCGATAAAAAGCTGTATATCCCTCAGGAGGATTGTGCGGTCTATCGTTGGCACTGGGCAATAAAACATCATCTGGAGATATGTTGTGCTTCAAACATATCCTGCCTAACAGAGACTCAGAAATACTGGACTGGACGGAATCAACAGGTTCCTCGATAAATATTGCGTCTTGTAACTCGTCGGGAGCGGGGTCTATTATATCCGCTGGGATATCTGGAACTACAAGGACCGAAGGAGGAGAACTCTGAATCTCCTGCTGTTGTGAGCTCGAAGATTCCATAACTGACTGACTTATCAGAAAGCAACGTTAAGTTCATAAAAAGCCCGTGCATTCCCCAGTGTAGTGTGTATGGATGTGTTGTGCAGTACAAGTGTCGTGCATTACTTAAGCAGATTTTACAGATTGAAACGAGATGTCCGTACGCAAGAACTTTGGGGTTTGAGAACGAAAATGACCGTCATCGCTGACCGTCACTTCCGCACCATCCAGACACTACTGACCACTTCAAGTGTAAATCAATTGTATTATTGATTAAGTCACAGTTCCATCGACGAGCTTCAAAGGATCTTTCAGTCAAGTTCACAAGGCCGAAGCTCGTCGGAGTCGAGTATGCTAAAGTTCATTATGTTCGTCAAGGTTCAACTTGAAATTGGCCGTAGTTTAGATGCTGGAGAAAATCAGAAGAGTAGTAGTCTCTGAAGAAAAGGCGTTCGAATCAATCAGGGCGAATCGATGAGGATCGAATCGATTGCCTTCGAATCCGTGTGGTTCGACTCGATGTAATGCTGGGATGGAGGAGCACTTCGAATCCATGAGCGTTGAGTAACTTCGAATCAATCAAAAATTGAATACCTTCGAATCGATCGGGGTATCACTACTTCGAATCGATCGACACGAGACCTTTATCTTTCGTAACCATCGATTCAAAGCCAGGCACTCGAGATCGATTCGAATCGCTCGTTCCTGGATTGATGCGAAGCAATGAAGAACAGCGTCCATCAATAGCTAACTTGAATTGATGCCATTCCTCAGGATCATCAAGTCGACCCATTTCACGCAGATCCCATAACTCTTCAAAATTTTCAGAAGGAAAGATTGAATTGGTGCTAAGAAACTTCCAGTTTCATCATTCTTAGATCGACTCGATCCATTGGTTACCTGATTTGGTTTGATTACAAATGAAAGCGTGAAAGGATTCGATCGATTCGAGGAAAGCTCGCTTGTCTTGGCCTTGGAGAGAGCGATTCGAAGAAGAGGCTATGGCGATAGTAAAAAGTAAAAAGTAAAAATGAGATTGGCCTCGCGTATTTATAAGGGTTCCAAGAACGACTCGAGGCTCTTCGTCTCCCGGTCATGTTGACCGATCATAACAGGTCACAGCTCCATCGATTCGAACGATCGCTCGGTTACCCATCACTTTCGAATCCATCCCTTAATTCGAATCCATCTAGTTTCGAACCCTTAAACCACATCGAACCCATCCATACAGTGTCGATGCAAAGCATCATCGATTCGAAGTAGACAATTCAAATTCACCAATTCGAACTCCAACGTGCGTACGTCACAAGACGGCTTCGACTCCATACTTCCGAATCCATCACTGTCAAACTCATCAAAGCTTCGAGTCCATCCGGGTAGCATCGATGCGATGCCCCATCGATACGAACCCCATCGATTCGAAGCTCCATCGATTCGAGGCAATTAAAGGGAGACGAATCGAAGTCACTGTGTCCCATCAATTCGAAGTGCCAACTTCAAAACCATCGACTCTTGGCGTATCAAGGATTATCGATTCGAATCATCACCCCGAGTCCATCGAAAATGATCAAATGAGGATAAACGCATCGCTCCAAATATAAAAATTACTACTTGTCTACCTTGTACCACGATTCAGGAGAGGATCGATACCAAGGGATAATTATAGACAATCATAAAAACAATGTTTTAACTCGAATCTCAAATCGGTTCAGGAGAGGGCCGATGTAGAATTCGATAACAGTCCGAACTGACAACGACTTGCAAACATGCAACGTTCACCAAACTCAAAGTGGTACGTATATGCACATATGTCTGACTAGTGTTTGATCTTTATCATTTACAGGTTCCAAATGTTCATTTCGTCATAATCCCAATGGCAAACAAGCTTATCACGATCGTACGACAGTCAAATACTGCAACAAAGAATACAACTTTCGGCAGAGCGTGTCATAATTGTGCAACGTTGGACTGCAGCTATTCAAAGCACGTCCTGTTGACACAAGACGTACTTTGGGGGGAAAATGTTATCCCGCCTTTAGGCAAGGCCGTGACACCGAAGAATTGACTAGTAATCCAATGACAGTCCCTCCTAGAGATTGGTCATCTACAGGCTCACTATGGATGTCGACGAATTTTGTCCGAGTCCGGATCGGGCCGAAATTGCTAGGATGTGACAGGCTAAGCCATGAGAGTCAATGTTTCAAGTTTCGAGTCAATCCGAGTTCGTATGCTCAAGATATCATCGACGAAAAATGGAGTAGACAGTCCTTAGTTCGAATCCATAGGCGAAGCCTACGTTCGAATCCATCAGACATGTATTGCTTCGAATCCATGAGGAGTACCTTTGCTTCGACTCCATCAAGCAGGCCCTTGGTTCGAATCCATCCAAATAGCCGTACTTCGAATCCATCCTCACATGCCTATGTTCGAATCCATCGAAGGAATGGCCCTTCGAATCCCTGCAATTGAGAAAGCCCCAACTACATGCCATACTTGCCCTCGAATCCAATAAGCAAAGGAGGCTTCGTATCGACCAACCACAGCACTCCATGATCGATACGAAGAAACACTTTGAGGCTCGTCTTCGAATCCATTACCACAAGTCCACCCAGTCAAAGCGGCGAAGGACATGGAGTCGACCCAGTCAATCCGGAGTGAAGAGCGGATCGATACGAAGAACGCGCACCACGTCATTGCCTTCACGTACAGGAGCATGGATTCGACCCTATGGATTCGAACCATATCGATTCGAACGAATCCATGGGGTGAAAAACTCCAACTTGAATCGATCATAACTCGAGATCCACAAGTCCAAATGCCATGAAATTTTCACAGAAGCTTGAGCACATGTTGAAGAACGTTCACACCAAATTTCAGCTTGATTGGACTCTTTCTTGATCGATTCGAACCAAGGGTCGAATCGATCCCAAAGTGGGCCGGACTTCCAGAAAGCGGGCATGTGGGCCCCCTGATGCACCAGAACTGGTCTCCCTTCAGTTTAGGCGAAATATCAGCCTCCTACACCTATAAATAGAGCCCCTGGTCATTCAAAAAAGGGGTCGGATAATTCCAAGAGCTAAAGAGCGCCCAGACTCTGCCAGATTTACTCACAATCACTACGGTTGCCTTAGATTCAGACTTAGCTCAAATAACCAGTTGTACTGCGTTATAAAGAATTGTAATCTTCGAGTGTCGAGTAATAAAATCATCAAACTTCATAGTGGACGTAGGCTAAAACGCCGAACCACTCTAAATCGCTTGTCTTTGCACTTTACATTTCTGTTATTTGGAGTTTTTGTTAGATAATCCACAGTGTTAATTGTCATTCTACACGTTTATCTCTTCAAAGACTCCCGAAGAGTGTTGTGCCCATTTTTGGTACAAACAAAAACAAAGGATAGGAGAGTTCCTAAGGAGTTTCTTGACACGATTTAATGTGGTAGTTGCTTTGGTGAATCGGCCGGATCCGTCGATGGTCTTAATGGCGGCGGTATCCGGGATTGCCGACGATACGGATTTTAAGATTTCATTGGAGTGGGATCCACCAATGGATCTTGGTCCACAAAACTGAGAGGTTCCTACGACAGGAGGATGCACAAATCGACAAACAAGAAGTAAATGTTGTGCGAGGTGAAGGACCATCTGGAGAAGGGTCCAAGAAGGATAAGGGAAAAGGAAGCTAGGCAATGGTTATGCTGAATCAAAAAGGCAAAGGATAGAACGGGAGCCGAAGTTCTCCACTTATTCGGATTTGACGAAAAGCTTGGAATGGATTTATCTGGACACAATGGGGCAACTCCCCTATCCGAAACTGTAAAGGAGGGACCTATGAAGCGGGAATGTAGGTCTGGAAAGTATTGCCTATTCCACGAATTGGATGGGCATACTACGGATGAATTCAGGCACTTACGGGGTATAGTTGAGGAACTTTTCAGGGAGGGCAAGCTGCCACAGTACGTGAGGACTCGGGCTGTGGTAGTGGAATATGAGCGGCCACCGTCCACTCCAATGGAAATGGCCTTGTATCGAGGTCATAGATCGTCATCTCTTGATCGGGATGGCATGAACTAAATAAATAATAAACTCCATAATAAAATGGCTAAGACACTTACACATGTACGGGATCAAGGTCGGTCCCTAGGCACGCTCTGAGATGATGATAAACCTCTTGTCCGGAGAGGCAATATTTAGTTTTTCTTGTTTTCTGGTTGTAAATAATTAAATTTAATAACTTAATAAATGGATCGTAAGTCATGGATTAAGCCCTCGACTAGAGAGTCGAGGCTGGAGAAAGGAAGTCAATATGGAATTGATCACGTTATGTCCCTAACCAGAGAGTCGAGGATCGGCATGCAAGAAGTGAGTCGCTTCGTCGGAGAGCGACGGGATCGACTTACTTATCGTTGTTCCCCCTTTCACCGAAGAGTGACTGGATGGAGTCCAGCAAGGGCCCGGAGAGACCATGATCGGCCTAGGAAGGCCAAGACATCGTGTTATATTCAGAAAAACTGAACTAGGGTGCATGAAGTAATGTTGCTTCACCGGAGAGTGACAAGATCGGCTTACTTGTCGTTGTTCCCCCTTCACCGGAGAGTGACGTGATGGGTCAAGCAAGAGGTCGGAGAGGCTATGATCGGTCCAGGAGGATCAAGACATCGCTATATGCCCCAAAAGGGTCAGAGTTCAAGGGGTAGCTCGCTTCGTCGAAGAGCGACAGGATCAGCCAACTCGTCGTTAAGTTTGGATTGGACTTAGCATGGGTCCGGAGAGAACATCGATCGGTCTGAAGAGACCATGAACTTAGATGACGATCAGGAGAGATCGTGGATTGGCTTACCGACTTTCAGAATTTCAAACGGTTATGAATTTGGATATTGACCCAAAGAGGTTACGGATTTGGATAACGATTTGGAAAGATCAATGATTTGAGACAACGATCTGGTGAGATCGTGGATTCGGTTACCGGCTTGGAATTGATATGGATTTGGCTAAGGATTTGGAATGGATTCGGAATTGACTATCGATTCAGAACAGTCGCAGATTTCATTAACAACCCATAGAGATTGAAGATTCGGCATACAAATACTAACTCCTGGGCGAACATGAGACGACTCATCGCGATTCAGTTTGGCAAAGGAATGGATTATGGATTGGAATATTCGGTCGCCGATGGATTTCGGACTTCGAACTTACGACAATTCAAAATACACCTTCCTATCGCAAGTCATGTTTTGGGGGGCAAATGTTATCTCGCCTTTTGACAAGGCAATATACCACGGATTTGTCTAAACGGATTTCGTGATCATCAAGGCAGGAAGTCCGAAAGGATGATTATCAGGTTCGGAAATTAGTTATAAACAAGGCTATAGATGATAGTCAAGTGGATTCAGAAAAAGGGCATCCCAGAATTGGTTAAGTATGGATTGGCACTTCCCCTAGGCAGGGGATCAGATCGGATTTCTTCCCCTAGGTAGGGGAGGATCACTATGGATATAGACACTCAACTCAGCAGATCAACTCATTAATGATCGATCGATTACTCCAGAAAACACTTAAGGAACTACGCAAACAACTCAGGAAACAGGAAGAGGATGTCATGAGGGACTCCCATAACCGATTGTCAGGCCCCACTCCCCTACATTAGGTGATCGTCACCGATCCCCCTACAGGGATCGGCATAGATCCCCCAAAGAGGGCCCAATGAAGCCCATTTTCGAGGAGCGGGGTCGACCTGGTTTGGAGGGTCTGCATGCGGATTTTTAACTGGATATTTGTCTTCCCCTATAAGTACAGCGGGAATGGCATTCATTTGGGGATCTTTCTCTCTCTTGGCTACATTCTTCCATTTTTATTACTTAGATTCAAATCATTGTAACTGTAAGCAGCAATATAAATAAAAGGAAAATCTTTGGAGTGGACGTAGGCTGGAGTCAGCCAAACCACTATAAAATCTCTTGTGTTCATTTCTTACTGTTTTAATTTTCTATTCTTCATATTTTATTCTCTACTTCACTCTGTTTGGAATTGGTTATTGGATTTGTGGTGCTTTCACTTTGTTTAGGTGTTGGTGGCCATTTTTAACGTTAACAAATAGAAAAGCTAAAATTTCCACTCATAGTATAGCCTTAGCTTCGCTACCTTTGGATTTGACATGCCTTTGATAATCTCTTATCAGATCTCTTCTTTTTGATACATATATATAGAAAGGGATTTGTATATACTTTAGATCCGAAAAGTTAAAGGTTTGGAGGAGGAGAAGAAGTTGAGAAAATAAATAATAAACAAAGATAGATCTAATTTCTTATCTGAAACTCTAATGAAGTTTTCTGAATCTTGAAAGAGTTGAACTCATAGTGCTTCGATAATGTTCCCAAAATATTATGTGAATAAAAGTGAGGGGTCTATGGTCTTATTTATAGCAGTGAGAAAGCACTAGAACCGTCGAATTTAAATAATTAAATCTAAAATGTTTAAAACTGCAAAACCCTAGCCGCCGCTATATGGGAAGTGGTCGACCACCCTTACCATAGGTCGACCTGTGGTAGTCGACCAATCAAGATCAGCGGTCGACCTCTTCCCTTATTTTGGGAACGTTTTCTTTTTACCGTTGTTTGATTTATTATATCCTTAATTGAATTTTAACTTTAACGTTTCTTTAATCCCTAAGTTTTCTAGGGTTAATTTTTTAATTTCGAATTTTAAATTAATTACCTATTTGAATTTTATTTAAATTATTTTAAACCTAAAACTTCAAACATCCATAACTTTTCCGTTTGAGCTACTTTTTTAACATATTATGTATGGAAATTGATCGGAATTCCACCACGAATGCAAGGACCTAACTTTTGTGGTCAAATTCCAACTTTTGCAAAATTTCCATTTTTAACCTTATTTTATTTTATTTTATTTATCCAATTTATCTTATGGTTGATTTTATAGGGTGTTACATTTTATCTGCAATTGAAGAAAATTTAAAAATAGAACGAGAGAAGTTGTGCCTAATGCATAAGAAATCGTATTTCCCCAGTAGCAACTCGGTAAAAAATTAATTTGTTTTCCTCTCCACTTCGCCTAAGTCCAAGATGGTTTTTCTACGAGATACGAACAATGCAGTAGCCTCATCAGAAAAGAGAGGACGATTGGGGTGTGATTGAAAAGCAGAAGGAAAATATTCGAAATGAAGAAATATTGGTCGTTCCACTTTTGGGTCTTTGGGGAACAAACGTAAGAATCGACTCTTTTGCTTGAGCATAATAAAACCCAAATTCACCCCTGGAAGGACTCTTGTGGATATCGAATAAGAATTGGAGTTCTTCACATGAGGGAGGTGTGCTCTTCTCGGCATAGAGGATGAATGTAGTAATTAAGAGAGTATAAGAAATAGGAGCAAGTTGAATGGGGGTGAGGCCAATGGAAGATAGCCATTCGCAAGAATTTGGTTAGGAGGAAGATAAAGCCCACACCCAATATATCCAGGAGTTATGGAAATGAAGCCGTCTAGGGCATGTGGATACGATCATAACACTCAAGAACTCTACCTATATTACCCTCGAACCTGAGTTGACCCAAAACACCTTCAATTTCCCTTAGTTCAGACATTCTAGATGGCAAACATAGAGGAGATACAGAAGTAGTTGCCATACCAAAAAGAATATGATGGATCGATTATCAATAATCGCTAAGGGTTTAGAAAAACAGCAAGAAAAGAAATATACCTTACTTTGGTTTAGAAAAGAAATGATTCTTGGAGAAGACGAGATTAACAACTAGGATTTCTTTTTATTTATGAAAACACGTAAAAGAATGAAGAAGAGGAAAAAGTGGAAAGATATATACTTATCTCGATAAAAATCTCAGCCACACAATTGGAATAATGAAGAACCCTCAAAACGTCAGTGGATTAATGGAAAAAAAGATCAGTGCAAGAATCAATATAGATTTTCTTAGGCGTCGAAAAGACTAAAAGTATAGCTTTTCAGAAGATCGACCAATAAAGGAACGACACGTGTACTAGAGTATTAAATGCGAAATGGCTATAAAGACTTTTTCTTTCTCTTGAAAGGAAGAAGCGAATAGATAGAAATGATTGCATGCAGGGAAAATATGAGAGTGAAGACAAGTCCACACCTATCTATGATCACTGCAGACTTAGGGGACAAGTATTACATCCATGTTTTCCAACCGTTGTCAAAGTGAAATTAATAAGAGCACCGAGCCCGGACGAACTGCTTGCACAATAGGGGTCGAAATATAGAAAGGAAGCAAGAATGAAATCCAAATAGTACTGCACCAAAATCCTTGAGCGGTGGCAAAATATAAAGACTGCACCCACCCATTGAACGTTTCTTCAGTGCTATAGCCCAAAATGCTTACAAGATATAGGAACCAATCTGCAACCTTCACGCCCACTTCAGTAGGTAGAACTACGACATAGTTTCCAGATATCAAAATATGAAGACTGCGCTATGGTTCCAAAAGGTGAGACTTAAAAAGTTAGAACCGTGGCACGGTCTCTAAGTAACAATGAGATGTAGAAACTATGCTACAGCGTCCAAAGGCAACACTAGCGGTACAGAACTACAGAACAACCCTTTAAGTGACTATACACAAACGAGGATGTGTCGCAATCTTAAACTAATGTCTAAAAGTGGCAGGTTTGCGCTGCAATTTTATATTAAAAAGCTATATGGATGCCCCGCCATTTGATGTTGATGTGATAAAACAGTGCCGCAATTTTATATCAATATAAAATTATTAAAGAATGCGCCACCATCACGATGTGAGAAAACAGCGTTGCAATCCTAAAAACACTGACCACAAACATAAAGACTCAAGGGATGAGTCGATGGGAAGAGATTGCTCTGCGGCCAAGAGCCAAGCCTCATTCCTCAAAGGCAAGCCAAGAGGTCCCAACTTCATCCCTAAGATCATTAAATCTGGCTCAAGGACAAAAGCGATGGCGCGGCTCTCCAATGTTGAGAGCAGCTTAGAACAAGTTCACGTAAGGCAATCACTCTCTAAAACAGCAGCTCAATTTCTTCTACTAAGCCATGCAACTCAAACCATCTCCAACACTGTGTTATGCTAACATCGCAAATTGGATAGTTGGTACAACTTTAGAAGTGTTGGTGCAATTCAAAGGCTATACGGCATCCCAACCCTGGGCATAATGAAGGCACAACCCCCAATGAAGTAAAGCGAAGTTCTAAAGTACTGATAATGATACGGCTCTCCCTAAAAAGAAGGGGCGGTTCCAGATCACAGCTTCATCTGCACGTATGTGCAGTCCATGGGCCTATTGCTTTGTAGAATCGAAAATGCACAATCTATTCAAATTTGGGTTTTCCCACCTCTATATTCCAAACATTCCCGCTTCAATTTCAAAAATCCTGCCAAAGTTCAAAATCCAACGGCTTAAATCATAATTTTCAATCAAAGGCCACGTTAGCAATTCATGCAAACCAAATAAGTGATATGGATGTTCGATAAGTGACACAATCCAACGGTAGAAATCAAGAGAGCGGAAGGATGAAGTTGGTGATCTATGTGAATCTCTGTGTACTATAAATGAATAGGGCACTATAGCAAAAAAATATAGGAGAATTTTACTTTACTCTTTTGGATACATAAATCGAAGATTATACTCTCTACCATTTTTTGTTTGTACTAAGAAATCAAGAGGGAAAAATATGACATTTTACCCGTAGACTTATGATTCCTTAACATCCTAACTACGTAAATTCTGTGTCCTTTGTTACTGCTTTTGGTGCATTACATTATTGTTTAACTTTGTCGGCATTAAAATTAAGGTAGATTGATTACGAATTTATTCATACTATCATGAACATTTCACCTCATAATTATGTAAGCATTAAAGCAACATAATTACTCCTCTTAAAGGCAATCTTAATATTATTTAATTTTGTTAATTCATAATCACGAAAGCGTATGGTTTCGTGATTACTGCATAAAAAATAGTTTGGTATTTCTTAGACGAAAAATCTCATTAACACTAGTCAAACCATCGACTAAGCCAATCCACATGTCATTGCTTAAGCCCAGAATAAAACAAATGCTTTCTCCAATGGTATCATTGGTGTTGTGGTCGTTTGAGTTAGTGGCCTCATTGTCACCGCTATTTTGCTTGGTATGATTTTCTGAGTAGAGTAGTTAGTTTGTAGAAAGAAAAGTGATGGAAAATAAGAGTTGTTTTACAGCGGTTCTCCTTCTAACGTCAAAATGTTGACTAAAAATTTAGCCAACCTCAAAATGGCGGTTAGGAGTTGATTTTAGTAAAGGTTACTAATACCATAGTTAAAATAAAAAAAGGGAGAGAAACTAATAAAAGGAAAGTAGGGAGGCACGCGATTTAAGTGGTTTGATCGAAAATGATATATGTCTACCATGGTAGTAATTTCTACTGCTTTTGAGTTTTTGTTACAATTGCGTGTTTACAAGAGATAATGATGAGTGTAGTCAATAAAATTCAATTTTTGTACAACTACATTCAATGTTGTATTTAGAGCAACTAAAATCTAGTTCGACCAACTTAGATTGATATGTCAACCCCTAAACTTTCTCTTAGCCGAGGTCATACGGGAAAGAAGAGAGCGTTGGAAAACTAGCATGCCGGCCTGCTTATTACTTTGGGAGAAAAAAGAGCAAGATTTACTCACTAAGAACACTATTAGAAATCCAAAATAAATATGAGTAAAATATGGTGCAAGCAACTAAACAACGCATAATGCAAAGTGGTTAGATCTAGAGAGATCTACGTTCACTATGTCTTCTTATCTTATTACTTTTGTGAGTTTTTTGTTACAAAAGGGAAGATTGATGGCTTTTGCAAAAGCATAAAATGAATAAGAATCTAGCTTGCAGATAAAAAAAATTCCATTCTTACACAAGTGCACGGATTTTCCTATTTATAGTTAGGAGATCTTGCTTTCAAGGGTTTGCATGAATGCCTCAGATGCCAAACTTCTTTAGAGCCATTGACCATGACCTACGATTCAGATGTGATCAGCTCAGATGTTATGTGGACGGAGCGGTTCGGATGTGTGTTAGGTGGTGGGACATATGACTGCATGCTTTTTATCGGGGGGCGGTATGGTACAAGGAACGGTCATTGCAGGTTGACACTTTTGTCAAATGAATATTGTAAGTATGGTGCTTTTGTCAAAGGAACCACACAACTTCATCGCTTTTGTCATAGGAAGAGTACGGTCAACGGACAGAGTAGTACGAACGAAGCATGACAGACAGAGCACAATGGATTGAATCTGTCGAATATAGCATATCGATGCACCGAGCATGACAAATAGAGCATGACAGAGCATGCCAATGGAAAAACATGATGGACATTGCATGTTGATGCTCTAAGCACGACGAACAATGCACGACGGAAAAAAGCATGTTGACGCACCGAGCATGACAGACAGAGCATGTAGATGCACCGAGAATGACGGATAGAGTATTACTGGTAGAGCACGATAAACAGAGCATGCCAAAGAACAGACTATGATGGACGGAGCATCCAACGCACCGATCATGAGGGACAGAGCATGCCGACGGATGAAGCAGATGGACAGAGCATGTCAGACATACCGAGCACGACGGACAGATATTGCCAAGGACGTGCGGGATCTTGGTCAACACTTGTTACAGACCTTTATTGGACTTCGGACGTGATGAACCCATTCATATTTTGCAAGAAAAACAAAAAACAATTCTGTTAACCTAAAAGAAAAATGATGCCTTTATTTACAACAACGAATTACTCGGAAGTCACCATGCGTCTGTAATCAAATAAATTATTGCTTTGAAGAGGAGCATATTCTTATTTATTATAATACATATACAAATATGAAATATTAATTTTCGCAAATCAAATATATGTTTTCTTTCTTTTTATTTATTTCTTTGAAATGTAATTTTTTATCAAAAATAACAGTAAATTCTTATGTCAGTTGTAAGGTTTACATGCGATGTAAGTGCTAACTGTAGAGGTTCTTACATCCGATGGGCTTAGGCTTACGTTAGCAGTAAGGACCATCAATTAGGTTGATCGAACCATCTTTAGTGTCAAAATGAATTAATACGTTTTGAATGTTTATTCTTAATATTGTCTAACTTCTCATATTGATGACCTAGTGAAAATTATGTACAAAGGAAAAAGAAATTTAAAATATTTATTTTTCAAATGTTATTCACTATCCTTTTTAATCTGTGCTTTTATTCTCACTTTATTGGTAAAGAGTAAGGGTGCGTTCATAGTAACTTTTTATTACCCAGTTTTGACGCCCAACGCACGCGACGTAAGGACGGGATGAAATATTTCTACGTCAGTTTATGTTGCGCGAGGAAAATGATCCTGCGCCAACGACTAATTTTCCTTTAATATTTTCCCTGCCATTTCCAATATCCTTTTCTCTCACTCTTTTCCTAACACTGAGCATTTTCTTTTTACCAACTTACCCATTTCAAAATACACTAAATTATTATTTTTTGTCAAGGTTGTAAAAATCGTCAGACAAACAATAAACATCAAATACGAATTAGGAGTTAATCAATGTTTAATTGAAGCTAATTGAAGCTAGACGTATTTCAGATAAATCTTAGCGTCGGTTAATATAAATTGAAAATTCAGAATCACGGATATATATACTAATAGCCTGCAATGCTACGAACGTATATAACTAGCATATTGGTGCTTATACATGACATCGAACCTTAAATAATGATTAGTACATTGGTGCTTATACATGACATCAAACTTTAAATAATGTCTGATCATGTCTAAATACATTTTAGATCATTATATAAGACGGTAAATGTTATTTAGACAGACTTAGACGGAATTGCTGGACGGTTAACCGCCCTGACGGAGAACCAGGATTTTTTACAAGATTGTTGGACACCCTCTCCACCAACAAAATAGAGGGTATTTTAAGAGGAGTGTAGTTAGGCTTTCCGTTGCATTAAAGGTGGAAAGTATACCCTAAAGTCACAAACTACAGGCACTTTCGTTTTGTGCATTCTTCCTGTTTTTTCATATTAGGCGTGCTAGTTCTCACGTCAAAGGTATTTTGACCACAGGATAATACAAACCCCCCTGAAATCAACCGTTGATTTTCAATTACTGACATTCCGCACTCAACATTTTCGGGCTTCAAAACTACATGGTTCAATTCATTCGCCATGACGTTATCGGATTTAAAATAAAATAAACTAGAGACTCCTTGAAATTATATAAAAAAAGTTGCTACAGGATCCGAAAATGTTGAGTACGGAATGTCAGAAATTGGAAATCAACGGTTGATTTCGGGGGGTTTGTATTATCCTGTGGCCAAAATGAATTCGGGCCTATTCCCTACCATATTATCCGGTCCTTTAAGCTTTGCTGTGTAGTTTTTAACATGAACGACAAATTCTTCTATTCATGTATAGGCAGCATACTTTTTCTTCCATTAAAGATGCCAAAAACAGACGGGCCGAAAATCGCAGATTGAACTTCGAATTTTTCATTCTCTGACATCTGTTTTAACGTTCTATGCCCTTCCTCCTGTCCTGGTATTCATGAAAAACGTAAAACATGAATTAAAAAATACCAAATATCGCCAAATTTATTTGAAATTCTCTAAATAGTTCTTTCTGACAATAGTACGGAAAATTGTGAAAGACTGATAAAGATAACTAAAAATGGATTATTTATTTCTAATGCTTTGTATTCCAAATGTTTGTGTTTCTGTTTAGGGTTATCACAACAATGGTAACGTTACCAATACGAGATAACCATTACTATATCAATATCACTGATAAATTAGAAACGACTATGATATTTTACCGCTGCCGTTGTTAAAATGTTCACTGGTATGTCGATAAACTGATAAACCGTAAACCCGTCAATGGATATTTTCAAATGCGAAAAGTATCGTACTTGCATCCACATCCAAAATTATTTTTTAATATCGGATATCCACATCTATTGATACGAACGGATATCGGATAACTATCCAATCCGCTAACGATCGATAAATCAAAAAATATAGATAGAAATTTTTTTATTAAACATATTTTTTTAATCGAATTGATTATAAAAGTATGTAAAATCAACCAATATGATTATAACAAATAATTTTGAGTAGTTAATATGCATTAAATACATATAATATGAACTATTAACTTAATAAAACAATGAATACATATATTTCATTTCGCTAAAATACACGTAAAATAAGCTATAATCTTGACAAAAATCGAATGGATAATTTTCGAATACAGATGCATTCGTATCCGCATCCGCTTTTCCAGATATCGCATACTTATCTATTTTTCGAATACGGATGCTGACGAATTTTGAGTTTTTTGGATATCCATCGACAGCCTTGGCAAATCGTTTATCGCTAATGTAGATTTACTAGTACGTAAAGCATTAAAATTTTATTGCAATAGAATTTTAACAATGATAAAAAAAAGTAAATATTTTGTTCTAGATTTCAACTCCATTAATATAAATATCAACATTTTGACTTGTTATAGTTCAAATAGAAAGTTTCTCAATTCATAGCAAATTATTTATAAAAATATGAAATAATAACTTTGCTAATCTTAGATGCTAAACCAAATAAGACAAAACAAGAAGCATCCTCATAAATAATAGTATGGTTGAATTAATTTAAAGAGTTAAAGAAACAAATTAGTATAACTAATAAACATACCTTTACCTTAGGTTTTAACGTTTGTTTAGCGTTATATTTAAAATTAACATTGACCGATAACATTGTTACACCGATATAACTCAATATTAATTACCAATTATTTGATATTATTATGGTAATGATAAATTTACCTTTACCGTAATAGTTCTACGGTTGTTATTGTTATTTTGGTTATACATGTAAAAGTACTCGAAAAGGCTAAAATTGGATGCATCTTCTTTAAATACTTGCGGTACTGGTTAAAGTAGATACATGATATACAGACATGTGATCGTTTACCTTCTCATCCAGGATGGTGGTTAACATCAACGTACACATCAACTTTCACTAGTAAGTTAAATCAAAAACGCTACTCTAGATATATAATCAAATCTTAGGATCACTGAAAAACATGATCTAATAAATAAAATTCCTTTACAAATTCAAAATGTTAATATTTTAAATCTTAAAATCACTAAAAAATAGAATGTAACAGCAAATTTTCTTTAAAAATTCAAACGACAATCTACAAATATTTTTAAATCTTAATATCACTTATAAACAAAACAAGGTCTAACAAATAAAATTTCCTTTACAAATTCATTCTTTATTAATTAATAACAAAAATAAAAATTATCATAACCTATCTATAACATAAAATACCTAATATTAATTTTACGCTAGTGTTTCTTCGAATATTACAATTTATCACTTAATAAAATACCTCAATGAGTAAATCTGATTTTTTTTCACGAAACATACGTAGTAAATAAAAACAGTACTATCCGATTTGCATTGAGAAAAATCCTTCCAAGCCAAAATCATGTTGGAGTTGAATAAGATATCAATTCAACCAAGGTAACACTGCGAGAAAGAAGGAAAAAAAATGTAGAACTATGTTCCACGGAAAATATTAAGAGTCCATTCTTTACGAAACGATCTGAACGGAGCATTTGAGCGAAAATGTTAAATGAATGTAAAATACATTTGTGTGCTGAAAGAGAAGAACAAAATTGATTTATATTTAATTAATTAGTTATTTTTCAATGAATAATACGTATTAATAATTTACAAAAATAAATAAAATAATTGATTAATTAAATTGTAAAAATTTTAATTGCTCGACTTCAGTTCAAACCAACTTCATAATGTAGAGCACTTTGACTCGATCGCAACGTAAAAAACTGATTAATACGATCGGAACGTAAAAAACTACGTCTTAAAACGGACATCATTTGAACAAGTTATTAATTTTAGAAATTTATAACTCAACATTACTAATTAATTAAACATCCCAACGCACCATTTTATTCTGTTCCCGCAACCAGCCATTGACCTGCAACCAGCCATTGACCCGTTGCAACGTAGGATGTGTGAGGACCCAAATCGTGGAATCTTTTACAGCCGAACTGTACCTAATTACACATATGCATTCATTTGTTTCAGTTGCTATCCAGCCATAACTCAACACAGCTCTCTAAGTCATATTGCTTAAACATAAGAGTGATCGTACTTGCAATTAGACATAACAATCCAAATACTTATGTTACTGTAATCAATCTACACTTATCTCTACTTCTCTTTCTCTACTATTAATAAAGAGAATTGAATGAATAGAATTTACACGGTGTCTTTTTGAAATTCCAAAAACACTCTCCTATCAACGAAATCTCACTATTAGTTTACAATCTCCACCACCATTCTCTTTTCAATCACCTACCAATGGATTTCATTATCAATTTGCAACCAAACACCACCAACTACTACTTGAAATAAAAGTGTTGTGACCACCAAAGATTTTGTACTTATATCAAAATATGCATACATTAATTTTTATTAAATAAAAATTAAATATCTTTAGCTTTAAATGCACGTATGTGCGATTTATACTAGTATAGAAAATTTCAACAGAAATCTTTTATAGCTCTGTAAACAACCTTACAACTTAAACGTGTATCTACTTGAATGCAAATATAGTTATCTGCATGATGCATTTATCAATATACTATGAATAAATAGCACAATAATAGAACTAATTTGATCGACTACAGGATCAAAGGTAGATAATCTATAATAAGATGAAAAACAAACCAACTTATTCTGGCAAAAAAAGAAAAGAGCAACCCGAGTCTGTGTCAGAACATGGAGAGTTGCCTGTGTTATGACTTATGACACAATCAATTACATTTATGCCCATGAACTGCAATTCAAATAAAATACAGTGCAGAGGTAACATATGAGATTATCTATGTCATAACACAGAGGGTTACACAATCATTTTTCTGACAAATTATACAGGCAAACAACAACAATATCCTACTCATCTACATTTTCTCATTGAATGCCTCTAATCAGCTAAAATTAAGAAGGTAAGGTGGGAGCAGGAAGAATGTCCACAGACTCCAGGTAGAACTTGGATGAAAATAAACGGTCGGCACATAATTTGATGTAAATAAATTTTGTACGAAATAACTACGAAAATAATAGCCGCAAATAGTTGATAACTCAATTGGTTTTGATTGGAACATCACTAATTTTGATTTTAATACGAGTAATACACAAACTTAGTTTATCGTTGATAAATTTCAGAATACACGAAATAATATTGTAGTTTAGAAAGTTAACAAAGTTTATACACAATAAAATTTATGTCATGATCATGATTTCATAATAATAAGTACAATGAACAATTAGTTATTTATTTATTTATAATAGATTGCTTTAGGTTGTATTCAAAAAATATTTAGAATAGAATTTAAGAAGAAAAAAATAGAATAAGAAAATAAAAATGGAAAACCAAATTTCAAAGAAGTGAGAAATTAATGAGTAATTTGTAGTGTACATTTATTGTTCTGGAAACAAAGAACCAACTACATAAACTCAAAAAGTGTGAAATCTATATGTTTATTCTGAACTATAGAAAGAAAAATTTATTGAAGGATTTTGAAATGAAATATATAAAGCTAAATTTTGAAATTATATTAGAAAATGAGAAGCTTCATCAAATAAATAAAGTAACTGAGTATTTTTAGTTTAATTAATTTAAAATAAGTAGAAAAAAGTTGTATCTAAACACCTATTTTCTCAACATCCCTAGAAAACCTAACGCCTATACGGCACCTCAAACAATGAGTGGAAAAAAGAGCCAAAGCAAAAAAGCATAACATCAAAATTGCAAAGTAGCACCTAAACGGCGCTCAAGGACAACCCAGACAACATAGCTAGAAAGTGAGTATGTGTGTGTGTCTATATATATAGACAAGCCAGATGATGGATGATATATCAAATAATTTCCTCTCAGTTTTATGCATGCTATGTAAGGTGGTAGCCTTTCTTTTTCCTTTCTTTTGATAATCTATCCATACCACTGGATCTTAGAGGATTGGAGATCTAAAAAACAACTATGCTTCCGTTTTGTTTTACCCGTTAATATTTAGTCACAATAAAGACAAGTAAAAACCAAGGGAGAGTTTACCAATGTTAATAACATTAGCAGTGTCAAAGCAAACATCATCAATCAACATCATCATCAGCAAACTCGAAATCAACATCATCATCACCAAGATACTGAAAATATGATCATCATCATCAACAATATCATCAAAAAGCATCAGCAAATGCATATGCTTGAATTCACTCATTATTGGTTGACTCGGCTACCATTACTCATCTCACGTACAACTAGAAAGTGTACAAAAATAAGATATCAAATGTTAGATTCAAAAACCATACATATATATCCAGTATAATTAAAGGAAGAAGCAGACACAGTCAATTAAATAGGAAACAGAGCCTTACTAATCATTATAACACTTAGTTAGAAAAGGAAAACAGCTTAACATGAACTTTAACCTTTCATGATCCAATAGATAGCTAGCCAAATGCATCACATGACTTTCACCATTGAATCTGTTCATTAAATTCCAGCATGTTTTTCTCTAATCCTGCCACGGAGACAGGTAATATATGGCAATGAGGATGAGTTCATTTATATAACATAAAACGATGGCAATGAGGATGAGTTCATTTATACCAACCAGATCTATAATTGATTTGATTTCATAGTCCGATTAATTACATGGTATGATAAGTTTAACTTTTGCAATTCAATCAATCCAAACGTACAAACTCAATATGTAATTCATTCAATCTAATAATACAAGCTCAATTTGCAATTCAATCAGTTTAATCATACAAACTCATCAAAATATTTTCAAGTTTTCAAGAGTGTGTATATAGGAAAGACATACATTTTTGTGTATAATTGAATGTTTCAAGTATTTAAACATGAATTAGTTATAGTAAACTTTGATCATCCATTAAATTGATGGCACAAAAGTAACACCGATAACAGAACAACGAATGCAAGATGGTGTCACAAACAAAATCCGATCAAAGAGACAGAATTGCATGTTAAATCTATCACAGTGGAATAGAATAGTAGATACAGAAGTTACCAGATAAAGAAGAATTTTTTCAATAGTAAATACTGGGACAAGAAATTCATTTTTAAACTAGTTATCTATGTTGTATGGTTTATAAAACAAAAGTTATTAGTAATATTAGTCATCATTTTTTTCTCATGGTTTGACTTTTACTTCTATGCAGGTTTCTTGAAACACATTTAAATGGTGATGAGAAACACCAAATAAAATAAAATAGTTAGTTTTTACAAATCAGCACGTACTAGGGTATAGAGTTAAGGCAACATGTGTTGTTTGTGAAGAACTTTATGCTTTCCTCATTTGATATTTTCAAACGTGTACTTTTTTCTTCTTCTACAAAATGATGTTTTCATAGCTTTTTTTTTTCCGACTATCGCTCCTCAAATAATACAACAAATTGTTGTACATTTTTTGGCGATGAATTTACATAGTAGTGAGCTCACAACAAAAAATAATACAAAAGCATAATGTTCTTAATGGATCTCATAAATTTATTTTGTTCTTTATCTAGCAATCATGCATTGCATGGACAATTTGTTGAATGTATCAACTTCTTGAGAGCCCATCATTCTTAAAAACAGTCAAACTTTTCATATATAAGATATATCTCATGCACAACTTACAGTCTCATGCAATATCTAATAATGTGTCCTTGACACGGACGAAGTACTGGTAACTATATAAAGAATTGATCGTAGAAGTTAACCTTACCTCGCCTGAGCTGCGAGAATTGGCACGCCGACCACGAGGTGAAGGACTTCTAGATGATGGAGATAGACTAGAGCGCTGTCTGGCAGCACCTTTATCATGAGGAGAAACACTTCGTCTAGAATCGCGACTACGTTTAACAGGTGACAAGCTGAAAACAGTGACTTCAACTTCAGGACAAATATTATGTGAAACAAGAATTAACAAATATTATGTGAAATATCAAACTGAGTTAAAGAATCTCCAACCTACATGTAATTGTGATGTTAAATGAAATACACATCTCAACAATGCCATTCAAATTTTTATCTCCAGTGACAGTGCTAAATTGAAATGTAAAGATTACTAAAGGTTGTCAAATGCAATGTCTAGCTTTGAGAACACTTCACAGTGTGGAGTAAACATGTGTGATCATGGGCAGTTTATTTACAGATTGTTTCTGTTTTTTCTGTTGATAAACTAGTTTGTCATGTGGGCCAAATTGATCTTTAAAAGACACTTACATTAGAGCGGTATCTTTACTTTTGTGTCATGTCTTTATTTATTTTTCTTTGTTATTATTATTTTATACCACACTGGGTTCACATTGTCAAATGCCTCTTGACACAGACTTTACTTGACAATGCATCTCGTTTAGGTTGGAGACGATCTTACCTATCGGCGGACCGGCTCCTGCTTCTTATATCATCATACCTTCTTCCACGTCCTCTATTATAATCGGGGCTCAAGCTGCGGCTTCTGCTTCTTCTGTTGCGATCTGTATCTCTTTCTCTCTCATAGTGCCTGCCCCGACCATGCCTTTCCCTGCTTCTGCTTCTGCTTCGGCTTCTCCTTCTGTAATCTCTGTCATGGTGATAATCATCACGAGACCTGAAAAGGATTATGTATAGTGCATTACAAAGCTGCAACGGCACTTTTATTAAGACATTCATAGCATACAATCATCATCAATGTTTCATAGAGTTACAGTGAAGAACATTACATACTGTAATGCAAAACTAAAGTAGCCACATTTCAAATGAATTTACTCCACTTCTTGGTAAAGTAGTTAAGTTTAGAAAAATATGACTTAACACTTGTTACCTGTTTTTCTGTCTTCTGTCCACAGTTGGACAAAATTGCCTCTATACTTCATTGTGATTGCAAGGACCTAACAGTCTAATTGTGGACAGAAGCCAGAGAACACAGGAGAGAAAGGTAGGGTCATTTCTCACTATTTTAAACTGTAACATACTCAAATTTAGAAAATCTAAAGTGTATCCAGTCCAATGACATTTATTAGTCATACCTTGGTCTGGGGCTCCGACTTCTCGACTTACTTGTAGCTTCAGCAATCCTACCTTTACGGCTAAAGGCAAAAATGGAAGGATACAGTCATTACGATGAATTAAAATATGAAAGCAATAGCCATTGCTGGCATGACTGCACAGTAATAAAAAAATAGAAGGCTGAATGCAAAGTCAGGCAGTATTTAAATGAAAGAACATTTTTGAAAATTTAGCCATCCAAAAGAAGCATCTTTAGAGCATCTCTAATCATTTTTCCATTTGAAAATTTACTTTGCCAAATTGAGCTGACCTAAAAATAAATATCCTACCACGCACTTTTTCTTTGTAAAACAACAAAATATGATAAACTAATGGGAAAATGTATTTATAATAACGGCAATGGTATAAATATTTAATACATATGTTTATTTATCAAACATAAAGTATATGAATCCCATTATGTCATTATCTACTAATGGGAATTAAATTATAAAGCAATGAGACCATCATAACAAATGTAATAACTTACATGGGTTCAGCGTTAGGACCGTATTTTGCAAATTGTACCTTGATAGATCGACCATCCACATTCCTCCCTGAAACAAAAGAATTTATAGTGCAAATTATAGCATTACTATTAATATTAATCATAAACAGAGTCAGTAGGATCCCAAAAAATAAAAACAAATTTACCGTCAATTCTGTCAACGGCCTTTTGTGCCTCATCAGCATATGCGTATCTCACGAATGCAAACCCTCGAGACTCTCCAGTCCTTTAATTTATAAGAAAAACAGTATTATTGTTATTGTTAGCATCCAAATCATCTCACATAGGAATTTGATTTTGAAACTACTACATATAGCCTTGTATGAACTTTTCCCATTATCATTCAGTTCAAAAAAAAATACAGGGAAAAAAAGTTTAATAATGTACCATCTGAACAATAGACAAACATTTAGCTGTAGTCATATATTATCATATCATATTCTGCAAATGGTGTCAACTAATCCATGAAAATAATAACGGACCATATAAGCACAGATTTTCTGTGCATGTCTGCATGCGCATACGTGCATATACTATAAGAAAATAAAAATCATTGATTGAAAGCTTTCCATATGTTCCCTTCAGTAGAGCGATGTTAGCCATTTTACAGACAAAATCAAAACAAAGTAACAACCTTTTGGAATGGTATGCATTTCTATTACTTACTAGTGTTCAACATTCAAAACATTATTGTCAAAAATCTTAGAACCTTATATTAAAATCCCATTTCAAATCAAATCTCTCCCTACGATTCGATTTACATTCCGCTTCAAACCAAGTTTAAACCGCAATTGAGAAAAATCATTTAATCTCTACCAATATATTAAATATACTTGGATTCACAATTCCAATTAGTTTTCTAACCAAAATAAAAATGGGAACAAAAGAGAAAATTGTGCCTTAGGTTTGAATGTACAAGTTCAACCATCAAAATCAATTTTAAAGAGCGTACAATATGAATCTTCTAAATCTACAATTTACGATTTAAATCTCGTTTCAACTTAAAGTTTCAACTTTAGAATGTACGATTTGAATTCTGTTGTGAAAACCTTGCATCTAAACACTACTTGTAGCAGGGTTCTAAATTAAAACTGGTTTATAATACTCGTTTTTTATTAGAACAAAAATAATGAATTACATCAATGAAAACATAAATTCTATTTGCACATTCCCAGGTTATAGTTTGAAAAGAGTGAACATGCGCTATCTAAACAGACATTGACATGTGACGGTTACAATAAAGTATAAACTAAATAATTATACCCTTATAACTTATTAAAGACGATCCATAAACATATGGATTACGGATATTCGATAAAAATTGAAAGATAGCATTGTACACATGTTAACATTTTCGCATTATGCGCTCAATCAGGCCTTCTAGCGTCTGTATGTATACACATATGCACACATGCACGCAGACATACACACACACATTCTCATGTGTGTATGTGTACGTATACACCCCCCCCCCCTTTTCTGATCAATTTGGAAAAATTACTGAGTTAAATTTCACTGCTCTCCCAAAACAAAATTAATAATAAATAAATAATAGAATTTTGTAAACATGTCTGATTCACTAAGTACCGATTCATAGGTGGTATCCTAAGATTTTTTTCCGCCTGTCTAAATCTGTCAAAAGAGTTTTTAACCAAAACTATGCTTCGTATACTTGTTATATACAGCATGCTTCTCATTAAATAACATACAAGTAACGTATCTTATTAATCATAATTATATGCTAAATAACATGCCCAACTGTGGTCACTAAATAAAAAAATATACCTTCGATCTCTAGGAATATGAACATCAACAACTTTCCCATATTTTTCAAACAAAGCGTATAAGTCATCCGCAGTAGTTCCTGCAAGCAAGAAAAATATACTTACGTATTTATAATCCACAAAATCAATCAATTTGTTCATAATTCTACTGCATGACAGAATGAAAGAGGAATTACGGAAGGAGATGTTTATGACGAGGAGAGAGAAAGTGTCTTTGATATCAGGAGGGCCCAATCGACCAAAATGCGACATATTCGGAATTTAGGATTTTTGTTCAAAGAGAAAATTAGCGCTAGGGTTTGTGTGATGGGCAGCGGAGGAGAAGATTATTGGATATTTGGATGAGGGAGCGTCTAGTCACACCCATGTTTTGTTTTTGGCCCGTTTAAAATTTAAAAATATATACAGGCAAAATTGCCTTATAAACACAACAAAAGTAGATCTTTTAAAAACCAAGTTCGGGACAAGTGAGGAAATCGAAAAATACCTAGCTTCAGATAAGTGAGGAAACACAAGAAACCAAGCTTTAGGTGAGTGAGGAAACCTAACAAACTAAGCTCGGAGCGAATGAGGTGATCTAACAAACCACGCTACAGTGTAGTTGTTTGAACAAAAAATGACGCAAACACTCTGAAGATTAAGTAGAGAATATTAAATGAAAATGAGTAAGAAAGAACACACAACAATTTAAAATTGTTTGGTAAATCAAGGGTTGCACTCACTTAATGATTTTATTGATATTCTAACTTGTAGGCAGAAGTTCATACGGGTCGGTACAACTTTGACAGAGATTATAAGAAATTAGAGTAAGAAGAGCAAGAGCCAAAAAGATCCTGAAAATGAGCCCCATCCTCCTATTTATAGAGGCATGGAGCCTAAAATCTCGCCCAGAAAATCTCCACCTTGGTTTCCATGTTTTAGACTGTTTCCCCAAGAGAATAGGACACCTTAGCAAGGTTCATGGATCGGTAGCGACTTGAGGAGTTGGATCGGTACCGATCCATAATATTGCTTTAGACATTGTTTCGAACTCCTTGCCTTGGCTCGTCTTGTAGTTAGCTTTGTGATTCCATAGTTGTTTGCACCAACATTAGCTTGTTTCTGAGTTCAAATGACGGATACGTGGAAGAATGAAGTTGATGATTCAAGAATTCGTGGAGATCGACAGAGAATTGCATTGGAACAACAAAACAACATTTGGAGTAGGCTTTTAGCATCGAGTAGAGTATGTAGGCAAAAGATGAAACATATTGGTGGAGGAAAGTTGGCTCGATACCAACCTAGGGGGTTGGCTCGGTACCGACCCACCACTTGGGTGATTTCATGTTCCTTCGGTCTTGGGTTGGTTTGGTATCTGCCATGTGGCTCTGTTTGTGCTTGATTTCTAGACTTTGGGGCTATCTCTCCGGGCTTCCTGCCTTGATAACTCCGAGTTCGACTCGTCCAGTCTGTCTGAATATTGTCTGGTCAAAAGGCTGGATAACACTTGCCCCACAAAGTACATCTCGTTCAAACGTGATGTGCTTTGAATCGAGACAAGCCGGGTTGCTATGAAGGACTCCACTCTATGTTCTGAATGGTTGTTATCCTTCCCGTGAATCATTTCCGTGAAAAGTTATATCGATAGTCGTCTGTCGCGATGCTTTACCAGCATCCGAGTTTATAAATTCAGAACGTATTCTCGTGATCTATCATTCCGAGTTTGATAATTCTAGACTGATTCCTTCTATGGAATTTTCAGGTTCGAACCCGATTCCCTTTGACTCTAGCTGTTCAAGATTTTGGGTATGCACATGTACACGTATTTACGTGCACGTTCTTGAACGATTCTTGGTAGGCACATACATATACATATATCTATATGTATATTTATTTATTTTGCTGGCTTTGTGCGGGTTTGGCCCTTGCTTTTGCTTTTTGTTTTAGGCGTAAATAAAACTTACTTGGCTTTTCAAGTTCTATTTTGAATGTTAATAACAAGACTTTTTATTTCATCAAATCTTTGTGTGAATTCGCCTATATTGTTTTAAAAATGCACTTTCCATTCAATGCACTTGCGATCCATCCCTTTAAGTGATTATTACCAAACTAAATCCTTAGCCCGTTCTGTAATTTACCGGCTCTTCGTCATTCTCGTGAACACAAAGTAATTGTTGAAGTGCCAAACTCTGGGCATTATTTGAGATTTACCACTTAGAACAACTGCCCGGATATCCTTTTCCAAGATAACAATATCTGATTGTGCCGAACACAAGGCGCTAGTTTAAATTAACTACTTAAGATCGTTGTCCATACATCCTCATCCATGATGTTTATTTTCAATCATGACCAACTCCGGCCATCGATTCAAAGTTCATAGGTAAGATCTCACCTTACGCCGGGTATGGACCTTTCGTTTTTCCTACTCCGGGCAAAAATGTTAAGGGTTAGATAGTCTTATCACATCCATTTTGGTTTATACTTTTGCCTCCACATCAAGGACGAGAGTCAGTGAATGAGCGGTCATGTCACGTTCAATTTAAATTTATACCTAGGGCAGGAGTTAGCATGCGAACGGTCATGTCACATCCATTTTGGATTTATACTCCTGCTCCCACATCAAGGGAAAGAGTTAGCTGATGGGCGGTCGGGTCACGTCCATTTAGTTTATAATTATGCCCCAATTAGAGGACAATAGTTAGCCGACGGTCGGTCGGTCACGTCCGTTTAGTTTATACTCCTGCTCCCAATCCGAGGACAAGAGTTAGCTGATATCAATCTTTGGATCTAAAGAAGAACTTTAAGGGTCCGATCATGAACCATAGAAGTTTGATTGGCACCTATCTCCGGGTACCTACACACCTGCATTATTCGCATGCAGATTTATTCGAGTTGGTCAAGTCATAACTCTCAAGCAATGTAAAGACAAAACTAGGAAGCCATTTATTAAAAATGGGAAATGACAGATTTTGTCTTATTACATGGCTTCATTCAATTATGTACAAATTTATTTCTAAGTGGAAAAGTTTCGTAAATACTCGTTATTCCATGCCCTTGGGAGTGAGATCCCGTCAACTGTTGCAAGCTTGAAAGTGACATCTTCAAGCTTTTGTTCTATTGCATACAGACCTTCTCATGCCGGGCCCAAGTTTTCGGGGCGTGGGAAGGTTTGTTTAAGGACCAGGTCGCCAATCTCAAAGGTCCGGTTCCTAACCTTGGCATTGTAATACTGGGCGAACCGATTGTGGCACGCAGCTACTCTCAAGTCAACTTCATCTCATTTCTCATTGATCATGTCAAGGGATTCTAGAAGGAGTCGCTCATTCGTCTACGAGTTGTAATGAATTACCCGATGAGAAGATACTTCCAGTTCAACCGGAATCATAGCCTCCAATATGTAGGCTAGGGCGAATGGTGAATGGCTAATCGCTGACTTATGGGTCATTCGATAAGCCCAAAGTACCAATGGAAGTTCAACGACCCACTTGCCCTTAACCTTTTCCAATTGCTTCTTAAGAATAGACTTGATAATCTTGTTACAGCTTCAACCTATCCATTCGCCTAGGAGTGGGCTACCGCAGCAAATCTTTTCTCTATGCGATGTCAGTTGCAGAAATCCTTAAACTCGATGTTGTCGAATTGGGTTTCATTATTGATAACGATTGCCTATGGAACTCCAAAACGATAGATAATATTCCAAACTATAAAGCTGATCGCTTTCTTCGTGTTAACTATGGCTAATGGCTCCGCCTTAGCCCATTTGGTAAAGTAATCAACCGCGATGATGGCATATTTCATGCCATCTTTAGATATCGGCAACACACCGATAATATCAATCCCTTAAACTGCAAACGGCCAAGAACTGACCATTTGAGTAATATCTATCAACGAGGCTCTTGGAATCTTAGCAAATCTCTAGCACTTGTTGCACTTTCTAGTGTAATCAGCTGAGTCTCGGTTGACAGCTGGCCAGAAGTACCTATAGTAGAGAATCTTCTTCACAAGGTTTGGTCCCCCAATGCAGTCGCCACATGCCCCTTCATGCACTTCTCTCAGGAATTGTTTGGCATCGTCATAAGCGATATACCGAAACATAGGGACAAAAAATCCCTTCTTGTATAGCAGTCCTTCCTGTATGATGTATCTTGGAGCTTGGTGAAGGAGTTTTCGTCGCTCATTCCTCCCGTCGGGAAGGATTCCTCTCTACAAGTAGCTTTTTATTGGAGTCATCATTGACTCTCTTTCAGGTTCGGCCTCCAAGATCCGATTGACATCCATCCGGTTGATGCTCGGTGTATTTCCACTAGAACCAAGCCCATGTGCTGCGCATCTCCATAACTAGCCAGCTTAGCCAATGAGTCAGCCTTCGTATTTTCCTTTCTGAGAATATGCGTTATCGTATAATAATATTCAATGCCACTAAGCAGCTCAAGGACTCGGTTCAGATAAGGGGCTAGCCTTGCTCCTTTTGCCTGAAACTCATTTTGCACTTAACACGCCACTAGCTGAGAATCATAGAAAATATGTAAAGTTCTTATCTCTAATTCTTTGGCAATCTTGAGTCCCGCAATCAAAGCCTCGTGCTCCACTTCGTTGTTTGATGAAGGAAAATGGAGTCTCAAGGCATAAAATATCGAACGTTCCTCAAGAGTGACAAGTACAACTCCAGCATCAGAACAGTGTTCGTTTGATGCACCATCCGTGTATATCTTCCACCTAGCATTTTGTTCACCACTGCTCTCTGGTGTATCGTCTCATGCAGTGAATTCAACTATGAAATCCGCCAAAGCTTGACCCTGGATAGCTTTTCGAGGGTGATAGGTTATATCATATTGGCTCAATTCAATGTTCCATTTCAACAGTCTTCCAGAAGTCTTAAGTCGTTGCAAGACTTGTCGCAAAGGCCGGTGGGTAAGAACTTTGATCGGATGAGCTTGAAAGTAAGGGCGGAGCTTCCTTAAAGCAATCAATGGGCATTATGTAAGCTTTTCCATCTTTGGGCAATTTTTTTTCTGCTCATGTCAATCGCTTATTGATGTAATAGATCGGTCGTTGGATGCGGGCTTCCTCGCGTACGAGTGCGACGCTCAAAGCATGCACCGACACTGCTAGATATATAAACAAGTCCTCATCATCCACTGGCTTCGAGAGAATGAGTGTCTCTGTATATGATCAACCAGAGCTTGGAATGCGTCTGCACACTCCTGCATCCAAGCAAAAGTTCTTTTTCTCTTTGGACTTTTACCCTTCTTAATCACGTTAAAGAAAGGGATACATTTGTTGGTGGCTCTGGAGATGAATCGACTTAAGACGGCGACCTTTTCATTTAAACTTTGGACCTCCTTGATGTCCTCAGGGCATCTATGTCCCTTAATACCTTTATCTTCTGCGGATTGGCTTCAATTCCATGAGAATTCACAATGAAACCTAAGAACTTCCCTGACGCAATGCCAAAAGAGCATTTTAAAGGGTTGAGCTTAATCTCGTATTTTTGGAGAACGCCAAACATTTCTTCCAAATCATCAATGTGGTTTTCTGAACGCCATGAATTCACAAGCATATCATCCATATAGACCTTTATTGAACATCCAATCTGATCTCTAAACATCATGTTTACTAGTCTTTGATAGGTTGCTCCAGCGTTCTTCAACCCAAACGGCATGACCAGATAGCAATATAATCCCAAGTTGGTAATAGAGCTGGTATGTTCCTGGTCCGGGATGTGCATTGGAATCTGGTTGTATCTAGAGTACGTATCCATAATTGAAAGCAATTCATGTCTGGTTGTTGAATCCACTAACTGACCAATCCTTGAAAGCGAAAAGCTGTCCTTTGGGCACGCCTTATTCAAATTAGAATAATCGACCCACGTTCTCCATTTTCCATTAGCCTTCTTCACCAAGACTAGATTGGATACCCATTCTGGGTATAAGGCATTGCAGATAAAGCAATTGTCCTTCAGCTTCTCCACTTCTTCTTTGAGTGCAACGGATCTCTCCGGACCTAGGCTGTGGTGCTTCGGTTTCACAGGAACGCGTTTGGGATTTATGTTCAATGCATGGCTCGCTATCTCCGATAGGCCCCACACATATTAGATGCTTCTGGGGAACACATCCAGGTTCACTTGGAGAAAACCAATCAACTCCTTCATCATCCTGACACTAAGCTGTGATCCGACTTTCAGGATCCGTGTTGGGTCATTCTGACTAACCGGGTATGAATCGTTAGCTCGACTGGAGCTGTTCTTCCATCCAGTGGCTCTTTTCACGGGTCCATATCCTTATAGAACAGACTATGCTGCCCGAGCCAGGGCTCAGGCATTGGTTGCTATGCATCCAAATACTTGATGCAAAGAGTCCCCTCTGCACCTTTTTCTTTCTCTTTTCGTCTCGCCTCTCTTATCTCGGCGGCATAACATTCATGGCCAATCCCTTGACCACGTGCACTACTCCCATAACATTCTCCGTAGGAAATTTAAGCATCAAACACCAAGGAGCTATAGCCGTTCTGAACTCAGCCAAGGTCGGTCGGCCCAAAAATGCGTTATAGGCAGAGTAAATATCCAATACAACAAAAGGCACGACTCGCACTCCTCTGCGCCCGCCCTCTCCAAGCACCATTGGCAATTCCACATATCCGACAGGCTCTATAGCTATGCTGTTAAATCCATGGATCCAAGATTTACACGGTCTCAAGTCCTTGCCCTCCAAAAGCATCTGGTTGTAAGCTTTTTTGAATAGAATGTTGACCGAACTCCCACAGTCAACCAACACCTTTCGTACAATAGCAGGGCCAATCGTGGCCGTTATAATCAACGGGTCTATCGTCGTGGCTTCCACCCCATCAGCATCTCTGTTCCAGAAAATAATGTCGACAATCATCGTTCTTCATTGTTTTGCCAGAGTACCATCCTCAAGTGCTAAACAGTTCTCATACTCGGTATGCTTCAAAGCACTAGAATATATGTCCATCTCATTCAAGCTCTTGTCGGTTGGATGCGGTCCACCGATGATTTTGTTTATCACCAAAAATTTTTCAATTCTCCTAGGCTCCTCATCACTAGGACCAGCTTGCCCCCGTTGGGATGTCGATCCAGAGGATTAGAATTTCCTTGCCTGCTATTCCGCGGGGCTTTAACATATTGTTGCAATATTTTCTTTCGAATCAGCTCCTCAATCATACCGTGCAAGTGCCTTCATCCATTGGTATTATGACCATGAATCTCATGAAACCTGTAAAGCTTGCCAGATCTCTTCTCCTTCTTGGTCAACTCTCTCAAAGCCGGCTTCCTGTATTGCTTGGTACCTTGAGTTGCCAGATAGATATTCTCTATCGAGTTGTTCAGTTCGGTATAGTTATCATATTTAGGAGTCCTAGTACGATTCCTATTATCTGGTTTTCGCTTCTTAGCCCCATCACCATTCTATTTCCGACTATCATTCTTTTTGCCAACATTCGTATCTGCATTCCCAAAACTTCCTCTAGATTTCTTTATAGCGACATTGCTTTTCACTACTCCAGCCGAGCTCCCAACCTCAGTTCTCTATGGACGTTTGCATGCTTCTTCCAAGTGCAAGTACTCGTTGGCATTTCTATTGAAAGCATCCATCGTTGGTGGGGATTTCCTTTCCAATCAATCCTCGAAATTCATATCAAGATGAATCCCCCTAATTAGCGCCATCAACACTATGTCATCCTTAGGATTTGTAACTTCTGTCACAACTGTGTGGAACCGATTCAAGAAATCCTTCAACGACTCTCCATCAACTTGGAAGAGGTTTGGTAAAGACATCACATGTTTCAGGTGTGAAGTATGTAAGCGGAATTACTCTACAAACTTTCACGACAACTCAGCAAAAGATGATATAGAGCTCAGCGGAAGTCGAGTGAACTACATCATAGCTACTCCTTTTAGGAAAATTGGAAAACAACAACATCTCATGGCATCGGAAGCTTTGGCGGAATCCATATGCCACTCGTATCTCATCAAATGCTGCCTAGGATCCTTTGTTCCTCCGTAAAAACATCGTTGGCATTATAAATCTTCGGGGGTATCTCTCACGCAGAATGTTTTCAGTAAACGAATTCCAACTAGGAGAGGTACCCCACTCATCATTGTTAGGACCTCTATTCTATGATTTCGATGACAACAACTATACAGTCGTACACATACAATATAGTCCATCTATCTGTAGGTAAAAGCTTTCAGAATTCAACTTAAAGACGACCAACAGAGATGAAGAATCATCGGTATTAGAAAAGCTATTATAGTATGTTATTGTCATAGATATATAGCTTGTAAAATCTTCTTTAGTAGCTCTCAAACACAAACATTACACGACAAATTTTTAAGGCTTCATTATATCAAAAAAGGTTAACTGCAGAAAATAACACAAGTCAGACGTATGTTTGTATATACCAGACGTCTAACTATGGTCTCTGGTTTAAACACCCAATACATATCAGACGTCTGTCAATACAGATCGGACGTCTAACTCTGGCCGCTGTTAAAAAATATATATCTACAGATGTTTGAATATTATGGACAGACGTCTGTGCTGGGTAACGGCCAAAAACAATGAACAGTCGCCTGCTTCATTCTAACGGTTGCTTCCATAACTCTTCACCGCATCTCTTCCCCTTCAATGATTGCAACCTTTAGACTGAAATAGAAAGCACTAACAGTGCTACTCTTCAGGAAAACTCTTCAACATCAATAAATATGTAGAGATTCTATGAAATAAACCACCCGAATTTTCTGAATCTCATATTTATATTCTTTGCATATTCTGATTTCTAAAAGCAAACAATATATCAGTCTAAAAGCAAAGCTTCACATACACATACTACTCAAAGGAGATTATACGAAGATTTGTACTGTGTAGTCAAAATCAGTGTTTCATAGAACACATACTTGTCTTAGAAAGAATATTTGTATCAAGCATATTCCTTCGGGCAAAGCGAGGGTTGTTTACTAGTTAAAGCCGAAGAGGAGCTTTGGGACTGGATGTAGGACGAGAGGTCCGAACTAGTATAAAAACTCTGGTGTGATTGTTTCTTTACCTTTATTTATTTTACTCTATTAGTTATAAGTTAGCTTTTTATTACACTTGCATATTAGATATAAATACACGATCCATACACTCTTTCATTTCGTATCAGAGCATGGTTATCTCAATTCACATTAACACGTAATTGAAACTTTTTCTAATATGACAAGTATATTTCAAGAAGGACAATCAACTGCACATCCTCCACTATTCACTGGATCTAATTATGCTCACTGGTCTACACGTATGCGTATTTTTATGGAAGCAAATGGTCTAGAAATTTGGCAAGCAGCACAAGTTAGATATGTAGCACCAGAAACAGATATAAGCACATGGACAGATGCTCAAAAGAACACAGCAACAAACAATGCTAAAGCCATGAATGTTTTATTCTGTTCACTTGACAAAAATGAATTTTCATATGTCATGTCGTGTACTACTGCATATGATATACGGCGTACACTACAAATCACTCATGAAGGCACTAACAAAGTTTAAAAAAAAAAGATTTCCATTTTACAAAATCAATTTTCTTCATTTAAAATGAAAGCAAATGAATCTATTGGTGATATGTATGCTAGATTTCAAACTATCTAATATGATCTCATGGCCCTTGGAGTTAAATTTACAGATTTTGATTTAGTTACTCGTATTTTAAATTCCTTACCTAATGAATGGGAATGAAAAGGGTTGGCCATCGAAGAGGCAAATGACTTATCTCAACTAAAAGTTGAAGAATTGATAGGAAATTTGATGTTGTACGAAGCAAATTTGCAGGCAAGAAAAGAACAAATCAACAAAAAGAAAAATATAGCCTTTCAAGCCAATGATAATAATTCAGACTTAGATGAAGATGAGATCGTATTTATTGCCAAAAATTACAACAAGTTCAAAAAATTCAAAAAGATGACGAGATCCCAAAACGGAGGAAATTCAAATTCATCCAACCAAACTTTGATTAAATGTTTTGGGCGTGACAAGTTCGGACACATGAAGAAACAATGCCTGGAACTCAATAATGATAAAAAAGAAAAGTAAGTTCGAAAAATTCAAGAAAAGAAAACGGACTTTTCAAGTAACTTGGGATGACTCAGATTTTTCTTCATCATCAGACAGTGACAACAATAGTGATTCTGAGCAGGAAAATGTATGCTTCATGGCAAACACTGAGGAGGTATGTCCTGATCTTACTTATAATGAAATTTTAGAACTCGGCATGGAATTAGATGACAAATATAGAGAAACTAAAAAGTTAAATAAAGAATATGTTGCTAAAATTAATCGAATGGAACTTTAAATAAGATTATTAAAAGGTGAGAAAACCATTTTAGAAGAAGAATCAGAAACTACACAAGAGAAATATAAGAACCTATCTATTCAAAATGATTCGTTATTATACGAAATAGGAAAAGTTAAACTAGAAAATGATGATATTAGAAAAGAAAATGTTGTATTAAAGAACGATCTAAAAGCATTAAAATCCGAAATTTCTCATCTTAATGATAAGTTAGAAAAGGTTACTAGCAATGTTTCAAAATTCAATAAAGTAAAGCAGAACTTAGATAACTTGATCAAAATTTGTAAACCATCTGGAAATCGCAATGGATTAGGATTTAAGAAAACTTCAAAACATATAAATTATAGCTCACTATATAATAGGTTCAAGAAGTCAGATACTAAAGAAAAGGTGTCTAACACCAAAATAATTAAAATATGGATTCCAAAATCCAATAACAAACTAATTAGACAAAAACACATAGATAACTATCTGAAAAATGTTGTTTGTGATAAAAATTACTCTTTTAAGGGTCCCAAACCCTTTTGGGTATGGAAACCTTCTCTTTCTAACACTTAGGATCCTAACAAAGGAAGAGGGTACCAATTAAACTATTTTTATCTTGCACGTACCCAAAAGAAAATCAAATAACTAAGAGAATGGATACACGATAGCGGATGCTCCAAACATATGAATGGAAATGCACACATGTTATCAAATATAACATACAAAGATGGTGGTACTGTAACCTTCGAAGATAATTCAAAAGGATTTGTCATTGGAACTGGCGATGTCATCAATGTTGGTATGTCCACTTCACCTGTTATTACAAATGCTCTTTTAGTTAAAAATCTAAAACATAACCTTTTAAGTATTAGTCAACTTTGTGACAAAGGATTCAAAATTGATTTTGAAAAGAATAAATGCAAGATATTTGATCAAAATAAAAATCTAATTTTTGAAGGATTAAGAAAAAGAAACATCTATGTCTTAAATATGAAATTTAATAACTCGAGTGATTCATGCCTAGCCGCAGATTTTAATGATCCATGGATATGGCACAAACGATTGTGTCATATAAACTTTAGGTCTTTAAACAAACTAGCTAAACACAATTTGGTTAGAGGTCTTCCTAAAAAAAAATTATAAAGTTAAAAATTTATGTGATGCATGTCAATATGGCAAATTGAAAATGAGTTCTTTTAAATCTAAAAAGGAAATTTCTACCAAACAGCCCTTAGAATTATTACATCTTGATTTATTTGGACCTACTCAAATACGGTCAATAAATCATAACAAGTATGTATTTGTTATTGTAGATGATTTTTCACTATATACATGGACACTATTCCTAAAATATAAAAGTGGTACTTTTGAAATATTTAAAAAATTTGCTAAAAGAATTAAAAATTTAACGAATCTTAAAATAAAGAGTATAAGAAGTGATCACGGAGGTGAATTTGAAAACGAAAATTTTGAAAACTTTTGTAACAAAAAGGGAATTACACATAATTTCTCATTTCCACGAACACCATAACAAAATGGCGTTGTGGAAAGAAAAAATTGTACACTCCATGAATGTGCATGAACTATGCTTAACGGTAGTAATCTACCAAATTTTTTGGGCAGAAGCTGTAGCTACCGCTTGTTATGTATTGAATCGTGTCACGTTATGTCCTTTAGCTAAGAATACCTGTTATGAAATGTTTTTGGTAAAAAACCCAAAGTATCATACTTTAGAATATTTGGTTCAAAATGTTTTATACTAAATACTAAAGATAATCTTGGAAAATTTGATTCAAAAGCCGACGAAGGAATCTTTATCGGATACTCAGATTGGAGCAAAGCTTATAGAGTATTTAATAAACATACTAGTACTATAGAAGACAGTCTACACGTTTCTTTTGACGAAATTTTTTCCATTAATAAAAACAGTGATGATGATGAGATTTTAAAACTTTCTGAAAATAACACAACTTTACATAACAATAATGAGAATATCGTTGACAATAATAATACATTAAGATCACCACCTCGTATTTTGAAAAACCATCTGATTAATAATATAATTGGTGATTTAAATACAAAAGTTTCTACTAGACATCAATTGAATTAAATGATTCACGTTGCATTTATTTCAAATTTTGAACCTAAAAACTATAAAGAAGCATCAAATGACGAATTATTGATTATTGTGATGCAAGAAGAACTCAATCAATTCAAAAGAAATAAAGTATGGGAACTTGTACCGAGACCTATGGATCAATCCGTAATCGGGACAAAATGGGTATATAAAAATAAAACTGACGAAAATGGAAATATTGTTCGTAACAAAGCAAGGTTAGTAGCACAAGGGCATAATCAAGAGGAAGGCATTGACTATGAAGAAACGTTTGCTCCAGTCGCACTTCTAGAAGCCATCCGAACGTTACATTATTTTGCATGTCATCATAACTTTAAACTTTTTCAAATGGACGTAAAAAGTGCATTTTTAAATGGTTTTATAAAAGAATAGGTTTATGTTGAGCAACCTCCGTTGTTCATACATGAAAAATTTCCTGAACATGTATATAAACTAAATAAAGCTTTATATGGTTTAAAACAAGCACCTCGTGCTTAGTATAATAGACTAAAAACACATTTAATAAATTCCGGTTTTCAAGTTGGAAAAATAGATACAACCTTATTTATAAAAAGAAATTATAGTGATATTTTAGTTGTTCCAATGTTACATATGGGAGAATTAAATTTTTTCTTAGGATTACATATTAAACAGTTAGAAAATGGCATTTTTATAAATCAAGAAAAATATTGTCACAATTTGTTAAAACGTTTTGGAATGGAGAAAACATCGAGTAAACCAACGCCCATGAGCACAAGTACCCATTTAGATAAAGATGAAAATGGAAAGGATTTTGATCAAAAATTATATCGCTGTCACGTACCGGATTTTTCGACTTTCGAAAATTTGACATCGATACTCACTTTATCGACTACCGAGCAATCGAGTGCCGGAAACTCCAATAGTGAGGGTTTTAAGAAAAAGAAAAAGGTAGAAGAAGAAGAAAAGAAAGAAGAAAAAGAGAAGAAAGAAAGAAGAAGAACAACAGAAAACACATCAGAACAGAAAACAATATCAGAATCTTACACATCGCAGCGGAACAATATATAATAGATAACACTAGTCTTTTAAAACAAAGAACTATATCAGTTTTTTATACATACATCAATCAGAGTCAATATACAACTCAATACAACAAATGGACAGTTATATAAACTTGTCCTCATACAGAATACACAGCGGAATATATACTATCAGATACAAATACTACGTCTCGCCATCCAGCTTATCTCCAAAGCTCCAGAATATCCAGACTATCCTGATAACATAGCTCTAGGCTGCCTGTGTGGAAAATTTGTGGGCACCCAGAGTTTAGAAGGGAAACAATAAACTCCGAGTCAGTCATGGTGACTGGTGTGAGATCGTAAAACAGTTATTTTTCACAAAGAAAATAAAACAAATTCGCAATGCTTTTGGAAAATGAAACTACCATAAGACCTCCCGCCACACACACAATGCAAACGCAGAATTGGAGGAGATTTCTTCTTATGATAGTCAAAGATGCTTACTACGCAAAATCAGATCATTTTTGATATTATTATTAGTGCATAGTGTAGAAAACATTTCGAAAGTATAATATTAATCTTAGCCAACATACGACCAGTATCGTATGCCTACTATAGCTACTATGTTCAATAGCAGGTTACCGCCACATTCCATAGCAGGTAATACAACTAAAACCGTACAAGTCACGTATTGTTTCTTTGGATTTCCAACAAATGGTCAGGCTAAGGAACTTCCTTTCCACGATGGGTACGTCCCTGGAATAGACGACCCGAGAACCTAACCGGATCTCTGCCAACACAAGGCCGGGTTACCTCTGCAAAAATAGGTAACTACTGACACGCGTATGCCATCCCCCGATCGTAACCGATCTTCCCGAGGATCCCCGATTTCCAACAAACCACATAGATAATAATGCAGCAACCACATAGGTTAAGTATCTGGGCTCCATACCATGATACCACCTCTATCCAGAAGGAATGACATACACTAAGGGGCGCTACTCCCTAGAACCTTGCCGCATCCTTCCTGTTTTGACCATTTCCGGGGTGTGAGGCTCGACGAAGTCTCGTCCACAAAGCTACGCTTTCTCAAAAAGCCCTGCTTCGGGTCAAACAAAATGATCAACCTATGATCACAAAGATATAAGATCAAACAAATGATCATATCACAAATGATCAAACACTGATCATTTCACAGCAACACTCAGTATGCCACGTTACCAAATTGGGATATATCGCTGATAAATTTCAACTACATAACCTCTGAGCTCGTACGTCTCAGAGAAGGGTGTTAAGCTAAGAGAATAAATTCTCCGCCACCAACAGAAATGTATTTGAAAGAAATCAGCTTTATATCTCAAATTGTAACGTCAGACATACAATCCATACAAGTCTGTTCCGGGATCGAACAGAACCGAAGGCACTTCTCACGAAGCCCTTGCATATCCGGATAAATTTCTAATCACGTCCGGACTTCCCGTCACTAAGGGTGATAAAACCTCTAAATCAGAGATCAGCCGATGTAGAGTAACTCGACGGTAATCCTTCCGTTTTCAAAAATATCCGGTCTTCAACACCGGTCTTCAAATGCAATTCATAACGACGTATCACATATTCGGAATGGGTTATACGACCCCATGGTCCTTTCCCGGCTAACCCGAATAGTGAGCGCTTATTCAAAAATAAGTGTGGCATTCAAATTCATCCAATTCACAACAAATACCTATCTAAAGGTAATTATTGATAGTCGGTTATTTAACTATCAATAAAGATGCGCAACATCATCAGATTCCAAATAATTTTCCAAATTATTTCATCTTCAAAAATATCTTTACTAGATATAAAATTTCCACACTTCAAAAATAAATCAACGTTTATTTTTCTAAACAGTTTCCCTTTCCTTTATAAATTCCATAGTGAATTTATATCTTTCAAAATATCTACTGATATACGATTTTCAAATCGTTTTCAATGTTCGATTTCGATTTATCTTTAAGAAGATAAATCTCAAAAACGTTCATTTCATATTGGAAAACATTCCATACTTATTTAATAATAAGTATTTCACAAATCATTTATTTTCAACACTTAGAAAATATTCGATATACTTAAATCAAATTAAGTATATATTCATTCTTTAAGGAAAACATTTACTATAACAACATTTATTTGAGTCAAAACGAATGTTACGTAAAACATCGTTACGACGACTCAAAATCACTAGTATAGGGATTCGGAATTAAGATAGATATATAAATCCCAATACTACATCAAAACATTTTCTTCCGAAAATCATTTACTATAACAACAGTGTTATAGTCCATCATTTCCTTATATTTTCGAAAACGCCTATTTCAATAACAAGTGTTGAAATCTATGCTTTCGATTCACAATACATTTTAAAACATCTTTAAAATGTTTAACTTCATTTTTAATATCACTTCTTCAAAAATAAATCCATTTATTTAATAATATATTCACTGTCCAAAATCGTGAATATAATTCACTTAACCCAATTTCAATCATTTCTACACATTTTTATCTCAATAAAAATTCGCTATCCAAAATCGCGAATATATCTTCTTTAAAAATCTTCTATATTTAATTTCTCAAATTCAACTGATTTTGAATTTATAAACACGTTTATAAATTCTATTTCTATTTTAATAACAACTTCGACTTATAAATTTTCTTTTATTTACTTCTATAATTTACTTATCAAAATAAGTGATTTCGGATTTATAAACAACGTCTATAAATCGCATTTATACTTTATAACAATTTCCACTTATAAAATCATTTCATTTAGCAATTTCTATTCATATCTCATCTAAGTGTAAAAGTCAAATTTATAAGTAAATTTCTTATAAATCCTTTATTCTACAGTATCTATTCATTTTATAACTTCACGTTATAAATCTATTTATTTCATTCACTTATACTTCTTTTTAACACTTATAAAAAAAATCGTTTTATAAGTCCAATATTTTGATTTATAAATTATCAATTTTATAAATCTTTCTATACAAATCATTTATAGTTATTCAAAAATCCCACTTAAACCATTTTATAAATAAATCGACTTTTATTTCAAAAACGACACTTCGGTTATATTTCACTAAAAATTATAACTTTTATAACTTTAAAATTTTACGTTTATAATCGATTCAAAAATTCCATAAAACGTATATTTTCAAAAATCACTTTAAAAACCTTTTTAAAGTAAAAGTCGTTATTTTTACATTTCCAAAACTGAATCCGATGATGCCACAACACCAATCAGTCCATCACAACAGTCAAATATCATATATCATCATATGATAACAGAATATACATCAATATCTGTAAATAAGTAAATACAGTTGAGGAATCCAGTTGGATCCCTCCAACCTGTTTCCCTGCATCCAAAGATGTTAGCACAATACCAATTCCGCTCCAGTACGGAATTATCGCGGTATATGGGTTTTATAAAAATCCGCTTACTAACGGCGCAATAGGGTCTCATCCGCTATACGAGGCGGGAAATCATCAATCCAATATATACATATGCCAATATGTATATATTGCTATATATATATATAGATATATCCTATCATATCTAATAGCACATTCAAACAAATCAATCATCAATCAATAACTGTAAAAGAAAATCCACTTTCATTTGAGTGAGAAGATCTCACCGTGATTTTTATTCTGATTTCAGCGTTTATTTTCGAATAAAATTAAACGGCGTTTAATTTTACCCGAAATTAAAACTAGCTCCAAACGACTCCAAATCAGTTGCATTGCGTAGAGCTCGTCGAGATGGTTCCAACGCAAAAAATCTCGTCGAAATCTGATATCGTATGACAAAGATACATCATTTTAAACATACACGAATTATAAAACAATTAAATTTCAATTTCTTTTATATTTAATTTAACCTAAACTTCATCTGGCCGTTGATTTCAAATGAGCAGATCTGGGCCGTGTATCTCATCTTCTCCCTCTATTTCACGCGCGCGACATTACCAGGTGAAATTCGAACCCATGCCGCCTCCCAACCCTAGCTAGCCGCACCTCCTCCTTCAAGTTGTACCCTGATCAAAACGTGCCATCTCGAAGCCTCTTCCCTGCCGCACCTACGCCCAGAGTCCCACGAAGTCCGATCGCTTCCTCCCCTCGTACGATGTGCGTGAAACGCATACGAACGCGGCTATCTCGTGTCTCCAAATGATGACGATAACCCATCATCACCGTATGAAATCAAAGATCTCTCAATACTCTACGTTTTCCTAGTTGACACTTTTTCAAATCGATGTGAGGATTGGGAGTAATTGGGGGAGGAAGGAGGAGTATTCCTGGCCTTTGGTTTTAGAAATGGCGGCCACGAACATGATGAAACCCTAGCTAATAAATTTTTTCTTTTATTTTGTGATTAATCGTCTATTTATAGCAAATATCGAACACTATTCATTCGGTTTTCCCAAACTCCAATTTATGCGCGGTGACCGGCGTTTCTAGGGTTTACCCCGCATTCCGGACGCAATGGAACAGGTTTCGAAAGCTAATTCGATCGTATGTGTGAGATATGGCAATAAACGATCAATTTAAATTAAACCGATTTAAATCGATTTCGAGTCGTTTTAATTTGTACCGGACAAACGGTACATCCAAAAATCACGAAATTTGAAACCATGCAATAATATCACATTACGGATCCGATGAAACTGGTTTCGTCGAAATCCGAGACTTTTTGAAAAATGACTATTTTAACTCGACGATTTAAAATTAAAACGATATCGATGCGTTTCGAGTCGCCACGGTCAAACGATAACTTCGATTGCTACGAAAATTGAAATCCGATAATAACTAACTATTACGGATCCAATAGAACTGGTTTCGTTCAATTCTGAGACTGTTCGAAAATTGGCTATTTTTACAGTCGATAATTAAATATTAAAATATTCAATTTTCACAGCTTAACTTCAAATTCAATTTTAAAAGTTCTATAACCTTTCTATAACTCCAGTATGATTAAATAAAATTTTACAAATCATTTTCATTCATTTTAAACTCGATTTACAATTATTTCTGAAATTTCACTATTTAATTTATCGATTTAATTATCCAATTAAATCCAATATTCGAAAAATAAATCATTCGACTTCTAAATTCCATTTATTAATATTAAAAATCAATTAAATATTCGAATTTTAATTATCAAAAATTCTGGGTCGTTACAGACTTCCCCCCTTAAAAGAATTTCGTCCTCGAAATTACAAGTCAGGAAGAAATGGTCCTTAACTCGTCTACTGTTTTTCAACATCTAAGTAGTTTTATCAACTTATCAAAACAAATCTTTCTACTAAAGATTCGTTATCATTCAACTAATTTTCCAATTTCAATTATAAATTTTAAACAACATTGTTTACTTCAAAATTCGAATTCGAGTTTAAATTCAAATTTTAAACTTTCAAAATTTCTCAAAATTTTCTAACACTCGAAATTTTCGAAAAATTTCGCCAGCGTCTCCTTTGCGCGGTTAATACGGTACGACTGCAAAACGTCCCTACGGACTCTCAGATTTCAAAAAGAAAAGAAAAAGCCAAGCGGCTAGACCAGAAATCAGTAAATCTCATATAGAAATTTAAATACATACCTTTTCCCAGCAATTCAAATTCTCTTCAAAATTAAAATTCCAATTCCTTTTATAACACCTGTATGTCCTACTAGCCATAATATCTAGTTACACATTCAAACCATTTTGCAAATTCTATTACAAAATTTTCCAATATAAATTGCTTATACCTTCTTTAAATTCGCTATTGAAGTTACATATTCAATTTCGTTCAAATTTTTTTTTTATTTCACATTCATTTGGATTCAATTTACAATTCCAATTTAATTTGGATTTAGTTCAACTTCTGAATATTGAATTATTATCGGATTTCTTTTGTTCACTTCAAACTAATCTCAAAACTTTATTTTATTTCACACAATTCAAATTCGTTTCAATATTCAGTTTTAACTCCAGTTTTATTTACTGACAAATTCAAAATGAATTTTAACATTCAACTTCATTTTCTTGTACTTGCAATTGCAAATTTATTTATTCATTCTCAAATTCTTTCATTTTCAATTGAATCTCATCTCTACCAAATTTGCAAATATTTATAAGTTATCAACTTATTTACATTTCGATTTATAATCACTTATATATTCATATTACAAATTCATTTCATTAATGAATTTTAAATTTTTCCAATATCTATCTGGAATTTCATTTTCATTTATAAATCACATTTACACTTCATATTTACCATTTTATTTATATATGAATTCGTTTCCTTATGCTTCCAATTCATATTTAAAATTTCATTCGTTAAATGGATTTTTATTTAAACTTTAAACTTTACAAGTTATCAACTTCATAATATTTCATAAATATTTTTTTATAGTATTCCAGAGTCTTTTCAACATTTCAAAATCATTTTGAAAACAATTCAAATTATCCTTTGAATTTTCTAAACAAAACCCAATTTTCAAAACAACTTCCATTTTAAAATAATCGGCAGCAATTTCTCTTTTGGAAACCCGAAAATGAACATCAGTGATGCTGCAGTCATTACCGAAGTTATTTTCCAGCGACCGAAAAGAGTTTAGAGCTCTCATTCCTTCAAAATATTCTTCAAAACCTTCGAAATTCATTTTCAAATTCAAAAAGTTTTAAACTTTCCAAATCTCCAAAATTTTCAAATTCTTTTTAAAACATTTCCAAAAACTTCTCTGGAATCCCATTTCAAATTACAATTCACATTTATAATTTTACATTCTTAAATTTCATTTGTACATGGATTTATCTCTTAACTTTGGAGTTTCGATTTCAATTTCTTATTCAATTTCAATGATAATAATTTACCATTATTACTTCCTAACATCCATGCAACCATATACTATAGTACTTTATAGAAAAACATTTCTTTTCTATACAAAAATAGTTTTGGGCAAAATTATCTCATTTACTCTATTTAAAAACAATATTGTGCCGAATTGTTCAATTCAAGTGTTTAGAGATCCCTATCGATAGAGTTGTACGGACAATACCGACCAGAATCCATATACCACTCAACAAACCAATCATCACAATATAAAACAATTTTATATTTACTAACAAATACGCACTCATATCTATTATTACACTCAAACTCATTCTAGAGTACTACTGACTCTATCTCTAATGAGTAACACCCAACAGAGCAGGGTTGTCGCTTAACCATATGCTCTGATACCACGCTGTCACGTACCGGATTTTTCGACTTTCGAAAATTCGACATCGATACTCACTTTATCGACTGCCGAGCAATCGAGTGCCGGAAACTCCAATAGTGAGGGTTTTAAGAAAAAGAAAAAGGTAGAAGAAGAAGAAAAGAAAGAAGAAAAAGAGAAGAAAGAAAGAAGAAGAACAACAGAAAACACATCAGAACAGAAAACAATATCAGAATCTTACACATCGCAGCGGAACAATATATAATAGATAACACTAGTCTTTTAAAACAAAGAACTATATCAGTTTTTTATACATACATCAATCAGAGTCAATATACAACTCAATACAACAAATGGACAGTTATATAAACTTGTCCTCATACAGAATACACAGCGGAATATATACTATCAGATACAAATACTACGTCTCGCCATCCAGCTTATCTCCAAAGCTCCAGAATATCCAGACTATCCTGATAACATAGCTCTAGGCTGCCTGTGTGGAAAATTTGTGGGCACCCAGAGTTTAGAAGGGAAACAATAAACTCCGAGTCAGTCATGGTGACTGGTGTGAGATCGTAAAACAGTTATTTTTCACAAAGAAAATAAAACAAATTCGCAATGCTTTTGGAAAATGAAACTACCATAAGACCTCCCGCCACACACACAATGCAAACGCAGAATTGGAGGAGATTTCTTCTTATGATAGTCAAAGATGCTTACTACGCAAAATCAGATCATTTTTGATATTATTATTAGTGCATAGTGTAGAAAACATTTCGAAAGTATAATATTAATCTTAGCCAACATACGACCAGTATCGTATGCCTACTATAGCTACTATGTTCAATAGCAGGTTACCGCCACATTCCATAGCAGGTAATACAACTAAAACCGTACAAGTCACGTATTGTTTCTTTGGATTTCCAACAAATGGTCAGGCTAAGGAACTTCCTTTCCACGATGGGTACGTCCCTGGAATAGACGACCCGAGAACCTAACCGGATCTCTGCCAACACAAGGCCGGGTTACCTCTGCAAAAATAGGTAACTACTGACACGCGTATGCCATCCCCCGATCGTAACCGATCTTCCCGAGGATCCCCGATTTCCAACAAACCACATAGATAATAATGCAGCAACCACATAGGTTAAGTATCTGGGCTCCATACCATGATACCACCTCTATCCAGAAGGAATGACATACACTAAGGGGCGCTACTCCCTAGAACCTTGCCGCATCCTTCCTGTTTTGACCATTTCCGGGGTGTGAGGCTCGACGAAGTCTCGTCCACAAAGCTACGCTTTCTCAAAAAGCCCTGCTTCGGGTCAAACAAAATGATCAACCTATGATCACAAAGATTGTAACGACCCAGAATTTTTGATAATTTAAATTCGAATATTTAATTGATTTTAAATATTAATAAATGGAACTTAGAAGTCGAATGATTTATTTCTCGAATATTGGATTTAATTGGATAATTTAATCGATAAATTAAATAGTTAAATTCCAGAGATAATTGAAATCTGGATTAAATGTGATTTAAAATGATTTGTAAAATTATATTTAATCATACTGGAGTTATAGAGATGTTACAGGACTTTTAAAATCGAATTTGGAATTAATCTGTGAAAATTGAATATTTTAATATTTAATTATCGACTGTAAAAATAGCCAATTTTCGAACAGTCTCAGAATTGAACGAGACCAGTTCCATTGGATCCGTAATAGTTAGTTATTATCGGATTTCAATTTTCGTATCAATCGGAGTTGTCGATTGACCGTGGCAACTCGAAACGCATCGATATTATTTTAATTTAAATCGTCGAGTTAAAAATAGTTATTTTTCAAACGGTCTCGGATTTCGACGAAACCAGTTTCATCGGATCCGTAATGTGATATTATTGTAAGATTTCAAATTTCATAATTTTTGGAGTTACCGTTTGTCCGGTACAAATTAAAACGCCTCGAAATCGATTTAAATCGGTTTAATTTAAATTGATCGTTTAATTGCATATCTCGCACAGACGACCGAATTAGCTTTCGAAACCTGTTCCATTGTGTCCGGAACGCGGGGTAAACCTTACGAACGTCAGCCGGCACGCTCGAATCGGAGTTTGGAAATTCCGGATGAATAGTGTTCGACAAAACTTCTATAAATAGACCAATTTTCTCACAAAAGAAAATCAAAATAAAATAAGCTAGGGTTCATCAGCCGCCGCCTCTTATACAATGAACGGCTGAGAAACAATTTTCTTCTTCCTCAATTCTCTTGCAATCCATCGATCAATTAATGGAAGTTTCAACTACAAAAATGGAGAGCATCACGAGAGCTTTAATATCAACGGTTAAGATCGAATTTAGCGAAGTGGATTAGCCGCTACGTAGTCGCGTTCGACTGGACTTTGAGCACGAAATACGAGGTGACGGCGGCGCTATGGGGGTGCGGCCTCTGGCCGTGGGTAGCTTAGACTGGTGGCGTTCGAATGAGGGTGAGGTGATGGGGTTTCGAGCAGTTTGGGTGGGTGCGGCAATGGAGGGATTCGAATGCGATTGGGTTCGAACGAACCTGGAAGGGAGTTGTTTCGCGTGGGAGGGAAGAATGTCACATGCGGCCAGATCTCAGCAAATCAAAACGTGCGGCAGAGATTAAACCTGGGTATAAAAATAAAATAAAATCGTAAATCAATTTGTATTTAAAATCGTACGAACTTTAAAAAGCTATAACGTTGTCATATATTGTCAGAAAATAACGAAACGAAAAGCGTTGGCTTCGTTTTGTCGAGCTCTTCGCGATGGAACTGGATTGGAAGCGATCGGGGTCAGTGAAAATTTTGAGTGAAATTAAACGACCGTTTAGTTTCATTCGAAATAAACGCTGGAATCAGAATTAAAATCACGGTGAGATCTTCTCACTCAAATTTGAATGTGGAATTATTTACAGTTATTGATTGATGATTGACTGTTTGAATGTGCTATTAGATATAATAGGATATATATCTATATATAGCAGTATATACATATTGGCATATGTATATATTGGATTGATTGATTTCCCGCCTCGTATAGCGGATGAGACCCTATTGCGCCGTTAGTAAGCGGATTTATAAAAAAACCTATATACCGCGATAATTCCGTACTGGAGCGGAATTGGTATTGTGCTAACATCTGTGGATGCAGGGAAACAGGTTGGAGGGATCCGACTGGATTCCTCACCGTATTGATTATTTACAGATATTTTGATATATTCTGTTATCATATGATGATATATGATATTTGACTGTTGTGATGGACTGATTGGTGTTGTGGCATCATCAGATTCAGTTTTGAAATGTAAAAATGACGACTTTTAATTTAAAAGGATTTTTAAAGTGATTTTTGAAAATATACGTTTTATGGAATTTTTGAATCGATTTATAAACGTAAAATTTTAAAGTTATAAAAGTTATAATTTTTAGTAAAATATAACCGAAGTGTTGTTTTTGAAACAAAAGTTGATTTATTTATAAAATGGTTTAAGTTGGGATTTTTGAATAACTATAAACGATTTGTATAGAAAGATTTATAAAAATTGATATTTTATAAATCAAAATATTGGACTTATAAAACGAATTTTATAAGTGTTAAAAATGAAATTTATAGATTTATAAATTGTGAAGTTGTAAAATGGATGAAACTGTAGAATAAAAGATTTATAAGAGATTAACTTATAAATTGGATTTTTACCTTTAGATGGAATATTTATCGAATTATTAAAAAGAAGATTTGTAAGTTGAAGTTGTTATTAAAAACAGAAATAGAATTTATAAACGTTGTTTTATAAATTCGAGATCAACTGGATTTGATAAATTAAAATGTTGAAGGAGATATATTCGCGATTTTGGATAGCGAATTATTATTGAAATAAAATGTGTAGAAAATAGTGAAATGTAATTAGTAAAGTGTATTCACGATTTTGGACAGTGAATATATTGTTAAGTAAAATGGATAGTTTTGGAAAAGCGATATTGTAAAATGAAGTTAATTGTTTAAAAGATGTTTTGAAACGTGTTAAATATCGAAATCATAGATTTCAACCCTTTATTGTTGAAATAGACGTTTTCGAGAAATAAGGAAATGATGGACTATAACACTGTTGTTATAGTAAATGATTTCCGAAAGGAAATGTTTTTTTTTGTAGTATTGGGATTTATATATCTATCTAAATTCGAATCCCTATACTAGTGATTTTGAGTCGTCGTAACGATGTTTTACGCAACATTCGTTTTGACTCAAATAAATGTGTTTAAAGAGAATGATTTCCTTAAAGAATGAATATATACTTAATTTGATTTAAGTATATCGAATATTTTCAAATGTTGAAAATAAATGATTTGTGAAATTATATACTTAATTTGATTTAAGTATATCGAATATTTTCAAATGTTGAAAATAAATGATTTGTGAAATACTTATTTTTAAATAAGTATGGAAATGCTTTTCCAATATGAAATGAACTGTTTTGAGATTTTATCTTCAAAGATAAAATGAAATGTGAAAATTGATTTGAAATTGTTTTCAAACGGTTAAGTGTGGAAATTTTATATCTAGTAAAGATATTTTGGAAGATAAAATAATTTGGGAAAATTATTTGGAATCTGATGATGTTGCGCATCTTTATTGATAGTTAAATAACCGACTATCAATAATTACCTTTAGATAGGTATTTGTTGTGAATTGGATGAATTTGAATGCCACACTTATTTTTGAATAATCGCTCACTATTCGGGTTAACCGGGAAAGGACCATGGGGTCGTATAACCCATTCCGAATATGTGATACGTCGTTATGAATTGCATTCGAAGACCGGTGTTGAAGACCGGATATTTTTGAAAACGGAAGGATTACCGTCGAGTTACTCTACATCGGCTGATCTCCGGTTTAGAGGTTTTATCATCCTTAGTGACGGGAAGTCCCGACGTGATTGAAAATTATCCGGATATGCAAGGGCTTCGTGAGAAGTGCCTTCGGTTCTGTTCGATCCCGGAACAGACTTGTATGGATTGTGTGTCTGACATTACACTTTGAGATATAAAGCTGATTTCTTTCAAATACATTTCTGTTGGTGGCGGAGAATTTATTCTCTTAGCTTAACACCCTTCTCTGAGACGTACGAGCTCAGAGGTTATGTAGTTGAAATTTATCAGCGATATATCCCAATTTGGTAACGTGGCATACTGAGTGTTGCTGTGAAATGATCAGTGTTTGATCATTTGTGATATGATCATTTGTTTGATCTTATATCTTTGTGATCATAGGTTGATCATTTTGTTGGACCCGAAGCAGGGCTTTTTGAGAAAGCGTAGCTTTGTGGACGAGACTTCGTCGAGCCTCACACCCCGGAAATGGTCGAAACAGGAATGTTGCGGCAAGGTTATGAGGGTCGCGCCCTTTAGGGTATGTCATTTCCTTCTGGAAAGGGGTGGTATCATGGTATGGAGCCCAGATACTTACTCATGTGGATACACTTTCTTTATGATGTGTGATGTTGGATATCGAGCGCTCGGATAAAGGTCCCAAAGGACCGGGTGATGACATATTCGTGAGTTACCTGTTACAGGGGTAACCCGGCCTTGTTTGGCAGAGAGCAGTTTGTCTCTCGGGACGTCCAGCCAGAGGCGATCCCAATCGGCAGGAGGAAAGGAAGTTCCTTAGCCTGACCATTTGTTGGAAAATCCAAAGAAACAATACGAACCCTGTACGGTTTTAGTTGTATTACCTGCTATGGAATGTGGCGGTAACCTGCTATTGAACATAGTAGCTATAGTAGGCATACGATACTGGTCGTATGTTGGCTAAGATTAATATTATACTTTCGAAATGTTTTCTACACTATGCACTAATAATAATATCAAAAAGATTTGATTTTGCGTAGTAAGCATCTTTGACTATCATAAGAAGAAATCTCCTCCAATTCTGCGTTTGCATTGTGTGTGTGGCGGGAGGTCTTATGGTAGTTTCATTTTCCAAAAGCATTTCGAATCTATTTAAAATTATCCTGTTGCTATTTTAAAGAATAACTGTTTTACGATCTCACACCAGTCACCATGACTGACTCGGAGTTTATTGTTCCCTTCTAAACTCTGGGTGCCCACCAATTTCCACACGGGCAGCCTAGAGCTATATTATCAGGATATGCTGGATATTCTGGAGCTTTGGAAGCAAGCTGGATGGCGAGACGTAGTATTTGTATCTGATAGTATTTATTCCGCTGTGTATCCTGTATGAGGACAAGTTTATATAACTGTCCATTGTTGTTTATTAACTCTGATAATATGATGTGATGTAATGTAATAACAGATAAAATTCTTTGTTTTAAAGATTATGCAATTATCTATTATATATTGTTCCGCTGCGATATGTGAGATTCTGATATTGTTTCTGTTTCCGATGTTGTTCTTTTGGTTCTTCTTTCTCTTTTCTTCTATCTTTTCTTCTACCTCTTCTTTTAAAAACCCTAATGGTTCGGTTTTTCGTTCACCTTGAGTAAATAGATGGAGATTAGTGTCTATTCAAGGGGTACGGAAAAGCGGGTTATTACATTTGGTATCAGAGCATATGGTTAAGCGACAACCCTGCTCTGTTGGGTGTTACTCATTAGAGATAGAGTCAGCAGTACTCTAGAATGAGTTGAGTGTAATAATAGATACGAGTGCGTATTTGTTAGTTAATATAAAATTGTTTTATATTGTGATGATTGGTTTGTTGAGTGGTATATGGATTCTGGTCGGTATTGTCCGTACAACTCTATCGATAGGGATCTCTAAACACTTATATAGAACAATTCGGCACAGTATTGTTTTAAATTGGGTAAATGAAATAATTTTACCTCGATTATATTTTATATATAAAGAAATAATTTTTCAGTGTTAAAGTGTATATAATTGATTATTTGATAGTTTGAAAATGTAAATATATACAAGTTAGTTAAAGTTGTTTGAATAAGTAAATGAAAACAACAATTGTAATGTATGAAGTTATAATTAAAATGATTTACAATGGTAAAATAATCTTATATGTAAGAAGTGAAATTATGTGCAAAGAGATTTATAAATGTGATTTATGAATAAAAGGAAATTTTTGAAAGAATTTAAAGCACTACATTCACTATTGTTGCTGGAAAATAATAAGGGTGATGACTGCAGCATCATCAGTATCATTTTCGAGTTTCTGTGTGATTGATTTGCTACCATAGTAAATTGGAAATTGAGGTTTTGTTGTGATAAACAAATTTGAAAATTAAAGTCCAAATTTGAATATGATAAATATAAGTGAAATAAGATTTATACTTATGATATGAGATAATAGATTTAACTTTGGTAAAGTTAATGAATTTGAGTAGCATAATGAAATATGATGTGAAATTTAACTAAAAGAAAGTCAAATGTGATATAAATTTGAATGATTGATGAAATTTGATTTTGGTAAAAGGTTAAATGAATTTTGTTAAGAAAAACAAAATCTGAATTGGATTTATAAGTGGAAACTTAAGTTAAGTTGAACAAATGATGTTTGAAATGGAAAATAACTTAAGTAATGTTGAACGAAGTTGATTTTGATATCAAAGTAAATTAATAAAGTGAATTTATTAAATGAGTGTGAACTTGAGTTGTATAAATGAAATTCAATTGTATTTGTTAAAAAAATGAATTAGCAATTGAATAAATAAATGGATTGGATGTTAATCAATCTAATATAAAGTATTGATATGAAATAATGAATATAAGTGTTAATTCATTAAAAGCCAATGAAGTTGAGAAATTAAATAAATTGAATGGAAGTCAATTTAATTTAAAAGTGTTGAACCAAATCGAATGTAAAATTTATAATTTGGTTGTGTTGAATATACATTGGTTGTTATTTGATTGTTAGTTGATTGTGTATAAAAATTCATTAAGTATTAATGAAATTGAATTAGCAAAATGGAAAGCTATGTGATTAAATTCAAATTGGAAGTGAACGAATGTGAATTAGTGAATGTAAACTAATTGAATTGAAAGAGAATGTTGATTAAATCCAATGTAAATGAATCGAATATGATTTAAAATTGAAAACCAATTCAATGGATATTAATGAGAAATGAATGAATATTGATTCGGTATGGATTTGTTGGATGATAGTTGGATGATTGTTTGATGGTTGCATTGTTGCTTTTGAATGCATTGTTATGTTAGCATATGTAGTTATGTTGCTATACGATGTATATTGATGTTATTTTCATATCTACATGTTCTCATATGGTTTGTTGAGTGTTTAGTAGGTGCGGATGGCGTTGCTTCGCATTTGGAGCTCGCTTTCGCGCTATATTAGCCGTATACGCTTGCTAAAAATATAATAAGGTACATATCTCGGATTAAATATCGTACTTTTACACTTTTTTCCCTACGGGATGCCTCATCACTTGATGAGATGTATATTTGTGATATATATACACTGTCATTTTTTTTCGGATCGAGCCGCGCAAAGGAGACGCTGGCGAAATTTTCTGAAAATTTAAGGCGTTAGAATATTTTTGAGAAATTGGAAAATTTGAAAATTTGAAAACTAAGGAAAATTTTGGGAAACTTAGTAGAGATTTTGTAAGAAGTTTAACTATGAATTTTGAAAAAGTTAAACACTTAAGTGGATTTGCAAAACTAATTTGAATAGTTTGTTTTGGAAAGTTAACGAATTCTGTAACTTCTTTCTTACTTGGTAATTTCGAGGACGAAATTCTTTTAAGGGGGGAAGTCTGTAACGACCCAGAATTTTTGATAATTTAAATTCGAATATTTAATTGATTTTAAATATTAATAAATGGAACTTAGAAGTCGAATGATTTATTTCTCGAATATTGGATTTAATTGGATAATTTAATCGATAAATTAAATAGTTAAATTCCAGAGATAATTGAAATCTGGATTAAATGTGATTTAAAATGATTTGTAAAATTATATTTAATCATACTGGAGTTATAGAGATGTTACAGGACTTTTAAAATCGAATTTGGAATTAATCTGTGAAAATTGAATATTTTAATATTTAATTATCGACTGTAAAAATAGCCAATTTTCGAACAGTCTCAGAATTGAACGAGACCAGTTCCATTGGATCCGTAATAGTTAGTTATTATCGGATTTCAATTTTCGTATCAATCGGAGTTGTCGATTGACCGTGGCAACTCGAAACGCATCGATATTATTTTAATTTAAATCGTCGAGTTAAAAATAGTTATTTTTCAAACGGTCTCGGATTTCGACGAAACCAGTTTCATCGGATCCGTAATGTGATATTATTGTAAGATTTCAAATTTCATAATTTTTGGAGTTACCGTTTGTCCGGTACAAATTAAAACGCCTCGAAATCGATTTAAATCGGTTTAATTTAAATTGATCGTTTAATTGCATATCTCGCACAGACGACCGAATTAGCTTTCGAAACCTGTTCCATTGTGTCCGGAACGCGGGGTAAACCTTACGAACGTCAGCCGGCACGCTCGAATCGGAGTTTGGAAATTCCGGATGAATAGTGTTCGACAAAACTTCTATAAATAGACCAATTTTCTCACAAAAGAAAATCAAAATAAAATAAGCTAGGGTTCATCAGCCGCCGCCTCTTATACAATGAACGGCTGAGAAACAATTTTCTTCTTCCTCAATTCTCTTGCAATCCATCGATCAATTAATGGAAGTTTCAACTACAAAAATGGAGAGCATCACGAGAGCTTTAATATCAACGGTTAAGATCGAATTTAGCGAAGTGGATTAGCCGCTACGTAGTCGCGTTCGACTGGACTTTGAGCACGAAATACGAGGTGACGGCGGCGCTATGGGGGTGCGGCCTCTGGCCGTGGGTAGCTTAGACTGGTGGCGTTCGAATGAGGGTGAGGTGATGGGGTTTCGAGCAGTTTGGGTGGGTGCGGCAATGGAGGGATTCGAATGCGATTGGGTTCGAACGAACCTGGAAGGGAGTTGTTTCGCGTGGGAGGGAAGAATGTCACATGCGGCCAGATCTCAGCAAATCAAAACGTGCGGCAGAGATTAAACCTGGGTATAAAAATAAAATAAAATCGTAAATCAATTTGTATTTAAAATCGTACGAACTTTAAAAAGCTATAACGTTGTCATATATTGTCAGAAAATAACGAAACGAAAAGCGTTGGCTTCGTTTTGTCGAGCTCTTCGCGATGGAACTGGATTGGAAGCGATCGGGGTCAGTGAAAATTTTGAGTGAAATTAAACGACCGTTTAGTTTCATTCGAAATAAACGCTGGAATCAGAATTAAAATCACGGTGAGATCTTCTCACTCAAATTTGAATGTGGAATTATTTACAGTTATTGATTGATGATTGACTGTTTGAATGTGCTATTAGATATAATAGGATATATATCTATATATAGCAGTATATACATATTGACATATGTATATATTGGATTGATTGATTTCCCGCCTCGTATAGCGGATGAGACCCTATTGCGCCGTTAGTAAGCGGATTTATAAAAAAACCTATATACCGCGATAATTCCGTACTGGAGCGGAATTGGTATTGTGCTAACATCTGTGGATGCAGGGAAACAGGTTGGAGGGATCCGACTGGATTCCTCACCGTATTGATTATTTACAGATATTTTGATATATTCTGTTATCATATGATGATATATGATATTTGACTGTTGTGATGAACTGATTGGTGTTGTGGCATCATCAGATTCAGTTTTGAAATGTAAAAATGACGACTTTTAATTTAAAAGGATTTTTAAAGTGATTTTTGAAAATATACGTTTTATGGAATTTTTGAATCGATTTATAAACGTAAAATTTTAAAGTTATAAAAGTTATAATTTTTAGTAAAATATAACCGAAGTGTTGTTTTTGAAACAAAAGTTGATTTATTTATAAAATGGTTTAAGTTGGGATTTTTGAATAACTATAAACGATTTGTATAGAAAGATTTATAAAAATTGATATTTTATAAATCAAAATATTGGACTTATAAAACGAATTTTATAAGTGTTAAAAATGAAATTTATAGATTTATAAATTGTGAAGTTGTAAAATGGATGAAACTGTAGAATAAAAGATTTATAAGAGATTAACTTATAAATTGGATTTTTACCTTTAGATGGAATATTTATCGAATTATTAAAAAGAAGATTTGTAAGTTGAAGTTGTTATTAAAAACAGAAATAGAATTTATAAACGTTGTTTTATAAATTCGAGATCAACTGGATTTGATAAATTAAAATGTTGAAGGAGATATATTCGCGATTTTGGATAGCGAATTATTATTGAAATAAAATGTGTAGAAAATAGTGAAATGTAATTAGTAAAGTGTATTCACGATTTTGGACAGTGAATATATTGTTAAGTAAAATGGATAGTTTTGGAAAAGCGATATTGTAAAATGAAGTTAATTGTTTAAAAGATGTTTTAAACGTGTTAAATATCGAAATCATAGATTTCAACCCTTTATTGTTGAAATAGACGTTTTCGAGAAATAAGGAAATGATGGACTATAACACTGTTGTTATAGTAAATGATTTCCGAAAGGAAATGTTTTTTTTGTAGTATTGGGATTTATATATCTATCTAAATTCGAATCCCTATACTAGTGATTTTGAGTCGTCGTAACGATGTTTTACGCAACATTCGTTTTGACTCAAATAAATGTGTTTAAAGAGAATGATTTCCTTAAAGAATGAATATATACTTAATTTGATTTAAGTATATCGAATATTTTCAAATGTTGAAAATAAATGATTTGTGAAATTATATACTTAATTTGATTTAAGTATATCGAATATTTTCAAATGTTGAAAATAAATGATTTGTGAAATACTTATTTTTAAATAAGTATGGAAATGCTTTTCCAATATGAAATGAACTGTTTTGAGATTTTATCTTCAAAGATAAAATGAAATGTGAAAATTGATTTGAAATTGTTTTCAAACGGTTAAGTGTGGAAATTTTATATCTAGTAAAGATATTTTGGAAGATAAAATAATTTGGGAAAATTATTTGGAATCTGATGATGTTGCGCATCTTTATTGATAGTTAAATAACCGACTATCAATAATTACCTTTAGATAGGTATTTGTTGTGAATTGGATGAATTTGAATGCCACACTTATTTTTGAATAATCGCTCACTATTCGGGTTAACCGGGAAAGGACCATGGGGTCGTATAACCCATTCCGAATATGTGATACGTCGTTATGAATTGCATTCGAAGACAGGTGTTGAAGACCGGATATTTTTGAAAACGGAAGGATTACCGTCGAGTTACTCTACATCGGCTGATCTCCGGTTTAGAGGTTTTATCATCCTTAGTGACGGGAAGTCCCGACGTGATTGAAAATTATCCGGATATGCAAGGGCTTCGTGAGAAGTGCCTTCGGTTCTGTTCGATCCCGGAACAGACTTGTATGGATTGTGTGTCTGACATTACACTTTGAGATATAAAGCTGATTTCTTTCAAATACATTTCTGTTGGTGGCGGAGAATTTATTCTCTTAGCTTAACACCCTTCTCTAAGACGTACGAGCTCAGAGGTTATGTAGTTGAAATTTATCAGCGATATATCCCAATTTGGTAACGTGGCATACTGAGTGTTGCTGTGAAATGATCAGTGTTTGATCATTTGTGATATGATCATTTGTTTGATCTTATATCTTTGTGATCATAGGTTGATCATTTTGTTGGACCCGAAGCAGGGCTTTTTGAGAAAGCGTAGCTTTGTGGACGAGACTTCGTCGAGCCTCACACCCCGGAAATGGTCGAAACAGGAATGTTGCGGCAAGGTTATGAGGGTCGCGCCCTTTAGGGTATGTCATTTCCTTCTGGAAAGGGGTGGTATCATGGTATGGAGCCCAGATACTTACTCATGTGGATACACTTTCTTTATGATGTGTGATGTTGGATATCGAGCGCTCGGATAAAGGTCCCAAAGGACCGGGTGATGACATATTCGTGAGTTACCTGTTACAGGGGTAACCCGGCCTTGTTTGGCAGAGAGCAGTTTGTCTCTTGGGACGTCCAGCCAGAGGCGATCCCAATCGGCAGGAGGAAAGGAAGTTCCTTAGCCTGACCATTTGTTGGAAAATCCAAAGAAACAATACGAACCCTGTACGGTTTTAGTTGTATTACCTGCTATGGAATGTGGCGGTAACCTGCTATTGAACATAGTAGCTATAGTAGGCATACGATACTGGTCGTATGTTGGCTAAGATTAATATTATACTTTCGAAATGTTTTCTACACTATGCACTAATAATAATATCAAAAAGATTTGATTTTGCGTAGTAAGCATCTTTGACTATCATAAGAAGAAATCTCCTCCAATTCTGCGTTTGCATTGTGTGTGTGGCGGGAGGTCTTATGGTAGTTTCATTTTCCAAAAGCATTTCGAATCTATTTAAAATTATCCTGTTGCTATTTTAAAGAATAACTGTTTTACGATCTCACACCAGTCACCATGACTGACTCGGAGTTTATTGTTCCCTTCTAAACTCTGGGTGCCCACCAATTTCCACACGGGCAGCCTAGAGCTATATTATCAGGATATGCTGGATATTCTGGAGCTTTGGAAGCAAGCTGGATGGCGAGACGTAGTATTTGTATCTGATAGTATTTATTCCGCTGTGTATCCTGTATGAGGACAAGTTTATATAACTGTCCATTGTTGTTTATTAACTCTGATAATATGATGTGATGTAATGTAATAACAGATAAAATTCTTTGTTTTAAAGATTATGCAATTATCTATTATATATTGTTCCGCTGCGATATGTGAGATTCTGATATTGTTTCTGTTTCCGATGTTGTTCTTTTGGTTCTTCTTTCTCTTTTCTTCTATCTTTTCTTCTACCTCTTCTTTTAAAAACCCTAATGGTTCGGTTTTTCGTTCACCTTGAGTAAATAGATGGAGATTAGTGTCTATTCAAGGGGTACGGAAAAGCGGGTTATTACAAAGATATAAGATCAAACAAATGATCATATCACAAATGATCAAACACTGATCATTTCACAGCAACACTCAGTATGCCACGTTACCAAATTGGGATATATCGCTGATAAATTTCAACTACATAACCTCTGAGCTCGTACGTCTCAGAGAAGGGTGTTAAGCTAAGAGAATAAATTCTCCGCCACCAACAGAAATGTATTTGAAAGAAATCAGCTTTATATCTCAAATTGTAACGTCAGACATACAATCCATACAAGTCTGTTCCGGGATCGAACAGAACCGAAGGCACTTCTCACGAAGCCCTTGCATATCCGGATAAATTTCTAATCACGTCCGGACTTCCCGTCACTAAGGGTGATAAAACCTCTAAATCGGAGATCAGCCGATGTAGAGTAACTCGACGATAATCCTTCCGTTTTCAAAAATATCCGGTCTTCAACACCGGTCTTCAAATGCAATTCATAACGACGTATCACATATTCGGAATGGGTTATACGACCCCATGGTCCTTTCCCGGCTAACCCGAATAGTGAGCGCTTATTCAAAAATAAGTGTGGCATTCAAATTCATCCAATTCACAACAAATACCTATCTAAAGGTAATTATTGATAGTCGGTTATTTAACTATCAATAAAGATGCGCAACATCATCAGATTCCAAATAATTTTCCAAATTATTTCATCTTCAAAAATATCTTTACTAGATATAAAATTTCCACACTTCAAAAATAAATCAACGTTTATTTTTCTAAACAGTTTCCCTTTCCTTTATAAATTCCATAGTGAATTTATATCTTTCAAAATATCTACTGATATACGATTTTCAAATCGTTTTCAATGTTCGATTTCGATTTATCTTTAAGAAGATAAATCTCAAAAACGTTCATTTCATATTGGAAAACATTCCATACTTATTTAATAATAAGTATTTCACAAATCATTTATTTTCAACACTTAGAAAATATTCGATATACTTAAATCAAATTAAGTATATATTCATTCTTTAAGGAAAACATTTACTATAACAACATTTATTTGAGTCAAAACGAATGTTACGTAAAACATCGTTATGACGACTCAAAATCACTAGTATAGGGATTCGGAATTAAGATAGATATATAAATCCCAATACTACATCAAAACATTTTCTTCCGAAAATCATTTACTATAACAACAGTGTTATAGTCCATCATTTCCTTATATTTTCGAAAACGCCTATTTCAATAACAAGTGTTGAAATCTATGCTTTCGATTCACAATACATTTTAAAACATCTTTAAAATGTTTAACTTCATTTTTAATATCACTTCTTCAAAAATAAATCCATTTATTTAATAATATATTCACTGTCCAAAATCGTGAATATAATTCACTTAACCCAATTTCAATCATTTCTACACATTTTTATCTCAATAAAAATTCGCTATCCAAAATCGCGAATATATCTTCTTTAAAAATCTTCTATATTTAATTTCTCAAATTCAACTGATTTTGAATTTATAAACACGTTTATAAATTCTATTTCTATTTTAATAACAACTTCGACTTATAAATTTTCTTTTATTTACTTCTATAATTTACTTATCAAAATAAGTGATTTCGGATTTATAAACAACGTCTATAAATCGCATTTATACTTTATAACAATTTCCACTTATAAAATCATTTCATTTAGCAATTTCTATTCATATCTCATCTAAGTGTAAAAGTCAAATTTATAAGTAAATTTCTTATAAATCCTTTATTCTACAGTATCTATTCACTTTATAACTTCACGTTATAAATCTATTTATTTCATTCACTTATACTTCTTTTTAACACTTATAAAAAAAATCGTTTTATAAGTCCAATATTTTGATTTATAAATTATCAATTTTATAAATCTTTCTATACAAATCATTTATAGTTATTCAAAAATCCCACTTAAACCATTTTATAAATAAATCGACTTTTATTTCAAAAACGACACTTCGGTTATATTTCACTAAAAATTATAACTTTTATAACTTTAAAATTTTACGTTTATAATCGATTCAAAAATTCCATAAAACGTATATTTTCAAAAATCACTTTAAAAACCTTTTTAAAGTAAAAGTCGTTATTTTTACATTTCCAAAACTGAATCCGATGATGCCACAACACCAATCAGTCCATCACAACAGTCAAATATCATATATCATCATATGATAACAGAATATACATCAATATCTGTAAATAAGTAAATACAGTTGAGGAATCCAGTTGGATCCCTCCAACCTGTTTCCCTGCATCCAAAGATGTTAGCACAATACCAATTCCGCTCCAGTACGGAATTATCGCGGTATATGGGTTTTATAAAAATCCGCTTACTAACGGCGCAATAGGGTCTCATCCGCTATACGAGGCGGGAAATCATCAATCCAATATATACATATGCCAATATGTATATATTGCTATATATATATATAGATATATCCTATCATATCTAATAGCACATTCAAACAAATCAATCATCAATCAATAACTGTAAAAGAAAATCCACTTTCATTTGAGTGAGAAGATCTCACCGTGATTTTTATTCTGATTTCAGCGTTTATTTTCGAATAAAATTAAACGGCGTTTAATTTTACCCGAAATTCAAACTAGCTCCAAACGACTCCAAATTAGTTGCATTGCGTAGAGCTCGTCGAGATGGTTCCAACGCAAAAAATCTCGTCGAAATCTGATATCGTATGACAAAGATACATCATTTTAAACATACACGAATTATAAAACAATTAAATTTCAATTTCTTTTATATTTAATTTAACCTAAACTTCATCTGGCCGTTGATTTCAAATGAGCAGATCTGGGCCGCGTATCTCATCTTCTCCCTCTATTTCACGCGCGCGACATTACCAGGTGAAATTCGAACCCATGCCGCCTCCCAACCCTAGCTAGCCGCACCTCCTCCTTCAAGTTGTACCCTGATCAAAACGTGCCATCTCGAAGCCTCTTCCCTGCCGCACCTACGCCCAGAGTCCCACGAAGTCCGATCGCTTCCTCCCCTCGTACGACGTGCGTGAAACGCATACGAACGCGGCTATCTCGTGTCTCCAAATGATGACGATAACCCATCATCACCGTATGAAATCAAAGATCTCTCAATACTCTACGTTTTCCTAGTTGACACTTTTTCAAATCGATGTGAGGATTGGGAGTAATTAGGGGAGGAAGGAGGAGTATTCCTGGCCTTTGGTTTTAGAAATGGCGGCCACGAACATGATGAAACCCTAGCTAATAAATTTTTTCTTTTATTTTGTGATTAATCGTCTATTTATAGCAAATATCGAACACTATTCATCCGGTTTTCCCAAACTCCAATTTACGCGCGGTGACCGGCGTTTCTAGGGTTTACCCCGCGTTCCGGACGCAATGGAACAGGTTTCGGAAGCTAATTCGATCGTATGTGTGAGATATAGCAATAAACGATCAATTTAAATTAAACCGATTTAAATCGATTTCGAGGCGTTTTAATTTGTACCGGACAAACGGTACATCCAAAAATTACAAAATTTGAAACCATGCAATAATATCACATTACGGATCCGATGAAACTGGTTTCGTCGAAATCCAAGACTTTTTGAAAAATGACTATTTTAACTCGACGATTTAAAATTAAAACGATATCGATGCGTTTCGAGTCGCCACGGTCAAACGATAACTTCGATTGCTACGAAAATTGAAATCCGATAATAACTAACTATTACGGATCCAATAGAACTAGTTTCGTTCAATTCTGAGACTGTTCGAAAATTGGCTATTTTTACAGTCGATAATTAAATATTAAAATATTCAATTTTCACAGCTTAACTTCAAATTTAATTTTAAAAGTTCTATAACCTTTCTATAACTCCAGTATGATTAAATAAAATTTTACAAATCATTTTCAATCATTTTAAACTCGATTTACAATTATTTCTGAAATTTCACTATTTAATTTATCGATTTAATTATCCAATTAAATCCAATATTCGAAAAATAAATCATTCGACTTCTAAATTCCATTTATTAATATTAAAAATCAATTAAATATTCGAATTTTAATTATCAAAAATTCTGGGTCGTTACAATCGAAGTATAATAGGATCTCTATTATACTTGATGGCTAGTAGACCGGATATCATGATGAGTGTGTGTCTGTGTGCAAGATTTCAAGCACAACCAAAAGATTCACACTATCGAGCAGTCAAACGTATTTTACGATACTTAAACAATACTAAGGATTACGACATTTTCTATCCTAAAGATAGATCTTTTGAACTTGTATTCTATAGCGATGCGGATTTTGGCGGTTGCAAAACCGATAGGAAAAGTACAAGTGGCACCTGTCACTTTATCGGTCAGTCTCTAGTCTCTTGGTTTAGTAAAAAAACAGAATTGTGTATCACTTTCAACCTATGAAGCAGAGTATATTACTGCCGCCTTAGCTTGCGCACAAGTAATATACATGCAACAAACACTTAAAGACTTTGGAAAAATTATAAACAAATCTCCAATATATTACGATAACAATAGTGCTATAAAACTATCTAAAAATCCAATAAATCATTCTCGAACAAAACATACAGATATTTGTCACCACTTATTTGCAAAAAAATTTATAAAACTTCAAAATTCATTTATAAAATTCTTTTTATAAATTGTCTAAATAAAATTATAAAAATTATATAGATTGCATAACACGATCATTTCATATATTTTAATAAGTTCCCAAATGGAATTTCATTTCTCCAATTTAAAGTGTTGACATTTTCCTATTTATAGGATATTATTTATAAAATCATTCATTTGTTATACAACACTATTTATAAATCTAACCTTCACTTATAAAATAATGTTTATAAAACTATCTCTTTATATAACATTTATATAAACGAGTCATAAATATTATTTTCATATATTTGTATCTTCTTTTAAACCGCAAAATACCATTTTAAAATAAACTAATCCTTTTTAAATTTTCTTTTAAAAATAAATATTTATTATAATAATAATTTCTATAAAAACCAATACTTTAAAAATAATTATTTAAAACATACATACATACATACATACATACATACATATATATATATATACATATATATTTATATTAGAAATAATAAATAAAGAAATTTTGAAATAGAATAGAAAAGTTTAAAACTCATTTAAATCAAAATATCATAGAAATTCCAAAATAGTCAGATTTAAAATCAATTCCCAAATCAAATCCACACTTAATAGAATTTCAAAAATACTATAGTGAGGCCCATAATTACTATAGCACTTAACAAATGCTATAACTACCCTTTTCTACTAAAAAGGTTCAATTTGCATATATGTCGGTGTCACATTCAATATGGCCGAACAGTCAAATTTTCAGTATTTAACAATCTATATCACAGATATATAACATAATTAAATAACTGGAAATTTTAAATCACTACGGTGAAAAATCCGGTTTCTCAACAATTTTCCTGTATTTCAAATTTAAATGCCTATCGCTTCAAAAAGCGGATATTTAACTAAATCAGTCAATATTTTCAACCAAACACAATTAGTAAAATTTAATCTACTATATAATATACTGATTGGCCAAAAAGGTGAGTTATATTCACCAAAATTCCAATTGGCACCGAAGCATTCCGGTTTGAACTAAAATCGAACGACGTCCGATTTTAGCCCAAATTTCAACTTGCTCCAAATTCGACCAAACTAATTTCGTCGCGAAGCATTCATGATTACGAGTGCAACGCAAAATGTTTCTTATCGATTGGACCTCACATTAGAAAGATATTGCATTTATATATTTTTGGATTTAAAAATATAATCAAATCAACTTAATTATATACTAATCACAATTTTAACCTTAATCCCACACCTTCCTCCCCATCCTAAAAAACAAAAGCCTGTAAATGATGAAACCGTGCACGCCGTGCACAACCATGCCCTTCCCCCACCACCTTGGACCCTAAGACCACTCACGACCTTCACCGGTGAGCTTCTTTAGATGCGAGCACTTGATTCCACCCACCAACTCCAAGCCTAGTGTCCCTAACCCGATTCCAACCTGGGCACCTTTTCGTTGTATGGGAAAAGACGCGCATCATATCAGCTCACCGGAGCACTTCCAACCACCGCGGTTCAACTCTGTTTACCACCCCGAGCTCAAAGCTAACCTTGATTTCTCCTCCAGCCACCTCCTCCTTCATCCGACTTGCCACCTGCCCAAAAATGTCGCCCCTCCTTAAACTCAACTGCACCACTCAAAATGCCCATCAAATCAAAGTCCTATCCAACATGAATTTAAAGATTCAAGCTTTGCTTTTTTTATTTATAAAGTGAATCAATGGATTTGAATTTTGAATGTTGGGCTATTTCGTTCCTGGAACGGTGAAAACAAAGGAAGAGAGGGAGGGTTATACGCTGCTTTAAAGAGTGAATGGGAGAATAACCAAGTGTTTTAAAGTTTTTTTCCTTTGATTTTGATTTATACTTATATCCAAGGGTAAATAGCCTTCCTCATAAGTAGATTTGATCTCTCAAGCAAACCTTGTTTTCCAAGCAACACATCAACTCCAAATCAAATCATCCATTTGTTTAGATTTTTGAAATTGTTTTTAAAAGGTTATGGAAAGAAGTATTCATGGTACCATGCTAACCAATATTCCATTCGCATACGGGCTGCGAATGTCAAAACAAAAATACGGTCGCGTTCAATTCTAAAAAATTATAAAAATACTGCCATCTGTCGAAAAATCATCAAATGATAAATTTAAATGTTTTTCAAATTAAAAATTATGGAAAAATCAAATAAATTAAATTAAAAATACGTCAATAAAAATCGTCGTTATAATTTAAATAATTTTTCCGATTATTTATTTGAACTGTTATTACTGCAAATGAATTACAAATGAAAACACAAATATTATTTATTTGAAATAGTTTAAATAAGACCCTTAAAACATTTAATTAATATTCGATTTGAAATTCCAATATTTAAATCACTATTTCAAATATTATTCACCATTTAAATATTTAATCAATCTCTATATTTGAATTCTAGTTATTTAACTTTAAATAATCCTTATATTCCAATATTTAGAATGAATTAAATATTCAAAATCAAATGACTAAAATTCCGGGCTGTTACATTCTTCCCCCCTTAAAAAATTTCGTCCTCGAAATTTTTAAGTTAAGAAAAATATCTCCAAACATTTAAACTTTTCAAAATCGATTAGTCGAAAAGGACTATTAAATTTCTAACTCTTTAAAATGAAGGAGTTTTCAACAACGTTTCCGTTGCATGGCTTGAATGAAAAAACTACAAACCGCCACTACGGGCCCAAAACAACAAAGGAAAACAAAAAGGCTAAGTGGCCTCCCATATCTGGGCATAAAACCATCAAACCAATTAACAATATAAACACATATCTATTTGACAAGCAAACTACTCTACTCATGAAAATAAAAGCATCAAACCAGCCTTTGCTTACATAAACTTCCATCTTACTTACAAATAATATTCATCCAAATAACTCATAGCCATATAATTTGCATCTTCCTAATGTCAAACATATATTTATAATAAAGACCGTAAGATCCACATATATCATCAATATGCAATATCAAATCTGATCGCTCGCTCGATCAAACAATTTCACTTCCGAACTAGTATCGCTCACTCGACTGCTCTAATGCAGACACCGATCCAATTTCTTAATTTGAAACCTCTGTTCTCCTTATATAGCTATCAACTATGATCGAAAACATCGAAATCAAATCAAAAATCCGTATCAGTGTTCGCTATCAAGAATCAAGTGAAAAATCCTAACTCGGACCGGTGTAAATCACCTCGAAATTATGCACTTGAATCTGCATCAAATAGTCACGTGAATTAAATGATCAGCGTACAACTTATGTATTTATTCTATTGGTTTTTCACTATACCAATTTCCCTTTATTCACATTCATTTTAAATCACAATTAATTGCACCCATAGTATTTTATTTAATACTAAAATTTCTCACTAACCATTTCCTAGAATCACTTCATTTAACTTTATTTAAATTAAATTTCATTTCATAACTCAAGTTCAGATACATACAATACTCTTTTACATCCTAAATGTATATATACAAATTTAAATTTGTTTTTTACTTAACCCAAATGTTCAACACATTAAAATTTGTTTTTAACTTACTATTTCTCAAATTCATAAGTTATACAAACTTATTTCTTATAAATTCACCCAAAACACTTAGCTTAAATTTAAATTTTTCTCGGAAATTTTCGACTATCCAAAATCATAAAAAATTCCATCTTATTTCCATAAGTGAAAATTTCCAAACAACATCTCAAAACGAGATGCACCAACCAAGCTATCCTAATGGATATGATACATGAGTCTATAAGATCACTTAACTGAAAATTCAAGAATTAAACGCTCGGTTTTATTTCAAATCATTTGAAATAATAATAATAACATACATATTTCCCTTGTATAACAAATCATACTTTTGGAACTTAAAACAAAATCTGTTGTAACATGAAAACTCTGAAATATAACAACCATAGTAGCAATCCGTCACTTAGAAACTCGAAATAAACGTCGATGATGCTGTAGTCATCACCATAATTATTTTCCGACGACTGAAGTGAGTTCAGTGCTTTCTATTTCTTTTAGAAATCCATTTTAAAGCATTCCTATTCATCAATACTCCTAAAATAATATTATTAGTATTTCCTCCAAAACTTTGGAAAACAATTTCCGAAAGCAACCGGGATTTAAGTTTTCAAATTTTCAACTTAAATCCATTTTTTATACAACATACTTATATGATTTCACTTCTTATATATGGTCATTCCACAATTTATTATCTTTATTTAGATTTTAATAAATAACTTTATTAAAGTTAAATTTTAATCCAACCTTAACACCGAACGCCTTATAGTCAAACCGTGAAACTGAATTCACAAGGTGTTCGTATTTAATTTAACCAAACAATAAATGCTCTTAAACTACCTGAACACAAACAATAAACAATAAATGATAATAATTGAATATTATCATTTCCTAACAACCAAACGCACTATATATAACAATAATAATTTCCAAAATTTATTCCTTTTATATATAAATGTAATTTAGGTAAAATTATTTCATTTACTTAATTTTAAAACAATATTGTGTCGGTTTACCTTGTTCAAGTGTTTAGAAACCCCTATTGATACAGTTGTTCTTTATGTATCGACTAGAATTCATAACCACTCAACCGATAAATCAACACAATATAAAACATTTTTATATCACTAACAAATACATGCTCATATATATATATATATATATATATAAACACACACACACACTCACTCAAACTCATCCTAGGGTCTCACTTACCCTATCTCAAATGAGTTAATCCCCACCAAAGCCTATGTGTTCGCTCAACCTAATATCACGTGTAATGACTCGCCTTTTCGATCCTCAAAAGTCGACACTAATACATCCTCGGTATTCACGTGCCGAGCATCCAAGTGCCGAAAAGACAGATTGTTGGGGAAAAAGAAAGAAAAGACAGAACATAATCTCACATCGTAATGAATAACATATAATATGAACGAATCTTTACAAAAAGAAAACTGTAATATACATACGTACCTTAATTAGAGTACATTAAACAATCATCAGCTTGGACAGTTATAACAACCTGTCCTCACAAATGCTAATAAATATAGCCAATAAATGCAGTAGAAAAATAGAATATACGTGTATACGTCTTGGAGACATCCAGCTCGTCTTTTGAAGCTTCAAAGCATCCAAACTGAATCTGAATATATGCTCGGTCTGACCCGAGCATTAAAAGGAAATAACGCCCGGATCAGTCTTGTAAACCTACGTGAGAAACACACCTCAATTGGATTTTAAAGCCATAAAAATCTTTCAAAATAAAGGTATCTCGCAAGACCATGCCCCACATAAACGTGGACGGGTTTTCACCTTACGATAACCAAAACATTTTATAGAAAATCCAATGATATTATGATAATGTATATGATACATATTAATCATAGCTGAAATTGCTACATTATTAAATTCCAGCATAGGTATACAATCAAATCCGAAGGCTCGTATTGGTGAATGGATTCCAACTATGAAAGGGTAAGGGTCTACCCACCGAATTTGTACACCTCTAGATAACATGTACGGGAGGCTACAACATGTTGCACCTCTACTACTCAGGACCGGCCCTACCCCTTACTGAATAGCACCGAATGTGATCATCCCATGGTTGATAAACAACAATAATGGGCCCCGAAGCATACATAAATATCGACTCTAGATATGGAATGATCATACCCTAATAGGAGCGACCCACTTAGCCCTGCGCACGTCCCTACTTTAGTCAGTTTACCGGTTGATGAGGCTTAAGGCTACGATTACCTTTTATATAGCCAACCATCTTGGAATACTAACACTACCCTTCAGGCAGCAATATAGTGCCATCATTCATCCATACAAATTGTTCATGATATAAACAAATCGAAGGCACTACTTCTACTACATCCATTTTGGAATCACTCTCAGGATTCGTAGCAAGTAGCCCTTGCACTTCAAAGACCCCATCTTCAATTCCATCATCTTCAAGAAACTTTAAATACGTCGCTTAAGCTGAATCGAAGTGGTTTTTGGATAATTCATCTGATCCCGATCTCTTCGAAACAACATTCGATAGTTTCCAGTAAACTCAACCCAGTTCTTTCGGAAATAAACAGACAATGGATATAAGCGGGGATCACTCCCTAACCGTTTAAGTGGATGGATCTCCCTATCATTTGTCTCATTTGTCCTAGAAGAATGAGACGATATTTATAAGCACAATACAACATCATCGAAGATGACTGTGCCATATAGCTCACGTATTTGTTCTAGATATTTCCAGAGTTATATTTTTGGCCAAGATTTGATAGTCGGTTATTTAACTATCAAACAAACAAATAATCCAACCAGAGATCTAATTCCGTAAGGGAAAACAACACTGGCTAAGCACAAAGCAACTCTAGGCCTCTTAAATTAATCATTTCATTAATTTAAGCTACTTTGAAAATATTCATATTCTTATCTCAACTGCATAAGTATATTCACAAAAAATTACATTTTCAATACTTAGAAAATATACTCATATACTTATCCCAATGGTATAAGTATATTTACAAATCTTAAGAAAGATTTTTATTTCGAACTACACTTAAATTTTGCGATAAAATAGAGTCATTTTAGACAGAGATAATAATAACCCAATACAATTCCTTCGGTGTTAAGTAGGGAAAAGGATATTCCCTACCACCATAATTAATAAGGTCAATCCAGGAAAATCAAATCTCTTATATAAAATAACTCTTTTAAAAAATTCTCTTTTTACAAGTATAAGCTCTAAAATTCCTTTTAGAATTACTTTCATAAAATATTATTTATAAATTCCTTTATAAATATTCAAAACATAATTTCAGCCTCCTTTTATGAATTCCCAATTCCATTTATGCTTCAATGATAAACATCCTTATATTATTTATAAAATCTCTTATAAACTTCTTTTTATACAATACCATTTATAAACTTATTTTATAAATCCCCGACTTATTTGCAACTCTTTTATAAAACTTAAAAATTCATTTATAAAACTTCAAAATTCATTTATAAAATTCTTCTTATAAATTATCTAAATAAAATTATAAAACTCATATAGATTGCATAACGCGGCCATTTCATATATTTCAACAAGTTCCCAAACGGAATTTTATTTCTTCAATTTATCAAAGTGTTAACATTTTTCTATTCATAGGACATTATTTTATAAAATCATTTTTTATTATAAATCACTATTTATAAATCTGACTTTCATTTATAAAATAATATTTATAAAACTATCTCTTTATACAACATTTATACAAACGAGTCACAAATATTATTTTCACATATTTATTTCTCCTTTTAAACTGCAAAATACCCTTTTAAAATAAAGATAATCCTCTTTAAATTTTCTTTTAAAAATAAATATTTATTATAATAATAATTTCTATAAAAATCAATACTTCAAAAATAATTATTTAAACACACACACACACACACACACACACACACATATATATATAAGAAAGAATAAATAAAGAAATTTTGAAATAGAATAGAAAAGTTTAAAACTCATTTAAATCAAAATATCATAGAAATTCCAAAACAGTCAGATTTGAAATCAATTCCCAAATCAAATCCACACTTAATAGAATTTCAAAAATACTATTGAGGCCCATAATTACTACAGCACTTAACAAATGCTATAACTACCATTTTCTACTAAAAAGGTTCAATTTGCATATATGTCAGTGCCATATTCAATATGGCCAAACAGTCAAATTTTCAGTATTTAACAATCTATATCACAAATATATAACTAAAATAAATAACAGGTAAATAATAGGAAATTTTAAATCACTACGGTGAGAAATTCAGATTTCTTAACAATTTTCCTATATTTCATATTTAAATGTCCATTGCTTTAAAAAGCGGATATTTAGCCAAATCAGCTAATATTTCAACCAAACACAATCAATAAAACTTAATCCACTATATAATATACCGATTGATCCAAAAGCCGAGTTATACTCATCGAAATTCCGATTGGCGCCAAAGCGTTCTGATTTGAACTGAAATCGAACGACGTTCGATTTTAGTCCAAATTTCAACTTTTTCCAAATTCGACTAAACTAGTTCTATTGCGAAACTTTTGTGATTATTAGCACAAGGTAAAAAGTTTAGTCTTGATTGAACCTCGTTTGAGAAAGATATTGCATTTATAAATTTTTGGATTAAAAAATATAATTAAATCAACTTAATTATATACTACTCACAATTGTAATCTTAATCCTACACCTTCCTTCCCTATCCTAAAAAACGAAAGCCTGTAAACGATGAAACAGTGCACGCCGTGCATAACCATGCCCTTCGCCCGCCACCTCGGACCCTAAGACCACTCACAGCCTTCACCGGCAAGCTTCTTTCCGTGCAAGCACTCGATTACACCCACCAACTCCAAGCCCAGCATCCCTAACCCGATTCCGACCTGGGCACCTCACCGCTGTACGGGACAAGAGGCGCATCATCTCAGCTCATCAGAGCACTTCCAACCACCACCGTTCAACTCCGTTTGCCACCTCGAGCTCAAAGCTAACCTTGATTTCTCCTCCATCCACCTCCTCCTCCATCTGACTTGCCACCGCTCACAGCCCAAAAATGTCGACCTCCCTTAATCTTAACTACACCACTCAAAACGACCATCAAATTGAAGTCCTAACTAACATGAATTCAAAGATTCAAACTTTGGTTTTTTAATCGAATCAATGGATTTTGAATGTTTGGTGCTATTTCGTTCTTTTACTGGAACGGTGAAAACAAAGGAAGAGAGGAGGGTTTTACATTGTTTTAAAGAGTAAATGGGAAAATAACCAAGTGTTTAAATTTTTATTTTTATTCGATTTGATTTATACTTATATCTAAGGGTTAATAGCCTTCCTCATAAGTAGATTTTATCTCTCAAGCAAACCTTGTTTTCCGAGAACACATCAACTCCAAATCAAATCATCCATTTGTTTAGATTTTTGAAATTGTTTTTAAAAGGATATGGAAAGAAGTATTCACGGTACCACACTACCCAATATTCGGTCGTACGAGCTGTGAATGTTGAAACAAAAATACGGTCGCGCTTAGAGCAGCGACGTGACCCCAATAAGATAATAATATATACTGGTTATTCAATTCTGAAAAATCACATAAATACCGCCGTTTGCCGAAAAATCATCAAATGATAAATTTAAATGTTTTCCAAATTAAAAATTATGGAAAAATCAAATAAATTAAATTAAAAGTAGGTCAATAAAAATCGAGTTGTTATAATAAAAATAAATTTTCTGATTATTTATTTGAAGTGTTAATACTGCAAATGAATTTACAAACGAAAACACCGTTATTATTTATTTAAAATAGTTTAAATAAGATCATAAAACATTTAACTAATCATTGATTTGAAATTCCGATATTTAAATAACTATTTCAAATATTATTCACCATTCAAATATTTAATTAATCTTTATATTTGAATTTAACTTTAAATAATCCTTGTATTCCAATATTTAGAATAAGTAAAATATTCAAAATCTAATGATCAAAATTCCGAGTCGTTACATATACAAGCTCAATCTCATCCCTTTGATCAGCTTGACGAGAGCCGATCGAGCTAGTCACTTCATGAATGGATCTATTATGTTGCCCTTTGTATCTACTCTTTGTATCACGATCTCTTTCTTTTCAATAAATGTCGGATGGAACTTTTAAAGAATGTGTCACGACTTCTTATGTGCTATAGGTTCCTTTGCGATCTGTATCGCCGCATAGTTGTCGCAAAACAATGTCATCAGATTCTTCATGTCTGGAATCATGCCTAGCTCACTCATAAATTTATGCATCTAAACCATTTCCTTAGCCGCTTCATTGAGGATGATGTACTCGACCTCTATCATGAAATCAACTACAGTTTCCTATTTGGAACTTTTCCAACTAACGACCGTACCGTTTATTGTAAAGACGTAATCTGGCACTGACTTACTATCATCGATATCACTCTGAAAGCTAGAGTCTGTATACCCCCTTTATAAAGAGGTTTCCATTCTCATATGCAAGGAATAAGTCTCAGGTATTTCTTTAGCATACATTTTATGGCATCCAATGCTTTTCTTTAGGATTAGACTATTATTGGCTTAAGCATCCTAATGCGTATGCCGAATTCGATCAAGTATATAGCATAATTGTAACAACCCATACCTCAATTGGCTCAAATTTCAACAAAAATCGAAACCCAAGTCCACCAAAGCACGAATCGTTGAATTTGATGTCTGCAATAAATATAAGTATATCAGAGATAGATCAAACTAAACTCGTAGCGGAAGAATTTATATTAAGATATAAATATTGACAGTGGCTACTACCTCGAAATTTATAGAATTCCTAGGACGTCAATCGCCTTGTCAATATCGAGCATGAGAGAGAGAGGATTACACAATCAACCGATTATATCCATCTCTATTGACCTATCCCTCAAATCTATCCCGTGGATTGTAATGAGGAGAGGGTCAAAACAACATTCTGGTGACTAGAAAATCTGTACATAGAAAACTTGTATGCAGAGGGATTCTAAATCGGGCCCTACTATGTGAATGCATTTCTTTTAATTTTTTTTTGAAAACATGATGCAAACAACCTAAATATACTTGCAGTTCTAAGTGTATACAAATTTTGAAAATCTTAGATCATCCAAAAATCCCCATACTTCTATGAATAGAAGCATGGTGCAATCAATTTTGCATCCAATACCTACCATCCAAAAATATAACGCATCGAAAAATCACTTCCTAAATGTTAATCCTATGCTGGGAAAAAGGAATTTAAGTGGAGAATTTAAATTTCTTACCACTCTATAAGCTTCCTATTCCCGTAATACAGTGGCAATTTCCTGCTACCCTAGATTCACTTCAAATTTTCCACGTACAAAATGCATAAGGAGACTTGTTTTCAAGCTCTAAACGAAATTGAGTCTAAAAATAAACTCGCACGTATCGTCGATAAGGTATGAAAGTAGAAATTCCAAGGCTAAAACAGCTTTTCCCTTGTTATCACTTACGTTTTATTGCATCGTCAATCCTAATGCATCGCTAAATTCACATTTACCAATTTATTTATTTCCCCTATGCTTAATATGTGACCTTCAAAAATCAAAAATCTCTCAAAAGAAAATAATCTCTTTTTATTTTTCAAATTCTGTACATATTTTGAACAATGAGTCTCCAAAATATTTAAACATCAAATTTTTCCTTGAATGCCAAAATTCATTTAAATGCCAAAATAATTTAAAATCAAAAACTTATTTTCTCAAACTAAATCATGAGAAACTTTTTCAAAATATTTTCCTTTCAAAAATTTTGATCATTGAAGCCACATTTCAGCATAGTCAGAACACAGTTATGCGCTAACACACAACCCAATATTAACATTTTACCATGAATTCAAATCTCTTAAAATTTTTGATATTTTATTTTAAAATGCTAACATTCAGTTATTCAAAAATACATTTTAGCCTTTAAGGAATAGGAATAACGACCTATGATTACCAACCAACTTTAACCTGTCCTTCACTCGCAAAAATTTAAAACTTTCAGACTTACATTGCATTTTACTATTAGGTAAGTGTCCTTATGAGATTTTTCATATTTATATTATTTTCTTCCAAACATTCATATAAGAGCAGTTCACACATTTGGAAACAATAACATAATAAAAAACAGAAATACATCTCATAATTATCGTACGTGTCTTAAAAAGAGACAACTAATAGTCACAATCCAAAAGTCTAAAATGGAAAGAACAAACACTGGAAGGAAAAGGACAACAACCCCATAAATCCTAAAACACTGCCTATAGACTTCGAGACGTCTTGCTTCGCAGTTGGAGCTCGAGGTATTGTCACGATCCTTGAATGGTCATAGCATAGTAGCTATACATCCAATCTCGTGCCGTTGGCGCTGCTGGTGTTGCTGGTGACTTCGAAATCGCCATCTTCCTAAGGGAGGATCTATCGATGTAGAAGGAACATTCTTCTAAACTGCCTCTTCATGGAGATTCACCCGTATTGCCTATAGACAAGAGTGAATAGGTGATAATATGTAATGTAACTCTGTGGAGTGCCGACTCCTTGATCGACAAAATGAATTATGAGGGTGCGGGCCTAATTGATGGCTATGCCACCAATAACTTTATAGGTGGCTTTCCGCACCATAGGATAAATCTAGTTGTAACTTCCCGTCTTTGGAATGATATTATGCCGAATGATGTGCACAACTAGACGGGCAGTCGGACGTAGATTCTTTGTCTTCAAAACACCAACATTCTGGGGTTGCAAAATCTCTAGGTCGGTCATCTCTAAATCATCCAAGTCCGCATCCTCCACGAAACCCTCAAAAACCTCAATGAGATCATCATTTGTCAGCTCAATCTGGACACCCTTCACCTCCGAACAAATAAAACTGTTGCCTTCATCAAAACTCTACACCAACAGGGCATCGAAAAGGCGGATGCAGCGCGGGTAACATTCCCACTCAAAGATCTTGAAGAGACGGATTGGTGCAAGTCATACTGCGATGATTAACTCCTCTAGCCCAAAAACAGTGAAATCTTCTGCTCATTCTGGTCCAGCCAAGCGGCCTTTAAAGGATGAGATGAGGATGGCGCGAGAAAGAATCGATAGTGCAGGAAGATGCCATGGGCTAAGAAGTTGTCGAAGAAAATAAATAGGGTTTAGATCTGGAGTGGTGGTGGGGCGAGATCCAATGCGCAAAAACCAACGTGAGGGGGAGGCGAGGCTGCTGCTCCTATGAGAGGAAAAAAACGGCGTTGCCTGGTGGTAGAATGGAGGAGAGAGGCTGCTACTTCGAAGGAGGATGATAGAGATTGGGTTTGGTTGGTTAAGTAAGGAAGGAGGAACGAAAGAATGCAACGAGGGGAATTTGAAGGCGACTTTTATAGTTGCGTTCCAGGTTCAGGTTGTGCCAAAACTCGTTGGCTGATAGACCGCACTAGATTTTCCACTAAGTGGTCAACCGCTAGACAGGCTTTGAGCGTTGGTTGAACTTGGAATTAATTAGGGTCAGATTAAGTATTAATAATCGTTTCAAGCCACCTCCTTTGATTCGACACGATTCGAAAAATTCTTGTCCTCATCATGGTGGTGTTAATGTCAATCGTCTAGTTCCAAACCATTCTCTAGCAATTCACAGTAGTTCCAACAAAAACTGCTGCAACTGGCAACACTACCAAAAATCCAAAAATATTTCAACTATTATTCCGCATCTAATAACTGGCGGGTAGAACAACACTTCCAAAAACATACCCCAATTAAATTAAGGGTCATTCCTATTTTGTCCATCCCTTAAGAGAGAAAACTTTGAAAACTTTTGACTTTTATAAACAGAAAAATCATCGGGCTAAATATACACCCTCTAGAAATCATTTTCAAATCGAAAACCATTTCCTTTCCAAACTTTAAAATTCAACTTTATTATTATTATATATAAATATTTCAGAATTTCAAAGTCTATTTAATTTTAAGCCTATAAATACTACCAAATTCCTTGGCATCTGTCTCCTTTGGAAAAAATATCAAAACTTCCCCAAAACAAAATTTCCAAAATAATTCCTTGGAAAGGAAATCCTTTGAAAACCTTTTTTCCAAAATCCAAGGCATTTCCAAATATATTTTTATCGTAGTTCTCTCACGGGATTAGACTAAGAAATTGACTCCAAATAAAAATCTGTTTTTCCATAAAAAGGTAGTTGATGAACACTCCCATACCAAAACTGGTTTTCGAACATCTACGACATATAGACTTCATCTTTCCACTTATCTAGAACAAATGTGTATCTTCGACTGCAAGTCATCATTAAAATCCAAAATCATAAGGTGGCTAGATCTCAACCATCAAGTCAAACACCATCCAGTCTTCGAAATTCTACCAAATGTCGTACTTATGCTCTACTCAAAATGCCTTACGAAATGCCAATGTTCCATGTGGTAATTCGGGGTCGGCAAGAAGTTCTTAATTCCATAAAATATTTCCAACTCATAGTTGTTTTGCCCATTCCTTTTTAATGGAACCATAACTATTCTTTAGTCGAATTTCTTTAGAGTTAGATGAAAAATAAAATAATAATAATAGATAGAAAATACGAATAAGTTCTCTCAATTTATCCTAATTCCTCTGATCAACTAACCTAAGCTCTGATATCAAATGTAACAACCCGTACCTTATTGGGCCCAAATTTCAACAAAACTCGAACCGCAAGTCCACCAAAGCACGAATCATTGAATTTGGTACCTGCAATAAATATAAGCATATCAGAGATCGATCAAACAAACTCACAGCGGAAGAATTAATATTAGGATATAAATATCGACAATGGCTACTACCTCAGAATTTATAGAATTCCTAGGACATCAATCGCCTTGTCAATACCAAGCATGAGAGAGAGAAGACCATCAACTGATCATATCCAGCTCTATTGACCTGTCTCTCTAATCTATCTTGTAGGTTGTAATGACGAGGGGGTCGGAACAATGTTCTGGTGACTGGAAAATCTATACATTATCCATAACATAAATTTATACGGATAGGTTTTCATATAATTGTTATACCTATTATTTAAGGTAAATCCAATTTGTTTACCATGCGGGTACGATAGGTTATCTACCCAAAATCTACCTAGCCTTTTCCAAAGGTATGACTTATGCAATTTATCCACTTAATACTTCATAAAATGAAGTGGACCCCCTAGCATAGTCAACGTTGGTTTAGTTTCCTAGCCACCGAGAGCTTCAAACTCTGTACATGGCTTTTTAATATATAATTACCATTCTACTAATGCATCTATCGCCCATAAAAGTCTAGCTATGTGAGAGAAAGTACCTAAGCCACTTAATACCTTTATAACAAGGACTATGCAGACTTTTGACCATTTAATACTCCAAGAGAGGCGGGTCCTTAAACAACCACTTAATACATTCAAAACCCCTAAAGCAGGCCCTCATCATTTAATACCTAACCTCAGGCGGACTCCCCAAAGGTACAATCCAGTTGTCATTGTCTGAAATCTCATTTAGTCACTTAATACTTTTGTTACAAGCAGAGGTGAACCCTATAACAGTCAATTAAGACCCCAAACCCAATGCGGACTATTTCGGAGATATCCTCTACCGCCCTTAACTGCATATACTGACCATTCAATACTTTTCTAATTAGGGAAAGAGGCGGGCCTTCAAGAAACCACTTATACCTCAAATCCTTCAAGCAAGTCCTTCATTTATTTTCATGGGTCGACCATTTAATACTTTAAGAGAGGCGGGTCCTCAAACAACCACTTAATACCTTCAAACTCCCGAAGCAGGTTCTTCGCTTTATGATCTGTACTCACAATGACATCTCACATTAATCCGACTATTCGTAGGAACTGGTAGCCAAATTAGCTGGGTAGTTTTACCCTACAAAATTTGGGGACTAACCTCACGTCATCGCCAAGTACTTATCATAGGAGATATCCCTATGACTTAGCCATATTTACCTCTTATATATATGCAAACATCTCACAATGTCAATTGATTAGGCTATATAAGAATTCCTTCCTATTTTTCCTTAGCAGTCATTTATTCAGATTCTATAGTTGGAAATATCTCAAATCAGTAATAAGTGTGCACGACTGCTGGTAGCCTCTAAGTGAAGGGCAGACTTCTGTTGTGAAACTCTACCGACCTTGCATTTCCAATCCACCAAGTCCAATTAATTAACCTAAGCTTATTATCATTTTATTTTTAAGCCATACTATCCTAGGCTTATTATTCTTAAATTTATTTATTTATTATTCCAAGTTGAACATTGGACTTAGCTTACTAATCCCCTTTTGTTATTTAAGACTATATATCTACCTTAAATATTCCATTACTAACCAATTTTTTTTTTAATTACATATCCATAAATGTCAACTTGTCTAAGATAAATAAATATCATCCTAAGGATATTTCCTAAGACATTTATATGTTTACTAATATCCACTTAGTAATCTTTTTTAACTATTCTAAAGTTATTTATTCGACTTCTTTATTTATCAGTCCCATTAATCCATTTACCCTATCAAATTAATGCAACTCCCATATTTATTTTCATTTATTTCCCATTTATTTGAGTTACAACATTTTCAAATTCCTTTTCCATTAATTAGTTATCCTAAATGTGAATATTACATGTAAGAGTCATTATTAGTTAAGTTTTATTTTAATTATTATAAGCGTAGTAAATTACATACAAATATCTACTTTTACCAAATATATTCTAGTTATACATCTTCACTAGAATATTCTTTTCCCACGATCAATTGTTGGAATCATATCTAATAAGATTATCCGCTATAATTTCCAAAATTTAGTCCAAAACAAAAGATTTAACTTTAAAACATAAAAGATTACATTGCTTGAAATCACAAGGAATAATCATTTCTTTTATTATTGAAATTGACAGTGTAAACCACAATGAATTCATACTTTACACAACTCTTTCTCTTTTTATTTGCATCTATTCCTTGTTAGATCAAAAGCCGTGTTTTTCAAAAAGGGAAAGAAATCAAACTAATTTACAAATATTAAACGGATCTAAATTCCAACAATCCAAACATAGAAAAGTTTACATTCCAACAATATTATGGTAATAATCCAAATTCATAACATTCTTATACAAGCTATTTTCAGATCTGCAATAAATTTCATTTAAGTCAACATTCTAAGTTCATTTTTGGGACTGATTTCCAGATCAGGTTGTAAACAATTCTATATCAATTCATAAACAAGAATATGCAGACGATATTTATTATATTCGGATTATATTCAATTTGTTGCCTACAACTCATATACAATTATCGAGTTATGCATAATAATCAAATAAACACCAACGGGATAATTTTCATATTATAACAATCTATAAAATTTCCTGCTCACCTTTAAAAAGTACTCCAAACCTCTAGGTCTGAAGTAAAACCTTTCATTCAACTCCATCTTCTTTTAAATCCATGAATATGTATAAAAAGGGGAATATACATATGTTAGGATTTCAGATCTGAGAAGAGATTTGGATTGGAAGGGAATAAGATTTAAATATGAAAATACAAATATAGATTTACCTCGAATACACGTATCGTAGGTTGATTCTTTTCCTTTTCTTTCTATTTTATGTTCGTCTCCAATTTGTATACATACATACACACACATACACACATATATATATTTTATAATTTTAGAAAAGTAGTGGAGAAGAGAAATGGCAGAGCTTCACTGCTTTTTTCAAAAAAAATATGAGAAGAAAGGAGAGGGCTAGGCTTGAATTTATAGACTCTAGAATTAACCACAACCGTACGATTAAATATATTAAGTCCAGGCAGTTGTGGCCTAGGAAAACCCTAGCCGCCACATGCTCAGCGATCAATCACCTATAGGTCACTGGTCAACCGCTAGTGATCAACCGACCCCAATAATGGGTCGGTCTGTACGCCCGGGCGATTAATTATAAACGTTAGTTAATTATATTGAATTATTTTCGTTTTGAATTTGTTTTTCATTTGTAACTTTTTCGTTTTAGCTTCGATCGTGAAACTCCAAATATGAAAGTTGCTCGGAATTTCGCCACGAATCAATGGTGCAAGTTTCGTGGTCAAATTCCGTCATTTGCACAAATTCCATTTTTGACAACTAACTTTAATAATTAACTAACATAAAATTTGCGAGGTGTTACAATAATGTACGCTATGGAGCTAATTGTCGAAGCATACGGTATCCTCTTCATATGATCTTTCTGCTCACCAGTTTGAGGAGCATCCTTCTTAAAACGGATGATTCCAGATCACGTCAAAACATTTCCGGGCTTAGAATTCTCTATACCAAACCTTTTCGATATATTATCTCTATACAGGGACTAAGAAAATCTCGGCAGCCTCTTAGATCTATCTCTATAGATCTTTATACCTAATATATAGGCTGCTTCTCCCAAATCCATCATAGAGAAATTCCTTAAAAGCCAAGCTTTCATTGATTGCGACGATGAAACGTCATTGTCGATCGATAGTGGATCATCAACGTATAAAACTAAGAACATAATAGCACTTCCTTGTTTCTTTTGGTATACGCACGCTTCCTCCGTATTCTGATAAAAACCAAACTATTTGATTACTTTGTCTAATGCTTATTCCAACTCCTTAAAGCTTGTTTGTTTTCATAAACAAATTGCAATCCTTGCCATCGCTCTTACTGACCTCGAAACCTTCCGTCTACGACATATATAGTCTCTTCTAAATCACCATTTGGAAATGTCATCTTTATGTCCATTTGCTATATTTCATAGTTGTAGAATTCAGAAATAGCTAGCATTATTAGAGTGGACTTAAGCATTGCTACAAGCAAAAGAAGTTTTGTCATAATCAACACCTTCAATTTGATGAAATCCTTTCGCAACTAACCTTGCTTTGTAAGTCTCCACTTGTCCACTTGCATTCGACTTTTTCTTAAAAATCCATTTATAGCTGATGCCCGTGTGTTCTGTCTATCAAATCAAAAAACCTAATTTGTCTATGTAATATAGCCAAAGTACGATTGACCAATCGACATGATATATTTTCTCACATTCCGAGCGAAGGCCATAATTCATAGGAACATCTTATAGTCTTAGACAGAGGAGATAGAGTGAAAGATTTGACAAGTGTGTAATCCTATTGTAGTCGATGGGTTTTATCCCTTTAGGTTTTTCAACCAAAGTCCACACTTTGCTTTCATACATGAAATTCGGATTTCATAACTTATGCCCAAACTGTAGAGTCTTTACTCTCTAGTGCTTGGAACAAGAGAGGAGTGACGTCTTTTGAGACACAATCATTCTTTTCGCTATCCACAAGAAAACCAATCTCGCTGGTATGCAAGAATTCCTACTAGGCTTTTTAATAAGTTGCATATTTTTGTATATGGGTGAATTTGGTTCTTCCATAGGTTCAGCCTTCGTGTTAGGTTCTCGGATCTCATCCAGTTCAATAACTTCACTATTGATCTCTTTTGATGGAAATTCCTTTTATAAAAACATAACGTATGTGGAAACAATTACTTTTTATTCCTCAATGTTGTATAAAATATATCCCCTAGAATTCTTGGATATCCTACAAAATTACACAAGGCTGATCTTGCCTCAAATTTGTTAGGGTCGACGTTCTTAACTTAGGCTAGACAACGACACACCTTCAAATAATCGAGGTGGGATTTCTTCCCATGCCACATCTCATATGGCATCTTAAGTGTAGATTTTGTAGGTATCAGATTCAACATATGCGTTGTGGTTTCTAATGCATATCCCCAATAGGGCAGAGGTAACTCAGCTTTACTCCTCATGGAACGAACATATCTAATAGGGTTTGGTTCCTTCGCTCTGAAACACCATTGTGTTAGGGAATATACAATGGAGTAACATGAGAGTAACTTGAGAGATAATCCTACTATCTTTTAAGTACTATTGGAGTTTTTATCCAGCATACTCTTCTCCTCGATCGAATCGAAGCATTTTGATCTTATGGTTCGTTTGATTTTCGACCTCGATTTTATTTTCAATAAATTTATCACGGACATTTGATTTGTTCTTCATAAGAAACACATATCCTAGTCTTGAGAAATCGTCCGTAAAGGTTACAAAGTAAAAGAATTATCTTTGGTAACTATATGCATTGGGCCACATACATTAGTATGTACGAGAACCAAGAGTTCGTTAACTCTTTCATTGCTCCCACTAAAGGGTTGCTTGACACGACTCACATGTATTAAATGATTCATAATCGAATGATGGTAGAATCCCTTTGAGTTTCAGCTTTCGTAGTCGTTTCTCACTTATATGACCTAGTCTACAATTCTGAAGATAGTTATTATTTACGTCAATATTAAAAGAGTTATTCACAACAGACATAATTAGTATTAATCACATAAGTGCTACAATCTAAAATACCATCTCAGGCTTTATTACCGTTCAACATAATGTTCATAACATTATTAATGTAGTGAAAAATATATCCAGTCTCAAACAATCTAAACACAGAAATAATATCACAAATAAAGTCTTTTACATAATAGCAATTATTTAATATATTTTAAAACTAACTCATTTGGAAAAGATAAATGATAATCTCCAACTGTAGTTGCATCTATTAGAGATCCATCAGCAACTTGAAATCTCAATTCTTCCTTTGCCACATGACGTTTGGTCCTAAGTCCCTGTGATGAGTTACAGATGAGAGTTTCAGATCCAGTATCTAAAACCCAAGGTAATTTATTGATTGCAAAATAATTTTGAATCATAAATATACATGTAGGAGTAGCAAAACTACTCTATTCCTTCTCTTTGACAATCTTAAAGTACCCCAGATAGTTTCGTTTCCAATGACCCTTCTTGTGACAGTGATGATGTTCACCATTATCAGCTGGAGCAGTCTTCTTATTCTTTTAATTAACTCTTTTCTGCATCTTTGAACCATTCAAATATGATGCCTTCCCTTAATTGCGAGCACCACATTTTAATCCTTGGATGTAAACTCGCTGACCTCGACATATTGAGCAGCTCCAAGAGTCTTATATTCAATTGGTTCATATTATAGTTTAATATGAATGGCTCAAATTGAGGAGTAAAAGAACCTAGGATCAGACCTACTTGAAGCTTGTTGCCTATCGTAATGTCCAATTGAGAAAGTCGATCAATATAGCCTTTCATTATTAGGATGTAAGCGTCCACTTTCATGCCTTTCGCCATCTTCGTATTAAACAGTTTCTTTGTAAGTTCGTACCTCGCGAAACGAGACTGTTCCCTATATGAGAAGATATAATGGACGTTTATGTTTTTGTGTAGTCTCTACAACTGTTTGTCTAACATAGACAACACGTAAACTTGGACGATCTCTAGGTCTGCGATCCATTTGTTATAGGCTATGATAAGTTTAGGGTCTGCATCATCGGTGGGTTTTCCCTTGAAGGTTCAGTTACCGATGACCGTAGATGTTCGCATGTTAGTGCTATTTATATTTCCTTTAACCAATCTATGTAGTTAGGTCCGGTGAATTTGTCGTTCTTTGAAAACAACTTAGATGTAGACATTTCTATAAATTTTAACTTAGTATACTAGGACATTATTCATATTATATGGTCTTAGAATATTAGTAAGTTAAACATTATGTTTCATTTTACTAATAAGCTCCCACAAGTCTTTTATATTTCTCAAAACTATAAGATGAAACATAGAAGTCTTTCAACTTCACCAATGGATGTTAAGAGTCATATGCCTTGGGATTCTGACGTTAAGGGGAGCTCAATAAGTCATAGTCCTGCATATGATTTGATAACTCCTTATCAGTTAAATCATATACAACTCCTAACCTTGTGGTCTTTGTCCAATCTCATATTTACCTTAAGGAAAGCCAACACATAAAGAGTGAATATTCTTTCGTACCTACTATTTTGCGATGGCCTAAGTATAATGCATATACCTTGATAAAGCTCAACAAATATTTGCGGTTATCTTAACTTGTCTATTCTATATATTAATAGTACTGCACATAACATTCCTAGCTTAAGGAAAGCTCAACAACTAAGGAGTATGCAAGTAATCTATTAATATACAAATGGCAGAGGAAAACTTTATATTAAAGATTCGTAATCTTTTATATATTTAACTTAGTGATATCGACTTGTGAAATAATGTATCTCTTATGAAATACCCTCATGATTCAAGTTTCAGACACATTTGAAATCATGGCATACGTATTATACATATGTATTTATTCCTTAAATCTAATTATAATTTCTTGGTGTTCCACCATTTATTTATACATTTATATTATATAAGTTTTAAGTATTGTATAACTTTTATATTTTAATTAACTTATATAATAGTGTTATGTATAATCTTATATTAATTATATTAAATCTTATTTAATTGATTTAATTAATTAATTAACATTTTAATTAATTTAAATTTATTCAACTAAACATTTTAAAGTTGAATATGCATACCATAACATTTATAGTTATATACATATATCTTAATATATATATATATGTGTGTTTTTTCTTATTTACTAATTAACATGTAATTAAATTATTTATTTAAACAATTTTAAGCAATTATGTTATATTTCGAAAATTATATACTTACATAACTTAAACAATTTAAGGTAATGTAACATATATCATTATATGTTGTATAATTTAATTAATTAGTTATTTACCTAATTTACTAATCTAACTAATATTAATAATTTTTGAAATTTTAATTTATAAATTTTCAAAACAATTTGAAAATCATTTTATAAATTTATAAAATTTTCCTGTTTTAAAATTAATCTTCTAAATTTTATTTTAATTTCAAAATATGTTTTGAAAATTTGCCCAAGACCCAAATTCAAATTGGCCTTTCTATTAGCGGTAACCTGTTGGGCTCACTTTACCCTTTAGGCCAACCGGTAGCTAGGTAGGGTAGGGTACTTGATTACCCAAACCCAGCCCAGACACTACTTTTCTAGACACATTAATAAATGTGTAAGATTAATTAGTTGGTCCTCATACTGCTAATTTTGACCGCACAGGATATTGGCCTCCGATATCATTGTTTGAACTAGTCTAACACACAATGGGTTAAATGGGCGACTTTAAATAAAATTCCATTTGAAATCTTAATGAGCTTATGAAGTCTAAATTAATTTAGATCTAATCTAAATGAATTTTAAATAAAATCATTATTTTATTTAATTGATTAATAAAAGTGTTTTATTTGATTATATATATGATATATAATGTGCATATGGGTATTATATACATATGTACGTGTACGTGCACATGCAACATACACACTGTTCATGGCTTAGCATTGCCTGTATCTAAGTGTTGGGCTTTGTACTCATATACATATTTGTTGTTAATATAATAATATTAATAATATGATGTTTCCTGGAGATTTGACCAGGCAACTAGTGCTCGGCATCAGGTAGCACTCGGCATCTCATGGTACTCGGCATCAGATAGTACTCGGCATCCAGTAGAACTCGGCAACAGGAGTACTCGGCATCCAATAGTACTTGGCATCCAGTGGAACTCGGCAACAGGAGTACTCGGCATCCAATAGCACTCGGCGTCCAGAAGCACTCGGCATCTAGGAGTACTCGGCGTAGTACTCGGCATCTAGTAGGCGTTCGGCGTCCAGAAGCACTCGGCATCTAGGAGTACTCGGCGTAGTACTCGGCATCCAAGAGTACTCGGCATTAGAAGGCGTTCGGTACTCGGCATCCAAGAGTACTCGGCATTAGAAGGCGTTCGGCGTATATGATTACTCGACATGGCAGTATCGTTCGGCCAAAGGGATCGTTCGGCTAAAAAGCATCGTTCAACCAGAAGGCACGTTAGGCCAAGGAGGATCGTTCGGCCAAAGGTATCGTTCGACCAGAATGCATCATTCGGCCAGAGAGCATTGTTCGGTCAAGCGCTTCGGACAGAGGCACGTTCGGCTTCGACTGACAACTATTCTGCACTTCCCACACATCAAACATACCGTTCGGCATAGGAAGGGTGGTTCGGCATCATTGTGTTCGGCCTACCTGGTTCGGCATGCAGCGACCACTATACTTGGGCTAGAGTGTTCGGCTACCGAGCCCATCTGGGAAGTCCAGCCCATCTTTGTCTATAAATAGAGGGGCAGGGTCACAGTGAAAATGACCTTTTTTGGGGAGAACACTGGGGAGACTCTGCCATTTTTCAGACTCATCTTCTTTACTTAACAACTTCATTCAAGCATTTGATCTACGAATTGTATTTGTAATCAATCATTAAGAAGATCAATAAAGTTTAACCTCAAAGTGGACGTAGGCAATTACGCTGAACCACTATAAATTTGGTGTTCTTACTTTCTGCATTTAGATTAGCATTGTCTTCTCTGTTTAATTTACCTTCATCACTTATTTCTCTACATAATCTTTCTCTACGAGGTTAGTGACCAATTTTGGTGCTAACACTTTGGTGCTTTCATTGAGAATTGAATTCTCAAACCTCAAGGATCTGCTTTGAAGCTACTGGATTGAACAAATCCCCCAAAGAAGATCCGACTCATTGATAGGACATCCGTTGATTCTACTCAGAGTTCCAACCAATAACTCTACAATGGCGAGACCACGTACCAGGTCAGCTTCTCATAATGCGGATGCCAATGAAACTGCTAGCGTACAGCAAGCAGGACCTAGCAATCAACCAGCGATACCGGGTGTAGGAATTGCCACCCAGGACTAAACTCCAATTGTCACCAGAATAGAGTTCAACGACTTGATGAGAGAACTCAGGGAAAGCAGGAGACAACTGGGAGAGCAGATGCAAGCTAACGCCAACCTGATGGCACAACTCACTCAACAGCAGCAACAGAATGCTGGAGGCAATCCCGCTCCCTATTCCTCATCCGACAGCTCAACTTCTTCTGATGAACCTCCCAGGCGCAGACGCCGTAAGACTGAAGCTGCGCGGACGGGTGCTGCTGTTCAAACAGCTGGAAACCGTGACCAAGTCGGAGCTGGAAACTTAGGAACTGGAGTACTGATGGAGGCTGGAGGCCCAGACCATCAAAACGCTAATGATGTCGAACCTCAAGACGCACGATTGGCAGATCGCTAGGAGAGGAGGCATCAACATGGACAGTCACGTAGAACGGACTCTAACCTTCCACCTTCCATACAGACACCAGACCTGACAGCCATGGTCAAGCAATTGATGAAAGAAAATCAGGGCTTGTCGAATGACGATTGGGGAGTATCAAGGAGTCACACTCCGTTCACAGATGTTGTGTTACAGGCGGCGTACCCTAAAAAGTTTAGTATGCCAACTATCCTTGCGTACGAGGGAAAGACTAACCCCAGACAGCATGTCATGAGGTACGAATGGATGATGGATTCAGCTAGAGCAAATGATGCCACCAAGTGTAGATGCTTTCCAATTACTCTATCTGGGATCGCTACTATGTGGTTTACCCGACTTCCTCCGCGGTCTGTATCCAATTTCGAGGAGTTAGCAAAGAAGTTTATTGAGCAGTTCAGGATACACACTACTCGTCCAAAGGACGTAATGTCTCTGTCAAGTGTAATCCAAAGTCCCGGGGAGTCATTGAAGGAATATTTACAAAGGTTCCATGTTGCGGCAACTGAAGTCAGTAATCCCAACGATCATGCAATCCTAATGGCTGTGATGAGAGGTGTGGATCCGGATTCTGAGTTTGGAGACTGGTTGGCAGGAAAACCTCCGACTACGCTAGAGCATTTCTACTCAAAGGCACACCAGTTCATAAGGAGAGAGGAAGCTAGGTGGGTAAGACGAGATAAGACACCAGGACCTGTCCAAGAGTCCATGAAAAGCAACATTGCTGTGAAACAGTCCGGGGACAACTCGGAAAAGGTCCAAGTCAATGTCCAGAATAAGTCCGGGCAGCCTAAGGAGTCCGGAGGAAGAAATCAAGGGAAGAAGAGAGAAGCGGGGAAGTGGAAATCGAGAATTCCAAGCTACAACGAGTATACCCCGCTGAATGCGTCTCTCGAGAACATTTACCTATCTACCTGCAATACTTTTCAGTACAGAAAGCCACGTCCAAAAGAATCAACCGAGGAGCAGAAGCGAACCGGAAAATATTGTCGCTTCCATGAGACTGATGGGCATAATACGGAAGAGTGCAGACACCTGCACGATGCTATCGAGAAGTTGATCAGGCAAAAGAAGTTGCAAGAATTTGTGAAGGATCCACAAGAAGGAGGACATGGAACGACCAACCCAGGTCGCGCACCAGCTCCGCGTCATCCCGAGGAGCCTGCCCGAACTGTGGGTAAACTAGTCATAAATACAATTATCGGCGAACCTCACCCCGCGGATAAAAATTGGCAAGAGATGGAGCGGTATGCAAGTTCCCTGAAGCATGCAGATTTCGAGTGCTGTTCGAACGTGGAGGATGGGACCCCTGCTAAGCAGCAGCGCATAATGACAGACGATATCGTGTTCAGAAACAGAGATGCTGATCAAATAGAGGCTCCAACCATCGACCCGATGGTCATATCTGCGACGATCGGACCGGCATATGTGAAAAGAATTCTGATTGATTGCAAAAGTTCTGTCAACATCATCTTCAAGAAGGCTTATGACCAAATGAAAATGGAAACAAAGGACTTGAAACCGTCCAAGGCTCGTATACACGACTTTAACGGCGCAGTGACCGATGCAGTGGGGTATGTTGAATTACCAGTTGAACTGGGACAAGGCGAGCGTCGAAGGGTGCGAATCCTACCCTTCGTAATTTTGGATGTGGATTCTCCGTATAATGTTTTCTTGGGCCGACCGGCCTTGGCTGAGTTTAGGGCAGCGTTAGCCCCGTGGTGCTTAACTTTGAAGTTCCCGACTGACAAAGGAGTAGGTATTGTTCATGGCGACCAAGCAACTGGTCGTTCCTGTTATGTGACTGAGCTCTGAGAGGCCCATCGGAGGGAGAAAGGAAAGGTTGCGGACAATCCCGTCCGCATCCTTAATACGGATAATTGACAAGTAGTGCCCGAGCCCTGGCTCGGGCATAATTCTCGGATCTTCAGAGACATAGATCCGAGAGACGATGATGAGAAACCCAGGGAAGAAAAGGCAGCACCGGCTGAATTAACGGTTGACATTTCAGTCAGCCGAGACGACCCTTCGCGAATACTGAAGATCGGATCACAGCTTGGCCCCACGATGACTGAAGACCTTAGTGACTTCCTTCGGGCGAATCTTGATGTTTTCGCCTGGACGCATTCTGATATGTGTGGGATTTCTCTCGCCATCACGAGTCATATGTTGAACATAGACCTGAAATACGTCCCGGTTAAACAAAAAAGGAGAGGAATGGACCCGGAGAGGTCTGCTGCTCTCAGAGAGGAGGTGGACAAACTCAAAGCCAATGGGTTCATTCGCGACGCCCTCTACCCTGAATGGGTATCCAACCCCGTGCTGGTAAAAAAGGCGAATGGGAAATGGAGAACTTGCATAGATTATTCTGACCTGAACAAAGCATGCCCCAAGGACAGTTTCCCGTTGCCTAGGATCGATCAGTTGGTCGACTCCACCGCAGGACATGAGCTGTTATCATTCATGGATGCCTACTCAGGATACAACCAAATCCCGATGCATATTCCGGACCAAGAACACACCAGCTTCGTTACAAATGTTGGGCTATATTGCTATGTAGTAATGCCCTTCGGATTAAAGAACGCAGGGGCGACTTATCAGCGTTTGGTTAATCGAATGTTCAAGGACCAGCTTGGTAGGACGATGGAAGTCTATGTGGATGACATGCTCGTGAAGTCACGATAGTCAAACGACCACATTCGAGACTTGGCTGAAATGTTCGACATACTCAGGTTCTACGGGATGAAGATCAACCCTCTGAAGTGTTCCTTTGGTGTTGCGTCGGGGAAGTTTTTGGGATTCATCGTCAATGCTAGGGGAATTGAAGCTAACCTAGGAAAGATCCAAGCTATTCGAGATGTGCAAGTGCCCAGGACTATAAAGCAGGTACAGAGCTTGAATGGGAAAGTAGCTGCGCTAAGTTGATTCATATCCAGGGCAACTGACAAGTGCATCCCATTCTTTGATATAATAAAGAAAGGGAAGAGGAATTTCGAATGGACGTCTAGTTGTGAGGAAGCATTCCGAGATCTGGTGAGGCATCTGGAGAGTCCACCAGTGCTGTCAAAACCAGTAGACCACGAGATGCTTACGTATACTTGGCTGTATCCCCGCATGCGATAAGTACGACTTTAGTTCGCGAGGAGGACCGAATCTAGAAGCCGGTGTATTATGTTAGCAAGCGTTTAACATAGGCTGAAAGAAATTACCCTAAAATCGAGAAATTGGCGTATTGCTTGGTGATTGCATCACGTAAGCTGCGCCCATACTTTCAAGCACACTCAATCAGTGTTTATACCGATCAACCCCTGCGGCAGGTACTCTAACGACCAGAAACTTTTGGAAGATTGCTAAAATGGAACATCGAGTTGAGCCAATTCGATATCGCCTACTTACCACGAAGAGCCATACAAGGGCAAGCATTAGCAGATTTCATCGCTGAGTTTACCATACCCGTCGAACCAGATAATCACGACGTCATTCCCCCCGTTCGGTGGAAATTATACACTGATGGGGCATCAAACGACCGTTGCTCCGGTGCGGGAGTAGTTCTTATAACTCCGGAAAACCCATCAATCTGTTATGCTTTGAAGCTCGATTTCCCAACTACAAATAACGAAGCAGAATATGAAGCACTGATTGCTGGCTTGAAGCTCATCGGAGAACTCGGGATCAAATCAGTTGAAATCTTTTGTGACTCACAGTTAGTGGTTTACCAAGTGCGGGGAGATTACCAAGCAAAGGGACAAAAGCTTGCTCCGTACCTTGTTCGGGTCCAAGAACTACTCTCGAATCTTGAGCGTTATGACATTTCGCATGTCCCGCGCGAACAGAACAAAGAAGCCGACTTGTTGGCTAAGTTTGCAAGTACCGGCGATGCGCAGCAAATGGGATTGTATCCCGTTGAAGCCTTGCATGCCTCGAGCATAGACGAGATGAAAGTCGATCGTGTGTTGGAAACGGAAATCGAGAAGGAATCGTGGATAACCCTGCTCAAACTGTACCTAACGACCGGGACTTTACCAGAAAAAAGGAGCGAAAGACGGCAGGTCCTTCGAAAGGCCGCGCGATACGTGATGCAGGATGGATTAGTGTATCGGAAAGGATTCTCAGTCCCATTATTACGGTGCATCGCTCATGACGAGACAAAGCGGGTCTTGAAAGAGGTTCACGAAGGGGAATGTGGCGACCATACCGGGGGGCAAACGCTAGCAAAAAAGATCCTCCGCTATGGATACTATTGGCCGACCGTGAATCGGGACGCTGCAGACTACGCAAGGAAATGTGACAAGTGTCAAAGATATGCGAAAATCCCGAGGACTCCATCAACGGAACTCACACAAATGGTTAGTCCCTGGCCATTTGCAATCTGGGGAATCGACATAATCGGCTCTTTGCCTATATCCAAAGGTGGTGCGAAATACGCAATAGTTGCAGTCGACTATTTCACAAAATGGGCTGAGGCAGAACCCTTGGCCACAATCACCTCTAAGAAGGTCATTAACTTCGTTGTACGAAGCATTATATGCCGCTTTGGCCTTCCTCGCACCATCATTACGGACAACGGGACGCAATTTGAAAGCAGAGAGTTCAAAGAGTTCTGTTTAAAGTATGGCATCAAGAAGAAGTTCGCCGCCGTTGCACACCCGAAAGCTAACGGACAAGTCGAGGCCGTTAATAAAATAATCAATTCAATACTGAAGAAACGTCTGGAGAAAGTCGGAGGCAAGTGGGTAGATGAACTCCCGACAGCATTATGGGCTTATAGAACTACCCACAAGTCCGCGACCGGCCACACTCCATTCGCCTTGGCATACGGCTTTGAAGCCGTTATACCCGTGGAACTTGAAGTTCCATCTCACCGGGTGACATATTATGATCCCAAGACGAATCAGGACCTCTTGTTGGAATCACTGGATTGTATCGATGAAAAACGTGAAGAGGCCGAATTAAGGGCGGCGGCACATAGGCACCGAGTCAAGCGTTACTACGACAGCAGAGTCCGCCCAAGGATATTTGATGTGGGTGATCTCGTTTTGAAACGAGTTTTCCCAGTACCTTCGCGTATGAATCCCAGTTGGGAAGGTCCGTACGTCATTGAGCGGAAGCTTGGAGAGGGAACATTCAAGCTAGCGACCGTTGATGGCGTGACACTCCCCCGGGCGTGGAACAGCGAGCATTTGCGTCATTATTACATTTAGTATGTTTCTTTCCTATTTTAGGCACAGTTATTTCCTGTATGTTTTCATTCAGTCGCAACTTAGTTTCCTTTTAACTATGTAATCAAGCAGTTTAGTTGTTTTTCATTAATAAAGGCTTGAAGCCGTATTTTCCACGAATTACTAATGTTTCTATATCTCATAGTCGGGTGATGAATTACTAGAACTACATTATCCTGTACGATGCACGAACTCGTATCAACGGTTTCAAATCTCCGAATCCCCAGAGCGCAGATCGGAGTACTCTGAGTCCCCAGAGCGCGGACTAGAGTATAAACGATTTCAAATCTCTGAATCCCCAGAGCGCGGATCGGAGTACTCTAAGTCCCCAGAGCGCGGACTAGAGTATAAACGCTTTCAAATCTCCGAATCCCCAGAGCGCGGATTAGAGTACTCTAAGTCCCCAAAGCGCGGACTAGAGTATAAACGATTTCAAATCTCCGAATCCCCAGAGTGCGGATCGGAGTACTCTAAGTCCCCAGAGCGCGGACTAGAGTATAAACGATTTCAAATCTCTGAATCCCCAGAGAGCGGATCGGAGTACTCTAAGTCCCCAGAGCGCGGACTAGAGTATAAACGATTTCAAATCTCCGAATCCCCAGGGCGCGGATCGGAGTACTCTAAGTCCCCAGAGCGCGGACTAGAGTATAAACGATTTCGAATCTCCGAATCCCCAGAGTGCGGATCGGAGTACTCTAAGTCCCCAGAGCGCGGACTAGAGTATAAACGATTTCGAATCTCCGAATCCCTAGAGCGTGGATCGGAGTACTCTAAGTCCCCAGAGCGCGGACTAGAGTATAAACGATTTCAAATCTCCGAATCCCCAAAGCGCGGATCGGAGTACTCTAAGTCCCCAGAGCGCGAACTAGAGTATAAACGATTTCAAATCTCTGAACCCCCAGAGCGCGGATCGGAGTACTCTAAGTCCCTAGAGCGCGGATCAGAGTACTCTAAGTCCCCGGAGCGAGGACTAGAGTATAAACGTTACGAACCTCCGAATCCCTTGAACGCGGATCAACTTACTCTAAATCCCTGGAGCACGGATTTAGAAAAAAAAATTCCAAGTACTCAAGAAATGTGGGACAAGAAGTATGCCACATTTGGAAATGTTCGAACAACACGAGAATGGACTGGGAAATAATGCAACTTCTAAAAACTTGAGTTATGACCACGGTCAGTCAGCAAACCAAAGAAAAGTAAGAGAATTATTCAAGCGAAAAAGAAACTAAAACTTCGTTCAATAGTTCAAAATGGGGTTACACGGTTATCCCTCCAAAGCTTGGAGTCAAGGACCTATCTATACAAACTACAGAGACAAAAGATAAAAGTAATTACAAGACTTAAGCAAGGAACTCGTTGAACGAGTGTAGCGATTATTTCTTCGGTTTCTTCTTCTTGTCTTCTTTTTTTTTTCCGACGACTCCTCTCCCTCACGCTTTTTCTTGGATTTCTTGCTCACTAAAGAAGCGAAGTCAGGAGTAGGAGACGGAACATACAGTGGTTTAAACCTGCCCGGGAGAATGATTTTTAGAGGTCTGTTCCGCGGGTCAGTAAGTTCGAGTATTTCAGGTTCGACTTTGACCTCAACCTTTTTCTTCTCCTCTTCGGCGAGGCGTTCCTTCATGCTCATCTTTGAGGTATGCTCAGAGGCGCCAGTGATCTCGATTTCATCACTCCCTTCGACAGAAGACGAAGTGTCAAGCTTGTCATCATCTAGCGCCCCGATCACTTGAGCGTCAGGGCCAGGAGGTACTCCCGCGTGAGCAACATCGCTTGTTTTCTCTGCCTCCTCCTTGGCGCCATCGCTCCTCGGAGTTGGCTCGGGATCAGAGCAGCCTACATGAAAACATAAAGAATGAACATTAGAACGAATAACCAATGCTGGAAAATAGCAAGATCTTTCGACTTCTAGAAAAGAAGAGTTTCCTACCGGGTTCTGGTTGGCTATCGGTTGCGCGTGGGGTTTCACCCTCCAGAATAGGAGATAGCACGTGAACGCCAAGCCCGGGATCTTCAGGATCATAGCCGGCATGCTGCTCGAACGGGTCAAGTGTTGGCCGACCGGCCGGCTGAGCAGCGGGAGGAGCAGCAATATGAGGAGCCGAAGTCTCAGCCCCAGACGGGCCAGCTTCATCACTTTTCTCTTTTGGAAGGGGAGAGCCTTTGTTATAAAGCGCCAAAGCTGCGGATAAATCCGCTGGCTCATTCCCCCTAAGAAACTCCTTCACCAAGGCATCCTCATCGACCTCTTCAGAGCCCGACTCGATTTTCCTAATCTTCACTAAGGTTTCCCAGGCCTCAGCTAGGGATTCGAGATAGCCCTCGCCGAAGAATGTTAGGTCACGATGCATAAGGATGCGGGCTCCATACTCAGCAATCAACGGGTCAAACATGCATTAGACCTCTTCCCTGCCGGCTTCTGCTGCCGCCTCGAGGCGAGAGTCCATCTCCTCCGCAGCTTTTCTTTTGCCCTCCTCACGGGCTTCGTCCTTCATTTTTTCAACCCCAGCAAGTTCGTCATCGAGCTTCGTTTTCAGGAGCCGAGTAGCAACGATTTCATCACAATATCGTTGTGACTCTTCTTGAGCAGCTACTTTGTCCTCTTTCTCCTTGGAAAGTAATTCCTTCAACTCTTTGACTTGTATAGCGAGCGCGTCCCTTTCTTTTTAGATGGAATCTTTTTCTAGGGCAAGGGCACCGCTACGCTGGACTACTTCATCAAGTTCCTTCTTGTGAGCCACCTCTAAACGAGCGACTGCCTCAGTAGTATCTTTTGCGCTTTGCTCAGCGGCTTCCAGCTTCGACTTGTACGAAGCAAGCTCCTCGTCTTGGTGCTTGATGATGTTCTTATCACAGCCAGCCTCCAGTTTCAGACGATCAATCTCATATTGTCGCTCAACAGACACCTCCGAGATCTTTTCAACCAAGTGAACAAACGCGTCATGTTGAACATAGACGTCGTTGTTACAGGCAATGGCACTCTGCTTCACGTGCCCAGGAATATGATGGATATCTGGGAGGAATTTCAGACCATCAAAGCAAATTTTTGGAAATTTGGCCTTAAGATCGACCATCTTTTCTGCTACAGTTGGGTCAACCGCGGGAGTAGGGGGAGGAGGCCTTGGAAGTTCTGCTCTTTTTTGTTGCTCCCGAATTTGCCTCGTACTCGACGAACCGGAGTGTTGTTCTCGAGGAGCATCGGGTTGGGACCCCTTCTGCAAAGACTTTTCTCTATCCGGCTCAGTTGGAGGAAGAGGATCACGGGACTGTGAAGATTGGGAATATGCCTTCTTACGATGAGACGAATCGCGGGGACGGTTGTCTCTATCTTCATAATCATCTCTGTCCCTGCGTCTGCCCGAACCTGAATCCCGTCCGGAATGATGAAATATGGAAGAGCCGTGAAGGCGATCGAATCCGTGAAAGCGCCCTATGTCACCTACAAAGAATAGAGATAACAACGAGTTAAGAAAGATCCGAGAAACAAGAAAAAACTTGAAGTGTATGATGGAATGCGTATGTGCGTGTGTGTCCTAGTGTTCCCCCCGACGAACCAGTTCTTGTCTTTACTAATCGGAGTATTGTCTCCCTGGACTGGGAGTTGAACTCCCGCATTTCCTCTAGCGGGAGAAGAAAACTTGAGGGCTTCAGGATCGTCAAACCCGTAATTAAGTATATCGTCGGGGATAGAAAGATTCGACAAACCCCTTAGAGAACTCTCTAGGTGCTGTGAGGAAGCCTCTTTCTCTGGCGGGATAGGCATGTCTTTCGAAGTGCCGCCAACTTTCTCCTTCCGAATATTGTATTTTAACCTCTTCTTTCCCTTCGAAGGGGAGGATGACGTTTCAATGTCATGAACTTCGACCGCCGAATTCCAAGCGGGACCCACATTCTCGCCTTGGGTCTCAGGAGCTTCGTCCTCTTTGCGCTCACCTTCTTCGTGCGTATCGGGAGTGCGGCGTGATGACGATTCGGCCTGTTTTTTCCCTTTACCGGATGTTGGCTTAGGAATGGAGACGCCCTCCGGGAGGCTAATCCGACCTGGGGCTAACAAGCCGAACCTTGACAATGATTCATTCGAAATGATGGTTCGGATGTCGCGTTCCTCGGCAGGAAGAGCTCTAATGGCCTCAACGGCCTCAGAATATCCTCGGCCCTCCGGACGTGGGTTGATACCTGAAAAGACGAAACGAGGAGTTAGAAAAAGCACGACTCCAATTAAACGCGAATGATGACTCAGCGAAGAGACTTACTGCCTTCAACCCATCTCCTCGCAAAACCAGGAGGGCAACGCACGTAGAACCATTCCTGTTTGTACAGGGTGAATTTACTGCATGCTCCTGTCAAGATTTGGCATTTGTGGTACGGCTCGAGGAACATGAAGGAAGGGCTGTCTTTCTGTTTCTTGATCATATAGATGTATCTGATGTCGCCAGAGGTTGGAGGTCTAGAGAAGACGACCATAAAGAGTAGATAGGTCCCATATAGAAACGCGTGACCATTCGGATGCAGCTGCGACGGAGCAATGTCGATGTACTGCAACACGTCCTGGAGGAATAAATTAAACGGAGGCACGCTGCCCATCCAACACATGAACTTGTTGCAGGTGGTATATCCGACTGGGGGCAGGTGAGGACGATCGTGTCGCGAAGGGACTAACACATCGGCGAAAGGAATCCCGTGAATGGAGCATATCCGTCGAAGTGCGGCTTCATTGATCTTCGAAGCTTGTGAATCGATCGGGTTGTCTAAAAGAATTGTTGCCTCCAAGGCATCGGGTGCTAAGTTATGGGCAGAAGAAGTCGACGGATTTGAAGTATCAGCGGCTTCTTGCCTTGATGACGGCCCAGGCCTGTCAGATATGGTGGCGGAGCTAGACTTCATAGACATCCCCAATAAATAATGAATCTGGCTAAGCGCCTGAAAAAACTATACTTAAAAACGTTGGACGTTAGAATTAACAACACGAATATTCCCCCCACGTGATGTGAAAACTAGTGCAGGCAATCGTGTAAAAGCATTGAAAGTTTGAAAGTCGCAAAGCTGTTGATATAAAACTGAGCGTCAAAACATCGCCTTCGAAGACCATCATCGCTGACCGTCCCCAGAAGCCTGCCTTTTGGTTATTGCAATTCCAGATCCAGAAAACGTATGATAATCTAAGTTCAGATTTACGTTTACTGAAGCTAAGAAGTTAGCGATTCGGGTCGGCTTCACGTATGCTAGAATGCTTGAGCCCTGTTTCTTGTTTTGCTATACGGGAAGATATAGTTAATGAGTGTTCGACTAAGATTTTGGTTCGGCTAAAGTCATCGTTCGGCTAGAGTCATTGTTCGGCTAAAGTCCTGGCTCGGCTAAAGCATTGTCCGGCTAAGGTCGTTGTTCGGCTAAAGCATTGTCCGGCTAAAGTCATTGTTCGGCTAAGTCTTTGTTCGGCTAAGTCATTGTTCGACTAAGGCATTGTTCGGCTAAGTCATTGTTCGGCTAAGTCATTGTTCGGCTAAGTCATTGTTCAGCTAAGTCATTGTTCGGCTAAGTCACTGTTCGGCCAAGCCTGTGTTCGGCTAAATTTTGGTTCGGCTAAGTTGTTGTTCGGCATGTTTTAGCTTGAGTATGGTACAGTGTTTTGTGACTGTTCGGCTAAGATGACCATCGGCACGTTGTCCTTAACATTGGCCTCATCTTCTCCTCCATCCACACCGAACCACGAGGGCATATCATTCGGCAAGTCGTACCAGACCGTACCGCCCAATGCCCCCAGTCGTCTCCTACTTCCTCCATGTTTCTCCTTCCTCCAACCTGATCCGGCATGAAATACTTATGCCGAACCACGGTATGTCTACCAGCGACTTCCTACTCGACATCGATTTATCCCATAAATTAAAGGAGTTCAAGCGTGAAGGCTGCATTTAGGTGAGAGGATCAGTACCTAGTGGGAAAGATAAAGACTTGGGAGGAATCGGCTTGATTGTATGCTGGCTGGTAGCTTCGGCAGGAATAGGGCAGAGGTGTTAGAAGTGTGAAAAAGGAAAGAAGGGTATAGGTGCTGGCTTTTATAGGGAAAACGGGAGAAGTCGAAAGGGCCATATCCGGTGGAACCGGTCAAGGTCATATCGTTCGGCATCGGCGCATAATGGTGTCCGGCACTGAAGTATCGTTCGGCAAGGAAGCATCGTTCGGTTACAAATGTCTCATTCGGCATTTAGAACACGCTCGGCACACATCTAAACCGCTGGAGTTCACAAAAAGGCATCTCCATTCGAGGTTAGTCAAGGGTTTAAGACGAGACGAAAAGGTTACATGCTTCAAAGCGTACCACGTTCGGCCACGCGATACACTTTGGGGGCAAGTGTTTCCTGGAGATTTGACCAGGCAACTAGTGCTCGGCATCAGGTAGCACTCGGCATCTCATGGTACTCGGCATCAGATAGTACTCGGCATCCAGTGGAACTCGGCAACAGGAGTACTCGGCATCCAATAGTACTCGGCATCCAGTGGAACTCGGCAACAGGAGTACTCGGCATCCAATAGCACTCGGCATCCAGAAGCACTCGGCATCTAGGAGTACTCGACGTAGTACTCGGCATCTAGTAGGCATTCGGCGTCCAGAAGCACTCGGCATCTAGGAGTACTCGGCATTAGAAGGCGTTCGGTACTCGGCATCCAAGAGTACTCGGCATTAGAAGGCGTTCGGCGTATATGATTACTCGACATGGCAGTATCGTTCGGACAAAGGGATCGTTCGGCTAAAAAGCATCGTTCAGCCAGAAGGCACGTTAGGCCAAGGAGGATCGTTCGGCCAAAGGTATCGTTCGGCCAGAATGCATCGTTCGGCCAGAGAGCATTGTTCGATCAAGCGCTTCGGACAGAGGCACGTTCGGCTTCGACTGACAACTATTCTGCACTTCCCACACATCAAACATACCCTTCGGCATAGGAAGGGTGGTTCGACATCATTGTGTTCGGCCTACCTGGTTCGGCATGCAGCGACCACTATACTTGGGCTAGAGTGTTCGGCTACCGAGCCCATCTGGGAAGTCCAGCCCATCTTTGTCTATAAATAGAGGGGCAGGGTCACAGTGAAAAGGACCTTTTTTAGGGAGAACACTGGGGAGACTCTGCCATTTTTCAGACTCATCTTCTTTACTTAACAAATTCATTCAAGCATTTGATCTACGAATTGTATTTGTAATCAATCGTTAAGAAGAGCAATAAAGTTTAACCTCAAAGTGGACGTAGGCAATTACGCTGAACCACTATAAATTTGGTGTTCTTACTTTCTGCATTTAGATTATCATTGTCTTCTCTGTTTAATTTACCTTCATCACTTATTTCTCTACATAATCTTTCTCTACGAGGTTAGTGACCAATTTTGGTGCTAACATATGATACAAAACATATTTACCTTTACACACACATATACTATAAAAGTACTTATATTAATATATTCACATATTCATATGATATAATTCCTAACAATTTAAATATAAAACATGCTTAAAATTCAAAATTTAATTTCAAAATTTAAATTTTAAAAATAGATTTGGATTTGAAATGCCTTTAAAATTCGAATTCAAATTTTGAATTTACAAATAGGTTTTTAAATCATATATATATATAAACATAAAAAGATTAATTCGAAAGTGTGTGTATATATATATTTCAAATTACATGAAATTTAAAACATTTATATATTTAAATAATATTATACTATAAATATGTATACTTTTAAAATAAAATTATATTTTGAGCATCTACTTTCGACCATATATTATTTTGGCAAAATCAAATTTTATTATGTATTAGATCCATGTGGATTTAATTCCCATTTTTTTATAAAAATAATAAAATTCAAAATCCAAATGAAAAACTATTTTTTATTTCTATATAATATTAAGTTTACAATATATATATATATACATTAATAATTTATATTTAAAGTTTTATTTTCATAAATATTAAAAATAAATTTCAAATGAAATAAAATTATACAAAATTGTTTTTTATTTATATACTTTCAAAATTATATATATATATATATTATAAACATACATACACACACACATACTAGTTTAAAAATTCAAATTTTAATTTACAAGCCTTTTAAAATTAATTCTAGTTTTGATTTTTTAACATGGCCGAATATAGAATGGAAAATTACATACGTAAAAATATATTTTAACAATAATATTACATATATACAAATCGACAACAAATGCATATAAAAATTCATGATATAATTATCTAATAACATAATTGATTATATCAATGAAATTGACATAAATAAAGTATTACCTCGCTATAGCCCAACAATAACACTTTGAATGTTGAATAAGTGGAACTACTAGAATCGAATCCAGTCTCTTCTAGAAAGCGCTACTGATCGAAGTGATCTACACACCTTTAATTTCATTTGATCTTGTACTTGGTTTGAAAAATGAACTAGGAGGATGTTAAGTGCCTGCGGCCTATAGGGGTAGAGGAGGAGTAAAGAGATTTTTTAAACTCAAAATGAAAGGGGATAGTGGGTTAAGCAAGGAAGAGGAGAGAATGGAAAAAGAGGATCTAGATCTTTTCTTTTCTCCACTAATTCAAACATAAAATATCAAAAAAATATTGCTCCAATCACCCCTACTGTGGTCGACCATACCCTTGGCCTCATGGGCTTGCATGCTACTTCAAACCTTATCAGTAAAATTACATTTAAATCAAATTCAAATGTACATCGATATCGTATATCGATATGTGTCTATATAAATTTTATATACATAATATTTTAAATACTAATTAACATAAATCAAATAAAATTTTACAATTAATATTTCACAGATATTAATTAATTAATAACAAAGATAATACAATTAAATCGGATGGTATTCAAAGTATTCAACATTGCGCTTGCGTGACTTTTAGATGTAAATTCGGTCAGTGATTAATATCGAACAATTCGAATATTAATATTCACACGTTACTATAGCTAGTGGTGTGATAGTTTGGTTGAATTTATCGCTTACATTATTTCGGTAAAATCCAATTTTACTATTTTAAGCGATCCCGAGTAGTGACAACTATTTACACCAATTCTTTTTATCAAAATATATCACATTAAGACTTACAGAATTCGGTGTTGGGTCAAAATTCCAATATCGTCTGCACTCAACTTGTATAATCTTGGTTTAATATTAACAATTAACATTAATCAAACAGCTCTGACTAAAGACTTTGACTTTGAGTTGACTACAGTTGATCGTGATTTTAATCTCATATAACCAAGAAGACGAATTCTCTATTGAATAATGTTTCACTTCAAATGCTTCAACTCAGACCCAACTATAGTTGATCAATGGACATCGTGCCATGATTTAGCTATAATCAAAGTGGAGTGTCCACATTGAAGCTCAACGGTATTCTCAAGTCGAGGGAACTATGTAGTATTATCACTTCGATATTTTCTATTTGACCTTAGTTATATTAATCAACAGAAACCTATAGAGTGAGTCATAGAAAAGAGAGAGATGTTTTTTAAAGAAGTTTAGAATTCAAAATGGCGATAGTAATTAGAGTTCCTTTAGCCGCCTAATTCCTTTATCACTTCCATCGAAAATCTCCTCATCGCGACCAGTTTCTTCCCTCACATATCCCTATCTCCATCTTCACTTCATTTGAATTGAGTAACCCCATTAAAAGGGTTCTTCGAATCCCTTAGTAGGCCAAAGTGCTCACCTTCGATGAGTACCACGACAAAGAGATCTGGAAAAACCTTTAAACCCCCGTCACTAACTGATCCCGACGTCTACCCTCCTCTTGGAAAGGCACTTTCACACTCTTAGGCTTGGCGCAAACAGCAATCGGCTCCTCCTCTAGATCTGTACCCGACTTCTACTTATGGTCACATCACCTTTCAGAAATCTCTTCTTGATATTATTCCTCCACTTTCTACAATTGCTCCATGCCAATATTCCCCTCCTATACGTGTTCCAAATAGTGACATATCTGCAAATACTGCTCTAATTTTTAATAAGTCTGGAAATCCTATTAGGAAGACCACCAACTTTGGCCAGGATAGTTCCTTGAATAATACCGAAGCTTCTCTTAGGGATAATAATACCGAAGCTTCTCTTAGGGATAATGCTAACTTTGGCCAATTTAGTGCTTTGAATAATGATGATACTGGTGTTCTCAATGTTGATTGCACTAAATATCTTCGAGACTGGTTCTTTGTTCCAAGGTCTCCTGATCCCGCAAGCAAACCTATCTGGTCATCTCTTTTCACTAGTGGGGTGCGTAAAGTGGGCCGATATATTTCCAATTTTTTTAAAATATCAGTACTATTGATGATATTTTGTTCCACCGTAAGAAGTAGTTGATGCGATTGTGGCATTTTGGAATAGTGCTCTAGTTGGATTCTTCTTGGATGAGAGTCTTCCCTATGGTATTGGTAGGAAGCATCTTAGAGCTAAATGGAAATTAAAGGGTTTATTTAGTGTGAGAATTGATAATGATATGTATTTTTTAATTTCGTAAGTGTTGGTGAAATTTTTCGTCTCACAACACCTCAACTGGTCATTAAAGCAGTGATAGCATACTTCCACAACTTTGAATCAACAAATTTAAGTAATATTAAATTTTCCTTTAAATAGCAATTATGTTGTTGGGAGCTTATACAATTGTGTAGGTGCATTGTAATTGTTTGTTAAAATGTCAAATCAACTTCGTATTTGATTAGTGAATCAATTAGAGAAAAATATTAAGTAAAGCAAATAAATAACAATGCATGAAAATAAAAGACAAAGAAATTTTACATGGTTCGGATTTTGTCGAACCATCCATCCACGGGTTAAATCTTTGTTTATATGTTTCTCCTTGGTACAAGCTTTTTACGGAAGTGATAAAAAGATACAATTTCCTAAATCCCCCGCTTCCCCCCAAGAAAAAGATCCCATTCATATTTCAGTGTCTCCCCTATTTATAGTGTAGGAGATGTACGTGGATTACCGCAATCACTCTTGTTCGGCTATTTTAATTCCCATGCACATCGTTTATTTGGTGTGCATGGATCGCTGACATGTCTTTGGTGAGAAACCACAATTTGAGCGGTTAAATTTTGGGCATTGGCAGGAAGTTTGAAATTGAAGAGGGAATATTTGAAATTGAAGTGAAAACTTAAATTCAAATAGGCCATGCACCTCTAATCTGAAGGAGCGATCGGCCTATTTACTGTCCTAGGAGGATGTTCAGAGCTACTCTTTTGTTTAGGGGTACCGTTGACATATCTGGAGCTAAGCTGTGCTGTTTGATAAGCAACGTCTAAACACGGTACCGCGGTGATTGCTTAATACTTAGGTGAATTTGTCCCCAGCTGCCTTTGGCATTAGGATAAGCGAGTTGCTACCATAGCATGCCTATATCTTCGTTATTTACCTGTTAGTGTGGATCTACACTGGGGCATTTATTTGAGTAGCCATGCGTGCAGCTTTTGGAATGTTCTTGATTCCGCATGGTGTTATGATGTTAGCTTAATGCATGTATGAATGTGATCTGAGCTGCCCTTGATGTTGATATGCACGAGTTGCTTGATAAGGGCCGCTTGCAACTTTTTTGTTTCTAACAAATGAGTAAACTATGACGGAACGCCGTTTAGGTAACCCCGTCTGCAGCCATTGGAATGCTCTAGATTCCTCGTGGTACTGCTTATAGAGTTCTTAGTAAGCGCAGTGCAGATATGCACTTGAAAGTGTTAGCAGTGCATTAGTATTTTAGGAATAATAGTTTGGTTCATTGGGTCATTTGACGTGTGGAGTGTTCATTTAGGGCTTGCTTGGAATGGATCAAGGGCAGATTTTGGTGAAGGGTTGTACGCAATATTTGCACTAACTTAGACATATATGAACACTAACTTAAACTCTAAAACAAAATTCATACTTGATATACGATCTTCGAGTCCAGTCGCCTTCGTAATTTGTAGTCGTAGATTTGTCGAATATTTTATCATTCTTATGTCGTCTTGATCGTCTTGGCATGATTCAAAAACTGAGATCCAACATTCCCCCCCTTTTTGATTGATGACGACTCTTTATGATGTATTGAAATATGAGCAAAATCTTGACAAAAATCCTTATATAACTCCCCCTGAATCCGAGACGAAATTTTGTTAACCCTGCCAATTTTGTTAGTACAACACTTCTTCTCCCCCTTTGTCATCAACAAAAAGGAGATATGTATATATATAAAAATATGTAAGCAATATTCATAATATACACAACATATATCATCATAAGAGCATATACGAATAATGACATACATAACATGTAGCAACAATATGAAATATTAAGGTACAACATAGAACAAACTACATAGTTTTAAAGCATAAAAACATACCATTGTTCCAAAATACTTAAAAATAAAAATTAGTAAACCACTTACTTATCACCATTTCCATCGGAGCTTACCTCTCCTTCTTCATCATCTCCTTCGGTGTCTTCATCATCCCCAACAGAGTCTCTTCCTTTACCACCCGCTTCTTCTCCTTCTTCTTCTCCTTCTTGTCCTTCTTCGGATGTTGACCTAGTGAAATGAGGTTGTGGATGCTTCCCTGGATCTGTAGGCACATGGACAGATGTGGAGGAGGATGGACCACAAGATAGCACTTCCCAAATATTATTCAAAAAACCTTTGATGTGATTTAGCTTTGAGTTTACTTTGGTAATGGTTGTCTCAACACGAGATAGTCGCCTATCTAAAATCTTTTGGTTTCTAGAAACAATTGTTAAAGCTTGTCGTGGTTGAGCATCCGGTCCAATCTCTTCAATTTCATGGAATTCTCATGGAAGTTGTGGTTGGGAAGAGGATCTGACTTCGGTTTGTGGAGATTGTTGTCTAGAAGAAGGTTGGGGTTGTCTTGCCGCTTAGTTTTCTAGCCAATGTTCAAAGGTTATAACAATGTGACTTTGGTATCGCTTTAGAAGTCCCATGAGGCTTAGGGTTTTGGTATTAAGAGAACCAACCACAAAATAGTCCGAATCGGGGAGATTAATTTCGAAATGACTAATAATTCTCATTATATAAGCGCCGTAGTGTATGGTTTTCATACGGCCTTAGTTAAAAGTCAGAAATTCGTCGAGAATTACCTTTGCCCAATTAACGGAACATTGTCCCCAAATAGCATATAGCGATTGAAAATCGTGCCTATAAACCTTCTCGTAGCTGCCGGTACGAGGATTGATGGGGTGAGTAAGAGCTCGATGCATGACTCTAGCCTTTGGTCGAAGCTCTATTGCCTTGAGTTCTATTAAGTCATCGAAGAGAAAGAGATGGCTAGTTCTATCTCGGTTATCCATGTTAACTTCAATCTCGGTTAAATCTTCTCCTTCGAAAGGGCATTCGAGAATCCTTCCTAGTCGAGCAATGGGTAAGAATATCTTCACTCCGCATACGAGAGTCCATATACAATCGTCGGGGTTTTGAATATTGTGGCGATCCAAGTTGAGGTTCGCATAGAAAAGCTTGATAAGGAGATGATTTATATTCAAGTTGTTGACATTGTAATCGAGTAAGGATTCCAAACCACTTCTTCTAGCAAGGTCTTGGATTGCATAGGAGGCAAAATCGAGATATTTGACAAAAGAACCTTCAAAGATTCTTGAGTTTTTCATCTTATTGACTCTTTGTACCGCCTTTTCGTTGTGAAGCCATCCTCTAATTTGTGATTAAGAGTGTCCAGCAGAGGAGGAGGAGGGTCTTGCTCTTTTGGGTGGCATTTTGGTTTAGGGTTTGGAGAAGAAAATTTTTAAATTGATGTAGGGTTTTGGGGTTTTTGGTGATGGAGATATAAAGAGAGTGAAAGAGTAAACAAAATAATGAAGGATTGTATGATTTTATGAAGGTTATATTGGAAATTGAAGTGACTATTTGCACTAAATACCCGGTTTCCAGAATTAGTCGACTGGATATTCAACTTCAGTCGACTAAATGATGATCTGAGACCCGTTATACTGTTGGGAAGCAGGTTTAGTCGACTTATCCTTATGATTCAGTCGACTGAATCTTTCCCGAGAATAAATAGTTCATTTTTGGGGAATTCATTCGATTGAATTATTAAGTTAGTCGACTAAATTCAAGGGAAATTATATTATTTTAAACAACATTCATTCAATTGTTTGGGATTATCCAGTCGACTGAATTTCCTGAGAAAACAGACCATCAATCTTATTAGTCAAAGAAAATATACAATCATATTAAAAAATTAAAGTAGAGACAAACAATAGAAGGAAATCTATTTGGAGGATCCAAAAGACATGGGAGTTACACATTCCTCCGGCTCAATTTTGGTAATTTCTTGTGCCGGTTGAACAGTAGAGCGATCCCATGAATTCGGAGAATAAAGTGGTCACTGGGGAGATGAATTATGCACATAATTGTTGACGGAGGAGAACCACAAAATTTTAGAGTAAATTTCTCGAGTAGACTAAGTCTCCTGCCATGATTCTTTTGTTCATAAAACATTTCTCTTTGCATGCTTAATGATTCTCTTTGATAATGGTGTATATCATGTATTTTTTTAGCAACAGATGAAGAACCAGAGCCAAGATTCCTTCGCACTCGCTTAGATTCAGGTGTATATCCGGTATGATAGTTAGGATGGACTATAGGAACAGGCTCATAAATTGGAGTAGGAGTTGGTAGGTTAATAGAACCAGAACTTGGAGAGGAATAGTCTATGGAGGAATACTCTGAATTTTCTTGTGAAGCCATGATGATAAAAAGCATGTGTAATTACTTATAAAATGATATGAAAAGTATAGCAAATAAAGGTTTATATAAGACATAAATTTTCAGAAATAGCAATCAAACTAATGGTAAAATTGATTATGACCAGAAAAAAGATGATTGGTTAGAAAGTTAAGCTAATGTATGGTTTAAAATTTGAACTCTGAAAATAATAAAAAATATAAAGAGAGGTGAAGTATAGCTTCAGATTTGAAAAAAAAACCATACAGCAAAAAGGAAATGCATGTGATTTCTAGCCGTGAGACCAGAGATCGAGTGTTGTTGAATAATTATTTTTTAAAAAAAATCTTAAAAATTAAAGAAATTACCTATAAATCTTTTAATGATAAAATTCTTAGTTCTTTTCTTTTTTATAAAAATATTTTCATTTAATGGTTTTGTAAATATATCAACCAGCTGGTTTTCAGAAGACACAAATTATAATCTGACTATATCCTTTTCAATATTATCACGAAGAAAATGATGATGGATGTCAATATGTTTTGCTCGTGAATGATTTACAGGATTTTTAGATAAGTTTATAGCACTTGTGTTATGACAAAAATATTTGATTTAGATAAATTTATTCCAAAATCTTAAAGCGTTTGTTACATGTAGATGACTTGAGCGCATGCCAAAGCAGCAGAAATGTATTCTGCCTCACATGTCGATAGTGAAACACAATTTTGTTTTTTGCTAAACCAGGATACTAAGGATTGTCCGATAAAGTGACAAGTTCCGCTCGTACTTTTTCTATATGTCCGACATCCTCCAAAATCAGCATCACCGTATGATACTAACTCGAAAGGACATTCTTTCGGATAAAAAAGTCCGAAATCTTTGGTTTTGCTTAGATAACGTAATATTCATTTCACCGCTCGCATACGTGATTCTTTAGGATTTGCTTGAAATCGAGCACATAAACAAACACTCATCATTATGTCAGGTCTACTAGCTGTTAGATAAAGTAACGATGCAATTGTACTTCGATGTAATTTTTGGTCAACACTTTTGCCATCTTCATCTCGATTGAGATGTATTGTTGTACTCATTGGAGTTGGTTTGGCAGAAGTATTTTCCATACCAAAGCGTTTAATTAGATTATTACAATATTTTTCTTGATTAATAAAAATTCCATTATTTAATTATTTAATCTGTAATCCAAGAAAATATGATAATTCTCCCATATGTGACTTTTCAAATTCTTTGGTCATTATGATAGAAAATTCCTGACATAACTTATCATTTGTAGAACCAAAAACAATATCTTTAACATAAATTTGAATAATTAAAATATCCTTTTTAGTACGTTTAATAAAAAGAGTTTGATCAACCTTTCCAATTTCAAAACCTGAGTCTATAAGATAGCTTTTAAGACGTTCATACCAAGCACGAGGTGCTTGTTTTAGACCGTATAAAGCTTTCTTGAGTTTATAGACATGGTTTGGAAATTTTTCATGTAAAAATAAAGGAGGTTGTTCAACATAAACATTTTCTTTTATATATCCATTTAAAAAAAGCACTTTTAACATCCATTTGATAGAGTTTAAAATTATGAAAACATGCAAAGGCCAGTAAGATACATATTGCTTCTAGTCGTGCGACTGGAGCAAACGTTTCTTTATAGTCAATTCCTTCTTCTTGATTATATCCTTGTGCAACTAGCCTAGCTTTATTCCTAATAATATTTCCTTGTTCATCAGCTTTATTTTTGAAGATCCACTTAGTACTGATGCCTGTTTGATCACTTGGTCTAGGAACTAAGTCCCAAACTTCGTTTCATTCGAATTCGTTGCTCTTCTTGCATAGCTATAATCCAATAGTTATCAATAGAGGCTTCTTTAGCATTTTTAGGTTCAATGTTAGAAAGGAATGCTATATGGCCCATTTGATTAAGTTGATTTCTAGTTCTGACATGTGAATTAATTTCTCCAATGATATTTTCTACTGGGTGATCTCGTAAAATCCTAGGAGAAGATCTTAATTCATTTTCATTATGAACAATGTTTTCATCTTCTTCAAAATTATGAATAATGTTTTCATCTTCTTCAAAATTATTTCGAGTAACCGTATTTGTGATTGTCTTAGTCATTATCTAATCATCTTCAAGACTTTTATTAAAGATAAAATTTTGATCGAAGAAAACGTGAAGTGTTTCTTTGGTTGTTTTAGTTCTTTTATTAAAAATTCGTTAAGCCTTACTTCGTTCCTAATATCCTATGAAAATTCCTTCATCGGATTTTGGATCGAATTTTTCAAGCTGATCTTTTGTGTTTAAAATAAAGAATTTTGAACCAAAAACTTTGAAATATGAAATATTTAGTTTTCTTTCATGAAAAAGTTCATATGGAGTGTGTTTTGTTAATGGTCGGATGGAAACACGATTCAAAACATAACAAGCAGTTGCTACAGCTTCTACCCAAAAATGTTTTGGTAGAGCGCTTCCATTTAATAAAGTTCTTGCACATTCTTATAAGGTTCTATTTTTCCTTTATACAACTCCATTTTGTTGTGGTGTTCTAGGAAAAGAAAAATTATGGTAAATTCCCTTTTTATTACAAAAATGTTCAAAAGCTTCATTTTCGAATTCACCTCCACGATCACTTCTAATGTTTTTAATTTTTAAAATTTTGAGATTTTTAATTCTTTTAGCAAAGATTTTGAAATTTTCAAAAGTATCGCTTTTATTTTTCATAAAAATAGTCCAAGTATATCTTGAAAAGTCATCTACTATTACAAACACATATTTGCTATGATTTATGGATTGAACTTGAGTTAGACCAAAAAGATCCAAATGCAATAGTTCAGTGGTTGTAATGTAGAAATATTTTTCTTTGATTTAAAAGATGATTTTGATAATTTACCTAATTGACAAGCATCACAAATATTGTTTACTTTAAAATTCATTTTTGGTAAACCTTTTACTAAGTCATTTTTAGATAATTTGTTTATAGCTTTGAAATTTATATGACAAAATCTTTTGTGCCATAACCAAGGATCATTTTCTTTGGCTATTAGACACATATTAGCGTTGTGATTTATATTCATATTCAATACATATATATTTCTCTAAAACCTTCAAAAATAAGATTTTTATTTGATAAAAAATACTACACTTATTTTCAGAAAAAGATATATTGAATCCTTTGTCACACAGTTGGCTGATGCTAAGTAAATTGTGTTTTAAATTTTTAACTAGCAAGGCATTTGTAATAAGAGGTAAATTAGATATACCATTATTACTCACATTGCCTTTGCCGATGACGTATCCTTTGGAATTATCTCCAAAAGTGACAGAACCTCCATCTGAGTAGATAATGTTTGTTAATATCTCTTTGTTTCCCGTCATGTGTTTTGAGCAACCACTGTCCAATATTCATTTTTCTCTCTTCTTAAGTGGTACCTGCAAAATATAGAATTAATGTTGATACCCACCTTTTTGTTAGGGTCCTAAAAGTTAGGTCTTTGGAAACCAAACCCAAGAGGGTTCAGAATTCCTTTTGAAAATAAAATCTTTATTTTTGTAAACAGTTTCTATAAAAGACTTTATATATTTGTTTCTAATCAAAGAGTTATTGGTTTTAGGAACCCATATCTTAATTGTTTTAGAATGATTTGGAGTTACCGATACCGATTTTGCAATATTATCATTTTTCCTTTTAAAATTATTATATAAAGAATTCTTTTTCGTGGGAATTCTTTTTGATCCTTGCTTATATCCTAGTCCCCTTTTATTTGAAACTGTCCGAGAATTTTCTATAATTTTGGAAAGATTCTCTCTTCCTTTGTTAAAATCAGAGACATTTTTAGTAATATCATCTAATTTTGTTTTAAGTCTAGAAATATCTAATTCCAATATTTTAATATTAGCTTTCAAATCATGATTTTCAACTAAAAGAGAATCATTCTTTTCCTTCTGAGTTTCTATTTCTTGACTTAACATAGAGAGTTGAGATGTCGTATTAGAACAAGGTTCTTGAGAAGTTTCAAGTTCTTCTTCTAAAATTTCTTTCTCATTTCTTAACATATCTACATCAATTTCAGTCCTATTCAATTTTTCAAGAGTGTCTTTATATTTTCTTTTGATGTTTCTTAGTTTATCAAGTAATTCAAAATTTATTTCCAATAAATCATCAAAAGTTAAATCACTCACCTTGTCATTTGTGGCCATAAAACAGACGTTGGCTTGTTCAAAATCGCTATATGTGTCACTGTTTGATGACGAAGATGATTCTGAATCATCCCATGTAACAGAGAAGGCTTTCTTTTTGAATCTATCTTTCTTATTCTTAAATTTGTCTCTCTTTCGATCAGGACAGTCTTTCTTGATGTTCCCTTTCTTGTGACATTCATAACATTCTAGAGCAGAAGATGATGGGTTGTTGTTGTTATTATTACTGCTGAAGCTGTTCTTGTTGTTTCTGAATTTGTTGCCCTTTTTAAATTTCAAAAATTTTTTGAAATTTTTAGCAATAAATGCCATATCTTCCTCATCTGAATCTGATTCATTCATTTCTGCTTGGAATGCTATATTCTTCTTATCTTGCGCCTGTACTCATTTTTCTTGGAGATTAACTTCATAAGACATTAGATTTCCTATCAGCTCTTCTGGTTTAATGGTTGAAATGTCGTTAGCTTCTTCGATCGCTAAGACATTCCGTTCACACTCATCCATTAAAGAGTTGAGGATTTTTGAAACAATATCTAAATATTTTTCTCCTAATGCTAAGAGAGAATGATATATGTCTTGGAATCTAGAGTACATTTAATTTATTATTTCATCTTGCTTCATTTTGACATTCTGGAACTGATTCTTGAGCATAGATAACTTACTCTACTTTACTTTGTTAGTACCTTCAAGTGTAACTTTAAGTGTATGCCAAATTTCATAAGCAGTAGTACACATACTAATTCTGTTAAACTCATTTTTGTCTAATGCACAAAATAACATATTCATAGCTTTGGCATTTGCAGTAGCATCTAGTTATTGTGTGTTAGACCATTGTGAATATTCAGTAGTAGGTATGTTATATTCTGCTTGAGTAATATTCCAGGTTTCATAACCATTAGCTTGCATATATATTCTCATTCTAGTAGACCAATAGTTATAGTTTAACCCGTTAAATAGTGGTGGTCGTGCAGTAGATTGACCATCAGTAAAACTTATGCTAGTGTTGTTTTCCATATTACTAAAATATCAGATAACCGTGTTTCGATTATAAGATGACCTGCTCTGATACCAAATGAAAGTGACTATGCTATAGGATGGTGTAATATGGAATATATACTAAACTCATTAACTAGTCGGAAAGTAACTATAAAAAAATAGCAGTAAAGTAAAATGACACCGAAGATTTTTATACTGGTTCGAACTCCCCGTTCTATATCCAGTCCCAGACTCATTCTGGAATTTAACTATCAACCCTCTCTTAACCCGGAGGAACAGGTATTACACCGCCTGAGAAACCGAACATGACTTCTACCGCCTAGACAACCGAATAGGACTTCTACCGCCTAAGCAACCGAACAGGACTTCCAATACAAATAGTAAAGTTGTTTCTGACTGAACATGCTCTTGAATAGCACTGATAAGTCAATAACATACACCCTTCCTATAATCATCTCCTTTGTGGTATAGCGTGTAACTCATGAAGATAGAAAGTTTATTAAATCACTTAATGAGGTTTGCTTGAATGAACAAGTGATTTGAATGAAATATTGATTGCAAATGGCAAGATAGTTAAGACAATAAGAATGAGAATTTAAATCAGAAATTGGTGGTTAAAACAATTGAATTGAAGGCTATATATAGTGTTAAAGTGTTGTAACTTATCGTGAAAAGCAACGATCAAAAGGTATGGAAACAACTCTTGAATACAAGTAAATTGATTGTCTTGACTTTTTGTGTTCTTTTTAACAACACGGATTTGTCAATTGAAGTACACCCTTCCTATAATCTTTTCCTCAAGTATAATATGTGTAATTGTGTGTATATAAAGATTAGGAAGATTTAGATTGCTTAAGAAATGTAGAATTATAATTGTGATTTCACAATCTTTAAGCAATAGATAGTTGAATATTCAAGAGAGCAAAAAATCAGAAATTAAGTTCTTGTAAATTCAGAAAAGTTAATTGAAGTACATTCATCTTGAAAATCATGTTTATTTATAGTAGAAAAAGAGTTACAACCTCTGGTGAAAGGTTCTATCGAACAGTAATGGATGTAACTCTCTGCAAAGAAGAAATCTCTTCATGAAGAGAAGTGTCTTTTCAGAAATATGACAGTTGTAATCAGGTCAGTCGATTGGTTGAAGAACTTCAGTCGACTGAATTTTAAAACATATACGTGCACATATATATGCACAGGGTCAGTCGACTGCCTATGAGCATTCAGTCGAATGATCTTTGAATTTTTATAAAACAGTTTGAAAAAACAATTTAAATTCAATTTTAAATGATCGTCGTTGATATGTGAGTGGGTGTGAACTACTTAAGGACATATTTTAACATATATGAACACTAACTTAGACTCTAAAACAAAATTCATACTTGATATACGATCTTCGAGTCTAGCCACCTTCGTAATTTGTAGTCATAGATTTGTCGAATATTTTATCATTCTTATGTCGTCTTGATCGTCTTGGCATGAATCAAAACCTGAGATCCAACATGGTTAACTGTGAAGTCGGGTCGCTTATTGACAACCTTTTTAATTCATTCACATTTTTTTTGTATTAGTTCAGACTGTCTAATATCCTTACATCTAGTGTGGTTATGTCAACAATATTAAAATAGAGAGGTTTTTATACTAGTTCGAGCTATCCTATATCCCTACATCCAGTTCAGTATTTTGGCTGAGAAGCTAGGCTGCATTTGCGTAGTTTTGTTTTGATAGCTAGTTCGAGCGGTCTAAATCCCTACATCCAACATAGCTATGTAAACATAATTAACATAGTAAGTTTTTATACTAGTTCAGGCCGTCCAATATCCCTATATCCAGTTAATTGGCTGAAAGTGCCGATCTTTGTTTGTGTGTAGTTTTGATAGCTGGTTAAGGCTGTCTAATATCCCTACATCCAACATGATTATTTAGCTATGTCAATGGAATTAACATAGAGATATTTTATACTAGTTTGGGCCATTTAATATCCTAACATCCAGTTCATTGTATTACTATCTTTTATAATAATTACAATGTTTATTACATGAGTAATGTAGATCATTCAGAATGAGGCATGAAGTTCCTGACGCAATATTGAATATTTGTTTTTGCAGTTATAACAGATGCTTCAACTTTAATTCCTCCAACAAATTCTGAATGCGCAAGGCTTTAGATCTCGGCTATCCCTCTGATATAGGTATTTTTTTGGTTGAGCTCTTTGTATTAACTGGAGAAGCATCAAAAATCCCGACACGATCAGTTGGATTTGATTTTAACCGAGGATGGTAAAAAATCTTTCAAATCGGTGTGCATCTCAATCACTTCGGCTTGTTGCTTAACCAAGAAAACGATTAGCATTAACATCACAGTAATTGAATCTCCCAGTTTTCCAGCAGAATGTACAAACTTCCTTAACAACATGACCATAGTAAGAGTTCTTATAGATCCTTTTAGCATAGTGATGGGGGTTCTCAGATTCCAACTTTAGGATTGGTATCTTCCCATAATCGGAATCACTGTCCAAATCAACAAAAACACGTTTATTTTTCGGCCGACTTGTGGTCATTGATTGATAAAGGAAGATAATAATCAAATGGTCATAGCTCTTCAACTTGATTCTGTGCAACACCGTTGTCAAACAAATTTTCTTGTAAGGGAATTAATTCATTTGAATCACTAAAACTGCGCTGAAGTGGTGAAGCAGTAAGAATTGGATCTACCAATCGTGTGCATTCAAATAAGCTCCGTGTATTTTTCCTGTCCTTCTCTACTACAGTACCATCATGAGAACCTATAGAATCGTCTGGGCTATCGATCTTTCGCTGCTTGTTTGCTTGGTGATAATAAGGATTGACACTCGAGATCCGACTTATCTTCTTTCATTTCGAAAATACCTAGGACGAGTTATCCTTGTAAAATGAGGTAGCGTGTTCATTATTGAGTACAGATTGAGCTCGCTTTTTCAGTATTAGCGGATTAATGTGAGATGGCATGGATTTGATTTATGGTCCAGCTTCATTGTTCTCATTTCCGAGAGTGCCATTTTTACCTACTTGCTACGCAGTCAGCGTAGTTGGTGAGTGATGGCGGTGAGCCCTGAATGGTAGAGGATAAGTTGGCCTAAGAGCAGTATTTTGAATTACTGTTTTCCTTGACCTCTTCGTTCGTTGGTTTACTCGATTAATGAAGGATCGGATCATGGTTACGATGGGATCTATAGGGGCTTCAACTAAGGTTTCTGCCTCAGTTCGAGTTTTTAAGATTATGAGTGGCATCTTTGAGATTTTTGAAACCAGATATAACCGTCCTTGAAGAGGGTAATAGATGAATCGGTGGGGTCCATGGCTTGTAAAGGGGATATAGGTAAAGTTTATTAAAAACAAGAAACTGGGAATGCAGATTAGGTAGACTTGCCGGAGATTTGAAAAAAGAATACGGAGGTTCGGGCCCTCCTTCTAGCACCAAAAATGTTGGTGATTTTTTTTGTCTCACCACACCTCGACTGGTCACAAAGTAGTGATATCATACTTCCATGACTATGAATTAACAAATTTAAGTAATATTAAATTTCCTTTAAATAGAAATCATGTTGCTGGGAGCTTATACAATTATGTAAATGCACTTTAACCATTTGTTAAAATGTCAAATCAAATTTGCATTTGATTAACGAATTAACTAGAGATAAATATGAAGTAATGCATGAAAATAAAAGATAAAGGAATTTTATGTGGTTCGAATTCCGTCGAATCCTACATCCACAGGTTAAATCTTTGTTTATATATATGTTTCTTCTTGGTACAAGCTTTTTGCGGAAGAGATAAAAAGATTTAATTTTCTAAATTCCCCACCCCTCGAGAAAAAAATCCCCTTCACATTTTAGCGTCTCCCTATTTATAGTGTAGGAGATGTACGCTGGTTATCGTAGTCACTCTTCTTCTGCTGTTTTAATTCCTACCTTTAGATCCTGTTATGTATCATCCATCTTCATCGTTTGTTTGGTGTGCATGGATCGCTGACGTGACTTTGGTGGGGAAACACAATTTGAGTGGTTAAATTCTGGCATTAGTAGGAAGTTTGAAATTGAAGTGGGAACATCTTAAATTGAAGTGGGAAACTCAAATTTAAATGGGCCATGCACCTTTGATCTGAAGGAGCGATAGGCTTATGTACTATCGTAGGAGGATGTTCAGAGTTACTCTTTTGTTTAGGGGTGTCATTGACATATCTGGAGCGGAGCGGTGTTGTTTGATGGGCAACATTTGCATGGTACTACGGTGCTTGCTTAATACTTAGGTGAATTTGTCCCGAGCTGCCTTTGGCATTGGGATGTGCATGTTGCTACCAAAGGATGTTTATATCTTTGCTGTTTACCTGTAAGTGTGGATCTGCATTTGGAGCATCTATTTGAGTAGCCATGTATGCGGGCTTTTGAATGTTCTTGATTCTGTGCGGTGCTATGGTGTTAGCTCAATGCACATTTGAATGTGATTTGAGCTGCCCTTGATGTAGATATGCACGAGTTATTTGATAATGGCCGCTTGCAACTTTGTTATTTCCTAACAAATGAGTAAACTACGATGGAACACTGGTCATGTTACCTCATGTACAGCTCTTGGAATGCTTTGGATTCCTCATGGTACCGCTCAAAGAGTCCTTAGTAAGCGCAGCATAGATCTGCACTTGAAAGTGTTAGCAACACTTTAGTATTTTAGGAATAATAGTTGGGTTCATTGTGCCATTTGATGCATGGAGTGTTCATTTAGGGCTTGCTTGGAATGGATCAAGGGAGAATTTTAATAAAGGGTTATATGGAGTATTTGCACCGGTCATGTATGTGGTTAGCCTATGGTCTGAGGAGTGCAGACTTATCATGGCTTTGAGTGGGGAATATTTTGCGAAGGGTTCCAGATGGTCTGCTTTATGCGGGTTTTGGCTAGTCGGCGACTGTGCTTACCGAGTTCAATTTTATATGGCCTGGTCTTGGCCTAGCTTTGCTAACTACTCTTCGCCGTTTGTCTCATTCGGTGTCAGGGTTGTGGTAGTTTATTACCTTTAAGCAGAACTCCATTTTTGGTTGTAGCGCGGTTGTCTTCTTTTGTACTTTTCCTTGCGCTCTTGTGTTTATGATGTCGTGATGGCGACACTCTTCTTCATTAACCTTTGGATGTAAGGTTGTTAATGAAGACCCATTATCTTTGCACTTTAATTTGTGAGTGTAGTACGCCCCCATTTGCATGTGGCCTTTCAGTGGGGGATGTGTTGTTATCTGGTATCATTAGTGCAACCTTTTGGTGTCATAGTGCAGCATCTCCACCCCATTATCCTATCTTGGTGCCACTGCAGTTCCATGAATTATAGTTGTAGACTGTCTTCTTCACCCTATGTCAGGTTTTGGGTTAAGTATCTTATTGAAACACTGAAATTAGGGGATCAAGGAAGTTCGGATCTTTGTCATTGTCTTGAATTTTGTGAGTGCGATATTCTCTTGATTTCACTATACTGTTTGCTTTTACCCTTTGAAACCTTACTTTTATTGTGAGGGCATCCTGTTTTGATCTTTATGCTTACGTCATCTTACCTTTGATAGGGTTCGGGATATATGGGTGTAATAGTAAGCGAGGAGGAAAGAAGAATGGTATTAGAAGTGGATCCTTGTGTTATTGATGGGAAGGTTTTCATTGTTACTCGATGGAGACTATCGGTTGACTGTGCCCATGAGAAAATCATGTCCATTCCGGTATGGGCAAAGTTTTCTAGTATCCCATTCTCTCTCCTATCCTTAGAGTTCCTTGACTGGTTGGCTAGTCACAGTGGTGAGCTTATATGTTTTAATGAGAACACATTACGTAAAGGCCGCTTTGGTTTTGCAAGAGCGCTTATTGAGATCATCCCTAATTGTCCATTGCCATCCTACCTCATAGTTCCTCTCTTTGGAAATAGGACTGGCCAAGTTAATGTCTCTTATTAATGGCAGCCTCTAATCTGCACCTTCTTCCACTCTTTCTATCATTCTAACTCTATATACCATCATTATCCCATGGAAGCAGAAAATGCTTGCCTGACGCCTCCACTTATGCATAAGAAAGTCACTCTTCAGAAGCCACCCCCGAGACAATGGAGGGTTAAAAAACCCTCTATGCCTGATCTAGAAAATGATTAGTCCATGCCATCTCAGTTGGATCCCACTTCTGTCCGGAACGAGGTTATTGATAGCTTGACTGCTTATCTTACCACTGTTTTTCCCCCGATCCTTCCATTCTAACATCCCCCTTATGGCATGCCATCTAAGGTTGTTATCCCTTGCCTTAAAAACCTAGCAAATAGCCTATCCAAATTGCTTCCCTTCATGTAAGCTCCTACCAACTTCTTCAAGCATGCACAGGTTGAGTACAGTGTTGGGACTTATTCCCTTCACAGGCATCATAATTTTGGTAGACTTGATTATGTGTTTTTGGCTTTTGTACTAGTTGTACAGTCTAAATGGTCATAATGTCATGTGTTGTGTGCGTATGTAGCTATTGGGGTATTTAGCCTCACATCTATTTCCATTAATATATAAAATAGTGGACGGGCCACTTAAAAAATAGGCTTACCTTTCAAAAACCTATCGATTAAGTAATTCCATAGTTATCCAATAACTATCAGTACGTAGCCCCTAACATCCATGCGTAATACACTACCCAACATTTGAAGAGAGTTATGTACTATAGTCTCAAGGGATGTATCGATATCCAGTCTCGTTACATCTTGACTAGGTATATTTAAAATGATACATCTATTATATTGTGATAAATTGCTCAAGATTACAACACATTGTAATTACTATCACAAAACATACCATTTATGAATTTACTATTAAATATACTTAAATTAACCAATTAGTTAATATAATACATTATAACAAGTATATAATAAAAAGAAAAACACATTTTTTTTTGAATGATATTCCATTACGGAGTTAATAATTTACAATAAATTACAGAATTGCCCCTAGATTATACTCCTAACTCTATCAATCTCACATTTGTACTTAGGGCCCTTTATAGAATCTCAATTCCATCCCTTCCATCAGCTTAACGAGAACTGCTCGAGCTAGTCACTTCGTGAATGGATCTCTTATGTTGTCCTTCGTATCTATTCCTTGTATCAGATCTCGTCCTTTTCAACAAATTCTCTAATTATGTGGAACCGTCGAAGAATGTGTCACGATTTCTTATGTGCTCTAGGTTCCTTTGCGATTTGTATTGCCTTATTGTTGTCGCAAATAATGTCATCGGATTCTCCATGTCAATCACTCCTAGCTCACTCATAAATTTGCCAATCCAAACCGCTTCCTTATCAGCTTCATTAAGAGCGATGTATTTGGCCTCTATCATTGAATCAGCTATAGTTTCTTGGTTGGAACTTTTCAAACTAATAGCTCTACCATTTATAGCAAGGACGTAACCTGACACTAACTCACTATCGTCGATATCACTTTGAAAGCCAAAGTCATTATACCCCCTTTATAAGGAGGTCTCCATCCTCGTATTAAGGAATAAGTCCCCTTTGTTTCTTAAATACTTTAGTATAAATTTTATGGCAGTCCAATGCTTTTCTCCAAGGTTAAACTAGTATTAGCTTACGCATCCTAATGTGTATGCCACATCCAGTCTAGTACATAGCATAGCGTAAATTATGGAATAGATTGTTAAAGCATATGGTATCTACTTCATATGATCTTTCTTCTCACCAATTTGAGGAGCGTCCTTCTTAGAAAGGACGATTCTAGATTGCGTTGGAACATTTCTACACTTGGAATTATCCATACTGAACCTTTGTAGTATGGTATCCATGTACATGCTTTGGGACAATCCCGACATCCTCTTAGATCTATTGTTAACCCACCTTTTGGCAAGGCCGTACGTAGGCGGATTTAACCCAAAAACTTCACGGTTATCAAGGCTGGGATATCATGGATTTGGCTCAAATGGATGGATGGTTAATCGACTACAGATAATAATATGAAGCCAAGATTAAACATAGTCGGTGGATAAACGATGCAGGGTGCTTGGAAGGTGAATTTTGGCTTGAAAAAGGAAGGATCGGCATAGGAGGACTCGGTGTAAAATGGATCAGCATGGATTGGATTAGCATAGCCCGACATAGGAAGGGGTCGGCATGATTGGGCTCAGCGTAGGAAGGGGTCGGCATGATTGGGATCGGCGTAGGAAGGGGTCGGCATGATTGGGCTCGGCGTAGGAAGGGGTCGGCATGGAGGGTTCACATAGTTTAGCTCTTGGGATGGATAGATGTGCTCCAATGTATATAAGGATCGACATTGTTTGATAAATCGAAGGGGTCGGCGTAGCCTGGTAATACCAGAAGGTTCGACATCATCTGATGGAACCCAAGGGATCGGCAAGGCATGAAGCAACATAGTAGGGATCGACGTGGGAAGGATCGGTATAACATTCGGGGTAAAGAGGGATCGGAACCCTTAGGAAGAGAAGGGATCGACATTTTACATGAAGGAGGAGGGACCGGCATTTCCCTGGATGAATGGATCGGCATTTTGCATGAAGGAGGAGGGATCGGCATTTGTGAATGGATCGGCATAATACATTGGAGGAAGATAGGTTGGCGTAGTAGTGTGGAAAGGGAATGATTGGCATTAACTCGAATGAAGGGATAACGTTCGACATGACTATGCCAATCATTATTTTTGGACGAATTGGGCTTGCTGATCATTATGGCGGGCCCATGTAGGTGAGAAGACCCCGTAGCCGAAGTTTCACCTATAAATATAGCAGGCTTGGCTTCAGAAAAGGGACTTTCATACTGCTTCTCTTCATCTTCTACCTAGAGGTTACTCTGCCATTTTCATTATGGAATCTTGGATTGTAACTATAATCATATTTTAGTATAATAAAAAGGGTTGTTCTGGAGTGGACGTAGGCTGGAGTTAGCTAAACCACTATAAATCTTGTCTCTTTTACTTGCTTTCATTTTAATTTGATTATTCTTCATGTTATATTCTCTACATCATATACTATCTGTGATCTGTGACTTGATATTGGTGCTTTCACGTATAATTAGGTGTTTGTGACCAATTTTGACGCAAACATCCATCTTTATAGATCTTTATACCTAGTATATAGGCTGCTTCTCCCAAATCCTTCGTGGATAAATTCTTGGAAAGTCAAGTTTAACTGATTGCAACAACAAAACATTATTGCCAATCAATAGTAGTTATCGATGTATAAAATTAAGAACACGATAGCAGTTCCTTGTTTCTTTTGGTATACGCACGCTTCCTTTGTATTCTGGTAAAAACAAAACTGTTAGATTACTTTATCAAATGCTTATTCCAACTCCTTAAAGCTTGTTTAATTCTATAAACAACCTTCAAACCTTGACCTTACTCCCACTGACCTTGAAACCTTCGAGCCGTGACATTTAGAAACTATCTTCTAAATCACCGTTTAAAAATGTTGTCTTTACGTCTGCTTATCATATTTCGTAGTTGTCCAATGCGACAATAACTAATATTATTAGAATGGACTTAAGCATTGCTACAAACAAAAAAGGTTTCGTGATAATCAATACCACAAATTTGATGAAATCCTTTCGCAACTAACGTGCTTTGTAATTCTCCAGTTGTCCATTTGTATTTAGTTTTTCCATAAAATCCATTTACAACTGATGGAATTTATCCCTTCAGGTATGTCAACCTAAGTACACACTTTGTTTTCACACATGGAATTTCAAATTTAATAGCTCTAAGCCAAAGTGTAGAGTCTTTACTCTACATGCTTGTTGGAATGAGAGAGGAGTATCTTTGTCTAAGACATGATCCTTATTTTTTCCATCCATGAGAAAATTGTAGTATCTCTCTGGTATGTGTGACTTCCCACAAGACTTTTTAATAGGTTGCGTGTTTCGTATATGGGTGAATTTGGCTCTCCCACTGGTTCAACATCCGTGTTAGTTCTTCGGATCTCATCCAATTCTATAATTTCACTTTTAAATTCTCTAGACTAAAATTCCTTTTCTAAAAAGATAGTGTGTGTGGAATAATAAACTTTTATTCCTCTGTATTGTAGAAAATATATCCCCTAGACTTCTTATGATATCCTACGAGCTTACATAAGACTGACCTTGCCTCAAGTTTGTTGGGGCTGATGTTCTTATCATATGCTGGACATCCCCACACCTTCAAATAATTGAGGTGGGATTTCTTCTTACACTACATTTCATATGGCATCTTAGGCATATATTTAGTGGTATCATATCCAACATATGCGCTATGGTTTCTAGCGCATATGCCCAATAGGACAGAGGTAACTCATTTTTACTCATCATGAAAAGAACATATATAATAAGGTTTGGTTCCTTCGCTCCAAAACACCGTTGTGTTGCGGAGTATATGATGGAGTAACTTAAGAGATAATCCCATTGTCTTTTAAGTATAGTTGAAGTCCTTGTCCAATGTACTCATCTCGTAGATCAGATCGAAGTATTTTGATCTGGTTCGTCTGATTTTTGACCTTGATGTTCAATGAATTTCTCTAAGATACTTGATTTGTTCTTCATAAGAGATACATATCCTAGTCTTGAGAAATCACCGCAAAGGTTACAAAGTAAGAACAATTAGCTTCGGTAACTATAGGCATTGGGCCACATACATTAGTATGTACGAGACCTAGGAGTCGTTAACTCTTTCATTACTCCCACTGAAGGGGTGCTTGGTCAATTTTCTTTTGAGACATGAGTCACACCTATCAAATAATTCAAAATCAAATGATGGTAGAAACCTTCAGTTTTTAACTTGTGTAGTTGTTTCTCATTTAAATGAGATAGCCTACTTTGTCAAAGCTAGTCATTATTTATGTCAATATTAGAAGAGTTATGCACAACACATACATAATTAGTATTAATGGCATAAATACCACTATCTAAAATACCATCGTAGACTTTATTACCATTCAATATTATATTCAAAACATTATTAACATAGTGAAAAATATATCCAATCTTAGACAATCTAGACACAAAAATAAGTCCACAAATAGAGTCTTTTACATAATAGCAATTATTTAATATTAAAACTAATCTATTTGGCAAAGATAAATGATAATCTCCAACTATCATTGCACCTACCAAAGGTCCATCAGCAACGTGAGAGGAGTGAGAGACCCTAGGATCAGAACTACTTGTAGCTCATTGCTGATCATAACGTCTAATTATGAAAGTCTATTAATATAACCTTGCATCATTAGGATATAATTATCCACTTGCATGGTCTTCATCGTCTTCATTTTAAGAAGCTTCTTCATAAGTTCGTACCTTACAGAATGAGACTGTTCTCTAAACAAAGCTTTGAGGGTATCGAAGATTTGATGGACATTCATGTTTTCATGCTATCTCTATAATAGTTTGTCCAAAGTAGATAGCACATAAACTTAGGCTGTCTCTCTAGATCTGCGAACCATTATTATAGGCTAAGATAAGTTTGGGATCTACATCATTAACGAGGTTTTCCCTTGGAGATTCAGTTACTAATGACCATGGACATTTGTATGTTAGTGCTATCTTTATTGCCCTTAACTAGTCTATGTAGTTAGGTTCGGTGAGTTTGTCATTTCCTAAATAACTTGGGTGTAAATATTATCTACTAATTTTAACTTAATAGACTAGGACATTATTCATAGTAGATTTTCGTATAAATTAGTAGGTTAAACATTACATTTCATTTGACTAATAACCTTCCACTAGTCTTTTATGTTTCTCAAAACCCTTAGACGAAACATAGAAGTCTTTCGACTTCACTAGTAGGTGTTTGGACTCGTATGCCTTGGGATTCTGACCTTGAAGAAAGCTCTATAATCATAGTTCCACATATGATGGATAACTCCTTATTGGTTATATTATATACAACTCCTAACCTTTTGGTCTTTGTTCTTTTAACATATTTATCTTGAGGAAAGCTCAACAAATAAAGAGAGATTATTCACTCGTACCGTCCATTTCATGGCAGCCTAAGTATAATGCAAATACCTTGAGAAAGATCAATATATACATGCAGTTATCTTACCTCGGGTATTTTATATATTAATAGTACTACACATAACATCCCTAGCTTGAGGAAAGCTCAACAACTAAGGAGTATGCGAGTAATTTATTAATATACAAATGGTAGAGGATAACTTTATATTAAATAATCATAATCTTTGAAATATTAAATTGAGTGACACTGACTTATGGAATAATGTATTTCTTATGAAATACTTCGTGATTCAAGTGTCAAACACATATGAAATCATGGTGTATGTACTACACGTATGTATTTATTCCTTAAATCTAATCAGGGTTTCTTATTGTTTCACCTTTTATTTATACATTCATACTATTCATGTTTTAATCATTGCGTAACTTCTATAATTTAATTATTTATATAACAGTTTTATGTACAATCTTATATTAATTTTATTAATTAAATCTTAATTAATTAATTAATTGACATTTAATTAATTGACTGACATATTATTTTATTTTATTTTATTCAATTCAACATTTTAAATTAAATATGCATACTATAACACTTATAGTAACACACAAATATCTTAATATATATGTATTTTATTATTTAATAATTAACATTTAATTAATTTTTTTAATTAATTATATTATATTTCGAAAATTTTACATACCTAAATTTTTTTAAGGTAATGTACTATATATAACTATATGTGTTATATATTTTAATTAATAAAGTATTTAATTAATTTATTTAATTTATTATTCTAATTAATATTTAATAATTTTTTAAATTTTAATTTATAAATTTCCAAAACAATTTTGAAAACCATTTCATAACATTTATAAAATTTTCTTATTTTAAATTTAACCTTTTAAGTTTAAATTTTATTTTAATTTCAAAATAGATTCTAAAATTAGCCGAAGTCCCAAATTCAAATAGGACCTTCCATATTAGTAATAACATTTAGGGCCTATTTCACATTTTTGGCCAGGCTGGTAGCCAGGTAGGGGAATGTACTTGATTACCCAAACTCAGCCTAGACATTACTTTTGTAAATACCCTACTAAATGGGTAGGCTTAGTTAGTTGGCCCTAATACGGCTAATTTAGACCGCACAGGCTATTGGGCTCCGATAGCATTGTTGAAACCAAGCAAGCATGTAGCAGGTTAAATGAGTGAAGTTAAAAAGAATTCCATTTAGAATCTTAATGAGCCTATGATGTCTAAACTATTTTAGATCTAATCTAAATAAGTTTTAAATAAAATCATTACTTCATTTATTTGATTAGTAAAAGAGTTTTATTTGATTATATAAGACATATCATGTGAATAAGTGTATCATATACACATGTATGTGGACGTATACGTGCTATTAATATCCTATGTATTGATTTTGATGAACAACCATATAAATATTACTACAATATCTCCGAGTTATGCAGTACTTTCATATATATTATGGAGACATTTTATAAAGATAAACAAGAACTCAGTGGAAGCAAATAAATTATATATATGAAGATTAATTAGAGAAAATGGAAGAACAAAACTGATTGAGTAAGAATGAAATGCAAATGCTGTAATGACAGAGATATTTAAAGTGATGACTATGAAAATTGTACTTGAAGATCATCAACCATTGACCTCAACCGAATCATAAAATATTTACAAATATGATAAACTTTAAAATTTAAAAATTTGCAACACTTTATGGGAGTTACTATTTTCTGAAACACATGTATGTCGACATATCCCTCCCAAGTATGTCGACATACTGACCATCCTTCTATTTTTTAAAATTCAAATGAAGGGATTTTCCTTCGAACTCTACACCGATAGACATGTCACTTCAACCACTATATAATGGCTTGGAAAATGAAATTTTATTCATAATATTGTCATTCTCTCTTATTCTTTCATTTCCATACTTTTGGAAGAAAGATCCATTACATACTCTTCCACTCTCTTTGCAAATCCATACTCATTCACTCTAATACTTTAAGGATTTGCAAACCACACAAGAACAGAGTATCTATACTTGAATTCATATCATTCTCTCTTTAATTTTGTCCTATTCCTCAAAGAGTTCAAAGATATATTGCTATTAGAGGTCTATAGGATCATTATACTAAATTTGCAAGCATCTGTATTAATGACACAACTACTTGCCATACTATACTGTTGATTGTAAAGAGAAGAAGGTGTTATTGTAGCCTACGAAATCAAGAGGATGATCTTGTAGCCCGATAAATCAAGTGGGTGCATCTTGTAGCCCGTGAAATCAAGATTGTAAAGGAGTTCTTGCCACCCATGGAAAACAAGCGGTGATAGTGAAATTATGTACGGCGCAGTACAAGGCTAGATGCAGGATTGGTCAATCCGAACCAGTATATCTGATGTTATTTACTGTACTGCATTTTACTTTATTACTACTTATTCTGTGATTATTTATTTATGTTTGCTCTTTGAGTAGATATAGTTTTAAATTCATAAGTAAGTTTTAAATAGTTGAATTACACACTTCACTCCTCTAGTATATAAATAGCCTTAAGAGCCATTCCACATTGTATAATAGACAACCCATTTTCCCACATTTAGTATTGGATCCACTGGTTTTCAAAAATTCATAACTTGATTTTTGAAAAGCATAAATGGCTAATAACACCATTAACACTTTCTTTAATACTTCCGTAGAAGGACAATCTACTACTAGACCCCACTATTTAATGGTAGTAATTATGCTTATTGGGCTTATAGGATGAACATTTATCTGTAGTCTAATGGTTTAGATACTTGAAACATTACCCAAACTGAGTATACTGAGCCCCAAATGAATTATGCATAATGGACCAGCAATCAAAAGACACAAACACTCAACAATTTAAAGGCTTTGAATATTTTATTCCATGCCTTGGAAAAAAATGAGTTTAACAGAGTGTCTATTAGTAAAAATGCATATGAAATTTGGAGAACACTACAAGTCACACACAAAGGCACTAACAAAGTTAAACAGACAAAGATATTCATGTTAACTAACCAATTTCAACCTTTATAGAATGAAACAAAATAAATCCATTTCTGATATGCATTCAAGATTTCAGGATATATCACATGCATCAATATCATTAGAAAAGAATGTTACCGAAGAGGACTAAATCAGAAAGACCTTAAATTCACTTTCTAGTGAATGGGTTTAGAAGACTTTGTCAATCGAAGAAACCAATGATATTAGTACTATGAAAATGAAGATTTAATTGGTTATCTAATGTCCTATGAAGTACAGTTGCTGGTTAGAAAAGAGAATCAAGCAAATAAGAAGAAATCATTGGCACTCAATGCTACAAACATAATCATGAATCGGATGACGACGACGATGAGGAAATCGATTTCATGACCAAGAATTTCAAGAAACTCTTGAAATATAGGAAGATGAAAAACTTCGAAAAACTAACAGCTATAATTCCAGAAATTGAAATGTTGTTAAGTGTTTCAAATGTGTTAAAGCTGGTCATTTGATAAGAAATTGTCCAAACTTGGAGAAATTAAAGTACTCTTCAAACACATTCAATAAGAAGAGGAAACAAGCTTTCAATGCAACATGGGATGATTCAGATACATCATTAAGTGATAGTAATTCGGAAACTAAAATGCCAACATGTGCTACATGGAAAATGATGACTAGGTATGGAATTTTAATAAAGAAATTTTGAATCTTTTAAATGATATGTATAAGTGATATAAAATACTTAGAAAATAGCACAATATTAGTTTAGTAGAGATTAAAAATTATTAACGAAATGTTAACCGAAGAAAAAAATGTCTAGAAGATGAAATTAAAATACTTAATGATGGAAAGGATTTAAAACTTGAAATTTTTGAAAAGCTAAAAAGTGAAAATGAATCCTTAAAATCAGAGAATCTTTCAATGAAGTCAAAAATCACTGATCCAAATGAAAAAATAACAACTCTAGACAATGTTATTTTTAACTATAATAGGGATATTGATAAATGAAAACTGAAATTGATAAATTTAACAAAGGAAGGGATAATATAGAAAATTTATTATCAGCATCTAAACCCACTAACAATAAACATGGACTTGGATACACCCCTATGCCTAAAGCAAAGAAATATAGTATTCAAAGTACTAAATTTGTTAAGGGTACTAAGTTCAAAACAAAACCTATAAAATTAAAGTTAAAACCTTCAAATAAGCTCATTAATTTATGGGTTCTTAGAAGGTTAGATAATGATGAGAAAGAAGAATATATTGATAATTTTATTAATAAAGTACATTTACCCAATGATTATATTTTTGAAAGGGCATTCAAACTCTTCATGGGTTTAGCTTTTCAAAACCCATGGACCCCAAAATAAAATAGCATACTAATGCACATATTTTATATTTTTCAATTACTGAACAATGGATACCGAACATCGGATGTTCAAAGCATACGACAAGAAATCCATATATACCAGGCAACATTATATACAAAGATAGTGAGATTTGAACTTTGGATGTAATTTAGAAGGATACCTCTTATTTTAGATGTTTTACTTGACAAATTTATTTCGTGCTTTGTATTTATTTTGATTCCCCTCATAAGTTATATATATATATATACATATATATATATATACATACACAAACACTATACATATTGTCTAGTTATGCTTAAGCGATTCTTTTTCACCATTTTTATTAATGACAAAGGAGGAGAAAATGTGAAAATATACTAGGAAAAATGATAAGGGTGTTATCCCAACTTTTAGCAAAGCTGAGATACCCAAAACTGACTGAAAATCAATAATAACTAGCCATGAAAGTCAACTATGCATTGCAGGATAACCATGGATATTGATGAATTTTGTCCGAGTCCGGATCGGGCTGCAACTGACAAGACATGACAAGCAAAGCCATAAAAGCCAGCGTTCCAAATTTCAGGTTAATTGGAGTTCGCATGGACGAGATATGATCGATTCGAATTAAAGAAAGTATGCCGTTCGTATCCATCATAGAGTTGAAGTGATGCCCTATTCGAATCCATCAGGTTTGTATCCATCAAAATGGCATCTCCTCAGTATGTTCGAATCCATCGAGTTGTCTTGTATGGTTCGGCTCCATCAGGTCCGTATCGATCAGGTTCACGCATGCCCGGCAGTTCGTATCCATGGAGTAGCAGCTTTTGCATCGATCGGTATGGGCTTGACTCAATGGTTTCGCATCGATAAGGTAAGTGGGCAGGTAAAACTTTGTTCGTATCCACCAGGCAAAGCCTTGTTCATATCCTTTAGGTAAGATCTCACTCGTATCCATCCCAAGGATGAGATTCGTGTCCAGTTCGTCACGACCACTTCGTATCGATGACCCCCATAGTCATTTCGTATCGATCGATTCATAAGCAATCGATGCGAAGTGTACCCCTGGAATCGATGCAAAGGACACGAGTTGGTGAATGCGAGCGTATCATTGTAAGGTGATGGATATGGACGAGCGCAAGATAAGGATACGAGCGAAGAACGCCCACGTCTCCAGGAAAGAAGCGTTCAACTCGGCACGCAAAGCACAAGCAACCCAGTCAACACGCCACAGAGATCGGGTCGATCCCTAAAACTAGTGCCACGTCACTGCGCGCGCGTGCTTCTGATCGATGCGACAGGGATGGATGCGAAATCATGGTTTCGAACTCGGCAACACACGAAAATTGCGATTTCGTATCGATCATATCTCACAAACCCTCGATCCAAATGCAACGAAATTTTCACAGTAGCTTGCACCCAAGGTAAAGAATGTCCCTGCCAAGTTTTAGCTCGATTGGAGCACTTTCTGATCGATACGAAGTTGTTTCGAATCAATCCCAGATGGAGTCGAAACTTGGTGGGACTAGGCTTGTGGGCCCACTCACGTGCCTGAAAAAGTCTCCCGAAGTTTGGACGTGATCTCAGCTTCCTACGCCTATAAATAGCCCCCAGAAGCCTGCAGAAAAGAGGATCTTTGGGCCATTCGACGTCCAGACTCTGCCGGATTCAATTCTACTTCTTTCCATTGCTGTTATACTTGAATTCATTCATTGTATCTACTGTAATCATCTGTAATCAGCAAAGAACATCAATAAAAGATAAAAATCATTGAAGTGGACGTAGGCCGGAGATAGCCGAACCACTATAAATCTTGTGTTCTTGTGATTTACTTCTGGATTGTTGTCTATTGCTAGCTTAGATCTGAGATTTGTGTCTGAGTATTACTGACTTGTACTCATATATTGGTGCTTTCACAATACTTGGGGTTTGTGACCATTTTTGGCGCAAACACTTTGGTGCTTTCACTGAGAATTGAACTCAGGACCCGCTACACTAGATTCAGAGTTCAGATTTAAAAGCTTTAGGGGATCAGATCTGGGTGACAATGACTCGACAAACGAGACAAAGAGCTGAGAGAAGCCAACAAGGAGGAAGTCAAGAGGCATCCTCTGGTGCTGGAGAAGAACCAGCTTCGATCTACATCACCAAAGACGAAATGGAGACCATGACCAATCTGATGCACGAAAGAATAATGAAAAGCCAACAAGAGATGCTGCAGAATTTCTTTGAACAGATGAGAGCTGCAGGGGTGCAGAGCCTAGCACCAGCTACATCGGCTATGAATGTGGAACAAGGAGCTAGGATTGCGGAACCCAATGAAGGTCAGAATGTAGATCCAGAAGACAATCAGCAAGGACTTGGGGGCAGACCCTCAGGATCTGATGCTGGAAGGCCGACAGATGGAGCTCAACAAACTGGAGCCAACGCTGATGCTAATGGGCCACACGAAGAGTACGTACCAGAATACCCTTCAAGACCAAGAGGGCAACCCCAGGATGGAGATGAAAAGATGGCTGGATTAGTGCGACGACTCATGAGAGGAGGATTGTCTAGCGGAGAATTGGAAGAAGTCAGTCGGAGTCCGTTCACTCCGAATATCAGGAATGCAAGGAACCCTCCAAAGTTCAAACTACCAACGCTGGATCCGTATGACGGGAAGTCGGATCCGACCATGCATATTACCCGATACATTAGACACATGGAAGTACTGGGAGCATCTGAGGAAGTGATGGCACGATGTTTCCCTTTATTTTTGTCAGACTTGGCTGCACTTTGGTTCAGGCAATTAAAGACTGGATCAATCAGGACATGGGGCGAGCTTGTAGATTGCTTCATGGAACAATTTAGGGTGCATGTAACAAGACCCAAGAGTGTGATGACTTTAGCTTCGATAAAGCAAAGGACCGGAGAGTCCATAAAAGGTTTTCTGCTGCGATTCAATGCAACGGTGGCTTCTGTAGATCGCCCGGATCCATCGATGATTTTGATGGCAGCGGTGGCAGGAGTTGAGAAGGCACCGAATTCAAAGATTCATTAACAAGAGATCCACCACAAGATCTTGGAGAGTTTTACCATGAAGCTGAGAAATTCATTCGATTAGAAGAATCACGAGCCGAGAGGCAGGAAGTAAATGCTGCACAAGGCGAAGGAACCGCCAGGGAACAGTCCAGAGCAGACAAAGGAAAGAGAAAGCAGGATGACGCACATGATGGTCCTGATAAATGGAAGAAATTCCGAGAGCCTAGATTCAGGCAATACACAGATTTGACGGCAAGCCTAGAAAGGATTTACACTGAAACTCGGGGGCAACTCCCCTATCGAAAACCACCCAGGAGAGATCCCACGGAGCGGGAGCGTAGGACTGGAAAATACTGCCTATTCCATGAGCTGGATGGGCACACAACCGATGAATGCCGCCACCTAAGGGATGAGGTGGAAGAACATGCCAGGAGTAGTAGATTGCCACAATACACTAGAGAACGGGCAGCGATAGTAAGACCTGAACAACCAACGCCTCCACCTAACAGGAATGATCCTGGATCGGGATCACGACTTGTCATCAACTGATTGTGATAGCAAGGGCCAAGTTCAAGATTTGGACTCTGGTCGATTAGTTTTCTTAGATTTGATTTCCAAAATAAAACGGCTATCCCACTTACTCATGTACGGGAACCGGAGAGATCCCTAGGCATGCTCTAAGATGGAAATAGACCGCTCCGCCCGGAGAGGCATGGTCTTGTTTTTCCTGGTGTTTGAGATTGAACATATAGGATTTGAATTTAATAAAGAAACATTTATTGAAACAAACCTTTGACCGGAGAGTTAAAGGATAAACATTAAATATCAATATAAAGATGATCGCTTTATGACCCGGAGAGGCGAGGTCCAGAGTGCAAGAAGTGAGTTGCTTTGCCGGAGAGCGACAGGATCGACTCACTTAAGCATCGTTTCCTATTCACCGGAGAGTGATTGGATCGGGATTCGATAAGAGCCCGGAGAGGCTATGATCGGCCCATGATTTAGGCCATGACATCGCTTAATGTTCAGATACACTGAACCGAAGTGCAAGAAGTGGGTCGCTTCGCCGGAGAGCGACATGATCGACCCACTTAACGTTGTTTCCCCTTCATCGGAGAGTGACAGGATGGGATCCAGCAGGAGCCCGGAGAGGCTACGATCGGTCCAGAACGGCCAAGACATCGCTTCACGCCCTAACTGGGGCCAGAGTGCAAGGGGTAGAAAGCAACGCCGGAGTGCAATAGGATCTTTCTATTCGACCGCTAAGTCTGGAATGGGCATCGCAAGGGTCCGGAGCGATCATCAACAGTCCGGAGAGACTGTAGAATTTCATTCTTAACTTCCACTGGAAAAAATTGATAATGTTTCGGCTTCGAACAGCCATGGACTTGATTAAAAATTCTATAAGCTCTGAATAAAACCTGAACTTAATGCATTCGATTTGAGACCGATCAAAACACACCTTTTACCAAAAGGCATGTTTTGGGGGGCAAAGTGTTATCCCAACTTTTAGCAAAGCTGAGATACCCAAAACTGACTGAAAATCAATAATAACTAGCCATGAAAGTCAACTATGCATTGCAGGATAACCATGGATATCGATGAATTTTGTTCGATTCCGGATCGAGCTGCAACTGACAAGACATGACAAGCAAAGCCATAAAAGCTAGCGTTCCAAATTTCAGGTTAATTGGAGCTCGCATGTACGAGATATGATCGATTCGAATTAAAGAAAGTATGTCGTTCGTATCCATCATAGAGTTGAAGTGATGCCCTATTCGAATCCATCAGGTTCGTATCCATCAAAATGGCATCTCCTCAGTATGTTCGAATCCATCGAGTTGTCTTGTATGGTTCGGCTCCATCGGGTCCGTATCGATCAGGTTCACGCATGCCCGACAGTTCGTATCCATGGAGCAGCAACTTTCGCATCGATCGGTATGGGCTTGACTCAATGGTTTCGCATCGATAAGGTAAGTGGGCAGGTAAAACTTTGTTTGTATCCACCAGGCAAAGCCTTGTTCATATCCTTTAGGTAAGGTCTCACTCGTATCCATCCCAATGATGAGATTCGTGTCCAGTTCGTCACGACCACTTCGTATCGATGACCCCCATAGTCATTTCGTATCGATCGATTCATAAGCAATCGATGCGAAGTGTACCCCTGGAATCGATGCAAAGGACACGAGTTGGTGAATGCGAGCGTATCATTGCAAGGTGATGGATATGGACGAGCGCGAGATAAGGATACGAGCGAAGAACGCCCACGTCTCCAGGAAAGAAGCGTTCAACTCGGCACACAAAGCGCAAGCAACCCAGTCAACACGCCACAGAGATCGGGTCGATCCCTAAAATTAGCGCCACGTCACTGCGTGCGCGTGCTTCCGATCGATGCGACTGGGATGGATGCAAAATCATGGTTTCGAACTCGGCAACACACAAAAATTGCGATTTCGTATCGATCATATCTCACAAACCCTCGATCCAAATGCAACGAAATTTTCACAGTAGCTTGCACCCAAGGTAAAGAATGTCCCTGCCAAGTTTCATCTCGATTGGAGCACTTTCTGATCGATACGAAGTTGTTTTGAATCAATCCCAGATGGAGTCGAAACTTGGTGGGACCGGGCGCGTGGGCCCACTCACGTGCCTGAAAAAGTCTCCCAAAGTTTGGACGCGATCTCAGCTTCCTACGCCTATAAATAGCCCCCTGAAGCCTGCAGAAAAGAGGATCTTTTGGCCATTCGACGTCCAGACTCTGCCGGATTCAATTCTACTTCTTTCCATTGCTGTTATACTCGAATTCATTCATTGTATCTGCTGTAATCATCTGTAATCAGCAAAGAACATCAATAAAAGATAAAAATCATTGAAGTGGACGTAGGCCGGAGATAGCCGAACCACTATAAATCTTGTGTTCTTGTGATTTACTTCTGGATTGTTGTCTATTGCTAGCTTAGATCTGAGATTTGTGTCTGAGTATTACTGACTTGTACTCATATATTGGTGCTTTCACAATACTTGGGGTTTGTGACCATTTTTGGCGCAAACAAAGGGGAGTGCATAGAGTTAGGAGAAGTCAAATATAAAAATATGATATTTTATCTCTCAAATATTTATATGGTTGTCATCATCAAAAGGAGAGATTGTAAGTATTCATTTTGATGAACAACCATATAAATATTACTACTAATATATCTTCGAGTTGTGCAGTACTTTTAGATATATTATGGAGACATTTTACAGAGATGAACAAGAACGCAGTAGAAGCAAATAAATTGTATATATGAAGATTAATCAGAGCAAATGGAAGAACAAAACCGATTGAAGAAGAATGAAACATAAATGCTGTAACGACAGAGATATTTGAAGTGATGAATAGTTGTTTGAATCTTAAACTCTTTGTTAAAGACCCCTGCCAATTATACTTGAAGACCATTAACCATTGACCTCAACGGCTCAACCAAATCACAAAATATCTAAAAATATAAGGAATTTTAAAATTTGAAAATCTACAAAAATTTATTTGAGTTCCTGTTTTCTGAAACACATGTATGTCGACATATTCCTCCTATGTATGTCGACATACTGATCGTTTTTCTGTTTTTTTGAAATTCAAATGAAGGGATTTTCCCTCCACCTCTTCACCAATAGACATGTCTGTAACAACCCTAGATTTTTGCATATATTTTAAATTTGACTATATTTTATTTTGAAATTACTTTTAAACTTGTTTTATCTCAAATATTTCATTTTAAATATAAATTTTGATTATTATATGAATTATAATTTCAAACTGGTATAAATTGAATATTTTCCTGAAAAGTGGATTTCTGGTCAAACTTTGACTTTTAAATTTTTAACTTAAATATTTAAATTCTTAAATTTTATCTTTTATTATGAAAATAGATTTAATATCATGAATACTGCTTTTTGTTTCATTGAAAACGGATTTAAATTGTGAAAGTTATACTATTTTCAATATTGTGTGTATATTGAGTTATTTAACAATTTTCTTTATTTTTAATTTATATAAATGACATTTTATTTGTTATATCTTACTCTAATTTGTATATTTAGGTTATATCATATGTATTTTGACCTTTAAATATTTTTAAAGTGATAATAAGATTTTTCCAAAGTGTATTGAATTTATTTCTAAATTTTAAAGCCTAGTTCTATTTTTTAAGCTATTTTCTTAATTTAATTATATTTAATTAAAATTTATTTATTTATTTTTGAGTTTCATTTTTTATTTTTTGAGTTTTTATCCTTATTTATCAGTAATTTATATGTATTTAAAATTTCAAAGAAATTAGAGAAATTCGAAGAGTTTTGTGACTCTTTAGTTGCTTGAGACCCTTTGTTTTCCCGCCTTTTCATTTTCTCACCTTTTGCATTCATTTCCCTTTAGCCGACTTTCTCATTTGTTCAGCTGCTTATTTTTCTCATAATTCACGTATACAATCTTCCTTATTTCTACAAAAAAACTCACGGCCATTGCTTGAGAAAAAAAATGGTAAAACTTCTCTTCTTTTCTATGTTTTTCTTTGTTTTCATTTGTGTTTTGCACTTGTTTTCTTCCTTCTTATGATAGGCTCCTCCTTCCTCCTTCACCATGGCCACCTCTACCACCACCTGACCCATCCACCACTACCTCCAGTCCAGCCCCAAGCCAAGTCGTGCACTCATGATGACCAAATACACCAAATATTTGCACAAACTCCACTTGTATATGCATGGCCAATCGCCATTGTCTTCATCACCTCCAAAATCCTCTTTGGCAGGCCAAACACCACCACCACCAGCAAATTCCTGACCTGAACCCTCTGCCACGTCCTCCTCCACCCCACTACAGACCTGGCTGTGCTCCTCCTTGCTTTAGCCGAGCCCATAGTTGCCATAGAAACATGTTGTTTTGCCTTGTGTAGTTGTGTTCATGCTCATATCTCTCTACCATACTTTGCTCCATCATTTTCCCATGCTAGGCCGACCTTTAGGAACCCAAACAAGATCCAAACCATGCCTTTAGCCGTGCCATTTCAGATCTGGAGCTGAAGCATAGGTGGTAGGAAGCAAGTGCAAACACTTTGACTTTGTGTATGCATCCATTTCTAGCTTTGTTTAGTGGTATTTGTGTTGAAAACTTATATCTATTCTATTGCTTTGTGTAAATGTTTGTTCAAGGCTATTACCTTTGGCTCTCCACTCTCAAATCAGTTTCGTGTTGTCGTGCCTTTGAAGCTTCTCTGTTGTGTGTTGTTGTTTGTCATCTCCATCTAATACAGGTGAGTAAATCTCACCAGACTAATATGTACTTATATAGTTGATAAATTAACATCACTTGAATCTGTAATGCATATCATCCTGTTATAACTGCTATATTATAATCATATGATGTTCACACCTGTATTTACACCTGTTATACCATATGTTACTATTATCTCATGCTATTCTGTTATTTATATCAGTTATCACACTGCAAGTTCCCTATAGATTAGAATCACTATGGGTTGAAATGATACATACCCGAACGGACTTTAGAATAGGGAAAGATCGTTATGGGCTGAAATGATAGGCCTGAACGGTTTTTATTTATTTTTATTTAACTTGGGATTGCGGGTTTGAAATGATGGAACCCGGTTTTTCTTTGTAAATTACGGATTGAAATGATATATATCCGTATCACTTGACCTAGGCTAGAAAATTTTATACAGACCCGTTGTTTATATATTTTTCTGAAAATTTTAAAATATTTTAATAATGTAAATATTATGATATTTTGATTTAAATTTTATTAAAATGATTTCTAAAAAAATATTAGTGATTTTCTGCAAATTAAATAAGTAAATTAAGTAAATGGTGAAGTAGAATTTGAAATATAAGTTAATTTTGAAATTTATGATTCTGTTTATAAATAAAGTTTATGTAAAGTATGAATATATGACAAATTTTGATTTGAAATGAATTTAATGATATTTATTAAGTAATAATAATTTTTAAAAGTGTTAATGATTTTGTATAAATTAAAATATGAAATAAATGAATATTTAAGCTGAATTTGGAAATATAACTTAAATTGAATTTTGTGGAATTTGTTTAAAAGTGAAATTTTAATTTAGTAAAATAAATGGAAATAAGTTATATTTTGGAAATTTAAACTTAGTTGTTAAGTTAAGAATTTAATTAAAGAAATGAAAATTTAATTGTTATTTAATTTGATTTTTGTATGGAAATTGGACTTTATAAAATCATAGAAATAAAGGTATTTAAATGATTGTTTTAAAATGTGAAAATATATGATTTTATAAGTTAAAGGATTTATATTAAAAGTTAATTGTTTGTGAAATCGTAATTAAACTCTGAATTTGATTTGACAACATTTTTGAAATATAATGTAAAGATATTACAGCATTGGTAAATGCTGTAGTTGTTTTAAATGAACCATATAACAAATTTGAACTAAAGGTTATTATAGCACTTTGTTAGTGCTATAGTTGTTAAATTTAACTAAAATTTCAATTGAAACTAAATTAAGATACTACAGCATTTTTAATGCTGTCTTTTGTTAATGAACTGTTTTAAAACATAACATTTCATAGCATTTCCTAAGTGCTGCGAAAGTTGAAATTTCATTATTTTAATAAACTTAAATGGATAAATGATCTTTGAAAAAGATTAAATTTTGTAAATTAAATATTTAATTATTAAATATAATGAATTGACTTTAAATGATTTAAATGGAATAGTTAATTGGGAAATACAACTATTTTGAAATGTGATTAAATGGTATTTAAATTTAAATTAAATAAATGATGTTTTGAAATGATATTTTGAAATGAATCTGAAATGATATTAAATCTTGGAATGAATAATTGAAGTTTATATTAGTATGGAAAATATTTGGTTTACTTGTAATTTGAATCTATTTAAAAGATATTGGACTTATGAAATATAGGATATTAAAGCTTTGGAATTTATTTTATAATTTGAATAGTTATTTTGTGGATTAAATCTATATTTGAAATTTATAAGATTTGAAATGGTCTGTGGAAATTTAATTGAAATAAATGATTGAATTGAATTGAAACTTTGGAAATTGAATACTTGATTGAAACATAATACTTACACTTTTAAATGGTTTAGATGAATTATATTGATTGAAATATAAACTATTTAAAATGTGACTTGAAATGATAATAAATGAATGATATCTTTGAATTTAAAAGGTATTTAAAGTTGAATATTTGGAGTCAAGTTCTAGTGGTCCAGTGGTTAAGACATAGTGGAGTTGCTACATTGTGTTGTAGTGGCACCGGTTCGATACCCAGCGACCACAATAATGAGACATAGTGCACGACCACTTATAAAACCGGTCTAACCGAAGGCTATGGAATACAAAGTATCCATGGCTCCAAAGTTTTCAGCGTAGAGAAAATATTACCACTATCAAAGATAGGAATGGAGTGCTTCATTCTACTGTTGATGAAGTGCAGAATGCTTTTATACAAAACTTCTCATCCATCTATGGCAACGAGAACAACTTCATCCCAAAAATTGACGAGATCCCAACCGACATTCTTCCTAGATTAACAGATGAAGACTATATCATGCTATGCTCTGAAGTTTCCTCTGAAGAAATTGAGAAAGCGATGTTTTCTTTGAACAGTAACTCCTGCGGTGGCCCTGATGGGCTGAACGCAAAGTTCTATACTTCATGCTGGTCATTTGTCTCTACTGATGTCATCAATGCCATTAAGCTGTTCTTCAAGAAGTCCAAGCTTTTCAGGTCTTACAATTACACCAATATAGCTTTAATCCCCAAAATTAAAAATGCTCATCATGTTAATGAATTTCATCCTATATCTTGCTGTAACACCATTTATAAATGCATCTCTAAAGTTATTGCTACCAGACTCAAGCATGTTCTTCCTTCACTGGTTTCCAACAACCAAGCAGCATTCCTTCCTGGCAGGAACATTCTTGATCATATCCTTCTCACTCATGAGCTCCTTAAAGGATATAATTGTAAGAATGCTACCCCGAAAGCTATGTTAAAACTTGATATCATGAAAGCTTTTGATATGTTACAATGGGATAGTATCATACGTATCATGGGTTATATGAACTTCCCACCCCATTTTATTGCTTGGATATTTGAATGCATCTCTACACCAACATATTCAATCATTGTCAATGGTATAGCTGTTAGATTCTTTAGAAGTAAACAGGGTATAAGGCAGGGAAACCCGATATCAGCTTATGTCTTCATCATGGTTATGGAACTTCTGTCTAGAATGATAGACAATCTAATAAACCAAGGAAAGTTTAAACTCCATCAGACGTGCAGTAATCCTCAGATCTCTTCGTTGATGTTTGCTGATGATCTTGTTGTGTTCTGTTCGCCGGATATCTCAACTGTCAACAATATAATGAATACCCTAAATCAGTTTTATGTGATGACTGGGCTAAAAGTTAATATACAAAAATCTGAGATCATTTTAGCTGGAGTCAACATGGAACAAGTGGCCGAAATATCTCTTGCTACTGGCCTATCTCCTTCCCCTACCACTGTTTCCTACTTGGGCCTTCCCCTGGCAACATAAAAAATAACAACTAATCAATGTCTTCCGCTATTTGAGAGGATTACAGCGAGACTTAACTGCTGGACCACTGGGAAGTTGAGTCAAGCTGGTAGGCTTACTTTAATCAAATCTGTAATCTTTGCAATGCAAGTATACTGGGCAAGAACATATGTGCTACCCTTTAAGTTAATGAAAATGATTAGAAGTGCTTTTATGCGATTTTTGTGGACGGGAAGGACAACAGGAAGGTATATTTCCCCTATCAGGTTTAGCAGAGTTGAACAACCCATGAATAATGGAGGACTTGGTATCATCAACGTAAGGCAATGGAATAAAGCGGCGTTTGCTAAACACATTGACACCTTCATCAACAGTACTGATAGCTTATGGGCTGAATGGTCTCGTCAAAATGTTGTTAAACGAAAGAGTTTTTGGAATATGTCTAACCACAGAACCTTAGTTGGATGTGGCAGTGTATTTTCAAGATAAAGGAGGAAATTCTCCCTCTCAGCCAAATGAATACTAACCCTATATACACAGTGAGTTTCTGGGATGATCCGTGGCTCGCCAGCGGGATGATTCTTCGAAGGCAACTTGAATACAACGAATTACTTCAGACAGGCATTCACCAGGCAGCAAAGGTTAGGGATGTTCTTTTTAATATACAAAGTACTCATACGTTTTCTTCTAATCAGCGAATTCAGAATTTTTGGAATATGATCAGAAGCTTTTCTCCGCTCTCCTCCAACTCCGATAAGCTTGTTTGGGGTGAGCAAAAGACTAAGTATAAAATTGGTAATGTTTATGCGTATATGATGGCGAACACTGCTCAACCTACTTGGAAATGGAGTAAGAGAACATGGAATAGGGATAATAGTATGAGAGAGAACCTATTACTGTGGAAAGTGCTTAATCGTGCTATCCTAACTAAAGCCAAACTAGCAAGCATTGGTATGACTGTTGACGTTTTCTGTACTTTCTGCCATGAAGGGGTGGAAACAGCTGAACATTTGTTCTTTGAATGTACTGAAATCAAACATGTTTGGTCTACGGTTATGGCAAAGCTAGGTAGAATTAATATTTCACATGACAATCAGAATGAGTGGAATATACTTCATGCGAAAACAGGGCACAAGAAAGATGATAGGATAATTTTCCTCTCTGTTCTGAAGAGTTTTATTGCTACGGTTTGGAGAGAACGAAACACCCGTGTGTTTGAAAACAGCAATGGAAAATCTGATCTACTGTTCAAGCAATGGGTTCTGCAAGAGATCAAAAGCTCTCTGGGAATGCTCTCTTTTGCCTTCGACCCAGGGATTTACCATTCATTCTGAATTTTTCCTCTGTGTTTTCTTTTTTTCCTTTCTTTCTTTTTTCTTCTTTAGTATCCAGTTAGTTTGTAGCACTTAGTTCTCCTCCGTTTTATCTGAGCCTAGCTCATGTTGTTTTTGTTGTAATCCATTTGGTGCTGCAATAAAATGGTCGGGGTCCATCCAAACCCGTCGGCCTTGCCAAAAAAAAAGTTGAATATTTGGATTTGAACTCAAATAAATGATTTGATAATGAAGTTTTGAAAAGATATGATATTTTGATATATTAAATGATTTGAAATGAAGTTTTGAAAGGATATGATATTTTGATACATTAAAATGATTTGAAATGAAGTTTTGAAATGATTTGAAATGAAGTTTTGAAATGATTTGAAATGAAGTTTTGAAATGATATGATATTTTAAATATATTGAAATGGTTTGGAATTTGATTTAATCTTTATTTTGATAAAGATTTGGATTTGAAATGATATTCTATTTTGAAGTATAAACTGTTTTTTAAATTTATAACCATGGGTTATAATAACGTTTGGTTGTTAAAGAGACCGGGATCGGATATGGACATACTCTCTGTAACATTCCCCCTTCTGACCGCCTCCAGTCGGTGATTAAACCAACTCGAAACGTTCAAAAAGACGAATTGTTATTTAGTTTATAAGGTTTAAACAGAATCAGCCACAGAAACACAGAATAATAACAATGAATTAAAAACAAATGAATCTTTATTTCATTACTATAAATCTTTTTGAATACATCAGAGTTTATACAATTTTAATACTGATACAGCGGAATATCTTAAAATACAATTTTCTCGAAATAAATGATTCTTTACTCTCTCTTTCTAACTTCGCTGCTCGAAAATCTTCAAGCTGTAAAAATACTCGGTCTGACCCGAGTATTATATTCAAAAGAAAATAATACACAGGTCAGTCTAATTCAAACCAGTTACTAGTGCATATAAGCAGTAATAATTTAAATAGACGACAGTCACAATAATTCTCGTCTATCCGACTCTTTAAACAAAGAAACCGGATAACGGTCAATATAACACTTAACAGTGTTAAACAATAGGTCAACAGAGATAAATAAACAATTTATCAAATCGACTAAATCAATTCATAAGCAATTAAAATTTGTCACTTTAAAACCGTCAAAACTCGATTGGCTGCCGTACACGCACGCGTGTACGGCCTCGCCAATACAGCATAAAAGATCAATGCATCACGACACAAGAAATATCAATTCAAAACTGTCAATTCTGGGTGGCTGCAGTGCACGCACGCGTGCACTGCCTCGCCACTACAGTGCGTAGAAACTGCCAAGGTCAAATCCAAAAATCGGGTTCAACTCCAGTGTAAGAAAAACGAATGCAGGCAGACATGGACAATTAACCCTTCAGACTACATAATAACACCAGCCAGTAGACTAGTATGGCAACATAACAAGCTCCTGAATGCACTGTGCATCTACAACCAAGTGATATACAATATAACTGACAGTACAAGTTAATAATATGAGCTTGCTACGAATCATATCAGTAGGCATGCATAACAATGAATCTAAAAATGCAACAAGCCCCAACAACCAAGAAATGCACATGTCCAGTTTTCAAGTGACTCCAGTTCAACAAATTCAGAGATTAGGCAGAAGATACACGAAAATATCAACATGGATGCAGACTCAAGTCAGTCTGTAAGTAATTCAAAGTTACAGTAACCAATGTGCAAAATATATATTCAAAATATGATCGAGTGCAACAGGTCGAAATGATGCAGACCAAAAGGCATGGAACTGGAGATTGCAACCTGAATAGAAATGCACATGAATGTGATGGCAACAGTTCAAGGCAACAGTGACAACCCAAATGCAAAATAGGTCGTACATATATAATGACAAATTGCATAAGCAAGTTCAAGGGTGCTAATGCATATAAACATGAAGAGATGCAACCTGACAGTAACAGGGCCACAAGACCACCAAGTTCACAGTCGAATAACATATCAATAATACAACATGGCAATGCAGACTCTAGTATACTGCAGTCAGTGAACATATATGCAAGCAAAGATTACTTGTATAACAGCTTCAAAACTAAAATAGCCACGTGCAAAACTTGATACAAGAACTACATAATTAACAAGAATGTATGTGAATGCAACGTGAACCAACAGTGCACTAGTAAGGTTAATAGGATTTTGCAGGTACATGAAGACGACGAAACAAGTGCAACAAAATGGATGCTTTTATCATTTGCTTACAATCACCTTTATATACATGCATACTTGTCCCAATGAAGTCAAGGCCGAAACAATGCAACTGATACATGACAGAGATGAACAACTTGTAACTGCAGACTACAACAATGACCAAAACAAGAAGCTCAACAACAACAATGCCCAAAATAACTTGAACGAAGCTACTAAAGGAATGCAGACAGTGGCCGAGAACCCAGACCAATACTACAAATCAAATGCTAGGTCGAACAACTACATGATGAACCCAGACTCATGAACCATATCAATGCTAAATGCTCACATGCTCAAAACTCAACTACCAGTGTACTGTAATACCATCAGAGAAGACAGTAGCAAAACAAACCAGAAATGCACCAACCAAGCAATGGACTCGACCAAATTCAACTGCAAGTCCAGACTAAATACAATGCCACCATGAACTGTACTTGTAATAACAATGACTCAATGCACATCAAGCAAGAACCAGACCCACTCCAATCTGGCAACAATAAGTACACTGACCAGACTATGTACATGTACACAAATGCAAAGGCCACAACAAAGTCAACAGTGACCAAGTATACAAAATGCAAACTCAGGTTTATTATGAACAGGTAACAGTGCAACATGAAGCAAGACCAAGTGTAGCTCGAAGACTGTATATTTCTTCTTAAAAATCAAATTTGAAAAAGATTAACAGGAATTTTCAAGATAGAGCAGACTACAAAGTCAATGCCGAGATTACTAAGGAATCAATAACATGACCAAGCAAATAAAAAGCAGTACAAAACCAAGAAAATTCATAAATATATGCACAGACAATATGGGATTAAAGTCTGCAGTTGATAAAGCACAAGAATGAAACAGAGGTAGTTACAGGGATGAACAGACATAGCCGAAGTCTAGTCAAACTCAAAACAGCAATGAACAAGTCAGAACACAGAACGAAAAAAAATCAACATTGTCAAGCCGTGTTCCAGATCAAGTCAAAATCGTGGTGACCACGAAGTGAAATCATGCCCTAAAATTCAAGCTACCAGAAAATATATACGACTTTGAACAAGTCGTAAATCATTTCGTTTATCAATACGAAAATCGGTGGCCATAATATATAAGCTGACAAATTCAAATAATTTTATATGAACGAAAATTATGGAGTTCGACTCCTATATAAAACCCTGGCATCATCATCGGCATGAAATAGATGTGAGTAGATAGTACTACTCACCTTAGATCGGAGAGGCAGCCGCGATCGAAGAACGAAAGTTGGAGCAGATCGAAGGAGGAACGAACGAGGCTGAAGTCCTTAGCTTGAATCCCTCGCGAGTTGAAGCCGTAAAAATCGAAGATCGCCGAAGCCCTAGCTTCCTCTCGTCGCCATTTTTGTTCGTCTGTTTGATTTTATTTAGGGTTTTTGAATGAGATGAGGAGAGGGGGTCAGGTTCGTATTTGTGCAGAGAAACATCGTGGGGGGCATGGGTTTAGGCATGGGCCGGTACGAAATAGGGTATGGTATATTTTTTCTTTTATTATGTTTTGTTTTTATAATTTTTTTCTTTATTTTCTAATAACTTATGGTATTAAATTTTGTAGATATAACTTCTCTTTTCTATATAACATTTATTTGCATATTTCTTATCATATCAAAATGTAGTGTTTTTATTTTTATTAAATAAGATAAATTCGATTTTTAAAATCCAAAGATTTTATATTTCAAAATTTTAAAGCAGATTGTCTTATTATTATATAAATTCCGATTCAAATCTATTATTAAATTTTCAGTAGATTAAATCCTAAAATTAAATCGCAAAATTTATTCTGAAAAGTTGAAATTCGAATCAATTCATCATTCAATATTTAAAATTCATTAAATATTTTAAATTTGAATTTTTGAAATTTCAGGGTCGTTACAAACTCCCCTCCTTAAAAACTTTTCGTCCACGAAAAGGAAAAGTTGTTAGATTTTCATCGATATTTATACTCTACTCAATTTTTCTAAGCTTAAAACTTATTACAAATAAATGAATATAGGATTCATTTCATTTGTTTAATCTCATTAGTTTTGTTTATCTTCTCTTTTGTTCATTGATTTTCTAAAATCAAAACACAAAAGTCTTCTACCAAATTTCTTGAATTATAAACTCAGATTTTAAACTTAAAATTCTGTCATGTTAGAGATTTATCTAATATATATCTCTTCCAAAGCTGTGGACTTTCAAAACATTACAAAGATCCTCTTCCTTAGTTCATTAAGTTGGAATTTCGTAATTTTACTTTCAAATCATTGATTTGCTATTTACAGTTTGAAAATACTTGCTAACTCGAAATTTAACAAGTCCATCTTCGTTCTCACAGACATTAGGCATACGCTGGCCAGGGGCGGGTCTAAAAATCTCCAAGTACTAAACATACTTGCTTCAATTCCCAGTGAAAATACTTTTAAAAATTCTTTTAAAAATGGATATGGAAAGCACGTTCCCCCATGGATTACAGTTCCACCCGGCGGTTACGCTACTATCCCAGTAGAGTCGCTTGTGGCTGTAGATTTCACATCTCTTAAATTTCGCCATGGTTGTCGCCATAGATTGCAGTACACACGGCGGTTACGCTACTATCCCAGTAGAATCGCTCGTGTCTGTAGGCATCACACCCCTCAAATTTCGCCTGGCATTAGATTGCAGTTTACCCGGCGGTTACGCCACTATCCCAGTGGAATCGCTTGTAACTGTGGGCATCTCGCCCCTCAAATTACGCTAATCATCAATCAATCTAATCTCATCGCGATGATCTATCGCGAAGGATTTCCGATTCAAATAGTCACTCTGACTAAATGTAAATTCTACGTAGCTACGAATTTCAAATGGACACTCATCACGAGTTCCAATACCTTCTCCAATAATAAATGGAAGGTACTTTTCCATATCCTCAGTTTAGAAAACATAATATCATATATGTAGTACTTTCATTTCACATTTCGTACATATAACATCTATGTAAACATACATAAGATTTCCATAACAATGTCTTTCCAAACTAACGGTTTTCAAATTTTACCGCATTCATATATATAAGTTCTGAAAACCTACATATTCTATATCCATAACAAATAGAGGATTTCAAAATTTTCCTCTAAGTCGATTTAGAAATTTTAAGGTTATCTCAAACCTAAGTCATATTCATAATTCCATTTATTATCGACTTTCACATTCAATTTGGATTTCACGCTTACATCGTCAATTCTCAACACAGAATTGATGTCTATCGATATATAACCTCTGAGCTCGTATGTCTCAGAGAAGGGTGTTAAGCTAAGAGAATAAATTCTCCGCCACCAACAGATATATATTTAATAAAGATCAATTGCTATGTCATCAATTCACAATGTTAGACATACAATCCAAATCATCATCTGAAATTCAAAGCTCAACTTATATTGTCTTTGATGTCGAAGTTAAACTCAATTTTAACTCAACGATTCAATCTTTTTTGAAAAGTTCCAAATTGAACAAATTGTTCAAATTCTCATTTAACTTTTCAACTTCGACCTCAAAAATGAATTTAAAATCATTTATCCCTTACGGAATATATTCACAACATTTCATATTTGGAAAAACATTTCCATACTTATTTAAAAATAAGTAATTCACAAATCCATTTATTTTCAACATTTGAAAATATTCGATATACTTAAATCAAAATTAAGTATATATTTCATCTTTAAGGAAATCATTCTCTTTCACATATTTATTTGAGTTAAAACGAATGTTACGTAAAACATCGTTACGACAACTCAAAATCGCTAGTATAGGGATTCGAAATTTAGATAGATGTATAAATCCCAATACTATACAAAACATTTCCTTTCGGAAATCATTTACTATAACAACAGTGTTATAGTCCACCATTTCCTTTTATTCGAAAACGTCTATTTCAACAATAAATGTTGAAATCAATGGTTTCGATATTCAATGCCTTTAAAAACATCTTTTAAAACAATTAACTTCGTTTTAAAATATCGTTTTCCCAAAACATGTCCATTTTATTCAATAATGTATTCACGGTCCAAAATTGTGAATATACTATTTTAACAAGCTATAAAGATTTACGTATCCAAAATAAGTCATTTTTGGATTTATAAACATCGTTTATAAATCCCATTCCTATTTATAAAGACTTCAATTTATAGTTTGAATTCCGCATACTTTTCACAATATTGGTTTTAAACCAACTTCAAATTTTCCAATATTAAGTTTTCCACTTAACTTAATTCTCTGCAAGTTCAAATTTAAATTCATCACTGAATCTATTAAATTTATTATGGATTGTCATGTTGACAACTTCAAAATTTTCAATACTAATTCCCATTTGAACTTTGCATCCGCTTCCTATTTCCAAAATAATCAACTAGTTCTTTAGTAAATCATTCATCGACTTGATTTCCAATTTAATCACATTTGATTCATTCACATTGGATTTTACTAACATTCATTCATATTCAATTAGTTCACATTCACTAATTTATATTCAAGTTAGTTTGCTTTCAATTCAAATAAAATTTGATTCTAGTTAAATTTACTTATCTTTCAATTTGAATTCAATTTACTTAGCTTTCCAATTCCATTAATTCAATTTCATTAATACTTAATGAATTCTATAAAATCAACTAGCAACCAATGCACATTCAACTTAACCAAATTTATTTACTTTGCTTACATTCAATTTGGTTCAACACACTCAATTTCAATTGGTTTATATTCTAATTCAGATTAAATTTTTATACTTACCATATTCACTAATTCACTTTTACAATTAAAGTTGAATTTCCTTTCTATAATTCAAATTCATATTCATTACATCACTTTATCAATTCATTTTGATATCAAATTCAATTTGATTCAATATTACTTAAGCTATGTTTCATTTATCTTCACTTGCATTTATTTTCACTATACAGCTTAAGTTCGGCTCTAAGTTATTTGAAATTCTATTTTATTTAACTTTACTGAAGTCAAATTCATATCACTATTCAAAATTCAGATTTTGTTTCACTTAACAAAACTGTTCAAACATTTAACAACTGGTTTTACTTAAACTTTCTCATTTTATAAGTTATACAACTTATTAATTTAGACTTCCCAATTCATATTATATAATCACTTATCTTTCAAGTTTAACTTTTCATCTCAAAAATTTATTTAAATCAGTTAAATTTATTTAACTTTCCTTTAGTTAAATTCCAAATCCATATTTATTAATGCTAACTCAATTCAATTTAACTTTTCTTAAGTTAAAGATCTTTATTTCAAAAACAATTTTATACTTCTTTAGATTTGAAAAACGTTTTATTTTTAAAGTGTTTCTAGTAACTATTCATATTAAACATCATAAACTAAGCTTTGTGTAAACCAAAGCTCTGATACCACTCTGTAACGGACTACCGTCGGCGACCACCGGTAGGCTTTGCAACCATCCCGGCCCCACCGTGGCTTACAATGGTACCCTGCCCTTGCTTTTACGGCCAGCCTTTCGACTGTCACGGCTTACGCCTAACCAACCCATCCCTCTCAGGGACATGTAGGGGTAAGAGTCTCCCGTTCGCCACCAAACCGCGAAGCGAGAACCCCCTATCATGCTGTAATATAGCAAGGTCAGTCTAATTCAAACCAGTTACTAGTGCATATAAGCAATAATAATTTAAATAGACGACAGTCACAATAATTCTCGTCTATCCGACTCTTTAAACAAAGAAACCGGATAACGGTCAATATAACACTTAACAGTGTTAAACAACCTTCTGACCGCCTCCAGTCGGTGATTAAACCAACTCGAAACGTTCAAAAAGACGAATTGTTATTTAGTTTATAAGGTTTAAACAGAATCAACCACAGAAACACAAAATAATAACAATGAATTAAAAACAAATGAATCTTTATTTCATTACTATAAATCTTTTTGAATACATCAGAGTTTATACAATTTTAATACTGATACAGCGGAATATCTTAAAATACAATTTTCTCGAAATAAATGATTCTTTACTCTCTCTTTCTAACTTCGCTGCTCGAAAATCTTCAAGCTGTAAAAATACTCGGTCTGACCCGAGTATTATATTCAAAAGAAAATAATACACAGGTCAGTCTAATTCAAACCAGTTACTAGTGCATATAAGCAGTAATAATTTAAATAGACGACAGTCACAATAATTCTCGTCTATCCGACTCTTTAAACAAAGAAACCGGATAACATTCAATATAACACTTAATAGTGTTAAACAATAGGTCAACAGATTTTAAATCATCAACAGAGATAAATAAACAATTTATCAAATCGACTAAATCAATTCATAAGCAATTAAAATTTGTCACTTTAAAACCGTCAAAAATCGATTGGCTGCCGTACACGCACGCGTGTACGGCCTCGCCAATACAGTATAAAAGATCAATGCATCACGACACAAGAAATATCAATTCAAAACTGTCAATTCTGGGTGGCTGCAGTGCACGCACGCGTGCACTGCCTCGCCACTACAGTGCGTAGAAACTGCCAAGGTCAAATCCAAAAATCGGGTTCAACTCCAGTGTAAGAAAAACGAATGCAGGCAGACATGGACAATTAACCCTTCAGACTACATAATAACACCAGCCAGTAGACTAGTATGGCAACATAGCAAGCTCCTGAATGCACTGTGCATCTACAACCAAGTGATATACAATATAACTGACAGTACAAGTTAATAATATGAGCTTGCTACGAATCATATCAGTAGGCATGCATAACAATGAATCTAAAAATGCAACAAGCCCCAACAACCAAGAAATGCACATGTCCAGTTTTCAAGTGACTCCAGTTCAACAAATTCAGAGATTAGGCAGAAGATACACGAAAATATCAACATGGATGCAGACTCAAGTCAGTCTGTAAGTAATTCAAAGTTACAGTAACCAATGTGCAAAATATATATTCAAAATATGATCGAGTGCAACAGGTCGAAATGATGCAGACCAAAAGGCATGGAACTGGAGATTGCAACCTGAATAGAAATGCACATGAATGTGATGGCAACAGTTCAAGGCAACGGTGACAACCCAAATGCAAAATAGGTCGTACATATATAATGACAAATTGCATAAGCAAGTTCAAGGGTGCTAATGCATATAAACATGAAGAGATGCAACCTGACAGTAACAGGGCCACAAGACCACCAAGTTCACAGTCGAATAACATATCAATAATACAACATGGCAATGCAGACTCTAGTATATGCAGTCAGTGAACATATATGCAAGCAAAGATTACTTGTATAACAGCTTCAAAACTAAAATAGCCACGTGCAAAACTTGATACAAGAACTACATAATTAACAAGCATGTATGTGAATGCAACGTGAACCAACAGTGCACTAGTAAGGTTAATAGGATTTTGCAGGTACATTAAGACGACGAAACAAGTGCAACAAAATGGATGCTTTTATCATTTGCTTACAATCACCTTTATATACATGCATACTTGTCCCAATGAAGTCAAGGCCGAAACAATGCAACTGATACATGACAGAGATGAACAACTTGTAACTGCAGACTACAACAATGACCAAAACAAGAAGCTCAACAACAACAATGCCCAAAATAACTTGAACGAAGCTACTAAAGGAATGCAGACAGTGGCCGAGAACCCAGACCAATACTACAAATCAAATGCTAGGTCGAACAACTACATGATGAACCCAGACTCATGAACCATATCAATGCTAAATGCTCACATGCTCAAAACTCAACTACCAGTGTACTGTAATACCATCAGAGAAGACAGTAGCAAAACAAACCAGAAATGCACCAACCAAGCAATGGACTCGACCAAATTCAACTGCAAGTCCAAACTAAATACAATGCCACCATGAACTGTACTTGTAATAACAATGACTCAATGCACATCAAGCAAGAACCAGACCCACTCCAATCTGGCAATAATAAGTACACTGACCAGACTATGTACATGTACACAAATGCAAAGGCCACAACAAAGTCAACAGTGACCAAGTATACAAAATGCAAACTCAGGTTTATTATGAACAAGTAACAGTGCAACATGAAGCAAGACCAAGTGTAGCTCGAAGACTGTATATTTCTTCTTAAAAATCAAATTTGAAAAAGATTAACAGGAATTTTCAAGATAGAGCAGACTACAAAGTCAATGCCGAGATTACTAAGGAATCAATAACATGACCAAGCAAATAAAAAGCAGTACAAAACCAAGAAAATTCACAAATATATGCACAGACAATATGGGATTAAAGTCTGCAGTTGATAAAGCACAAGAATGAAACAGAGGTAGTTACAGGGATGAACAGACATAGCCGAAGTCTAGTCAAACTCAAAACTGCAATGAACAAGTCAGAACACAGAACGAAAAAAAATCAACATTGTCAAGCCGTGTTCCAGATCAAGTCAAAATCGTGGTGACCACGAAGTGAAATCATGCCTTAAAATTCAAGCTACCAGAAAATATATACGACTTTGAACAAGTCGTAAATCATTTCGTTTATCAATACGAAAATCGGTGGCCATAATATATAAGCTGACAAATTCAAATAATTTTATACGAACGAAAATTATGGAGTTCGAATCCTATATAAAACCCTGGCATCATCATCGGCATGAAATAGATGTGAGTAGATAGTACTACTCACCTTAGATCGGAGAGGCAGCCGCGATCGAAGAACGAAAGTTGGAGCAGATCGAAGGAGGAACGAACGAGGCTGAAGTCCTTAGCTTGAATCCCTCGCGAGTTGAAGCCGTAAAAATCGAAGATCGCCGAAGCCCTAGCTTCCTCTCGTCGCCATTTTTGTTCGTCTGTTTGATTTTATTTAGGGTTTTTGAATGAGATGAGGAGAGGTGGTCAGGTTCGTATTTGTGCAGAGAAACATCGTGGGGGGCATGGGTTTAGGCATGGGCCGGTACGAAATAGGGTATGGTATATTTTTTCTTTTATTATGTTTTGTTTTTATAATTTTTTTCTTTATTTTCTAATAACTTATGGTATTAAATTTTGTAGATATAACTTCTCTTTTCTATATAACATTTATTTGCATATTTCTTATCATATCAAAATGTAGTGTTTTTATTTTTATTAAATAAGATAAATTCGGTTTTTAAAATCCAAAGATTTTATATTTCAAAATTTTAAAGCAGATTGTCTTATTATTATATAAATTCCGATTCAAATCTATTATTAAATTTTCAGTAGATTAAATCCTAAAATTAAATCGCAAAATTTATTCTGAAAAGTTGAAATTCGAATCAATTCATCATTCAATATTTAAAATTCATTAAATATTTTAAATTTGAATTTTTGAAATTTCAGGGTCGTTACAAACTCCCCTCCTTAAAAACTTTTCGTCCACGAAAAGGAAAAGTTGTTAGATTTTCATCGATATTTATACTCTACTCAATTTTTCTAAGCTTAAAACTTATTACAAATAAATGAATATAGGATTCATTTCATTTGTTTAATCTCATTAGTTTTGTTTATCTTCTCTTTTGTTCATTGATTTTCTAAAATCAAAACACAAAAGTCTTCTACCAAATTTCTTGATTTATAAACTCAGATTTTAAACTTAAAATTCTGTCATGTTAGAGATTTATCTAATATATATCTCTTCCAAAGCTGTGGACTTTCAAAACATTACAAAGATCCTCTTCCTTAGTTCATTAAGTTGGAATTTCGTAATTTTACTTTCAAATCATTGATTTGCTATTTACAGTTTGAAAATACTTGCTAACTCGAAATTTAACAAGTCCATCTTCGTTCTCACAGACATTAGGCATACGCTGGCCAGGCGCAGGTCTAAAATCTCCAAGTACTAAACATACTTGCTTCAATTCCCAGTGAAAATACTTTTAAAAATTCTTTTAAAAATGGATATGGAAAGCACGTTCCCCCATGGATTACAGTTCCACCCGGTGGTTACGCTACTATCCCAGTAGAGTCGCTTGTGGCTGTAGATTTCACATCTCTTAAATTTCGCCATGGTTGTCGCCATAGATTGCAGTACACACGGCGGTTACGCTACTATCCCAGTAGAATCGCTCGTGTCTGTAGGCATCACGCCCCTCAAATTTCGCATGGCATTAGATTGTAGTTTACCCGGCGGTTACGCCACTATCCCAATGGAATCGCTTGTAACTGTGGGCATCTCGCCCCTCAAATTACGCTAATCATCAATCAATCTAATCTCATCGCGATGATCTATCGCGAAGGATTTCCGATTCAAATAGTCACTCTGACTAAATGTAAATTCTACGTAGCTACGAATTTCAAATGGACACTCATCACGAGTTCCAATACCTTCTCCAATAATAAATGGAAGGTACTTTTCCATATCCTCAGTTTAGAAAACATAATATCATATATGTAGTACTTTCATTTCACATTTCGTACATATAACATCTATGTAAACATACATAAGATTTCCATAACAATGTCTTTCCAAACTAACGGTTTTCAAATTTTACCGCATTCATATATATAAGTTCTGAAAACCTACATATTCTATATCCATAACAAATAGAGGATTTCAAAATTTTCCTCTAAGTCGATTTAGAAATTTTAAGGTTATCTCAAACCTAAGTCATATTCATAATTCCATTTATTATCGACTTTCACATTCAATTTGGATTTCACGCTTACATCGTCAATTCTCAACACAGAATTGATGTCTATCGATATATAACCTCTGAGCTCGTATGTCTCAGAGAAGGGTGTTAAGCTAAGAGAATAAATTCTCCGCCACCAACAGATATATATTTAATAAAGATCAATTGCTATGTCATCAATTCACAATGTTAGACATACAATCCAAATCATCATCTGAAATTCAAAGCTCAACTTATATTGTCTTTGATGTCGAAGTTAAACTCAATTTTAACTCAACGATTCAATCTTTTTTGAAAAGTTCCAAATTGAACAAATTGTTCAAATTCTCATTTAACTTTTCAACTTCGACCTCAAAAATGAATTTAAAATCATTTATCCCTTACGGAATATATTCACAACATTTCATATTTGGAAAAACATTTCCATACTTATTTAAAAATAAGTAATTCACAAATCCATTTATTTTCAACATTTGAAAATATTCGATATACTTAAATCAAAATTAAGTATATATTTCATCTTTAAGGAAATCATTCTCTTTCACATATTTATTTGAGTTAAAACGAATGTTACGTAAAACATCGTTACGACAACTCAAAATCGCTAGTATAGGGATTCGAAATTTAGATAGATGTATAAATCCCAATACTATACAAAACATTTCCTTTCGGAAATCATTTACTATAACAACAGTGTTATAGTCCACCATTTCCTTTTATTCGAAAACGTCTATTTCAACAATAAATGTTGAAATCAATGGTTTCGATATTCAATGCCTTTAAAAACATCTTTTAAAACAATTAACTTCGTTTTAAAATATCGTTTTCCCAAAACATGTCCATTTTATTCAATAATGTATTCACGGTCCAAAATTGTGAATATACTATTTTAACAAGCTATAAAGATTTACGTATCCAAAATAAGTCATTTTTGGATTTATAAACATCGTTTATAAATCCCATTCCTATTTATAAAGACTTCAATTTATAGTTTGAATTCCGCATACTTTTCACAATATTGGTTTTAAACCAACTTCAAATTTTCCAATATTAAGTTTTCCACTTAACTTAATTCTCTGCAAGTTCAAATTTAAATTCATCACTGAATCTATTAAATTTATTATGGATTGTCATGTTGACAACTTCAAAATTTTCAATACTAATTCCCATTTGAACTTTGCATCCGCTTCCTATTTCCAAAATAATCAACTAGTTCTTTAGTAAATCATTCATCGACTTGATTTCCAATTTAATCACATTTGATTCATTCACATTGGATTTTACTAACATTCATTCATATTCAATTAGTTCACATTCACTAATTTATATTCAAGTTAGTTTGCTTTCAATTCAAATAAAATTTGATTCTAGTTAAATTTACTTATCTTTCAATTTGAATTCAATTTACTTAGCTTTCCAATTCCATTAATTCAATTTCATTAATACTTAATGAATTCTATAAAATCAACTAGCAACCAATGCACATTCAACTTAACCAAATTTATTTACTTTGCTTACATTCAATTTGGTTCAACACACTCAATTTCAATTGGTTTATATTCTAATTCAGATTAAATTTTTATACTTACCATATTCACTAATTCACTTTTACAATTAAAGTTGAATTTCCTTTCTATAATTCAAATTCATATTCATTACATCACTTTATCAATTCATTTTGATATCAAATTCAATTTGATTCAATATTACTTAAGCTATGTTTCATTTATCTTCACTTGCATTTATTTTCACTATACAGCTTAAGTTCGGCTCTAAGTTATTTGAAATTCTATTTTATTTAACTTTACTGAAGTCAAATTCATATCACTATTCAAAATTCAGATTTTGTTTCACTTAACAAAACTGTTCAAACATTTAACAACTGGTTTTACTTAAACTTTCTCATTTTATAAGTTATACAACTTATTAATTTAGACTTCCCAATTCATATTATATAATCACTTATCTTTCAAGTTTAACTTTTCATCTCAAAAATTTATTTAAATCAGTTAAATTTATTTAACTTTCCTTTAGTTAAATTCCAAATCCATATTTATTAATGCTAACTCAATTCAATTTAACTTTTCTTAAGTTAAAGATCTTTATTTCAAAAACAATTTTATACTTCTTTAGATTTGAAAAACGTTTTCTTTTTAAAGTGTTTCTAGTAACTATTCATATTAAACATCATAAACTAAGCTTTGTGTAAACCAAAGCTCTGATACCACTCTGTAACGGACTACCGTCGGCGACCATCGGTAGGCTTTGCAACCATCCCGGCCCCACCGTGGCTTACAATGGTACCCTGTCCTTGCTTTTACGGCCAGCCTTTCGACTGTCACGGCTTACGCCTAACCAACCCATCCCTCTCAGGGACATGTAGGGGTAAGAATCTCCCGTTCGCCACCAAACCGCGAAGCGAGAACCCCCTATCATGCTGTAATATAGCAAGGTCAGTCTAATTCAAACCAGTTACTAGTGCATATAAGCAGTAATAATTTAAATAGACGACAGTCACAATAATTCTCGTCTATCCGACTCTTTAAACAAAGAAACCGGATAACGGTCAATATAACACTTAACAGTGTTAAACAACCTTCTGACCGCCTCCAATCGGTGATTAAACCAACTCGAAACGTTCAAAAAGACGAATTGTTATTTAGTTTATAAGGTTTAAACAGAATCAACCACAGAAACACAAAATAATAACAATGAATTAAAAACAAATGAATCTTTATTTCATTACTATAAATCTTTTTGAATACATCAGAGTTTATACAATTTTAATACTGATACAGCGGAATATCTTAAAATACAATTTTCTCGAAATAAATGATTCTTTACTCTCTCTTTCTAACTTCGCTGCTCGAAAATCTTCAAGCTGTAAAAATACTCGGTCTGACCCGAGTATTATATTCAAAAGAAAATAATACACAGGTCAGTCTAATTCAAACAAGTTACTAGTGCATATAAGCAGTAATAATTTAAATAGACGACAGTCACAATAATTCTCGTCTATCCGACTCTTTAAACAAAGAAACCGGATAACGGTCAATATAACACTTAACAGTGTTAAACAATAGGTCAACAGATTTTAAATCATCAACAGAGATAAATAAACAATTTATCAAATCGACTAAATCAATTCATAAGCAATTAAAATTTGTCACTTTAAAACCGTCAAAACTCGATTGGCTGCCGTACACGCACGCGTGTACGGCCTCGCCAATACAGCATAAAAGATCAATGCATCACGACACAAGAAATATCAATTCAAAACTGTCAATTCTGGGTGGCTGCAGTGCACGCACGCGTGCACTGCCTCGCCACTACAGTGCGTAGAAACTGCCAAGGTCAAATCCAAAAATCGGGTTCAACTCCAGTGTAAGAAAAACGAATGCAGGCAGACATGGACAATTAACCCTTCAGACTACATAATAACACCAGCCAGTAGACTAGTATGGCAACATAACAAGCTCCTGAATGCACTGTGCATCTACAACCAAGTGATATACAATATAACTGACAGTACAAGTTAATAATATGAGCTTGCTACGAATCATATCAGTAGGCATGCATAACAATGAATCTAAAAATGCAACAAGCCCCAACAACCAAGAAATGCACATGTCCAGTTTTCAAGTGACTCCAGTTCAACAAATTCAGAGATTAGGCAGAAGATACACGAAAATATCAACATGGATGCAGACTCAAGTCAGTCTGTAAGTAATTCAAAGTTACAGTAACCAATGTGCAAAATATATATTCAAAATATGATCGAGTGCAACAGGTCGAAATGATGCAGACCAAAAGGCATGGAACTGGAGATTGCAACCTGAATAGAAATGCACATGAATGTGATGGCAACAGTTCAAGGCAACGGTGACAACCCAAATGCAAAATAGGTCGTACATATATAATGACAAATTGCATAAGCAAGTTCAAGGGTGCTAATGCATATAAACATGAAGAGATGCAACCTGACAGTAACAGGGCCACAAGACCACCAAGTTCACAGTCGAATAACATATCAATAATACAACATGGCAATGCAGACTCTAGTATATGCAGTCAGTGAACATATATGCAAGCAAAGATTACTTGTATAACAGCTTCAAAACTAAAATAGCCACGTGCAAAACTTGATACAAGAACTACATAATTAACAAGCATGTATGTGAATGCAACGTGAACCAACAGTGCACTAGTAAGGTTAATAGGATTTTGCAGGTACATGAAGACGACGAAACAAGTGCAACAAAATGGATGCTTTTATCATTTGCTTACAATCACCTTTATATACATGCATACTTGTCCCAAAGAAGTCAAGGCCGAAACAATGCAACTGATACATGACAGAGATGAACAACTTGTAACTGCAGACTACAACAATGACCAAAACAAGAAGCTCAACAACAACAATGCCCAAAATAACTTGAACGAAGCTACTAAAGGAATGCAGACAGTGGCCGAGAACCCAGACCAATACTACAAATCAAATGCTAGGTCGAACAACTACATGATGAACCCAGACTCATGAACCATATCAATGCTAAATGCTCACATGCTCAAAACTCAACTACCAGTGTATTGTAATACCATCAGAGAAGACAGTAGCAAAACAAACCAGAAATGCACCAACCAAGCAATGGACTCGACCAAATTCAACTGCAAGTCCAGACTAAATACAATGCCACCATGAACTGTACTTGTAATAACAATGACTCAATGCACATCAAGCAAGAACCAGACCCACTCCAATTTGGCAACAATAAGTACACTGACCAGACTATGTACATGTACACAAATGCAAAGGCCACAACAAAGTCAACAGTGACCAAGTATACAAAATGCAAACTCAGGTTTATTATGAACAAGTAACAGTGCAACATGAAGCAAGACCAAGTGTAGCTCGAAGACTGTATATTTCTTCTTAAAAATCAAATTTGAAAAAGATTAACAGGAATTTTCAAGATAGAGAAGACTACAAAGTCAATGCCGAGATTACTAAGGAATCAATAACATGACCAAGCAAATAAAAAGCAGTACAAAACCAAGAAAATTCACAAATATATGCACAGACAATATGGGATTAAAGTCTGCAGTTGATAAAGCACAAGAATGAAACAGAGGTAGTTACAGGGATGAACAGACATAGCCGAAGTCTAGTCAAACTCAAAACTGCAATGAACAAGTCAGAACACAGAACGAAAAAAAATCAACATTGTCAAGCCGTGTTCCAGATCAAGTCAAAATCGTGGTGACCACGAAGTGAAATCATGCCCTAAAATTCAAGCTACCAGAAAATATATACGACTTTGAACAAGTCGTAAATCATTTCGTTTATCAATACGAAAATCGGTGGCCATAATATATAAGCTGACAAATTCAAATAATTTTATACGAACGAAAATTATGGCGTTCGACTCCTATATAAAACCCTGGCATCATCATCGGCATGAAATAGATGTGAGTAGATAGTACTACTCACCTTAGATCGGAGAGGCAGCCGCGATCGAAGAACGAAAGTTGGAGCAGATCGAAGGAGGAACGAACGAGGCTGAAGTCCTTAGCTTGAATCCCTCGCGAGTTGAAGCCGTAAAAATCGAAGATCGCCGAAGCCCTAGCTTCCTCTCGTCGCCATTTTTGTTCGTCTGTTTGATTTTATTTAGGGTTTTTGAATGAGATGAGGAGAGGGGGTCAGGTTCGTATTTGTGCAGAGAAACATCGTGGGGGGCATGGGTTTAGGCATGGGCCGGTACGAAATAGGGTATGGTATATTTTTTCTTTTATTATGTTTTGTTTTTATAATTTTTTTCTTTATTTTCTAATAACTTATGGTATTAAATTTTGTAGATATAACTTCTCTTTTCTATATAACATTTATTTGCATATTTCTTATCATATCAAAATGTAGTGTTTTTATTTTTATTAAATAAGATAAATTCGGTTTTTAAAATCCAAAGATTTTATATTTCAAAATTTTAAAGCAGATTGTCTTATTATTATATAAATTCCGATTCAAATCTATTATTAAATTTTCAGTAGATTAAATCCTAAAATTAAATCGCAAAATTTATTCTGAAAAGTTGAAATTCGAATCAATTCATCATTCAATATTTAAAATTCATTAAATATTTTAAATTTGAATTTTTGAAATTTCAGGGTCGTTACACTCTCTGTCGATACCGAAAACCACTTTAACAACTGTGTACGCGGTGGAGTTTCCAGAATGAAGTAGGATGGTGGCGACGACCTAAGGTATATACGTGGACCCAACTCCCGTGAGTTGGCATAAGGTGGCTAAAACAGGGGCGATCTCGGACAGTGAGGTAGCACCTCTTATCGGACGCACTTCTTCGATATCATTCTATTACTTTGTGATTGTTTGGGTGCACCCCTTGATTTGGGAGTGTTGTTCGAGGTGGAGCGGTAGTGGCTGCTATGCGTTTCCATCAGTCCGTGTGCGTAATTGGTATATCTACCCTGGCATTGCCTTGTGTGCCGTGTCACCTACCATATCGAGCTTTACTACGAGTTTGAATTTCTCCCGTAGCCTGTGGAGTATCGAGGGTAGCCGCCATTTTGGGAGTATGCTAATACTGGATAGACTACTGGGACTATTACGTGTTAAGGGGAATATTGGGTCACTCCTTAACGCTATTTAAAAGTATGTTTATTTTATGATTAGACATTATTATAATAATAGCGAATATTACTACATAGTAGATAGTTTAACGGATCCTTAAAGAATGGGCGATCCCAAGCATTCTTTAAGTTATTTGTACCTTATTACAGTTCACTTGAGTTGGTTTACATTATATAAGTATATATTGTCCTGACTCGAGTGTTTTGTGTTTTGCTTTACGCTCGGGTCAGCCTGAGTTATTCACAGATTTGGATTTCCACTCACTTGGAGATTTGAATCGCTGGAGATTATCTGCTTGTCTTGTCCTATCTATTTCAGTTCCGTTGTTCTACTCAGCTTGTACTTGGTTATTTTATTGAGACTTCTGTTGTACTCTATTTTTTTTCTTTCTGTTATATCTTATGTAACTCTGATATATTTATATAGTAGCTTCATGAACTACTGTTTCTTTTACTTCCGCTGCATTATTTTACTCTGTGTCTGTGACCTGTGATTATATTTATTTACTGTATATTCTGAGGTTTGCCAAATTTTATTTACAACGCGGTATTTTGAGCAATTCAAGTCCGATATGTGCGGATGCGAATGGTTGAAAATATCGGGTCGTTACAATGTCTCTTCAACCACTATATAATGGCTTTGGAAAACGAAATTTTATACATAATATTCTCATTCTATCTTATTCTTTCATTTCCATACTTTTGTAAGGAATATCCCTTACCTATTCTTCCACTCTCTATGCAAATCTATACTCATTAACTCCAATTCTTCAAGGATTTGCAAACCATGCAAGATCAGAGAATTTATACTTGAATTCATATCATTCTCTCCCTGATTTCATCTTATTCCTCAAAGAGTTCAAAGATATATTGCTATTAGAGGTCTATAGGATCATTGTACTGAATCTGCAAGAATCTGTATTGATGATACAACTACTTTCCATACTCTACTATTGATTATAAAGAGAAGTAGGTGTTCTTGTAGCTTGTGAAATCAAGAGGGTGACCTTATAGTCCGATAAATCAAGGGGGTGCATCATGTGGCCCGTGAAATCAAGATTGTAAAGGTGCACTTGTCACCTATGGTAAGCAATTGGTGATAGTGAAATTCTATACGATGTAGTGTAGGACTGGATGTACGATTGGTCAATCCAAACCAGTATAAAAATTCCTTGTGTTATTTACTTTATTGTATTTTATTTTATTACTTACTTATTATGTGATTATTTGTTTCTGTTTGTAATTTGAACAGATATAGTTTTAAATTCATAAGTAAGTTTTAAATAGTTGAAATACACACTTCACTCCCTCTAGTGTATAAATAGATTTAAGATCCATTCTGCATTGTATTATAGACAACCCATTTTTGCTACATGTGCAACATATACAGTGTTCGTGGTTTAGCATGCATGTATATAAGTGCTGTGATTTACATCGAAACGGACATATTAGTCCCTTCATATACATATTTATTGTCAATAATATAGTAATAATATAATATGAAACATATTTACATTTATACACAGAGACTTACAAATAGATACACACAAATATATATATATATATATATATATATATATATATTCAAACGTACATACATATATTTACATATACTATCAAAGTAATAATATTACAATATTCACGTATTCATATGATAAATAATTTCTTATAATTTAAATATAAAACAATTTTAAAATTTAAAATTTAATATTAAAGTTCAAAATTTGAAACTAGATCCAAATTAAAAATAATGTTAAAATTCAAAATTTGAATTTACAAATAGGCTTTAACTCATAATTATATATATATATATACATATATACGATTTTTATAAGTCAAAAGTATATTTATATATATATTATAAATTACATAAAATTAAAAAACATTTATATATTTAAATAATATTGTATTATAAATGTATATATGTATACTTTTAAACTAATTTTTTTAAGCATATATTTTTGAGCATATATTATCTTAACAAAATCTATTTTTTTAAGTATTAAATCCATGCAGATTTAATTTCCTTTTTTTATAAAAAAATTTTAAATTCAAAATCCGTACAAAAAAAATGTTTTTTCATTTCGGTAAAATATTAAGCTTAAGATACACGCACACACACATATTTATATGTATTTATATTATAATAATTTTAATTTAAAGTTTTATATTAATAAATTAAAAATACATTTCGAATGAAATAAAATTATACAAAATTGTTCCTTTTTGATTCATATACTTTCGGAATAAAATATATATGATACATCAATATCGATTATAAACACACACACGCACGCACGCACACACACACACACACACATATATATGTATGTATGTATGTATTTACATACTAGTTTAAATTTTTATTTCTAATTTAAAATCCTGTTAAAATTAATTTTAGTTTCTAATTTTTTTAATATAGTCAAAAGTCGAATGGACATTCACATACAAAAAATTTTATTTTAATAACAATATTACATATATACAAATCGACAACAAATACATATAAGAATTCATGGTATAAACTACCATATTCAAATATAATAACATAATTGACCATATTTATGAAATTTATGTAAATAAAAGTATTACCTCAACTATAGCCTAGTTATAACACTTTGAATGTTGACTCAGTGGAGCTCCTAGAATTGAATTTGGTCTCTTTAAAAAAGCACAAACAATCGAGGAGATTTACACACCTTTTGATATAATTTTATTTGATCACGTATTTGGTTTGAAAAATGAAGGAGGAGGATGCTAGGTACTTATAGCCTATAAGGGTAGAGGAGGAGTAGAGAGATTTTTTTAATTCAAAATGAAAGGGTGTAGTGGGTTTAAATGAGGAAGGAAGTAGAGAGAGAGAGAGAAGAAAAAGGATATGGATCCTTTCTTTTATCCACTAATTCAAACCCAAAATATCAAAAATATCACCCCCAATCACTCATATCTATAACCGGCCAAACCCAAAAAGAGGATCTAGATCCTTTATTTTCTCCATTAATTCACAAATATTAATTAATTTAATTAATTTATAACAATCATAATTTAATTAAGTTAGTTGGTATTTGGAATATTCAACATTGAGGTTGTGTGACTCTTATATGTAAATTCGAGCTGCGATAACATCAAACGATTCAAATATTAATGTTCACATGTCACGTTAGCTAGTGGTCTAATTGTTTGACAAAATTTATCACTTACACAATTTTGTTAAAATCCAAATTTAATATTTTAAGTAGTCCTGCTGGTGATAATTTTTTACACCAATTCTCTTCGCCAAATTATATCACATTAGGACTTCTGGAATTTGGTATTAGTCTAAATTCTAATATCACCCACATTCGACTTATATAGTCCAAACACAAAGTCCTTGGTTCAATAGTAACAATTATTATTAGTCGAATGGCTCTAGCCGGAGACTTTGACTTTAGTTGACTTTAGTTGACTATAGTTGACTCTGATACTAACCTCATATAATCGAGGAAACAAATTATTTATTAAATAGTGTTTCACTTCCAATGCTTCAACTATGACCAAACTATAGTCGTTTAATGGGCGTCGTGCTATGATTTAACCATGATCAAAGTGGAGTGTCCACATTAAAGCTTAACAATATTCTCTAATCAGAAGAACTATGCAATATTGTCACTTTCAATATTTTCTGTTTGACCTTAGTTATATAAACAAATATAAAAATATGGAGTGAGTCATTCCATTGTTATTCAATAACTATTAGTATGTAACCCCTTGGTGCCCCCAAACCATGAGTAATGCACTTCCCAACATTAGAGAGCGTTATATACTATAGTCTCAAAGGATGTATTGATATCTAGTCTCAATACATCTTGACTATGAATATTTAAAATGATATGCTTATTATATTGTGATAAGTTACTCATGATTACAACACATTGTAGTTACTATCACAAAACATACCATTTATGGACTTTCTATTAAATATACTTAAATTAACCAATTAATTAATATAACACATTATAACAAGTATATAATAGAAAGAAAAACACTTTTATTTTGGATGGTATTTTATTACAGAGCTAATAATTTACAATAAATTACAGAGTTACTCCTAGGGCATACCCCTAACTCTTTCAGCCTACATGTAGGGAACGAGAAAGACAAAGGCATGCATGCTCGCCAATTATAGAATACGAGTCTAGGGAAGAGGAAGAATACCCCAATGCAATGGTAGAATACAACACTCAACCCAGTACTAGTGCACAAGCAGTTGACCCTGATTATGAAGGTCCTGCCATCTACGACGTTATTTCATCATATGAATTCCATAATAGCTTATGCAATTTGGATAGGACAAGTATATATGTAGTTATTTTTTGGATATGTTAGATTACATTTACATATGTGAATAACAACAAAAAATAATTTTTAGGAATGTGGCTCTCTTACATATGTCGGCCATGGCACACATGTTTTGGATATGGAAATACCAAGAATTGCTTCCATATTTGGGGGTCATATTGTACTCTCAGGTTTATAATCTCTAGTTACAATTCCTTTAGAGGTGTAAATAGGAATTTAATTTCGGCTTTTGTTGAGAGATGGCACCCGAAATCAAGCACTTTTGTAACGACCCGCCTTTTTGGACAGTTTAAATCGACAAATCAAACACACATGCCGATTCTAAACCATTCAAAAGGGCGGATGGTTAATGGGTTAAATAAGAAAAGAAAGGAAAAGAAAGAACAAAAACAAACTCAGAATCTCGCAGCGGAAGGAACAAGATATAATAATAAAATAACAGTTCATGAAGCTGTTAAATAAACAAATTTGATTATTATTATACATCATAAATCAGAGTTACATACATATCAGAGATAATACAATAATGCAGCGGAAAAATAATATGGTAGTAGAATACAAATGATGTAATACCAAACTCCGTCTTCGTCCTCCAGAATAGATCTTCAACCTTATCTGAAATGCTCAGGCTGACCCGAGCGTAATGAAAAGGCAAAACACTCGAGTCAGGACTAAAATATCTCATGTAAGTCAAATCGAATAAGAAAATATGAGTGTGACGGCGTCAGAGATGTTTACGGGTTTTGACATCTCCTATCTAGTGTCAACGTGAGTGCAATAACTTAAGAGATGTTACGGGATTTTCCATCTCTCAAGGATCCGTTAAACTATCTACTATGTAGTACAATACGCTATTATAATATGTCTACATTAAAGTAAAAGTATTAAAATAGCGCTAAGCCATGACCCATTCCACCCTTAACACAGTTTATATTCCCAAGAGCATATACAAGACCGTAGTTTCCCCAAAACCGGAAGTCACCAGAGGGCAATCCATATACTAAAGGTACAAATTAAAATCGTAGTGGTCGCGCATAAATGGAATACAAGTATGACAAGGCACATGCGGCAATACCCAAGGTAGTGATACTACCGTTCGCCTGATCCGGACTGGTGAGAACGCAACGCCGCAGCGCCCGCAACACCGTGAAACAACACTCCCAAAATCAAGGGTGCACCAATCGACAACAAGTAAAATAATAGTTTACGAAGAAGTGTGTTCACTTGAGGTAGCTAATCCTCCATTGTCCCGGCACAGCTCCTGTTTTAGTCATTTCCAATTTGACACAAGTGTCAAGGCTATCCATTATCGTTCTCTTTCTTCAGTCAACACGTACATCATTCCAACCACTTCATTCTGGATCATCACTCCGCGTATAGTTATTAAAGTGGTTTTCGGTTTAGATAGAGAGTATATCCATAACCGATTCCGGTCTCTTTAATAACTTCGAAATTATTTCACCGATTGGTCGTTTATTTATTTCAAAACCAAATCAATTACAATCTCAATTAAAATTTATAAATCAACATTTCATTTGTCTTTCTAAATCAATTTCCAAATTTACGTTTCAAAACTTCCAAATCAAAATTTCAAAATCTTATAATTCAATTTCAATTTCAATTTAAACAATTCAAATATTGATTCAAGTTCGTATATAAGTTTCATTCCGAAATCATTTAAATTAATTTAATTCAACATTCAAATCAATTTAAATTCATTTATCGATTTCATTTAATATCCGTTAAGGTACTTTATCATTCAAAACAATTTCTATTAAATTTCAAATCCATTACACTACCTTTTTAAGTTCAACTTCATTAAATCAAAACTTACAATTTTGAATTAAATTAAATTCGTCAAATCAATTCTTCCAATTACAAGTCTTACATTAATTCCAAAAATATCACATTTTCATTTCTTGTTAAAAAAATTCAATTTCACTTATTTACTTTCTTAAATAATTTTCCAAAACTTAATTAATAAAGAAACTCAATTTCAATTATTTATGAAGTAAAAATTCACTTATTCAAAAGTTCAAAATTTTCTTATTAAAGAATTTCAATTCAATTTAATCATTAAATAATTTAACCTTATTTAATTATTAAATAATTCAATAGTTTCAATTTAGTCCAATTCACAAATTTCTTTGAATTTCAATTAAATTCCAAATTAATAAAATCTCAATTTTAAATAAATTTTCAATTCCAAACTCAAACTTGAAATATCATTTCATAAAAATTTTCTTAGAAATATTCAGAGTTCGATTAAAAGTCCAATCTTTTAAAACAAATCAACTTTCGAAAATTTACGCCGTATTTCAAAAATTTTCTTAAAAATCTAAACTTCGAATAATTAAACAATTTCATTTACCAAGTTTAAATTCCAACATCTTGAGCTTCAATTCAAAATAATTCAATTTCCATAAATTCGATTTTATTCTTAAAATCAATTCATTTAAATAATTTCAAAACAACTTTTAAAATCATTTAATTTAACCAACCCGGTGTCCGTATATAATTTTCTAACCTATGGCCAAGTGGATAATTATTTCAAATTTAATTTCAAGGATGGACATATATCATTTCAATCCAAATAGATGTCATAGGTATATCATTTCAACCTATTTCTTAATTTATTCGAAATGATTCGGTTTACAGTTTATATGCAATAAACAATATACATGATGATAACATGATATATCAAAATAAATAAACAACCAATATCGACCAATAGCATCCATCACAACCAATCAACCATAAAGCCAATAACATTCACAACTTCATAATTATCAATATCAGGAAATTTGATCGCAATTAAAATTTAACTTTAATTTGACTGTCAATTTAATTTTCAACGGTGAATTCAAATGACAATCTATATGACAATTAAATTTTTATCAAACAACGATAAATTAATCCATATCACTTCATAATTTCAAATTTAACTACCATAAAGATATTCAGTACGTTGTGAGCGTTATAAAACACTCACCTTTTGAATTTAAATTGAATTTACATTCAATTTAAACCCAAAAATTTGACAGTCTCCAAATCCATCCAAACCAGCGTCAAAGTGTCCGGAATTTCGATACGATCCTAACAAAAGAAACCTCGCCCAAATCCGAGTCCGTATGCAAAAGTTATGAAAATTTGAAGATTGGAAAATTCTGGTGCTGAGTCGACTTCGAGTTCCCGCCTCAAATACCCGATGCCTGCTTGGAGTTTTTTGCGAAATCGACCCGATGACCCGAGTAGTTTTCTTCCCGACTCGAAGTAGCTCCAGGGTTTTTCCCCCTGAAACCCGAAGCGCGACCCGAAGCGCGTAAATCTCGGAATTTTTTTTTTTAGATTTTGGAATTTGGGAATTAGGTTTTGTCTGCCATTGGAATGAGAAGCTAAGAAGAAGATGAATTGTACGTACAGACAAACGAAGATTAGGGAGGCTACGGTTTATAACTGTGTTTATATAGATATGTTAGAGATAGAGTAGATAGACTGGATAGATGAACGTGCGGAACAAACTATGGCCCGAAAAGCCCGTTCTGACTCTGGAACGGAATTGGGTAAACTGATATATCAAAATAGGTGTTTTAAAATATTTTAAACGCAATGGAAAAGGTTTCAAGTCCAAATTCCATCGTATGAAGAAGTTGTGCTAAAATCAAAATTTCAAATTGATTTTAATTGATTATAATTGCATTTATTTCAAGGCGTTTCGAGTCCGTACGATCAAACGACAAGTCCGATTGCTACGAAAATTGAAACCTTACAATAATTCGCTGTTACGGATCCGATGAAACTAGTTTCGTCGAAATCCGAGACAGTTGTAAAAATGATAATTTTTACTGTTTAATTTCAATATAAAATTCCCAATTTTAAACTATTAACTTTTAAATCAAATTTCAATTGTTCACAAATTTTATTTTTAATTTCACAGTAATTAACAATCTTTTACAATGCAGTTTTCCATTATAAATCCAGTATAAAAGATTACATTAGATTCATCGTTCAATTATATTGTAATTCAAATTCAAGTTATTTAATTCCAATTTAATTCTTTTATTTCGATTTACATTTTCATTATTGCATCAACCATTTACTTATACATTATTATCAATAGTTTATAATTCATTTACTTTCATTTTCTTCAGCTATCATCTTATTTAAATTCACAGTAATATTAAATTACATTCATTTACGTTGATTTTCATATTATAACTTCAATATTAAATGTACATTTTATTTATTTCGTTGTTTACAATCAAATTCATTTCAATTCAATTTCTTGTTACATTCAAATTTAAATCTTTACTTACGTTCAATTACCAGTTAACATCTTTATCAAATTACAGTTTCGGTTATTATTTGATTTCAATCAACTGTAATATTAAGTTACATTTATTTATATTAGTTTCAATAACATAAACTTCCACTATTAAATCTACCGTTTTATTTATTCTTTGTTTACAATCATAACCAATTTGGTTTACAATCAAACTCAATTCATTACTTACATTCAATACAGGTTAACATCCATATATATTTAATTTACAAATAAGTTATTTCAGAATTCAGTTTTGCATTTTAACTTGTAATTCACATTTAACAACACAAAATTTTATTTCCTTCGGATTTTTATCCAATTTTTTTATTTTAATTCGTATTTTTAAAGTGTTAAAAATACTGGTCGTTGCATTCTCCCCCACTTAAAACTTTTCGTCCTCGAAAAGGAACGGAGAAGGGGAAACCATCATTTAGATATAATTCATTCAAAATATTCGACTTATTTGCAAAATTTAGTTATAGGATTTTTTTAAAATCTCAAAATTTTCTAACTCCCGGATTTTTGAAAAATTTCGGCAGCACCTCCTTTGCGCGGCTAGGACCGAAAAATTTCACAGTGGTAATAATTGCATGATACACATCTCATTACAAGAATGAGGCATCCCAAAACATGGGGAACACAATAATATACCACAACATAAACTGTAATCCGAGAACATACCTTTTATTTAGCGTTTATTAGCATTTTAACTTACATTTTGCATTAAGCGCAGAAGCGAGCTCCACAAGCGAAGCGCAACCTCTTTGCTACCTACTAAAATGCTCAATAATCAAGTTAGAACCATGCATATAAAGATAGATCGATATACTTATCATAAACAACACACATATAACATGTTTAGCTTCAAAACTGAAATTCCAATTCCAGGACAGCAAACGAATCTCAGTTTTTGGTCACATAAACGATAAAATTTGATAATGGAATCTAAACAAAAGTTGTTTCATTTGTTTCAGGCTTTCCGGAATGTCCAAAATCATTGAATTCGGACCTTCCGTTCAAAAGTTACGACCGTTTTACTAAATAGGAACGCCTCAGCCTGGCAATGAATTGCGCAGGTCAGCGACATTTGGTCACGTTTTCGACCCTCTAAATGACAGCAAAACACAAAACACTTAAAGTAAAAGTTTTAACTTAAGTTCTTAGCTTTCCAAAAAGTGCAAGATCATCAAAATCCGATACACCAGTAAAAAGTTATGGCAAAAATACTAAGAGTATATGCTACTGATTTTGCTTCCCTTTTACACAGGCCAGCGAGAAGATTCAAATTTTTAACTAAGTAAATGAAGGAATTTCTCAAGACAGTCTAAACAAAAGTCGTGCTACAGTTTCTAAGCTTTTCGAAAAGTCTAATATCGTTGAATTTCGTCCATCCATTTAAAAGTTATGCTTATTTCCGTTTCAGCATATATTGGACAATTTTGGATTTTTTTTTTTCCAAAATTTTGCTTTTATTATTTCAAAGTACAAAACATCAAACTTCAAATTTCTAAAGATCAATCACAAACCCAAAGTCGTTTATTTTCTTATTTATCCATGAAATAAGTTTACATTCGATTTGTTTCCGATTTATTCGGTTTGTTTCATTCATAATTTAAATTCAAGTCAATTTGCTTCAATTTAATTCGAATTCAATTATATTTAATTCCACTTTGCTTCAAATTTGAATTTAATTATTAAAAAAAATTATTCCGTTTATTCAATTCCATTAACACTAATGAATTCTATTTAATCAATTATCATCCATCTAACAACCAATGCATATCAAACATTAACATCCATCCAAATCTATAATAAATCAATTATACATTTCCAAGTCAAAATTTTAATTTCATACACTTCCAAGTTTATTGACATTTAATTTTATTCAAATTTAATTAGTTTCCATTTACTAATTCTATATTTAATTAATTTTAAATTTAATTCATTTTAAAACTTAAATTTCCTTTATATTTACAACTATCAATAGATCTTCACATTTTATTATTCACTCTCACACTGGTATATTATTCCTCTACTTATCCTTATTAGCATTTTAAACTTTTTAAGTATTCGGTAAGTTTTTGTTATGCAAATAGAATGTAGTTAAACAACATACAACCTCTTTTCATTCAAAGTTGAATTTTCAATTAATTAATTCTTAAGTCATTACTTAAATTTCACTATAATTTAATTTCACATTTACATTCACATATAGTATTTCCATTTTATATTAACATAATGGTGAATCACCTTTAAATGTTAATTTAAATTCCAATTATTTACTAACAATTTTATTTATATTTGCAAACCATTAATTAAATGCATATTTCATTTTTCAAACCTATACTTGTATATTATCCAATTAACAATTCATATAACATTTTTGAACTTCTTAAATGATTTGGTAAGTTATATCTATGCTATAGAATGAAATTTAATACTATGCGAGTTTTACAGTTTCAATTTTATTTTAAATTCATAATTTCCTAATTCTAAGGATTTCTACTTCAATTGATATTTCACTTAGCTCTTAGGTTCATTTCTTATTTTGCAATTCAGAAGTTCCGTAATGATTCAAGTATTAATTCATTTCAACCATTAAAGAAAAAATCATTAATTATTAAAGAACTCAAGAATTCCAATCCCGGTTTCATTTCAAATCAAGTTTTGAAATAATATATACTTATATAATTTATATATCAAATCATACTATAGAGAATACAAAATAAAATTCAATTTTTTAAATCAAAACAGGGTTTAGAAAAACTATTAAGTGATCTCCCCCACTTGGACTCTCGAAAATAAACGTCGATGATGCGTGCACTCATCACCGAAATCATTCTCTAGTGTCAAGAGGGGAGTATAACACTTACTTCATTTGAAAACAATTTCTAATCGAATATACTATCATATAATACTTATATTATACATTTCGAATTTTTGTTAATAAATTTTCAAAACACCGGAATTTAAATTCTCCATCTTAATTTAAATTCATTTTTATTTTATTTTATTTACCATTTATATTCATTGTCAATCATATTTACAAGTTTCATTTCTTAAAATCGTCCAATAGTCAATAGTTAGAAATATTGACTAATCAACAATAAACGATGATAATCTAATATTATCATCTCCTAACAACCAATACAATCAAAATTTATAAATTTTCAAGATAGTTCTTTTATATAAAAATATAGTCCAAAACAATATTATGTCAATCTGTCCTATTCGAGTGTTTAGAAATTCATATCGATGCCTTGGCGTCCCAAGTACCAACCAGAATTCATAAATACTCAACGAAACAATTTAACACAATATAAAATCATTTTTATATCAAAATTACAAATACGCTCTCTCATATACACTCGAACTCATTCATAAGGTTTAACCCTATTTCAATGAGTTATTCCCCACTAGAGCCAAGGTAATCTAAACCAAAGCTCTGATACCAACTGTAACGACCCGCCTTTTTGGACAGTTTAAATCGACAAATCAAACACACATGCCGATTCTAAACCATTCAAAAGGGCGGATGGTTAATGGGTTAAATAAGAAAAGAAAGGAAAAGAAAGAACAAAAACAAACTCAGAATCTCGCAGCGGAAGGAACAAGATATAATAATAAAATAACAGTTCATGAAGCTGTTAAATAAATAAATTTGATTATTATTATACATCATAAATCAGAGTTTCATACATATCAGAGATAATACAATAATGCAGCGGAAAAATAATATGGTAGTAGAATACAAATGATGTAATACCAAACTCCGTCTTCGTCCTCCAGAATAGATCTTCAACCTTATCTGAAATGCTCAGGCTGACCCGAGCGTAATGAAAAGGCAAAACACTCGAGTCAGGACTAAAATATCTCATGTAAGTCAAATCGAATAAGAAAATATGAGTGTGACGGCGTCAGAGATGTTTACGGGTTTTGACATCTCCTATCCAGTGTCAACGTGAGTGCAATAACTTAAGAGATGTTACGGGATTTTCCATCTCTCAAGGATCCGTTAAACTATCTACTATGTAGTACAATACGCTATTATAATATGTCTACATTAAAGTAAAAGTATTAAAATAGCGTTAAGCCATGGCCCATTACACCCTTAACACAGTTTATATTCCCAAGAGCATATACAAGACCGTAGTTTCCCCAAAACCGGAAGTCACCAGAGGGCAATCCATATACTAAAGGTACAAATTAAAATCGTAGTGGTCGCGCATAAATGGAATACAAGTATGACAAGGCACATGCGGCAATACCCAAGGTAGTGATACTACCGTTCGCCTGATCCGGACTGGTGAGAACGCAACGCCGCAGCGCCCGCAACACCGTGAAACAACACTCCCAAAATCAAGGGTGCACCAATCGACAACAAGTAAAATAATAGTTTACGAAGAAGTGTGTTCACTTGAGGTAGCTAATCCTCCATTGGCCCGGCACAGCTCCTGTTTTAGTCATTTCCAATTTGACACAAGTGTCAAGGCTATCCATTATCGTTCTCTTTCTTCAGTCAACACGTACATCATTCCAACCACTTCATTCTGGATCATCACTCCGCGTATAGTTATTAAAGTGGTTTTCGGTTTAGATAGAGAGTATATCCATAACCGATTCCGGTCTCTTTAATAACTTCGAAATTAGTTCACCGATTGGTCGTTTATTTATTTCAAAACCAAATCAATTACAATCTCAATTAAAATTTATAAATCAACATTTCATTTGTCTTTCTAAATCAATTTCCAAATTTACGTTTCAAAACTTCCAAATCAAAATTTCAAAATCTTATAATTCAATTTCAATTTCAATTTAAACAATTCAAATATTGATTCAAGTTCGTATATAAGTTTCATTCCGAAATCATTTAAATTAATTTAATTCAACATTCAAATCAATTTAAATTCATTTATCGATTTCATTTAATATCCGTTAAGGTACTTTATCATTCAAAACAATTTCTATTAAATTTCAAATCCATTACACTACCTTTTTAAGTTCAACTTCATTAAATCAAAACTTACAATTTTGAATTAAATTAAATTCGTCAAATCAATTCTTCCAATTACAAGTCTTACATTAATTCCAAAAATATCACATTTTCATTTCTTGTTAAAAAAATTCAATTTCACTTATTTACTTTCTTAAATAATTTTCCAAAACTTAATTAATAAAGAAACTCAATTTCAATTATTTATGAAGTAAAAATTCACTTATTCAAAAGTTCAAAATTTTCTTATTAAAGAATTTCAATTCAATTTAATCATTAAATAATTTAACCTTATTTAATTATTAAATAATTCAATAGTTTCAATTTAGTCCAATTCACAAATTTCTTTGAATTTCAATTAAATTCCAAATTAATAAAATCTCAATTTTAAATAAATTTTCAATTCCAAACTCAAACTTGAAATATCATTTCATAAAAATTTTCTTAGAAATATTCAGAGTTCGATTAAAAGTCCAATCTTTTAAAACAAATCAACTTTCGAAAATTTACGCCGTATTTCAAAAATTTTCTTAAAAATCTAAACTTCGAATAATTAAACAATTTCATTTACCAAGTTTAAATTCCAACATCTTGAGCTTCAATTCAAAATAATTCAATTTCCATAAATTCGATTTTATTCTTAAAATCAATTCATTTAAATAATTTCAAAACAACTTTTAAAATCATTTAATTTAACCAACCCGGTGTCCGTATATAATTTTCTAACCTATGGCCAAGTGGATAATTATTTCAAATTTAATTTCAAGGATGGACATATATCATTTCAATCCAAATAGATGTCATAGGTATATCATTTCAACCTATTTCTTAATTTATTCGAAATGATTCGGTTTACAGTTTATATGCAATAAACAATATACATGATGATAACATGATATATCAAAATAAATAAACAACCAATATCGACCAATAGCATCCATCACAACCAATCAACCATAAAGCCAATAACATTCACAACTTCATAATTATCAATATCAGGAAATTTGATCGCAATTAAAATTTAACTTTAATTTGACTGTCAATTTAATTTTCAACGGTGAATTCAAATGACAATCTATATGACAATTAAATTTTTATCAAACAACGATAAATTAATCCATATCACTTCATAATTTCAAATTTAACTACCATAAAGATATTCAGTACGTTGTGAGCGTTATAAAACACTCACCTTTTGAATTTAAATTGAATTTACATTCAATTTAAACCCAAAAATTTGACAGTCTCCAAATCCATCCAAACCAGCGTCAAAGTGTCCGGAATTTCGATACGATCCTAACAAAAGAAACCTCGCCCAAATCCGAGTCCGTATGCAAAAGTTATGAAAATTTGAAGATTGGAAAATTCTGGTGCTGAGTCGACTTCGAGTTCCCGCCTCAAATACCCGATGCCTGCTTGGAGTTTTTTGCGAAATCGACCCGATGACCCGAGTAGTTTTCTTCCCGACTCGAAGTAGCTCCAGGGTTTTTCCCCCTGAAACCCCAAGCGCGACCCGAAGCGCGTAAATCTCGATTTTTTTTTTTAGATTTTGGAATTTGGGAATTAGGTTTTGTCTGCCATTGGAATGAGAAGCTAAGAAGAAGATGAATTGTACGTACAGACAAATGAAGATTAGGGAGGCTAGGGTTTATAACTGTGTTTATAAAGGTATGTTAGAGATAGAGTAGATAGACTGGATAGATGAACGTGCGGAACAAACTATGGCCCGAAAATCCCGTTCTGACTCCGGAACGGAATTGGGTAAACTGATATATCAAAATAGGTGTTTTAAAATATTTTAAACGCAATGGAAAAGGTTTCAAGTCCAAATTCCATCGTATGAAGAAGTTATGCTAAAATCAAAATTTCAAATTGATTTTAATTGATTATAATTGCATTTATTTCAAGGCGTTTCGAGTCCGTACGATATAACGACAAGTCCGATTGCTACGAAAATTGAAACCTTACAATAATTCGCTGTTACGGATCCGATGAAACTAGTTTCGTCGAAATCCGAGACAGTTGTAAAAATGATAATTTTTTCTGTTTAATTTCAATATAAAATTCCCAATTTTAAACTATTAACTTTTAAATCAAATTTCAATTGTTCACAAATTTTATTTTTAATTTCACAGTAATTAACAATCTTTTACAATGCAGTTTTCCATTATAAATCCAGTATAAAAGATTACATTAGATTCATCGTTCAATTATATTGTAATTCAAATTCAAGTTATTTAATTCCAATTTAATTCTTTTATTTCGATTTACATTTTCATTATTGCATCAACCATTTACTTATACATTATTATCAATAGTTTATAATTCATTTACTTTCATTTTCTTCAGCTATCATCTTATTTAAATTCACAGTAATATTAAATTACATTCATTTACGTTGATTTCCATATTATAACTTCAATATTAAATGTACATTTTATTTATTTCGTTGTTTACAATCAAATTCAATTCAATTCAATTTCTTGTTACATTCAAATTTAAATCTTTACTTACGTTCAATTACCAGTTAACATCTTTATCAAATTACAGTTTCGGTTATTATTTGATTTCAATCAACTGTAATATTAAGTTACATTTATTTATATTAGTTTCAATAACATAAACTTCCACTATTAAATCTACCGTTTTATTTATTCTTTGTTTACAATCATAACCAATTTGGTTTACAATCAAACTGAATTCATTACTTACATTCAATACAGGTTAACATCCATATTTAATTTACAAATAAGTTATTTCAGAATTCAGTTTTGCATTTTAACTTGTAATTCACATTTAACAACACAAAATTTTATTTCCTTCGGATTTTTATCCAAAATTTTTATTTTAATTCGTATTTTTAAAGTGTTAAAAATACAGGTCGTTACAACTTTCCACTTGCCTTTTGATGATATTACAACACAACGGATGATCTTCATTCCCTATTGCACATTCCAATTGAAGGAAAACCACTTAGTGCATATACATTAAATAACCGACAATCCCTTTACCTTGTCGAATTTAGAATAATGCATGGAGAGACATTTCAAATAATAAATGAAAAATTAGGATTCAAACTGAGTTTTACATCTCTTAAGGATGTATTTAATGGAGTGAATGATAGATGGCCTCGCGATCATATATATTAGGCAGATAGAGCTTACTTACTATTTTTGTAAGCAATACATTAGTTGTTGACAAAACTAAAACTCACGTAATAATTCGATATTTAACATTTTTACAAAATCTTGATAAAGTGCACACATATCATTGGGTTTCAACGATCCTAAATTATCCATGTAGACAATTAGGTATAACTAGTAGGTCTGGGGTGAAACAGATTGCCAAGTTTCTTACTTTGCTAGAAAGTTGTCTTTATGAGCATTTTCCTAGCTTTCATCCTGGAATGAATCTGTATAACAAATCATAACCTAGAGTAGCTTGATAGGACCATAATGCTGGTCATGATGTCCTACCTCCTTAGTTACATTGCCATTTAGATATTAATAGAAAACTATGTTGTTTTTGACCCCTACTTATCGGCTCGAGCATTTCATCATTTCTCTGATATTTCATGGTATTCCAGCACACTTTTTTACATCAACACCATTGAATCATATCATGCTACCAAAGTTTTGCGTCAACTTGGAAGTGTTCAATGCATTCCGCGACCTATAATACAACCTAGTAGGAATATGAATAATCATTATCTTAAATCTAAAAGCTACAAAGTTGACTATGTTTTTATGGAGAGTGTGCTTGAAGAATGGCAAAGTTATGTAGTTGCGGAAATTTATCGCCTAAAACCACTGAATACACATTTGATTATTTTAAATGGTATCGACCAAGGACCTTGCTTTGGGTTAAGAATCCAATGTGAGTGAAGCCGGGTCAAGATTTCAGACCATGGATTGTTGATCCGACTTGTGATTGTACATGGTAATACAAAATATTAAATATATTACTGCATATATTAGTTATAGTTTCTCTATTTATATATTACACATATACTACTCATATCATAAACTAATGAAAACTGAAATTCAATTCACAAAGCTTGAGCCGTTCGCGTGGGATGATGACGCGCTTGATATATTTGCTGGGAAATCAATTCAACTCAATCAACAGTGAATGCCTGAAGATGTTAGGAGAAGCTTGGAAGAAGCGCGATATGAAGTTGTGCGCTTCACATGGAATTAACTTGATTAGTTTCATATGTGTTTAGATCTATAGTCATTTTTGTTTGCAACTTGAATCATTTAATGTTTAACTTGATTAGTTCCGATATTTTGTTTAATTTATGTGTGGAAGTTGTGGCAAATATTTCTTAACAATATGATGTTGGTACACCAATCTGTTTGATGTTTGTTTGACTATGCTGTAGTAAATCTAATCCGGTTTGGCTTTTATATTGCTTGTTATCTCCTGTTTTTCTTCTCTTTATGTCAGTTTGATGATGCTTTGTTTTGTATCATTTTATGTAAATCAGTGTTTGTTATTTGTATTGGTGGAAGATTCAAAAAAAGGCCATTGACAATACCCATAAAAGAGTCAAACGAGGGATTTTCATAAGCCCACACAATGTGCCTATGAGGGAGATTCATAAATCCATGCTGGCCTTTACCAAGGATAATAAAAGCACAACACAGTTTTGTGTGGAGTGGAGCAAAAATCGTGCCTTTTTTACGTGGTATGTTCTGGAAACTAATATGATAATACCGAATGTACCACACAATTATAGAGTGTGGATTTTTGTTTCATCCACATGCCATCGCCCGTGGGTTTTATTTACACCCACGTTTTACTTTTGTGTAGTATCTTCAATAATCCACAATTTTTTCATTGTGGTTTTTTCCTGTGCTTTTTTTACTTTTCAACTCCCTCCTTTTTCCCCTCCACATTGCATTATTACCCTCCACATCACTTTTTTCCCTCCAAATATTTATAGTGATAAACCATTTATATCTCCGTCTTTTTGCTTGTATTCAACTAGTTTAGCACTACATTTAAAATTAAGTTTAAAATGTCTTAGTCTAGACCATCTATTAATTATGAAGAGGAATGGGCAGCATACAGTGCATCAAGGTCTTCCAGTGTGTCAACTTCATTTGTGGGGTATTAAAAATGGATGATGAGTTGGAATGAGATCTTTCCATGCTGAATGTTGATCACGTTGTGCAAACAAAGTTTTCAAGATGAAGAGGTAGAATCAAAGATCATGCGATGTCATTGCAGCATTGATGTAGTCATAAGAACATGTCTATCTCATGCAAATGTCGGACACCGTTGCTTAGGTTTTTTAAGATTTGGTACATTGGGAAATTATGGTTTCATTTGTTGGATTGACGAACCGTTCTCGGAGCAAGCTATTGAATTTGCATTAGAGATGTTGGAAGAAAATACCAAGCTGAAGCAGGAACGTGAAGATATAGAATAAGCGTGTATTGGAAAGTTGACAGCAAGTGCTTATATGAAATATAAATACAAGTTTAGTTTTAGCATGTTGAGCTAACTTCTATACTTTGTCTCCAAATGATGTTATTTTAGTAATAGTAGCAAACCCAAGGTCCAAATAAGCCAGGTGAAACAAAAACACCACATTTTTAGTAATAGTAGCAAACCCAAGGTCCAAATAAGCCAGGTGAAACAAAAACACCACATAAGAACATATGTCTTTTTCGTTGCTTGTGCCAATAACATTCAATCCAGTCTAATGCATATGAATTAAATGTAGGGAGACTTCTACACAAATTTGTAACATATTTAGCTCATGAAAATGCGGTAGACCATGCGTTATCCTTATGATGCATTCATAAGCATGCAAATTTGGTATATGTAGGTGCATCACGTTGTTTAGTTTGGAATAAATGAGCTATGGCGCTACTATAGAAACTACACCCATTAATAAGCAAAATTCACTTCTAGAATACACATGACTGACTTTCAATGAACTTGTTTGCATAAAAGCTTTTAATTCAATAAAAGATAGCTCTAATAGGAAATTCATGTTCTCACAAGCTTTCTCAAAATTCCCTTGAAAAGTTTGTAAATGTTTTTTCAATTTTGAATGGACTGCTTTAGTTCTAGAAAAAAAAGATACTGTAAATTATAACTTACATAAAGTTGAGTACGAAAGAAGAAATAAGTGATAAAACTAATTTATACCTGACTTGAAGTTGCCAAGATGCCCAAAATTATTGGTCCATATATAAATAAAGCATTCTTTCCATGGGTCGAATCAAGATTCATGAACATATTTTATAACATCTTAAGAAAATGTAAACACCTTATATTTAAATATAAGGATTATTTAAATAATTGAATTATGAATTTAACATTAATTGGATTTAATAGCATTATTAAAATCCTTTTAATTAATAAATAATAATGGTAAACTCATTTTATAAATTTGTTTACATAAATAAATAGTTCGACGAAAAATTGAAAATGTGACCGAAATTCGTTTTTTGGATAGTACGAGTTGTAAAATGTGCCCTGGCTTCATTTTTAAGCAAGGGTTAGTACGAGAAGGAAATTGAATTTTGATGATAAGAGTAAGAAATTTAATTTCTATAAGAGATATCACTTGTATGGAAAGGATTTATGCATATACTTGATGCTAAACATCGAGGTATGGAAACTCGTCTCTATCTCAAAAGTTAAGAATGTACATCGAGGCAAGGTCTGAGATGCAACAATGCCCCGACTTATTCGATTTCATTGTTAAACCTAGGGATAATACAAGTTTGAAATCGACGAGTGGTGATAAGTGTATGAGATTTAATTTTCATATACAATCATTTTGTTATTTCTTATAGTTGATCTATTGACTATCAACATCCTTCTTTGTGTTTCGTAAATCTAAAATGATTTGTTGCTCATTTGGAGCATTGATATCCTTTATCAAAAATGACTAAATAAAAGGCGAGTGAGGGCCAAGCTATGTAGGGTTGCTCCTGTTAGGGTATTATCGCAATCACTCTAGATTGGTTTCAGTTGTATGCGTACAGAGATGTGAAATACTCGGGTACCAGGCAAGGTTGACGAGTTCTGGCTTGGATGTTTTCGAGAGCCATCATAGTTCTTAAATATATTTTCTAGAGGTATACTTTCAGTAAATGGGCACACTCTTCTGGTCATTGCTAGAAAAATTCATTTTTCTTATTTTGGTTCAATTTTGGATTATTTTCCTAATTGCATCAAGAAGTGCCTTATGCTCTTTTCTATGTTTAATTATTTGTGTCCATTCTTTAAATTTGGATTTTGATCTTGTTTGTTCCCACTCTTTCAAGTTTGGATTTTTTTTGATTTGTTTCCATTCTTTCATATATGGATGTTATTCTTGTGAGGTAAAACCCATTTCATGTTTAGCGGCGTGGTCTCATAGATTATTATATGTGATGACCACCCTACACCACCGACACTCAATATACATAGGATAGTGCGCTACTGTCGTGCCAATTGATGTAGAGAAATAATCAAGGTTTAAACTAAAACAAAACATCATAGAATCTCTAGTATATCTTACAGCGCATGGAATAAAATATAATATCACAGATATAAAATAGAAGAGACAGTAATAACTAAGTGATCCAGATATCAGAGTACAGATGCACAAAGTTATACATCATGATATAGAGTTTATACAACAGAAGTTAACTCATATAACTGTCTCATATTAATAATAATAATAAGCAAGCAATGACAAGGCTCCATAGTGTTGCACAGCGGAATAAGCAAAGAAATCCATATATAATATGAGATAGCTCCCTCCAGCTCGTTCTCTGCACAGCTACTGCGTCGCACCTAGACCTGCTATGTAGCTTACTCATTTAAGACCACCCGAGATAATAAGAAGAAAAGCATAAAACCTCGAGTCAGACAACAATTTGGTGTGAGTGGTAAATGAATCTTAAAATACTATACGAGTTGATATAGTAAGGAACAAAGGTATAGAATCATACCCGACCTGTCACTGCAACCAAAGAGTTAGCACATAATAACATAATATGCTAGTCTAAGTGTCATAAAGGTGCAATACAACTAAGTATGATAACGGGTATCCAGGTATCCATATCTCCAATATCTATCTTGAATGACTAGCCTAGAGTGATAGACTGTGGGAAGAGAAATTAAATCAAGCATAGCATCCATCAAACAATCCTCACCATCACTCTTTGTACTATGAATATATGATAACTCGTATGACCATTCTACTGCCATGGACTAATGAAAATCCCAATTTTCAGTATACTCTCTTTGGCCTAAAGCTAATACTAGACCCATTCAACTGATGCAGGGTACACAGATCCATTCAACCAATCCGAGGTAAGTTCAACGTACCTATGAGCGTCCTAACGATACCTCTTCTTTGAGTACAACCGAAAACACTTCGAGTATCAACGATCCTTAATACATATATCCGAGCCTTTTCCTTTGCTCCAACTAGCTTCCTTTATCCTGGAGGAACCATTCTACATCCCCCACTCAACGACTCCTTTTAACATTAAGCCATCACCTTTAAGGAACTATTCCACATTCCCCATTCTATGACTCCTTTCTACATCGAGCCATCTTTTTTGGAGCCTAACTCCATTTAATGTCGAGTTACCATCTGAAGATTCTAACTTTCATCATCTAGTTACATCATCATCGGTCATCATGCGAACATGCCAACATCTCTAGTAGGACCTCTCGAACTCTTGTACGAACCCCCAGAAGCTCCATCCCTATAAGATCAAGCAGGAGAGCTTGGTACCGAGTTAGTATCGACCTTTGAACTCGGTACCGACCTTTGAACTCGAAACCGACCTTTGAACTCGGTACCGACCTTTGTACATGGCCAACTGGTAGCCTAGTCTCTTGCCATCCCATTTCTTGCTTCTAGTGCTTCTTACATATATGCTTTGACCCTGACCTCAATGCTCCAAATCAAGTCGTCATGTCTTCAAAGCACCCTACTCTGAATCCTAGAATAAGTCATCATAGCCTCAAGCACTTATCCAATCTCCAATCCATCACATCAGGCAACCTCTACTAGCTAACATCTCCGCCTCCCCAAAGTCACTGCCGACATGGACCAACACGGAGATCTCGGTACTGACCTCTGTACTTGATGAATTTGGAGTTGCAATTTGGACCATGAGCTCTTCCCATACTCCAGAATCTGCCTTCCAAGTTTCGTCCAATTTCGACCAATTTTGCCTTCGATTTGCCGAATCTCTCAACCTATCTACCTAATATCCAAAAAACTAGCAAACAACATCAAAGCACGACATACAATCATGGGATATCATGCATATACGTCCATTCATACAACCAATACATGAGAATGTGATAGTCAAACTTGTTTCACTCTAAATCTAATTTTTACATTAGCATATGCATGTATAAATGATGGGAGTTACACTAGCATGTGAATATGAGTAAACAGATTACAAAACCAATTTTAGAGCCATTATAAAATCTCTAATTTCTGGCTATAAACATATACGAATCATTGGTTAAAGTTAGAAAACCCTTTCTAGATCAAACTCATGTTAAAAACAACCATTTAAACTATATAAACAAGCATAGATGAGTGAGAGGTCAAGAACTACTCACCAAATACCTAAAAACCAATTTTTCTCTTCAAATCTGAAGTAAACAGCAAAGGAAATGAACCCAAATCAGCAAAAATGATAACCCTTAGCTTCTATATGTTAATCTCATCTCTAATCAACGATTTGGTTAAGAAGTAAGGAAAAGATGTGATTTTTGATGAAATTAAGGCTAATGGAGGTTTAGATCTATTTTGGAGAAGAAGGAAATGACTTAGGTCAGTTCCTTCAGCCTCCTGTTAGCACAAATTTCGAAGTAGGTTAGTGGACCTAAGCACGGGCATAGTTAATTACCCACTAAAACAGGCCAACAGCAACCAAAACTTAAAATAGCAATAACTTTCAAATAACAAGTCTGTTTTTCTATTATAACCACTCTACAGAATGCTAAACCATCATCCTGAAGCAATGGAAGTGGTTTGAGACCCACATTCGGCTCCTATCAAAAGTTATAGTCCAAAAAAGATTTTATGGGTCAAATGGTCACATAGAAATTTGGCAAAAATCATGGATGTGTAAAATGTCTCTCAGAGTCACTTTTCAAAATCTTAGAGTCATATGACCTTATATGTATAAAATAAAAATATTTTACGATCCTCCAATATGAAAAATACGGGTCATTACACTTTCCCCTCCTTTAGCAATTTCATTTCTGAAATCCCCAAAGAAACATAGAAAATCAATCATAGTTACCTCGCATGCTAACAATCATGTATATCGTCAAACATGTTAAACACGCAACCATGCAATCAATAATATAGGTAAACCTATCCTAGCATGCGGGATGCTAAACTGCCATATATGATATCGAATGTTAAAGTAAATACGATAAACAATGGGTCTTACCATGTGAAGAGCTCTGGGTGTTTCACCCTCATACTCTCCTCGGTTTCCCATGTGCAATCGCCTTCACTTTTGCTCCATAGAACCTTCACTAACTCCGTCGTCCTAGTTCTAAGTTGTTTCGTATCGTGTCCGACAATACGAACCAGCCTCGATATCTTCAAGTTGGTTCGGGGCAATCGTCATTCCTGAGTCATGCACAAACTTCCGCAGATGAGAAACATGGAAGACGTTGTGAACACCTGCCATTTTCGAAGGTAAGTTGAAAATATATTATAGGTTCCCAATCCTATTTTCCATCAGAAAAGGACCTACGAATCTTGGTGCCAACTTCCCTTTGCTACCGAATCTAATAACATTATTTAATGGAGAAATTTTCACGAATACCATATCTCCGATAGAAAATTCTAAATGTCTACGCCTTATATCTGCGTAACTCTCCTGTCTATCTTATGCAGCTTTCATCCATTGTCGAATGATCTTTATCTTTTTCGAAGTCTCTCTAATCATGTCTGGCCTAAGTATTGATCTCTCGCCTGCTTCCCACCAGCATGAAGGGACATTACACAGTCGGCCATACAATGCTTCATATGGTGCTATACCGATACTAAACTGATAGCTATTATTGTATGCGAACTCTACCAAATGCAAGTGATCATCCCACAAGCCTCTAAAATCGAGAATGCAAGGTCATAAGAGATTCTCTAGGGATTCAATCTCTCGATCTACCCATCCGTTGATGGATGATAAGCCATACTAAGATGCAGCTCGGTACCCAACGCCTCCTGTAAGCTCTTCCAAAACCCACCAGTGAACAATGGATCTTGATGGCCCACAATGCTCTTTGGCACTCCATGAAATCGTACAATCCATTTCACATACCACTCGACCAGTTTGGCTGCCATTTTGCTTGACTTGATGGGTATAAATCTAGCGCTCTTGGTCAATCGATCGACTATGACCCTGATGCTGTCATACCCTGCTTGACTCCTTGGTAATTCATCAATAAAATCCATCAATATCTGCTCCAATTTCCACTCGGGAACTTCAAGTTGCTACAAAGGCCACTCGATTTCTTTTGCTCCACCTTCACCAACTAGCAGTTCATACACTTTAAGATAAATGTCCCGAAGTCCTTCTTTATCCCTTCCCAATAGTAGGTCTACCTCATATCATGGTACATCTTGTTACCTCTAGGATGTATGGTCAACCTAGAATGCTGGCACTCTCGTAGCACCTCATCACACAGTCTATCAAAATCAGGAACAACCAATCTCCCATTCTTCCAGAGCCAACCTTCTCGATCGAGTCTGTATTGCTTCATATCCTCAGACTCTACTCCTCTCTCTATTTTCGCCAGAATCTTTGCCAATCTACCGTCTCACTTCTGACTAGTACCGATCCTCTCAATCAAAGTAGGTCAGATTATCAAGCTTGCCAACATCTCTGGCTCTAACACACAATGAAGCCTGAAGTCATAACCAGCTATGTACTCTAACTATTTCCACTCTAGGAACATCACCCCCAAATTGGCATGCCTTCCACTCAATGCGTCAGCGACCACGTTCCACTTACCATGCATATAGGAAATGCCAAAGTCGTAGGAAGCTAAGAATTCCAATCATCACTTCTATCGAAGGTTGAGATCCTTCTACGAGAAAGGTACTTAAAGGATTTGTGGTCTGTGAACAACTCAAACCTTTCCTCTAGTAAATAGTGCCTCCAAATTTTCAAAGCAAACACTATCGCCACTAACTCCAAATCATGAGTTGGATACTTCTTCTCATGCGGCTTCAGTGGTCGACTAACGTAGGTGATAACCTTTCCCTTCTGCATTAATACTGTACCTAATCCAGTACCCCATGCATCTGTGTATACTGTCAACTCCTCATTTCTGCTCGGAATGGTCAATACAGGTGCGCTCGTCAATCTCTCCTTTAGACTCACAAATGCCTGCTCACATCTTGCATCCCAAGTAAAAGTCTTATTTTTCTTTATCAAATTGGTTAGTGGCGCGGCTACCTTTGAGAAGTCGTTGATAAAGCATCTATAATATCCTGCCAGTCCTAAGAAACTCCCTATGTCAATATCATTCTTGGGTTTGCTTCAATCTTGAACCGCCACTGCCTTGGCAGGATCACTGTGATACCCTGCTCGGAGATGACATGTCCCAAGAATCTCACTTCCCTTCTCTAGAAGTGACATTTCAAAAACTTTTCTTTCAACTTGTGCTTCCATAATACTTTGAGCACAATCCTTAAATATGCCTTGTGTTCCTCCTCTATCCTAGAATAGATCTGGATGTCATCCACGAACACAAGCACGAAATTGTTAAGCCGATCCCTGAAGACGCGGTTCATGAGATCAACAAAGTAAGTTGGAGCATTGGTTAGCTCGAACGACATAACCAACCACTTATAGAAACCAGACGGTATACGTAGTGATCGGCATACTCTCCTTCGCTACTCTCAACTGGTGAAATCCCATCGCCAAATCCAATTGGAGACACCTTTGTACCGTGGAGCAGATCGAACAAGTCATCAATACATGAAAGTGGGTTCTTGTTCTTCTTAGTCACTTTATTTAGCTCATGATAATCCACACACAACCTCAGAGAGCCATCCGCCTTTATGGCGAATACTACGGGTGCACCCCACTCAGATATGCGCCTACGAATGAATCCTCTTTTCAACAGGTCATTCACTTTCCCCTCTAACTCCTTCTGTGCTCTAAGTCCATATGCCTTAAAGGCACAACTATAGTTCTGACATTCTTCGTCAAGTCTATATGGAACTCAACCTCCCTATGCGACGGTAATCCGGTTACCTTCTCAAATACGTTTGGATGCTCCTTAACGATAGGCACAAATGACAAATCATCCTATAAAATCTCAAGAAAATATAGAAAGATGACCATAACCCCATCCTCCGGTAGGCAGCTAATCACTACCATCCCCCCTTCCACAACCCCAATTGTCACAAATAGCTTCTCGCAATCCACTACTGCCGCATATTTCCTTAGCAAGTCCATTCCCAAGATAATCCCAAACATAATGAAATTCAAAACAAAACAATCACAAACAAAAGTGCATCCATGACTCGATAAAACCAAACCACGAAAAATCATACATAGGCTTGTAGAGCCTCTAGTGGGGTTCATCACAATCAACAGTTGGTAAACTGATTCGGGTTTCAATCTATGTCTATCTACTAGTTCACTAGATATAAAGGAATGTGAAGCCCCGGTATCGAATAAAACACGTATAAGAACATCGTCTAAAGTGTATGCCTTCACAACCTATTTCTACTACACTGGTTTCAGACAATTCTTCAGTATATGCCTAAGGTTGCTGTAGTTGTAACACTTATTCCCATCGATTTTGCAGTCTTTGATCAGATGACCCTTATCTCCATAACTATAGCAAATGGGATCCCATTTAACCTTTTTTTAAACATCCTTTCCCTCATTCTTTCCTCGAGACCACTTCCTCTTTCCAAACCACTTCTTCTAGTCTCCACTACTTTGTTGCGATTTCGACTCTTCCTTAACAACAACAGATGATTTGAACTTGGGGTATAAACTCTTCTGACGAAGAGCTTTCTCGACGAGTCTCTTAAAAGGCTCATCAATGTGACTTACTAGCTTCTCTTCTAAATAATCATCCAAACCAGTAATAAACTTCTCGTTCTTCCTTAACAGAGTGTTGATAAAAGACTTCCCATATTTCGACAAAGAGTCAAATTCAACAATGTATTCAGAAACAGACATATCTCCCTGCTTTAAATCAGCGAATCTTCTGAATAGCACTGACTTCTAAGCATCCGAAATGAACTTCTCCTCAAACCTGGCCTTGAACTGGTCCCAAGTGAACTAATCCTCAGGTGTAGCAACAGTGATGGCATTCCACCAGTTCATGGACCGCCCTTGAATCTGTCTAGAGGCTAGCTTCCTCTTCATGGCCTCATCAATAGCCATATTACCAAAGATACATTTATAGGTGTTCAACCAATCCTGTACTTTGATTGCGGACTCTGTTCCAAGAAATGGCTTACCTCTAAAAGTAGAGTAATCTTTGCATAGCTTGGCGAAGTCATCCCTCGGCGCTTTCACTTGAGCACCACCACCAATAGCAACATTCGAAGCGGCTGCTTGGACATTTTGAAGCATGTTCGCCATCATCGCATTGAACATAGCTTGCAAGTCAAGATTTGTAGCCCCTGAACTAGCTCCTTGCTTAACTCCAGAGATGGAGTTCCTAACAGCATTTCTTGTTTGCCGACTCATTCTCGATCTGTAACAGGAATGATCAGTCTTTCAAAAAGAAAACTTATGGTTCTCGTGTGTGCTTACGACTTATATAATATATATACTACCACATAGTTTTGAAAATCAAAATATATAACAAGTACCGCTCTTGTATATATATACTTTCTTGATTCAGTCTAGGGTGAGAGCTCCTTCCCTATCTCTATGAATCACGGTATCCCTTAGGTTAAGCAACGCAACCTAAGCTCTAATACCAATTGTGATGATCGCCCTACACTACCGGCACCCAATATACATAAGATATTGCGCAGTTGTCGTGCCGATCGATATAAAGCAATCATCAAGGTTTAAAATGAAACAAAACATCACAGAACCAATATTATATCTCACAACATATAGAATAAAATATAATATCACAGTTATAAAATAGAATAGACAGTTTTAACTAAGTGATCCAGATATCAAAGTACATATACACAAAGTTATATATCATGATATAGAGTTTAAACAACAGAAGTTAACTCATATTACTATCTCATACTAATAATAATAAGCAAGCACTGACAAGGCTCCATAGTGATGCACAGTGGAATAAGAATAGTGATCCATATATAATACGAGATAGCTCCCTCCAACTCGTTCTCTGCACAGCTACAACATCGCACCTAGACCTACTATCTGGTCTACTCATTTAGGAGCACCCGAGATAATAAGAAGCAAAGCATAAAACCTCAATTCAGATGACAGTCTGTTGTAAGGGGTAAATGAATCTCGAAATACTATACAAGTTGATATAGTAAGGAATAAAGGTATACAAATCATACCTAACCTATCTCAGCAACCAAATAGTTAGCACATAATAACATAATATGCTACTCTAATTTTGATAAAGGTGAAATACAACTAAGTATGATAACGGGTGTTTTGGTATCACTATCTCCAATACCTATCCTCAACGACTACCCCAGAGTGGTAGACTGTGGGGAGAGAAATCAAAGCAACCATAGCGTCCATCAAACAATCCTTACCGTCACTCTATATACTCTGAATATATGATAACTCGTATGACCATTCTACTATCAGGGACTAATGGAAATTCCGATTTTTAGTGTACTCTCTTTAGCGTGAAGCTGATACTAGACCCATTCAACCGGTCCAGGGTACACGTATTCATTCAACCGATCTTGGGTAACTTTGAACATACACATGAGTGTCCTCACGATACCCTTGCTTTGAGTACAATAGAAAACACTCCGAGTATCAACGATCCATTAGTAAGTATATCCAAGCCTTTTCCTTTGCTCCAGCTAGCTTCCATTATCCTGGAGGAACCATTCTACATTCCCCTACTCAACGACTCCTTTCAACATTAAGCTATTACCTTCAAGGAACCATTCTACATTCCCCATTTATGACTCCTATCTACATCGAACCGTCTTCTTTGGAACCTAACTCCATTCAATGTTGAGTTACCATCCGAAGGCTTTAACTTTCATCATGCTGTTACATGGCCATCAGTCATCATGCGAATGAGCCAACATCTCCAGCACGACCTCTTGAACCCCTATACTAATCCCCAAAAGTTTCACCCCCATAGGACCAAGTAAAAGAGCTCGATACCAACCTCGTACTTGGCCAACTTATGGCCAAGTCTCTTCCCATCTCATCCATTGCGTCTAGTGCTTATTACCCATATGCTTTGACCCCAACCTCTCTGCACCAAATCAAGTCACCATGTCTTCAAAGCACACTACTTCAAATCCTAGAAACAAGTCGTCATTAGCCTTAAGCACTTAGCTAATCTCCAATCCATCACATTAGGCAACCTCTACTAGCTAACATGTCCACCTCCCCCAAGTCACTTCCGACATGGAAAAACACAAAGAGTACGATACCGACCTCTCAATTCATTATCGACCTCTGTAATTGACGAATTTTAAGTTGCGATTTGGACCATGAGCTCTTTCCATACTTTAGAATCTGCCTTCCAAGTTTCATCCAATTTCGACCAGCTTATCCTCCAATTTGCCCACTCTCTCAACCTATCTACCTAATTTCCAAAACACTAGTAAACAACATCAAAGCACAACATACAATCATGAAATAACATGCATATACATCCATTCATACTACCATTACATGAGAATGTGACAATCAAACTAGTTTCACTCTAAATCTAAGTTTTATATTAGCATATGCATGTATAAATGATAGGAGTTACACTAGCATGTGAATATGAGTAAATAGATTAAAAACCCAATTTTAGAGCCATTCCAAAATCTCCAATTTCTGGTCGTAAACATGTATATATAAGTGGTTAAAGTTAGAAAACTCTTTTAGATCAAAATCATGTTAAAGACAACCATTTTAACTATATAAACAAGTACAAATGAGTGAGAGGTCAAGAACCACTCACCAAATACATAAAATACCAATATTTTTCCTCAAATATGAAGTAGACAGCAAAAGAAATGAACTCAAATAAGCAAAAATGATAATCCCTAGCTTCTATATGCTAATTCCCTCTCTAATCAATGATTTGTCTAAGATTAGTAAGGAAAACATGCGATTTTTGATGAAATTAAGGCTAATGGAGGTTTATATCTTTTTTGGGGAAGCAGAATTGACTTAGGTCAGTTCCTACAGCCACCTATTAGCACAAATTCCGAAGTGGGTTAGTGGGCCTAAGCACGGGCTTAATTAATTACCTACTAAAACTGGAAACGACAACCAAAACTTAAAAATGCAATAACTTTCAAACGACAAGTCCGTTTTTCTACTATGACCACTCTATGAAATGGAAAATCATTTCCTGAAGCAATGGAAGTGGTTTGAGACTCTAATTCGGTTCCTATCAAAAGTTATAGGCCAAACAAGATTTTCATGGTCAAAATGGTCACATAAACATTCAAACAAAATCATAAGTGTGAAAAATGTCCCTAAAAGCCACTTCCCAAAATCTCAGAGTCATACAAACTTATCTGAATAAAATAAAAATACTTTACGATCCTACGATATTTAAACATGGGTCGTTACATTATACATACATCATATTTCTTGAGTTTTCTCACGTTGGGTTTCTAGACTGATCCAAGTGTTATTTGATTATAATGCTCGAGTCAGATTGAGTTTTTCTAGGTTGTCATTGGTGGGACATCGAGCTCATGGAGTAGAGTTGGAAGTTCACCTACCATAGTATTTTTGTTTTCCACTGTATTATTATGTGTACCCATCAGCAATTGTAAGGCCATGAAGTTATAACTGTCCAGCTGATGAGGTTATTTTTTAACTTGAATATACAATGTATCTAACAGTGATAGCTTTTGTTGTCTTTGTTATATTATATATGTTATCATCCCCCTGTGAGATTATGTTCCCCATGTTCTTTTTATTTTATTTTACCCTAACAATCTACATTTTCGGCAATTGGATGCTTGGCATTTGGATACCGTGGATGTATAAAGTGTCAATTTTCGAGGGTCGAAAAGGCAGGTTGTCGCATTTAGTATCAGAGCTGAAGGTTAAGCGAGAACCTTGGTTTTGGTAGGGTATAACTCGTTGGAGATAGGGTAAGTAACACCCTTGAATGAGTTGAGAGTATTATATATACGAGTGCGTATTTGCTATTTCTATAAAAAAAATATTATGTTAATTTGTCCATTGAGAGGTTTATGAATTCTAATCGAGATGTGGACGCCACGGTGTCGATGGGGATTTCTAAACACTTGAACAAGGCAAACAGACATGATATTGATTTTTGAAAATTGGTAAATGAAATATTTTACCTAGGATTATATATATTATATATATAAGAAATAATTTTCAAATTTATATAGTTATTTATGGTGCGTATATTTGTTAGAAAATGATAGTATTTCTTTATTATCATTGTTGTTTGATTTGTCATGCTCGAGTAGTTTAGAAGCATTAATTATTATTTGTTGATTATTGATTTATGCTCAAACAGTTTGTGAAAATTTATTATTTGATAATTGTGAGTACATTAGAATGAACCCCTTGTGAATTAAGTTTCATATTTTGACTATAAGGTGTTCGGTGAAAATGTTAAGTTAAAGGTCATATTTTAATAAAGTTGTTTAATATCATCTAAATGGGAAGATAAGTCATTTAGAGGATAAAAATTTGTGAAAATTTTATTATAATAAAGGAAATTTACTATAATATAAGATGATTTTAAAGGCACATTTTATATGAGTATGGTATATAAAATGATTTGTATTTATAAAGGGTGTTTTATAAGTAAAAAGGGCCTTTGAGCATTTAAATTCCGATATTGCTTGAAATGATTTAAAAAATATTTTTAGAAAAATAATGGTAGTATTACTTGGAAGTATTTATAAGTATAAATTTTCAAAGAGAATTTTTAAGAAAAATACATTTTTTTGGATAGTTAGGGAAAATATCTCGATTAGTTTTGTGGTAATCTGAATAATTTTCTAAGTGACGATCAAATGTTTGCTTAGACGAACGTTGTAGCGTACTTAGTAAATTATTCTCTTTGTTATTGTGCGATCAAAATGAGTTCGAATCCGAACGAACCCAAAGTGAGTGTTAGTGAATAAATTGTTAAAATTATTTTATATACAGAAATATATGTAGTGTAATTTCAAAAAGGGTTTTGAAATAAAAATCGAGTATTTAGTTTTCAAGTTTCCTTAAAGAAATTGATTAAAATAAAAGATATTTTGATAAAAGAATGTTTTGATAGATGAAAATTTTAACTCTCAGATAGAAAAGAGATAATTTAACATAAGATTTTAAATGGGTTAAATTGGATATGAGGGTTTTAATAAACTTTGTTTTATTAAAAATGTATCTTTGTTTAAACATCTAAGTCATATAAACTATTCGATGTTATTGAACCAATTAATAAACATCTTTACCTTATGCATGTTTAAGGAAAAGTGGACTCTAGAACCGAGTTTGGATACCAGCATCCTACTTTTCTTGGCTACTTACTGGACTGGATATGTAAAGAGGTAGAAGTAGTCGACTAAGTTTTAAGACTTATATTTTGTTTGGGCCTCCATCTGAATTTTGAAAAGTAAAATGAAATAGACATTTTGTATATACTCTTAGGATGTAAAAGTGTGTTATGCAAGTAAATAAGAGTGATGTAAGTTTTTAATTTAATATTTTATAAAGATGTGTCCTTATAAAATGTTTATAAACTTAAGTGGAAAATTTTGAAATAATTCATGAATAATTTTAGTATTAAATGAAACACTATTAATGAAAACGAAAGTGTTTAAAAAGAGAATGGCATAGTTAAAAAACTAATAGGATTAAGTACGTAAGTTTTACGTAAATTATTTTATTCGCACAGTTCTTGATCTAGGATTCGAATACATAACTTTGGGGTGATTCACACCAGTCCGAACAAGGATTTTTCACTTGATTCTTGACGGCGAACACTCGAATCTAATTCTTGATATGATACCGAGGTTTTCTATCATAGTAACGACTATGTAAGAAGAACAGAGGTTTCTAATCAAGGAACGTGATCAGAGTTTGCAATATGGAGGTCGAGTAAGCGATACTAATTCAGAAGTAAAGTTTATGCATCGGAGCAAGAACTAGATCACATATTGCGTACGGATGATCCATGTACATCACACACACATAAGTATATTTGTATGCTATGTTTGTGGCTTAGGAAAGTTTAGGGAGTGACTTTAATTTTGTTCTAAGGTAGATTAGATAATCTTCTAAGCAATACCCAAAGGCTGATCGGTGTAATGGTACACTTAGGAAATTATCGAATCTTTGAACGATTAAGAAAGTTGTGAACCTAAGAGAAATTCTAAATCTGTTTGTTAGTCATTTAACATTTTAAATAATATTAAGTGTTAGTTTATTCCTTTATGAAATTTAATTTGATTGATAGTGTGATTTTATGTACTATGGTTTATAGAGCATGAATTTATAAACAAAATATTTTTGAGTTGTTGTTTATTAGGACTTAAATCCCAGTGCTTTTGGAAAAGTGATTTCGAAAGAATTTGGGGATAATACTAATATTATTTTAAAATTTTTGGTAAAGTATTATTATTTCAGGATATTTGAAAAGAGTATGGTGAATTGATTATTTTCAAATATTTTTATTATGGCTAAAGTTGGGGGATTAGAGGTTTTTCGATTTGGAAGACTGGCCATATATTTGTTTACTCTAATTATTGTTTAGGGAGGAATCAAAATACCACTGGATGGTCCATTTTTTTTGATTCTAGAGTTATACCATGCTTCGACAGGAGGAGCCCCCTCCTTGTTATATTGATTTTTGTTTTATAAAGAGTTTTGAAAGATATATTCTGAATAGAAAAACCTGGACATTTAGTTCTAAATTTACCTTTCGAAAGATTGGTTAGATATTATTATATTATAGAGTATTCTCTATACTTATGTTGCATCTTTTAATATGGATTTTCTATGAAAAAAATGCAAGTAATCAGATTATCGAAAGCCAAGGAAGTAATTTGATTTTTAGGTAGGGGTATTACATTTTCCACTTCGTGATAATTTCGGCACAAAATTCTTTTAAAGGGGGAGAATGTAACATCCCAAAAAAATGTGAACACTTCATATTTAAATATAGGGATTATTTAAATAACTGAATTATGAATTTAGTACTAATTAAATGGATTTGATAGCATTATTAAACTCCTTTTAATTAATAAATAATAATGGTAAACTCATTTTGTAAATTTGTTGCATAAATAAATAGTTCGGTGAAAAATTGAAAATGTGACTAAAACTCGTTTTTCGGATTTTCGACATTTTACCGAACAAAAGTTGTTGCAACGTTGCTGAACACACACTTATATTTTTACACACATATTCAAATAAGAAAACACTTTTTACTAATTATTCGGTTAACTTAAAGTAATTAGAAAAATTAAGTAGTAAAAAGGGAAGACTTTTGATAATCGTTTTACTCCTTTTTATGTGATGTGATGGCAAGTGGTCACGGCCACATGGGTGCATGATAAGATAGTTGAAATGACAAGGGTTAGGAGGGTAATTTGGCTAAGGGGTTGTGGATGCCATCTACCATTTTGCCTTAGTCTATAAAAGAGCCCTTCTCATTTATCACTTTACATTCCATTCATTTCATTTTCTATTTTTGGTTCTCCTTCTTCTTCTTCATTTTCTACCTTAAATATTCCTAACATAAACCATAACAATACACTTCTTTTCTCATCAAAAGTATTACATAAGCTTGTAATAATATTGTTAACACTACCATTGTCCCAAAGTTCAAATCTTGGTGGCCGAATCCTCCATTGGGACCCATGGGCGTGCACTTCATGTGCTTTCTAGTGCATGGTCGAGCCCATTTAAACCTAAGGGGGAGGTAGGCGCAAGGAAATGAGGAAGTTTGGTTGTTTTAAGGTCGCTTGAGCCACTTTCTTATTTGGGCCATGAGTACTTAGTGGTTTAGGCACAAGCATGAAGGAGCCTGGGAAGAAATTTTCAAAGGGTAGTGAGTTTTTGTGGTGTGTGTCTGGAAATAGGAGAAGGTGGTAGCTTTTTGGAGGATTTTTGGTAAGCTTGAGGTGAGACAACTCACTTAAAAAATTATTTTAAATTCTGAATCATATGTTGAAATAATCATTTCATGTTTATATTATTTATGTATGTGTATATGACTATATATTGTTGTTTGTTTCCACTTGATAGCGGATGACATAAATAACCATTGTTTTGCAGGTGATAAAAGCAAAAGGAAGTCGAAATGTTTCATAGCGAATAGCTCGCTATGGAACACTTTAAAGAACATGCTTATATGAGAATTACAGGGAACTTTTGTAGAGAGACCGTAAGGGGTTCCTCACCAATGTTGATTTACTTTTATACCTATGTTGCTTATATTGAAGTATGATTGAAACATACCTGTGATTTATTGGTTGTTTGCGAAAGTGTCGTTATAGCGATTATCACTATACCGACACTTATAAATCTAATTTTTCAAACTTTGTTAGTTGCTCTTATGTAATATCCTCTATCTTGAGGCCCGAAGCTAAGCGCTACAGATGCTGCAGTCATCCATAGTATTAACTTCCGGTGACAAAATATGGTAATGATAATGGTATCCATAAAATTAGAAGCACGTGAATATGAAATAAAATCATCATAGATTAAAACAACTTTTCTGATTAAATTTCAAAGCAATATTTCATATTCAATTTACATAATCCCATAATCGATTCCCAGGTTCTGATCAAATATAATTATTATCAAATACGCCAAGAGCGACATATGAAGATGCCCCCTTGGATGATCAGAGTACCGAATAAGCAAAAACTGCCTTAATAAATCACAGCGGAAATAAAACTAAATAGCAACTCCTAAATAGCTAACTTTGCCTCCTGCACGTCTTTGGAAGCTTTATTTGTCCACTTACTAAACCTGAAAAAACTTAACACTCAATCTACTCAATTTAATTTTGAGCACCCGAGAGTTTAAGGGGAAAACATAAACTTTGAGTCAGAAATAAAGCCTGGTGTGAATAATACTATTACATCTTGGTTTACTGATATTAAGTGAGACCACGCCACATTGCAGAACGGCTTTTCCCTCACTAATATCCCTTTAAAATATATCTTTTTGCAAATCAGAATCCTGCAATCAAACTAATTATAACAATAATAGCAATATCATATATGCATATAACAGGTAATAAATGGACTATCTGTCCGAAAAATATAGTTTTATTTAGTTAACTACTAACCATTGGTTGACTTGGGCCTACTAGACAAAATAAACAAATAATCCAACACCTGTTAGACAATCTTCTGGACGGTCTATCCTTCACTTTTCCAAGGGTCACCTGATCCTAATGGTTTTGCAGGCTCACCAATAACCTATCCTCCTTCCCTGTACATATTCCTTTCTGTGTGTAACCATCATTTAAGTCTTACCTGTAACTAAGCCCTACACACTGGAATTTTGGACTAAATTAGCTAGGGGCTATAGCTAATATATAGGGCGTGACCCTATACCAGTCCTATCTAGTATTACAATATCTGAGTCATTTACTTATGGTTAACTACCCTTTAAATTTTCCTTGAAAACCAACCCTTTAAATCATACTTAAACAAGGAATATATACTCTATGCTTTACTCAAAGCTATTTGCCATGTTATATATATACTTTACACAAAACATTGTTAATGAAAACATTTGAAACCTTTATTCAAACCTTTAAACAATCTTTATCGAAACCTTTGAAAGTACCCCTTTCGATACAAGTAAACTACTTTACTTTATAACCATAGGCCAAAAGGCCAAAACATACCTTTCGAAACCATTTACAATAGAGCTTATGAAAACATCGAAAGCATCCTTTCGAAAGCTTTATAAAACCTTAGACATCCTCTTTTCAAACACTTTAAACGTGCCTTTCGAAAACATTGGAAACCCTCCATTTAACAATAAGGTAAACTTTTCGAAAACATTGGGGAACCACCACTTCAAAACCTTTATCATATACTTTTCAAAAGCATTAAAGTCTTCTACTCAAAACAACCTTTCGAAAGCATTGGGTTCAAGTAAAAACATGTGAAACAACCTTTCGAAACCATTCAAAACCATTCCTTTCGAAACCATTGGGTTTAACTTTCAAAATCTTAAAAGGTCTTAAAAGAACTAAGTCGAAAGCAACTCTTTCGAAAGCAATTTCCTAAGTAGAAGAAAGTGGAAGATTTTGACACCAACCCTTTCGAAAGCATTGGAGAAGCGGCACTTATTTTAAACCTAAGGAACCCTTTTGAAAGCACTGCTTCGAAAGGTAGAATGCGGCAACAGGGTTTCGACCCCTTGAAAGCTTCTATTTAAAACAAAGGCTGCAACATCTTTCGAAAGCCCTTTTCTTAAAACAATTGACTAAGTCGAAAGCCCCATTTACGACCAAAATAATACTAAGTTCTTAGAAGCTACTCCAATCCCCTTCGATAACTTGTTTCGACCCTATACTTTTCGCCTATCTCCAAACCACTACGTACCAAGGCATTGTTAACATGTGTATTGGTTTCGACTTCGTCGAAAGCGGAAGTAGGAGGTTGAAAGCATTCAAGGAAGTGGCAAAGCAGTAAATATTATCAAAACTGTTTTGTTGCTATCTAATGTAATTTCTTTTCAATTAATTTTCCATATTTGTCAAAATGCTATTGGTTGCAATTCTTTTTCAAAATCTTTTATAAAAGTGCTACCGAATTTCTGAGATTAACATTTAAAACATTTACAAATTGCCCCTTCTCCTTTTATAAACATATAAAACATTTAAGTCCCATACCCCAAATAATTTTATATACTCAATAAAACACTTAGGAAAATTCTCTAAAAATTCCAATAAATCACTTTTAATATTTTTTCTAACATATTTAAATTTCTGACCCAAAGCTAATATATAATGGCCGTAATTATTTTAAACCCAAATAACCATTTTCTTCGCTAGAAAATTCATAATAAATCCACAATAATTCAAAAAATTATGAAACTTGAAACCCATCTCTAAAATATCATATCTGACCATATATTAAATTGCAAGGCATTTGGATGTCATTTGATAGGTTTTTCAAATCAAAACTTGTCATAAAATCAATATGAATAAGCATAATTCATCAACAAGCATATATATCTATATAATACTCAAAACATGGCAATATACTCGCAAAAACATTCAGATCTGATTCTAGAAACCAAAAACATCAAAAACATGAGATGTAACCTATTATTCACCTTTAGCTTGTTGTTAAGGAGTTGAGATTTGACCTTGGATTAAGTTGATTAAGCTTCTTCCTCTTGATTTAGCCTATCTTGCTCCTTGCTTCTTTTTAATGGTGGCCGACCTCTCTTTGTATTTAGTTTTTGCTTATGAATGTGAGAATGGAAGTGCATGAGGGTTTAGGGTATAAGAATATAACGTATTCCTATATTTCCCTTATCCTATTACCCTTATCTATTTCACTTTAATTCCCTTAGTTTATTAGTTTAAATTGGCACGGCTACCCTTTATTATACAAATCTCAATCCCTTAAACCTTTACATTATTTCATTTAATTTAGCTAATTAAACGTCCTAAATAATGTTAATCAAAATTAGGGTCATTATAGACTCCCCTCCTTGAAGAATTTCGTCCTCGAGATTACGATAAGGTACTTATCAAAGTCAATCATAAAGGTAAAGCATACCATGAAACAAGTCAGGATAAGCATCCCTAATCCTGCTCTCAGTTTCCCAAGTACAGTCTCTTTCGTTGTCGCTCCACTGGACTTTAACTAATCTGACTGTCTTGTTCCTTAGTCTCTTATCATCTCTCGCAACTATACGAACTGGCTTTCTAACTATAGTCAAATTTGGTTCCACTACTAAATCCTCTAGCATGGTAGGTGCTATAGTAGTCTCCGAATCTCGAATACACTTTCTTAGATGAGAAATATGAAAACATCGTGGACACCTGCCAAACTGTCCGGTAACTCTACCCTATATGCCAGTTTCCCAATCCTTTCTACAATAGGAAATGGTCCAACGAATCTAGGTGCCAATTTCCCTGATTTCCCAAATCGAATTACATCTTTCATCAGTGATACCTTGACGAAAACATGATCTCCAACCGAGAACTCTAAGTCTTTCCGTCTTTTATCTGTATAGCTCTTCTGCCTAGACTGAGCTCCTTTCATTCTGGCTCTAATTAACTCAATCTTTTCTGCAGCTTTCCTAACCAAATCCGAACCAAGAATTAGCCTATCCCCGGTCTCTAACCAACAAGCTGGGGATTTGCATGGCCTTCCATACAAAGCTTCAAATGGTGTCATCCCTATACTATCCTGATAACTATTGTTATACGAAAATTTGACTAAGTGTAGATGGTCTTCCCACGATCCTCCAAAATCTAGTACACAAGCTCGTAACAAATCTTCTAAGACTTTGTTAATACTTTCCATTTTCCCATTTTTTCGTGGATGGTAAGCAGTACTCATCTTGAGCTTGGTATCCAAAGTGTCCTGTAGACTCTTCCAGAACTCGCTAGTGAATAAGGAATCTCTATCACTTACTATACTACTAGGAATTCCATGAAGTCTAACTATATTCTTCATAAATAACTTAGCTAAAACAGGTGTCGTCCTGGTTAACTTAACCGGAAAGAAATGGGCACTCTCGGTCAACCTGTCCATTATGAGCCATATACTTTCATTTCTTCTATTTGACATTGGCAACCCATCTATAAAATCCATCGAGATAGAATCCCATTTCCACACTGGAATATCTAAAGGCTGACGTAACCCACTTGGTTTATGATGTTTGACTTTTACCCGCTGCAGTTAAAACACTACTTCATCCATAAGCCTACATCTCTCTTCATACATTCCCAGAAGAAACTTCTCTTTATGTCCTGATACATCTTAGTTCCTCCCGGATGAATCATAAACTTGGATCGATGACATTCCCCAAGAACTTCTTTCCTTAAGTCCTCAACATTTAGAACACACAACCATCCCTTCTTTCTCAACCATCCCTTCTGGTCAAGACTAAAATCCTTTAGATCATCGATCTCAGTTCCAATCTCATGCCTTCTAATCCACTTGTCTAACACCAGATCATCCTTCTACTTAGCAGCAATCTTTTTGATTATTATCGGTCGAACTTTTAAACATAACAACATAACAGTTTCCCTAATAGATCTAGCTTCAGATCTCCACTGTACTCTGCATGTCGTCAACGCTTCTAAATCTTTCAACTCAGCTATCATTGCCAACACTACATTCTGATGTTTTCTTCTAAGTGCATCCGCAACCTTGTTGCCCTTTCCTGGTGTGCACTCAATACCAAAGTCATAAGCGGCTAAAAAATCTAACCACCTCTACCGTCTCATATTCAACTCCTTCTGACAGAATAAATATTTCAGCGACTTATGTTCGTATACAACTCAAATCTCTCTCCCATACAGTAATGTCCCCACACTTTCAACGCAAAAATTACCGCAGCTAATTCCAAATCATGCATTGGATATCTAACCTCATATGGTATAAGCTGTCGAGATGCATAGGCAATCACTTTACCTCTTTGCATTAACACAGCTCCTAACTCTGTTCCACATGCATCTGTGTATACTACTTAATCCCGATTCCCTTCTGGAACAACCAACATAGGTGCACTAGTCAATAAATGTTTCAGCTTTCGGAATACCTCCTCACACTTATTAGCCCAAACGAACTTCACATCCTTTTGCGTGTTAGCGTGGTCATCGGTGCTGCTATCCGCAAAAAATCCTTTATGAATCTCCGATAATATCCAGCTAATCCAAGAAAGCTCTTTATCTTAGTCACCGTCTCGGGTCTCTTCCAATTATTCACTGCTTTGATCTTAGTCAGATCTACAAAAAAACCCTTTCTCTAAGACTACATGACCGAGAAACTTCACTTTCTTCTTCCAGAAATGACACTTCAAAAACTTCGCTTTTAGCTGATGCTGCCTCAACGTCTCAAGCACTACTCTAAGATGAACTTCATGCTCTCTCTCATCCTTAGAGTATATCAAGATATCATCCATGAATACCAATTGAACATATCCAAGTGCTCTCAGAAAATTCGGTTCATCAAATCTACAAAGAATGCTAGCGCATTAGTTAGTCCGAACGACATTACTAACCACTTGTACGATTCATATCTGGTTCTAAAACCGTCAAAGGAATACTAACCTATGCCACTCTAAGTTGATGGAACCCTGTTGTTAAATCCACCTGGGAAAATACTCCAGCTCCACTCAACTGGTCGAACAAATCGTCAATTATAGGCAATGGATATCGACTCTTTATCATCTTCTCATTCAACTTACGATAATCGATACATAACCTTAACAATCCATCTGGCTTCTTTCGGAACACTGTGGCTGCTCCCTAAGGCGAACTGCTTAGTCTGATAAAATTCTTGCCTTCCAAATCCACCAACTACACCTTTAGCTCCCTCAACTCGGTAGGTGTCATTCTGCTTGGCGGTCTACTCACTGATTATGCTCATGGTACCAAATCTATCTGAAACTCAATGACTCGTTTCGGTGGTAATCCCACTACAGGTTCAAAGACATCTGCGAATTCCCTTACAACGAAAACTTGACTCAACTTGTCTTCTACCTCCACAACACCCAACAAAGCGTTAACCTCACAACTAGGGTTTTCTACGGAGTATACTATCTGATCACTACAGTCAGGGTGTCTAAGGGATATTTTCCTGTCATGGAAAAATATCCTAGCATCGTATTTACTTAACCAATCCGTACCCAAAATATTTTTGAACCCTACAAAATCAAACACATGCAAACTGCAAACAAAGGTATAACCTAATAATTCAAACTCTAGGTTGTCACATCTCATCCCAAGAGTCGCATAACCTCCTATCGGATTTGCAACCCTTAAGGAAGTAAATAGGTATCAGGGTTCTAGATTAAGCATATTTACCAAATGAGATATAAAAGAATGCGATGCACCGGTATCAAATAGAACTATAACTGATACACTATAAATCAAAAGCGTACCTCCCAACATAGCTTTTCCTCTCTCCTCTGCCGTTGGTCTCGAGGTAGCTGGTTCTAATGCAAATACTTTGCCTTTCCCATCCTTGGCCGGCTCTTTGCACTGGTTCTTATCGTGCCCAATTTGATCACAATTTAAACACCTTACTCCTTTCTTCTCAGTGGCTTTCTTTCCTTTGCCTATCCGACATTCATGAGCGTAATGTCCTTTCTTATCACACTTATAACAAACAACCTCTGCCTTCCCTTTCTTAGCAGCTCCACCCTTCTGAGCTCCTTTCTTATGGAAAAAATTCTTTTTCTGACTCTGCCCACCTTGAGCATCCTTTGCCTTATTTCCTTCAAGGTAAGCAAGCATCTCTTCATGCCTTAAGGCCATCTCAACAACAACATCACATAATGTGCGATAACATGGCCTTAGCTAGCTCAGGCTTCAACCCATGAATGAAATTTTCATTCCTCTTAATAACAGTATCAACCATAGCATAGCCGTATCTTGCCAGCTCCTCAAACCTTGTTGCATACTCAAGTATAGTCATATCCCCCTGCTTCAACTCAGCAAACTTCCTGAGCAGAGTGGACTTAGCAATCCCTGACATAAACCATTCTTCGAACCATCTCCTAAACTCAGCCCAAGTCATGGTTTTTTCATTGACTCCAACAGTCACACTGTTCCACCAATACAATGCCGCTTCTTGTAGCTGTCTGGAAACGAGTCTCCTTTTCTGCTCATCGTCGAGCCCCAAATCAACGAAAATCCTCTCGCAATGAAGTAAGCAATTCTCCACTTCAATTGCGCCTTCAGTACCAATATACGGCTTTCCTCCCAACCGAGCATAATCTCTACTCAAAATAGCATAGTTATTGACCACTGGAGCTTCCTGATTTCCTCTTTCATCATTTCCTCCAACTACTCCAGTAGCAATTCCCACTTGCATCATGTTTATGAAGAACTGATACATTGCTCCCATGTCTACTTTCAGGGCTCCAGCACCCGTATTTGCAGCTTGTGCCTGACCTTGATTCCTCCTGGTATTTGGTCTGGCATTTCCATTAGTTGTGGTGCTTCCCCCACCAAGGTTAACTCTTCCACCTCTAGCATCCATATCTGCAATTCGAGTCTTTGTAAGATATAGAAGAATAGCCTAAGAGAGATAGGAGAATAGAGATAAAGTGTATACTTATACATTGCAAATACAAGTACGTTACTATAGCGTTATCCCATACCTCAATCTTTTCTCTAATTTCTTAGGATTATGCTTTCAAAATCAATTTAAGTTTAAAGTTTTTCATAACCTATGCTCCGATACCAAGTTATAACATCCCCTATCTTGAGGCCCGAAGCTAAGCGCTATAGATGCTGCAGTCATCCATAGTATTAACTTCCGGTGATAAAATACGGTAATGTTAATGGTATCCATAATATCAGAAGTACATAAATATGAAATAAAATCATCACAGATTAAAACAACTTTTCTGATTACATATCAAAATAATATTTCATATTCAATTTACATAATCCCATAATTGATTCCCAAGTTCCGATCAAATATAATTATGACAAAATACGCCAAGAGCAACATATGAAGATGCCCCCTTGGATGATCAGAGTACTGAATAGGCAAAAACTGCCTTAATACATCACAGTGGAAATAAAACTAAATAGCAACTCCTAAATGGCTAACTTTGCCTCCTACACATCTTCAGAAGCTTTATTCGTCCACCTACTAAACCTGAAAAATTTTAACTCTCAATCTACTCAAATTAATTTTGAGCACTCGAGAGTTTAAGGGGAAAACATAAACTTTGAGTTAGACATAAAACCTGGTGTGAATAATACTATCATATCTTGGTTTACTGATATTAAGTGAGACCATGCCGCTTAGCGGAACGGGTTTTCCCTCACTAATTTCCCTTTAAAATATATCTTTCTGCAAATCAGAATCCTGATCAAACTGATTATAACAATAATAGCCATATCATATATGCATATAAACAGGTAACAAATGGACCATCTGTCCGGAAAATATAGTTTTATTTGGCTAACTACTAACCATTGGTTGACTCGGGCCTGCTAGACGAAACAAACTAATAATCTAACACCTATTAGAAAAACTTCTGGACGGTCTGTCCTTAGCTTACTTCTCTAAGGGTCACGTGATCCTATTGGTTTTGCGGGCTCACCAATAACCTAACCACCTTCCCTGTACATATTCCTTTCTGTGTGTAACCATCATTTAAGTCTTACCTGTGACTAAGCCCTACACACTGGAATTTTGGACTAAATTAGCTAGGGGCTATGCTAATGTATAGAGCGCAACACAATACCAGTCCTATCTGGTATTCTAATATCCGAGTCATTTACTTAGGGTTAACTATCCTTTAAATTTTTCTTGAAAACCTTTTCAAATTGATTTAACTCTTTAAATCATATTTAAAAAAAGGAAAGTATACTGTATGCTTTACTCAAAGCTATTTGCATGTTATATACGCTTTACACAAACATTTTTGATGAAAACATTTGAAACCTTTGTTTAAACCTTTGAACAATCTCTATCGAAACTTTTGAAAGTACCCCTTTCGAAACCATTGAAAGTACCCCTTTCGATACAAGTAAACTACTTCACTTTATTACCTTATGCCAAAAGCCCAAAACATACCTTTCGAAACCATTTACAATAGAGCTTTCGAAAACATTGAAAGCATCATTTCGAAAGCTTTATAAAACCTTAGACATCCTCTTTTCAAACACTTTAAACGTGCCTTTCGAAAACATTGGAAACCTCCATTTAAGACTAAGGTAAATCTTTCGAAAACATTGGGGAACCACCCCTTCGAAACCTATATCATATACTTTTCAAAAGCATTAAAGTCTTCTACTTAAAACAACCTTTTGAAAGCATTGGGTTCAAGTAAAAACAGTGGAACAACCTTTCAAAACCATTCAAAACCATTCCTTTCGAAACCTTTGGGTTTAACTTTCAAAATCTCAAAAGGGTCTTAAAAGAACTAAGTGGAAAGCAACTCTTTCGAAAGCAATTTCCTAAGTAAAAGAAAGTGGAAGGTTTTGACACCAATCCTTTCGAAAGCATTAGAGAAGCGGCACTTATTTTAAAACAAAGGAACCCTTTCGAAAGCACTGCTTCGAAAGGTAGAATGCGGTAGTAGGGTTTCGACACCTTCGAAAGCTTCTATTTAAAGCAAAGGCAGCAACCTCTTTTGAAAGCTCTTTTCTGAAAACAATTGACCAAGTCGAAAGCCTTATCTACGACCAAAATAATACTAAGTTCTCAGAAGCTACTCCAACCTCCTTCGATAGCTTTTTTCGACCCTATACCTTTCGCCTATCTCCAATCCACTACGTACCAAGGCATTGATACCATGTGTTTTGGTTTCGACTTGGTTGAAAGAGGAAGTATGAGGTCAAAAGCATTTAGGGAAGTGGCGAAGTAGTAAATATTATCAAAACTGTTTTGTTGCTATCTAAAGTAATTGCTTTTCAACTAATTTTCCATATTTGTCAAAATGCTATTGGTTGCCAATTCTTTTTCAAAATCTTTTATAAAAGTGCTGCCTAATTTCAGAGATTAACATTTAAAACATTTACAAATTGCCCCTTCTCCTTTTATAAACATATAAAACATTTAAGTCCCATACCTTAAATAAATTTATATACTCAATAAAACACTTAGGAAAATTCTCCAAAAATTCCAATAAATCATTTTTAATATGTTTTCTAACATATTTAAATTTCTGACCCAAAGCTAATATATAATGGCCGTAATTAATTTAAACCCAAATAATCATTTTCTTCACTAGAAAATTCAAAATAAATCCACAATAATTCAGAAAATTATGAAACTTGAAACTCATCTCTAAAATATCATCTCTAACCATATATTAAAATTGCAAGGCATTTGGATGTCATTTGATAGGTTTTTCAAATCAAAACTTATCATAATATCAATATGAATAAGCATAATTCCATCAACAAGCATATATATATCTATCTAACACTCTAAACATGGCAATATACTTGCAGAAACATTCGGATTTGATTCTAAAAACCGAAAACATAAAAAACAAGAGATGTAACATATCATTCACCTTTAGCTTGTTGTTAAGGAGTTGAGATTTGATCTTGGATTAAGTTGATTAAGCTTCTTCCTCTTGTTTTAGCTTATCTTCCCCCTTACTCCTTTTTAATGGTGGCCGACCTCTATTTGTATTTAGTTTTTGCTTATGAACGTGAGCATGGAAGTGCATGAGGGTTTAGGGTATAAGAATATAACTTATTCCTATATTGCCCTTATCCTATTTCCCTTATCTATTTCATTTTAATTCCCTTAGTTTATTAGTTTAAATAGGCATGGCTACCCTTTATTATACAAATCTCAATCCCTTAACCCTCTACATTATTTCAATTAATTTAGTTAATTAAATGTCCTAAATAATGTTAATCAAAATTAGGGTCATTACATCTTGTGCTTGTGTTTGCATCACTAATTATTTGAACGCGCTTTTGCACTTTTAATTTTTGTTTGAACAAAGTATCGATGGCTTGGAAAACGTTATAAAACCTAACTCCAAAGATTTTAAAAGTTAGAAAGGATTTGGTCGTGTTTTTGTAGTTCGAAAGTAATGTTTTAAAACAACTTTCAAATAGGTTTTATTGACTTCAAAATTCTCTATAATTTTATGATTGAATACTAGGCTCATAGTATCTAAAAATAAAATATAGTATTTATACTTTGTAAAGCATGGAGAAAATTCCAATTTGAAATGAGCCCATTTAGAGGAATTTTCCCTTCTCTTTTTGCGGCACTTTTGCGACACTATGTCCATTTTTTATGAAATTTTAAACTTGATTTTTCTTCTTCAATCTTTTTGGAGTATCTTTCTAATCTATATTGAAGTGTTTTAAAAGTGATTTGGAATTTATGTAAATATTTTAAAGAAGAATTTTTATTTTGAAAATAAGGAAAGGAAATGGTTTTGAGTTTAATATATACTAAAAACGTGAATTTTTTTTAAGTAATATTTGAAAAGGATTTTTTAAAAACTATATTTCAAGTATTTTTAAGTTTCTTGAAAGTGAAATGGAAGCATGTATTACAACACTATTGTTGTAATAAATGGTTTTTGAGAATTGAGAAAGAAGTCCTGGATTATAACCTTTTTGTTATAATAAATGTGTTCATAAAGTTATTAAGAAAACTTGTTACTTGACTAAATAAGTGTTGATATTCTTAAATCTTTAGAGGAGTTTTGTTTTAAGGATAATAATAAGTTGATTTATAAATGGTATTTTATAAATGAAAAAGTCTTTAAAAGGATTGTTTTAAAGATAAAGCAAAGTGTAATTGGTTTTGGGTTTATAGTAAACAATGTTTTAATGACATTGGTTTTTAAACCTTCTTTTAAAAACACTTAGAAATATAATTAGCTCTTTAAAGGAATATTTTAAAGAAGTGTTGTTAAAGTGTTTTACTCTATATTGGTTTCGACTGTATGCGCATGGAGATGTGAAATACTTGGATACTTGGTAGAGTTTCCGGGGTCCGGCTTGGAGGTTTTCGAGAGCCATCATAGTTCTCAAGTATATTTCTAGAAGTATATTTTCGGTAAGGGGACGCACCCTCCTATTCATTGTTAGAAAAATTCGTTTTCCTTATTTTGAATCAAATCTTCGAATTATTTTCCTAATTGCATCGATAAGTGCCTTGTGCTCTTCTCTATGTTTAATTATCTGTATCCATTCTTTAAGTTTGGATTTTGATCTTGTTTGTGCTTATTCTTTCAATTTTGGATTTTGTTCTGATTTGTTTCCATTCTTTTATGTATGAATGTTGTTCTTGTGAGGTAAAACCCATTCCGTGTTTAGCGGCGCAGTCTCATAGATTATTATATGTTTATCATATTTCTTGAGTTTTCTCACATTGGTTTTCCAGACCAATCAGAATGTTATTCTATTATAATGCTTAGGTCAGACCAAGTTTTTCCAGGTTGTCTTTAGTGGGACATGGAGCTCATGAAGTAGAGCTGGATGTTCACCTGCCATAGTATTTTTATTTTCCACTGTATTATTATGTATACACATTCGCAATTGTAAGGTTAGGGAGTTATAACTGTCTAGCCGATGAGGATTGTTTTTAACTCTGATATAACAATGAACATTTTGATTATTTTTGAATATATTAACATATTCCAGTCATTAAGCAATAGCTTTTTCACTACTTTATCCATGTTTTTTTTTTACATATTTTTGTATGTACGTTAGAATGTTTTTCTTATGTGCCATTTGCAAAGTAAATGGGTCAAATTAGAAAAACTATGTCAATCCCATTCATTAAAGCAAACTCTCCATCCGTTATATAATGACAGTTGGCAATTCTATTTTGCATACAATCATAACAGACTTCAACCTCCAGACCACACATAATTATCTTCCCTCTTAGAAACAAGGCAGGCAATGGTTATGCAAAATTGATGTGTGAACGTGACTTTAATAATATCTAATAATGAGATTCGATGCCTATTCATTTTATACATACAATCCATTCTAAGAACACAAGGAAATGTATGCAAAAAAATAAACTAATTGGATGAGCCCATAAAATACATATATTATGTTTGTTCCATCATCTTTACCATGATACCACTCAAAATAGTTAATTTCCATAAGCTTGGTTAGCAAATATTGAATGTGTGAATGTCAATCATGTTTGATTAATTTTTGTTGATTGACAATGTTGTATATTGTCTTTATGGTTATACAATATTTTGGATCATTCTTTTAAAAGTATGCAGAACCGACTTGGCTTTTACCATATTTTTAGATATATCAATGCAATTTTTAATTTCTTCCTTTGTCAATCTTCTGGCAAAAGAATAATCTTTGATGTTTTCCATTGCATGACGGTTATAAACTCCATTCGAAACTTCCAACTTCCATTCGTCTAAAGAAGGCGTTATAAGACACTTTTCTAAAATGGATAGTTGCATTCTTCGTACTGGTTAATCTAGGGTTCAAAAAAAGAACCTTCTTTATACTCTTTGTATTTTCCCCTTCTTTAGCAAGCAAATATAACCCAAGGTTTCCTACCTTTAGTTTTAAGTTCTGATCTAAAGACGGTAATAATGAATTCTAGCTCTCTATTCCTTGCAATAACCCAATCTTTCATTTTTTGGTAACTCAAGAATATACACATTTAGAAACTTTAAGATAAACAAAGTATATAAACAGAATTAAAAAAAAGGTAAAATAGTACTTACATCATATGTAGCGAATTCATTGTTGTGGTCTAATGAAATTTCTTTGGATTCATTCGTTTCATGTGCCTCTTCGTACGACACCAACTAAAAGGGAGAAAAAGTGAAAATTAATCACCCATGCCAAGTATTAATATGGCATTTCTATATAACCATACCGACTGTTTACGAGGGTAATAGGACAACCCACACTAGGTTTAGACGTGGATTGCTTCATCAAGCATGTCACCCCAAGCGTGATTATTGAAGACGATTTTCATGGGTTGCAAAATGATGATTGAATAGAGTAATTACCTCTAGTGGGTCCATATGCTCGAATTCTCCAATATCCCACTTTGATTTGCTTGGAAAAGTCATTAAATAATGATTTAGGTTGAAATGGTTTTAGGTTTAGGATTAAAGAGGGAAAGAACAAGAAATGAATAGATGAAGAAACAAGGGTAGAATGGGAAAGATAAGTTATGGATATGTGGAAAAAAACATGGGGTATGAACAGTAAAATTCGTGGTTCAAATAGATATGGCTGTCGAATAATAATAGTAAACTGAAAGTGTTCTCAAAAACTCTTTTAAGTATCGGTACCGGTTAAATAGACCAACTTTATAAGAAATTTAATTGGGGCTAATTTTAGTAAGCCCCATCTTTTACCTTATGCCCTCATAAAAATCTAAAAAAATGCAATTACATTATTAACCTTAGTACTACATGATCCTAAGTTGTCATTTATCCCAAAATTTATAATATCTACTAAGACCTAAGTCGGCAAAAAACAGTAATTTTAATTCTGTTTTTGATTGCATAATTAAATGTTTTCTATTTAATTCTTCATGGAAAAATGTTTCTCTTTTGCAGTATACTAGAATTTCGATATGATATGAATACAAGAGTTTAATTTATTGAAAAAGTAATACAAATTTTGATATACCAACTATTTGAATTTCGGTAATATTGCTGCTAGAATTAAAAGAAAAGAGAAAGTGGAAGACATGAAGACGGTGAAAAGGGATAACGTTAGAACTAATTGGGGTGCCTGAAGAAAAAAGTAGCGGCATAAATCTTTTTCAGAATTATATGGCTATGTAAGGTCATATAAGGGGTGGCCATAGAACTAGACTTTGATTGAGGATACTAAAATTGGATACATCAATCAATAAGTTATGCTATATTGGTCCCATCACGAAGAGTGGGTTTCTTAAACCTACCGCAAAAGGAGTACAAATCTCTTGCCTCCATTTTACATGTTCTCATAAGCCCATTATATCTCAACAACTGATTTGCACATGGACAATTTCTTTTATAACATAGTGGACCATTCACCGATTAAATCAATTTGATAAATAATTGAGATTAAGGTGGAGCATGGTGACACCTAAAAAGGGGATAGAGGATTTAAGCTATCGCAAAAGTGTTTCATTATCTTTTTATATAGTATCATCTAGATGTACATAATATAATATCATAAAAAATGGAAATTGAAATGGGGCATTTGTTATACACCTAATACTTTTCAAAACTAACAAAATAGCCCTTTCAAAAATTCACAAAAAAATACATCTTTAATTTTTTTATCATCGACGACAAATTATTAAATGTCTTAAGTCAATTCATTACTACATCGTTCTCATTCCTACACGATTCTTTGTTCTATCTTTGGACGGTTATCAACTTAACCCAAAGCATAAAATTTATTCGTTAAAGGTAGAAAATCTAAGAGAAATGCAAAGGGAAAGTAGGCCCAAATCAAAAGGAGATACAAAACAAGCATCAAACAATAAGTTTAGAGAATTTTTCTCACTAATGTATGAAAAAATACATACAAAGATATTTTGAGAGAAAATATGCACATTTTTGGAAATATATGAAAAATAAATGGAATTTTGGCCTCATTTTGACCTAGTGAGGCTCACATAGGTAGACCTCTAAGTTTGATATATAAACATAATAATCAACATGCATGAGGAGGTCACATTATCAAGTTAGAAGCAAAGTGACCTATTAGAGCTTAGTATAAAGTCTCATAACGAGGCAAAGCCAAAGCTTCAAAGATAATAAGGTGACCCATTGGAGCTTGTTAGGGGCATACCTTGATTAGCACATGCATGTATAAGCAATATGCTATAATAATGTCTTAGAGCTTGCCACGCTTATGAATGAAGACCGTTATGTGGAAACAATTCAATAACTCCACCTCCTGCACTATCACCCACAAATCTTGACCACTAACAATTGCAGCTAAACGATAAGTGGACCACATCATCAAATAGTGACCATTAACAAGAACATGGAACCACGTTTCTATCTCCGTAAGTACCTCATTTTAAACAACGACAAAGAAGATTGGAATTTTGAAATTAAAACTTAAGCTACTTTAAACGTTATGTGTGATCTTTTGCCTTCTTATAAGCAATATTTATATCTAATAATTCTCTAATCTAAAACTAACAATTGAGTAATCCCACTGTGGTTTTTTTCAATCTATCCATGTATGAAATTTACGTCTATAACTTACCATGTTAACATCTTGGTATGTTACCAAGATCGAGATTATTCAGTTCATATCCTACTCTAGGTAACAATTAAAATAAAAAGTATGTTTGCAAGAGAGGACATTGGTACATCCAGTATCACTAATGAAGACGCTAATAGTGCTAATAGCATTGGCGTTGATGCTTGCACCAAAGCCAGAGAAAACTTCACATTGTGCATCAAGGCACTAACAAATGTTAATGAAGAAATAGGTATGGGATTTCAATTCTTGAGAACTCCAATGAGGACATGCTTAGGAGGGCTCAATTCAATGCTCCATGGGTGTTGATGCCCCAACCTACATCGAGAGCACTATCTCTGATTCTAGTCCCCTTAGCATCTAAAGTTGCACACTCAGTGATCGATGAGAGTGGATCCCCCAAGGGTTATACTGGAAGTGCCTCCAAGCAATTTTATTATGAGGAGTAAGGCCCTACAAAAAGGGGGTAATACTAGATTGTAACGATCATAAAGGAACCTGGTCCATTTTGCAATGAGTAAAATAGGTAAATTTGAAAGGAAAAAAATCCCAATTTTAATCTTAATAAGCTTATGAAGTTTATTAACTAATCTAATCCATTTATTAAATAAAATCATGTTTTATTTAAGATTATTTAGTATTTTCTAATTAATCATATTAATTAATTTGATTGAATGGTTGTTTGAATATGTCATATACATATCCATAACATCACATGATAAAATAAAGATATATAAGCATGTGTATAACTGTATGCACACACCCACACACGTGTGCGCATGCTCACACACACACACACACATATATATATATATGTGTGTGTGTGATATATATATATATATATATATATATATATATATGTGTGTGTGTGTGTGTGTGTGCGCGTGTGTGGATATTGAGATTTATATCCTTTGTATATCCATATATATTATACTTATATATGCATGTGAAAAATTCTCATGCATACCGAGAATACAAATGTCAAAGCATATACATATGTTTAATTATACTCAATAGATTATTATGGTTTGTTACTGTAATGACCCAGAATTTGACCACTTTAAAATATACTATTTAAAGTGATTTTAAATGAAAAATAGGTAAGGTTATATGACTTAAACAGTATTAGATAGGATTTGGAAACAGAAATATACACAAAAATAGTAATATTTGCCAATATCGACAAAAATGACAAAATGCTGATTTCAGAAAAGTAAGTTTCAATGGTTAAATAAATTATTTTAATTTATTTATGATTTTTTATATTTTTAAATAACATTATACAAATTTATTTTTAAATTTGGTTTACATAAATAAATAGTTTAACTAAAACGTCAAAATGTGACCGTAAAACATTTTGTCGAAAATTAACGTTTTGTCGATTAAAAGTTGTCGCAACATTGTCGCACCTTTATTTTCTTATATAGGAACATATATTCAAATAGTATAAGTATTAATTAATTCACTAATCAAGTTTACTTTTACTAAACAAGGTTAAAAACTTCTAGAATATAATTAAGAAAAAGTGAGCACAAAAAGACAAACATGTCATTTCAAAGCAAAAAATAAACATCAAATCAAACCAAACATAATTATTATATTCTTTACTTAATACTTAAGTGAAAATGACATAAAGCATGATTTGAAATGGAGATGTTTAGTGTTGAAAAAAAATAAGATTACTTAATAAGTAAGTAAGGGTATTTTGTTCTTTTACAAAATATTATTTTAATCCAAAACTTTTTCTATAAATAAGCATCCACTTTCTCACTTTTTTTCACTTCTTCTTCTTTCGTTTTCAAGCTTTTCTTCCACTCTCTAATGGCTTCTTCTCTTCTCTTTTCCTTACTCACTTTTTCAAAATCATATCAAACAAAGTCAAAACACCACCAAACTTTGCCAAAGACCATAGAATACCATTAAAAAATGGTTTAGCATCTAAGAAGTGAATAAATGATGGAGGAAAGGGAGGATCAAGGTGTGGCCGAACCTATGGAGGAGGAGGAGCAAGTTCAAGGAGCTCTGGAGCAAGAAAAAGAGAAGGAAGTGCTGCTGGAATCAAAAGGAAAGTCTACGAAAAAGATTTGGTTGGAGTTAAAATAAAATAGTGAAGTGTTGGATTAAAAAGAATGTTGGTAGGAAGTTAATCTTTTGGTAAAGGCGAGTACCCATATTTTAAAGTTACTAATTCCTAAAAACATTTCAAGTTAATTACATAAAAAGTTTGATATATTTTGGAAGATTAAATGTTTGATAACTTGGTTGATATTATGGTTGATTATATGTTTGTGATATGAATGATAACTTGGTTTGATAAATAATAAGAGAAATAGTTAGTAATTAACCAAATTAAATATGGAAATTAAATCCATAATAATATGTGTATGGAAGTTATTTAGCCTCTTAATGATTTCAAAATATCTAAAAAGATTGAAAATGATATTATAATAATATGATATTATAATATGAAATGAAATGAAAAATGAGTTTGAAATGATGAAAATATTGTTTTAAATGAGTTAAAAATGATTTAGAAATGTTTTATAAACATTTAAAAGTGTTTCCAAGAAGTTTGAAAAGAAATTGAAAAACAAGTCAAAACTATGCGCGTCGCTAACGGTAGTTCGCGATTTCGCGCCATAAAAGTTAAATGAGTGTACAAAGTGGAATATAGCTTGAAATTCTTCGAGATAAGAATTTCTAGTCTATTATATCCATAGTTTTCCGACAAAGAAAGAAAATCAAGATTTCATTAAGTAGAGTTAGAAATATGTCTAAAACAATTTTCTAAAAACATCGCGGTTTTGCAGTTCAGAATCCAAAAAGGGATTTCATTATAAATGATATTTTTAAATGATTAAAAATATGAAATAAATTTGATAAATCTATTAAAATGGTTTAAAAGAGATTTGGAGTGGAAAATATGAATTTTCAAATATTAAAAAGTTGTTTAAATCAAGTAAGCTTATAAAGCACTTTCCGCGGCACTTTTCTGCTGCCGTTTCTACGACTTTTTAAAAGAAGGTTTAAACGTAACGATATTTCCTAGAATCAATTATGAATGTTTTTAAAAAGAAAAATTAAGAGTTTAAAAGCTAATTTGGAATCTTATAATCAATTCTAAAATAAAGCTAATAACTGAGTATGCGGAAACGACTAGTACATTTGTCATGCTTGTGAGATCTGGGAAGATAAAACAAGGTGTTTAACTAAGGTTAGAGATGAGGCAACTAGTGCCCTGAACTTACCTGGCCTATGTTTTCTCCTTTTAGGCGAGGGGTGGAATAGATCGAATGGAAAGCCCGAATGCTCTAAAAGATCATATTTTAAGTTTTTCCAAAATAAAAGAAAAGAAATAAATTCTTTGAATGTTATTTAACCACTTAACTCTTTTATTCGATGTTGGTATGAAGGAATCGGGATATGATTTGGGTGATTCCTATCTAAAGAACCGGGATCGGATTTGGGTGATTCCTATTCGAAAACCCCTTCAAACTAATTTTCGAAATAAAACATATTGAAGACAAAGATCATTGAAGAGAAAGATATTCATGATGTAGGATTCCTTGCTATTAGTCCCTGGAGGTGAAATTTACCATATCTAAGGTGGCAATAGTGCTCTGTTATGAAAATCTTCGATTTGCAAGAATATGATTTGAAGTTAAGAAAGAAACCTTTGATTTAGATTTAATGAATGATTTGGGAATATTGTCCTTAAGTTAAAAGTTAACAAAGAAATCTTCGATTAAGATTTAATGAATGAGTCGGAAATGTTTTCATAAGTAAAATAAAATGATTTGGAATTATTCCAAGATATAAGAAAGGTTCAAATAAACCAAATGATTTGATAAATGAGGCTTAATGATTCCATATACATTTGAAAAGAAAATGGAATAATTGAAAAGAATATATCTAAGAAAGATATTTTATAAAAGATGAAGTAATTGATTGATGATTGATATCCACTTATGAACTTAACATCTTTCTTATCGATAATTGACTTCGAAGGAACCGGGATCGGATTTGGGTAATGCCTATCCGAAAACCACTTCGAACCAATGTATACGTTCGAAAGTGAAGACATATTGAAGACGATGATTATAGAAGACCGTGGATTTTCATAGCGTGAGGACTGCTTGTTGACATGCTCTGGGTTGCTCCAATTATAGAGTTATTTATAGCAGTGGTCTCCTCGTTGTGGAGATTTTTTCGAATTGCAAGGCTTCTCGCCTAATAATGGCCAAGGAAAGTGCCCTCGGTTTCGTTCAGTCCCAGAACGAACTTGTATTGACGAATGTCTGACATTGCATTTCTGAGACACAGCGTTTGACTTTTACAAATGTACATCTACTTGGTGGCGGAGAAGGCAACTTCTCTTAGCTTAACACCCTTCTCTAAGACATACGATCTCAGAGGTTGTATGCTTGTGGGAGTCAAATAGTGATTAAAGGAATGGCAGTGTGGCATTCAAAGTAGAACCTATTATGATCAAGGCGTTGTTTTGTATGAAAAGCGTGGCTTTGAAGAAATTGAGCGTCGCCTCACTAGCCTCACATCCCGGAAGATGATATGGGATACTATATGGTCTAGCAAACACAAATTCAGAATAAGTGAGTATGTATGGTAGTGTCCAATACGTTGGGCCCTTTGGAGGATACGTCCCTCAAGGCATTTATTGCCCCATTTTGATAAAGTGGTTAGCTTGAGAAAAGCAGGGAACTACCGGTTATCAGTGGTAGTATATCAAGTATAGTTCTAAGTGACTAGTTTGAGAAAAGCGATTAAGGCACCGTGGGAACTATGTTTGTTATGTGTGGATCGGATAAAAGATCACTAGTTCCCTATCATGTTGAAAATCCAATCCCAATACGAGATTTTCGGTTTTGAATGTATTCCGTTTGGTATATTCCGTTGACCCAGTCGGATATATTACCTTAGACTTAGTCCAGATATTGATACCTTATTTGAATAAGTTTATTTGTAAAGTGTTATTAAAAGAATGTCATTAAAAATAATATCAAGTGTATTTTGGTATAAAAGTTTTTTAGTTATCATAAGGTAAAAACTCATCCGTGTGTATGTGTGGGCATGGTCTTATGAGATACCCTTCTTTTCAAAGGTTTTGATAACATCGTCATTTTAAATTTCGAGTATCTCATGCTAGTTTATTAAGCCTGATTCGGGTATTTTAATACTCGGGTCAGATCCGAGTAGTTTCAGGTTTAGTTGAGGACGGTGGGAGGTTCCAAAGGAGAGCTGAAGATCTTCATCATCGTATGGACGTATTTTATTATCCGCTTCATCTATTGCATTTGTTTTGTTGTTTGTCAGCAATTGTAAGGACAGATGTTTATAACTATCTAGGTTGAATCTAGGTTAGACTCTGATATTGTATTTTAAAAAAATTTCGCTGTAAAGATTATTATTGAAATAATATACGTTATTCCATTCGTGTGAGATTCTATTCTATCTTTATTTTCTTTCTACCCTTAATGATCCGCTTATTCGTACAATTTGAGTTGGACACGTGTGGTTTATTGTCGATTCAAAGGGTATGGAAAAATGGGCCGTCACATTTGGTATCAGAGCTGAAGGTTAAGCGAGAACCTTGGCTTTGTTGGGGTAAACACTCATTAGAGATAGGGTTAGTAATACCCTAGGATGAGTGACTCATTAAAGATAGGGTTAGTAACAACCTAGAATGAGTTTGAGTGTATTATATATGAGTGCGTATTTGTCAATGACTAATATATTGTTTTGTGTTGATTTATCTGTGAAGTGATTTATGGATTCTGATCGATGCGCCTGATCACCGTTATCAATGAGGGTTCCTAAACATTTAAACAAGGTGAACCGACACACTGATTTTAAAAAATTGGTAAATGAAATACTTTTACCTAGGATTATATTTTGAATATAAATTATATATTTTGAAAAGTTGTATAGTTAGAAATTAGGATTAGTGAAATTTAAATATGAACATCTTGTGATTAGAATTTCACAGTTTGACTATAGATGTTTCATAAAGATAATCGATAAGTAAGAAATCTGATAAGGTAATTAAAATCTTCAATGCTTATTCCAAATAATAAATTAAGAAATGGTAATGTTAAGTTACTATCATAAATTGATCAATTGTTTGCTTTAAAAGTTTAAGTACAAATACCTTGTGAATTAAGTTTCATGATTTGACTATAAGGCGTTTGATAATAAGATTAGTTTAAGAAATGAACATCTAAGATAAAAATGTATTTAAATAATAGAAAATGATTTCTAAAAAAAATAAATATAAAAGGAATGAGAATTTAAATTCAAGTAAGAATTGTGGTAATTTAAATGAAGTTAATTAATACAAGATAAATTTATAAAAATAATTTATGAAATAGGTTTTATAAAGTAATCTCTTAAGGATTTTGAAAATGGTATTATTTCAAATAAAAAGAGATATTTTATGATAACTAGTTCGATTGGCTCGAAAATAAACTAAAAATGGGCAAGATATTTGTTCGGATGGTAAACACTTCTCTTAAGTATTACCCTTCTTGTTAAGAGGATATATGATACTATTGGTAATACCCAGTTCCTTGGTATTGTTATAGGGTTACTCGATCTATATAATTTTCTTAAGTTAAAGAAATAATGCAAATCATTGATTAGCAATCTTTATAAAAGTATTTAAACCAAAGATAAATTGGGATCACTAATCGATAAGATAAAGTAGAATTTCTCGACGATTTTGGATAGTCGAAAATTTCTGAATCGCACCTAACTTAGAGCTAAGAAATTTATGAAAAGTTTTGGTAAAAGATTGTGAAATTCTTTGAGTAAATGAAATTAGATAAGGTTAATTTATAAATCTGATTTATAAAGGAAAAAAAGAGATTTAAGAGTTAAGAGTTTGAGGATTTAAATACGGGTGGTTTTAAATTTTGCTAGAAAATTAATAATAGTATTAAACAAGAAATGAGTTTTATAACTTATGAATTTGAGATAATAGTAAATTACAACAAAGTTTGAATTTGTTAGACAGACGGATTTAAGTAAAACCAATTTGAAATTTGGGATTTGTATATACTCGTAGGATGTAAAGGTATATCATACAAATATAGATTTAAGCCATGAACTATCTATACACTTAAGTAAAATCATGACTCTTTAAAAAGGTAATTATAACCTGGAAAATGTTTTATTAATGAATATCAACATTAATTAAGGATTTGGACTAAAGTTTTTAAAAGTGATGGATTTATATAATTGTGTTCATAAGACATAATAAACTTAAGTAATAGTTTTACGAAATGATATAAACATTTGGAAATAATAAACTAATGGGATTATATGAAGAAACACCTTTATAAAATGTTGAACTTAAGATAAAAGTTTATGAATTTTTTTTAAAGTTAATAAATACATATATTATATGTAGATCATTTCATCACATAAATTTTGATCTGAGATTCGAGTTCGGAACTTTGAGGTGTTTTTCACTAGTCCGAAAAAGAATTTATCACTCGATTCTTGACGGCAAACATTGATTAGGGCTTATGGTTGGGTACATTAGTTTTCTATCATAGTTGAGAACTATGCAAGGAAAGTAAATGTTTCTGAGCAAAGAGCCTGATTAAAGTTCGCACTAGAGGATCGGGGGATCGATACTAGTTCAGAAATAAAGTTATGTATTCGAATATAAGATCGAATAAGATATTTCATATAGAAGATCTGTGTATTTTATATGGATATAAGTTTAAAAATAAATGTTTTGGGCAAACTTTTGTTTAGGTATTTTCGGGGACGAAATTCTTTTAAGTAGGGGAGAATGTAACGACCCAGAATTTGAGCACTTTAAAATATACTATTTAAAGTGATTTTAAATGAAAAATAGGTAAGGTTATATTATTTAAACAATATTAGATAGGATTTGGAAATAGAAATATACACAAAATAGTAACATTTGCCTATATCGACAAAAGTGACATAATGCTGATTTCAGAAAAGTAAGTTTCAATGGTTAAATAAATTATTTTAATTTATTTATGAGTGTTTATATTTTTAAATAACATTATACAAATTTATTTTTAAATTTGGTTTATATAAATAAATAGTTTAACTAAAACGTCAAAATGTGACCGTAAAACATTTTGTCGAAAATCAACGTTTTGTCGATTAAAAGTTGTCGCAACGTTGTCGCACCTTTATTTTATTATATAGGAACATATATTCAAATAGTATAAGTATTAATTAATTCACTAATCAAGCTAACTTTTACTAAACAAGGTTAGAAACTTCTAGAATATAATTAAGAAAAAGTAAGCACAAAAAGACAAACATGTCATTTCAAAGCAAAAAGTAAACATCAAATCAAACCAAACATAATTATTATATTTTTTACTTAATATTTAAGTGAAAATGACATAAAGCATGATTTGAAATGGCGATGTTAAGTGTTAAAAAAAATAAGATTACTTAATAAGTAAGTAAGGGTATTTTGGTCTTTTACAAAATATTATTTTAATCCAAAACTTTTTCTATAAATATGCGTCCACTTTCTCACTTTTTTTACTTCTTCATCTTTCTTTTTCAAGATTTCCTTCCACTCTCTAATGACTTCTTCTTTTCTCTTTTCCTTACTTAATTTTTCAAAACCATATCAAACAAAGTCAAAACATCACCAAACTTTGCCAAAGATCTTAGAATATCATTAAAACACGGTTTAGCATCTAAGAAGTGAAGAAATGATGGAGGAAGGGGAGGATCAAGGTGTGGCCAAACCTATGGAGGAGTAGGAGCAAGGTCAAGGAGATTCGGAGCAAGAAAAAGAGAAGGAAGTGCTATCGGAATTAAAAGGAAAGTCTATGAAAAAGATTTGGTTGAAGTTAAAAAAAACCAGTGAAGTGTTGGATTAAAAAGAATGTTGGTAGGAAGTTAATCTTTTGGTAAAGGTGAATACTCATATTTTAAAGTTACTAATTTCTAAAAATATTTCAAGTTAATTACATAAAATGTTTGATATATGTTGGAAGATTAAATGTTTGATAACTTGGTTGATATTATGGTTGATTATATGTTTGTGATATGGATGATAACTTGGTTTGATAAATAATAAGAGAAATGGTTAGTAATTAACCAAATTAAATATGGAAATTAAATCCATAATAATATGTGCTTGAAGGTTATTTAGCCTCTTAATGATTTTAAAATATCAAAAAAGATTGAAAATGATATTATAATAATATGATATGAAATGAAATGAAAAATGAGTTTGAAATGATAAAAATATTGTTTTAAATGAGTTAAAAATGATTTAGAAATTTTTTATAAACATTTAAAAGTGTTTCCAAGAAGTTTGAAAAGAAATTGAAAAACAAGCCAAAACTATGCGCGTCTCGTAACGGTAGTTCACGATTTCGCACCATAAAAGTTAAATGAGTGTACAAAGTGGAATATAGCTCGGAATTCTTCGTGATAAGAATTTTCCGGTCTACTGTATCCATAATTTTCCAACAAAGAAAGAAAATCAAGATTTCATTAAGTAGAGTTTGATATATGTCCAAAACAATTTTCTAGAAATATCGTGGTTTTGCAGTTTAGAATCCAAAAAGGGATTTCTTTATAAATGATATTTTTAAATGATTAAAAATATGAAATAAATTTGATAAATCTATTAAAATGGTTTAAAAGAGATTTGGAGTGGAAAATATGAATTTTCAAATATTAAAAAGTTGTTTAAATCAAATAAGCTTATAAAGCACTTTCCTCAGCACTTTTCTGTTGCCGTTTCTACGACTTTTTAAAAGAAGGTTTAAACGTAACGATATTTCCTAGAATCAATTATGAATGTTTTTAAAAAGGAAAATTAAGAGTTTAAAAGATAATTTGGAATCTTATAATCAATTCCAAAATAAAGCTAATAACTGAGTATGCGGAAATGACTAGTACATTTGTCACGCCTGTGAGATCTGGAAAGATAAAATAAGGTGTTTAACTAAGGTTAGGGATGGAGCAACTAGTGCCCTGAACTTACCTGGCCTAAGTTTTCTCTTTTTAGGCGAGGGGTGGAATAGATCGAAAGGAAAGCCTGAATGCTCTAAAAGATCATATTTTAATTTTTTCCAAAATAAAAGAAACAAATTTTTTGAATGTTATGTAACCACTTAACATCTTTTATTCAATGTTGGTATGAAGGAACCAGGATCGGATTTGGGTGATTCCTATCTGAAGAACCGTGATCGGATTTGGGTGATTCCTATCCGAAAATCCCTTCAAACTAATTTTCGAAATAAAACATATTGAAGACAAAGATCATTGAAGAGAAAGATATTCATGATGTAGGATTACTTGGCATTAGTCCCTAGAGGTGAAATTTTACCATATCTAAGGTGGCAATAGTGCTCTGTTATGAAAATCTTCGATTTGCAAGAATATGATTTGAAGTTAAGAAAGAAATCTTTGATTTAGATTTAATGAATGAATTGGGAATATTGTCCCTAAGTTAAAAGATAAGAAAGAAATCTTCGATTAAGATTTAATGAATGATTTGGAAATGTTTTCCTAAGTAAAAGAAAATGATTTGGAATTATTCCAAAATTCAAGAAAGGTTTAAATAAACCAAATGATTTGATAAATGAGGCTTAATGATTCCATATACATTTGAAAAGAAAATGGAATAATTGAAAAGAATATATCTAAGAAAGATATTTTAAAAAAGATGAAGTAATTGATTGATGATTGATATCCACTTATGAACTTAACATCTTTCTTATCGATAATTGGCTTCGAAGGAATTGGGGTCGGATTTGGGTAATGCTTATCCGAAAACCACTTCAAACCAATGTATATGTTCGAAAGTGAAGAAATGTTGAAGACGATGATTATTGAAGGTCGTGGATCTTCATAGCGTGAGGACTGCTTGTTGACATGCTCTGGGTCGCTCGTGTTATAGAGTTATTTATAGCAGTGGTCTCCTCATTGTGGAGATTTTTTCACATTGCAAGGGCTTCTCGCCTAGTAATGGCCGAGAAAAGTGCCTTCGGTTTCGTTCAGTCCAAGAACGAACTTGTATGGACGAATGTCTGACATTGCATTTCTGAGCCACAACGCTTGATTTTTACAAATGTACATCTGCTTGTTGACGGAGAAGGCAACTTCTCTTAGCTTAACACCCTTCTCTGAGATATACGAGCTCAGAGGTTGTATGCTTGTGGGAGTCAAATAGTGATTAAAGGAATGGCAGTGTGGCATTCAAAGTGGAACTTATTATGATCAACGCGTGGTTTTGTATGAAAAGCGTGGCTTTGAAGAAATTGAGCGTAGCCTCACTAGCCTCACATGCTAAAGATGATATGGGATAATATGTGGTCTAGCAGACACAAATTCGTAATAAGTGAGTATGTATGGTGGTGTCCAATACATCGGGCCCTTTGGGGGATACATCCCTGAAGGCATTTATTTCCCCATTTTGATAAAGTGGTTAGCTTGAGAAAAGCAGGGAACTACCAGTTATGAGTGGTAGTATAGCAAGTATAGTTCCAAGTGACTAGTTTGAGAAAAGCGATTAAGGCACCGTGGGAACTATGTTTCTTATGCGTGGATCAGAGAAAAGGTCACTAGTTCCCTATCATGTTGGAAATCCAATCCCAATACGCGATTTACAGTTTTGATTGTATTCCCAAAATAGCCGTAATGACTTGCAAACATTTCAGCTACCCCTTCTGGTATCATATATTCCATTCGGTATATTCCATTGACCCAGTCCAGATATATTACCTTAGACTTAGTCCAGATATTGATACCTTATTTGAATAAGTTTATTTGAAAAGTGTTTTTAATAGAATGTCATCAAAAATAATATCAAGTGTATTTTGGTATAAAAGTGTTTTGGTTATCATAAGGTAAAAACCCGTCCGTGTTTATGTGTGGGCGTGGTCTTATGAGAGACCATTCTTTTCAAAGGTTTTGATAATATCGTCATTTTAAATTTCGAGTATCTCACGCTGGTTTATCAAGCCTGATCCGGGTATTTTTAATAATCGGGTTAGATCCGAGTAGTTTCAGGTTTAGTTGAAGACGGTAGGAGTTTCCAGAGGAGAGCTGAAGATCTTCATTATCGTATGGACGTATTCTATTATCCGCTTCATCTATTGCATTTGTTTTGTTGTTTGTCAGCAATTGTAAGAACAGGTGTTTATAACAGTCCAGGGTGAATCTAGGTTAGACTCTAATATTTTATTTTAAAAATTTTCCACTATAAAGATCATTATTGAAATAATATACGTTACTCCATTCGTGTGAGATTCTATTCTGTCTTTATTTTCTTTCTACCCTCAATGACCCGCTTATTCATACAATTTGATTTGGACACGTGTGGTTTATTGTCGATTCAAAGGGTACGGAAAAACGGCCCGTCACAGTTACACGTACAAGCTGTAACGACTCGAAATTTCGAACACTTCGTATTTAAATATCTGAATTATTTAAATATTTGAATTTGCAATCTAATGTGAATAAATGTTATTTTGTAACCTTATTAACCCCCTTTTAAATAATTACTATTGATAGAAAATTTGTTCTTGAAATTTGTTTACAAAAATATATAGTTCTAAGAAAATCGATAATGTGACCAAAAATCGTTTTATCGATAGACGACGTTTTTCAATAAAAGTTGTTCGAACTCATTTGCACTTGTATAATAACATATGAAGAAATTTACAAGTATTAAATCAGCTAACTTCTTAAGCAAATTAATCAAGTTAAAAGAGTTTAATTAAGGAGACAAAGTAGGGTAACAAGTGGAGTAAAAGGTGGAGCAAATGGTAGAGAGAATAAAGGATTGTCTTAAGGAGCATAAGCTTATAGGAAGGAGGGAGGAAAGTTCCTCTTAGCTAGCCATAAAGTGGTAGGAGTGGCCTTTTGCCACATTTTAAAAGTCTATTAAAGCACACACGTAGCTTCTAACTTTGGTTTGCAAATTCACTATAAAGAAATCACTCTCTTATTCTCTCTTCTCTACATAAAGTTCTTAAAATTGAAGTAAAGCAAATGAACTAAAAAACTTCCCAAACTTTTTCTACAACCCTTAGAGAATATAATAAAACCTTCCTTCAATTCGAAGCTTCCTTCATGGCCGTGAGCAAAATAAAGGGGTGGAGGCTATGGCCGTGAGCAAAGTGGGATGGTAGGAAGTGTGGTGGTGTTTTCTTGGTTGAGGTAGGAAGGTGGAGGCTTGTGCTTGTGTTTGGCTTTAAATAGGTGAGTTTACTCACCATCAAAATGGAAATAAAGTGTTTATATTGTTGTTGGAATCATGTGCATGTGGCTTTAATTTATATTGTTGTGATATTATTTGATTTTTACTTTGAAAAGCAAAATGACATATGTAATTGATGGATACGACTTTGCATGACCTATTGTATAGCTTTGAAACAAAGCACATAACATTTAGTAGGGGATTGATTTGAATCAGAGTTGATTTGGTTATGATTTTATAGCGATAGTCGCTATAGATGCCCTTTGGAAATGCCTTGTGTTCAACATTTTCTATGAATTATTTATAGAGATCCTAAGGGATTTCTCACTATACTTAAAATGTATTATATGTTTGTTTTTTTTGTAAAGTTAGACTCTAAAAATTAGATAGCTTGTCGAAAATCGACAAAACTTTAAAGCGTGTACAACTGCAAATATCTAGGCCTATTGTAGCATTCTAAAATAGCACTTTTTAAATGTTGCAATTGCTATTCTTAACTCTAAATGCTTCAAAATGACTTCAAACTTAAGTATTTTCTCCATTCTTTTTATAAGTCTTTTCTAACATACATAAGAGTATTCCATAATTGGTTTGGAGTTTTAATGAATTTTTAATAATTAATTATGAATTTTTAAAGTAAGTGGTTTATTTTTATAAATAAGAAACATGTTCTTTTTAGTTTTTTAATAATTATAAAATTTGTATTTTTTGGTAATATTTTTAGTACGTTTTAAACTGTATTATAAGTATTTCAAAATATTTTTAAGTATACAGTCTGTAGAAAATTAGTTAAATATTTTATGAATGTAAATATAAGCTTATGTAATATAATATCTTTTTAATTTGGTTTTATTATTAAATATTTTACCTTATAAATAAATTAGCATACATACATACATATATCATTTTAAAGGCTTTTAAACTATAAACAAATGGTTTACAAAGTAGTTTGAAGGTGCTTAGAGGTTTAAGCGTGTGTGTTTGTTTAACTTATTTTTGGAAATTCATTAATACTGTACTTAACATTAAAAAGCAAGCAATGTAGACTTCTCTATCTGTGAGAGTTAAGATTGATGTTCGAGTAGGGATGGAAGTGATAGTGCTCTAACCTACTGACTTCACTCTTGATCGAGGAATAGTAAAGTAGGAATGTCAGAAATATGTTAAGTATATGAACCTTAAATTCTTTAAATGATTGTTTTTGGAACTAAATAGCCAATTAGTCAATTATCGAACTTAACCCAATATAATAAGTAAACGGGTTGCAGTAAAAAATGTTTAAGTAACATTTATTTTTAACCCTTATTTAATATAATTAAGAATATAACTAGAAATATAATTAAAATTATAATTAAGAATATAATTAGGATAATAATTAGGAATATAATTAGGATTATAATTAGGAATATAATTTGGATTTTAATTAGGATTATAATTAGGGCTATAATTAGGAAAATTATTAGGACTTTAATAAGGAATACTTTAAGGATAATTACAAGTAAATAGTTTTGGGTTGTTGTGACAATGTTTGAGTAACACCCGTCTTAAACCATTATAAATGTAGTTAGATCTTTAGAAGAAATTTTTAAAGATAATGATTAAAGTATAAAATAGTTTTGGGTTGTTATGATAATGTTTAAGGAACACTTGTCTTAGACCCTTATAAATGCAATTAGTTCTTTAAAAGATATTTTTAAAGATAAATGTTTGAAGTATTAAATTGTTTTGGGTTGTTATGGTAGTGTTTGAGCAACACTTGTCTTAACCCTTATAAATGTAATTAGGTTTTTAAATGAGATTTTTAAAGATAAATGTTCAAAGTATAAATTATTTTTGGGTTGTTGTGACAATGTTGAGCAACACTTTTCATAAACCCATATAAATGTAATTAGATCTTTAAAAGAGATTTTTAAAGATAAACGTTTGAAGTATAAAATAGTTTTGGGTTGTTGCGACAATGTTTGAGCAACACTTTTCTTAAACCCTTAAAAATGTAATTGGATCTTTAAAGAAGGTTTTTAAAGATAAATGTTTAAAGTATGAAATGTTTTGGGTTGTTGTGGCAATGTTTGAGTAACACTTGTTTTTGAACCCTTGAATTATATTTTAAAGTGGAAAAACATTGTTAAATAATTATCAATATACTTAAATCTTTAATAATAGAATTTTAAAGATAATAATAGGTATGGAATCTTTTGGAGTAAATAAAAAGTATATGTTTAAAATATAAAAGAGAGAAGGGGTTTCTGGTTAAAAAAGAGAGAGAATGGGTTTATAACAACAATGTTTAAGTAAAATTTGTTTTTAACCTCTTTGATTATATTTTTAAATAAGTAAATCTGGTTAAATGATTTGTGAATATACTAATATTGTTTAGATAATTATATGTGTTATACCACCTTTTGACTAGGCAGTATATCATAAGAGTTGGCAAAATGACTTCTATGACCATCAAGGCAGGAAGCCCGGAGAGTCGGTTATCAGGCTCGGAGATCGGCTATAAACAAGACTATGGACGATGGTCAAGAGGATTCAAATCGGGTCCTAATTTTCATCCCAATCAAAGTGAAATTAGAAGGAAGTGACAAGGGAGGCCCCATGAGGCTACATTTCAAATTTCAAGTTGATTGGAGTTCGTATGCTCGAGATATGGACAAAGGAAGAATCTATATGGATCGATCAAGAACGATCCACAAAACAACATAAAACACAATGATCGATCAATAACTCAAGATCTACAACTCTATAACCCATGAAAGTTTAGGAACATCAATATGTTGAAGAAAGAAGTCCCCAAAATCGATCTCATGTCAAAATTCACAAATATCAGAAAAATGTACCAATCATTCCATAACGATTATTCAAAATCAGCCAAAACGATCCATAATTTCATGGAAAATACGATATCTAACAAACTGTAAGTTGAAATTGCACAAAATTTGGAAAAAAAGTAGCTTACATCATGGGTGTTTACGCCAAAATTGGTCACAAACCCCGGATATCACGAAAGCACCAGTGTATGAATACATATCAGCAATATTCTAACACAAATCTCAGATCCAGACGAAGTAGAGAACAACAATTGGAAAATAACAAATAGAAACACAAGATTTATAGTGGTTCAGCTATCTTTGGCCTACGTCCACTTCGAAGGAAAATCTTTTATTGATGTGCTTGTTGGTTACAATGAATTATAGCAATAATTTTCGAGTACAACAATTAAGTTTGAGTGCAATCGTGATTTTGGTAGAGTCTGGACGTCGCAGGATCAAAAAAGTCCCTTCTCTGTAGGCTCTAGGGTGCTATTTATAGGCTCTCCATGCAAATATCTAGCTCAAACTTTAGGATACCTCTTCTGGCATGTGAGCGGGCCCACACGATCGATCCCATGCAATTTCGACTCGATCCGTGATCGATACGAACGTAATTCGTATCACTCAAGATTTTGTCCAATGGAGTCGAAATTTGGCATGATCATTCTTTAGCTTGTGCGTAGGCTCTTATGAAAATTTCATAGCATTTGGACCTATGGTTTCTGAGATATGATCAATGCAAATTCGAGTTTTCGGTGGGCTGTCCTGTTCGAATCGATACGTTCGTATCGTTCTGTTCGACTCGATCTCGAGCACGTGTGCGTATGGTGACGTGGCGCGAGATTCTTGGATCGCTCCACCTTTTGTGCTGAATGATCGAGTCTTCCTTGTGCATAGGCCTTGTTCGTATCGATCGGTAGTAACTTGTTCGCATGTATCGCTACGACATAATTCGTATCGATCACTTATAAGAGCATGATACACTGTTCGCATCGATCGGTCGTGGCTCTGTTCGTATCGATAATTCAAAGGCTCTTCGTATTGATCGCCTCACACGTCATGCTTCGCATCGATCGTTCTAATAGGCCAACTGATACGACACACGATAAGATAGAGATCGATATGAAACGTTTCTTATTGGTGGAATTCGATGGATACGAACCGGAGCGCATTTGCTCAATATGAAGCAGCGTAATTTGATGGATACGAATAAGGCTTCACTGGACAAATATGAACAAGATGGATTCGAACAGCGCGACCATGGATGGATTCGAACAGATTGACTCGATCATGGACCAGTGATCGATACGAACAGTGTGCTTTCCTTAACTTGCATCGATCATATCTCGATCATACGAACTTCGATTGACTTGAAATTTGAAACGTTGGCTTTTATGGCTTTGCTTGTCTTGCCTTGTAAATTGTAACTCAATCTAGACTCGGATAAAATTCATCGATATCCATAGTGAACCTATGATGTATAATCGATACTTGGGATCGTTAATCATTGATTTGCAGTTAATTTCTTGATATCTCGGCCTTGCTAAAAGGTGGGATAACACTTTTCCTCCCAAAACATGCCTTCTGGTAAAAAAGCGTGTTTTGAATGGCTTCAACTCAAATGTCGTGAGTTCATGTTTTATTCACAGTTATAGTATCGTCAATCAAGTTTATGGATGTTCGAAGCCGAATCAGTGTCCATTTCCTCCTATGGAAGTCGAGAATTAAATTCTGCAGCCTCTCCGGGCTCGTGCTGGATCCCATCCTGTCACTCTTCGGTGAAGGGGAAACAACGTCGAGTGAGCCGATCCTGTCGCTCTCCGGCGAAGCAGCAACACCCCCTACACTCCGGTTCAGCATTGCTGAACATTAAGCAATGTCATGGCCTAAATCCTAGGTCGATTAAAGCCACTCCAGGCTCTTATCGAACCCTGATCCAATCACTCTTCGGTGAATGGGGAACGACGTTAAGTGAGTTGATCCTGTCACTCTCCGGTGAAGCAATTCACTTCTTGCACTCCGGATCCCGTCTCTCCGGGTAGGGTCATAAAGCGATTAATTTCAAATTAACTTCCAATATTCATCCTTTAACTCTCCGGTCAAAGGTTTATTTCATGAAATTCAAGTTCATTTATTAAATTCAAATTCCAAATGTCCAATCACAAACAAAGTAAAACCTAGATGCCGCCTCTCCGGGCAGAGCGGTCTATTACCATCTCAGAGCATGCCTGGGGATCTCTCCGGTTCCCGTACATGTGTAAGCGGAATAGCCGTTTTATTTTAAAATCAAATCTAAGGAGTTTAATCGACCAAAGTTCAAATCCTGAACTTGGCCCTTGACATCATGATCAATTGATGATGAGTTATGATCCCGATCCAGGATTAGTTCTGTTAGGTGGAGGCGGTAGTTGCCCAGGTCCTACGGCCGCTGTCCGATCTCCGGTGTATTGTGGCAATCTACCATTTCTGACATGCTCTCCCACCTCATCCTTCAGATGGCGACATTCATCGGTAGTATGCCCTTCCAGCTCATGGAATAGGCAGTACTTTCCACTTCTATGCTCCCGTTCTGTGGGATCTCTCCTGGGTGGTTTTCGATAGGGGAGCTGCCCCCGTGTCTCCGTGTAAATCCGTTCCAGGTTTGCCGTCAAGTCCATGTATTGTCTGAACCTGGGTTCTTGGAATTTCTTCCGTTTGTCAGGACCATCGTATCTGTCATCCTGCTTTCGCTTCCCTTTGTTTGCTCTAGATTGTTGTTTGGAGGTTCCTTCGCCTTGTACAGCGTTTGTTTCTCGCCTCTCAGCGCGTGAGTCTTCTAGCCGAATGAATCTTTCGGCTTCATGGTAAAATTCTCCAAGGTCTTATGGAAGGTATCTTACCAGCGAATCCTTAAACTCTGTGCCTTCTGCAACTCCTGCTACCGCCGCCATCAAAATCATCGATGGATCCGGGCGATCTACTGAAGCCACAGTTGCATTGAATCGCAATAGAAAATCTTTTATCGACTCTCCAATCCTCTGCTTTATCGATGCTAAGGTCATTACACTTCTGGGTCGCGTCACGTGGACCCTAAACTACCTCATGAAGCATTCCACTAGCTCGCCCCATGTTCTAATTGATCCATTCTCTAGTTGTCTAAACCAAAGCGCAGCCAAATCTGCTAAATATAGAGAGAAACATCGTGCCATCACTTCCTCGGATGCCCCCAGCACTTCCATATGCCTGATATATCTGGTAATATGCATTGTCGGGTCTGACTTTCCATCATAAGGTTCCAGCATGGGTAGCTTGAATTTTGGAGGATTTCTCGCATTTCTAATATTCGGAGTGAACAGACTCCGACTAACTTCCTCTAAGCCTCCACTCAGCAATCCTCCCCTCATAATCCGTCGTACCAGTCTAGCCATTCTTTCGTCTCCATCCAGGGTTGTCCCCTTATCATGTTTCTATCTTGCCCCCTATGTCTCGTAGGGTATTCTGGGTAATATTCTTCATGTGGATCATTCATGTTGGCGTTGGCTCTAGCCTGCTGAGCTCCATCTATGGGTCTTCCACTGTCAGATCCTGAGGGTTTGCCTCCAGGTCCTTTTTGAGTGCCTTCACGTTCTTCGTTCTGATCTTGAATCTGATCTCCATTGGTCTCTGTGACTCTAGCTCCTTGTCCCGTATTTGCAGCCGCTGTTGTCGGTCCAAGGTGCTATGCTTCGGCTGCTCTCATCTGCTCAAAGAAGCTTTGCATTGTTTCTTGTTGGCTCTTTAATAATCTTTCATGTATTGAATCCACCATAGCCTCCATCTCGTCCCTGGTAATGTAGATCGAAGCTTGTCCTTCTCCAGCTCTAGAGGAGGCCTCTTGACTCCCCCCTTGTTGGCTCCTTTCTCCTCTCTACCTTCTTGTTGATTGTCGCGTCATTTCCTTTCAAATCTTAACTCCAAATCTGGTATAGCGGGTGCTAGTTATTCTTGGTGAAAGCACCAAAGTGTTTGCGCCAAAATTGGTCACAAACCCCGGATATCGCGAAAGCACCAGAGTATGAATACAGATCAGCAATATTCTAACACCGAAATAGAGAACAACAATTGGAAAATAACAAACAGAAACACAAGATTTATAGTGGTTCGGCTATCTCTAGCCTATGTCCACTTCGAAGGATAATCTTTTATTGATGTGCTTGCTGGTTACAATGAATTATAGCAATAATTTTCGAGTACAACAATGAAGTTTGAGTGCAATCGTGATTTTGGAAGAGTCTGGACGTCGCAGGATCAAAAAAGTCCCTTCTCTGTAGGCTCTAAGGTGCTATTTATAGGCGCTCCATGCAAATATCTGGCTCAAACTTTAGGAGACCTCTTCTGGCATGTGAGCGGGCCCACACGATCGATCCCATGCAATTTCGACTCGATCCGTGATCGATACGAACGTAATTCGTATCACTCAAGATTTTGTCCAATGGAGTCAAAATTTGGCATGATCATTCTTTAGCTTGTGCATAGGCTCCTGTGAAAATTTCATAGCATTTGGACCTGTGGTTTGTGAGATATGATCGATGCAAATTCGAGTTTTCGGTGGGCTGTCCTGTTCGAATCGATACGTTTGTATTGTTCTGTTCGACTCGATCTCGAGCATGTGTGCGTATGGTGACATGGCACGAGATTCTTGGATCGCTCCACCTTTTGTGACGAACGATCGAGTCTTCCTTGTGCATAGGCATTGTTCGTATCGATTGGTAGTAACTTGTTCGCATGGATTGCTACGGCGTAATTCGTATCGATCACTTATAAGAGCATGATACACTGTTCGCATCGATCGGTCATGGCTCTCTTCGTATCGATAATTCAAAAGCGCTTCGTATTAATCGCCTCGCACGTCATGCTTCACATCGATCGTTCTAATAGGCCAACCGATACGAAACACAATAAGATGGGGATCGATACGAAACGTTGCCTGTTGGTGGAATTCGATGGATACGAACTGAAGCGCATTTGCTCGATACAAAGCAGCGTAATTTGATGGATACGAATAAGGCTTCGCTGGACCGATACGAACAAGATGGATTCGAACAGCGCGGCCATGGATGGATTCAAACAGATTGACTCGATCATGGATCAGTGATCGATACGAACCACGTGCTTTCCTTAACTTGCATCGATCATATCTCGATCATACGAACTCCAATTGACTTGAAATTTGAAACGTTGGCTTTGCTTGCGTTGCCTTGTCAATTATAGCTCAATCTGAACTCGGACAAAATTCATTGATATCCATAGTGAACCTGTGATGTATAATCGATACTTGGGATGGTTAATCATTGATTTGTAGTTAATTTCTTGATATCTCGGCCTTGCTAAAAGGTGGGATAACAATGGGGGTATCTACATGATCAATTTCAAGCCAAAATTTACAAATATCAGAAAAACATACTTATCGTTCCATAACGATCGTATAAAATCAGCCAGAACTATTCACAGTTTCACGGAAAATGCGATATCTCACAAACGGTGTGTCAGAATTGCACAAAATTTGGAGAGAAAGTAGCATACATCATTACAAACCTACATGATCAATTGTAGCTCAAAATTCACAAATATCAAATAAAATTACCGATCACAGCTCACGGAAAATGCGATATCTCACAAACGGTACGTCGGAATTGCATGAAATTTGGAGAGTAATTAGCTTATATTAAGGGGAACCTAAAAGATAGATCATAGCTCAATTGGATGAAGCATGGAATGATCGCACTTGATTTACTACGAATCAAATCAACTCCACGGAAAATGCAATATCTCACAAACGGTAAGTCAAAATTGCATGAAATTTGGGGAGCAAGTAGCTTACATCATGGAACAACCCCATGATCAATCGCAGATCCATTGGATCTCATATGAATTATTGGCCCCGATCATTCCAATGCTGTGCGATCGATCCGAAAATTGGTGGACCGGGTCATACGGATCTGGAGTTTCTTCTAGCGAAATTTTAGCCCGATCCATGCACATCTTCACCTATAAATACAGCATACTTGGTTCATTGCAAGGGACTTTTCGGTCGGCTCTCCTTTATCACTTCTTATCTCTTTCTACATTAATTTTCTAAGGCAAAAACAACTGTACTTGTAAACTTACAGTATAAGAAAAGATTATTGGAGTTGACGTAGGCCGGAGTTTGCTGAAACACTATAAAACTTGTGTGTTCATTTACTTTTCTACAATCCGTTTTGTGATCTGTGGATCTATATTTCTCCGTTTGGATCTAAATATTAGACATTGGTGCTCTCACTTATAACATGGTGTTTGTGACCATTTTTGGAGCAAAGATTTTGGTGCTTTCATTATGAGGGACTTGCACCCGCGGATTTGAAAGCTAGGACCTTGGATTTGGAAGCTTGGATACTTGGATCTAGGAAGTAATTGACGTGATCAATAAGGAGACCATTAGTGGATATGACCCATCATGGAGGGAGCCAGGAGGCTTCTTTTGGAGTTGGAGAAAATCAGACATCTATCCACATCTCCAAAGACGAAATGGGAACAATGATGGATGCTATGTAGGAGAGGATGCTAAAGAGACACGAGGAGATGATGCAGAATCTACTCCGACAGATTGGACAAAATAGAGCGCAAGACAAAGGAAATGGAGTAGCAAAAAATGCTGGAAATATGGATCATTGAGTTGGAACATCAGGAGCTGAGGAATACCAAATTCAGGACCAAGGAAACGAAGCTAACAGGATGCATGATGGAGTGGAATAGCTGGGAGTGGCCCTTGACCAACGAAGAACGATCGGGGTCGATCATTCCAGAACGATCGGTGCTGATTGATCCATACTTGGAGGCATGCTCCTAGGTCACGTTGGATCGATCCTAGGAAGGATACCAGACCATGCTTTGCAGTTTGGCATTGATTGGAATGTGGTTGCTCGTCCAGAAGAGCATATTTCAAGATTCCCTCATGGACTTGGGTGGCGGGTTGGAGAAAATGATCAAAGACTACCACTAGATGACAACGACAGGTTGGCAGAAATGATCAGACGAGCTATGAGAGAAGGATTGGTAAATAGGAGCTTGGAAGATTTCAATCGAAGTTCGTTCACTTCGAATATCAAAAATGCAAGGAATCCACCAGAATTCAAACTACCAACACTGGAAGTATATGACGGAAACTCAGACCCAACTATGCATATGATGAGGTATATCTAGATATAGAGGTACTAAGGGCACGGATTTGGTTGGCTTTGCTAGGAATCGAAGAGCGATGATGGAACAGGAGCAACCATCATCTACCACAAATCGGAGCGAGTTCGGCTTAAGGGCACAGGTCGTCATCTCTTGATTGGGATGGCATGAACTAACTTAACATAAAGTAAACTCCACATTAAAATGGCTAAGTCACTTACACATGTACGTGACTGAGATCGGTCCCTAGGCATGCTCTGAGATGGCAATGAACCAGCAATAACAAATGATTACAGAACTCACTAGAACATGAAATCTGACATTATTAATTTTGAGTCCCATCCGAACAATCACATTTCACCTCAAACGGCACAATCTCGAATGATCACATTTTGCCATGAACGGCACTCGATCTTGAATGATCACATTTTGCCTCGAACGACACTCGATCTTGAACAATCACATTTCGCCTTGAACAGGCAGTCAATCTTGAACGATCATATTATGCCTCGAATAGGCACTCGATCTCGAACAATCACATTTTGCCTCGAACTTGCATTCGATCTCGAACGATCACATTATGCCTCGAACAAACACCCGATCCCATGCGATAATCATCGGCCTGGGATGACTACGAATTTAATTAACGGTCCTGAATGGCCATAACTAATGATCAGGCAAGATCACATATTTGTTCACAGGTCATCAACGGGTTTTGAACATTAGACTTAAGGCAATTCAAAAAATGCCTTCCTACCACAAAGCATGTTTTAGGGGGCAAATGTTATACCACCTTTTAACCTGGTAGTATAACATAAAATTTGGCTAAATGGCTTCTGTGACCATCAAGGCAAGAAGCCCGAAGAGATGGTTATCAGGCTCAGATCTCGGCTATAAACAAGACTATGGACAATGGTCAAGCGGATTCAAATCGGGTCCCGAATTTTTGTCCCAATCAAGGTGCAATCTAATTGAAGTGAAAAAGGGAAGCCCCATAAGGCTACATTTTAAATTTTAAGTCAACTGGAGTTCGTATGCTTGAGTTATGGACAAAGGAAGAATTTATATGGATCGATCGGGAATGATCCATAAAACAACATAAATCAACGATGATCTATCAATAACTCAAGATCTACAACTCCATTACCCATGAAACTTTGGGAACATCAATATATTGAAAAAAGGATTCCTCAAAATTGATCACATGTCAAAATTCACAAATATCAGAAAAACATACCGATCGTTCCATAACGATCGTACAAAATCAGTCAAAACGATCCATAGTTTCACGGAAAATGTGATATCTCACAAACGATATGTCGGAATTGCATGAAATTTGAAGATCAAGTAGCTTACATTATGGGGAACCTATATTATTGATCGTAGGTCAAAATTCACAAATATAAAAAAAACTTACAGATCGTTCCTTAACGATTGTACAAAATCAGCCACAACGACCCATAGTTTCACGAAAATGCGATATCTCACAAACGGTATGTCGGAGTTGCATAAAATTTGGAGAGAAATTAGCTAACATCATGGGAAACCTAAATGATTGCAGTTCAAAATTCACAAATATCAAAAAAACTGCCAATCGTTCTTGAAAGATCATATCATTTTCAGCCAGAACGATCCATAGTTTCACGGAAAACATGATATCTCACAAACAGTAAGTCGAAATTGCACAAAATTTGGAGAGCAAGTAGCTTACATTATGGGGAACCTACATGATCAACCATAGCTCAATTGGATGAAGCGTAGAATGATCCCACTTGATTTACTACGATTTAAATCGACTCCACGGAAAATGCAATAACCCACAAACGTCGGAATTGCACGAAATTTGGAGAGCAAGTAGCTTACTTCATGGAACACCCCCATGGTCGATCACAGCTCTATTGAAGTTCATATGAATGATTGGCCTCGATTGTTCCAACGGTGTGAGATCGATCCAAAAATTGGTGGACCAGGTCATACGGATCTAGAGGTTCTTCTGGCGAAATTTCAGCCCAATCCATGCACGTCTTCATCTATAAATACGGTGGACTTAGCTCATTTCAAGGGACTTTTTAGCTGGCTTTCCTTCGTCACTTCTTATCTCTTTCTCCATTAATTTTCTAAGGCAAAAACAACTGTACTTGTAATCTTACAATATAATTGGAGTGGACGTAGGCCGTAGTTTGCCGAACCACTATAAAACTTACATGTTCATTTACTTATCTGCAATCTATTATGTGATATGTGAATCTATATTTCTCTATTTGGATCTAAATATTGGACATTGGTGCTTTCACTTATAACAGGGTATTTGCTACCATTTTTGGCGCAAACAATATGAATACATTTTGTAGTATTGAAAAGAGTATAAGTGAATAGCGAAATTGTAGAATTCAAGTATATATATTACATAAAGAGAAGTTAAATATATATACACAATTAATAAGGAGTATTGATTAATTATGAGTATAAATAATTAGGAGTTTAATAAATTAGGAGTTTAATTAATTAGGAGTACAAATTAATATAGAAGTTTTAGTTAATGAAGGAAGTTTTATTAGATAAAAAGGAGTTTTACTAATAAAAAAAGTTTGATTAATAGAGGATTAATTAAATAAAAAAGGGATCGGAAATCGTTTATGGGACTAAATCATGCTTTAATTAGAAGAGAATTAATTAATAGAGTATTAATTAATAAAGGAAGTTTTAACTAATAAAGGAGTATTAATTAATAAAGGAAGTTTTAACTAATAAAGGAGTTTTATTAATAATGGCAATTCTCATTATTGTTGTATATGACCTAAATTAACTTAGGAAATATCTAGAAGAAACATGGGAATTATATGGTATGGTTATTCACTTGGTGATGATATGACCTATGTATAAACTAGTCTTGCCCTTCTAGGCCAAATGATAAGAAAATCCAGTTGGATAGGATATGATCTCCACTCTTATATATTGTTCATTTATTTCAAAAAGAACCGGGGTTGAATTAACCGAAAACCTATCGATTGGTTTTGTAGTGCCCGGTAAGCGGGGGAGTGTACTTATATGAGATGACTTGAAACCGTAACCACTTTAAAACCATATACATGATCTATGCTTTGGAAGAAGTTTGTGATCTATTTGAGATGCTGGAATCTGTGTGGGGATTCGTGATCTGTTCGAGATACTGGAATCCATTTGAGGATTCATGTTTTGTTCGAGTTGTGGCTTGTGAGTTGGATGCTGAACATGACTTCATCATCGATAATGACAGAAAACAAAAGTAGGATGCATAACTAAGGGGTTTAGCTAACCTAAGGGTGTAGTTGAATCCATCTAGTGTTGCTTACGGAAATGTATGCAGAAGTGATGCATTTAGTGCCACGTGAGAGGCATGGACCAGCTATGTATTTCCTATCATACATTCCCTAGAGACGTACGATGCTTGGAAGGATATCTTTGATCCTTATGTAGGAGGACCATTCTCGATATACTGAGGCCACTTCTGTTGAAAAACCTACATAATTATGCGTACGCACCTTAGCGGGTTTTGATTGTATACCTATTTATTGTTGTGGTGTAAATGCACCACAACTATTTTTAATTATATTCTATACCCTAGACATTATCTATTATCTCGTAATATATAACTATGAGATGGTTGGCTCTTTTGAGGGGAAAACCAATCCGGTGATTCGGTTGGTCTCAAAAGGTACTGCTATATGTCACACATATTTTTTGAGTTTCTCACACCAGACTTATGTCTGACTCGTGATTATGTATTTTCCTTATTTCCATGGATACTCTTTCGAGTTGTCTAGGAAAGGTAGGTTTCCATTGATGTTCATTGTGATAGAATTGGGCCAGCTTGAGCGAAAGATATGTGTGAGTTTCAATTTTTTACTCTATTGGATCTTTATTGGGTCTATAAAGTCTAATTTATTTAAAACATTTCCAAATTTAATTTAAATAAAACCTTATATAATATTTAAATTTATAAACTGTTGTTTGAAAATTATTTTATCTATTTTCAATTTATATATAAGCATACATATGTATCATATACATATGTATATATGTAAGCATGTGTGGTACAACATGCCCGCATATAGATGTTGGAATTTACACCGCAACAGACATATTAGCTCATCCTACATGTATTGTTTATTGTCCAAATATATGCATATACTTATAGTTAATATATATAAATATCCAAGCAATTACATATGTGTATATTTATATTATGAATACTATTATAGATATATATGTATATATATAATATATTATAAATATCACATAAATATATATATACATATAAAATTATAAGTTTAAAAAAATATTATTATTATATTTATACACACACATACACGTACACATACAAATTAAAGTAAAATAATTATGTGTGTGTGTATATTAGGTATGTATATATATAAATATAAATATAATAATTAAATGTAAATTTGTATTATAATAAATTATATATATATATATATATTCATTTTAACATTCAGATCGAAGTACACTACAAATCCAAATTTATTATAATTTTATTATATTAATATATATTTATTATGAATTAATTAGTCAAACAGTCATAAATAAATAATATAAAATAATTATATAATAAAAATATTAAATTAGAATTTATTTGAAAATCAAGAATAGTATTATAAGGATTGCAAAATTTTTCCAGATTTTTTAAATACTATTTAGCCAATTTTAAATAATTTAAAAAAATATAAAAACATGTTTAAAAAATATAAATATTTGACTGAGAGCTTCTGTGATGGTAAACTAATTTTAAAAAAGTTTAAATTGAATTTTTGAAAAAAGATTTATTTTATATGAATTTATTAAATCTTATAATGACTAAATAATAATAAAATATATCTAATAATTTCAAAAAAATTATTTTTGGTAACTAAAATTCATAATTAATATAGACATACATCGGAAAATTATTAGATCCAATTTTATATATAATTTAATATATATACTTTGATGATTAATTTTCATATTAATATATATATTAATATAATATTAAAATAAAATAGTAATTTAGCATAGAACTTTATATCACTAATAATATATATATATATATTAAACTTACGCACATGACCAATCATTATTGTGACAACATCATTACCTACAGGAATCTCACCTAACTAACAATGCGGTAATGATATATATAGGTGTATATGAATAATAAGCAATTATACAATGATCATACGTCTTATATGAAACTAAACATATACCTATAACCGATGCCCTTAAGTCAACCTTGAAATGATGAGTCCTCTTTCTTTAGAAACCTCCTTGATTCATCATATTGCTAGTCCTTGAACCGCAGACCATTTGCTATCAAATAGCTATTAATTTGGATTTGGGATTTTAATGGGGTATATGTATCTATAGATCAGCCATACGAAGGAAGGAGGAGGCGGCTAAAAACAAAAATTAATTAGATTAGGGTTCGAGATACTTTTATAATGGTTGTGATCAGTGTTTTAAATCTCGGATTTTGGCCAATATCTCGGGAAAATATCTCGGCTATCTCGGGCGATATTTAAAACACTTATAACTAAATAGGCTGCCAAATCTCGGATTTTGGCTAATATCTCGGATTTTTCATCTCGGCCATCTCGGGGAGATTTAAAAGCCTGGTTGTGATAGAAAAACGGATCATATCTTGTCTTTTCTTACCCTATCTCTACCATCCATCTTAAACCATAATTGTCCCTATTTTTGGTTTCCCCTATCACATAATCGCAAATTCCCTTCCAAATCTATTAGTTAATACCCATTTAAGCCTAAGCAAATATGGTAATTAAATTCAATTTAACTTCGTTATCGGTATCTCATATCGATCGATATATTTATAACTATTTAAATATATACGACAATATTTATTCCTCGAATCATATTCAAATTTTATAATTAATATTTCATAAATAATAATTAATTTATAACAATTATAAACCAATGAAATCATTTGCTCTAAAGAGAATTCATCATTTCTGTTGTGTAACTCTTGGGTGCAAATTCCGTCAGCAGTTAACATCGAGCTATTCAAATGTTAACGGTTAGACGTCACTTAACAGGTAGTGTGACATTATGGCCAAATTTATTGCTTACTTAGTTTCGATAAAATCCAATTTCACTTTATTAAGCATTCCCGGTTGTGACATTTATTTACAGCAATTCTCTTCGCATAAACTATATCACTTTGGACTTATGGAATTTGGTAACGATTAAAATTCCAATATCATCCATATTTAACTCTTTAGTCCAAACATAAAGTCCTCGATTTAATAATAATAATTATTATTATCCGAAATGCTTTGGCCAAAGACTTTTACTTTGAGTTGACTTGAGTTGACCGTGATACTAACCTCGTATAACTAAGGAGACGAATCCTTTCTTGAATAGTGCTTCACTTCTAATACTTACACTCGGCCCAACTATAGTCACTCAATGGAATGACATGCAATTATTTGGCTATAATCAATGCAGAGCTTTTATATTGAAGATAAATAGTATTATCAAGTCGAGGGAACTGTGTAAATCAATCACATCGGTATTTTATATTTGACCTTAGTTGTATTAACCAACAGAAAACTATTGAGTGACTCGTTCCATGGTTATCCAATAACTATAAGTACATAACCCCTTGGTGCCCCCAACAGCCATGAGTAATACACTATCCAACATTTGGAGAGCATTACGTCTCTAGTCTCAACGGATACATCAGTAGCCAGTCTTGATGCATCTTGACTAGGAACATTTAAAATAGTAAATTTATTTCCATTGTGATAAATTACTCACGGTTACAACACTTTGTAACTACTATCACAAAATGTACCATTTATGAATTTTCTATTAAATATACTTTTAATTAAATTAATTAATTGATATAACACATTATATCAAGTATATAATAGATAGAAAAACACCTTTTATTTCGAACAAGGTTGATTACCAAGTTAGATATATGTAACAAATTACATAATTCCCCTAGGGCATACCCTAACTCTATTAATTTCCCAATTGCACTTTGGAGTCAATTGTTGAATATTATTTCAACTTCTCTATTCAGTTTCCTTAAAACCAATTGGATTAGTCCCTTAGTGAATGGGTATACTATTATGTTTTAATCACCTACTCCGTCGATTAACTCTCTCCGACGTTGATAAACTACCTTTATCATTTGAAACAATTAATAGTATGTCTCTCGACTTCCAGTGAGCTCTTAGTTCTATTATGAACTATATAGTAACATTGTTATCATATAACAATATTATGGAATTCTCAACATTTGGAGTCACTCTCGGCTCTGTTATAAATTTGTGCATTTATTATAACATACATCATTTTTATTATGGTGCTATTCAGGTCAATTAATCAGCCACAATCTCTTCTACTTGGAATATTTCCAACTTAAAGATTCTTATTTTAAATTTATTATTGACATATTATACTCAATACCACTTTTGAATTTTGAGTCTGAACACTCCTTTATAAGGAGTTTGTTGTTTCCATAAACAATTCTCTAGTATTTCACAAATACACGAGAGCGCTCCAAACTACCATTAGTGATATCAATTTGGATTTGATATTTGCTTCATGTATAAAATACATAAACAAATCACAATATCGCAGACAATATAACATGTATGATAACTCTTATTCCAATGCATAAGGAACTCATCTCACATGTTCTGTATTAAACAATTTAATAAGGTGTCTTTGCATATCAATTTGGGACATCCCCACTATACTCACTATAAAAGACAAAATGTACAATTAAAAGTTCATTATTAAAACAACTACGGTTGATTTTAACACAAGTACATCGTTAAAATAAACAATGTGTTGTTTACTTGTAGTTTAAAATATCAATGTACCTTTTAATGTTATTTCTTATGAACACGCGTTTCCTTTGCATTTTGATGGATAATCAAACTATTCGATATTCTATCAAAATATTTATTTAATTCCGATGCTTATAAAATGATACTTTCCATCATTTCTTAGATCATATCCAAAGACTCACAAACTCAATATCGCTCCCACTGACTACTCAAGACATTTTGGTTACTATGTGTAAATAGCTTACTCTAAATCATTATTTAGAATTTTCTATTTCAATACATAGTAAACATAAAGTCATACTAAGTGATAATTTTGTGAGTAAATCCGAATTAACTTGAGCACGTTGAATATCAAATCTATTATGCTAATTTCAACAATTGAAACTTGCAATGTTATTCATATCAATGTTGTTTATTATATTCCAACTACATTAGTCTTGCTCTCAAAGGCACATTCACGGTCGATGGATCATATCCTTTTTGGGTACATTTACCAAAATCATATTTTGATAATGCACTTGGAATCTATTTTGGATCCACGCATCATACCATATCTTAGTGTCAACACTCATAATGGTTTATCTAAACAACCGAGGATTATGTATTTTTGACATTGATAAGAAACTTGTAGTTTCTCTTCAGTGTGCGAGAATACTTATTAGACACTCTAATGCGATGTATTCATTTAGGTTAGTTAATTTCATTTCATCTCATGTAATCAGTTTTATCATTAGATCGTATCCAATTCCATTTTACTACCAATAATTTCTCAAAGAAATTCCTTCACTATGAAATTGGTATTTCTTGAACTACAATTGTTTCTCAGTGCAACCGAATAGGTATTCATAAACACTTTATGAATTTCCTTTTATATTAAACCAATTTAGTTTTAATTTACAAAACTTATGTTCAAAACATAAATATGTCATCCAATGACAATCCTTCCCAAAGTCCTTTTGAGGATATTAATACAAGATCTCTCATGAACAATTATTATGTGCAGACTTTCAACTCGCACAACCTGCCAACTCTTTAGCCTAGGATATGTTGGGGTTTCTTATAAACCCATCTTGTATGATTTTGTAAACTATTATTTAGATGAAATAATATTAACCTTGTGTACTACTCTTTCGTACATGACTTTATAAAAAGAAATTAACTCAACATCACTCATAATTAATCGTACCTTGTCCAACAAAATTCAATCACTCCTTATCGATACATCATTTTGTATCACATAAAGGAATGACTTTTGAGATTGAATCATTATTCATTTTTGAACTCTTTCCAATATACTCATCCATTTGATCAAATTGAATCATTTCTATTGCATGTTATATTATTTACTTTCATTTTGTACTCTATGAGTCTATCTTAGACATACTACATATCTATCAAATACATATGTCCATGTCAGTGATAACTCATCGGTGAATATAATGAAGTACATGAAACCGTTTTAGTGTGAATAGACTTATGTTTACAGACATCTATATGTATCAATCCAAAGAGTTCATCAACTCTTATGATGCTCCCACTAAACGAGTGCATAGATTTTAATCATTTGAAACATAATTAACCAGTATCATATGATTCGTAACCATATAATGAAATTATTTCTCAAAACTACGGCTTAGTCTATAATTCCAAAATAATTGTAAATAATATCAAGTACTTCTGTATTTTCCAGTGCATCACTTTTGTTATGAAAACAAATACCACATTATAGTTTTATTTCATAACGAATATTCATAATATTCATATTGAAATATAGTTATGTCTATCTTTCAATCGATACCCAAAAATAGTCATTATTTCACAAATAATGTTCGGTACGTTTTACGAAAACAATTTTCATAATTTGATGCAATCAATAATTGTTATATGGCATACGCCAACTATTTCCTCCATTGCTATAATAGCATACTAAATTTGGAGGTCCGTCATTCATTTAATGTAGTTAATTTATTTCATATACTGCAACTAGTTTAGAGTAGAGAGTTCTTTGATCAAATATCTTGAACTCAAAGAAATAAATCTCATTGAAAACAATTTTCTATATGTAAATACATTTTGGAATAGAAATCATATTTCTTATTCCAATGTTAAGTATCAATCACTACAATTCTCGTTTCTGTTGTTTCGTTATAAAATAGAAGTGAATATTTGCTCTCTTCATCCCAACTGTACCTTAAATTACATCTATTCTTAAACATTTGTTTTCCTTTCAAATGGTCAAACCATTAAAAAGAAAACCCTTACTACAATATCATAATGAACTATTTACAAAACACATTCAATGATCCTTAACCTTTAAGGACATCAAATATGTTGCGCTTTGCGTAAACTGATCAAACTGACATTTCAGCGATCGAGTTCATAGATCTATCTTGTAGTTTTGATCTAGTGTTACGGTTAAAAAAATACGATCCTTTCTGTAATAAATCAAATTGAATATTCCATCTTATAGTTCTTTTATTGGCTTATTTTCGAATGAACTAACTTCATTGAAGTATCATACATTACGAACTGTGACCATTCCCCATATAACATTTATATGCGATGGCATATGGATTAAATATCCATAGTCCTATATTGATTTTAGATTTCAAAACTCGTAAATGTTGTACACGGTTTAGACCAAATAAACACGTAAGTGACCAAATTACGAACGTATTAAGTAGTTTTAAAATTAGGCACTTGCATGGGTGTAAATACATTCGAATGCAATAGTCCTTTATTAGTAAGTATATTTTATATTTCTATTTGTTAATTTTATTAACAAGGCTAGCTGGCATTTAAAGTGTGCCATCCACTTTTATTACTCAAAATTATGAAGCAGGCATTTAGAATAGGCTCTGGAACAACTAATAGTACAAAAATAAATATACAAGAGTTAGACAGAAATGTCTAAACTACTATCAAAAGAAGGACCACTAGTCCCCATATACATCTTTGACAACAGTGCCAGTACTAGGACTAATAACATGCGAAAACTTCGAAAAGAGGGTTGCAAGGTTAGGAACAAAATACTCCGAGTCCTTAGAATAGAAAAAGATCTCATCCCATGAATCATCCAGCAATAAACTCGTATTGCGAAGACCATCATCACCTTCAGTCGGCAGTGCCAAACCATCCCCCTCCACATGGTATATGAGTCGCCTAGATTCCCTTCTTCACCAACAAACATGTAATAGCTATTAGACGAAGGATCATACCTAATTTCTGACTCACTATGAATCCTAGCATGCTTGTTAGAGTCCCAAACAATGACCACCTCCTAAGGAGGAGCGGCAACCTTATCTTCAGTATCCAAAAAATCAGAGGAAACATCCACTTCAGATATAAAAACATGATATATGGGAGTAAGAGAAGGATTCCTAATCTTTGCTCTTCAGAATTGGCCTAGGAAGAGGGATCTTACCAGTTAGAGGTTGGGAAGCAAAAACGGGCCCTACTAAACACTTATCTATTGTATGACCAAATGACTAAAAATAAATACAAATATCAGGTTTCCACTTGTATTGTACATCGACTTCCACATCCCGACCTTCTAATAATCTCACTTTCAGCTTTAACGACAATGTCTTAGTTGGGGAGATTTCAATTAGGGCTCTATCAAACAACGGACACTTACCGGCCTCCATACTAGTATTAAAACATTTGAGATCAGCTAAGAGACTAGTAAGCCAATTAAGACCAATCAAGGGCTGTAGGATAGAAGGAATGTGTGTAGAAGTAGCCCATACCAGAATAGAGAGAACATGTTCCCTAGCTTTGTCAATCCTAAGGCTCCATGGCGTGATAATAAAGGTTTCCCCTCAATGACGGTCGGACTGGTCTCAAGAGCAGTAAGCCTATCTTCATTATTTATGAATTTGAAGTAGAACACGGTGTTAAAATATTGAACTTAAAGGCCACCTCTTAATTTCCAAACACGTTTGCATTGATCACAAACTTCTTTATAAGGAGCGGAAGAATCCAAGAAAAACCTGACTAAGTGATTGGGCCAATAATTCACTCCCTCTTATATATCTTCAACAGGAGCAACATTAGCTCCATCGATTTCAATTATTTTGAATGAGCGAGGCGAGAAGGTTCCTGCATTTTTGGGTAGGGACATAAACAGATAGGTCCAATTGTTTGAAGAAGGTAGTTGAAAACGTGAATTTGAATGCAGGGTTTCCTGAACAACAGCAACAGGTCTAGGAGAGGAAATTGAACAAGCACCTACCGTGCATTCCACTGATTAGCCGCTATCAGCAAACAAAGTACTAATAGAATCGGACCACTGTCCCTTCTTACCTCCAGCCAGAAGAGAAGAAAGAGGGGATTCACTAGCCTGCTTGTGAATACCAGAGATAAGAGATGGGCTGTGAGCGAGGGCAACTATCGATTTCTCCAGCTTAGCTAAAGGATTCGATGCCATTATGGACGTCAATTAAAAGCACTGGTGAAGAGGTGGAAATTATATAGAAAGAGAGGAACCATTAAAAGTATGGCCTAACCTTGTGTGAGATGGGCTTGCCGACTTTGATTTCACCAAAGATGATCTGTGAACTAGAAGCGGCATTGGATTCGGAGGAGAGCGGGAGAGTTAGTCACAGAATGGAAGAAGTCGGATAGCAGGAGCGGCCATGATTGGCTTCTATTTATCAATTTTCAGTTCAGTTTAATTATATATCTTAATTGATAAACGTTTTATCAATCGTTTTAAATGCACAAATTTATTAATTTGGATTATTATTAACATTATATAATATGTTCTTACAATTAGAAAGGTTAAAATTTTATCATTTCATTTTTCTAATAGAGCTCTCACTAGTCTTTTATGTTTCACCAAAACCTAAACGAAACATAGAAGTCTTTCGAATTCACTAGCGGGTGTTAGGACTCGTCCATTTTGGAATTCTGATGTTGAGTTTGCTTAACAAATCATAGCTCCACGGACGATCGATAGCTCCTTATCGGTTGTGTCACATACAACTACTAACCCATTGTTCCTTGTCCTAATCTCATTTCGACCTTGAGTTTGCTCAACAAATCGAAAGAGATTATTCACTCATACCTACCATATCATGATGGCCTAAGCATAGTATGTGTACCTTGAGTTTGCTCAATAAATTGATATAATTATCTTACCTCTTCTATTTAATATATTAATAATACTACACATAACACCCTAGCTTGAGTTTGCTCAACAACTAAGGAGTGTATAAGTAATTTGTTAATATATATGGGGTAGAGGACAACATTATACTGAAGATTCATAATCTTCAATATATTATATTGAGTGATATCGACTTATAGAATAATGCATTTCTTATGAAATGCCATCGTGATTCAAGTGTTAGCCACATCAAAAATCATGGTATATGCACAATACATATGTATTTACCCCTTAAGTGTAACAGCCCAAGATTTTCAATTCTCGAAAATCGATGCTAATACGTCCACTGTATCGCGTGCCTAGTAATTGAATGCCAAAAAGCCAATCGTTATAGGAACGAAAGAAGAGAGAAGAAGAGAAGAGAAGAAGAAAACGAGAAGATAAGAAGAGAGAGACTAGAGAGAGAAAGAGAAATTAAGAAAGAAACTAAAACAATCACAGAATCTCACAATCGCAGCGGAATAACATATAACATAATATCAATGATCTTTACAAAACAAAAACTGTAATGTATATACAACCATCAGAGTACAACAAATCAATCACTAATTATCAGCCTGGACAGTTATAATAATCTGTCCTTACAAATGCTGATAATTTAACAATAATGGAGTGGAAAAATAAACATATACGTGAATACGACCAGAAGACCTCCAGCTCATCTATCGAAGCTCCAAAGCATCCAAATCTAAATGTGTAAATATACTTGGTCTGACCCGAGCATTGAAAGGGAAGAACGCCCGGATCAGTCTGGTAACCCAGCATGAGAAAACACATCTCAACTTAATTTTAAATTTATAAAAACTTTCGTTTGTTAAAACAAATGTTCCTCGTGAGACCACGCCCACACATAAACACGGATGGGTTTTTACCTACGATAACCAATACATGCCATGTCAAATCGTGTTATATTATACTAGTGTCTAGTATACAAATAATATTAATCATAGCCGAAATTGTTACATTGTGTAACGACCTGTAAATATATCACTTTAAGTAAATGTTCGTTTCGCTTTATCGATATAACAACAATTTTGTAAATAATTATTAATATTAGTTTATATGGTTTTATAAATAAAATATGATCATTTTAATAAGTTAAGAATGAAAAGAAAATTTATTTTCAATTTTTTTTACAAATATATGCATATTAACTAAAAAGAGAAAATATGATCCAAAATCGAAATCGGGATTTGTAACGATATAACATATGGAAGTTCTGCAACGTTGTAGAGGTATGTAACATACACATACACATGTACATGTGCATACATGACAACATGCACATAAACATACATATACAAATATAATTAAGTATAAAAATATAATATAAAATATATAAGATATTTTAAGCTTCCTTACTACTTAAGCATACAAAAGTCAACATATGTCTACCCTAAAGTGATGGAAGTGATGGGCACATGAGTGATGGTGCTTTTGCCGTGCCTAAGAGGGAAGGTGTGATGATGAAGGTGATGCAAAAGATGATGTATGTGTAGATATTTCTTACACTCTTCTTTGCCTATAAATACCCTACACCCTTCTCTTCATTTTCATCCATCTCCTTCTTCATATTTCTAAGCTTTGTCATCCTCTTTATGGCTTCTACCCTAAGAGAAATTATAGCAAAATTTAGTTCAAAAAGAATTTAAATTTATAATATATAGTTATATATACTTAAACACCTTAAAACAACCCGAAACTCCACCTTTTCTCTTGTTCTTCACGGCCTCCACCCCATTTCATTGAAGGTCGAGTCACTTCCTTGCTCCACCCTAGGCCGTGAGCTCCCTAAGCTACCCCAAGCCTTAGTTAAGGCACCTAGGTGCTTAAGTCCGAAGAATCGTGAGCTTTTGAAACCAAATAGCAGAGCTATATCAATTTTTAGTTAATCGTTTTATACTCAAGGTGAGAACTCCTAAAACTATAGTATTATATGCTATTGGATGATACATATGTTTGATTATGATTGTTGATGATGATTGTTAAATATGAATGTTGAATATATATGCAAGTCATAGAAATACACGGTGATACGCACAAAGGAAATCACTTTCCTATATTATACAAATTGGTGTATAAGGAATGTTAAACCTCTTTAAAAAGGATTTAAAATGAGTTTTAAATGTTTTATAAACATCTAAAAGTGTTTTGGTGATGTTTGAATGAGAATTGAAAATTTAGTCGAAAATAGGCACATCGTGTAAAGGCAGTTCGCGATTTCGCGCCATACAAGTCAAACAAGTGTATAGAATGGAATATAGCTCGGAATATTCTTCGAGATAAGAATTTTCCAAATTATTATATCCATAGTCTTCCATCGAAGAAAGAAAATCAAGATTTCAGAAGTAGATTTTGAAATATGAGTAAAACAAGTTTTTGGAAAAACCGCGGTTTTACAGTTCGGAATCCATAATAGGATTTCTTTGAAAATGATGTTTTAAAATTGTTTAAAAATATGGAATAAATCTTATAAATCTTTTAAAATGTTTTAAAAGTGATTTGAGTTATGAAAATAAATTTTCAAATAATGAAAAGTCGTTTTGATCAATATAGCTTAAAAAGCACTTTCCGTAGCATTTTTCCGCAGCACTTTTCTATAACTTTTGAAATGTAGTCTTGAACTTAATGATTCTTTTACAAATCTTTTAGAAATGTTTTAAATGATTAATAAAGTGTTTTAAAGATGATTTGAAGGATTTATGGAATGGTTAAAGATTTAGAGTCGATCAAATAACTTGACTCCTTATGGGTGTCAAAGAGATAGTGTATAGACTTGAGTTTGGAAAACCAGTTTCCTACTCTCCCTGACTATCCGGACTGGCCCAATGGAGGGGATAGTGAATTTGGTTTACTTGGATCAATATCTTCCTAAGTGAAAATAAGAAATGTTTTCAAATTTATTTCTAGTTTAAAAAGAGTTTAAAAGTTATCATAGGATTTTATAAGAGAGGTTTAATAATTCCCTATAAACCGAAAAGGAGTGTTTTAAAAGTTATGTATCTCTAAAAGATATTTTTGATCAAAGAAATGAATTAATCAAATATTATTCAACTATTCACTTGACCTCTTTTATCGATGATTGGTTTAGAGGAACCGGGATCGAATTTGGATGATTCCTATCTGAAGACCACTTCGAACCAATTTACGTATTCGAAGTGAAGAGATGAAGATAATTGTGGAAGATGAAATGTAGGGCTACTTGTCACTGACCCTCGGGGGAAATTTCCTATATCATATTGTGTGGCATTAGTTCTTCATTTAAGATCTTCGATGCAAGGACTTCTCGCTACTAATCCTAGGGTTAATGCCTAACAGGATGTGGTAGGAGAGTGCCTTCGGTTTCATTCAGTCGAAGAACGAACTTGTATAGAAGAATGTCTGATGTTGCATTTCTAGTTACATAAGTGAACTCTATGAATGTATCATCTGCTTGGTGGCGGAGAAGGCAACTTCTTTTAGCTTAATACCCTTTCCTGAGACGTACGAGCTCAAAGTTATATGTTTATAGAAATCAATTGTGTGACCATGGAATGGTAGTGTGGCATTCAAAGGAAGATGATGTGAAATGTGAAAAGTAATCGTTACCTCAAGCCTCATACCCAAAAATAGCCGAAACAGGGTAGATGCAGTAAGGCTATGTGGTTCACAATCATTAAGATATGATCATCCCCTTATAGATATATTTCTGCCCGTTATAACTTTAAAGTTTAAATTATCGTGGTGTATTTAAGAGACGTCTCAGATAGGTCGGTAACGACTGGGGTGATGACATATTCGGTACTATCTAGGAAGAGGTAGGCCAATCTTGTGTTGGTAGAGGACCATCAATTGGGCCTCGGTACATCCCTCTAAAGATGAACCGCCGGAAGGTCGTCCCTTCACCTGGTCATTTGTATGGAAATCCATTCTCGAATAAGTGCCTTCCATTTTGTTTGTAGAGCCTAGTATGCTGGAATTTAATAATGATAAAAATTTCGGCTAAGATTAATAAGTTTACTTGCAAATGTTTTCAAAGAATGTCATTAAAAATAATATCTCTTATTTTTACGTAAAAAATGGTTTTAGTTATCATAAGGTAAAACTCGTCCGTGGTTATGTATGGCAAGGTCTTATGAGATTGTTAAATATGCGTGTATATGATTTTTGTTTGATGATAACTAACATATATACATTCATTTAAATGTATTTGATATTGTACAATTTTATTTTTCACAGATAAAATAAATATTTGCTGAATAAAAAACACAGAATTGGAATTCAAATGAATATTTTATTCAAACAAATATTTATTACAATTTTGATAGTACAATTTCAAGTTCTCACTATAACTATACAATTTTAGTCACAATACAATTACATCACAATTTCATAGTTACATCAGTTCCTCACTACATATCACTCACACTCGTATTTATCTTCAACTTCATTCCAATGTGAATCCAGCATCTGAGCAATCTGCAGAAATATACATTGACGCAGTAAAATTGAAAATAAAATGTTTTTGCAGTATAAAACAAAATATGAATTTTGAAAATAATATTTGCCTCAGTTATTTGGGTTGTTCGTCATCATTTATATTCGAATTCATCACACACGAACATTGTGACATGCACAGTGTATCACTGTACATGCCACAAGGCCGTGCACACCAAAATGTACACTTGATAATGTAATAGGGACAGGTGAGCACATGTCAAACCCAAAAGAAAGGCCGGGTTCAACTCAAGTGCAGCACAAATAGAGTCACAACACGTGCACAAGGTCAAACCCGAGCATTTAAGCTGGATTCAACACAGGTGCAATATCAAAAGACCACATGGTCAGTGCACAACAAGACAAACACATGAGCTATTTACATGCACAAGAACCAGACCAGTTCAGACTCAGTTCAGACAGTAGCAACAAAACAGACTCGAAGTCAGATCAGAGCACTGCACCAGTTCAATGGGGAATGCAACCTGTAACATCTCGAAAATTTTCGACTTTCGAAAATTCGACATCGATACTCACTTTATCGACTGCCGAGCCATCGAATGCCGGAAACCCGAAAAGTTATGGTTTTAAAAAGAAGAAAAAGGTAGAAGAAGAAGAAAATAGAGGAAAAGATAGAAGAAAAAGAACAGAAGAAAACAACAGAAACAGAAACAATATCAGAATCTCACATATCGTAGCGGAACAATATATAATAGATAATCACTAGCCATTTAAAACAAAGAACTATATCAGTTTATACATACATCAATCAGAGTCATATACAACAATGGACAGTTATATAACTTGTCCTCATACAGAATACACAGCGGAATAAATAATAATTACGGATACAAATACTACGTCTCGCCATCCAGCTTTCTTCCAAAGCTCCAGAATATCCTGATAACATAACTCTAGGCTGCCCGTGTGGAAATTGGTGGTCACCCAGAGTTTAGAAGGGAAACAATAAACTCCGAGTCAGTCATGGTGACTGGTGTGAGATCGTAAAACAGTTATTCTTTCACAAAGAAAATAAAACAAATTCGCAATGCTTTTGGAAAATGAAACTACCATAAGACCTTCCGCCACACACACAATGCAAACGCAGAATTGGGGAAGATTTCTTCTTATGATAGTCAAAGATGCTTACTACGAAAAATCAAATCCTTTTTGATATTATTATTAGTGCATAGTGTAGAAATCATTTCGAAAGTACAATATAAATCTTAGCCGACATAGGTACCATTATAGTATGCCTACTATAGCTACCATATTAAATGGCAGGTTCTACAACTAAAACCGTACAAGGCTCGTATTGTTTCTTTGGATTTCCAACAAATGGTCAGGCCAAGGAACTTCCTATCCACGATGGGTACGTCCCTGGAATAGACGACCCGAGAACCTAACGTTACGGTTAGATCTCTGCCAACACAAGGCCGGGTTACCTCTGCAAAAATAGGTAACTACTGACACGCGTATGCCATCCCCCGATCGTCACCGATCTTCCCGAGGATCCCCGATTTCCAACAAACCACAAAGTAATAAATTTGTAGCAACCACAGAGGTTAAGTATCTGGGCTCCATACCATGATACCACCTTTATCCAGAAGGAATGACATACACTAAGGGGCGCTACTCCCTAGAACCTTGCCGCATCCTTCCTGTTTTGACCATTTCCGGGGTGTGAGGCTCGATGAAGTCTCGTCCACAAAGCTACGCTTTCTACAAAGCCATGCTTCGGGTCAAACAAAATGATCAACCTATGATCACAAAGATATAAGATCAAACAAATGATCATATCGCAAATGATCAAACACTGATCATTTCACAGCAACACTCAATATGCCACGTTACCAAATTGGGAGTATATCGCTGATAAATTTCAACTACATAACCTCTGAGCTCGTACGTCTCAGAGAAGGGTGTTAAGCTAAGAGAATAAATTCTCCGCCACCAACAGAAATGTATTTGAAAGAAATCAGCTTTATATCTCAAATTGTAACGTCAGACACACAATCCATACAAGTCTGTTCCGGGATCGAACAGAACCGAAGGCACTTCTCACGAAGCCCTTGCACATCCGGATAGTTTTCAATCACGTCGGGACTTCCCGTCACTAAGGGTGATAAAACCTCTAAACCGGAGATCAGCCGATGTAGAGTAACTCGACGGTAATCCTTCCGTTTTCAAAAATATCCGGTCTTCAACACCGGTCTTCGAATGCAATTCATAACGACGTATCACATATTCGGAATGGGTTATACGACCCCATGGTCCTTTCCCGGCTAACCCAAATAGTGAGCGATTATTCAAAAATAAGTGTGGCATTCAAATTCATCCAATTCACAACAAATACCCATTCAAGGTAATTATTGATAGTCGGTTATTTAACTATCAATAAAGATGCGCAACATCATCAGATTCCAAATAATTTTCCAAATTATTTATTTCCCAAAAATATCTTTACAAGATATATAATTTCCACTCTTCAAAAATAAATCAACGTTTATTTTTAAACAACTTCCCTTTCTTTTATAAATTCCATATTGAATTTATATTTCAAAAATATCTACTGATATACGATTTTCAAATCGATTTCAATATTCAATTTCAATTTATCTTTAAGAAGATAAATTCTCAAAAACATTTCATTTCGTTTTGGAAAACATTCTCATACTTATTTAAAAATAAGTCAGTAATTCACAAATCCATTTATTTTCAACACTTGGAAAAAATTGATATACTTAAATCAAAATTAAGTATATATTTCATTCTTTAAGGAAATCATTTACTTTGACAACATTTATTTGAGTCAAAACGAATGTTACGTAAAACATCGTTACGACGACTCAAAATCACTAATATAGGGATTCGAAAATTAAGATAGATATATAAATCCCAATACTATATAAAACATTTCCTTTCGGAAATCATTTACTATAACAACAGTGTTATAGTCCACCATTTCCTTATTTCTCGAAAACGTCTATTTCAACAATGAATGTTGAAATCTATGATTTCGATATTTAACACATTTTAAAACATCGTTTAAAATAATTTCTTCATTTCAAATACCACTTTCCCAAAACCATATCCATTATACTTAAAAATGTATTCACTGTCCAAAATCGTGAATATACTTCACTAACCAAATTTCAATATTTTCTACACATTTATATTTCAAGAATTTTCCACTATCCAAAATCGTGGATAAAATTCCCTTAATAACCTTTATATTAAATTCATCAAATTTGATTGATTTTCGGATTTATAAAACAACGTTTATAAATTCCATTTCTACTTTCTAACATCTTCGATTTAATAAATCTCCTTTTATTAACTTCTATATTTCACTTATCAAAATAAGCGATTTCGGATTTATAAACAAATTTCATTCATATCTCGTTTAAATGCCAAAATCCGATTTATAAGATAATTACTTATAAATCTTTTGTTTTACAAAAATCTATTCATTTTGTAACTTCACAATTTATAAATCTATAAATTCCATATCTTCACGATTTACAATTCTATAAATTTCATTTTTTAACACTTATAAACTTGTTTTATAATTCCAATATTTCAAATTTATAAATATCAACTTTTTAAATCTTTTAAATAAACTGTTCACAAAAATTCAAAAATCTCAGTTCAAACCATTTCATAAATTGCTTAATCTATTTATTTCAAAAATCACCTTACGGTCATAATTCACAAAAATCTTAACTTTTATAACTTCAAAAATTTAAACGTTTATTTATTTAGAATAAATCAATTCAACAATTCAATAAAACGTCTACTTTCAAAAATTACTTTAAAATCCTTTTAAAGTAAAAGTCGTTATTTTTAAAGTTCAAAACTTGAATCCGATGATGCAACAACACCAATTAGTCAATCACAACATCAAACATCATATATCACATATGATAACAGAATATACATCAATATCTGTAAATAAATAAATACTGGTGAGGAATCCAGTTGGATCCCTCCAACCTGTTTCCCTGCATCCAAAGACGTTAGCACAATACCAATTCCACTTCGAGGTGGAATATCGCGGTATATGGGTTTTATAAAAATATCCGCTTACTAACGGCGCAATAGGGTCTCATCCGCTATACGAGGCGGGAAATCAATCAATCCAATATATACATATGCCAATATGTATATATTGCTATATATATAGATATATCCTATTATATCTAATATCACATCCAATAGCAATCAATCAGTCAATAAAAAACTGCAATACAAAATTATTTTTGAGTGAGAAAAATCTCACCTTAGCTTTTTATTTTGCAATCCAATCCAATTCTTCTTTCGTTTTCTCGACTTTAACCTTGTATAAATAATTTATACAATCTATTAATATTTGAATTAATCGAACTATTAATTTTTCATTTGAAAATTTCAATTTATCGATGATTTAAATTTTAAAATTAAAATTTGGTTCGAAGCAAGAATATTTCCTTTTCTTTTGAAACCTTACTTATATATAAAATAGCTTATTTAAACTTCCAACCACTTCCAAAATTCCTAATTATTTTCCAAATCTCTTATATATATATATATCTAATTATCTACATGCATTTAAATTAAAGCAAATCACAATCATAATTTAATTTCAGTTCAAACCTAAGTTAACATTTGATTAAAATGTTTTAAATTTTAAACTACCTGAATGCGAACAGGGAATAAGATGACGAGCTTCGGCTCGACTGCACTAAACGAGGTGGCTGTCCTCATCGCAAACTATCGACCACCCAACGCTACCGCGTCTAGCTGGCCACACCACCATTAGTTTCGCACGCGTAAAAAGATCGAGCACCTATCCTCCTTGTCGAACGAATCGAGCATCGCTAGCCGAGACCCCATCGCCGACCTGCTCCTTGACACCCTGCGAGCCCTATTTTCGTGGCTTCGACGAAGTCTCCTCCCCACGCGCCTCGAGAACCACCAGCCAGCAACCCATCGCCCCATCCTCGCGACCGGCCTTCACGCGAGCCTCGCCTAGATCAGTGTCGACCCCCACCTGCTCGCGTTTTCGATTCGCCCTTCCATTAATTTGGTTTTGAAAGGAATTGAGATGAAGATTTAAATGCTCGGCTATGTTTTCAGATTCAAACGAATAGATTTTCGAACTTTTTATCTGATGCCGAGAATTTGAACAGAAGGAGAAATAGAGGGGACTCGCGATTTGCTCTGGCCATTATTTATTTTAAACGAGATGGTTTTCTTTTGAACGAAAACGAAATGATTTCAGGAAGAAGAGGGATGTTTAAAATTAGAAGAAGGCATGCTTGCACGATTTGGTATCATGGTGCTCGGCGTTATCTTAGGCATGATTTTAGGGGAGAACGTGCTGATGTAAATAAATATAAATTTAAATTTTAAATTGAATTTCTTTTTATTTCAATGCGTTTGCATATCGTATGGTCACATAACAGCTCCGATAATTACGAAATTTGAAATCCTACAATAATTTAATATTACGGACCCAATGGAACTGGTTTCGTCAAATTCCGAGACTGCGCCTCGGACGGCTATTTTTAAATATCAATTCGAACGATATAATTTCAAACCTAAACAAATCATCTTCAAATTCGATTCTGAAGCTTCAATCATCTTCAGTATTATCAATACGAATTTTAAAAGCTTTCAAAATATTTTTCTTCAGCTTAAAACTGAAGATTCAATTTTTTATTCAACTTTCAATAGATTAAATTCTATAATTTAATCGCCAAATTCAAAGTTATATTCGGGATTCAAATCAAATCATCGTTCAAATATTTAAAATAAATTAAATATTCTCAATTTAATTTGTTCAAAATTCTGGGTCGTTACAAACTTCCCTCCTTAAAAGAATTTCGTCCTCGAAATTACAAGTCAGGAAAAGTGGTCCTTAACTCGTCTACTATTTTTCACAATCTAAATAGTTTTATCAAATTTTCAAAACAAATCTTTCTACTAAAGATTCGTTATCTTTTCAACTAAATTTCCAACTTCAATCATAAGTTCCAGACAACATTGTTTACCTTAACAATTCAAATTTAAGTTTAAATTCAAATTTCAAACTTTCAAAATTTTCTCAAAAATTTTCTAACACTCGAAATTTTCGAAAAATTTCGCCAGCGTCTCCTTTGCGCGGCTAATACGGCACGACTACAAAACGTCCCTACGGACTCTCAAATTTCAAAAAGAAAAGAAAAAGCCAAGCGGCTAGAGAAGAAAATCAACAAATCTCATATTGAAAATCAAATACGTACCTTTTGTCGAGCAATTCAATTTTATCTTTGAAATCAAATCCAATTCCTTAATAACACCTGTATATCCTATTAGCCATATCATCTAGCTACAATATTCAAACTAACATTTTGCAAATTCTATTACAAAATTTTCCAATATAAACTACTTATATCATTTTTACTTCACTGTTGAAGTTATATATCTATTCTCATTCAATTTTACATTTCAAATTTCATTTGAATTCAATTTTACCTTCTATTCTGAATATTGAATTTTTATCAACTATCTTTCATTCAACTGCACTATTTAAATTAGTTTCAATTACTAATTCAAATTGATATCAATTCAATTTATTTTAATTCTACTTATCTTTAAACTGGATTTCCAATTTCCATACGAATTTTAATTCATCTTTCATTTACAATTATTCAATTCAATTCATTTGCTTACAAATTCGAAATGAGTTTCAACATTTAATTTCACTTTCATTAAATTGATTCGCTTGTATTTACATTCATTTAACTTCATTCTTTAAGCTTTACTTACTAATTTTAGTTTAACTTCACAAATCAAATTCAATTCCAGTTATATTCACTTATACTTACTTTGATTTAACTTCATTCTTTAAGTTAAAATTATTCTATCAAAAATCAAATTGTATAAGTTATCAACTTGATAATATTTCATAAATATGGTATTCCAGAGTCTTACCAACATTTCAAAATCATTTTGAAAACAATTCGAATTATCCTAGAATTTCCAAACAAAACCCAAATTTTTCAAACAACTTCCATTTAAAACAATTTGGCAGCAATTCCTCTTCGGGAAACCCGAAAATGAACATCGGTGATGCCATGGTCATCATCGGAATTATTTTCCAGCGATCGAAAAGAGTTTAGAGCTTTTATCTCTCCAAAATACTTTTTCAAAATCCTTTGAAATTCATTTTCAACTCCAAAAAGAATTTAAACTTTCCAAATCTCCAAAATTTTCAAATTCTTTTCAAAACCTTTCCAAATACTTCTCTGGAATCCCGTTTTAAATTACAATTCACATTTATAATTTACATTTTCAAATTTCATTTGCATGTGAATTTATTTCTTAACTTTGGAGTTACGATTTCAATTTCTTATTCAATTTCAGTGATGATAATTCACTATTATTACTTCCTAACATCCAAACATCCATATACTATGATAATTCATAGAAAAACATTTCTTTTCTATACAAAAATAGTTTTAGGCAAAATTATTTCATTCACCCTATTTAAAACAATATTGTGCCGAATTGTTCTATTCAAGTGTTTAGAAACCCCTTCGATACAGTTTTGCAGACTATGCCGACGAAGGTTCATATGCCACTCAATAAACCAATCATCACAATATAAAACAAATTTATATTCACTAACAAATACGCGCTCATATCTATCATTACACTCAACTCATTCTAGAGTACTACTGACTCTATCTCTAATGAGTAACACCCAACAGAGCAGGGTTGTCGCTTAACCATATGCTTTGATACCAAATGTAACATCCCGAAAATTTTCGACTTTCGAAAATTCGACATCGATACTCACTTTATCGACTGCCGAGCCATCGAATGCCGGAAACCCGAAAAGTTATGGTTTTAAAAAGAAGAAAAAGGTAGAAGAAGAAGAAAATAGAGGAAAAGATAGAAGAAAAAGAACAGAAGAAAACAACAGAAACAGAAACATAAACAATATCAGAATCTCACATATCGCAGCGGAACAATATATAATAGATAATCACTAGCCATTTAAAACAAAGAACTATATCAGTTTATACATACATCAATCAGAGTCATATACAACAATGGACAGTTATATAACTTGTCCTCATACAGAATACACAGCGGAATAAATAATAATTACGGATACAAATACTACGTCTCGCCATCCAGCTTTCTTCCAAAGCTCCAGAATATCCTGATAACATAACTCTAGGCTGCCCGTGTGGAAATTGGTGGGCACCCAGAGTTTAGAAGGGAAACAATAAACTCCGAGTCAGTCATGGTGACTGGTGTGAGATCGTAAAACAGTTATTCTTTCACAAAGAAAATAAAACAAATTCGCAATGCTTTTGGAAAATGAAACTACCATAAGACCTTCCGCCACACACACAATGCAAACGCAGAATTGGGGAAGATTTCTTCTTATGATAGTCAAAGATGCTTACTACGCAAAATCAAATCCTTTTTGATATTATTATTAGTGCATAGTGTAGAAATCATTTCGAAAGTACAATATAAATCTTAGCCGACATAGGTACCATTATAGTATGCCTACTATAGCTACCATATTAAATGGCAGGTTCTACAACTAAAACCGTACAAGGCTCGTATTGTTTCTTTGGATTTCCAACAAATGACCAGGCCAAGGAACTTCCTATCCACGATGGGTACGTCCCTGGAATAGACGACCCGAGAACCTAACGTTACGGTTAGATCTCTACCAACACAAGGCCGGGTTACCTCTGCAAAAATAGGTAACTACTGACACGCGTATGCCATCCCCCGATCGTCACCGATCTTCCCGAGGATCCCCGATTTCCAACAAACCACAAAGTAATAAATTTGCAGCAACCACAGAGGTTAAGTATCTGGGCTCCATACCATGATACCACCTTTATCCAGAAGGAATGACATACACTAAGGGGCGCTACTCCCTAGAACCTTGCCGCATCCTTCCTGTTTTGACCATTTCCGGGGTGTGAGGCTCGATGAAGTCTCGTCCACAAAGCTACGCTTTCTACAAAGCCATGCTTTGGGTCAAACAAAATGATCAACCTATGATCACAAAGATATAAGATCAAACAAATGATCATATCGCAAATGATCAAACACTGATCATTTCACAGCAACACTCAGTATGCCACGTTACCAAATTGAGAGTATATCGCTGATAAATTTCAACTACATAACCTCTGAGCTCGTACGTCTCAGAGAAGGGTGTTAAGCTAAGAGAATAAATTCTCCGCCACCAACATAAATGTATTTGAAAGAAATCAGCTTTATATCTCAAATTGTAACGTCAGACACACAATCCATACAAGTCTGTTCCGGGATCGAACAGAACCGAAGGCACTTCTCACGAAGCCGTTGCACATCCGGATAGTTTTCAATCACGTCGGGACTTCCCGTCACTAAGGGTGATAAAACCTCTAAACCGGAGATCAGCCGATGTAGAGTAACTCGACGGTAATCCTTCCGTTTTCAAATATCCGGTCTTCAACACCGGTCTTCGAATGCAATTCATAACGACGTATCACATATTCGGAATGGGTTATACGACCCCATGGTCCTTTCCCGGCTAACCCGAATAGTGAGCAATTATTCAAAAATAAGCGTGGGATTCAAATTCATCAAATTCACAACAAATACCCATTCAAGGTAATTATTGATAGTCGGTTATTTAACTATCAATAAAGATGCGCAACATCATCAGATTCCAAATAATTTTCCAAATTATTTATTTCCCAAAAATATCTTTACAAGATATATAATTTCCACTCTTCAAAAATAAATCAACATTTATTTTTAAACAACTTCCCTTTCTTTTATAAATTCCATATTGAATTTTTCAAAAATATCTACTGATATACGATTTTCAAATCGATTTCAATATTCAATTTCAATTTATCTTTAAGAAGATAAATTCTCAAAAACATTTCATTTCGTTTTGGAAAACATTCTCATACTTATTTAAAAATAAGTCAGTAATTCACAAATCCATTTATTTTCAACACTTGGAAAATATTTGATATACTTAAATCAAAATTAAGTATATATTTCATTCTTTAAGGAAATCATTTACTTTGACAACATTTATTTGAGTCAAAACGAATGTTACGTAAAACATCGTTACGACGACTCAAAATCACTAGTATAGGGATTCGAAAATTAAGATAGATATATAAATCCCAATACTATATAAAACATTTCCTTTCGGAAATCATTTACTATAACAACAGTGTTATAGTCCACCATTTCCTTATTTCTCGAAAACGTCTATTTCAACAATGAATGTTGAAATCTATGATTTCGATATTTAACACATTTTAAAACATCGTTTAAAATAATTTCTTCATTTCAAATACCACTTTCCCAAAACCATATCCATTATACTTAAAAATGTATTCACTGTCCAAAATCGTGAATATACTTCACTAACCAAATTTCAATATTTTCTACACATTTATATTTCAAGAATTTTCCAATATCCAAAATCGTGGATAAAATTCCCTTAATAACCTTTATATTAAATTCATCAAATTTGATTGATTTTCGGATTTATAAAACAACGTTTATAAATTCCATTTCTACTTTCTAACATCTTCGATTTAATAAATCTCCTTTTATTAACTTCTATATTTCACTTATCAAAATAAGCGATTTCGGATTTATAAACAAATTTCATTCATATCTCGTTTAAATGCCAAAATCCAATTTATAAGATAATTACTTATAAATCTTTTGTTTTACAAAAATCTATTCATTTTGTAACTTCACAATTTATAAATCTATAAATTCCATATCTTCACGATTTACAATTCTATAAATTTCATTTTTTAACACTTATAAACTTGTTTTATAATTCCAATATTTCAAATTTATAAATATCAACTTTTTAAATCTTTTAAATAAACTGTTCACAAAAATTCAAAAATCTCAGTTCAAACCATTTCATAAATTGCTTAATCTATTTATTTCAAAAATCACCTTACGGTCATAATTCACAAAAATCTTAACTTTTATAACTTCAAAAATTTAAACGTTTATTTATTTAGAATAAATCAATTCAACAATTCAATAAAACGTCTACTTTCAAAAATTACTTTAAAATCCTTTTAAAGTAAAAGTCGTTATTTTTAAAGTTCAAAACTTGAATCCGATGATGCAACAACACCAATTAGTCAATCACAACATCAAACATCATATATCACATATGTTAACAGAATATACATCAATATCTGTAAATAAATAAATACTGGTGAGGAATCCAGTTGGATCCCTCCAACCTGTTTCCCTGCATCCAAAGACGTTAGCACAATACCAATTCCACTTCGAGGTGGAATATCGCGGTATATGGGTTTTATAAAAATATCCGCTTACTAACGGCGCAATAGGGTCTCATCCGCTATACGAGGCGGGAAATCAATCAATCCAATATATACATATGCCAATATGTATATATTGCTATATATATAGATATATCCTATTATATCTAATATCACATCCAATAGCAATCAATCAGTCAATAAATAACTGCAATACAAAATTATTTTTGAGTGAGAAAAATCTCACCTTAGCTTTTTATTTTGCAATCCAATCCAATTCTTCTTTCGTTTTCTCGACTTTAACCTTGTATAAATAATTTATACAATCTATTAATATTTGAATTAATCTAACTATTAAATTTTCATTTGAAAATTTCAATTTATCGATGATTTAAATTTTAAAATTAAAATTTGGTTCGAAGCAAGAATATTTCCTTTTCTTTTGAAACCTTACTTATATATAAAATAGCTTATTTAAACTTCCAACCACTTCCAAAATTCCTAATTATTTTCCAAATCTCTTATATATATATATATCTAATTATCTACATGCATTTAAATTAAAGCAAATCACAATCATAATTTAATTTCAGTTCAAACCTAAGTTAACATTTGATTAAAATGTTTTAAATTTTAAACTACCTGAATGCGAACAGGGAATAAGATGACGAGCTTCGGCTCGACTGCACTAAACGAGGTGGCTGTCCTCATCGCAAACTATCGACCACCCAACGCTACCGCGTCTAGCTGGCAACACCACCATTAGTTTCGCACGCGTAAAAAGATCGAGCACCTATCCTCCTTGTCGAACGAATCGAGCATCGCTAGCCGAGACCCCATCGCCGACCTGCTCCTTGACACCCTGCGAGCCCTATTTTTGTGGCTTCGACGAAGTCTCCTCCCACGCGCCTCGAGAACCACCAGCCAGCAACCCATCGCCCCATCCTCGCGACCTGCCTTCACGCGAGCCTCGCCTAGATCAGTGTCGACCCCCATCTGCTCGCGTTTTCGATTCGCCCTTCCATTAATTTGGTTTTGAAAGGAACTGAGATGAAGATTTAAATGCTCGACTATGTTTTCAGATTCAAATGAATAGATTTTCGAACTTTTTATCTGATGCCGAGAATTTGAATAGAAGGAGAAATAGAGGGGACTCGCGATTTGCTCTGGCCATTATTTATTTTAAACGAGATGGTTTTCTTTTGAACGAAAACGAAATGATTTCAGGAAGAAGAGGGATGTTTAAAATTAGAAGAAGGCATGCTTGCACGATTTGGTATCGTGGTGCTCGGCGTTATCTTAGGCATGATTTTAGGGGAGAACATGCTGATGTAAATAAATATAAATTTTTAAATTTTAAATTGAATTTCTTTTTATTTCAATGCGTTTGCATATCGTATGGTCACATAACAGCTCCGATAATTACGAAATTTGAAATCCTACAATAATTTAATATTACGGACCCAATGGAACTGGTTTCGTCAAATTCCGAGACTGTGCCTCAGACGGCTATTTTTAAATATCAATTCGAACGATATAATTTCAAACCTGAACAAATCATCTTCAAATTCGATTCTGAAGCTTCAATCATCTTCAGTATTATCAATACGAATTTTAAAAGCTTTCAAAATATTTTTCTTCAGCTTAAAACTGAAAATTCAAATTTTTATTCAACTTTCAATAGATTAAATTCTATAATTTAATCGCCAAATTCAAAGTTATATTCGGGATTCAAATCAAATCATCGTTCAAATATTTAAAATAAATTAAATATTCTCAATTTAATTTGTTCAAAATTCTGGGTCGTTACACAACCAGAGATATGCTACAACTCCAATGCTTAAGTGGAAGTACCAACTACTAAATGCAACAACTCAAATATGAAAGATGCAGACCACAAAAGCAAACCAGCAACCTACAAAATAATGAAAACACAAATGCAATGCTCAAAGACACTGTACACAAGTACAACTCAAATGGAAGTTACCAAATTCCAAGAAAAGGAACTACAACATCAAGTTTACATGGAGCAATGTTTAAAACAGACTCGAATGCTTCACAGTGCAACAGGCCACAAAAGACTAGTTCAGGAAGTGCAACAGTGAAGTACACAGTGGCCAGAAGACATGAATAAGGGTACAACTCAAGTCTGGTAACAACAACCAAAGTCAAGGCAACATGAAGTCTGCAACTTAACTACAACAAACTACAGGGATGATATGCAACAAAAGTCAAAGAATACAGATATGATTCAAATGAAACAGATCAAGTGACATGATGAAGCAATGCATAACCCAAATGTACAGATTCATATGAAACTGGACTTCAACAAGACCACATGCAACCGTATGATTTCAAGCATGCAAAATACAGGAAAAACAAAGTAATGCAAAACAGTTCACCAAGCTACAACATGAACACAATGCAACAGTAAATGGTTCAACAACTAAAACATGAAGTGTGGATACCAGAAAACAAAAGGTCTGGACAACATGGTCGGTGCAAACTAGCTCAAAGCATCAATATCAGAAATAATGCAACAGTGTGCAGAGAAGTGCTACAAAGACCATGTCGATCACAGTGCACAAGACAAGTACACAAAGACTCGAATGAACAAGGTCTGGACACACATGAATACAAGCCAAATGCAAATGCAGACTCGAGTATACAATAAATGACTACAGAACATTAATATAAACCAGACTACATGAAACACATGGAGGCAGTGCCCAAACAGCCACAAGTAACTCAACAATTCACAATGCAAGCTAGTGATTCATCATAATTCAAACTGCAATTTCGAACCATCCATGACCAAAGAAGAACCAAACCACAGTGAAATGCTCAAGGCAAAAGCAAGTATCAAACAATGCAGAAACTACTTCAGACGAAGAGGTACAAGATGATAGCATATATATACATACATAAATTCATATATACATGCAGAAAATCAAGTACAGCAGCCTCGAGAAGGAACAATTATAATCAAGTCAAACCCGAAGTCAAGTCTCAAAGCAAATGCAAGATTAAAGTCAGAAACCATCTCGAGCATCAAAACAAATCAGAAGATTTGGTCAAGAAATTAAATATGGCAAACAAATCCTGGCAAATATACGGAAGAGATTTTATTTCCATATTTAAGTAAAGAATTCGAATACATATATGGACAGAAATAATTCGAATATGGACCAAGGAAAAATCGAACGCTACAAAATCAACACCGTGATTATCAAGCAACGAAATTATATGAATTGAAAAAGTCAGATAAATCACCATCGTTCAAAAATAATCAAATGGGCCGAAGACAAATTCAAACAAATATGAACGAACGAAAATCAGGGGGATCGAACCCTATATAAGCCAACAATCATCATCGGCAAAATGTATCGAATTCAAGGAATGAATCCAGAGAACAAAAGGCAAAATATTACATACCGAAGTTAAGAGTCGAATTCGATCAACTATCAAGGAGCAGCCGAAGCCAAGCTACGAAGAGACGTCGATCGACAAAGCAAGGGACGAAATCATCATTCGATCGAACTATTGAAAGAGGCAATTTCAATCTCCACGACAAAGCCCTAATTTCTCACAGAGGAACGAGATCGAGCAGAGCCACCATTATCACAAGCAAAGAAACGGGCTAAAGAAAAAAAAAAGGGGGGGCCGGCCTTAATAATTTAATCAGGGCTTTAGTTTTACTTTAGTTTTATTTTTGGGCCTGGTTTATTTGTTTAATTAATTATATAAGGATCTATTTTAAATTAGGGTTTTTGAGTTATTCTTGTTTTTATTTTCTGTACTTTTCAAATCAAATCTGGGTAAATCACCACCTAGGGTTTAGGTTGTGTCAGATTGTCTAGTTAGGATTAGTTCAGTGAGCAGGGATTGCGAGTTTGCAAAACTCTATAGGCGGTAGCAGGGTTTGCGAGTCTGTTAGAGTGTTTGTAAGCGGGAGATTGTTTAATTCTAATAGAAATCTGGGAATGCAGTAGTAGGTAGGGGTTGCCGAAGCTGGGTAAATTTTGTGTGTTATTTACTTTCAGCATATTTATTTCTCTGCAGTTTGTTTTTGTGTTTAATTCAAGAAAATTTGCTATAACCCTATTCACCCCCCCTCTAGGGTTAATCTAGATCCTATAAGTGGTATCAGAGCCCGGTATTTTTCTTTAACTCTAGAGTCATGAATCCACCAAATAATGCTTTTTCTGAGGGGCAATCTATTGTTAGGCCACCCATGTTTAATGGGAATGATTATGCTTATTGGAAAGTTAGGATGGGTATTTATCTTAGTTCTGTTGATTATGATGTTTGGGACATTATTGAAACTGGCTATAAATCTCCCACTATAACTGTTGGTGAAACTGAGATTCCTAAACCTAAGGATAGGTGGGACGCTAACGATAAGAAATTAAAAACTACAAATGCTAAAGCCATGAATGCTTTGATTTGTGCTCTTGATAAGAATGAATTTAGTTGAATTTCTCATTGTAAAACTGCGCAGGAAATTTGGCATACCTTGGAGGTGACACATGAAGGAACTTCTTAAGTCAAGGAGTCTCGTCTAGCCCTATTCAGCAATGAATACGAGAACTTTGTGATGGACAAAGGCGAGAGCATAAAGGATATGTCTGGAAGCTTTTCAACTTTGGTGAACAATGCTAGAGCGCTTGGGAAGGTATTCACTGAGGTAGAGCTTGTGAGGAAGGTGCTACGAGTCTTACCGATGAACTTTGAGGCAAAAGTCACAGCAATACAAGAATCGAAAGATCTGAGTAAACTAAGCATGGAGGAGTTGATCGGCAACTTGATGACATATGAGCTTGAGCTAAAAACAAAGGAGGAACGCAACAACTCCGAATCAAAGAAGAAGACGATTGCCTTAAAGAGCAAAGAAGAGAGCGATGAAGAAGAAGAAGATCCAATTGAAGAGCTTGCAATTGCTGTCAATAATCTTAAAAAATGGTCAAGAATCGGGCCACGCACGAAGAAAACAAATGGTAATAGGTCAAAAGATTCTGACAATTCCGATAATGAATTGACTTGTTATAACTGCAATAAGCCTGGTCACTTCAAACAAAAATGCCCATTTCTCAAAAACAATAAAGGAAAGAAAAAGAAGAAGAAGGCCTTTGCAGCAACTTGGGATGATGAAGAAGGAGAGGAAGCTTCGAATAATAGCTCAGAGGAGGCTAATTTATGTCTTATGGCAAAATCAGATTCAGAAGCAAGCTCAGAGGAATCTTGTGAGGTAAGTAACTATTCTTATAAAGAACTTGTTTTGATGTGTTGTGATTTTGCTAAAACAATTGATACTCTTGAATCTAAAATTGAAAAACTAAAATCTGATAGGAGAGAACTTGTCCATGAAAATACTAGGTAGAAACTGAACTTGAAAATATTCAAAACCTAGACTGTAAAAAATGCAAAATTTTAGATTCAGAATTATCAAAACTTAAGAATAGCTTTGAGAATCTTGAAAAAGAAAACTTGAGTCTTAAGGAAACCATTGACACTAGGAAAAAGGATTTTATAAATAGATGCACCTCACTTGTGACTGAAAACACAACACTAAAAACCAAAGTCCAAAATCTTGAGAAAACTCTGAATAACTTTTCAAGAGGAGAAAAATCATTCAACATGTTATTGGGAAATCAACTTTTTGCTAACAACAGAAAAGGACTAGGTTTTGGGAAAACACAAGTTGATGATAATGCAAAAGGTAAGAGTGTCTTTGCTAGATGTGAAATAATTGGACATCGTGCTGAAAATTATAGTCATAGGAACAAGAACACAAAATTTATACAAGTTTGGGTTCCTAAGAATTCTACAAACAAATTTCATGTCTATTGGAACAAAAATGAAAGGACAAAACAAGTTTGGGTGCCAAAAGGAACATATATTAATAGTTTTGGGTTTACTCAAACATATTCATCAAATTATTCTGCCACTAACAACCATGGACCTATAAAAACAAATAGGTCACAAAAATCTTTTACCGTGTAGGTGTGGTGGCAGGCTAAGGAATAACATTAGTGTTATCTGGATTCTGGCTGTTCCAGACACACAACGAGCGACAAATCGACATTCCTTAGCCTAGTATAAAGGTGACAGATTCACAATGGGCAAACAACGAAAGATTATCGTACAGGTAAAACAGGTAATTGTATTTATTTTCAAACGATAGATAAAATGTGAAAATCTGCACCATAATTTGAATTAAATCAGCCAGTTATGTGAAATGATTGATGAAGTTAATTCTAATTTTTTTTAACCAATCATCTTTAAATAGAATTACTCGAAGTAATTATGATGATTGACAGATTCTAACTTACTTGATATGATCTTACATGACTTTCTCTTATCTATGACCTTGATTTGTGCTTAAAAGTTGACTAACCATTTTTTTCATTGAACTTAATCTGTTTGGTCAAATTATGATGTTGATTGATTACTGATTACTCATGCTATAAAAAGGGTTTTTAAGAAATTGTTGAAACTTTATGAAATTGGTGAAACTTCAAGAAATTGTTTTGAAATAATGATGATGGTTTAATGACTGTTGATCTTACGATTTCTAAATCTGACACTATGATATTTGTTTGATGGTTAACACGACTTCAATTCAAAGTCAAGAAAATTTCGTTTAAAAATTGTTGAAAATAATTCTGAGATAGTTTGTTGAAATTTCACAATCTGGTCTATGACATCCAACGAGTGAATATTGAGTGAAATTTAAAGGCAGATGCAGATCACTGGTAATGTAGTTGATAGAAAAATTACTAGTGGAACATGATTATATTTCGAGACATTCATTTGCTGCATCATTTTTCAAAGAAAATATCTGCATATTTTTCACTTGAAATAATTTCTATTTTAGCAGAAATTTTTCTTAAAAACCCTTCTAGAAAATAATTTCTATTGACCTTGTATCAGATTAGTTATTTAAGAAAATTTGATTTTATAACTATTTTTGAAATTGATAACTATGTTAACTGATCTGATCCCCTAATAATTATCTAAAAAGGTAGATAGTGATTGAAAATAAGATGAGTGTTGATATTAATCATATATTATGACTTGAGAAAGTATAATTAGAAAATTTCTTTAGAAATTTAAATAAGAGTTATAAAAATTTTTTATTGATAAATATTCCATGATCATTTCTATTTCTATCATTTTTCTATCGACCATCACTCATCAAAAGTCAATATAGTATGTCAATATGTGGTAGTTTAAATGGGAAATCATTTGTGCTTCAATTTTATTATATTTCTAGCAATAAATAATAATATCCAAAATATTCACTCTCATTTAAAAGTCCTCACGGTTATGCATGGGTGAATTACTTGGATTTTTGATTATGTGCTTCCATGCTCATTTAAAAGTCCTCACGGTTATGCATGTATGGAACGCATATCAAAATTAATTGATTAAATAGACAAGTTGATTCTAATCCCATTTAAAAGTCCTCACGGTTATGCGTGGTTAGAAGATACTTGAATTCATTTTTAAAATAAAAATAAAAATTTAGAATACTACTAATCTCATTTAAAAGTCATAACGGTTATGCAGTAGATATTCAAATTTCCTGAAATAAATATACCACAAAAAGACACAACTATATGGTTTTATTTGATGATATCATCCTATCATTCTAAAGTGGAATATGCGTCAATTAAAGTATTTATGATTTTTTGTTTGATTTTTTATTGAAATTAATATTTATACTCGATTGAGTTTTAATATTGTATTAATGTCTATCACTATATCCCTATTTTTCTAACACTATTACTCTTTTGCTGATAACAAAAGGGGGAGAGAAAGGTTAAGATTTTGAAAAATAAAATTCTTCACATATTTGCATATGGATTCATATTGCATATTTTATTCTCATGCATATATGAAGGGGGAGTTTAGTGTAGAGAGGGAGCATTCAAATAGGGGGAGCAAATTGAATGATCAAATACATTTAATATATTCAAAATCTTAAATATATGTTTGTTATCATCAAAAGGGGGAGATTGTTAAATATGCGTGTATATGATTTTTGTTTGATGATAACTAACATATATACATTCATTTAAATGTATTTGATATTGTACTATTTTATTTTTCACAGATAAAATAAATATTTGCTGAATAAAAAACACAGAATTGGAATTCAAATGAATATTTTATTCAAACAAATATTTATTACAATTTTGATAGTACAATTTCAAGCTCTCACTATAACTATACAATTTCAGTCACAATACAATTACATCACAATTTCATAGTTACATCAGTTCCTCACTACATATCACTCACACTCGTATTTATCTTCAACTTCATTCCAATGTGAATCCAGCATCTGAGCAATCTGCAGAAATATACATTGACGTAGTAAAATTGAAAATAAAATGTTTTTGTAGTATAAAACAAAATATGAATTTTGAAAATAATATTTGCCTCAGTTATTTGGGTTGTTCGTCATCATTTATATTCGAATTCATCACACGAACATTGTGACATGCACAGTGTATCACAGTACATGCCACAAGGCCGTGCACACCAAAATGTACACTTGATAATGTAACAGGGACAGGTGAGCACAGGTCAAACCCAAAAGAAAGGCCGGGTTCAACTCAAGTGCAACACAAATAGAGTCACAACACGTGCACAAGGTCAAACCAGAGCATTTAAGCTGGATTCAACACAGGTGCAATATCAAAAGACCACATGGTCAGTGCACAACAAGACAAACACATGAGCTATTTACATGCACAAGAACCAGACCAGTTCAGACTCAGTTCAGATAGTAGCAACAAAACAGACTCAAAGTCAGATCAGAGCATTGTACCAGTTCAATGGGGAATGCAACCAGAGATATGCTACAACTCCAATACTCAAGTGGAAATACCAACTACTAAATGCAACAACTCAAATATGAAAGATGCAGACCACAAAAGCAAACCAACAACCTTCAAAATAATGAAAACACAAATGCAATGCTCAAAGACACTGTACACAAGTACAACTCAAATGGAAGCTGCCAAATTCCAAGAAAAGGAACTACAACATCAAGTTTACATGGAGCAATGTTCAAAACAGACTCGAATGCTTCACAGTGCAACATGCCACAAAAGACTAGTTCAGGAAGTGCAATAGTGAAGTACACAGTGGCTAGAAGACATGAATAAGGGTACAACTCAAGTCTGGTAACAACAACCAAAGTCAAGGCAACATGAAGTCTGCAACTTAACTACAACAAACTACAGGGATGATATGCAACAAAAGTCAGAGAATGCAGATATGATTCAAATGAAACAGATCAAGTGACATGATGAAGCAATGCATAACCCAAATGTACAGATTCATATGAAACTGGACTTCAACAAGACCACATGCAACCCTACGATTTCAAGCATGAAAAATACAGGAAAAACAAAGTAATGCAAAATAGTTCACCAAGCTACAACATGAACACAATGCAACAGTAAATGGTTCAGCAACTAAAACATGAAGTGTGGATACCAGAAAACAAAAGGTCTGGACAACATGGTCGGTGCAAACTAGCTCAAAGCATCAATATCAGAAATAATGCAACAGTGTGCAGAGAAGTGCTACAAAGACCATGTCAATCACAGTGCACAAGACAAGTACACAAAGACTCGAATGAACAAGGTCTGGACACACATGAATACAAGCCAAATGCAAATGCAGACTCGAGTATACAATAAATGACTACAGAACATCAATATAAACCAGACTACATGAAACAAATGGAGGCAGTGCCCAAACAACCACAAGTAACTCAACAATTCACAATGCAAGCTAGTAATTCATCATAATTCAAACTGCAATTTCAAACCAGCCATGACCAAAGAAGAACCAAACCACAGTGAAATGCTCAAGGCAAAAGCAAGTATCAAACAATGCAGAAACTACTTCAGACGAAGAGGTACAAGATGATAGCATATATATATACATACATAAATTCATATATACATGCAGAAAATCAAGTACAGCAGCCTCGAGAAGGAACAATTATAATCAAGTCAAACCCGAAGTCAAGTCTCAAAGCAAATGCAAGATTAAAGTCAGAAACCATCTCGAGCATCAAAACAAATCAGAAGATTTGGTCAAGAAATTAAATATGGCAAACAAATCCTGGCAAATATACGGAAGAGATTTTATTTCCATATTTAAGTAAAGAATTCGAATACATATATGGACAGAAATAATTCGAATATGGACCAAGGAAAAATCGAACGCTACAAAATCAACACCGTGATTATCAAGCAACGAAATTATATGAATTGAAAAAGTCAGATAAATCACCATCGTTCAAAAATAATCAAATGGGCCGAAGACAAATTCAAACAAATATGAACGAACGAAAATCAGGGGGATCGAACCCTATATAAGCCAACAATCATCATCGGCAAAATGTATCGAATTCAAGGAATGAATCCAGAGAACAAAAGGCAAAAAATTACATACCGAAGTTAAGAGTCGAATTCGATCAACAATCAAGGAGTAGCCGAAGCCAAGCTACGAAGAGACGTCGATCGACAAAGCAAGGGATGAAATCATCATTCGATCGAACTATTGAAAGAGGCAATTTCAACCTCCACGACAAAGCCCTAATTTCTCACAGAGGAACGAGATCGAGCAGAGCCACCATTATCACAAGCAAAGAAACGGGCTAAAGAAAAAAAAAGGGGGCCGGCCTTAATAATTTAATCAGGGCTTTAGTTTTACTTTAGTTTTATTTTTGGGCCTGGTTTATTTGTTTAATTAATTATATAAGGCTCTATTTTAAATTAGGGGTTTCGAGTTATTCTTGTTTTTATTTTCTGTACTTTTCAAATCAAATCTGGGTAAATCACCACTTAGGGTTTAGGTTGTGTCAGATTGTCTAGTTAGGATTAATTCAGTGAGCAGGGATTGCGAGTTTGCAAAACTCTATAGGCGGTAGCAGGGTTTGCGAGTCTGTTAGAGTGTTTGTAAGTGGGAGACTGTTTAATTCTAATAGAAATCAGGGAATGCAACAGTAGGCAGAGGTTGCCGAAGCTGGGTAAATTTTGTGTGTGATTTACTTTCAGCATATTTATTTCTTTGCAGTTTGTTTTTGTGTTTAATTCAAGAAAATTTGCTATAACCCTTTTCACCCCCCCTCTAGGGTTAATCTAGATCCTACAGAGATACCTTTATGTTTTCAAACATCGTATTTTGAGTTCTCACACCAGTCCCATTACTGACCCGGTGTTTATTTTGTTTTCCCTTTAAATTATAGGTGCCCTATTTTTTCGAGCAGCCAAGTAGTCAGGATCCCATTTGCAGTATTTTGGGGAAAGTATGCTTGAAGAGATTTTTGGAGCATGGAGCATGGAGCTAGAGCATTTGATATCTATCATTTTATTTTTATTTTTCCGCTGTGTCTAAGTTAGTTAATACTAGTAAGTGTGGGAGTGGGTAGTTATAGCTGTTCTTGGCCGGGTTAGTTCATACCAAAACTTTGATGTACCCTAGTGAGAGAGATTGTACGTACTATCTATCTATTTTAACATAATGTGAGAATTTGTATTTCTATCTTTTACCTTTACTTTACTTTACCCTTGAAAATTTGCCTCCCTGGCACCTGATCTACGGCACGTGAATACCGAGGATGTATTAGTGTCGATTTTCGGGAGTCGAGGAGACGGGTCTTCACATTTGGTATTAGAGCTTAAGGTTAAGCGAGAACCTTGGCTTTGGTGGGGTATAACTCACTAGAGATAGGGTTAGTAATACCCTAGAATGAGTTTAATCTTTGAGAGTGCGAATTTAGAATCCTTATCTGAATAAACTCAAGTTGTGCTATGCTTTATACCCATTCTCCAAGATAATTTTGTCTTTGTATTCTAAAGTTATCTTACTAAATTTAGGTAGTAAGACATGAGTACTCGTAGAGGACAAAGACACAGAAATAGCAGCACCACAACAACCAACGGTCGAGATCCAACCGCTGCTTTAGAAGAAATAGCTCCCATACAACCCTAGGTTAATTTTGCCACCCTGTGCAAAAAAATTACCCGCTCAGATGGAAAACCATTCAAAGGCATAGAAGCTATCATCGAAGTATAGGCTTGGATTAAATCATGCGAAAGAATCTTTAAGGCGTTGAACATCAGTGATGGGAAAAAGAGGTTTTTGGCCTTATGGTAACTACAAGAAGGGGCTCCGGCTTGGTGGGAGTCCATTACCCTAAGTGAATTAGAGGACAATTTCTCTTGGGAAAGGTTTAAGGAGGTCTTGGAGAAGCAGTATAGGCCAACGTCCGGGAAGTCTCATCTCTACAGAAGCTTTATGGACCTGAAGCAGGACGAAATGACTATTAAGGAGTATGCAAATAAGTTCAATGAATTATCTTGTTTTGGGCCAGGTCTAATTGACATGCCTTTAAAGAAAAACAAGAAGTTTATTTCTAGGATGAATGAGAAGTACCAAAGCAGGATGACTGCCTATGTTAAAGGATCATTTATAGACTGGCTGGATATGGGATTCCGTTATGAAACATTGGACAAAAAGAATCCGGTGGTAGCTAAGACCAACAACAACAATACCAATAATTGGAAGAAGAGAAAGTTTAATCAAAATGGGAAAAAGTCATGTCAATGCAAATCTGAAGGAGAATCCCAACGTAACTATTTGAAGGATGCTACATGTTATAATTGCTAACAAAAGGGCCACCTAGCAACTAATTGCAAGAACCCCAAGGTTCATAGGCCACTACCAAACTATTATAATTGTCATCAATGGGACACCTGATAAAGAATTGTCCAATTATGAGGAGGGGAGAGCAAACCAGAGTCTACGCAATAAAGGATGAACCTTCAACCTCTCAGGATGTAAAAAACAAGGAAGTTTTGGAAGGTAATATTTTTATTGAAGATATTTTAGTTAGAGTATTGTTTGATACATGAGCTTCTCATCATTTTGTTGCTAAAAAAACCGTAGAAGAATTAAAACTTGACCCTAAGTTAGTTGATACCCCTATTTGTGTAACGAATCCTATAGGTGGTACCACTAACCTTTGTACGAATTGTGAAAAAGTCCAAATTTCCCTCTCTTTCCATAAATTTCCTTTTGACCTATTTGTCTTAGATTTTATTGGATTGGAAATTTTTCTTAGTATGGATTGGTTGACTATGTATAAAGCTATTCTCGATTGCGATAGTAGAACGATAACCTTACGGACCAGTTTCGGGAAGTTTATAGAAATATTTTGTGAAGATCCCAGTCCAAGGATGGGAAGTTTCCTATATGCATTAGACTCATCCTAGGAAGGATTGGAAACAATACATGTTGTTAAAGAATTCTCAAACGTTTTTGAAGAAGTAAAATGTTTACCCCCACATTGGGAAATCAAATTTCGTATTGACTTAATTTCCAGTGCAAGGCCAATTAAACAACATGATCGAAGGATGGCTCCAAAAGAGAGGGAGGAGTTAAGTAACCAAGTCGAGGAGCTATTAAATAAAAGGTTGGTAAGACCGAGTTGTTCAAGTTGGGGATCGATAGTAGTTTTTGTTGCCAAGTCGGATGGATCTCTAAGGTTGTGCATAGATTACCGAGATTTGGATAAATAAAAAACTAAGAACAAGTATCCTCTACCTTGAAAAGATGACTTGTTTGATTAGTTACATGATGCTCAGGTATTCTCGAAAATGGGTCTAGCTACAGGATACCATCAACTGAGAATCGTAGAAGAATGCATCAATCTAACATCATTTAAAGGTCCAAACACTTTCTTCGAGTGGCTGGTTATGCCTTTTGGGCTAACCAATGTGCCTGCTTATTTTGTAGATCTTATGAATAGAGTATTTAGAGAAGTACTAAATAAATTCGTGTTAGTCTTTATTGATGATATCCTTATCTATTCTAAGACAGAAGAAGAACAAGAAAGGCATCTAGAAATTGTGTTGAAGATATTGACAAATAATGTGCTTAAAGCCAAGTTCTCAAAATGCCATTTCTAGGAAAAGGAGGTAAGATTCTTTGGACATATAGTGTCAAGGAACGGGATTTCAGTAGATCCTATAAAGGTTGCAGCTATTTTAAATTGGAAGCAACTACAAACTCCTAAAGAAATTCGTAGCTTCTTAGGTCTGGCAGGGTATTACAGAAGATTCATTCAAGACTTCTCAAAGATTGCCTACCACCTAACGAAGTTGACCATGAAGGATGATAAATTTATCTGGACTCCTAAATGTGTAGCAGCATTCCAAGAACTCAAAAAGAGGTTAACAACTGCTCCCGTTCTAGCAATTATAAATGGAAATAGTGGATTAACCATTTATACAGATGCTTGTGGAGAAGGAGTTGGCGCATCTCTAATGCAAGAAGGGAAGGTGATTGCTTATGCAAGTAGACAACTAAAGACTCATGAGAAGAATTATGCAATACATGACTTAGAATTATTAGCCGTGGTGTTCGCATTAAAAATATGGAGGCACTATTTGCTGGGTAAGAAGTTTTCATAGTTTTTTTCAGTTAAAACTTTGAATTAACCTTAGTAAATAAAATTCCCTCTTTTAATTAGGTGAAAAGTTTGAGCTCTTTACGGATCATAAATCTTTAAAGTATCTTTTCACTCAGAAAGATTTAAACATGAGGTAGCAAACGTTGGTTGGGGTTTCTCGCATCTTATGATCTAGATATTTTATACACACCTGGGAAAGCCAACATAGTAGCGGATGCGTTGAGTAGGAAGTATGCTGTTCTTTCTTGTTTGGTAGTAACTCCAACTCTTTTGGAAAGAATAGCCAGTAAACAGAGAGAAGATAAACAGTGTAAAGTTCATTAAGGCAGCTGAAGAAGAAAGGAATTCAAGCTTTGAGGTAGATAAAAGTGGAGTATTACCGTTGAATAGGCGAATTTGTGTTCCAGATGTGGAAAATCTTAGGCAGGAGGTGTTAGCTGAATGTCACAAATCCAAACTCAACGTTCATCTGGGAGTTAACAAAATGTATAGAGATATGAAGCGCACACTTTGGTGGAGAAGTATGAAAAGGGACATATCCATTTATGTTAGCCGGTGCATAAATTGTCAACAAGTCAAAAGCGAACGATAGAAAATTGTAGGGTTACTTCAACCACTGGAGATTCCAGTTTGGAAGAGGGATCAAATATCAATGAATTTCATTGATTACTTACCTCGAATGAGGAAAGGAGACGAAGGCATTTGGGTTATCGTAGACCAATTAACTAAAAACGCACACTTCATTCCAATAAAGCCAACAAGGACCACTGCAAGCCTTTTAGATATATATATATATATATATATATATATATGAAAGAGATTGTACGATTGCATGGAGTTCCAAGCAGTATAGTAAGCAATCGGGATCCAATCTTTACTAGTCAGTTTTGGGAAGCATTATAGATAACTCTGGGAACAAGGCTGAATATAAGCACTGCCTATCGCCTCCAAACTGATGGACAGACAGAAAGAGTCAGCCATGTTTTGGAGGATCTTCTCAGGGCATGTATTCTGGACTTTGGAGGCTTTTGGGAAAATCATTTGCATTTAGTAGAGTTTTCCTATAACAACAGTTATTAAGGTAGTATTGGCATGGCACCGAATGAAGTTCTATATGGTCGCCATCATGTTGGATCAAAATCGCAGATCGGTTAATATTTGGTCCTGATATGATACAAGAAGCTTCAGAGAAGGTCGATATGATTAGAAAGAATCTAAAGGAAGCCCATAGTAGACATAAAAGTTATGCAGACCAAAGACGTAGAAATATGGAATTCTCAGTTGGAGATTCAGTCTTTTTGAAAGTCTCTCCGATGAGAGGAGTGGTGAGATTTGGAAGAGCTGGTAAGTTAGCACCTCGATATATTGGACCATTTCCCATTTTTGAACGAATCGGCCCACTAGCTTATCGAGTGCAAATACCAGAAAGGTTGGCAGGAGTGCATAATGTCTTTCATGTATCTCATTTGAGGAAACATGTGCATGACCTAGAACAAATCATAAAAACAGCTGGTCAGGAAGACTTAGAGGTAGAATGGAATTTGGCAATTATTAGATGGCTTGTTCGAATCGTTGATCATGATGAGAAACGATTAAGGAGGAAGGTAGTAAGGTTAGTCAAAATTCAATGGAGTGGAGATGCTAAGGATTACACTTGGAAAACGAAGGATAGAATGGAAAAGGCATATCCCGAGTTTAGAATTGAAGAATAAACTGCATATATCATATCGTTATAGTGTACTCACCGCCTGTGGTTTAGTCACTTATCCATACTTTGGTATATATCCCATCATATCGAATATATTTCCTTTTAAGCTATTTTCTTCTTATCTTAATTTTGAGGACGAATTCTTTTAAGGAGGGGAGTCTTTAACGAACCGTAAATATATCACTTTAAATAAATGTCTGTTTCGCTTTATCGATATAACAACAATTTTGTAAATAATTATTAATATTAATTTATATGGTTTTATAAATAAAATATGATCATTTTAATTATTTAAGAATGATAAGAAAATTTATTTTCAAAATTTGTTTACAAATATATGCATATTAACTAAAAAGAGAAAAGATGACCGAAAATCGAAATAGGGATTTGTAACGATACAACGTATGGAAGTTGTGTAACGTTGTAGAGATATATAACATACACATACACATGTACATGTGCATACATGAGAACATGCACAAAAACATACATATACAAATATAATTAAGTATAAAAATATAATATAAAATATATTAGATATTTTAAGCTTCCTTACTTCTTAAGCATACAAAAGTCAACATATATCTACACTAAAGTGATGGAAGTTATGGGCAAATGGGTGATGGGGCTTTTTCCGTGCCTAGGGGGGGTGTGATGATGAAGGTGATGCAAAAGATGATGTATGTGTATATATTTCTTACACTCTTCTTTGCCTATAAATACCCTACACCCTTATCTTCATTTTCATTCATCTCCTTCTTCATATTTCTAAGCTTTTTCCTCCTCTTTAATGGCTTCTACACTAAGAGAAATTATGGACAAATTTATTTCAAAAAGAATGTAAATTTATAATACATAGTTATATATACTTAAACACCTCAAAACAATCCCGAAACTCCACTTTTCTCTTGTTCTTCACGGCCTCCACCCCATTCCATTGTCGAGCCACTCCCTTGTGCCACCCTAGGTTGTGAGCTCCATAAGCCACTCCAAGCTTTGGTCAAGGCACCTAGGAGCTTAAGTTCAAAGAACCGTGAGCTTTGGAAACCAAATAGCGGAGCTATAGCAAATTTTTAGTTAATCATTTTATACTCAAGGTGAGAACTCCTAAAACTATAGTATTATATGCTATTGGACGTTACATATGTTTGATTATGATTGTTGATGAAAATTGTTAAATATGAATGTCGAATATATATGCAAGTGAAGGAAATACACGGCGATAAGCACAAAGGAAACCACTTTCCTATATTAAATGAATTGGTGTATATGGAATATTAAACCTCTTTAAAAAGGGTTTAAATGAGTTTGAAATGTTTTCTAAACATTTAGAAGTGTTTTAGTGAAGTTTGAATGAGAATTGAAATTTTAGTCGAAAATAGGCGTGTCGCGTAATGGCAGTTCACGATTTCGCGCTATAAAAGTCCAACAAGTTTATAGAATGGAATATAGCATGAAATTCTTCGAGATAAGAATTTTTCAATCTATTATATCCATAGTCTTCCAATGCAAAAAGATAACCGAGATTTCGATAATTATATTTTGAAATATGAGTAAAACAAGTTTCTGGAAAAATCACGGTTTTACAGTTCGGAATCCATAACAGGATTTCTTCGAAAATGATGTTTTAAAATTGTTTAAAAATATGGAATAAATCTTATAAATATTTTAAAATGTTTTAAAAGTGATTTGAGTTATAAAAATTAATTTCCAAATAATTAAAAGTCGTTTTGATCAATACAGCTTAAAAAGCACTTTCCGCAGCATTTTTCCACAGCACTTTTCTATAACTTTTGAAATATAATTTTAAACTTAACGATTTTTTTTCAAATCTTTTATAAATGTTTTAAATGATTAATAAAGTGTTTTAAAGATGATGTGAAGGATTTATGGAATGGTTAAAGATTTAAAGTCGATCAAATAACTTGATCGCCTTTTGGGTGTCAGAGAGATAATATATAGGCTTGGGTTTGGAAAACCAGTTTCCTGCTCTCCCTGGCTATCCAAACTGGACCGACAGAGGGGATAGTGAATTTGGTTTACTCGGATCAATTTTTTCCTAAGTGAATTTATTCCTAGTTTAGAAAGTGTTTAAAAGTGAGGTTTAATAATTCCGTATATACTGGAAAGGAGTGTTTTAAAAGTTATGTATCTCTAAAAGATATTTTTGATAAAAGAAATGAATTAATCAAATATTATTCAACTATTCACTTGACCTCTTTTATCAATGATTGGCTCGGTGGAACGTGGGCCGGATTTGGATGATTCCTATCCGAAGACCACTTCGAACCAATTTACGTATTCGAAGTGAAGACATGAAGATAATTGTGGAAGATGGAATGTGGAGCTACTTGTCACTTGTTTCCTGGGGATTTGACCAGGCAACTAGTACTCGGCAATAAGTGCTCGGCATCAGAGAGTGTCCGGCATCTAGGAGTGTTCGGCGAAGCACTTGCCATCCAGGAGTGTTCGGCGAAGCAACTGTCATCCATGAGTACTCGGCGTAGTACTCGGCATCCATAGTGTCCGGCGTCCAAGAGTGTTCGGCGTAGTACTCAGCTGTGTTCGGCGTCAACTGGCACTCAACGTCCACCAACGCTCGGCATCAAGATTGCTCGGCATCAAGATTGCTCGGCATCAAGATTGCTCGGCACCAAGACTGCTCGGCATACGAGACTGCTCGGCATACGAGACTGCTCGGCATACGAGAGCACTCGACATCAAGAGCACTCGGCATCGAGACTACTCGGCGTAGTACTCGGCAACAAGGGTACTCGGCGTCAAGTAGTGTTCGGCATCCCATGGTACTCGGCATCCGGAGTACTCGGCATCCAGAGGCACTCGGCGTCAGTAGTACTCGGCATCCAGAAGCACTCGGTGTCAGTAGAACTCGGCGATAGGATAACTCGGCAACGAGAGCGTTCGGCATTCAGAAGGCATTCAGTATGCACAACTACGCAAGGTAACGATATCATTCGACCTACATACATTTATCGGTCAAGAGCTTCGAACAGAGATACGCTCGGCTTCACTGCAACCATCCTACACTTCCCATACATCAGAAGCACCGTTCGGCATGGGAAGGACCGTTCGGCATGGAAGCGTTCGGCGTACCTGGTTCGGCATGTAGCGCCTGGGCTAGAGCGTTCGGCTGTCAAGCCCACTTGGGTAGTCCAGCCCACTTTTGCCTATAAATAGAGGGGTAGGGTCACAGTGAAATGGATCCTTTTTTGGGAGAGAAAACACCGGGGAGACTCTGCCATTTTCAAGACTCATCTTCTCTACTTAACAACTTCATTCAAGCATTTGATTCACGAATTGTATTTGTAATCAACTATAAAGAAGATCAATAAAGTTTAACCTCAAAGTGGACGTAGGCAATTACGCTGAACCACTATAAATTTGGTGTTCTTACTTTCTGTATTTAGATTAGCACTGTCTTCTCTGTTTAATTTGATTTCATCACTTATATCTCTTCACAATCTTCTTCTACGAGGTTAGTGACCAATTTTGGTGCTAACACTTTGGTGCTTTCACTGAGAATCGAATTCTCAGACCTCAAAGATCTGCTTTGAAGCTACTGGATTGAACAAATCCCCCAAAGAAGATCCGACTCACTGATAGGACATCCGCTGATTCTACTCAGAGTTCATACCAATAACTCTACAATGGCAAGACCACGTACCAGGTCAGCTTCTCATAATGCGGATGCCCGTGAGACTGCTAGCGTGCAACAAGCAGGACCTAGCAATCAACCAGGGATCCCGAGTGCAGGGATTGCCGCTGAAGAACAGACTCCAGTTGTCACCAGAGTAGAGTTCAATGACTTGATGAGAGAACTTAGGGAAAGCAGGAGACAACTAGGAGAACAGATGCAAGCTAATGCCAACCTGATGGCACAACTTACTCAACAACAGCAACAGGATGCTGGGGGCAATCCAGCTGCTTATTCCTCATCTGACAGCTCTACTTCTTCTGATGAACCACCCAGGCGTAGACGCCGTAAGACTGAAGCTGCAAGGGCGGATGCTGCTGTTCAAACAGCTGGAGACCGCGACCAAGCCAGAACTGGAAGCTTCAGAACCGGAGTACAGATGGAGGATGGAGCTCCAGGTCATCAAAATGCTAACAATGTTGAACCTCAAGACGCACGATTGGTAGATCGCCAGGAAAGGAGGCATCAACATGGACAGGCGCGTAGAATTGACTCCAACCTCCCAGCTTCCATACAGACACCCGATCTGACAGCCATGATCAGGCAACTGATGAAAGAAAATCAGGGCTTGTCAAATGACGACTGGGGAGTGTCAAGAAGTCATACTCCGTTCACGGATGTTGTGCTGCAAGCGGCGTACCCCAAGAAGTTTAGCATGCCAACCATTCCTGCATACGAAGGAAAGACTGACCCCAGACAACATGTAATGAGGGATGAATGGATGATGGATTCAGCCAGAGCAAATGATGCCACCAAGTGTAGGTGCTTTCCGATTACTCTATCTGGGATCGCTACTATGTGGCTCACCCGACTTCCTCCGCGATCCGTATCAAATTTCGAGGAGTTGGCAAAGAAGTTTATTGAGCAGTTCAGGATACACACTACACGCCCGAAGGACGTGATGTCTCTGTCAAGTGTAATCCAAAATCCCGGAGAGTCGCTGAAGGAGTACTTACAAAGATTCCACGTTGCGGCAACTGAAGTCAGTAATCCCAATAACCATGCAATTCTAATGGCTGTAATGAGAGGTGTAGATCCGGATTCTGAGTTTGGAGACTGGCTGGCAGGAAAACCTCCAGCTACGCTAGAGCGTTTCTACTCCAAGGCACACCAGTTCATAAGAAGAGAGGAAGCTAGGTGGGTACGACGAGATAAGGCACCGGGACCTGCCCAAGAGTCAATCAAGAGCAACATTGCTGTGAAGCAATCTGGAGACAATTCGGGAAAGGTCCAAGTCAATGTCCAGAGTAAGCCTGTGCAGCCCAAAGAGTCCGGAGGAAGAAGTCAAGGAAAGAGGAAAGAAGCGGGAAAGTGGAAGTCGAGAATTCCCAACTACAGCGAGTACACTCCGCTAAACGCCCCACTTGAGAACATCTACCTATCCACCTGCAATACTTTTCAATACCGAAAGCCGCGCCCGAAAGAATCAACCGAGGAACAGAAGCGGACTGGGAAATATTGCCGCTTCCATGAAACTTATGGACACAACACGGAAGAGTGCAGACACCTGCATGATGCTATCGAGAAATTGATCAGACAAAAGAAGTTGCAAGAATTTGTAAAGGATCCACAGGAAGGAGGACAGGGGATGTCCGACCCAGGTCGTGCACCAGCTCCACGTCATCCTGAGGAGCCTGCCCGGACTGTTGGAAGACTGGTCATAAATACAATTATCGGCGGACCTCATCCCGCAGATAAGAACTAGCAAGAGATGGAACGATATGCAAGCTCCTTGAAGCATGCAGACTTTGAGTGCTGTTCGAACGTAGAGGACGGGGCTCCTGCTAAGCAACAGCGCGTGATGACAGACGATATTGTGTTCAGGAACAGAGACGCTAATCAGGTAGAGGCTCCGACCATCGATCCCATGGTCATATCTGCAACGATCGGACCAGCATATGTAAAAAGAATTTTGATTGATTGTGGAAGTTCAGTCAACATCATCTTCAAGAAGGCATACGATCAGATGAAGCTAGAGTCAAAAGACTTGAAACCATCCAAAGCTCGTATCTACGGCTTTAACGGCGCTGCGACTGATGCAGTAGGATATGTCAAGTTACCAGTTGAACTGGGACAAGGGGAGCGTCGGAGGGTACGAATTCTACCCTTTGTAGTTTTGGATGTGGACTCTCCGTATAATGTTTTCTTGGGTCGGCCGGCCCTGGCTGAATTTAGGGCGGCATTAGCCCCGTGGTGCTTGACTTTGAAGTTTCCGACTGACAAAGGAGTAGGCATTGTTCACGGTGACCAAGCAGCTGGTCGTTCCTGTTATGTGGCCGAGCTCTGAGAGGCCCACCGGAGGGAGAAGGGAAAGGTTGCGGACAACCCCGTCCGCATCCTCAATGCGGATAATTGACAAGTAGTGCCTGAGCCCTGGCTCGGGCATAGTTCTCGGATCTACGGAGATATAGATCCGAGAGACGACGATGAGAAACCCAGGGAAGAGAAGGCGGCACCGGCTGAATTAACAATTGACATTTCAGTTAGCCGTGACGCCCCTCGCGAATACTGAAGATCGGATCACAGCTTGGCCCCGCAATGACTGAAGACCTTAGCGACTTCCTCCGGGCGAATCTTGATGTTTTCGCCTGGACGCATTATGATATGTGTGGGATTTCTCCCGCCATCACGAGTCATATGTTGAACATAGACCCGAAATACGTCCCAGTCAAGCAAAAAAGGAGAGGAATGGATCCGGAGAGATCCGCTGCTCTTGGAGAGGAGGTGGACAAACTCAAGGCGAATGGGTTCGTCCGCGATGCCCTCTACCTTGAATGGGTATCCAACCCCGTACTGGTAAAGAAGGCGAATGGCAAATGGAGGACTTGCGTAGATTATTCCGACTTGAACAAAGCATGCCCAAAGGACAGTTTCCCGTTGCCTAGGATCGATCAGTTGGTCGACTCCACCGCAGGACACGAGCTGTTGTCATTCATGGACGCGTACTCAGGATACAACCAAATCCCAATGCATATTCCGGATCAAGAACACACCAGCTTCGTTACAAATGTCGGACTGTATTGCTATGTAGTGATGCCCTTTGGATTGAAGAATGCTGGAGCGACTTATCAACGTTTGGTGAATCGAATGTTCAAGGACCAGCTGGGTAAAACCATGGAAGTCTATGTGGACGACATGCTCGTGAAGTCACGACGGTCAAACGACCACATTCAAGACTTAGCTGAAATGTTTAACATACTCAGGTTTTATGGAATGAAGATCAACCCGTTGAAGTGTTCTTTTGGCGTTGCATCAGGGAAGTTTTTGGGATTCATCGTCAACGCTAGGGGAATCGAAGCCAACCCAGAAAAGATCCAAGCTATTCGAGATGTACAAGCGCCCAGGACTATAAAGCAGGTACAGAGCTTGAACGGAAAAGTAGCTGCGCTGAGTCGATTTATATCCAAGGCAACTGACAAGTGCATCCCGTTCTTTGACATAATAAAGAAAGGAAAAAGAAATTTTGAATGGACGTCTAGCTGTGAGGAAGCGTTCCAGAATCTGGTAAGGCATCTGGAAAGCCCACCAATGCTATCAAAACCAGTTGACCATGAGATGTTGTACGTTTACTTGGCTATATCCCCTCATGCGATAAGCGCAGCTTTGGTTCGTGAGGAGGATCGAGTCCAGAAGCCGGTGTATTATGTTAGCAAGCGTTTAACGGGGGCAGAGAAGAATTACCCTAAAATCGAGAAATTGGCTTACTGCTTGGTGATTGCATCACGCAAGCTGCGCCCATACTTTCAAGCGCATTCAATCGGTGTTTATACCGATCAACCCCTGAGGCAGGTACTCCAACGACCGGAAACTTCTGGAAGATTGCTAAAATGGAACATCGAGTTGAGCCAGTTCGATATCGCATACTTACCACGGAGAGCCATCCGAGGGCAAGCGTTAGCAGACTTCATCGCTGAATTTACCATACCCATCAAACCGGACGATCACGACATCATTCCCCCCGTTCGATGGAAATTATACACTGACGGTGCATCAAACGACCGTTGTTCCGGCGCAGGCGTGGTTCTTATAACTCCGGAAAACCGATCAATCTGTTATGCCCTGAAGCTCGATTTCCCGGCTACGAACAAGGAAGCTGAATATGAAGCACTGATCGCTGGCTTGAAGCTCATCAAAGAACTCGGGATCGAATCAGTCGAAATCTTTTGTGACTCGCAGTTGGTGGTTTACCAAGTACGAGGAGACTACCAAGCAAAGGGACGAAGGCTTGCTCCGTACCTCGTTCAGGTCCAAGAACTACTATCAAATCTTGAGCGTTATGACATTTCACATATCCCGCGAGAACATAACAAAGAAGCCGACTAGTTGGCTAAGTTCGCAAGTACCGACGATGCTCAACAAATGGGATTGTATCCCGTTGAAGTCTTGCATGCCCCGAGCATAGACGAGATGAAAGTCGATCGCGTGTTGGGAACGGAAATCGAGAAGGAGTCATGGATAACCCCATTCAAACTGTACCTGACAACCGGGGCTTTACCAGAAAAAAGAAGCGAAAGACGACAGGTCCTTCGAAAGGCTGCGCGGTACGTAATGCAGGGTGGATCCATGTATCGAAAAGGATTCTCAGTCCCATTATTACGGTGCATCGCTCATGATGAAACAAAGCGAGTCTTGAGGGAAGTTCACGAAGGGGAATGCGGCGACCATACTGGGGGGCAAACGCTAGCAAAGAAGATCCTCCGCTATGGATATTACTGGCCCACCGTAAACCGGGATGCCGCGGACTACGCAAGAAAATGCGACAAATGTCAAAGATATGCAAAAATCCCGAGGGCTCCATCAACGGAACTCACACAAATGATCAGTCCCTGGCCATTTGCGATCTGGGGAATCGACATAATCGGCTCTTTGCCTTTATCCAAAGGTGGTGCGAAATATGCAATAGTTACAGTCGACTATTTCACGAAATGGGCTGAGGCAGAACCTTTGGCCACTATCACCTCTAAGAAGGTCATTAACTTCATTGTACGAAACATTATATGCCGCTTTGGCCTTCCACGCACCATCGTTACGGACAACGGAACGCAATTTGAAAGTAGAGAGTTCAAAGAGTTCTGTTTGAAGTATGGCATCGAGAAAAAGTTCGCCGCCGTTGCGCACCCAAAAGCTAACGGACAAGTCGAGGCCGTTAATAAAATAATCAAGTCCATATTGAAGAAGCGTCTGGAGAAGGTTGGAGGCAAGTGGGTAGATGAGCTCCCGACAGCATTATGGGCGTATAGAACTACCCACAAGTCCACGACCAGCCACACTCCGTTCGCCTTGGCATACGGCTCTGAAGCCGTTATACCCGTGGAGCTTGAAGTTCCATCGCACCGAGTGACATACTATGATCCCAAGACGAACCAAAACCTCTTGCTGGAATCACTGGACTGCATCGACGAAAAGCGGGAAGAAGCTGAATTAAGGGCGACGGCGCACAGACATCGAGTCAAGCGTTACTACGACGATAGAGTCCGCCCAAGAACCTTTGATGTGGGAGATCTCGTTCTGAAACGAGTCTTCCCGGTACCATCACGCATGAATCCCAGCTGGGAAGGTCCATACGCCATTGAACGGAAGCTTGGAGAAGGAACATTCAAGCTAGCGACCGTTGATGGCGCGACACTCCCCAAAGCATGGAACAGTGAACATTTGCGGCACTATTACATTTAGCATGTTTTCCTTTCTTGTTGTAGGCACTGTTGTTTCCTGCTTGTTTCCATTCAATAATGACTTAGTTTCCTTTTAAAGTTGTAATCAAGCAATTTAGTTGATTTTCATTAATAAAGGCTTGAAGCCACATCTTCTATGAAGTTTCTATATCTCTTAATTGGATGATAAATTACATTATCCTGCACGACATACAGACTCATACGAACGATTCCGAATCTCCGAATCCCCAGAGCGCGGATCGGAGTACTCTAAGTCCCCAGAGCGCGGACTAGAGTATAAACGATTCCGAATCTCCGAATCCCCAGAGCGCGGATCGGAGTACTCTAAGTCCCTAGAGCGCGGACTAGAGTATAAACGATTCCAAATCTCCGAATCCCCAGAGCGCGGATCGGAGTACTCTAAGTCCCCAGAGCGTGGACTAGAGTATAAACGATTCCAAATCTCCGAATCCCCAGAGCGCGGATCGGAGTACTCAAAGTCCCCAGAGCGCGGACTAGAGTATAAACGATTCCAAATCTCCGAATCCCCAGAGCGCGGATCGGAGTACTCTAAGTCCCCAGAGCGCGGACTAGAGTATAAACGATTCTAAATCTCCGAATCCCCAGAGTGCGGAGCGGAGTACTCTAAGTCCCCAAAGCGAGGACTAGAGTATAAACGATTTCAAATCTCCGAATCCCCAGAGTGCGGAGCGGAGTACTCTGAGTCCCCAGAGTGCGGGCTAGAGTATAAACGATTTCAAATCTCCGAATCCCCAGAGTGCGGAGCAGAGCACTCTAAGTCCCCAGAGCGTGGACTAGAGTATAATCGATCTCAAATCTCCAAGTTCCCGGAACGCAGAATCGGAGAGAGTCCAAGTACTCAAGAACGGACCGGGAGATAATGCAACTCATGAGAACTTGAGTTATGGCTACAGTTAGTCAACAAACCAAAGAAAGACAAGAGAATCATTCAAGCAATAAAGAAACTAAAATTTTATTCGATAAGTCGAAAACGGGGATACATGATCACTCCTACAAAATTCAGACCTCTCTATACAAACTGCAAGTTGTGAAAGATAAAAGCAACTACAAGACTTAAGCAAAAAACTCGTTGAACGAGTGTATCGATTATTTCTTCGACTTCTTTTTTTTGTCTTCCTTTGATGCTTCCGACGACTCCTCTCCCTCACGTTTTTTCTTGGACTTTTTGCTTGCTAGAGAAACGGAGTCAGGAGTAGGAGACGGAACATCTAGTGGTTTGGACCTGCCCGAGAGAATGATTTTCAAAGGTCTGTTCCGCGGATCAGTGAGTTCCAGTATTTCAGACTCAACTTTGACTTTGACTTTTCTCTTCTCCTCGTCGGCAAGACGGTCCTTCATGCTCATCTCTGAGCTATGCTCAGAGGCGCCAGTGATTTTAATTTCATCGCTTCCTTCGGCAGGAGACGAAGTATCAAGTTTGTCATCATCAAGCGCCCCGATCACTTGAGCGTCTGGACCGGGAGTTACTCCTGCGTGAGCAACGTTGCTTGTTTTCTCTGCATCCTCCTTGGCGTCATCGCTCCTCGGAGTTGGCTCGGCGTCAGAACAACCTGCACGAAAACATAAGGAATGAGCATTAGAATGAATAGCCACTGCTGAAAAATGACGGGAACTCTTCAACTTCTAGAGAAAGAAGAATTTCCTACCAGGGTCCGGTTGGCTATCGGTGGCGCGCGGGGTTTCACCCTCCAGGATAGGTGACAGCACATGAACGCCAAGCCCGGGATCTTCGTGATCATAACTGGCATGCTGCTCGAATGGATTAAGCGTCGACCGACCGGCCGATTGAGCAGCATAAGGAGCGGCGATGTGAGGAGTAGTAGCGTCGGCCTTTGATGGGCCGGCTTCGTCGTTCTTCTCTTTCGAAGGGGAAGAGCCTTTACCATAAAGAGCCAATGCTGCAGATAAATCCGATGGCTCATTCCCCCTCAGGAACTCCTTCACCAATGCATCCTCGTCGACCTCTTCGGAGCCTAACTCGACTTTCCTGATCTTTATCAGAGTTTCCCATGCCTCAGCCAGGGATTCAAAGTAGCCGTCGCCCAAGAATGTTAAGTCACGGTGCATAAGGACGCGGGCTCCGTACTCGGCGATCAACGGGTCAAACATACTTTTGACCTCTTCCCTGCCGGCCTCTGCGGCCGCCTCAAGGCGAGAACCAAGCTCCTCCACAGCCATTCTTTTGCCCTCCTCACGGGCATCATCCTTCATTTTCTCGACCCCGGCAAGTTCATCGTCGAGCTTTGTCTTCAGGAGTCGGGTAGCAACAATCTCATCACAATATCGCTGTGATTCTTCCTGAGCAGCTATTTTGTCTTCTTTCTCCTTGGAGAGTAGTTCTTTCAGCTCTTTGACTTGAGTAGCGAGCGCGTCCCTTTCTTTTTGGACAAAGTCTTTTTCTAGGGCAAGGGCGCCGCTGCGCTGGACTGCTTCGTCAAGCTCCTTTTTGTGAGCCACCTCTAAGCGAGTAACTGCCTCAGCAGTATCTTTTGCGCCTTGTTCAGCGGCTTCTAGCTTTGACTTATAAGAGGCGAGCTCTTCGTCTTGGAGTTTGATGATTTTCTTATCGCTGTCAGCCTCCAGATTCAGACGGTCAATCTTGTGTTGACGCTCGACAGATACTTCCGAGATCTTCTCCACCAAGTGCACGAATGCGTCATGTTGAACATAGACGTCATTGTTGCAGGCAATGGCACTTTTCTTCACGTGCCCAGGAATGTGATGGATGGCTGGGAGGAATTTCAAGCCGTCAAAATAGATTTTCGGAAACTTGGCCTTAAGGTCAACCATCTTTTCCGCAACAGTTGGGTCCACGGCAGGAGTAGGAGGAGGAGGCTTTGAGAATTCCGTTCTTTTACGTTGCTCTCGAACTTGCCTCGTACTCGATGAACTGGAATGTTGTTCTCGAGCAGCATCAGACTGATAACCCTTCTGCAAAGACTTCTCTTTATCCGGCTCAGTTGGATAAGGAAGATCACGGGACTGGGAAGATTGAGAGTGTGCTTTCTTGCAGTGAGACGACTCGCGAGGACGATTGTCCCTATCCTCATAATCACCTCGGTCCCGGCGTCTGCCGGAACCGGAATCCCGTCCGGAGTGATGGAATATAGAAGACCCCTGGAGGCGATCAAGTCCGTGAGAGCGGCCCATATCACCTGCAAAGAATGGAGATAACAACGAGTTAAGGAGAATTCACGAATTAAAAAGACTGGAAGTATATTATGGAATGCGCATGTGCGTGTGTGTCCTAGTGTTCCCCCCGACGGACTCGTTCGTTTATCTTTGCTAATCGGAGTATTGTCTCCTTGAGCCTGGGGTTGAACTCCTGCGTTGCCCCTCGCGGGCGAAGAGAATTTGAGGGCTTCAGGATCATCGAACCCATAATTAAGCAAATCATCGGGAATTGACAGGTTTGACAGACCCTTCAAGGAACTTTCAAGACGCTATGAAGAAGCCTCTTTCTCAGGCGGTATAAGCGTGACTTTTGAAGTACCACCAACTTTCTCCTTCTGAACTTTATACTTTAACTTCTTCTTTCCCTTCGAAGGGGAAGACGACGTCTCGATGTCCTGAACTTCGATTGCCGGATTCCAAGCGAGACCCACATTCTCGCCCTGAGTCTCGGGGGCATCATCCTCTCTACGCTCGCTTTCTCCGTGCGTATCGGGAGCGCGGCGCGCCGACGATCTGGCAAGCTTTTTCCCTTTACCGGACGGAGGTTTGGGGATGGTAACACCTTCTGGAAGGCTGATCCGACGACCAGGGGCTAGCAAGCCAAACCCCGACAGCGATTCATTTGAGATGATAGTCCGGATGTCTCGATCCTCAACAGGAAGAGCTCTAATGGCTTCAACAGCCTCAGAATATCCTCGGCCTTCCGGACGCGGGTTGATACCTGAAAAGATGAAACGAAGAGTTAGGAAAAGCATGACTCCAATTAAATACGAATAGCGATTCAGCAGAGAGACTTACTGCCTTCGACCCATCTCCTAGCGAAACCAGAAGGGCAGCGCACATAGAACCACTCATGTTTGTACAGGGCGAATTTGTTGCAGGCCCCTGTCAAGATCTGGCACTTGTGGTATGGCTCGAGGAACATAAAGGAAGGGCTATCTTTCCGTCTCTTGAACATATAAATGTATCGGATATCACCGGGGGTTGGAGGTCTGGAGAAGACGGCCATGAAAAGTAAGTAAGTCCCATATAGAAACGCATGGCCGTTCGGGTGCAGTTGCGATGGAGCCATGTCTATGTACTGCAGAACGTCCCGGAGAAATAAGTTGAAGGGAGGCACGCTGCCCATCCAACACATGAACTTGTTGCAGGCAGTGTACCCGACTGGGGGCAGATGAGGGCGATCGTGTCTCGAAGGGACTAACACGTCGGCGAAAGGAATCCCGTGAATAGAGCATATCCGCCTCAGAGAAACTTCGTTGATCTTCGAAGCTTGAGAATCGATCGGATTGTCTAGTAAGATGGTTGCCTCCAGAGCGTCAGGCGCCAAGTTATGAGTGGGAGAAGTCGACGGATTAGAAGTATCAGTGGCTCCTTGCCTTGCTGACGGCCCAGGCCTATCAGATATGGTGGCAGAACTAGATTTTCTCGACATCCCGAATAAATAATGAACCTTGCTAAATGCTTGAGAAAGCTATACTTAGAAAACGTTGAACGTTAGAATTAGCAACACGACTTTTTCCCCCCGTGTGGTGTGTGAACTAGTGAAAACAATTGTGTACAAGCAGTAAGATTTTAAAGATATAATGATTAGCTTCGAGTCGTCGCCTTCGAAGACCGTCATCGCTGACCGTCTCAAAAAGCTCGCCTTGAGGTGATTACAGTTCCAAATTCAGAAAACATGTGATTTATGAGGTGTCCGGCTTAAGACTAATTTGACATTTAAATATTGTTCGGCATGTGTCTTGGTTCGGTAGAGTCATTGTCAATTGTTCGGCTAAGGTCCTTGTTCGGCTAGAAAGCCTCGTTCGGTTAGGACATTGTCCAGTTAAAAGTTCTGTTCGGCAATTGTACTGTTCGGCAATTGTATTGTTCGGCTAAAAGACATTGTTCGACCTAAGGAATGTTCGGCAATTGTATTGTTCGGCTAAAAGACATTGTTCGACCTAAGGAATGTTCGGCAATTGTATTGTTCGGCTAAAAGACATTGTTCGACCTAAGGAATGTTCGACAATTGTATTGTTCGGCTAAAAGACATCGTTCGACCTAGGGAATGTTCGGCAATTGTTTTGTCCGGCTAAAGTCACGGTTCGACCTAAGGATTGTTCGGCTGAATTCAACGTTCGGCCTTAAGTCAATGTTCGGCGTGTCAGTCGTTCGGCATTTGGGTTTTGTTCGGCTTTAGTTCGTTCGGCTCAATTATAGTCTGACATGTTAGTGAGCGTTCGGCCTGGGATTGTCCGGCCAAGGTAGTGCTCGGCAACTAACCATTCCACTGTCCGGCACATGACGACATGCGCAGGAGCAGCGAATAGCGCTTTTACCTCCTCCAACACCTTCTTTCTTTTTCTTCCCTTTAACCTCGATTCAACACGAGGAAACTAAGACGATAAGTGGACATACTCCTAATTCCTCCACGCTATGTCGTTCGGCAATGCAGACAAGCTATACAAAAACCTTCTACACGACATCGTTCGAACATCTCATTTGAATATATGAGGAAAAATACCTAAGTTTGCAGGTCAGAGATTGAGATGGTGTAGTTAAGTCTCAAATTCGGACGATTGAACAGAATTGCAAGAAAGGTAGAAATAAAAAGTAAAAGGAGAGAAGAAGAAAAGGACCTAGTTTTATAGAGGGGAATGGTGGAAGTCGAAGGGGCTATACCCGGTAGAACCGGTCAATACCGGAGCGCTCGGCATCGAGGCAGAATAACGTTCGGCATGCTAGGAACGTTCGGCTCTGAACGTATCGTTCGGCATCCCAAACTTGTTCGTCTTGCACCTCCCTTCACTAGCATTCTCGAGAGGGTACCTCCGAGGTAGATTGTACCAGATTCAAAGCGCACCACGTTTGGCCATGAGATACACTTTGGGGGGCAAGTGTTTCCTGGGGATTTGACCAGGCAACTAGTACTCGGCAATAAGTGCTCGGCATCAGAGAGTGTCCGGCATCTAGGTGTTCGGCGAAGCACTTGCCATCCAGGAGTGTTCGGCGAAGCAACTGTCATCCATGAGTACTCGGCGTAGTACTCGGCATCCATAGTGTCCGGCGTCCAGGAGTGTTCGGCGTAGTACTCAGCTGTGTTCGGCGTCAACTGGCACTCAACGTCCACCAACGCTCGGCATCAAGATTGCTCGGCACCAAGACTGCTCGGCATACGAGACTGCTCGGCATACGAGAGCACTCGACATCAAGAGCACTCGGCATCGAGACTACTCGGCGTAGTACTCGGCAACAAGGGTACTCGGCGTCAAGTAGTGTTCGGCATCCCATGGTACTCGGCATCCGGAGTACTCGGCATCCGGAGTACTCGGCATCCAGAGGCACTCGGCGTCAGTAGTACTCGGCATCCAGAAGCACTCGGCGTCAGTAGAACTCGGCGATAGGATAACTCGGCAACGAGAGCGTTCGGCATTCAGAAGGCATTCAGTATGCACAACTACGCAAGGTAACGATATCATTTGACCTACATACATTGATCGGTCAAGAGCTTCGAACAGAGATACGCTCGGCTTCACTGCAACCATCCTACACTTCCCATACATCAGAAGCACCGTTCGGCATGGGAAGGACCGTTCGACATGGAAGCGTTCGGCGTACCTGGTTCTGCATGCAGCGCCTGGGCTAGAGCGTTCGGCTGTCAAGCCCACTTGGGTAGTCCAGCCCACTTTTGCCTATAAATAGAGGGGCAGGGTCACAGTGAAATGGATCCTTTTTTGGGAGAGAAAACACCGGGGAGGCTCTGCCATTTTCAAGACTCATCTTCTCTACTTAACAACTTCATTCAAGCATTTGATTCACGAATTGTATTTGTAATCAACTATAAAGAAGATCAATAAAGTTTAACCTCAAAGTGGACGTAGGCAATTACGCTAAACAACTATAAATTTGGTGTTCTTACTTTCTGTATTTAGATTAGCACTGTCTTCTCTGTTTAATTTGATTTCATCACTTATATCTCTTCACAATCTTCTTCTACGAGGTTAGTGACCAATTTTGGTGCTAACATCACTAACCCTTGGGAGAAATTTCCCATATCATATTATGTGGCAGTAGTTCTTTATTTAAGATCTTCGATGCAAGGACTTCTCGCTACTAATCCAAGGGTTAATGCCTGACAGAATGTGGTAAGAGAGTGCCTTCGGTTTTGTTCAGTCCCAGAACGAACTTGTATGGATGAATGTATGATGTTGCATTTCTAGTAACATAAGTGATCTCTATGAACATATTATCTACTTGGTGGCGGAGAAGGAAACTTCTCTTAGCTTAACACCATTCCTTGAGACGTACGAGCTCAGGAGTTATAAGTTTATAGAAATCAGTTGTGTAACCATGGAATGGCAGTGTGAAAGGCAATCGTTACCTCAAGCCTCACAGCTTGAAATGGCCGAAACATGGTAGATGTGGCAAGGTTATGTGGTTCGCAACCATTAGGGTATGATCATCCCCTTCTAGATATATTTCTACCCGCTATAACATTCGGGTTTAAATTATTATGGTGTATGCTAAGAGACGTCTCAGATAGGTCGGTAACGACTAGGGTGATGAAATATTCGGTACTATCTTAGAAAAAGGTAGGCTAGTGTTGTGTTGGTAGAGGACCATCAGTTGGGCCTCGGTACATTCCTCTAGAGATGTACTGCCAAAAGGTAGTCCCTTCACCTGGTCATTTGTATGAAAATCCATTCTCCAATAAGTGCCTGCTATTTTGTTTATAGAGCCTAGTATGCTGGAATTTAATAATGGTAACAATTTCGGATAAGATTAATAAGTTTACTTGCAAATGTTTTCAAAGAATGTCATTAAAATTAATATCCCTTATTTTTATGTAAAAAATGGTTTTGGTTATCATAAGGTAAAAACCCGTCCATGTTTATGTGCGGTGAGGTCTTATGAGATACCTTTTTGTTTTCAAACATCATATTTTGAGTTCTCACACTAGTCCCATGACTAACCTGGAGTTTATTATGTTTTGCCTTTAAACTCTGGGTGCCCTACTTTTTCTTGCAGCCAAGTAGTCAGGATCCTGTTTGGAGTATTGACTTTCACAAACATACAATCTCTGAGATTGTACATCTCAGAGAAGGATTATAGGCTAAGAGAAGTTGCCTTCTCTGCCACCAAATATATGTACGTTTGTAAAAGTCAACGTTGTAATATCAAAAATGCAATGTCAGACATCAATCCATACAAGTTGCCCAGGAAGGACAACCCGAAGGCACTTCTCCTACCACATCCTATCGGGAATCACCCCTAGGATTAGTAGTGATTAGTCCTTGCATTGGATATTTCATGACGAAGAGACCACTGCTATTATATGTATATTGGGAGTTTATCCCCAAGTGATCAACAAGCAGTCCTTAATTACGAAAATCCCAAATATTAATGTCTTACAACACTTGCACATTCGAGCATATATACGTTGGTTCAAAGTGGTTTTCGGATAAATCCGACCCCGTCTCTTCGGATCAACAATGATAAAGAGGCCAATATTTGATAGTCGGTTATTTAACTATCAAAGAAAGCAAACAATATCTAGCACATAAGTAGTTACTAGGCCCATTTAATAAATCTTTTATTACTTAAATCAATTTCCAAATATTTACTTCGAATTATCTTTGAAAAAGATATATTCTCAAAACCATTTCACATTTGATAATGGAATACATTTCCATATACTTATATTAACAGTATAAGCATATTCACAAATCATTTCAATTTCAACACTTGGAAAAATATTTCCGTATACTTATATTAACGGTTTAAGTATATTTAATAACACTACCATTTGGAGACACACCAAATAGATTTCTATAATCGTACAAGTCCAGAGTTCATACGCCTCTCGACGGGTGTTAAGTATAGGAAGCAATGCTCCTACACCACCAAGCCTTTAGTACGATCATAAGAACCGATTCATGTATTTCACGATGGAAGGTCAAAATACAATTTATTGGGTCAAAACGAATGTTGCGTAAAACATCGTTACGACAACCCAAAAACATTTGTATAGGGATTCGATTAATTAATTATATATATATATATATATATAAATCCCATTACTATATAAAACATTTCCTGCCGCAAATCATTTAATATAATAACAGTGTTATAGACCATGCCTTCCTTACTTCCTCGAAAATGTCTATTACAACAACGAATGTTGAAATCTATGTTTTCGTTACTCATCACATTTTTTTTAAAAACATTTTCAAACTATTAAATTCCATTTGGAATTATTACTTCCAATACCTTTACTTCCAAAGATAAATTACTTTTAAAAACGATTAACTCCATCAAAAACATTACTTCAAAACTTTCCTGTAAATAAAAATCCATATTTAAATCTCAACAAAAGTCATTTCCGTATTTATAAAATACGTTTATAAATCTCCTTTTCGATTTTATAAAACTTATATTTATTAAAATTCTCTTTATTTACCAAATTCTATTTATAAATCCATTCTTTTATAAAACAAATTTTACTATCAAAATCCATTTATAAATCCATTTACTAAACAACTTTAAATCCATTTGCTAGACATTTATAAATTTCGATTGTAAATCTATTTCTTTATTTATACAGTATTACTTCTATAAATCCTATTTATAAACTTATTCAAAAATCTCTATTTAAAAGTATTTCTCAGAACTATACCTTTATAACATCAAAAATTATAACTTTTTATTTCTTCAAAAACAAATCAATTCCTTTTAATAATTTAAAAATCATTAAAACATATATACACATTCAAAATTTCTTTGAAATCCTTTTTACATCAAAATCATCAATTTTAGTATTTCAAAGTACCAAAAATAAAGCCCAGTGCTACTAAAGCACTAAATAAGCAAAAACAATCCATGTCATTAAATATGGCATCTGTTACCCGGCTGCTTGACCCGGCTATAGAACGATAGTTGCAGAAGTTATGGTTAGCATTAAACATGATTCTGGCCAAGAAGAGACTGGAGATATAAGGGTTTGATGCAATCGATATGGTTCGGCATGTATGTGTGGCTCGTTAGGTATGGTTTGGCCTTGTTTCAGCATGTATCATTCGCCCTTGTTTCAGCATGTACGGTTCGGCCTTGATTCAGCATGTACGGTTCGACCTTGATTCAGCATGTACGGTTCGGCCTTGATTCAGCATGTATGGTTCGGCCTCGGTGGTTTGGTTTATCACTCGGTCATGGTGAGAAGGCTAAGGTGGATCAGTCGTACATGGTTCGGCATTTATCGCTCGGTCATGGTGAGAAGGCTAAGGTGGATCGGTCGTACATGGTTCGACATTCGTCGTTCAGCTATGGTGAGAAGGCTAAGATGGGTCGGTCGTAAATGGTTCGGCATTTGTCGCTCAGCACATATGGGTCAGCACCTTGGACCCGGTCTTGGTGGCTCGGCATACTTGGTTCGGCATGCATCAGAGAAGACAACAAGTTACCACAGGGGATACGGTCGACGCTTCTATGCTTCAAGTCACACCGCCACTTGCTTCGAGTCATTTGAGAAGGTGTTTCAAGTCATCCTCAAGGGGCCCATGGTTTGGCTAGAGTGGCTCGGTGTACCTGGGTCGGTCATCCTAGGGCATCGCTTGTGGGCCAAGTTGTCTAGGTCATGGGCTTGCGCACGAGATCTAGCCTGTCTTCGTCTATAAATAGAGGGGCAGGGGTACAGTTGAGGGGGGCTTTCTTCTGAGAACTTCAGGGAAACTCTGCCATTTTTTATACTCTCTTCTTTTCTATTCAAACTTGTATTCAAGTGGTTTGTTTACGGATTGTATATGCATTCAAGTGATTGGAAAAGTAATAAAGATCACATTCAAAGTGGACGTAGGCAATTACGCCGAACCACTATAAATCTGGTGTTCTCGTTTCTATTATTGTTTTAGTATTCGATCGTGTTACTTCTCTGTTTTAATTTACTTTCTTCATCAATCTCTCTACATAATTCTATTCAAGGGTGTTAGTTACCAATTTTGTTGCTAACATTTTGGTGCTTTCACTGAGAAGGTACATTCTCAGGCTGTTAGGATCTACTTTGTCGCTACTGGATTGAGGATATCTCCCGAAGGAGATCCGAGTTCATTCGCAAGAGTTCATAGATTCTACTCAGAGTTCTTACGGATATCTCTAAGATGACAAGACCACATACCAGATCCGCCTCCCACAACGCGGATGCTAATGAGACAGCCAACGTTCAGCAAGTGGGACCTAGCAATCAGCAAGCTAATGTAGGTGTAGAGCCCGCCACCATCCCAAACTAACCAGAAGCTGTCACCTGGGCAGAGTTCAATGAGCTGATGAGGGAGCTCGTGGAAAGTAGGAGACAGCTTAACGAGCAGATTCAAACAAAAGCCAACCTGATGACCCAGATCACTCGGCAGCAGCGTCAGAACGCTGGAGGAAGCCCTGGTTCCTACTCATCATCCGACTGCTCTGCTTCGTTAGATGAACACCCCAGGCGTAGCTGTCGTAGGATCGAAACAGCACAAACTAGTGCAACAGAGCAATTAGTGACGACTCGCCAAGAGCAAACCAACAAAAATGGTCCAAATTCCTTACCTGGAACCATGGCCCATCACCTGCACCTGGGGAGTCGCTCCCAACCTGGAGTGGGAAACTTAAGATCTGGAGCATGCTTGGGAGCAGGTCCACCACCTCGCCAGGGTCACAGTGAAGCGGGTCCTCAGGATGCGCACTTAGGTGATCGCCTACCGAGGAGGCACCAGCCGGAACAATCATGCATGATAGATGCCGACTTGCCACCTCCCATCTAGACTCCGGATTTATCAGCTATGGTCAGGCAACTGATGATGGAGAATCAAGGCTCAACCAACGATGATTGGGGCATATCTAGGAGCCATACTCCATTTACATATACCATCCTACAAGCTAAGTAACCTTGGAAATTCAGCATGCCTACTATTCCAGCTTATGAAGGGAAGACCGATCCCCGACAACACATAATGAGCTACGAGTGGATGATGGACTCGGCTAGGGCAAATGATGCGACCAAATGTAGATGCTTCCTAATAAACCTATCCAAAATTGCTACCATGTGGTTCACCAGACTTCCCCCGCGATCGATCTCCAGGTTTGATGAGTTAGCGGTGAAGTTCGTGAAGCAGTTTAGGATCCATGCCACTTGCCCAGAGGAGTGATGTCATTGTCCAGTGTAATCCAAGCTCCGGGGGAGTCGTTGAAGGATTATTTTCAAAGATTCCACGTTGCTACTACCGAAGTTAGCAATTCGAATGACCATGCTATCCTTATGGCCGTGATGCGAGGAGTAGATCTGGACTCAGAGTTTGGTGATTAGCTGGCAGGAAAACCACCGACTACCCTGGAAAGCTTTTATTCAAAGGCGAACCAATTCATGAGAAGGGAAGAGGCCAGGTAGTCAAGACAAAGCGGTGCGCCAGGGCCCAGCAAGGAAGTAGTGCAAAGCAACATTGCGATAAAGCAATCTGGTGAAAACTCTAGCAAGGTCCAAGTCAATGTTCAAAATAAGCCGGAGTAGTCTAAAGGATCTGAAGGAGGAAATTCTAGACGAAAGAGGGAAGCAAAAAAGTGGAAACCAAGAATCCCAACCTATAGCGAATATAATCCTCTGAATACATCTTTGAAGAATATTTATCTATCAACCCGTAATACATTCCAATACCGAAAGTCGCGCCCAAAGGAATCCACTGAGGAACAAAAGCAGACTGGAAAGTATTGTCGGTTTCATGAGACCTACGGGCACAATACTGAAGAGTGCAGACACCTCCATGATGTTATAGAAAAGCTGATTCGCCAGAAGAAGTTACAGCAATTTGTTAAGAATCCACAGAAAGGTGGACACGGGACATCCGACCCCAATCACGGGCAAGCTTCACATCGACCTGAGCAGCCCGCTTAGATCGAAGGAAGGCTGGTCATAAACACGATAATCGGTGGACCTCATCCGGTAGACAAGAGTTGGCAAGAAATGGAACGCTATGCTAGTTCCTTGAAGCATGCGGGTTTCGAATGCTGCTCGAACACAGAAGACGGGACTCCAGCGAAGCAGTAGCGAATGTTGACTGATGATATAGTATTCAGGAGCAGGGAAGCCGATCAGGTGGAGGCACCTACCATTGACCCTATGGTTATCTCAGCTACGATTTGACCGGCGCCTGTGAGAAGGATACTAATTGATTGTGGGAGTTCTGTTAATATTATCTTTAAAAAGGCATATGACCAAATGAAGACACTATACTAGAAAAGTCTTTTGGTAGTGTTGAAAAAATGCTACCATAACCTGTAGTAGCTTTTTAGAGAACGCTACGATACGACATGCAACTAAAAGTCTAAATTTTTTTGTTGCATTGTAGTAAACGCTACCAAAAATAACCATATCGTTGCGTTTTTGAAATGCAACTAAAGGTTTTTCTGTAGGGTTTACAAAACGCTACCAAAATTAACATTTTTTGATTGCGTTTTTGTTTGTATACTTTTTTTGACCTTTTGTAGCGTTTTTTAAATGCAACTATATAATTTTTATATTAGTTTACATTTGTTTCTGTAGCATTTTTAAAACACTACTAAAAGTTATTGGTTGTTTGGTGGCATATTTTAAATGCTGTTATTTACGGTTAGTGGCTTGTACCATTTCCAGCAACTGCTTATATAATATTCATATTAAAACAAGCGATCAATCACATAATTTTCATATTTAAACGAACAATTAAATCACATAATTGGCATATACAAACAAACAATCAATCAATCATATGATCATCATATTCAAATAAATGAAAAAACACGCTAATCTCATAATTAAATATAATATCCATAATCAATTCGATAGTAGTTTTTCAACAAAATATATCACATACTACAAGCATTCACAAACAAGTTTACACAAATAGTACTAACAAAATGTGACAACATATATAACAATTAAAGTCACGTTCATTGCTTGGTTACCAATAATTCTTTGTTGTCGGCAGTCTTCACTTAAATAGCTAATTACCTGCAAACGAGTTTAACAATCAACAATTAGAATTACAAACCAAAACTGAATGCTAAGTTACTGATTCAAAGACTAAAGCACACTTATCAATCAATGGGTGTTGGAACATAATTTATTTAAACTGTATTTGAGTTCTAGTTTCAAATAATTTCCTTTTATCAGTGTATTTTCCGTTATAGATTTAAGTGGGGACAGAGGTAATGGTCACAAAATGAATTATAGTTTGAGTACATACCATTTGAGCCCAGCATCGTTTATTTACTTCAATTTCATTCTGTTTATAGTCTTTATATCAATTTTTTTAGTTACTGCAATACATATTTTGTCTAAGCTAACATTTGCTGTGGAAGTTTGATATTATCTTATAAGTTTTTAGAACTTAAAGAATGGTTGTCTTATTTAAAAATTCAAGTATTTACTTTGGTTAGCAAATTATTTATTTCAATATTTTTTTATTTGATTATTAAAATTTTCCCATGCTCAATTTTGCAATAAAAATTCTGAAGCTGTTTGTGTACGCTCAACTAGGAAACTACAACACCTACGGCACAACCAAAACTGTCCTGCTAGAATCACACTCCTTCATCCAAAATAGCCTACGCACTGCCTCAACCCCGCCTCAATTTCCTTAGTCATCTACAACTTCAACCACGTCTTCCCGAACACAGTAGCCACACCACAATAAACTACCATACTGCAATCACCCTTTATCTCTTTTGCTTTCATTAATCACCGTATTTCTAATATCCTAATGAGGTTGTACATGCATTATACATTTTTCCATACACAGACTTGTTCACAACAGCAGCACCCTTAATCAAATACCAAGCATATTTACTTGCACAACAAAATTTGAACCCAAGATTAAAGTAGTGCCAGTCAAATTCACCACCATTATATTCCTTTGCAAGTTCATCACTTTAGTCTGATAACCATGCATCTCTAATTCTTCATCTTCATTTATCATGTTATGGGCTATTAAATCTTCTTTAATTGTACCATTTTTATTTACTAGTAACTATTCTTCATCTTATTAACAACAACTTTTTGATTCTTTTCCTTGTGTGCATTAAATTCTGTAGTACCCATGTCATCAACAGGAACATCATCATTATTATCAGAATTTTCATCTTCGACAGCATCATCATCTAAACCCAATATTTCGAATTTATTATTCAACATAATATCTTCATACATTTCTTACTTGTGTCTGGAAACTTTTATAGGAACTTTCATATTCTCATCATCGTTGTTTACTTTCCCACACTCATCAATACTGTTTGATTTATCTCCAAAATGAATCGAAGATTAATCATATAACCCATAATTCAACACCACCGGATCTAAAAGCATTACATCTGATTTATACTTTTTAGAAACGACGTCCCTACATGGCATATGCCATCTCATGTCCTAATTGTTATTATTTATACTGTATATATTCTAAAATTGACGGTATGTGTTGGTTGTACTATGAAGGTTTAACTTTCATTACATACAAAAACAATAGATTTTTAAACTATTCTGGAGGAAATTAATAGATTCGTTCACATCCTTCAAAGCACTTGCTTTATTAGATGTCATGTTAATAAACAATAGAGGGGTTGTGTGTTTTTTAATACAATGTCATCTTAACAGAAAAAATTAAGTGAAACATGATTACTCCGTGTCCTTTTTAAATTTCATAATTAGTCATGCACTTTGTTTTTAACTTAAAAAGTTTATCTACAATAGTGTATATGTATATATGAACATTATGTTGATGTATTCTTTTACCAGTATATATAAATTTTAAATTTTCTTATTGAAAATATGTTCGCAAGCAACTATAGAATAACCATTGCCAATGGATCCATTTTATGGTCATATATATATATATATATATATATTTCTCATCTTCTCGCAACAATAAATCCCTATTTTTAGTCTAAACTATTTTTGGTTAAAAAATTACTAACAAGGCACTGGCATATCTCGGTTAAAATACAACTTGGACCTTCAACTATATATATCGTATCTATTCCCAATGCATGAAACATTATGACCGTTATGTACTCTCAGTTCTATTACATCGTATTCACAATAGACATGAAGCCACACTTCCTAAAATCGGATATAAATCAGTGAGGTGAATTGTAAAATTTAGGGTGGAGCACATCTGAACCATTTTCTAATGTGTTCACTCATACGATTACGTTTCATAAGACTCATAGCTCCTTTAAGATATTAAATAAATATCATAATTAATTAGAAGGTAATAGTATATGTTAACTTACCTAATTTGTCTCCAACATAGAATTGCTGGCTTTGAACCCAAGTAGCATAGTCAACGCCAATTGACCATCCTTTATCATCACCTACAACATGATCCATGCTCATAATTTCTTCATTCAGTGGAAGACCAATTACAATATTAACTATCACCATCATAAGGAAAATAATCACTATGCATTTATATGCCATAGTAGAGGCAATATCACTGTAGAAAATTTAAGAGAAAGAAGAAGGTAAACATAAATTTTAATATCGGAGTTTGTGATATATATTACTGATCTAATACTATCTACAATTGATTAATAGACTGCATCATTAGAACAAAATTTTCAAGTTGAAATGGTCTTGATTATGGCTTAGACTAAGCGTTGAGCCATAAGACAAGATAAAATAAAACAAATGAATTAGTTAGAGTAGGTATAGAAGGATAGTTTCAACTTGGTAAAGAGTAGGTAAAGAAGGATAGTTTCAACTAAGAGCCTAGAGATTTCGTTTATGTACAGTAATATAACTTACTAAAGAATTGATGTTCACTGCATGTGTGCTCCATGAACTGCTTCAGCAATCGCACATCGGTGTTGCCTTTAAGAAAAATGAATAGCTATATTGTATAAGAGAAGAGATGACTCTGTTGGTGATGCAAGCGAATAATCTTTCTGAAGAGTTGTGTTTTTACATTAGGTTCTTGAAGTGCACACTTAAATGATTTTAAAATGTTTTCTATAAAGGACTACTTAGTCTTTTACTTAGTTAGGAGAATGAACGATAGTTGTTTCTCATGAATAGGTAAAGAGTAATATTGAATGCTTATTATTTAGCTTTATGGTTCTAATGTTTATTTATTTATTTTAGCTATCTAATATGTGTTGTACTTTACAATGGTTAATGGCTTTTTACTGATGCAGTAAAAAAACACTTATTTCATAAGTCATGGAAAATTATTTATCGCCATAAATAAATTTGTTAAATGATTTTTTAAATTTGTCAAGGAATGAAATTTGTATTGTTTTTTTATTCTGAACTGGTGAAAATTTTGTTTTTTACCCTCCCTCTTATTAGTAATACTGGTTTCGATATTATTCAAAAGTACGCACATACCAAATTGAATATGGTTTGAAATAAAAATACTTGCATTTATAAACTTTTTTATTTGTTTTAGAAAAAGATTATACTGCTGTTAATATCTCTTCAATTTTAAATTAGGAGTACGGTGTGCAAAAAGAAGATAGGAATTTCTGTATGCAGAAATTAGGAGAATTTAAGCTACCACAACTTTTTAATTGTCCTCCATACTTTACATAAGTTGTTTCTTCTTTGTTTTATATTTACCTGATCTTTTGGTCTTATTAAGAAAATGTGCTATTTAACAATAAAACATAGTATGGCATTCCATATAATTTGCCTTGTATTTTTTCACATAGTTGTTGGTACTCTGATGGGATGAATGAGACTTAATTCATTCCTCCTTAGTTTCTTATGAAAAAGAAAACAACTTTACTTGATAAATTTCTAATAAAAATACAAACATGAATTTGGTAGTGAATTGGATGCATTGGTGATATCATCAGGAAACTAAAATATTATGTTGCATGTATATTATTATTTGGGTTTGTATAAATTTTCTTATCACATAGGTTAGTCTGTTGTATGTGTCATACTGATATTATTCTTTTAGTTTACAGCCAGTAAGAGAAACAAGTGAAAAGCAAGTGCAGTTACGGAAGGACTTGATGCTCGAGTATTGTCCATGGAATACTATTGATCAAGAATATTAGATTTCCAACTGCGAATCAAAACGCTGTCCACATAATACTATCAATTTTTCTGCACAGCAGTATTCTAACATTTTCATGCAGTTATTTACTTTTAAGAGATGAGCCCCATCATTAATAATTTGGTGCTTATTTTCTATGGGTAAATGGATGCTTAACAGAACAAAATGCGTATTGTGTTATTCCAAAAAAATGTAATGAAGCATATATCTCAACAAGAACTTATATAAGAAAACAACTCCAAGAAAGAGGGCTTTTTTTGGGGGGTGGGCCTAATAATTTCAGGAAATAAGTTTTCTTTTTAACTTAATACAAGCTTAGACCTCAGATCTAGAAGCAAATAAGCTTATAAGACCTCTGAATGCACATACAGTGACTCGACATGCTTGTAGTAATTCCCCATCCAAGTTCCACCTGCTATCATCATGATTTGCCTTGAATGTAAACGCTTGTGTCTACATAATATTAAAAATATTAATGACCAAACTCAATCATAAAATAAAGAACAAAAAGGAAAAATTAAAGTACCAAGATGGTTGTGGATATTCGTCTCCTTCTTGGATTCAGATTGAAATATGAAAGATAAGTTACTCCTGCATGGTTTTCATAGTTTACTTAGAGATTGGAGAAAAATGTAACATATCAATCATTTCATTTGATGTTCCAAGAAAATGCAATGTGTTTGCAGTAGCAAAATAAGTTACCATTTCTCCCAAAATGCAAGCCATGCTCGAGCTCCAGTACCGACTTTTTCTACTGTGTCAATCGCCAGAAAGTTATTACTTTGAATTTTGAGTTAAACCTGCCATTGTTAAAATAAAATAAAATAAATGAAAAAAATGAAAAAGGAAAGAAAGAGTGCCCTACCATTCGTTGGTGGAACTACTGCACAAAGATTAGAATAACTGATGACAAGGTTTCAATTATTATCCAAATTCCACATCTGCACATACAGAACCCATATAATGCGCACCAGTTCCTATATTTTATTTACGAGGCAATAAAGATAAACACACAACTACATACTTGGTTAGCACTAAGCTTGTATGTGGACATGGATGTCTTGCTAACTTCTAATGTATTTAGTTTCTTATATGGAGAAGCATCTAAGCATGTATCGACAGTTTCTTTAGGCATCAGATGAAACTTATTGCTGTATCTTCCTTTAAGTCCTTTATCCCCAGCCAGTGTCATGTTAGGCTTACTCATGTGCAGACAATTTGACATATTATCGCTGATTTTCATCTCGTAACTCCAGCATATATTTTCATAGTGGACCCTTCAGAAGTTTTGAACCATCCTTTTGACTTGTTTTCATTGCAGTTTATCAGTTGTAGCTCGGTCTTGCCATGTATTTGTGTACCTTTTACATCTAAAAACTTATGATCATGCACACTTTTTCTTAGCTCTTCACTTGCTGAGACGTGTGGGAACTAATGTCAAAAGCTTACATGGTAAAAAAAGGAGGTAGTGTCAAAGTTATAGTCTGAAAGATATAAAGAAGTTAAGCAGAATCAACACTGACACAATCAACATACCTCCATATTAAATGAACTGTAAGAGTTGATCTCTAGCAAAATAGGATTTGTTATCTGTAACAACCCGCATATTTTACGATTGTATATTTAAATATTTTATTTAAATATAGCGTCGTTAGTCGGATTATAGTCCGAAAAGCTACCTTTTGCAAAGAGTCAAATTGGGACTCGAGACCACTTCCATAGAGTCTAAAATAGCATTTGCGACTTTTTTGAGTATAAGCTTCGATATGTTGGAGTTAGTAGAATTTTGCTACTTTTCACTTAGGGCTTTGGGTTGGGTTTCAGCCGATTAACCCCACTTATCAACCTAGTTCCAACCCTCTTCTCTTCATTCCTTCATAATTTCCTAATACATTCAAGCTTCATCAAAAATGGGGGAAGAGAAAAAGAATTAGGAAATCCTAAGCCCTAGTTTCCATTTGCAAATCAAGTTCTAGCTCCAAATTCATAGTGAAGCCATTGGTAAGCATCCTCTTCTTCTTCTCCAACTCTTTCTCCTTTCAATTTCAGAAATTTCCTAAACCTAACTTAGGAAATGTTTCTCTTTTAAGCTTAGATGCAAGCTTGTTGGGTTGGAATTGAAGAGTGATTGTTCTTGCCATTGCTCTATAGCTTCTTCTACATTTGTTTTGGGTTTAAAGGTGAGATTTTTATCTCACATCTATGACTATAATCATCTTTGGTTGTTGGGTATGAATTCCTAACACTTATTTGTATGCATTTGCTTTCGATTTGGATCGAATTGGTGAATGGTTCAATATTTGGTTTTTGGAATCCAATTTTTATAAAAATCCAATCTTTGATGTTTGAACACGTTAGTGGAGTGTTTCGGAGGGCCATACAAGGCTAGGTTGTCATTAGGCGTAAATCCTCAATCGTAGATGCTCGTTCGTCCACTTCCGTCCGCATTATCGAATTTGCCCCAAAGGGGCCTAGACTGAAAATGCTTCTGGAGTAGGTTCGGCCGACCGAACCAGGGGTTCAGCCGACCGAACAGAAAAACAGAATGTCTCAGAAGCAGGTTCGGTCGACCGAACCAGGGGTTCAGTCGACCGAACCAGACCTAGGAAATTGCCTGGGTCTGTATCGGTCGACTAACCCCTTGGTCCAGTCGACCGACCTGCTCATCTCAACCTACCTAATTATTTTGTTTTGATTTCCAGCCTTTATCGATTCAAGGTTATCCGATTTGTTGTTATCTTTTATTTTCTACCGTGATGACTTCTTTTTCGGGATTTTTGTGGTTATCCATTTTTGATGGATTTGGTATCGATTTCGTTGGAATTGATTCACGTCTTCGGATGTGAATTTTTGATGATTGATTGTTTCTACAATCATTTCTATGACTTGTCACTTTAAAAATACAAAGGTTTCTATACTAGTAGTAAATACTCAAACCCTTTCATCAAAATGATTTTAACACTACTTTTAAACACAAAGCTTGTTTATAAAACCGTTTTCTAATCTATTAGTATATACAAACCTTTACCTCATTCGTATGAGAAAATCTAATTAAACGGCTTAGCAAAACAAGTGGTATGAAACGCTTGCGTTTACTTCGTCGGTTAATTCTTTGACTTGTTCGATTGAAACTTTTGTGACAATTTTCGAGTGGAAATCTACAATTTGTTCGCAAATATTTAAGTTAAGCTAGTGGTTATAGGACATGAAGCTAAACTCATATATTTACTAGCTTATTGTAATTGACCCTTCTTGTTGATCGATGATGATCATTTTATGTTTTAGACTAGCAATGTGCGATGTCTCTTTGTCCACGTGGAGGACTGTACCTCATTTTATTGAGCTTCGTCTCATTTCTTTGTGGGCTAGCGACCCATGTGCTTTTAATGTGTTTCGATTCATTGGATGTACCGTTTGTACTACATCGATTCTCGGCTTTTCGATCCATTGGACGTATCGTTTGTACTGCGTCGATGTTCCGAATTGTTTTGTGTTTCGATTCATTGGATGTACCGTTTGTACTACATCGATGTCTCGGCTTTTCGATCCATTGGACGTACCCTTTGTACTGCGTCGATGTTCCGAATTGTTTTGTGTTTCGATTCATTGGATGTACCGTTTGTACTACATAGATGTCTCGGCTTTTCGAATCATTGGACGTACCGTTTGTACTGCGTCGATGTTCCGAATTGTTTGTGATACACGTGTTGGTTAGTTTTCATGCTCCCTCTTGGGATTGGCCATGCTCTTATTTTTGTGATTTCTGGATTTCTAATTATTGATTTCTGGAATTTATGTTTCACCACCTTTTTCAGTAGGCATTGATATGTATGTCATTTATTATGGTTTGGTGAATTAAATAAAGAATATGACATTCTTTTTATGCTATGAGATTCGTGAGATATTTGTATGATTTTCCTTTGTTGATTTTCTAATGTATACTCGTCGAGGTATGACATTTTTGGTTATCATACGTTTTTATTATATATCTTCCTATATCTCATTTTTATCTGATAATTATAGCTAGACTGATCCGTTTATTATTTTCTTATTAAATAATACTCTGGTCAGACTAAGATATTACAGGTGCTCCTGCTTGACTTCTTATCTGGGCTTATCATCTGATTTTTGGCTAACTACTTTAGATTAGTAGTTTTTGTTATTATACATTTGAGCTATAGACTCCGTGGTGTATAATTATTCTTTTGTCTCGCACTTGTATCTATTCATTATGATGTAGTGGATCTTATATGACCACTATTTTGATGTACACTTTTATGTGATATGTTCATATCTTATTCCGCCTTTGTGATATGAATGTCTGTGACTGATTTGTGTTATGTTTATTTCTATATTTGTTTCCGAAGACTACTTAGCCACTGTGTGGTAGCTTTGTGTTTGTATTAGATATGTCGGATTTCCTCCAGAGATGAAATGTAAGTTATATTTTCTGACATATCGGTGCTCGCACAAAGCAATTACACAGATGGTCGCTCCTAAACAGCCTTATTCTCCGTGCTAGTTGACGGCATTACCCCGTAGTGTCCTTGGCTAGGGTGGGTACAGAGGTGGGGCGTCACAGCATGGTATCAGAGCCAAACTTCGGAACAATGTAGAATAATCTAGCAAGGATCATTGTCCTAAGTCTCTCTTAGGAATCGTGCCATAAGATTTAATTCGAGTCTTCGTACCGTTCTATCCTATTTTCTTTTGTGATGCCTTGATTTATCAATCAAGGTTTTTGATATTCATTTTGAGAATAACCTTTTCCACTTCTTTCTTTCTTTCTTAAAGAAAAGAAATGGTTGGTTCTGGAAGTCCTAGCGCTGGTCAATCCAGTAGTCCTTCTCTGGATGGCGTATTCATGTCGGCCCAACAACTTTTGGATCTTGTAAAGAATCTAAGGTTTATCTGTGCTTTGGGTGAGAACCCCGAAAAGATTTTACCTTTGAAACTTGAAGTTCTTTTCAATCAGCTTGTGGATACCACTCTTCGACATGAAGAGGTTGGTAAAGGAAGTGTTTGTGATATTGGGACTTCCAAGAAGAGGCATATTAAGTTCAAGAGCCTTAATCCCAATAAGAGAGTGAAGCAAACTACTTTTGTAGCAAAGACTCCAATCTCTAATCGTGGAGGATGCTACAATTGTAATTCTAAGGAAAACTATGCGAATATGTGTCCGAAACCCCGTTCTTGTCGCTATTGCAAAAAACAGAGTCATCTTTTATCTGCATGTCCCAAACTTTTGAACAAGGACATGAGAAAGCTAAATATTGTGCAAGCCCCTGGCAACTCTTCTCTTAGTCAAGGTATCCATTCTATCCTTGATGACATTTATTTTGTGATTATCTTATTCGAGTTCTTTTTGATATGGGTTTCATCTCATTATTTTTATATCAAAAGAACTTGTGATTCTTTTTCTTTAAACATTTCTGGGCTTGATGACTTCTTTGAGGATTGCGAATCCGGATTGGTGGATCCGCAACACTCAATTTGCTTTTTAATGATGTCGAAATTATTTTATGTGGTTTTTCTTTTCGAGCCGATTTTTACTTATGCTTCAGAATTGACTTTTGTAAGGATTGGCTTAATTATTATGAAGCCATATCCTTTGTCTCATGTGGACTATTCATCTTCGACATTTTCAACTATTAAGCAGATTTCTGTTTTTTCCTTTGTGATTTTGATTCCAATTTGATGGCATCATTTTATTCTTTAAGCTCACATGATGAGGAAAGTGTTATTTCTCTCATTCATGTAGTTTGAGAATTTTCTGGTAATTTTGAGTTTGTTTTAGGATTATCACCTAAGCAATCTTTTGAGTGGTGTTAAGGTCTTTTTAACTCGACCTTGCCATCGATTTTCATTTGCTACGAGTTGCGGGAGTTAGCATTCCATTTACCGCATTCCGCACTCGTTATGAAACTTAAGAATGACTTATTGTGTCATTCAGTTTGTCCAGCTTATTTCATCCAGTTTATGAATCGAGTATTCTACGATCTCGATGACTCCATTCTTGTATATATTGATTTTGGATGAAAACAGCAATTTAAAATTTTGCAAATCTTTTTCATAAGATTTATTTATAAGTACAATTTGATTTTGCTCTTAAACGAGCAAAGAATATTCTTAAAGGTTTTTAAGAAACATGTTTATCATATAGAAGATGATTTTGTGATTGTATTGGCCATTGAGTGCTTTAAGAATTCTGGTCGATGCGCTTGATCAACGTTATCGATAGGAATCTCCTAAATGCTATGATGAGAAATCAGACATAGTAAATTGACTTGTAAAATGTAAATTTTTCTGGAAAGATTATTACATAAAGATAATTGTAATTTTAAAAGTTTTAGCTTTTCAGAAAAGAAGATTATTTAAAAGAAATTCATTCTTTTGGATACTCCTATTCTTGTGATTCCCGAAGGGAACCAAGACTTTATTGCTTATACCGATGCTAGTTGTATTGGTTTGGATGCCGTTCTCTTGCAAAAGAAAACGTGCTATCACTTTTGCTTCTAAATCATTAAAGCCTATCGAGACTAGATATGCCACTCATGATCTAGTGCTCGCGGCTATTGTTTTCACTTTTAGAGTTTGGCATCATCATTTTTGGGGGAGAAATTTGTTCTCCACCTCGATCATAAATTTTTGGAATATTTATATTCTCATAAGGAACTTCATGTTGACTCGAGTTCCTGGCATCTTATGATCTTGATATTCTTTTTATTCCCAGAAGGGAAATCGTGTTGCCAATGCGCTTAGTCGTAAGCAACAAGTGGTTGATTCTTTGATGATGTCTGAATGGAATTATATTTTTTTCAAGTTCATCGGGCGTTTTGATATACTTCGTTTTATTGAGCTTTATCTCATTTCTTTTATGGACTAGCGTCCGATGTTCTTTTATGGTGTTCGGTTCATTGGACGTACCGTTTTTATACTACGTTGGTGTTCCGAAATTATTCGAGCTTTGGTTCATCTGGCGTACCGTTATTGTACTACGCCGTTGTTCCAAATTACTCGAGTTTCTCGTTTCTCGGGCGTACCGTTTTTGTACTACGACGTTGCATCGGCTCAATTTTCTGCTATTCTTGACGTTTTCCACGTCTTTTAACTATGGAAATGATTTTAGGTTTTCGATTTTTATTCTTAAGCCTGGTGTTATAGTAGGGATTGAAGTTTCACAAGATTTAACTTTTGAGTAACATTCTATTCGCATCATTTCTTCGGGGGTTGAGTGCCTTCGAAATAAAGATGTTCTTTTTGTGAAAGTCCGATGGTTCTTAAATCCTAAGGATTTCTCTTGGGAATCCAGAGAATTCATCGAGCGAACACGTTCTGACTAACTCTTTCGTGCTCTTTATGGTGAACTTCTTATTTCAAATTTTCTTTTGTGTTGATATGCTTTTATGGTTGTTACTTTTTATTTTACTTCTTAAGTATTGCAAGGACGCAATTTCTTTAAGGAGGGGAGTTTGTAACAAATTGCATATTTTACGATTGTATATTTAAATATTTTATTTAAATATAGCGTCGTTAGTCGGATTATAGTCCGAAAGGCTACTTTTTGCAAACAGTCGAATTGGGACTCGAGACCACTTCCATTGAGTCCAAAATGGCGTTTGCGACTTTTTTGAGTATAAGCTTCGATATGTTTGGAGCTAGTAGAATTTGGTACTTTTCACTTAGGGCTTTGGGTTGGGTTTCAGCCCATTAACCCCACTTATCAACCTAGTTCCAACCCTCTTCTCTTCATTCCTTCATAATTTTCTAATACATTCAAGCTTCATCAAAAATGGGGGAAGAGAAAAAGAATTAGGAAATCCTAAGCCCTAGTTTCCATTTGCAAATCAAGTTCTAGCTCCAAATTCATAGTGAAGGCAATGGTAAGCATCCTCTTCTTCTTCTCCAACTCTTTCTCCTTTCAATTTCAGAAATTTCCTAAACCTAACTTAGGAAATGTTTCTCTTTTAAGCTTAGATTCAAGCTTGTTGGGTTGGAATTGAAGAGTGATTGTTCTTGCCATTGCTCTATAGCTTCTTCTACATTTGTTTTGGGTTTAAAGGTGAGATTTTTATCTCACATCTATGACTATAATCATCTTTGGTTGTTGGGTATGAATTCCTAACACTTATTTGTATGCATTTACTTTCGATTTGGATCGAATTGGTGAATGGTTCAATTTTTGGTTTTTGAAATCCAATTTTTATAAAAATCCAATCTTTGATGTTTGAACACGTTACTGGAGTGTTTCGGAGGGCCATACAAGGCTAGGTTGTCGTTAGGCGTAAATCCTTAGTCGTAGATGCTCGTTCGTCCACTTCCATCCGCGTTATCGAATTTGCCCCAAAGGGGCCTAGACTGAAAATGCTTCTGGAACAGGTTCGGCCGACCGAACTAGGGGTTCAGCCGACCGAACAGAAAAACAGAATGTCTCGGAAGCAGGTTCGGTCGACCGAACCAGGGGTTCAGTCGACCGAACCAGACCCAGGAAATCTATATCGGTCGACTGACCCACTGGTCCAGTCGACCGACCTGCTCATCTCAACCTACCTAATTATTTTGTTTTGACTTCCAGCCTTTATCGATTCAAGGTTATCTGATTTGTTGTTATCTTTTATTATCTACCGTGATGACTTCTTTTTCGGGATTTTTATGGTTATCCATTTTTGATGGATTTGGTATCGATTTTGTTGGAATTTATTCACGTCTTCGGATGTGAATTTTTGATGATTGATTGTTTCTACAATCATTTCTATGACTTGTCACTTTAAAAATACAAAGGTTTCTATACTAGTAGTAAATACTCAAACCCTTTCATCAAAATGATTTTAACACTACTTTTAAACACAAAGCTTGTTTATAAAACCGTTTTCTAATCTATTAGTATATACAAACCTTTACCTCATTTGTATGAGAAAATCTAATTAAACGGCTTAGCAAAACAAGTGGTATGAAACGCTTGCGTTTACTTCGTTGGTTAATTCTTTGACTTGTTCGATTGAAACTCTTGTGACAATTTTCGAGTGGAAATCTACAATTTGTTCGCAAATATTTAAGTTAAGTTAGTGGTTATGGGACATGAAGCTAAACTCATATATTTACTAGCTTATTGTAATTGACACTTCTTAATGATCGATGATGATCATTTTATGGTTTAGACTAGCAATGTGCGATGTCTCTTTGTCCACGTGGAGGACTGTACCTCATTTTATTGAGCTTCGTCTCATTTCTTTGTGGGCTAGCGACCTATGTGCTTTTAATTTGTTTCGATTCATTGGATGTACCGTTTGTACTACATCGATGTCTCGGCTTTTCGGTCCATTGGACGTACCGTTTGTACTGCGTCGTTGTTCCGAATTGTTTTGTGTTTCGATTCATTGGATGTACCGTTTGTACTACATCGATGTCTCGACTTTTCGATCCATTGGACGTACCGTTTGTACTGCGTCGATGTTCCGAATTGTTTTGTGTTTCAATTCATTGGATGTACCGTTTGTACTACATCGATGTCTCGGCTTTTCGAATCATTGGACGTACCGTTTGTACTGCGTCGATGTTCCGAATTGTTTGTGATACACGTGTTGGTGAGTTTTCATGCTCCCGCTTGGGATTGACCATCCTCTTATTTTTGTGATTTCTGGATTTCTAATTATTGATTTCTGGAATTTATGTTTCACCACCTTTTTCAGTTGGCATTGATATGTATGTCATTTATTGTGGTTTGGTGAATTAAATAAAGAATATGACATTCTTTTTATGCTATGAGATTCGTGAGATATTTGTATGATTTTCCTTTGTTGATTTTCTAATGTATACTCGTCGAGGTATGACATTTTTGGTTATCATACGTTTTTATTATATCTCTTCCTATATCTCATTTTTATCTGATAATTATAGCTAGACTGATCCGTTTATTATTTTCTTATTAAATAATACTCGAGTCAGACTGAGATATTACAGGTGCTCCTGCTTGACTTCTTATCTGGGCTTATCATCTGATTTTTGGCTAACTACTTTAGATTAGTAGTTTTTGTTATTATACATTTGAGCTATAGACTCCGTGATGTATAATTATTCTTTTGTCTCGCACTTGTATCTATTCATTCTGATGTAGTGGATCTTATATGACCACTATTTTGATGTACACTTTTATGTGATATGTTCATATCTTATTCCGCCTTTGTGATATGAATGTCTGTGACTGATTTGTGTTATGTTTATTTCTATATTTGTTTTCGAAGACTACTTAGCCACTGTGTGGTAGCTTTGTGTTTGTATTAGATATGTCGGATTTCCTCCAGAGATGAAATGTAAGTTATATTTTCTGACATATCGGTGCTCGCACAAAGCAATTACACAGATGGTCGCTCCTCAACAGCCTTACTCTCCACGCTAGTTGATGGCATTACCCGGTACTGTCCTTGGCTTGGGTGGGTACAGAGGTGGGGCGTCACATTATCAGATTGAAAGTTGTAGCATCAATATTTCTCAAAGCTCCTCCAAACATAAGTGGAGACTTTGCCATCACCCAGAGAGTAATCGATTTATGCACAGATACGTACTATATATTTGAACTATCTGTGAAATGGGAACACGAGACTAATAATAACAAAATGGTCATCCTCACCAGAGTTTTTTGTTCATCAAGTGTAAGGCTACATTTTGTATATGGTCCATGTGAAACACCGGTAGTGATCATAAGCCTATATTATTAGTGATTCTCAACATCATGATTAAGATTTTTTTGAAAAGTCGTCAAATATATTAGCTTTCATATCAGAAAACAACATTACACATTTCATTACTTCTTCAAACTCTATAAAACAATTTTACAAAATTATCTGAATGAGATATGTCATCGCTTTTATGAACACATCACTAGCAATTGTTGATCTCTCCACTATATCGATTTAAGTTTATTGTTAAAACATGTTCACAACAGAGAGAAAGGGAGAAAGAAAATTAATCACCTGGATCAGTTAACCAACCAAGTGGTAACATGTCTAGGTCAGGCTAAGATTTTCCATGTAAAACCAGAGCCCCAATTTTATGTGCAGTGGCAAAATCCCTGATTCATAAATAAGTATAAATATTATTAATTTTTTCAGTTCGTAAACATCAAATTAACGTAGACCAAAAACTAAAAGTAAGTACCTGGTTTAAAAAAAGCAGAAAAATGTAAGAGAAAAGAATAGGAAAATATATTAGAGAAGGAAAATAGCTACACTTGATGACTATTCTCCCTTGTCATTTTAGTATTTTATATGATTAACATGATTACAACAACAAAATTTCATATGAAAATGAATTCATAGAAAATGAGTAAATTAAGGATTCTACCTGGCCATATCGAAATGAACTGCCACATCTTCCCATTTATCCCAATCATCACCAACTACTCTATACATATCCACATGCTCACTAATACCATTGGCAAACGATGGAGTGACAGTTGTTCCAGTTGAAAGTGAGAAAATTATAGGGCGGTTCAGTCCTTGTAGAATCTGCATTTGTATCATGCTTTTGTTAAACGCAATATGTGAGAAATAGTTGGTGGGTGTAAGCTAAGTGCATGACTATACCTCTGAAACAGCGATTATTTGTTTTGAATCCATATCGACACCGAACACACAGTCTATCTTCACTACACAGATGTAAGATCATACAGAAAAACATAAATTTTATCTGTTCAAGAAAACTAAAACATAATTTTTTGAACCAGATGATCATGTGTGTGTATTATGTACTGAAATAACTATCCCAATCAACATATTGCTGGTATAAAGACCTTAGAAAAGCCTTTCCTACTCCCATATCAGTGTTAACACTCATGAATCCTTTCAACAATCCACATGTCATGTCCCGCATTCCGATCTCTACTGTATTATATACATGGTTCCTCTCTCTATAAGCAGCTCCCTACATACATTTTGATGGAAAGTAATGCATTTTATTTTATCTAGGTACATAATTATAAGGAGTTGTATATAAAACATTACTGTAGACACATCTAGGATAGGCGTCTTGGCATTGACTACTTGAGCACTAATTCCTCTCATTAGATGAATTCCGAATTTCAAACCCATGGCATGCACCTTATCTGCAATCACTTTAAAGCCAGCGCCATTTATAGAAGATGGCCATCTAACCGGGTCGGGTACCCGACCCCATTGATCAATGTTATCATCTCCTAAAGAGTAAGTTTACACCCTCCACATTTTTTTGGTACCATAAGAAGTCCACCACCACATACTACATATGTGAAAAAAAGGTTGAGTAATATTGAATGATAACCAAAATCCATATATGTATAGGAATTTGACCTCGTATCCGAAAACATGAAGCTTATCAGCTACGATTTTAGCATTATCAAGAAATTCTTGTTCATCAGTTATCCATGAAAAGGAATCATAGGAATTCTATTCTCTAGGAGGAAAATCAGACAAACCTGCTTCTGTGTTTCCTATAAAACTACAACCCAAAAATTAAACCAATTCTAGTAAATACACTATTATCGATAGACATCTAACATAATCCAAACTGATTTCAATTTTGCAAATTCTGTTCAGTTGCACCATAAAAGGCTAGATCAAATAAATATAGCGATTATAAATTTATAACAGACCTACATGTAAATTGTTATTGTTCGCATAAAAATTATAGCATTAAAATTGTAATAAGCGGGTATAATAGTGTGAATTGTAAGGATAATTACTAGAAGATTGACAAGCGGAGAAGAAGAAAACCAAACTCGAAGTTCTCATTACTCTTAATTAAATTTGGATATAATTTGGGCGAAAATAACTTAGACAGCAAGTATATATATGCAGGAATGATAAAATTACACTATTTAACTCTTTTTCCCAGGTTATCAGTAAGCAAAGCTGAAAGAGACGAAGTTATAACCAGAGAAGGGCATGATAAGTGTGCAATTGTTGTAATACCGACAAAGATATATATAGATTGTAATTCCGAGATGGTTGTGGATATTCGTCTCCTTCTTGGATTCAGATTGAAATATGAAAGATAAGTTACTCCTGCATGGTTGATTGATTTAGGGCTTGTGGAGGAGTTGATTGATTTAGGGCTTGCGGAGAGGAGATAGACTTAGAGTTTTGCAGAAACGGGAGCAGGTCGACGGAGGAGTGAATCAATGAAGTAGAGAGTAGTAGATTAATGGAGGGGAGTAGTGCGACGATGGAGGAAACGTAAGGCGAGACAAAATTTTCTGAAGTGAAGAGGGAAAAAAGAAGTGAATTTGGGAAAGAGGGAAAAATACTTGATGAAAGTTTTATTAGCGGGGCAGGGCACTAAGTTTTGGCAGCGTTAAAAAGCTAAAATACATATATAAAATATAAGTGTGGAATGACAATGGTTGCACTTACATTTCAACGCTGCTAATAAGTGCAAATAAAGACAAATTTTCTTGTAGTGAGATGGAGGCGAAGGATCTAAAACCATCTAATGCCCACATTCATGGCTTTAATGGTCCAACTACTGATGCAATAGGTTTTATTGAATTTCCAGTTGAACTAGGAGAAGGTGAACGCAGGAGGGTACGGATCCTACCATTCATTGTTTTGGATGTTGATTCCCCGTATAATGTTTTTCTGGGCCGACCGGCCCTGGCGGAGTTTAGGGCGGCTTTGGCCCCGTGGTGTTTGACCTTGAAATTTCCAACGGACAGAGGAGTTGGTATAGTGCATGGTGATCAAGCGACTGGTCATGCTTGTTATGGGGCTGAGCTGAGAGAGGCCCAGCGAAGAGAGAAGGGAAAGGGTGGACAACCTGTCTGCATCCATGTTGCTGAAAATTGACAAGTAGCGCCTGAGCCTGGGCAACACAGTCGGATCTATAGAGACATAGATCCGAGAGATGATGATGAAGAACCCAAGGAGGCCAAGGCGGCACCGGCTGAACTGATGATTGACATTCCAGTCAGCCATGATGACCCGTTACAGGTGCTTAAGATTGGATCACAGCTCAACCCCTTGATGATAGGGGATCTTACTGATTTCCTCCGAGCGAATCTAGATGTTTTTTCTTGGACCCATTCTGATATGTGTGGGATTTCTCTCGCCATCGCAAGTCATATGTTGAACGTTGACCCAAAGTATGTGCCAGTGAAACAAAAGAGGAGAGGCATGGACCCGGAGAGGTCCGCTGCTCTCAAAGAGGAGGTGGATAAACTCAAAGCCAATGGGTTCGTCCACGACGCCTTCTATCCTGAATGGATATCTAATCCCGTACTGGAGAGGAAGGCAAACGGGAAGTGGAAGACCTGTGTTGATTACTCGGACCTGAACAAGGCATGCCCTAAGGATAGTTTTCCTTTGCTCAGAATTGATCAGCTAGTCGACTCGACAGTAGGACACGAATTGTTGTCATTTATGGATGCGTATTGGGGATACAATCAGATCTCGATGCACATTCCGGATTAGGAGCATACCAGTTTTGTCACGAATGTTGGAATGTACTATTATGTAGTGATGCCTTTCGGGTTGAAGAGCATAGGGGCAACTTATCAGCGTTTGGTGAATTGGATGTTTAAAGACCAGATTGGTAGAACGATGGAAGTCTATGTGGATGATATTCTCGTGAAGCCACGACAGTCAAACGACCACATTCGAGACTTAGCAGAGATGTTTGATATATTCAGATTTTACGGAATGAAAATCAATCCACTGAAATGTTACTTTGGCGTTGCATCGGGGAAGTTTTTGGGTTTCATTGTCAACGCGCGGGGAATCGAAGCCAACCCAAAAATGATTCAAGCTATTCGAGACATACAAGCACCCAGAACTATAAAGCAAGTACAAAACCTGTGGTGACCCTCATCTTCTTAATCATTCAGATTTTTTTTTCTATTCAAGAGGAACTCACCACTAAACCCCAAATACTTTTATATTTAAACTTTTATATAGTTTCCAAATATTTTTTCCCAAGACCCTGGAATTACTAATATAATCATATCAGTATACAAAGATTAAACCAATTATATATTTGATGATATACAATTGTTCCTTTATTACTATATATATATATTTTTATATAAATATCAGAGTCAATTTAAATCAATTTGAAAACAAAATATCATACAAGCTATTGACAAGCCACTTATTTCCTATTTAAATCTTATTCTACTGCCAGAGGTATATTTTTAGCAAATTATAATACCTAAACTTGTTATCTGACTATTTATAAATATTAGTCTGCCTAAATAAGGCTATTATCATTTATTTGTTCTTGGACAGTTATTAGGCTTATGCATAAAATTATTTCAAGATCCTACTTGTAGTTAGGAACATTAAAAGTGATTTACTAATCACTGTCTCAAATTAAACAAGTGAAGTTAGATTGCATTTCTATATTTAACATGGTACAGATTTTTAGTTGCTTGGTATATCACTAAAATTGCTTGGTGTTATATGAGGGTTGCTTGTTGTTTTCTTTAATTTGCCCCGGAAGCACATTACACTTCATTGATTGAAATGAAGTGGTTCCAGGCATCCAAGGGTTTGACTCATGGCCATCTAGGCCGGCCATAGTCCCTCCTTTACCACTTGTAAACCCATATCCCTCATGTTAACAAACTTCTACAAAGTGCTACTCCTAAATTTCCAAGCCTTTTTATGTCCAGTTCAAGTTTTCTGGAAAAATCATTCTTATAGGTGTTCAATCATTTATCCAAAATTCAGTACCTTTCAAGTCTACTATTCTCAAAGATCTTTTTGAAAATTTAAATACTCAAATTCATACAAGTTTCCAGAATTCATGCACATGCCAGTATCATTTACCTGCCATACACAAATTCATTTCACTTGAATAGTCTACTAAAATCTTGAGAGTTCATTTCAAAAATTAAATCCCCTTAGCTGTTCAATTCCCATAAGACAAAATATAAACAATAGAAATCAGAGATTCATATATATATATATGTACATATTTCAGTATCAACTATCTGACAAGCATACATTTATTCCACTTGAGTATTTCTTATTCAAAATCTTGTCAAATCTATTGTAATTTTATTTAAATAAAATCATAGAATAAACTCAGGCAATAAAACCAGAGATCATTTTCATTCACATTTTATATTTATGTGTTATATCCATCCCCTTGTTTTCTCCAAATCGGATGATCATAAAATCAATAAAAATCAAACTCCATCAAATATCATTCAAAATGAATTTTACTTAAGTACAAGTTTTCAACCCCAAATACTTAGAAAGTTTCCTACAAGTAATTTAATTACAGAGAATAGAATTTGTCTAGTAATTCCATTACAAAGCAACTGCAAATTTAAAACAAGTCTATCTTATTTATACTAGCAGCCAATGCCTTCTTTACTCATCAAGCCAACTTTAATTTCCTGCAAGCAAATCATTTAGCTGCCCCAAATAATTTTTGAGACACCCAAATGATTGCAAGGGCAACCAAAAGGGTCAGTTTACACTGGTATGAGCATTTATCAAATTTTGTATACATGTACATAATTGTAGTAATCTTGCAATGCCTTCCTAGATTAACAGGTCTTATACTTAGCATGTTTTGGTTCATTCAAAAAGACACAATACCACATTCTACAAATCAAGCAATGCACAACAGTTAATTAAGATTAAACATGTGTACAAATTTTTAATTCATCCTCATCAAGACTTGGATAAGTAATCTCTGTTTTATACTCTAGATTTCCACCCAGCAATTAATCAATGAACAATGTTTATCTTGATTAAATCTAACACCAAATCTGAAAGCTTATAACCCAGATTTTTAAACCCCTACCCCCATTTATTTTATGGTCTTTAACTCCTTGTCAAATGAGCACTATGTATGCATTGTGATGAAAACTCCCAGGTTGTTTAAATTATTCCAACACACAAAGGCCTCAGGGTGCAGTTGCACCATGCATATACTTGCTTCCACCTGAAGTAAGCAGATCATTGACTACCCCCAAGTGACCAATTTAGTTTTTCTTTTATATCAGAGAAATATGACTGCCTGCATATTTTCTGGCCCAACCCCATGTTCCCCTATTAATCTTGATCCATGTTTAATGATGATAGAACAAGAATACTTAAAACATGTTAACTCTGAAAGCCAAATTACAGATCAATGCTCCAAAACAAAAATGCACAAACAAACATCCATATCACCCATAACAAATCATTTCAGGGATTCAAATAACTCATAGTATTTTTAGGCTGCCTGCAATAGGACTTAATGCCATTGCATACAAAAGATAAATACTCACATAATGTTTCTCCTTTCACTGCCTTAATTTCTTATAACAGCAAATCCCCCAAAGCCTCAAGCTAGTGTTTCTCCTTATTTATTTTATTTTGTTTTTGATCCCGAGAGAGTGATGGTTTTGGCTATGTGCAGTTATTTATAAATCCATTCTAGGGTTTTAGAAAATGGGTAATTCCCCTGATACCCTTAGATGTTTATGTACACATCATATTTCTGTGTGATCATAAATTGGAAATGCACACTTTAATTAGCTATTTCGGCGATCATACATTTTTAGACACTCAATACTATTTTCATGACTCCTTTCTATTCATGCCATAAGCATGTGACCCTTAGTTTATTATTTCTTTTTATAAGTTTTAAGGAAAATCTACTTTGTATATTTTTTTTTTCTACCTATCTATTACCTCCATTCTATTAGACATACTACCATACTTTGTAATGTAAAAATCATTTACCCAAATTATTAGCTTGGAATAAATATGGTATGGAAATTTTATTTGATTCTGTATATATATATATATATTTCTGCCTTTTTGTCAAATCAGTCAACTCCCTTTTAAATTAAAAATAACATATATTATGCTAATTATTTTCTGGCACAATTATAAGACATATAAACCTTTATATTAAACCTCATTTTATTTTATCTTTATATAAAACAGCAAACACCCCATATATATTAAATGTGTATATATTTACATAATTCTTTGAACATAAAACTATATTTATTTTTAGCTCCAATTTTTCTTCTAATTACCTTAATTCCTTGCATTTTATCAAACAGAAGCTCTCATTTAATTTTATTTATTCCCAAATTCTTTTCTGTTTTAATGCAATATATATATACTTATATATATCTCTCAGAATTTTCTAATATAAATATATGTATTATTTTATTTTATTTTAGGGTCATTACATACCCTCCCCCTTAAAGGAATTATGTCCTCATAATTTCACCTAATCTCTCCAATTAAAAGCACTAATCCATAGCCTGTTTTAACTCCATAACCCCATACCCATATTTTATGAAAACAAACAATGTATAAGTATATTTAGAAAAATTATCTTAGGCTGCTTAAACATACCTCTTCATCAGTAAACAAATTAGGGTATTTAGCCCTCATTTTATCTTCAACCTCCCATGTACAATCATTAGTGTCCAAGCTCCATTGGATTTTCACCAGTTTGATCACCTTGTTCCTCAACTTTTTCTCTTCCTTGGCAACTATCCCTACTGGTTCATTTATATATACCAGATTCTTCTGGACTTGAACTTGAGTAGGTGACTCCAGAATTCTCCTTCATCATGCACCCATTTTCTCAATTGAGAAACATGAAATACAGGATGCACACCACTCAACTCCTCAGGTAACTTGAGTCTGTAGGCCATAGCACCAATTCTCTGCATAATTTCATATGGTCCTACAAATCTTGGTGATAGCTTACCAGATTTTCCAAACCTGAACACTTTCTTCATTGGTGATACTTTCAGAAAAACATGCTCTCCTACTTCAAATTCCATTGGCTTTCTCTTTCTATCTGCATAAGACTTTTGTCTTGATTGTGCTGCCTTCATTCTATGCCTAACCAATTCAATCATGTTGGAAGTTTCTTTAACATGATATGGCCCCAATAGTACACCCTCTCCTACTTCCAACCAACAGGCAGGAGACATGCAAGGTCGCCCATACAAGGCTTCAAAGGGAGCCATTCCTATGGTTGATTGATAGCTATTGTTGTAAGTGAATTCTACCAAGTGAATATGATCCTCCCAATTACCCCCAAAATCAAGCACACATGCTCTAAGTAAATCTTCCAATATTTTATTCACTATCTCTGTTTGCCCATCACTTTGAGGATGGTAGGCAGTGCTTAAACAAAGTTGTGTTCCCATTGCTTCTTGGAAACTTTCCCAAAATCTTGAGGTGAACAAAGTGTCTCTATCACTTACAATAGTCTTGGGTATGCCATGTAGCCTCACCACTTCTTTAATAAACAATTGTGCAAGCCTAGATGCATTTCTATCTGACCTGACAGGAACAAAGTGAGCTGATTTGGTTAGTCTATCAACAATTACCCATATACTATCATTGCCTTTCTTAGTTCTAGGCAAACCATCCACAAAATCCATGGAAATGCTTTCCCACTTCCACTGAGGTACCTCCAAAGGTTGCAACATGCCAGAGGGCTTTTGGTGGTCTGCTTTAATTTGTTGACATGTGGAACATTTTTCCACATATCTTGCCACTGCTTGCTTCATTCCTGGCCACCAGTAGCCTCATTTTAAATCATGATACATCTTAGTACCACCAGGGTGTATGGTGTACCTGGTCTTGTGATGCTCATTCATGATTTCTTCCTTCAATTATGCAATGTTTGGTACACAAAGCTTATCATTTTTCCTCAAATAACCTTGGGAATCTATTTTAAAATTTTCTGACTCAATGTTATTTAATAACATTTCTTTCTTCTCCTTCAGACTTTGATCTTGATCTTGCATGCTACCAACTTTCTCTACCAGATTAGACTTCACTGTGATTATTCCCAATGTACCATACTCCACCATATCACCATGCTCTTTAAAATTCACTGCATCCTTACTGTATATATCTGCCTCCCCAAGCACTGCAAGATTTTTAAACTCATCAATCATCAAACTAGCTAATCTAACATGATTTCTGCTCAAGGCATCTGCCACTCTATTAGCTTTTCCAGGGGTGTACAATATATCTAAATCATATGCAGCTAGAAACTCCAACCACCTTGCTTGCCTCATATTTAAATCTTTTTGGGAAAATAAATATTTCAATGCTTGATGATCTGTGAATAATTCAAATTTTGCCCCAAGCAAATAATGCCTCCATAATTTTAGTGCAAACACTATTGCAGCTAATTCTAGGTCATGAGTTGCATATTTGGTTTCATTGGGTTTAAGCTGTCTTGATGCATATGCCACTACCTTGCCATGTTGCATAAGCACTGCACCTAACCCAGACCCACTAGCATCAGTGTATACAACCATTCCTTCATTTTCTTCTGGGATTTGTAGGACAGGAGCTTCCACCAATGCTTGCTTCAATTTCTCAAAAGCTTGTTCACACTGCTCAGTCCACACATATGGTTGGTTCTTCTTGGTTAGTTTTGTCATTGGTGCGGCTATTCTTGAAAAATCATTGATGAACCTCCTATAATACCCTGCCAAACCTAAGAATGACCTGACCTCAGTCACTGTTTTGGGTCTACTCCATGATTGAACTGCAATGACCTTGCTTGGATCTACACTTACTCCCTGCTGTGACACTATGTGTCCTAAGAATTTTACTTCATGTTGCCAAAAGGTACACTTTGAATACTTGGCTTTTAATTCATGTTCTCTAAGTCTGGATAATACTAAATGTAGGTGCATAGCATGATCATTTTCTGTCTTTGAATAAATTAATATGTCATCTATAAATACCAAGACAAACTTATCCAAAAAGTCTCTAAAAATTCTATTCATCAAGTCTACAAAATAGGAGGGAGCATTGGTCAAGCCAAATGGCATTACTAGAAATTCATAAAGGCCATACCTTGTATTAAAGGCTGTGTACTCAATGCTTTCCTCTGCAACTTTCATCTGATGGAATCCAGAGGCTAAGTCTAGCCTTGAAAATATTTTAGCCCCATGCAATTGATCAAATAGATCATCTATTCTAGGCAGTGGGTACTTATTTTTAATAGTCACCTTGTTTGAATCTCTGTAGTCTACACATAACCTCATTGTTCCATCATGTTTCTTGACAAATAGCACTGGGGAACCCCAACTGGAACTACTTGACCTTATAAATCCTTTCTCTTCTAATTCTTCTAGTTGATGTTTTAATTCTACCAACTCTTTTGGACCCATTCTATAAGGTTTCTTAATGATTGGATTTGTTCCAGAAATTAATTTTATTTTGAACTCAACTGGTCTGTTTTGAGGAATTCCTTTCACTTCTCCAAACACATCTACATATTCATTGACTACTGGGATTTCCTCTATTTTTAATTCCTTTTGAACTTCATTAATACTCCAGATTTTATTAAAACATGTATTCTTTGCTGTTTCACTTAAGATGGTAATTCTTTTGCCTTCATTTGTTTCCAAAGAAATAGTAAGGTTTTCTAAATTTAAAATTGCTTTATTTCTCATTAACCAATTTACCCCCAAAATAATCCCAATACCAGGATAATTTAGGGTATATAAGTCTGAATTAAATTCATAACCCCCTATAATTAATTTCAGACCCATACACTTCATCCCCAACATGCAATGACTCCCTATTGGACTATGTACAACCAAGGGCTGATCAATGGAAACATATGCAAGTGTTAACTTCTTTACAATTTCCAAAGATATTAGTGAATGTGAGGCACCAGTATCATATATTACTGATATGGGTTGGGTATGAATAAAAATTATACCTTCAAGTTGCCCAACATTCCCAGTGTTACTTGCTGCCAAAGCTCCTACCCTTGCTGTTCCCCTATTGGTTTCTGGGCAATCCTTCTTGAGATGACCCATCTTTCCACAATTATAGCAGCCTCCTCTGGGTATCTTGGGGTCAGGGCATTGGTTACTATAATGTCCAGCTTTTCCACAATTAAAACAATGAGTGAACTTCTTGCTTTCAGGTGTTGTTGCTCCTTCCCCTTTCTTAACTCCTTTACTTGCATTTCTCTTGTCATAAGGTTGCACTTTGTTCTGACCACCCATCTTCTTATTGAGCTTCATATTCCTGAATTTCTCTCTTGCAGTGTCATGTTGCTCAAATGAGAGAGTTAGATCAATTACTTGATCAAAAGTTTTGTCCTTGTATGGCAACATTGCCCTTGACAAACTAGGGTTCAAGCCTTGAATGTACATTGCATTCTTTGCTTCTGCATTCCCTATTAACACCAGTCCATACTTGGATAATGCTTCAAACTTCTGAGTGTATTCATTCACACTCATGCTTCCTTGCCTTAATCTGATAAAGTCTTCCAGCAGTGTAGCCTTGGCAGATGCTGGGACAAATCTGGCCTCAAGCATGTCCTTGAAATTATTCCAAGTGATGGTATCCTCTTGTCTTCCTGCTGTCACAACTTCCCACCAGTCCAGTGCAACCCCCTTCAATTTCCTTGAAGCTATCTGTCTCTTTCTTTGGTCATTGATTTGCATATCTGTGAAGACCCTCTCCATAGTTTTTATCCAAGTTTGAACACCTATAGCTCCTTCAGTACCTTCAAAATCCTTTCCTCCCAAAGTGGCACAAGTCTTAAGCAGTTTGGAGAGTTCCTCATGAGGATTGTCTTGCCTTGGTGCCATTCCATCCCTTAAAGCTCTCACAAAATCCTCCATGCTCATCACAGGTGGCTCACATGATGATCCTGCACCTGTGTGATGCCTTGGTCCTACCATAATGCTATAAATATGATTTTTATGTTAGTTTATTTACCCCTATCAGTTTTTGGTGTCTTTACTTGGTTCATTTTTATTTCTGTGCACTCTGTGCATGTGTCACATGTACACACATATATTTCTTGTCATAAAGTAAAAACATTCAACACCAACAATTCAAACAATGCATTCAAACATCCATATGCATACAACAACATTTACTATGTTATTTAAAACATAGCTCTGATACCAACTGTGGTGACCCTCATCTTCTTAATCACTCAGATTTTTTTTTTCTATTCAAGAGGAACTCACCACTAAACCCCAAATACTTTTATATTTAAACTTTTATATAGTTTCCAAATATTTTTTCCCAAGACCCTGGAATTACTAATATAATCATATCAGTATACAAAGATTAAACCAATTATATATTTGATGATATAAAATTGTTCCTTTATTACTATATATATATATATTTTTATATAAATATCAGAGTCAATTTAAATCAATTTGAAAACAAAATATCATACAAGCTATTGACAAGCCACTTATTTCCTATTTAAATATTATTCTACTGCCAAAGGTATATTTTTAGCAAATTATAATACCTAAACTTGTTATCTGACTATTTATAAATATTAATCTACCTAAATAAGGCTATTATCATTTATTTGTTCTTGGATAGTTATTAGGCTTATGCATAAAATTATTTCAAGATCCTACTTGTAGTTAGGAACATTAAAAGTGATAACTAATCACTGTCTCAAATTAAACAAGTGAAGTTAGATTGCATTTCTATATTTAACATGGTACAGATTTTTAGTTGCTTGGTATATCACTAAAATTGCTTGGTGTTATATGAGGGTTGCTTGGTGTTTTCTTTAATTTGCCCCGGAGGCACATTACACTTCATTGATTGAAATGAAGTGGTTCCAGGCATCCAAGGGTTTGACTCATGGCCATCTAGGTCGGCCATAGTCCCTCCTTTACCACTTGTAAACCCATAGTCCCTCCTTTACCACTTGTAAACCCATATCCCTCATGTTAACAAACTTCTACAAAGTGCTACTCCTAAATTTCCCAGCCTTTTTATGTCCAGTTCAAGTTTTCTGGAAAAATCATTCTTATAGGTGTTCAATCATTTATCCAAAATTCAGTACCTTTCAAGTCTACTATTCTCAAAGATCTTTTTGAAAATTTAAATACTCAAATTCATACAAGTTTCCAGAATTCATGCACATGCCAGTATCATTTACCTGCCATACACAAATTCATTTCACTTGAATAGTCTACTAAAATCTTGAGAGTTCATTTCAAAAATTAAATCCCCTTAGCTGTTCAATTCCCATAAGACAAAATATAAACAATAGAAATCAGAGGTTCAAATATATATATATGTACATATTTCAGTATCAACTATCTGACAAGCATACATTTATTCCACTTGAGTATTTCTTATTCAAAATCTTGTCAAATCTATTGTAATTTTATTTAAAGAAAATCATAGAATAAACTCAGGCAATAAAACCAAAGATCATTTTCATTCACATTTTATATTTATGTGTTATATCCATCCCCTTGTTTTCTCCAAATCAGATGATCATAAAATCAATAAAAATCAAACTCCATCAAATATCATTCAAAATGAATTTTACTTAAGTACAAGTTTTCAACCCCAAATACTTAGAAAGTTTCCTACAAGTACTTTAATTACAGAGAATAGAATTTGTCTAGTAATTCCATTACAAAGCAACTACAAATTTAAAACAAGTCTCTCTTATTTATACTAGCAGCCAATGCCTTCTTTACTCATCAAGCCAACTTCAATTTCCTGCAAGCAAATCATTTAGCTGCCCCCAAATAATTTTTGAGACACCCAGATGATTGCAAGGGCAACCAAAAGGGTCAGTTTACACTGGTATGAGCATTTATCAAATTTTGTATACATGTACATAATTGTAGTAATCTTGCAATGCCTTCCTAGATTAACAGGTCTTATACTTAGCATGTTTTGGTTCATTCAAAAAGACACAATACCACATTTTACAAATCAAGCAATGCACAACAGTTAATTAAGATTAAACATGTGTACAAATTTTTAATTCATCCTCATCAAGACTTGGATAAGTAATCTCTGTTTTATACTCCAGATTTCCACCCAGCAATTAATCAATGAACAATGTTTATCTTGATTAAATCTAACACCAAATCTGAAAGCTTATAACCCAGATTTTTAAACCCCTACCCCCATTTATTTTATGGTCTTTAACTCCTTGTCAAATGAGCACTATGTATGCATTGTGATGAAAACTCCCAGGTTGTTTAAATTATTCCAACACACAAAGGCCTCAGGGTGCAGTTGCACCATGCATATACTTGCTTCCACCTGAAGTAAGCAGATCATTGACTACCCCTAAGTGACCAATTTAGTTTTTCTTTTATATCAGAGAAATATGACTGCCTGCATATTTTCTGGCCCAACCCCATGTTCCCCTATTAATCTTGATCCATGTTTAATGATGATAGAACAAGAATACTTAAAACATGTTAACTCTGAAAGCCAAATTACAGATCAATGCTCCAAAACAAAAATGCACAAACAAACATCCATATCACCCATAACAAATCATTTCAGGGATTCAAATAACTCATAGTATTTTTAGGCTGCCTGCAATAGGACTTAATGCCATTGCATACAAAAGATAAATACTCACATAATGTTTCTCCTTTCACTGCCTTAATTTCTTATAACAGCAAATCCCCCAAAGCCTCAAGCTAGTGTTTCTCCTTGTTTATTTTATTTTGTTTTTGATCCCGAGAGAGTGATGGTTTTGGCTATGTGCAGTTATTTATAAATCCATTCTAGGGTTTTGGAAAATGGGTAATTCCCCTGATACCCTTAGATGTTTATGTACACATCATATTTCTGTGTGATCATAAATTGGAAATGCACACTTTAATTAGCTATTTCGGGGATCATACATTTTTAGACACTCAATACTATTTTCATGACTCCTTTCTATTCATGCCATAAGCATGTGACCCTTAGTTTATTATTTCTTTTTATAAGTTTTAAGGAAAATCTGAAAATCTACTTTGTATATATATTTTTTTCTACCTATCTATTACCTCCATTCTATCAGACATACTACCATACTTTGTAATGTAAAAATCATTTACCCAAATTATTAGCTTGGAATAAATATGGTATGGAAATTTTATTTGATTCTGTATATATATATATATATATATATTTCTGCCTTTTTGTCAAATCAGTCAACTCCCTTTTAAATTAAAAATAACATATATTATGCTAATTATTTTCTGGCACAATTATAAGAGATATAAACCTTTATATTAAACCTCATTTTATTTTATCTTTATATAAAACAGCAAACACCCCATATATATTAAATGTGTATATATTTACATAATTCTTTGAACATAAAACAATATTTATTTTGAGCTCCAATTTTTCTTCTAATTACCTTAATTCCTTGCATTTTATCAAACAGAAGCTCTCATTTAATTTTATTTATTGCCAAATTCTTTTCTGTTTTAATGCAATATATATATATACTTATATATATATCTCAGAATTTTCTAATATAAATATATGTATTATTTTATTTTATTTTAGGGTCATTACAAAACCTTAATGGGAAAGTCGCCGCGTTGAGTCGATTTATATCCAGAGCAACCGACAAGTGTATTCCTTTCTTCGATGTGATAAGGAAAGGAAAAAGAAATTTTGAATGGACGCCGAACTGTGAGGACGCATTCCGAGCTCTGGTGAGACACTTGGAGAGGCCCCCAGTTCTGTCAAAGCCCGTAGACCATGAGGAGTTGTATGTTTACTTGGCCGTATCCCAGCATGCCATCAGTGCAGCTTTTGTTCATGAGGAGGACTGAATCCAAAAGCCAGTGTACTATGTTAGTAAGCGTTTAACGGGGGTAGAGAAATTATCCTAAGATTGAGAAGCTGGCTTATTATTTGGTGATCGCGTCACGCAAGCTCCGCCCATATTTCCAAGCACATCCGGTCAGTATTTATACCGATCAACCTTTGCGGCAGGTGCTCCAACGACCGGAGACTTCTAGAAGGATACTCAAATGGAACATTGAGCTGAGTCAGTTCGACAACACCTACCTGCCACAGAGGGCTATCCAGGGGCAAGCTTAGCAGATTTCATTACAGAGTTCACCATATCAGACGAGCTAAGTGGAAGTGATGTGATTCCTACTGTTCGATGGAAGCTATATACCGATGGGGCATCCAACGACCATTGTTCCGGGGCTGGTGCTATTCTTGTAACTCCCGAGAAGCGATCGATATGTTATGCTTGAAACTTTATTTCCCCACTAGAAACAACAAAGCCGAGTATGAAGCATTGATCGCTGGTCTGAAGCTTACCAAAGAACTTGAGTGAAATCGGTTGAAATCTTTTGTGACTCACAGTTGGTGGTGTACCAAGTACGGGGAGACTATCAAGCAAAGGGCAAAGGCTTGCCCCATACCTCGCTCGGGTTCAAGAATTGTTGGTGGACTTCGAATACTATGATATTTCACACATTCCGCGCGAACAAAACGGGGAAGCCGATTCCTTTGCAAAATTTGCAAGCACTGGTGATGCACAGCAGATGGGCTTGGTTCCCGTTGAGACTTTACATGCTCCGAGTAAAAATGAGATGGAGGTAGATTTTGTGTTAGAGATGGAAACTGAAAGGGAGTCGTGGATGACCCTGTTCAAAGAATACTTGCTACACGGAACCTTGCCCGAGGGAAAGAACGAGAGACGATAAGTCATTCGTAAGGCCTCACGGTATATAATGCAGGATGGAATGATGTATCGGAAGGGATTCTCCATTCCCTTGCTTAGGTGTATCGCCCATGACAAGATAAAGCGGGTTTTAAGAGAAGTCCATGAAGGAGAATGTAGCGACCATACTAGGGGGCAGACACTAGCCAAAAAGAAACTCCGCTATGGATACTATTGGCCGACTGTGAATCGGGATGCCGCGGACTATGTAAGGAGATGCAACAAATGTCAAAAGTACGCAAAGATCACGAGAGCACCGCTGACAGAACTCACACAAATGGTTAGTCCATGGCCGTTTGCAATATGGGGGATTGATATAATCGGCTCCTTGCCAATCACCAAAGGTGGTGCAAAATACACAATCATCACGATCGATTACTTCACCAAGTGGGCAGAAGTGGAGCCATTAACTACGATCACCACCAAAAAGGTCGTTAACTTTGTTGTGCAAAACATTATATGCCGCTTTGGTCTCCCGCGATCATTATTGACAACGGAACTCAATTTGAGAGTAGAGAATTCAAAGAGTTCTGCCAAAAATATCGCTTTGAGAAAAGGTTTACAGCAGTCGCTCAACCTAAAGCGAATGGGCAAGTTGAAGCTGTAAATAAGATAATCAAGTCCATCTTTGAAAGAACGTTTGGAGAAGGCTAGAGGCAAGTGGGTGGATTAGCTTCCAACAGCACTTTGGGCCTACCGAACGACCCACAAGTCCACGACTAGCCACACTCCTTTCACCATGGCACAAGGCACTGACTCTGTTATACCCGTGGAACTTGAAGTTCCTTCTCACCGGGTGACTCATTATGATCCTAGAACGAACTGAGATCTTTTACTGGAGTCGTTGGACTTTGTCGACGAGAAATGTGAAGAAGATGATTTAAGGGCGGCCGCATATTGGCACCGAGTCGCCCGATATTATAATGAAAAAGTTCGACCAAGAACTTTCGATGTCGGCGACCTTGTTTTGAAGCGAGTTTTTCCGGTCTCGTCACATATGAATCCCACATGGGAGGGTCCCTACGCATCGAATGGAGGCTTGGAGAAGGAACCTTCAAGCTAGCTACCGTTGATGGTGTGACACTCCCCAGAGCATGGAATAGCGAGCATTTGCGTCGTTATTATACTTAGTCTATTTCTTTTGCATTTTAGTAGCAATTGTTTCCAGTATATGTTTCTTTTGTTGTTCTCTGTTTTTGACATGTAATAAGACAATTTAGTTTGTCCCTATTTTTTACAATCAATAAAGGCTTGAAGATGTTTATCTATGAACTATTGTTGTTCCGTGTTTTATAATTCCATGGCAAAATTAAATTGCATTAATCTGTCTGGCGTATGAACGCACACACAAAACTAAAAGTCGATCAGCAAACGATTCGAAAAATCTCTAAGTCCCTAGAGTGTGGACTAGAGTACTCTGAGTTCCTAGAATGTCGACTAGAGTAAAAATGATTCAAAAAATCTCTAACTCCCCAGAGTGCGGATTAGAGTACTCTGAGTCCCCAGAATGCGGACTAGAGTATAAACGATTCAAAAATCTCTAAGTCCCCAGAGTGCGGACTAGAGTACTCAAGTCCCCAGAATACGGACTAGAGTATAAATAACTCAAAAAATCTCTAAGTCGCTAGAGTGCGGACTAGAGTACTCTGAGTCCCCAGAATGTGGACTAGAGTATAAACGATTCAAAAATCTCTAAGTCCCCAGAGTGTGGACTAGATTACTCTAAGTTCCCCGAATGCAGACTAAAGTATAAATAATTCAAAAAATCTCTAAGTCTCTAGAGTGCGGACTAGAGTACTCTGAGTCCCCAGAATGCGAAATAAAGTATAAATGATTCAAAAAATCTCTAAGTCCCCAGAGTGCGGATTAGAGTACTCTAACTCCCTAGAATGCGGACTAGAGTATAAACAATTCAAAAAAAAATCTTTGAGTCCCCAGAGTGCGGACTAAAGTGCTCCGAGTTCCCAGAATGCGGACTAGAGTATAAACGATTCAAACAATCTCTAAGTCCCCAGAGTGCGGACTAGAGTACTCTGAGTCCCCAGAGTGCGGACTAGAGTATAAAAAATTCAAAAATCTCTAAGTCCCCAGAGCGCAGACTAGAGTACTCTGAGTCCTTAGAGTGTGGAATAGAGTATAAATGATTCAAAAATCTCAAATTTCCCAAAGCGCGGACTAGAGTATAAATAATTCCAAAATCTCCAAGCCCTGTGAAACTGAACTGGAGTTTACATGACCCACAGGACTCTGAATTTCAATTACAAATTAAATTATAAGCTAAGCGATGAGAGTGTGGGAATACAAAGAAGCAAAATTTTATTTACTAATCGAAAAGGAAGTTCCATTACAACTTTTTCGAAGTCCGAAGCCAAAATCTATCTACGATGACTATGAAAAAAGGGGGGAGGAAAATCACTACATGGTACTAAGTTACTTAAGTTGAGCAAAATGTGGCGAGGCAACAACTACTTCTTCGATTTTCTTTCCCTCTTTGGCTTCTTCGAAGTTTCCTCATCCGAGCGCCTCTTTTAGGACCCTTTGCTTCCCAATGATGGAGTACTTGAGGGAGGAGGAGGAACTTCCAAAGGTGTGATCCCACTAGGGAGAATAACCTTCTACGGCCTATTTAAGGGATTGTCGAGCTCCACCACTTGAGGTTCTAATTTTATTTTGATTTTCTCCTTTTACATCATCATGCCCCTCTACGAGTGTGCTCGGAAGCGCCCATGATTTCGACATCATCATGCCCCTCTACGAGTGAAGGATCTCAGGCTTATCTTCCTCAAGTGCCCCTATTACTTGAGCGTCAGGACCAGGGGTGTCGTTGGTGTGGAGTACTTCAGTCTCTTTTTCTTCTTGCTCCGTGGCGACATCGCTCCTTGGAGTTGGTTCAGGGCCATAATGACCTACACGAATTCATGAAAAGTGAATGTTAAGATACAACGGTTATTCGCCAAAAGTGATGGCTCTATGAACTTTAGAAGGTGGGGTCACATACCAGCTTCCATTTGGCTCTCAGTCGTCTTGGGAGTATCACCCTTTGGAATTGGGGATAACATGTGGATGCCAAGTCCAGGCTTCTTCGGATCATAACCCACATGTTGCTCGGTGGATTTAGCGATAGATTTTTGGTCAAGTCAACGGGAGGAGGAACCTAGGGCTCAGAGCTAGACGGGCCAGCGACATCCTCTTTTTCCTTTGATGCAGGGGAGCCTCCCCCGAAGAGGGCTTTCGCCGCAGATAAATCTGAGGGTTCGTTGCCTCGAAGCACTTCCCTCACCAGAGCCTCTTCATCAATCTCTTCAACACCCAGCTCCACTTTTTTAATTCTAATCAAAGTATCCCATGTTCGACGAGTGATTCGAGATAATTCTTGCCCAAGAAAGTCAAGTCACGGTGCATGAGGACTCTTGCATTGAACTCGGCAATGAGCGGGTCGAATAAACATTTGATTTCTTCTCTACCAACCTTGGTAGCTGCCTCGAGTCAAAAGTCGGCCTCTATGAGCGCTATCTTCTTGCCTTCCTCACGAGCTTCTTCTTTTTGCGCTTCAACCTTGGATAACCCTTCGTCGAGTTTTGTCTTTAGAAGCTGTGTTTCGACGATTTCATCGCAGTATCTTTGTGACTCTTCCCGCGCTACAATTTTCTCTTCTCTCTCTTTCAAGAGCAGCTCCTCTAGTTCCTTGACTCGTTTGAGCGAGAATGTCTTTCTCTTTTTGGATAAAGTCTTTCTCCAAAGCTAGAGCGCCGTTGTGTTGGATTGCCTCGTTGAGTTCTTTCTTGTGAGTGGCCTCCAAGCGGCTAACTGCCTCGGCTATCTCCTTAGCATTTTTCTGGGCAGTCTCGAGCTGAGATTTATATGAGGATAGCTCTTCATCCTGGCCCTTAATGATGTCTTTGTCATGAATAGCTTCAATTTTGAGGTGATCGATCTCGTGTTGGCGTTCAATAGAGACCTCTGAAACTTTCTCTACCAAGTGTACGAACGCATCATGCTGAAAATATACATCGTTGTTGCAGACAATGGTGCTTTGTTTGACATGTCCAGGGATAGGATGAATTGCGGGGAGAAATTTTAGTCCATCATAACAGATCTTCGGAAATGTAGCCTTGAGCTCAGCTAATTTTTCCACTGTCGACGGATCATGAGCGGAGGCTGGGGGAGTCTGCCTAACCAGAGTCACGGACTTCTTATAAGGCTTACGGAATTGCTTGGTACTCGAAGAGCTGGAATGTTGGTCATGAGGGACTTCGGACTGGGAGCCCTTCTGAGCAGACTTCTCCACACGACGCGCCGGATGATGGAGAGGATCGTTTGGATATAAAGAATGGCTATGGGTTCTCCTTCTGGAAGACGACGATGACTCTCTGGAGCGATAGTCTTTATCACCGCTTTCGTCCTTGTCTTGTCATTAGCCCGATCCTAAGTCTCGACCGGAATGGTAGAAGATGGAGGATCCGCGAAGGTGGTCAATGTCGTGTGTACGCCCCATTTCACCTGCACAAAAAGCCAAATGAGGACGAATTAGTAGGAGTCGAATGATGAATGGAATTCAAGTACACGGTGAAGTGTAAGTGTCCGTGTGTGTCCCAGTGCATCCCCCCGACGGACCAGTGTTTTTCGCTTTACTCATTGGAGTTTTCTCTCCGTGATGATGAGTCTGAGTGCCTTCATCGCTTCTCGCAGGCGAATTAAATCCCATAGCCTCGGGGTATTTGAAGCCTTAATTCAGTATATCGTCGGGGATGGTCAAGTCAAATAGGCCCTTTAATGAGCCTTCTAAGTTTTGGGAAGATGACTTTTTCTCGATCGGAGTTATCGTGACCTTTGAAGTTCCGCTAACTTTCCTCCTTTTCAACTTATAAGCTAGACTCTTCTTTTTTGAGGGAGGCGGTGGTTGATCAATGCCGGCTGCGTCGGCTACCGGTGCTGGCCCATGACTTATGTTCTCATCAGTTTTTTCGATCTCTCCTTCCTCCGTAGTATCACGAGCCCCTTCGGCAGGGGGCACCGAAGGTCTAGCTTGTTCTTTGCTCGTTTCTGCAATCGTTCTTGTTATTATCGCACCACTTGGAAGGCTAGTCTGGCGGCCCTCTCCTAGTAATCTGAACTTCGAGAGCAGTTCGTTGGTAATTACAGATTTAATGTCTCGGTCTCCCACGGGAGTAGCTCGAATGGCTTCGACGGCCTCAGAATAACTGGCGCCTTCGGGTCATGGGCGGATACTTGTAAGAGTTGAAAGAAGTTCAGAAAAGGTGCACTCAAATCCTTAGGACAAAGATTGGGATAAAGATGAGACTTACATCCTTCTAGCCACCTTCTCACAAAGCCAGGAGGACAGCGTACGTAGAACCACTCTTGTTTAAACTGAGAAAACTTGTTCCACGCATCCATCAGGACTTGGAATTTGGGATGTGGCTCGAGGAATATGTAGGATGGACTGTCGGTATGTCTCTTGATGCGGTAAATATAACGGATATCCTCGGGAGTTGGGGGTCTGAGTAAGACGCTCATGAAAAGAACGTATGTACCGTGAATAAATGCATGGCTGTTAGGGTGTAGTTGTGCTGGAGCAATCCCTATATACTGCAACACTTCACGAATGAATGAATTGAAAGGTGGCACACTTTCGGCCCAGCACATAAATTTGTTGCATGCAGCATATCCGGTTGAGGGCAAGTAAGGCCGACCTTGTGCCCAAGGAACTAGAATATCTTCGAAGGGGATTCCGTGGATAGAACATAATCGACGAAGAGAAGATTCACTGATTTTCGTGGCTTGAGAGTCGGTGGGGTCATCCAGAATGACGGCCCCGTCTACAGCATCGGGAGCCGGGCCTATAATCGCAACAGGTGGATCTGGGATGTCAGGTATGGGGGCTGACGTTGGATTCAAAGTCCCCACCGCCGCCTGCCGAGAACTTGGCTCAGGCTTGTCAGAAACAGTAGTGGAGCTTAATTTTTTAGACATCTCCAAAAAGAAATTGGTGTGAATAGATACCTGTTTAAGCTATACTTGAAAGATAATAGATATCAGATATTACAACAAAGTATTCCTCCTGTTGTGTGTGAACTAGTGCGACGATTCAAGCAAAGAGTACAGATAAATTAAAGTTCTAAAGAGTAATATAGTGTGACAGAGCTTTGAGTTGTCATCTCTAGAGACCGTCATACTGACCATCACCAAAGTTTGTCCTTTGATCGATAGCATAAGTCCTAGGATTAGACATTGGCATCATATGTTGTGGAGGTTATTACTCGCTTTGATAGGTTAAATTCGCGTTTATAATTGTTAAAACTATGGAGTTATTAGTCCGAACCAGTTCCATATGCTCATGTGCTTAGGTTCTTGTCATTGTTCATTGTTCTATGATCAGGCGTGGGAACGTATGGTCTTAATATATGCTATGTTCAAGTTGAGGTGATTCTTACTGTCAATGTCGATTCCAAGTTCCGATGCCGATCGTCTCTCTAAACCTACATACCGACCCACTCGCCTACAAACTACCGAACGACTCTCTAGACCAAAGCAACCAACCTACTCACTTTCCTCTCTCTCACTCTCTAATCACCGAACAATCCACTGGGACTATGCCGAACCACACTTCTAGGTTCCTACCGATCCACACACTCTCCCTCAACACCGAATGACTCCCTCACTCAGAATACCGAACCACACCTCTAGACTACTACCGACCCACAATGTCACGCGAAGTTATCGAACCACACGCTCGTTCTCTCAGAGTGATCGACCCGCATTCGCTCTTGGATCACCGAACTCCTCCTTTCCTTTTCTTTCTTCATTGAGCGACATCCTACTTCCTCCTCCTAAGTCCTGACATCCGAGTTATGAAAACGATAACTACTCCTCCTAGGCGACTTATGCCATCATCCATTAAAGCCAAGCCGAGGTCCTAACCTAAAGTCCACCCTTATTCCTAATTCATCTCTATCCCTCTTCTCAATCATCCTCTAACTATTCCTATAACAAAAGAAGAGGGGGAACCATCCACCTGAGCACTGAAACTTTGTATGTGACTACGGGTTTGGAAATAAATTTTTACCTATGGAGGGAGATCGAGGCATGCGACGGTTTCAAGGTGATGGGCTGGGGATTTGTTCGAATTCATGAGCAATTGGAGTCGCGAGGTAGGCATTTTGGGTTCGATAGAAGGCTAAGTAATGAGTAAAGCTCAAAGAGGAGTGAGTTGGCAAGTTTGGTAAAGTAAGGTAAAAGTGAGAAATAGGAGAAGGAACGAAGGCTGGGATTTATATATGGGAGAAGGGAGACGAACGGGCAATGCCCAATGGAACTGGTCAACACGTTTAAATGGGTCGGTGAAGGAGAATGATGTTCGAATCGATCATATGGGTCAGTATTGGTATGCTGATCCACCTTTTGCAGAAAAAAATAAAATAAATAAATAAAGTAAATAAAATATATATATGTATATATAATCATAAATAAAATGAGCATAGGAAAAGATAATCAAATGATAAGAGCATGGATAATAAAATATAATGTATACATGAGAATGTGTACACATATAATGATGATCGAGGACGATGGTCTGGAGAGATGACAGATACTACGAAATAAGTGGAGAAGCATGGGTTTGGGAATCCCACTGCGATTCAGCCTTCGGAAGATTGCGAGTCTCTAGCTTTTGAAAAGCTAAAAAAGGATTCCAAGAATTTCTTTGAAGCTGAACTAATACAGTCAAATGATGAAAAGCTCCTTCGGAGGCGATGAAAAAACGACAGTCGGCTATCATTTAGGATGGGCTTGTTTCTGGAAAACAAGAATACTCACCGATTCAAAGTGCGTCATGTTTATCCAAACAACGCACTTTGGGGGGCAAATGTTACCCGGCTGCTTGACCCGGTTATAGAATGATAGTTGAAGAAGTTATAGTTAGCACTAAACAGGATTCTGGCCAAGAAGAGACTGGAGATATAAGGGTTTGATGCAATCGATGTGGTTCGGCATGTATGTGTGGTTCGGTAGGTATAGTTCAACCTTGTTTCAGTATGTATCGATTGGCGGTTCAGCCTTGTTTCAGTATGTATCGATTGGCGATTCAGCATGTACGGTTCGGCCTTGTTTCAGCATGTACGGTTCGGCCTTGATTCAGCATGTATGGTTCGGCCTTGATTTAGCATGTATCGTTCAGCCTCGGTGGTTCAGCATTTATCGCTCGGTCATGGTGAGAAGGCTAAGGTGGATCGGTCGTACATGGTTTGACATTTATCGCTCGGTCATGGTGAGAAGGCTAAGGTGGATCGGTCGTACATGGTTCGGCATTCGTCATTCGGCCATGGTGAGAAGGCTAAGATGGGTCGGTCGTACATGGTTCGGGATTTATCGCTCGGCACATATGGGTCGGCACCGTGGACCCGGTCTTGGTGGCTAGGCATACTTGGTTTGGTATGCATCAGAGAAGACATAAGTTACCGTAGGGGATACGGTCGACGCTACTATGCTTCGAGTCACACTGGCACTTGCTTCGAGTCATTTGAGAAGGTGATTCAAGTCATCCTCAGGGGACCCATGGTTCGACCAGAGTGGCTCGGTGTACCTGGGTCGGTCGTCCTGGGGCATCACTTGTGGGCCGAGTTGTCTAGGTCATGGGCTTGCGCAGGGGATCTAGCCTGTCTTCGTCTATAAATAGAGGGGCATGGGTATAGTTGAGGGGGGCTTTTCTTCGAGAACTCCAGGGAAACTCTGCCATTTTTATAATCTCTTCTTTTCTATTCAAACTTGTATTCAACTGGTTTATTTACGGATTGTATCTGCATTCAAGTGATTGGAAAAGTAATAAAGATTACATTCAAAGTGGACATAGGCAATTACGCCGAACCACTATAAATCTGGTGTTCTCATTTCTATTATTGTTTAATTATTCGATCATGTTACTTCTCTGTTTTAATTTACTTTCTTTATTAATCTCTCTATATAATTCTATTCAAGGGTGTTAGTTACCAATTTTGGTGCTAATAGCATCCAACACATCATATATCAAATATATGAAAAATAAAATCAACAGTGTGAGAATCCTGTTAGGTCCCTCCAACCCGTCCCCCTGCATCAAATACATCATAAAATCATAAAAATATAAATCAATCGCTTCGAGGTAGGATTTGTATACAAAGGGTTATCCGCTCCTACATGGGAACGTAATAGGGCCTCATCTACTCCAATAGGCGGGAATATATCCAAACCAACTAATATATATAGTATATCATCCAAAAAAGCAACAAACAACATATATAAAATTATTCCCATTTATATAAAAATATAAGCAGGCCAGAAAGGTGAGTTTATTCACAAAAATGCCAGAAATTGCTTAAGCGCTTCGGTTTGAATTAAAATTGAACGGTTGTTCAATTTAACCTAAAATTCCTACTAGCTCCGTATTCATCCAATCCAACTCCATAGCGTAGTGCTCGTTGATACGAAAGCAACACAACTTGTTGCGCTCAAAACGGACCTCGTACGAGAAAGTTACAAATTAATTAACATTTGAATATAATTAATTTTATAATTAAAAATAATAATTTAAACTTAGCTTAAACCTTTCCCCCTCTCTGCTCGTGCAGGCTCCACCTAGGCCCGCCTTCATTCTTTTTTTTGTTTAAAAAACTTCGATCGAATCACCACGCCATCTCCCACGGCTCCGAGCCACCGCCACCTGCACCCGCCGCCGCGTGCAGTCTAAAGAAAATAATAGGCTATATCCCCACTTCAACGCTCACTGTAGTTCTCCATGGTGACCAATAGTTGTACATGGAAAATAACAGGCTACATCCTCATATTTGAACTTTGCCTAGGCAGAAGCCGCTATTTTTTTCTTCAGGCTGCAATAACTTCCTCGAAATCGGGCAAAACATCAATTGATGAACTCCCACCTAAATTATGGGCAATATGATACACTCGGATACTTCATCTTGTGAACGCACAATGCAGTTCTCTATGGGGACTGACAGTTTGCTTAGAAAATAACATGCTACCACATCCTCATATTTGAACTCCACCTAGTGCAGAAGCCGCTATTTTTTTTTTGTTCACACTGCAATAACTTCTTTATACTAATTCGGAATCCAGCGAGACTTCGACTGATTAACTCCCGCCTAAATTATGGACAACATGGAACACTCGGATACTTCATCTTGTGAACGCACACTATAGTTCTCCATGGGGACTGACAGTTGTACTTAAAAAATAATAGGCTACCACATCCCCATATTTGAACTCCGCCTAGTGTAGGAGCTGCTATTTTTTGGTTCAGAATGCAATAACTTCTTCATACTAACTCGAATCACGCAAAACTTCGACCAATGAACTCCCACCTAAATTACGGACAATATGGTGCACTCGGATATTTCATCTTGTGAACGCACACTGTAGTTCTCCATGGTGACTAACAGTTGTACTTAGAAAATAACATGCTATATCCACATATTTGTATATTATTTCTCTATGAGATGTAAAAGGTTATATTTGGAATTTCAAAAAGACATCGAGTAAATCTATTCAATGAATTCTCTTTATTAGTAGTAAAGATATATGCGTATATTCATTTATTTAATTAACCTTTAATTTAATTTACTTAATCAATTAACCTTTAATAAATTTATATAATTAATTAACTTTTAATTAAATTTTTTAGTTAAATTATATTAATTTCAAAATTCAATTCATATACATACATGTATACTTACGTTATTTTAAACATTTTAAATTAACATAACATATATTATAATATATATAATACACATATTCATTTATTAATTAACTTATTTAATTAATTTATTTTAGTAATGTTATTAATAAATTTTTAAATCAATATCTATTATTTTTCAAACATTTTAAAAAAATTATTATATTATAACTTTTATTATATTTGTATATCTTATTTTAAATTTAACTTTTAATTTATAGTCTTATATTTTAGTTTTCAAAAAATTTAAACAATTATATTATAACATTTTTCTTATTTTAAATTTAACTTTTAAATTTAATTTTTTTTAATTTTAAAACAATTTTGAAATTTTCCCAAGGCCCAATTCAAATTAGGCCTCTTCTATTAGGGGCAACCTTTTAGGCTCACATATTTGTTCGGGCCAGACCGGTAGCTAGGTAGGGCAGAGTACTTGATTAGACAAATCCAATCCTTCAATAACCCCTTTCTTAGACACCCTACTAACTGGGCTGTGAGCTTAATTAGTTAACCCTTACATGACTCATTAGACTACATAGGCTATTAGGCTATGATACCATTATTGGAATTAGGCCAGCCCATAGCGGAAGATATGGGTGGATTTCAAATTTTCTTTTACCTTATTGGATCTTTATTGGGTCTATGAAGTCTAATTTATTTAGAACATTTTCAAATTTAATTTAAATAAAATCATATATTTTATTTAAATTTATAAATTTTTGTTTGAAAATTATTTGATTTATTTTCACTTTATATACGAGTACATATGCACGTCCAGGTGGGCCTGCATTTAATCACAATATGCATGCATTTTTAGTTGTACCTGTGGAAGTAGATTTTGATAGTAGCATCCCAATATTTGAACTCCGCCTAGGCAGAAGCCGCTATTTTTTTGTTCAGACTACAATAACTTCTTCATACTAACTCGGAATAAAGCGAGACTTCGACCGACGAACTCCCATCTAAATTACAGACAATAAGGAACACTCGGATACTTCATCTAGTGTACATATACCGTAGTTCTCCTGGTGACTAATAGTTGTACTTGAAAAATAAAAGGCTAAATCCCCGTATTTGAACTCCACCTAGGCAGAAGCCGCTATTTTTTTGTTCATACTGCAATAACTTCTTCATACTAACTCGGAATCAGGAGAAACTACGACCGATGAATTCCCACCTAAATTACGGACAATATGGTAAACTCGAATACTTCATCTTGTGAACGCACACTTTAGTTCTCCATGGTGACTAACGGTTGTACTTAGAAAATAACAGGTTATATACCCACTTCAACGCTCACTGTAGTTCTCCATGGTGACAAACAATTGTACTTAGAAAATAACAGGCTACATCCTCATATTTGAACTCCGCCTAGGCAGAAGACGCTATTTTTCTTTAGACTTCAATAACTTCTTCATACTAAATCGGAATCAGGCAATACTTCGACCGATGAACTCCCACCTAATTTACGGACAATACGGTACATTCAGAGACTTCATCTAGTGAACATATACCGTAGTTCTCCATGGTGACTAACAGTTGTACTTAGAAAATAACAGGCTACGTCCCAGTATTTGAACTCCGCTTAGGTAGAAGCCGCTATTTTTTTGTTCATACTGCAATAACTTATTCATACTAACTCGGAATCGGGCGAAACTACGACCGATGAACTCCAACCTAAATTACAGACAATATAGAACACTCGGATACTTCAGCTTATGAACGTATATCATAGTGCTCCATGGTGATTAACAGTTGTACTTAGAAAATAACAGGCTATATCCCCACTTCAATGCTCATTGTAGTTCTTCATGGTGACTAATTGTTGTACTCTGAGAGTAACAGGCTACATCCTCATATTTGAACTCCGCCTAGGTAGAAGCCGCTAATTTTTTTCTTCAGACTGTAATAACTTCCTCTTACTAGCTCGGAATCAGGCAAAACTTCGACCGATGAACTCCCACCTAAATTACGGACAATATGGTACACTCAAATTCTTCATTTAGTAAACGTATACCGTAGTTCTCCATGGTAACTAACAGTTGTACTTGGAAAATTACAGGCTACATCCTCGTATTGAACTCTGCCTAGGCAGAAACCGCTATTCTTTTTGTTCATAGTACAATAACTTCTTCATACCAACTCAGAAACGGGCAAAACTACGACCAGTGAACTCCCACCTAAATTCCGAACAATATAAAACACCCGGATACTTCAGCTTATGAACGTGTACGGTAGTTCTTCATGGTGATTAACAGTTGTACTTAGAAAATAACAGGCTATATCCCCACTTCAACGCTCACGGTGGTTCTCCGTGGTGACTAATAGTTGTACTTAGAAAATAGCATGCTACATCCTCATATTTGAACTCCTTCTAGGCAGAAGCCGCTATTTCTTTTCTTCAGACTGCAATAAATTCTTCATACTAACTCAGAATCAGTCAAAACTTTGACCAATGAACTCTTACCTAAATTACAGACAATATGGTACACTCGGAAACTTCATCTAGTGAATGTATACCATAGTTCTCCATGGTGACTAACAGTTGTACTTAGAAAATTACAGGCTACATCCCCGTATTTGAACTCCGCTTAGGCAGAGCTGCTATTTTTTTTGTTCATGCTGCAATAACTTCTTCATACTAACTCGGAATCAGATGAAACTTCGACTGATGAACTCCCACCTAAATTACGAACAATATGGTACACTCGAATACTTCATCTTGTGAATGCCCACTGTAGTTCTCCATGGTGACTACATTTGTACTTAGAAAATAATAGGCTATATCCCCACTTCAATGCTCATGGCAGTTCTCCATGGTGACTAATAGTTGTACATGGAAAATAACAGGCTACATCCTAATATTTGAACTTCGCCTTGGCAGAAGCTGCTATTTCTTTTCTTCAGACATCAATAACTTCTTCATAATAACTTGAATCAGGCAAAACTTCTGCAGATGAAATCCCACCTAAATTACGGACAATATGTCGCACTCGGATACTTTATCTTGTGAACGCTCACTGTAGTTCTCCATGGTGACTAACAGTGGTACTTCGAAAATAACAGGCTAAATCCTCGTATTTAAACTCCGCCTAGGCAGAAGCTGCCATTTTTTTATTCATACTGAAATAACTTCTTTATACTAACTCGGAATCAAACAAAACTTCGACTGATAAACTCCCGCCTAAATTACGGGCAATATGGTACACTCAAATACTTCATCTTGTGAATGCATATTGTAGTTCTTCATGCTGACTAACAGTTGTACTTAGAAAATAACAGGCTATATCCCCACTTCAATGCTCACTGTAGTTCTCCATGATGACTAGTAGTTGTACTAAGAAAATAACAAGCTACATTCTCATATTTGAACTCCACTTAGGCATATGCTGCTATTTTTTTTCTTCAGACTGCAATAATTTCTTCATACTAACTCGGAATCAGGCAAATCTTTGACCGATGAACTCTCACCTAAATTAAGGACAATATGGTACACTCGGATAATTCATCTTGTGAACACACATTATAGTTCTCCATGGGGACTGGCAGTTTACTTAGAAAATAAATATTACCACATCCCCATATTTGAACTTCGCCTAGTGCAGAAGCCGCTATTTTTCTTCAGACTACTATAACTTCTTCATACTAATTCGGAATTCGGCGAGACTTTGACCGATTAACTCTCACCTAAATTACGGACAATATGGAACACTCAGATACTTCATCTTATGAACGCACATTGTAGTTCTCCATGGGACTAACAGTTGTACTTTGAAAATAACAGGCTACCACATCCCCATATTTGAACTCCTCCTAGTGCAAAAGCCGCTATTTTTTTGTTCAGACTGCAATAACTTCTTCACGCTAACTTGTAATTAGGCGATACTTCGACCGATGACCTACCACCTAAATTACGGACAATATGGAACACTTGAATACTTCATCTTGTGAACGCACACTTTAGTTCTCCATGGTGACTAACGGTTGTACTTAGAAAATAACAGGCTATATCCCCACTTCAATGCTCACCGTAGTTCTCCCTGGTGACTAATAGTTATACTTAGAAAATAACAGGCTACATCCTCATATTTGAACTTTGGCTAGGCAGAAGTCGCTATTTTTTTCTTCAAACTGCAATAACTTCTTCATACTAACTCGAAATCAGGCAAAACTTCGACCGATGAACTCCCACTTAACTTACGGACAATATGGTACACTCGAATACTTCATCTTGTGAACGCATACTATAGTTCTCCATGGGGACTGATAGTTTAGAAAATAGCATGCTACCACATCCCCATATTTGAACTCCGCCTAGTGCATAAGCCACTGTTTTTTTGTTAAGACTGCAATAACTTCTTCATACTAATTCGGAATTCGGCGAGACTTCGGCCGATTAACTCCCAACTAAATTAGGAACAATATGAAACACCTGGATACTTCATCATGTGAACGCACACTGTAGTTCTCCATGGAGATTGACAGTTGTACTTAGAAAATAACAGGCTATCACATCTCCATATTTGAACTCCGCTAGTGTAGAAGCCGCTATTTTTTTTGTTCAGACTGCAATAATTTCTTCATACTAACTCGGAATCAGGAAAAACTTCGACCGATGAACTCCCACCTAAATTACGGACAATTTGGTACACTCGGATACTTCATCTTGTGAACACACACTGTAGTTCTCCATGGTGACTAATAGTTGTACTTCGAAAATAACTGGCTATATCCCCATATTTGAATACAATTTCTCTATGAGATGTAAAATGGTATATTTGGAATTTCAAAAAGACACCGAGTAAATCTATTCGATGAATTCTATTTATGAGTAGTAAAGATAATCATACATATGTATATGTGTGTGCATGTGTAACATGAAATTATTTGGAAGGTATAACATGCCGCTATATAGATGTTGGGATTTACATCGCAACGGACACATTAACTCATCCTATATGTATTGTATGTTGTCCAAAAATGTGCATATACTTATAGTTAATATATATAAATATCCAAGTAATTACACATGCACATATATATATTATGAATACTATTACATATATATATGTAGATATATAATATATTATAAATATCAAATAAATATATATGTACATATAAAAGTATAAGTTTAAATAAATAAAAATAATAATATTATTATATATATACATACAAACTAAAGTGAAATAATTATGTGTATATATATAATTTTTTTATTTAACATTCCAGATTAAAATGCACTGTAGATCCAAATTTATTATAATTTTGTTATATTAATATATATTTATTATGCATTAATTAGTCAAACTGCCATAAATAAATAATATAAAATAAGTATATAACAAAAATATCAAATTTTAAATCTTTCAAAAATCATGAAATGTATTTTAAGGTTGTAAAAATTTTCCTGATTTTTCTAAGTGAAAATTATAGTATTGATTATTTAAATACTATTTAGCCAATTTTAAAATAATTTTAGCAAATATAAAAGCATGTTTAAAAAATCTAAATTTTTGACTAAGTACTTCTGTGGTGATAAAATAATTTTAAAAATTTTAGAATTGAATTTTTGAAAAAAGATTTATTTTATATGAATTTATTAAATCTTCTAGTGATTAAATAATAATAAAAATATCTAATAATTTCGGAAAAATTATTTTCAATTACTAAAATTCATAATTAATATAAACATATATTGGAAAATTATTAGATAAAATTTTATAAAATATAGAAGTATATATACTTTGATATAAATTATACAAATAAATTAATTTTCATATTAATATTAATATATGTGTATATATATTAGTTAATATAATATTAAAATAAAATATAGTAATTCGGCATAGAACTTCATATCATTAATAATATATATATATATATATATATATTAAACTTATGCACATAACCAATCATTATTGTGACAATATCATTACCTATAGAAATCTCACCTAACTAATAATGTAGTAATAATATATATATAGATGTATATGAACAATAAGCAATTATACATTAATCATACATCTTATATGAAACTAAACGTTTACCCATAATTGATGCCCTCAAGTCCACCTTGAAATGATGAGTCCTCTTCCATTGGAAACCTCATCGATTCGTCAAATTGCTAGTCCTTGAAACACAGACCCTTTGTTATCAAATAGCTATTGATTTGGATTTGATTTGATTGAGATTATAATGGGGTATATGTATATATAGATTATCTATGAGAAGGAAGGAGGAGGCGGCTAAAAACAAATTTTTTTTAGGGTTAAAGATGCTTTTATAATGGTTGAGATAGAAAAGAGGATCATATCTTACCTTTTCTTACCCAATCTCCACTATTCATCTTAAACCTTACTTTCCCCTATCACATAATTGCAGTTGAAAATTCTCTTCCAAATCTATGGGTTAATACCCCATTTAAGCCCAAGCAAATATGGTAATTAAATCCAATTTAATTTCGTTATCGATATCTCGTATCGATCGATATATTTACAACTATTATAAATATATACAACAATATTTATTTCTCAAATCATATTCAAAAATTAATATTTAATAAATATTAATTAACTTAATTAATTTATAATGATTATAAATTAATTAAACCATTTGGTCTAAAGAGAATTCATCATTTTGATTGTGTAACTCTTGGGTGCAAATTCGGTCACCGATTAACATCGAACTATTCGAATGTTAACATTCACACGTCACTTACAGGTGGTGTGACATTATGGCCAAATTATCGGTTACTTAATTTCGGTAAAATCCAATTTCACTTTATTAAGCATTACCCGGTTGTGACATGTATTTACACCAATTCTCTTCGTCAAAACTATATCACTTTAGACCTATGCAATTTGGTATCCAATATCGTCCATATTCAACTCTATAGTCCAAACACAAAGTCCTTGGTTCAATAATAACAATTATTATTAACCGAAATTCTCTGGCCTAAGACTTTGACTTTGAGTTGACCATGATACTAACCCCATATAACTGAGGAGATGAATCTTCTCTTGAATAGTGCTTCACTTCCAATACTTCCACTCGACCCAATTATAGTCACTCGATGGAATGCCATGCTATAATTTGACTATAATCAAAGCAGAGCTTTCATATTGAAGATCCATGGATCCATATTATTCTCTAGTCAATAGAATAGTGTAAATCGGTCACATCGATGTTTTCTGTTTAACCTGAGTTATATTAACCAATAGAGAACTATCGAGTGAGTCGTTCCATAGTTATCTAATAACTATCAGTACGTAACCCCTAGTGCCCCCAATAGCCATGAGTAATACCGTATCCAACATTTAGAGAGCGTTATGTACCCTAGTCTCAACAGATACATCGATATCCAGTCTCGACGCATCTTAATTAAAAACATTGAAAATGGTATACTTATTTTCATTGTGATATATTACTCACTGTTACAGCACTTTGTAACTACTATCACAAAAGGCACCATTTATGGATTTCTATTAAATATACTTTTAATTAAATTAATATAAAACAGTATATTAAGTATATAATAGAAAGAAAAACACCTTTTAGAACAAGATTGGTTACCAAATTAGATATATGTAACGAATTACATAATTCTTTTAGGGCATACCCCTAACTCCATCACATTGGAGCTCTTGGAGAGGAGATGGATGTTCATCTACCATAGTATTCTTACTTCCACTGCATTATTTTATGTATATATCAGCAATTGTAAGGACAGACTGTTATAAATGTCCAGGATGATGATAATACTTAGATTAGTAACTTTGAAAGGCTATGTGTATTAGTGTAACCCTATGCGCTGCCTTTTAATATTATATATTATCATTCCGTTGTGAGATTCTGATGTTTTTGTTCTCCTCTTTCTTATTCATTTTCTTTTCCTCGTTTTATTTTACCCTAACAATTGTTCTTCTCGGCACTTGGGTATTTGGCATGCGAATAACGTGGGTGTATTAGTGTCGACATTCGAGGGTCGAAAAGAGCGATCGTTACAATTTGGTATCAGAGCCAAAGTGTAACACCCCACTATTTTAATGATCGAATATTTAAATGATTAATTTAAATATTTAATCGGTAAGTAATGGAACGCCTCTCATACTCAATTTTTACAAACGAGCGAATTAGGACTCGATAAACTCGTAGTTGAGTTCATTTTTTACCGCGAGTAAAATGAGTATAAACTTGTCTATGTTTGAGGTAGATGTTTTAGGGGATGAATAGTGCCAGATGGAGAGAATTGAGGCTTAGCCCATTAATTGCCTATAATATGCTAACTCCTCTTCATTATCCTCATTCACTCTAAATTCACATTTCATTCGTCCCCACTTTTTATATTCCTCCACCACTCTCTTCTTAATCCCTCTTTAATCCACAAACCCTAAACCCATATTTTGTAAAATTAAATAAAAATCACCATAATTCTACTCTTCTAATTCTCTACAAGATCCACGCAGGAATTGGCTTAAATCAAAGTATTGGTGTGCATTTCGAAATTTAAAGTAAGCAAGAATTGGGTTTTTGGTGATTAGAGCTTGGCTTGGGTTTAAGTAGCGTGAGTGGGATGATTCTCCTTACTACTTTATGTGTTATACTCCATATTTTATTATTATTAATGATTATAGAATTATATGAAGTAGTTTGGAGATTATTTTAGTTGATTTGGGTTTATGTTATGAACACAAGTATATATGCACACCCATGTGGGCCTGCATTTAATCACAACATGCATACTTTTATAGTTGCACCTATGGAAGTAGATTTGAGAGTAGCATTGCTAGCATAAACTGAACCTAAGGCAACGACCGAGAAGACTGAGACAACTGAAGAACATCCACAGAACCAATAAGTTGAAAGCATTCGTAGTTTATTATTCATTTCTTTTGTTTTAGTTTATTTTATACTACTAAAAATGGAAATAATACCTGTACTTTTACATGCTTATGCTCTTTTAGCTAATGTGAGTTGTGAGCAAAAATGTATCAAAATATATCAGCGATTAATTGTTTCTTTACCACTCTTTTGTAGATTTTTGTCTTTTATACTTTTAAGTTACTCTTTTGAAAATCAACTTTCAAATTACTATTTTTTCTTTTGGAAACCAGTAATTTCATATCTGTCTTTCTTAAGTTTGTATAGCTTATTTTAATAGGGTTAGTACCCAAGTAAAATCTTTATATTTTATTTCCATTTTAATTTTTTTTTCTTTATTTGTTTGCCATTCAAGAAAGGAAACATAAACCTCAAAGAATAGACATGAAAAGAATCGAAAAATGAAATATAAAGGAATTATTGGTCTGTAGATGCAAACCTAGTATTCAGATAGGGCAAGAATGCTTGAGGTTACATGTATAATAAATTCCAGAAGGTATTACAGTTGTTCCAGTATTACAATTAAAATATGAAAGCCAATGTCTTCCTTGACATAACACTGAATGAAATATATCCTAAACTTAATACATACACAACCTTAATAAAATAATACACCAATGGATAAGCCTAAATAGAAAAACATCCATAAGAAAAAAAGAAATGATAACAGAAGAGAATTATCCACAAATAGTAAGCAGTAAGCACACCTTACTCACTGGATAAAGAGTTGAAATGGGAGCAAATAATAAGCATATGTCTGAATAGAATATTGATTTATTCTACTCCTAAAATAAAAAAAACCTCCAAATTTTCTTTAGCATTGCACGAAAAACACCATCCCTCTATATTTTCTATTGAACAACACTATACTACATTGTTTTTTTCAGACTGCAATAACTTCTTCATACTAACTTGGAATTAGACGAGACTTCGATCGATGAACTCCCACCAAAATTACGGACAATATGGAACACTTGGATACTTCATCTTATGAACGCACATTGTAATTCTCCATGGTGACTAACAGTTGTGCTTATAAATAACAGGCTACATCCCTATGTTTGACCACTGCCTAGGCCGAAGCTACTATTTTCTTGTTCGAACTGCAATAACTTTTTCATACTAACTCGGAATCAGGCGAGATAGCAACCGATGAACTCCCACCTAAATTATGGACAATATGGACCACTCAGACACCTCGGCTTAAGAACGTATACCGTAGTTCTCCATGGTGATTAACAGTTGAACTTAGAAAAGAACAAGTTATTTCCTTATATTTAAACTCTGCCTTGGCAGAAGCCAATATTTTTTTGTTCATACTGCAGTAACTTCTGCATACTAACTCGGAGTCAGGTGTGACTTCGATCGATGAACTCCCACCTAAATTACAAACAATATGGAACACTAGGATACTTCATATCTTGAACACACACTATAGCTCTCCATGGTGAAAAGTAGTTGTACTTAGAAAATAACATGCTACATCTTCATATTTGAACTCCGCCTAAGCAGAAGCCGCTAATTTTTTTGTTCAGACTGCAATAACTTCTTCATACTAACTCGGAATCAGGCGAGACTTCGAGCGATGAACTCCCACCTAAATTACGGAAAATATGGAACACTTGGATACTTCATCTTATAAACGCACACTGTAATTCTTCATGGTGACTAACAGTTGTACTTAGAAAATAATATGCTACATCCCCATATTTGAATTCTGCCTAGGCACAAGCCGCTATTTTTTGTTCAGACTACAATAACTTCTTCATACTAACTCGGAATCGGGCGAGACATCGACCGATGAACTCCCATTTAATTACGGACAATATGGAACACCAAGGTTTTAAATCTCCCCGAGATCAGCCGAGATGAAAATCCGAGATATTAGCCAAAATCCGAGATTTGGCAGCTTGGTTAGTTATAAGTCTTTTAAATATCACCCGAGACAGCCGAGATATTTGCCCGAGATATTGGCCAAAATCCGAGATTTGAAACCTTGTGGAACACTCAGACACTTCATCTCTTGAATGAACACTATAGTTCTCCATTGTGACTAACGGTTGTACTTAGAAATAACAGGCTGCATCCTCGTATTTTGAACTCCTCCTAGGCAGAAGCCGCTATTTTTTTGTTCATACTGCAGCAACTCCTTTATACTAACACGGAATCAGGCGAGACTTCGACAGATGAACTCCCACCAAAATTACGGACAATATGGAACACACGGATACTTCGGTTTATGTACGTATACCGTAGTTCTTCATGGTGGTTAATAGTTGTACTTGGAAAATAACATGCTACATCTCCATATTTGAAATCCGCCAAGGCAGGGGCTGCTACTTTTTTTTATACTGCAATAATTTCTTCATACTAACTCGAAATCAGGCGAGACTTCGACTGATGAACTCCCAGCTAAATTATGGACAATATGGAACACTCGGATACTATGGCTTATGAACATATACTGTCCATGGTGATTAACATTTGTACTTAGAAAATGACAGTCTACATCTCCATATCTGAACTCCGCCTAGGCAGAAGCCGCTATTTTTTTTATTCAGACTGCAATAACTTCTTCATACTAACTCGGTATCTGGCAAGACTTCGACCGATGAAATCCCACCTAAATTACGGACAAAATGAAACACTCAGATACTCCGGCTTATGAACGTATACCATTGTTCTCTATGGTGATTAACTGTTGCACTTAGAGAATAACATGCTACATCTACATATTTGAACTCCGCGTAGGCAGAAGCCGCTATTTTTTTGTTCATACTGCAATAACTTCTTCATACTAACTCAAAATCAGGTGAGACTTGGACCGATGAACTCCCGTCTAAATTACAGACAATATGGAACACTCAGATACTTTCGCTTATGAACGTATACCGTAGTTTTCCATGGTGATTAACAGTTTTACTTAGAAAATAACAAGCTACATCTCCATATTTGAACTCTGCCTAGGCAGAAGCCGCTATTTTTATTGTTCTGACTACAATAACTTCTTCATACTAACTCGGAATCAGGCTTGACTTCGACTGATGAACTCCTACCTAAATTACTAACAATATGGAATACTTTGATACTTCGGCTTATGAACGTATACCATAGTTATCCTTGGTGATTAACAGTTGTACTTAGAAAATAACAGGCAACATCTCCATATTTAAACTCTGCATACGCAGAAGCCGTTATTTTTATTGTTCAGACTACAATAACTTCTTCATACTAACTCGGAATCGACGAGACTTCGACTGATGAACTCCCACCTAAATTACTGACAATATGGAATACTCGGATACTTTGGCTTATGAACGTATACCATAGTTCTCCTTGGTGATTAACAGTTGTACTTAGAAAATAACAGGCTACATTTTCATATTTGAACTCCCCTAGGCAAAAGCCTCTATTTTTTTTCTTCAGACTGCCATAACTTCTTCATACTAACTCGGAATCAAGCAAGACTTCAACTGATGAATTCCCACCTAAATTATAGAAAATATGGAACCTTCGGATACTTCGACTTACGAACGTATACCGTAGTTCTCCATGGTGATTAACAGTTTTACTTAGAAAATAACAGGCTACATCTCCATATTTGAACTCTGCCTAGGCAGAAGCCGCTATTTTTATTGTTCAGACTACAATAACTTTTTCATACTAACTCGGAATCAGGCTTGACTTCGACTGATGAACTCCCACCTAAATTACTGACAATATGGAATACTTGGATACTTCGGCTTATGAATGTATACCATAGTTCTCCTTGGTGATTAACTTGTACTTAGAAAATAACAGGCTACATCTCCATATTTGAACTTCGTCTAGGCAAAAGCCGCTATTTTTTTCCTTCAGACCGCCATAACTTCTTCATACTAACTCGGAATCAGGCGAGACTTCGACAATGAACTCCCATATAAATTACGGACAATATGGAACACTCAGATACTTCGGCTTATGAACGTATATCATAGTTCTCTATTGTGGTAAACAATTGTACTTAGAAAATAACATGCTACATCTTCATATTTGAACTCCGCTTAGGCAGAAGCTGCGATTTTTATGTTCATACTGTAATAACCTCTTTATACTAACACGGAATCGGGCGAGACTTCGACCGATGAACTCCCTCATAAATTATGGACAGTATGGGATACTGAGATACTTCAGCTTATGAACGTATAATGCAGTTCTCCATGGTGATTAACAGTTGTACTTAGAAAAAAACAGGCTACATCCCCATATTTGAACTTCGCCTAGGAAGATGCCGCTATTTTTTTTGTTCAGACTGCAATAACTTCTTCATACTAACTCGGAATTGGGTGAGACTTCGACCGATGAACTCCCATATAAATTATGGACAATATGGAACACTCGGATACTTCGGCTTATGAACGTATACTACTGTTCTCCATAGTGATTAACAGTTGTACTTAGAAAATAACATGCTACATCTCCATATTTGAACTCCGTCTAGGCAGAAGCCGCTATTTTTTTTGTTTAGACTGCAATAACTACTTCATACTAACTCGAAATCGGACGAGACTTCGACCGATGAACTCCCACCTAAATTACGGACAATATGGAACACTCAGATACTTTGGCTTATGAATGTATACCGTAGTTCTCCGTGGCGATTAACAGTTGTACTTAGAAAATAACATGCTACATCTCCATATTTGAACTCCGCTTAGGCAGAAGCCGCTATTTTTTTGTTCATACTGCAATAACTTCTTCATACTAACTCCGAATCAGGCGAGACTTCGACTGATGAACTCCCACCTAAATTATAGACAATATGGAACACTCAGATACTTCGACATACGAACGTATACTGTAGTTCTCCGTGGTGATTAACAGTTTTACTTAGAAAATAACAGACTACATCTCCATATTTGAACTCTGCCTAGGCAGAAGTTGCTATTTTTTATTATTTAGATTGCAATAACTTCTTCATACTAACTCGTAATCAGGCAAGACTTCGACCGATGAACTCCCACCTAAATTACAGACAATATGGAACACTCAGAGATTCTGGCTTATGAACGTATACCTTAGTTCTCCATGGTGATTATTAGTTGTACTTAGAGAATGACATGCTACATCTCCATATTTGAACTCCACCTAAGCAGAAGCCGCTATTTTTTTTGTTTATACTACAACAATTTCTTCGTACTAACTCAGAATCAGGTGAGACTTCGACCGATGAACTCCCATCTAAATTACGGACAATAGGAACACTCAGATACTATGGCTTATGAACATATACCGTAGTTCTCCATGGTGATTAACTGTTATACTTAGAAAATAACAGGCTACATCTCCATATTTAAACTCTGCCTAGGCAGAAGCCATTTTTTTTTGTTCAGACTACAATAACTTCTTCATACTAATTTTTATAGTTAAACTAACTTTTTGTTTGTTGTAAAATATTTTGTTAAACATAAAACTATGTTTGTTTGATTTTATAGTGTTGAAATCTTGTTAATATGCATTGTAATTCCGTAGTATCCATAATTGAGTTAATGATATCTTACCCTATGAATAATCTTAATCGTGATTGTTCTATTCAAGTTCCCTTTGATACGGGTACTTGACACTCATTCGTATCGAAGGAGTTTTTTTATATCAATAGATGTTTAATACAAAGCTATGGATGGTCGCTCCTAACTAGCCCTATTCTCTACATTAGAAGATAGTTTTACTCAGTAATACTCTTTGTTAATGTGGGTCTTGGGGTGGGACGTTATAGCTTGCTCAAGCAAGACTTCGACTGATGAACTCACACCTAAATTATGGATAATATGGAACACTCGGATACTCCGGCTTATGAACGTATATCGTAGTTCTTTATGGTGATTAACAGTTGTACTTAGAAAATAACAGGTTACATCCCTGTATTTGAACTCCGCCTAGGCAGAAGCCGCTATTTTATTTTAATACTGCAATATCTTCTTCATACTTACTCGGAATCAGGCGAGACTTCGATCGATGAACTCCCACCTAATTTACGGACAATATGGAACACTTGGATACTTTGGCTTATGAACATATACCGTAGTTCTCCATGGTGATTAATAGTTGTACTTATAAACTAACAGGCTATATCTCCATATTTGAACTTCAAACCTAGGAAAAAGCCCTATTTGTTTTGTTCAGACTGCAATAACTTCTGCATACTAACTCGGAATCTGGCGAGACTTCGACTAATGAACTCCCTTGTAAATTACAGACAGTATGGAACACTTGGATACTTCGGCTTATGAACATATACTGTAGTTCTCCATGGTCATTAACAGTTGTGCTTAGAAAATAATAGGCTATGTCCCCATATTTGAACTCCGCCTAGGCAAAAGCCGCTATTTCTTTTGTTCAGACTGCATTAACTTCTTCATACTAACTCAGAATCGGGCGAGACTTCGACCGATGAACTCCCATCTAAATCATAAACAATATGGAACACTCGGATACTTCGGCTTATGAACGTATATTGTAGTTCTCCATGGTGATTAACAGTTGTACTTAGAATAACCGGCTACATGTCCATATTTGAACTCCGCCTAGGCAGAAACCGATATTTGTTTGTTCAGGATGCAATAACTCTTCATACTAACTTAGAATTAGGCGAGACTCCGGCTGATGTACCCCCACATAATTTACGGATAATATGAAACACTCAGATACTTCGGCTTATGAACGTATACTATAGTTCTCCATGATGATTAATAGTTGTACTTAGAAAATAACAGGCTACATCTCCATTTTTGAATACCATTTCTCTATGAGATGTATAAGGGTATATTTAGAATTCCAAAAGGACACCAGGTAAACCTATTCAATGAATTCTCTTTATTAGTAGTAAAGATGATTACATTAGCTTATTATTGGTTTAAGACATTAATAACTATTTTTGGAAATAGTTAGTGATGTGCACGTAAATGTGCATATATACATCCATATTCTATCTATTTTTATTTAAATAAATGTCATATTTGGGTATTTTAAAATGTTTAAACCAAAATTCAATTATTTTCAAATCATCATATATTCATCTTCATATAGGGGCAAAATGGTCATTTTTGTGCATGTGTCAATTTAAGGATTTTTACTTGGATATTTTTTATGATTTTTATAGGAATTTGGATGCATATGGAAGAGGATTTCATGAAAATATATGCATGCACAAGAGAATACAAAAAAATGAAGAAAGAAATAATTCAAAGTCATGATCATGGAGGACCCCACCCACTTATCTAAATCTAAAATTAGAAACTAATGGACAACTAAGTGGAGGTTAAAACTTAATGCATATTTGATGATGGATTAATTAGAGGCTAATGGTTACTTGGTGGACACACTTCCTAAAGAGCATTTTGGAAAGCACCCTAAAAAGTGAATTAGGATTTTACGCATGTATAAATAGCCCACTTATGTACATGTAGATATCTTCTTACTCTTTCAAATTACTTAGGAAATTAGAATGCAAGTTGTAAGCTCAATGTTTCATGAAATAAAAATGGCTTCCTAGCCTCTTTCTCTTTTCTTTTCTACATGCTTCTTTTTATTTTTATGTTCATTTTTACTTCTATGCTCTCTTCTTTTCTTTGTTAGTAGATTAGATTTACATTCATGCAAGTAGTGTAGCTTTATTTTTTTATGCAAGTAGTTTAGTAGTTAATCTCATTTTCTTCCTTTCCTTATTTTCTATTTCTTTTGGTTTTTAATGTTGAAATTTACATGTGTTGATATGATAACACAGATGAGTAGCTAAACCCCTTCAATTTAGGGGTAATGAAGCTCTCAAATATTATGTAATTTCAACATTTCTATGATTTATGGTCTCTTTTATTTATGCTTCATGAAAGTAGATTTTGATATAAGTTTATACAAGTGGGTTTGATAGCTTATGTTGCATTTGCAAATGAGCTATTCTTATTCAACATAAACACAATTTACATTATCATTTGCTAATTGATTTTTGATTTTGAAATGAAAGTAAAAACAAAATTTGATGATCTATATTACTAATTACAATAGTAAATAGATCATACTTAAAATAGCTTTTGCTTTGGCTTCATTTTCATGAGAATTGATTAGTGGTTTATTTGTTGTATTATAGTTTGATGGTTTAAGTTATGTTAATTAATAACATAAATGAACCATACTTATGATAAATGCAATAATTATTTCACTTAATATCAAAAATAGAGATCATAGATTATTTGTTTGTTGATTTACAAAAATATGAGAGTGGATTTGCCTCTAAATTGTTTTTTATTCTCATAGTTTTTAATCTCATTTTCATTCTAGTTTTAGCTTCATTTTTTTGTAGTTAACAATCTTCTCTCATTTTGGTCTAATTTGATTGATTAGAAAATTTTAAAATCTTAAAAATTCCCTATGGATGGACCCGTACTAACATTTGTAAACCGTGCGCTTGCAGTTATTTTTATTATAAATTTTACGATGATTTTCTAAATCGATAGAAAATTCATCGTTAAACAAGTATTTGGCGCCGTTGCTGGGGAATTTGGTTTGATTTTAACTTTCTATTCTTCGGATTATTTTTGTGTGATTTTATTGTGTGTTAGTGTTTGTGTGTATATTGCATTAAAAAAATATTCTTGTGTGTTTGTTTGTGATTTTTGTTTGCATTTTGAGTGTGTGTTTGTTGTTGTTCTAGTTTCATTTTGCATTGCATTTTTATTTAAAAAAACACAAACACAATTTCAAAAAAAAAATATTTTTATTCCATTGCCATCACATTTACATTTTCTATATTAATTTTACAAGTTTCCTTTTTTTTCTGTTACAATTTTAAAAAAAAAATTGTTACATTGCACTGTTGCATTCACCTCTCTGTTTTCTGTTTGAATTTAACTGCTCCTCACCCCATTACACTATAAACTGTGCAGTGCCATCTTCTCTTCAAACTGCCTTCTACTCATACACCTTATTCACTTCATTGCATTGTATTGCATCATTCTTCTCACCCATATACCTCCACAAACCCCCAACTTCATAACCAAACCCACCCTGCTGCCAATTGCCAAACTCGACAACAGCCTGCTCAATAGCCTGCCACTCCTCCATTCACAGACTTACAACCACCACTCCACAACTACCCGGTGTTCAACTATACTACCTCCTTCCATCAAATACTCGACCATCCTTCGAATACCATCTATTCTAGTCTCAAAATTCATTACAAACTGTCATTCAACCCACCCACTCCAGTACTTCAACAACATCACCAATCCATCACAACAACTCCATCATACAATTTCAACACTGCCCTCACAATAGTCCCACCATACTAACCATTTTCAACTGTCTACCTTATTTTTGCTCCTCGCTATCGCAACCAACTCCTCCATTCAAACAGTGCACCATCCCCACTTCTTCTTCCCCTTTGTCTTACAATCACAACACCACTTCACTCGACCACAGTCCTTCAACCACTGAAACCACCATTCTTCATCGACCACATCAACTCCATCACATTCTACCGCACAACTCAACTTTCTACAAAACAACACACCATCTCCCATACTAAAACTGCAGACACTCCATAAAACCACCTTCAACAATAAAACAAGCAACCACTACATTCGCCACTGTCCCCACCCATCTCCTTCGAACATTATCACAACCAAATAATTCCCAACCAGAAAAAAACAATCGAACCATACCAAAAATATTATCGCATATCCTCCACAGTGACCCACTTCCATACTGCCAGAAAAACTACCGCAACTACCAAACAGTGACTGCAATTCAATCGCTACCCAATTCAAGCATCAGCATCACCTGACCGAACACAACTATAAGCAGCTACGCCAATCACCTTCATCGACTTCGTAACCAACCACCATCGAATCGCCAGAACAACCCAATACCCAATCGAAAATTGCTTCAACCCAAAAAGTGACCTCGCGTAAGCCAATTCAACAAACGCGACCTCTGCTTCCACCCACCTTCACGAACAACTTCAGCACACCCAATTCGAATCTCCTCCAATTCGAGCGCCAACCACAACCGCGCACAGCCACTTCACCGCCTCGAATCAAACTCGCAACTTTCGTCTTTTCGCCTTTTTTTTACCGTGCGATTTTGGATTTTACAGAAGATTGTTTTGAGGATATTGTTTTAATTTGGGTCGGGCTGTACTTCTTTTGGGCGTGGGCTTGAGTAAATTTTTTTCTTTTAAATTTTTTTGTTTGTTTAATTTTTTTAATTTGTTTTAGTTCATTCGTTTAAAAAAACAAAAAATTCGCTTAATTTGTTTTGTTTTGTTTTTGTTCTTAGTCCAATCCTAAAAAAAGAGTTTGCTGATTGGTTTAGTGTAATTTGTTTTCAGCTTTGTTTTGTTTCATCCTTTAAAAAAAACTTGTTTATATGTATTTTTTTCGTTTCAGGTTACCAAAGCAAAAAAACAAGAAGAACCACTGATTTGCTTTGCTTTGCTAAAAAATCGTCGTTTTAAAAAAAAATTTGCTAAATAATCTACACGCTCTGGTCTTGTGCTTTCATCTTTAGTTTTATTTTGAATTGCATTGTTCGTTGCTTGCATTTGCATGTATTAAAAAAAATTTCAAAATTCAAAAACAAAAATCAAATTTCCCATTTTCTAATAATTTTTTTTCTTTTGGTAAATATTTGAAAATTAAAAAAGAAAAAAATATAAAACATTTTGAAAAGCCAAAAAAAAGGAATCAAACTTCTCCTTTGAAAATAAATTTTTCTTGGTAAATATTTTTCTTCCTTGTAAAAAACAAAAACAAATTTCCAAATCTTGTTTCATTCTCTAAACTCGATTCTAACTTCTTTCTCTTCTTGACTTTCACTTGTGCATGAGTACTTGGACTCGTGACACAATGACAAATCGTTGGACTTGCGACTCAACAACTAATCGTTTAACTCGAACAAACGGTCCTCCCGAAATGGCGAACGAGAACTCCCCCTGAACTCTTATGGATATAATCTTTCCCGATAGAGTTTCTATTCCATCTTGCATCACGTTACCCGCCCCTACGGGTAACCATTTCAAAATTCATTCGAACCGTATTGCCATGCTTCTGAAATTTGGCAATTTCAAGCACGATGACCCATACATTTACTTGACTAAATTCGAACAAGTTAGCACAACCATGAAAATCCAACAACTTTCCGATGACGGAATAAAACTTTGATTAATCCCATTCGCTCTTACGGATTATGCTGAAAAATGGTTGTACAACTTACCATCGAACTCAACTAAAACTATGGAAGAATTCGTAAAAGCTTTCTTAAAAAAGTTCTACCCCTTGGAAAAAAACGAGTAGAATCCGAAACGAAATTGTAATTTTTCAACAAGTCAAGGGAGAACCATTCGGAAAATATTTTGAAAAATTCAAAGAGCTTTTGATAAAATGTCCACACCATAACTTCAAAAAAGGGACGATTTGCCAAATCTTATACGATGGACTCAAACACAGCTCACGAACCATGCTCAAATCAATGTGCCAAGGCAACTTTCTTGCCCAACATCACGACGATGCTTGGCAATTTCTTAAAACCTCGCCGAAAAGTCATCCCAATGGGAACATTCGAACAAAAAATCAATTTGCTCACGATCGAGCGCACACTCGATGGGATCTTCTTTGGCTTTGGAAGCTAAGATCGACGCAATGATTAAAAAATTCAATAACATTTTCTCATCGAATCAAATGAACCAAGCTTCCCAACCGATGTGCTATAAATGCAACGATCCTAATCATATAGCCGATCAGTGCCTCAATTATGTCGAACAAATCAATGCTTTCAATAAAGCCAAAAATGACACATTTTCTCCAACGTACAATCCTGGTTGGAGAAATCATCCAAATTTTGCTTGGAACCAAAATAATCCCAACACGAATATGGTTCATCCCAATTTTCAAGCATTCCCGAATAATGCTTCGAATCCTCCCTTCCAGCCTAACCATTTTCAACCAAACTTTGCGGGTCCATCTCATAATCAACCGCGACAATAAATTTTCAACCAAATTATGCTCATCCTCCCAAAGACGATAAACGTTTAAGTTCACTTAAGAAAACTCTTGAAACGTTGGCTAAAGCAACTACTCAAAGCCTTCAATCAAACAGCAATTTGCAAAATTCATTGACCTCATATACGCAAAACACAAACCAATCGATTGCAAAACTTGAAATGCAAATAGTCAATTAGCCACCTCTGTAAGTGAACGCGAACGAGGCACATTTCCAAGCCAACCCATTCCAAATCCCAGAAATCAAAACGCAAATTCAAATCAAGCCCATGTTGTTTAAGATAGCAATGTCACCCAATTGAATGCAATCACAACTCTACGTTCTAGTAAACAAATCAATAATCAAGTCGACAATCCAAACGATTTACCAAAAACTTCTCTCGACACTTCTAAAGCAACAAACGAATCAGAATAGAACGTGGAGCTAAATGTTGAATCAAATGCCAATCAAAATTCTTCTTCTACTCAAGTAGACCCGGCTACTAAGTATCATGTCCCATTTCCACATCGTCTTCGATCCGAGAAACACTTGGACCAAATGAAAAAGCTGTTGGAAATTTTTAAACAAGTGAAAGTGAACATCCCGCTTCTTAACATCATTCAGAAAGTCACCACTTACGTGAAATTTCTTAAGGTCTTATGCACCCAAAAGCGACACACTCAAGTGCCCAAAAAAGTCTTCTTAGCCACCAGTTTGAGTGAAGTCTTGTCCCAATCCATACTCGTCAAATACAAAGATCCTGGCTGCCCTATGATTTCGTGTACAATTGGAGACAAGACGATTAACAAATGCTTGATAGACTTAAGCGCGAGTGTCAATTTGATTCCATACTCCGTGTACGAACAATTAGGCTTAGGTGAGCTCAAACCGACAATGGTCACGCTTCAATTCGCTGATCGTTCCACTAAAAAGCTCGTGGGAGAAACCGAGGACGTGCTTATTAGAGTAAGGCAATTCATATTCCCCGTTGACTTTATCATTCTCCAAATACAACCCGTGACAAACCCTGCGAGTCAAATTCCATTGATTTTAGGCTGACCATTCTTAGCCACCTCAAATGCCTTAATCAATTTCATAACGGTTCAGTGAAAATTACTTTTGGAAACATGAGTTTGGATCTTAACATTTTCAAACTTGAAAACCAATCGAATGAACCTTGCGACCAAATGTTAGAAGTTAGTGCCATTCATGAAAACTTTGAAAACGAGACAATTGATCTTAATGATGAACGTGAAGCTGAGTACGAAAAATTGTTTCACGAAATTCCCAACAGGATTGAATACACTCTTCCCTTTGAATCGCTTCCAGTTGAGTCCGAATCTCAATCCAATTCTTTGATCGAGCAACTCCCGAAGTTGAACCTCAAGCCCCTGCCCGATCACCTTAAGTACGCATACTTAGGTGATAACGAAATGTTTCCCATCATAATTTTTGCGAATCTTTCTCTTGATCAAGAAATTTCTTTACTTTCAACCCTTTCCAAAAACAAGGAAGCAATTGGATGGTCGATCATCGATATAAAGGGAATTAGTCCCGCTCTTGTTCAACATTGCATCCATTTAATCGACGATGCCAAGCCTGTTCGTGATGCGCAACGAAGGCTTAATCCAAAAATGAAAGATGCGGTGCGTGATGAAATTCTTAAACTTCTCGACAATGGAATCATTTACCCAATCTTTGATAGATCATGGGTTAGCCCAATTCACGTTGTACCGAAAAAGTTTGGGCTTACCGTTGTCAGAACGATTCAAACAAACTTATTCCAACTCGTACTCAAATGAGTTGGTGTGTTTGCATTGACTATCAAAAACTAAATGCCACAACACGTAAGGATCACTTCCCTCTTCCTTTTATCGACCAAATGCTCAAACGTTTAGCCAGCCACGACTTCTATTGCTTTCTTGATGGTAATTCCAGTTATAACCAAATTCCAATCGCTCCCGAAGATCATGAGAAGACAACTTTCACGTGTCCCTTTGGCACTTTTGCTTATCGACGTTAGCCCTTTGGCCTTTGTAACGCTCCCGCTACTTTTCAAAGATGCATGGTCAGCATCTTTTCTGATATGATCGAATGATTTCTTGAAGTGTTTATGGACGATTTTTCTATTTTTGGAAACTCCTTTTCTGAGTGTTTACACCATCTTGAACTTGTTCTTAAACGATGCAAGGATAAACACTTAATGCTTAATTGGGAAAAATGCCACTTCATGGTCACTCAAGGCATAGTCCTTGGACACATCATTTCAAAAAAAGGCATTAAGGAAGATAGAGCCAAAATTGATGTCATTGCAAATCTACCCATTCCCAAATCTGTTAAAGGCATTCGATCATTTCTTGGACATGCAGGATTTTATCAACGCTTTGTGAAAGATTTTAGCAAGACTACTCGACCTCTTACGACTCTTCTCGAAAAAGACGTTCCATTCGATTTTAACTCTAATTGTATCTCTTCTTTTGAACGTCTCAAAAATTAACTTGTTTATGCTCCTGTAATTTGCTCATCGAATTGGGATCTTCCATTTGAAATAATGTGTGACACCTCAAACTTTGCAGTTGGTGCTGTCTTAGGACAACGCATCAACAAGATCCTCCACGTTATCTACAACGCTAGCATGACTCTGAATGATGCTCAACTTAAGTACACAACCATTGAAAAAGAGCTTCTATCGGTAGTTTTTGCTCTCGAAAAATTCTGACAATATTTGATAGGGTCACATTACTGTGTACATGGACCATTATGTGCTTCGATATCTCTTCGCTAAAAAGGACGCTAAATCTCGCTTAATTCGTTGGATCCTTTTATTACAAGAATTTGATCTTACAATCAAGGACAAAAAGGATCCGAGAATGTTATAGCCGATCACTTATCTCGTCTTCCCAACGCACCATCACCTTTGCCTATCAACGATAACTTTCCCAACGAACAACTTCTTTCTATCTCCGTCGATTCATGGTATGCCGACATAGTGAACTATCTAGTCACTAAAGAAACTCCTTCATTTTGGTCGAAACAAGATAAATGCAAATTCATGTCTCAAGTGAAATATTTCTATTGGGACAATCCATACTTGTTCAAGTATTACCTCGACCAAATCATTCGACGTTGCATCCCAGATTGTGAAATCGAGAGTGTTCTCTCGTTTGTCACGATCAAGCGTGCGATGGACATTTCGGTCCTCGAAAAACTGCGAAAAAGGTTCTTTAGTGTGGTTTCTATTAGCCTTCCCTTTTCAAAGACTCGTTTGAATTTTGTAAATCTTGTGATCGATGTCAAATGCTTGGACGAATTTCTCGATGAAATATAATGCCTCTAAACCCCATTCTTACTATCGAAATCTTTGATGTTTGGGGTATTGACTTTATGGGACCTTTTCCCAACTCCTCTTACGGTCGAATATGTCTCCACAGCCGTTCCTTGTAAAACTAATGACTATAGAATTGTTATGAAATTTCTCAAAGGAAACATCTTTTCAAGGTTCGGCATACCTCGCGCAATAATCAGTGATAACATAACCCATTTTTGCAACAGTTCTTTTGAAACTTTAATGAAGAAATACTCGATAACCCACAAGTTATCCACTCCGTATCATCCTCATACTTATGGCCAAGTTGAAGTTTTAAATCATCAAATAAAACAAATCTTGGTGAAAACTGTTAACAAAAATCGAAAAGATTGGTCTCAGAAATTGACCGATGCACTTTGGGCTTACCGTACCGCTTTTAAAACTAACCTTGGGATGTCCCCATTTCGTTTAGTTTACGGAAAAGCTTGCCATTTACCCGTTGAAATCGAACACAAAGCGTTGTGGGCAATAAAGAACTTAAACTTTGATCTCAAGAAAGCTAGTGAAAACCGAAAACTACAACTCAACAAACTAGAAGAACTTAGGAACGACGCACGTGAAAACGAGAAAATTTACAAAGAAAGAACAAAAGTTTTTCATGACAAGTCAATCCTAAGTAAAACGTTTTTGCCTAACCAAAAAGTTTTTTTATATGACTCTAGACTTCATTTATTCCCTGGGAAACTTAAATCAAGATAGACTGGACCATTTGTGGTATGAACTGTTTTTCCATACGGTGCCATAAAATACAAAACCCTAAGGATGGATCGATTTTTAAAGTCAACGGTCATCGTTTGAAACCTTTATTGTAATTGCCAAGTAACCAAGAGGAGGAGCTCATGATTCTTCATGAGCCAAGCTACGTCTACTAAGAATGTTGACCCTCTTTTGTAAATATGTACATATTTTTCCCCATTAGACTTATTATATCATACACTTACTGCGGGAACACAGTCAAAATTAAGTGTCGGGGGAGTCTCATTTTCATTTTTTAAAATTTTCATGGCATTTTTGAATTTTCATTTTATTTAAACCTAAAATTTTCAGAAAAAAATCCCAAAGACATTTTCTTTTTAGCATTTCGATTTACTTTTAAAGAAACACTAAAGGATGAGTATAAGTTCTGGTTTTTAAATTGAAAATTTTGAAACTTTATTTGTCTTAACAAAAATAAAAAAGAAGTTTGATTATAAATAAAAATGGTTTAACTAGTATATAGGAAGGTTCATATGTGTTGATTATGAAGTATATTCTAATTGAAAATCTTTGTTTTAAAAGTGGTAAATTTAAAGTAAAGGACATAACATTTTTATTGTCTAAGTTAAATGGTGCTAAGGTGATTTTGCAAAACTCTCTCTTCTTGAAAAAAACAAAAATATATATATATATATAAGTAAATTTTTTTTGTATATATGTATATTTTTTTTAACACCTAGAGTCATGTGTTCACACTCGTTTCGCCATTCTCTTTACCCTTCTTACATAAGCCGGAAAAGGAGTGCACGATCAGTATATCTGGCCTTAGTTTATCTGAGTTAGGTGTAAGTATATAAAAATTCTTTTACTAATAACGCCTACAGTCAATAAGTGTTCGCACTTGTGTGTTCACTCGCCACGCTCTGTATTCCCCTTACGTAAGCTTGAAAGGCAGGGCATGGTGATAGATCTGGCCTCAGTTTATCTGAGTTAGGCATACATAAATATTGTTAATATCAATAAAAATTTTAAATAAGAGAGAGTAAGCAATTGAGATCCAAACACTATTTTGACTTGTTTAATTTAACTTATTATTGAAAAGAAATGAAAATGCCACTTTGAGAAATTTTGATAATCAACTGAGGATCCATTTCATAATTACATTGTGTTATCAACCGAAACAACTAGCCAAACTATAGTCTATCTGTTATGACAACTTAATTTTTGTTGGAAATTTTGACAAGTAAAAGGACTTAAATTTCTTGATAATGACTAGAAATTATATTTAACTTATTAGTGTCAATTTGAAAGTAAATCCTTCATTTGTAAATACTTTTAAAAACTTGCATTCATCCATTGTAAATAAATCTTGCATTTTGTAAATATTTTCACATTGCATTCGGATTTTGTGGGTAGTATCTGCTGAAAACCCTCACGAGAGAACACTCATCCTACTAGGGACACCTAGAGGTTTAACAGCTTGTTGCATACGCTCAATGCAATCGTGTTCCCTACGAAAACGGATTTATCTTAGTTTTCCTTTATTCGAGGACGAATAAAAAGATAAGTGTGGGGGTATTTGATGTGCACGTAAATGTGCATATACATACATCTGTATTCTATCTATTTTTATTTAAATAAATGTCATATTTGGGTATTTCAACATGTTTAAACCAAAATTCAATTATTTTCAAATCATCATATATTCATCTTCATAAAGGGGCAAAGTGGTCATTTTTGTGCATGTGTCAATTTGAGAATTTTTACTTGGACATTTTTATGATTTTTATAGGAATTTGGATGCATATGGAAGAGGGTTTCATGAAGATATATGCATGCACAAGAGAATACAAAGGAACGAAGAAGGAAATAATTCAAACTCATGATCATGGAGGATCCCACCCACTTACCTAAATCTACAATTAGAAGCTAATGGACAACTAAGTGGAGGTTAAACTTCATGCATATTTGACGATGGATTAATTAGAGGCTAATGGTTACTTGGTGGCCACACTTCCTAAAGGGCATTTTGGAAGCACCCTAAAAAGTGAATTAGGGTTTTATGCAGGTATAAATAGCCCACTTATGTACATGTAGATATCTTCTTACTCTTTCAAATTACTTAGGAAATTAGAATGCAAGTTGTAAGCTCAATGTTTCAAGAGATAAAAAGGGCTTCCTAGCCTCTTTCTCTTTTCTTTTCTACATGCTTTTTATACTTTTATGTTCATTTTTACTTCTATGCTCTCTTCTTTTCTTTGTTAGTAGATTAGATTTACATTCATGTAAGTAGTGTAGCTTTATTTTTTTTATGCAAGTAGTTTAGTAGTTAATCTCATTTTCTTCCTTTGCTTATTTTCTATTTCTTTTGTTTTTTAATGTTGAAATTTACATGTGTTGATATGATAACACAAATGAGTAGCTAAACCCCTTCAATTTAGGGATAATGAAGCTCTCAAATATTATGTAATTTCAACATTTCTATTATTTATGGTCTCTTTTATTTCTGCTGCATGAAATTACATTTTGATGTAAGTTTATACAAGTGGGTTTGATAGCTTATGTTGCATTTGCAAATAAGCTATTCTTATTGAACATAAACACAATTTACATCATCATTTGATAATTGATTTTTTGATTGTGAAATGAAAGTAAAAACAAAATTTGATGATCTATATTACTAATTACAATAGTAAATAGATTATACTTAAAATAGCTTTTGCTTTGGCTTCATTTTTATGAGAATTGATATGTGATGGTTTAAGTTCTGTTAATTAATAACATAAATAAACCATACTTATGATAAATGCAACAATTATTTCACTTAATATCAAAAATAGAGATCATAGATTATTTGTTTGTTGCTGTACAAAAATATGAGAGTGGATTTGCCTCTAAATTGTTTTCTAGTCTTATAGTTTTTAATCTCATTTTCGTTCTAGTTTTAGCTTCACTTTATTTGCAATTAATAATCTTCTCTCATTTTGGTCTAATTTGATTGATTAGAAATTTTTAAAATCTTAAAAATTCCTTATGATCGACTTGTGTTCGCCACGCCACGTACTGACATTTGTACACCGTGCGCTTGCGGTTTTTTTATTATAAATTTTTCGACGATTTTCTAACTCGATAGAAAATTCGTCGTTAAATAGTTAGCAACCTAATAAATTGATTTTTAGGTTAACTGAATATTACTAAGTGATACAGTGATAGATCAGAGACTAATTATATATGATAACTAAGGGTGCGTCATTAGTCAGCTATAATTAAACTAATTCAAATGATTTTGAAAATGGTTAGTAAGCTAATTTTGCAAGTTTTGAACTCTACACATTATTAAAGTGATTAGAGGGTTATTAAAGCTAAATTAGTATTTATAAATATGGTTTGAATATTGCATAAATAAAGAATATATTTTAGATATGATATTTTATAAAATAGTAAAATGATGAATACTTGATTTTTAGTGAAGCGGATTAAGTGTTTTAAATTGCTAAATTGATTTATAAGCCAATATTGTATTTATAAAATGGTTTGAGGATTTTATAAAATAGTATAAAGAGATATCTTTACTTTTATTGAAAAGATAAATAAGTAGAAGTAATAATGGATTAAGTAATAAATGAATTACTTATTTAAATATACGTGTATGTATGTGAGTATGGGCAAGTATACGTATACGTGTATTTGAAGATATATAACAATCAATACATTGTGTGAATTGTCATTGAGTTATTGTAAGTTTGGTTATTTGTATATATATGCAATTATTTGATTATATAGGAATATTATGGAATACTAGTTTGTTGTGGGCATTTAATGTAGCCATAGTGACTATTGCGTGTACTAGGTTGCGTAAGCATACACCAGATTGGGTAATCGCTTCGGTGAAGTCCAAAATGCGACTTGTGAAGTTGTGGTGTATTTGCATAAACGTGTATGCATATGTATGCAGAAATGAGTGTATCGACACACGTATAAGCTATGTACAAAGCAAGGAGACCAGGTAGGTCGTTTTGGCATGTTAGAGGAAGCAGGGTCGCTACAATTGCCCGTTGAACTCAACTCATGCAAAGAGTAGAATTGTAACAACCCACCCCGAAATAGACCTAAATCTTGATCCAGATAAGACCCATCAGAACCTAGAGCCATTCCATGACTGGTTGTTGGTTGGTAAAATTTAAAACAATACATGGTATATAGAACTATCTATCTACTTTCAGAATATCATAGCAGAATGGATAAAATATAATAATAAAACATGTACACATAAATAAAATTCATTTCAGAACATAGAAATATTGTCAAAAAGTCTCAAAATATCCCAACATAACCATCAAAGTACATAAGTGTCAAACTGACGACAACAACAACAGTATAGTTTGAAATCCGGGTACATGAAAAATGACATAAGAAAATGATAACGGAAAAACGACTGCAACAATCAGCATCCCCACCTTTGCTTCTTCAGCAATCCCTACCTCCCCTAACTTGTTTTGTTGAAATAAGGAGGGAGTCAGAACAAAAAGGTCTGGTGAAAGAAATTTCAAGTTTTACAATAGTAGTAATCTGGGAAGTATTATCTGAAAAAATAATGTCTTACGTATTAAAATGATAACATACGTATAACTTTAACTGCAAGCCCGAAGGCTCTTCCAGTACAACTATCCGATTCTAACACAACTAGCATTTATGATGTAAGAGAAAGCACTTGAACCACTTAATACCTTTTTAAATGGGAATTATGTAGAATCTGACCATTTAAGACCTAGGCGGTCCGCATCATTTACGACCTAACCCAAGGAGGGTCCTTATGTGGTCCTTACAGCTGACATTGTAATGCCCCACCCCGAGACCCACACTAACAAAGTATATTACAAAGTAATATTGTCGGCTAGTGCAGAGAATAGAGCTGTTTAGGAGCGACCATCCATGAATTTTACTTTAAGCGAGCATCGACACGTTGATTAATATGTTATACATTTTCTTTAATCAAGTGGAATCAAGTATACAATTCAGGCTTAAAAAAACTATGATGGCTATAATAAATCCAGAACAATATATAATAAATACAAATTGCAAAATCATAGATCAGATAAAGCGAAATACAAATAAATATAAGTCTGAACTGACCCAAAATAGATACATGATGTAGAGCACATATACAAGTGCCACATCTCAAAATATGAATATGTACACAAAAGGAGCCTAGCTCGACATAAGATACAATATAACATCACATACACAAATAGACACACACACACACATAGATGACAAAAGTAACTACCAGCTAACAGATAGGGCATCCACTCTAAAGCATCAAGCCGGAGGACCTGAAACATCTCGATCTGATCCGAGTATTATGAAAATAATAAACGAGTCAGTCTAGACTAAGGTGAATGAGTTAGAAAAAATAGATGATGGATAAAGTGAGCTAGATATCAAATATAGTCATATATCGACAAATATCAAAACATGCATCAATAACTTCAAATCACCAAATACTAAAACTCAAGATAGCTTATTAAAAGAAAAAAAAAATCTTCAAAATGATTTGGTGATAAATCAAACAACATCAAATCTAGAAATCTCACAAAAAAGGGGAAAGGAGCCAAAATCCAAGATTGGTGAAATAAATTTACCTAAATCCATGTAACTCCAAGATAGATGTATGTCTACAAACATCAGGATAGGTACGAGACCTATAAACATCAAAATGGGAACAAGTCTTATAATTTCCGAAATAGGTACGAGACTTATAAACATCAAATTAGGCAAGAGGCCTATAAACATCAAGATAGGTACGAGACCTATAAACATCAAGATAGGGACAAGTCTTATGAGGTCCAAATGCGAGTCATAAACTCGCCGATAGAAGTATTAAATACTTTCATATAGCAACCGAATAGATAACAAACATGTGTCCCATACCGCACAGGTTTACCCAAATGTTTACTATACAATAGTAAACTCTATTTGTGTGCAGCAATAGTTTGGTCGAACAAGTCTATGAATTAACCGGTAAAACAAACACGAGCATTTCATACCACCCTTTTTATTTAACCGTTTAAATCAATTCCTCATTCGATATTTTTCGTGCAACTTTATGAAAATATTTCTCTTTAAAAACCATTTATAAAAATATTGATTTATGGCGGAAATATACATATATAAGTTTTCAAACCATTACTTCAAAGCATTTTTAAAACCCTTGTCAAAGAGGATAATACTATATATATATAACCATTTATAGAGAAATTAGATTTGCACTAAAAAAGATTCGTATAAAATGATTTGGTTTTGAAATCAGCGATTTGTAAATTTGATTTGAAAACATGCATCAAAAGTGTGTATTACTCTAAGATCCATAGAACATCTCTATGGTATAAAACATCAAAAATTGAATTCATCAATTCAAAAATCCAAAATCTAAAAACATTGATGAAGTTGATATGAAATGCAACACCAAAATCAAGTAGTCTAGCTTAGGGAGTCAACTTGGCAAATAAGTGGCGAACGGGTCGATCGGAGTACACCAGAATATAGTCTGGGAGTCAAGTCTAGGCTGTGATCGGTCGGGCATACCGGTCTACCGGTTGCCTCACCTAGGCTGACTCCCAGGTGATTCTGGTGACCCTCCGACGATCCGATTCTTCTCGTTTCTCCTATGTTACTTCTCTAATGATCTTAGGCACTGAATTAGCAAACATGCAAGCATATATACATGTTAATTAAATGAAAATCATAATTTCATACATGGGCTTTCAGCAAACAGAGAATCAAATTCAATTAGACAAAGGATTCATTAATATATTGAGATTATTTACACTAGAGATTCAACCAAATTCATATAACAGTAGGAAACATTCATCTTAGACTAGAAATTGTGAGATAAAATTACCTAAACAAACATGAAATGGAAGATTAAAGCTTAGGATCTCCTATTCCTTTAATTCAACCTCAAACTAGGTTATGAACAAAGATTGGATTGGAATTGATCAAAATCAGAAATAATAACCAAATTAAATCTCTAATTAGATGCATAGAAAGGTAGAAGGGATTACCTCTTATTAATATTCACTAGAATTGATTAAAAGCTTCTTGATTGAAACTTTTAATTAGGAAATTTGAGAATTAGGATTTTGGACTTAGAGAAATTTTGATTTTCTAGTTTTGGTGTTGATATGAGAATGAGGAACAATATACATATGTTTTTATTTCTCTTGTTTTAGGTAAAATGGGTTTAAGATGTAGATCCATTAGCCAAGTGTTACTAATTTTCTTAAAACAAAAGTGTTGCTAATTTTCATTGTTTCTTTTTAACCATTTATCACTAATTTGATTTAAGTAATGTTATGATTTAATGTTGATTTCTATAATTTTTCCCAGAATGAATAATATGTCAAAATCTCAGTTTTATCAATATTGAAATATTTTATCAAAATTAAATGCAACTTTTAAAATGAATAGTCATTCTCCATATTTTTAATAAAATGAACCATTAATTGAGAAATCATATTTCAAACAATGAAATTATTTCCATATAATTTATTTTCTCATTTTCTCCAAAAATTGCTCTTATATTATTAAATACAAGAATTAACTACAAAAAGGAAAATTCAATAAATTCTCAATTTATTCTCATTCCAAGCCCCATTTAAATTTGAAAACACAGTAGTCATAAATTTCCCAAATTTAATTAATTAATTAAAATTAATTAAATCGTATGTTAAATTTTAGTTTTAGGTAGTCTCGACCAGGGTTGTTGCAGACATCATGAGAAATCCCGTTAGGTCACTTAATATTTTTCCTAAAAGAAAGAGGCGAGCCCTACCATAGCCACTTAGTACCTCTAACCTGAACCAGACCCTTTCTAAAGATTTTACCTATCATATCACTAGTGCAAATTATGACCCATAACCCAAATGTGACATCTCGGATTAATCCGACTATTCATAGGTACTGGTAGCCAGGTTATCTTCGTAGATTTATCCTATAGAATTGGGACTAACCTCACGTCCACTGGGATTATTTATTATAGGAGCTATTCTACATCAGTCTGCAAAACCACAATGTTGGTAGCCGGATTTAACTATGCAGACTTGTAACTTTGAGCTGACCTCACATCCCCATAACTTAGTCATACTTCAGATGTATGACCTTTATATACATATATCATCCTACATAATTAATAGTTGAGGCCATATAAGGTGACCCCTTATTACGCCTCGAATTAAGGATTAATTCCCCAATTTACAGTAACTACTTTTCTATAAATTAGTATTACCTAATTATTCTAATAATAATAATCATTACACTCAATATGTGATAATCAATACATTATTAATTTTAATAATCAATACATTAATATTAAATGTAAATACGTGCAAAAATTAATATCTAATCATTACGTTTCAATAATTCTATAATAATTCGCTTACATGATAATTTGAAATATCAATCTCATACAAATCTCAGGTTCCAAACCAAAACAGCTACTAACCATAGCCAAACATAAATAGACTCGTTTTACAATGGAATATCACCTAACTTGTCCCATATTAATATACTAGAATCACTTTCCTATTTTGGAGAAACAGTTCCCACAAATTAGATCATTTATGTTCAATTCAACCTTTACACATATTAATTTGGAGTGAGAAAGGAATTCTTTATTTATTCAAGTGGTAGAAATAGGCAATGCAAAGTACAATCAATCAAATGCGTACTTTGCACACCATTCCTAATTTGTTTACTTTTAGAACCCTTTAACCCAAAAATTGGGACAAAAGAAAATAGGTTGAATCGACCATAGATTATCTGATTGCAAACAATTTGATTCCATTCTAATGTAGATTAATATAAAAACAATTACAATTCCAACGTATTCAAAGATTGATATTTACTTAGGGGGAATTCAAGGGTTTTATTGTTTTTTAGGGTTTGCATTTATAGAATTTCCTAAGGCATATATAAAATCCAAATAAATACAACATAGAAACTAGAATAGGAAAAATTGAAATTCCACTCATAGAATATTCCTTGATTTAAGATTGGATCTAATCTATAAACTCCTAAATCTCCGCTAGATCTTCCCTTTTTTGAATATACAATAAATAGATTATATATCTATATATATATATATTAGATTTTGGAAATCAGAAGGTAGAGAGAAGGAGGATTGGGAATTTAATTCAAATTAGAGATTAGAAATTAGAATTACTTACCAGAAGTTTACTGGTTTTCGAAAACCTAAGTGCTACCGAATTTTATGAGGAAATGTGGGGGGCATAGTTGTTTATTTATAGAGGTGGAAAGGAACAAGAGCCGTGGGATTTAAAATAAATGAATCTGGGCTGTCCATGCCATGACTTTTCATTGCTGGAATGACCCAACTGGTCGACTACTGCCCCTTGGGGAGGTTGACCGGCTCATATATTTCAACTGATTTATTTTGTTCTGTTTATTTTGATTTATTCCCTTATTTTCTAATCAAACCATTGTTAACATTAACATTAAACTTAACGTTATTTCTAGCCCAAGGCACTGCTTAAATTCAAATTTCAAACTTTTGAATTTCCTCCAAATTTAAATTTTAAATTATTTTAAACACGTAAACTTCAAACGTCCATAAATTCTTCGTTTGAGCTCCATTTTTTACATATTATATATGAAGATTTATCAAAAAATCATCACGGACGCAATGGTATAATTTGCGTGACCAAATTCCGACATTTACAGAATTTCATTTTTAGCCTTATTATAATTATTTAATTTCTTATTAAATTTTATGGGGTGTTATATTCTCCCCTTAAAATGGATTTCGGCCCAAAATCCCTGAAGGAAAATAATGTAACGCGCACTCAACAACCATGTCATGTAACAAAATTATTTATAGTAATCTACACAACCATCTACTCAACCAAAAATGCAATCTGATTATGTATGCAACATACTATAGGTGAGCTCAATCCGAGCGTGAATGCAAGGTTGTGACATATAGGCGTATATGAAAACATGCCAAATATACAAAATGTTTAATAAAATGGAATAAAAAATGAGTCAACCATCTCCTAACATCCAATCTAGCGACCATAATGCATCCAATTATCAAATTAGAGAGATAATTATCAAAGAAAAGCTTGGGATAAGAAGCCTTCTTCTTTTCTTCGGTTTCTCATGCACTTTTTGCTGGGTTATCTCCACACTGAACCCATACTAACCTAATTTTCTTGTTACAAAGCTTCTTATACCATGTTCCACTATGCATGTAGTGACACGGAGGGCGATCGGCTCTGTCTCAACGTCTGTTAACTGAATAATCTCTACCATAGTAGCAGTGTTATGCATACACTTCCTCAAATGCAAAACATGAAAGACATAATGGACTCCCACAAGCTTGGCTGGAAGCTCCACTCAATAAGCAAGTTTCCCTACCCTCTCTAAAATCGAGATAGGTCTAATGAACCTAGGCACCAACTTCCCAGAAGTACCAAATCTTATAACCTTTCTAAGAGGGGAAATTTTGATGAATACCATTTCTCCAACAGCAAACTCCAATTCCTTTCTTTGCCTGTCAACGTAGGACTTCTAACGGTCCTATGCGGCCTTCATTCTCTGCCTAATTATTTCTACCTTCTTCGTAGTCTCATGGATTAAATCTGGTCCAAGTATGATTTTTTCGGTAGTTTCCCACCAATAATTAGGCAACTTGCACGACCTTCCATATAAGGCTTCAAAGGGTTTCATGCCAATCAATGCTTGGTAACTATTATCATATGTGAACTCTATCAAAGGTATGTGTTGTTCCCAAGATCCTCTAAAATCCATGATGCAAGATCTCAACAAGCCTTCTAAAATTTTATTAACCCTTTTTGTCTATCCCTTAGTTTGAGGGTGAGAAGTAGTGCTAAAACTCAAAGTCGTCCCCAAAGTAGATTGTAAACTCTTCCAAATTCACTAGTGGATAAGGGTCCTTATCACTAACGATACTGATTGGAACTCTATGGAGTCGCACCACTTCTTTAACATAAATTGGTGTTAGAGAAGCTACAGTCCTATTACTTCTAAAAGAAATTGAGTGAGCGCTCTTAGTGAGTCTGTCCATTATAACCCAAATAGCTTTGTTGCCCTTTGACTTCTAGGCAACCCATCTATAAAGTCCATAAATATATGCTCTCACTTCCAAGTTGGCAACTCTAATAGCAATAACGATCCTCCGGGCTTCCCTTGCTTCGCCTTAATTTTTGGCATGTTAAACACTTAGAGACATACTCCGCTACCCTTCTCTTCATTCCGGGCCAATAAAAAGTCCTCTTCCTATCCCTATACATCTTATCCCCTCTAAGGTGAATAGTCATCTTAGAGTGGTGATATTTTTCTAGAACTTCCTCCAGCACATCTTCCAACATTGGGACACATAGGCATCCATCTCTCCTTAGCCACCCCTTTGGTCTAAAGCATGTTACCATCATGGAGAAATCGCTCTCCTCTACTAAGCTTGTTTAAAATCTGCACCAACATCGCATCCTCCTTCTGCCCTAGCCCTATACGATCCACTAACGTCGGCCTTATGTAACCGCTAGATACTCTTAAGCGAGTACTGCTGGTGGTTGGAAATTAAAATTTAAGAGAAACTCCAACTGCCTCCACTCGTACATAGCATTACGAGTAGCAAACCTTCGACCGAGGACGTCAGCGACAACATTCCCTTTGTTGGTGGTATACTGAATCTTAAGGTCATATGTGTAGGATCTAGATTAACCCTAGAGGGGGGGGGTGAATAGGGTTATCGCAAATTTTCTCAAATTAAACGCGGAAGCAATCAGCAGATAAATAAATATGCAGTAAAGTAAATCACACACAGAATTTACCCAGCTTCGGCAACCCCTGCCTACTGCTGCATTCCCAGATTTCTATTAGAGTTAAACAGTATCCCGCTTACAAACACTCTGACAGACTCGCAGACACTCGCTCCCGCTCACAAACACTCCTACAGACTCGCACACCCTGCTCCGCCTATAGAGTTTCGTTTACTCGCAAACTCTGCTCCCGCCTATAGAGCTTTGCAAACTCGCAGCCTCCCTGCTCACTGAACTAACCCTAACTAGACAATCTGACAACACCTAAACCCTAGGTGGTGATTCACTCTGATTGGACTTTGACAATACAAACTGAAAATAAAATACAGTTTTTGAAACCTAGGGCAAAATTTAAATCGACAGTTTAAAACACTTTTGCCCTCAAATGAATTTGGCCTAAAACTAGATCAATAAAACCTGGCCCAGATTTAAACTAAATTAAAACCCTAATTTGAAATTAACCCCTAATTAAAACTAAATTTAAAAACCCTAAATAAAAAATAGGCCGGTTGCTTTTATCTTCAATCCCTTTTATTATTAGCCCGATCCCCTGAGAAAATTATCGGCCCGTTCCTTTTATCTTTGCTCTGAAAAAATAAATGGCGGCTTTGTTCTTCGTTTCTTCGATCTGAAAATTAAGGCTTTGATGTTTTCTTGTCGTCTGATGCTTTGTCGAGCTCGATTGCCTTGAGATAGTTTCGTTCTCTTCTTCGCTTGCTCCTTGGGACTCTGTTAGCAATTGAAGCTTCTGCTTCGATCTTTGATAAAATTAGAGCTTGGCCTCGTTCGTTCAGTTCACTGGAAAGATATGGTCTTTGATGTGACTTCAACGTCGCGGTTGCTTATTTGCTTGTTATCTCGACTGTTTGGTTCGGTATGTATTTCTCTCGATTTGAACTTGAATATTTCTGCTTTGTTGTCGGTGATGATTTGGATTTTCTCTGATGTTCACCACCACTTGTCAATGATGATTTGGGTCCTTTTTATAAGCAGTCTGATTTGATTAACGTGTTCTCCACGTTGTTGAATCTTTCCCTTTTTATTGCTATGTTATTTGTGGTAATTACTTTATGACCACGGTTTTGATTTTACACGTTCGATCTCTTTGATTTGATTCAGTCGAAACTTTCCAATTATAATTCTTTGACTGTTTCAATTTTGACTTTTAAAGAGAAACATACGGCTTTGACTTTTTACTGTTTTTGGTCATTTGAATTTTCTTCACTAACATATACTGCCTGGTTATATGATTTTGCCATTGAATTCACTGTGACTTCGAACTTATCTTTTGTTTGCCGAGTTTATTGTTTCACCACTGAGCCTTATGATCTTCATACCATTCCTGTTGTTCATCACCTGTGATGTTGTTGCTCGATTATGTGGTTCCTGTAAATTTCAACTTTGGTATTGTTTGAACTGTTGCATTTGGACTTGAACATACTTTGACTTGAGTTGATGGTTTTGAGTTCCCTGCTATATCATGTTGATATCCACTGTGTCATGTGTACATTTTGATTTTGATCGAGGCTATTCGCACTTGTGTTGAATCTGATTTGGATTTGACTTTGTGCACTCGAGTTGGCGAGGCAGTGCACATGTGCATACGTGTGTACTGCAGCCACTCGTACATACCTGTCCCTGAAATAAATACTGATATGCACAGATATTACACAATCAAAGATGATGACGTTAAACCCATATATCTGAGACAGCTTTTAAAAACAAATTTTATATTTTTGCAAATTAAATTCGTTTCTGTTCAGATTACTGCTGTAGATTATCAATTATACAGGTACACAGGAAGCAAGACAGATACTGGAACTGGACAGTGCAAATGCAGACAAACAATTGAGTGTATGAGCGATGTAGTGAGGACTGTTACTGTAAAATCAAGTTGTGATGTATTCAGAAATTGTACAGTTATAGTGAGTCAGAATTTGTACCATTCAAAATTTGTAATAAAAGATTGTTTGAATAAAATTTCAGTTTGAATTCAAATTCTGTGTTGATAAAATTTCTGTTATTCCTGTATGTGTATAATCTGTAAACACATCTAAAATACGATATATATAGTTTGTTATCATCAAACACTAAACACACATCAAACAATCTCCCCCTTTTGATGATGACAGACATATATATTAGAGATTTTGAAATTCAGTAGATGTGTTTAAACATGACTATATTTAGCTCCCCCTACATGTATACTCCCCCTACATGAATACTCCCCCTACAACTGAGACTATTCCATATTCAGTCGAATAAAAGAACTATAGAAAATAACTAACAACATTTAGCAAATTTGGTAAATAAATATTCCAGAAATACTTATTTTCTTATCAAAATCTCTTCCTTCTCCCCCTTTTGTTATCATCAAAAGACTGACAAAAAGTAATGAGACAGTAGGGGAAAACAAATGGAAAAAACCAGGGAAAAACCATAATATTTCATAACACGATAACAATTTCCACATTTTAGAGAATGAATCGATGATTTGATTTTTATAATGAGAAGAGAGATGTTCTATTCTATTTTAATTTTAAAAGGATTTGACATTTAAGCACAAAAAATAAGCACTTACTAACCACGCATAACCATAAGGACTTTTAAATGGGATTAGCAGTTACTCATTAGTTATCAATCTCCATCCATGCATAACCATAAGGACTTTTAAATGAGAATGGAGTGATGATAACCTCTCATGATCCATCCATGCATAACCATAAGGACTTTTAAATGAGAATGGATGCATGAGAAATTTTTTTTTTTTAAAAAAAATTTTCTTTGATTTTTCCTTTTTAATTTAAAAAGCAATTCACTCTTCTCATTTTTCAAAACCATTATGAATGATAGAAAGATGGTAGAAATAGAAATGGTCGTGGAATAAGTTACCAAATTAATCATATTATGAAATTTCATAAACCAAACGTATTTCCACTACTGAATACCATATTCGAATCAATCTTTGAATGATATCCAAAGCAGGTTTGAATTCTCAAAATTGAAGTTGAAAATAAATATCCAAGAGTATTTCAACCAAAAATTGAAAAATGATTAATCAATTTCCATAATCCCCAAATCCAAACGTAATCTGGAAAATCTGTCTTCGGGGAGGGGTTTTGTGAAAATATCAGTAAGTTGATTCTCAGTTGAAATGAATTCAATGCAAATGTTTTTCCTAGCAATGTGATAAAAAAATGGTGTTTCACATCAATGTATTTCGTGAGTGAATGACGAACAGACTTATCAGACCATGAAATGAATATTCTAGGATGAAACATGTCCCACTAGTATTTTTCTCGTCAACCAATGAACCCGTATAATCAACATCAGAATAACCAACTAAATTAAAGTTTTCACACGAAAGATATCATAGTCCAAATTTGTGTGTGTGTGAAAAATATCTCAAAATTTTGTTTAGTGGTATTCAAATGTGATTCTTTAGAATTAGATTAAAAAGCGTGCAAACACAAACACACAGAAAACAAAATATGGAGTCTAGAAGCAGTTAAGAACCATTTCAACAGAACTTAGATTCAACTTCAGAAACAAACCACTGTGACAACAATAACGCACACAAACTTTTATCAAATGAAGAGCGAGTGTGTATACCTTCCGTAGAATCACAGTAAAAATATCAAGATTATCTCAAAAAAAACAATTTGAAGTTTTCATCAGTGAAGCAACAGTTTCTCAAAAAACTTTTATAGCATGAGCAATCATAGTTTGACCAAACATATGAAGTTCAAGAAAAAATGGTTTAATCAATTTTTAAGCACAGAGTAAAGTCATATAAGATCATAAATCAAGCAAGTTAGATTCTGTCATCCATCACAATTACTTCGAGTAAGATGATTGGTTAAAAACTCAGAATTAACATCATCAATCATAACTGGCTGATTTAATTCAGATGCAGATTCTTACCGGTTATCTATCGTTTGAAAGAAATACAACTACCTGTTTTACCTGTACGATAATCTTTCGTTGTTTGCCCATAGTGAATCTGTCACCTTTATACTAGGCTAAGGAACGTTGATTTGTCGTCCGTTGTGTATCTGGAACAGCCAGAATCCAGATAACACTAATGTTGTTCCTTAGCCTGCCACCACACCTACACGGCTAAAGATGTATGTGACCTATTTATAGGTCCATGGTTGTTAGTGGCAGAAAAATTATTAATAAACAATCCCTTTGGAACCCAAACTTGTTTTGTCCTTTCATTCTTGTTCCAATACACTTGAAATTTATTCGTAGTATTTTTAGGAACCCAAACTTGTATAAATTTCGTGTTCTTGTTCCTATGACTACCATTTTCAACACGATGTCCAAATATTTCACGTTCAGTAAAGATGCCCTTTCCTTTTGCACTATCATCAACTTGTGATTTACCAAAACCTAGCCCTTTTCGGTTGTTAGCAAACAGTTGGTTTCCTAACAGCATATTGAATGATTTTTCTCCTCTAGAAAAGTTATTCAGTGATTTTTCAAGATCTTGGACTCTGGTTTTTAATGTTGAGTTTTCAGACACAAGTGAGGTGCATCTATTCACAAAATCCTTTTTCCTAGTTTCAATAGTTTCCTTTAGATTCAGGTTTTCTTTTTCAAGATCCTTGAAGCTATTCTTCAATTTTGATAATTCTGAATCTAAAGCTTTACAGTTTTTACATTCTTGGTTTTGGATTTTTTCAAGTTCAGTTTCTAGCCTGAAATTTTCATGGACAAGCTTTTTCTTATCAGATTTTAGTTTTTCATTTTTAGAACCAAGAGCTTCAACTGTTTTAGTAAGATCGATGCAGAAATAAGCAAGGTCTTTATAAGAAAAGTTTTTTACCTCATTATATACCTCTGGGCTTACTTCTGAATCTGTTTCTGCTTCTGAATCTGATCTGGCCGTAAGACACAGGTTAGCCTCCTCTGAGCTATCACTCGAAGCTTCCTCTCCATCCTCATCATCCCAAGTTGCTGCGAAGGCCTTTTTCTTCTTTTTCTTTCCCTTGTTGTTTTTGAGAAGTGGACAATTTTGTTTGAAGTGACCAGGCTTGTTGCAGTTATAGCAGATTAGTTCGTTTTCAGAATTGTCAGAATCTTTAGATCTATTACTACTGGTCTTCATCTTACGTGGCTTGTATTTCGACCACTTTCTGAAATTATTGACAGCCACTGCAAGTCCTTCAATTGGATCAATTTCTTCTTCATCGCTTTCTTCTCTGCTCTTTAAGGCAATTGTCTTCTTCTTTGGTTCGGAATTGATGCGTTCCTCCTTTGCTTTTAACTCAAGCTCGTACGTCATCAGATTTCCGATCAAATCCTCCATGCTTAGTTTGCTTAAATCTTTTGATTCTTGTATTGCCGTGACTTTTGCCTCAAAGTTCATCGGTAAGACTCGTAGAATCTTCCTCACCAGCTCTACTTCAGAGAATACCTTTCCAAGCGCTCTAGCATTGTACACCAAGGTTGAGAAGCGTCCAAACATATCCTTTATGCTCTCGCTTTTGTCCATCACAAAGTTCTCGTATTCATTGCTGAACAGGGCTAGACGAGACTCTTTGACTTGAGAAGTTCCTTCGTGTGTCACCTCCAAAGTATGCCAAATTTCCTGTGCTGTTTTACAATGAGAAATTCTATTAAATTCAGTTTTATCAAGAGCACAGATCAAAGCATTCATTGCTTTAGCATTTGTGGTTTTCAATTTCTTATCGTTAGCATCCCACCTATCCTTTGGTTTAGGAATCTCAGTATCACCAACAGTTATAGTGGGAGGTGTATAGCCAGTTTCAATAATATCCCAAACATCGTAATCTACAGAACTAAGATAAATACCCATCCTAACCTTCCAGTAAGCATAGTCACTCCCATTAAACATTGGTGGCCTAACAATAGATTGCCCCTCAGAAAAAGCATTATTTGATAAATTCATGACTCTAGAGTTAAAAAGAAATTACCTCGCTCTGATACCACTTGTAGGATCTAGATTAACCCTAGAGGGGGGGGGGGGTGAATAGGGTTATCGCAAATTTTCTCAAATTAAACGCGGAAGCAATCAGCAGATAAATAAATATGCAGTAAAGTAAATCACACACAGAATTTACCCAGCTTCGGCAACCCCTGCCTACTGCTGCATTCCCAGATTTCTATTAGAGTTAAACAGTATCCCGCTTACAAACACTCTGACAGACTCGCAGACACTCGCTCCCGCTCACAAACACTCCTACAGACTCGCACACCCTGCTCCGCCTATAGAGTTTCGTTTACTCGCAAACTCTGCTCCCGCCTATAGAGCTTTGCAAACTCGCAGCCTCCCTGCTCACTGAACTAACCCTAACTAGACAATCTGACAACACCTAAACCCTAGGTGGTGATTCACTCTGACTGGACTTTGACAATACAAACTGAAAATAAAATACAGTTTTTGAAACCTAGGGCAAAATTTAAATCGACAGTTTAAAACACTTTTGCCCTCAAATGAATTTGGCCTAAAACTAGATCAATAAAACCTGGCCCAGATTTAAACTAAATTAAAACCCTAATTTGAAATTAACCCCTAATTAAAACTAAATTTAAAAACCCTAAATAAAAAATAGGCTGGTTGCTTTTATCTTCAATCCCTTTTATTATTAGCCCGATCCCCTGAGAAAATTATCGGCCCGTTCCTTTTATCTTTGCTCTGAAAAAATAAATGGCGGCTTTGTTCTTCGTTTCTTCGATCTGAAAATTAGGGCTTTGATGTTTTCTTGTCGTCTGATGCTTTGTCGAGCTCGATTGCCTTGAGATAGTTTCGTTCTCTTCTTCGCTTGCTCCTTGGGACTCTGTTAGCAATTGAAGCTTCTGCTTCGATCTTTGATAAAATTAGAGCTTGGCCTCGTTCGTTCAGTTCACTGGAAAGATATGGTCTTTGATGTGACTTCAACGTCGCGGTTGCTTATTTGCTTGTTATCTCGACTGTTTGGTTCGGTATGTATTTCTCTCGATTTGAACTTGAATATTTCTGCTTTGTTGTCGGTGATGATTTGGATTTTCTCTGATGTTCACCACCACTTGTCAATGATGATTTGGGTCCTTTTTATAAGCAGTCTGATTTGATTAACGTGTTCTCCACGTTGTTGAATCTTTCCCTTTTTATTGCTATGTTATTTGTGGTAATTACTTTATGACCACGGTTTTGATTTTACACGTTCGATCTCTTTGATTTGATTCAGTCGAAACTTTCCAATTATAATTCTTTGACTGTTTCAATTTTGACTTTTAAAGAGAAACATACGGCTTTGACTTTTTACTGTTTTTGGTCATTTGAATTTTCTTCACTAACATATACTGCCTGGTTATATGATTTTGCCATTGAATTCACTGTGACTTCGAACTTATCTTTTGTTTGCCGAGTTTATTGTTTCACCACTGAGCCTTATGATCTTCATACCATTCCTGTTGTTCATCACCTGTGATGTTGTTGCTCGATTATGTGGTTCCTGTAAATTTCAACTTTGGTATTGTTTGAACTGTTGCATTTGGACTTGAACATACTTTGACTTGAGTTGATGGTTTTGAGTTCCCTGCTATATCATGTTGATATCCACTGTGTCATGTGTACATTTTGATTTTGATTGAGGCTATTCGCACTTGTGTTGAATCTGATTTGGATTTGACTTTGTGCACTCGAGTTGGCGAGGCAGTGCACATGTGCATACGTGTGTACTGCAGCCACTCGTACATACCTGTCCCTGATATAAATACTGATATGCACAGATATTACACAATCAAAGATGATGACGTTAAACCCATATATCTGAGACAGCTTTTAAAAACAAATTTTATATTTTTGCAAATTAAATTCGTTTCTGTTCAGATTACTGCTGTAGATTATCAATTATACAGGTACACAGGAAGCAAGACAGATACTGGAACTGGACATTGCAAATGCAGACAAACAACTGAGTGTATGAGTGATGTAGTGAGGACTGTTACTGTAAAATCAAGTTGTGATGTATTCAGAAATTGTACAGTTATAGTGAGTCAGAATTTGTACCATTCAAAATTTGTAATAAAAGATTGTTTGAATAAAATTTCAGTTTGAATTCAAATTCTGTGTTGATAAAATTTCTGTTATTCCTGTATGTGTATAATCTGTAAACACATCTAAAATACGATATATATAGTTTGTTATCATCAAACACTAAACACACATCAAACAATATGATGCTATAAGCTCTATCCATCCTGCCTAAGTTTCAAGTCCTTTTGGGAAAAGAGGCACTTAAGGGATTTGTGGTCGATGAATAACTCAAACCTCTTTCCTAAAAGATAGTGCTTCCACATCTTCAAAGCAAAAACAATAGCTGTTAATTCTAAGTCAAGAGTATGATACCTTTTCTCATGATCCTTCGATTATCTACTAGCATACGCTACTACCTTCCCTTCTTAGATAAGGATAGCTCCCAATCCTGTACCACAAGCACCAGTGGATACAGTGAAAGGTTTTGAGTGTTGGGGATCATAAATACGAGTGCACTAGTCTGCAAACTCTTCAATGTCACAAAAGAATTTGCACACTTTTTATCCCATTCGAAGACAAGGTTCTTCCTGGTTAGGAAAGTTAATGGTACTATTATCTTTGCAAAGTTCTTGATGAACTTTCGATAATAACCAGCCAAATCAAGGAAACTCCTAACTTCTGTAACATTCTTTAGTGCCTTCCAATCACGAACAACTTCCACCTTAGCATAATCAACAAATAATCTCTTTTTGGAAACAATGACCTAGAAACTTCACCTCCCTTCATCAAAAATGACACCTAGAGAATTTTGTTAGTCGCTATATGATCTTTATATAATGTAACTTGTATATAAGGGTGTGGTGGATCGTATATAATATGACTTATGTGTATAATAAGTGTATATATACTAATCTAAGCAGAATTATGCAACTGTGTATGATAATATAAAGTAAATAAGATTAATCGTACCAGACATTTTATACTGGTTTGGATCTCCCGTCCTACGTCCAGTCCCAAAGCTCCTATTCGGTATTTCATTTAACCAAATAACCCTCACTCCACCCAGAAGAATAGGCTAATACAATTGGGTTCCTTTGGCAAACTTTGTGTTCCAAATAACACTGATATTGATTGCTGGTGCAATTCTTCCTATAATCTCCTTTGTGATTATGGAAGTAGTTAGAGTAAATACTGAGAATTGAATTGCAATGAGTACAAATATATCAGAGAACACAGAAATAGCAAGTAAGTTAGCAAGTTAAGTTTTGAATTCTGATCTTATAGTGTATTTATAGAAATGAAATAGATATAGTAAACGGTTGCAATCATTCGTAGATGATTATTACTGTTAGAAAGGTTGCAACATTTTAAAGTGACTCTTCAAAAAGTAGCCGTTATACAGCATTTAGTCAACCAAATATAAAATTCAGTCTATTGAATAAGAACAGAAGAGTTCGCGCCAAATTTCAAAAAATTTGAATGTTGGTAAAATATTAAGGTTTAGTCGATTGAGGTATTTTCTCCGTTGACTACCCTCAGTCGATTGAGAAAATATCTTAGTCGACTGAACTGACTAAACTTAGAAAAAATATAAGTTTATTTTTGCCTTTTCGAAATATAGAAATAAACAAGTTCATTGTAAGCGGTTATTTATGCAGGCGTGTATACATGTATATGAGATACCAAGGAGATTTTACATATAATTCTATGGCCATATACATACTCTAGTTTGATGAAGATGATCTTTGAATTTCGTGAATGTGATCAGTCTTTGTTGTAGCTCTTTTAACTGCAATATAGTTATAAACTAGAAATATATGATGATATAGTTGTCATCACTAAAACATTAGGAACATAGATTCAACAATCTACCCATTTTTGATGATGACAACTATATATTAAATTAGTAAAGTGAATCATTCTCCTACTATACGTGTGCTCCCCTATCTCAAATCTCTCCCCTTTGTCATCAATAAAATTAAACATTTTGATATTGAAACAATACATTCCTAAGGATATCATGAACTAGTGCATAATAGAAGAGAGATTACATATACAAACATTCAAACAAAAACATAAGTACATAAATACATAGGTTTTAGACAAGTTCAACCAAACAAATACATACCAAAATAAAATAAAAGAGTTCTAAAGATCACATTAAAAACAAACACTTAGATATGCATGAAACATTGTAGTAGATAGTCTTACTCAAGTATCTAAGATTCCGGCTTTGTACTTGATGATGAAGAGGAGTGAGAACACGAAGCAAGATTATTCCAAATCTTCTTCAAGAACCCAAGAGTAGTTTATTCAAAAGTTCTTTGGCGTTTGATCAACTTATTTTGTTGATTGAAGATTATTTCCTGATTTTTGAGAATTGCGTCCAAAGCGGTTATATTTCTAGAAGGTTTGAAAAAAGTAACTCCTTCATCGCTGTTTGTGCTCCATTGAGTTTCCTTCGGATTTTCTTATTGAATCTCCTCTTGTTCTACTTGTCGAGTTAAAGATTGTGTTATATTTCCATGAACTAGACGAGAAACATATTCTTAATATGGAGGAAGAGTCTCCATTGTTGATGGAAGATTCATTAGAGAAATATATTTTTGGTCCATAATCTTTGGATGAAGTAAGTCATGTAGTGAGTCAACATTGATTCCAAAATTATTGAGGATCTTCGTTAGATAAGCACCATAGAATATCGTATGACGAGTATGGGCGTGAAAGCTTTTGATTTCATCAAGAATGGTGCGAGCCCAATTTAACTTTTGGTTTGAGTAAATCGTATACAAAACTTTATAGTTGTTGTCATACATTTTTAATAACTTTCAGTTTGGGGTACAGTAGTATGAAGGATCATTTTGTTAACTATACGTGAGTGAGGTCATAAATTGACCGAAATGTTTTTTGTCAGTACGGAAAAGGTAACTTACTTCATCATAAACCATGTTAATGTGATTGATATCCTCTAGTTTTACACCAAAGTTATTACAATCAAGAATAACTCCTAAGTCATGGACATTTAAGACTATATCAACCCCTAAAACCCTACTCCATAATTGCCATCATCATTACCATATAGAGGTTTGTAAAAATCACCTTGAAGGTTTGCATAGAACATTCTTACTAGAAAGTGATAAATTTTCACCTTAGTTTCCTTAGCATCGATTAGTGATAGAAATCTATGTTCTTGGGCCAAAGTTTCAATGTTGAATTGGAGAAATAATACATCTTCTAGAAGGTTTCTTGAAATATATGCTTATCATTTAATTAGTTGAAGTATTGAAGAGATTTTCTACTTCCATTCAACTATTGTTGTAATTGTACATCCGAAGCAAATTCAGGATGTGATGGACCAGCCGGTTCTTTGCCTTTATATGCTCTCTTCTTCGAAATGGGAAGTTTTTGACATGGAGCTGTTGATTTTTAGGAAGAAGATCTTAAGGTTTTTTTTATTTAGGAAATAATTTTTAAGAATGGGAGGAAGAGAATGGTTGTTATTGGTTTGTAAAATGCATACAGGTGCGATTCAGTCGACGGAGATCAAGTTTCAGTCGACTAAAATAGGTCATTTTAGAGGCAGAGAATACTGGACCTATTTCAATAGACTGACCCTTGATTTTAGTCAACTGAAAAAGGATAATTTCGAAATAGGGAATGGGGGAAGAAGTCAGTATGCTAAAATTAAATTTTAGAAGGCCGAGTTGTTAGGTTTAGTCGACTAAACTTTATATTCAGTCGACTGACCCGCTGTCAGCTAGTTTTTTTTTAATTTTTGAATGTTTTCTAGAATATAATACATTTGTCTATTTTTAGAAGTGACTTGTTTTTAAATATTTGAATGTGGAAAAATTCAAATGATTATTGCATACAATAATATATAAAAGGAATAAAACATTATTTCATCAAATAAATATTTAGACGTATCGACATCATAATTTTAGTTTCTGTTAGAGGAGTCGGACTTTCTAATTTCTTATAAATCCCATGAATTCAGCTCAAGCTTTGTCTCTTCAACAAACGACCTCTGTGGAGACCAACTTAGGCGAGCTGGACGATCAATCCAGTCTTGTTTGATGGTCCTGGCTTGCATAAATCTCTTGGAGTAATGTTATAAGCTTTTACAGGAGTTTCGGTTAAACAAGGAGATTTTTGATGAATTTAATTTTTTTGTTGGTGAATGACCAAAAATTGCTAGAATGCATTTTTCAAGAAAGTTAAGGTGAGATCCTTTACGTTGTTGTTCGTAATACATTTGTCGTTGAACTCCTATTATTTCTTGTTGATAGTGGTATATTTCATCAAGTTTGGTGTTGAGAGATGTCGATTCTAGATCAATTGCTTGTTTGGCTTTCTTTTCCTTAGTAGAAACACCTATGTGAAAAGTAGGTGATGCAATAATGTTTAGAGAGGCTGATCGAATTAATGGAGGTGTGATTTTAATTGGCGATATGTAGGTGTTATTTGATGAAGGTGAGCTAAAGTAGATAGTTGAATAAGTGGAGTCGTGATCAGACGACATTTTAAATAGAAGTGGTGTAAGGTTTTGAAGTTGGTAAAAAGAATATATATATTTAGTTTACAAAAGAATTCCGTAATATAAGTGTTTTTACTATTTTTAGCAGTTTGAATTGTAAGGATGGTAGAATTCTAACTATAGAATTTTAACAGAAGTTAGCTTGTTTTTGTATGGATAAAAACGTTTGTAAATACTGTTACAAAATTATTTTATGCATTTTATTTGAGTTATATAAGTTATATATTTTAGTTTACTAATTCATTGTAAGAACAAATTCCTAGGTCTCATCTTAGTTTTATAAAAGTTGGTTCATTTAGTGGTTTGTTAAAATATCTGCAATTTGATTTTCGGTATTCATAAATTCAAGTGATATAATTCCTTTTTCAATATTATCTCTTAAGAAATGGTGACGAATATCAATATGTTTTGTTTGAGAATGATTAAAAGGATGTTTTGATAAATTTATAGCACTAGTATTATCACAATATATAGGAGAATTTGTATGATTTTACTGAAATCTTTAAGAGTTTGTTGCATATAAATTACTTGTGCACATGCTAAAGCTGCTGAGCTATATTCGGCCTCACATGTTGAGAGAGAGACATAGTTTTGTTTTTTACTAATCCATGAAACTAAAGATTGACCCATAAAATGGCCTGTGCCACTTGTGCTTTTCCTATCCATTTTGCAACCATCGAAATTAGCATCACTATATGACACGAGTTCGAACAGGCTGCCTCTCAAGTAAAAAAGACCGTAATCTTTGGTGTTGGTTAAGTAGTGTTAGCACCAAAATTGGTCACTAACCTCGTAGAAGAAGATTGTGAAGAGATATAAGTGATGAAATCAAATTAAACAGAGAAGACAGTGCTAATCTAAATACAGAAAGTAAGAACACCAAATTTATAGTGGTTCAGCGTAATTGCCTACGTCCACTTTGAGGTTAAACTTTATTGATCTTCTTTATAGTTGATTACAAATACAATTCGTGAATCAAATGCTTGAATGAAGTTGTTAAGTAGAGAAGATGAGTCTTGAAAATGGCATAGTCTCTCCGGTGTTTTCTCTCCAAAAAAGGATCCATTTCACTGTGACCCTGCCCCTCTATTTATAGGCAAATATGGGCTGGACTTCCCAAGTGGGCTGGATAGCCGAACGCTCAAGCCCCAGTGCAGTGGTCGCTGAATGCCGAACCAGGCGTGTCGAACGCTCTGCACCGAACCATTCCTTCTATGCCGAACGGTATGTTGGTGTCGTGGGAAGTGTAGGATGGTTGTCTGTTGAGGCCGAACGTGCCTCCATCTCAAGCTCTTGAACGAACGGTGTATGCATGCCGAACGATATCGGTATCCTGAGCAGTTGTGCATGCTGAATGTCTCCTGGATGTCGAGTATTACGCCGAACACCATGGGATGCCGAGTACTCCTATTGCCGAGTAGTCTCGATGCCGAGTGCTCTTTATGCCGAGTGCTCTTTATGCCGAGTACTCTTGTATGCCAAGCAGTCTCGATGCCGAGTGTTCTTGTATGCCGAGCAGCCTTGATGCCGAGCGCCCTTGTATGCCGAGCAGGCTTGATGCCGAGCGCCCTTGTATGCCGAGCAGCCTTGATGCCGAGCGCCCTTGTATGCCGAGCAGCCTTGATGCCGAGCGCCCTTGTATGCCGAGCAGCCTTGATGCCGAGCGCTCTTGTATGCCGCGCACTCTCTGACGCCGAGTTCCACTGGATGCCGAGTGCTACGCCGAGTACTCCTGGATGTCAAGTGCTTCGCCGAACACTCCTGGATGTTAAGTGCCTCGCCGAACACTACTGGATGCCGGTCACTCTCTGATGCCGAGTTCCACTGGATGCCGAGTACTAGTTACCTAGTCAAATCTCCAGGAAACACTTGCCCCCCAAAGTGTATCGCGTGGCCGAACGTGATGCGCTTTGAATCTGGTACAATTTACCTCGGAGGTACCTTCTCGAGAATGTTAGTGAAGGAGGTGCAAGACGAACGAGATTTGGATGCCGAACGATACGCTCGAAGCCGAACGTACCTCGTGTGCCAAACGATACTCTGCTATGATGCCGAACGCTTCGGTGTTGACCGGTTCTACCGAGTATAGCCTCTTCAACTTCTACCTCCCTCTATATAACCAGGTCCTTCCCGTCTCTTTTCCTTTTACCCCTTCTTTTCTGTCATTCCTAGAGACTTGCAATTCTTGCCATCTTATCAGATTTGAGACCTAATCGATCCTTCCTCAACTTCGACTTTCAAACTAGGTATCAATCCTTCTGTGATTAGATTACTTCAACACAAGACTTAGGTTGTTTTCATGGGAAACGTGACCTTTCTATGATCGTATAATATGCGTCGAGCAGAAATGGCTCGCATGCTTGGAGTTGTCTAGTTAGGGCTAGCTCCTTCGTGCTTTACAAGAATGGAAGGAAGAGAAAGATGGGATGCTGAACGGCGTAGTCTTCGTCGGGCGATCTGTCCCTGACGTTCGGCGCAGATGGAGAAGGTGTAGGGTGGAGTTGAAATCGTGTTGGAGCGCCACTTTTAGCCGAACGATAACCCAAACCGAACAGTCTTGAATGCCGAACGGTATCAATGTTGGACAATTACTAAAATGTAGAGCAATAACTTAGCCGAACGATAACCCAAGCCGAACAATTGACATGCCGAACATTGAATTCAGCCGAACAATTGACATGCCGAACAATACAATTGCCGAACACTCTTTAGACCGATCAAAACACAGCCGAACACTATACTTAGGACGAATAATCTTGAATGCCGAACATAACTTAAATGCCGAACAGTAAAAATGTCAGACTACACTTAGGCCGGTCACTTTATAGAACATATGCTTTCTAAATCTGGAACTGTAATCGCCTCAAGGCAAGCTTTTTGAGACGGTCAGCGATGACGGTCTTCGAAGGCGATGATTTGAAGCTGATTATTATATCTTTAAAAAACCTTTAGATTCTTATCGCTTGTACACAATTGCCTGCACTAGTTTACACACCACGTGGGGGGAAAACTCGTGTTGCTAATTCTAACATTCAACGTTTTTTAAGTATAGTTCTCTCAAGCACTTAGTTATTTATTTGGGATGTCGAGAAAATCTAGCTCCGCTACCATATCCGACAGGCCTGGGCCGTCATCGAGGCAGGGAGCCACAGATACTTCTAACCCGTCAACCTCTCCCGCTCATAACTTGGCGCCTGATGCTCTGGAGTCAACCACCTTACTAGACAATCCGATCGATTCTCAAGCCTCGAAGATCAACGAAGCTGCTCTGCACGGATATGCTCCATTCACGGGATTCCTTTTGCCGAAGTGTTAGTTCCTTCGAGACACGACCGCCCTCATTTTCCCCCAGTCGGGTACACCGCCTGCAACAAGTTCATGTGTTGGATGGGCAGCGTGCCTCCATTCAATTTATTTCTCCGGGATGTGCTGCAGTATATAGACATAGCTCCGTCGCAGCTCCACCCGAATGGCCATGCATTCCTATATGGGACTTATTTACTTTTCATGGCTGTCTTCTCCAGACCTCCAACCCCCGGTGATATCAGATACATTTATATGTTCAAGAGATGGAAAGACAGTCCTTCTTTTATGTTCCTCGAGCCATACCACAAATGCCAGATCCTGACAGGGGCATGGAGCAAATTCGCCCTGTACAAACAGGAATGGTTCTATGTGCGCTGCCCGTCTGGTTTTGCTAGGAGATGGGTTGAGGGCAGTAAGTCTCTTTGCTGAATCATTATTCGTTTTTAATCGGAGTCATGCTTTTCCTAACTCTTCATTTCATCTTTTCAGGTATCAACCCGCGTCCGGAAGGCCGAGGATATTCTGAGGCTGTTGAAGCCATTAGAGCTCTTCCTGCTAAGGATCGAGACATCCGGACTATCATTTCAAATGAGTCGCTGTCGGGGTTCGGCTTGCTAGCCCCTGGTCGTCGGATCAGCCTTCCAGAAGGTGTTACAATTCCCAAACCTCCATCTGGTAAAGGGAAAAAACTTGTCGGACCGTCGTCGCGTCGCGCTCCCGACACGCACGAAGAAGGCGAGCGTAAAGAGGATGATGCCCCCGAAACTCAGGGCGAGAACGTGGGTCCCGCGTGGAATCCAGCAATCGAAGTTCAGGATATTGAGACATCGTCCTCCCCTTCGAAGGGAAAGAAGAAGTTGAAATATACGTTCAAAAGGAGAAAGTTGGTGGCACCTCAAAAGTTACGCCTATCCCTCCTGAGAAAGAGGCTTCTTCGCAGCACCTGGAAAGTTCTCTGAGGGGTCTGTCCAACCTGTCCATCCCCGATGATTTACTTAATTACGGGTTCGATGATCCTGAAGCTCTCAAATTCTCTTCGCCCGCTAGAGGCAATGTAGGAGTTCAACTCCCGGCTCAAGGAGACAACACTCCTATTAGCAAAGATAAACGAACGGGTCCGTCGGGGGGAACACTAGGACACACACGCACATGCGCATTCCATAATATACTTCAAGTCTTTTTAATTCGTGAATTCCCCTTAACTCGTTGTTATTTCCATTCTTTGCAGGTGATATGGGCCGCTCTCACGGAATTGATCGCCTTCAGGGGTCTTCTATATTCCATCACTCAGGACGGGATTCTGGTTCAGGCAGACGCAGGGACCGAGGTGATTATGAAGATAGGGACAATCGTCCTCGCGAGTCGTCTCACCGCAAGAAAGCACATTCTCAATCTTCTCAGTCCCGCGATCTTCCTCGTCCAACTGAGTCGGATAAGGAGAAGTCTTCGCAGAAGGGTTATCAGTCTGATGCTGCTCGAGAACAACACTCCAGTTCATCGAGTACAAGGCAAGTTCGAGAGCAACGTAAAAGAACGGAATTCTCAAAGCCTCCTCCTCTTACTCCTGCAGTGGACCCGACTGTTGCAGAAAAGATGGTCGACCTTAAGGCCAAGTTTCCGAAAATCTGCTTTGATGGCTTGAAATTCCTCCCAGCCATCCATCACATTCCTGGGCACGTGAAGCAAAGTGCCATTGCCTGCAACAATGACGTCTATGTTCAACATGACGCATTCGTGCACTTGGTGGAGAAGATCTCGGAAGTATCTGTCGAGCGTCAACACGAGATTGACCGTCTGAATCTGGAGGCTGACAGCGATAAGAAAATCATCAAACTCTAAGACGAAGAGCTCGCTTCGTATAAGTCAAAGCTAGAAGCCGCTGAACAAGGTGCAAAAGATACTGCTGAGGTAGTTACTCGCTTAGAGGTGGCTCACAAAAAGGAGCTTGACGAAGCAGTCCAGCGCAGCGGCGCCCTCGCCCTAGAAAAAGACTTTGTCCAAAAAGAAAGGGACGCGCTCGCTACTCAAGTCAAAGAGCTGAAAGAACTACTCTCCAAGGAGAAAGAAGACAAAATAGCTGCTCAGGAAGAATCACAGCGATATTGTGATGAGATTGTTGCTACCCGACTCCTGAAGACAAAACTCGACGATGAACTTGCCGGGGTCGAAAAATGAAGGATGAGGCCCATGAGGAGGGCAAAAGAATGGCTGTGGAGGAGCTTGATCCTCGCCTTGAGGCAGCCGCAGAGGCCGGCAGGGAAGAGGTCAAAAGTATGTTTGACCCGTTGATCGCCGAGTACGGAGCCCGCGTCCTTATGCACCGTGACTTAACATTCTTGGGCGACAGCTACCTTGAATCCCTGGCTGAGGCATGGGAAACTCTGATAAAGATCAGGAAAGTCGAGTCAGGCTCCGAAGAGGTCGACGAGGATGCATTGGTGAAGGAGTTCCTGAGGGGGAATGAGCCATCGGATTTATCCGCAGCATTGGCTCTTTATGGCCAAGGCTCTTTTCCTTCGAAAGAGAAGAACGACGAAGCCGGCCCATCAAAGGCCGACACTACTACTCCTCACATCGCCGCTCCTTATGCTGCTCAATCGGCCGGTCGGTCGACGCTTGATCCATTCGAGCAGCATGCCAGTTATGATCCCGAAGATCCCGGGCTTGGCGTTCATGTGCTGTCACCTATCCTGGAGGGTGAAACCCCGCGCGCCACCGATAGCCAACCGGATCCTGGTAGGAAATTCTTCTTTCTCCAGAAGTCGAAGAGATCCCGTCATTTTTCAGCAATGGTTATTCGTTCTAATGCCCATTTCTTATATTTTCATGTAGGTCGTTCTGACGCTGAGCCAACTCCGAGGAGCGATGACGCCAAGGAGGAAGTAGAGAAAACAAGCGACGTTGCTCATGCAGGAGTAACTCCCGGTCCAGACGCTCAAGTGATCGGGGCGCTTGATGATGACAAACTTGATACTTCGTCTCCTGCCGAAGGAAGCGATGAAATTAAAATCACTGGCGCCTCTGAGCATACTTCAGAGATGAGCATGAAGGACCGTCTCGCCGACGAGGAGAAGAAAAAGGTCAAAGTCAAAGTCGAGTTTGAAATACTGGAACTCACTGACCCACGGAACAGACCTTTGAAAATCATTCTCCCGGGCAGGTCCAAACCACTAGATGTTCCGTCTCCTACTCCTGACTCTGTTTCTCTATCAAGCAAAAAGTCCAAGAAAAAGCGTGAGGGAGAGGAGTCGTCGGAAACATCAAAGGAAGACAAAAAGAAGAAGTCGAAGAAATAATCGATACACTCGTTCAACGAGCTTTTTGCTTAAGCCTTGTAATTGCTTCTATCTTTCACAACTTGCAGTTTGTATAGAGAGGTCTGAGTTTTGTAGGAGTGATCATGTATCCCCATTTTGGACTTATCGAATAAAATTTTAGTTTCTTTTTGTTTGAATGATTCTTTTGTCTTTATTTGGTTTGCTGACACTGTGCTCCGGGGACTTGGAGACTTGAGACTGTTCATACTCTAGTCCGCGCTCTGGGGACTTAGAGTTCTCCGTTCCGCACTCTGGGGATTCGGAGATTGGAAATCGTTTATACTCTAGTCCGCGCTCTGGGGACTTAGAGTACTCCGCTCCGCACTCTGGGGATTCGGAGATTGGAAATCGTTTATACTCTAGTCCGCGCTCTGGGGACTTAGAGTACTCCGCTCCGCACTCTGGGGATTCGGAGATTGCAAATCGTTTATACTCTAGTCCGCGCTTTGGGGACTTAGAGTACTCCGCTCCGCACTCTGGGGATTCGGAGATTTGAAATCGTTTATACTCTAGTCCGCACTCTGGGGACTTAGAGTACTCCGCTCCGCACTCTGGGGATTCAGAGATTGGAAATCGTTTATACTCTAGTCCGCGCTCTAGGGACTTAGAGTACTCCGCTCCGCACTCTAGGGATTCGGAGATTTGAGTCGTTTATACTCTAGTCCGCGCTCTGGGGACTTAGAGTACTCCGATCCGCGCTCTGGGGATTCGGAGACTTGGAATCGTTTATACTCTAGTCCGCGCTCTGGGGACTTAGAGTACTCCGATCCGCGCTCTGGGGATTCAGAGATTTGGAGTCGTTTATACTCTAGTCCGCGCTCTGGGGACTTAGAGTACTCCGATCCGCGCTCTGGGGATTCGGAGATTTGGAGTCATTTATACTCTAGTCCGCGCTCTGGGGACTTAGAGTACTCCGATCCGCGCTCTGGGGATTCGGGGACTTGGAATCGTTTATACTCTAGTCCGCGCTCTGGGGACTTAGAGTACTCTGATCCGCGCTCTGGGATTCGGAGATTTGGAGTCGTTTATACTCTAGTCCGCGCTCTGGGGACTTAGAGTACTCCGATCCGCGCTCTGTGGATTCGGGGACTTGGAATCGTTTATACTCTAGTCCGCGCTCTGGGGACTTAGAGTACTCCGATCCGCGCTCTGGGGATTCGGAGATTTGGAGTCGTTTATACTCTAGTCCGCGCTCTGGGGACTTAGAGTACTCCGATCCGCGCTCTGGGGATTCGGGGACTTGGAATCGTTTATACTCTAGTCCGCGCTCTGGGGACTTAGAGTACTCTGATCCGCGCTCTGGGGATTCAGAGATTTGGAATCGTTCGTACGAGTCTGTATGTCATGCAGGATAATGTAATTTATCATCCAATTAAGAGATATAGAAACTTCATAGAAAATATGGCTTCAAGCCTTTATTAACAAAAATCAACTAAATTGCTTGATTACAAATTTCACAAGGAAACTAAGTCATTATTGAATGGAAACATGCAGGAAATAACAGTGCCTACAACAAAAAAGGAAAACATGCTAAATGTAATAGTGCCGCAAATGTTCACTGTTCCATGCTCGGGGGAGTGTCGCGCCATCAACGGTCGCTAGCTTGAATGTTCCTTCTCCAAGCTTCCGTTCAATGGCGTATGGACCTTCCCAGCTGGGATTCATGCGTGATGGTACCGGAAAGACTCGTTTCAGAACGAGATCACCCACATCAAAGATTCTTGGGCGGACTCTGCCGTCGTAGTAATGCTTGACTCGATGTCTGTGCGCCGCCGCCCTTAATTCAGCTTCTTCACGCTTTTCGTCGATGCAGTCCAGTGATTCCAGCAAGAGGTTTTGGTTCGTCTTGGGATCATAGTATGTCACTCGGTGCGATGGAACTTCAAGTTCCACGGGTATAATGGCTTCAGAGCCGTATGCCAAGGCGAACGGAGTGTGGCCGGTCGCGGACTTGTGGGTAGTTCTATACGCCCATAATGCTGTCGGGAGTTCATCTAGCCACTTGCCTCCAACCTTCTCCAGACGCTTCTTTAGTATGGACTTGATTATTTTGTTAACGGCCTCGACTTGTCCGTTAGCTTTTGGGTGTGCAACGGCGGCGAACTTTTTCTCGATGCCGTACTTTAAACAGAACTCTTTGAACTCTCTACTTTCGAATTGCGTTCCGTTGTCTGTAATGATGGTGCGTGGAAGGCCAAAGCGGCATATAATGTTTCGTACAACGAAGTTAATGACCTTCTTAGAGGTGATAGTGGCCAAAGGTTCTGCCTCAGCCCATTTCGTGAAATAGTCGACTGCAACTATTGCATATTTCGCACCACCTTTAGATAAAGGCAAAGAGCCGATTATGTCGATTCCCCAGATCGCAAATGGCCAGGGACTGATCATTTGTGTGAGTTCCGTTGATGGAGCCCTCGGGATTTTTGCATATCTTTGACACTTGTCGCATTTTCTTGCGTAGTCCGCGGCATCCCGGTTTACGGTGGGCCAGTAATATCCATAGCGGAGGATCTTCTTTGCTAGCGTTTTCCCCCCAGTATGGTCGCCGCATTACCCTTCGTGAACTTCTCTCAAGACTTGCTTTGTTTCATCATGAGCGATGCACCGCAATAATGGGACCGAGAATCCTTTTCGATACATGGACCCATCCTGCATTACGTATCGCGCGGCCTTTCGAAGGACCTGCCGTCTTTCGCTTCTTTTTCCTGGTAAAGCCCCGGTCGTCAGGTCCAGTTTGAATGGGGTTATCCACGACTCCTTCTCGATTTCTGTTCCCAACATGCGATTGACTTTCATTTCGTCTATGCTCGGGGCATGCAAGACTTCGATGGGATACAATCCCATTTGTTGCGCATCGTCGGTACTTGCGAACTTAGCCAATAAGTCGGCTTCTTTGTTCTGTTCGCGCGGGATATGTGAGATGTCATAACGCTCAAGATTTGATAGTAGTTCTTGGACCTGAATGAGGTACGGAGCTAGCTTTCGTCCCTTTTCTTGGTAGTCTCCCCGTACTTGGTAAACCACCAACTGCGAGTCACAAAAGATTTCGACTGATTCGATCCCGAGTTCCCTGATGAGCTTCAAGCCAGCGATTAGTGCTTCATATTCGGCTTCATTATTTGTAGCTGGGAAATCGAGCTTCAGGGCATAACAGATCGATCGGTTTTCCGGAGTTACAAGAACTACGCCCGCGCCGGAGCAACGGTCGTTTGATGCACCGTCAGTGTATAATTTCCATCGAACGGGGGGAATAATGTCGTGATCGTCTGGTTTGATGGGTATGGTAAACTCAGCGATGAAGTCTGCTAATGCCTGCCCTCGGATGGCTCTCCGTGGTAAGTACGCGATATCGAATTGGCTCAACTCGATGTTCCATCTTAGCAATCTTCCAGAAGTTTCCGGCCGTTGGAGTACCTGCCTCAGGGGTTGATCGGAATAAACACCGATTGAATGTGCTTGAAAATACGGGCGAAGCTTTCGTGATGCAATCACCAAGCAATAAGCCAATTTCTCTATTTTAGGGTAATTCCTCTCGGCCCCTGTTAAACGTTTGCTAACATAATACACCGGCTTTTGGACCCGATCCTCCTCTCGTACCAAAGCCGCACTTATCGCATGTGGGGATACAGCCAAATATACGTACAACATCTCATGGTCCACTGGTTTTGATAGCATTGGTGGGCTCTCCAGATGCCTCACCAGATTCTGAAATGCTTCCTCACAGCTAGTTGTCCATTCAAAATTTCTCTTTCCTTTCTTTATTATGTCAAAGAACGGGATGCACTTGTCAGTTGCCTAGGATATAAATCGAATCAGCGCAGCTACTTTTCCGTTCAAACTCTGTACCTGCTTTACAGTCCTGGGCGCTTGTACATCTCGAATAGCTTGGATCTTTTCTGGGTTGGCTTCGATTCCCCTAGCGTTGACGATGAATCCCAAAAACTTCCCTGATGCAACGCCGAAAGAACACTTCAACGGGTTGATCTTCATGCCATAAAACCTGAGTATGTCGAACATTTCAGCCAAGTCTTGAATCTGGTCGTTTGACCGTCGTGACTTCACGAGCATGTCATCCACATAGACTTCCATGGTTTTACCCAGCTGGTCCTTGAACATTCGATTCACCAGACGTTGGTAAGTTGCTCCAGCATTCTTCAATCCAAAGGGCATCACTACATAGCAATACAGCCCAACATTTGTAACGAAGCTGGTGTGTTCTTGGTCCGGAATATGCATCGGGATTTGGTTGTATCCTGAGTACGCTTCCATGAATGATAGTAACTCGTGTCCTGCGGTGGAATCGACCAACTGATCGATCCTAGGCAACGGGAAACTGTCCTTAGGGCATGCTTTGTTCAAGTCGGAAAAATCTACGCAAGTCCTCCATTTCCCATTCGCCTTCTTTACTAGCACGGGGTTGGAGACCCATTCCGGGTAGAGGGCGTCGCGGACGAACCCATTTTCTTTAAGTTTGTCCACCTCCTCTCCAAGAGCGGCGGACCTCTCCGGATCCATTCCTCTCCTTTTTTGCTTGACTGGGACGTATTTCGGGTCTATGTTCAACGTATGACTCGTGATGGCGGGAGAAATCCCACACATATCAGAATGCGTCCAAGCGAAAACATCAAGGTTCGCCCGGAGGAAGTCGCTAAGGTCTTCAGTCATTGCGGGGCCTAGCTGTGATCCGATCTTCAGTATTCACGAAGGGTCGTCACGGCTAACTGAAATGTCAATTGTTAATTCAGCCGGTGCCGCCTTCTCTTCCTTGGGTTTCTCATCGTCGTCTCTCGGATCTATACTTCCGTAGATCCGAGAACTATGCCCGAGCCAGGGCTCGGGCATTACTTGTCAATTATCCGCATTGAGGATGCGGACGGGATTGTCCGCAACCTTTCCTTTCTCCCTCCGGTGGGCCTCTCGGAGCTCGGCCACATAACAGGAACGACCAGCTGCTTGATCGCCGTGAACAACGCCTACTCCTTTGTCAGTCGGGAACTTCAAAGTTAAACACCACGGGGCTAACGCTGCCCTAAACTCCGCCAGGGCTGGCCGGCCCAAGAAAACGTTATATGGAGAGTCCACATCCAAAACTACAAAGGGTAGAATTCGCACTCTCCGACGCTCGCCTTGTCCCAGTTCAACTGGTAACTCGACATATCCCACTGCATCAGTTGAAGCGCCGTTAAAGCCGTGGATACGAGCTTTGGATGGTTTCAAGTCTTTTGTTTCTAGCTTCATTTGATCGTAGGCCTTCTTGAAGATGATGTTGACTGAACTCCCAGAATCAATCAGAATTCTTTTAACGTATGCTGGTCCGATCGTTGCAGATATGACCATGGGGTCGATGGTCGGAGCCTCTACCTGATCAGCGTCTCTGCTTCTAAACACAATATCGTCTGTCATTACGCGCTGCTGCTTAGCAGGGGCTCCGTCCTCCATGTTCGAACAACACTCAAAATCTGCATACTTCAAGGAACTTGCATATCGCTCCATCTCCTGCCAATTCTTATTCGCGGGGTGAGGCCCGCCGATAATTGTATTTATGACCAGTCTACCAACGGTCCGGGCAGGCTCCTCGGGATGACGTGGAGCTGGTGCACGACCTGGGTTGGACGTTCCCTGTCCTCCTTCTTGTGGATCCTTCACAAATTCCTGCAATTTCTTCTGCCTGATCAACTTCTCGATAGCGTCGTGCAAGTGTCTACATTCTTCCGTATTGTGTCCATAAGTCTCATGGAAGCGACAATATTTCCCGGTCCGCTTCTGTTCTTCAGTTGATTCTTTTGGACGTGGTTTTTTGTACTGAAAAGTATTGCAGGTGGATAGGTAAATGTTTTCAAGTGGGGCGTTTAGCGGAGTGTACTCGCTGTAGCTTGGAATTCTCGACTTCCACTTTCCTGCTTCTTTTCTTTTCCCTTGACTCCTTCCTCTGGACTCCTTGGGTTGCCCAGGTTTGTTCTGGACGTTGACTTGAACCTTTCCCGAGCTGTCTCCCGATTGCTTCACAGCGATGTTTCTCTTTATTGACTCTTGGACAGGCCCTGGCGCCTTATCTCGTCGTACCCACCTAGCTTCCTCTCTCCTTATGAACCGGTGTGCCTTAGAGTAGAAACGCTCTAGTGTAGCTGGAAGTTTTCCTGCCAGTCAGTCTCCAAACTCAGAGTCTGGATCCACACCTCTCATCACAGCCATCAGAATTGCATGGTCATTGGGATTACTGACTTCAGTTGCTGCCACGTGGAATCTTTGCAAATATTCCTTCAACGATTCGCCAGGATTTTGGATTACACTTGACAGAGACATCACGTCCTTTGGGCGCGTAGTGTGTATCCTGAACTGCTCAATAAACGTCTTCGCCAACTCTTCGAAATTTGATACGGATCGCGGTGTCGGGTGAACCACATAGTGGCGATCCCAGATAGAGTAATCGGAAAACACCTACACTTGGTGGCATCATTCGCTCTGGCTGAATCCATCATCCACTCGTACCTTATGACATGTTGTCTAGGGTCAGTCTTTCCTTCATATGCAGGAATAGAAGGAATACTAAACTTCCTGGGGTACGCCGCTTGCAACACAACATCCGTGAACGGAGTATGACTTCTTGACACTCCCCAATCATCATTCGATAACCCCTGATTTTCCTTCATCAACTGCCTGATCATGGCTGTCAGATCTGGTGTCTGTATGGAAGGCGGAAGGTCGGAGTCTATTCTACGCGCCTGTCCATGCTGATGCCTCCTCTCTTGGCGATCTGCCAATCGTGCATCTTGAGGTTCGACAACGTTAGCATTTTGATGATCTGGGCCTCTATCTTCCATCTGTATCCCGGTCCTGAAGCTTCCGGCTCTTGCTTGGTCGCGGTCTCCAGCTGTTCGAACAGCAGCATCTGCTCGCGCAGCATCAGTCTTGCGGCGTCTGCGCCTGGGAGGTTCATCAGATGAAGTAGAGCTGTAAGATGAGGAGTAAGCAGCGGGATTGCCCCCAGCATTCTGTTGCTGCTGTTGAGTAAGTTGTGCCATCAGGTTGGCATTGGCTTGCATCTGTTCTCCCAGTTGTCTCCTGCTTTCCCTAAGTTCTCTCATCAAGTCATTGAACTCTACTCTGGTGACAACTGGAGTCTGTTCTTGAGCGGCAATCCCTGCATTCGGGATCGCTGGTTGATTGCTAGCTCCTGCTTGTTGTACGCTAGCAGTTTCGCGGGCATCCGCATTATGAGAAGCTGACCTGGTCCGTGGTCTCGCTATTGTAGAGTTATTGGTATGAACTCTGAGTAGAATCAACGGATGTCCTATCAGTGAGTCGGATCTTCTTTGGGGGATTTGTTCAATCCAGTAGCTTCAAAGCAGATCCCTGAGGTCTGAGAATTCGATTCTCAGTGAAAGCACCAAAGTGTTAGCACCAAAATTGGTCACTAACCTCGTAGAAGAAGATTGTGAAGAGATATAAGTGATGAAATCAAATTAAACAGAGAAGACAGTGCTAATCTAAATACAGAAAGTAAGAACACCAAATTTATAGTGGTTCAGCGTAATTTCCTACGTCCACTTTGAGGTTAAACTTTATTGATCTTCTTTATAGTTGATTACAAATACAATTCGTGAATCAAATGCTTGAATGAAGTTGTTAAGTAGAGAAGATGAGTCTTGAAAATGGCAGAGTCTCCCCGGTGTTTTCTCTCCAAAAAAGGATCCATTTCACTGTGACCCTGCCCCTCTATTTATAGGCAAATATGGGCTGGACTTCCCAAGTGGGCTGGATAGCCGAACGCTCAAGCCCCAGTGTAGTGGTCGCTGAATGCCGAACCAGGCGTGCCGAACGCTCTGCACCGAACCATTCCTTCTATGCCGAACGGTATGTTGGTGTCGTGGGAAGTGTAGGATGGTTGTCTGTTGAGGCCGAACGTGCCTCCATCTCAAGCTCTTGAACGAACGGTGTATGCATGCCGAACGATATCGGTATCCTGAGCAGTTGTGCATGCTGAATGTCTCCTGGATGTCGAGTATTACGCCGAACACCATGGGATGCCGAGTACTCCTGTTGCCGAGTAGTCTCGATGCCGAGTGCTCTTTATGCCGAGTGGTCTTGATGCCGAGTACTCTTGTAAGCCAAGCAGTCTCGATGCCGAGTGTTCTTGTATGCCGAGCATCCTTGATGCCGAGCGCCCTTGTATGCCGAGCAGCCTTGATGCCGAGCGCCCTTGTATGCCGAGCAGCCTTGATGCCGAGCGCTCTTGTATGCCGCGCACTCTCTGACGCCGAGTTCCACTGGATGCCGAGTGCTACGCCGAGTACTCCTGGATGTCAAGTGCTTCGCCGAACACTCCTGGATGTTAAGTGCCTCGCCGAACACTACTGGATGCCGGTCACTCTCTGATGCCGAGTTCCACTGGATGCCGAGTACTAGTTACCTGGTCAAATCTCCAGGAAACAAGTAACTTAAAATCCGTTTAACCGCTTGATGATGTGATTCCTTTGGTTGTGCTTGAAATCGTGCACATAAACATACGCTCGTCATAATATCCGGTGTACTAGATGTTAAGTACAATAAAGATCCTATCATACTTCTGTATAATTTTTGGTCGAAATCTTTTCCATTTTCATCTTTATCTAAATGTAGAGGGTACAGGTTGGAATCGGTGTACTTGAGATATTTTCCATTCCAAAGCGTTTTAATAAATCTCGACAGTATTTTTTTTGATTTATAAAAATTCCATTTTCTAGTTATCTTATTTGCAAACTCAAAAATTAGTTTAATTAACCTATATGTGACATTTCAAATTCATCTTTCATAATTTTAGAAAATTCATCACACAATTTTTCGTCAGTTGATCCAAATATAATGTCATCAACATATATTTATACAACTAATATATCAGTATTTTCTCATTTTATAAACAAAGCAGAATCAATTTTACCAATTTGAAAACCTGAATTTTGTAGATGAGTTTTAACCTTTTATACCAAGCACGAGGTGCTTGCTTTAATCCATATAAAGCCTTTTTAAGTTTAAATACATGATCAGGATATTTCTCGTGAACAAATAGCAAAGGTTGTTCGACATAAACTCTTCCTTTTATAAATCTGTTTAAAAATGCACTTTTTACGTCCATTTGAAAAAGTTTAAAATTATGATGACATGCGAAAGTAAGTAATGTTCGTATTACTTCGAGACGTGCTACCAGAGAAAATATCTCTTCATAATCATTTCCTTCTTCTTGATTATATCCTTGAGCTACTAATCTTGCATTATTTCGAATAATGTTTCAATTTTCATCTGCTTTATTTTTTTAAATCCATTTTGTTCCAATTACCGATTGACCACTTGGTCTCTGTACAAGTTCCCATACGTCATTTCTTTCAAATTGATTAAGTTCTTCTTACATTGCAATAATCCAAAAATCATCTTTTGATGCTTCTTTATAATTTTTAGGTTCGAAATTTGATATAAATGCAACATGACTCATTTGATTTAACTGTTTTCTGGTTAATACTTTTGTATTTAAATCACCGATAATATTATCAATTGGATGGTCTTTTAATATCCTTGGTGAAGACTTATCATATTATCATTACTATTATTGATATTATTTCCATGTATAGGTACATATTTATTATTATTTATTACTTCTTCATCATCATCATTATTTTCAAAATTTTCATCAAACGAAACATGAAGACTTTCTTCTATAATTTTTGTTCGTTTATTAAAAATTCTATAAGCTTTACTTCGATCTGAATAACCAACAAAAATTCCTTCGTCAGCTTTAGAATTGAATTTTTCTAGGTAGTCTTTTGTGTTTAAAATATAAAATTTTGATCCAAATACTCGAAAATGCGATACTTTAGGTTTCTTTTTGAAAAATATTTCATAGCATGTGTTTTTAGTCATTGGTCTGAGTGTTACATGATTCAAATACATAACATGTGGTAGCAACAGCTTTGGCCTAAAATTTTTTTGGTAGGTTGCTTTAGTAAAGTTCGTGCACATTCTTATAAAGTTCGATTTTTCCTTTCTACAAAACCATTTTGTTGTGGTGTAAGTTAAAATGGAAAATTACGACTAATTCCTTTTTTGTTACAAAAATTTAAAAGTACTTTTCTTTGCACTCGAGAGGTTGCTTTGTGGAAATTTCCTTTTTAGATTTACAAGTACTTTTCTTTAATTTACCAAATTGACAAGCGTCACACAGGTTTTTAACTTTATAGTTGATTTTTGGTAATCCTCTAACTAAAATATTAAGTAGAGATGATTAATGTGCTTATTATAAGTATGGTTTATTTGAGCTATTAATTAGCACAACTTAAACCATCAAACTCTAACACATCATTTAATCCACTTATCAACTCTCATGAATATGACATGAAATCAAAAATAAAATCTATTTTGAGTATGATCTATTTACTATTAACTAGTAACATAGACCATCAAATTTTGATTCTAGCTTAACTTTCACATCAAAACCACTTAGGCAAATGAACAAATAGCTTATGTTTTAAATGGAGTTAAGCACAAACTATTTGAGATGTCAACATAGGCTATCAAAATTCAATAAAAAGAAACATAAACCACCATCGTTCATATTTTCCATTAAGCACATAAGAGAGATCATAAATGAAATCATTATGTTAATTAAATATGTTTCATAAGAGCCCTAAATTGAAGGGGTTCAGCTACTCATATTTGAAAGCATGCTAACATAAAATGATTTCAACATAAAATAAAAGGAAAGTGAGAGCTTATTAAAATAAAAGAGAGCTTACTACTTGCATGAAAAAAAACTATACTAATTATAGTAATTAAAGCTATGCTACTAACATGACATAAAAGGAGCATAAACTAAGAAAAAGAGAGCATGAAATGAAAGGAAAGCATAAATAAGAATTGCATAAAAACAAGGCTAAGAAGCCATCAAAGAAAATTTTATTTATCTTTGATTTTGTGGCTACAACTTGCATAAAAGAGAAGAAGATAATTACATAAGACATAAGAGGTATTTTATACATGCTTAAAACCCTAATTCATATTTTAGGGGGCTACCTAAAATACTCTTTAGGAAGTGTAACCTCTAAGTAATCATTAGAGAATTAATTAATCTCTACTAACATGCCTTTAAAACCCCATTAACGTGTGCATGTGCTTTTTATTATGGACTATATGGTAGTGGGTTAGTGGGCTCCTTCATGTTGCATGAATTCATTTGTTTCTATTCTTCATTTTCCTTCAACATATGTGCATGTATTCATCCATGAACCCTCTTCATATTTGCACTACATTTCAAATAAATAAAAATAAAAATGTGGAAATAAATTTTCTCAAATTAAATCATACACAAAATTCCCATTTTACCGCCCCCCCCCCCCCAAAAATGAAGATGAATAAATGATAATTTGAAAACAATTTAAATTTTGCTTTAAACATGTAAAATACCCAAATATGCTCATTTATTTAATAAAGAAGATTAAATATGGAAGTAAAAATATGCACCTTTACGTGCACATCAGCTTTTACCATTAAAACTCCTTTAGCCTTAAATCGAACTTTGCCTTTGCTCATCCCTAGGACTACCGCCGCCCGTCTCTGCCTGAATATGACATCGCTCACCTCGCCGTGGTTAAACTCATGCCACCCTCACAAACCCGATCGATTTCTCCACCGATCCTAGACTTAGAGCAATCACCTCTTGGCTTAGGCATTCAATAATCACACCCATTCTTGACTCGCACGAATAGGTTGGTGATGGTGATGGGTTTGGACATAGGTGGACCTAGCATGGGTGGCAATGATTTTGAAATTGGAGGCAAGAGGAAGGAAGAGGGAAAAGTTTTCTCCCAAGGAGTTGGATCGGTATAAACAGAACATTTAGGTAAATTTTGTGAAGTCCAATCTTCACAGATGAACTTTGCTTTGTGGATTGATGGGAATTTCTTCCTCTTTGTTCCAGAGCACAGCCGATAATGTGATGCCCATTGGGATGGTCAACAATGATGTTCACTTTAGGTGATGTTCAAAGTCTTAAAATAAAAACTTATATAATATCAGAAATCTGAGCTGCATGTCACTACATTACACCACACTAGGTTTCACTTTAGCATGGGGGTACAACTTATAACTAATCTAATATTGATTATATGTTGAGTGTTTATAGAAATGGAGCAATGACATTCCGAGCATCTTGCCATTCAAGCCACAGGTTCATCTACTTCCAGATATGTTGAATCTGACACTGAGTCTAGCTCGACTACGGTCCCACTTGAATTACAAACTCTAGTATAATAGGCACATTAACAGGAAAATCAGCAAGTTGAACAGCAAGTTCCTGAAAATCCAATAGCACCCATAGAAAGGCCATAGGTTGAACCTGCTCTTGATACTCTCAAAGATGTTGTTCTTTTAGATGATCCCATCGATTATGTTGCTTCAATGATCAATAAGGGATCTCTTCGTTGAATCTGGTACAAGCATGGAATTCCATTCGATGATATACTAGTCCCTTCTCAACATCAAAGAGCTCATAATCCCCCAGAAGGCTACATTACTTACAACAGATAAATGTGTTTGACAGGTTTTGGTCCACCATTCAACTCATTCATTCGTCGAGTTCTAAACTTCATGAGATTAGCTCTAACGCAGTTACACCCGATTAGCTATGCCTTCCATCTTGGTATATGCAATGTCTTCATTCAACATTTCTACCGAGTACCTAGTGATGAGGAGATCCAATATATATACAGTTTTAAGTGCCGAAAGGGAAGTCCTTAACTTACTTAGAGCTAGCAAAGAATTGTAGAGTTGTCACTAGCACATGGAACAAGTTGAGCTATTTCAAAAGCAAATGGTTTTAGGTACGTCATCCACCCGGGTTTGCATGAAGATGGATATATGCACGTAAGTTTTACCTCATCTGTTTGCTACGAATTTGTCTTGTTAATTATCAAGCATAATTCATATTCTTTCGGTCATTCAAATGTTCTGATGAAACCTGGTGGCATGGCTCTTGCGGATGTTGTCAGAGTTCTCATTGCACTTCCAGAGGAGGATAGAGATATTGAAATTCTTCTCTCTGATGAGAATCTCGTAGCCCATAATTTTCTAGAAGCGAGACGTAGTTCTGGTCTAGCCTAAGTAGCCGCTAGTTGCAACGACGACGACGACGACGACGATAATAACTCGCCCGAATGTGCCTCCATGTAACATCCCCCACTTGAAGGCCCAAAACTAACAGCTACGGATGTTGCAGTCATCCATTGTTATTAATCCTCGGTGACCAAATACGGTAATGTTAGATACATTGATATAACAGAAACACATGGATGTTGAAAAATTTTAAAATCAACAAACAACTTTCTTGTATATTTCAAAGCATTTCAAATTCATTACATAATCCCACAATCTTTAACCATGTTTAGAGAAAATATATTTATTACAACATACGCCAAGAGCGACATTGAAGTGACCCACTTCTCTTATCATTTATTTATAGTGAATTTTCTGTTAGAGATTTTTTCTTTTACAATGTATATATATATATAAATACTTTTCAATGGATCACTTCTCTTAATTTAATTTCCCAAGATCCTGAATTTTTTTTACTAATATAAATATATCAGTATTTAAATAAATTCTATCATTTATATCTATGAAGATATATAAATGGTTCTTTGCTTATCAGAGTGATTAAAATAGCAAAGCAACTCATTCCCACCTTATTTCTCATATTAGAGATTTGGTGTCACATAGCCATTTCTATTTATCATATATATATATATATATTTCTTTTTAGAACTCAAGTTTGATTAACTTTAGGATTAGATATCCTAGTTCTCTTATTTTCTTGTTCTACCTCACAAATTAATTGGCTCTTGAATTTACAAGCCATACCTTTTAATCCTGGGATTTTGTAATCTGATACTTATTGTTCTATATTAAGTAAAAGGTGTTCAACCTAACTCATGCTTATTAGTTTGGCTTGTGTTACTCATTTTAATTTCGAACAACTTTTATATCAGGTGAATATCCATGCTTTGATTTATAAAGTTGCAATAATCATGTGAATGTTGAAATGATAAAATAATTTAAAGGCTAAGCAGAGGAAAACAATTCAGTCAGATCAAAGTGCTAAATCAAACTATAATGCTAAACAGAGGCTAAGATCATGTGTGCAGTCAGTATGCTTAAGGCAAAGTAAACAAAAAGGATCAGACAAAATGCAAGACTTCCAGGTGAACTTATGATGAAGACATCTGATGTTTTCTATGAAAGAGAACAATGATAGTAGTCACTATTCTATTGAATGATGGAATTGCTCATTAAAAACAAGACCATATGCATCTACCATTTACCACAGGTTTTTGATCATGGCCCCATACTACCAGATTTAAATTAAGTATCTAGATAATAGGAATTAGTTAAGTATAATTGTAGTGAAGTCTACAAGTACCAAGCATGCATATGAGCTTATTACACCAAGCAATACAAGTTTTCACTGGGAAAATCAAATGCTCTAACCAGATTACAGGCTATGCCTTCCAGCCTTAGCATAGGCTTATATCAATTATAAGTCATGGTTAAGCCTTACTGGTTAGCCAATTTAGGTTCAACTCAACCTTTACAAGATTCATTGATAATGCTATATTCCTTTCTCCCTATGATTGTTTCAACTCTACCATTTTAAAAGTTCATCTGACCTTACTAAAGGAGACATGAGCACATATCAAATTACATGACATGATCTCCTATATCTTACTTCACCAGAGACTGTGAAGATCAAATTTCTTAAAGCCGAAATCCACATATGCATATATATAATACTTAAAAATTCCTACAATTTCTCTTCTCAGAAAAACAAACACATAACAATCCAGAAAATACTTAAACCATAATGATATTTTTGGCTCGGCCTAATTATTACAACAAATCTGCCAAACTCCTTAAACATTCTAAATGCTAGTAAGTCTTCAATTGTCCATGCATACAAGTTTCCTATGCTTCCTTTCCTACAGCAATATCTAGAGCTGCCTCCATAAAAATGAGACACCCCAGATGTTACAAAGCAACAAATAGGGTCAGAATATAATTTTGGTATGAGTGAAATCAAAATGTAATATCTTGTCATTTTTAAATTGTAGTGCAGAGTATCAATATGCTTGAGGCAATTTGGATTCATGATGCAACTGGGTATATATATGTATGTATCTAAGCTCCTACCACAGTCATGCACACAAGCAACCATTCAATCATTCACTATAGTATACATGTACACACACTCTTATGGAATTAACTCATTTTAATTTCCATAGTTCAACTTCAAAACTTGATTTATCAATTTAATTTGGTCATGTCTCTTTGCCATTGAACACCATGTGTGCATTGCAAGGGACTCAATTCTGTTAACCCCTGCACAAAGGCCTATAGGACTTAAACAAGTCATGCACATACCCATCATACTCCTTATGATGAATAGATCAAGGCTTTTCTCCTAGATTAGTTTTATAATCTAGTGACCAGTCTCATTTCTTATTTCAGAAAGATTTATTAACTCCTGGATTGCTTTTACTTTCTTTCTTTTTCTATGAATCAGAGAGAGAGTTAATCTTACTCAGGGATTTCAACTGACCCTACATTCATTCATGAAAATCATGTTTTCATTTCATTTTTCTTTCCAGTTGTCTCATTCAAAATTTGTTTTATCACTTGTATACTTCTGTATTCCAGAATGTCATGATCTCTTAACAAATCCAGTAGAGTTCCATTAAAAATTCTTATGCTTAATTCTATTGTGAACATAGGGTAAGGTTTTTAGAGAAAAACCCCTAAAACATTTTTTTAGCCTTAGATCTGAACAAATCAGCACATAAATAATTTATTGCATTGTTCATCTCTAATTTAAAACAAACTAGACATAAGCATGAACCTCCTTTGTTCACACTGCCTGGCTTATCTTTCAATTTTTACCCTACTTCATAATAAAATTGTATTTATCTTACTATCATAAATACAAACTGATGGTTCATGGTACTGGATCCATCTCAGAGATCATGGCATTACTGTTATCAAACAATCAAATGAAACATATCAAAGCATCAACCAAAGATTTATCAATACACCAACCATGCTCAGCATTCATTAATTCAGAGAAAGAAAAACAAGTTGATCAAGCACAAAAGAAAATAAAATGGCTGCCCTTAACTTGGGTCTTAATGCCTTAGCCTCATGAGATTGATTAATCACTCACCTTTCCCTTCTTTTTCCCCGAGATTGCCTAAGCTTGCAAACAGTGTATGTTCTTTTTTTTTCAATATGTTTCTGTTTTTCCCTCAGAGAAAAACCTCTGCTTCTTTTCTTGATTTAAATCATTTTCATTAGGGTTTTACTGAAGGGAAAAACCCCTTTTATCCTCACATCACTCAAAGAATTATGTGTGTGCTGTTATGGCTAAATGTGCCATTTTCCCCTGGTTTCTATTTCTGGTAAAAGCAGATATCCACTGCTTTTCCCTGTGTACATGCAATTTGCATGTTTCACTTGTATATTATTTTCATGTGGCTTATCTTTTTTTTTTCTTAATACCTTTTATTATGCCCGAGTTATTTTCCATTCCTAGCTATTACCTCAGCCTATTTGTTTACTCTTGACTTCTTTCAAAATTTTACTTATGTATAACTAATATAAAACTGGTTTTTAAAGCAATTTAATTTATCAAAGAATACATCATTTTCTCCTTACTTAATTGTTGAAAACAATTTTCTCTTTACAGAATTATTTTTATTTTCTTTATGTTAAACTGTAATATATATATATGTATATCCTCTTTATCAATTTAACCTCTGGTTAATATTTCAAACCATCTGTTTTCTCTTGATAAGTAAATGTATTCATATTTTTAATTACCCTGGTGTTCTTTCCTTATTTACCTTATGTTTATTCTTTCTGGGTATATATATATAAATACAACATATGGTAATATATGTCCATATATACACTCAGTTATATATATCCTCTTCCCTCTGAAATACCATTTCTTATTACTATTTATATTCAAGATATATATATATATTTGGTTTTGAAAGTTTTTCTTTTTTTTTTTTTCTAATTATTCTAATCTCAATAATTTGGGTCTTCACATACTCTCCTCCTAAAAGGAATTGTGTCCCACAATTATTCTCTCATACATTTCCATCCAAATGTATACAAAGCTTAATTTCTATTTTAAATGAAATTTCAGGAACTCATTCATTCTCAATCAATCAAACATACATAAATAATTTTAAGGTCTTATAATAATTTTTTTACACATACCTCAAGCAGAAAACAGCTTAGGATATTTATCCTTTATCCTCTCTTCAGCCTCCCAAGTGCAATCATTCCCATCCAAACTCCATTGGATTTTAACTAGTTTAATTATTTTATTTCTTAGTTTCTTTTCTTCTCTAGCCACAATGCCCACTGGTTCCTTTTTATAAACCAGATTTTCTTGAATTTCAACATGTGTAGGAGATTCAAGAATGGACTCTTTATCATGCACCCATTTTCTCAATTGGGATACATGAAATACATCATGTATTTTGCTCAATTCCTCTGGTAACTTCAACCTATAAGCTAAAGTCCCTATTCTTTGAACAATTTCATATGGTCCTATATACCTTGGTGACAGTTTCCCTCCTTTGCCAAATCTCAATATTTTCCTCATTGGTGAAACTTTGAGAAACACATAGTCTCCCACCTCAAATTCTACTGGCCTTCTCTTTTTATCTACATAGGCTTTCTGTCTCTCTTGAGCTACTCACATTCTTTGCCTCACCAATTCAATTCTTGTAGAAGTTTCTTTTACATGGTCTGGTCCAAGCAACACCCTTTCACCAGCCTCCATCCAACATGCAGGAGATAAACAAGGCTTCCCATACAAAGCCTCAAATGGAGCCATTCCTATAGTGGACTGGTAGCTATTATTATAAGCAAACTCAGCTAAATAAATATGATCCTCCCAGTTGCCTCCAAAATCAAGTATGCATGCTCTCAGCAAATCCTCTAAAACTTTATTAACAATCTCAATTTGCCCATCTGTTTGTGGGTGGTAGGATGTGCTTAGGCTTAGTTCTGTCCCCATAGCTTCTTGAAAGCTACTCCAAAACCTTGAAGTAAACAAAGTATCTCTATCACTAATGATAGTCTTGGGGATGCCATGCAATCTCACTATCTCCTTCACAAACAATTGAGCTAGCTTGTGAGCATTTCTGTTTGAACTTATTGGGATGAAGTGTGCTATTTTTGTGAGTCTATCAACCACTACCCAAATTGCCCCTCCTTGTTCTTGGCAAACCATCCACAAAATCCATTGATATACTCTCCCATTTCCAAGTAGGCACTTCCAAAGGTTGCAATAGGCCTGAGGGTCTTTGATAGTCTGCCTTTACTTGTTGGCATGTCAAGCAATTTGCCACATACTTTGCTACTGCTCCTTTAATTCCTGGCCACCAGTAATTTCTCTTGAGATCATGGTACATTTTTGTACCACCTGGATGGATAGTATATTTTGTTTTGTGATGCTCATCCATAACTTCTTGCTTTAGTTCCTCTACATTTGGTATGCAGAGTTTCCCCTTTTTCCTTAAGTATTCTTTATCATCTACCTCATAGTTTTCCACTATCATGCCTTGGGATATCATGTTCTTTTTCTCCTTCAAATTTATATCTTAATTTTGCATTTGTCCTATTTTATCAACCAGTGTTGATTTTAAGGATATGAGGCTTAATTTACCATATTCAATCATCTTACTGTGTGTCTTATTTGATAAACTAGTTTCTTCTTTCACTTCCACCTCACTAAGAATTGTCAAATCCTTGAACTCTGCCATCATTAAGCTTGCCAATTTAGCTTGATGTCTACTTAATGCATCTGCTACTTTATTAGCTTTTCCAGGGGTATACAATATATCAAGATCATAGGCAGCTAGAAATTCTACCCACCTATGTTGCCTCATGTTCAAGTCTTTTTGGGAAAACAAATATTTAAGTGACTTGTGATCAGTAAACAATTCAAACTTAGCACCTAATAAATAATGTCTCCATAGTTTCAATGCATAAACCACAACAGCTAGTTCTAAGTCATGTGTAGCATACCTAGTTTCATTTGGCTTGAGTTGCCTTGATGCATAAGCTATGACTCTACCATGTTGCATAAGCACTCCCCCCAATCCAGTTCCACTAGCATCTGTGTAAACTACTAATTCTTCATTACCCTCTGGCACTTGTAAAACTGGAGCTTCTACCAGTGCCTTCTTTAGTGATATGTAAGCTTGTTCACACTTCTCTGTCCACACATAGGGTTGCTCCTTTTTAGTTAACTTGGTCAATGGGATAGCTATCCTGGCAAAATCTTTTATTAATCTCCTATAATAGCCTGCCATTCCCAAAAATGACCTCACCTCAGTCACTGATTTGGGTCTACTCCAAGATTGCACTGCCATCACCTTATTTGGGTCTACACTAACCCCTTGTTGTGATACAATGTGCCCCAAAAATTTTACTTCCTTCTGCCAAAATGTACATTTAGAGAATTTGGCTTTTAAATCATGTGCCCACAGTCTAGATAAAACCAGATGCAAGTTTTTTGCATGTTCTCCTTCTGATTTTGAATACACTAATATGTCATCAATAAAGACAACCACAAATTTGTCTAGAAAATCTCTAAATGTTCTATTCATTAAATCTACAAAATATGATGGTGCATTTGTCAATCCAAAAGGCATCACCAAAAATTCATATAATCCATACCTTGTGTTGAAGGCAGTATACTTAATACTTTCTTCCTCCACCTTCATCTGATGAAACCCAGAGGCTAAATCTAGCCTTGAAAAGACCTTTGCTCCATTTAATTGATCGAATAGATCATCAATTCTAGGAAGTGGGTATTTGTTTTTAATGGTGACTTTGTTTAATTCCCTATAATCAATGCACATCCTCAAAGTACCACCATGCTTCTTCACAAATACAACTGGAGAACCCCAGTTTGAACTACTAGGCCTTATGAAGCCTTTCTGCTCCAGTTCTTCCAACTGATGTTTCAACTCCACTAGTTCTTTAGGACCCATCCTAGTAGGTTTCTTGATGATTGGACTTGCTCCTGGGATTAGTCTTATTTGAAATTCTACTTGCGTATTTTCTGGAACACCTATGACTTCACCAAAGACATCTGGGTATTCTTTTATAATTTTTATGTCTTCCAGTGTTAATTCTTTCTCAGTCATGCTATATATTTGGTTAAGGTAATTGATTTTAGCAATTTCACTCATGATTATAATATTCTTACCATTTTCTGTTTTCAGAGAAATAGTGAAATTTTCCAAATTCAAAATTGCTTTGAATTTGCTCAACCAATCTACCCCTAAAATAATTCCTATTCCAGGGTATTTCAATACAAACAAATCAGATTTAAACACATTTCCTCCTATGTTTAATTCTACCCCAGACATTTTAATCCTAGCAAACAAGAGCTACCCAGTGGGCTTTGAATAAACAAGGGATTATCAACTAAATAGCATGTGAGAGTCAATTTATTCACTATGTCTTGGGATATTAAGGAATGTGTTGCTCAGTGTCATATATAACTGAGATGGGGTGATCTTTAATTAGAAGTATACCTTCCAATTGTCCAGAACTTCCCACTGCAGTTGCTTTTGCTTTGCCCTCAAGTGCTCCTACCTTTGCTCCCCTTTTGAATTCTGGGCAGTTCCTTTTAATATGGCCTTCCTTCTTACAGTTATAGCAGCTGAATGGTGCCTTCTTGGCTGCTTGACACTTATTACTCATGTGTCCTTCTTTGCCACAATTGTAACAAGTGACCTTCTTCTTAGCTTCCCCAGTGGTTGTTCCTTCCATTTTCTTATCCACATTCTTTTTGTCATAGGGATGTGTCCTATTTTTCCCTTTCTTTTGATTGTTAGCCCTCATGCTCCTAAATTTTTCCCTTGCATTGTCATGTTGTTCAAAGGAAAGAGCAAGGTCTATGACTTGATCAAATGTTTTATCCTTGTATGGTAACATTGCTCTACCCAGACCTGCATTTAGTCCTTGGATAAATCTTGAATTCTTTGATTCTTCATCTCCTATAAGCATAGTTCCATACTTGGATAAACTCTCAAATTTTTGAGTGTATTCAGTCACACTCATTGGTCCTTGCCTTAGCCTTATAAATTCCTCAAGCAATGTTGCCTTAGCTGTTGCTGGAACGAACCTTGCCTCAAGCATCTCCTTGAATTGATCCCATGTTATCTCATTTTCAGGCCTTCCTGTGATGATCACCTCCCACCAATCTAAAGCTGCTCCTTTAAGTCTCCTTGAAGCTATCTGCCTCTTCCTTTGGTCATTAATTTGCATATCTGCAAATATCCTTTCCAAAGTTCTCAGCCATGTCTGCACTCCCCTAACTCCCTCAGTGCCTTCAAAATCCTTGCCTCCTAAATTTGAAAATGTCTTCAACAGTTTGGCTAGCTCCTCATGAGGATTCTCTTCCCTATGCACTGCTCCCTCTCTAAATGCCCTCACCAAATCTTGCAAATTGACCATTGGTGTTGTATTGGAGGGTCCTGCTCCATGACTTGGTGGTCTTCCTACCATGATTCACTATTCAATTGCATAGCTAGTTAGTCATTTTTCTAATTTAATTATTTTATGCAATTCATTTCTACTGTGGATATTTATTTCCATCATTATTGTATATATATATTTATTTTTATTTTATAATTTTATCCCTTCAAGAAAATTGGATAATATATTTATGCTATGTTTTAACAACATAGCTCTGATACCAACTGAAGTGACCCACTTCTCTTATCATTTATTTATAGTGAATTTTTTGTTAGAGATTTTTTTTACAATGTATTTATATACATACTTTTCAATGGATCACTTCTCTTAATTTAATTTCCCAAGATCCTGAATTTTTTTTACTAATATAAATATATCAGTATTTAAATAAATTCTATCATTTATATATATGAAGATATATGAATGGTTCTTTGCTTATCAGAGTGATTAAAATAGCAAAGCAACTCATTCCCACCTTATTTCTCATATTAGAGATTTGGTGTCACATAGCCATTTCTATTTATCATATATATATATATATATATATTTCTTTTTAGAATTCAAGTTTGATTAACTTTAGGATTAGATATCCTAGTTCTCTTATTTTCTTGTTCTACCTCACAAATTAATTGGCTCTTGAATTTACAAGCCATACCTTTTAATCCTGGGATTTTGTAATCTGATACTTATTGTTCTACATTAAGTAAAAGGTGTTCAACCTAACTCATGCTTATTAGTTTGGCTTGTGTTACTCATTTTAATTTCGAACAACTTTTATATCAGGTGAATATCCATGCTTTGATTTATAAAGTTGCAATAATCATGTGAATGTTGAAATGATAAACTAATTTAAAGGCTAAGCAGAGGAAAACAATTCAGTCAGATCAAAGTGCTAACTCAAACTATAATGCTAAACAGAGGCTAAGATCATGTGTGCAGTCAGTATGCTTAAGGCAAAGTAAACAAAAAGGATCAGACAAAATGCAAGACTTCCAGGTGAACTTATGATGAAGACATCTGATGTTTTCTATGAAAGAGAACAATGATAGTAGTCACTAATCTATTGAATGATGGAATTGCTCATTACAAACAAGACCATATGCATCTACCATTTACCACAGGTTTTTGATCATGGCCCCATACTACCAGATTTAAATTAAGTATCTAGATAATAGGAATTAGTTAAGTATAATTGCAGTGAATTCTACAAGTACCAAGCATGCATATGAGCTTATTACACCAAGCAATACAAGTTTTCACTGGGAAAATCAAATGCTCTAACCAGATTACAGGCTATGCCTTCCAGCCTTAGCATAGGCTTATATCAATTATAAGTCATGGTTAAGCCTTACTGGTTAGCCAATTTAGGTTCAACTCAAAATTTACAAGATTCATTGATAATGCTATATTCCTTTCTCCCTATGATTGTTTCAACTCTACCATTTTAAAAGTTCATCTGACCTTACTAAAGGAGACATGAGCACATATCAAATTACATGACATGATCTCCTATATCTTACTTCACCAGAGACTGTGAAGATCAAATTTCTTAAAACCAAAATCCACATATGCATATATATAATACTTAAAAATTCCAACAATTTCTCTTCTCAGAAAAACAAACACATAACAATCTAGAAAATACTTAAACCATAATGATATTTTTGGCTCGGCCTAATTATTACAACAAATCTGCCAAACTCCTTAAACATTCTAAATGCTAGTAAGTCTTCAATTGTCCATGCATACAAGTTTCCTATGCTTCCTTTCCTACAGCAATATCTAGAGCTGCCTCCATAAAAATGAGACACCCCAGATGTTACAAAGCAACAAATAGGGTCAGAATATAATTCTGGTATGAGTGAAATCAAAATGTAATATCTTGTCATTTTTAAATTGTAGTGCAGAGTATCAATATGCTTGAGGCAATTTGGATTCATGATGCAACTGGGTATATATATGTATGTATCTAAGCTCCTACCACAGTCATGCACACAAGCAACCATTCAATCATTCACTACAGTATACATGTACACACACTCTTATGGAATTAACTCTTTTAATTTCCATAGTTCAACTTCAAAACTTGATTTATCAATTTAATTTGGTCATGTCTCTTTGCCATTGAACACCATGTGTGCATTGCAAGGGACTCAATTCTGTTAACCCCTGCACAAAGGCCTATAGGACTTAAACAAGTCATGCACATACCCATCATACTCCTTATGATGAATAGATCAAGGCTTTTCTCCTAGATTAGTTTTATAATCTAGTGACCAGTCTCATTTCTTATTTCAGAAAGATTTATTAACTCCTGGATTGCTTTTACTTTCTTTCTTTTTCTATGAATCAGAGAGAGAGTTAATCTTACTCAGGGATTTCAACTGACCCTACATTCATTCATGAAAATCATGTTTTCATTTCATTTTTCTTTCCAGCTGTCTCATTCAAAATTTGTTTTATCACTTGTATACTTCTGTATTCCAGAATGTCATGATCTCTTAACAAATCCAGTAGAGTTCCATTAAAAATTCTTATGCTTAATTCTATTGTGAACATAGGGTAAGGTTTTTAGAGAAAAACCCCTAAAACATTTTGTTTAGCCTTAGATCTGAACAAATCAGCACATAAATAATTTATTGCATTGTTCATCTCTAATTTAAAACAAACTAGACATAAGCATGAACCTCCTTTGTTCACACTGCCTGGCTTATCTTTCAATTTTTACCCTACTTCATAATAAAATTGTATTTATCTTACTATCATAAATACAAACTGATGGTTCATGGTACTGGATCCATCTCAGAGATCATGGCATTACTGTTATCAAACAATCAAATGAAACATATCAAAGCATCAACCAAAGATTTATCAATACACCAACCATGCTCAGCATTCATTAATTCAGAGAAAGAAAAACAAGTTGATCAAGCACAAAAGAAAATAAAATGGCTGCCCTTAACTTGGGTCTTAATGCCTTAGCCTCATGAGATTGATTAATCACTCACCTTTCCCTTCTTTTTCCCCGAGATTGCCTAAGCTTGCAAATAGTGTATGTTCTTTTTTTTTCAATATGTTTCTGTTTTTCCCTCAGAGAAAAACCTCTGCTTCTTTTCTTGATTTAAATCATTTTCACTAGGGTTTTACTGAAGGGAAAAAACCCTTTTATCCTCACATCACTCAAAGAATTATGTGTGTGCTGTTATGGCTAAATGTGCCATTTTCCCCTGGTTTCTATTTCTGGTAAAAGCAGTTATCCACTGCTTTTCCCTGTGTACATGCAATTTGCATGTTTCACTTGTATATTATTTTCATGTGGCTTATCTTTTATTTTTCTTAATACCTTTTATTATGCCCGAGTTATTTTCCATTCCTAGCTATTACCTCAGCCTATTTGTTTACTCTTGACTTCTTTCAAAATTTTACTTATGTATAACTAATATAAAACTGGTTTTTAAAGCATTTTAATTTATCAAAGAATACATCATTTTCTCCTTACTTAATTGTTGAAAACAATTTTCTCTTTACAGAATTATTTTTATTTTCTTTATGTTAAACTGTAATATATATATGTATATCCTCTTTATCAATTTAACCTCTGGTTAATATTTCAAACCATCTGCTTTCTCTTGATAAGTAAATGTATTCATATTTTTAATTACCCTGGTGTTCTTTCCTTATTTATCTTATGTTTATTCTTTCTGGGTATATATATATATATATAAATACAACATATGGTAATATATGTCCATATATACACTCAGTTATATATATATCCTCTTCCCTCTGAAATACCATTTCTTATTACTATTTATATTCAAGATATATATATATATATTTGGTTTTGAAAGTTTTTCTTTTTTTTTCTAATTATTCTAATCTCAATAATTTGGGTCTTCACATACTCTCCTCCTAAAAGGAATTGTGTCCCACAATTATTCTCTCATACATTTCCATCCAAATGTATACAAAGCTTAATTTCTATTTTAAATGAAATTTCAGGAACTCATTCATTCTCAATCAATCAAACATACATAAATAATTTTAAGGTCTCATAATAATTTTTTTACACATACCTCAAGCAGAAAACAGCTTAGGATATTTATCCTTTATCCTCTCTTCAGCCTCCCAAGTGCAATCATTCCCATCCAAACTCCATTGGATTTTAACTAGTTTAATTATTTTATTTCTTAGTTTCTTTTCTTCTCTAGCCACAATGCCCACTGGTTCCTTTTTATAAACCAGATTTTCTTGAATTTCAACATGTGTAGGAGATTCAAGAATGGACTCTTTATCATGCACCCATTTTCTCAATTGGGATACATGAAATACATCATGTATTTTGCTCAATTCCTCTGGTAACTTCAACCTATAAGCTAAAGTCCCTATTCTTTGAACAATTTCATATGGTCCTATATACCTTGGTGACAGTTTCCCTGCTTTGCCAAATCTCAATATTTTCCTCATGGGTGAAACTTTGAGAAACACATAGTCTCCCACCTCAAATTCTACTGGCCTTCTCTTTTTATCTACATAGGCTTTCTGTCTCTCTTGAGCTACTCACATTCTTTGCCTCACCAATTCAATTCTTGTAGAAGTTTCTTTTACATGGTCTGGTCCAAGCAACACCCTTTCACCAGCCTCCATCCAACATGCAGGAGATAAACAAGGCTTCCCATACAAAGCCTCAAATGGAGCCATTCCTATAGTGGACTGGTAGCTATTATTATAAGCAAACTCAGCTAAATAAATATGATCCTCCCAGTTGCCTCCAAAATCAAGTATGCATGCTCTCAGCAAATCCTCTAAAACTTTATTAACAATCTCAGTTTGCCCATCTGTTTGTGGGTGGTAGGATGTGCTTAGGCTTAGTTCTATCCCCATAGCTTCTTGAAAGCTACTCCAAAACCTTGAAGTAAACAAAGTATCTCTATCACTAATGATAGTCTTGGGGATGCCATGCAATCTCACTATCTCCTTCACAAACAATTAAGCTAGCTTGTGAGCATTTCTGTTTGAACTTATTGGGATGAAGTGTGCTATTTTTGTGAGTCTATCAACCACTACCCAAATACTATCATTGCCCCTCCTTGTTCTTGGCAAACCATCCACAAAATCCATTGATATACTCTCCCATTTCCAAGTAGGCACTTCCAAAGGTTGCAATAGGCCTGAGGGTCTTTGATAGTCTGCCTTTACTTGTTGGCATGTCAAGCAATTTGCCACATATTTTGCTACTGCTCCTTTAATTCCTGGCCACCAGTAATTTCTCTTGAGATCATGGTACATTTTTGTACCACCTGGATGGATAGTATATTTTGTTTTGTGATGCTCATCCATAACTTCTTGCTTTAGTTCCTCTACATTTGGTATGCAGAGTTTCCCCTTTTTCCTTAAGTATTCTTTATCATCTACCTCAAAGTTTTCCACTATCATGCCTTGGGATATCATGTTCTTTTTCTCCTTCAAATTTATATCTTAATTTTGCATTTGTCCTATTTTATCAACCAGTGTTGATTTTAAGGATATGAGGCTTAATTTACCATATTCAATCATCTTACTGTGTGTCTTATTTGATAATTTAGTTTCTTCTTTCACTTCCACCTCACTAAGAATTGTCAAATCCTTGAACTCTGCCATCATTAAGCTTGCCAATTTAGCTTGATGTCTACTTAATGCATTTGCTACTTTATTAGCTTTTCCAGGGGTATACAATATATCAAGATCATAGGCAGCTAGAAATTCTACCCACCTATGTTGCCTCATGTTCAAGTCTTTTTGGGAAAACAAATATTTAAGTGACTTGTGATCAGTAAACAATTCAAACTTAGCACCTAATAAATAATGTCTCCATAGTTTCAATGCATAAACCACAGCAGCTAGTTCTAAGTCATGTGTAGCATACCTAGTTTCATTTTGCTTGAGTTGCCTTGATGCGTAAGCTATGACTCTACCATGTTGCATAAGCACTACCCCCAATCCAGTTCCACTAGCATCTGTGTAAACTACTAATTCTTCATTACCCTCTGGCACTTGTAAAACTGGAGCTTCTACCAGTGCCTTCTTTAGTGATATGTAAGCTTGTTCACACTTCTCTGTCCACACATAGGGTTGCTCCTTTTTAGTTAACTTGGTCAATGGGATAGCTATCCTGGCAAAATCTTTTATTAATCTCCTATAATAGCCTGCCATTCCCAAAAATGACCTCACCTCAGTCACTGATTTGGGTCTACTCCAAGATTGCACTGCCATCACCTTATTTGGGTCTACACTAACCCCTTGTTGTGATACAATGTGCCCCAAAAATTTTACTTCCTTCTGCCAAAATGTACATTTAGAGAATTTGGCTTTTAAATCATGTGCCCTCAGTCTAGATAAAACCATATGCAAGTGTTTTGCATGTTCTCCTTCTGATTTTGAATACACTAATATGTCATCAATAAAGACAACCACAAATTTGTCTAGAAAATCTCTAAATGTTCTATTCATTAAATCTACAAAATATGATGGTGCATTTGTCAATCCAAAAGGCATCACCAAAAATTCATATAATCCACACCTTGTGTTGAAGGCAGTATACTTAATACTTTCTTCCTCCACCTTCATCTGATGAAACCCAGAGGCTAAATCTAGCCTTGAAAAGACCTTTGCTCCATTTAATTGATCGAATAGATCATCAATTCTAGGAAGTGGGTATTTGTTTTTAATGGTGACTTTGTTTAATTCCCTATAATCAATGCACATCCTCAAAGTACCACCATGCTTCTTCACAAATACAACTGGAGAACCCCAGTTTGAACTACTAGGCCTTATGAAGCCTTTCTGCTCCAGTTCTTCCAACTGATGTTTCAACTCCACTAGTTCTTTAGGACCCATCCTAGTAGGTTTCTTGATGATTGGACTTGCTCTTGGGATTAGTCTTATTTGAAATTCTACTTGCCTATTTTCTAGAACACCTATGAATTCACCAAAGACATCTGGGTATTCTTTTATAATTTTTATGTCTTCCAGTGTTAATTCTTTCTCAGTCATGCTATATATTTGGTTAAGGTAATTGATTTTAGCAATTTCACTCATGATTATAATATTCTTACCATTTTCTGTTTTCAGAGAAATAGTGAAATTTTCCAAATTCAAAATTGCTTTGAATTTGCTAAACCAATCTACCCCTAAAATAATTCCTATTCCAGGGTATTTCAATACAAACAAATCAGATTTAAACACATTTCCTCCTATGTTTAATTCTACCCCCAGACATTTTAATCCTAGCAAACAAGAGCTACCCAGTGGGCTTTGAATAAACAAGGGATTATCAACTAAATAGCATGTGAGAGTCAATTTATTCACTATGTCTTGGGATATTAAGGAATGTGTTGCTCAGTGTCATATATAACTGAGATGGGGTGATCTTTAATTAGAAGTATACCTTCCAATTGTCCAGAACTTCCCACTGCAGTTGCTTTTGCTTTGCCCTCAAGTGCTCCTACCTTTGCTCCCCTTTTGAATTCTGGGCAGTTCCTTTTAATATGGCCTTCCTTCCCACAGTTATAGCAGCTGAATGGTGCCTTCTTGGCTGCTTGACACTTATTACTCATGTGTCCTTCTTTTCCACAATTGTAACAAGTGACCTTCTTCTTAGCTTCCCCAGTGGTTGTTCCTTCCATTTTCTTATCCACATTCTTTTTGTCATAGGGATGTGTCCTATTTTTCCCTTTCTTTTGATTGTTAGCCCTCATGCTCCTAAATTTTTCCCTTGCATTGTCATGTTGTTCAAAGGAAAGAGCAAGGTCTATGACTTGATCAAATGTTTTATCCTTGTATGGTAACATTGCTCTACCCAGACCTGCATTTAGTCCTTGGATAAATCTTGAATTCTTTGATTCTTCATCTCCTATAAGCATAGTTCCATACTTGGATAAACTCTCAAATTTTTGAGTGTATTCAGTCACACTCATTGGTCCCTGCCTTAGCCTTATAAATTCCTCAAGCAATGTTGCCTTAGCTGTTGCTGGAACGAACCTTGCCTCAAGCATCTCCTTGAATTGATCCCATGTTATCTCATTTTCAGGCCTTCCTGTGATGATCACCTCCCACCAATCTAAAGCTGCTCCTTTAAGTCTCCTTGAAGCTATCTGCCTCTTCCTTTGGTCATTAATTTGCATATCTGCAAATATCCTTTCCAAAGTTCTCAGCCATGTCTGCACTCCCCTAACTCCCTCAGTGCCTTCAAAATCCTTGCCTCCTAAATTTGAAAATGTCTTCAACAGTTTGGCTAGCTCCTCATGAGGATTCTCTTCCCTATGCACTGCTCCCTCTCTAAATGCCCTCACCAAATCTTGCAAATTGACCATTGGTGTTGTATTGGAGGGTCCTGCTCCATGACTTGGTGGTCTTCCTACCATGATTCACTATTCAATTGCATAGCTAGATAGTCATTTTTCTAATTTAATTATTTTATGCAATTCATTTCTACTGTGGATATTTATTTCCATCATTATTGTATATATATATTTATTTTTATTTTATAATTTTATCCCTTCAAGAAAATTGGATAATATATTTATGCTATGTTTTAACAACATAGCTCTGATACCAACTGAAGTGACCCACTTCTCTTATCATTTATTTATAGTGAATTTTTTGTTAGAGATTTTTTTTTACAATGTATTTATATATATACTTTTCAATGGATCACTTCTCTTAATTTAATTTCCCAAGATCCTGAATTTTTTTTTTACTAATATAAATATATCGGTATTTAAATAAATTCTATCATTTATATATATGAAGATATATAAATGGTTCTTTGCTTATCAGAGTGATTAAAATAGCAAAGCAACTCATTCCCACCTTATTTCTCATATTAGAGATTTGGTGTCACATAGCCATTTCTATTTATCATATATATATTTCTTTTTAGAACTCAAGTTTGATTAACTTTAGGATTAGATATCCTAGTTCTCTTATTTTCTTGTTCTACCTCACAAATTAATTGGCTCTTGAATTAACAAGCCATACCTTTTAATCCTGGGATTTTGTAATCTGATACTTATTGTTCTATATTAAGTAAAAGGTGTTCAACCTAACTCATGCTTATTAGTTTGGCTTGTGTTACTCATTTTAATTTCGAACAACTTTTATATCAGGTGAATATCCATGCTTTGATTTATAAAGTTGCAATAATCATGTGAATGTTGAAATGATAAACTAATTTAAAGGCTAAGCAGAGGAAAACAATTCAGTCAAATCAAAGTGCTAACTCAAACTATAATGCTAAACAGAGGCTAAGATCATGTGTGCAGTCAGTATGCTTAAGGCAAAGTAAACAAAAAGGATCAGACAAAATGCAAGACTTCCAGGTGAACTTATGATGAAGACATCTGATGTTTTCTATGAAAGAGAACAATGATAGTAGTCACTAATCTATTGAATGATGGAATTGCTCATTACAAACAAGACCATATGCATCTACCATTTACCACAGGTTTTTGATCATGGCCCCATACTACCAGATTTAAATTAAGTATCTAGATAATAGGAATTAGTTAAGTATAATTGCAGTGAAGTCTACAAGTACCAAGCATGCATATGAGCTTATTACACCAAGCAATACAAGTTTTCACTGGGAAAATCAAATGCTCTAACCAGATTACAGGCTATGCCTTCCAGCCTTAGCATAGGCTTATATCAATTATAAGTCATGGTTAAGCCTTACTGGTTAGCCAATTTAGGTTCAACTCAAAATTTACAAGATTCATTGATAATGCTATATTCCTTTCTCCCTATGATTGTTTCAACTCTACCATTTTAAAAGTTCATCTGACCTTACTAAAGGAGACATGAGCACATATCAAATTACATGACATGATCTCCTATATCTTACTTCACCAGAGACTGTGAAGATCAAATTTCTTAAAACCGAAATCCACATATGCATATATATAATACTTAAAAATTCCTACAATTTCTCTTCTCAGAAAAACAAACACATAACAATCCAGAAAATACTTAAACCATAATGATATTTTTGGCTCGGCCTAATTATTACAACAAATCTGCCAAACTCCTTAAACATTCTAAATGATAGTAAGTCTTCAATTGTCCATGCATACAAGTTTCCTATGCTTCCTTTCCTGCAGCAATATCTAGAGCTGCCTCCGTAAAAATGAGACACCCCAGATGTTACAAAGCAACAAATAGGGTCAGAATATAATTCTGGTATGAGTGAAATCAAAATGTAATATCTTGTCATTTTTAAATTGTAGTGCAGAGTATCAATATGCTTGAGGCAATTTGGATTCATGATGCAACTGGGTATATATATGTATGTATCTAAGCTCCTACCACAGTCATGCACACAAGCAACCATTCAATCATTCACTACAGTATACATGTACACACACTCTTATGGAATTAACTCTTTTAATTTCCATAGTTCAACTTCAAAACTTGATTTATCAATTTAATTTGGTCATGTCTCTTTGCCATTGAACACCATGTGTGCATTGCAAGGGACTCAATTCTGTTAACCCCTGCACAAAGGCCTATAGGACTTAAACAAGTCATGCACATACCCATCATACTCCTTATGATGAATAGATCAAGGCTTTTCTCCTAGATTAGTTTTATAATCTAGTGACCAGTCTAATTTCTTATTTCAGAAAGATTTATTAACTCCTGGATTGCTTTTACTTTCTTTCATTTTCTATGAATCAGAGAGAGTGTTAATCTTACTTTGGAATTTCAACTGACCCTACATTCATTCATGAAAATCATGTTTTCATTTCATTTTTCTTTCCAGTTGTCTCATTCAAAATTTGTTTTATCACTTGTATACTTCTGTATTCCAGAGTGTCATGATCTCTTAACAAATCCAGTAGAGTTCCATTAAAAATTCTTATGCTTAATTCTATTGTGAACATAGGGTAAGGTTTTTAGAGAAAAACCCCTAAAACATTTTTTTAGCCTTAGATCTGAACAAATCAGCACATAAATAATTTATTGCATTGTTCATCTCTAATTTAAAACAAACTAGACATAAGCATGAACCTCCTTTGTTCACACTGCCTGGCTTATCTTTCAATTTTTACCCTACTTCATAATAAAATTGTATTTATCTTACTATCATAAATACAAACTGATGGTTCATGGTACTGGATCCATCTCAGAGATCATGGCATTACTGTTATCAAACAATCAAATGAAACATATCAAAGCATCAACCAAAGATTTATCAATACACCAACCATGCCCAGCATTCATTAATTCAGAGAAAGAAAAACAAGTTGATCAAGCACAAAAGAAAATAAAATGGCTGCCCTTAACTTGGGTCTTAATGCCTTAGCCTCATGAGATTGATTAATCACTCACCTTTCCCTTCTTTTTCCCCGAGATTGCCTAAGCTTGCAAACAGTGTATGTTCTTCTTTTTTTTTCAATATGTTTCTGTTTTTCCCTCAGAGAAAAACCTCTGCTTCTTTTCTTGATTTAAATCATTTTCACTAGGGTTTTACTGAAGGGAAAAACCCCTTTTATCCTCACATCACTCAAAGAATTATGTGTGTGCTGTTATGGCTAAATGTGCCATTTTCCCCTGGTTTCTATTTCTGGTAAAAGCAGTTATCCACTGCTTTTCCCTGTGTACATGCAATTTGCATGTTTCACTTGTATATTATTTTCATGTGGCTTATCTTTTTTTTCTTAATACCTTTTATTATGCCCGAGTTATTTTCCATTCCTAGCTATTACCTCAGCCTATTTGTTTACTCTTGACTTCTTTCAAAATTTTACTTATGTATAACTAATATAAAACTGGTTTTTGAAGCATTTTAATTTATCAAAGAATATATCATTTTCTCCTTACTTAATTGTTGAAAACAATTTTCTCTTTACAGAATTATTTTTATTTTCTTTATGTTAAACTGTAATATATATATGTATATCCTCTTTATCAATTTAACCTCTGGTTAATATTTCAAACCATCTGTTTTCTCTTGATAAGTAAATGTATTCATATTTTTAATTACCCTGGTGTTCTTTCCTTATTTACCTTATGTTTATTCTTTCTGGGTATATATATATAAATACAACATATGGTAATATATGTCCATATATACACTCAGTTATATATATCCTCTTCCCTCTGAAATACCATTTCTTATTACTATTTATATTCAAGATATATATATATATATATATATTTGGTTTTGAAAGTTTTTCTTTTTTTTCTAATTATTCTAATCCCAATAATTTGGGTCTTCACAGACATAGGAAGATGCCCCATTGTATGATCAAAGTATATATAGGCAATTATACAACTTTGCCTTTACAACATAAACAACACAACATAATCAAAAATAGAAAAAAACTCTAAATAGCTATCATGCCTCCTGTAGATCTCCGAAAGCTTATTCGTCTAAAGAAGTACGTGAAAACCTCAACTCTCAAACTACTCAAAATCAATTGAGCACCCGAGAGTTCAAGGGGAAAACATAAACTTCGAGTCAGACATAAAGCCTGGTTTGAATAATAATCATCCATCTCAAACCATTTAGTTATCTAGTGAGACCATACCGCTTAGCAGAACGGGTCTCCCCTCAATAGTATCTTATTCAAAACTTTATAAAACCACATACTATGCTCCTGCATCCACAATGGTTAAAACAAAGCAATTCAAAATATTATGATGATATGCAAACAAGTAAATCAATTCTGGATTACCCATCCCAATTCATTTTGACTTTCTGTCTCTTATAGTTTCTAGGGTCATTGTTAACCTATTATTTTTCATGGGCTGACTAATAACCTATTTAGTACTTAAGGACTCCCTTTCGGTTTCATAGTTTTCGTGGGATCACTAAGAACCTATTGGCCCTTGCAATAACTTCATTGTTTCATGGGTTCTCTCTGAACCTTTTGGTATCTCCAGTAACTTCCCACTTATCCTAGTTTTCATGGGTTGACTAGGAACCTATTGACATTTGTCAATAACTTAATCCGGATATAGTTTTCATGGGTTCACTACAAACCCATTGGCTCCTACCAATAACTCTTTCTAATCATAGTTTTCATGGGTTTACTATGAACCTATTGGCACTTGCCAATAACTTTTCCTAAACATAGTTTTCATGGGTTTACTATGAACCTGTCTACCTGACAACTTCAATGCTTAGGCATCCTACATTCTGGTATATCTTACCTCTTGGATGCAATTCTACTTATTCAGGAGTCAACTCAATTTATATTCACTACTGGGTCGACCTAGCTGGTTATTCTGCCCCCTTTCCCCAAATTATAGTTATGGGTCCATATTGAAGTGAATATGTAAACTAGAAGAAGCAAACATATTAACATAATAATCACCAATATATATGGTTTAATATCCTTGAAATCATTTTCATATAAAACATGGTTAATCCCTTTAACCTATTATTTTATCAAGGAAAGCTTCTTCAAAAACTCCAATTTAAAAGCTCTTTTATAATGCCATGGGTTTTACATTTAAAAATTGAGATTGGGTTCTTTGTTTTGAAAAGTAAGGCTTTCGAAATCTTCAATCTTTACTTTCGAAACCATTGGAAAACTTCCTTTCGAAAGCATTCAAATCTTCTTTTCAGAACACTAGGCACCTGCCTTTCGAAACACTTTAAAACCTTTCTTTCGAAATGTATTAAAGTAATACCATTCAATAATATAAGCATATTATCGAAACCATTTGAAAATACCCTTTTCGAAACCATTGGGTTTAACTTAAACATATCTTATTGGGTCTAAGTGAATACAAGTGAATGTACTATAACACCCCTATTTTTGACAACATTATTCAGAAGATTTAATTAGATAAATTAAATAGAATAATGTAAATGTTAAGTGATAAGGGGGTTGAGATTTGAATAAATCTAATTAAGGTCATGCCTAATATAATAATTAATGGGCTTAAGAATGGTTTTTGGGCTAATCAAAATAGATAAGGGTATATGAGGAATTTGCCGTGCATAACCCTTACCTTTATATATTTTCGTTGCTACAATTTTACTTCCCATTCATGTCATTTTGAAAAGGCAAACCAAAAACTAAAAAGGGGAGCCGCCCATAATCAAGAGAAGAAAAAAATTTAAAACCTAAAGATTCAAGCTTAGGGGAAATCAATCTCAATCCAACTCGTTATCTAAATCAGGATGAATAATAATTCTATCTCTATTTTGTTTTGATTCATATGTTTTCAAATTTAAGGGTAAATTCATTTTTATGGTGAATTGGATGATGATATGCTAAAATATTAATTTATTGAACTTAAAAAAGATTGTTCAAAGGAAATTCTACACGGTTTTAGGGTAAAACCGATATATATTGATGTTTAAATGCAATGGAAAATTTTTATGTTATGTAAAACATGAGTTTGGTGTTGGGTTTCAATTTTGATAATTTTTCAAGCTATGGAAAGATTGTTATGAATTTCCAAAGGAAAATATGGTTATTTGGGTTTATAAATTTATTTTGGAAAATATATTTATAATTTTGTTCTTGAATTTTGATATGTTAGATAACAAGATTAAAGTGAATTTCTAGAATTTTTGGGGATTTTTCCAAAGTGATTTGCTATGCAAATTAAATTATTTTAGAAGAGGGACTTCTTTGTAAAATTAGTTTTGCTTAATGGAAGAGCTTATTTAATTAACTTAACCAAGGTTTAGATCTAGAATTAGCGGAAGTTATTTTAGTAAAGAATTTGAAAAGTTAAGGCAACCAAACTGGTGTTGACACGTGGTAGGTTAGTTAGAAAAAGGTTTGCTTTAAGTAGTATTAAACCTGGTTTACTCAAAAAAGTTAGTTCCGCCTTCTTTGGAAGTACCTTTCGACATAGAGCTTTTGCCTTCAACCTGGTCGAAACTTACTAAGCCGAAACCAATACACAAGGTATCACAAAGATGGTACGCAGTGGATTGGAGAAATGCGAAAGGTTAGGTGTCGAAAACATAGCTTCCAAAGGAGTCGCTACCTCGGTTTGTTTTTAAAAGAGAAGCGCCTACCTTTGTTTTGTTTAAGCCTTCGAAAGAGTCGAAGCATATGGTTTTGAAAGAGGTTTTAAAAGGGTTTCGAAAGGGTTGCCATTAACATAAGTTTGCTTTCGAATGGATCCCTTTACTTATGAAATGTTTTGAAAGAAGGTGTTCCGACCTAGTCGAAGCCCTGCTGCCGTTCTTTAGCCTTTCAAAGGTATTGAAGTCATCAATGCTTTTGAAAGGTAGTGTTTGTTTTAAAGATGTTTTAAGTCACTTCCTAAAGGCTTTCGAAAGGGTCCAAGAGTTTCGAAGGTAATGGCTTCGAAAGGGGTTCCGACGCTGTCCTTCAATGTTTGTTTAAATGGTTTAAAGCTTTCGAAAGAGATGGTGCCAACGCCATCATGTTTTCTCCAATATTTTTATATGGTAAAGGATGGTTTCGAAATAGATGCTTTTGCCTATATTCACTTTGACCCAAATAATATTTGAAGTATAAACCCAATGCATTCGAAAGGGGGACTTTCAATAATTTCAGAAGGGTTACTTCAAATGATTTCGAAAGAGGTACTTTCAAATGGTTACGAAGCTATGCTTCTAAAGTTATGTGTTCATACTTTAATATAATCCAAAGGTTTTGAAAGGATAGTTTTAAAGTATTAAAAAGGCAGGAGCCTAATGTCTTGAAGATATATTTTAATGCTTTCGAAGGAGGTCATCCTATGAAGTCGAAAGCAAGGTTTCGAAAGGTTTTGTAACCCAAACTCTATTTTTAAAAGGAGAAACCAATGTCTAAATTAAAGGAGTTTTTTTAATGATTTAAGAAGAAGCTTTCCTTGATAAAATTATAGGTTAAAGGGATTAACCATGTTTTATATGAAAAGTGTTTCAAGGACATTAAACCCACAGGAGTGGTATTGTTTTGTAATTATGTTTGCTTCTTCAAATATGAATATATGCACATTATAATGGACCCATAATTGTATTTTGGGGATAAAGGGTAGAAGAACCGGCTAGGTTAACCCAGTAGTGAATATAAACTGATTAAACTCATGGATGAGTAGAATTGCATCCAAGAGGTCAGGGAGACCCGAATATAGGATGCCTAAATATGATAGTTGTGAGGGAGACTGGTTCATAGTGATCCCATGAAAACTATGATTAGAAGTTATTGGGGTTACCAATAGGTTCATAGTGATCCCATGAAAACTATGTTATAAAGAGTGGTTGGCATGGGCCAATTGGTTCATAGTAATACCATGAACACTATGTCCGGATTATGTTATTGACAGGTGTCAATAGGTTCCTAGTTAACCCATGAAAACTAGGATAAGAGAGAAGTTATTGAAGTAACCAACAGGTATAGGGGAACCCATGAATCAACTAAACCCACAGGAGTGGTAGTGTTAAGTTAATGGGCTGGGGCCAATAGGTTCATAGTGCACCCATGAAAACTAAGAAATAGGACAGGGGGTTCATATATTATATAAAGGTTATTAGTGAGCCCATGAGAACTAATAGGTTAATAGTGACCCTAGGAACTATAATATGACAGGGAGTCAATTAAACAGAGGATGAGAAATCCAGTATGTTTTAAATGTTTGCATATCATCATAATATTTTGAAATGTTTATGTTATAATCATTGTGGATGCAGGAGCACAGTATATGGTTTTATAAAGGTATTGAGATACTAGCGAGGGGAAAACCTGTTCCGCTAAGCGGCGTGGTCTCACTAGATATCTAAATGATTTGAGATGGTAGTTTATTATTCATACCAGGCTTTATGTCTGACTCAAAGTTTATGTTTCCCCCTTAAACTCTCGGGTACTCAATTGGTTTTGAGTAGTTTGAGAGTTGAGGTTTTCAGTTACCTCATTAGACGAATAAGCTTCCAGAGATGTGCAGGAGGCAAGATAGCTATTTAGAATTCTCTTTTCTTTGGATTTCACTATGTTGTTTGTAAGGGCAAAGTTGTTATATTGCTTGTATATACATTGATCAGCCAAGGAGGCTGTAACAACCCGCATACTTTACGCTCGAATATTTAAATGTTTTATTTAAATATAGAATCGATAATCGGATTGAAGTCTGAAAAGCTACTTTTTGTAAACAGTCGAATTGGGACTCGAAACCACCTCCATTGAGTCCAAAATGGCGTTTACAACTTTTTTGAGTATAAACATCGATAGGTTTGGAGTTGAGTAAAAATTATGACTTTTTCACTTTGGGTTTGGATTTGGATTTTAGCCCAATAAACTAACATAAGACCCTAGCTCCACCCCATCTCCTCTTCATTCATTCTAATATTTCTTAACACTTCAAGCTTAAGTAAAAATGGGGAGAGGAACGGGAAATTAGAAATTCCAAAGCCCTAGTTTCTTTTACAAATCCAAGTGTTAGCTCCAAAATCAAAGAAAAGCTTAGGTAAGCCTCCTCTTCATCTTCTCCAACTCATTCTCTCTTTAATTTCAGAAATTTCCTAAACCTAACTTAGGAAATGTTCTTCTTTTGAGCTTAGATTCAAGCTTCTAGAGTTGAAGTTGAGGAGTAGTTGATCTTCCTTGGCTTTCAAGCTTCTCCTTCACTGTTTTTGGGATTAAAGGTGAGTTCTTTAACTCACATCTATGTATATAACTATCTTTGTTGTTAGGTATGAATTCCTAACACTTGTGCATATTCATTTGCTTTTGATTTGAGTTGATTTGGTGAACATTTCAATTTTTGGTGTTCTGAAGTCAAAACTTTGAAAATCCTAGCTTTGATTTGTGAACATGTTTTTGGTGGTGAATCGGAGAGCCTATAGGGCTGGGTTGTCAATTGGCAAAAACCCCTAAAGTCCATTGCTCGACCGGTTGCAAATGGTGAGAGTTTACTCTCCATTTGATAGGCTGGAAAACAGTTTTAGCCCAAGCCAGTCGGCTGACCCCCTGTAGTCAGTTGACTGACTACAGGGTCTGAAAACTCTCGGGTTCGGGTTCAGTCGACTGACTGCAAAAGGCCGGTCGACTGACCTGCTTGATTTTGCAAATTTTCCCTATTTTGCTTGAGGTTCCAATTTTTATCGATTCGAGATTATCCGATTTATTGTTATCATTTATTATTGACTTTGATGACTTCTTTTTCGGGATTTTTGAGAATATCCATTTTGATGGATTCGAAATCGATTTCTTTGGATTTGATTCACGTCTTCGTACATGGATTTTGGTGATTGATTGTTTCTACAATCATTTCTATGATTTGTCACTTTAAAATAAAAAGGTTTCTATACTAGTAGTAAATATTCAAACTCTTTTACAAAGATGATTTTAACTCTATTTTCAATACAAAGCTCGTTTATAAAACCGTTTTCTAATCTATTAGTATATACAAACCTTTACCTCATTCGTATGAGAAATCTAATTAAACAGCTTAGCAAAACAAGTGGTATGAAACGCTTACGTTTACTTTGCCGGTTAATTCTTGGACTTGTTCGATTGAACTCTTGTGACAATTTTCGAGTGGGAATCTACAATTTGTTCGTAAATATTTAAGTTAAGCTAGTGGTTCTGGGACATGAAGCTAAACTCATATATTTACTAGCTTAGTGTAATCGACACTTTTTATTGATCGATGATGATCATTTTGGGATTTAGACTAGCGATGTGCGATGTCTATTTGTTTGTGTGGGGATTACAATCCCCGTTTGTGGAACTTCGGTTCAATTTGGCGGGGTAGCGACCCGTGGTCTTCGGGCCGTTTGTGGAGCTTCGGCTCAAAATTGATGGTTAGCGACCATGGAATAGCCTTCTGTTTGTGATACACGTGTTGGTGAGTTTTCATGCTCCCGTTTGTGATAGGCCTCCCCCTTTGTGATTTCTAGATTTCTAAATTGATGATTTATAGAATTTGTGTTTCACCTCTTTATGTGATTGGCAATGACATGTTTGCCAATATTTGTGGTTTGGTGAATAAGATAAAGAATATGACATTCTTCTTGGTGTTTTGAGATTCTTGAGATATTGTATGATTTTGTTGTTGATTAAATCATACTGACATTATGGCATCATACGTTTTATTTATATCTCTACTCTTATCTCATTTTATAAATGATAATTATAGTAAGACATATCCGTTTATTATTTTCTTATTAAATAATACTCGGGTCAGACCGAGATGTTACAGGTGCTTCTGCTTGACTCCTCACTTGGGATCATCTTCTGACTTTTGTCTAACTACATTACATTTGTAGTTTTTGTTGTTATACATTTGAGATAGAGACTCCATGATGTAAACATATTCTTTTGTCTAGCACTTGTATCTATTCTTTTGTGATATTGTGGATCTTGTTTGACCACTACTCTTATGTACACTTTTATGTGTTATATTCATATCTGTTTCCGCCTTTGAGATATGAACTTCTGTGACTGATTTATGTTATGTTATTTCTATATTTGTTTCCGAAGTCCATTTAGCCACTGTGTGGTAGCTTCTAGTTTGTATCGGTATGTCGGATTTCCTTCTGAAATGAAATGCATGTTATTTTATCTGACATATCGGTACTCGCCCAAAGCAATTACACGGATGGTCGCTCCTCAACAGCCTTATTCTTCGTGCTAGTCGACGGCATTACCCAGTAGTGTTCTTGGCTAGCGCGAGTATAGAGGTGGGGTGTCACAGCTTGGTATAGGAGCCAAACTTCGGAACAATGTAGAATAATCTAGCAAGGATCATTGTCCTAAATCTCTCTTAAGAGTCGTGCCATAGGATTTAATTCGAGTCTTCGTACCGTTCTATCCTATTTCCTTTTATGATACCTTGTTTTATCAATCAAATTTGTTTGATATTCCTTTTGTGAATAACCTTTTTCCTCTTTTCTTTCTTTCTTAAAGTAGAGAAATGGTTAGACCTGGCCATCCCAGCGCCGGTCAGTTGAGTGCTACTCCTCAAGATGGAGTATTTATGTCTGCTCAGCAACTTCTAGATCTTGTAAGAAATGCTCAAGCTGCCGGACCTATTCCTGAGCCTACTCACCCTAAATCTGGGTTTGCACGCTTGTGCAGTGATTACACCAACTTGGGTGGAAAGCCATTTAAAGGTTCTGAAAGCGTTATAGAAGTCCAGGCTTGGCTTCGAACATGCGACCGCATCTTTTCTCGCATGAATCTTATTGATCTTCATCGAGTCCAAGTGGCTTCTAGTATGCTCCAAGAAAGAGCATTAGATTGGTACGATCTTTTGATCTCTGAAGTTATTGAAGCGTACCTTACTTGGGAGAAATCCGGGAAAGGTTCGAGTTGAAATTCATGCCGGAAGCTGAGAAAGTATCTCTAGCTCGACGCTTTATCGACCTTGTTCAAGGTGAATCTTCTGTGACGGACTACGTCGCATCTTTTGAATCTCTCTCAAAATATGGGGTCGAGTATATTAATACCCCATTGAAGAAAAATCAGAGATTTGTGTATGGCTTGAATAAGAACCTCAAAAAGCCATTACTTCTGAAATTGGAAGTTTCTTTTGACCAACTTGTTGATATTGCTCTTCGACTCGAAGAGGCTGATAAAGATAGTGATGCTGAGGTCAAACAAAACATCAAAAAGAAGAGACCTTTTAAATTCAAGCCTAACCCCAACAAGAAGGGAAAGCAAGCAACTTTGGTAGCAAATACTCCTAACTCTCGTCGTGGAGAATGTTACAATTGTGGTTCTAAGAACCACTATGAAAACAAGTGTCCGAAGTCTATTTCTTGCCGCTATTGCAAGAGTTTGGGTCATACTATATCTTTGTGTCCCAAACTTCAAAGCAAGAAAGAAGGCAAGCTAAATGTTGTACAAGCCCCTGCTAACACTTCTCGTGGTCAAGGTATTTCTCATTCTATCCTTGAGGGCATTATTATATTTCGTGATCTTCCTATTCGAGTTCTTTTTGATACGGGTGCATCTCACTCTTTTATATCAAAAGAACTCATTGATGCTTTGTCTTTGAATGTTATTGGCTTGATGACTTCATTGAGAATTGTGAATCCGGTTGGTGGATCCGCAACACTCAGTTTACTTTGTAAAGATGTCGAAATTATTTTATGTGATTATGCTTTCTGAGTCGATTTGCATGTTATGCGCTACCTTGGTTTCGGAATGATTTGGGGAATGGATTAGCTTAACCGTTATGAAGCCCATATTCTATGTCCTGAACGGACTATATATCTTCGGCATCCTCAATCTGTTAAGCAGATTTCTCTTGTTCTAAAAGATTCAGATTCTAATTCGAAAGCATCCTTATATTCCCTAAATCCTCATGATGACGATAATGATGATGAGGAAGATGTTATTTCTCTCATTCACATTGTTCGTGAATTTCCCGACATATTTGAGCCCGCTCTAGGATTACCACCTAAGTGAGCAATTGAGTTCAGAATTAATCTAATCCCTGGAGCTCTACTTATTACTCGTCCTCCTTATCATATGTCCAATAAAGAAAATGAGGAGATGCGCAAACAATTATCCGAATTGGAAGCGAAGCAATTTATTCAATCTAGTTCCTCTCTATGGGGAGCTTCAGCTATTTTTGTGAAGAAATCTGATGGTACACTTAGGCTTTGCGTTGACTACCGCAAGCTTAACGATCTCACCATCAAGAATAATATCCCTGGCCTCGGATTGATGATTTATTCGATCAACTTAGTGGTGCTAAAGTCTTTTCACAGTTAGACTTAGCAACCGGATTTCATCAGCTCTGTATTGCAGAGGATAGCATTCCTTTGACATCGTTCCATACTCGTTATGGATCTTATGAATGGCTTATTACGCTATTTGGTTTAACGAATGCTCCAACTTATTTCGTTGACCTTATGAATCGAGTTTTCAAAGACTTCCTCGATCGATTTGTTCTCATCTTTATAGATGATATTCTTATTTATTCTAAAACCGAGGAAGAGCATGAAAGACATCTTTGGATTGTGTTGGAAACTCTTAGGAGCAACCAATTGAAAGCAAAATTTTCTAAATGCCACATTTGGCAATCTCGTGTGAAATTTTTGGGGCATATTATTTCTGAATCCGGAATTTCCATGGACCCTTCAAAGATTGAAGCAATTCAAAATTGGAAGAGACCGGAGAGTGTGACGGAAATTCGTAGCTTTCTCAGATTGGCGGGCTATTACCGTCGGTTCATAAAAGACTTTTCAAAAATTTCCATGCCTCTTACTAGTTTGACAAAGAAGGGAGTTAAATACATTTGGTCGAACAAATGTGAAGCTTCTTTTCAGAAATTAAAAGAACTCCTTTCCATGGCTCCTATTCTTGTGATTCCCGAAGGAAACCAAGATTTTATTATTTACACCGATGCTAGTCGTGTTGGTTTGGGTGCCGTTCTCATGCAAAGGGAACGTGTTATTATTATGCTTCTAGGCAATTAAAGCCTGCCAAGACTAGATATGCCACTCATGATTTAGAGCTCGCGGCTATTGTATTCGCCCTTAGAATTTGGCGTCATTATCTTTTGGGAGAGAAATTTGTTCTCTACACCGATCATAAATCTTTGAAGTACTTATTTTCTCAAAAGGAACTTAATTTGCGTCAACAACGTTGGCTCGAGTTTCTTACATCTTATGATCTTGATATTCTTTATACTCCCGGAAAAGGAAATCGTGTTGCCGATGCCCTTAGTCGTAAGCAACAAGCGGTTGTTTCCATGATGGTATCCAAATGGAATGATCGCGAGACTTTGTCCACTTGTGAGATTCAAGATCGTGAATCCGATTTATGTCCATCTCTTGTTTTGTGTAGCCTTGTGGCTCATCCTTCTCTTTTAGACCGCATTCTTGAAGCTCAAAAGCATGATCCTGAATTGGTTCTTCTTAGCCAAAGTTATAGGGATAAAATTGATATTGAAGGTTTGAAAGACTTTGATATTGACTCGTGGCGGTATTCGAAAATTTGGTAGACTTATTGTGCCAAATATTATTGATCTTCGCAAAGATATATTAGAAGATTCTCATCGTTCTAAATTTACCATTCATCCCGGTAGTAGCAAAATGTACGCAGATTTGAAGCAACTTTATTATTGGGATGGAATGAAATCCGATATTGCTAACTTTGTTAAGCGTTGCATGACTTGCCAACTTGTAAAGGCCGAGCATCAAAGGTCCGGTGGGTTATTGCAACCTTTGGAAATTCCAATATGGAAGTGGGATTAGATTTCCATGGACTTTATTGACGGTCTTCCCCATTCTCGTTCGGGTCATGATAGCCTATGGGTGATAGTTGATAGACTTACAAAATCCGCCCATTTTATCCCTGTTCGGTCCAATCGGACCGTATCTATTTTTGCTAAACTTTTTATCAAGGAAATTGTTAAATTGCATGGAGTTCCTACTTCTATTGTTAGCGATCGTGATCCATTGTTTACTAGTGGATTTTGGAAAGGTCTTCATAAAGCTTTGGGAACGAAGCTTAATTTTAGCACCGCTTATCATCCTCAGTCCGATGGACAAACTGAGCGTGTGAATCAAACTCTTGAAGATCTTCTTCGTGCATGTGTTCTTGATTTTGGTGGAAGTTGGGAAGATCATATTCCTCTTGTTGAATTTTCCTATAATAATAGCTTCCAATCTACTATTGGTATGGCACCTTTCGAGGCACTTTACGGAAGGCCATGCCGATCTCCTTCGTATTGGCTTAAAGCCGGTGAGAAGCTGGTTTTAGGTCCAGATTTTATCCGTGATGCCATAGAAAAGATTGACCTTATTCGTCATAGGATGAAAGAAGCTCAGAGTAGGCAAAAATCCTATGTCGATAATCGAAGAAGGAGATTAGAATTTTCTGTGGGAGATTTTGTGTTTATTCGTGTTTCACCTATGAAGGGTGTTGTGCGTTTCAGTCGATCGGGAAAATTAGCACCTCGATATATTGGGCCATTCCCCATCACCGAACGCATTGGTTCCGTGGCTTATTGCCTTTTATTACCGGCTCAATTTTCTGCTATTCATGATGTATTCCACGTTTCTCAACTACAGAAATGCCTTCGAGATTCCGATTCTATTCTTGAGCCCGGTGTTATTGAAGAAATTGAAGTTTCGCCTAATTTGAATTTTGAGCAACATCCTATTCACATCATTGCTTCGGAGGTTAAATGCCTTCGAAATAAAGATGTTCCTCTTGTGAAAGTTCAATGGTCCTCAAATCCTAAGGATTGCTCTCGAGCGAACACATCCAGACTTGCTCTCTCGTGCTCCTTAAGGTGAACTTTTTATTTCAAATTTCTTCTTTTTTGTGTCAGTATGCTTTTATTGTTGTTACTTCTTATTTATTTCTTAAAGATTGCGAGGATGAAATTTCTTTAAGGAAGGGAGTCTGTAACAACCCGCATACTTTACGCTCGAATATTTAAATGTTTTATTTAAATATAGAATCGATAATCGGATTGAAGTCTGAAAAGCTACTTTTTGTAAACAGTTGAATTGGGACTCGAAACCACCTCCATTGAGTCCAAAATGGCGTTTACAACTTTTTTGAGTATAAACATCGATAGGTTTGGAGTTGAGTAAAAATTATGACTTTTTCACTTTGGGTTTGGGTTTGGGTTTCAGCCCAATAACCTAACATAAGACCCTAGCTCCACCCCCTCTCCACTTCATTCATTCTAATATTTCCTAACGCTTCAAGCTTAAGTAAAAATGGGGAGAGGAACGGGAAATTAGAAATTCCAAAGCGCTAGTTTCTTTTACAAATCCAAGTGTTAGCTCCAAAATCAAAGAAAAGCTTAGGTAAGCCTCCTCTTCATCTTCTCCAACTCATTCTCTCTTTAATTTCAGAAATTTCCTAAACCTAATGTAGGAAATGTTCTTCTTTGAGCTTAGATTCAAGCTTCTAGAGTTGAAGTTGAGGAGTAGTTGATCTTCCTTGGCTTTCAAGCTTCTCCTTCATTGTTTTTGGGATTAAAGGTGAGTTCTTTAACTCACATCTATGTATATAACTATCTTTGTTGTTAGGTATGAATTCCTAACACTTGTGCATATTCATTTGCTTTTGATTTGAGTTGATTTGGTGAACATTTCAATTTTTGGTGTTTTGAAGTCAAAACTTTGAAAATCCTAGCTTTGATTTGTGAACATGTTTTTGGTGGTGAATCGGAGAGCCTATAGGGCTGGGTTGTCAATTGGCAAAACCCCCTAAAGTCCATTGCTCGACCGGTTGCAAATGGTGAGAGTTTACTCTCCATTTGATAGGCTGGAAAACAGTTTTAGCCCAAGCCAGTCGGCTAACCCCCTGTAGTCAGTCGACTGACTGCAGGGTCTGAAAACTCTCGGGTTCTCGTTCAGTCGACTGACTGTAGAAGGCCGGTCGACTGACCTGCTTGATTTTGCCTATTTTGCTTGAGGTTCCAATTTTTATCGATTCGTGATTATCCGATTTATTGTTATGATTTATTATTGACTTTGATGACTTCTTTTTCGAGATTTTTGAGAATATCCATTTTGATGGATTCGGAATTGATTTCTTTGGATTTGATTCACGTCTTCATACGTGGATTTTGGTGATAGATTGTTTCTAAAATCATTTCTATGATTTGTCACTTTAAAATACAAAGGTTTCTATACTAGTAGTAAATATTCAAACTCTTTTACAAAGATGATTTTAACTCTATTTTTAATACAAAGCTCGTTTATAAAACCGTTTTCTAATCTATTAGTATATACAAACCTTTACCTTATTCGTATGAGAAATCTAATTAAACGGCTTAGCAAAACAAGTGGTATGAAGCACTTGCGTTTACTTTGCCGGTTAATTCTTTGACTTGTTCGATTGAACTCTTGTGACAATTTTCGAGTGGGAATCTACAATTTGTTCGTAAATATTTAAGTTAAGCTAGTGGTTATGGGACATGAAGCTAAACTCATATATTTACTAGCTTAGTGTAATCGACACTTTTTATCAATCGATGATGATCATTTTGAGATTTAGACTAGCAATGTGCGATGTCTATTTGTTTGTGTGGGGATTACAATCCCCATTTGTGGAACTTCGGTTCAATTTGGCGGGGTAGCGACCTGTGGTCTTCGGGCCGTTTGTGGAGCTTCGGCTCAAAATTGATGGTTAGCGACCATGGAATAGCCTTCTGTTTGTGATACACGTGATGGTGAGTTTTCATGCTCCCGTTTGTGATAGGCCTCCCCCTTTGTGATTTCTGGATTTCTAAATTGATGATTTCTAGAATTTGTGTTTCACCTCTTTATGTGATTGGCAATGATATGTTTGTCAATATTTATGATTTGGTGAATAAAATAAAGAATATGACATTCTTCTTGGTGCTTTGAGATTCTTGAGATATTGTATGATTTTGTTGTTGATTAAAGCATAATTGTCACAATTTGACATTATGGCATCATACGTTTTAGTTATATCTCTACTCTTATCTCATTTTATAAATGATAATTATAGTAAGACAGATTCGTTTATTATTTTCTTATTAAATAATACTCGGGTCAAACCGAGATGTTACAGGTGCTTCTGCTTGACTCCTCACTTGGGATCATCTTCTGACTTTTTTCTAACTACATTACTTTTGTAGTTTTTGTTGTTATACATTTGAGATAGAGACTCCATGATGTATACATATTCTTTTGTCTAGCACTTGTATCTATTCTTTTGTGATATTGTGGATCTTGTTTGACCACTACTCTTATGTACACTTTTATGTGTTATATTCATATATGTTTCCACCTTTGAGATATGAACTTCTGTGATTGATTTATGTTATGTTTATTTCTATATTTATTTCCGAAGTCCATTTAGCCACTGTGTGGTAGCTTCGAGTTTGTATCGGTATGTCGGATTTCCTCCTGAAATAAAATGCATGTTATTTTATTTGACATATCAGTACTCGCCCAAAGCAATTACACGGATGGTCGCTCCTCAATAGCCTTATTCTTCGTGCTAGTCGATGGCATTACCCAGTAGTGTTCTTGGCAAGCGCGAGTATAGAGGTGGGGTGTCACAGAGGCATCTTTATATGTCGCTCTTGGCGTATGTTGTAATAAATATATTTTCTCTAAACATGGTTTACGATTGTGGGGTTATGTAATGAATTGGAAATATTTTGAAATGGAATGTGATTTATTTGAAGTTTAAATTTTTTCCATATTCACGTGTTTTTGTGTATCAATGAATCTAACATCGCCGTACTTGGTCGTCGAGGATTAATAACTATGGATGACTGCAGCATCTGTAGTCGTTAGTTTTGGGCTTCCAAGTAAGGGGATGTTACAAGTTGGTGTTAGAGCATAGGTTTATTAAACTTTAATAAAAAGTTAAACCTAAATTTTTTTCAAACATAATCTAATGAATTTGAAAATATCATCGGGGTTTGGGTTAACGCTATAGTAACGTACTTGTATTTGATATATATATATATACATATATATATATATACAAGTACGTGTTCCCCTCTCCCTTAGACCATTTTCTGTATCTTACTAAGGCTCGTATGCAGATTTACGAGAAAGAAGATATGCAAGCAGGAAACGGAAGAGGAAATCTAGGTGGAGGAAGCACCATAACTAATGGAAATGCTCGACCTAATACCATAAGGAACCAAGGTCGACAGGCTAATGCTAACCCAAATGCTGAAGCCAATGTACGTGATGGAAATCCGCCCGTAGATGCGGGGATGGTGTATCAGTTGTTGGCCAATCTTTTGCAAGGCGGGGTTGCTGGTAATGTTGGAGGAGCTAATTATGTGGATTCAGTTGGGAATAACTAAGCTAAGTTGAGCAGAGACTACACCGGTTTGAGTGGAAAGCCGTTTGTTGAAACGGAGGATGTTGTTGAGGTTGAGAATTGGTTATTGCACCATGAGAGGATCTTTAATGATCTAGGATTGGATGATGGGCAAAATAGGAGGCTGGCCTCTAGGTAGTTGCAAGGGGCAGCACTTCATTAGTGGAATAGTGTGACTACCAGAGTTTCGAAGAAAGAGCTGACATAGGTTGATTTTAGAAGAAGGTTTGAGCAGAGGTTCTATCTGAGGTTGCTAAGTCAGCATGGATGAGAAAGTTCATGGATCTAGTTCAAGGAGAGATGTTAGTAATCAAGTAGCTTCTAAGTTTGATGAGCTGTCTCGATATGGATATGCTATGGTTGACACTGACATTAGAAGGATTGAGAGGTTCATTCGAGGACTGAGATCTGAGCTTGCTAGAAGACCATGAACCATATTCGAGAACCTTGTAACGTGGTGGTGGAGATGGCCATTCGCCATGAAGAAATGCTAGCTGGTTGTGCTAGAGAGAAGCCAGTTGAATCCCAGGGTCCTCAGGAAAAGAAGAGGAAATTCTTTAAGAAGAAAGGAGCCTAGAAAGTGGAAGCTGCTAAGAAGGCAAAGGCTGATTTAGTGTGCTTCAAATGTGTCTAGAAGGGTCATTATGCTCATGAGTGCCAGTCAGGCAAGGGAAAAAAGGCCGTAGACAAGAGGAATGTGAAGTGCTTCAACTATGATCAAGTTGGGCATTATAAGGACCATTGTCCAAAACCAGTCAGGGCGGAAAAGGGGAAAGTTTTTGCTGTTGGATCATCTGCCAAGCCAACTGTAGCTAATAAAGTAAAGACTGTGATGGAACGTACGTTTTTGATTCAGAGTATACCAGTTAGGATACTATTTGATACCGGTGCATCACATTCATTTATATCACGGTATTTGGTTGATATGTTATGCTTAGAACCCACATACCTTGTTACTTCCTTAAGGGTTGCGAATCAAATAGAAGAGTATGCAACTCTGGAGATGAGATGTGATTAGTTAGAACTTGATTTGTTAGGTCATATGTTTGCATGCAGTCGGTATGTTTTCGATTTTATAGATTTTAGAATCATTTTGTGTATGGATTGGTTGAGAAGGTATGAAGCCAGAATATAATGCCAGGATGGTGAGATATCTTTGAGACACCTTGGTTGTCATAACCAAATTATATTCTCAGTAGAGAATTCTGACCGGAGTAGTGTGCTTTGTTAAGAGCAATGGAAGTGGGAGAAGATCTAAGTCAGGTTCGAATAGCAAGAGAGTTTGCAGATGTCTTTGAGTCAGTCACAGGACTACAACCGAAATGAGCTGTTGAGTTTCAAATAGATCTTGTGCCAGGAGATGAACCTGTAAGTAGACCACCTAGCAGGATGACACCGACGGAGATGAAGGAATTGAAGGTGCCGCTAGTGGATCTAGAAGGAAGGAATTTTATTAGACCGAGCAGTTCGCCTTGGGGAGCGGCCGCGGTATTCATGAAGAAACCAGATGAGTCGCTAAGGATGTGTATCGACTATCGTAAGCTAAACGAAAGGACGATAAAGAATAAGTATCCTTTGCTGAGAATTGATGATCTATTTGATCAGTTGAGTGGAGCCTAAGTGTTTTCCCAATTGGATTTGGCGATAGGGTTTCCATCAGTTGAGTGGTAAGTAATGCCATTCCGGTTGACGAATGCACCTGTTTTCTTTGTGGATTTGATGAACCGAATCTTTCGAGAGTATTTGGATAGATTTGTGTTGATGTTTATTGATGACATTTTGGTATACTCTAAGGATGAGAGAGAGCGTGAAGATCATTTTAGGGTGGTGTTAGAGATGTTGAGGCAGCATCAGCTAAAAGCAAAGTTTTCCAAGTGTCATTTTTGGAAGAAAGAGGTAAAGTTTCTTGGTCACGTGGTTTCAGAGAAAGGATTGTTAGTCGATCCAGATAAGATTGAAGCTGTTAATAATTAGAAGAGACGGTGATCGAGATTAGAAGTTTTCTTGGACTTACTGGCTATTACCGGAGATTTATTAAGGATTTCTCGCAAATAGCAGCACCTTTGACTAAGCTTACCTGGAAGGATGTGAAGATTGTTTGGTCCGACAAATGTGAAGAAGCATTCCTTAAGTTAAAACATTTGTTGACCAATGCTCCAGTGTTAGTAGTTCCTGATGGAAATCAAGGGTTGGTGGTATATACTGCATGTGGAACTGGATGTGGAGCAGTGTTGATGCAGAGGGTCAAAGTCATTGCCTATGCGTTTAGGCAGCTTAGACCGCATGCATTAAGATATCGTACTCATGACTTAGAGTTGGCTGCGATGTGTCTTGAAGATTTGGAGGCATTATCTCTTTGGGGAACGATTTGAGTTGTATACCGATCATAAGTCTTTAAGGTACTTATTCTCTCAGAAGGAGTTGAATATGAGGCAGCAGAGGTGGCTAGAGTTTTTGGCTGCTTATGATTTTGGAATAGAGTATACCTTAGGGAAAGGTAATAAAGTAGCGGATGCTCTTAGCAGAAGACATGAGAATGTGGAGTTGGCTATATTGGCTGAATGGAAGGATTAGAAGCTTTGGCTAGTTGTGGTGTGTAGTTAAGATCTACTGCTAGTTCTAGTCAAAGTAGTGCCATGTTGTCCTATTTAGAAGTTCGATCGGTGTTGATCGAGAGAATCGCTTCTAAGCAGAAGAAGGATCCATTATTAGTCGAGAAGATTAGAAGGCTTGAGGTTGGAACTAAGATTGAAGATTTGAAAGATTTTAGTCTTGACCAGAGAGGATGGTTGAGAAAGAAGAGGTGATTATGTGTTCCAGATGTTGAGAACTTGAGGAGAGAATTTCTTAAGGAATGTCATCGATCCAAGTTTATGAATCATCCTGGAGGGACCAAGATGTATCAAGATATGAAGAGGAGCTTCTATTGGGAAGGCATGAAGAGGGATGTTGGCTTGTGGGTTAGGCAGTGTGTAAACTATCAACAAGTAAAAGCCGAACATCAGAAGCCGAGCGGGTTGCTTCAGCCTCTAGAGATTTCAGTTTGGAAATGGGATTCGATATCCATGGATTTTGTAGATGGGTTGCCAAGGTCAAGCAGAGGAAATGAGAGTATATGGGTCATTGTGGACAGGTTGACCTACAGTGCCTATTTCATTCCAGTAAAGTCGACCAGGACAACACCTATTTTGACGAAGTTGTTCATGAAGAACATAGTTAGACTTCATGGAGTTCCTAGTGATAGAGATGCTTTATTCACTAGCGAATTCTGGAAAAGTCTACAGGATGTGTTAGGCACTAAGCTCAAGATGAGTATCGCATATCACCCTCAAACGGATGGGCAGATAGAGAGAGGCAATAAGGTATTCGAGAATTTGTTGAGAGCTTGTGTGTTGGATTTTGGTGGATCTTGGGAGGATCACCTACATTTGGTTGAGTTTTTCTATAACAATAGTTACCAAACTAGTATAGGAATGGCGCCTTTTGAAGCTTTGTATGGAAGGCCATGCAAATCGCCTGTGTGTTGGTTGGAGACTGGAGACAGATTGGACTTAGGTCCAGATTTGGTTAGGGAGGAATCGTAGAAGATTGAGTTAGTCCGAGAAAGGATGAAGGAAGCTCAATCTAGAGAGAAGAGTTACATAGATAAGAGGCATAAAGACCTAGAGTTCTCAGTTGGAGATAGGGTTTTCATTGAAGTATCACTAATGAAGTGTGTGGTACGGTTCAGGAAGTCAGGGAAACTGGCACCAAGATATGTTGGTCCATCGTAGATTATAGAAAGGATTGGAAAGCTCGCATATAGAGTAGAGTTGCCGAGCAGTATGGCAGGTGTCCATAATGTATTTCATGTGTCTCATCTTGGCAAGTATGTGCATGATCTAGAGGCCACTATTCCTCCAACAGGGTTGGAAGATCTAGTAATAGAGCCTAATTTGACTTTTGTTAGACAACCAGTTTGGGTTGTTGTGAAAGATGAGAAAAGGTTGAGGAATAAGACAGTCAAGTTGGTGAAAGTTCTGTGGAGCGACAACGAGAAGGATTGTACTTGGGAGACAGAGGACATGATTCGAGATACTTATCCTGATCTTCTTTGAGGGTATGTCTATATTAGATTTATAAAAATAATTTCTAGTTAGGTAGACTAGTATGGTTGTTAGGATTTGTTACAGATGATTTCTATGTTTATTTTTAGTCCTTACTGAATTTTGAGGACGAAATTCTTTAAGGAGGCGAGCTTGTAACACCTCTAATTTTTGATAACATTATTCAGGAGATTTAATTAGATAAATTAAATAGAATAATGTAAATGTTAAGTGATAATGTGGTTGAGATATGAATATATCTAATTAAGGCTGTGCCTAATATAATAATTAATAGGCTTAAAAATGGTTTTTGGGTTAATCAAATTACATAAGGGTATATTAGAAATTTGCTGCCTATAACCTTTACCCTTATATATTTTCATTCCCACCATTTTACTTCCCATTCACGTCATTTTGAAAACGCAAACCAAAAACTAAAAAGGGGAGCCAACCATAATCAAGAGAAGAAAAAAAATTAAAAGCTAGAGATTCAAGCTTAGGGGAAATCAATCTCAATCCAATCTCCTTATCTAAATCAAGGTGAATAATAATTCAATCATTATTTTGTTTCGAATCATAAGTTTTTGAACTTAAGGTTAAATTTGTTTTTATGGTGAATTGGATGATGATATGCTAGAATATTAATTTGTTGAATTTAAATAAGATTGTTTAAAGGAAATTCTACACGGTTTTAGGGTAAAATCGATATATGTTGATGTTTAAATGTCATGGAAAAATTTTATGTTATGTAAAACATGATTTTGGAGTTGGGTTTCAATTTTGATAATTTTTCAAGCTATGGAAAGATTGTTATGAATTTTCAAAGGAAAATATGGTTATTTGGGTTTGTAAATTTATTTTGGAAAATATATTAAGAATTTGGGTCTGGATTTTTGATATGTTAAATAACGTGAGTAAAGTGAATTTACGGAATTTTTGAGGATTTTTCCAAAGTGATTTGCTATGCAAATTAATTTTTTTTAGAAGAGGGACTTCTTTGCAAAATTAGTTTTGCTTAATGGAAGGGCTTATTTGATTAACTTAACCATGGTTTGGATCAAGAATTAGCGGCAGTTATTTTAGTGAAGAATTTGAAAAGGTTAAGGCAATCAATATGGTGTTGACACGTGGCAGGTTAGTTAGAAAAATGTTTGCTTTAAGTAGTAATAAACCAGTTTTACTCAGAAAAGTTGGTTCCGCCTTCTTTGGAAGTACCTTTTGAAAAAGAGCATTCATCTTCAACTTAGTCGAGACCTACTAAGCCAAAATCAATACACAAGGTATCACAAAGATGGCACGCAGTGGATTGGAGAAAGGCGAAAGGTTAGGTGTCGAAAGAATAGCTTCCAAAGGAGTCGCTACCTTGGTTTGTTTTTAAAAGAGAAGCGCCTGCCTTTGTTTTGTTTAAGCCTTAGAAGGAGTCGAAGCATATAGTTTTGAAAGAGGTTTTAAAAAGGTTTTGAAAGGGTTTTCATTAACATAAGTTTGCTTTCGAATGGGTCCCTTTACTTATGAAAGAATGTTTTGAAAGAAGGGGTTCCGACCTAGTCCAAGCCCCGCTGCCGTTCTTTAGCCTTTCGAAGGTATTAAGGTCATCAATGCTTTCGAAATGTAGTATTTGTTTTAAAGATGTTTTAAGTCATTTCCTAAAGGCTTTCAAATGGGTGAAAGGGTTTCGTAGGCAATGGCTTCGAAAGGGGTTTCGACGCTGTCCTTGAGTGTTTGTTTAAATGGTTTAACGCTTTTGAAAGAGATGGTGCCGACGCCATCATGTTTTTCCCAATATTTTTATACGATAAAGGATGGTTTCCAACGATATACGTTTCCTATATTCACTTTGATCCAAATAATATTTTAAATATACACCCAATGCATTAGAAAGGGGGACTTTCAATTATTTTGGAAGGGTTACTTCCAATGGTTTCGAAGCTATGTTTCTAAAGTAATATGTTAATACTTTAATACAATCGAAAGGTTTCAAAAGGAAGGTTTTAAAGTATTAGAAAGGCAGGAGCTTAATGTTTTGAAGATAGATTTTAATGCTTTCGAAGGAGGTCATCCTATGAAGTCGAAAACAAGGTTTCGAAAGGTTTTGTAACCCAAATTATATTTTTAAAAAGAGAAACCCATGGCTAAATTAAAGGAGTTTTTGTAATGATTTTAAGAAAAAGCTTTCCTTGATAAAATTATAGGTTAAAGGGATTAACCATGTTTTATATGAAAAGTGTTTGATGGACATTAAACCCACAGGAGTGGTATTGTTTTGTAATTATGTTTGCTTCTTCAAATATGAATATATTCACATTATAATGGACCCATAACTGTATTTTGGGGATAAAGGGTAGAAGAACCAGCTAGGTTAACCCTGTAGTGAATATAAACTGATTAAACTCATTGATGAGTAGAATTGCATCCAAGTAGTCAGGGAGACCCGAATATAGGATGCTTAAATATGGAAGTTGTCAGGGAGACAGGTTCATAATGATCCCATGAAAACTATGATTAGGAAGTCATTGGAGTTACCAATAGTTTCATAGTGATCCCATGGAAACTATGATTAGGAAGTTATTGAAGTTACCTTCATAGTGATCCCATGAAAACTATGTTATAAAGAGTGATTGGCAGGGGCCAATTGGTTTAGAGTGATCCCATGAACACTATGTTCGGATTATCTTATTGACAGATGTCAATAGGTTCCTAGTTAACCCTTGAAAACTAGGAAAAGGGAGAAGTTATTGGAGTAACCAACAGGTTCAGGGGAACCCATGAATCAACTAAACCCACAGTAGTGGTAGTGTTAAGTTAATGGGCAGGGGCCAATAGGTTCATAGTGCACCCATGAAAACTATGAAATAGGATAGGGAGTCCATATATTATATAAAGGTTATTAGTGAACCCATGAAAACTGTGAAATAGGATAGGGAGTCCATATATTATATAAAGGTTATTAGTGAACCCATGAAAACTAATAGGTTATTAGTGACCCAAGAAACTATAATATGACAGGGAGTGAATTAAACAGAGGATGGGGAATCCAGTATGTTTTAAGTGTTTGCATTCATAATATTTTGAAATGTTTATGTTATAACTATTGTGGATGCAGGAGCACAGTATATGGTTTTATAAAGATTTTGAGGTACTAGTGAGGGGAAAACCCATTCCGCTAAGCGGCATGGTCTCACTAGATATCTAAATGATTTGAGATGGTAGTTTATTATTCATACCAGGCTTTTTGTTTGACTCGAAATTTATGTTTTCCCCTTAAACTCTCGGGTACTCAATTGGTTTTGAGTAGTTTGAGAGTTGAGATTTTCAGGTACCTCATTGGACGAATAAGCTTCCGAAGACGGGCAGGAGGCAAGATAGCTATTTAGAGTTCTCTTTTCTTTTGATTCCGCTGTGTTGTTTGTATTGGCAAAGTTGTTATATTGCCTTTATATACTCTGACCATACAAGGGGGCATCTTCGAATGTCGCTCTTGGCGTATGTTGCAATAAATATATTTTCTCTGAACGTGGATTACGATTGTGAGATTATGTAATGAATTGGAAATATTTTGAAATGGAATGTGATTTTGTTTGAAGTTTAAAGTTTTTCCATATTCATGTGTTTTTATGTATCAATGAATCTAACATCGCCATACTTGATCGCCAAGGATTAATAACTATGGATGACTGCAGCATCTATAGCCATTAGTTTTGGGCCTCCAAGTAGGGGAATGTTACAAGTACCCATTTCGAAACCATTTAAAAAGAGTTTGGGGAAAAACAGATGGCTTTGGCACCATTCTTTCGAAAGCTCAAGTAAAACATTTGAAGGATAGCTTCGAAGCCCCTTTCGAAGCTATTGCCTTCGAAAGCCTTAAATCCTTTCGAAGGCTTCAAAAAGTGGCTTAGTATAGGTTTAAAACAAAATCTACCGTCTGAACTGGTTGATGACTTCAATCCATTCGAAAGGCATAGGGACGGCAGAAGGGTTTCGACTTGGTCGAAACTACCCATTTCGAAAGTATTGATTTTAAAACTAAGCAACTCATTCGGAAGCTACAATTTAAACAAGAAGCGGCAACCTCTTATGAAAGCAATTTAAAAAGACCCCTTAAAAAGCATATTTTCGACTCCTTCGAAAGCATTTAATAAAACAGGCAAGCACATTTCTTTAGAAAATAAAACAAAGGTTTCGACCTCATCGAAAGCTATGTTTCGGTACCATGCGTTCCACCCTTCCCCAATCCACTACGCACCAACATTGTGATACCTTGTGTATTGGTTTTGGCTTAGTTGTTTTCGACCTGGTAGGTTTCGACTTGGTTGAAGGTGGAAGAATAGGGTCGAAGTGTGCTTCAAAAAGAGGCGGAACCCACTTTTCTGGATAAAGACTGATTTAATTCCATTTAAAGTAATTACTTTATAACTAATCTGCCTATTTGTAAATATTTAATTGGTTGCCATAAATTTTCAAATTCTTTACCAAATTAACTGCCGCATAATTTCAAATCTAAACAAAGATTAATTTTCGTAATTAAGCCCTTCCATTAAGCAAAATAATTAAAATAATTAAATCCTTCTTCTAAAATAATTTAATTTCTAGAGTAAATTACTTAGGAAAAATCCCCAAAAATTACAGAAATTCACTTTCAATATGTTATCTAACATATAAAAATTTCAGACCCAAATTCTTCATATAATAACCAAAATTAATTTCTGTTTGTACCAAAATAGGGCACAACACTCTTCGAATGTGTTTGAAGAGATAAAATGAAGAAAATAAATGTAAAATGAAGCAGATCTAACAAACACACCAATAAACAGATAAGAAAATGCATAGAAACACATGGATTTAGAGTGGTTCGGCGAATTGCCTACGTCCACTATGAAATGGCTGATGTTTATTGAACTTTACTCGCTGGTTACAAAAGATTACAGTAGTACAACAGAAGTTTAATGGTGATTTCGGTAAAGTATCAGCGTGGAGAAGCCAAAAGTCCCTTTTCTGTAGGTCCAGGGTTACTATTTATAGGCGTAGGCAGCAAATATCTCACCCAAATCTTGGAGGACTTCTTCTCACTCATGGGCGGGCCCACATGATCGATCCCATGCTGTTTGCACTCGATCTGTGATCGATACGAACCGAATTCGCATCGATCAAGATTTTGTCTGATCGAGTCGAGATCGATCGTGAACATTCTAGGTGGTACGCAAGCTCCTATGAAAATTTGGTGGCATTTGGACTTGTAGATTTTGAGTTATGATCGATGCAAGTTTGGATTTTTCAAAGGCTGTTGAATTCGTATCGATGTTGTTCGTATCGATAGCGTGGCTCTATTCATATCGATGCTTGCATGCTACTTCGTATCGATGGTTGGAGAGCGCCTTCGTATCGATGCTTCATGTTGCTTTCTTCGTATCGATCGGTGGTTGTTGCTGTTCGTATCGATGGTGGGAGATCGACACGAGATAGATGGAGGGAGACCAATATGAAATGAGCATTTGTTGATGGATACGAAGTACTGGTAACATAATGGATACGAAGTAGCTTCATTTTATGGATGCAAAGGAAGTTAGTAGGCGATGGATACGAACTGAATCTCTCTTGGGCAATGGATACGAAATTGGATGGATACGTATAGAGTTGGATTTCTCAACCGTGATCGATCAATGTCTTGAGCATACAAACTTTGATTGACTTGAAATTTGGAACGTTGGCTTTTATAGCTTTGCTTGTCGTGTCATATCAATTGTAGCTCGATGCGGACTCAAGCAAAATTTACCGGTATCCATAGTGAACCTATGTATAATCGATCTCCAGGATGAGCTGTCCTTGGTTTCTAGTCAAGTTCTTGGTGTCATGGCCTTGCCAAAAGGCGGGATAACATTTGACCCCTAAAGTACGTCTTGTGTGAACATGACGTGATTTGAAAAGCTGCATCCTTCATTCTGAAGAAGTTCTATCCGATTCGCTGAGTAGTTGCTATCTTTTCGTCAAAAGATGTAACCTTCAATTGATTTCCAGTAATATGAATGCTGATTTGTTGACTACCAATGATTATGTAGTGCATTATTGTAATTGAGTGTCGAGTGCTAGCGATTTGTTGTTCACTGTTGTAGTTGTCATCAAGTGTGCAATCAACTCCTGTGAATTTTGAAAATTGAATTTTAGTCCGTCATACATGCATGTATGTTAACCTGACTCCCGTCAATGTTTGCACATTCATGGGTCTTTGTCAAGTTTTTTTGTATCGAGTTTCATATCGATCCTCACCTGGATCGATGTGAAATTCGAGTGGTAACAACGTTCGATGGTTGTTTTAATTCCTTCCTTCGTATTGATCCTCTCCTGGATCGATCTAAGATGTTGGAATATATGCTTCGTATCGATGGTTATCAACCACGAAATGGATAGTCCCTAGGAATGCTTCGTATCGATGGAGTTGAGTGGCTCAAATACGATAAGGTAGTGGCTTTCGTATCAATGAGCTTCACATCGATGGATACGAAGTTGATGGCTGGTCACTGATGGACACAAAATGTACAAGTGTTAACTCATGGTGCAGCTTCGCGAAGGATATACCATTTGATAGGTGTCATCCGTGACTCCCTTTTTGGCTCCGTCTCTAAGATCTAGACGATCTTCATCCGTCAATTCTTGGAATAATAAATATTTCAACTGGGACAAAGTCTATATGTCGTGTATTCCCGAAACTGGCTAGCTTGGCCAGTGACTAGGCTTTTTCATTTTGTTCTCCGAGGATGTGTGTAATGGTGTAATACTTGAAGTCGGCTAATAGCTCTTGGACCCAGCTGAGATAAGGAGCAAGATGTTGCCCCCTAGTCAGATAATCTTCCCTGACTTTGCATACTACTAACTAGTAATCACATAAGACATGTAAAGTTTCCACTCCTAGTTTCCTTGCAAGTTTGAGCACCAAGGTTTCATACTTAGCTTCGTTATTTGTTGCAGGGAAGTTGAGTTTGTTGGCATAGAAGATCGATCGTTCCTCAGTAGTCATTAATGCAACTTCGACGTTAAAAAGCCGATTATCGAAAATTCCATCTTTGTATGTTCTTTATTGGTTGGATGGTTCTCCATTATTCTTTGGATAATCGTCTGATGTAGTGAATTCAGATATGAAGTATGCTAATGTTTGGCCATGGATAGCTCTTCGAGGGAGATAAGTGATATCAAATTGGCTTAGCTCGATATTCCATTTGAATAACCTTCCAAACATCTAAGGTTTCTATTAGACCTATCGTAACGGCTGGTCAATATAGACGTTGATGGGGTGAGCTTGTCAATAGCTTGCTTTCATCATATATTGGTCTCTGGATTCGTTTCTCTTCACATAGCATTGCGATGCTTAAGGCGTGTGTTGACACGACCCGATTGAGGTACAGATCTTCACGATCCAATGGCTTGGGTAAAATAGGAGGTCTCTTTGAGCGATCTATAAGAGCTGGAATTGCATCAACACAGTTGTTAGTTCATTCAAAATTTCTTTTCCCTCTCTTGGTCGAGTTGAAGAAGAGAATACACTTGTAGATGACCCTAGAGTTGAATAAGCCTAAGACAGTAATCTTTTGACTTAGCCCTGTACCGGCTTAGTTTCCTCGGTACAAGGATGACTCTAATCTTCGGAATTTTCTGACGTTAGCCTCAATCCCACGAGAATTTATAACGGAACTCAAGAGTTCTTCTTACATAATGCTGAAAGAGCATTTCAATGGATCAAGTTTCATTCTACAGTTTTTTGGAAAGCACTGAATATCTTTGCCAAGTCATCGATATGGTCATTTGATGGTCGTGACCTCACGAGCATATTAACCACATATACCCTCATCGATCGGCCGATCCGATTTTTAAATGATATGCTAATCATCCTTTGGTAAGTAGCATAAGCGTTCTCAAGTTTGAATCTGGGGGTTGCAACATAGCACTATATGCCCAGTTCAGTAACGAAACTGTTGTATTCCTCGTCTGGGACATGCTTCAGTATTTGATTGTATCTGGAGTTTTGTATCCATGGAAGTGAGCAATTCATGTCCGATGGTCGAGTCCATCAGTTGGTTGATCATTGGAAGTGGAAAGCTGTGCTTTGTCATACCCCATGCAAATCTGAGTAGTTGACGTATGTCCGCCACTCTCTACTCATTTTCCTTATAAGTAAAGGATTGGATATTCATTTTGGGTAGAGGGTATCGTGGATAAACCTATTGGTCTTGAGTAGATTCGCCTCCTTTTTAAGTGCAGCAGATCTTTCTGGATCCACGTCGCTTCGTTTTTATTCACCGAGACATGCCTCGGGTCGACATTTAATGCAGGGTTCTCAATGGTTGGTGAGAGTCCATATATATATGAGATCAAGTCCAAGCGAACACATCAAGATTCACCTGAAGTAAAACAGTTAACTCTTTTATGACCATTGCGTTGAGTTGTGATCTGATCTTTAGTACTCGTGATGGACTGTAGGCACTTCATGTTCTTATTTGCAATGGTTAATGATTAGCCTTATAGGCATGTTGAATTAAAGGCTTAGTAGAGTTTAGCCTTGTATCACGTGCTGCTGCATAGCTAGCTCCAGCTATGAGTTTGAATCTACTTGTGTTTCCGAGTGATGCACTTTCCATTCATTGTACTCGCGATCCATTGCTCATTTTAAGAGTCGAAATGATGACCAGTTGCCCATAAGTTAGGGTATTGATCCGATGATTCTATCTCTAGGCATCCTTTCGGTTGCAACCTAGAATTCAAGTTGTCATAGTCAACTCTCGGATAATCACTCTTTTTCCCCCAGTCTCGGGTTGGTGGATGCATTACGTGGACGGTCTAGTCCCGTCCTAGCTGTGTTTATATTGTAGTTCAAGCTTTAAGAACTAGAGTTGATTGATGAATGGTTGAATCATATTAATCTTATCTTCTTGCCCGTGCCTCCAAGTCTGAGGAATATTTCGATAAGTGGCAGGGTAGATAATGTCCGCTCCAATTTTATATTCTATCCCATTGTACCATGGGATCAAGTTAACCGATGGAAGGCGGAGTCATGCCTATCCTGCATTATGTTCTAGTTCTTTCCTCTAGGCGGAATACATTATTTCTTTGCCGACATTCGGACATAAGCTAGATTCTGGACGGTCAATGACATTCACTTCGCTGCTTATGTCGCCATAATCTGGGAAAGAACTGATGAGTGAATCATCCAGTCAGATCCAATGTAGGATTGATGCTTCCCTTATCGAATCTAGGGTAAGAATTGGTGCGTGGACATTTAGGTTGCACTTGTTGTGAATTGCTCATTTAGTTGGATCATGTTATGAGTCAAAGAATGAATGGTCGCATTGCATTCTTTTGGAGTTGGGCGATCAACCACGTCCATTTCAATTTACATTCTCCCGTTGGATCTAGGGATAAAGCCAGCTCAAATGCAGTCATGTCGTGCTCATCTGGTCTCATGCTCTTCCTGACGGTTTGAAGGATGGTGATGGAGGACAAATGGTCAAGCCGGTTTATTCTTCTATCCATGCTCTGTTAGTCAAAGGTATTCGATGGACATTCGGGTCACATCGATTGGTAGTCGAAGAGGATCGATAGTGACCGTCGATTCAACGACATGATGTAGAATGCTTGGACCTCATTTCCTGTCGATGCAATGGTATGATATGAAAGGTGCAGATCGATATTGCCCATCGATCCAGCGGTACGATATAATTGGTTTCCCAGAACTTCGGGCATCATTCTGATTAGTTAGCATTAGGGTCTCCTTGTAGTCGTTTCCTTAAGTTGTAAAGGACGCTGAGCTGGAGATGTAGCGAGTCACATTTCTCTTCTTTTGGTGATTTGTACTTCTTCCCCTAGTCTTGGGTTAGTAGAGTTAGTTCGTGGATGGTCTAATTGCACCTGTAGTGTGTTTATACTCCTCATGTCGAGTTTAGTTTAGAGTTGGTGAATGAATGGTCGAATCACATTCATTCGTTTGTCTATTCTTGTAGCCACACTTTGGGGATCAGAGTCAGCTGAAGGGCCATTCATCACACCTATTTGATGTTTATACCCCTGTCCACACTCTGGGGACTGACATTTTTTTTTGCAGAAAATGGTCGGACCGCATTTTCCTCGGTCAATTCCTCTGCCCCGAGTCAAGGGCAAAAGTCAAAGTGTGGTCGGTCAAATTACAACAACTTTAGTTTGATTCTTCTCCCACTGAACTGTAGGAAGGAATTGATTGGCGGAGGGTTAGGTCACATCCGTCCATGTTGCACGCACAACCCGTCATATCATAGGCGAGAGCTAGTGGATGAACGGTCATGTCACATTCAGTTGCAGTAGGATGGGTAGTCACATCCATTTAGAATAGGACATTCAGCTTGGTCTGTTTTGCAAATCTGCGTCTCCCTGTTGAATCAAGAAAGAAATTTTGTCTTGTAGGGTTGGAGTGCATCCCTATAAATTATGTTATGGGCCCCGTGCCGGGGACAAGAGTTGATGCATGGACGGTTATGTCACGCATGCTTAGTGCTGGATGGTTGGATCGTATCCAATTTTGTGTGTTAAGTGTGCCCCTATGTCAGGGGAAGATTGGAAAGCAGACGGTCGAACCACATCCGCTTTTTGTACTACATAACTTGCTAAGGAACCAGAGCTGATAGATGGATAGTCGAATCGCATCCCATTTGGTATTTATATTCCAAACCATGCTTTGAGGACTGGAGTTTGTTGATGGGTTGTCAGTCAAACCCATTTGGTATTTATACTCCAGTCCGCGCTCTCGGGACCAGAGTTAGTTGATGTTTATACTCCAGTTCGAACTCTGGGAATCTGGAGTTAGTTGATGTTTATACTCCAGTTTGCACTCTGGGAATCTGGAGTTTGTTGATGTTTATACTCTAGTTCGCACTCCGTGAATCTAGAGTTAGTTGATGTTTATACTCCAATTCGCACTCTCGGAATCTAGAATTGACCGACAAATGGTCAGTCACATCTATTTAGGTATTAGGATTTCGTTCACACTCTAGGAACAAGAAGTTATCAGGTACGTGGATGGTCGTATCACATCCACTTCGAGTAGGCATGCGAAGTCGTTAGGTGGACGGATCCACCCTCCTCGAGCTTGCAAATATGAAGGGCGGGTTCGCTAAATGGACAGATCCATCCTCCTCGAGTTTAGGTTGAACATGGGCGAAGTCGTTAGGTGGACAGATCCACCCTCCTCGAGCTTGCAAATATGAAGGGCGAGGTCGTTAGATGGACAGATCCATCCTCCTCGGGTTTAGGTTGAACATGGGCTAAGTCGTTAGGTGGACGGATCCACCCTCCTCGAGCCCACGTCCGTAAGTGTATGCTCCAGCTTGCACTCTGGGAGCCGAAGTTAGTTAGAGGATTGTCGTTTATCAATCCCTTTTGGCTTCAGTGTGATAGATGGTCCCTGAGCTTGGGATTTCACTTGGCAAGTGATCGATGGGATCTCGATTAATTTCCACTTATTTGCCCCTCAACGAAGGATGAGATTTAGTTGATGGACGGTCGAATCACGTCCATGTTCATTTGGATTCCGCTTCTGCCAAGCCTAAGGAGTAAGACTAGTGTTCTGGCAAGCTTTGAGCTTGAGCAGAGGAGAGGATGTTCGAACTACATCCACTTTGAGCTGTGTATTTTCCCTTACGTCAGATGCAATAATTGGAGAGCAGACGGTCGAGTCACGTCCACTTTTTACTTGGCGTTTTTCCGATCGAGCCGAGGAAGAGAGTTAAAATGATGGCTCATGATGGTTAGCGAGTAGTCAGTCAGTTGTTGATGAATATAAATTAAGGATTAGCCCCTGATGAAGTCAACTTAAGGCATGATTGCTTCGTCGAATCACAGACGCAAGCTGGAGAGTGAATGGTCAAATCATATCCACTTTAAACATATGTTCTCAAATTAACCCAAGTTCTAATGTAGGATTGGATACATAGACGGTCATGTCACATCCACCCTTGGTGTGATTCCAATTTTACTGGGCATCAGAAGAAGCATAAGTGTTTTGGCGAGCTTCAAGTACGAGATGAAGAGTACATTGTTGGGACATATCACTCCAAGTCTTTCCTAGATCTCCAATTAAATTGCATAGGCGGATGAGTGGATGGTCGGTTGCATCCACCTTGTACTAGAGTCCTGACCTTGTCGTCTCTTCTACTTTGATGCCTTGCCCCTAGTCAGGGGCATATAGTAGTCGATGAGTGGTTGAATCATGCTCGTCATGATGATACCTCAATGATTTGATCATAGTCCGCGGAGGTTATTTTGCACCCAACCTTAAGTACTCGGTTACCCGCATCATTTGCAAGTAGTTTAATTCAAGTCGGTCATATCTCGCAACATAAACGAAATTGAAATAGAAATAATTCAAAAGAGATCGGTTTAAATCTCATTGATAAGTGAAGCGACGTCATATGCTCGCTATTGCACTTCGGTCCAGCCCTTCATAGTTGGAAGTCTAACGCAAATGGTTCAATTTGATCAAAGTTCCTGATCGATAGGGGTCGGGTGTTCCCGGTCCTTCGTTTTATGGGGCTTGCACATATTGTCGGAGCTATCCTTTCCGGAGCAGACTTATGGCATTGGCGTCCACGGTAGCCATCTAAAGAAGAGGAGTTTTCCAATCTAGAGTATGGAGTAGATTCCCTCCTTATCTCGCCATGTTGATCCTTCATCAGATTCATCAACTCAATATTGGCCTGGACATGTTGGTGTAGTCGTGGGCGGCTACCCACCAGTTATCTTGTTAAAAGTCTAGAAATAAGCTCTGGTGATGGATTCATTTATGGGTATTGGCAACAACTGGCTGTGGGCTTTGGATAAATTCATTGGCTGCCAGCTTCTTCATTCCTGTCAGCGATATGAGAAATAGATCTGGTATGTCTAACCGTGATTGACAGTCTTCTCTGAGGAATGAGGGAAGACATATGTGTTTGATGGCATTCATCACCATTGGCGAAATCCATGCGCCATTCCCACTTCTTAAGGTAGTGTCAGGGGTTGTATTTCCATAGTACACTGACATAGTTAACATGTTGAATTTTAATTGGAAGTTCTGCATGTAGGATGGTTTCAACGAATAGGTCTCGACTGGGAAAGATTCTCCAATCGACATTATGATCAGGTCCATTTTATGGCTACGGGGTCTTATAACACTGGTGAATGATGTATGCATGATTGCCCAACGTTCAAGTGGTTTGGTGATGCCGATTGGATGGTGAGTTCGTTAAGTTGGGCTCATAAATTGGTGATCATTTCTAATTTTCACCCAAGTAGGAGGCCCATATAAAGTAGTAAGGAAATTCCTCTTAAGGTTGTATACCATGCTTCTAGTCATATGGACACAGTATGACTAAGATGCGGGCATTTGAAGATGGTTTAGTGGTGACCAGCTATGCTTTGAGTTGGCAGAGCAGACAGTGTAGGGCCATCATCATATTAGCCATCGTAATGTAGTTGTCAATTCAGGAGTTTACAAACTGGTCAATTGGGGGAAGTTGCAGTACACCTTAGAAGCATCATATATTAACAACCTCTAGTCCTTGGCGTATTAGCTAGGTTCTCCAGCCTTGGGAGCAACGATTGAGTAGTATTCCTTTACCCATTCCTTGATTGCAATTTAGCATTTGTTGTTGTGATCCCCTATGTCTTGTTCAGTCATGGAACAATCAGAAGCGTGGATGGAATGTTCCTTCATTAAGTTGAGCTTTGAATTCACTATGCAGGTGCTCTGCGCTGCGACTAGGGTTCAAGAAGTGTTTGAAATTCTCCAGCCTCTTTTTAGGAAATTTAGGTCATACCCGAAAATATTTTTTTTGAAATTTCGTATCGTTCTCAGCAATGTTTGAATGATAAAAATGTTGGTGAAATTGAATGATCCGAAAAGTGGACAATTGGATCGATACGAAGTGTTATCTGAGGATTGATACGAAATGCATACGGCTGAATCGATACGAAGTGGTATTTCATCATCGATACGAAATGCACACGGTTGGATCGATACGAACTTGTATCTGATGATCGATACGAATTGGCCGCAGCTGGATCGATACGAAATGTTATCGATACGAAAGTCGATCGACACGAATGTTGATCGATACGAAAAGTGATCGATACGAAAAGTGATCGATACAAATAGTGATCGATACGAAAGTCGATCGATACAAATGCTGATCGATACAAAATTGGATCGATACGAAATTCGATCGATACGAAAACTGATTGATACGAAGTTCGATCTATACGAAAACTGATCGATACAAAGTTCGATCGATACGAAAACTGATCGATATGAAGTTCGATCGATACAAACGTTGTCATATTTTCTGGATGTGAAAACATGGATACAAAAATCTTCATATTTTCATGGATACGAAAACATGGATACGAAAATCATCATATTTTCTGCATACGAAAACATGGATACGAAAATCACCATATTTTCTGGATAAGAAAACATGGATACGAAAATCTTCATATTTTCATGGATACGAAAACATGGATACGAAAATCACCATATTTTCTAGAGACGAAAATATGGATATGAAAATCTTGATGAATGTAGTTCGTCTTAGATCTGGAGCAATCTGAATAGAATAGAAGGAATCACTTGACGATAGGTCTAGATCTCCTCCTTAGATTTTTGCAATCCAACGACGGTAGTAGATCCACAGAGCAGGAGACAAGCTGGATTTTCTTAGTGAAAGCACCAAAGTGTTTGTACCAAAATTGGGCACAACACTCTTCTGATGTGTTTGAAGAGATGAAATGAAGAAAATAAATGTAAAAATGAAGCAGATCTAACAAACACACCAATGAACAGATAAGAAAATGAACAGAAACACACGGATTTAGAGTGGTTCGGTGAATTTCCCACGTCCACTAATGGCTGATGTTTATTGAACTTTACTCAGTGGTTACAAAAGATTACAGCAGTACAACAGAAGTTTAATGGTGATTCCGGCAGAGTATCAGCATGGAGAAGCCAAAAGTCTCTTTTCTATAGGTCCAGAGTTGCTATTTATAGGCGTAGGCAGTAAATATCTCGCCCAGATCTCGGAAAGATTTCTTCTCGCACATAGGTGGGCCCACGTGATCGATCCCATACTGTTTGCACTCGATCCGTGATTTATACGAACTGAATTCGCATCGATCGAGATTTTGTCTGATCGAGTCGAAATCAATCATGGACATTCTCAAGGTGGTACGCAAGCTCCTGTGAAAATTTGGTGGCATTTGGACTTGTAGATTTTGAGTTATGATCGATGCAAGTTTGGATTTTTCGAAGGCTGCTGAATTCGTATCGATGCAATTCGTATCGATAGCGTGGCTCTATTCGTATCGATGCTTGCATGCTACTTCGTATCGATGGTTGGAGGCCGCCTTCGTATCGATGCTTCATGTTGCTTTCTTCGTATCGATCGGTGGTTGTTGCTGTTCATATCGATGGTGGGAGATCGATACGAGATGGATTGAGGGAGACCGATACGAAATGGGCATCTGTTGATGGATACAAAGTACTGTTAACATGATGGATACGAAGTAGCTTCATTTTATGGAAATCTATTTTAAATCTATTTAATCTAATTTAATCTGTTTAAACAATATTAATCCATTTTAGCCTATTTAAACTATATTAATCTATTTTAAACTATATTAAACTATTTTTAAAACTAATTTAAACTACCTAAACTATTTTCTGAATTTCAGGTTGTAAAGTGGAAGTTTATATTTAAATCCTTGATTTTAAGTAGAATACGATTAAATAATGTAATAACCTAAGTTGGGATTTAATAACATATTTTAAGTAAATATAATGATTTGAAATGAGAGTTTAACCTATTTTGAGAATATGATTTCGAAAGTGAATATGATTCGAAAAGTGATATGGTTTGAATTAAATATGATATTTTGATATCAATATGAATTGACCTTTGGAATGTAAAAGAATCATCCGGTGTGAAATAAGCGTTTGGTTGTTAAAGAGACCAGGATTAGATATTGTCATACTCTCAATACAGAAACCCACTTTAACAACTGTGTACGTGGTGGAGATTCCAGAAATGAAGTAAGATGGTTTGGCGAACGATTCTATATGAGGTATTTACGTGACCCTGACTCCCGTGAGCCAGCTTAGATGTGATTAAAACAAGAGCCATGCCGGGCCAAGTGAGGTCATTCCTCATATCGGACATGCTTCTTCGATACCATATTATGACTTTGTGATGATTTAGTGGCCACCCCTTGATTTTGATTATGGGAGTGTGTTCCGAGGTGGGCGGTAGTAGCTGCTATGCGTTACCACCAGTCCGGATCCGCAATTGGTATATCTACCCTGGTATTGCCTCGAGTGCCGTGTTCACATGCCCTAGTGCTCCTTCTACGAGTTTGGTTTGTACCATACATATGGAGTGCCCTCTCATAGCCCTCCAGTTTACAGAGGAATTACGGTACTGTATAGACTATGGGAATATATAAAATGTGTTAAGGGTGATATGGGTAACCCCTTAATGCTATTTTAATACTTTACTGTAGACACTATTATAATAGCGTATTGTACTACATTGTAGATAGATTAACAGATCTTTAGAGATGGAAATCCTGAACATCTCTTAAGTTATTGCTCTCACGTAGACACTGGATAGGAGGTGTCAAAAGCCGAAAACATCTTTGACGCCGTTACACTCATATTTATTTACTGTTGATTTAACATATATAAGATCATTTAGTTCTGACTCAAGTGTTTTGTCTTTTCAATTTGCTCGGGTCAGTCTGAGCTTTTCAGTTTATCGAAGACTACTTTCTGGACGATGAAGATGAAGATTTTGTATGATTATTATGTATTATATTTATTCCACTGCATCATGTTGTTCCGCTGCATTTATTTATTATTTATTCTTGTTGTATGTAACTTTGATCTGTATTATAAAAGTTTAATCAATGTTATTTGTAAACAGTTGTGACGCCCCACCTCTATACTCACAAAAGAATAGATACAAGTGCTAGACAAAAGAATATGTATACATCAAGGAGTCTATCTCAAATGTATAACAACAAAAACTACCAATCTAATGTAGTTAGACAAAAGTCAGAAGATGATCCCAGATAAGGAGTCAAGCAGAAGCACCTGTAACATCTCGGTCTGACCCGAGTATTATTTAAGAAGAGAATAATAAACGGATCAGTCTAGCTATAATTATCATATATAAAATGAGATAAGGGTAGAGATATAACAAAAACGTATGATAACAATAATGTCAAGCTGTGACAAGTATGTTTTAAACAACAACAAAATCATACAATATCTCAAGAAATCTCGAGCAACAAAAAAGAATGTCATATTCTTTATTGTATTCACCAAATCACAAATATTGACAAACATATCATTGCCAATCACATAAAGAGGTGAAACACAAATTCTAGAAATCATCAATTAGAAATCCAGAAATCACAAAAGGGGGAGGCCTATCACAAACGGGAGCATGAAAACTCACCAACACGTGTATCACAAACGAAACGCTATTCCATGGTCGCTAACCATAAATTTTGAGCCGAAGCTCCACAAACGACCCGAAGACCACGGGTCGCTACCCCACCAAATTGAACTGAAGTTCCACAAACGGGGATTGTAATCCCCAAACAAACAAATAGACATCGCACATCGCTAGTCTAAATCACAAAATGATCATCATCGATCAATAAAAAGTGTCGATTACACTAAGCTAGTAAATATATGAGTTTAGCTTCATGTCCCATAACCACTAGCTTAACTTAAATATTTACGAACAAATTGTAGATTCCCACTCGAAAATTGTCACAAGATTTTCAATCGAACAAGTCCAAGAATTAACCGACGAAGTAAACGCATGTGTTACATACCACTTGTTTTGCTAAGTCGTTTAATTAGATTTTCTCATACGAATGAGGTAAAGGTTTGTATATACTAATAGATTTGAAAATGGTTTATAAAGAGCTTTGTATTAAAAATAGAGTTGAAATCATTTTGATGAAAGAGATTGAATATTTACTACTAGTATAGAAACCTTTGCATTTAGAAGTGACAAATCCCAAAATGATTGTAGAAACAATCAATCACAAAATCCACATTCGAAGACGTGAATTAAATCCAAGAAATCGATACCGAATCCATCAAAATGGATATTCTCAAAAGTCCGGAAAAAGAAGTCATCAAAGTCAATAATAAATGATAACAATAAATCGGACAATCGCGAATCGGTAAAATTAGAATCCCACACAAAATAGGCAAATTGGGCTGAGACAAACAGATTCAGACGTCTGAATTGTTCGTTTCAGACGTTTGAAACTGGTGTTCAGATACTTTGCCTAGGCCAAAAATGGCCAAATCATAACGGAAGCAATCGGACGAGTGATGATAGCTAGGGGTTTACGCCAAACGACTACCCAACCTTAAAGACTCATCAATACATTCCGACAACAAGTCCAACATCCATATAAGGATTTTCATAGATTTTGATTTCAAAACACCAAAATTGGAATATTCATCAAACCAATTCAATTCAAAAGAAAATAGACAAGGAATAGATGTTAGGAATTCATACCTAACAATCAAAGATAGTTATAGACATAGATGTGAGATAAAAATATCACCTTTAAACCCAAAAACGATGAAGGTGAAGCTTGAAAGCAAAGGAAGATCAACTACTCTTCGACTTCAACTCAAGAAGCTTGAATCTAAGCTTAAAAGAAGAACATTTCCTAAGTTAGGTTTAGGAAATTTCTGAAATTAAAGAAAGAATGAGTTAGAGAAGAAAAGGGAGATGCTCACCTAAGCTTCTCTTTGAATTTTGGAGCTAGAACTTGAATTTGCAAAGAAGATTAGGGCTTAGGAATTCTAATTCGTTTTATCTTCCCCCATTTTTCCAAAGCTTGTGTGTTAGGAAATATTATGAAGGAGTGAAGAGGAGTGGAGTGGAGTTGGGTTGATATGTTGGGTTAATGGGCTGAAACCCAAAGCCCTAGTTGAAAATCTCAAAATTTCACCCAACTCAAAACATATCGATGTTTATACTTAAAAAAATCACAAACACCATTTTGAACACAATGGAATTGGTCTCGATTCCAAATTGTTGGATCTCAATTTCATTCCTTATTCAGACGTCTGAAACCTGCAAATCAAACGTCTGAATCTGAAAAAATTAGAAATTTCCATCTTCATTCAGACGTCTGAAATGCACGATTCAGACGTCTGAATCTGGAAAAATAAATGTTGTTCCAGAACAATATTCAGACGTCTGAATGCTATATTTCAGACGTCTGAAATTGGCTATTTTAACCTGTTTCCTTTCTGGATCGATTCGAACCATTTCAAACGTCTGAATTAGTCATTTCAAACGTCTGAATTTCTGGAAAATTGTGTTTTCAAATAGGCACTTCCAAATAACACTATCCACATAGATTTTTCACTAATTCGACTGTTCTTCTTCGAATAGTGACTTTTTCAGACTAAAATCCGACTAACGATGCTATATTTAAATAAAACTTTTAAATATTAAATCGTAAAATATGCGGGTTGTTACAACAGCTACATGAACTATTTATTTGATTATTAAATTTTGTCATTCTGCTACGAGATCCTGTATTTATTTTCTTTCTTTCTCTACTTTTTCTTATTTACCCCATAACAATATGCCCTTTTGAATTGTAACGATCCAGATTTTCGCGTTCGAAAATCGACATCCATACTTTACATCGTACTCGAATGTCGTAGATTCGAGCGTCCAAATCCGAGTCGCCAGAGCTTATAACACAATTAAGTAAATAAAACAGCGGAAGAAATGAATAATACATTGATATACAATATCTGATACAACAGAATGATACAATGAATATCAATATACATCAGAGATATGATACAACAAATAGCAGCGGAAAAGAAAACGATAAAATCAGCAGCGGATAATCTCCATCTTCAAAGCACTAATCCAGAAATAGCTTGAACTCCCAATAACGATACACCAAGATAAGCAAGTGCAGTCCGATCCAAAGACTGAACTAGCTCCAAATAACCTACTAATCTGACTATCTGAAAAACCAAACTCTAGACTGCTCGTGTAGAAAAATTTTGAGCATCCAGAGTTTAGGAAAGAAACAATAAACTCCGGATCAGTCATGGGACTGGTGTGAGCAACAAAAACAGTTTATCTTTAAAACAAATAGCAGAGAATTTTAAAGTCAATTCGCAATGCTTTTGGAAAATGAAACTACCATAAGACCTCCCACCACACACACAATGCAAATGCAGAATTGGAGGAGATTTCTTCTTATGATAGTCAAAGATGCTTACTACGCAAAATCAAATCATTTTTGATATTATTATTAGTGCATAGTGTAGAAAAAAATTTCGAAAGTAGAATATAAATCTTAGCCAGCATAGACATTTCGCACTTATGCCTACTATAGCTACCATGTTCAATAGCAGGTTACCACCACATTCCATGGCAGGTAATACAATTAAAACCGTACAGGGCTCGTATTGTTTTGTTTGGATTTCCAACAAATGGTCAGGCTAAGGAACTTCCTATTCCACGAAAGAAACGCCTCTGGCGGGACGTTCCGAGAACCAACTGTTCTCTGCCAAACAAGGCCGGCAACCCCTTTTCCCAAGGGATAAAAGAAACCTCAGATATGCCACCCCCGGTCCTTTGGGACCTTTAACCGAGCGCTCGATAACCAACATCACACATCATAAAGAAAGTGTATCCACATGAGTAAGTATCTGGGCTCCATACCATGATACTACCCTTTTCCAGAAGGAATGGTCATACCCTAGGGGAGCTACCCCTGAAAACCTTGCCGCACGATTCCTGTTTCGACCATTACCGGGTTGTGAGGCTCGACGAAGTCTCGTCCACAAAGCTACGCTTTTTCAAAAAGCCACGCTTTGGGTCAACAGATGATCAACCTATGATCACAAAGATAAATGATCAAACAAATGATCATATCGCAAATGATCAAACACTGATCATCACACAGCAACACTCAGCATGCCACATTACCAAATTGGGATATATCGCTGATAAATTTCAACTACATAACCTCTGAGCTCGTACGTCTCAGAGAAGGGTGTTAAGCTAAGAGAATAAATTCTCCGCCACCAACAGATATGTATTTGAAAGAAATCGGCTTTATATCTCAAAGTGTAATGTCAGACATACAATCCATACAAGTCTGTTCCGGGATCGAACAGAACCGAAGGCACTTCTCACGAAGCCCTTGCAAATCCGGATAATTTTCAAATCACGTCCAGACTTCCCATCACAAAAAGAGTGATATAAATCTCTATACCGGGAGCTACCCAGTGCAGAGACATTCGACAGGTTGTCCTTTCATTTTCGAAAATATCCGGTCTTCAACACCGATCTTCAAATGCTATCCATATACGACGTATCACCATTCGGAATGAGTTATACGACCCAAAGGTCCTTTCCCGGCTAACCCGAATAGTGAGCGAAATATTTAAAAACATACGGATATTGGGATTTCAGTTAAGTCACAACTTAAACCCAAACTTTCTTTACAAATGGTTTATCAAATTACCATTTTAATCTTTTTAAACAAAAAGATTCAATTCACAAAGTTCACTTAATTTCACAAAGATTCATTCACAGATTTTCCAAATCAATTTCCCTTTCAATTTGATTAATTCGTTAAATCAAAGATTTAACTCATAGCTTTCAAAACAATTTCATTTCGAATGGGTTAAACAAAACATCAATTTAAATCTGTTAAAAATAAACAGATTCAATTCATAGCTTTCGAAAAGAATTCATTCATAACTTGGAAAATCATTTTTTTCAATTTAATCTTGAAATTCCTTTACCTAAATTGGAATTTCACTTCTGATCTGAAAGCTTTTATTCCTTTAAAACAAACAGTTTTTATTTGGAAATTTGATTCATTCATACGAGTTGAAATCCTTGGTTTAAATTCAAATTCCCAAATTAATACTTTAAAATGGTTTAATTCATACAAACACATTTATATCATCTTTTATCCCTAGTTTCCAAATCATAGATTTAATTTCAAACTTGAATCCAAATTTAAATCTAACTATTTAAATTTTCAAAACTCGGTTAAGTTATTTAAAATAACTTTTATCTTTGAAATTCTATTTCAAAAGCTTTTCACTTTAAACCCCAAATTTCTAATCTCAAAATCAATTGAAATTAAAATTTCAATTTCAAAAACATCAAATTTAAATCATCTGTGACTTAACCGATTTCCACGTGAAATCCATATTTGTGTGTGTATAAGTGTGGTCCAGGGGTTTTACACATAATAGTGCAACATCAATCATCATAGATATATCAATAAGCGGTATAATCGATAACGCTTATCTTCATTCACAGATTTATAGATAAAATAAATTTATCAATCACAAAGATTCACAATTACAATTCGATGTGGGTTTCGGATAACCAATTGGAATCCAACTCCCTGTCGCATCGAAATTCAAGTGTCGTTTTACGGACCAAGGGTTTCATATTCATATAGTAATATATCACAGAAACAGAAATCACAGATCACGACATAAATCAGGATATATCACAAAGCATCATATATCAGGGATATCAAATAATTTAACATTCCATAGAATCCAAACATTCATAAGTAAGGTCAATTAATTGTCTGATTAATTCAAATCAGATATGCCATCAATCATGGTTAATTAACATTAATTAATTTCAAATCATTCGATTAATTGTCCTTTAATCATTTATTAATTAAAGTAGTTATCCTTTAATTATTAAATAATTAACCTTTTATTTTATTGATTAATTAACCCTTAATTAATTACCATTTAATTAATTATCCTTTAATTAATGATTAATTATCCATTTATCTCTTGATTAATTAAATCCTAATTATTAATTAATTATTCTTAATTACTTCCATTAAGTAATTATCTTTAAGTAATTAATTACCCTTAGTTACTTACATTAATTTAATCTTAATAAATCACTTACGAAATCACCGTAATCTTCATTAATCAACACCTTACTTTAAGATAAATCCTTTATCTTAATTAACTACCTCATTTCATCATTTAAATCTTATTCAATAACCTTTGAAATAAATCCATCATTAACTTAAAACCTTTAAGTTAAATTAAATGTTTTTCATCCCTTAATAAATTTCAATATTAAGTTTATCTAAAATAAACTTTTCTAAAATAAAGGTTATATATATTAAACACTTTAAACTTAATTTATAAAAGACTTTAATTTATTCTACATCTAGTATAAAACATTTATTATTAATAATTAAGAAAGGGTTTAAAATTCGATTTATTAAAGTTCCAAAACCTTGAACAGGTTTAGTTTTATATTTTTGAAAAAACCTGGAATCACATTTTCTTTTTAAACTTTAAAAGAAAACTGTTTAAACGTTTACTTCGGGTATAGCCCGACCCCTGCTTCGAGACATGCCCCGATACACGCGAGTGCCCACAGTTCTTCGAGTCAATATCGCCAACGACTCCAGAATATCTCGAACTTCCCCGTAACTTCAATCGTTCCAGAAACGACATGCACGTGTGCACGGTGCACAGCTTCCCGACCACCTCTGGCCAACCTCCTGATCATCGACAGATTGAAGTCGACCTTCTCACCTCAGGCGAACCCCCAGATCGATGAACTTCCCCAAAAATCAAGATCGAGCTAGTCGATCACCTGCTTCCCAGACCCGATCACCTACAACCACCACTTCCCATCGCCTCAGGCCATTAGCACTGTCAAAACTTCGGCCAAAGCTTCGTCTATGCCTCCTCTACCACCTCCCAAAAACACGCAGCACTCGATCACCTCTAGATGACGCGGCATCCTCATTTCGATCGTGAACAAAAATGGGTTCTCAACCCTAAATCGATCTCGCCCCTACAATATGATGGTTTTAAAATTCGATTCGCATTTTTCTGAGGATCCCAAACCCTCAAGCTAGCCACGACTTCGATCTCGACATCCACCAACAGTCAGAACATCAGAAATTTGCAAATCTATGAAATTTGCATAAACCCAAACTGCTCTTAAATCTTTGATCTAAAAATTAATACTTTTGCTTTAAAAATCGTATTTTCGTATAAGAATCCAATTTATAACCCTGAATTCAAGAATTTAGAAATTCTAATTTTTAACAAATTCAAAGTAATATTGAGTTTCTTGAGTTCCCGAGCCAGTGCTAACTTATTTTGGCTGAAATAAAATCGTGTACTCTAGTATATGCTATAACAAACAATTCTTGTTTTAACACTAACCCCAATCACCAAGTAGATCAGGTGGAAAAAAAAATTTGAATCAAAGCCTGGCATCTAAAATTTTCAAAGCAGAGGATGTATACAAGCAAATACACATACTTCCAGTTTTTCTTAGATGTATTCAGAGAATCCATGCATATCTAAACGAGTTTATTCACAGAGATATGTATATGTGAACAACAGATTTATACCCTTAAAAGTTAAGGAAAATATGTCACTCACCTTGTTTAAAAGATTATCAGAGTTGCTTCTATGTTTTTCTCTTGACACAGATTTGAAATTTTACAGGCTGAACTTCCTCCCCTGATTCTTTGGTTGTATGGATTCATAGCTGAGATGTTAAGTTGGATTTTACTGAAGTTTGTTTAAGTTGAATGGTGATTTAGGTTGAGATGATGCTTGCTCCATACTTTCTCAGTTTGAAATGAACGAACTGATATGAGAAAGATGTTGATATAAAGAAATGAAGTTACCAGGTTGATGTATTATTTTTGTACGAGTTGATTATGGGTTGTACAAAAATATGCAGGGATACTCTTTTGCTTGGAGGCTGAAATGATACTTCAAACATTTCGAATGACCTATTTGCTGCTAAGAGATGGAAGCATTAAATGCTTTGAGTACTTATGTCTCCAATTTAGATTATTGTATGTTTCATGTGTCATAGATATTTTGCTTATTATTTTGCTTTACATTTCCTTCCTGACTTTGCTTTATTTTCTTACAGGCTACATAGGAATGTATATTTTCTTTTGCTTTAAATATGAATGCACTTAACATTTATTTTTATTCTTTTCAAGTGTTCATGCTTATGAATGCATGTTGCTGTTTTGTTTCATATTACAAGTGTGCATACTTATCTTTATATAATTGGTTTTGCTCACATTTATCTTTTACTTGTTGAATACTTGAATATATTTGCTTTGCCTTTGTTCATACTACTTTACAATATAATTACATTTCTATTTTGTTGTTAAATTTCTTAATGTATTCACTTTATATTTTTACAAATTTTATTATCGTGTAATATTTTTAATTTATAAATTCAAATTATTATTAACCATTTATTTACAATTTAAAATTCAAGTCAAATATATATATATATATATTTATTATTTTCAAATTCGCTCATGTATGCCCCATTTACATATATACACATATATACAATATTTAGTAAATTAAATGATTTATACAAAATATATTTGGATATCGGGGAAACTCGCTCCAATTTATCTATTTAATTCTACAATTTATATTCAAAAATTCATTAAATTATCGAATTAAATAAATTTAAATTTCGGGGTCGTTACAAACTTCCCCCCTTAAAAGAATTTCGTCCTCGAAATTCGCAGGTACGAAAACAACAAAGAGATAGACAGATTCAATCTCCTATAATTCCTCAAACTTACGATATGAATTCCAAACTCAAGTCGGAATATCTCAGAATACATACCAATTTGTCCCTCTTCAGAATTCGGTATTCAAAAGAAATTACAATAGAATTTCAAATTCGGTTTTAAACGATATCGTTTTAATTGATTCAATTCAATTTACCCTCATATTTTATTAGTCAATTTAATTCAATTTAAAATTTCAATTTCAAATTCATTAAGGTTTAAATCCAAAAGGCTGATAAGAAGTCGATGAAGATACGAAATAAGAATCTCCTACAACGGTTCGTAGAGCCATCATCACACCGAAACTTCTTCTTGTAGCTGATACGAAGCAATCAAAAGAATTTGGAAACGAATCAAAGAAAATTGATAAGAAAGTTGTTTCCACTGTTGCAGGGTATTGACCATTTATAGTCGTATTCCCTTGTCCCCTATCTCGTCCTCTTCTTGCACTCATACTCACTATCTGTGGATAGTAAGAGAATTTACAGAGACGTTCAGACTGATATCTTAGGGATATACTCATTCTAGAGTTTACTTCACTCTATCTCTAATGAGCTACTTAACGTGTTATACTCCTGGGCTAAAGTTCAACCTTAGCTCTGATACCAAATGTAATGACTCGAGACAGTGGGCACCTGTAGGCTTTTCAACCATCCCAGCCCCACCGTGGCTTACACTAGCACCTCGCATTTACTTTTACGGCCAGCCTCTCGACTGTCACGGCCTCCGCCTAACCAACCCATCCCTCTCAGGGACATGTAGGGGTAAGAGTCTCCCGTTCGCCACCAAACCGCGAAGCGAGAACCCCCTATCATGCTGTAATATAGCAAATGCGATCCATATACGACGTATCACCATTCGGAATGAGTTATACGACCCAAAGGTCCTTTCCCGGCTAACCCGAATAGTGAGCGAAATATTTAAAAACATACGGATATTGGGATTTCAATTAAGTCACAACTTAAACCCAAACTTTCTTTACAAATGGTTTATCAAATTACCATTTTAATCTTTTTAAACAAAAAGATTCAATTCACAAAGTTCACTTAATTTCACAAAGATTCATTCACAGATTTTCCAAATCAATTTCCCTTTAAATTTGATTAATTCGTTAAATCAAAGATTTAACTCATAGCTTTCAAAACAATTTCATTTCGAATGGGTTAAACAAAACATCAATTTAAATCTGTTAAAAATAAACAGATTCAATTCATAGCTTTCGAAAAGAATTCATTCATAACTTGGAAAATCATTTTTTTCAATTTAATCTTGAAATTCCTTTACCTAAATTGGAATTTCACTTCTGATCTGAAAGCTTTTATTCCTTTAAAACAAACAGTTTTTATTTGGAAATTTGATTCATTCATACGAGTTGAAATCCTTGGTTTAAATTCAAATTCCCAAATTAATACTTTAAAATGGTTTAATTCATACAAACACATTTATATCATCTTTTATCCCTAGTTTCCAAATCATAGATTTAATTTCAAACTTGAATCCAAATTTAAATCTAACTATTTAAATTTTCAAAACTCGGTTAAGTTATTTAAAATAACTTTTATCTTTGAAATTCTATTTCAAAAGCTTTTCACTTTAAACCCCAAATTTCTAATCTCAAAATCAATTGAAATTAAAATTTCAATTTCAAAAACATCAAATTCAAATCATCTGTGACTTAACCGATTTCCACGTGAAATCCATATTTGTGTGTGTATAAGTGTGGTCCAGGGGTTTTACACATAATAGTGCAACATCAATCATCATAGATATATCGATAAGCGGTATAATCGATAACGCTTATCTTCATTCACAGATTTATAGATAAAATAAATTTATCAATCACAAAGATTCACAATTACAATTCGATGTGGGTTTCGGATAACCAATTGGAATCCGACTCCCTGTCGCATCGAAATTCAAGTGTCGTTTTACGGACCAAGGGTTTCATATTCATATAGTAATATATCACAGAAACAGAAATCACAGATCACGACATAAATTAGGATATATCACAAAGCATCATATATCAGGGATATCAAATAATTCAACATTCCATAGAATCCAAACATTCATAAGTAAGGTCAATTAATTGTCTGATTAATTCAAATCAGATATGCCATCAATCATGGTTAATTAACATTAATTAATTTCAAATCATTCGATTAATTGTCCTTTAATCATTTATTAATTAAAGTAGTTATCCTTTAATTATTAAATAATTAACCTTTTATTTTATTGATTAATTAACCCTTAATTAATTACCATTTAATTAATTATCCTTTAATTAATGATTAATTATCCATTTATCTCTTGATTAATTAAATCCTAATTATTAATTAATTATTCTTAATTACTTCCATTAAGTAATTATCTTTAAGTAATTAATTACCCTTAGTTACTTACATTAATTTAATCTTAATAAATCACTTACGAAATCACCGTAATCTTCATTAATCAACACCTTACTTTAAGATAAATCCTTTATCTTAATTAACTACCTCATTTCATCATTTAAATCTTATTCAATAACCTTTGAAATAAATCCATCATTAACTTAAAACCTTTAAGTTAAATTAAATGTTTTTCATCCCTTAATAAATTTCAATATTAAGTTTATCTAAAATAAACTTTTCTAAAATAAAGGTTATATAGATTAAACACTTTAAACTTAATTTATAAAAGACTTTAATTTATTCTACATCTAGTATAAAACATTTATTATTAATAATTAAGAAAGGGTTTAAAATTCGATTTATTAAAGTTCCAAAACCTTGAACAGGTTCAGTTTTATATTTTTGAAAAAACCTGGAATCACATTTTCTTTTTAAACTTTAAAAGAAAACTGTTTAAACGTTTACTTCGGGTACAGCCCGACCCCTGCTTCGAGACATGCCCCGATACACGCGAGTGCCCACAGTTCTTCGAGTCAATATCGCCAACGACTCCAGAATATCTCGAACTTCCCCGTAACTTCAATCGTTCCAGAAACGACATGCACGTGTGCACGGTGCACAGCTTCCCGACCACCTTTGGCCAACCTCCTGATCATCGACAGATTGAAGTCGACCTCCTCACCTCAGGCGAACCCCTAGATCGGTGAACTTCCCCAAAAATCAAGATCGAGCTAGTCGATCACCTGCTTCCCAGACCCGATCACCTACAACCACCACTTCCCATCGCCTCAGGCCATTAGCACTATCAAAACTTCGGCCAGAGCTTCGTCTATGCTTCCTCTACCACCTCCCAAAAACACGCAGCACTCGATCACCTCTAGATGACGCGGCATCCTCATTTCGATCGTGAACAAAAATGGGTTCTCAACCCTAAATCGATCTCGCCCCTACAATATGATGGTTTTAAAATTCGATTCGCATTTTTCTGAGGATCCCAAACCCTCAAGCTAGCCACGACTTCGATCTCGACATCCACCAACAGTCAGAACATCAGAAATTTGCAAATCTATGAAATTTGCATAAACCCAAACTGCTCTTAAATCTTTGATCTAAAAATTAATACTTTTGCTTTAAAAATCGTATTTTCGTATAAGAATCCAATTTATAACCCTGAATTCAAGAATTTAGAAATTCTAATTTTTAACAAATTCAAAGTAATATTGAGTTTCTTGAGTTCCAGAGCCAGTGCTAACTTATTTTGGCTGAAATAAAATTGTGTACTCTAGTATATGCTATAACAAACAATTCTTGTTTTAACACTAACCCCAATCACCAAGTAGATCAGGTGGAAAAAAAAAATTTGAATAAAAGCTTGGCATCTAAAATTTTCAAAGCAGAGGATGTATACAAGCAAATACACATACTTCCAGTTTTTCTTAGATGTATTCAGATAATCCATGCATATCTAAACGAGTTTATTCACAGAGATATGTATATGTGAACAACAGATTTATACCCTTAAAAGTTAAGGAAAATATGTCACTCACCTTGTTTAAAAGATTATCAGAGTTGCTTCTATGTTTTTCTCTTGACACAGATTTGAAATTTTACAGGCTGAACTTCCTCCCCTGATTCTTTGGTTGTATGGATTCATAGCTGAGATGTTAAGTTGGATTTTACTGAAGTTTGTTTAAGTTGAATGGTGATTTAGGTTGAGATGATGCTTGCTCCATACTTTCTCAGTTTGAAATGAACGAACCGATATGAGAAAGATGTTGATATAAAGAAATGAAGTTACCAGGTTGATGTATTATTTTTGTACGAGTTGATTATGGGTTGTACAAAAATATGCAGGGATACTCTTTTGCTTGGAGGCTGAAATGATACTTCAAACATTTCAAATGACCTATTTGCTGCTAAGAGATGGAAGCATTAAATGCTTTGAGTACTTATGTCTCCAATTTAGATTATTGTATGTTTCATGTGTCATAGATATTTTGCTTATTATTTTGCTTTACATTTCCTTCCTGACTTTGCTTTATTTTCTTACAGGCTACATAGGAATGTATATTTTCTTTTGCTTTAAATATGAATGCACTTAACATTTATTTTTATTCTTTTCAAGTGTTCATGCATATGAATGCATGTTGTTGTTTTGTTTCATATTACAAGTGTGCATACTTATCTTTATATAATTGGTTTTGCTCACATTTATCTTTTACTTGTTGAATACTTGAATATATTTGCTTTGCCTTTGTTCATACTACTTTACAATATAATTACATTTCTATTTTGTTGTTAAATTTCTTAATGTATTCACTTTATATTTTTACAAATTTTATTATCGTGTAATATTTTTAATTTATAAATTCAAATTATTATTAACCATTTATTTACAATTTAAAATTCAAGTCAAATATATATCTATATATATTTATTATTTTCAAATTCACTCATGTATGCCCCATTTACATATATACACATATATACAATATTTATTAAATTAAATGATTTATACAAAATATATTTGGATATCGGGGAAACTCGCTCCAATTTATCTATTTAATTCTACAATTTATATTCAAAAATTCATTAAATTATCGAATTAAATAAATTTAAATTTCGGGGTCGTTACATGAATGGTTTGAATCTGACGTGTGTGTCTGCTTAAAATTTCCAAAAAGGCAAGTTGTTACAGTTGGTATCAGAGCTTTGGTTTAGCGATAATCTTAGCTTTGTGGGGTCTGACTCTTTAGAAATAGGGCAGTAATACCCTAGAATGAGTCGCTGAGTGTGTGTATATATGAGAGAGCGTATTTGTTAGTGTTATAAATGGTTTTGTATTGTGTTAATTTGTTCCATTTTGTATTTATAAATTATGGTCGGTGCATAGGACGCTATGACATCTATAGGGAATTCTAAGCCCTTAATAGGGCAGACCGACACAATATAATTTTGAAATATAGGTAAATGAAATAATTTTGCCTATTATATATTTTGTATATAAAAAAATAAATTTTATAAATGATATAGTTGGATGTGCTATGTTGTTTGTTAGGTAGAGGAATTTTATAAATATTGATTGGAAAATAGGACTTACAAATAAAGTAAATATAAATTGGAAATTTAGAACTTAGGTTCCGGGATTTTGAATATTTCTTTCGAAAGATTTTGGAATATAATATTAATATTATTTGGAAGTATTTTCTGATATAAATATTTCAATATGATTTGAAATAAATGTTTTAATTGAATTTTGGAAGGAAATAAGTAATGTACTCCCCTCTTTGTCGTTGGAAAATAATTTCGGTGATGAGTGCACGCATCATCGACGTTCATTTTTGAGTTTCAAAGTGAGGAGACTGTTGTAGTAGTTTTACCACACATCTATTTTGATGAATAAAACCTTAATTTTGAATTTCGAAATATGATTTGATCTATAAAGGATAAATATATATATTATTTTCTAAGTGACTAAAACAACCCGGAGTTTAGTTCTTATATTTTCTGATAATTAGAAGTTTTCAGTTATTGAAATGAATGAAATCTTAATTATTTTAATAATTGGAAGTTTTAGAAAGAATAAAATATAAATAATTAGAGGCTAAGTGATTAATGGTATATATGAGAAATTAGAAACTTGTAAACTTAAGAATAATGAAAAATGTAGAAGATGAATTATTGAACTTTGAAAAAAAAAATGAACATGATGAACTTGTGTAACTTTCAATTGCATTCTTAAGACATATATATAACTTATCAAAATGTTAAAAGTTGTAATGTTAATAAGATTATGTAATGGAATATTATACAAGTAAAACTTAAATAATGAAAATGTTCAATGTATTTATGTTTTAAAGGGAGAATTAAGATGTATAAGCTTATTGCAAACCTAAGTAAATATTTTGAATGCTACTAATTAAAGTAATAAAAAGGTGAACACTGTAAGTAAATAATTATAAAGTTAATTTAATGTTGAAGCCATTTATTATTAAAATGAGTATTACGTTGATTGAATGGTTATAACTTCGAAAAAAAACATTAAAATGATTTTAAAATGGGTAATATTCAATAATACTGTATATGGAAGAATGAATGTGAAAAAATAATCCATTAATGTAAAGAGATTTACATAATAAATAATCTAATAATTGAAATGGAAATAACTTATGTAAGCAATGAATGTAAAGTAATGAAAAGAAAAATGGTATTGTATAAATGAATAGAAAATGAATTTTGTAAGTGATAAATGTAAAGAAATTAAACAAGCATTGTATGAACAAATGAAAATGAACAGTGAATAATGTGAAAAAGAAAGAGTAGTAAGAATAAAACTTAAACATTATTTGAAATGATTGTTTGTTTGACTTATGGATTGGTTGGGAAAGGATACTTCTATTGTGTAGGATCTATAAATGATTTATTGAGTTTTATCCAAGACTGTTGAGTGTATGGTATAATCAGTATTTATTTATCATTTTATACGATTAAAAGTTTCTGAACCCAAACAAACCCTTTGTCTTGATTGCCATGGATGAGTGGTTGATTGTTTTGATTGCATGTGATGATTGTATGGTTTTGTTGCTTGTGACTATTGTATGTTGTGTTGATTTGGTTGTGACTAATTGAAACAACTTAAATATTTCTCTTTTATATAATTATTAACTCCTTTGGATGATATAAGTGAAATACAGGTTATGGAAGCAACAACTACTGCTTTTGGTTTCATAAATAAGCGTTTGTTTGGCCGACAAATATGTATGTTTTCAGATTACGTTTTTCTAGCGATATTATATTGTTTTTCCCATGGTTTGGGAAATTTTATTTTGAAAATATGTGATATATGTTGTATTATTGATATTATTATTTCTCTCGAAACTCTCCGTACAGAGGAGACTCCACCGAAATTTTCTGTGAATTTTGGACTTAGAAAATTTTGTGAAATGTTTTCAAACTTTTATTAACTTGAATATAAAAGGGTTTAATTTTTATAAATCGATATTTTTTATTTATATTATCTAATTATGTAAATTAATTGTTTATAAATTTAATATTTTGAATAAGAGATATTGATTACTTAATTCCTCCTTTCCCTTCCTTTTCTTTTCAGGGACGAAAAGTTTGAGTGGGAGGGAGTGTAACGACCCGCATTTTTTCGATAATTAAAAATAGTTAATTTAATAAAGTTTTGTGATGTATTGTTGGAAAAAATAAAATTTGTGATTTAACAACAAGAATATAATTGGAATGAAATGTAATAGTATTAATATAAGTTAATTGATAACTGTTTTAAATGCAATTCCAATTAATTTAAATGATTAAAGTGTTATGATTGGTAATAGATTGTTAATTGTAATAATGTGTGTATTAATTGATAATTGGATTTAAGAGTAATTGATAATTTAAATATTGGATTAATTAATAAAATAGTAAGTAATAAACTATAATTGAATAAAATTAGTGTTGTGTAAATAACTATAACATTTGGGTGTAGATAACAAACATACAAATGTGATTAAATATAGAAACGGTGACAATCGTTATTTGTTACCAATTTATTTAATCAATTATAATTAAATGAAATTAAAATGTCACGTTATATGAGTTAAGATGATAACTACAAATTTTGAATGTAATAAAAGGTATAGAAATGTTAATTATATTCATAAGTCAATAATTGATTTAATAAAAAGAGTGAAATAAAGATAAGTTAATTTATTGAGATTTTAAATTTTTATAAATTTGACAAAAATTCAATCTAATTGAAATACTGCAACTAATATGGTAAAAGGTGATAATTTAAGAATATTAGTGTAATAAGATATAAATCAATGTTAACTATGTCCGTAGAGTCAAGATTGATTGAATGAAAAGATTGAAATCAAAATAAATGGATTTAACTGTATTTAAATTATACTTAATGAATTTATTGAAACTGAAATGGACCACTGTAATTAGTGTAATATTCAACACTAAATTGATATGTAAATTTGTATTAAATTATTTCGAATGTCTAAGTAATCAAAAATGATAAAAACTTGTTAGTTATAGATTTTAAATTAAAGAGTGATTTAATCAATTTAATAATAATTTATTTAATTAACGTGAAAATAGCCATTTTGGCCACTATCTCGGATTTCGACGAAACCAATTTCATCAGATCTGTAACGGTGGAATATTGTAAGATTTCAAGTTTCGTAGCGATCGGACTTGTCGTTTGATCGTACGGACTTGAAACGCACAGAAATCAATTTAACTAAATTTAATTGAAATAAGCTGATTTTAAAGCTAACTTCTTCATACGATAGAATTAGGGCTTGAAACCTATTCCATTGAGTTTAAAAATATCAAAAACATCTATTTTAATATATAGGATGACCCACTTTCGTTTCGGAAGCGAAACGGGCTTTTTGGGTCGTTATTTGTCATTTCAAATCAATTCAGGTATTATTCTTTCTTATCGAACTTCGTTAGTATATATTGTTCTATTCTAAACCTAGCAGTCTTTCTATTTCTCATTCCTATACGTACAAATTTCTATTCCCTCTGTCCCTTTTCTCTAATGTCAGAAAAAAAGGGGAAAAAAGACTAATTTCCATTGAAAATCAACTAGAATTTGCAAACTCTCCAAACCCTAAATTCTACAGCCACCCTTTTTCCTTGATCCGACGGCCGATATTCCTCGCGACAATCGGAGCGTTTTCAACCTAAATGTCCAGCACAAGAAATGTAGCCCTCCTTCGTGTGATTCCATCCATACCACCTGGTCATCGATCGGTCGCTTGTATTGGAGGAATTCTTCATTTGAACGATCGGTAGTTCTTGCTGATGTTCCCCTCGACGGCGGCAATAAGTGGAGCGGCGCTAACGCTAGAAGGGGGAAGACCTGGGCAACCCTCTGGTGAAGTGCGGTGAGCCTACGTGGCTTCTAGCGGTGGCAAGGCGCGATCTTGGTCGCGACTGGGTTGCGTTCGAACGTGAATATGTTTTGAGCAAGTCAACAGTGGGTTGAACGAATAGGTGACGTGTAATATATTATCTGCTTATTTTATTTATTTTAAATTAAATCATATAACTTCTGATTTTAATATCTTTTACGTACGAGGTCGGATTTACGTGTGGTTTGTTCCGCTGCAATCATATTGAAATTTCGGACATTCCAGAACTGGTTTGGACGAATTCTAAGACTGCTGAATTTTAGGCCTTTATTTGAATTTCAAATGGATTTGAAATCAAAGGAGAGTGTTTTAACCCAATCACAACTACTATATTATCTTATGTTAGTTAAATTAAATTTATGAGGTGATTAGAAATTGATTGGTTGATGTTTGGTATACTTAAATTACCATTCTAGTTAAATTTGACTTTTATTGCATTTAATCATCGTTTAATTTAATATTGAATTTAATTGTCAATTTAATACCTGTTAATCATAATCAGTAATCTATTGATGTTTGTTGGTTGATTTGGATGATGGTTGTGATGGATGTTTGATTGTTGATATTAGATGACTGAATATTGTGTTTTTATATTATTATAACACTACAAGTTCCCTATGGGTTGAAATGATACATATCCAAACGATCTATAGTTTAGGTAAAATCGTTATGGGTTGAAATGATAGACTCGAGTGATTTTATGGATTTTAATTTAATTCGGGATTGCGGGTTGAAAAGATATATACTCGTACATTTAAATATTTGTGGATTGAAATGATAAATATCCGTATCACTTAACCATAGGGTACAAAATTATATACGAACACCGGATTGCTTAAATTAAATGATTTTAAATCTTTAACCTTGAACCCAATTAAATGATGTTTGAAATAGAATTTGATTTATATAAATTGAATTGTTTTAAGTAATTATTTAAAGGATTTACATTGAAATTCTAAAGTTGATTTTTGAAGTATAAATGAAATTATCGTAATTGATTTATTGAAACATTGAAATTTTGTCACTTTGAAATCTATTGGAATTAGAATAGCTAAAATTGTTTCAAGACGTAAAATTTGGTTTTCATTGAAATTTGGATATGGTCCAGATTGGTTGAAATGGAAGAAAGGTTTAAATTTGATGTTAATTTTAAATTTATTTTCTTAATGTAAACTGTTCTTTAAAATTCTAGATTATTAAGATTTTCAACTTTTAAACTAAATTTATCTATTCTAATTATTTTAGACCATTTTAAATCTATTTAAAGTATTTTAATTTATTTAATCTATTTTAAAATCTATTTAAAGTATTTTATCTATTTTAAATCTATATAAAGTATTTTTATCTAGTTTAATCTATTTTAAATCTACGTAAAGTATTTTAATCTATTTTAAATATATCTAATCTATTTTAATCTGTTTAAACAATATTAATCCATTTTAACCTATTTAAACTATATTAATCAGTTTTAATCTATTTTAAACTATTTTAAACTATTTTTAAAACTAATTTAAACTACCTAAACTATTTTCTGAATTTCAAGTTGTTAAGTGGAAGTTTATATTTAAATCCTTGATTTTAAGTAGAATACGATTAAATAATGTAATAACCTAAGTTGGGATTTAATAACATATTTTAAGTAAATATGATGATTTGAAATGAGGGTTTAACTTATTTTGAGAATATGATTTCAAAGTGAATATGATTCCGAAAGTGATGTGGTTTGAATTAAATATGATATTTTGATATCAATATGAATTGACCTTTGGAATGTAAAAGAATCATCCGGTGTGAAATAAGCGTTTGGTTGTTAAAGAGACAGGGATCGGATATTGTCATACTCTCTGCCAATACCGAAACCCACTTTAACAACTGTGTACGTGGTGGAGATTCCAGAAATGTAGTAGGATGATTTGGCGAACGATTCTGTATGAGGCATTTACGTGACCCTGACTCCCGTGAGTCAGCTTAGATATGTCTAAAATAGAAGCCACGCCGGGCCAAGTGAGGTCATTCCTTCTATCGGACATGCTTCTTCAATACCATATTATGACTTTGTGATGATTTGGTGGCCACCCCTTGATTTTGATTATGGGAGTGTGTTCCGAGGTGGGCGATAGTAGCTGCTATGCATTACCACCAGTCCGGATCCGCAATTGGTATATCTACCCTGGCATTGCCTCGAGTGTCGTGTTCACATGCCCTAGCGCTCCTTCTACGAGTTTGGTTTGTACCATACCTATGGAGTGCCCTCCGATAGCCCTCCAGTTTACGGAGGAATTACGGTAATGTATAGACTGAATATATAAAATGTGTTAAAGGGGATATGGGTAATGCCTTAATGCTATTTTAATACTTTACTTTATTGTAGACACTATTATAATAGCGTATTTTACTACATAGTAGATAGTTTAACGGATCCTTAGGAGATGGAAATCCCGAACATCTCTTAAGTTATTGCACTCACGTTAAACACTGGATAGAAGGTGTCATAACCCGTAAACATCTCTGACATCGTTACACTCATATTTATTTACTGTTGATTTAACTAATATAAGATCTTTTAGTTCTGACTCGAGTGTTTTGTCTTTTCAATTCACTCGGGTCAGTCTGAGCTTTTCAGTTTATCGAAGACTGCTTTCTGGAGGATGAAGACGAAGATTTTGTACGATTATTATGTATTATATTTATACCACTACATCATGTTATTATGCTGCATTTATTTATTATTTATTCTTGTTGTATGTAACTCTGATATGTATTATAAAAGTTTAATCAATGTTATTTGTAAACAGCTTCATAAACTGTTTATTTGATTATTATATTTTGTCATTCCGCAACGAGATTCTTTATTTGTTTTCTTTCTTTCTCTTCTTTTTCTTATTTACCCCATAACAATCTGCCCTTTTGAATGGTTTGTGTCTAACGTGTGTGTCTGCTTAAAACGTCCAATAAGGCAGGTCATTACATTGTCTTAGTGACATCACCCTATCCTGACAAAATATCCTAGCCTCATACTTAACCGATATACTTTGAATCAAAAGTGTACTTTCCATCACAGTCTTCCCTTTTTCAGCTGCGGTTAGCCTAGCAGATGATGGTCCAAAAGCGAAAACCTTTCCTTTGTCCGTCCTAACTGGTTCTAGACACTGATTCTTATAATGCCCAACTTGATCGCAGTTGAGGCACTTCACACCCTTCTTTTCTATAGCCTTCTTCCCCTTGCCTGACCGGCACTCATGAGCATAATGACCTTTCTTGTCACACTTGAAGAAAACTAAATCAGCCTTTTCCTTCTTGGCAGCCTCCCCCTTATGGGCTCCATTCTTCTTAAAGAACTTCTTCTTCTTTCCCTGAGGGCCCTGGGTTTCAACCGGCTTTTCTCTAGTACAAATAGCAAGCATCTCCTCATGTCGGATTTCCATCTCCACAACTATATTACAGGGATCATGGATATGTGTCAAGGTTGCCCTGGCAACCTCAGGCCTCAATCCTCGAATGAACTTCTCATTCCTTCTACTGACTGTGTCTATAGTAGCATACCCATATTGGGACAACTCATCAAGCTTAGTAGCATACTCAATTACCGACATCTCTCCCTGCACCAAATCCATAAACTTTCTCAACAATGCCGACTTGGAAACTTCGGACAAAAACCTCTGTTCAAATCTCCTTCTGAATTCTTCCCAAGTCAACTCTTCCTTCAAAACTTTAGCAGTAACACTATTCCACCAATAAAGTGCTGCCCCTTGCAGCTGCCTACAGGCCAGCCTCCTCTTCTGCTCATCATCCAAACCCAAATCAGTGAAGATTCTCTCACAGTGCAACAACCAATTTTCCACTTCTATGGCATCCTTTATTCCCATAAACGGCTTCCTACCAAGACTGATGTAGTCTCTGCTCAGCTTAGCATAATTATTCCCTACTGAAGCCACAGGATTAGCTCGTCCTACATTCCCAGCAACTCCAGCAGCAGCTCCTACCTGCATCAGATTGATGAAGAACTGATACATCCTCCCCATTTCCATTGGTGGGTTTCCAGCACCCACATTGGCATCTGCATTTTGGTTAGCATTAGCCTGTCGACCCGGGTTCCTCCTGGTGGGTCAAACATTTCCGTTGGTTGTGGTGCTTCCGCTACCAAGATTTCCACTTCCGTTTTCTACCTCCACATCTTCTTTCTCGCAAATCTTCATACGAGCCATAGTAAGATATAAAATAATGGTCTAAGAGAGAGGGGAATACGTACTGATATATATGTATATCTATATGTCAAATACAAGTACGTTACTATAGCGTTAACCCAAACCCCGATCTTATTTTCTAGTTTATTGGATTATGCTTTGAAAAATATTTTAGGTTTAAATTTCTTTTAAGTTTTCATAAACCTATGCTCTGATACCAACTTGTAATATCCCCCACTTGGAGGTCCAAAACTAACGGCTACAGATGATGCAGTCATCCATAGTTATTAATCCTCGACGATCAAATACGATAATGTTAGATACATCGATATAACAGACACATGTATATGGAAAAATGTTAAAATCAACAAACAACTTTCTCATTCCATTTCAAAGCATTTCAAATTCATTACATAATCCCATAATCGTTAACCACGTTCAGAGAAAATATAATTATTACAACATACGCCAAGAGTGACATATGAAGATGCTCCATTGGATGATCAGAGTATATATAGGCAATTAAAAAAAATTCCTTTACAACATAAACAACACAGCAGAATCAAAAAAAGAAAAGAACTCTAAATAGCTATTAGGCCTTCTACACGTCTCTGGAAGCTTATTCGTCTAAAGAGGTACCTGAAAACCTTAACTCTCAAACTACTCAAAATCAATTGAGCACCCTAGAGTTTAAGGGGAAAACAAAAACTTCGAGTCAGACATAAAGCCTGGTATGAATAATAATCTTACATCTCAAACCATTTTGTTATCTAGTGAGTCCACACCGCTTAGCGGAAAGATCTTCCCCTCACTAGTATCTTGTTCAAACTTTATAACACCATATACTGTGCTCCTGCATCCACAATGGTTAAAACATAGGGATTCAAAATATTATGATGATATGCAAACAAGTAAATCAATTCTTGATTACCCATCCCCATTCATTTTGACTTTCTGTCTCTGTTATAGTTTCTAGGGTCACTATTAACCTATTAGTTTTCATGGGCTGACTAATAACTGGTTTAATACTTATGGACTCCCTGTCCGGTTTCATTATTTTTATAGGATCACTAAGAACCTATTGGCCTCTGCCAATAACTTCATTGTTTCATGGGTTCTCCTTGAACCTATTGGTATCTCCAATAACTTTCCTCTTATCCTAGTTTTCATGGGTTGACTAGGAACCTATTGACATCTATCAATAACTTAATTCGGATATAGTTTTCATAGGTTCACTACAAACCTATTAGCTCCTGCCAATAACTCTTTCTAAATATAGTTTTCATGGGTTTACTATGAACCTATTGGAACCTGCCAATAACTTCTCCTAAACATAATTTTCATGGGTTTACTATGAACCTGTCTATTTGACAACTTCAATATTTAGACATCCTACATTCTGGTCTATCTGACCTCCTGGATGCAAGTCTACTCATATTGGAGTCAACTCAATTTATATTCATTGCTGGGTCATCCTAGCTGGTTATTCTGCCCCATTTCCCCAAATTACAGTTATGGGTCCATATTAAAGTGAATATATAAACTAGAAGAAGCAAATATATTAACATAACAATCACCAACATCTATGGTTTAATATCCTTGAAATCATTTTCGTATAAAACATGGTTAATCCCTTTAACTTATTATTTTATCAAGGAAAGCTTCTTCAAAAACTCCAATTTAAAAGCATTTAAAAGCTCTTTTATAATGCCATGGGTTTTACCTTTAAAAATTGAGATTGGGTTTTTCATTTTGAAAACTAAGGCTTTGAAACCTTTAATCTTTACTTTTGAAACCATTAGAAAACTTCCTTTCGAAAGCATTAAAATCTTCTTTTCAAAACACTAGGCACCTGCCTTTCGAAACACTTTAGAACCTTTCTTTCAAAACCTTTCAAAAGTATTAAAGTAATACCATTCATTATAGAAGAATATCTTCGAAACCATTTGAAAGTACCCCTTTCGAAACCATTGGGTTTAATTTAAAACATATCTTATTGGGTCTAAGTGAATACAAGCGAAAGTACCCCTTTCGAAGGCTTTAGAAAGTGGCTTAGTACATGTTTAAAACAAAAGCTACCTTCCGAATTAGTTGATGACTTCAATCCATTCGAAAGGCATAGGGACGGCAAAAGGGTTTCGACTTGGTTGAAACTGCCCTTTTCGAAAGCATTCATTTTAAAACTAAGTAACTCATTCGGAAGCTATAATTTAAACAAGAAGCGACAACCCTTTCAAAAGCATATATTTCGACTTCTTGGAAAGCATTTAATAAAACAGGCAAGTGCATTTCTTTGGAAAATAAAACAAAGGTTTCGACCCCATCGAAAGCTATGTTTTGGCACTATGCCTTTCGCCCCTCTCCAATCCACTACATACCAACATTGTGATACCTTGTGTATTGGTTTTGGCTTAGTTGTTTTTGACCTGGTAGGTTTCAACTTGGTTGAAGGCGGAAGCATAGGGTCGAAAGGTGCTTCCGAAAGAGTCAGAACCTACTTTTCTGGGTAAAGGCTGATTTAATGCCATTTAAAGTAATTACTTTATAATTAACCTACCTATTTGTAAACATTTAATTGGCTGCCATAAACTTTTCAAATTCTTTACTAAAATAACTACCATATAATTTCAGATCTAAACAAAGATTAATTTTCACCATTAAGCCCTTCCATTAAGCAAAACAATTAAAACAATTAAATCCTTCTTCTAAAATAATTTAATTTCCATAGTAAATTACTTAGGAAAAATTACAAAAATTCATTTTCAATATGTTATCTAACATATAAAAATCTCACACCCAAATTCTACATACAATAACCAAAATTAATTTCTAAACTCAATTATTCATATTTTCCTTTGAAAATTCATAATAAATTTTCCATAGCTTGGAAAATTATAAAAATTAAAAATCATCTCCAAAATCATGTTTTACATGACAAATTAATTCCCCATGGCATTTGAAATTCAATTTAAATGATTTTACCCTAAAATCCGTGTATAAACAATTATCAAACAATCTTATTTGAATCAAATATGTTATAATATCCAAGCATATCATCATCAAAAATCATTACAATGGATTTAATCTTAAACTGGAAAATCTAATGATCATAAAAGCAAAATTAGAGATGGTTTTGATTATTATTCACCATGATTAGGATAAGGACTTTGAGATTTGATTCTTGATTAATTTCCCCTACCTTGAATCCTTAGCTTTAGATTGATTTTCTCCTTATTTCTCTTAATGGACGGCTTTGCTCCTTTTTGTTTATGTTTGTTTGTGTTTTGTAAAATGAACGTAAAATGAAAGGAAATGAGAATATTAAGGGTATGGGATTATGGTGCGGCTATTTCCTAATAAGCCATTGCGTTAATTATATAAACATATTTATATGCCTATTTGTTTAATTAAGCTCGGATTCGAGTTTATTTTCAAATCTTAATCCCCTTATCACTCTAAGATTTACATTATTCTATTTAATTTATCTAATTAAATTTCCTGAATAATGTTATTAAAAATTAGGGGTGTTACACTCTAGTTCCAAGTCCAAGGGTAGAAATTGAAAGAAAAATGTTGAAGAAAGGGAAAAATACATTGAGAAAGGAAAAATTGTAGGTGAAAATGATGAGGCTGGCCATGATGGCACTGATGTGTGCTATGAGTTCTTAGCTGAACAAACCATAGAGGACCAATGGTCTCCTCCAAAGAAGAGATTACTTGTGAAAATTTCTAAGGCGCTGACTTCTACACAGCCTCCATTCGTTATAGGGCTGAGACAACTCTCTCTTCCTTTCACATACACATTCTCTAAGTTTGGGGCCGATTCCTACCGAGTTCGGCTCCTTTGGCATCGGTGACATAAGCCTTAAGGGTCTTGACTCCTCCATCCGCTCTAATGATGACATTCCTCCCATCAGCATGGGGAGATGACTCCTATAAGCAACAAGGTCCGTCGAGGGGACACTAGGACAGTCATGCACATGTGTACTTCACGACACTACATTGCACTCGACTCATGTCCTTACCAATCGAATCTAACTTGTTCCCATTTCTTTTATAGGATCCATGAAGAAGAGGAAGTATAAATATCAATCCTGGTAGGAAAACATATCTCGACCACATAGGCACCGTCCAAGCATATACCACCAAGGCAATGGTCGAGATTCAAAGTCCGGTCATTGATGTATCCGAGATAAAGGCAGTCGCGACACAGGTAGTTACAATAGAGATTATCCATTGCATGACTCCACTTCCAAACATCAATTCAGGTCCACGACACCTTTGCCGAGAGGCTTAGATAGGCATTCGGATTGCCGCGAGGACTTACCACCAAGCGATTTTTCTTATGCACCTCCTCCAGCTTCAATTACTGTGAAGCATTTAGCACCCTCTCACTCTAGTCAATCCTCCGACCACAGGCATCATAAATGTAGTTCTAAGACTGTGACGACCTATATTTCTGACCCTTGAAAATGACCCTTAACACATCCTCAATGTTCATGTGCCATTGCCCAAGCATCCAAAAGATGAGTTATCATGGGGTAAAATAAAGAACATAACAAAATCGAATAGAAAATCTCACAATGAAGCGGTTAAAAATAATACAACAATAATATAGTACATAAGGTTATTCCTTAACATAGAGTTATCAAAGTTACACAAAAGTACTACTACTGTCAACCTAGGTAGCTATATACCATACCTTTACACTTGCTAATCCAAAATATACACATAATTAATATAACAACAAAAATAGATAATTAAATAGATAAGGAGCCTCCTGCTCAGCCATTATCTTCAAAAGAGCCCAAAGTAGCCTACTACTCCCAAACTACTCAAAAATAATTGAGTACCCAAGAGTTTGGTGAAAACAAACAACTCGAGTCAGTTAATAAGTTCGGTATGTGTAAATCTCCAAACAAAGGGTGGAAATAAACAACAATATGTGAGACCACGCTGCCAAATGAGGAACATGTTTCCCCTTACAATAATAATATCCAACCATGAGTAATGGATATAAATAGTTAAACATCGCGAAGTGTGCAAGACACTTCCTGATGCAATTTAAGAAAGAATTAAATTAAAAGGTTTTGAATCAAAGGGAAGGAAGGTGAAATTTTCCAACAAATGACTAGGAGGCTGCACCCTTTACTAAAGTATACCTCTAGAATATACTTAAGAACTACGATGGTTCTCGGAAACTCTAAGCTAGACCCTGCCAACCTTTACCGAGAACCTGAGTATTTCACATCTTAGTGTGCATATAACTAAAACCAATCTAGAATTGGTGTGATAATACCCTAATGGAAGCAACCCCCCATAGCTTGGCCCCCACTCACACTTTAGGTTTAGTCATTTCCGACAAAGGATATCAACACTCAAATGAGCAACAAATCATCTTAAATCGATGATACACAAAGAATAAAGTTGAATCAATAGTCAATAAATCAACTATCAGGAATGTTCAAAATGATTATATATGGAAATTAAATCTATATTCTTACCAATACTCATCGATTTCAAACTTGTATTATTTCTTAGTGAGGTCGGGCAAGTTAAGTACCTCTAGGCATTGCCTTAACGACATTTTTAACTTTCAAGAAAGGGACGAGTTTCCATACCTCGACGTTTAGTGATAAGAGCATGACCTAAATCCTTTCCATATAAGCGATATTAGATTACGAAAAATTAAATTCATTTTCCTTTCCATAACCAAATTAAACTTTTTAACTTTGAAAACCGAACTTATGCTGGGATTTCACATTACCAATGTTAACTTTAAATAACATTATCAAAAATTATTAATCAACTTTAAACATGATTATTTTCTTCGATATCATTCTTTAAAATTATTAATCAACTTTAATAAATGATAAATTACTTCAAACATCTTTATTTAAAATAATGAATTAGCTTTAACCATGATTAATTACTTCAAACATCATTATCTAAAATGATTAATTAACTGTAATCATCATTATTGAAGTGATTAGTCAACCTTAAAACATCATTATTAAAATGATTAATTAGCCTTAAAACATCATTATTACAATGAATGGTTAACCTTAAAACATTAATATTAAAATGATTAATTAATTTTAAAACATCATTATTAAAATGATTAATTAGCCTTAAAACATCATTATTACAATGATTAATTAATTTTAAAACATTATTATTAAAATGATTAATTAACTTTAATGCATCATTATTTTAACCATTAATTATCCTTAAACATCATTAGTTAAAATGATTAATTACCTTTAAAACGTCATTATTAAAGTGATTAATTAATCTTCAACTATCATAAATAGCATAATTATTTAAAATATGAATTAGCTTTAATCATGATTAATTACATCAAACATCGTTATTTAAAATGATTAATTAACTTTAATCATCATTATTGAAGTGATTAATTTACTTCAAAACATCATTATTACAATGATTAATTAACCTTAAAACATCATTATTAAAATAATTAATTAATTTTAAAACATCATTATTAAAATGATTAATTAACCTTAAAAAATAATTATTAAAATAATTGATTAATTTTAAAACATCATTATTAAATTGATCAATTAACTTTAATACATCATTATTTAAATAATTAAACATCATTAGTTAAATTGAATAATTACCTTTAAAAGATCATTATTAAAGTGGTTAATTAATCTTAAACTATCATAAAAAAATGATTGAATAATCTTAAAACATCATTAAATAATTAATCAACTAACCTTAATCATCATTATTTAAAATGACTAATTAATTTTAAATATCAGTATTAAAATAATTAATTAATTGTAAACACATCATTATGAGAATAATTAATTAACTTTGTAACCAAGCATAGGATTTAACAAAAAGGGTTCCAAAAGTGGTGATAATTTCCAAAGTGCCGACATAGCGATAGGCGCTATACGGACACTTCCATTAACACTTTCATGTGTCACTTTTCATCCAGGCATCACATAACAAACGTATGAGCACAAATACAAAGGCAAGTAACAACTATACAGCATGTAGAGAGCATCACTTATATTTTTACATAAACTTTTCCGATTAATTTCAAGTCACTTATTAAATACTAAGATGTTGTTTTTTTTAAAGCGAAAACCAAGTCAACCATCATCACTTTACAATACATATAAACAAATAACTAGCAACCACTATTATAAATAATAACAAAGCTAATAACTTTAATTTAAAGAGGTGAGATTTTACTCACTTAAACGGCACGAACTTCAACCAAACTCTCAATCGATGTTAGAACTTGGATTCTACTTACACAAGATTGAATTTTAGAGCCCTAAAGGGGCCTAGATGGTCCAACCAAGATGAAGGTTGGCTCGACCATTGTTGGTTTGAGGAGATACGGGTCTTGTTTTGTTTAGTTAGGAGGTGTAGAGGAGAAAGAAATGAACTTTAGTAATTTTGTTAAGTAAGAAGTGAAAAAGAATGGATTTTTAAATTTGAAAACTTAGAAAGCCATTAAGACATTTTAAAAGCTTAAAGAAGTGGTGAATTTTTGAAAAGTAAGAATTGAAATCAAAAATGAGAAGGAAAAATAAGAGATTTGTTTTTATAAAAAGTAGATTTTGTGAATTACTAAAATGCCCTTCCTTAAATACACTCCACACATTTTTTTCCACCTCATCACCACCCTCCTACCTTGCCAATTCCATATGCAAGCCATGAAACCCCCCTTTTGTCCATCATGTTTAACACTTCCATGTACTAATGATGTGATGAAATGTGACATTACTTCTTACTTTATTTTTGAAATTTTTGAATAAAGTCACATCTCACTCCTTTTTTACTTAGTATATAAATATATACCATATATAATTTAACCATACATGTGTTATTTAGTGTAGGTATGTGTAAATGTATATTAGAGTGTGCACAATGATTTCCGATCACATTTTTATTTTTCTTCGAACTAATTATTTTTGTAAACAAATTTTGAAACTATTTCACTATCACTGGTTATTATTTGAATGAGGTTTATTTGAGTTATAGAATCCATCAATTAATTATTTAAAAATACGTTAAATATTCATAGTCAAAGTGATTAAATTATGCATCGTTACACTCTCTTCCCTTAAAAGAATTTTGTCCCGAAATTAGTACACAAGGTAACTCAAAACAACACAAAAGGGCATATATTACATCATGAAACCCATACAAAAAATGCACACTAAGCAACTACATCACAACCAGTACATACATAACCATGCAATCAACTAAACAACTACTCTAGCATCAATTTAGGATAAGCGTCCCTCATACCATTCTCTATCTCCAAATACAATCTCGATCATCCCCACTCCACCGAACCTTAACAAGATTCACATCCTTCGTCCTTAATCGCTTTTTATCTCAAGCGATGATACGAATAGGCCACCTAGGAATGGTAGGTTTGGCTGAACTTCCAAATCCACTTGTTGTGCCAGTTCCACTACCATCGAAGGGTCGCGTACGTACTTACATAAATGAGATGCGTGAAATACATTGTGAACATCCGACCGTCCATTTGGCAACTTCACTCTACATGAAAGTCTATCGATCCGGTTCAGTATTGGAAATGGGCCAATATATCGAGGGGCTATGTTCCCTGATTTCCCAAACCTCATAGCACTTCTCAGTGGAGAGACTTTCACAAACACAAATCTCCAACTGAGAACTCAAGATCTATATGACTTTGATAACACTTCTACCAATCCTACGCATCCTTTTACTTCCTTCTGATATCAGCTACCTTCTCACTGGCTTCTAAGATGATGTTGGGCCCAAGGGAAATTCTAATACCAGACACAACCCAACATGAAGGAGAATGGCACGAACGATTATATAGAGCTTCAAAAGGGGACATACCAATACTTTCCTGGTAACTGTTGTTGTAAGTGAATTCGATTAATGGTAAATGATCTTCCCAAGAACTTTCAAAGTTGAGAAAACATGCTCGCAACAAATATTCCAAGATCTGGTTCACTCCCTCCATTTGTCCACCTGTTCGGAAATGGTAAGCTGTACTTAAACTCAGCTTGGTCCCTAAGGCAGTTTGCAGTCCCTACTAGAACTGTTGGTGAATATTGGATCTCGGTCACTTACAATACTATAAGGAATACCATGAGCCTCACAATCTCCCTCACATACATACTCATCGGACTTGTAGCATTCCTAGTTAGCTTAACAGGAATAAAATGAGCACTTTTAGTCAATCGATCGACTATAACCCAAATGCCTTCGTTCCCTCTTCTTGACCTAGGAAGTCCATTAATAAAGTCCATAGAGATCTGGTCCCACTTCCATTTTTGGATGTCAAGTGGCTGAAGCACTCCAGCTGACTTCTGCTAGTCACTCTTAATCTACTCGTAGTTTGCACACTGACTCACAAAGATTGAAACATCTCGCTTTATCCCCTCCACCAGAATACCCTCTTCGTATCTTTGAACATTTTGGTCACTCCTGGATGGAAAGATAACTTTGAATGGTGAAATTCAGCTAACACTTCTCTCCTAAGCCCATTAACAATCGAAACACAGATATGCCTATTCATTTTTAATATGCCCTGGGATAAATCTCAAAACTAGAAACAAATATCTTCTTGAACATCTTTCTTAAGTCAAACAACAACAGGGTCTTCTTCTTGACTAGTCGCAGTTCTATCCATCAATACTGGCTTGACTTCTAAGTTAGCAACCATTGCTGCATTTCTACTCAATGCATCTGCAACAGCATTTGTTTTCCTAGGGGTGTCAAGAATCTCCAAATCATAAGAAGTGAGAAACTCCAGCCATCTCTGCTGTCTCAAATTTAAGTCTTTCTGGGTAAAGAGATATTTTAAGGACTTGTGGTCCGTGTACAACTCAAACTTTTCATCTAGAAGATAATGCCTCCTCATCTTAGGTGCGAAGACAACAACCAAAAGCTCCAATCATGCGTACCATAATTTTTCTTATGTGCCTTCAGCTATTAACTCACATAGGCAATAACCTTCCCTTACTGCACCAGAACTACTCTCAAACTGGTACTACAGACATTTGTATGCATGATTAAACCTCCGCTCCCATCTGAAATAGTCAAAACAAGAGCGCTAGTCAACTTTCCTTCAATTCATTGAATGCTTGACCACACTTAGACGTCCATACAAACTTAACATTTTCTTTGTTAACTTCTTAGGAAGAGAAGCAATCTTCGAGAAATCATTGATGAACCTTTGGTAAAGACTAGCCAATTCCAAGAAATTCTAACTTTCGTCGCATTTTCAGGCTTCTTCCAATCTTGAACTGCAATAACTTTAGCCGAATCAACTGATAAGCCTTCTTCCGAAACAACATGCCCTAGAAACCAAACTTCGAATTTCCAAAAGTGGCACTTAGCAAACTTAGCCTTCAACACATTTCTTCTTAAGATATTGAGTACAACTCGGAGATGGTTCTTATGCTCCTCCTCCGTTTTTGAATAGATAAGAATGTCATCAATAAAGACAAGAACAAATTTGTTAAGAACGTATTGAAATACTCGATTCATTAAGTCCACAAAACAAGCGGGTGCATTAGTCAGGCCAAATGGCATAACTAACCATTCATAGAAATTATCCGGAGTCCTAAAAGCTGTTAAGGGAACACTCTCCTCTACTACCCTTAATTGGTGAAAACCGATGGCAAAGATCTAGTTGGGAAAATATCCGAGTGCCATGGAGCTGATCAAAGATGTCATCGATCCTTGATAAAGGTTATTTAGTCTTGATAGTCCTTTTATTCAACTCCTAGTAGTCTACAGATAACCTTAAAGAACCATCTACTTTTGTAACAAAGACGACTGGCGATCCCCAACTAGAGGTACTACGTCTTATCAATCTCTTTGATAACAAGTCGAATGCCTGGCTTTCCAACTACCTCTTCTCTTTCGAAGCCAACCTTCGAGGGGGTTGAACAATAGGTCTGGTTCCTGGTTAGTACAAAACTCCACTTCATGGTGAGGAGGTAAACCTTGCACTTTATCAAGAATATCCATGAAATCCCGAACAGCCGGTATATCTCTTATCCCATCCTTAGCTACATCGAGCGAATACAGAAAACTTCTCATTAACTCATTAAGCTTTTCATAGCATATGTCTACACAAATATCTCTAGCATCACTAACCTTGACAATCCTTCGATCACAATCCAAGATCACTTTAAAATTAGACTACTAATCCATTCCCAAAAATACTCCAAAAACCATGAACCCAAGAACAAACAAATCAGAAAGAAAGAGATGATTTTGATAATAAATAGACACTTTTGAACAAAAGGTGTTAAGCTTGGTCGAACCCCCAATAGGGTTTGATACATAAAGAGGATTACTCACAAAGATGGGTTTAAGGTTAAGTTTACCAACGAGATCAACTGAAATAAAACTATAGGAAGCACCCGTGTCGAATAAAATTCTGATAGGAATATCATACATGGATAATGTACTTTGCAACACCTGCTTCCCCTTCTGTCCTGAAGAAGTGAATGATATCTCCTATATAGCAAAAGCATGTCCTTACGACCCCTTCTTTGGGAAAGGGCACTCATACTTTATGTGTCATACTTTATGTGTCCCTATTTATGACAATTATAGTAGGTGGTAGTCGAGCAAATAGGTGCAAAGCGACCCATTTTTTTGCACTTGAAATAAATAATATCAGCCAAGTCGAGCGGCTTCTTTTGTATTGAAGCCACACCTCTGGGTTTCTTACTTGCCCAATACTTCTTCCCCTTAAAACCTATGCTTGAAATTTGGCTTTCTTCCAACTAGAATAACTGACGTTAGCTTGGTACTGATTGTTGGCACTACTCCCTTTTGGAATCCTTCCTTAATATCTAGAGGTTCAAACCTCAAAGCCATACCGATAAGGTTGGTGAATGTACTAGTCATTTCTCGCTAGAACTCTGGTCGCTTCCCATTTAGAAACAGTTTATTCTTCTTGAGCGATGTGTCTATGTGACGCCCCACCTCTATACCCATGCTAACCAAGAACACTACGGTGTAGTGCTGTCAATTAGCACGGAGAATAAGGCTGTTGAGGAGCGACCATCCATGTAACTTCTTTGTGCGAGCTCCGATATGTCAGATAGAATAGAATGCATATCTTTTAAGGAGGAAATCCGACATACCGATACAAACACAAAGCTATCACACGGTGGCTATATATAATCTTCGGAAACAAATATAGAAATAAACATAACACAAATCAGTCACAGACAATTCATATCACAAAGGCGGAATAAGATATGAATATTACACATAAAAGTGTATATCAGAGTAGTGGTCAGACAAGATCCACAATAACAAAAAGAAATGATACAAGTACTAGGCAACAGAATAATTATACATCAACGAGTCCATATCTCAAATGTATAATATCAAAAACTACTAATCTAAAGTAGTTAGCCAAAAGAGTCAGAAGATGGCTCCAGATAGGAAGTCATGAGGAAGCACCTGTAAAATCTCAGTCTGACCCGAGTATTATTTAAGAAGAAAATAATAAACGGATCAGTCTAGCCATAAATATCAGATAAAGTGATATAGAATAAGAGATATGACAAAAACATATCATAACCATAATACCGTACTGTGATAAGTACGTAATTGAAAATCAACAAGAGACTAATCAATACCACAAGAATCTTCTCAAAGATTAAAAAGAATGTCATATTCTTTATTTAATTCACCAAGCCACAATAAATGACATACATATTAATGCTAATTGTAAAAGTTGGTGAAACATTAAATTCAGAAATCAACACACGAAATCTAGAAATCACAAAAAGGGGGAAGTCCGAGCACACGGACGAGAAGCTATCTCATGGAAGCTATCCATTTAATTTTCCGAACACACGGATGAGAAGCTATCTATTTAATTTTCCGAACACACGGATGGCCCGAAGGCAAGTCCGAACACACGGACGAGAAAGGCAAGTCCGAACACACGGACGAGAAAGGCAAGTCCGAACACACGGACGAGAAAGGCAAGTCCGAACACACGGACGAGAAAGGCAAGTCCGAACACACGGACGAGAGACATCGCACATTGCTAGTCTAAATCATAAAAATGATCGTCATCGATCATAAAGAAGTGTCGATTACACTAAGCTAGTAAATATAAGAGTTTAGCTTCATGTCCCATAACCACTTGCTTAACTCAAATATTTACGAACAAATTGTAGATCTGCACTAGAAAATTGTCACAAGAGTTTCAATCGAACAAGTCCATAAATTAACCGACGAAGTAAACGCAAGCGTTTCATACCACTTGTTTTGCTAAGCCGTTTAATTAGATTTTCTCATACGAATGAGGTAAAGGTTTGTATATACTAATAGATTGGAAAACGGTTTTAAGAAACGAGCTTTGATATTGAAAATAGAGTTGAAATCGTTTTAAGGAAAGAGTTTTGATATTTAATACTAGTATAGAAAACCTTTATATTTTGAAGTGACAAATCATAGAAGTGATTGTAGAAACAATCAATCATAAAAATTCACGTTCGAAGACGTGAGTAAAGTTCAAAGAAATCAATTCTCAAAACCATCAAAGTAAGAAGTTCGGTTAAATGGCTCTCGGATAAGATTGCTTACGCAGAGTTGTACGGGGTTCGACCTAAGGGGGATAGGGTCGAGCGACCTAACGAGGTACCATCCCGAAAGAGGAGTCATCAAAGTCTTAAGAAATGATAACAACAAATAGGAGACCACACGAATCGATTAAAGTTGGAAATTCAAACAAATAAGCAATATAGGAAAAACTGGAAAATAGGAGCAGGTCGGTCAACCGGACTCCCTGAGTCGGTTGACCGGACCAGAGACAGAAGTGCTCGGGTAGCAGGTCGGTCGACCGGACCCTGAGGTCGGTCGGCCGAAGCCTGTAACCTGCACTTCCAAACAGAGGCAGGGAGATGCTAGAGTAGCAGGTCGGTCGACCGGACTCTGAGGTCGGTCGACCGGAGCCTGTTTCCAGCACTCCCATGCCAATCAAATGAATGCCAAACACTTCCGAAATGCAATCGGTCGAGCAACGGCGCTAAGGGTTTACGCCTATCGACTACCCGGCCTTATAAGCTCTTCAATGCATCACAAAAATCATGATCAAAGATCAAAGTTTGGATTTTTAAAGAATTGAACTCAAAACACTAAAAATTGGAATATCACCAAATCAATCCAAACCAAAAGCAATTGCACAAGAATAAATGTTAGGAATTCATACCTAACAATCGAAGATAAATATAGTTTAAGATGTGAGATAAAAATCTCACCTTTGAACCCAAACAAATGAAGAAGAAGCTTTTAAAACAAGCTAAGATCAACTCCTCTTCAACACAACCCAAATGAGCTTGAATCTATGCTCAAAAAGAAGAACATTCCTAAAGTTAGGTTTAGGAATTTCTGAAATTGAAAGGAGAACGGGTTGGAGAAGATGAAGGAGATGCTTACCAATGGGTTCTCTTTGAATTTGGAGCTAGAACTTGATTTGAAGATGAAACTAGGGTTTGGGAGTTTTAATTTCCCATCTCTCCCACCATTTTTGCTTTAGAACTGAGCAAGAGGAGGAAGTGAGAGTGAATGGGGAGGGATGGTTCAGTTTGGGGTTTAAGTTGGCAAAGGGGCTGAACCCAAAACCAAACCCAAAGTGCAAATGGTCAAATTTTTGACTAGCTCCAAACATATTGAAGCTTACACTCAAAAGGATCGCAAACGACGTTTTGAACTCAATGGAGGAGGTCTCGAGTCCTAATTCGACTGTTTGCAAAAAGTAGCTTTTCGGACTTCAATCCGACGAACGATGAAATATTTAAATAAAATATTTAAATATAAAATCGACAAATATGTGGGTTGTTACAGTCTATCAATTCAAGTCCAAAATGGGATAAAACGTTAAACTTATGTTCATACTATACCACCATCATATCACCTCCCTTCAAATCCAAGAAACTCCTAAACAATTTCGGCTTTTGGAATAAACTGCATTTCAAAGACTTCCTTAAACCGAGCCCAAGAAAACTCCTCCTTTGGGGTATTAGCTGTTACAGAATCCTACCAATCCATCGTCGACTTTTGAAGTTGTTGCGATGCCGACAGCCGTTTCTTCGCATCCACCAATCTAAAATCTCCAAATATCCTTTCACACGAACGAAGCTATGTCTGGACTCTAAGAATATTTTCAGTCCTATAAAACAGTTTCCCACCCAAATTGGTCTAAATTTTATACAAAGCCGCAAAGTTCATAAGGGGCTGAACTTGCGCTACCAGTTCCTCGACCGGATCCAAAGTTGGCATAGTAGCATTTCTATGTACTCTGTCGTTGGTAGCCAATCTAGTTCAAGATCCTCTCCTTCCTCCTCTTCTTGTATCCATCTTCTATTACCTGAACAAATAACAGGTATCTTTAGAATACAAGAATAGGATTAAAATGGTTTAGGGAAACAGCACCAAAGGATCTAAAACAAGACTTTAGAGGATATATATTATTATTATAAAAGTTATAAATACTCTCTCTCAAGATTACTCATTCTAGGGCATCATTTACCCTATCCCTAACGAGTTGTACCCCAATAAGCCTAAGGTGTTCGCTCAACCAAAGCTCTGATACCAACTTTGACGACTGACCTTTCTGACCTTTGAGAACGACAGTTAACACATTCTCGGTGTTCATGTGACATTGCCCAAGCATCGAAAAGACAAGTTGTCGTGGGTTAAAATAAAGAGATGAACATAATAGAACAAAAATATCACAACCGAACGGTTAAATATAATACAACAATAATAATATACATAAGATTACTCCATAATATTGAGTTATTAGAGTTGTACAAAAGTACTACTACTATCATCCTAGGCAGTTATATACCCTACCTTTACACTTGCTGATCCAATATATGCACATAATTAATGTAACAGTGGAAATAGAAAACTAAATAGATAATGAGCCCCCTACTCGACCATCATCTTCAAAAGAGCCCAAGTAATATACTACTCTCGGACTACTCAAAAATAATTGAGTACCGGAGAGTTTGGTGAAAACAAAAAACTCGGGTCAGACAATAAGTTTGGTATGAGTAAATTTCTAAACAAAGGGTGGAAATAAACAACACTATGTGAGACCACACCACCAATTGCGGAATAGGTTTCCCCTTACAGTAACAACATCCAATGATAAGTAATGGGTATAAATAATTAAACATCATCATATGTGTAAAACACTTAATGATGCAATTTAAGAAAGAATTAAATTTAAAGGTTTTGAATCAAAGGGAAGGAAAAGGAAATTTTCCAACAAATGACTAGGAGGGTGCACGCCCCTTACCGAAAGTATACCTCTAGATTATACTTGAGAACTAGACAGCTCTTGGAAATTTCTAAGTTGGACCCCGGCAACCTTTATTGAGAATCCGAGTATTTCACACCTTAGTGCACATATAACCGAAAACAATCTTGAGTAGATGTGATAATACCCTAATGAGAGCAACCCTACATAGCTTGGTCCTCGCTCACACTTTGGTTTTAGTCATTTCCGATGAAGGATACCAACGCTCAAATGAGCAACAAATTATCTTAAATTGGAGATACATAAAGAATAAAGTTGAATTAATAGTCAATAAATCAACTATCGAGAATATTCAAAAGGATCATATATGGAGATTAAATCTCATGTTCTAATCACTACTCATCAACTTCAAACTTGTACTATTTCTTGGTTGAAAATTAAGTCGCACAAGTGAAGATAGTGTTACCTCTACGTATTGAAAGATTCTATATGATAGGATCGTATAATATGGAATAGTAAAATGGTCTAGGTAGATAGTAATAAGCAGTAAGTAAAGTAGACACCCAGACTTTATACTGGTTCGGACCTCTTGTCCTACGTCCAGTCCCTAAGCTCCTCTTAGGAATTCAACTAACCAACAACCCTCACTTAAACTGGAGGAATAGGTTTACAACTTACCCGAACAACCGAACGGGATTTCTTGCCTCAACTACCGAAGAGGACTTCAAACTGGATACAAAAGGTATTTCTGAATTGTTGTGTTGTTGATAACACTAATGAGTCAAATTGAGTACAACTTTCCTATAATCTTATCCTCGAGAGTATACAAAGTGTTTGTGAAGATTTAGGAAATGTGAATTGCTATGAATCAAAAGGTGTTATAGTTAAAACAGAGATTCAAGCAATTGGTTTGTGATTGCTTTTGAAAACTTAAGAAATCTGAAAGTATGTTCAAGTAAATAGAAAGATTAAAGCAATTAGAATTCATGAATTGAATGCTGTTAGAATCATGTATTTATTCTTGTAGAAAAGGTGCATGTGTTGCCAAATGTTGCAGACAAGAGATGCTTCCATTTCCATTGGAGAATGGTTGCAACTCTTGAGAAGAGGAAGGTGTCTATTCAGAGAAAATTCGCAGTTACAGATTCAGTCGACTGAGCAGGAAATTCAGTCGACTGAAAATATGAGGAGAAATTTTCAGGAATGCTTTCAGTCGACTGGGCAGGAAATTCAGTCGACTGAAACTGTGCATATTTGTAAATGTGTGCCAGTTTCAGTCGACTGTCCATACCTGTTCAGTCGACTGAACTATAAAAGTATGCACAGTGAACATGTGAATAAAAATGAAGTTTTATGAATGTGTTTTAGTGTTCGTGCAAATCTCTTGAGGATAGATTTTAACAAATAATCTAGACTTTAGACCTATAAAAATCATACTTATGTTTATACTTTGGTCTTCATCGATCTTCCTCTGATTTTGCATATATCTCTTCCTTTTTGTTGAAGCACATTGTCATTGATCAAAATCTTCGTGTATCAACATTCTCCCCCTTTTTGATTGATGACAACACTAATGTGTTATAGAGATGTATTTACTAATTTTCTCCCCCTGAATGTATGCACTTATCTTTCCTACAAAACAAAGTTAGCTACATAGATTTCTCCCCCTTTATCATCGACAAAAAGGAAGTAATAATTTGTAGAAGTATATAACTGTCAAACAAAGCAACCACTATCCAAAATCCATTTTTTTTTTGAGTGGGACCTGCAAAAAATAAATACAATATTGGTACCCACCTTTCAATAGGGTCCTTAAAGTTAGAACTTAGGAAACCAAACCCAATTTGGTTCAGTATCCTTTTTATAAATATAATTTTTATTATTATGAACACTATCCATAAATGCTTTAATATATTTATTCCTAATTAAAATATTGTTAGTCTTTGGAACCCAAATTTTAACTATCTTAGTTTCTTCTTTTGTTCTAATAGGTTCTCTTAATAACATTTGTTGTTTTGAATCAATATTCCTCTTAAAATTTGTATTTTCATTTTAGGAATTTTTGACTCTTTTATATATATCCTAATCCATGTTTATTTGAGGAGGATTGAGAATTTTCTAAAATCTTAGATAAATTTTCTCTTCCTTTGTTAAAATTAGAGACATTTTTAGTGATGTTATCTAATCTAACTTGAAGACTATTACTTTCTAACTCAACTTGTCTAATCTTAGTTTTTAACTCATGATTTTCAGAGACAATTATATCATTCTTTTTCTTTTGAGTTTCAATTTCTTGACTTAAAAGTGATAATTGAGTCTCCGAATTTGAAAGAGACTCTTGAACTTTTTCAAGTTCTTCTTCTAGAATTTTCTTTTCATCTTTTAACATATCTCTTTCAAATTCAGCTTTGTTTTGATTTTCACGAGTTTCCTTGAGTTTCTTTTTAAGAGTTTTTATTGTGCTCAAAAGTTCTGTGTTTACATCAATCAAATCGTCGAAAGTTAAATTACTAACCTCAGATTCTTGAGCCATAAAGCATACATTCGCTTGTTCATTGTCGCTATTATTATCACTTTCAGATGAAGATGAATCTGAATCGTCCCATGTTACAGAGAATGCCTTCTTTTTACATTTGTCTTTCTTATTCTTGTTGTTGAAGTTTTTCTGATTCTCCTTCTTTAGCTCCGGACAGTCTTTTATCATATGACCTTTCTTGTGACAATTAAAACATTCCATATTTGAGGATGAAGGTTTGTTCAAGAAATTCTTTTTGAAACCGTTTTCATTTCCTTTTCTATATTTTAAGAATTTCTTGAAATTTTTGGCAATAAATTCTAGATCCTCATTTTCAGACTCTGATTCTTCCTTTTCTGCGTGAAAAGCCACATTTTTTCTTTCCTGTGTTTGATCTTTCTTAGCTTGCATGTTAACTTCATAAGACATAAGGTTTCCAATTAATTCTTCTGGTTTCATTGTAGATAGATCGTTTGCTTCTTTGATTGCTAAGACTTTTCTCTCCCATTCATCAGTGAGTGAATTTAGAACTTTAGATACAATATCAAAATCCATGTATTTTTCTCCTAGTCCTATTAAGGCATGATGAATGTCTTGAAATCTCGAGTACATGTCATTGATGGATTCATTCTGTTGCATTCTAAAGTTTTGGAACTGGTTCTTTAGCATGGAAATCTTTGTTTGTTTGACCTTGTTTGTGCCTTCATGTATGGTTCTAAGTGTACTCCATATATGATGTGCAGTAGTACAAATGCTAACACGATTGAACTCATTTCTATCCAAAGCGCAAAATAACATATTCATAGCTTTGGCATTTGCACTAGCTTCATTCTTCTGAGTATGTGTCCATGTAGAATAATCAGTTGTGGGTACAACGAGTTCTGCTTGAGTTGCATTCTACGCTTCAAAACTTGTTGCTTGCATATAAATCCTCATCCTTGTAGCCCAATAATTATAGTTTAGTCCATTGAATAGAGGGGGTCTTTGAGTAGATTGTCCTTCCGCAAATGTAGAGTTATAGGTAGATGTTGTGCTTGTGTTGTTTTCCATATTATCAATATGTCAAATAACGGTGTTATGGTTATAGGACGGCCTTGCTCTGATACCAATTGAAAGATTCTATGCGATAGGATCGTATAATATGGAATAGTAAAATGGTCTAGGTAGATAGTAATAAGCAGTAAGTAAAGTAGACACCATGTAACGACCCACTATTTTGGACCATTCAAATCGACAATAATCCACACATGTAAGACTTGAATAATGCAAAATAACAGATTGTAATAAAATTTGGAGCAAATAAAATCATTCATAGAATCACAGACACAGAAAAATCAGAATAACTCGCAGCGGAATTTAAAATAACCATAGTGGTTCATAAAGCCACTAAAATACATAGCTCAAATCAAATACAAAATACATAGTCTGAAACCCAATACAGTTCTGAAACAAGTACAATAGAAATCTCAAGTACACAAGTCTCTAAACAAAAGCTGAAATAAGACATCTGAAACTGAAATAGGAAGATAACTAGATAAGCAGAATCTCCAGTGATTCCGAGCTCCAGAAAGGTGAATCCAAAGCTGTGAATACTCAGGCTGACCCGAGCGTAAAATAAAACATAACACTCGAGTCAGGATATACATACTTATACAATGTAAACCAACTCAAATGAACTGTAGTAAAGGTACAAGTAACTTAGAAGATGCTTGGGACCGCCCATCCTCTAAGGATCCGTTAAACTATCTACTATGTAGTAATATTTGCTATTATAATAGTGTCTACATAAGTAAAGTATAATCATATCGGAAAATAGCGTTAAGGGGATGGAGAACCTTAACACGGTCGGATCTTAAAATCATAATCGTAGTAAAGCTCGATATGGTAGGTGACACGGCACAACTAGGCAATGCCAGGGTAGATATACCAATTACGCACACGGACTGATGGATACGCATAATAGCCACTACCGTTCCACCTCGAACAACATTCCCAAATCGAAGGATGGCCATCTAGTCAAATCACAAGTAAGAGTATAATGTCGAAGAAATGTGTCCGAGAAGAGGTGCTACCTCACTGGTCCGAGATCGCTCCTGTTTTAGCCACCTTATGCCAACTCACGGGAGTTGGGTCCACGTAATATACCTTAAGGACGTCGCCACCATCCTACTTCATTTTGGAATCTCCACCGCGTACACGGTTGTCAAAGTGGTTTTCGGTATCGACAGAGAGTATGCCCATATCCGATCCCGGTCTCTTTGCCAACCAATCGTTATTATAACCCGTGGTTATAGATTTAAAACAATTTATCAAATATACTTCGAAATATATCATTTAAAAACAAAGACATTATTCTTTTAAAAAGAATCAAATATTAAATTTCTAAAATCTAACCTTTTCGGAGTTCACTTATTCACTTAAAACAATAACGTTAAAATTTTCAGCTTTCACAGCATTTAAAAAAAATGCGACGGTAAGTTATATTTGGAAACAATTTTATTCAACAAAACAACATTTATAAACTGCTATAACAATTCAGTTTTAAAACAAAAATCATATTTCAGCCTACTGCAGTCCTTAACAAGTGCTACAGTAGCCCTTTATTAGTTCAGGTTCAATTTTAGTTTCTGCTACAACAGCACTTACCAAGTACTATCATAGCCTTAGTTCATTTTAGTCTTTTGGTTCACTTATACCATCCACAACACTTAACAAGTGTTACGGATTCTACCTAGTTAAAACTTATAAAATCATACATTAAAAATGTTCATTTTCAATCCTTTAACTAATTTATTTAAAGAGAAATTTTACAAGTAAAACCAAAACTTACAAATTTGCTTATTACATTCATTTTCAACATTTAAACTTAAACTCCATTTTTTCACCAGTTTAAAACTAAATTTCATTTCAATTAAATTAACTTAAGTTTCCATCTTTCTTTTTTCAAAATTTCAAATTTAAGTTTCGTTTTAAAATCAATATTCCTCCATTTATTTATATTTATCACATAGAAAAATCATTTCTATTTTAAATAAATCACTTAAAATTTCGGTTTAAATCAATTTAATATTATTACAATTTATAAATTATTTAAAAATATTCAGAAAATACAGAAAAATAACCACGGGTCTGTATAATATTTTCTAGCCTAATTCAAGTGATACGGATACTATATCATTTCAATCCGTAATTTACAAAGAAAAATCCGGGTTTTATCATTTCAAACCCGCAATCCCAAGTAAATAAAATTTAATTGAAAATCGCTCAGGCCTATCATTTCAGCCCATAACGACCTTCCCTTATTCTAAAGTCCGTTCGGGTATGTATCATTTCAACCCATGGTGATTCTATTCTACAGGGAACTTGCAGTGTGATTTAACAGAATAGAATAACAGTAAAATAAGAACAGAACATAACAGATGATACGATATGCAGTTTCAACAATTAACATCAACTATAAATAAATCACAAGTAGTTATAACATCATTTATTTGTTTATTTATTTCTACACATTCAGTTGCGGTCGTTTCACAATCATATAAGTATGGATATTCGTGTGAGATTTACTCACCTCTACGGAGCTGGAGATTCGGAAAGAAAGAAGTACGAAGTCAATCGAAAGCACGCGGATAGCACGATCAGTCGTTAGCGGATGTGCCAACTAGATTCAAACCAAAAGCACAATAAATAATCAAATCTAAGATTGCACGAATAACGAATTTTCAATGAAGCAAACAACGAAAAAGTAACAGGTTAAAAATCGAAAACAATAGCACGCCCACTTTTGAAATATCGATTATAACCTTTAAATTTGCAAAGTGACAAAAATTTTTTTTTTCAAAGGTCAAAGGCACGGTATAACTAAGATTCAAAACAAACAAACAGAGGTGACAACATACACTAGTACATTTAAATTTAAACAAATGCTAGTAGAAAAATAGGCTCGGTTACCAACTAAAACTAAAGCAAAAGGACATATTCGTTTTCAAAACAAAAGTTAGAGGCAGTACATATTTAAACTTCAAAACAAAAGCTCTGGAAACCATGCTACTCAATACCAGGTGACTAACAAAACGAATTTTTTTGCACTTCATAAATATAAGTCAGTAAACTATATTATTTGTCTCGGCTAAACCCAATACCACTCAAAAAACACAAAACGAGGCAAGGGTTGAATGGCTGGTCTCATGGTGTGGCTCGGCAGGGAGGCCTTGGATGTGACGTGGTGGTGGCGTATGGGGTAGGTTCGCTCGAAGGAGGGCAGGTCACGGTCTGGGTTCGGTCAGGTGAAGGTGGCTGCAGTGGGCTCGATCTTGGCGTGATGGTGGACTGACGTGGTGGCGAACTGGGTAGGATTCGTGGTGGTTCTCGGCGAGGTCAGTGGTGGTAGGCTGGGGACAAGTGGTGAGGGTCTGGGGTTGCCGTGATGGTGAAGTTGGAGGCATGGTGGCGAATAGGCGTGGGGATAGTGGGTTTTGCCTGGTGGGTGGTAGGCTGGAGACGTGGTGGGTTGGATCTCGTATGGGGAAAGGGTGATCTGGATGGTGGTGTCACGGCCAGGCGAAGGGTGGTGACGAGCATGGAGGAGGCAACCGAAACAGAGCAAGGGATGGTTTCTGGGAGATAAAAGCTACAAACAGCAAATAAGGAAAAAAAAAAGAATAAAAAGTAATAAAAGAAGAAGGTAGGTTTACCTTCTGGTTGCTCACGAGATTTGAACAAAAAGCTACAGAGAATGCATTTTGGAGAAATGAAAATTTTGAACGAAACAAAAATGAACAGCTGACTATTGCTTTTTGTAGAAAGAAGGCAATGAAAAGTTTTGATCAGTTAGAGGAATTTAAGGCAAATAAATGTTGAACGAAACGTAAGGGAGATAAAGGGGTAAGTGGACTATTTCTCACATGAAGGTAAGGCAAGATTTTGAAATTTTCAAACTAATATATACAGCTGAAATTAATGGACAATGGAACAATGCACGTACAGCGTAACGCCCGAAGTAACGTACAATTTGTTACTTGTTTCTTTTATTTAAATAAATTAAAAAAAAAATGTTAACGGTTTCTTAAAATATAACGTATCTTTTTAAACCAAATTTAAAATAGCTATTATCATCATAAATAAAATTTGATTCTAATGTAAAGTTAAGAACGGACAAAACGTAACGAAATGTAACGCTTTAAATTTTCGTTTTATACAAATTACTACACTTTATATTTAAATTAATATTTCGAAATGTTTTGTTTTTAATTAAAATTTCGCTTTAAAATATCGGGCTGTTACACTCTCCCCCACTCAAAGCTTTTCGTCCTCGAAAAGGAACAAAGAAGGAAAACAAAGAAAGATAAGACAGAATAGCAAAAGTACCTGAAATAAACAATTCCGGATTCGAAGCACGAATGCTCTCCTCCGTCTCCCAGGTGCAATCCCGTTCATCAGTGCTCCACTGCACTTTGACCAGGTTGACAGATTTTCTTCTTAGCTGCTTCGTACCTCGATCGACGATACGAAGTGGCTTCCTCTCAACAGTCAGATTTGGCTCGATATCCAAACTATCAAGAGCAGAAGGCTGAATAATAAGAGATGGATCATGCATATAGCGACGAAGATGAGATACATGAAAGACGTTGTGTATTCCAGAAAATTTCTCGGGTAAATCCAGACGATAAGCAAGAGATCCAATTCTTTCCAAAATGCGGAAAGGACCTACAAATCTAGGAGAAAGCTTTCCTCTACGTCCGAAACGAATAACATTCCTTAAGGGAGAGATCTTAAGGAAAACCAAATCACCAACAGCAAACTCTAAACTCCGTCTTCGACGATCGGCGTACTTCTTCTGTCTATCCTGAGCAATCCTCATCTTCCTCTTAATCTCTTCGACTCTCTCTGAAGCTTCCAAAACCATCTCAGGACCAAGAACCAAACGATTACCGGATTCAATCCAACAAGAAGGAGATCTACAAGGTCGTCCGTAAAGAGCAGAAAATGGAGATGTCTCAATACTAGCCTGATAACTATTGTTATAAGTGAATTCGACAAGATGGAGATGATCTTCCCAAGATCCTCCAAAATCAAGCACACTAGCACGAAGAAGATCTTCTAAAATCTGATTCACCCTTTCCGTTTGACCGTCGGTCTGTGGATGGTAAGCAGTGCTCAGATTAAGATGAGTACCCAAAGAATCCTGAAAGGCTTTCCAAAACCTACTAGTAAAGATAGGATCACGATCACAAACGATACTGAGAGGAACACCATGGAGACGAACAATCTCCCTCATGTAAATCTCAGATAAACTAGAAGCTGAACGGGTAGACTTGACCGGAATGAAATGAGCTGGTTTGGTCAATCTATCCACAATAACCCAGATACTCTCGTTACCCTTCCTAGTCCTCGGTAAACCATCAATGAAATCCATATAAACTTGTTCCCACTTCCAATTGGGAATCTCAAGAGGCTGCAATAAACCAGGAGTCTTCTGATGATCCGTCTTGACTTGCTGACAAGTCGCACACCTATTGACGAAAATGGAAATATCTCGCTTCATACCTTTCCACCAATATAACTTCTTCATATCCTGATACATCTTGGTTACGCCTGGATGAATAGAAAGTCTGGACTGATGATTCTCCCGAAGTAACTCCTGTCTCAATCCATCAACATTCGGGACACAAATCCTATTATTGATCCTCAATACACCCTTATCGTCAATCTGAGCTCCATTACCATCAAGACTACTACCTCCCACTCTACTTCGAACATTCTCCTTAATCAATCTAAGCATCTGATCTTCATCCTGTCTAGCCATAATACGATCCACAAGAGGTGAAGAAACAACAATCTGACACAACAAAGCTTTCTTCCTACTCAAAGCATCCGCCACTACATTAGCCTTTCCCGGTGTATAGTTGATGTCGAGGTCATAAGAAGCAAGGAACTCTAACCACCTAACTTGTCTCTGATTCAAATCCTTCTGAGAGAAAATATACCTCAAAGACTGATGATCCGTGAAAAGCTCGAACTTGGTACCCAACAGATGATGTCTCCAAAGTTTCAAAGCGAAAACAACAGCAAGCAACTCTAGATCATGGGCAGCATAATTTACTTCATGGGTCTTCAACTGTCTACTAGCATAAGCAATCACTCTACCATCCTGCATCAGAACAGCTCCCAAACCTTCTCGACAAGCATTAGTGTATACCGTTAATCCCTCATCTCCATTAGGGACGGTAAGAACAGGTGCGGAAGTAAGCTTGTCTTTTAACTCATTGAATGCGGCTTCACACTTACTATTCCAAATAAACTTAGCATTCTTCCGAGTTAAAGCAGTGAGAGGTGCAGCAATCCGAGCGAAATTCTCAATGAATCTCCGGTAATAACCGGCGAGGCCCAGAAAACTACGGATGTCAGTAGGAGTCTTAGGAGTTTCCCAATCCTGCACAGAATAGGGAAAAGAAGGATAATAGAAAAGATAGAGTAAATTGAAATGAAACAATGAAAGAGAAAGAAAGAAGAACTTACATTGATTGCAGCGATCTTGACTGGATCAACTGAAACTCCATTGCTAGAAACAATATGCCCGAGAAATCGGACTTCATCCTTCCAGAAATGGCATTTGGAAAATTTAGCTTTTAACTGATGCTTTCGAAGAGTCTCAAGAACAGATTTCAAATGTGACTCATGTTCTTCTTCAGACTTAGAGAAAATGAGGATATTATCCACAAAGACTAGAACAAATTTATTAAGCACATCACGGAAAACACGATTCATCAAGTCAACAAAGAAAGCAGGAGCATTAGTCAAACCAAAAGGCATGACTAACCATTCGAAGAATCCATTCTCAGTACGGAAAGCAGTCTTAGGAATACTTTCCTCAGCAACTCTGAGTTGGTGAAAACCTGTGGCAAGATCAAGCTGAGAGAAAACAGTAGCACCATAAAGCTGATCAAACATGTCATTGATGCGAGGCATTGGATATCTATTTTTCATAGTGAGTTTGTTCAACTCCCTATAATCAACACACATCCGAAGAGAACCATCAGATTTGGTGACGAAGACCACCGTAGCTCCCCATTCAGAAAAACTAGGTCTGATCAGACCCTTGGAAGATAGGTCTTCAATTTGTTTCCTTAACTCAACCTTCTCGCGGGGTGCCATTCTTCTAGGAGGAAGAACTATAGGTCGAGCTCCAGGAATGAGATCAATGCGGAAATCAATTTCCCGCTTGGGAGGTAAAGCAATAACTTCACCAAATACATCCGGGTAGTGAATGACTACACGGGTCGACTGAAGATCATCAATAGAAGCATCTAGAGAAAAGATAAAGCTACCAGCATAATCATGAGGCATACGGCCCTGAATAACCAAAGAATTTCCTCGATCATCCTTAAGAAAAACAATTCGGGATTTACACGAGATACGGGCATCGTGTCCATCAAGCCAATCACTTCCAAGCAACAAATCAAAAGCATCGAAACCAAGGATATAGAAATCGCCACTAAAACTATGATTGGAATGGAGGAGTTTCACATGTTTACAAATCTTATTAAGATTTGCGGGACCACCAATAGGATTAGAAACACATAGAGGAACAGAAGCATACTCAGGAGAAAGGAGATGTTCAAACTTATTACACAGGTCATCAGAAATAAAACTATGCGAAGCCCCAGTATCAAATAAAACACGAACAGGATGATGAAATAAAGTAAAGGTGCCTTGAAGAGTACCTTGACCATCGCTAGGAGCAGGAGCAGGTGCAGGAGCAGGTGATGAAGCAGATGTGACAGCAAATACGCCAGATGGCTTTCCCTTCTGATATAAAGGACAGTCCTTCTTAAAATGACCCGGCTGAAGACAAACATGACAAAGATCGTTCCTGGTAACCTGAGGTGGAGGAACAGCAGCAACAGACGGATTAGGGCAACTATTGGCATAGTGTCCCTTCTGGTCACATTTGAAGCAAGTAATGGAGGAAAGATCAATAGGGTGTCTCAGAGAAGGAGCAGATGCTGAAGATCCCAAGCCCGCATGCTTGATCCAATTCTTCTTCTGCTGGTGGAAGTTGGGCTTTCTCTTCCTGGAATTTGCAGAGGAAGATTGTGAGACATGAGTACCAGAAGCAGCAGGACCCTTGGAGGTAGGGTTCTCATAGCGAATAGCCATATCCATGAGCTCAGTAAATGTGCCATGAACATGTGAAATAAGGCGATCGTAGAACTCTGGGCGAGCTCCAGAAATGAACTTCTCGTTCTTCTTTAGCTGAGTGTCGATAAGACCAGGACCGAATTTTGAAAGTTCATTGAACTTCCGTTCATACTCTGAAAAGGACATGGTACCCTGCTTGAGGTCCATGAATTCACGGTAAAGCTGAGATTTCCCGGCTTCGGGCATCCATTTTGCCACAAAAGCCTCCCTGGAAAGAAATTACAGAAACCAAACTTAAGATAGATTCGAAAAGAAAGGAAATGGGGAAAATTCAAGTTAACTCAAAGGATACCTGAACTGCTCCCATGAAAGATCACCTTCGTTAGTGCGAGTCGTAACAGACTCCCACCAATCTAGGGCTGACTCTTGCAGCTGCCATGCTGCTAACTGACGCTTCTGGGCATCAGTGATCTCTAAACCAGTAAAGATTCTTTCCAAACTTCTTAGCCATTGCTGGGCTTCGATGATACTCTCTGAACCGGTGAACTTAGTGCCACCGAGCTGAGAGAATTCTTTGCAAAGAACTGTAAACTTAACGGGTGCAACAGGTGGAGGAACTGGGGCAATACCACGACCCCTACCTCTAGCATTTCCACGATTCATCCTGGAAATATCAAGAATAATTTAGGACAAAGTACAGAGAAGACAAAGATAAGCTAAGATAAAACACGATAAGATTACTTGGATGAATACCCTAATAACAAAGTTCCTAACAAGGTAGATACGGAAAGAAGGAAGTTTAGAAAATTTCTTCTTAAACAAGAAAACTTTATATCAAAATAATCTTTGAAAAATCATTTGAGAAATCATTTTAAAATCATTTTATACTTTGAAAATACGTTCACTCACAAGGAAATGATTCTGAGTTTGATTTTTACTCATTCTAGGGTATTTCTACCCTATCTCTAATGAGTTTTTGCTCCATAGGCTAAGGTTTGCCTAAAACCTCGCTCTGATACCAAATGTAACGACCCACTATTTTGGACCATTCAAATCGACAATAATCCACACATGTCAGACTTGAATAATGCAAAATAACAGATTGTAATAAAATTTGGAGCAAATAAAATCATTCACAGACACAGAAAAATCAGAATAACTCGCAGCGGAATTTAAAATAACCATAGTGGTTCATGAAGCCACTAAAATACATAGTCTCAAATCAAATACAAAATACATAGTCTGAAACCCAATATAGTTCTGAAACAAGTACAATAGAAATCCCAAGTACACAAGTCTCTAAACAAAAGCAGAAATAAGACAACTGAAACTGAAATAGGAAGATAACTAGATAAGCAGAATCTCCAGTGATTCCGAGCTCCAGAAAGGTGAATCCAAAGCTGTGAATACTCAGGCTGACCCGAGCGTAAAATAAAACATAACACTCGAGTCAGGATATACATACTTATACAATGTAAACCAACTCAAATGAACCGTAGTAAAGGTACAAGTAACTTAGAAGATGCTTGGGACCGCCCATCCTCTAAGGATCCGTTAAACTATCTACTATGTAGTAATATTCGCTATTATAATAGTGTCTACATAAGTAAAGTATAATCATATCGGAAAATAGCGTTAAGGGGATGGAGAACCTTAACGCGGTCGGATCTTAAAATCATAATCGTAGTAAAGCTCGATATGGTAGGTGACACGGCACAACTAGGCAATGCCAGGGTAGATATACCAATTACGCACACGGACTGATGGATACGCATAGTAGCCACTACCGTTCCACCTCGAACAACATTCCCAAATCGGAGGATGGCCATCTAGTCAAATCACAAGTAAGAGTATAATGTCGAAGAAATGTGTCCGAGAAGAGGTTCTACCTCACTGGTCCGAGATCGCTCCTGTTTTAGCCACCTTATGCCAACTCACAGGAGTTGGGTCCACGTAATATACCTTAAGGACGTCGCCACCATCCTACTTCATTCTGGAATCTCCACCGCGTACGGTTGTCAAAGTGGTTTTCGGTATCGACAGAGAGTATGTCCATATCCGATCTCGGTCTCTTTGCCAACCAATCGTTATTATAACCCGTGGTTATAGATTTAAAACAATTTATCAAATATACTTCGAATTATATCATTTAAAAACAAAGACATTATTCTTTTAAAAAGAATCAAATATTAAATTTCTAAAATCTAACCTTTTCGGAGTTCACTTATTCACTTAAAACAATAACGTTAAAATTTTCAGCTTTCACAGCATTTAAAAAAAATGCGACGGTAAGTTATATTTGGAAACAATTTTATTCAACAAAACAACATTTATAAACTGCTATAACAATTCAGTTTTAAAACAAAAATCATATTTTAGCCTACTGCAGTCCTTAACAAGTGCTACAGTAGCCCTTTATTAGTTCAGGTTCAATTTTAGTTTCTGCTACAACAGCACTTACCAAGTACTATCATAGACTTAGTTCATTTTAGTCTTTTGGTTCACTTATACCATCCGCAACACTTAACAAGTGTTACGGATTCTACCTAGTTAAAACTTATAAAATCATACATTAAAAATGTTCATTTTCAATCCTTTAACTAATTTATTTAAAGAGAAATTTTACAAGTAAAACCAAAACTTACAAATTTGCTTATTACATTCATTTTCAACATTTAAACTTAAACTCCATTTTTTCACCAGTTTAAAACTAAATTTCATTTCAATTAAATTAACTTAAGTTTCCATCTTCTTTTTTCAAAATTTCAAATTTAAGTTTCGTTTTAAAATCAATATTCCTCCATTTATTTATATTTATCACATAGAAAAATCATTTCTATTTTAAATAAATCACTTAAAATTTCGGTTTAAATCAATTTAATATTATTACAATTTATAAATTATTTAAAAATATTCAGAAAATACAGAAAAATAACCACGGGTCTGTATAATATTTTCTAGCCTAATTCAAGTGATACGGATACTATATCATTTCAATCCGTAATTTACAAAGAAAAATCCAGGTTTTATCATTTCAAACCCGCAATCCCAAGTAAATAAAATTTAATTGAAAATCGCTCAGGCCTATCATTTCAGCCCATAACGACCTTCCCTTATTCTAAAGTCCGTTCGGGTATGTATCATTTCAACCCATGGTGATTCTATTCTACAGGGAACTTGCAGTGTGATTTAACAGAATAGAATAACAGTAAAATAAGAACAGAACATAACAGATGATACGATATGCAGTTTCAACAATTAACATCAACTATAAATAAATCACAGGTAGTTATAACATCATTTATTTGTTTATTTATTTCTACACATTCAGTTGCGGTCGTTTCACAATCATATAAGTATGGATATTCGTGTGAGATTTACTCACCTCTACGGAGCTGGAGATTCGGAAAGAAAGAAGTACGAAGTCAATCGAAAGCACGCGGATAGCACGATCAGTCGTTAGCGGATGCGCCAACTAGATTCAAACCAAAAGCACAATAAATAATCAAATCTAAGATTGCACGAATAACGAATTTTCAATGAAGCAAACAACGAAAAAGTAACAGGTTAAAAATCGAAAACAACTAGTGAGTAGCCCGTGCTTCGCACACGGGCATTGTTATAATTCGTGAATTATAATCTCGATAGCAGAAAGACGATGTTAGAACGAAACAGTGATCATATATTTCATATACATGTTAATGGACAGTGTAAATCAAATTCATATGTTAGCACGGACGTGGTGTGCAATTACAGTGGTAATGTAAGTAAACAATGACAGTCATAAATTATAGTTTAAGGTCGAAGCCGAGTCTTATAAAAAAAGCACATATATAGTGCATACAAAAACAAACGAATTCAATGTCATACATCCCGATGTACGGTTTAAAAAAAGTGAAAAATGAGGTACCGAGAAAAAGAAGAAAAAAAGAGTTGATGGCTATATTGAACGGAAAAGTAGTAGGTACAGACATAAAAACGTGAATACAGCACAAATATGAAATTGATTCCAGTAGACGCTGCAGTATGCTGATCTGTATCAACATCCTACAGATAAGGAAAAAAAACAGGATTTAAGTTTGAGAGTACGTACGGGCGGTTGGATATAGTAGATCATATAAATGTGAATGGTTATTTTATAACGTTGTTAGATTATTATCAAGCTAATGTTTTTTTTCGTAAATGTAGATAGTTATTTTTATTATTTGGTACAGATTTGTACATATTTTATTAAAAAAATGTAAAATTGCTGCCTATTATGGTAATATTACTAAAAACCCATAACAACCTTTTTTTTCTTTTATCTCAGTATAGTAATCTGCCTGCTTCATAGACAGTAAAGTATGATCACAAAAATTGCAGTTTTAGGGCCAATTTAAGCACAACAATTCTTCAAAAGTGCACAATTTCATCTATTAAAAAATAGGAACAAAGTTTTTTATGGCGCAAAAGTAAATTATGCAAAAGTGAGAATATAAATATGGAGAAAAAGAAATTATAAGATAAAATTGAAATTAGCCGGAGTAGACTTTTAGCACAATCACCCAAAACCTATTAACCTTTTTTCCTTTATTTTACTATAATAATTCATGAGACTTATAGAACAACTTTGCATGTGTTTTAGATATAAATTTAGATAAACGGACATTAGATACTATTTGATGAGAACAGCTGTAATAGTGAGCAGTGGAAGAGGAAAACCCACACATTTTCAACAACAAATTAGAGCATCGTCATTGTATGGTAGGGTTGGAGTTAAAACTCGATCTACCTGAATGGAAATCAGTAAATAGGATGTTGGTCGACTGTGAAAATGAGAAGAAGACAGTGTACAGTTCAGGAGTATGAGAGAAACCGAGACATCGATTACCAGCCATGCTTTTCTCCTTCTTCCTACTTTCCGAAGCGATCACACAGGGGCACGTGGTGGATATGCACTATCATGACTGTATATTTTATGGAAGCATGTGCGTTGTGTTCATGTGTTGTGTTTTAGATGTGATCTTTGAAAAAGGCTTCTGGGTTGGCATGTTTTCTATAACGGGTACTGGCTAAATAAAGTACATGTAATCCTAAATCAAAATATTACTTGTAGTTTATTTAGTCGGTGCCTGTTAAGATACAAATCAGGAGATAAATGATTTATAACATCTCGTAGCTTTCACACAAATATAGCAAAAGTATACGGTAAACCAGTAATAAAAGAGGGGTAAGGATAGGAATTCAACTTGAAATCACAACCCCCCATCCATAGTGCACAAATATACACCACCAAAAGCAATCGATTGTCATAAAAACGGTATAAGTAAATTGCATATGGTTGACGCGACCTTGAAACATCTAGACGAATCCCAGGTGGATAGGTTGCATGTAGCTCCACTTGAACGCCATTTAATTCTCTGCTAAAGTGTTCTTTAGAGCTTGAGTAAAGCATCTTGCTTCTCACTCTTACGGTGTTTGAAGGCCATGCAATGAAAATGGTCTTACTTTTGTAACATTCTCAACGGCGAAAAAATTAAAGTAAAAAAGGGCATATCTAGGCTAACAGTGAAATCTTCATATGTGATAGCAGGTTCGCCAAGCTATCCGCGTTCATTCTCAACAACAATTTGGTTAAGTGTTTGATCAAACTTGTAAACTATGAAATGATGAGTTATCTTTCCCTTCAACTCTAGAATTTTAAGCTTCCAATAATCACCCACGGCTATACTTGGTGCTACATTGGCCATTTTTGGAAAAGCCTTCAAAATTGTCAGAGAAGGAAACTTGATATTTTTGTTAAGAGAAAATAAAGGCAAAAAAAGTAATAATATACCACCCAGTGTAGTAGATTTAGTTGAGGTTTAATGTACCAGTGCGTTGACGTTGGGTGCACTGATTGGAAAGGGAATGCAGCGACGCGGTCTTTCAGCTGTGCAGGCACAATCGGTAATATTTGTAACATGCTTTAGAAATTGGATATGGTATAAAAAAATTGGATTATATTATCAATAACTATTATGTGCTATTCAAATGTGCATAAGTTGATGGTTCCAATGTTAAATGAAATTTTTACCTTAGGTATATTTTGTTATTCGATTATTGACTTTGCCATTGTTATGTACCGTTCAAGAAATCATCCAACTATAGTAAGTACTATGTCGTAAATTTAATGTGTTACGAATTATTAGATTAATGCCAGCAATTTTCTTTAAATGTAGTTAAATTTAGTTGTCCTATATTATAGTCAAACCTTATTGCGTGGCTTATGTTAAAACGGTTTCTTGAAATGATTATAGTCATAGGATTGAAATTGTTATGAAAACAAAAGGATTGGAGCAAAAATATTTGAAAGAGTACAGTACAGGAAACAAAAAGAAACACTGTGTATTATAATTTACTAACGTTAGATGATAAGCAAGCATTCACATAAGTAATAATATCATCATAGCTAAAAATGGTTCAGGCAAGCACTGAAAGAAAGAAAGTAAAAATATCACATTGTAAGGTCAATGTATATCATTTATGGCTATTCTGTTGCATGTGATTACTTGGACAGTAATGATAAAAAAATTGGAAAGGTAGTTATATATTACAAAGGACGAAACCTGTATTATAGGTATGAAACTTGTACTGAAGGTCACGTGCACGTAAGTTGTTGATTCCCGTATAGTGGTCATGCATGTGGGTAGTTAATCCACCATCCCTGTCGAGTTTCTTGCATAGAAGCCTATTTTTTTGACTTGGCAAAATTGTTTGCTATCCTAACTTATCAAAACTGTTACAAATTATAAATGATTATTCATGTAATCCAAGATGAAATAAATAAGAAATGTAAATGCACCACATAAGTTCATTTTCAACAATACTTGCTAGCTGTTAAAGAAAAATTTATTAAATTCAGTTCTATGGAATGAATTTTTACTTGATGAGACTTAAAACTTAAGAAGATACTATATTGAAGCTGCACCTTGATAAGTAATGCAATGTGTACTTCTATGTTTCTTATGTTTTTTTAAACATTGAGAGATAAGTCAATGCATATTACCACCTAGTTATCTTCATTATACTTTCATAGAACCATTGTGCACACATTACGAAATATCAGGGAGACAGATTTTTTGCAGTGATCCATTTACACATCAACTTATCTGAATTTAGTGTTGCTTTGGTATCATCTAGTAGTCAAAGGAAAACTTTAGCATTATGGCTTCAACTTCAAAGCTCGTGGTAGTTAGGAAAGAGCTTATTGATAAATATAATTAGTCATAGTTCAATAAAGTAACTATTTCATGAGATTGATAATAGACAGAAACTTATCATCCGCTCACCAATTTTTTCTTTAGAAGTAGTACATCCAACAAATGAACAATGATACAAAGTTGTCAGGCTATTAAATATGAGTCGTCAGTAATATGTATAAGCAATCAAGTAATTCATGAAAATAATATTTTTATTCCAACTAAAAGTTTATGATCTAAAGCTAAGAAACATGCATTCATATATGACATTGATTCATACACTTATATAATTATTTGTTATAGAACAATAACTGTTTAGAGTCATAATCTTTAGATAAGATCTAACATAATCAGCATGAGTGATTATCGCATAAAGTATTAACTAAAGATATAGAACTAATTGTCAAGAATTTTTTTGCAGTTTACTGACCCAAGAGCTTCATTTTCATTGGCGCATGAAGATAACATTTATGAGCCTGTAAACATGTAAATGTGGTATGCATTAGAGAGAATCTCATGAAACTGGAGTAAAATTCCAACATAAATAGAAGTTATACATTCATTGATAAATTCAAGATTATAAAAGCAAACAAATTATACACGCTTTATTTATAGTCCATTAATAAGAAAATTGTTTTTATTCTTATCCTGTTGATTCTGGACGTCGTTGAGATTGGATTGTGCTTAGCAGATCCATATAAGTACTTTCAAATGATCTGAAATCATTAATTAACAAAATTATAATATCAACATCAATTATATTAGTAATAAGTACTAACAAAACAGTAAATTTATTATCCAACTACTGGAAGAGAAGTAAATTAAGTACTGCACGTCATCAGAAGAAAAGTTAGTTCTTTGCACTTTGTTAGACATATAAAATGCAGTGAGTGTTAGGATGTTTTTTTGGAGTGTTATATTTAGCAACTTTTGCACATACTTGGGATTATATATGATCACTACAATACGAAGAAGCACGTATGCGTCATGGATATTTGATTATTGCAGAATCATGAGAATATAATATATGTTAAAATTTGGGTTTAAAAGTTAAAATTAATCTGTGTTTTTAGAGGATGGATGAGTGGATTATACGTTTTATGTATTGAGAAAATCAATAAGAAATGACTATTAGACTAAACAATAACCATAGATGGTATACAGATAAGTTTTCAGCATAAATCAGACAACATAAAACCTGGAGACATCCGCTAAACAGTACGCTGGGAAGCACGCAAATAAAACATGCTAAAGAAGTTGAAACTTCAATCATCATCCAATATGCGTTGTACTAATGTACGTACAACGACAAATGATACAATGTTGCTATAAACATATTTCATATTTCATCATGTTGATTCAGAATCAGATGTTCCTCTCAACTAATTAGTAATTAGTAAACCAACAACATATATTGTAACAATAAAAAAACAGTGGAAAAAGAAGAAAGGAAAACTATAACCCGACAGTGGTGAGAGCAGAAGGTTCACAGTAAACGCAGCTGAAAGGCATCAGAGCATCTTTAAACATGGTCTATTGGATCGAAATTCCCTTGGATCAACGCCGAACAACGCGTTCGGTGGAATCATTCCAGGCAGGTGAGGATTTGGGGCCGCGTGGTAGGCCTATTGCGGGTAGGGAACTCTTAAGGCTGGCTCGGTCTTGCTGAGATCGTGGGTCTTCATCTCCATAATTTTTCTGACTTTGGTGAATTAATTTGTCGATTTCGGTTAAGATTGCATTTAAAATCCAGTGTAGACAGGCGAGAAACGTCGTATACCGTGTTCTCTCATTGAAGTCTCACAGATGGTATACGATTCAGGCCCGTTGTTGATCGAGAAGGGTGGGCATGCAAGTTTTTGGACGTCGAGGAAGAGCAAAAAGAAATAAGGAAGATGAGAATGTTGGGATGTACTGATGAAAATGGGGATGATAAAATTAAGTAGTCGAAGATCGAGGGGGAAAATAAATGGGGGAAAGAAGAACGTGGAGCTGTAGTGGGCGGTGGAAGTTTTCAGAAGAAATGGGGGAAAACGGTTGCTATATTTTTGCTTAGAAAGGAAAAATGGACACAGGTTCACGTGAGCGGACAGTTTTTATGTATGTTAAACAAAATGCGGAAATGACTAAGGAGTCATTATTTTGAAATGAGAAAAGGAGTGGAGTCCACATCAGCATTGAGGAAGTTCCTGCTTTAATATAAAGTAATAGATAGCACGCCCACTTTTGAAATATCGATTATAACCTTTAAATTTGCAAAGTGACAAAAAAAATTTTTTTTCAAAGGTCAAAGGCACGGTATAACTAAGATTCAATACAAACAAACAGAGGTGACAACATACACTAGTACATTTAAATTTAAATAAATGCTAGTAGAAAGATAGGCTCGGTTACCAACTAAAACTAAAGCAAAAGGACATATTCGTTTTCAAAACAAAAGTTAGAGGCAGTACATATTTAAACTTCAAAACAAAAGCTCTGGAAACCATGCTACTCAATACCAGGTGACTAACAAAACGAATTTTTTTGCACTTCATCAATATAAGTCAGTAAACTATATTATTTGTCTCGGCTAAACCCAATACCACTCAAAAAACACAAAACGAGGCAAGGTTTGAATGGCTGGTCTCATGGTGTGGCTCGGCAGGGAGGCCTGGGACGTGACGTGGTGGTGGCGTATGGGGTAGGTTCGCTCGAAGGAGGGCAGGTCACGGTCTGGGTTCGGTCAGGCGAAGGTGGCTGCAGTGGGCTCGGTCTGGGCGTGATGGTGGACTGACGTGGTGGAGACGTGGTGGCGAACTGGGTAGGATTCGTGGTGGTTCTCGGCGAGGTCAGTGGTGGCAGGCTGGGGACAAGTGGTGAGGGTCTGGGGTTGCCGTGATGGTGAAGTTGGAGGCATGGTGGCGAATAGGCGTGGGGATAGTGGGTTTTGCCTGGTGGATGGTAGGCTGGAGACGTGGTGGGTTGGATCTCGTATGGGGAAAGGGTGATCTGGATGGTGGTGTCACGGCCAGGCGAAGGGTGGTGACGAGCATGGAGGAGGCAACCGAAACAGAGCAAGGGATGGTTTCTGGGAGATAAAAGCTACAAACAGCAAATAAGGAAAAAAAAAAAGAATAAAAAGTAATAAAAGAAGAAGGTAGGTTTACCTTCTGGTTGCTCACGAGATTTGAACAAAAAGCTATAGAGAATGCCTTTTGGAGAAATGAAAATTTTGAACGAAACAAAAATGAACAGCTGACTATTGCTTTTTGTAGAAAGAAGGCAACGAAAAGTTTTGATCAGTTAGAGGAATTTAAGGCAAATAAATGTTGAACGAAATGTAAGGGAGATAAAGGGGTAAGTGGACTATTTCTCACGTGAAGGTAAGGCAAGATTTTGAAATTTTCAAACTAATATATACAGCTGAAATTAATGGACAATGGAACAATGCACGTACAGCGTAACGCCCGAAGTAACGTACAATTTGTTACTTGTTTCTTTTATTTAAATAAATTAAAAAAAAATGTTAACGGTTTCTTAAAATATAACGTATCTTTTTAAACCAAATTTAAAATAGCTATTATCATCATAAATAAAATTTGATTCTAATGTAAAGTTAAGAACGGAGAAAACGTAACGAAATGTAACGCTTTAAATTTTCGTTTTATACAAATTACTACACTTTATATTTAAATTAATATTTCGAAATGTTTTGTTTTTAATTAAAATTTCGCTTTAAAATATCGGGCTGTTACACACTAAGACTTTATACTGGTTCGGACCTCTTGTCCTACGTCCAGTCCCTAAGCTCCTCTTAGGAATTCAACTAACCAACAACCCTCACTTAACCTGGAGGAATAGGTTTACAACTTACCCGAACAACCGAACGGGATTTCTTGCCTCAACTACCGAAGAGGACTTCAAACTGGATACAAAAGGTATTTATGACTTGTTGTGTTCTTGATAACACTAATGAGTCAAATTGAGTACAACTTTCCTATAATCTTATCCTCGAGAGTATACAAAGTGTTTGTGAAGATTTAGGAAATGTGAATTGCTATGAATCAAAAGGTGTTATAGTTAAAACAGAGATTCAAGCAATTGGTTTGTGATTGCTTTTGAAAACTTAAGAAATCTGAAAGTATGTTCAAGTAAATAGAAAGATTAAAGCAACTAGAATTCATGAATTGAATGCTGTTAGAATCATGTATTTATTCTTGTAGAAAAGGTGCATGTGTTGCCAAAGGTTGCAGACAAGAGATGCTTCCATTTCCATTGGAGAATGGTTGCAACTCTTGAGAAGAGGAAGGTGTCTATTCAGAGAAAATTCGCAGTTACAGATTCAGTCGACTGAGCAGGAAATTCAGTCGACTGAAAATATGAAATTATTTTTTCAGGAATGCTTTCAGTCGACTGGGCAGGAAATTCAGTCGACTGAAACTGTGCATATTTGTAAATGTGTGCCAGTTTCAGTCGACTGTCCATACCTGTTCAGTCGACTGAACTATAAAAGTGTGCACAGTGAACATGTGAATAAAAATGAAGTTTTATGAATGTGTTTTAGTGTTCGTGCAAATCTCTTGAGGATAGATTTTAACAAATAATCTAGACTTTAGACCTATAAAAATCATACTTATGTTTATACTTTGGTCTTCATCGATCTTCCTCTGATTTTGCATATATCTCTTCCTTTTTGTTGAAGCACATTGTCATTGATCAAAATCTTTGTGTATCAACACGTATTGCCTTGATGATATTTTCAACTTTCGAGATAGGGACGATTTTCCATACCTCGACGTGTAGTGCGAAGAGCATGACCTAAATCCTTTCCATATAAGCGATATCAGATTATGGAAAATTAAATTCCATATCCTTTCCATAACCGAATCAAACATTTATGCTTTTAAAACCGAACTTGTGCTGGGATTTGACATTACCAATATTAACTTTAAACAACACTATCAAAAATGATTAATAAACTTTAAACATGATTATTTTCTTCGATATCACTCTTCAAAATTATTAATCAACTTTAATCAATGATTAATTACATCAATCATCTTTATTTAAAATAATGAACTAGCTTTAACCATGATTGATTAATTTAAACATCATTATCTAAAATGATTAATTAACTGTAATCATCATTATTGTAGTGATTAGTTAACCTTAAAACATCATTATTAAAATGATTAATTACCCTTAAAACATCATTATTACAATGATTAATTAACCTTAAAACATCAATATTAAAATGATTAATTAATTTTAAAACATCATTATTAAAATGATTAATTAACCTTAAAACATCATTATTACAATGATTAATTAATTTTAAAACATTATTATTAAAATGATTAATTAACTTTAATCCATCATTATTTGAACCATTAATTATCCTTAAACATCATTAGTTAAAATGATTAATTACCCTTAAAACATCATTATTAAAGTGATTAATTAATCTTCAACTATCATAAATAGAATGATTAATTAATCTTGAAACATCATTAAATAAATAATCAATTATCCTTAATCATCATTATTTAAAATGATTAATTAATTTTAAATATCATTATTAAAATAATTAATTAATTTAAATAGATAATATGAGAATAATTAATCAACTTTGTTAAAACCAAAGCACAAGATTTAACCAAAAGGTTTCCAAAAGAGGTGATAATTTCCAAAGTGCCGATATAGCGATACTTGCTATATGGACACTTCCATACATCACTTATTCATCCAGGCATCACATTATACAAGTATGAGAACAAATACGAAGGAAAGTAACAACTATACAATATGTAGAGAGCATCACTTATATTATTTACTTAAACTTTTTCCGACTAATTTCAAGTCACTTACTAAATACCAAGATGTCATCTTTTTAATGCAGAAACCAAGTCAACCATCATCACTTTACAATACATATAAACAAGTAACTAACAACCACTATTATAAACAACAATAGAGCTAATAACTTTAATTTAAATAGGTAAATTTTTACTCACTTAAACGGTACGAACTTCAACTGAACTCTCAACTAACACAATAACTTAGATTCTACTTGCACAAGATGGAATTTTTGAGCCCTAAAGTGGCCGAGATGGTTTGGCCAAGATGGAGGTAGGCTTGGCCATGGTTGGTTTGAGGAGACATGGGTCTTGTTTTGGTTAGTTAGGAGGTGTAAAGGAGAAATAAATAAAATTTAGTGATTTTGTTTAAGGAAGAAGTGAAAAAGAATGGGTTTTTTAATTTGAAAACTTAAGAAGCCATTAAAAAGTTTTTAATAGCCTAAGGAAGGTGATGGATTTTTTGAAAAGTAAGAAATGAAATGCAAAAATGAGAGGGAAAAATAAGAGAATTTTTTTATAAAAAGTGGAATATGTGAATTACTAAAATGCCCTTCCTTACATACCCTCCACTCATTTTGCTGCACATCATCACCACCCTCCTCCTTGTCAATTCCACATGCAAGCAATGAAACCCCCCTTTTGTCCATCATGCTTAACACTTCCTTGTACTAATGATGTGATGAAATGTGACATTACTTCTTACTTTATTTTTGTTTAAATTTTGGAATAAAAAGTCACATCTCACTCCTTTTATACTTAAGTATATAAATCTATACCACATACATAATTTAACCATACATATATTATTTAGTATATGTATGTGTAAATGTATACTAGAGTGTTCACAGCATTTCATACAACTTTTAGATGTCGAAAAGTCGAAAATTTAGAAAACGATTTCTGGTCACATTTTCGATTTTTCTTCGAACTAATTATTTTTGTAAACAAATTTTGAAAACCATTTCACTATCACTGCTTGTTATTTGAAAGTGGTTTATTTGATTTATAAAATCCATTAATTAATTATTTAAAAATATGTTAAATATTCATGTTCAAAGTGTTTAAATTATGGGTCATTACAGAGACTTCCCAGCATAGAGCTAGGAAGCAAACGATTGAAGCTCCGGCCATCACTGTGGAGCAACAACTTGCCATCGATGCTCGAATGGCCTAAATGAGGAAAATATTTCTAGATATTTGCTTTCACGGACTCATGTTCATGCCTAACTTGAAGAGAATTCCGCCTGAGATCAAAGTTACAGCCGTTGCTTATGTAAGTGACGCTTATAATCAATATAGTAAATGAGCTCGGGTAGTTGAGAAAATATCAAAGGTTTCGAGAGAAAGGCAGCTTAAGATTGATAAACTGAATCTCATGATAGCACATGATAAGAGAATCATAACGCATCTCGATGCCAAGGTTTAAAACTTATCAAAATCACAAGCCGAAGTTGATAAGAAAGCCGAGGACGCCATCAAGGCACTTGAAGATGAGAGAAACAAGCATTGTAATGAGATTCAGACTGCATATCATCGGAATCATGCCTTAGTATTGGAAAGAGATGCCTTAAACAAGAAGTTGATTGACCTATTGGCTAAACTTGAGAGCGAGACAAAAGAAAAGAACGACGCTCTCCAGCAAGCTTAGGACTATTGTGAAGAGCTGATTGTTGCTCACGATGAAAGAGACAAGGTGGTTGAACGTGAAAAAACGTGGATGCACTTGTCAAGAAATAGTTTGAAGTTGCAAAAAAGTAGATGATGGAGAAGTTTGAAACAATGCTCGACAAGTACAATTCCAACATACACAAATTTTGCAATTTAGAGTGGTTTGATCGCAATTACCTTAGAGTTCTCACCCTTGCTTGGGAACATGTCATCGAGGGAGAAAAGGAATTCTTGAAAGGTGGTGAGGCGTTCTAGCCCAGCTTTAGAAGGAGATCTTAACAGAAGATGAGCCCAAGAGTCTAGGAGAAGGTCAGCTTATTCTCTATCCAGAGCTAGCCGATATAGTGTAGAAAGACCTAGGCGAAGGCTCCGAATCATTGCCCCAAGATGCAACTATTTGGGGCACCTTCGAATCCTAAACCGCTCAAGATCCATCATTGGTCCCAGGTACAATCCAGATCAACTCCAAATGCTAAAGTCCATTATCCTTTCTCCCATCTAGGAAGGGAATTCCTACCGTATTTCGACCCACACTAAATCCCAAACTGAAGGAGATATCTCTTGACCTCACCTGTGTTTCAAAAAGTCCATATGTCGTCGATTGACATCGCTAATCTCTTTTTTTTGTCTTTCAAGTTTCAGGTCGGCCTCAGGTCATCCCACTTCCCAACTAAGGTCTCCAGTCGGGACAACACACACCTACAACGGAATTGATGACCGTGACCACTTCAACAAAGGTGCTGAGTATCCTGACTATTGAGACTCCTGGGCCTGGCACGTGAATGATAGATGCTTTGCAGGATGAAGGGGCTGGTGAGCTTCAAGGAGCTCAAAATGATGATGACATTGTTATTACTAGGTCCATCGAGCCCTTGCCGGGCCCTACCATGAGTTCATTTAAGCAGAAAATTTTCCTAGCTTAAAAGCTGGAGAAGATAGAAAATTTTCCTTCTCCATTGTTCATAGCTATGGATGGTTAAACTATCTTTTCCTCCATCACCATTCCTCATCCCGGGGGTACCTAGAGCATGCCTGCTGGATCATCGCGGAGCACTCCATCCAAAGGCAAAGGAAGCAGGGAAAGATAAGGAAGAAACTGGAAGGATCCAACGCACCATCTTTTATAAAGAAGAAGGAGAGGAAAGGGAGAAAGAAGAGGATCAAGAAGTGATCATCCATCTTCTTTGTGTTTTTTGGTTATATAGCAGCACTTAAGCTCTTTTTGATTGTCCACTTTTGTTTTATCAACCAGTATTTGTGCAGATTCGGCCTTCACTTTTGCTTCTTTAGTTTCAGTGTCAATAACACTTGTACTTTTTTTCTTCCAAGTCTTATTTTGATTGGTGATAACAAAGACTTTTTTGTTCAATCTTTGTTTGAATTTGTTTAGGTATCAAAAAAATGCGCTTTCCATTCAATGTACTTGTGATCGATTCCTTTCCTTAGTTATTAATGAACCAAGTCTTTAGCCCGTTGCATGGTTTACTAGCCTTTTGCTGTTCTTGTGAACATGAAGTAAATGTTGGAGTGCCAAGCTCTAAGCATCGATTGGGGTAAACCATTCAGTTTAATGGTTCAGGTATCCTCTTATGGGATAATGACATCTGATCATGCCAAGCTTTGGGCGCTGGTTTGAGCTAACCATTTAAGATCATAGTTTGCACATCGTTATCCAGGAAGTTTATTTTCAATCACGCCTAACTGTAGGCATAGATCAAAGCTTATAGGTAAGATCTTACCTTACACCGGGCATGATTCTTTCGTCTTGCCTACTCCGGGCAAGGTATTAGTGATATGATGGTCGTATCACATCCCATTTTGAATTTTACTTCTGCCCTTACATCAAAGGCAAGAGTTAACTAGTGGATGGTCAAATCATGTCCTATTTGTCTTATACTCCCGCCCTCACATCAAGGATCGGAGTTAGTTGGCGGATGGTCAAATCAAGTCCTATTTGGTTTATACTCCTGCCCCTATATAAATGGAAAGAGTTAGTTTACAAATGGTCAAATCACATCCCATTTGGTTTATACTCTTGCCCCCACATCAAGGGCAAGAGTTAATGGATGAATGGTCATATCATGTTCCTTTCGATTTATACTCATATCCCCATATCAAGGGCAATAGTTACCGTACAGATGGTCGTATCACGTCCGTTTCGAGTTTATACTCATGCCCCCACATCAACGGTAAGAGTTAGCTGGCGGACAGTCAAATCACGTCCTGTTTGGTTTATAGTCCCGCCCCCACATCAAGGGAAAGAGTTAGTTTAGAATCCGTCTCAGGGGGTCAAGAAAGGTTGAAATTCAAGGGGTTGATCATGGACCATAGAAGTTTGGTTGGCACCTAACTCCGGGTACCTACATACTTGCATCGTTGACATGCAGATTCATTCGAGTCGGTCATATTTCACAGCTGTTAAGCTAAGGAAAGGCAGATAAACAGATTCGAAAAGCAACTTATTTATTGAAGGTAGGAAATGACAGGTTCTGTCTTATTGCTTGGCTTTATAAATTTATTTCTAAGTGAAATTGCGTCATAAGTGCTTGCTATTCCACGCCCTCGGGAGTGAGATCCCGTCAATCGTCGCTAGCCTGAGAGTGCCATCTCCAAGCTTTTGCTCTATTTCTTATGGACCTTCCCTTGTCGGGACCAAGTTCTCAGGGGTTGGAAAGATTTCTGAGAAGCAGGTTCCATTCTCAAAGGTCTGATTCCTGACTTTGGCATTGTAATATCGGGTGACTCGGTTTCGATACGTGGTTGCTCTCAAGGCAGCTTCATCTCGCTTCTCTACTTCTTCTTTGAGTGCAACGGATCTCTCCGGACCCAGGCAGTGGTGCTTCTGTTTCACAGGAACGGATTTAGGATTTATGTTCAATGCGTAGCTTGCTATCTCCATTGATATTTCACACATATCAGAGTGCGCACAAGCGAATACATCTAGGTTCGCCCAGAGAAAACCAAACAAACCATTTATTATTCTCACATCGAGATATGAACTGACCTTCAACACCGGCGTCGGATTAACCTAGTAGATCAGAACATTGATTGTTAATTCGATGGAAGCTTCTCTTCTATCCAATGGTTCTTTCTGCGGATCCATATCCTTATGGAACCGACTGTACTATGTGATAAAGGGCTCAGGCATTGGTTGCTATGCATCTAAATCATTAATGCAGAGAGTCCCCTCTACACCTTTTCCTTTCTCTCTTCACCTCGCCTCCCTTAGCTCGATGACATAACACTCATAGCCAAACCCTTGATCTCCGTGTACTACTCCCATGCCACTCTTCGTAGGAATTTAAGCATCAAACACCAAGGAGCTACAGCCACTCTGAATTCAGCCAGGGCCGGTCGGGCCAAAAATGCATTAAAAGCAGAATAAATATCCAACACCACAAAAGGCACTACTCGCACTCGCCTATGGTTGACCTCTCCAAGTACCACTGGTATTTCCGATACCCAATTGGCTCCATTTCCATCCTATTAAATCCCTTGATCCGAGGTTTAAACGGTTTCAAATCCTTACCCTCTGGAAGTATCTGTTCGTAGGCTTTTTTGAATAGAATGTTGACCAAACTTCCACAGTTAACCAGCACCTTTCGTATAATAGCAAGGCCAATCATGGTCATTATAACTAACGAGCCAATCATCGGGGCTTCCACCCCATCAACATCTTTGTTCCAAAAAACAATGTCATCTTTCATGATTTTGAATTGTTTCGCCGAAGTTCCATCCTTTATTTCCAAGTAGTTCTCACTCTCGGCATGCTTCAAAGCACCAACATACCTATCCATCTCATTCAAACTCCTAACGACTGGATGTGGTCCACCGATGATTGTATTAATCAACAAACGTTTTTCAAGTCACCTAGGCTCCTCACTACAAAGAGTAACTTGCCCTGTTGGGAAGATGACCCAAGGGGGTTAGAATTTCCCTTTTCGTCACTTTGCGGGGCTTTCACAAACTGTTGCAATTTTTTCTTTCGAATTGGATCATCAATCCTATAGTGCAAGTGCCTGCATTCATTGGTATTATGACCGTCCATCTCATGAAACTTGCAGAATTTGCCAGATCTCTTCTCTTTCTCGGTCGACTCTCTCGAAGCCGGCTTCTTATACTGCTTGGTACCTTGAGTGGCCAGATTGATGTTTTCAATTCAGTTATTAAGTTCGGTATAATTATCGTATTTAGGAATCCAAGGACGATTCCTATTATCTGCTTTCATTTCTTGGCCCCATTATCGTCCTTTTTCTGGCCATCATTCTTGTAGCCAATATTCACATCCACATCTCTAGAATTTCCTCCAGATTTTTTTACAACAATGTTGTTTTGTATCACTTCATATGAATCTCCAACGCCGTTCCTCCAGGGACGATTGCGTGCTTCTTCATAGCATAAGTACTGATTAGATTTTCTACAAAAAGCATCCATCGTCGGTGGTGATTTCCTCTCTAACCATCCCCGAAATATATCTCAGGATGAATCCCCCTAATCAGTGCCATCAATACTATGTCATCTTTGAAATTTATTACTTCCGTCACAGCTGTATGGAACCAATTCAATTAGTGACTTTTCTGCTTTCGGGAAGAGGTTTGACAATGACATTACATCTTTCGGACATGAAGTATGTAAATAGAACTGCTCTAGAACCTTTTGCGATAACTCAGCGAAAGATGACATGGATCTCGATGGGAGCTAAGTGAACCACATCATCGCTACTCCCTTTAGGAAAATTGGAAAGCAACGACATCTCACGGCATCAGATGCTCTAGCTGAGTCCATATGCCTTTCGTACTTCATCAACCGCTGCCTTGGATCTGTTTTCCACTGTACAGTGGCATTGTTGGCATTACAAACCTCAGTGGAAACTTCAAATGTAGAATGTCCTTAGTAAACGAATTCCAACTGGGAGAAGTACCCCCATTCATCATTTCTTTTAAATCGGTTTTTACTACAAGCCTCTTGACCATATCTTCTAAATACAATGGGTCTACAGGCTAGACTGAATAGTGGCAATCAGGGTCTGCCCCGAGTGTTCGGCCCGGTGAATGCACTTGGGTAGGCTCTCAATACCTAGGCTCTCTAGACTCTAGGAGATCCATATGTCCAGCAGTCCCCTTGTTTGATTCCCATGTGTTGTAACAGTAGGAGTAGCTCGATATTCAGCATTCCAATCATCCACAGCATGGTCAGAAATCAGATCCACGCTGCCATCCAAAGGGCGAGCTCTGGGCCCACCATCAATTAGATCGGTAATGATCCACAAATTCAAGCCATGGGTTTTCCTTCTTCCTTGATATGATGTCCCAACAGTATCTTAAGTCCTCTTCTTCTTTCTATCGCTCCATCTCTGGTCGGATGATAAGGAACTTTCATATTCTGAAATTGAATCCCTTCTGCTTCACCTTCGGCTCTTGTGCGTTAGCTCATTCAATAGCCTCAAGCTCTGATGTATCTGTTGGTTTATCTTATTGTGACTCTCCTAGAATTTATCCTCCATCTGCTTCATCATCTGATCCATTTCAACCCTGGGCACGGCATCAGCTACATTCTGGATCTTTGGTTCTTCTAGTTGGATAGCTCCATCCACGTGGTGGTGTCTTGATTCTCAGCATCATTAGTAGCTCTAGAAGTTGTAGCACATTCTCTCCCTGATGGGGCCATGACAAATAACTTCTCTTGGATTACTGAAAATCTAAATAGTAGAACTATAAGGTTTGAAAATTGGATCTATCTCTGGAATCTATGAAATCTAATAGTAGATGATGGATCTAATTAGCATGAGAATAAGATTTCTAAATGAAAGTATATAAAATGTTTGAACCAAAAAAATGGCACAAACACCCAGAAGATTAAGTAGAGAATAAAATGTGAAGAAATTTAAATGAAAAATGAGTAGAAAAGAACACACAACAATTTATAGTGGTTCGGTTAATCTTGGCCTACATCCACTTGGTGATTTTATTGATTAGATAATCGAATTGCAGGAAGTTGTTCTTACAGTTTGGTATAAATCCGACAGTGATTGTAATAAATTAGAGTAAGGGAAAGCAAGAGCCAAAATATACATATAAATGAGCCCAACCCTCTGTTTATAGATGCAGAAAGCCTAAAATCTCACCTCCACGATCTCACCTCATTTTCCATGCCAAGACCAAGTCCCTTGGAGAAAATGGTTGCCACCTCAGCAAAATACATGGATCGGTACCGATTCATGGGCTTGGATGGATACTGATCCATAAGATGGTCAAAATGGTCATCTTGAACTCTTTGTATTGGCTTGATTTGTGATTATCTTCATGATTCCAAACTTTTTCACACTGTTACTAACTTGTTTCTAAGTCCGAATGATGGATCTATGGAAGAATGGAATAGTTGACTTTGAGTACTCATGGAGATCGATAAAGAATTGCATTGGATCAACAAAACAACATTTGGAATAGGCTACTAGCATCGAGTATAATAGGTAGGCAAAAGATGGGCACCATAGGTTGAAGAAATACGGATCGGTACTGATCCAGGAGGTTGGATCAGTATCGATCCACCACTTTAGTGGATTGTGATTCTTTTTCTCTTTTGGTTGTTTTCTATTTGCATCATAACTCTGTTTGTGCTTGATTTCTTAACTTTTAGGCTATCTCACTGGGCTTCATGCTTTATTGTTTCCAAATTCGTTTTGTCCAGTCTATCTGAATGTTGCCCTGTCAAAAGGCTGGATAACAACACATACACACTCAAACTCAATCTAGGTTTTCACTTACCCCATCTCCAAGGAGTTTACCCCACCAATTCCAACATTCTTGCTTAACCTTCGGCTCTAGTACTAATAGTAACAACCCGTCTTTTTGATCCTTAGAAGTTGACACTAATACGTCAACGGTATTCACGTGTCGAGCATCCAAGTGCTGGAAAGACGGATTATTAGGGTAAAAGAAAGGAAGAGACAGAACAAAATCTTACAAAGTGACAAGTAATATATAATATACCAATGATCTTTACAAAATAAAAATGTGATATATATATATATATACATGTGACTAAACTATTATCAGTCTGGACAGTTATAACAGCATGTCCTTACAAATGCTAATGAATACAAACAAGAAAATACAGTAGAAATAAAAATACACGAATACATCTTGGAAGCATCCAACTCATCTTCTGAAAGCTCCAAAGCATCCATATCTAAATCTGGATAAATAACCGAATCTGACCCGAGTATTATAAGAAAATAAAACCCGGATCAGTCTGGTAAACCGGCATGAGAAACTCAAATCATATGGATTTTATATTTTAAGAAACCTTTCAAAAATAAAGGTATATCGTAAGATCATGCTGCACATAAACACGAATGGGTTTTTACCTTACGATAATCAAACCATTTTTATAGAAGATCTAATGATATTATAACAATTTTTAGGGTTTAAAATACATATATAACATATTTGGAACCCATAATTACATTCAACAGTACTAGGCTCTACACTAAAACTATAAGGCACGCATTGGAAAATGGATTACATACAATGGCAAGGCACCGAGGTACCACCTACCATAGTACACGTCTAGAAAAATGTATCGAGGTCGAAAACCTTTCGACCCGTGCCAACACAGAGCCAGCCTGCCCCTCTAACTGACAAGCCATATTACATCATCCCTTGGGCACTAAGGCTGCAAACATTGCTCCAGGCCACGACCTTACGCTTTTCCTTGCTCATACATACCAAAATCCATAAATATCGATCTAGATTGAGGAATGATGCTCTTAATGGCAACGAACCACATAGCAATGCTACATATCCCCTGTTTTAGTCATTACCAGGTTATGAGGCTTATGAGGTCATGATTACATTTCTCTCTCTTAGAAAATCCCACTTGGAATGCTAACACTACCCTCCAGGCAGCAATGCAATGCCAACAATCATGCATACAAGTTATTTAGGATATGAACAAACCGTGGGCACTACTTCTACTATATCCTTTTTGGAATCACTATCGGGATTAGTAGCAAGTAGCCCTTGCACTTCAAAGAATTCCGTCTTCGACTCCATTATCTCGAACCAGTCATGAACCTCTTCCAAAGAATAGAATACAAATCCGATTTTGGAGTGGTTACGGTTTTGATTCATCTCATATAAGTACACTCCCCCGCTTACTGATCGCTCCATATCCAATCGTAGTTTCTGGTAAACTCAACTCTGGTTCTTTTGAAAATAAACAGACAATACATAAGAGCGGAGATCATCTCCTAACCATTTAAGAGGACAGATTTCTATATCATTTGTCCTAGAAGAACACAACGAGTTTATACGTAAAGTATAACATTACTGAAGATAATTGTACCATATAATTCCCGTGTTTCTTCTAGATATTTCCAGAGTTATGTTTGGTCAAGATTTGATAATTGGTTATTTAACTATCAAATAAACAAAACAATCAAATTAGAGATTTAATTTCATAATAAACCAAGCATGATTTAAGCACATGATAAATCACTAAGCCTCTTTAATTAATTACTTCATTAATTAAAATCCTTTTCTAATTATTTGAAAAATATTCATATACTTATCTCAACGGTATAAGTATATTCAAAAACCATTTCATTCCCAATACTTAGAAAAATTTTCCCTTTCTCCAAAATCATATTTAAACGGGCCAAAAAAAATGTCATTTAAAACATTGTTGCTACAAACCCAAACCACTTTCCTTTTGGTGTAAGTAAACGTATCGTATGGAAATTAGACAAAATATACTTACCACCACTTTTCGACTTCAAACAGCACTATCCCTTAATTAATAATGTAGTCAAACAAATTAGCATACTATCCCTGCCACGACACACATTCTTACTTTTCGAGATAGAGACGAGTTTCCATACCTTGGAATTTGGTGTTAAGTATGAAAAGAATACTTCCATACCACCATAATTTATAAAGATCATTTATGGAAATCAAATCTCTTTTCTTTTATAAAATTCCTTTATATAAATCTCCTTTAAAAATCTATTTATAAACTCGTTTTTTAAATCTCCTTCACTTGTCACGTTTTCGATATTTCGATTTACCCTATCCCTCGCATAAAATAAAACCAGGTAAGCTTGATCCTTGGCTAGGCACCCTGATTCTAGATCTCATAGATAGAGGATTAGTTTACTCACCGCTTTAGTGCCAAGTATAGTACTATTAAATTTTCATAAGTAAACCAATTCGCACACGGAAATAAGACTTCAAATACTTAACATAAGTCTTAGATATCAAGTATAAAACTCCTTTTTTCCGTACATTATTCATTTAAAACAAAGGGTTGTTAACCACTTTTCTTTTCAGTCTAAAATTCTCCTCAAAAATCCTTAAAACACCCTTTAAAATTTCCATATCAAATCTCACTTGGAAATCCTTGTTTAAAAACCACTTTTGATTTCAAAATGATAGACCTTTTTCCTTTATATACAAGTAAACACTTATTTTATTATATCAAATAATTCTTTAAACCTCTTATATAATTCCAAATCCCTTTTAAATAACATAAAACAAGTTTTCAACTTACTTTCAAATCCTAACTTGAAACCACCATCTTTAAAAGAGGATTTGACTTTAAGAAGTAAGAAAATTTCTTTTAAACAAACCACTTGTTAAAATATCTCAAAATAAATCTTTTATATTACAAATATTTTTAAAATACTTATATGAAATATTACTTTAAAACAATTCCTTAATATTGCTCAAAAACTCTTTTCTAAAATAAACAAGTTTTATAATACGAAAAAACTTTACTTTAAAATTATTAAATACCATTTAAAAATAATTTTAAAACCTCAAATTCTTTTCAAATACTTATAAAATCCTTATAAAACACATTTAAAAAGAATTTACAAAATATATTTATACATTACCTTTTATATCTACTAAAATCGCAGATCTCCAAAACTGCATCCATAGCGACTATCGGTATATGGACCATAACTTTTAAAACTTAGCTTTATTAACAAAATTGTTTTTAAACTCCATTCCTTTCTATATTTATAATATTACAAGTATAGAAAACAGTTTACTTTAAAATAAAAGTTTGAAGTCAATTAAAATTCATAAGTATAACTTTTCAAATTCAAAATGAGGCTTTGCGACCATTATGGTACTTAAACAAGCTACCATTTATTTCTATTCTTAAAAGAATTCAACTTTATTAACTTCACATCACAAGAAGTATAGAGATCATATATACAACATTTTATACATGATAACACAATACTCAAATATGAATAAAATACATGACATCAAATTGCCTTTATAGTGACTATCGCTATACAAACACTTCCATTTCAAGTCCAAGCCCCCTACTAATCCTTATGTGCTTTCATATGCTCGAAATATAAGTCCAAGTCAAAGTCATATCCCATAGGATTTATATATGATCTAAAAAATAAGTCCATGGTCCATATTTTCAAGTCCATTACATATGCTACTTAAACCAACAAATCAAAGTGCTTTCCAAATCTCTACAACTTCACAATAGCAGTTCAACCAAAAACTATATATTTTAACCATCATAACATATACTATTTTTACCTTATATATATGTATGTATGTATGTATGTATGTATGTATGTATAAAAAGGGAATTTTTTAGTAAGAGTCTCGCTTTGAAATCAAGTATAGCAAATTAAATCAAGCACTAGATCCAAGGATCAACTTCCTACCATCACCAAACTTCACAAGATCCGACCTTTGCACCAAAAAGACAATACCTTGCCTCCTCCACCTCTCCTTAGCTCATGGTTAGAGGGTGATCTCCCCCATTTTGCTCCATTTTTCTTGACTTTGATATGCTATAAGGTGATGTTATGGCATGCTAAGGTACATACTTGAATATGGAGAGAGTTAGAGAAGATTTGAGGAAGTTATGGAAGAAAGAAGTGAAAAAGAAAAAGAAAGAAGATGCCATTTTTAAGTTTTTTTCCCCAAACCTCTCTTTTTTATTTTTGAAAATTGAAAATAAGTAAATGAAAGGAGATAGAAAAGGCATAATAACCCATGTGCCTTCTTACTTTGATTTGATTTGTACACAAAATTTAAGTAATTTTAACATATTTAAATAAAGAAGAAACGTCTTCTTCTTTATTATATTACTTAATCACTTTCTAGAATTTTCTAATGACTTCTTAATTTAATTAACCTATTTGATATACTTTAAATTGTTATTATATGTGTTCATATAAGTGCAACAACATTTTACAATTTTTAGTTCGATAAAAAGTTAAAAATCCGAAAACCTGATTTCGGTCACATTTTCAGTTTTTCACCGAACTACTTATTTATCTAAACCAAATTTCAAAACAAGTTTACCATTATTATTTATTAATTAAAAGAGGGTTATTCAAAACTTAAAAACCAATAATTGAATATTTAAAATTAATTAAATATTCTTAAATCAAAGAGATAAAATTCCATGTCGTTACATTTAAAAACAAAAAGGCGCCATCTTCTGCTCATCCATCTACATAGCACTGTATATTGCCTAAATCTGTTATCTAGTCTACTCATTTGAGAGTACCCAAGATAATAAGAAGCAAAACATAAAATGTCAAGCCAGAGAACAATCTGGTGTAAGCAATAAACAAGCTCAAAATACTATACAAGTCGATATACAAAGGAAAAATTGTATATGAATCATACCTGACCTATCCCTACATCCAAAGAGTTTGCACATAACAACTATAATATGCTACTATACTATCACCATCATAATGTACACAAACATCCTAGGATACTAACGGGTGTTTGAGGCATCAATCTCCTAGATACCTTTATCATGTGACATCCTTAGAGCGACAAACTACAATCATAACAACCATAGAAAACATAGCATCGATCAACACAATCCTCGCTGTCAATCAATGTGCCATGGATATATGATAATTCATATGACCATTCCTCTGCAATGGATTAATGGAATAATCATTGTTTTTTGTATACCCTAACACCCGCCCATGGTTGGCACTAGATCCCTTTCTTAATCCAGGCTTTACTGATCCCTTCAACGATCTAGGTAGCCAATGAAGTACGCAATGAGCATCCTTATAATACCCCAGCTTATTCGTACACTAGAAAACACTTTGAACATCAACGATCCCTTAGCATGCGCATCCAAGCCCTTCGTTGCTCCATCCATTTCCATTCATCATTATGAAACTCTTCCATATTCCATTCTCCATGATAGAACCTTTCAACATTCTATCCACGAGTTCCTTTCCATAAACTCGCCCTGGTGGATCATCATCATCGCAACTTCACTAACATCGAGCCATCATCATCGGAACACTTCTAGACATTCACATCGATCGTAGAATCAACATATCAATGTTCTAAAGCAATCATGTCGAAGTGTTACACCTTCGCCATGTCATTTAATCGTCGATCTTCATTGCATTATGATCATCGAAATTGAATGTCGAGTGATCGAATGGACGCACATGTACGCACATTGAGACAACCAACACACGCCCCTAGAGCTGCACCTCCATTTGATAATCACCATAATGATCGGTACCAACCATGTGTGGTCGGTACCGACCATGTCTGGTCGACCAATACTTAGCCAAATAATTCGTTCTTCACTTCACTTTTCCCCTGCATTATCTCAAAGCACCATGGTCTTAAACCCAAATTAATTGCTCAAATTTCTTGAAGATCCTATGAACGGTACCGACCTCTTTCTCCCTTCAAAATTTTGCTAAGTCCAAAATTTCATTTCATGTGCCACTTAGTGCTCGTCCCGGAGTTTCCTCATTAAAGACCTGAAGCAATCGTCCATTTGAATTGCGTTTACTTGGTACCGACCATACCTCCTTCCCTTAAAAATTTTCATAAGTCCAAAACTTCCTTGCCAAATCTTCCTCGAGCTTGACCCAAAGTACTACAAATAGAAACCTGAAGTAACCTCTGCCTGGATTTAACGATCCATAAATTTATCACTTTGAAAAATAATATTTATTTTTAAATATTCAAATATAAGATTTTTTAACACAAATTATAATATTTTGAACAATAATTAATGATGGTAAACTTGTTTTAAAATTATATTTAAAAATATACATATTTGGGATTTCCATCAAAAAAGCAATGAAAATCAATTTTCGGTAAAATTGAGATTTTCTCAATATAATACGAAATTGGATACATATACTTAATTTTCCATTTAATCAAGAATATATAATAAAATTATTTATTTTATTTTTTGAAATAAAATGCCATTATGACATCATCAAGGATGTCATCACTTTTATATATTTTTTGGAATTTTAAATTAAGTTTAAATATTCAAAATAATTGTTTTAAAATGATAATAATTCATTTTAACTAGTTGTATAAAAATAATAAACCATTTATAATAGTTTTATAAAGATATATATACTTGTTTTAAAAATATAAGAAAATTTATAACGCTTTGGCGCTACAACAGCACTTTTTATAAACACTTGTTCAATATTGGTTTATATGGTCTTATAATTCAAATGTGATCATTTTAATTCATTTATAACGATAAGAAATTGGTTTATAATTTTTTACATTTGTATGTAATTTAATTAATAAGTGAAAATGTGACCGGGAATCAGCTTTTAGATTTTCAATGGTTTAACGAACAGAACTTGTTCAAAGTGATCACAACGTTATTTATATGTCTTATGCACATATAAAACATTCACATACATGCACCAACAAATACATATACACATATATACATACTAAATACATACATACACCTATCTATACAAGCATAAAATATCATGATATTTATAACATTTATTTACATATAAGAAAACTACACATCAAACGTCACCTCATTGCGCACCTACGCACCTAGGATATGATTAGAGGAGTACAAAAGGGGCTGGCCGTGCGCATGGAGGGGGTGTAGGTGAGGGTAGAATGGCCTTTGTACCATAAGAAATTTGTTTACATATTTTTGTTAATAAATACAAGGCATACCTTCTCATTTTATTCACACTTCCATTCCATTTTCTAAGCTTCTTCTTCCTCTTCATTAATGGCTTCCATGTCCTCATAAATTATTCCATAGTCGTAGCAAAGCTCTATTAAAAATACACTTCCAAATATAAAAAGATACTGCCTTAGTTTGAAATTAAAGTGAGCGATCACCTTCTCTTCTTTCTCCTTGCTTGGCCAAACTCATCAAGAGCCACCACCACCTCTCCACCCTCTCTAGTACGAGGTCGAGACACCCAAGGGCCCTGGGTAGGATTCCTAAGCTTTGGTGCGGTGATAGTGAAGCTATAGTCAATTTTGGTACATCTAGAGACAAATGAGTGCGAGAATTACTCCACTAGTTTATTTTATTAAACTTTAAGATGATATGATATAATTTATCATGCTTGTTTTCTATGTTTGATCATCATGTTTTGGATGCAATAATATGTTTGCTTTGTTATGGAAATATTTCACAGTAAATACGCGTCGAATTTACACAAAAAAAAACACTTTCTTTTATGAATTATAAAAGTGTTACGGCATAGTCAAGCTTCTTTAAAAATAGATAAAAATGGTTCAAAATGGATTATAAATGTTTTATAAACATTAAAACTCATTTTGGAAAAGTTTTGAAAAGATATGAAATCAGAGTCAAAAAAGTTAAATTTTGGTGCGGTAGTTCGCGATTTCGCGCCATAAAAGTTAAATCAATATGTAGAGTGGAATATAGCCCAAACTTATTCAAAATTAGAATTTTCTGAACTCTTATAACCATAGTTTCCAAATAAAGTAGAAAAATCTAGATTTCATTTTGTAAAATTTGAGATATGTCCAAATCAAGTTTTTAAAATCATCGCGTTTTGGCAATTTGTAAAATATGGATTTCAACTCTTAAAAATAGATATTTTTAAATCTGTAAATATATGAGATAAATTCTAAAAATATGTTAAAATATTTTTAAAGAGTTTTAAGTAGAAAAATTGGACATATAAAAGTTTTAAATGGAATTTGTGATATGAAGCCCTTAAAAGCACTATTCACCTGTAATTTAACAAAGGAGTTTGAAAATTTCTCAAATAAGATTTAAACTTTGGTTTTCTTCCCAAATCCTTTGTAAATGTTTTTAAATAATAAATCAAGTATTTTAAAGGGTTTAGAGTTGATCAAATAACTTGACTGCCTTATGGGTGACAGAGAGATAGTCTTTAGACTTAGGTTTGGAAAACTAGTTTGATGCTCTCCGTAGCTATCGAGACTGACCGGACGGAGGGTATAGTAAATTTGATTTACTCGAACCACATCTTGCTAAGATAAAAGAAAAGTAGATTTGGAGCTTTCCAAATGTTAAACTAGATTTTAAAATAATAAGATGTTTGTTGATATAGGTAACAATCTGGTTAAATTTTGTATTAAATTCCAAGAAGGTAACTCATACTATCCGTGTGAATTTAAACGGTGATTTCACCGTTATTCGACGAATAGTACAGGTTGAATACGAAAATAAGTATTGAATATAATTAGTATAATTTCTATAGATCTTTTTACTCGATAACATTTTCCTATGTAAGTAAAGAGAAATAATTTGGTATTTCCAAAATTAAAAAGAGGTTTAATTATCCCGTATATGCTAAAAAAGAAAATGGTTTAAAGACATATATCTCTAAGAAGAATTTTACCTGGATAAAAAATATTAATTAATTGAATAATAATCACCCACATACTTGACATCTTTTATCGATATTTGGTTCAGAGAAACCGAGATCGGATTTGGGCGGTTCCTATCCGAAAACCACTTCGAACCAATATATGCATTCGAAAGTGAAGACATGTTGAAGATAATGATTTTTAAGACAGATTTATAATGTAGGGCTGCTTGCCACTAACCTCTAGGGTAATTCCTATATTATATATATATATGGTAGTAGTGGTATCTTTATTTGAAATCTTTGATGCAAGGAATCCTAGGGGTGATTCCTAAACTGGATGAAGAAGGAGGAGTGCCTTCAGTTTGTCCAGTTCCTGGACAACATGTGTGGACAAGTGTTTGACATTGCATTTCTAAGACCACACGCATTGATTTTTAATAACATACATTTGTTTGGTGATGTATAAGGTAACCCCTCTACACTTAACACCCTTCCCTAAGGCGTATGAACTCGTTGGTTGTACTTTTGTGGAAATCAATAGTGTATTATTGGAAATGGCAATGTGGCATTCAAAGTGGGATTTGTTTTGTAAAAGGTAATACATTACCTCAGGCCTTACACTCGGAAATGGCTAAAACAGGATATGCTGCAATGCTATATGGGTCGCACCCATTAGGGTATAGTCATCACCTTTTTAGATTACCCTCTATACATCGGGTTTGTTGTGTATGCTGAGGCCATGGATGGGTCGGGAATGACAAGGTTGTTGTTATACTCGGTACTATCCAGGACCATTATGTTGGTCACCGAAAAGGTGTAGGCTGGTCTTGCCAGATGTAGAGGATCATCTGTGAGTACTCGGTACATTCCTCTAGAGATGTACTGTATGGAAGGTAGTCCCTTACCTTGTCATTGTGAAGAATACATTCTCCAATAAGTGCCTTCAGACTTAGTTGTATACCTATTATGCTGGAATTTAATTAATGTATATGTATTTGTAATCTAGACCCTATAATAATATAACTGGATTTTATGTAGGGATGTTTTTATTATCATAAGGCTAAAACTCATCCATGTTTATGTGTGGCGTGGTCTTATGAGACACCCTATGTTTTCAAAAATATATGTGTTTTTAGTTTTCTCACACTAGTCCCATGACTGACCCGAAATTTATTTTCTTTTCTCTTAAACTCTGGGTGCCTAATTTTTCCGGGTAGCCAAGTAGTTTAGGTCTAGCTTGGAACATTTTGGAGGAGCTCAAAGCAGGATCTACAGTTTCCTGTAGATGGTTATCCATTTCCATTTCCTCTGCATTTGTTCACTGTTTGTATTTAGCATTAGTGGGACAGAGATTTATAACCGTCTGTGTTGAGATTAGGATAGATTCTAATGTATGTATTTAAAATTTTCGCTGTAAAGATTATATATATTGAAATAATATATTTTATTTCATTCGCGTAAGATTCTGTTCTGTTTTTATTTTTCTTTTTACCTTTGATCAATCTGTCTATCTAGCACTTGGATATTTGGCACGTGAATACCGTTAATGTATTAGTGTTGATTTCTGAGGGTTGATAAGGTGGGTCATTACAATTGGTATCAGAGCTTAGGTTGAGCGAACAACTTAGTCTGGTAAAGTCTCATCAGAGATAGGGTTAGTAACACCATAGGATATGTAACTCATTAGAGATATGGTAAATGATACCTTAGAATGAGTTTGAGCGTATTATATATGAGCGCATGTTTGCTAATGCTATATAAAATGATTTTTTGTTTTGAAAAATATAGTAAATAAAATAATTTTACCTAGGGTTATATTTTGAATATAAAGAATATCTTTTGGAAGAGATAGTTATTTATGTTGTTAAGTTATAAATTGGATAATTGTTTAAAATCAGCTTAGATAAATCTAAGTATGAAAATCTTATGATTAGAATTTTATAGTTTGATTATAAGATGTTTAATAATAATGCTGAGAAGATTAAGAATATTAACTAATGAGGAATATAAATAAAACCTGATAAGTTGGATAATGTTTACAAAATAAGGATTTTTAGAATATTAATCTAAAAGGTTTTTGAAAAGTGTTTTCAAAAGATTTTGAAAGGTGATAATAATAATGTTTAGGAAATTTTTTGGCAAAGATTTCAAATGATATTTTGGAAGAAATAAAACATTTAGATGTAGATACCATGGGAAGAGATCTAAGTTAGAAAAACTATCTTTAATAATTGGTTGGACAAGGGTCTCGATTTGTTTTGTGATATTCTGAATAATCTTCTAAGTATTGATAGAATATTGGTTTGGGAAAGAACTATCTAGTGCTTAGTAAATTATTCTCTTTATCATTGTGTGGTCAAAATAGATTTATGGTTAGGATAAACCTAAATTAATAATCGGTAAATAGCTGGTTGAAATGTTCATAATCCGACACTAGATTGGGTTAGGATAATTAAAATGCTTAGTATCCGTCTCTTAGTGTTTGTTTTTATATATATTTAGAAGCCTTCTAGTTACGGTGAAAGTTATTCCAAGGGGAATCCTTAAGGGCCAACTAGGGAAAAAAAGAGGATTTGATAATTCTTTCTAGTGATGAAGAGGAACCTGAATGATGGCCGCCTAACAACGGTTGGTCATATATAGGGGAAGAGCTTGATCAGTATACACATCTAGGTGAGGATGGTTATACTATGGCTGAGGTGCTTATACCACCAGAGACTTCGGGGCTTGTTATGATATCCAGTAATAAAGAAATAGCTTATTCATCGGACAATGTAGAGATAGTCAAGGTGTTAGAACTCGTGGAGTTGCACTAGGAATCCTCAAATGGATCGTGGATAACAGATCCAGAAAGTTCGTAACTAGAACAAGATGAGGAGGTAATTCATAAAGAAGAATTAGCTATAGAGGAAGAATCCAAACTAGAGTAAGATCCAAATACTGCAATATGTAGTCAAGACTCCACTACATATGATGCGCGGATGGATGAAATTTTCAATGAAGTGGATAATAGCAGTGATGATAATAACATCATTTGGAAGATGGGTGAGAATGATAATGTCGTTTGGGAAGAACAGTCGCCAGTTTAGGCATCGATTGGGATGATATGGAAGAGTTTGAGAATCCTTATGTAACGACCCACTAATCCGTATAATTCAAGCTGACAATAAACCACACATGTTCAACCAAATTGAACAGAAAGACTGATAGTTATGGGAAAGAAAGAGGAAAGAAGAAGTGAAGAGAAGAAGAAGAATAGAAAACTAAAAGCAACACAAAATCTCACAATCATGGAGGAACAATATATAATATAATATCAATGATCTTTACAAAAGAGAAACTGTTATATGCTTACATTCATTAGAGTATAACACAAATAAAGATCATCAGCCTGGATAATTATAACAATATGTCCTCACAATTGCTGATGACTTCAACAACAACACAATAGAATAAACATATACATGAAAATGTCATGCAGGCCTCTCACTCGTCTCCTAAGCTCCAATGCATCCAAAGTAATATGCAAATATGCTCGTCTGACCCGAGCATTAAAATAAAATAACACCCGAGTCAATCTGGAAAACCAACATGAGAAAAACACACCCAACTAGATTTTAAATTTATAGAAAACCTTTGAAAATCAAAAGTATCTCGTAAGACCATGCCGCACATAAACGCGGACGGGTTTTTACCTTACGATAACCAAAACCATTTCATATGAAATTCTCTGCTATATAATAGTGTGTGAATAAAAATACTTATTAATCTTAGCCGAAATTGTTACATTAATTAAATTCCAGCATAATAGGTATATAACTAAAACTGTAAAGGCTCGTATTGGAAAATGGATTCCATACAATGGCTGGGCTACTAGGGTACCGCCATTACGATGCAACTCTAGATCAAATAACACTGAGGACCTCGCCTGGATCCACTGCCAACATAGGACCGGCCTACCACTTGACTAGTAGTATCAAATATGATCACCCCGCTTTTGAGCCCCAAGCATACAAATGAGAGATAATAGCGACTCTAGATAGGGATGATCATACCCTACTTAGGAGTGACCCACTTAGCCCTGCTGCATCTCCCTTGTTTTAGTAATTCCCGGTTGATGAGGCTTGAGGCTACGTTTTACCTTTTATATAGCACTTTCAACTTGGAATGCTAACACTGCCTTCCAGCTAACAATGCAATACCGGCATTCATCCGTACAAGTTCGTTTTGGGACTGAACAAAACAATTGAGAGCTCCGTCTTCAAATCCATCATCTTCAAGATGTCTTCACTTCAAAACGCATTCGTTGGATCGAAGTGGTTTTCGAATAACATACCCGATCCCGGTCTGTTTGAAACAACTTTTCGATAATTTTTGGTAAACTCAATCTCGGTTCTTTAGGAAATAAACAGTCAAATATAAGAGCGGAGATCACCTCCTAACCATTAGTGGATGGATTTCCTTATCATTGTCCTAGAAGAACGAAGCAAGATTTATACGCACAGTATAGCATCATCGAAGATGACTGCGCCATATAACTCATGTGTTTCTTCTAGATATTTCCAAAATTACGTTTAGGGTCCAATTTCGATAGTGGGTTATTTAACTATCGAATAAAAAACATCCAATCAGGGATTTAATTCCATGGGGAAAACCAACATTGGTTAAGCACCAAGCAACACTAGGCCTTCTTAACATATCCTTCCATTAACTCAAATCACTTTGTAAATATTGTACCAAAATACTTTTACAAAGATTCATTCACAAACATTTATATTTTCAATACCTGAAAAATATCCATATGTTTATCTCAACGGTATAAGTATATTCACCAACATTTGGGAAGATTCCCCTTTTATTCAATTCTAAAGTCATTCATAACTTCATTATAAATCCACAAAACCATTTATAAAATTCCTTTTATAAATCCGTAAACCCATTTCTAAAATTCTTTTATAAATATTTAAAACCATTTATAAAATGCTTTTACCTTTTCAAGCAAACTTCCTTTACATTTCCCAAAACATGTTATAAGATTCCTTTTATAAAAACCCAATCTATTTATAAAACTCCATTTATAAATCTTGGAAATAATTATAATAAATAAATACTAAATTTAAAACATCTTAATAATAATTAATAATTTTCAAAACATCCTTAAATAAACAATAATAATTTTGTGTTCAACATTATTATAAATAATAATAATTAATTTCCAAATCCTTTTTGATAAATAATTAAAATTAATTTCAAACCATATTAATAATTTAAATAATAAACTTTTCAAATATAAAAATATTGATAAACCACTTTTAACCATTATTAATATGGATAAACAACTTTTAAAACATAATTATATTCCTTTGACAAAAATCCATACTTTACTTTCCACATAATTGTTTCCATATTTGTAAAGCTATATTTATAAATCTCTTCTATTTTATGAAACTTTCTTTCATAAAACCGCTTTATTTATGAACTCCATTCTTAACTCGATTTCCTTTATGAATCTTACTTATTCATAAATCTCATTCAAAACATAATTTCAATCGTTTTTAACCTTGCTTCCCATAGGTATAAATTTCTTCTATAAATTTCTTTCAATTTATAAAATATCATCTTACAATTCCAAATTTACCCTCAGCTTCAATTTCCAAAATTAGAATCAAATATTTTCTAAAACAACTTCCCACATCTGAAAATAAATCTACCATTTGATTTATTTCTCCAATCTATTAAATGGTAATAGTTTCCTTTTAATTTATAAAGCACCATTTATAAATCTATCCCTTTATAAATAAAATATGATTTTACAAATCTTAATTTTATTTGTAAAATATCACTTTACCATTATCACCTTTATAAATTTCCATATTATAAATAAATCTTAATATTTGCATATACTATATACATATCACTTTATATAAAATAGTAAATAAATATTTCTATCTTCTTTTTAGAATTTGTATTCCTTTATTATAAAACATGGACTTATTTCAAGATTTTAAAAAAAAATCTTTATTCATAGTTTAAAATCTCTATTTAAAATATCTTATAAAACTATTAATTATAATATTTAAAATCAACTTTTTATTTTAGAAAAATTATTAAAACATATAAAAATTTCAAAATCACTTTGAAATCCCTTTTTAAATCTAATCACTATTTTATAGTATTTTAAAATACCAAAAATTAGGCCCGGTGCTACTAAAGCACTAATTAAGCAAAATCATATCCATGTCATCAATATGGCATTCAACAACTCATATATATATATATATATATGAAAATAAACCAATAGTGTGAGGAATCCTGTTAGATCCTTCCAACCTGTCCCCCTGCATCACGTATAGTATATAATCATAAAAATATAAATCAACTGCTTCGAAGCGGGATTCTTATACAAATAGTCATCCGCTCTTACACGGGAACGTAATAGGGTCTCATCCACTGCAGTAGGCGGGAATATATCCAATCCAACTAATTTAATAGTAAATTATCCCAACAGTCAATAACTATCAAAAATAAATATCCAAACATCCAATAGGTAATTTTTATTGATTATATAAATTTTCTGATTAACCAAAAAGGTGAGATTAACTCACTTTGATTTTGATAGTCGCCAAAACGTTCCGTTTTGAATTAAAATTGAATGGGCATTCAATTTTAACCCAAAATTCCAACATGCTTCGAATCCATCCAATCCATCTCCGTAGCCTAGCCTTCGTCTATACGATCGTAATGCGACTCGTCTCGTTCAATTTGGACCTCGTACGAGTTTAATATGAAAAGATGAACATTTGAAATAATTAAATAAAGAAACTAAAATTTAAACTTAAACCTCTGCTTTCCTTCTCTCCCTCAAAAGTTTTAGGCCGTAAACAAGAAAACCCATCATGTCCTTAAATCCTCGAACGTCGCCGCCTCCATGCTCCACCGGAGCTCGATCCAACATCACCATCGACTTCATCATCACGTGCAGCACCTACGACAACCCCCAGGCCAAGCTTGGTCGACCATAACTCCGTCTACGCTGTGCCCTAGCATGAACGAACACGGCCCCCGTACGCCCCCCATCGTCGACGATAGCATGATCCCACCGTTAATCTTGTAAAGCTCGTCGAGCTCTTCATATTCCTATTTGAAGTCGAAGCCTAAAGCACGTGGATGGAGAGAAATTGAGGAACGAAGATGGGTTATTTTCGTCCATTGAAATTTTGAAGTGGCGGCTAAAGAAACTAGGGTTTTGGATTGCAAAAATAAAATTTCCAAGTCCTTATATAGAAAATTTCGTGGCACTATTCATTCGTGAAAATTTCGAACTCCAAACGAAGCATGCCGCTTGACGTTCTATATGTTATACCCCTATTTCGAACATAATGGAATATATATATCGGGAGCCAATTCCATCGTATACAGAAGTTAACTTTTCAAAATCAAATTATTTTAATTAAAATTCCTTTAATTGATTTTTATATGTTTCGAACTCGCACGACCAAACGATACGTTCGATCGCCACGAAAATTGACAGCATATAATAATTCACTATTACGGATCCGATGAAATTAGTTTCGTCGAAATCCGAGACAGTGCCCTGGAAGACTATATTTGTACATTAATTAAAACGAATTATTATTAAAACTAGTTCATTCACTTTTAATTCAAATTTAAAAGTTTACTATCTTCCTACTTATTTAAATAGAATTTAAATCAACTTTTGAAATCGTTTTCAATCATATTAAATTCAAGATTCAATTATTTATACAATTCCAATATTAAGTTCAACGATTTAATTATCAAATAAATCGTTATATTTGAAATCCAGGTTACTTAACTTATAAAAATTACTTTTCAATATTTAAAATAAATTAAATAATCTAAATTCAAATGACTAAAATTTTGGGTCGTTACATTCTCCCCCCTTAAAAGAATTTCATCCCCGAAATTGCCAAGGTAAGAAAATGTCACAAACCCGTTAACTTTTCAAAACAATTAGTTGAAATAGATTATCAAATTCATTTAAACCTTTTAACTTTTCGAAATCAATTAGTTAAAACTTCTTATAAAAACTTTTTCTAAGTCTTCAAATTCATAATCAAATTTCTGAGATCCAACTAAAACCATTCAAAGTTATAAAACCAAAATCCAAAATTTAGTTATAAAAGTTTTCCCAAAATTCTCAAACATTTTCAAAATCTTAAATTTATGTAAAATTTTGCCAACGTCTCCTTTGCATGACTCGATCGTAAAAATTTACAATATATATAATCACAAATATACATCTCATCATCGAGGATGAGACATCTAGGGAAAAATATAAAAATACGATATGTAATCCGAGATGTGTACCTTTTTATTAGCATTAACAAGCATATACAATCAATATAATGCGAAAGCGGGCTCCAAATGCGAAGCATATGTCATCTGCACCTACTAATCACTCAACAAACAATGAGAACATGTATATAGGAAGTAATATCACATAGAATATACAATAAGTATATGCAAATGTAGCAAATGTAAACAAAGAAATCGTCAACCAAATAATAACCATTCAATTTATTCATTTTCATATCAATTTACAATTTCAAATTTCAACATTATATACTTCCATTTCTTATTAACATGCATTTGATTCACTTCCAGTTTATTCACATTCAATTGATTCTCATTTACTTTACTTACATTCCCCTTAAATACAATTTAAGGTTAACAACAATTCATTTGCATACTAACTCGTTTATGGACCATTTCCAAAACAATTACTTAAGTTCACCTTTAATACCTTTTACAACTCAAATTTGATTTCATTTTATAACTCAAGTTCGTATTCATTCTATTAATTCATTTTATAACTTAAGTGGAATTAATTCACTTTACTAATTCATCTAATTCATTTCAATCCAATTCAACCTCATTTTACCTTTTCTTGAGTCAATTTCCCTTTTTAAAAATTCATTTTATTCAACTCAGCTTAAGTTAAATCCCATTTCAAATCAAATTCAATTTCATTATATCCATTTATTTAACTTTACTTAAGTTAAATTTAATTATCAATCTCCATTTATGATTTTCATTCCTTAACATATCCAACAAATAGAAATTTATTTTAACTTACCCCTTTCAAATTCATAAGTTGTAAATTTATTCCTTACCAATACCATCTTTAAGTTCAAAAAATTATTATCTTATGTTTCTCAAAACATTTAGATAGAATATTTAGGATTTTAAACACCCAGTTTTATTTCAAATCAATTTGAAATCATATATATATACACACACACACATAACTCCTTTATATTTCAAATTCCACTTCTGGAATCTAAAACAAATTTGTTTTGCTAAAACAAAACTTAGAAACTCGAAAATGAAAATAATGATGTGGCCGTCGTCACCAAAATTATTTCCAACGACTGAAGTGAGTTCGGTGCTTTCTACTCTCTTTTAAATCCCTACTTCAAAATATTCCTAACCAAAATATTTTTAAAATAATACTACTATTATTTTTCCAAGACCTTGAAAAATGATTTTCAAAATCAATGGGATTTAAATTCTCAAACTTCTTGTTTCAAATCGATTCGTATTTACAAATCATATTTATAAATATACTTATGCAATTTCATTCACAAATGTTGATTATTTTAATATTAATCAATATTCTATAATTCATATTTATACATTCACTTTCTAATATAAAATTATTTCTCAATTGTTCATCTTTGTTTAGATTATAATAATAATAACTTTTATTAGATCAACAAATGATAATAATCAAATATTATCATCCACTAACAACCAAACACTCCATATATAGCTTATAATAATGTCTGAAAAATTTTCTTTTATATAAAAATATAATTCGAGTAAAATTATTTCATTTACCAATTCTCAAAACAATACTGCGTCAGTTTACCTTGTTTAAGCGTTTATAAACCCCTATCGATAATGTGGCGTCCTACGTATCGATCAGAATTCATAAGCCACTCAACAGATAAATTAACACAATATAAAACATTTTATAATCACTAACAAATACACACTCGTATGTATACACCTTCGCGCCATGGAGAAAATCGAACAAGTCATCAATTATGCATGAGTGGATACTCGTTCTTCCTCGACACCTTATTCTGTAAACGGTAATCAACACACACCTTAAAAAGTCATCCACTTTAGTGGAAAATACTACGGGTACGCCCTACTCATATATACTCTTATGAATGAACCATCACCACAATAGGTCATTCACTTGCACCTTCAACTCCTTCTGCTCTCCGGGTGCCATATTCCTCAAAGGCATACTATCGGTCAGGCATCTTTCACTAAGTCTATCCAGAACTCAATCTCTCGATGCGGCGGTAATTCAGTCACCTCCTTGAATACGTCTGGATGCTCTCTAACGATAGGCATAGATAACAATTCGTCGCATGGGACCTTGAATATATAAAGCTAACCATAACCTCATCCTCTGGTAGTGTTATCCCGCCTTTTGGTCAAGGTCGGGATATCAACAAATCAGTTAAAAAGGATGGATACCAAGATTGGAGATCGATTGGAAACGAGGTTATGATCAATACCATCAAAATTGGACTAAGCTACAATCAAGGTGGGATCGATTGGAAATGATGAACAAGGCTAGGAAAGGCTGCATTTCAAATTTCAAGTCAAACGGAGTTCGTATTCTCAAGATATGGATGGATCAATATTCATGGGAAATTAGTTTTTAACGATATGGTTCATATCGATCAACTTGGGCTCCGCTATTTAATTCAGATCGATGCTTTTGTATCGATCAACATGGGCTTGGCTATTTAATTCAGATCGATGCTTTCGTATCAATCAGTAATCGCGGATTTGGACAAGGATATGACTATGGCACTTGGATAGAATGGCTTGGTAATGGATTGGATTATGGATCAGATGGTATGGCTATGGATGGAATATGGATTTCGAATGACGGATTTAAAGCTATTCAAAACACGCCTTCCTGTCGTAAGGCATGTTTTGGTAGGAAAATGTTACCCCTCCTTTTGGTCATGCCGAGATATCAAAAAATTGGTTAAAAAGGGTGGATATCAAGATTGGAGATCGATCGGAAACGAGGCTATGATCGATGCCATCAAAATTGGACTAAGCTCCAATCAAGATGGGATCGATTGGGAATGATGAACAAGGCTAGGAAAGGCTGCATTTCAAATTTCAGGTTAAACGGAGTTCGTATGCTCAAGATATTGATGGATCAATATTCATGGGAAATCAGTTCGTATCGATATGGTTTGTATCGATCAACATGGGCTCGGCTATTTACTTCAGATCAATGCTTTCGTATCGATCAGCATGGGTATAGATATTGAAAATGCACTTTGCTTTGGATCGATCACAGTACGTATCGATCCAGGTTAGGGATCGATACGAAGAAGAGAGTGGAAGATGGGCACGAAGAGCGGCAGTTGTTGGATATGGACGCACACTTCGTATCGATCGATATGAAGTGGTCAAGATGGAATGCAAAGCAGAGGATCGATACGAATAGCATGGACACTTGGGATCGATACGAAGAAGGGATCGATATGAAGGGCAGCGAGCGTTCAGGGATCAATACGAAATGATGGACACGAGGCAATGGAATATGATGGATACGAAGCATTGATGGATACGAAGCATTGATGGATACGAAGCAACCAGCCTACATTGAGAAATACAAACTTGGATCGATCATAACTCTCATTCTACAAGTCCAAATGCTATGAAATTTTCATAGGAGCTTGCTTATTCACTCAAGAACGTCCATGATCGATCTCATCTTCATTGGACTATTTTTGGATCGATACGAATTATACTTGGATCGATCAGGATCGATCCCAACTGACTCCAGATCAATCTGGTGGGCCCACCTATGCATGAGAAGAGGTATTTCAGGTTTTGGTGCGGATATTTTCAGATCTACACTTATAAATAGGAGCTCTATGGAAACACAAAATGGATCTTCTTCTACTTTTCTAGGCGAAACTCTGTCATTTTGTTTACTGATTTCAAAGGCTTTTAACTGTAATCTCAATATAAAAGGAATAAAATGATCAATTCAAAGTGGACATAGGCCGGAGATAGCCGAACCACTATATATCTCGTGGATTTTCCCATTTTCTTTCGTTCTAATATGGTTATTTCTTCATTTTTATTCTCTACATTATCTGGATCTGAGATCTTTGTTTGGATATTGAGGATTTGTGTGTAAACACTGGTGCTTTCATTACTTTTGGGGTTTGTGACATATTTTGGTGCAAACACTTTGGTGCTTTCACTGAGAAGGACTAACACCTACTATACCGGATTTGGAGTTCAGATTTGGAAAGCTAAAGGATCAGATTTTGGGAAGTAATGGCTAAGCAATCAACAAGGAGACAGAGAACGGAAAGGAGTCAGCATGAATGAAGTCAGGAGGCCTCTTCAGGAGCTAATCGGACTTCAGTTTTCATCACCAGAGATGAGATGGAGATGATGATGGATGCTATGCAGGAAGGGATGCTGAAAAGGTAGGAGGAGATGATGCAGAACCTACTCCGACAAGTTGGACAAGCTGGAGTGCAAAATCAAGAGAACGTAACTGCAGGAAATGCTGGAAATAGGGATCGTGAAGCTGGAGCAGCAAGAGCGGAGATATTTTGGAATCTGGATCGGGAGCATGGAGCAACTGGGATTCAGGATAGAGTGGGACCATTAGGAATAGTCCCTGAGCAAGGGGGCATGCCCCCGAATCATGTTGGCTCAATTCCAGGAAGGATACGAGGCGGCGCTGTGCAGTTTGGCGTTGATCGGGATGTGGATGCTCGTCCAGAAGGACAGGTTTTAGGATTCCCTCGTGGGATCGGGGGGCAGGTTGGAGATCACAGACAGAGGCTACCACTTGATGACAATGACATGTTAGCAGGCATGATCGGATAGGCTATGAGGGGAGGATTGGTGAACAGAGATTTGGAGGATTTGTGAACAGGAGTCCTTTCACTCCTGTGATCGGACAGGCTAGGAATCCACCAGATTTCTAACTAAACACTGGAGATATATAATGGGAGAATGGATCCCGTTGTTCACTTGATGAGGTACATGAGGCATATGGAAGTACTGGGGGCATCGGAGGTAGTTATGGCTCGTTGCTTCCCTTTATATCTGACGGATATAGCAGCATTGTGTTTAGACAACTAGAGAGCAGCTCAATTGGCACTTGGACGGAGTTGATTGAGAGAGTTATGAGGCAATTTCGGGTCCACATCATGAGACCCAAGAATGTGATGACTTTAACATCGATGAAACAGTGGAAGGGAGAATCACTTAGGGATTTCTTAACCATATTCAATGCGACAATAGCTTCAGTGGATCGACCTGATCCGTCGATGGTTCTGATGGCACAGTCTCAGGAAATGTGGATCATTCAGATTTTAAGATATCATTGGAATGGGATCCACCGACGGATCCGGAGAATTTTATCACGAAGCAGAAAGGATTTTACGATAGGAAGATGCGAAGGTTGAAGAGAGGGGAGAGAGGCTGAAGTTTATGTAGTAAAAGGTGAAGGTCAGCCTAGGGAGGATTCAAACAAGGGCGATGGAGGCAAAAGGAAAATGAACGACAACGGTAGCACATCGAAAAGGCAACAGAGGGAATCTAAATTCTCTTCTTACATGGACTTAACTAAAACTCTAGAAAGGATTTACTTGGATACTCGAGGGCGCCTGCAGTATCGAAGGCCGGCAAAAAAGGAACCCTCTGTATATGAACGGGCATCGTGAAAGCATTGCCTATTCCGTGGCCTAGATGGGCACAGCACGAACGACTACAGGCATTTGTAAGATATCATAGATAAGCATGTAAGGAATGGTCATCTGCAACGGTACGTAAGGAATCGAGCTGGCCACTGGGACAAAAGCAGCCACCGCCTACTTCAGACGAAGATGGCATTGGATCTAGGCATCGTCAGCTTCTTATCAGCTGAATGGATTTATGGCTTTGAATAAGTAATAAACCCCAAAGCGATGCAGCAAAGTCACTTGCTCACGTATGGGATCGAGAACTGTCCCTAGGCATACTCCGAGATGATGATAAACTGTGATGCTCGGGTTTATGAAATCTTGTTTTCTTTATGTTTTCTGTGGACTCTGGTTTCTTTCTTGGTACTATAGACATTTGATTTTCTTGGTTGTACGGACTTTTATTTTGTCAATTGGACTTTGTGTTTATTGGATTTGGATTAATCTAATAAATAATATAGGTCATGCGATTACGGTCCCGGCCAGAGAGACGAGGCAGTAATCGCAAGTTACGAGTCCTTTCGCCAAAGAGCAATGCAATGGACTCAAACGCAATACAAAAGTCCTCGATCGAAGAGTCGAGGTCGGAGAATAAAAAAATCCTCGAACGGGGAGTCGAGGCAGAAGAATATAAAGGTCCTCGACCGGAGAGTCGAGGCCTGAGAATATAATCGACCGGAGAGTTGAAGCCGGAGAATATAAAAGCCCCCAATAGGAAAGTCGAAGCCGGAGAATATAAAAGCCCCCAATAGGAAAGTCGAGGCCAGAGCAGGATAAAATGACCCCGAATGAATTAAAACTCAACTGATGGGTTCGGATGGATATGGAATCTGCTAAGGATTTGGTTACTGGATTCAAAATCGGATATCGACTAGGAGAAATCGTGGATTTGGACAAGGATATGACTATGGCACTTGGATAGAATGGCTTGTTAATGGATTTGATTATGGATTGGATGGTATAGCTATGGATGGAATATGGATTTCGGATGATGGATTTAAAGCTATTCAAAACATGCCTTCCTGTCACAAGACATGTTTTGGGGGGAAAATATTACCCCGCCTTTTGGTCATGGTCGGGATATCAACAAATCAGTTAAAAAGGATGGATATCAAGATTGGACATCGATTGGGAACGAGACTATGATCGATACCGTCAAAATTGGACTAAACTCCAATCAAGATGGGATCGATTGGGAATGATGACCAAGGCTAGGAAAGGATGCATTTCAAATTTTAGGTTAAATGGAGTTCGTATGCTCAAGATATGGATGGATCAATATTCATGAGAAATCAGTTTGTATCGATATGGTTCGTATCATCGACATGGGGTTGGCTATTTACTTCGAATCGATGATTTCGTATCGATCAGCATGGGTATGGATATGGAAAATACACTTTGCTTAGGATCGATCACAGTATGTATCGATCCAAGTTAGGGATCGATACGAAGAAGAGAGTGGGAGATGGGCACGAAGAGCGGCAGTTGTTGGATATGGAGGCACACTTCGTATCGATCGTGTTCGTATCAATCGATACAAAGCGGTCAAGATGGAATGCAAAGCAGGGGATCAATACGAATAACATGGACAATTGGGATCGATACGAAGAAGGGATGGATACGAAGGGCAGTGAGCATTCAAGGATCGATACGAAATGATGGACACGAGGCAATGGAATGTGATGGATACGAAGCATTGATGGATTTGAAGCTACCAGCCTACATTGAGAAATACAAACTTGGATCGATCATAACTACACGTCCAAATGCTATGAAATTTTCACAGGAGCTTGCTTATTCACTCAAGAACGTTCATGATCGATCTCAGCTTCATTGGACTATTTTTGGATCGATACGAATTATACTTGGATCGATCAAGATCGATCCCAAACGACTCCAGATCGATCTGGTTGGCCCACTTGAACATGAGAAGAGGTATTCTAGGTTTTGAGGTGGATATTTTCAGATCTGCACCTATAAATAGCAACTCTATGGCAACTAAAAAGGGATCTTCTTCTACTTTTCTAGGTGAAACTCTGTAATTTGGTTTACTGATTTCAAAGGCTTTTAACTGTAATCTCAATATAAAAGGAATAAAAGGATCAATTCAAAGTGGACGTAGGCCGGAGATAGCCGAACCATTATAAATCTCGTGCCTTTTCCCAATTTCTTTCATTTTAATTTTTTCATTTCTTCATTTCTATTCTCTACATTATCTAGATCTGAGAACAGATCCCATTGTTCACTTGACGAGGTACATGAGGCATATGGAAGTACTGGGGGCATCGGAGGTAGTTATGGCTCGTTGCTTCCCTTTGTATCTGATGGATATAGCAGCACTATGGTTTAGACAACTGGAGAGCGGCTCAATTGGCACTTGGACGGAGTTGATTGAGAGAGTTATGAGGCAATTTCGGGTCCACATCGTGAAACCCAAGAATGTGATGAATTTAACATTGATGAAACAGTGGAAGGGAGAATCACTTAGGGATTTCTTAACCAGATTCAATGCGACAGTAGCTTCGGTGGATCGACCAGATCCGTCGATGGTTCTGATGGCAGCAGTCTCAGGAAATGCAGATGATTCAGATTTTGAGATATCATTGGAACGGGATTCGCCGATGGATCTCGAAGAATTTTATCACGAAGCAGAAAGGTTTTTACAATAGGAAGATGTGAAGGCTAAAAGAGAGGGGAGAGAGGCTGAAGTTTATGCGGTAAAAGGTGAAGGTCGGCCTAGGGAGGATTCAAACAAGGACGATAGAGGCAAAAGGAAAATGAATGACAACGGTAGCACATCGAAAAGGCAACGGAGGGAATCTAAATTCTCCTCTTACATGGACTTAACTAAAACTCTAGAAAGGATTTACTTGGATACCCGAGGGCGCCTCCAGTATCGAAGACCGACAAAAAAGGAACCCTCGGAAAACGAATGGGCATCGGGAAAGCATGCATATTCCATGGCCTGGATGGGCACCACACAAACGACTGCAGGCATTTGAAGGATATCATTGATAAGCATGTATGAATGGTCATCTATAATGGTACGTAAGGAATCGAGCTGTGGCAGTGGGACAAGAGCAGCCACCACCTACCTCAGACAAAGAAAGCACTGGATCTACGCATCGTCAGCTTCTTTTTAGCTGAATGGATTTATGGCTTTGAATAAGTAATAAACCCTGAAGCGATGCGGCTAAGTCACTTACACATGTACGGATCGAGAACGGTCCCTAGGCATGCTCTGAGATGATGATAAACCGTGATGCTTAGGTTTATGAAATCTTGTTTTCTTTCTGTTTTCTGTGGACTATGGTTTCTTTCTTGGTACTATGGACATTTGATTTTCTTGGTTGTACGGACTATTATTTTGTCAATTGGACTTTGTGTTGATTGGATTTGGATTAATGTAATAAATGATACAGGTCACGCGATTATGGTCCCGGCCAGAGAGACGGGGCAGTAACTGCAAGTTACGAGTTGTGCAGTCAATTCCTTGATATTGCTCCGATATATCCCGTAGCGGACTTTTGGGGCAACAATATTCCTATAAAGTGGCCCAATATAGCGGATCTGCTATTATCCCCGATATTGTGGCAATAATCCGCTATATCCCCGATTTTGTTGCCCCGCTATATCCCCCTTTCCTATAAATAAGCATTTTGTTTGATGTCTTGCTTTTAACTTTTATGGTACTTCAAAATTGATGTAACAATGATATACGTTGTTGGTTATTATAACTAGTTCTATCTTTTTAAGTGTCAACTTTGTTTATCTTTACTTTGTTATAACTTGTTTTGCTTGGTGGGAAATAATAAGTAATACTTTTTCCTCTTTTTAATGTAGAATGTTCATCATTCCTCATTTTAAAGTCGTCCGCTATATCATGCTATATCCACGATATATCTTCGCTACAACTTTTCGCACCTCAAACGCTATGGAGCGGCATGGCACTTTAACTGCATAGGTTATGAGTCCCTTCGCCGGAGAGCAATGGAATGGACTCAAACGCAATACAAAAGTCCTCGACAGGAGAGTCGAGGCCAGAGAATATAAAAGTCCTCGACCGGGGAGTCGAGGTGGAAGAATATAAAAGTCCTCGACCAGAGAGTCGAGGCCCGAGAATATAATCGACCGGAGAGTCGAGGCCGGAGAATATAAAAGCCCCCGACAGGAAAGTCGAGGCCGGAGCAGGATAAAATGACCTGGTAAGGTCTACGGATTTGGATTTGGACCCGGAGAGGTCCCGGCTTTGGATTTGGACCCGAAGTGGTCCCGGACATGGATAAAACAGGCCGGAGGGGCCATGGATTTGGTTGTTGGATTCTGGATATGAATGGATTAAAACTCAGCTGATGGGTTTGGATGGATATGGAATTGGCTAAGGATTTAGTTACTGGATTCAGAATCGGATATCAACTAGGAGCAATCGCAGATTTGGACAAGGATATGACTATGGCACTTGGATAGAATGACTTGGTAATGGATTGGATTATGGATGGGATGGTATGGATGGAATATGGATTTCGGATGATGGATTTAAAGCTATTCAAAACACGCCTTCCGGCACAAGGCATGTTTTGGGGGGAAAATGTTACCCTGCATTTTGGTCATGACCGGGATATCAACAAATCGGTTAAAAAGGATGGATATCAAGATTGGAGATCGATTGGAAACGAGGCTTTGATCGATACCGTCAAAATTGGACTAAGCTCCAATCAAGATGGGACCGATTGGGAATGATGAACAAGGCTAGGAAAGGCTGCATTTCAAATTTTAGGTTAAACGGAGTTCGTATGCTCAAGATATGGATGGATCAATATTCATGGGAAATCAGTTCGTATCGATATGGTTCGTATCGATCAACATGGGCTCGGCTATTTACTTCGGATCGATGCTTTCATATCGATCAGCATGGGTATGGATACGGAAAATGCACTTTGGTTAGGATCGATCACAGTACGTATCGATCCAAGTTAGGGATCGATATGAATAAGAGAGTGGGAGATGTGCATGAAGAGCGGCAGTTGTTAGATATGGAGGCACACTTCATATCGATCGTGTTTGTATCGATCGATACGAAGCGGTCAAGATGGAATGCAAAGCAGGGGATCGATATGAATAGCATGGACACTTGGGATCGATATGAAGAAGGGATGGATATGAAGGGCAGCGACCGTTCAGGAATCGATACGAAATGATGGACATGAGGCAATGGAATGCGATGGATACGAAGCATTGATGGATACGAAGCTACCTGCCTACACTGAGAAATACAAACTTGGATCGATCATAACTCTCATTCTACAAGTCCAAATGCTATCAAATTTTCACAGGATCTTGCTTATTCGCTCAAGAACGTCCATGATCGATCCCAGCTTCATTGGACTATTTGTGGATCAATATGAATTATACTTGGATCGATCAAGATCGATCCCAAACGACTCCAGATCGATCTGGTGGGCCCACCTATGCATGAGAAGAGGTATTCCAGGTTTTGGGGCGGATATTTTCAGATCTGCACCTATAAATAGCAGCTCTATGGCAACTAAAAAATGATCTTCTTTTGCTTTTCTAGGCAAAACTCTATCATTTTGTTTATTGATTTCAAAGGCTTTTGACTGTAATCTCAATATAAGGAATAAAAGGATCAATTCAAAGTGTACGTAAGCCGGAGATAGCCGAACCACTATAAATCTCGTGTCTTTTCCCATTTTCTTTCATTTTAATTTGGTTATTTCTTCATTTTTATTCTCTACATTATCTGGATCTGAGATTTTTGTTTGGATATTGAGGATTTGTGTGTAAAAACTGGTGCTTTCATTACTTTTGGGGTTTGTGACCAATTTTGGCGCAAACAGTTAAGTAGCCAATCTCTATCTTTCTACCTTCCTCAACCCTAATTGTCACCAAAAACTTCTCTAATCCACCACTCACGCATACTTCCTTAGCCAGTCCATTCCAAGATAATACCAAACCCAACAAAATCCAAAATAAAACAATCATAAACAAAAGAGTAACTTGACTCGATAAGGCCAAACAATGAAAAACCGTACAAAGTCTAGTGGGGCCTCTAACAGGGTTCTATACTACTAAAGGTCAGCCAACTATTCTAGGTCTCAATCCTAATCTATCTACTAGGTCACTATATATAAAAGAATGTGAAGCCCCAGTACTAAACAAAACATGTATAGGAACACCATAAATATAAAGCATACCTTGAATGGTGACACCTTTACCTTTCTCTTTCGTCGAGGGAGAACTCAATGAAGTCAAACCAGTATCCAAAGTGTATGCCTTAACTATCTACCTCTAATTTGCTGTTTCTAGGCAATTCTTCTACAAATGACCTTTCCTATTATAATTATAGCACTTATTTCCTTCTGCCTTGCAATCCCTACTCAAATGACCCCAATCACCACAGCTGTAGCAAATAGGATTCCATTTTTCCTTCTTCTGAGCATCCTTCCCTTGGAAATGCTACCACTTACCATTCCATTTCTTCTTACCTGCACCACCTTACTACGGCTTTGGCTCTTTCTTAGTAGCAATAGTTGATTTGGACTTAGAGTACAAACTATCATGGCATAGAGCATTCTCGACGAGCTTCTCGATAGGCTCATCAATATGACCCATTAACTCTCTCTTAGATAGTCATCCATTTTAGAACTGGGCCAGCCCGTAGCGGAAGAAATTGGTGAATTTTCAATTTTTTTTACCATTTTAGATCATTAATGGGCCTATGAAGTCTAAATACATTTAAATCTTACCTAAATTTTCTTTTAAATAAAATCATGTTTTAAATTTAATTCAAATAAATATGTAATATGATGAATGTATCAAATATGTTCATGTATTTGAATGATAAGGACAACATATGAGCAGCACATAAAAGTATGTAAATAAACATGTAAAAGGTTAGAGAAAGAAACCTTTTATTCCTTTCTCTTAATGTAAATAATTAATTAGGGAAAAGATGAGCCATAAATGTAGAGAGAGGAACCTTTCATTTCTCTCCGTCTCACTCTCTCTTTATTTAGGTTAATTGACAAATTAACATTTACTACGGGATTAACACTATGTAAATAAACATGCATAGGTTGGAGAAAGAAACCTTTTATTTCTTTCTCTTAACATAAATAATTAACAGGGGAAAGATGGGGCCAAGCTGTAGAGAGAAACTTTTCATTTTCTCTCCCTCTTTAATTAGGTTAATTAACAAATTAACATTTACTATGGAATTAACACATGCCTTTGTTGTCCAAATTTTCTTTTTAAACATATAAGTAATAGTAACACATGTATATATAAGTTCAATTTACACTTATACATAATATATTAAAAGGAATTTTACTAATAGACAATTGACTTATATTAACAAAAGGCAATTAATGAATAGAGGTAAACATTTATGAAAAATGAAAGATAAAGTACTTTCCTCCTTCCTTTACTCATTCAATCAGTGTCATTTCATCAATAATTAAACTCTAAAATATATATGCATATAAAACTAATTTTGGCCATTCTTATATTTTGCAATCTAGAATTAACAAATATAAATTAAGTTTCAATTTAGGAGGAATTTTAAAATTAAAATTGTAGTTTTACATAAAAGTAAATTTTTTAAACATTGAATTAAAACAACACATTCACACATATATGTAATTAATTGAAAGCTACTTTTAAAATTAAAATAACAAACAAATACAAAAGGTGCATGATTTAGCATGTGTTAGAATTGGAAGTTAACAAATTTACACAAAAGTCTAATTATGTTTTTATTCTACTTTCAAAACAAATGAATACATTAACAAAAAGATTCAAACAAAACATGTAAACATTATGCTCAATTTATAGATGATTTCAAAAGGACAGTGTATGTAATTTACATTAGTTGAAACAAAATAAAATCATATAAATGAATGGTTTCAAACAGGAACAAAGAGAACAACTTAGTCACATATAAATTCGTAGTAAAGTTTCTGATCTAAAATGTAAGAACATCATAACCAACTAACTAAATGATATATAATATGTCATAGCTCTAATTTTAAGAATATGTCACAACTCTAATCATATCTGACATGCATGGGATCTAACCATATGTATAAGAAGATTATACGAATAAACAAAAAGAAAATTTTACCTTAAGATGTAGCCAATAGAACACACCTTGAATGATAATATCTCCTCGGATCTTCAAGATCCCCATCATATCGTTGCAAGAGATGGATGAACCACTTTTTTTATTTGATAATTTTTTACTTGGAGCTAAAAGATTCTTGGAAATTTGATTTTTTATTTTCTGCCATGAAAATTTAGTAGGAGAGAAAGAAAAAGAATTATGGCAAAAAATGAATTGTACGTACATAATGAATTGGAGAATATATATTTTATTTGAAAGAATGAAACTGTTCCCATTCTTTAATTAAAACTTCCTTAATTAATTCTCTTGATTATTTCTCTCTCTTCAATTCTATCTTTTCACATGATATATCATCAACTGACATAAAATTTCCATAAATCATGTCATCAAATGACATAAAATTTTCAAAAACCATTTCATGCAATTATCTTTAAATTACATCGATATCGTATACCAATGAACGCAAATATAACTTTTACAAATGCATTAAAATAATTGCAAACAACTTCCAAACATCTAATAAATGATAATTAATGTTTCTCAAATATCAATTAAAAAAATCAATTTATAATATTTTATAAATTAATTAAATCATGTGGTTTTCAAGAGAATTCATCATTACGGTTGTGCGACTCAAAGGTGTAAATTCAATCAGTGATTAATATCGAACTATTTGAATATTAACGTTCACACGTCACTTAGTAGGTGGTATGACATTTTGGCTAAATTTATCGCTTACACATCTTGTGGTAAAATCCAATTTTACTTACTATAAGCGGTACCCGATATTGACAATTATTTACACCAATTGTCATCATCAAAACTATATCACATTAGGACTTACGGAATTTGGTAATGGTCAAAATTTCAATATCGTCCACATTCAACATTATAGTCTAAACACAAAGTCCTTGGTTCAATAATAACAATTATTATTGACCGAAATACTCTAACCAGAGGCTTTGACTTTGATTTGACATTAGTTGACCGTGATACTAACCTCTATACTTGAGGAGATAAATCCTCTCTTGAATAGTGTTTCACTTCCAATGCTTTCACTCGACACAACTATAGTCGTTCGATGGATATCGTGCCATGATTTAACTATAATTAAAGCGGAGCTTTGACATTAAAGATCAATAGTATTCTCAAGTTGAGACAACTGTTTAAATTAGTCACATCGATATTCTTTGCTCGACCTTAGTTACTCAAGAGAAAACTATCGAGTGAGTCATTCCATAGTTATCTGATAACCATCAGTATGTAACCCCTTGGCGCCCCCTGCATCATGGGTAATACACTACCATATATGTATTGCACGTTATTGCATGTTATTTTATTTACTTTCATTTTATACTTTATGATCTTATTATAGACATACCACATATGTATCAAATACACATGTCCATGTCAGTGATAAATTATCAATGAATATAACCAAGTATGTGGAACTGATTTGATATTAATAGACTTGTTATTGGATACATCAATATGTATCAATCCAAAGAGTTCATCAACTCTTACGATGCTCCCACTAAATGGGTGCATAGCCTTTAATTGTTTGAGATATAATTAGCCAATATTGTATGCTTCATAATTATATAATAAAAATTATTTCTCAAAATTATAGCTTAGTCTATAATTCCAAAATAATTATAATTAATTTTATACACTTCATTACTTTCCAGTGCATCATTTTGTCATAAAAGAAAATACCACATTATAGTTTTATTTCATAATGAAAGTTCATAATATTCATATTGAAATATAACTATGTCCATTTTTTAGTCAACACTGAAAAATAATCATTATTTCATAAATAATGTTCACATGTTTTACAAAAACAATTTTCGTAACATGATGGAATCAATAAGTGTTATATGTGATGCTCCCATCCGCCATTCCGATAATAGCGTACTGAATTCGAAGGTCCATTATTTAAATAATATAGATTTTTTATTTCATATACTGTAGCCAGTTTACAGTGGAGAGTTTTTTGATCAAATATCTTGAACTCAAAAAAATAAATCTCATAGAAAACAATTTTCTATATGAAAATACATTTCGAAATAAAAATCGTATTTCTTATTCCAACGTTAATTATCAATCATTATTATCACAATTCTCGTTTCTGATATTTCTTTATAAAGCAGAAGTGACCATTCACTCTCTTCATCACAATTGTACCTTTAATCACATTTACTTAAAAAGAAAACTATTACTACAATATCATAATGGACTCTTTACAAAAGTAGATTCGATTATCCTTAACATTTAAGAACATCAAATGTGTTTCACTTTACGTAAACTGATCAAACCAACATTTCAGCAATCGAGTTCTTAGATTTATACTATAGTTTTGGCCTTATGTTACACTTAACATAATATGATCTTTTATGTAAACAATCAAATTGAATACTCGATCTCATAGTACCGTTTATTGGCTTATTTCGAAAGAACTAATTTCATCAAAGTATCATACGTTACAAACTGTGATGTTCCCTATATAACACTTATATGCAAAGTATATGGATCAAATACCCAAAGTTCTGTATTGTTTTTAGAGTTCGAAACTCAGAGAATGCAATAAAGGGTCATGACCAAATAAACATATAACTGACCATATTACGAATATATGAAATAGTTGTAGAACTAAGCACTTGCATGGGTATAGAAAACATTGACATGCAATAGGCATTAAATAGTGAGTATATGTTATATTTCCATTTTTCAATTTTCAATTCAGTTCATTTATATATCTTAATTGATAGATGTTTTATCAATCATATTAAATGCACAAATTCATCATTATAGATAATTATAACATTATTTAGCATATGTTCTTACAATATTAGAAAGGTTAGATGTTACAATTTCGTTTTTCTAATATGGCTCCTACTAGTCTTTTATATTTCTCCAAACCCTAAGATGAAATATAGAAATTGTTAGCACCAAAATTGGTCACTAACCTCGTAGAGAAAGATTGTGTAGATATATAAGTGATGAAAGTAAATTAAACAGAGAAGACAATGCTAATCTAACTGCAGAAAGTAAGAACACCAAATTTATAGTGGTTCAGCGTAATTGCCTACGTCCACTTTGAGGTTAAACTTTATTGATCTTCTTTATAGTTGATTACAAATACAATTCGTGAATCAAATGCTTGAATGAAGTTGTTAAGTAGAGAAGATGAGTCTTGAAAATGGAAGAGTCTCCCCAGTGTTCTCTCTCCCAAAAAAGGATCCATTTCACTATGACCCTGCCCCTCTATTTATAGGCAAATATGGGCTGGACTTCCCATGTGGGCCGGATAGCCGAACACTCCAGCCCCAGTACAGTGGTCGCTGTATGCCGGACCAGGTGTGCCGAACGGTCCCTGATGCCGAACAGTCCCATCTATGCCGAACGATGTGGTTGATGTTTGGGAAGTGCAGGATGTTTGTCAGTCGAAGCCGAACGCTCTTCTAGATGCCGAGTACTCTTGTTGCCGATTACTCCTGATGCTACCGAGTACTACGCCGAGTACTCCTGTATGCCGAACTCCAGATGCTACCGAGTTCTCCTTGATGCTGAGCGCTCTTGTATGCCGAGCAGTCTTGTATGCCGAGCAGTCTTGATGTCGAGCACTCTCGTATGCCGAGCAGTCTTGATGCCGAGCACTCTTGTATGCCGAGCACTCTTGCTGCCGAGTATTGGTTGACGCCGAGCGCTCTGTATGCCGAACATTATGGATGCTGTGTACTTCGCCGAGTACTCCTAGATGCCGGACATTCTATGATGCCGAGTTCCACTAGGAAGCCGGGTACTTCGCCGAACACTCCTAGATGCCAGACATTCTATGACGCCGAGTTCCACTAGGAAGCCGGGTACTTCGCCGAACACTCCTAGATGCCGAGTACTCTCTGACGCCGAGTGTTACCTGATGCCGAGCACTGGTTGCCTGGTCAAATCTCCAGGAAACACTTGCCCCCCAAAGTGTATCATGTGACCGAACGTGATGCACTTTGAATCTGGTTCAATTTCCCTTGATGCTGCCTTCTCGAGAATGCCTGTGACGGAGGTGCGTGACGAGCGTGGTTTGGACGCTGAACAATACGTTCGAAGCCGGACAGCCCTCATGTGCCGAACGACACTTCGTTTTGATGCCGAACACTTCTGGTATTGACCGGTTCTACCGGGTATAGCCTTTTCAACTTCTACCTCCCTCTATATAACCAGGCGCCCTTCCACTATTTTCCTTTTACGCCTTCTTTTCTGTCATTCCTAGGGACTTGCAATTCTTGCCATCCTATCAGATATAAAGTCTAATTGATCCTTCCTCAACTTCGATCGTCGAACTAGGTATCATTCCTTCCACGATTACATTACTTCAACTTTAGGTTCATCACATGGAAACGGGGTATTTCTATGGTTGTACAATGTGTGGCTAGTAGAAGTGGCTCGCACGTTTGGAGTCGCCGAACGGTGCATGGTAGTTAGGCCTAGCTCCTTTGTGCTGATCAAGACTGGAAGAAAAAGGAAGATGGGGTGTCGAACGACGTAACCTTCGCCGGGCGATCTGTCTCTGTCGTTCGGCGTAGATGGAGAAGGAGCAGGGTGGAATTATGATCGAGGGGGGAGCGCTACTTTAGCCGAACGAACTAAGGCCGAACACTACCCAAATGCCGAACAGACATATACGCCGAATAACATTTAGACCGAACAACATAATTGCCGAACAACTGTCATGCCGAACAAATACATACCTGCCGAACAGAACTTAGACATGCCGAACAAACACATACGTGCCGAACAGAACTTAGACATGCCGAACAACCACATACATGCCGTTCAGAACTTAGACATGCCGAACAAACACATACATGCCGAACAGAACTTAGACATGCCGAACAAACACATACATGCCGAACAGAACTTAGACATGCCGAACAAACACATACATGCCGAACAGAACCTTTAACTGGACGATGACTAAACCGAACGAGGCCTTTAGCCGAACATAGACTTAGCCGAACAAGGCCTTTAGCCGAACGCTTGACAATGACTTAACCGAACACACATACATGCCGACCTATTCTTAGGACGATCAATGCAATTGCTGAACAACATTTAAATGCCGAACAGTTATAAATGTCAAGTTAGACTTAAGCCGGAGACTTCACAAATTACACGTTTTCTAGATCTGGAACTGTAACCACCACCAGGCGGGCTCTTTGAGACGGTCAGCGATGACGGTCTTCGAAGGCAACGATTCGAAGCTCATTTTTATATCTTTGAAATCTTATTGCTTGTACACAATTGCTTGCACTAGTTCACACACCACGTGAGGGGAAAACTCGTGTTGCTAATTCTAATGTTCAACGTTTTTTAAGTATAGTTCTCTCAAGCACTTAGCCAGGTTCGTTATTTATTTGGGATGTCGAGAAAATCTAGCTCCGCCATTATATCCGACAGGCCTGGGCCGTCATCAAGGCAAGGAGCCGTTGATACTTCTAATCTGTCGACTTCTCCTGCTCATAACTTGGCACCTGATGCTCTGGAGGCAACAATCTTACTAGACAATCCGATCGATTCACAAGCCTCGTAGATCAACGAAGCTGCTCTGCGACGGATATGCTCCATTCATGGGATTCCTTTTGCCGACGTGTTAGTTCCTTCGAGACACGATCGTCCTCATCTGCCCCCAGTCGGGTACACTACCTGCAACAAGTTCATGTGTTGGATGGGCAGCGTGCCTCCGTTCAATTTATTTCTCCGGGATGTTCTGCAGTACATAGACATAGCTCCGTCGCAGCTGCACCCGAACGGCCATGCATTTCTATTCGGGACTTACTTACTTTTCATGGCCGTCTACTCCAGACCTCCAACCCCCGGTGATATCAGATACATTTATATGTTCAAGAGACGGAAAGACAGTCCTTCCTTTATGTTCCTCGAGCCATACCATAAATGCCAGTTCTTGACAGGGGCATGTAGCAAATTCGCCCTGTACAAACAGGAATGGTTCTATGTGCGCTGGCCTTCTGGTTTCGCCAGGAGATAGGTTGAAGGCAGTAAGTCTCTTTGCTGAGTCACTATTCATATTTAATCGGAGTCATGCTTTTCCTAACTCTTCATTTCATCTTTTCAGGTATCAACCCGCGTCCGGAAGGCCGAGGATATTCTGGGGCTGTTGAAGCCATTAGAGCTCTTCCTACTGAGGATCGAGACATCCGGACTATCATTTCAAATAAATCACTGTCGGGGTTTGGCCTGCTAGCCCCTGGTCGTCGGATCAGCCTTCCAGAAGGTGTCACCATTCCCAAACCTTCGTCCGGTAAAGGGAAAAAACAGGTCGGATCGTCGTCGCGCCGCACTCCCGATACGCACAGAGAAGGTGAGCGCAGAGAAGATGATGTTTCTGAGACTCAAGGCGAGAACGTGGGTCCCGCTTGGAATCCGGCAATCGAGGTTCAAGATATTGAGACGTCATCCTCCCCTTCGAAGGGGAAGAAGAAGTTAAAATATACAGTTCAAAAGGAGAAAGTTGGTGGCACTTCAAAAGTTACGCCTATCCCGCCTGAGAAAGAGGCTTCTTCGCAGCATCTGGAAAGTTCCTTGAGGGGTCTATCGAACCTTTCTATTCCCGAAGACATACTTAATTACGGGTTTGATGATCCTGAAGCCCTAAAATTTTCTTCGCCCGCTAGAGGCAATGCGGGAGTTCAACTCCCGGTCCAAGGAGACAACACCCCGATTAGTAAAGATAAACGAACTGGTCCGTCGGGGGGAACACTAGGACACACACGCACATATGCATTCCATCATATACTTCAAGTTTTTCCTCATCTCACGGACTTTTCTTAACTCGTTGTTATCTCCATTCTTTGCAGGTGATATGGGGTGTTCTCACGGGCTCGATCGTCTTCAGGGCTCTTCTGTATTTCATCACTCTGGACGGGATTCTGGTTCAGGCAGACGTAGGGACAGAGGCGATTATGAAGATAGGGACAATCGTCCCCACGAGTCGTCTCACCGCAAGAAGGCACACTCTCAATCTTCCCAGTCCCGTGACCTTCCTCCTCCAACTGAGCCGGATAGGGAGAAGTCTTTACAGAAGGGTTATCAATCTGATGCTCCTCGAGAACAACATTCCAGTTCGTCGAGTACAAGGAAAGTCCGAGAGCAACGGAAAAGAGCGGAATTCTCAAAGCCTCCTCCTCCTACTCCTACGGTGGACCCAACTGTTGCGGAAAAGATGGTCGATCTTAAGGCCAAGTTTCCAAAAATTTGCTTCGATGGTCTGAAGTTCCTCTCGGCCATTCATCATATTCCCGGGCATGTGAAACAGAGTGCCATTGCCTGCAATAACGACGTCTATGTTCAACATGACGCGTTTGTGCACTTGGTGGAGAAGATCTCGGAAGTATCCGTTGAGCGTCAACACGAGATTGATCGTCTGAATCTGGAGGCCAACAGCGATAAGAAAATCATCAAACTCCAAGACGAAGAGCTTGCTTCGTATAAGTCGAAGCTGGAAGCCGCTGAACAAAGCGCAAAAGATACTGCTGAGGCAGTTACTTGTTTAGAGGCGGCTCACAAAAAAGAGCTTGACGAAGCAGTCCAGCGCATCGGTGCCCTCGCTCTAGAAAAAGAATCTGTCCAAAAAGAAAAGGACGCGCTCGCCACCCAAGTCAAAGAGCTATAAGAATTACTCTCCAAGGAGAAGGAGGATAAGGTAGCTGCTCAAGAAGAATCACAACGATATTGTGATGAGATCGTTGCTACCCGACTCCTGAAAATAAAGCTCGATGACGAACTCGCTGGGGTTGAGAAAATGAAGGATGAGGCCCGTGAGGAGGGCAAAAGAGAGGCTGCAGAGGAGATTGACTCTCGCCTCGAGGCGGCCGCGGAAGCCGGCAGGGAAGAGGTCAAAAGCATGTTTGACCCGTTGATTGCTGAATATGGAGCCCGCGTCCTTATGCATCGTGACTTAACATTCTTTGGCGATGGCTACCTTGAGTCCCTAGCTGAGGCCTGGGAAACTTTGATAAGGATCAGGAAGATCGAGTCGGGCTCCGAAGAGGTTGATGAGGAGGCCTTGGTGAGAGAGTTCCTTAGGGGGAATGAGCCATCGGATTTATCCGCAGCATTGGCACTTTACAGCAAAGGCTCTCCCCTTCTGAAAGAGAAAAATGACGAAGCTGGCCCGTCTGAGGCCAATATTACTGCTCTTCATACTGCCGCTCAATCCGCTGCTCAATCGGCCTGTCGGCCGACACTTGATCCATTCGAGCAGCATGTTGGTTACGACCCCGAAGCCCCCTGGCTCGGTGCTCATGTGCTATCACCTATCCTGGAGGGTGAAACCCCACGCGCCACCGATAGCCAACCGGAACCTGGTGGGAAATTATTCTTTCTTTAGAAGTTGAAAGATCCCGTCTTTTGTCAGCAGTGGCTAATCGTTCTAACGCTCATTCTCTATGTTCCCGTGCAGGTTGTTCTGACGCCGAGCCAACTCCGAGGAGCGATGACGTCAAGGAGGAGGCTAGGAAAAAAAGTGATGATGTCCACACGGGAGTACTCCCTGGTCCCGATGCTCAGGTGATCGGGGCGCTGGATGATGATAAGCTCGACGCTTCATCTCCTGCCGAAGGGGACGATGAAATTGAAATCACCGGCGCCACTGAGGATACCTCGCATATGAGCATGAAGGACCGCCTTGCCGAAGAGGAGAAGAAAAAGGCCGAGGTCAAAGTTGAACCTGGAATCCTGGAACTTACCGACCCGCGGAACAGACCTTTGAAAATCATCCTCCCGGGCAGGTCCAAACCGCTAGATGTTCCGTCTCCTACTCCTGACTCCGCTTCCTTAGCAAGCAAGAAGTCCAGGAAAAGGCATGAGGGAGAGGAGTCATCGGAAAAGACGAAGGAAGACAAGAAGAAGATATCGAAGAAATGATCGATATACTCGTTCAACGAGCTTCTTGCTTAAGTCTTGTAATTGCTTTTATCTTCCGTAGCTTGTAGTTTGTATAGACAGGTCTGGATTTTGTAGGAGTGATCATGTAATCCCATTTTGAACTTATCGAATAAAGTTTAGTTTCTTTTTGTTTGAATGATTCTCTTGTCTTTCTTTGGTTTGCTGACCCTGTGCTCTGGGGACTTGGAGACTTGAAACCGTTTATACTCTAGTCCGTGCTCTGGGGACTTAGAGTACTCCGCTCCGCACTCTGGGGATTCGGAGATTTGAAATCGTTTATACTCTAGTCCGCGCTCTGGGGACTTAGAGTACTCCGCTCCACACTCTGGGGATTTGGAGATTTGAAATCGTTTATACTCTAGTCCGCGCTCTGGGGACTTAGAGTACTCCGCTCTGCACTCTGGGGATTCGGAGATTTGAAATCGTTTATACTCTAGTCCGCGCTCTGGAGACTTAGAGTACTCCGCTCCACACTCTGGGGATTCGGAGATTTGAAATCGTTTATACTCTAGTCCACGCTCTGGGGACTTAGAGTACTCCGCTCCGCACTCAGGGGATTCGGAGATTCGTATTCGTTTATACTCTAGTCCGCGCTCTGGGGACTTAGAGTACTCCGCTCCGCACTCTGGGGATTCGGAGATTTGAAATCGTTTATACTCTAGTCCGCGCTCTGGGGACATAGAGTACTCCACTCCACACTCTGGGGATTCGGATATTTGAAATTGTTTACACTCTAGTCCACGCTCTGGGGACTTAGAGTACTCCGCTCCGCACTCTGGGGATTCGGAGATTCGTATTCGTTTATACTCTAGTCCGCGCTTTGGGGACTTAGAGTACTCCGCTCCACACTCTGGGGATTCGGAGATTTGAAATCGTTTATACTGTAGTCCGCGCTCTGGGGACTTAGAGTACTCCGCTCCACACTCTGGGGATTCGGAGATTTGAAATCGTTTATACTCTAGTCCGCGCTCTGGGGACTTAGAGTACTCCGCTCCGCACTCTGTGGATTCAGAGATTTGAAATCGTTTATACTCTAGTCCGCGCTCTGGAGACTTAGAATACTCCGCTCCACACTCTGGGGATTCGGAGATTTGAAATTGTTTATACTCTAGTCCACGCTCTGGGGACTTAGAGTACTCCGCTCCGCACTCTGGGGATTCGGAGATTCGTATTCGTTTATACTCTAGTCCGTGCTCTAGGGACTTAGAGTACTCCGCTCCGTACTCTGGGGATTCGAAGATTTGAAATCGTTTATACTCTAGTCCACGCTCTGGGGACTTAGAGTACTCCGCTCCACACTCTGGGGATTCGGAGATTTGAAATCGTTTATACTCTAGTCCGCGCTCTGGGGACTTAGAGTACTCCGCTCCGCACTCTGGGGATTCGGAGATTCGTATTCGTTTATACTCTAGTCCGCGCTCTGGGGACTTAGAGTACTCCGCTCCGCACTCTGGGGATTCGGGGATTTGAAATCGTTTATACTCTAGTCCGCGCTCTGGGGACTTAGAGTACTCCGCTCCACACTCTGGGGATTCGGAGATTTGAAATCGTTTATACTCTAGTCCACGCTCTGGGGACTTAGAGTACTCCGTTCCGCGCTCTGGGGATTCGGAGATTCGTATTCGTTTATACTCTAGTCCGCGCTCTGGGGACTTAGAGTACTCCGCTTCGCACTCTGGGGATTCGGAGATTTGAAATCGTTTATACTCTAGTCCGCGCTCTGGGGACTTAGAGTACTCCGCTCCACACTCTGGGGATTCGGAGATTTGAAATCGTTTATACTCTAGTCCACGCTCTGGGGACTTAGAGTACTCCGCTCCGCACTCTGGGATTCGGAGATTTGAAATCGTTTATACTCTAGTCCGCGCTCTGGAGACTTAGAGTACTCCGCTCCACACTCTGGGGACTTAGAGATTTGAAATCGTTTATACTCTAGTCCGCGCTCTGGGGACTTAGAGTACTCCGCTCCGCACTCTGGGGATTCGGAGATTCGTATTCGTTTATACTCTAGTCCGCGCTCTGGGGACTTAGAGTACTCCGCTCCGCACTCTGGGGATTCGGAGATTTGAAATCGTTTATACTCTAGTCCGCGCTCTGGGGACGTAGAGTACTCCGCTCCACACTCTGGGGATTCGAAGATTTGAAATCATTTATACTCTAGTCCGCGCTCTGGGGACTTAGAGTACTCCGCTCCGCACTCTGGGGATTCGGAGATTTGGAATTGTTTATACGAGTCCGTACGTCGTACAAGATAATGTAGTTTGTCATTCAACTGTGAGATACAGACACGTTAGTGATTCATGGAAAATGCGGCTTCAAGCCTTTATTAATGAAAATTAACTAAACTGCTTGATTACAACTTTAAAAAGAAACTACGTGATGACTGAACGGAAACATGGAGGAAATAACAGTGCCTGAAAAAAGAAAGGAAACATGCTAAATGTAATAGTGCCACAGATGTTCACTGTTCCATGCTCGGGGGAGTGTCGTGCCATCAACGGTTGCTAGCTTGAATGTTCCTTCTCCAAGCTTCCGTTCAATGGCGTACGGACCTTCCCAGCTGGGATTCATGCGTGATGGTACCGGGAAGACTCGTTTCAGAACGAGATCACCCACATCAAAGATTCTTGGGCGAACTCTGCCGTCGTAGTAACGCTTGACTCGATGTCTGTACGCTGCCGCCCTTAATTCAGCTTCTTCACGCTTTTCGTCGATGCAGTCCAGTGATTCCAGCAAGAGGTTTTTATTCGTCTTGGGATCATAGTATGTCACTCGGTGCGACGGAACTTCAAGTTCCACGGGTATAACGGCTTCAGAGCCGTATGCCAAGGCGAATGGAGTGTGGCCGGTCGCGGACTTGTGGGTAGTTCTATACGCCCATAATGCTTTCGGGAGTTCATCTACCCACTTGCCTCCAACGTTCTCCAGACGCTTCTTCAGTATGGACTTGATTATTTTGTTAACGGCCTCGACTTGTCCGTTAGCTTTCGGGTGTGCCACGGCGGCAAACTTCTTCTCGATGCAGTACTTTAAACAGAACTCTTTGAACTCTCTGCTTTCAAATTGTGTCCCGTTGTCCGTAATGATGGTGCGCGGAAGGCTAAAGCGGCATATAATGTTTCGTACAACGAAGTTAATGACCTTCTTAGAGGTGATTGTGGCCAAAGGTTCTGCCTCAGCCCATTTTGTGAAATAGTCGACTGCAACTATCGCATATTTCGCGCCACCTTTGGATATAGGCAAAGAGCCGATTATGTCGATTCCCCAGATCGCAAATGGCCAGGGACTAATCATTTGTGTGAGTTCCGTTGATGGAGCCCTCGGGATTCTCGCATATCTTTGACACTTGTCGCATTTTCTTGCGTAGTCCGCGGCGTCCCGATTCACGGTGGGCCAGTAATATCCATAGCGGAGGATCTTCTTTGCTAGCGTTTGCCCCCCAGTATGGTCACCACATTCCCCTTCGTGAACCTCTCTTAAGACCCGCTTTGTCTCATCATGAGCGATGCATCGCAATAATGGGACTGAGAATCCTTTTCGGTACATCAACCCATCCTGCATTACGTATCGCGCGGCCTTTCGAAGGACCTGCCGTCTTTCACTTCTTTTTTCTGGTAAAGCTCCGGTCGTTAGGTACAGTTTGAATGGGGTTATCCACGATTCCTTCTCGATTTCTGTTTCCAACACGAGATCGACTTTCATCCCGTCTATGCTCGGGGCACGCAAGATTTCGACGGGATACAATCCCATTTGTTGCGCATCGCCGGTACTTGCAAACTTAGCCAATAAGTCGGCTTCTTTGTTCTGTTCGCGCGGGATATGTGAAATGTCATAACGCTCAAGATTTGATAGTAGCTCTTGGACCTGAATGAGGTAAGGAGCAAGCTTTCGTCCCTTTGCTTGGTAGTCCCCCCGTACTTGGTAAACCACCAATTGTGAATCACAAAAGATTTCGATTGATTCGATTCTGAGTTCTCTGATGAGCTTCAAGCCAGCGATCAGTGCTTCATATTCGGCTTCGTTATTTATAGCCGGGAAGTCGAGCTTCAGGGCATAACAGATTGATCGGTTTTCCGGAGTTATAAGAACTACGCCCGCGCCGGAGCAACGGTCGTTTGATGCACCGTCGGTGTATAATTTCCATCGAACAGGGGGAATGATGTCGTCGTCATCCGGTTTGATGGGGATGGTAAACTCAGCGATGAAATCCGCTAATGTTTGCCCTCGGATGGCTCTCCGCGGTAAGTATGCGATATCGAATTGGCTTAACTCGATGTTCCATCTTAGCAATCTTCCAGAAGTTTCCGGCCGTTGAAGTACTTGCCTCAGGGGTTGATCGGTATAAACGCCGATTGAATGTGCTTGAAAGTATGGGCGAAGCTTTCGTGATGCAATCACCAAGCAATAAGCCAATTTCTCGATTTTAGGGTAATTCCTCTCTACCCCTGTTAAATGCTTGCTAACATAATACACCGGCTTCTGGACTCGATCCTCCTCACGAACCAATGCAGCACTTATCGCATGCGGGGATACAGCCAAGTATACGTACAACATCTCGTGGTCAACTGGTTTTTCTAGCATTGGTGGACTCTCCAGATGCCTCACCAGATTCCGGAATGCTTCCTCACAACTAGACGTCCATTCTAAATTTCTCTTCCCTTTCTTTATGATATCGAAGAATGGGATGCACTTGTCAGTTGCCCTAGATATAAACCGACTTAGCGCAGCCACTTTTCCGTTCAAGCTTTGTACTTGCTTTATAGTCCTGGGTGCTTGCACATCTCGAATAGCTTAGATTTTTTCTGGGTTGGCTTCGATTCTCCTAGCATTGACGATGAATCCCAAAAACTTCCCTGATGCAACGCCGAATGAACACTTCAGAGGGTTGATCTTCATCCCGTAAAATCTGAGTATGTCGAACATCTCAGCCAAGTCTCGAATGTGGTCGTTTGACCGTCGTGACTTCACGAGCATGTCATCCACATAGACTTCCATCGTTCTACCCAGCTGGTCCTTGAACATTCGATTCACTAAACGCTGGAAAGTTGCTCCTGCGTTCTTCAATCCAAAGGGCATCACTACATAGCAATACAGCCCGACATTTGTAACGAAGCTGGTGTGTTCTTGGTCCGGAATATGCATCGGGATTTGGTTGTATCCTGAGTACGCGTCCATGAATGACAGCAGCTCGTGTCCTGCAGTGGAGTCGACCAACTGATCGATCCTAGGCAGCGGGAAACTGTCCTTAGGGCATGCTTTGTTCAAGTCGGAATAATCTATGCAAATCCTCCATTTCCCATTCGCCTTTTTTACTAGCACGGGGTTGGATACCCACTCAGGGTAGAGGGCGTCGTGGACGAACCCATTTGCTTTGAGTTTGTCCACCTCCTCTCCGAGAGCGGCGGACCTCTCCGGATCCATTCCTCTCCTTTTTTGTTTAACTGGGACGTATTTCGGATCTATGTTCAACATATGACTCGTGATGGCGGGAGAAATCCCAAACATATCAGAATGCGCCCAGGCAAAAACATCAAGATTCGCCCGGAGGAAGTCGCTAAGGTCTTCAGTCATCTCGGGACCAAGCTGTGATCTGATTTTCAGAATTCGCGAAGGGTCGTCGCGGCTAACTGAGATGTCAATTGTTAATTCAGCCGGTGTCGCCTTCTCTTCCCTGGGTTTCTCATCGTCGTCTCTCAGATCTATATCTCCGAAGATCCGAGAACTATGCCCGAGCCAGGGCTCGGGCACTACTTGTCAATTATTCGCATTAAGGATGCGGACGGGATTGTCCGCAACCTTTCCCTTCTCCCTCCGATGGGCTTCTCGGAGCTCAGCCACATAACAGGAACGACCAGCTGCTTGGTCACCATGAACAATACCTACTCCTTTGTCAGTTGGGAACTTCAAAGTTAAACACCACGGGGCCAATGCTGCCCTAAACTCAGCCAAGGCCGGCCGGCCCAAGAAAACATTATATGGAGAATCCACATCCAAAACTACGAAGGGTAGAATTCGCACCCTCTGACGCTCGCCTTGCCCCAGTTCAACTGGTAACTCAACGTACCCTACGGCGTCGGTTGCTGCACCGTTAAAGCCATGTATACGAGCCTTGGACGGTTTTAGGTCTTTTGTTTCTAGTTTCATTTGATCGTAAGCCTTCTTGAAGATGATGTTGACTGAACTTCCACAATCAATCAGAATTCTTTTCACATATGCTGGTCCGATCGTTGCAGATATGACCATGGGGTCGATGGTCGAAGCCTCTATCTGATCAGCGTCTCTACTTCTAAACACAATACCGTCTGTCATTATGCGCTGCTGCTTAGCAGGGGCCCCGTCCTCCGTGTTCGAACAGCACTCAAAATCTGCATGCTTCAGGGAACTTGCATATCGCTCCATCTCTTGCCAATTCTTATCTGTGGGGTGAGGTCCGCCGATAATTGTATTTATGACTAGTCTACCTACGGTTCGGGCAGGCTCCTCGGGATGACGCGGAGCTGGTGCACGACCAGGGTTGGACGTCCCCTGTCCTCCTTCCTGAGGATCCTTCACAAATTATTGCAATTTCTTCTGCCTGATCAACTTTTCAATAGCGCCGTGTAGGTGTCTACACTCCTCCGTATTGTGCCCATAAGTCTCATGGAAGCGACAATATTTCCCGATCCGTTTTTGTTCCTTGGTTGATTCTTTCGGACGTGGCTTTTTGTATTGAAAAGTATTGCAGGTGGATAGGTAAATGTTCTCAAGTGGCGCGTTCAGCGGAGTATACTCGCTGTAGCTTGGAATTCTCGACTTCCACTTCCCCGCTTCTTTTCTTTTCCCTTGACTCCTTCCTCCGAACTCCTTGGGTTGCCCAAGCTTGTTCTGGACATTGACCTGGACCTTACCCGAGCTGTCTCCAGACTGCTTCACAGCAATGTTGCTCTTTATTGATTCTTGGACAGGTCCTGGTGCCTTATCCCGTCGTACCCACCTAGCTTCCTCTCTTCTTATGAACTGGTGGGCCTTTGAGTAGAAACGCTCTAGCGTAGCCGGAGGTTCTCCTACCAGCCAGTCTCCAAACTCAGAGTCTGGATCCACACCTCTCATTACAGCCATTAGAATTGCATGGTCGTTGGGATTACTGACTTCAGTTGCTGCAACGTGGAATCTTTGCAAATATTCCTTCAGCGACTCCCCGGGATTTTGGATTACACTTGACAGAGACATCACGTCCTTTGGGCGCGTAGTGTGTATCCTGAACTGCTCAATAAACTTCTTTGCCAACTCCTCGAAATTTGATACGGATCGCGGAGGAAGTCGGGTGAACCACATAGTAGCGATCCCAGATAGAGTAATCGGAAAGCACCTACACTTGGTGGCATCATTCGCTCTAGCTGAATCCATCATCCATTCGTACCTCATGACGTGCTGTCTGGGGTCAGTCCTCCCTTTATACGCAGGGATAGTAGGCATACTAAACTTCCTGGGGTACGCCGCTTGCAATACAACATCCGTGAATGGAGTATGACTTCTTGACACTCCCCAATCATCATTCGATAACCCCTGATTTTCCTTCATCAACTGCCTGATCATGGCTGTCAGATCTGGTGTCTGTATGGAAGGTGGAAGGTTGGTGTCTGTTCTACGCGCCTGTCCATGCTGATGCCTCCTCCCCTGGCGATATGCCAATCATGCGTCTTGATGTTCGACATCGTTAGCATTTTGATGATCCGGGCCTCTGTCCTCCATCTGTACCCCGGTCCTGAAGTTTCCAGCTCTTACTTGGTCACTGTCTCCAGTTGTTTGAATAGCAGCTTCTGCTCGTGCAGCGTCAGTCTTGCGGCGTCTACGCCTGGGAGGTTCATCAGAGGAAGTTGAACTGTCAGATGAAGAGTAAGGAGCGGGATTGCCCCCAGCATTTTGTTGCTGCTGTTGAGTGAGTTGTGCCATCAGGTTGGCGTTAGCTTGCATCTGTTCTCCTAGTTGTCTCCTGCTTTCCCTGAGTTCTCTCATCAAGTCATTGAACTCTATTCTGGTGACAACCGGAGTCTGTTCTTGAGCGGCAATTCCTGCACTCGGAATCGCTGGTTGATTGCTAGGTCCTGCTTGTTGCACACTAGCAGTTTCATGGGCATCTGCATTATGAGAAGCTGAGCTGGTACGTGGTCTTGCCATTGTAGAGTTATCGGTATGAACTCTGAGTAGAATCAATGGATGTCCTATCAGTGAGTCGGATCTTCTTTGGGGGATTTGTTCAATCCAGTAGCTTCAAAGCAGATCCTTGAGGTCTGAGAGTTCAACTCTCAGTGAAAGCACCAAAGTGTTAGCACCAAAATTGGTTACTAACCTCGTAGAGAAAGATTGTGTAGAGATATAAGTAATGAAAGTAAATTAAACAGAGAAGACAATGCTAATCTAACTGCAGAAAGTAAGAACACCAAATTTATAGTGGTTCAGCGTAATTGCCTACGTCCACTTTGAGGTTAAACTTTATTGATCTTCTTTATAGTTGATTACAAATACAATTCGTGAATCAAATGCTTGAATGAAGTTATTAAGTAGAGAAGATGAGTCTTGAAAATGGCAGAGTCTCCCCAGTGTTCTCACTCCCAAAAAAGGATCCATTTCACTGTGACCCTGCCCCTCTATTTATAGGCAAATATGGGCTGAACTTCCCAAGTGGGCCGGATAGCCGAACGCTCCAGCCCCAGTACAGTGGTCGCTGTATGCCGGACCAGGTGTGCCGAACAGTCCCTGATGTCGAACGGTCCCTGATGCCGAACGATGTGGTTGATGTTTGGGAAGTGCAGGATGTTTGTCAGTCGAAGCCGAACGCTCTTCTAGATGCCGAGTACTCTTGTTACCGAGTACTCCTGATGCTACCGAGTACTACGCCGAGTACTCCTGTATGCCGAACTCCAGATGCTGCCGAGTTCTCCTTGATGTCGAGCGCTCTTGTATGCCGAGCAGTCTTGTATGCCGAGCAGTCTTGATGCCGAGCACTCTCGTATGCCTAGCAGTCTTGATGCCGAGCACTCTTGTATGCCGAGCACTCTTGCTGCCGAGTATTGGTTGACGCCGAGCGCTCTGTATGCCGAACATTATGGATGCTGTGTACTTCGCCGAGTACTCCTAGATGCCGGACATTCTATGACGCCGAGTTCCACTAGGAAGCCGGGTACTTCGCCGAACACTCCTAGATGCCGAACATTCTATGACGCCGAGTTCCACTAGGAAGCTGGGTACTTCGCCGAACACTCCTAGATGCCGAGTACTCTCTGACGCCGAGTGTTACCTGATGCCGAGCACTGGTTGCCTGGTCAAATCTCCAGGAAACAGAATCTTTCGACTTCACTAGTGGGTTTTTGGACTCCTCGGTTTTGGTATTCTGACGTTGAGTTTTCTCAACAAATCATAGCCCCACAAACAATGGTAACTCCTTATTGGTTGTATCATATACAACTCTTAAGCCATGTTTCCTTGTCCTAATCTCATTTCGACCTTGAGTTTGCTCAACAAATCAAAAGAGATTATTCACTCATACCTACCATATCGTGAGGACCTAAGTATAGTATATGTAACTTGAGTTTGCTCAATAAATACATATAGTTATCTTACCTCGTATATTCAGTATATTGATAATACTATGAATAACATCCCTAACTTGAGTTTGCTTAACAACTAAGGAGTATGCAAGTAGTTTATTAATATTTATATATATGGTAGAGGACAACATTATATTGAAGATTTATAATCTTCAATATATATATATATATATTAAGTGTAACAGCCCTAGATTTTGTATATATTTTATTTGACTTTATTATATTTTGAAAACTATTTTAAACTTGTTTTATTTCAAACATTTCATTTTTAAAAATAAATGTTGATTATTATGTGAATTTTAATTTCAAACTGGTATAAATTGTTTATGTTCCTGTAAAAATGGATTTGTGGTCAAACTTGTCAAACTTTGACTTTTAAACTTCAAATTTAAATATTTAAATTTCTCAAATTTTATATTTTATTACAAAAATAGATTTAGTAACTTGAACACTGCTTTTCGTTTCGTTGAAAACGGAGTTAAATTGTAAAGGTTATGTACATTTCAATTTGGAGTGCAATTTGATTTATTTAGCAATTTTGTTTATTTTAAATTATATAAATTATATTTTCTTTGTCATATTTTATTTTAATATGTGTTAATATGTTATTTTATGTATATTTTTGTCTTTTAATATTTTTAATGTGATAATAAAAATTTTCCAAAATTTATTGCATTTATTTTCTATTTTTAAAGGCTAGTTTCCATTTTTCTGCTATTTTCTTCATTAAAATTATATTTAATTAAAATTTATTTATTTATTTTTTTGAATTCACTTTATTTTGTGTTCTTATTTTTATTTATAAATATTTTTCAAGTACATAAAAATTCTCCAAAGTTCATTGCATTTATTTTCATATTTTCAAGACTAGTTTGCAAATTTTGCTGTTTTTATTAATTAAATTATATATAATTAATATTTATCTATTTATTTTTGTTTAAATACTAAATTTTCGTGTTTTTATCTGAATTTATATGCATTTTTCAGTTATTTAAAATTGCAAAAAGAATTAGGGAAATTTGAAAGGTTTGTGACCCTTTAGTTGCTTAAGTCTCTTGGTTTTCCCACCTTTTCATTTCTAAACTCTTGCATTCATTGATAGCCGACCCTATCTCATTCTTTCAGCTGCATTCTTATTCATTTTTCACGTATAGAAACACTTCTCACCTCAAAAATTTCGGTCTCCATCTGAACAAAGAAATTTTGGTAAACTTTCATATTCTTTTTCCAATTTTTTCTACTTGTTGTTTGATTTTTTGCACTTGCCTTCTACCTTCCATGGTTCAGCCCTTGCTCCTCCACCACATAGCCGCCTCCTCCATCACCACATCAGGTCACCATCTCCTCCAGCCCACTGAACAAGCCATGCCATGGTCATCTATGACTAGATCCACCAAAGTTTATGCAAACACTCCACTTGTTCAACCTAGCCGAGTACCAATCTTGTTCCACCACTCAAACCATCACCTTGGCCGCCACTTGCACCACCATCTCCAGCAAATTCCTGACCTGACACCACTGCCATGTCATCCTACTGACCCCACCAGACCTGGCCGTGACCACTTGCCTTTGATCGTGGCTTGTTTTGCCTTGAAACCATTGTTTTGTTGCCTTGTAGTGTAGTGTCATGCTCATACCTTTGCACATATCTCTCTACTCCTTTATATCCAGGCAATGGCCAACCTATGAACCCAAAACCAGATCCAAATACACCCCTTAGCCATACATTTCAGACCTGTAGCTGAACCATAGGTGGTTGAAAGAAGTGCAATAGCTTTGGATTTGTTTTATGCAGTCATTTCTAAAAATGTTTTATTGAAATTTTGGGTTGAAAACTTATGCTATTTGTATGGTTTTGTGTAAATGTTATCAAGGCCATTTGCTTTGGCTCTCCACTCTCAAGTCATTTCCATGTTGTCGTGCCTTCGTTGTGTCAGTATTGTTTGCTTTGGTAGCTATCTCCGGCTCTGAACAGGTGAGTTATTCTCACCAGACAATATGTACATATATAACTAGTGAATTGACCCCTTTTGAATCCGTAAAATGCATTATCATGTTACACCTGCTATGTTATGATTTTATGATGTTCACCCATGCTTAAACACCTATTATATTATATGTTACTGTTATATTATGCTGTTCTATTATTTTTATCAGTTTATCACACTGCAAGTTCCCTTTAGATTAGAATCACTATGGGTTGAAATGATACATACCCGAACGGACATTAGAATAGGAGAAAATCATTATAGGCTGAAATGATAGGCCTGAATGATTTTCAATTATTTTCATTTACTTGGGATTGTGGGTTTGAAATGATCAAACCCGGGTATCTTTGTAAATTACGGGATGAAATGATAAATTACCCGTATCACTTTACCTAGGCTAGAAAATGGAATACAGACCCGTTGTTAAAATATGTTTTTATAAATTTTTTAAAATATTTTAGAAATGTAAATATTATAATATTTTGATTTAAACTAAATAAAAATGATTTTTGTAAAGCATTAATGATTTTCTGAAAATTTATAAGTGAAATAAATTAATAGTAAAATTAGAAAATTTGAAATGTAAGTTATTTTGGGAAATTTTAATTTGGTGATAATTGGAATTTAGATTAAATATGAAATGTGATAAATTCATGATAATTTGGATTAAAGTGAATTTAAATTATTTTTATAGTATATTAATGATTTTGAATAAAGTTAAAATGTGAAATGAATGAATATTTAACTTGAAATTTTGAAATATAACTAAAATTGGAAATTTGTGAATTTGGCTTAAGTTAAGTAAATAAAAATGGAATTAAGTTATATTTGGAAATTTAAACTTAACTGTTAAGCTAAAAATTTAATTATAATGAATTTAAAATTGAATGTTGGAATTTAATAAGTGAATTATTATTAAATATTGATTTTTGAATGGAAATTTAACTTTATTAAATCATGAATTTAAGAAAAATTAAATGATGATTATAAAAGTGAATTTATATGATTTTATAAGTTAAAAATGATTTAAATAAAAATATAATTGTTTGTGAAATTATATTGAATATTTGTAGTTAATTAACTGCATTCCTGAAATGCTATTAATTCAAATGTAAATGATAATACAGCATTTGTAAATGCTGTAGTTGATAATAATGAACTAAAAAGCTAATTTGGATTAAAGGTTATTATAGCATTTCTGTAAGTGCTATAATTGTTGAATTTAACTAAGTTTTCTTTAAAACTAATGTAACCCTATTCCAGCATTTTTAAATGCTGTCTTTTGTTAAATTGAACTGTTTTGAATATAACTTTCCGTAGCATTTTCTAAATGCTGCGAAAAGTGAATTTTCACTGTTTTGATAAATTTAAGTGAATAAATGAATTTAGAAAAAGATTAAAATTTTGGAAATTTAATAATTTAATTATTAAATGTAATAACTTCATTTTTATGATTTAAAATGATGTAATTTGTTTCGAAATATAAACTATTTTGAAATATGATATTTTGATATTTTGAAATGGATTTTTGAAGGATATTGAATTTTGAAATGATATTTGATTTCGAAGTATAAAATACCATTTTGAAATTTTAACCACGGGATGTATTTAATTTATAGTTTAACTGATCCTTAAAGGATGGGCGATCCCAAGCATCCTTGGAGTTATTGTGCATTTCTACTTCAGTTCACTTGAGTTGGTTTACATTATATAAGTATATATTGTCCTGACTCGAGTGTTTTGTGTTTTACTTTACGCTCGGGTCAGCCTGAGTATTTACAGCTTAGCTTTGGATTTCTTTTCTGGAGCTAGGAATCGCTGGAGATTCTGCTTGTCTAGTTATCTTTTCCCTTTCAGTTGTTCTATTTCAGCTCTGGTATTTATAAACTTCTATGTATTTGAGATTTCTATTGTATATGTTTTTTTCAGACTGATATTATGTATTTTGTTTGAGATTTTGTTATAGTAGCTTCATGAACTACTATGGTATTTTAATTTCCGCTGCGATTTATTCTGATATTCTGTGTCTGTAATTCTGTATTTGATTTTATTTGCTCCAAATTTTATTACAATCTGTTATTTTGAATTTTTCAAGTCAGACATGTGTGGATTATTGTCGATTTGAATGGTCCAAAATAGTGGGTCGTTACATTTGGTATCAGAGCTTTGGTTTTAGGCAAACCTTAGCCTGCGGAGCAAAAACTCATTAGAGATAGGGTAGAAATACCATAGAATGAGTGAAATCAATCTCAGAATCATTTCTTTGTAAGAGGACGTATTTTCGAAGTATAAAATGATTTTCAAATGATTTTAAAGAATTTTCAAAGATTATTTTGATATAAATTTTCTTGCTTTGAAGTAAATTTTTTCTAAACTTCATTCCTTTCGTATCCACCTTGTTAGTAATTTCTTTGATTAGGATCCTCTTAAATTTTGATCTTCTATCTTGTTTGATCCGGATTCTTTGTTGGTAGGAAGCTATTTGGGTATGAAAAAATCGGAAGAGCAGAAAGCAGCTCGTAGAGCACGAAGAGCCCTGGCCCGTAAGGAACGGGAGGAAGTAATCGAGAAGTGGGAAAAGCTGTGGAAGGAAAGGGCAGGACCTGGTTCTTATGACCATGTCGTGTGTTATCGGTGTTATGAGAAGGGAAACTATGCAGCCATGTATAGGAAGAGTGATAGGGAGAAATGGAGGGGAGGCAAGCGTCTTCGGTCCAAGATTTTCTGTTTCAAATGCTGGGAGAGGGGACACTTTCCCAGTCGCTGCCAGAAGGTGAAGAAAGTGAAACTTGCATCCACTACATCAGTCGACCAATCAACCATTTGCTATCACTGTAACACGCATGGGCATATAGCCATAAATTGTTCTATAAGGAAGTACGGAAAGAAGGTTGCGTACCCGCAGTTCGTTAAGGAAGATGGGAGTGTAGTGCACTTATGTCAGAAGTGTAGAAGTTAGGGGCACGTTGAGGGGGAGTGTTCTGGACCTGTTGAAGCACCACCCTAAAGAATTGATACTGATGCTTTGTTTATGTAGGAGTGATAATCTGTGGATCTGTTTGTTATCAGTTGGTTGTTAGGTTGCTTTGCATGAACTCTGTGTATCTTTTGCTTAGTTGAAGTTGTCAAACTAGAGATATTTATGCTCCTGTTTTCGTATGATATGAATTTGAGTCTTTTCCAAATTTTGAATGGGAAGTCTTTTGTATTAATATAGGTTATGTATCTCTAATCTTGGTTTGGATTCTTACCGATTAAGACTCCTTTTGAACTTTGGAATGCTCCCACTTGTTCTGTAATCCATTCCTGTCTCCCCTATTTATATTCCTTTGATTTTGGAGCATTCCGTAACTCCACTTTGAATGACCTTTATAGGGTGGCGATTCCGCCAATCTTTGAATGATTTGTAAAAGGGTGAAACTCCCTTATAATTGGCATTGATTCACTGGAGATTTCTGTATCCTCGGTTTACGATGTTTTCTATCTTCTACTATATTTAGATTCTATCTCTGGCGATCGAAGGTCAATTTGCCTTAGATTTTCGCATCGATTATATTCCTGAAGTCACGGTTGACCCTGTTAAGGTCGCTCGCGATCTATATGGGCTTATCCATCTTCTATTTGGTAATTTAATTATCTTATCTTCGTTTGAGCTTATCTTTGAGTCAGAATTCTATTTGATTAGAGTTCCTCTAAATTTGAATCTCTGTTTGTTTTGAAATCCATCCTTGAATCATCCCTTGGAAAGTTTGTGGTTGATTGTCTTTTGAAAATTGTGTATTCATCGTAGTTTTTATTTTGATAAGGATGACCATATTTTTATATAAATATGAAATGTTTTTGATAAGGATTATATACCTTTTAAAAAATGAGAATTTGAAGTTTTGAAAGGATTTGAAATTGTGAAAATTTTATAAGAAATGGTTTCATATAAAATGGTTTATAACTGAAGGTTTTGAATCTGAATTTAAGTGATTGAACTCCGACATTTTGGAACTGGTTTTAAGATTTTGAAATAATAAATAATATGATTTGAAATTATTTTTCCAAATAAGTAATGTTTCAATGATTTTAATGGGTTTTAATGATTTCGAAGGAATTTCAAAGAAGTTTTCAAAGTAAATGGAAGTCCAGAACTCACTTGTGTCGCTGGAAAATAATTTCGGTGATGAGTGCATGCATCATCGACATTGATTTTTGAGTTTCTGAGTGAGGGAGAGGCCACTTCGGTAGCTTTGCTATGCGATTGATTTGTGAAACCAATTTTTGATTTCAAATTTCAAAGTGTGATGTGATATTCGAAAGATATATGTAAATATATTTGAACAATTTGAAATGAGCCGGTGTTCAGTCCTTGAGTTTTGGACCTGATTTGATATAACCCTATCTTTTGGAATTGATTTACTGATTTGTTGGTGATTTCCAACTCTTGGATTGAAATATGGTTTCTTCGACTATTTTGAAGGTTCGAGCACTTCCAAATCAAGGTTAACTTTTCAAAAGCTAAGAAATTTTGAAGTATAAAGTATATAAGTTTGGTATGTATGTTTAAAGTATGTAGTAATATGATTTAAATAAGTTGAAACTGTTTTGTTAAGTAAATGAATAAGGCTATTTTGAATTTTTTCTAATATGAAATTTAGATTTGAAATGTTTTGAGAAGAATTTAGTCTTCAAAATATTTTGAATAAAATTTAGTTAAATGTTTTAACTGGGTAACATCTTTATAAAACTATATATTGAACAAGTTGGAATAGATACATAAGTTGTACGTATGCTGTTTTATTCGCATAATTAAATTGGTCCAAGTTTGAGTACACAAGTTCGAGGTGAATTACACAATTTCGTGTTAGGATTTTTCATTTGATTCTTGATGGCGAATATTTGATATGGATTTTGGGCTTGATTCTAGAATTCTCTATCATAGTATATGGCTATGCAAGGAGACTGATGGTTTCTAGTCGAGAAACCATATCGAAATCCGCATTAGGAAAGTCGAATGGACAATACTAGCTCGAAAGCGAACTTGTGTGATCGAGCGAGCGATCGAATGTGACCTTGCGAAATGATGACATATGTACATTTTATATTCTAATATCATTGATATATGTGACGCTGAAATTGGAAGTTGTTGGGTTGGATGTCTTTGTAATATAATTGGAATTCTTTCTTTTATGAAAAACTACTATCAGTTTAGAACCATTTTTTTTCAAAGCTATTTTTCTTCTATTCTTCTCAAACAAACTGTTTTATTCTATTTTACATACAAGCTATTTTACAAACCATTTTATTTACAAAACTATTCTACAAACTATTTTTCTTTTTTATACAAAACTATTCTAAATTAAAAACCTTTTAGTAAGCAAAGATGTTCAATCCCATATAGCTCTTCATGCAGCGAAATTGATTTTTGAAAGATTTTGATCCTTATATAAGATGGACTTTATGTAAATATAAGATGATGTTGAAAACCATTGATTTTGGAAATAAATTGTTTGACTTAAATTATATTTATTTGGAAATTTGGATTTATTTTCTAAATTTATTATTTTGGAAACTTTGGAACTGAAGATATTTAATTTGAGAAGAAATAATTTTGGTGGAATTGTATATGATTTTGAAACTGAACTGATATTGAAACAAAATTGAAATTTGAGAACCTTATGTTACTAAATACTTGATTTCGGAGTTATCGAACTTATATAAAATTTGGTTTGTATAAGTATGATGTTGATTCGAAAACTATGGATTTGAAAAGGTACTCAATTTGAAAAGTGAAATCATATATAATTGAAGTCTATATAAGTGTGATTTGATATACTATTGATTTTGGAAAGTATTTGATTTGAAAATGAAATCTTATATATAATGGACTTTATATAAGTATGATATTTGAAAGTGATTTGAAAAGGTACTATATGATACATATTTTCGAAGTAAAGATATGGAAAGTGCCTTCTGCTTGATATCCACTTTGTGGCCACATTGTGGATTCATTCTATCGATATTTCTCTGATTTTTGGTTTTCCAGATATGATACTCGAGTTTCCATCGAATTCCATGGCAATCTCCATGGTCTTACGAGCGCGACTTCATAGCATAATCGCAAGGTTGGGGGGCGGCCTACGGGTACGGATGTTTCCTGGGAGATCCAGGCGTAACCATTGTGTATCTGCGATCTATTGAGTCGCTTGGTAGCGCGTAATCAGCAGGGGCTGCGAGAGCCTAGGGTACGGATGTTTCCTGGGAGATCCAGGCGTAACCATTGTGTATCTGCAGTACTACCAGTCTTCATGGCCTAATCGCAAGGTTGGGGCGGCCTAAGGGTACGGATGTTTCCTGGGGGATCCAGGCGAAACCATTGTGTATCTGCGATCCATGGTCGACATGTTTTGTTTTTTTTTTGGATTGTACTTTCCATATCTATTTTTAAAAGTTTTCCAGTATTTTCACTAGGTGTTGAAACAAGTCTACTAAGTACCTGGAGAATTCTAGCTTTGCGCCTAATCAACGCACTGCCAGAGTCTAGAGGAACGAGGATAAACTTGTTAAGACATCGAGTTATAAAAGTATTTTGATAAAATATTATATAAATGATACTTTGATCAGTTATTTCCTTTTTAAAGGATTTTAAAGTGTTTTAAATATTTTACCTCTTTAACCAACAATTTTAAATAATGGTTCATCCTTCTCTTTCAACCTGCTTTCCCTCCTAGCTACTTTTCTTCCTAACCTTCTCTCGGGATGTCTTCCAACCTATTGTTCTTTCTAGTTGTTTCTCTGCTCCCTTCCTTTTCGAGGACGAAAAGATTTGAGTGGGGGAGAGTGTAACAGCCCTAGATTTTGTATATATTTTATTTGACTTTATTACATTTTGAAAACTATTTTAAACTTGTTTTATTTCAAACATTTCATTTTTAAAAATAAATGTTGATTATTATGTGAATTTTAATTTCAAACTGGTATAAATTGTTTATGTTCCTATAAAAATGGATTTGTGGTCAAACTGGTCAAACTTTGACTTTTAAACTTCAAATTTAAATATTTAAATTTCTCAAATTTTATCTTTTATTATGAAAATAGATTTAGTAACTTGAACACTGCTTTTCGTTTCGTTGAAAACGGAGGTAAATTGTAAAAGTTATGTACATTTCAATTTGGAGTGCAATTTGATTTATTCAGCAATTTTGTTTATTTTAAATTATATAAATTATATTTTCTTTGTCATATTTTATTTTAATATGTGTTAATATGTTATTTTATGTATATTTTTGTCTTTTAATATTTTTAATGTGATAATAAAAATTTTCCAAAATTTATTGCATTTATTTTCTATTTTTAAAGGCTAGTTTCCATTTTTCTGCTATTTTCTTCATTAAAATTATATTTAATTAAAATTTATTTATTTATTTTTGTGAATTCACTTTATTTTGTGTTCTTATTTTTATTTATAAATATTTTTCAAGTACATAAAAATTCTCCAAAGTTCATTGCATTTATTTTCATATTTTCAAGACTAGTTTGCAAATTTTGCTGTTTTTATTAATTAAATTATATATAATTAATATTTATCTATTTATTTTTGTTTATTTACTAAATTTTCGTGTTTTTATCTGATTTTATATGCATTTTTCAGTTATTTAAAATTGCAAAAAGAATTATGGAAATTTGAAAGGTTTGTGACCCTTTAGTTGCTTAAGTCTCTTGGTTTTCCCACCTTTTCATTTCTAAACTCTTGCATTCATTGATAGCCGACCCTATCTCATTCTTTCAGCTGCATTCTTATTCATTTTTCACGTATAGAAACACTTCTCACCTCAAAAATTTTGGTCTCCATCTGAACAAAGAAAATTGGGTAAACTTTCATATTCTTTTTCCAATTTTTTCTACTTGTTGTTTGATTTTTTGCACTTGCCTTCTACCTTCCATGGTTCAGCCCTTGCTCCTCCACCACATAGCCGCCTCCTCCATCACCACATCAGGTCACCATCTCCTCCAGTCCACTGAACAAGCCATGCCGTGGTCATCTATGACTAGATCCACCAAAGTTTATGCAAACACTCCACTTGTTCAACCTAGCCGAGTACCAATCTTGTTCCACCACTCAAACCATCACCTTGGCCGCCACTTGCACCACCATCTCCAGCAAATTCCTGACCTGACACCACTGCCATGTCATCCTACTGACCCCACCATACCTAGCCGTGACCACTTGCCTTTGGTCGTGGCTTGTTTTGCCTTGAAACCATCGTTTTGTTGTCTTGTAGTGTAGTGTCATGCTCATACCTTTGCACATATCTCTCTACTCCTTTATATTCAGGCAATGGCCAACCTATGAACCCAAAACCAGATCCAAATACACCCCTTAGCCATACATTTCAGACCTGTAGCTGAACCATAGGTGGTTGAAAGAAGTGCAATAGCTTTGGATTTGTTTTATGCAGTCATTTCTAAAAATGTTTTATTGAAATTTTGGGTTGAAAACTTATGCTATTTGTATGGTTTTGTGTAAATGTTATCAAGGCCATTAGCTTTGGCTCTCCACTCTCAAGTCATTTCCGTGTTGTCGTGCCTTCGTTGTGACAGTATTGTTTGCTTTGGTAGCTATCTCCAGCTCTGAACAGGTGAGTTATTCTCACCAGACAATATGTATATATATAACTAGTGAATTGACCCCTTTTGAATCTGTAAAATGCATTATCATGTTACACCTACTATGTTATGATTTTATGATGTTCACCCATGCTTAAACACCTATTATATTATATGTTACTGTTATATTATGCTGTTCTATTATTTTTATCAGTTTATCACACTGCAAGTTCCCTTTAGATTAGAATCACTATGGGTTAAAATGATACATACCCGAACGAACTTTAGAATAGGAGAAAATCGTTATGGGCTGAAATGATAGGCCTGAATGATTTTCAATTATTTTCATTTACTTGGGATTGCGGGTTTGAAATGATCAAACCCGGGTATCTTTGTAAATTACGGGTTGAAATGATAAATTACCCGTATCACTTTACCTAGGCTAGAAAATGAAATACAGACCCGTTGTTAAAATATGTTTTTATAAATTTTTTAAAATATTTTAGAAATGTAAATATTATAATATTTTGATTTAAACTAAATAAAAATGATTTTTGTAAAGCATTATTGATTTTCTGAAAATTTATAAGTGAAATAAATTAATAGTAAAATTAGAAAATTTGAAATGTAAGTTATTTTGGGAAATTTTAATTTGGTGATAATTGGAATTTAGATTAAATATGAAATGTGATAAATTCATGATAATTTGGATTAAAGTGAATTTAAATTATTTTTATAGTATATTAATGATTTTGAATAAAGTTAAAATGTGAAATGAATGAATATTTAAGTTGAAATTTTGAAATATAACTAAAATTGGAAATTTGTGAATTTGGCTTAAGTTAAGTAAATAAAAATGGAATTAAGTTATATTTGGAAATTTAAACTTAACTGTTAAGCTAAAAATTTAATTATAATGAATTTAAAATTGAATGTTGGAATTTAATAAGTGAATTATTATTAAATATTGATTTTTAATGGAAATTTAACTTTATAAAATCATGAATTTAAGAAAAATTAAATGATGATTATAAAAGTGAATTTATATGATTTTATAAGTTAAAAATGATTTAAATAAAAATATAATTGTTTGTGAAATTATATTGAATATTTGTAGTTAATTAACTGCATTCCTGAAATGCTATTAATTCAAATGTAAATGATAATACAGCATTTGTAAATGCTGTAGTTGATAATAATGAACTAAAAAGCTAATTTGGATTAAAGGTTATTATAGCATTTTTGTAAGTGCTATAATTGTTGAATTTAACTAAGTTTTCTTTAAAACTAATGTAACCCTATTCCAGCATTTTTAAATGCTGTCTTTTATTAAATTGAACTGTTTTGAATATAACTTTCCGTAGCATTTTCTAAATGCTGCGAAAAGTGAATTTTCACTGTTTTGATAAATTTAAGTGAATAAATGAATTTAGAAAAAGATTAAAATTTTGGAAATTTAATAATTTAATTATTAAATATAATAACTTCATTTTTATGATTTAAAATGAAGTAATTTGTTTCGAAATATAAACTATTTTGAAATATGATATTTTGATATGGATTTTTTAAGGATATTGAATTTTGAAATGATATTTGATTACGAAGTATAAAATACCATTTTGAAATTTTAACCACGGGATGTATTTAATTTATAGTTTAACTAATCCTTAAAGGATGGGCGATCCCAAGCATCCTTTGAGTTATTGTGCATTTCTACTACAGTTCACTTGAGTTGGTTTACATTATATAAGTATATATTGTCCTGACTCGAGTGTTTTGTGTTTTACTTTACGCTCGGGCCAGCCTGAGTATTTACAGCTTAGCTTTGGATTTCTTTTATGGAGATTCTACTTGTCTAGTTATCTTTTCCCTTTTAGTTGTTCTATTTCAGCTCTGGTATTTATAAACTTCTATGTATTTGAGATTTCTATTGTATATGTTTTTTTCAGACTGATATTATGTATTTTGTTTGAGATTTTGTTATAGTAGCTTAATGAACTACTATAGTATTTTAATTTCCGCTGCGATTTATTCTGATATTCTGTGTCTGTGATTCTGTATTTGATTTTATTTGCTCCAAATTTTATTACAATCTGTTATTTTGAATTTTTCAAGTCAGACATGTGTGGATTATTGTCGATTTGAATGGTCCAAAATAGTGGGTCGTTACATTAAGTGATATCGATTTATGAAATAATGTATTTCTTATGAAATACCCTCGTGATTCAAGTGTCGGACACATCAGAAATCACGGTATACATACATTTACATATGTATTTTTCCCTTAAGTCTATTTGGGTTTCTTTAATGTTCCACCTTTAGTTTATACATTCGTATCATATAAGTTTGATTGTTATATAACATTTATATTTCATATCACTTATATACTAGTCTTATGTATAATATTATATTAATTAAATATTATTTAACTAATTTTGTAATTAATTAACTTTTTAATTAATTTTATATTGGTATTCATACAACTTTTATATTGGACATATCTAATATATCCTTTAAAGTGTATACTATAACCTTTGTAGTGTAACACATGTATCTAATATATGTGTATTTTTATTTAATTAACTAACCTTTAATTAATTTATTTAACTAAACCAATTTAATTAAATTATATTAATTTCCGAAATTTATCTTTTATACACATGTATACTTATGTTATCTTAAACACTTTAAAATAACATAACATATATCAACATATATAATACATGCATATAAGTATTAATTAATAAACTCAATTAATTAATTAATTTTATTAATCTTATTAATAAATTATTAATTTTCAAAACTAATATAGTTTCAAACATTTTGAAATTTTCACTACCTTTTCAAACATTTTGAAAATTTATATTATATTATAACCTTTTAAAATAAACATGTTTTTTACTTTAAGTTTAACTTTTAAATTTAAAATCTTTTCTTAATTTTCAAAACTATTTTGAAAGATAGCCCAAGGCCCAATTCAAATAAGACATTTTCTATCGGGGGCAACCTTTAGGCTCACTTCACCTTTAAGGCCGGGCTGGTAACCAAGTAGGACATGATACTTGATTATCTAATTCAAATCCTAGACATTACCTTTGTAGACAACGTACTAGGTGGGTAAGCTTAATTAGTTAGCCATAACATGACTAATTTAGAACGCATAGGCTATTGGGTTTTGATACCATTATTGGAACAAGGCCAACCCGCAGCGGAAGAAATGGGTGAATTTCAACTTTTTTTACCATTTTGGATCACTAGTGAGCCTATGAAGTCTAAATACATATATATCTTATCAAAATTTTATTTTATATAAAATCGATATTTTTTTACTTTTGGTAAGTAAATGAGTTTTAAATTTAATTCAAACAAATATGTAATATGATGAATATATCATATATATTCATGTATTTGAGTGATAAAAGCAGCATATGGGCAGCACATAAAAGTGTCACATACCGAAATTTTCGACTTTCGAAAATTCGACATTGATACTCACTTTATCGACTGCCGAGAAATCGAACGCCGGAAACTCCAATAGTGAGGGTTTTAAGAAAGAAGAGGTAGAAGAAGAAGAAAGAAGAAAAAGAAAGAAGGACAACAACAGAACAAGAGCAGAAACAGAAAACAATATCAGAATCTCACATATCGCAGCAGAACAATATATAATAGATAAATGAATATCACTTAAAGCAAAGAACTATATCCTTTTATACATACATCAATCATCAGAGTCAATATACAACAATGGACAGTTATATAAACTTGTCCTCATACAGAATACACAACGGAATAAATAATATCAGATACAAATACTACGTCTCGTCATCCAGCTTATCTCCAAAGCTCCAGAATATCCAGAATATCCTGATAACATAACTCTAGGCTGCCCGTGTGGAAATTGGTGGGCACCCAGAGTTTAGAAGGGAACAATAAACTCCGAGTCAGTCATGGTGACTGGTGTGAGATCGTAAAACAGTTATTTATCTTTAAAATAAATAGCAGAGAATTTTAAAGTCAATTCGCAATGCTTTTGGAAAATGAAACTACCATAAGACCTCCCGCCATACACACAATGCAAACGCGGACTTGGAGGAGATTTCTTCTTATGATAGTCAAAGATGCTTACTACGCAAAAATCAAATTCTTTTTGATATTATTATTAGTGCATAGTGGAAAACATTTCGAAAGTAGAATATAAATCTTAGCCAGCATAGGTACCATTATATTATGCCTGCTATAGCTGCCTCCTGAGGAGACAGGTTATACAATTGAAATCGTAAAGGCTCGTATTGTTTCTTTGGATTTCCAACAAATGGTCAGGCTAAGGAACTTCCTATCCACGATGGGTACGTCCCTGGAATAGACGACCCGAGAAATAACCTAACATTACGGTTAGATCTCTGCCAACACAAGGCCGGGTTACCTCTGCAAAAATAGGTAACTACTGACACGCGTATGCCATCCCCCGATCGTCACCGATCTTCCCGAGGATCCCCGATTCGCAACAAACCACATAGAAAAAAATAATGCAGTAACCACAGAGGTTAAGTATTTGGGCTCCATACCATGATACCACCTTTATCCAGAAGGAATGACATACACTAAGGGGCGCTACTCCCTAGAACCTTGCCGCATTCGTCCTGTTTCGACCATTTCCGGGGTGTGAGGCTCGATGAAGTCTCGTCCACAAAGCTACGCTTTCTCAAAAAGCCCTGCTTCGGGTCAAACAAAAATGATCAACCTATGATCACAAAGATATAAGATCAAACAAATGATCATATCGCAAATGATCAAACACTGATCATTTCACAGCAACACTCAGTATGCCACGTTACTAAATTGGGATATATCGCTGATGAATTTCAACTACATAACCTTTGAGCTCGTACGTCTCAGAGAAGGGTGTTAAGCTAAGAGAATAAATTCTCCGCCACCAACAGAAATGTATTTGAAAGAAATCAGCTTTATATCTCAAATTGTAACGTCAGACACACAATCCATACAAGTCTATTCCGGGATCGAACAGAACCGAAGGCACTTCTCACGAAGCCCTTGCATTTCCGGATAATTTTCTAATCACTTCCGGACTTCCCGTCACTAAGGGTGATAAATCCTCTAAATCGAAGATCAGTCGATGTAGAGTAACTCGACGGTAATCCTTCCGTTTTCAAAAATATCCGGTCTTCAACACCGGTCTTCGAATGCAATTCATAACGACGTATCACATATTCGGAATGGGTTATACGACCCCATGGTCCTTTCCCGGCTAACCCGAATAGTGAGCGAAAAATTCAAAAATAAGTGTGGCATTCAAATTCATCCAATTCACAACAAATACCATTCAAGGTAATTATTGATAGTCGGTTATTTAACTATCAATAAAGATGCGCAACATCATCAGATTCCAAATAATTTTCCCAATTATTTCATCTTCCAAAATATCTTTTACTAGATATAAAATTTCCACACTTTAAAAATAAATCAATATTTATTTTTAAACAAATTCCCATTTCTTTTATAAATTCCATAGTGAATTTATATTTTCAAATATCTACTGATATTTGATTTCACATATTCACTTTCGATTTATCTTTAAGAAGATAAATTCTCAAAAACATTTCATTTCATTTTGGAAAAGCAATTCCATACTTATTTAAAAATAAGTGTTTCACAAATCTATTTATTTTCAACATTTGAAAATATTCGATATACTTAAATCAAATTAAGTATATATTCATTCTTTAAGGAAATCATTTATTCTAACATCTATTTGAGTTAAAACGAATGTTACGTAAAACATCGTTACGACGACTCAAAATCACTAGTATAGGGATTCGAAATTAAAATAGATATATAAATCCCAATACTACATAAAACATTTCCTTTCGGAAATCATTTACTATAACAACAGTGTTATAGTCCACCATTTCCTTATTTTTCGAAAACGTCTATTTCAACAATAAATGTTGAAACCTATGTTTCGATACTTAACACGTTTTAAAACATCTTTTAAAACAACTTCATTTAACAACATTCCTTTTCCCAAAATATATTGATTTTATTCAATAATATATATTTACTGTCCAAATTCGTGAATATAATCACTATCCCAATTTTAACAATTTCTACACATTTAACTTAAAGGATAATTCGCTGTCCAAAATCACGAATATATCTTCTTTAATAACTTCAATGTTAAATTTATCAAATTCTATTGATTTTGAATTTATAAAACAATGTTTATAAATCCCATTTCTATTTATAAAACTTCGATTTCTAAATTATCCAATTCAACTTATATAACTCAATTATATACCGGGAGTTTATATTATAAGTTAAGAACTTATAATCCATTTATTTACAACATCTATTCATTTCTCATCTAAATGTCAAAATCCCATTTATAAGATAATTGCTTATAAATCTTTTTGTTTTACAAAATCTATCCATTTAATAACTTCACAATTTATGAATCTATAAATTTCAATTCACTTATGGAATCCATTTTTATTTGACTTTAACACTTAATAAAACTCATTTCAAAATTCCAATATTTTTAATTTATAAAAATATCAATTTTTATAAATCTTTTTATATGAATTGTTTAAAATACTTCAACAATTCCAATTTAAACTATTTCATAATCTTTATCAATTGTTTATTTCAAAAATAACATTTTTGTCGTATTTCACAAAAATCACAATTTTACTAACATTAAAATTTTAACATTTATTTATTTAAAATAAACAATTCAAAATTTTCAATAAAACGTATATTTCTACAAATCACTTTACAAATCCTTTTAAAATCCAAAATCGTTATTTTTAGACTTTAAAAATGGATCCGATGATGCAACGCATCAAGTAGTCAATCATGGCATTCAAAAACATCATATATCAATATGATAATCAACAAATATCACAATATCTGTAAACAATAAATACAGTTGAGGAATCCAGTTGGATCCCTCCAACCTATTTCCCTACATCCACAGACGTTAGCACAATACCAATTCCGCTCCAGTACGGAATTATCGCGGTATATGGGTTTTATAAAAATCCGCTTACTAACGGCGCAATAGGGTCTCATCCGCTATACAAGGCGGGAAATCATCAATCCAATATATACATATGCCAATATGTATATACTGCTATATATATAGATATATCCTATCATATCTAATATCAACAATCCAAACAGACAATCAAACAATAACTGAAAATTCCACTTTTCAATTGAGTGAGAAAATCTCACCTTTGCTTTTATTGGCATCCCATTACCATTTAATTTCATCCCAGCTTATTTCCTTTCAGATTTCGACCTTGAATAACAATTTATATGATTTCATTAATATTTGAAATAAAAATCGAATAATTTATTACCAATTAAATAAATTTCCTTTACTAATGATTTAGTTTAGACAAGTAATTGAATTTTAAACTACTTTTGCTTTTGAAAATCCTTTAGTAGCTAAAATAATTAATATGCTTACTAAATAAATTAATCCCCATATTACATGAAACTAGTAAATTCCAAATAGGTATATGTGTATATACATCAAATTAGAACAGAATTGTTGTATCTACTTTACTGGAAAATATACATCATATATTTTCTTTCAGAAATAAGATTAAGATTAAGGAAAAATTTTAAGTTAAATAATTACCAGAAGAATCACCTCCTCCAACGCCTGCTGCTCACGAACGAGGTCTTCAAACCTCACCAAACCTTCCTCCTTTTTCGTGTGCGCCCCGATGAACTCGCGACCACCAAGTCCTAGCAAATCCCTGAACGACGCCGCCGCATCCTTCCCCCCACGTTCGCGAATCCAATCGCGAAACCTTACCCGCACGCGAACACCACGCGACATCGCACGCCGCTCGCTAGCGCCGCGCCTTCAGGCGAACCCCCTTGCCATCGAAACCATCTCGTCGCCTGCCTCATGCGCATCACCAGTTCTCAGTCGCGAAACCCTACTTCACGCGGCTGCCCATCCACCATCGCGACTTCTATCTCCAACCTGCTCGTCGCAGTCGCACGAAATTTTTCGATTGAAAGAACGCACCTCTGTTTTATTCAATTTGGACTTCATTTCGAAAGATAAAATTTTCGATTTTGTTATGAACAGAGAGCGGCCATTATATTTTCTTTGAACGATCTCGTTTGATTTCGAACGAGAATGAAGATACGGTTACTTTAAAATTGAGGGAGGTATGGGTTACTTGAATCTGAAGGGGATGGGTTGCACGATAGTCTCGTGATGCTCGGCGTGGATTTAGGGAAGAATGTGCTATAGTTGACAAATAAAAATATAAATTTAAATTTGAATTTCGTTAAAAATTCAAATGCGTTTTCCTGTCGTGTGCTCACATACAAGCACCGAAAAATACGAAAATTGAAATCCGACAATATTTCAATATTCCAGACCCAATGGAACTGGTTTCGTCGAATTCCGAGACTGCGCCTCGGACGACTATTTTTAAATTCAATTTAAACGATTAAATTTCAAAACTGAACGAAACACTTTTGAAATTAGATTCTGAAGCTTCTGTTATCTTCAGTATTATCAATATAAATTTTAAAAGCTTTCGAAATATTTTTCTTCAACTTTAAATTGAATATTCAAATTTTTATTCAGCATTCAATAGATTAAATTTTATGATTTAATCGCCAAATTCAATGTAATTTGGGGGTTCAAATTAAATCATCGTTCAAATATTTAAAACTAATTAAATATTCTCAATTTAATTCGTTCAAAATTCTGGGTCGTTACAAAAAGTATGTAAATAAACATGTAAAAGGATAGAGAAAGAAACCTTTTATTTCTTTCTCTTAACACAAATAATTAATTAGGGAAAGATGAGCCATAAACATAGAGAGAGAAACCTTTCATTTCTCTCTCTTTAATTAGGTTAATTGACAAATTAACATTTACTATAGAATTAACACTATGTAAATAATAAACATGCAAAGGTTAGAGAAAGAAACCCTTTATTTCTTTCTCTTAACATAAATAATTAATTAGGAAAAGATGGGACCAAGATGTAGAGAGAGAAACTTTTCATTTTCTCTCTCTCTTTAATTAGGTTATTTGACAAATTAACATTTACTATAGAATTAACAACACGTGCCTTTGTTGTCCAAATTTTATTTTTAAACATGTAAGTAATAGTAACACATGTATATATAAGTTTAACTACACTTATACATAATATGTTAAAAGAAATTTTACTAGTAGAGAAAAGTTGACTTATATTAACAAAAGGCAATTAATGAATAGAGGTAAACATTTATGAAGAAGGAAAGATAGAGGACTTTCCTCCTTCCTTTACTCATTCAATCAATGTCATTCCAACTCAGTAATTAACTCTAAAACATATATACATATAAAACTAGTTTTGGCTATTTTTATATTTTGAAATCTACAATTAATAAATATAAACCAAGTTTTAATTAAGATAAATTTTAAAATTAAAAACGTGATTTTACATAAAAGTAAATTATTTTTAAACATTGAATTAAAACAACACATTCACACATATATGTAATTAATTGCAAGCTACTTTTAAAATTAAAATAACAAAAAAATATGAAAAGTTTGTGATTTTGCATGTGTTAGATAGAAATTAACAAATTTATACAAAAGTCCGATTATGTTTTTATTCTACTTTCAAACAAAAGAATACATCAACAAAAAGATTCAAACAAAACATGTAAATATTATGTTCAATTTACAGATGATTTCAAAAGGAAAACATATGTAATTTATATTAGTTGAAATAAAATAAAATCGTATAAATGAATGGTTTCAAAAAAGAACAAATGGAATAATTTAGGCACATATAAATTCGCAGTAAAGTTTCAGATCTGAAATATAAGAACATCATGAACAAGTAATTAAATGAGATATAATATGTCATAGCTCTAATGTAAGAATATGTCACAACTCTAATGTTAAGAATACGGACATGTAATCAAAATGGAATAGCACAAAATGGATCTATATCAAATTGATATTGTAAACGTATATTATTAAGGGAGATGTGACAAAAGGGAATTAGATCAAATTATATATAAAAAACTTATATTCAGATGTGACGTGCAAGAGATGTAATCATATGAATAAGAAGATTATATGAATTAATAAAATGAAAATTTTACCTTGAAATGTGGCTAAAAAAACTTATATTTAGAAAGTTGATTTTTTTCTATCATGAAAAGTTAAGTGGAGAGAAAGAAAAAAATGAATTAGAAAGAATGAATTGTACGTACAGAATGAATTAGAGAATATGTTTTATTTGAAAGAATGAAACTATTCCCATTCTTTAATTAAAACATCCCAGATTAATTCCCTTGATTGTTTCTCTCTCTTCAATTCTTTCTTTTCACATGATATGTTCTCAAATGACATAAAATTTCCATAAATCATGTCATCAAACGACATAAAATCTCCATAAATCATGCCATCAAATGACACAAAATTTCCATAAATCATTTCATGCAATTATCTTTAAATTACATTGATATCGTATATTAATACGCGCAAATATTAAATGCATTAAAATAATTACAACAACTTCCAAACATCAAATAAATAATAACTAATATTTCTCAAATATCAATTAATTTAATCACTTTACAATATTTTATAAATTAATTAAATCATGTGGGTTTTCAGAGAATTTGTCATTACGGTTGTGCGACTCAATGGTGTAAATTCAATCAGTGATTATTATTTAACTATTGGAATATTAACGTTCATACATCACTTAGCAGATGGTGTGACATTTTAGCTAAATTTATCTCTTACACATTTTTTGGTAAATACAATTTTACTTATTATAAGCGGTACCCGATAGTGACAATTATTTACATCAATTCTCTTCGTCAAAACTATATCACATTAGGACTTATGGAATTTGCTAATGGTCAAAATTCCAATATCATCCACATTCAACATTACAGTCCAAACACAAAGTCTTTGGTTCAATAATAATAATTATTATTAACCGAAGTGCTCTGACTAGAGACTTTGACTTTGAGTTGACATCAGTCGGTCGTAATACTAACCTCATATAACTGAGGAGACAAATCCTCTCGTGAATAGTGTTTCACTTCCAATGCTTTCACTCCACCCAACTATAGTCGTTTAATGGACGCCATGCCATGATTTAACTATAATCAAAGAGGAGCTTCCACATTGAAGATCAAAAATATTCTCAAGTCGAGAGAACCGTGTAAATTAGTCACATCGATATTCTTTGCTTGACCTTAGTTATATTGACCAACATAAAACTATCGAATGAGTCATTACAAAATTATCCAATAATTATCAGTATATAACCCTTTGGTGCCCCCCAGTAGTCATGAGTAATACACTACCCAATATTTGGCGAGCATACATACTCTAGTCTCAATGGATGTATCAATATCCAGTCTCGATACATCATAACTAGGAATTTTTAAAATAGTATATGTATTTTCATTGAGATACATTACTCACGGTTACTACACATTACAACTACTATCATAAAACATACGATTTATGGATTTTATATTAAATATATTTTTAATTAAATTAATTAATTAATAAAGTACATTATATCAAGTATATAATAGAATAAAAACACCTTTTAGTTTGAACAAGATTGGTTATCAATTTAGATATATGTAACAAATTATGTAATTACCCCTAGGGCATACTCTTACCTCTATCAATCCAAACCCATAATAAACTTTTCATTCTTTTTCAACGGACTGTCGATGAAGGACATCCCATGCTTAGAAAATGAATCAAACTATATTCGAAGACCAACATATCTCCTTGCTTTAGCTCTGCAAACTTCCTGAACAACACCAACTTCAAGCAGCCGATTTGAACTTCTCATCAAATCTAGTTTTGAACTAGTCCCAAGTGAACTAATCCTTTGGAGTAGCAACTTTAATAGTATTCGACCAGTTTATAGTCTACCTTAGAGATGTCGAGAAGCCAACCTCCTTTTTATAGCATCATCCAACTCAAAATCATTAAAGATTCTCTCGTAGGTATCTAACCAGTCCTGCACTTCCTTAGCCAATTCAGTTCCTTGGAATGGTTTGCCACCAAGACTAGCAAAGTTCTTATTTAGCTTCGCAAAATCGGCCCCCACCTTCACTTGAACACCACAGCCAACAACAACATTTGGAGTAGCCGCTTATGTGTTTTGTAGCATGTCCACCATCATCGTATTGAACATTGCCTGCAAGCCAAGGTTAGCAGCCCCTGAGTCGGCTTCTCCCTCCTCGACTCCAGAAACGGAGTTCCTCACAGGGTTTCTTGTGTGCCCGCTCATTTTTGATCTGTAACAAGAATGATCGGTCTCTCATAAAGAATCTGCATCAGTGGTACTCGTGTGTGCAATTTGACTTATATATAATGTGTGCGCATGCATATATAGTATTATAGTTTTAAAAACAAAAACATATAACAAGTATTCTTTCGCTTGTATACACACACATTCGATCTAATCTAGGTTGGTAAATTTTACCTTATCTCTATCGGATCACGGTATCAACTCAAATTAACTGCGCAACCTGAGCTCTAATGTCAAATGTGATGACCACCCTATATCTTTGCATTCGATATACCTAAAGAGTGTGCTGCCATAGTGCTCGGCCGATTGTCAAGGGTGAAAAATAGAGAAAACAATCAAAGAACCTATCGTATATCTCACAACACATCAAAAAAATATAATAACCATTACAAATATAAAACTGACAAGATAGTAATAAATAAATAAACCATAAATATCAAAATGCACAGGTCACATTTATACAAAATAGCAGCATAGTTTATACAACTGGAAATAAACTCAAGGTACTTGTCTATAGATAAAATAGCTAACACTGTTTGGGCTCCATAGTGTTGCACAGCAGAATAAGTAATAGTATGTTACATATAAATACAGAATAGCACCATCTCCTGCCCGTCCATTTGCACAACACCGTGTATCACCCAAACCTTCTATATAATCTACTCATTTAAGAGTACCCAAGATAAGAAGAAGTAAAGCATAAAACCTCGAGTCAGACAATAGTCTGGTGCACGCGATGAACAATCTCAAAATACTACACAAGTCGATATACTAAGGAAAAAAGGTATAGAAATCATACTTGACTTTTCTCTACATCCAAATAGTTTACATATAACAACTATAATATGCTACTCTGCTACCATTATCATAAAGTATACAAATATCTTAGGACACTAATAGGTGTACAAGGCATCGATCTCCCAGATACCTATGTCATGTGACATCCCTAAAGCGATAAACTACAATCATAGCAACTAGAGAAAACATAGCATCCATCGAACAATCCTCACCGTCAATCAATGTGCCCAGGATATATGATAATTTGTAGGACCATTCCTTTGCAATGGATTAATGGAAAAATCATGGTTTTCTATGTACTCGAACACCAGCCTATAGCTAACACTAGATCCTCCTCGATTCAGGCTATACGAATCCTTTCAATGATTCAGGGTAGCCAACGAAGTATGTAATAAGCATCCTCATAATGCCCTTGCTTATGAGTACACTAGAAACACTCCGAACATCAATGATCCCTTAGCATGCATATTCGAGCCCTCCTTTGCATCATCCATTTCCATTCATCATCACAGAACCCTTCCACATTCCTTTCTCCATGATAGAACCCTTCAACATTCTATCCACGAGTTCCCTTCCATAAAATCGCCCTAGTGGATCATCATTACGACTCCATTAACATCGAGCCATCATCATCAGAACACTTCCAGATGTCCATATCGGTCATAGAGTCATTACATCAAAGTTCTAATGTCATTACATCGAAGCGTCACTCCTCCTCGTCGTTTCATCATCGATCTTCATTGCATTGCCACCATCGAAATCGAATGTCGAACGAACTCACATGTACGCACATCAAGACACCACGTCTACTTCTCTAGAACTGCACCTCCATTTGACGATCACTAACATGATCGGTACTGACCCACCAACTATGTTTGGTCGGCCAATACTTGGCTAAAGTTGGCCAAGTACGTCGTTCTTCACTTCACTTTGCCCATGCATTGTCACGAAGCACCATGGTCTCGAACCTGAAGTAATTGCCCAAATTTATTGAAGCTCCTATGATCAGTACAACCCTCTTCCGACCATCAAAATTTTGGCTAAGTCCAAAATTTCTTCTCCTGTGCCACTTAGCGCTCGTCCCTGAGTTTCCTTATAAAAGGACCAAAGCACTTGCTCTGAAACACCCCCACACCCCTTAGTATTCCCAAAAAGGGCACACCAAAGGATGTGGTGCATTATAGGTATAGCTAAAACATCATAGAGACTAAGATTCACAAGACAAATAGGTAAAAGCAACAGAAAACATTTAAATAATAACTTATCATTCAGAAATAATCTTCATCTCAAAATAATTCATAAAAACATAATATGTCTCAAAAACTCAAAATCTCTCATGTCTTATGAAAATACATCTCAGTCTCACATAATTAGAGTAAAAGTAACAATAATAATCCCTCTCACAAGTGCCAATCCAGCATAAGCCAAATGAAAAAGATGAAAAGCAGAAGAATACATCTGAAATGAATCTCCAAGCAACATGAATCAACTATTCTCAAATCTGCTGGCCTACTGGGGGAAAAGGAAAGATAGAGGAGTGGGTCAGACAATAAGTCTGGTGAGTGAAAGTAATTACAAGCATTTCTAAGCAAGATAAACATAATAGACTAAGCAATAGTTCTAGCATGAAAGAAAGATACAAAAAAGATAAAACTCGCATAAAATACTGTTTCAGATTCTGTTTGACTGCTTGCTTTGATTGTTTGCACTTGTCTTGAACTGCTGTGATTAGGATGAAACCCTAATCCTATCTGAACTGCTAACTTGATTAGGCTGAAATCCAAATCCTACCCATTGATCGGCCTTTTCTATCTCTATTGTGCCACTGTGAGCCAATCCTGTTGGTCCCACAGCAAAAGACACCTCTTAGTGCTTAGGACGCAGTAGCAAATTATTTACCCTAATCGATGTCGCACGCTCGGTCATCGCCGATACACACTAACTGTCGCTCCCTATTTGACCCTTTATTTACCCTAATCAGCATAAGCGTGCCCAGCCACACCTATGTGTGAGACCATCAGTCCTCGACCTAAAAGGGAATGTTGCCGGTACTGGTCCTAACAAACAAATCCTCTAACTTTGCACCCCTTGCCCAGATCCTCAAATTTGAGCCTTTAACTATTGGCCACTTATTTACCCTAATCAACATAAGCGTGCCCAGCCTCACCTACGTGTGAGACCATCAGTCCTAGACCTGAAAGGGAATACTGCCGATACGGGCCACTATTTCTATATTTGCTTATTAACTTAATCCAAGATATAAGTTTTAAAATAAGCCCCTTCTGTTCTTTCTTTCTAATTATAACCTACGTGTTATAATTGTTCTTGCAGCTGTTACTCTTCTATTTTCTCTTTTTAGTTATAACCACTTGTTATAATCATCCTTGCAAATATCTTAAATTTGCCTATTTCAGTCCATCTCTATTTATTTCAGTTTTTCTCATTTTACATCTGATTTCTGTAAATTTAGTGTTTTTCTATTTTAATCCATATATGCGAATTCTTCTCTTTTTATATTTTATTCGCGTCAAAAAGGATTAAATCTCTATAAAAAGAAACTAACATTTACAGGATAAATTCCAACTTAAAACAGATGTAAATAACTGTAAATAACTGCAAATAACTGTAAATAACTGCAAATAACTGAATAAAATAGCTGAATAAAAATAGACTGAAAAGAACTTTTGAAATTTACTTAAAAACTGACTGTAAATAAACTTACATAAAAACTGTCTCAAAATTGTAGAAAAACTACAACTATTGAGAACCCTATTATTTAAATTGCTTACAAATCTAAAATAATTACAAAACACTCACCTGTGGTCCTTAGCTTTAATCCTTGGCCTTCCTGGATCCACTTCTAGGGTGTAAAATATTTTTATTAAAAAGATTTCCTCCACAGAAAAATTTTCTATTCAGGGTTCAGCCTCAGGTAATAAACCCAATTGGGAGAAAATCTGAATGAGAAAAATAGCTAGGCCTAGGTTCTATTTATAGTGTGGCTTAGGGATCTCAGGCCGTCGGATTTGAAGATCTAATCTGGTGCAACCACGTCATAGGCTCACTAGGAACCATCAAATGCAGCTACGAACGCACAGGATTTGACAAAAAATCGAATTTACACTCTTCGGCTTGTACCTGGACGAGAAATCATCCAGGCACTAATGCGGGTCGACCTGAGCTATTTGTGGGTCGACCTATAGATCGATCCGACCCTAACAAGGGTCAACCCTTACGGGTCTTATTATTATTATTTCGTTTAATTATAATATAATTCTGATTTCTCGTTTCTCTTGTAACTTCTCCATACTGACTCGGATTTCGACAAGTTATATATGGAAATTGATCAAAAAATTGCCATGGATCCAATGGTACAACTTCCGTAGCTAAATTCTGACAATTCCAAAAATGCTCATTTTCACGGTTTAATAATTATTTTGGTTCTTTAATTATCTAAAAATACGGGGTGTTACATTCTCCCCTCCTTAAAGGATTTCGCCCCCAAAATCTCCAAGAACAGAAGAATGAAATAAATATTTTCATCCAAATTCCACAACCACATATTCAACCATCATCCGTTACATCCATTGTTCTTAAGCTTTTTAATGCAATTTATAACATATGCAATAATGTAGTGTCAATTTCCCTAACTAATGCAAAAGATTAGGCGGTCTACTGATTCACTCGACCTCCTTTTTATGCGCTCATGCTCGTGCCATGTATCCAAATGAATGCAAATTCCCTAATGACAACTGATAGTTCTATATGCGTGCTACAATCATCATCCAAATGCAACAATCATATGATAATCACCCATTCATAGCAACCATGAAATAGAACTGCAAGCGCACACACATCCATATGCATATGCTTTAGTGACCTAGTTAGGTCGATCTCTAAGAGATAATAGTGCCTAGTGTGTGTATATGCGTCCATTAGCATCCGCTAGCAAACACTTGCAACCACTTGCATCCAACATACATAACATGTTCTAGTAACATGTTTACATTCAGTCCTACCATCCACATGTTAAATCATAAGATCTACCCTCCCAAAGGATACTAAAGGAAAGAACTTATTCAAAACTAAAGATGGAAATAGAAAATTCAAGACGTATCATTGAAAAAATGCTTATAAGAGATACGTATTTTCTCCTCAGCCTCCCACGTAGCGTCCTCAATACTATCTCCCTACTGCACCTTAACCAAAGGGACTTCCTTATTCCTAAGATTCTTGATATCATGTCCAACGATCTTGGTACGAATGCGACGAACCGATGCTTCTCTCTCCACTTCAACTTCCTCAAGTTGGCTAGGTTCCACTACCTCTGTCGAATCATGTAAGCACTTTCTCAAGTGCGAAACATGAAAAACATCATGAACTCCCATGAGCCTCTCCGGTAGCTTTATCTGATATGCCATCTTCCCTACCCTTTCCACAGTGTGGAACGGTCCTACAAATCCGGGAGTAAGTTTCCCACTTGATCCAAACCTCACTACCTTTCTCAGCGGAGACGCCTTAATGAAAACCAAATCTCCTACCTCGAACTCAATATCCCTTCTCCGCTTATCTGCATAGGATTTATGTCTATCTTAGGTCGTCTTCATTCTTCTTCTAATCAAATCAATCTTTTCCGAAGTCTCTCTAACCATGTCGAGACCAAGTAGCAATCTTTCTGTTAGACTCCAACCAACTCAAAGGCTACTTGCAAGGTCTTCCGTAAAAGGCTTCAAAAGGATCCATCCCAATGCTAACCTGAAAACAATTATTATAACCGAATTCCACTAAAGAAAGGTGCTCCTCCAAAGTCCCTCCAAAATCAAGGATGCACATCCTCAACAAATCCTCAAGAACTCTATTAACTCTCTCTGTTTGGCCATCCGTTTGAGGGTGATAGGCCGTACTCAATCTAAGATGTGTCCCTAAAGCCTCTTACAAGCTCCTCCAAAACTCGCTAGTAAAGATAGGGTCTCTGTCGCTCACTATGCTAGAGGGAACTCCATGAAGTTGGACTATCTCATGAACGTATATGGATGCCAATAAGGTGATGTCCTCTTACTCTTGACCGGAATGAATTGGGCGCTCTTAGTAAAATGATCTACAATCACCCAAATACTAGTATTCCCCTTCCTATATCGAGGTAAACCATCTATAAAGTCCATCGAAACACTATACCACTTCCATTCGGGTACATCTAATAGTTGAAGCAATCCGCCAGACCTCTGCTGCTCCGTCTTAACCCTTTGGCACACAAGACACTTAGTCACAAACTCTGCTACATCCTTCTTCATGCCACTCCAATAAAAAACTCTCTTCATGTCCATGTACATCTTATCACCACCTGGATGAATAGTCATCTGAGAATGGTGTGCTTCTGCTAGAACTGCACTCATCAAATCACTAGTGCGGGGGACACAAAGTCTCCCATCTCTCCTTAGCCACCCTTTTCTATCGATGGAATAACATTGGAGATGTCTAGAGTCCTCTCCTCTGCTAATCCTATCCAGAATATCCACAAGCTCTGAATCCTCTCGCGGCCTTGAGCCAATCTGATCTATGAGAGTAGGCTTAACCTCAAGTGCTGCCAATAATCCAGGAGAAATGTATGTAGAGGGCTTAAAATCAAAGGTGGAAATAAACTCTAGGCTTTTCCACTCCACGAACATTGGGCTAAGGGTTGTTCTCTTCCTACTTAATGCATCTGCAACCACGTTCCCATTACTAGGGGTGTAAGCTATCTCAAAGTCATACGATGCCAGAAACTCCATCCAATGCTGCTGCCTCAAGTTTAAATCCTTTTATGAGAACAAGTACTTCAATGATTTATGGTTAGTGAAAAGCTCGAACCTCTCTCCTAGCAAGTAACGTCTCCATGACTTGAGCACGAAAACAATAACAGCTAGCTCCAAATCATGGGTGGGGTAGTTCTTCTCATGAGTTCTCAACTGTCTACTCCCATAGCATACTAACCTCCCCTCCTACATCAATACTGCCCCAAGGCCAGTCCCACATGCATCAGCGTATACTATAAAAGGCTTAGCTCCGTCGGGTAAAACTAACACTGGTGCACTAATAAGGGCCCTCTTTAGCATCATTAGGGATTCCTTACAATCCATGTCCCACACAAATGCTGCATTCTTCTTAGTAAGGCGAGTAAGCGGTGCTGAAATCTTAGCAAAATCTCTGATGAAATTCCTATAATAACCAGCCAAACCTAGGATGCTTCTAACTTCGGTAGCTTTCTTGGGGGCCTTCCAATCCTGTACCGCTAATACCTTAGCGGGATCCACTGTTATACCCTCTGTTGAGACTACATTCCCTAAGAAACACACCTCCTCACGCCAAAAGCGACACTTCAAGAATTTTGCTTTCAACTGATGAACACGAAGTGTACGAAGAACCTCTTCAAGATGAATAGCATGCTCTTCCATACTCTTGGAAAATACTAGAATGTCGTCCACAAACACTACAACGAACTTATTTAGGAAATCTCGAAAAACACGGCTCATTAGATCTACAAAATAGGCTGGGGAATTGGTCAGCCCAAATGGCATAACCAACCACTCAAAGAATCCATCGGGTGTCCTAAATGTTCTCTTATCGATGTTATCGTCAGCGACCGTAAGCCGATGAAATCCAGTGGCTAAGTCAAGCTAAGAAAATACCGAAGAGCCAACCAACTGAACGAAAAGATCGTCTATCCTAGGAAGTGGGTAATGGTACTTCTTCGTGAGCTTATTCAACTCTCTATAGTCTACGCAAAGTTGAAGGGAACCATCCGCCTTTGTAGCGAAGACGACTAACGCCTCCACTCAGATATGCTCCGTCTGATGAAGCCTTTCTCTAATAACTCACCAATCTTCTTACTTAACTCCTTCCTCTCCCTAGGAGCCATATGTCTCACGGGCAATGCCACTGGCTTAGCATTGTCATTCAGATAGATCCTAAAGTCGATCTCTCTCTTAGGGGGTAACCCCTAGCCTCCTCAAAAACGTCTGGGAAATCTCTAACAACTGGAATTGAATCTAACTCTCTTAGTGATGAATCAAGGGAATAAAGAAAGCTCAACATGACTGACCCCTGTGGGTTGCAAGAAACCTTGAGGGTCCGTCAACTACATGTCCCTAGCCTGACGACTCTCCTCTCGCAGTCCAACATCGCACCATAAGTGGATAACCAATCCATTCCCAAAATCATCCCATATCCCAAAAATCCCAATACATAGGCGTCACAATCAAACTCTATGCCTAGTATAAAAATTTTCAAACCCCTACAAATCATGGATAAATGTGTCGATCCTCCTATGGGGTTTGAAACAACTATGGGTTCTACAACTAGAGAGATATCTAAGTGCAAACAATCAACCAAGGAATTTGAAATGAAAGAATGCGACGCTCTGGAGTCAAAACGAGTTAGAATAGGAAAATCCGAAATAGAGATCAAACCTTCTACATAGAGTTTCCTACCTCGGTCCGGTCCACTACTATAAGGTGCTACATCCATAGCCTGTACTTGCACTGTAGGTGCGCCTGCTCTCTGCCCCATCCTTTAAGGACAAGCTCTACTAAGGTTGTCCAGGCTACCCACATCTGTAACACCTCCCTTTCATCGTGTCCTTCTTACAGTCCTTTAGGTAATGCCCAACCAATCCACAATTATAACACTTCTCGCCCTTCTTGATCTGTCCCTTTTGAGATCCTCCTCCTTTCTTCTTGTCCTTATCCTTCTTATTCTTCCACCACTGCTTCTTAGAATTTTTTGATTTAGGAACCTCCTTAACCTCTTCTTCCTTAGCAACATCTGATATGAGGGCCATTTCCACAAGTGACTCATACGTCGCTCCGATAGGTACATGTGTCAATGCCAACCCTTGGAGGGGCTGGTTCAAACCCTTAGCAAACTTGGTGGCCTTCTTATGCGGTGTATTAACAAGCTCCATCCCGAACCTCGATAACTCATTAAACTGATTTATATACTCTTTCAACGAAAGACTCCCCTACTTCAGACTAATGAACTTCTCCAACTGTATGCTTTCCTCGGCTTACGACAAGAACTTTCTCTCAAACCGTTCCCGAAATCCAACCTAACCAATGCCTCTACCCTCCATCTCTACAATCTCCCTCCAGTAATAAGCCTCTCCCTTCAGTTACCAAGATGCAAGTTGAACTCTTTATCGGTTCTCCAATTTTAATAGCCCAAATATCTATTATGTATTCCTCAACCAAGTTCGCGCCTCTACGAAATCCTCCATGCCAGAAAACATCTTGCCTCCTAGATTAGCAAAGTCCTTGCATAGCTTAGAAAAATTGGCTGCTGTAGGTGGATTAACGGGACCTCCACCCGCCGGTGCTACATTGGGCGCTTGCCCTTGCACCTCTGGTGCCGTAGATTGGAGGTATCTACGGATCCAGCCAGGAACTTGGACACCCTCTAGAAGATTTAGGGTGTCCGCCATTCTATGCAAAGAAAATTAAATTTAGGCTTGAAATAATCGAAAGAAGGTTGAACTGGACTTTGAGGGGATTTTTAAAAAAACTCTCTTGTACTTGAAAGCAATTTCTATAATAAGAGTTTCTTTCTGAAAAATACTTTAAGTTTGAAGATATGTTACCTTTGAAAAATACTTTACTTTTAAAACAAGTTTTTAGGAATCCTATAACCTAAGGCTCTAATACCAAATGAAACACCACACACCACTTAGTATTCCCAAAAAAGGCACACCAAAGGATGTGGTGTGTTATAGATAAAGATAAAGCATCACAGAGACTAAGATTCACAAGACAAATAAGTAAAAGCAGCATAAAACATTTAAATAATAACTTATCATTCAGAATTAATCTTCATCCCAAAATAAGTCATAAAAACATAACATGTCTCAAAAACTCAAAATCTCTCATGTCTTATGAAAATACATCTCAGTCTCACATAATCAGAGTAAAAGTAACAATAATAATCCCTCTCATAAGTGCTAATCCATCATAAGCCAAATGAAAAGGATGAAAAGCAGAAGAATACATCTGAAATGAATCTCCAAGCAACCTGAATCAACTATCCTCAACTCTATTGGCCTATTGAGGGAAAAGGAAAAATAGAGGAGTGGGTCAGACAATAAGTCTGGTGAGTGAAAGTAATTACAAGCATTTCTAAGCAAGATAAACATAATAGACTAAGCAATAGTTCTAGCATGAAAGGAAGATACAGAAAAGATAAAACTCACATAAAATACTGTTTCCGATTCTGTTTGACTGCTTGCTTTGATTGTTTGCACTTGTCTTGAAGTCCTGTGATTAGGCTGAAACCCTAATCCTATCTCAACTGCTAACTTGATTAGGCTGAAATCCAAATCCTACCCATTGATCGGCCTTTTCTATCTCTATTGTGCCACTGTGAGCCAATCATGTTGGTCCCACAGCAAAAGACACCTCTTAGCGCTTAGGACGCAGTAGCGAATTATTTAGCCTAATCGATGCCGCACGCTCGGTCATCGTCGGTACACACTAACTGTCGCTCCCTATTTGACACTTTATTTACCCTAATCAGCATAAGCGTACCCAGCCTCACCTACATGTGAGACCATCAGTCCTCAACCTAAAAGGGAATGCTGCCGGTACTGGTCCTAACAAACAAATCTTCTAACTTTGCACCCCTGCCCAGATCCCCAAATTTGAGCCTCTATCTATTGGCCACTTATTTACCCTGTTGAGACTTGGTTTTGATTCATGACACAAAGCTATCACTACAACATACAGATTCGACGACTATTACGACAAAAAGAGAATATATACTACATGGAGACAAGACATCAAAATCGGTGCATCAACTTTTATATTATTTTGTTTTGAGTCTTAAGTCAATATTGTTAAGATCTCTCCTCATTTACGTATATATTAGCTTATATATAATCTTCTTATTTTCAAATGATTTATACATATATAAGCATATAATATATATATATATTATCAAAGTTTTTAAAGTTAGAATCATATATAATATATATATATACCTGTGTAAACTGTGCAAATTGCACAGATAATACCAGGTCAGTCGACTGACCTGGTAGTATCTGTGCAACATGCACAGGTGCACAAGTATATATATAATATATAATAAAAATCGTTTGAATATTTAGTCGACTGAACCAGAGGCTCATTTGACTGAATTTCTATAACGGCTTTATTTTCTTAAAAGACACGATCATTCGTGAAGAGTTACGAATTACGAAGAGATTTGGACGTGACGCTTCAACTGGAACTCTTTGCCAATGGTCGCAGCTATTTAACAACTATAAATACATATCCTAACTTCATTCCAATATACTTAATCTACTTATCTCTCTTATCTAACTCTCTTGAATATTCTTGCGACTATACTCTCAAATATTCAGCATTCTTAACATACTTATTGCTTGAATTATATTTATATATCATATTCTAAGCAATACTATTCCTTGCTAATCTTCAAAAACTTCAAATTTACATATTTATACTCGAGGAGAAGATCATAGGAAGGGTGTACTATAAACAGATTTATCCACGTTATCAGAACACAAAAAGTCAAACAATCTTTTGTATTTGTTAAAGTCCTATTCTACTGCTCAGGCTTGTGAAGTCCTCTTTGGCTGCTGAGGCGAAATCTTGTTCCGCTGCTCAAGTCCTTGTTCGGTTGCTTAGGGGTTGTATAGACCTGTTCCTCCGAGTTAAGTGAGGGTTGCTGTTTTAGTGAAATTCCAGAAGGAGTTTGGGACTGGACGTAGGACGGAGCTCCGAACTAGTATAAAAATCTCTGGTGTTATTTTTATTATACTGCTTTTATATTCTGCACTATTTACTGTATAGCTATCATCACTATATCCTATATTATCGTATATCCATATTACACGATCCATAGCACACTTTCATTTGGTATCAGAGCAGGTTCTTCATATAACCGTAACATAGTTATCTGATACTCTAATAATATGGAAACTAACACTAGCACTAGCGTTAACACTAACTTCATAGAAGGAAAATCCTATGCACATCCACCACTATTCAATGGCATGAACTATAACTATTGGGCCACACGAATGAGAATATATATGCAAGCAAATGGTTTTGATTCATGGAATATTACTCAGAAAGAATACACTGTTCCTACTAAGGAGTATTCTGCTTGGACAAATACACAGAACTAGATGCCATAGCAAATGCCAAAGCCATGAATATATTGTTTTGTGCCTTAGATAAAAATGAATTTAACCATGTTAGCATGTGCAAGGCTGCATATAAAATATGGCGTACACTCAAAGTTACACACGAAGGGTCTAGCAAGGTCAAACAAAGCAAGATATCCATGCTCAAAAGTCAGTTTCAAAGCATTAGAATGAAAGACAATAAATCTATAAACGATATGAATTCAAGATTTCAGGATATCTATCATTCATTAGTAGGACTAGGAGTAAAATATTCAGATTTGATATCATATCCAAAATCCTTAACTCTTTAACGGAAGAATGGGAAAGAAAAGTTCTCGCTATTGAAGAAGCGAACGATATTTCCAAAATAACTCCGGAAGAGTGAATAGGAAATCTAATGTCCTATGAAGTGAATTTGCAGGCTAAACGAGTTCAAGCTCAAGATAAAAAGAACATAGCATTCCGTGCATAACAAGAAGAATTAGATTTAGACAAAGACGACCTAGCCTTTATTGCCAAAAACTTCAAGAAATTCTTGAAGTATAGAAAAGGAAACATAACTAATGGAAAGAGAAGCTCAAACAGCAATAAACCACCATCTTCATCAGTTCTAGAGTGCTTTAACTGTCAAAAAGGGGCATATACAGAAGGATTGTTCGAATCAAAAGAAAGAATATCGCAATAAAAGGAAAGACAAATTCAGAAGGAAAGCTTTCTCAGTTACATGGGTGATTCAGACTCCTCCTCCTCAGAAAGCGAGAGTGACAGCCATAATGAACAAGCCAAGTATGCTTTATGGCCAAAGATAATGAGGTTAGTGATTTAACTTTTGATATATGATATAGATAAACTCAGAATTGTTAGATACTTTAAAAAGTCTCAAAATAAAATATAAAGAGGCTGTTGAAAATCAGAACAAGGCAGAATTCGAAAGAGATATGCTTAAAGATGAGAAGAAAATATAGGAAGAAGAACTTGAGGAAACTTAAGAATCACTTTCAAATGTTAATTCTCAACTAATATTATTGAGTCAAGAAATTGAGACTCAAGAAGAAAAGAATGATGTTCTTGTTTCTGAAAATCATGATTTGAAAACTAATATTAAATTGGTAGAACTAGAAAATTCGAGTCTAAAGACCAAACTAGAAGGAATCACTAAAAATGTCTTGAATTTTAATAAAGGCAGAGAGAATTTATCTAGAATTATTGAAAATTCACAACCTGCTAACAATAAAAACGGACTAGGTTATAAGAGGAAAGTCAAGAATTCACAATCCAGTAATTTAAACAATATTAAGTCTAATAAAACACCCATATCTTCAAAAAGATCAGTTTCTAAAACTATCAATATATGGGTTCCTAAAACAAATAACAAGTTAATAAGGAACAAGTATATTAGATCATTCATAGAAAACGTTCATAATAATAAGAATTATATTTATAAAAGGGATACCGAACCCACTTGGGTTTGGTTTCCTAAGATCTAACTCTTAGGACCCTATTAAAAAGGTGGGTACCAACGTCATCTCATATTTTTTACAGGTCCCACTCCAGAAAAGAGGAAAATGGATACTCGATAGTGGTTTCTTAAAACACATGACAGGAGACAAAGATATGCTGCAAACATTACATACTCAGATGGAGGTTCTATCACTTTTGGAGATAATTCCAAGGGATATATCATCGGCAAAGGCGATGTGAGCAATTACGGTACATCTAATTTACCTCTTATTACAAACGTTTTATTAGTGAAGAATCTAAAACATAATCTATTAAGTATAAGTCAATTATGCGATAAAGGATTTAAAATATCTTTCTCTGAAAATAAATGTAGTATCTTCGATCAAAATCAGAATCTTATTTTCGAAGGAGATAGAGATAGAAACCTTTACGTTTTAAATATGAAAGTTAATCATAACTCAAACATGTGTTTAATAGCCAAAGAAAATGATCCCTGGCTATGGCACAAATGATTCTGCCATATAAATTTCAAAACTATAAATAAAATTTCTAAATATAATCTCGTAAAAGGATTACCAAAGACGAGTTTTAAAGTTAATAATATCTGTGACGCATGTCAATTGGGTAAATTAACTAAGTCTTCGTTTAAATCTAAGAAAGTCATTTCGACATTACAACCACTTGAATTACTTCATATGGGTTTAATTGGACCGACTCAAGTTCAATCCATAAATCACAATAAATATGTGTTTGTAATAGTTGATGATTTTTGTAGATATACGTGGACTATCTTTATGAAAAATAAAAGTGATACTTTTGAGAGTTTCAAAACATTTGTTAAACGAATTTAAATTTTAAAAGGTACTAAAATTAAAAATATTAGAAGTGATCACGGAGGTGAATTTGAAAATGAACTGTTTGATAACTATTGTAAAAAGGGAATATTTCATAACTTTTTGTTTCCTAGAACTCCACAAAAAAATGGAGTTGTAGAATGAAGGAATCAGACTCTACAAGAATGTGCTAGAACCTTACTAAACGAAAGCACGTTACCAAAACATTTCTGGGCAGAAGCCGTTGCAACTGCATGTTATGTATTGAATCGTGTTTCCATTAGACCCTCACTAAGAATACACACCTTATGAACTTTTTAACGGTAGAAAACCAAACATATCTTATTTTAAAGTATTTGGATCAAAATGTTTTGTTTTAAATACCAAAGATCGGCTTGGAAAATTCGATTTAAAATGTGATGAAGGTATATTTCTTGGATATTCGGATTGAAGCAAAGCTTATCGAATTTTCAATAAACGGACTAATACTGTTGAAGAAACACTCCACATATCTTTTGATGAAAACTTTAAACATATTTCAAGTTTTAATGATGACGATGATTTACTTGATGATAACACGAATATAGAAACAAATAATTTAAGAGAAGATGAAAACATTATTTATAATTCTAAAGAAGATGAAAACATTATTCATAATTCAGAAAATAGAAATATCACCAATAAAATAAGATCTCCTCCAAGAATTTTACGAAATCATCCTACAGAAAATATAATTGGAGAAATAAATTCAAATGTTCGAACTAGAAATCAACTAAATTTAATGGGTCATGTAGCTTTTCTTTCTACTATAGAACCTAAGAATACTAAGGAAGCATCATCCGATGAAAATTGGATTATTGCTATGCAAGAAGAACTAAATTAGTTTGAACGAAATGATGTTTGGGAACTAGTACCCAGACCGACCGACCAGACTGTTATAGGAACTAAATGGGTTTATAAAAACAAAGCAGATGAATTAGGAAATATAACTAAAAACAAAGCCAGATTAGTAGCACAAGGGTATAACCAAGAAGAAGGAATAAACTATGAAGAAATGTTTGCTCCAATCGCTAGACTAGAAGCAATACGAATCTTACTGGCTTACGTGTGTTTTAATAACTTTAAACTCTATCAAATTGATGTTAAAAGTGCATTTTTAAATGGTTATATTAAAGAAAATATTTTTGTTGAACAACCACCTTTATTTGTTCATGAAAAATATCCAGATCATGTCTATAAACTTAAGAAAGCTTTATATGGTTTAAAACAAGCACCACGTGCTTGGTATGAACGCCTTAAAAGCTATTAAATTGAATCAGGATTCGAAATAGGAAAAGTAGATCAGACTCTATTTATAAAACATTCTAAAAATGATATTTTAATAGTTCAAATATATGTAGACTGTTTCCTGGAGATTTGGCCAGGCAACTTAGTACTCGGCATATCCACCGTTTGGCCCAACTGGATCGTTCGGCATCTCTTTGCAACCATCACTCAGGAACGCTCGGCATCCAGGAGCGCTCGGCCAAAGGCATCGTTCGGCCAGAGACCTCGTTCGGTCAAGATATTGGTTCGGCCAAAGGCATCGTTCGGCCAGAGACCTCGTTCGGTCAAGATATCGTTCAGCCAGAGACCTCATTCGGTCAAGATATCGTTCGGCCAGAGACATCGCTCGGCCAGCGTATCGTTCGGCATACCAAGGACGTTCGGCAATCAAAGATGGCTCGGCATTCTTCCCAGCACGACTGGCTTCGATTGTTACTCGGTCTATTCTTCCCACACAACAAGCACATCGTTCGACATGAAGAGGATGGTTCGGCATCCGACCGTTCGGCCTGTTCGGTTCGGCATACAGTGACCACTCCATTTGGGCCAAGGTATTCGGCTGCCAGGCCCGCCAGGGAAGTCCAACCCATCTTTGTCTATAAATAGAAAGGCAGGGGCACAGTGAAATGGATCTTTTTTCGAGAACACTTAGGAGACTCTGCCGCTTTAAAGACTCATCCTCTCTACTTAGCAATTGTATTCAAGTAGTTGGCAAACGGATTGTATCTGTAATACATTATCAAGTGAAGCAATAAAGATTAACCTCAAAGTGGACGTAGATAGTTACGCCGAACCACTATAAATCTGGTGTTCTCGTCTTTGCATTCAATTTAGCATATTGATCTTTGTTTAAATTTACTTTCATCATTTATCTCTCTACACAATCTTTCTCAACGAGGTTAGTGACCAATTTTGGTGCTAACACTTTGGTGCTTTCACTGAGAATCGAATTCTCAGACCTCAAGGATCTGCTTTGAAGCTACTGGATTGAATAAATCCCCCAAAGAAGATCCGATTCATTCGTAGGACGTCCGTTGATTCTACTCAGAGTTCATACCAATAACTCTACAATGGCAAGACCACGTACCAGATCAGCCTCTCATAACGCGGACGCCCACGAGACTGCTAGCGTACAACAAGCAGGGCCTAACAATCAGCAAGCAATTCTAGGTGCAGGGACTACCGCCCAGGACCAAATGTCGGTTGTCACCAGAATAGAGTTCAACGACTTGATGAGAGAACTCAGGGAAAGCAGGAGACAACTCGGAGAGCAGATGCAAGCCAACGCCAACCTCATGGCACAACTCACTCAACAACAGCATCAGAGTGCTGGGGGCAATCCCGCTCCTTATTCTTCATCCGACGGCTCAACTTCGTCCGATGAACCTCCCAGCCGTAGACGTCGTAAGACTGAAATTACACAGGCAGGTGCTGCTGTCCGAACAGCTGGAGACCGTGACCAAGTAGGAGCTGGAAACTTAGGAGCTGGAGTGCAGGTGGAGGCTGGAGGCTAGATCATCGAGATGCTAATGATGTCGAACCTCAAGATGCACATTTGGCAGATCGCCAGCAAAGGAGACATCATCCTGATCAATCACGTAGAACAGACTCCAACCTTCCACCTTCCATACAAACACCAGACCTGACAGCCATGATCAGACAATTGATGAAAGAAAATCAAGGCTTATCAAACGATGATTGGGGAGTGTCAAGAAGTCATACTCCGTTCACAGACATTGTTCTACAGGCAGCGTACCCCAGAAAGTTTAGTATGCCAACTATCCCGGCATATGAAGGAAAGACTGATCCCAGACAGCATGTCATGAGGTACGAATGGATGATGGATTCAGCTAGAGCAAATGATGCAACCAAGTATATGTGCTTTCCAATAACTCTATCTGGGATCGCTACCATGTGGTTCACCCGACTTCCTCCGCGGTTCGTATCCAGTTTCGAGGAGTTGGCGAAGAAGTTTATAGAACGGTTCAAGATACACACTACTCGTCCAAAGGACGTGATGTCTCTATCAAGTGTAATCCAGGCTCCTAGGGAATCATTAAAGGAGTATTTATAGAGATTCCATGTTGCGGCAACTGAAGTCAGCAATCCCAACGATCATGCAATTCTTATGGCTGTGATGCGAGGTGTGGATTTGGATTCAGAGTTTGGAGACTGGCTGGTAGGAAAACCTCCGGCTACGCTAGAGCGTTTTTACTCAAAGGCACATCAGTTCATAAGAAGAGAGGAAGCCAGGTGGGTAAGGCGAGATAAGGCACCGAGACCTGTCCAGGACTCCGTGAAAAGCAACATTGTTGTGAAGCAGTCCGGAGACAACTCGGGAAAAGTTCAAGTCAATGTCCAGAACAAGCCCGGGCAATCTAAGGTATCCAGAGGAAGAAATCAAGGGAAGAAGAGAGAAGTGGGGAAATGGAAGCTGAGAATTCCAACCTACAACGAGTATTCCCCGCTGAATGCCTCCCTTGAGAACATTTCAGTACAGAAAGCCACGTCCAAAGGAGTCGACCGAGGAACAAAAGCGGACCGGGAAGTACTGCCGCTTTCATGAGACTTATGGGCACAATACTGAAGAGTGCAGACACCTACACGACGCTATAGAGAAGTTGATTAGGCAGAAAAGTTACAGGAGTTTGTGAAAAATCCACAAGAAGGTGGACAGGGAACGTCCAATCCTAGTCGTGCGCCAGCTCCACATCATCCCGACGAGCCTGCTCGGACCGTGGGTAGACTAGTCATAAACACGATCATCGGCGGACCTCATCCCGCGGATAAGAACTGGCAAGAGATGGAGCGATATGCTAGTTCCCTGAAGCATGCCGACTTCGAGTGTTGTTCCAACGTAGAGGACGGGACCCCTGCTAAGCAGCTGTGCATGATGACAGACGATATAGTATTCAGGAGCAAAGATGCTGACCAAGTGGAGGCTCCTACCATCAACCCGATGGTCATATCTGCGACAATCGGGCCGGCTTATGTAAAGAGAATTTTGATTGATTGTGGAAGTTCTGTCAATATCATCTTCAAGAAGGCTTATGATCAGATCAAGATGGAGACGAAGGATTTGAAGCCATCTAATGCTCGTATACATGGCTTTAATGGCGCAGCGACAGATGTAGTGGGATGTGTTGAGTTGCCAGTTGAACTGGGACAAGGTGAGCGAAGGAGGGTGCGAATCCTACCTTTTGTAGTTTTGGATGTGGATTCTCCATACAATGTGTTCTTGGGTCGACCGGCCCTGGCTAAGTTTAGGGCAGCGTTAGCCCCGTGGTGCTTGACTTTGAAGTTTCTGACTGACAAAGGAGTAGGTGTTGTTCATGGCGATCAGGCGACTGGTCGTGCATGTTATGTGGATGAGCTCCGAGAGGCCCATCGGAGGGAGAAAGGAAAGGCTGTGGACAATTCCGTCCGCATCCATAATACTGACAATTGACAAATAATGCCCGAGCCCTGGCTCGGGCATAATCCTCGGATCTACAGAGACATAGATCCGAGAGACGACGATGAGGAACCCAGGGAAGAAAAAGCAGCGCCTGCTGAATTAACAGTTGACATTTCAATCAGCCGAGACGATCCGTCGCGAGTATTGAAGATCGGATCACAACTTAGCCCCGCAATGACTGAAGATCTTAGTGATTTCCTCCGAGCTAATCTTGATGTTTTTGCTTGGACACATTCTGACATGTGTGGGATTTCTCCCGCTATTACGAGTCATATGTTGAACATAGACCCGTAGTACATCCCGGTTAAACAAAAGAGGAGAGGGATGGACTTGGAGAGGTCCGCTGCTCTCAGAGAGGAGGTGGACAAACTCAAAGCCAATGGGTTCGTCCGCAATGCCCTCTACCCTGAATGGGTATAAAACCCCATGCTGGTGAAAAAGGCGAACGGGAAATGGAGAACTTGCGTAGATTATTCCGATTTGAACAAAGCGTGCCCCAAGGACAGTTTCCCATTGCCTCGGATTGATCAGTTGGTCAACTCCACTGCAGGACACGAGTTGTTGTCATTCATGGATGCGTACTCGGGATACAATCAGATCCCAATGCATATTTCGGACCAGGAACACACCAGTTTCGTCACGGACGTTGGGCTATATTGCTATGTAGTGATGCCTTTCGGATTGAAAAACGCAGGAGCGACCTATCAGCGTTTGGTGAATCGAATGTTCAAAGACCAGATTGGTAGAACGATGGAAGTCTATGTGGATGACATGCTTGTGAAGTCACGACAGTCAAACGACCACATTCGAGACTTATCAAAGATGTTCGATATACTTAGATATTATGGGATGAAGATCAACCCTCTGAAGTGTTCCTTCGGCGTTGCGTCGGGGAAGTTTTTGGGATTCATTGTTAATGCCAGGGGAATTGAAGCGAACCCAGCTATTCGAGATATGCAAGTGCCCAGAACTATAAAATAGGTGCAAAGCTTGAATGGAAAGGTGGCTGCGCTGAGTCGATTTATATCCAGAGCCACGGACAAATGCATTCCCTTCTTCGATATAATAAAGAAAGGGAAGAGGAATTTCGAATGGACATCTAACTGTGAGGAAGCATTCCGAGATCTGGTGAGGCACCTGGAGAGTCCTCCAGTGCTGTCAAAACCAGTAGACCACGAGATGTTGTACGTATACTTGGCCGTATCCCCGCATGCTATAAGTGCGGCTTTAGTCCGCGAGGAGGACCGAGTCCAAAAGCCGGTGTATTACGTTAGCAAACGTTTAACGGGGGCAGAAAGAAATTACCCTAAAATTGAGAAATTGGCTTATTGCTTGGTGATTGCATCACGTAAGCTGCGTCCATACTTTCAAGCACACTCAGTCAGTGTTTATACCGATCAGCCCTTACGGCAGGTACTCCAACGACCAGAACCTCTGGAAGGATGTTAAAATGGAATATCGAGTTGAGTCAGTTCAATATTACCTACCTGCCACGAAGAGCCATACAAGGGCAAGCATTAGCAGATTTCATCGCTGAGTTTACTTTATCTGACGAACCAGAAGGTCACAGTGTCATTCCCCCCATTGAATGGAAATTGTACACCGATGGGGCATCAAACGACCGCTGCTCCGGAGCTGGAGTAGTTCTCGTGACTCCAAAAAATCGATCGATTTGTTATGCTTTAAAGCTCAATTTCCCGGCTATGAATAATGAAGCGGAATATGAAGCATTGATTGCTGGTTTAAAGCTCATTGGAGAACTCGAGGTAAGGTCAGTCGAAATATTTTGTGACTCACAGTTTGTGGTCTACCAAATGCGGGGAGATTACCAAGCAAGGGGACAGAAGCTTGCTCCGTACCTTGCTCTGGTTCAGGAACTATTGGCGAACTTCGAACATTATGACATTTCGCATGTCCCACGTGAACAGAACAAGGAAGCCGACTCATTGGCTAAATTTGCAAGCACTGGCGATGCACAACAAATGAGATTGGTTCCCGTTGAAACCTTGCATGCTCCAAGCATAGACGCGATGAAAGTTGATTTTGTGTTGGTAACAGGAATCGAGAGGGAGTCATGGATGACCCCATTCAAACTATACCTGATGACCGGGACTTTACCGAAAAAAGGAGCGAAAGACGATAGGTCATTCGAAAAGCCACACGATATGTGATGCAGGATGGAGTAATGTATCGGAAGGGGTTCTCGGTCCCCTTATTACGATGCATTGCCCATGATGAGACAAAGCGGGTCTTGAAGGAGGTTCATGAGGGAGAATGTGGCGACCATACTGGAGGGTAAATGCTAGCGAAAAAGATCCTCCGTTATGGATACTATTGGCCAACTGTGAATCGGGATGCTGCAGATTATGCAAGAAAATGTGACAAGTGTCAAAGATATGCGAAAATCCCGAGAGCTCCACCAATGGAACTCACACAAATGGTTAGTCCCTGGCCGTTTGCAATATAGGGAATCGACATAATCGGTTCTTTGCCTATATCCAAAGGTGGTGCAAAATACACGATAGTTGCAGTCGACTACTTCACAAAGTGGGCCGAGGCAGAGCCTTTAGTCACAATCACCTCCAAGAAGGTCATTAATTTCGTTGTACGAAACATTATATGCCGCTTTGGCCTCCCGCGAACCATCATTACGGACAACGGAACTCAGTTTGAAAGTAATGAGTTCAAAGATTTCTGTTCAAAGTACGGCATTGAGAAAAAGTTCGCCGTCGTTGCTCATCCGAAGGCTAATGGACAAGTTGAAGCCGTGAACAAAATAATCAAGTCCATATTGAAGAAGCGTTTGGAAAAGGCTGGAGGCAAGTGGGTAGATGAACTCCCAACAGCGCTATGGGCTTATAGAACTACCCACAAGTCCGCGACTGGCCATACTCCATTTGCATTGGCATACGGCTCGGAAGCTGTTATACCCGTGGAGCTTGAAGTTCAATAACATCGAGTGACACATTATGATCCTAAGACGAATCGAGATCTCTTGTTGGAATCACTGGACTACGTTGATGAAAAACGTGAAGAGGCTGAATTAAGGGCGGCAGCATATAGGCATCGAGTCAAGCGATACTACGACGAGAAAGTCCGCCCAAGAATCCTTGATGTGGGTGATCTCGTTTTGAAACGAGTTTTCCCGGTACCATCACGTATGAATCCCAACTGGGAAGGTCCATATGTCATTGAACGGAAGCTTGGAGAGGGAACTTTCAAGCTAGCGACCGTTGATGGCGTGACGTTCCCCCGAGCGTGGAACAGTGAACATTTGCGACGTTATTACACTTAGCTTGTTTCTTTCATGTTTTAGGTGTAGTTATTTCATGTATGTTTTTGTTTTGTTATCTCTTAGTTTCTTTTTGACCGTGTAATCAGGCAATTTAGTTGGTTTTCATTAATAAAGGCTTGAAGCCGTCTTTTCCATGAATTACTAATGTTTCTATATCTCATAGTCGGGTGATGAACTGCTTGAGTTACATTATTCTGTATGATGTACGAACTCGTATAAACGACTTCAATCTCCGAGTCTCCTAAGTGCAGACCGGAGTACTGTAAGTCCCCAGAGCGTGGAGTAGAGTATAAATGACTTCAATCTCCGAGTCCCCTGAGAGCTGACCGGAGTACTCTAGGTCCCTAGAGCGCGGACTAGAGTATAAACGACTTCAATCTCCGAGTCCACTGAATGCGGACCGAAGTACTCTGAGTCCCCATAGCGCGGACTAGAGTATAAACGACTTCAATCTCCGAGTCCCCTGAATGCGGACCGGAGTACTCTGAGTCCCCAGAGCACGGACTAGAGTATAAACGAATTCAATCTCCGAGTCCCCTGAGTGCGGACCGGAGTACTCTAAGTCCCCGGAGCGCGGACTAGAGTATAAACGGCTTCAATCTCCGAGTCCCCTGAGTGTGGACCGGAATACTCTAAGTCCCCAGAGCGCGGACTAGAGTATGAACGAATTCGATCTCCGAGTCCCTTGAGTGCGGACCGGAGTACTCTAAGCCCCCGGAGCGCGGACTAGAGTATAAACGAATTGAACCGCTGAGTCCCCTGAATGCGGACCGAATCACAGAGCGCGGATTAGAAAATATTCTAAGTACCGAAAATGTGAAACAAGAGATGTGCAATCCCAACGAATGTCCGAACAATGTAAGAATGGATTGGGAATTTATGCAACTCACAAGAACTTGAGTTTCAACCACAATTATACAGAAAGCTAAAAAAAACAAAAGAATCATTCAAACGATAAAGAAACTAAACTTTATTCAATAATCCAAAATGGGGTTATACAACCACTCCTCCAAAACTTGGAGTCAAAAATCTATCTACACAAACTACGAAAACGAAAAAGCAAAAGTAGCTACAGAACCTAAGCAAAATCTCGTTGAACGAATATAGTGGCTATTTCTTCGGCTTCTTTTTCTTGTCTTCCTTTGTTTTCTCAGATGACTCCTCTCCCTCACGCTTCCTCTTGGACTTTTTGCTTGCCAAAGAAGCGGAGTCAGGAGTGGGAGAAGGAACATCCAGTGGTTTGGATTTGCCGGGAAGAATGACTTTCAGAGGCTATTCAGCGGGTCGGAAGTTCTAGTACTTGAGACTCGACCTAGATCTCGACTTTCTTTTTCTTCTCCTCTGCGAGTCGATCCTTCATACTCACCTTCGAAGTGGGTTCTGAGGCGCCCGTGATTTCGATTTCATAACTCCCTTCAGCAGGAGATGAAGTGTCAGACTTATCATCATCCAGCGCCCCGATCACTTGAGCATCAGGACCGGGAGTTACTCCCGCGTGAGTAGCATTGCTTGTTTTCCCCATCTCCTCCTTGGCGTCATCGCTCCTCGAAGTCGGTTCAGGGTCGGAGCGGCCTGCACAAAAACATAAAGAACAAACATCAGGACCAATGACTGATCGCACAAAGCGACAGATCTTTGAACTTCTAGAGGAAGAGTTTTATACCAGTCTCTTGCGTGCGTGGAGTTTCACCCTCCAGAATAGGAGACAGCACGTGAATGCCAAGATCGGGGTCTTCCGGATCATAGCCGGCATGGTGCTCAAATGGGTCAAGTGCTGGTCGATCGGCCGGTTGAGTAGGAGGAGGGGCTGCAGCCTCGGTTCCAGATGGACCGGCTTCGTCATCTTTCATTTTTGACGGGGAAGAGCCTTTACCAAAGAGAGCCATAGCTGCGGACAAATCCGATGGCTCATTCCCCCTGAGAAACCCTCTCACTAAAGCCTCCTCGTCAACCTCTTCGACGCCCGATTCCACCTGCCTGATCTTTATCAATATCTCCCAAGCCTCGGCCAAAGATTTAAGGTAGCCTTCGCCTAAAAATCTCAAGTCCCGGTGCATGAGGACATGGGCACTGTATTCGGCTATTAGTGGGTCGAACATACACTTGATTTCTTCTCTGCCGGCCTCTGCAGCTGCTTCGAGACGGGAGTCGATCTCCTCGAAAGCTAGTCTCTTGCCCTCCTCACGGGCTTTGCTTTTCATCGTCTCAACCTTAGAGAGCTCATCATCGAGCTTTGCTTTTAAGAGATGGGTATCAACGATCTCGTTACAGTACCGTTGAGACTCTTCTTGAGCCGTTATCTTCTCTTCCCTCTCCTTGGAGAGTAGCTCCTTCAGCTCATTGACCTGCAGGGAGAGTGTGTCCCTTTCTTTTTGAATAGAATCTTTTTCTAGAGCTAGGGCCCCACTGCGGTGGACTGCGACGTCAAGTTCTTTCTTATGGGTCGTCTCTAGACGAGCGACGGCCTCTACAGTCTCCTTAGCACTCTGCTCTACGGCTTCAAGCTTGGACTTATACGAAGCGAGCACTTCATCTTGGTTCTTGATGATGTCCTTGTCGAAGATAGCTTTAAGCTTCAAACGGTCAATTTCCTGTTGGCGCCCAACGGATACTTCCGAGACTTTTTCGACCAAGTGTACAAACGCGTCATGTTGAACATAGACGTCGTTGTTGCAGGCGATGGCACTCTTTTTGACGTGCCTTGGAATGTGGTGAATAGCTGGGAGGAACTTCAGGCCGTCAAAGCAGATCTTGGGAAATTTAGCCTTGAGATCGACCATCTTCTCTGCTATCGTTGGTTCAGCCGCAGTAACAGGGGGAGGAGGCTTTGAAAGTTCTATTCTCTTCCGATGTTCCCGAGATTGCCGTGTGCTTGATGAACTGGAATGTTGATCTCGGGAAACATCGGGTTGAGACCCCTTTTGCAGAAGTTTTTCTCTGTCTGGCTCAGTTTGAGGAGAGGGATCGCGAGAGTATGAAGACTGGGAATATGTTTTCTTTCGATAAGACGACTCACGGGGATGGTTGTCCCGATCTTCGTAATCGTCTCTGTCCCTACATCTACCGGAGCATGAATCCCATCCCGGATGGTGAAATACAGAAGAACCGTGGAGGCGATTGAACCCGTGGGACCGCCCCATGTCACCTGCATAGAATAAAAATAGCAGCGAGTTAGGAAAAATCGAGGTAATGGTAATAATTGAAGTGTATGGTGAAGTGCGTGTGTGCGTGTGTGTCCTAGTGTTCCCCCTGACGGACCAGTTCCTTTATCTCTACTGATTGGAGTATTATCTCCCTGGACTCGGGCTTGAACTCCCGTATCGCCTCTAGCGGGCGAATGAAACTTAAGGGCCTCCGGATAGTCGAAACCGTAGTTGAGTAGATCATCAGGAATGGTGAGGTTCGACAGACCCTTCAGAGAACTTTCTAGATGTTGTGAGGAAGCTTCTTTCTCCGCTGGGACAAGGGTAATTTTGGAAGTTCCACCAACTTTTTCCTTCCTCATCTTATACGACGATTTCTTTTTCCCCTTCGAAGGGGAAGGTGACGTTTCAATATCATGCACTTCGACTAGCGGATCCTGAGTAGGGCCCACATTCTTGCCTTGTGTTTCAGGAGCTTCACTCTCTTTGATTTTCTCCCCTTCCTGTACATCAGGGGTATGGCATGATGATGATTCAGCTAGTTTTTTCCCTTTACCGGATGCGGGCTTGGGAATGGAGACGCCCTCAGGAAGGCTAATCCGGCGACCTCCTGCTAACAGTCTGAATCTCGATAATGACTCATTTGAAATGAGGGTTCGGATGTCCCGTTCCTCGGCAGGAAGAGCTCTAATGGCTTCGATGGCCTCAGAATATCCTTGGCCCTCAGGACGTGGGTTGATACCTGAAAAGATGAAACAAGAAGTTAGAAAAAGCATAACTCCGATAGAGCGCAAATGTCGACTCAGGGAAAAGACTTACTGCCTTCAACCCATCTCCTCGCGAAACCAGGAGGGCAACGCACATAGAACCATTCCTATTTGTACAGGGAAAATTTGCTACATGCTCCGGTCAAAATTTGGCATTTGTGGTGCGGCTCGAGAAACACAAAGGAGGGGCTATCTTTCCGCTTCTTAATCATATAAATATATCTGATGTCGCCGGGAGTTGGAGGCCTAGAGAAGACAGCCATGAAAAGGAGGTAGGTCCCGTATATGAACGCGTGGCCGTTTGGATGCAGCTGCGACGGGGCGATGTCTATGTATTGCAACACGTCCCGAAGAAATAAATTAAATGGAGGCACGCTACCCATCTAGCACATAAACTTATTACAGGTAGTATATCCAACTGGGGGCAGATGTGGGTGATCATGCCTCGACGGAACCGACACGTCGGCGAAAGGGATTCCGTGGATAGAGCATATTCGCCGAAGCGCGACTTCGTTAATCTTCGAAGCCTTTGAATCGATCGGATCATCCAAGAGAATCGATGCCTCCAGGGCATCAGGAGCTAAATTAAGAGCTGGGGAAGTTGACGGATTTGAAGTATCCGCGACTTCTTGCTTTGAAGACGGCCCGGGTCTATCTGAGATAGTGGCGGAGCTAGATTTTTTAGACATCTCCAATAAATAGTGAATATGGCAAAGCACCTATGAGAACTATACTTGAAAAATGTTCAATGTTAGAATTAACAACACGAATATTCCCCCACATGGTGTGTGAACTAGTGCAATCAATCGTGTATAAGCGTTGAAAATTTGAAAGTCACAAGGTTACTGATATAAAACTGAGATATTAAATCATCGCCTTCGAAGACCGTCATCGCTGACCGTCTCCAAAATCCTGCCTTATGGTGATTACAATTTCAGATTCAGAAAATGTTAAAAGAAGTTATCCGATTATGTCAATCTAAGTTCAGGTTTATGTCTACTGAAGCTAGGGAGTTAATAGTCCGGATCAGTTTGATATGCTAGTATGCTAGAGTCCTTGTCCTTGTTTTCTTATGTGATTAGGCAAGGCAATTTTTGGTTCAGCACTTATGATTGTTCGGCATTTATGATTGTTCGGCCTTGATATGGTTCGGTATTTGTGTTGTTCGGCCTAAGTATGGTTCGACATTTATGTTTGACCGGCCTAAGTATGGTTCGGCATTCATGTTGTTCGGCCTAAGTATGTTTCGGCATTTATCATTGTTCGGCCTTGACATGGTTCGGCATTTGTGATTGTTCGGCCAAGTTAGCATTCGGCCTAAAACTTGTTCGGCCAAATTGTCGTTCGGCCTAACTATCGTTCGAACTAGTTAGCGCTCGGCAAATCATCGTTCGGCCAAGATTCTGTTCGGCCGAGATAACGTTCGACATCCTATCTAACTCATACTCCCTCCATATCTTTCTATTACACTACCCGGCATGTGACGAGTCATGCCGAGCCCCAACGCTCGACGCACCGTCCTTAACAACAACCTCATTCTCCTCTTCTTCCTCCATCCACACTGAACAACGAGGATGAATCATTCGGTGAGTTATGTCAAACCATGCTGATTTGGCATTCTAACCAACTCCTGCTCTTCCCCTATTCTTTCCCTCCAATCTCGTTCGGCATGAGGGAACCATGCCGAACCACAATACACCACCCAACAATTCCCTCGTGCATTCGTCTCTGGCCACTTATCTTTGAATCAATAAAGGTATAATAATGGAAGTTCGACGCAACACCAATTGGGTTCTAATTTATGAATTCGAGCCTCGTGATAAAACCCCTTTATTTGTAGGAAGGATTTAAATAGGGGAGTCGATACCTAGTTAGGAGATCGAGACTTATGAGGATGCTGTATAGGTTGAAGAGGACTGTCAATCTTTAGCGTCAATTAAACAGGCGTGGTTCGCGAGTGCAAAGTAGTAAAGGTGTTAGTAAAGACGAAAAGAAGGTGAGGAAGTCCAGCTTTTATAGGGAAGAAGAAGAAGTTGAAGAGGCCGTGACCGGTAAAGCCGGCCAAGAAGGTGTCGTTCGGCACGCACAGAACGTTCGGCTTCGACTGCATCGTTCGGCATTTACACTACGTTCGGCACACACCTCCATAATCAGCATTCACAAGAAAGCAACCCCCAAGAGTGATGAACCAAGGTTCGAAGTGAAGCATGGAAGATACGTAATTCAAAGCGTATCACGTTCGGTCACGTAATACACTTTGGGGGGCAAGTGTTTCCTGGAGATTTGGCCAGGCAACTTAGTACTCGGCATATCCACCATTCGGCCCAACTGGATCGTTCGGCATCTCTTTGCAACTGTCATTCAGGAACGCTCGACATCCAGGAGCGCTCAGCCAAAAGCATCGTTCGGCCAGAGACCTCGTTCGGTCAAGATATTGGTTCGGCCAAAGGCATCGTTCGGCCAGAGACCTCGTTCGGTCAAGATATCGTTCGGCCAGAGACCTCGTTCGGTCAAGATATCGTTCGGCCAGAGACATCGCTCGGCCAGCGTATCGTTCGGCATACCAAGGACGTTCGGCAATCAAAGATGGCTCGGCATTCTTCCCAGCACGACCGGCTTCGATTGTTACTCGGTCTATTCTTCCCACACAACAAACGCATCGTTCGGCATGAAGAGGATGGTTCGGCATCTGACCGTCCGGCCTGTTCGGTTCGGGATACAGTGACCACTCCATTTGGGCCAAGGTATTCGGCTGACAGGCCCGCCAGGGAAGTCCAACCCATCTTTGTCTATAAATAAAGAGGCAGGGGCACAATGAAATGGACCTTTTTTCGAGAACACTGGGGAGACTCTGCCGCTTTAAAGACTCATCCTCTCTACTTAGCAATTGTATCCAAGTAGTTGGCAAACGGATTGTATCTGTAATCAATTATCAAGTGAAGCAATAAAGATTAACCTCAAAGTGGACGTAGGCAGTTACGCCGAACCACTATAAATCTGGTGTTCTCGTCTTTGCATTCAATTTATCATATTGATGTTTGTTCAAATTTACTTTCATCATTTATCTCTTTACACAATCTTTCTCAACGAGGTTAGTGACCAATTTTGGTGGTAACATAGACGACGTTATATTTGGTTCAACTAATAATAAATTATGTAAAGAGTTTTCTGAAATAATGACTAGAGAATTCGAGATGTCTCATATGGGAGAATTATAGTATTTTCTAGGTCTTCAAATAAAACAATTTTCAAATGGAATATTTATAAATCAAGAAAAATACTGTAATAATCTGATCAAGCGATTCGGAATGTAAAACACTTCTGCCAAACCATAACCTATGAGCACAACAGCACATCTCGATAGAGAAGAAAACAGCAAGAGTGTAGACAAAAAACTATATCGTAGTATGATTGGATCATTACTATACCTAAAAGCTAGTCGTCCAGATATAATGATGAGTGTATGTCTATGTGCAAGATTTCAAGCTGACCCAAAAGAATCACACTTACGAGCCGTAAAACGAATACTGCGTTATCTTAGTAATACTAAAGATTTCGGACTTTTCTTTTCAAAAGATTGCTCTTTCGAGTTAGTATTATATAGCGATGCTGATTTCGAAGGATCACGAACGGACAGAAAAAGTACGAGCGATATGTGTCATTTCATTGGAAAATCATTAATATCGTGGTTTAGCAAGAAACAAAATTGTGCCTCACTATCAACTTGTGAAATAGAGTATATATCTGCAGCATTAGCTTGTGCACAAGTAATCTATATGCAATAGACACTTAAAGATTTCGGAGTTAATTTATCAAAATCAAGGATTTACTGTGATAATTCCAGTGCAATTAATCTATCTAAAAATCTAGTAAATCACTCTAGAACTAAACACATAGATATTCGACATCATTTTCTACGTGACAATATAGAAAAAGATGTGATAAATTTAGATTACGTTCCATCTGAAAATCAATTAGCTAATATTTTTACAAAACCACTATTAGAAAACACATTTATAAAACTACATTGAGAACTCGGTATAATGTCAATTAATTATATATAAATAGTTCTAAAATGATAAAATACGAAAATTTTAGACTAAAACTTAAAAAAAATTGACAAAAATTCATTTTTCTGACCATGCTGAGACTCAAACCTATGACCTGTTGTGAATAGCCCAGATGTCTTCACCACCTGAGCTATTGATTATTTGCATTAAGGTCCAGGTCAGGGCTTTTCTTATGTGGTTACAACTATACTCTAATTTGTTTATAACACTTACTTTCATATACAAATGTTTACTGTATATACAAACATATTACATTGACAAAAAGTAAACTACAATAACAGAAAACCACCAAACAATAGCAATGATCATCCTTAACCAACGAACTTGTTTTAACTAAAAACAATTCAATCCACTCAATTAATCCTTTTTATTTTCCATTATAGCCTATAAATAGGCATTCTTATTCACTACTATTCGTATAAACAACTAAACTGAAAAATACAAAGTTCTACCACTATGTCAAACTCCTTACATTCAACTCACTCCATAGAAATCATAACCTCCTCCGAATCCCCAACAAAAACACCTGTTCATCACTCTACAAAAATTTCTACTCCTCACGATCATACCGGATACACTCCGAAGAGAAAGAAAGGAAAGAAAATTGTGTTTGACGACTCTCCAACGACTAAACAAAAGATAAGTGATATACATCACTATCAGCAGGAGTCGTTGATGCTTCAGCGCGAAATGTATTACGAGCAGAAAATCAATTCAAGATGTCTAGGCATTATAGAACACATATTGCCATGAAATTTTATGGCGCTTCATCCCATCCAATCGACGAACAAGTGGTTACGCCCATTCGTCGTCCCACTACTTCGTCACCACCGGTCTCACCGAACTCATGGGATCGAAATAAAGCGTCCAACCTTCGACACAAAGAGCTACAGGACAACAAAACTCATAGCCCTTCAAAATAAGAGAAATTGTCATTGTATTTCATTTTCCAAATAATTTAATAAACCATGTACAACTTTTTAATATAAATAAAAGAATCATATTTTCATTAGTACATATATATAATATAAACAAATATACACATAAAAAAATTCACACAACAGGTTTATTGGGAAAACTGGCACAGGCCAGTCGACTGAACCAGTGGGTCAGTCGACTGACTCTGTAATCAAAATATGAGTACAACAGATTCAGTCGATTGCCACATTGGGTCCGTCGACTGAACCAGAAGTTAAAATCTTTATCACCTAGATTCAGTCAACTGAATCAGGCCATCACATTTTATCCTCCAAATTCACCTTTACTCTTCATTTTTACTTCAGATTTTTCAATTTTCCTCAAACCCTAAAACTTCAAAAACAAAATTTTTAACCTCCAAACTCAAATTCAATGGCTCCAAGAAGAAAAGGTCAAGCAACTTCATCCTCTCAACCTCCTTCCGACGACCAAATCCAACGATGGCTTTTCGACGATACCGCGGTTAGACGATGGAGGAGAATGCAAGATTCTCGTATTTTTGAAGGTTCGTTTATGAAATTTGCCGATTTGTCTCCTTATCATATACAAGAATTGGCTCGTCGTAGCAATTTGGAGTCTTTAATTAATATTGATGAAAACAAGCACAAGATAAACCAAATAATGGTTAAACTATTCTATGCCAATCTTAATTTGGGTCACCAAAATATACAAAACCAAGTTGATTGTGTATGGAGTTTGGTTTCTAGAAAACCGATATTTTTCTCTTTAGATCGAATGGCTCACATCCTAAAATCTGAAAATGATGGAATTGAATTAAGTTATGTTGATTGTGATATGGTCGTTCATGATTGTATAAGTCATTTGTTTTTAGAGGATGATATGCGCCAACTCAAATCTATGTCCTTAAGGCCTAAAGCTAGGATTATGCACCGTGCGTTAATGAAAACCGTAACTCCGAGAACCGGAAGTTACGAACTTGTTTATGAACACAATTTCAAAGCTTTATATGACATCTTCGGAAATATCAAAGTTAATTGGTTTCGGTTAATTCTTGATGAGTTTTTAAGTTTCAACAATGGCCGCATGAATGTCATATACTACGGTGAGTACATTATGCACTTACTAAAAGAATGTGAGATTCCAGAACCTGACTCACTGGTCTCTATCGTCGGTTACTTAAACTCCTGTACTCTAGCATTGATGAAATTACTGGTTGCTCTACCTCCTCCCATCATTTCCTTTGAAGAATGGACTCAACGCCATATACCTCAAGATCAACCACCTCAACAACAAGGCAAAGCATCATCTCACCATCCGACTCGCCAATGATCAACTATTCGTCAACAAGACGAAATTATGATTCCAAATCCAGGTCTTCCTCCACATGAGTCTATTTCCATGATATGTCGTAACTAATAAATTCTTAACACACATATCACTAAGGTTGATAAAAGCTTGATAAAGTGAAAGGATTTTTCACAAAGTTATGGCAAGCGATCTCGTGTTCATCCAGCTCTTCCACAGCTACACTAGGTGATCTGGTCAAACAACTCGTCTTCACTTAGTCCTCCTCTTCCAATGATCAAGCGAGTAGTAGCGACAATGGTGGAAATGGAGGCGAGAGTGGTGATATAGGTGGTCAAAGTTCTCATGGTGATAGGGGTAAGCGTATAATAGAGTAAGTTGTTGCTTATCTTAGTATTTGCCTTTTATGATCTACAAACATTAGTCTTTCATTTCAAAACATTAAAACATGGCTTGTACTAAATAGCCAATATTTCGTATTATTTTGTTACCTTAAAATTATTATTTGTGATGTTGCAATGTGCGAATGCTTGTTTATTTTATTGCTATGATTTGAATATTTATACATGCATCATACGATTATTCATGTTCTTTATTCCTTTTTGTCAATGACAAATGGGGAGAAAATTATCACTAACATTAAGAATACAGGATATATATCAAAGATTCAGGAGGAGTAAGTATTCATATTATATTATATACAGTCGAAATCTATATCTATTTACAGGTTGTCATCAATCAAAAAGGGGGAGAATGTTGAGACTTGGTTTTGATCTATGACACGAAGCTATCACTACAACATATAGATTCGACGACTGTTATGACAAAAAGAGAATATATACTACATGGAGACAAGACATCAAAATCGGTGCATCAACTTTTATATTATTTTGTTTTGAGTCTTAAGTCAATATTGTTAAGATCTCTCCTCGTTTACGTATATATTAGCTTATATATATATATAATCTTCTTATTTTCAAATGATTTATACATATATAAGCATATAAAATATATATATATATATATTATCAAAGTTTTTAAAGTTAGAATCATATATAATATATATATATATATTATATACCTGTGTCAACTGTGCAAATTGCATAGATAATACCAGGTCAGTCGACTGACCTGGTAGGTCAGTCGACTGACCTGCTAGTATGTGTGCAACATGCAAAGGTGCACAAGTATATATATATAATATATAATAAAAATTGTTTGAATATTTAGTCGACTGAACCAGAGGCTCAGTCGACTGAATTTCCATAACGGCTATATTTTCTGAAAAGACACGATCATTCGTGAAGAGTTACGAATCTCTACGAAGAGATTTGGACATGACGCTTCAACCGAAACTCTTCGCCAATGGTCGCTGCTATTTAACAACTATAAATACATATCCTAACTTTATTCCAATATACTTAATCTGCTTATCTCTCTTATCTAACTCTCTTGAATGTTCTTGCGCCTATACTCTCAACTATTCAGCATTCTTAACCTACTTATTGCTTGAATTAGAGTTATATATCATATTCTAAGCAATACTACTCCTTGCTAATCTTCATAAACTTCAAATATACATATTTATACTCGAGGAGAAGATCATAGGAAGGGTGTACTATAAACAGACTTATCTGTGTTATCAGAACATAAAAAGTCAAACAATCTTTTGTATTTGTTAAAGTCATGTTCTACTGCTCAGGCGTGTGAAGTCCTCTTCGGCTGCTGAGGCGAAATCCTATTCCGCTGCTCAGGGGTGGTATACACCTGTTCCTCCGGGTTAAGTGAGGGTTGCTGTTTTAGTGAAATTCCAGAAGGAGTCTAGGACTGGACGTAGGACGAAGCTTCGAACCAGTATAAAAATCTCTGGTGTTATTTTTATTATACTGCTCTTATATTCCGCACTATTTACTGTATAGCTATCATCACTATATTTTGTATTATCGTATGTCCATATTACACAATCCGTAGCACACTTTTATACCCTAATCAGCATAAGCGTGCCCAGCCTCACCTACGTGTGAAACCATTAGTCCTAGACCTGAAAGGGATACTGCCGGTACGGGCCACTATTGCTATATTTGCTTATTAACTTAATCCAAGATCTAAATTTTAAAATAAGCCCCTTTTGTTATTTCTTTCTTTCTAATTATAACCTACGTGTTATAATTGTTCTTGCAGCTGCTGCTCTTTTATTTTCACTTTTTAGTTATAACCACTTGTTATAATCATGCTTGCAAATATCTTAAATTTGCCTATTTCGGTCCATCTATATTTTATTTCAGTTTCTCTCATTTTACAACTGATTTCTATAAATTTTGTGTTTTTTATATTTTAATCCGTATTTGCAAATCCTTCTCTTTTTAATATTTTATTCGCGTCAAAAAGGATTAAATCTCTATAAAAAAACTAACATTTACAGGCTAAATTCAAACTTAAAATAAATGTAAATAACTGAAAATAACTGAATAAAATACCTGAATAAAAATAGACTGAAAAGAACTTCTGAAATTTACTTAAAAACCGACTGTAAATACATTTACATAAAAATTGTCTCAAAACAATTATTGACCTGAGAATTGTATTAGCTTATTTTTGCTCTATGCTTGAAGCTAAAACGAAATTGGTCATAACTTTTTCGTTTCTTAACCGATTTTGATAATTTTGGATGTTCCGGAAAGCATAAATAATGTGTTACAACTTTCATGTTTTGAGTTTTCTGTAATTTTAAGGTCAGCTATGTAAATATCTAATTTTTCTACTGTTAACCCGAGAGCAAAATCAATATTTGCTTTGTGCTTGAAGCTGAAACGAAATTGGTCATAACTTCTTTGTTTCTTAACCGATTTTGATAATTTAGGATGTTTCGGAAAGCTTAAATCATGTGTTACAACTTTGTTGAGTTTGTTGAGTCCATTTGGATTTGACATCCAATTGGCCAATCGAGTGTTGAGGTAACCTTATTCCTGGCTCTTAGCTCTTCGGTTATCCTTCCACGAGGATATCCACTAAGGAATGAGGTGAGTTTCTAGATTTTTCGAGTTTGATTGAGTTTTTCATTCAGCTTTGTTTGAGTGTTCTTTTCAGATACTCAATCAATGTTATCCTTTGTAGCATTACTCCATTTGAAGTAGTGATTCATGGATTGTGTGCTTCTTCTCCTTCGAGAAGAATATCTTGCTTATCCTGTATCTTGATGATTTTTGGCAGTGGCTTGTGACATCGTAAGATTGACGAACGCTCTATCTCCTTCTGATGATTTTGAGAATCGAGTATTTTGGGAATACCTCGATGCATTCTCTTAATGCTCTTTGGTTTGAGTTTTGAAGCTATATAAATATGAGTTTTATAGAGAAGAGCTATAAGAGAATTTGAAGATTGTTTTTAAACTATTTAAGTGGTTTAATAAAAAGAGTAAAGAGAATTTAAACCCTTAATTTATTTTGAGGAATATTATTATGGATTTACAAATTTCTTTGGAAAATAATTTTGAAGTAAGAGAAGAAATTTGGACTTTTAATTTGAGTTTTAAATTACTTAATAAGTAATATAGTAAAGAGTTTGAAAATTTTCAAATGTTGAAAATTGAGATTTAAAATTTAAAAGATGTTGAGATTTAAAAATTCTAAATATCTTGGATTGAAAAGTAATTTGAGCTTATATCCTTGTTTCTTGAGTATATTCTATCTTTGAGCTATTATCAACGATGTGCATTTTTCGCGGTCGTTCGAGTTTGGTGGCCTTGTGAGAAACCATCTTGTGATTTATCTATCTTGTCTATTGTGTATACCTTGTTGTAAGGATGTTCTTTCCATATATTTATGTGGAAAATCTTATTGATGATCTTCTTTATTGCTTAGAGTTCGGGTTTGAGTGAGGTTGACCCCGACTCTATTCGTAGAGTTTTGTGAAATCAATCATTTTCGATTGATTAATTATTATGAGCATTCTGAGTTTCCTATATGTTGCTGCTTTAGTGAGTATTTGTTTATTACTCACTATCTTGAGATGTATCTGATTTGAGATGGATTGACTTATTTAATGTAAAGTCCGACCCTTGTGTTGTTATAGGATCCTATATTTATTTAGGCATCCTAATTTGATTGGTTTATTATTTCTATCACTTTGGAATGTTAATGATGATTCCGTAGTTTCTGTATTTACTCTTAAGTATCGAGATATTGTTGATATATCTTGAATTCCAATAAAGGTTACTTTGTTGGTTACTGTTCTGTGATGTGATTTACATTCAGTTATTGTATTTTGTTCCGATAGATCCGTTAGCCACCTATAGTTTTGGATTAAGCATTTACTGGGTATGTCGATCCACTTGAGTTGAAAAAATTAAATTATATTGCTCCAAGCCGTGACGCCCCATCCCGAGACCCACAATAGTAAAGAGAATTACTAATGTGGGTCTCGGGGTGGGGCGTCACAGCTTGGTATTAGAGCAGAACATCATGATTTCGAAGGAGTCTCACCTTCAAAACAAGAACACAGACAGGATGCTATACCAAAGATCAATTGCGTGAGATCGACTTCTCAAAAGGTTTTTGAATAGAGTCAGGATTTAGTACAACTTTATCCCAGACTCCAACCAACTAGATAAATATCCACATGACTGTGGGTTATTTATAAGCATAATTCCAAATAGAAATTTCTATCTCTTAATTCGTCTCAATTTTGACCCGGATAACTTCAAAATTATAGAAAGCTCAAAATATGAAACTTATAGCTCTATGTCTAAGCTTTCAAGAACATCCAAAATTAACAAAATCGGTTAAGAAACGAAGAAGTTATGGTCAAATTCGTTTCAGTTTCAAACACAGAGCATAATCATAATCATGATTGTTCTATTCGACTCCTCTTTGATACAGGTGCGTGACATTCATCCATATCGGAGGAATTTGTTAATGCCATTGGAAGTTCTTGTCTTATTACTTCTTTGAGGATTGTGCATCCTATTGAGGGGATCTGCAATACTTAGCTTGTTATGTGAGAATATTGAGGGTGTTCCTTGTAGTTTTTCTTTTCATGCAAATCTGCACGTTATTTACTATCTTGGGTTTGAAGGTGGATGGACATTTCTGTCCTATTATGAAATTTCAAGATTTAAGCTGAAAGTAAATTGAGCATATCATTCAGATCGAGTTGCAGGTTAGGTATGGGTCTCAGGGTAGGGCGTCACAGCTATTCTCAATTTTCAACTCTTGAATATTTTCAAAGCTTCTTATTTGATCAAGCTCATTACTCTTTATTTAGAGTAAATAAAATTTGGGTTATCTACCCCTTTAATTCTTCCACAATTATGCTATAGTTTGTAACATATTTTCCACTTCAATAATCTATTAAGTTACACTCACTAATAGAAAGTATTACGCTTTACTTTTAAAGGAAACGAATCTCTTTCAATTCAGACTTGATGTAAAGAATTCAAGTTTTGACCTAGCAAACATCAAAATTTGAGAATTTGTTTATGATGAAAATGTGCAAGTCGTAAGATAATCGCTCAAAGGCAAGCTAGACACAAAAATGGATTTTATGTTTCCCGTTACTAAATAACTATTCTTATAATTTTCAAATCCATTTTCATCATAAACAAATTCTCAATTTTCAACTCTTGAATATTTTCAAAGCTTCTTATTTGATCAAGCTCATTACTCTTTATTTAAAGTAAATAAAATTTGGGTTATCTACCCCTTTAATTCTTCCACAATTATGCTATAGTTTGTAACATATTTTCCACTTCAATAATCTATTAAGTTACACTCACTAATAGAAAGTATTACGCTTTACTTTTAAAGGAAACAAATCACTTTCAATTCAGACTTGATGTAAAGAATTCAAGTTTTGACCTAGCAAACATCAAAATTTGAGAACTCTTATAAAATGGAAGTTTTTCTACTAAGTCTAATCTTTCCAAAAATATAAAGATCATCAAAATCGGATTTACGGTTTGAATGATATGCTCAATTTACTTTCAACTTAAATCTTGAAATTTCATAATAGGACATAAATGTCCATCCACCTTCAAACCCATTTTAGACTAAAATAAGTACAAAATCTTTCAAAATGGTTAACATAAAATTTATAGCTTACTGAAAGCTCTTTCATATATAAAATGGATGAGCTCATTTGGAATTATAAATCTCAAGTTATTGCCATTTTAATACAACACTTTTCCAAATAAATTTTCAGTCCGAGACCCACATTAGTAAAGAGAATTACTAAGTAATCCTGTCTACTAATGCAGAGAATAAGGCTGGTTAAGGGCGACCCTCATGATAATCCATTAGCAAAGAGATAAGTATGTCAATATTTTTTTTCCATTACCTCATATCTGATCGACACACCTAGTCCTTAACTAATACGATACCATGGTGGTTTAGGACCGTTTCAGAATAAATGCAATATACAAAAAAATATAAACAGTCACAGAACAACAAACCAGATCAGAGTATACATACATCACCATACATCATACATAATACAACATACATAAGTAGCATGAACTACAAAGTATACATACACAACCATCCCACAAAATAATAGTTACAACGTCCAAGTCCGAACAAAGTGGTCCAAACAAAAGCAAGCTAACCGATCCAAGAAGGAGTGAGCTAAATCCATACCTAACCTGCAACTCGGTCTGACCCGAGTAATAAATACACGGGTCAGGCTAGCTAGAACTCATCATTAGTATAGATAACAGTAATAGGAACCATTCCGTTGTTGCCAACGGAACGATATAAGTGTCATCAAGATCATCTCTAAGGTGAGACATCTATGGGTTCAATATGATTTCAAAAGGAAATTCAATTGGTTATCTAACTATGGTTCAAATTCAATAGTTATATAGGTGAAACAGTCAAGGATTTAAACCATATAAATAATTATCATAAAACGGTCTAAAACCTCATAAATTCATCATAATAGAACTCAAAGAGTTCAAAACATCATATTAGAAATCACCATAAAACCATCAATACATGTAAGCCTTCATCTTACTCAAGGCTATAATAAACTTCCTTATAAAAAGGTAAAATCAAAACATCTAAAATTTCATGGAAAACTGCACGTGCTTACATCATGACTAGTACTAATATTTGGTACTATAAACATCGTGATGACTGGAGTCAAGTAACATCATAACATCGTGAATGTCATGATGACTATAGTCAATAATATCATAATGACTCCCAGTCACAAAGACCCGAGTTAATAACATCATGATGATCGGAGTTGCAACTACAACGTGATGACTCCAATTGAGTACTCGTGGTCTATAGTACTAGTAAACATCATGAATGTGTCTCAACTTCTCGGATAGGAAACCAATAGGCGTTAACGTACGTCCCATACCATACGTTCGCACCTAACAGTTTACTAGCCGTTAGTTGGTGCCACACTTGTAAAACACCATAAACATCATGAAAATATACTCTGCCTCATCTCATCGGCGAGTAAATACAATACACTACCCGTCTCATCTCATTGACGGGTACTAGTGGCATCCTGACTTGCCTCATCTCATCGACAAGTAAAATCCATCATAATACATCTCAACATCATAAAATCATCAAACAGGTAGCTTACCTCATCTCATCGGCAAGTAAAAATAACATCTAGATGGTTATTTATAAGCATAATTCCAAATAGAAATTTCGAGCTCTTAATTCGTCTCAATTTTGACCCGGATAACTTCAAAATTATAGAAAGCTCAAAATATGAAACTTATAGCTCTATGTCTAAGCTTTCAAGAACATCCAAAATTATTGAATTTGGTTAAGAAACAAAAATGTTATGGCCAAACCAATTCTCAGGCCTGTGTTTGTTGTTGTTGTCGATTTGCTCGCGGGACAGCAACAAACAAACACGATTTTGATCAAGCAAACCTAAAAATTACAGAAAACTCAAAACATGAAAGTAATAGCACATAATTAATTCTTTCCAGAATATCCAAAATTAACAAAATCGGTTAAGAAATGAAGAAGTTATGGCCAATTTCGTTTCACCTTCAAGCACCGAGCAAATATTGGTTTTGCTCTCGGGTAGCAGTATAAACATTAAATTTTGACATAGTTAACCTCAAAATTAAAGAAAACTTAATACATGAAAGTTTTAGTACATAATTTAAGCTTTCCTAAACATCCAAAATTATCAAAATCGGTTAAGAAACGAAGAAGTTATGGCCAATTTCGTTTCAGCTTCAAGCACAGAGCAAATATTGGTTTTGCTCTCGGGATAGCAGTAGAAAAATTACATTTTTACATAGCTAACCTCAAAATTACAGAAAACATAATACATGAAAGTTGTAGTACATAATTTAAGCTTTCCGGAACATCCAAAATTATCAAAATCGGTTAAAAAAAGAAGAAGTTATGGCCAATTTCGTTTCAGCTTCAAGCACAGAGCAAATATTGGTTTGGCTCTCGGGATAGCAGTAGAAAAATTAAATTTTGATATAGCTAACCTCAAAATTACAGAAAACTTAATACATGAAAGTTGTAGTACCTAATTTAACCTTTCTCAGGACATCCAAAATTATCAAAATCGGTTAAGAAACATGAGAGATATGACAAAATTCGTTTCAGCTTAAATCTTAGAACAAATATTACTGTAAATGATTTTTGCCAATTTCTCACAAGATTATCATTTTTAGCTAGCAAATTTGTGAGCTTGAACTCACCTTAAAGATTTAACAGCAAATTCAAGAGTAAGTTGATAGCTTTTGGTGAAAAAGGGGCCTTCAATAACCTGTAAAAGCTGAAAATGGAACATGCAGGAAAAGAAAAAAAAGTTACAGACATATCATTTTCAAACAGAAGATTGAGGAGATGATTTTGGGGTTTTTGTTTTTGATTACCTGTTTATAATCTCTAATTTGCAAGCTTTCTCTTTTAATTTCACTAAGTTTGAAGCTAGATTTCAAGTTGTTAGGATGGGGCCATTTTTCTTTCTTTCTGTTTTTTTTTTTGGAGAAGAAGTAACTGAGAAGAGAAAGAGTACGTACAATATCTCTTAACCCTTCCAGAAATGGATTTGGGCTTATACCCAACATGCAATTGTCCATTAGCAATCACTTAGTCTAAATTTGGCTAAGTGATTCAATGTTACACTATTATTCTCATTATTTACACACATTTATTTATATTTAACCAAATAAAATTTATACAAAAATGTGTATGATTACAAATTGTTTCACAACATAATAAATAAAATATTTAGCTATAAAAATTAATTTTCATCATTAAATTCTTAATTTCACATAAATACTACAATTTACACTTTTAATTACATAAAACACTGCCTTTAACTCCAAAATTCACACAAAAATTATTTTCTTGTATAATTAAATACAACAACTCATTAATTACATCATTTTCCATCCAAATATTATTTTAAAACAAAATTCCATCTTTTTATTTATAAAATACCATAATAATTCAAATACTTCGTTTTAAAATTAATAAAAATCAACATTTGGCAATAATTTGCAAAATTATTGCATTATCTCAAATTAAAATCATAAAATGATTATTTTTCTCCCAAACTAACATAATAAAGCTTTTAAAACTTTATTTTCAACAATTTACATCTATTTCAACAAATTAATGTTGATTTAAATTATTTTATCTCACTTAATTATTTCAAATCATCATATTTCCATTGTTCACCATTTATAACCAACATTATCATCTTAACTCCATTTTATTCTTTCCAATTTTATTGTTTATTCAAAATAAACAATTTTAAATCTCCAATTTATTTTTTATTTTCCAATATTAAATAACCTTCGCTATAATTTAATATTATAGATAATCATTAAAACCAGGGTTGTTACAGACTCCCCCACTTATAGAAATTGCGTCCTCGCAATTTCTAGAGAAGAGCTGTATTCAACAGGATTTATTTCATCAAGCAAAGGGAAATAGATGGCTCGGGATTAAATTTTTTCACCTTTAACTCAAGTTAATAAAAAAAAAGATAAGACTGCTCAAGAAATTATATGGTTTCCCAAGTGTAGATAATGGGATTATCGGACCATTGAATTTTGATGAGCAGAACATCATGATTTCGATGGAGTCTCACCTTCAAAACAAGAACACAGACAGGATGCTATACCAAAGATCAATTGGGTGAGATCGACTTCTCAAAAGGTTTTTGAATAGAGTCGGGATTTAGTACAACTTTATCCCAGACTCCAACCAACTAGATAAATATCAACATGACTATGGGTTATTTATAAGCATAATTCCAAATAGAAATTTCTATCTCTTAATTCGTCTCAATTTTGACCCGGATAACTTCAAAATTATAGAAAGCTCAAAATATGAAACTTATAGCTCTATGTCTAAGCTTTCAAGAACACCCAAAATTAACAAAATCGGTTAAGAAACGAAGAAGTTATGGTCAAATTCGTTTCAGTTTCAAACACAGAGCATAATCGTAATCGTGATTGTTCTATTCGAGTCTTCTTTGATACGGGTGCTTGACATTCATCCATATCGGAGGAATTTGTTAATGCCATTGGAAGTTCTTGTATTATTACTTCTTTGAGGATTGTGCATCCTATTGGGGGGATCCGCAATACTTAGCTTGTTATGTGAGAATATTGAGGGTGTTCCTTGTAGTTTTTCTTTTCATGCAAATCTGCACGTTATTTACTATCTTGGGTTTGAAGGTGGATGGACATTTCTGTCCTATTATGAAATTTCAAGATTTAAGCTGAAAGTAAATTGAGCATATCATTCAGATCGAGTTGCAGGTTAGGTATGGGTCTCAGGGTGGGGCGTCACAGCTATTCTCAATTTTCAACTCTTGAATATTTTCAAAGCTTCTTATTTGATCAAGCTCATTACTCTTTATTTAGAGTAAATAAAATTTGGGTTATCTACCCCTTTAATTCTTCCACAATTATGCTATAGTTTGTAACATATTTTCCACTTCAATAATCTATTAAGTTACACTCACTAATAGAAAGTATTACGCTTTACTTTTAAAGGAAACGAATCTCTTTCAATTCAGACTTGATGTAAAGAATTCAAGTTTTGACCTAGCAAACATCAAAATTTGAGAATTTGTTTATGATGAAAATGTGCAAGTCGTAAGATAATCGCTCAAAGGCAAGCTAGACACAAAAATGGATTTTATGTTTCCCGTTACTAAATAACTATTCTTATAATTTTCAAATCCATTTTCATCATAAACAAATTCTCAATTTTCAACTCTTGAATATTTTCAAAGCTTCTTATTTGATCAAGCTCATTACTCTTTATTTAAAGTAAATAAAATTTGGGTTATCTACCCCTTTAATTCTTCCACAATTATGCAATAGTTTGTAACATATTTTCCACTTCAATAATCTATTAAGTTACACTCACTAATAGAAAGTATTACGCTTTACTTTTAAAGGAAACAAATCTCTTTCAATTCAGACTTGATGTAAAGAATTCAAGTTTTGACCTAGCAAACATCAAAATTTGAGAACTCTTATAAAATGGAAGTTTTTCTACTAAGTCTAAGCTTTCCAAAAATATAAAGATCATCAAAATCAGATTTACGTTTTGAATGATACGCTCAATTTACTTTCAGCTTAAATCTTGAAATTTCATAATAGGACAGAAATGTCCATCCACCTTCAAACCCATTTTAGACTAAAATAAGTACAAAATCTTTCTAAATGGTTAACATAAAATTTATAGCTTACTGAAAGCTCTTTCATATACAAAATGAATGAGCTCATTTGGAATTATAAATCTCAAGTTATTTCCATTTTAATACAACACTTTTCCAAATAAATTTTCAGCTTTCAAATCAAATTAAATTTGAAATTTCCCCAAACCATTCTAATTTCAAACTTTATTTTCAAAACAAGCTTTCTATAATAAATCATTTATTCCAAAATCCTCTTTTCCGAAAAACTAAGACATTCCAAAATTTTAATTTACTTTATGTAATTATCTTTTAAAAGTAACCATCCACAATTAGAAATACATTCATTACATTTCACAAACAAGTTCTCCAACAATTAATTTTTAAAAACTCAATTTGAAAGAGATAATAAATCTCTTCCATTTATAAGAGACAAATATTCATCCAAAATAAATTTTGGATTTACATTTTAAATTTTAAAATTTTTCTCCCAAATTTTAAAATGATTGAATCTCATAACTTATTCATTTATTATATCTTACATTTCATAATAAAGCATTTTATAATAAATGCACCCTTTAAATTTTTATTCTCTCTCGCCACAAAATTAAATTCCATCTTATTATCAACATGAAATCAACTTAGGTTGATAATTAACTCAATCTTGTTTCCAAAAGAATTTTACAAACTCATACCAACCAATTTTAATACCATCAAAGTTTAAAACAAAAACTTGTTCATGAATTCATGCTACAAATCTAAAATTTGCATTTCATTATTTTCTTTAAGATAGAATTTTAACTCTTACTATCTATTATTATTCAACACCCAATTGTCAAAACAAAAATTTTCCAATCATTTTTATAACCTTGAACTTAAACATTTAATTGATATTTTAATATATTTTTTTCTACTCAATGCATTTTCTTATTTTGAATACATCATTTTGTTAATCAAACCATTACACAATATTTATCGAGTTCCATGAGCTTTTAAGATTGAGATGTATGTGTGAGATTTAGCCGTCTTGGCTTACTTATGAGTTGAGATCTCGCATTCTTATGGAGTTATCTTGTGTTGCTTTCATGACTTCTATTTGTGATTGAGATGAGTTTTCTCCTTTTTGGATTAATGGTTCATCGAACCATTGGGTTTTACTTGAGCTTTATATGAGTTGATTTGAGTTCATTATGGGTTATCGCCGATGATATAAAGCACTTGTGTTTTATTTGAGTATTGAGTTTGAGTTACCTCTTTCGAGGTATTTAAGAAGAAGTATCACTATATCCATTCTGCTTCATATTATCGATATTGACTGATTCGTGTAGCTAGTCTGACCCGTGTATTTATACTCGGGTCAGACCGAGTTGTTTCAGGTATCATCTATTGGGCTTAGCTTGAAGTTGATGTTGGACATTAGCTTATCTATCGCTTGAGTAGTTTATTTCTTTCGCATACTCTGATGTATTTACATTTGATTCGATGTATATGGTGTGGTTGTGTACCACCTTTATTGTATTCATATTGTATTGTATAAAACATGTATCAGTGTATATGTATATATATGATGTTGGTTATTGTTCTATGATGTGATTTACATTCAGTTATAGAAAAACTATAACTATTGAGAACCCTATTATTTTAAATTGCTTACAAATCTAAAATAATTACAAAACACTCACCTGTGGTCCTTAGCTTTAATCCTTGGCCTTTCTGGATCCACTTCTAGGGCGTAAAATATTTTTATTAAAAAGATTTCCCCAGAAATTTTGTTCTATTTAGGGTTCAACCTCAGGCAATGAACCAAATTGGGAGAAAATCTGAATGAGAAAAATAGCTAGGCCTAGGGTTTATTTATAGTGTGGCTTAGGGAGCTCAGGCCGTTGGATTTGAAGATTTAATCTGGTGCAACCACGTCATAGGCTCATTAGGAACCATCGGATGTAGCTACGAACGCACATGATCTGACAAAAAAATCGAATTTACACTCTTCGGCTCGTACTTGGACGAAAAATCATCTAGGCACTAATGCGGGTTGACCTGAGCTATTTGTGGGTCGACCCAACTCTAGCAAGGGTCGACCCCTACGGGTCTTATCATTATTTTTTCCGTTTAATTATAATATAATTATGATTTCTTTTTTCTCTCGTAACTTCTCCATACTAACTCGGATTTCGACAAGTTATATATGAAAATTGATCAGAAAATTGCCACAGACCCAATGGTGCAACTCCCGTAGCTAAATTCTGACAATTCCAAAAATTATCATTTTCACCGTTTAATAATTATTTTGGTTATTTAATTATCTAAAAATGAGGGGTGTTACATGCCGCTTCACTTGGGTTTACTTGGTACCAAACATGACTCTTTCCCCTTAAAATTTGCCTAAGCCCCAACTTCCTTGCCACATCTTCCTCGAGCCTGAACCAAAGCACTTCAACCAGAAACCCAAAGTAACCCCTTTCTGGACTCAAAGCATCACCAACCCCAACCACTTCTGGTTCTCGTCGATCTGGTTTTGATTCTAACCGACCTGATTTGATGATCAAATTTTGAGGCATCAAATCGACTCCAAATCGCTTGAAATTTTCTAAGTAGACTCCCTATTGCCTCAAGCACGTCGTATCAAAATTTTATCGTATTTCGAGCACTTTGGGGTCTTTTGCACCAAAGGCCTATCATATTCCTAACTATCTAAAACAACTAGCAAACATATCAAAATAATTCATCCAAAATCAAGCATAATTCCATAACATCCAAACAAGATATTCAAATCATTCAAAAACAATTTCATAGCAAAAATCGCTTTGGATCTAGTCTTCTCGAAAATAATAATTATGATAGGCAAATGGTGTAAATCATATAAAAATTCGAATTTATCTTTTTAAACATGATTATTAGGTGTTGTTGATATCCGATCTAACTTTTAAAGGTCATTAAATTTTGTAAATCAAGTTAAAAACCATAATTTGACTATATAATATGTATAGAATAGTAAAAGAAGTAATATCACCCACCTAGCAACCAATTTATCTAATTATCCCTTCAAATTGAGATGAACAGCAATGGCACGATTCCCTATACATCCAAATAGTAGATCTAGAGATTCCCTTCGCTAATCATCTTCTAATGATGATTTTTGGCTAATTAAAGTGTGAAAAAGATGAGCTTTTTCATGAAAAATGGATTAATGGAGTTTGGGACCTGTTTTGGGAAATGGAAAAATTGTTTAGATCTCTCCTCTCATCCCTAATTAGGCACAAATCCTGAAATGGCTTAGTGGACTTAGGTTTGGACCTAATTAATTACCCACTAATCTGACCAGCAGCCGTTTAAACTTAAAACATACATATCTTCTAAATGGTAAGTCTGTTTCTCTATTATAATCACTCTACGGAAAGAGAAACCTTTATTTTGATCTAGTGGAAGTGGTTTTAGACCCCAATTCAGATTCTATCAAAAATGTAGGCATTACGATTTTTTAGGATCAAAATGGTTCGATAAAAATTATATGAATGGAAATTGTCCCCAGTAGTCATTCGCCAAAGTTATAGCGTCATACGACCTCAATTAAATTAAATAATGATATTTTTTGATCTTCAGATATGTAATACAGGTGTTTACATGAGCTACCATAAAGAGCCACCATTGATATAAAGGGCTACCGACGATGCAAAAACGTATCTAAGATATATGAAGAAATGTTGTTAAATTGAAGAAAACTATTAAAGGAATAAAGGCAATGAGGATGTTGCTAAGAGGTGTAATTATCAAATTATATTAATGATTTCTCATCAAGCAAATCATTTCAAGGATGTACAAAAAGAACTAGATATGGACGATATTCAACACAAAACGATGGAGTTGAATCAATTATATGAAGCGTTAGTGTATTAATATGAGAAGAAGTTTATGTCTAATTAGTGACAATAGCTTCAAAGCATTCCTACACCACCATGTCATCTTTGCCAATGTTCTAGCCAAGATAGCGATCCGCATGAATTACACAAAATCCTAGGATTATGACATATGACACCATCAAGATCATCCATCTTGCCAAATCGTCAATATGTGTCAACTTCAATTGATCAATGCAAGCAAACGACACCCCTCTCTAACTACTATAGATGAGGTCATACCCACATAAAATGATCTTCTTTCTTTCTCGGCACAAATCATTTTTTAGGACTTGACATTTCTAAGCTCATTTGGCAAATTGTGGACTATTTTAACAGTTAACGAAGAAGAGAAAGGCTTGAACTTTTAGACATAAAAACAAATAGAAATAGAAATTTGCATATAAGCCATATTTTTGATATTTTGGACAAAGGGGAGTGAGATGAGTCGTATTTTTGATATATTGACTATTGAAAGAAGGACATTAAATATGATTTTTGAATTTTATATCTTTTGACCATGGCATATTTGGAATTTATAAAATATTGTATCTATTTAAAGATAAAGAAGTTCTAGCGTTTGGATCAAAAATTAGTTTAAGAAAAGTAATCAACAGGTATTTGGACTCCTTTTAAAATTCCAAACAGGTTAAACTAACCAGTAATTAAGAAACATAAGAATTGATTGGTTTACCTTTCCTTTTTTCCCATTAATTGAAATGCGTTTTCCAGTTCACCCAGTTAGTAAATACTGTTGTACTTGCATAAGCCTAGATAGTAAGATTGCACTGGACCCATGTTTATTCCACTCTAGGTATCATAAAATCTGGACCTAGCCCGATTACAATATTTAAATTCGAGACTGATCCGAACTAGCATGATATTTTAAACCAATACACGAGTCCGGTCTGTCGGGCTTTTTAAACCAACTGGATAATACCCGTATATCTAACTCATAATATTTATGTTAGAATCATACTTCAAAATTGCATAATTTGTAAAATTTATATACAAACAATGTTAGCGTGAGTGATGCTGCCAAGTTCACAACAAAAATATGCAGAACATCTATATGCAAACAAACAAAATGACAAACAAATAATATACACACTCATGTTTTGATACGATGGAAAACTAATAATTGATCAGGTTCTAACCGTGCCGGGTTTTAATAAAACCGTACCCGACTCTAATAGTAATTAGATGAGGCATGGATTGGGCTTGGATAGTAAAAGTAAACCCGTACCCGCATTAATAAGCCGGGTTCGGGTCGGGCTCAATCCGAAACCCGTAAGACCATACAAATTTAAATTTTTAATAAGTGAACGTACATGTAGATGAACATTATCCACGATCCATTTCAAAGCCTAATTTGCATATTCAGCAAATTTCGACTTAGATAAACTTGTACAGGTTTAACTTTCCTTCCTATACATTGGCATGTACTATTAACACATATTTGTTATTCACATGCATATTTACATAGGACCTAGTTGTAGAACAAAAGGAATGGCTTCAAAACAACATCAAAAACTTGAACTGAAAGATGTGGTCAATGAACTCGTATCAATTCTTAGGGTGTTGCCTATAAATATACAGCCTACTTAAATCAGTTTAGCTAGTTTACTAAGCCTCGCTAATTGATGGGGTGGTTTAATAAACAATTTCAGTACATCAAGCATGGGGTCAAATATCTACTTCATATCACACTTTTTATTTCATTAATCCTCCAAAAGACACTCAACCAAAAGCCATATTTAGAAAAGCCAAAACAAAATTATATAATTCAGATACTTAAGCAGTTTGGTTTAATAAACAAAACTTGATCAATTTATTTATTTAGTTTTCAATGTTTTGATTTTGATCTTGTGGCCCTCCATTAGCCTATAAGGTAGCAATATAAGGAAAGTAAAGCGAGCATATTTCTGAACCTTTTTTTTTTTTTTTAAGAATCTAGCTCATGAATTTTGAACCCTACCTTTAAATTAGGGATATTCTCCCACCATTACTAAAACTTTATTATCTCTAGTAGTAGCACATTTGAATTGTGTTGTCTTTTGTTCCAATAAAAAAAATTAAGGTTATAAAGTGACTGAGTAAGAATCTTTTGATTCTTTCAAGTAGTTAGTTGGTTATGACAATATAGCATATATACATACAAGCTTTGATCTCACTGAGATTTTCCTCTAAACATTTTAATGTATTTTCTACTAATGCAGAAGTTATAACACATATATACCAGTTTTGCTATATTAAACATATATATGTATATATATGTATATATATATATATATATATATATATATATATATATATATGTGTGTGTGTGTGTGTGTGTATGTATATATGTATGTGTGTGTGTATGCTACAGCTAGGTACTCTGGTGAATTACATAATAGATATGATATGGAAATTTGGAATTTGGTTTAACTAGCACAAACTACGAAAGAGATATACTCTCAAAGTAGCTAGCCCATGGTATAGTTTTATTGTTAAGTTATTAGACTGCGCACATGCAATAAATACAATGTATGGAATCAATTTAACTGGTGGCTTATATGAAATGGTTTCATAAAGGTGGTGGTATCGAATATGTATGTACTTCTCTTTGTCATAGATAGATTGCTTTGTTACTTGATGTTTGGCAAGGTATGTACAAATGAAGTGTATATGGGAATCTATACCAGATTGATTTAAATTTGGAAACGATTTTCTTAGAGGCTACATAATGTTACAAAATTGTACAAGTTAATCATGCTCGATCCCTCAGTCAATCTTTATTGAAAAAAGAACGGAAGAAAATACTACCAGCTCATCACCTAGTTCAAGAAACCTTCAGGAACAAAGTCTGTCTGCTTTAGTATTAGCGAAGCTATGTGGTGGCTGTATGGATCATTTTGATCCCTCTTAACTTTGTCGCACTTATAATGCATGTTATGCTATGTTTGTTTATATCCATTTTATGAAATTTGTATGAATGCTCCAGACCATTGTTATAAAGTTGTTTGATTAGCGTTTAACTACCAACTAATCCGCACTGTACTCAATCAAATATAGGAATAGTTAACTTAAAGCAAAGTTTAATTTCAATGAACACTTTGAAATATTAGTGTCAAGAACAAATTCATTTCTTCTTCCTCAGCTCAACTATCTTCCATCATTCTCCTCCCTGCCACCACCGCCTCCTCGCCATGACACCTCACATCGCCATCTCACAGTACTTCCTATTTTACCTCTTCGTTCTCCACAATTCCAGTAACAACTGTGTAATGTTATATAAATATAGTATTATAATACAACAACTGCAAAATCTAATATTAAAATAGCGTTATATAGCTTAAACAGTAACAACTATGAAATGCTATATGAAAATAACGTTTATATGGAAAGTAAGTTTTTTCTAAAATAGCATTGTATTTTTACTTCCACTGCTCTACCCGTTATTTTTCTATGCACTACTTATACATTCTCCCCCTTTTCTTATTTTTTTTTTTTTTTTTTGTAAGCAAGAGTGTTGTAAAATTTTCAAATATAGTTTTGGGACTTTGGACTTTGATTTGGAAGAGAAGAAGTAAAGGGGGAAGAAAAAATCAATTAGTCCCACATGCTAGAAATCATGCAATATATTTGTATAAATATAGCTTTCTCATGTGGATGTTGGGGCCTTGGGGCTCCCATATGTTTGCTTTGTTGTGAGGAGAGAAGTCATGCAATACCACGCGCGCCGCTGCCGTCCGATCGAACTGAGCCGGTTCGAATCCAAAAATATTTTTGGATCGAATGTAAACGGTAACGGGTGGCGGGAAATTTGTAACATTTTCTGAACGTTGCAAAGTGAATAGACGCGACCTTTCAACTCAAACGTATGAAATAGCAACGCTCAGAAAGTGTTAAAAATAATTCAGATTCTTCTTCTTCCAACACAGATTTGCAACGTTAGGGAAGTGTTGCTAATCGCTGCACTTCCATTGCTCTATATTTTGTAACATCTGCAAGGTGTTGCAAACGTTGAATCGTTGCAGATTTGTTTCTTCTTCTTCTTCATTCCTTTCTATACAAATTGCATCATCAGAAACCATTACTAAACTGTTCTTGGTCGGATCAAAGGCGTACAAACTTCGAATCCGATTTCGCTGTTATAGGGCTTCATTGAATCCTGAAAGTCGATAGTTCAATAACCCGTTTGTACCTGGTGGGTTGAACTATTGTCTGAAAAAATCTATTCCATAGATCCTTGAAGTCGAAAGTACAGCATTATCTTCTTCACAATCGCCATCAAATTTGTCTCGAACCGTAAAATTCCCAACAAATTTCAGACAATACTTTTCAACCATGGAAGGTTCGAGCGCTCTACAAGTTATGAATCAGCATCTAATTCGATTAGAGCGTTTTGATGGCGATAATTTCACTCGTTGGCAAGAGACGATGAAATTTTTCTTGGTCACCGTCAAGTTGTTCTACAGTTTGGAAGATGACTTGGAAGAAATCCCGGAGGAAACTGATAAGGATGATGCTGCTCTAAAGGCTAGACGTGCAAAGCGCAAAGAGGACGATTTTCTATGCAGAGGCCATATTCTGAATGCGCTATCTACCCCAGTCTACAATGCTCATAGGACCTTAGAAACAGCGAAGGCACTCTGGACTGCCCTGGAGAATAAGTACCGCATATCCGAGGCAAGTAATAAAAAGTTTCTTATTTCCAATTTTATGGATTTCAAAATGGTCACAAATAAGTCCATAATTGGACAAGTAAGCGAAATCTTACTATTGATGACTCAACTTAAAGATGCTGGAATTGATCTTCATGAATCTTTTGTTGTTGGAGTTATAATTTCTAGACTTCCGCATAGTTGGAATGATTATAAGAAAAAGATGAAGCATGCGGAAACGAATTATAATTTAGAGAGTTTACAGCGTCATCTTCGTATTGAAGAAGACTCTCGCAAACGCGATCTAGATGATAATCCGCAAACTGAGTCCCATTCTAAGGCAAATAATGTTGAAATTACTGATAAATTAAATCCAAAGAATGAGACACAGTTTAATAATAAAAATCATTCCAAAACCAACAATAAAAAGAAAGGTGCTTGTTATTTTTGTAACAAGCCCGACCACTATGCCCGAGACTGCCGTCTGTGGAAGAAACAACAAAAATTGAATGTGGTCGAAGACTCGCTTGTGGCTGTAGTGCAAGAGGCGAACTCCGTTAGCGGCAATGATAATGATTGGTGGTTCGATACTGGATCAACCATTCACATTTGCAAAGACCGTAATCTGTTCAAGAGTTACGAAGAAAATAAAGGAGAAGCCGACGAAGTTACTGGAGCAAATAAGGTTCCAAGCAAAGTTCTGGAAAAAGGCACTATAGAACTTACTTTCACCTCTGGAAAAGTTCTTACATTAGTAAATGTATTTTATGTACCTGATATGTGTAAGAATTTGGTCTCTGGATACCTTCTTAACAAAGGAGGATTCAAGATGTTGTATGAGTCTGGTAAGCTAGTTTTGTCTAAGAATGGTAGATTCATTGGACAGGAATACTCTTGTAACGGCATGATTAAGTTGAATCTAATAAAGAAATCTTCTATTTATATTGTTGATTCTATTAATTTATGGCATGGTAGATTAGGACATGTTAATTATAATTCCATTAGAAATATGCATAAATTAGGATTAATTTCTGATTGTGATTTCGATACCATCTCTAAATGTGAAATATGTATTCAAGCAAAAATACACCGGAAATCCTTTAAATCCATAGAAAGGAAAACTGGTTTGCTTGATTTGGTATATAGTGATGTGGGTGACTTAAAAAGTCATATCACCTATGGTGGTAACCAATACTATATAACATTCATTGATGATTATACTAGATATGCATATGTATATCTAATGAAAACTAAAGATGAGGCTTTTGATAAATTCAGAATTTACAAAGCAGAGGTCGAAACACAATTAGGAGTTAAAATTAAAATATTACATTCAGATCGTGGTGGTGAATATTTCTCAAATGAATTCACCTTGTTTTGTAAACAACAAGGTATAGTTCACCAATGTACTACCCCATATACACCACAACAAAATGGTGTTGCTGAAAGGAAGAATAGAACCTTAGTAGAAATGGTTAATGCCATGCTCATAAGTTCTAATTTACCTTATAACCTATGGGGTGATGCTATGTTATCTGCATGTTATATTTTAAATAGAGTACCACTTAAAAAGAATAATATTTCCCCTTATGAAATATGGTTTAATAGGCAACCTAACCTAACTAGACTTAAAGTTTGGGGTTGCTTAGCATATGTTAGAAAACCAGACCCTAAACGACCAAAGTTAGGAAATAGTGCATTTAAATGTGTTTTCATAGGATATTCACTTAATAGTATAACTTATAGATTCCTTATTCTTGACACCCTAGAAGTTATAGAATCTGTAGATGTAGAATTTTTTGAAAATCAAACTGTTGAGATCCCATTGAGATCATCTAGTCCAGAACCTAGTATGGCTAATGATATCAATGACGATGATTATGCTCCTGCTCAAAACAACAAGGAAGTATCAGTACCAGATAATGGTACTGAACAACGGAGAAGTAAAAGAGCGAGAATAGAGATGGAATATGGTCCTGACTTCATTACATATCTTGTAGAAGGCAGTAAGGACGAAGTCCTTAATGTGACTAAATATGTAATGAACGTCGATGACGATCCCAAAACTTATTCTGATGCTATGAGTTCCAGAGATTCCAATTTCTGGAAAGAAGCTATCAATGATGAAATGAATTCCATACTGTTAATCCAAACTTGGGTTTTAACTAATTTACCTCCTGGTGCTAAACCTATAGGATGTAAATAGATATTCAAGAAAAATTTGAACATAGATGGATCCATTGATAAGTTTAAAGCGAGATTAGTTGCTAAGGGATATAAGCAAAAACATGGAGTAGATTACTTTGATACATATGCTCCTGTTGCTCGCATATCTTCTATACACTGTCTAATTGCACTTGCATCAATTCATAAATTAGTCATACATCAAATGGATGTAAAGACTGCTTTTCTAAATGGAGATTTAGAAGAAGAGATATATATGGAACAACCTGAAGGTTTCAAAACCCCAGGCCAAGAAAAGAAAGTTTGCAAATTAGTGAAATCACTTTATGGCCTGAAGCAAGCTCCTATGCAATGGCATGAGAAATTTGATAAAGTTGCACTGTCATATGGATTCATTGTTAATGATGCTGATAAATGTATTTATAGCAAATCGGATAACAACGGTAGTGTTATAATATGTTTATACATTGGTGACATGCTAATATTTGGTTCCAATATATCCTGTGTGAATGAAACTAAAAAGTTTCTATCTTCTAAATTCGATATGAAAGATCTAGGAGAAGCTGATGTAATTTTGGGAATTAAAATTGTTAGGAAAGAGGGGGAGTTATTACTAACTCAATCTCATTACATAGAGAAATTCATACAAAAGTATGGTCATTTCGATGACAAACCAGCACCAACTCCTTTAGATCCTAGTACTAAATTAGAAAAGAACACTGGACGTACTATCTCTCAACTAGAGTATTCCAGTGTTATTGGGAGTCTTATGTATGCTATGCATTGTACTAGAACCAGACATCGCACATGCTATAAGTGTATTATGTCGATTTACGAGTAATCCAGGTTTCGAACATTGGAAAGCTATTTCCAGAGTTTTAGCTTATTTGAAAGGAACCATTGAATATGATTTATCTTATAAAGGATATTCTACTGTAATAGAAGGATATAGTGATGCAACCTGGAACAATGTAGAATCCAAATCCAAGTCTACTACTGGATGGATCTTTACATTAGGAGGCGTTGTTGTGTCTTGGGCTTCCAAGAAGCATACCTGTATTTCTGACTCAACATTGTTGTCAGAATTGATTGCATTAGCAGATGCATGTAAAGAAGCGAAATGGCTTAGGAATTTATTAATGGAAATCCCTTTATGGAAGAAGTCATCTCCATCAGTCTTGATTAACTGTGACAATCAAGCAACGATATACAATGTGTCTAATAAGACATATAATGGAAAGTCTAGACATGTGAGTCTAAGACATCAAATGGTTAGACAGTTACTCAAAAGAGGAGTTATAACTGTTGACTACATATAAACGAAGAAAAACTTGGCTGATCCACTTACAAAGAGTCTTCCAAAGGAAATGGTTTCTATAAAGTCATAAGAAATGGGACAAAGGTTTGTGAATGAAGGTTGATCATCCTTAACAGAAACCCAACTTATGTCTTGAAAAGGATAGACAAAGTTCAATGGGTATCAACAAGTTAAGAGAATGATTATGGAACACTAAATCAATAATCCCATAATATTTAGTGTTAGATTCTACAAGAACAAAGGATGGATATATATCCTTAATAAGTCTAGAAACCTTAAAAGGTGAATCGTAGAAACACCTTAAGAGACTTACCTATATGAGTATGGAAATCAGGCCGTTTCCTAGGAAAGTAAGACCGCTTTCTAAGTAGACTCCTGAACCAGGATTTAAGCACATGGCCATTAACGTGCTGAGCAATACAGAACACTTTACCTAAGGAAATCAACATGTGTGATTGTTCCGGTTTTATCATTAGGGATACTTGGTTCAAGATTCGTTCACCATAGAATCTCGAAAAGGCTTTGAATGATGTACACTAAGTAAAGGTTCAAATCCAAAAATACCTTTTATTTATGTGTTGGTTTTCACGATGATGCAAAACTTGATTTTAGAACTACATAGGCTTGATCCCACTTGGGTATGTAGGAAGTCACTCTAGTGATGTAGCCGTCCTATTTATTTATTTTTCTTATTTGAAAATTGGGGGAGATTGTTGTAAAATTTTCAAATATAGTTTTGGGGCTTTGGGCTTTGATTTGGAAGAGAAGAAGTAAAGAGGGAAGAAGAAATCAATTAGTCCCACATGCTAGAAAATCATGCAATATATTTGTATAAATATAGCTTTCTCATGTGGACGTTGGGGCCTTGGGGCTCCCACATGTTTGCTTTATTGTGAGGAGAGAAGTCATGCAACACCACACGTGCGCCGCCGCCGTCCGTCCGACCGAACCGGGCCGGGTCGGTTACGGGTTTCGGGTTCGGATCCGAAAATATTTTTGGATCAAAAGTAAACAGTAACGGGTTAGAATTCAGCCCGTTAAGGACCCAGAACCAAAATTTCTGAATTTAAATGAAGGACGGAAAATTTGTAATATTTTCTGAACGTTGCAAAATGAATAGACGCGACGTTTCAACTCAAACGTATGTGACTGTTAGCAACGGTTTTGAAACATTGGGAATGGACGCAACCCTTCACGAATGGATACCTCTTCACATCTATAAATAGCAACGCCCAGAAAGTGTTAAAAAAAATTCAGATTCTTCTTCTTCCTACACAGATTTGCAACGCCAGGGAAGTGTTGCTAATCGTTGCACTTCCATTGCTCTATATTTTGTAACATCTGCAAGGTGTTGCAAACGCTGAATCGTTGCAGATTTGTTTCTTCTTCTTCTTCATTCCTTTCTATACAAATTGCATCATCCGAAACCATTACTAAACTATTCTTATTTGGATCAAAGGCGTACAAACTTCGAATCCGATTTCGCTGTTATAGGGCTTCATTGAATCTTGAAAGTTGATAGTTCGATAACCCATTTGTACCTGGTGGGTTGAACTATTGTCTGAAAGAATCTAATCCATAGATCCTTGAAGTCGGAAGTACAACATTATCTTCTTCACAATCGCCATCAAATTTGTCTCGAACCGTAAAATTCCCAACAAAGAGTAGTATATTATTCAAATAGCGCACTCATTTTGATGTTTTAAGGTTTTGAATCTAGAGCCAACTCTAATTAAACACTGCACAACACATTCTTATTTGATTTATTTCGAGTTTTGAAAATAAAATAAAAATGTTGTCCCAGGCTACGATTTAACTTGACACTATGGGATCAAATGTTAGAGTCCTTACCACTCCAGCACAACATTATTCATTAAATTTATTCAAGTTTTACCATTTATAATCAATGAATATAACATTAGCTCCACCAATTTAACCTAAGCCCAGGAAGTTGCCTCAACCCACGGCTTTAGTGGGCTGTCCTCTGAATCAAGTCTATTCGAATCCATGACATTTAGAACATGAGTCTAGTACGTCATACCACTAACCAGTTGACTTAGTGGTCCTGACACATTTTCTTTTTTTTATATATAGTTAATTTTTTTTTACGTCTTAACCATTATCATAAAAATCCTCCTAGACCTTCACTTAGGTCTTGCATAGACACTAGGAGAGGCTTATCGTTTAACCATCTACTTGAGCCTACCTTGGGAAGTCTTACCGCCTCATCTAAGAATCAGAATGGGTGTCTAGGCGGTGTTGAGACAAAAGGTTGGACCAGATGTCTCATATAACCGTCTACGTGCTAACTAAGCAGTTTTGCCGCCTTAACTGCTTTAAGCCCTTCCAAATTCTCATGTTCCCAATTTTGTCCAATTTTTACTAAACATAATGCTAAAATATTATCCAAAATACGTAAGTTATCAAAAATGCATTGCTCTGATTAGTCCCAACTAATACTCGCCTAAACGATTAATCCATTATCCATATTTATCACCTAGCATTCGCCTAACGATATGTTAACAATTTTACAACCTTAATCTCTTAACTATACTTTTCCTATAAAAAATTGAGCAACATTTGATTTATTATGTCTCCATGCATCACAAATTACCATAGTATAACAAATAAAACAAAATCAATATTTTCAAACCAGTAACAATAGCATTATATTTGATCACAAACAATCATGTATTGTCGCATGAAGTTTTATAATCACTAAAATTCGGTAAACGATGCTCAGCATGTCTAAATATTACATCAACGTATCAAAATGCTATATCAAGAGTCCAAATACAACATTAGTAATTTCATACACCCAATACTCACCGATTCTTTATGTCTAAGTCAAGATAACATATACACACTAATAAATAACCTCTCACCACTGCTTTTATCACTTCCTCCATCTCATGGCATCATCACCTAAGCCTCATTCCACTACATATTTGAGAAAGTCAAACGACTCATAGAACTCACGAACCATTGCTTGATATTAAGTAGTTTTATTTGCAGCAATGGTAGTTTTCTCATTGATGACAATAACTTGCTCTCTATCGATACTTAGCCTTTAATACACCTTTAATCTACGTCTCGTTTGGATCGACTTAAATAAGCTACGTTTTGGCTTCTTGAAAGTCAAAATGTATTGGAATTCCCTTTCAGAAAGCACAAAAGTATCTTATTTAAGTCGATCCAAATGGACCTTTAGTCTCTGTGTCGATGCTATTATCAATGCATCTTTATATATGTACTTAAAGTGTTATTATCAGTATATGGGTTAATATTATGGTTAAGTAACACCATTATTCCATGCATACTAGCACTAGAATTTCCATAAGTATCACGAACGACGTTCCATTAAGGATAGAATTTAAAACAACACCATCACTACTAGAAAGCAATAAACCTACGAAGTATTACCGATGACATGCCAACGACATGGGGCTGTATCGTCGATAATTCGTTCGAATTTTTCACTGATATACCGACGACTATTTGAGAACAAACAGAGTACCTTCTCCATGCCATAATAGTCGTCGGTATATTTTGAAAATTTCGACAACTTACCGACAACTTATTTCCAACCAACCCCGAATTACATTTCCATTTCATTTACCGTAAATCAAAAATCGAAAATTAAAATCCCAAATTTCCTATCGTCATGCTCTGACTCCAGACCCGAATCAGATCTCTCCTCTATACCCGAACCTCACTCCATCGCCGTGCTCTGCCGTCTCTCCGACAATGCTCCAAAGCCCCTATCTCCATACTTGAACTTGGGTATCTAAAGCTCCCATTTTCAGAACCATGCTCCAGTGCCTCTCCAGACCTGAACCCGCATCTCTAACGTTGTTCCAAAGCTCTCATCTCTAACAATGTCTACTCCAAAGTCCCCCTCCATTGACTCTATTCCAATCCCTAGAGCCCCCATTGACATTGTTCCAAACCCCTTAGCCTTCTTCATCCTTCAAAGCTTCGAAGGTATGGTTCTTTTATATTTATAATACACATTTATGATTCTGTAATTTTAGTTGATTAGAATGAGAATAGTTTATTGATAGGGATTGTTTAAGACCGAAATATTTTTTGTCATAAATGGTTAATTAAAAATGCATGCGTATACAATAGAATTTGGAATTACATTGTAATTTGATTTGGTAGTTTTAGCTCAGTTGATGAGAACCAATATATTTATTGGCACTATTTGACAAGTTTTGATCATTAAATTGATATTTGTTTTTACTAAAATAGCAACCAATATTCATTTGATAAATATTTATTGGATTTGTCCCGGTATCGGACACCTTATAAATGCAAGAATATGTACGTAAGTCATAAATCAATATTTTATCCCAAACGCTTCGCAATTTTTTTTACAGCAATTCCTATTTTATTCATCTTGTAAATTTTTTGCGTATGATATGGCAAATAAGGGGAAGTGTTGTCAAAATTTTATGAATCATTCATGATGAAGTGCTGACTTATGAATTACGTTTATATTTTTGTATTTATAATGGGTGGTAGGATAAGTAGCTAGTTAAATCAAGGTTAACTCTGGTCATAATTATTTATTTAACTGTAACATCCATGATATAATTTATGATAACATAATAAAAATTAATGATGAATAAATAGCAGTATATGATTATATAGAAAGAAAAAATATTATGTGATGTTAATAGTTAAATAAAACTTAATGGTATTATCAATAATATATTAATTAATATATTGGAAAAATTAGTGATTAATAAGTAATAGTATATGATAGCCATAATTTTTTTACTATATGGTATTAATAATAAAATAAAATTTAAAGGTATATTATATTACTTATATTATGTTATATTAATAACAAAATAAAAAATAATTGTGTATGATATTAGTAATAAAAATTAGTAAAAGAAAACAATATTATATGGTAGTAATAATTAGATAAAAATTAATGTATTATAAATAATATATTAATTAATATATTGTAAAAATTAGTGATTAATAAATAGTAGTATCTAATATTAGAAAAAGAAATGTTTTTAGCAAAGCTAGATGTTCCAGCCCTGTTTATCATGACAAATAAAATAGAAAAAGAAATAATAACTTGAAGTTAAAGTAAAGAAACAAGAGATTTTTATAGTGGTTCGGCTGTTAACGAAGCCTACATCCATTTTATAACTTTTGTTATTGACTGGCTACAATTACAAGTTGAATCCGATTACAATTTGATTGAATCTAGTAAGTTAGATCAAGTCACTAGTGTTAGAGTTCAGTGGAGAATCATAGTGAACCCTTTAGATGACTGTTGTGTGGAAGGAGAAGAGTGAAGAATAGTTTCTGTAGAGTTTCAGCAACCAGTCTAAAAGATCCTTCTTGTGCTGCAGATGGGTCAGTATTTATAGGAATTGGATAGCTATCGGGTCAAATCGCTTTGCCAGAAGACCACACTTGATGGTACGAAGACGCTTAAGAAATTTTGTGGCGACCTGACCCTGTATGATGGATCGCTAGTGATCCATAGGGCATGGATCGCTAGCAATCCATGGAGTTAGAGCAATTTTAGCTCATTTCAATTGGATCATGTCCCTGTCTTTTATAGATTCTCTCCATGTAATTTCATGACTAGATGCCTTAGTTTGATGATGATTCATGTACTAGTTTCATCAAACTATTGCTGGAATCAGATGAATGCCCACTTCCCGGTCTAGCTAGCTTGGAACATCGTGAAACTTAGTAGGCGTGTTAGTTCCTGAGATGATTGTTTTGATGACAACAATCTTAGGACTTGTTATAAAATATAAATACTAATATCTTTGTCTAGATATATATGTATATGCAGGATATATATATATATATATATATATATATATATATATGCAGGTATTGAGAATGAAGACTGTATAGTATAGAGATTCAAGATTGACGAATTCAAGATTGTAGAAATCAAGACTGAAGACTCATGAGTATCAAGATATCAAGATAAGTAATAGAGTCTAGATTTATGTTAAAAATTCATAATAGCACTAAAATATTTATTCTGATTTTAATTGTGGAATGGAATCCACCTTCTCGCTTTAATAGTAGGATGGAACCCACGACCTCTTTAGTGGGATGGAACCCACGACCTTCTCTAGTGGAATAGAATCCATGAAATTTTCAAAATGACTTATTTTTAGATTTTTTCAAAACTATCTTTTTAAAAAAGAAATCTCTCTCTCGGTTTAAATATTTTAGCCTTAATTCAAAAACTATTTTTAATCCTATTAATTTCAAAATCATTTCTTGTTTTTTAACTATCTCCTGGTTTTAATGTTTTAGCTTTAATCTCAAAATATTCATACATTTAGTTTTTATTACTTTTATATTTCATAAGATCACTTTCCAAAGGTTTTATAATCATAAAGTTTATTCAAAATAGTTTACAAAGTTCTAAGACTGTTTCGACAAACTTTAGAAAGAAAATCTCATTTCAAACAAAAATCAATTTTCAAAAAATACTAGAGGATGTTGACATGCCTATACCCCCCATGTCGACATGGTAGACGTAGATTTTAAAATTCGAATTTTCAAAAGAAGTGTCTATTCGTCATAACCTTTCACGAATGGACATGACCGTTATTCTCCTATATATACCAGTAGTTTTCAACGAATTTTTACTTAAGATTTCTTTTTTTTCTCTCCTCTTTCTCTTCCATTCTTATTTTCAAACATTCTTAACAAAATTCCACCGAAATCCTAAGTGAATCAAACTCGATCGTCTCTAGTTTAATCCTCTGCCACTCTCTTTCAAAGACCCCAGTGCCATTCAGAGTTATAGGATCATTTGTAATCAAAATCGAAAGATCAAAGTGTATCAAGTCTCTCTCTATCAAAGTGTGATTGGAAACGGTGTGATTGTGGCCCGTAAATCAATTGGGTGTGATTGTAGCCCGTAAATCAATTAGGTGATATTGTAGCCTAGTTAAATCAAAAGAGTTTGCCCTGGACTTGGAGATAGGAGGGTGTATCTCGTGGTCTTGAAATCGAGGTTGTAATATCGACATTATATTTGAAAAGAAATCTGCACAAGAAATTGTGTGGGACTTGATGTAGGGTAACTCCGAACCAGTATAAAATTCTAGTGTGTTCTTTCCTTTACTGCTTTTATTTACTATGTGCATCTGTGTCTAGTTCTATGATTGTCTTTGTGTTTGTGAGTTGCATCTATTTGGGTTTAATTTGAAAAGATTTCAAAAAGATTCATAAAATTAATGAAATACTATTCACCCCCTCCTCTCTAGTGTTAATTCTGCCTTAAGATCCGTAATCCGCATTACCTACATTTGGTATCAGAGCATTGGTTTTCAAAGTTATCATAATCTGAATTTTAAAAAAGTTTAAAATGGCAATTTTTGGAGATTCTATTAACATTAGTTCAAAACTGTCCAAATCATCATTGTCTCATAAGTCTATATATTGTTATTATAAAAAATCAAGTTATCTACCGAATTGGTGTGTTTTTTGTAGGAACAGAAGTGTTATATGGCTATTGAAGAATCAACACTCAATGGACAAATGGTGCAAATCAAGAAAAACAAATGGATACTTGATAGTGGATGTTCAAGACACATGACTGGTAATCCAGAGATACTGAATGCCATAATTTATGAAGATGGAGGACCGGTCAACTTTGGAGATAATTCAAAAGGATATGTGATTGACATCGGCAATGTCGGTAACTCTAAAACTCCTACTATTTCTGATGTTCTGTTAGTTAGGAATCTAAAACACAACTTACTTAACATAAGTCAACTATGTGACAAGGGCTACAAAATTAAATTTGAAAAGGATAAGTGTCACATCAAAGATAATAAATCGAATATTATCTTTGAAGGAATTAGAAAGAAAAATATTTATATTCTCAGTATGAAAATCGCAAATGATAACCTATGTCTTTTGGCTAATACAAGTGACCCTTGGATTTGGCATAAAAGAATTAGGCATTTGAATTTTAAACATATCCAGACTTTCAAAACTTGATCTAGTAAGCGGTCTTCCTAAAATGGATTTTAAAGTAGATAGTATATGTGATGCTTGTCAATTAGGAAAACTTAGGAAGAGTTCATTCAAATTGAAAGATATGATTTCAACTTCAAAACCTCCTGAGTCACTTCATTTAGATTTGTTTGGTCCATCTCAAATTCAGTCAATAAATCACAGTAAATATGTTTATTTAATTGTAGATGATTATTCTAGATTTACATGGACAATTTTTCTGAAACATAAAAGTGATGCTTTTGATTTATTTAAAACTTTTGCAAAAAGAATTCAAAATCAACTTTCTTTAAAAATCAAAACTATTCGTAGTGATCACGTTGGAGAATTTGAAAATGAAAATTTTGAGAATTTCTGTAATAAAAAAGGAATAACTCATAATATTTCTTTTCCAAGAACTCCACAATAAAACGGAGTGGTAGAGCGTAAAAATAGGACGATTCAAGAGTGTGTAAGAACTATGCTTTCAGATAGTAAATTACCAAGAAATTTTTGGGCTGAAGCAGTCGCTACAGCTTGTTACATTTTGAATAGGATTTTAATTAGACCTCTAACCAATAAAACACCATATGAACTTAATTAGCTCAACAAAGCACATATTTTCACAAATTGTTATTTCTTACAGATCAACAATTAATAAGTTGAGCAAATTTCAAAATTAAAGCAAAACTCTCAATCAGACAAGCAAGAAATTAGTATCTTCTTTACAGTAAGTGATTGGTACATCAAATCAAATTGATCCATTCATTAATGTAATATAAAAAGAAAAAAGAAAAAAAAACCTATTTCGACTGTTAGTAGTTAAAAAAATAATCTTTATTCTGAAGAACTATATTTATGAGTCATAAACAGTTAAATGACATGTAAGTTAGATATATATATTAGGCGTCCCCTTTTTTATTTTTATTGCTATTATAATCACCAAATCATAAATACCCTACATTCCAAATCACTAATCATGATTAACACAAAATGATCACTTTAAACCAATAAAGTCAAATAAAAATATCATTGCCATAAATCCATATTACTTACGAGGTCGGTGGAAGAAAAAATGAGACCGTTGGTCAACGAAGGAAGAAGCACGATCTTTGATCAATAGAGGAAGAGAAGTGGTGGAGGAATAATTGCAGTGGAGAAACAGTTTGGTACGTCTATGGAGAAAGAGTAGGTACCTGATTTGAAAGCGTTCGTCAATATGATTTTACGTTGAAGGAGAGGAGGAATAGAGTTTTGCGAGGAAAAATTTGGTGAAGGAAAAAAACTAGAATTCTACAGGCGAAATAAAAATGTCCCGCTTAAGCAAATTCATTCTTTCCGCCTTTTTCCTTTTCACGGTGTTTACTAATTTTTATTAATTGTACAGATTGCAAACAACGGCACAATGATTAAAAACGCTGATGTGCAATGCTGTTGATGACAGCTTTTCTTGTAGTAAAAGGATCATCTTCGAATGGTTCGGAGAAGAGAAAATGGGTTAACAGGAAAAGTAAGAATATTGGTCCAAATGATAGGGTGAGTGATATCATTGTCACAAGAAGAGGCACTAGAAATGAAACTATCCGGATTACCTAAAAATTGTCAAAGAGAAGAACAAAATAGTTATGTCACTCTAGCATGTATGTTTATGATTCAAAATTGTTTCGCAATCAATAAATGACCTTGGGTTTAGGTACCGAATTCAGAACTCATATATGTAATATGTTACAAGGACTTAGGAATGAGTTTCATGTGGAAATGGTGAGATGATTTGTATTTCTACTGTGTGTGTAAGGAGCGCTCAATGACACTCTATTTTGCAACACCTATGTAGCCTTCTGTTTTTCACCACACAAACTAAATTAAATAATATGGTTAGTGGAAAAAAAAAAAGTCGTATTATTTAATTCGAATTGTATGGTGAAAATCAGAGGGCTACAGGGGTGCTACACTATTTGGGGTGTCATTCAATGCTCCCCCTCCCTCCTCACACACACAAACACACACATACGCGTAAATTGCATGTACGTGCATTTATAGAAATATTTCATTTTTATTTATAAAAAAATTAATAGACGGATGTGTATTATAAATGTGAAAGTTTTGATAGTCACACCACTTTTATTTCAAATGCTTTTATTGGTTGTGCTGATCGCAAATTGAATGCTCATATACGAACAACAACAACAAAAAAATAAAAATAAAAAATCATTCTTTAATTTCGAAGGTGATTGGTTACAAAAGTTAAGTACAAAATCAAATTAAATATACTAGTAGCCGCGGACTAAAAATCACATCGACTAATTCACGCAAGGCTCCAAAACCCCAACTTCTACTGCTCATAACGCTATTTGAATATGTGTTTGACTAACATAGTAAATTTTTGTTTCTTTATGATATTTCATGGTACTACACTAACCGACGGTAATCATGTAGCAGGTTTAGAGGCATGACCAATGGACCTATCCTATCCATTGATTGGTCGGTGCTTGCTATCATTGGATCCATCGTCGAGCTGATGATGGACGTGGACTACAGTTTGTTCTGATTTCAAGGTCCTACAATTGGATTACCTTGGTCCTCGGATGATATTTGAAACTCTCAGTGTGATTATAAGTGAATATATAATCAAGTTCTCTCATATGTTTGAAGACTAATCCAGAGTTGATGGCTGTATTCTTCAGATTGTCAGTGAGATTAAGACCAGAAGTTAGTTGCACCATATGTTGAAATCGATAATCTTGTACTATTCAAATATTATGTATCTATTATTATTTTATTTACCGGTAATTCTTGTTTTTTATACATCTTTATTAATATGTGGAATAGAGGCACAATATTTTGGTTCGATCGTGAACTTTCCAAAATACCTCTATATATATATTTTTAAATATTAAATTGTTATTTCATATGATCTTGCCAATAAATTAGAAGATAAAATCTCCCTACAATTACTTTAGACGTATTCCAATGTAATTATAATTAGACTTCAGAACAAGTCAAATATATATAGCTGCATTAGAATGGGTAATGCAAGATCTTTCTAGATAAATCAACCAATCCATAAATTTTTATTAATAGTTGAAATAAAAACACAATTTTTTAGTCCAATCGTGAAATTTCAAAAAAGTTCTTCTACGCAAACAAAACGTCATGAATTCGAATCTCACTGTGAACAAATATTAATATCTATTTTCAAATGGAAATTTTAAACATAAACAATGTTACAAGTTCAAACCCTATTCAATTTTTTTTTTATGTTTTTCGGTTTATTTTTATCAAACTACATAGAACTTTCAAATTTAAAAATTTAATAAAGAGCTTATATGTGCGTGCATTGGACGTGCCAAAATATATATATTACCAGACATACACACATACACATACACATATATAATTGTTAGATATAATCTTTATTAATAATTGAAATAGAAACGTAATTTTTTGGCATGACCGTTGAGTTTCATAAATTATATATGATTTTAATGCAAAATATGATTAAATATTTGTGTTTTTTTAATGTGTTAAAACATATGCAATCTGTATACAAACAACTCAACCGCAAAGCGCGTCTTAACGCTCGTATGAAATTTTGATAGTTAATGAAAAACTAGATCGCAATGTAGTGGGTGTGATTGTAGCCCGTAAAACTAACTAAGGGTTCAGTGTTGATTTAGACAATACAATTTCTAGTACTTTCAAATCACCACGACAGCAACACGTACATACTACATGCCTTTTCAAAACCGAAAATGGTATATTAAACAGAAAAGAAAAGATTCCACGTATAAAACAAGGTAAAATGAATATGCATTTTCTTAGTCAACTTAATTTCAATCAGATACCTTCGCATGTAATGCATGAGTTAAATATTATAGCCAATGAATAGAATTTCAAAAAGTTAAAAAATATTATCTCTCTTTTCGGGACTTAATTTTTTTTGCAGAATCAAAGTGACTAGAAATAATGTTATGTTACACGAGATAGGAACATATATAGATTTGGTTTTAATGTTAGTTCCTGCATAATTTATATTATCTACAGCTACTTTTATTTTCTAACGTTGAAATTGACATATAATCCACAAATCCAAATCAAACGCAGATTCTTGATCTTGATTTGAAGATAAAGATGGCTTAATAAAGTTCTTGAATTTTTCTACGAGATTTAGTGGGTCATACACATATCTATCTTGCGTGGAATTGAGAATTAAATTCTCAAAATCTATCGGACAGTGGCACAAAGAAAATGAATTCACAATCATGGGTAAATGATGCTCTTGTTGAATATGGGAAACGAATCTATATATAATCAAACACGTACACGTATACATATATATAATGGTGTGATGGGAAGAAAGAATATTTAAATGGAAACTTCAAGTGGATATCAGGATTTGTATGGATGTTGCGCTGTTTGGGTGCAGTTGAATGCCGCTTGTGTGTGTATGTGTCTGTATACACGCGCACGTAATGTGTGTATAGTACCTTAGGTATTAATTTTGATAATAACAACTATTTTATCAAGTTATATATAGTATATAGTACATGATATTAGACATATGTTGATTAATATAGAGTTTCAAGAGTTGGAGAATGAAGACTCACGAGTATTGAAGAGTTCAAGATTTTAAGATATTCCAAATAAGTTATAGAGTCATAGAATCTATGTTAAAACCTTGATAGCTGATCTCTCTCCTTCTCTAAATTTTGCTTTAAATTGTTTTTCAAATATCTTGGTTTTAAAATAATATTTTCAAAATATTTTTCAAAATGATTTTCAATCTCTTATACTTATAAAGATATTATTTTATTGTTTTTAAGTTTATATATATATATATACTTTAATAAGTTTATTAAAGTGTGTGTGTGTGTGTGTATATATATATATATTACTTACATTATATAAAAAAATTCAAAATTATTATATAAAGTTTTATTTAGTTTAATTATGATTAAAATAGGTATAAACTATGCTTAAATGATTTTACAAAGTATCAAACTATTTTACAAAACAACGAGTTTTCAAAATAATGTTTTAAAATATTTTCAATTTTTAAAAAGAGTATGTCGACATACTCTATGTATGTATGTAGTCATAGTGGTTGATTTTTTCAAAATTTAAATTTCAGAAGAAGTGTATTTTCGTCGTATCTCTTCACGAATGGATATGACCATCGTTCTTCTATAAATATCAGACTTCCAAACGAATTTTTAGTAATCATTTTCTTATTCATCTCTCCTCCTTCCACTCTCTTATTTTATAAATCAAAATATACCCAAACTCCATCGAAATTCAACTAAAATCAAATTTAATCATCACTAGTTTGATTCTCCTTCATCTACTCATTGATTTCTATCATCTCTTTCACTCAAACCAAGATCAAAGTGCTATTCAAGAGTTATAGGATCAATTGTAATCAAGATCGAAGATCCGAGCCTGTAAAACTCTATTAAATCATACTGCTATACTTGTGGGTGTGATTGTAGCCCGTAAAATCAATTGGGTGTACTTAGTAGTCGTAAATCTGATGGGTGTGCTTGTAGCCTGGAAATCAAGTAACTCTACCCAGAGGTCGGGATTCTTGAGGGTGTGTCTCGTAGCTATGAATCGAGATTGTATTTGCATTTACTAGTTGAAAAGAAATCTGTACAAGGAATTGTATGGGATTGGATGTAGAGTAACTCCGAACCGATATAGAATCATAGTGTGTTCTTTCCCTTTTACTTTTACTGCATTTACTTTTATCTGTACTTTGATTCTGTGATTGTTAATTACATCATTCCAAGTAGAATCTTAAAGAATTTGAAAAATATTCTTATAATCCATTAAACACTACTCCCCCATATCTAGTGTTAATTTAGCCTTAAGATCCATATTCCGCCGATTCACATTTGGTATAAGAGCATTGGTTTTCAAAGTATTCATCATCTTATTTTTGAAAAAGTTTAATGGCTACCAACACTGGTAATAGTACTGTTGGCAACATTGTTAATACACTTGTTAGTAACTCATTTGTCGAAGGACAATCTATTGCTAGACCTCCACTTTTTAATGGTAGTAATTACACATATTGGTCATTTAGAATGAAAATTTATTTACATTCAATTGGTTTAACACTTGGAATATCACACAAACTGAGTACACTGAACCCGAGACTAATTTTGCACGGTGGACTGCTGCCAGCAGTTGCACAAAGTAACTTTAAGGCTACAAATATATTATTTTGTTCACTGGATAGAAATGAATTTAATAGAGTACCTATATGTAAGTCTGCATTTGAAATACGGAGAACTTTGCAAGTTACACATGAAGGCACAAGCAAGGTTAAACAGACCAAAATTTCCATGTTAACAAACCAGTTTCAGTATTCAAAATGAGTCCAAATGAGTCCATATTTAATATGTATAGTAGATTCCAAGATATAGTGCACTCACTTATTGCACTGGGTAATTTTTTTTTTGAGGAGGATCAAGTTAGAAAAATCCTCAATTCACTTACTCCTGAATGGGATCAAAAGACTCCTGCAATCGAAGAGGCTAATGACATTAGCACTCTAAAAATCGAAGAGTTAATTAGCAATTTAATGTCATTTGAAACACAAATGCAGGGTAGGAGAGAACGCATAGAGAAGAAATCTATAACATTTAATGAAATGATGGATAACCTAAATTCAAACAGCGACGACGATGAAGAAAATGCTTTCATGACAAGGAATTTCAGAAAATTTCTAAAATATAAAAAGATGAACAATTTCAAAAGAAATGACAACAAAAGTCCAAAAAGCGGAAGCGGAAATGACATTAGATGTTATAACTGCGATGAACCTGGCCATTTAAAACGAGAAACTGAAAACTACACCAATCACTTATTCATCCAGAAAACGGAGAAGAGCATGTACTGCAACATTAGACGATTCAGACACATCCTCAAGTGACAATAAATCAGATACTGAAAATTGCTAACATGTGCTTCACAGCAATACATAATTTAGAACAAAATGGTGAAATAAATCAAAAAAAGTACGCTTTTAATGTATCAAAAGTTTTAATTTCTTGAATTAATTATTTTATTGCTTTATTTGGTTGTTAGGAATATCCTATAGATTAATAATAATATTGGTTGAATATTGTGTGATTGTATTTTAAATTTAAATATTTTATATATTTTAATAATATAATAGTAATATAAAATATTTTTAAAATTATTTTCTGTAAATAGAATAACTATAAATAGATATATATATATATATATATATATATAATAAATATGATATAGTTAAACAAAAATTATTTTTGAAAAATTTGGCATGTATGTCAACATACACCCCTAGCATATGTTGACATATTTAGACATATTTTGAATTTCAATTTCAAATTCAAAATTTGAATTTTCCCTCCACCTTTTCACCTACCCCTATGTTCTGAAAAGGTGTCCCTTGACCAGAGAGCATGTCATTTGATTCTCTATTTATTATCTTTATCTATATCCATTCATTTCACTTTTAAATTTCAAAAATTCATTAGCTCTCTTATCTCTTCAAAACTGTTCATCAATGGCTTCCTCAAGCACTCCTTCGTCTATGATACTTTCCAAAAATATCAACACTTTTATCTTCAATGGTCAAGAGGCTATGAAAGCCTATATTAGTTATATGAATTTTGGAAAGGTTTCTACGGGAAGATTTCCAATTTTCAATTATTTTTCTACTTATGAACTTGATTCTCTTTGTTTACAAAATAAAATTTTCGGTTTAATTGATGCTTCTCAAAATGATTATGTTTGCTATCCATACTTGGTGAAAATGTTTTATGCAAACTTGAAAGAAAAATTTCATGAGGGTAATGAAGGAGAAGTGTGGAGTAGTGCAAATGAACTTTTATAGTTCTAAATTGTGAACTTTTGGGTACCATTTTTGGATGTAAATCTACTAAAATGGACCTGACATCTTTTAAAATTGATGATCAAAATCGTGAAGTATTTCATAACATTTTTGAAGGTGATAATGATTTTTGAATTCAAAAACCGAAACTTTCGATCAAAAGCAAGAATTTTAAATCTTCTCTTACAATAAAGTATCACTCGTCGATCAGGAAATTCAACTATCCAAATCTAAAAGTGTACAAAGCTTTTTTTTCCATTTATGGTCAATATGACATAAATTGGGCTCAAGTTATTTTAGATGAATTTTATCCCAAAAATCTTTCTAATCATGAAAACAAACTATTTCATGGTGTGTATCTTACTTGAATCTTCAATTACTTTGGTGTTGACTTTAAAGGAGAGGAATTTATCTCTCGTAAAGTCTTTAATCAAGCCAACATTACTCTTATGAAAATTCCACCCCTTTTCGAGCCATATGAAACTCTTACGGAGAAAGAGGGAAGGTTGGCTTATGAAGAGGAGGAAGAAATTAGAGAAGAGGTGCAACGACCCAGAATTTGGGTTATTTGAAATTAGAATATTTAATTGATTTTAAATATTTGGAAGTTAATTTTATACATTTAATAACTTGAATTTCAAATATAACAATTTATTGGATAATCTAATTGTTGAATTTAATTATTAAAAAGTGTTTAAAACATTGAATCTTGGGTTTTAAGCTTGATAAAATATTTTCAAAGCTTATTAAAATCTTAGTCAACAAGAATGAAGATGATAGAACTTTTGAATTTGATTTAAAAGTGATTTACTCGATTTTTAAATTAACTTGTTTTAATTAACATATAAAAATAGACTTCCGAGGCACAGTCTCGGATTTCGATGAAACTTGTTCCACTGGATCCGTAATAGTGTATTATTATCGGATTCCAAACTTCATAGCATTTGGAGTTACCGTTTGGTCGTATGGGATAGAAACGCGTTGAAATTAATATCAGAAATTTAATATAATAATTGGGTTCAAAAAGCTATCTTCTACATACGATCGAATTAGGTCCCGGAACTTGTTCCATTGTATTCAGAATAGGGGTATAACATTAAAAACGCCTGGCGGAATGCCTCCATCGGGGTTCGAAATTAATATCTAGATATTTTTTTGAATTTTAAATAATTTATTTTTATCGATGTGACTAGGCAGCCACTTTCTTTCATTTCAAGCCACCCTATTCCCTGAGGCTAGCCACTCTACTATCGTACCTACTTCTTCCTTGATTTAAAAATCGTGTTCCCTCACTTCATCTTTAAACAGTGATGTGCATATAAATGTGCATATTTTTACTTCCACATTTACTCTAATTAAATTAAATAAATGATCATATTGGGTATTTTAACTTGTTTAAACCAAAATTCAAATTATTTTCAAATCGTCGTATATTCATCTCCATATAAGGGCAAAATTGTCATTTTTGTGCATATATTAATTTGAGAAAATTTAATTGGAAATTTCTATATTATTTTGTAGGAATTTGGCTTCATATACAGGTAGTTTCATGAAGATATATGCATGCACAAGAGTGAATACAAAGGAATGGAGATGGAAATAATTCATTTCATGACAACATGGAGGACCCCACCTACCCACTTACCATGATGTACACTTAGGAGCTAATGCACATGCTAATGGAAATTAAAGTTATATGTACATTTAAGTGGAGAATTAACACATACTAATGATTACTTTGTGGCCACACTACCTCAAGGGTAGTTTGGGTAGTTCCCAAAAATTTGGATTAGGGTTTCATACATGTATAAATACCCCTTACGTTCATGTAATTAGTCTCTCTTCCCTTAGGCTCTCTTAGTTCATTAGTTTAGGAAAAATAAAACAAAGCTCTCTTTATTTTCATGGCTACTTAGCCATTCTTTTATGTAATTCTTTTATTTAAGCAATTTCAATACATGCTCTTCTCTTTTCCTATTTATTTCCTTTCATGCTAGTAGTGTAGTTTCATTTATTCATGCAAGTAGAATAGTTTTATTTCTTTTTAATTAGCTTTTATTTCATTTAGCTTTCTTTTTCTTCTTGCTTTTATTCTATGTTGCAACCTATATATGTTGATATGATAACAAATATGAGAGGCTAAACCCCTTCAATTTAGAGTTAATTAAGCTCTCTAATTATATAGATCCAACATAATTTGGTAATCTATGCTCTCTTTTTGTGCTTAATGACAATGCTTGAAGTGGTTTAACTTGTTGTTTTTGCTTTGAATTTGATAGCCTATATTGTTGACACCAAATAGGCCATGCTTAAAAAATCACAAACAATAATTACCTCTTCATCTACATATGATGATGACAATGAAGTGAATGCGGAAATCAAAATTTGATGGTCTATATTTCTAATTCATAGTTAATAGGCCATACTTAAAATAGATTTTATTTTCAACTTTGTTGTTATTTTTCATATGAGTTTGTAAGTGGTTTAAGGAGTGTGTTATAGTTTGATGGCTTATGTTGAGCTAATTAATAGCACAAATAGGTCATACTTGTGATAAACACATCAATTAAACTAAAAATGACCAAAAAAGAGAGATTATAATTTCATGTTGTGTTGATTTATATGATCTAGAGCGTAGAAATTATCTCTAAATTGTCTTTCTACTCTCATATTTTTATCACTTTCTTTTTATTATTTTCTTACATTTTTAGCTAATCACTCTCAACTTTGATTTAATTTGATTGAATAGAAATTTAGAATCTAATAATTCCATGCGGATCGACCCGTACTCGCCATGTACTCACTTTGTACGTTATGCCCTTGCGGTTATTTTTATTATAAATTCGCTCGACGGATTTCTAACCCGATAGAATTCCCGTCAACAAATAAGTTTTTGACGCCGTTGCCGAGGAATTTGCTTTGATTGTAATTTTCTATTCTTTGAATTATTTTTGTTTAATTTCGTGTGTTTGTTTTGTGTGTTTATTTGCATATCAAAAGAAAATAGTGTTGTGTTTATGTGTGATTTTTTGTGGCATTTTATTCGTGTGCTTGTTTTTTCTTGTTGTTTTTCCATTTCCATTTCTCTAAAAAAAATACACAACTTCATTTCAAAAACAAAGCTATTTTATTGCATTGCATTTTCATTTACAATTACATTCCTTTTATAGACTTTACATTGCAATTACATTTTACAATTAAAAGAAATACCACTGTGTGCATATTTCCTGTGCACTGTGCACATCTCTGTTTTCTTTCCTTTTACAAATCTTTCCTCCCCTTTATTTCCACTCAACCATCTTTCTCACTACTGGTTCACGCCATCACCAAACAACCAACTTCCAGACTATGAAGACATTCACTTCCTTCACCACAAGCCAGCCTCTACATACAATAATTTTCCTGATCGCCAGTTCCCCATCTTCCTCCCACATCAACTGCTTCCATTGTGCAATCACGTTCAAAAACATACCACTGCATACAATCTTTGTTCATATCACAAACTACAACCAGATACACTCCTCCTGCATACAAAACCTCCCCTCTGTTCTCTGCCCTTATTGCCTTGACTTCAGTCCTACTACCATACTTCAGCAACTAACCCTATTTCACCCAAAACAAAAACCACTTTACCATTTTTCATCCACATCTGTCTTTCCACCTTCAGACAACCACTTTCTTCTCCTACTGTCCTGAACTTCCACCATCCCCTACCCATAGCTACTCCATAACCACCATACATAAACAACACTCATCTCATCTACATACACCTCTGTCATTGTCACTACTGTGCCTTGTTCTTCCCTTCAAACCCTCTACCACATTAACATCACTTCTGCCATTGCTTCAAATTACTTCTCTCCACCGAAACCAGTCCCTGACTTCTTCCTACCTACATAACCAATCACGGCAACTTTTTGCAATACAAGCTGCCTACATATCTTCAACTGCCTATTTGCATTTTTACAACTCCAAGCTGCCTATATTACAACTTTCTGCAATACAACTCCAAGCTGCCTATATTACAACTCCAAGCTGCCTACATAGCCTATTTGCATTTACATGTACAAGCTACTAACATTCAACCACTTTAGCCATTAGAAACAACCTGATCAGAAACCCATCCTACAGCCTTGCTCCTACCATTCAACTGCCTACAACAGTGCTCATACATCAAATTCACTTGCAAACTGTCTTCATACCCATCAACAGACCAAACACAATTGACCAGAGCCACTACATACACCATTATCTCCACCTGAACACAACACTGCATACAAGCTCCTCCTCACCACAAAACATTGCCGCAATCACAACCACTTCAGTTTCATTGCCACAGCAGACTGTCAAACACTACAACAACACCACCTTCGAAATCCCTTACCTGAAATCCAGAACCCAATCAACTATTCACTTCAGTCGCCTTCGAAAACTTCTCCAGTCAACTACCCACTCATCTACATTCAAACCAAAAAGAAAAAAGAACTGCCATAACTTCACCTGAATCGACATCACCTCCATCCTCTGCTAACATCGCGACTCCACACAACCCTAAACAAACGCCTTCGAACAACCACTAATAACATCGTGACTAAATCGAACTTCACCTGACACTCCAACTCCATCGCCACGAAACTCGCTTCCATCCATCCATCACTTCAACAACTTCCGCAAATCCCCCAATCGACTCGAACCGAACGTCTCAACCTAAAACCCTTGACATCGCCTACTACCACATCATTCCTCACCGCAATTGAAATTTCTTTAATTTAGTTTGGATATAGCGAGTTGATTTGAGAATAAAAAAGGGGCTTTTGATTTGGTTTTGACTCTGTGTGTTTCGTTGATTTAGTTTTATTCAATTTGAAGTTGGCTGGGTTTGTGTTGCTTGGTGAACTGGCCCTTTTTTTATATACATATAAATAAAAAATTTGTGAATGTGTTTTGATTTTATTTTGGGTCGTTTTAAATCCTTTTGAGTTTGAGTGTTTTCATTTTTTATTCTGACTTGTTTAGATTTGATTTTAGTTTTGAGTTTGCTTGATTTGTTGTTGCAGTAACAAAAATTTCTTTTAATTTCTTTTGTTTAACTTGTTTTGTTTAGTTTGTTTTTAGTTTCATCCATGTTAAAAAAAGAGTTTTGCTTAGTTTGTTTTGTTTACTTTGTTTTTGGTTTTGTTTTGTCTTATTGAAAAAAAATTTAAAAATTTGTTTTGTATTTTTTTAGTTAGGTTTGTTTTAATTTGTTTTAAAAAATAATAATAAAAACAATTGTATATATCTTGTTTTTTTTTTCAAGTTGCTAAAGCAGATAGAGAAATTTGCTTGCTTCGTAGAAGTGCTTGCCAAAAATAAACCACTTGCTTGCTTAAAAAAGTTGCTGCTTTTATCTCTAGTTTTATTTGAATTGCATTGTTGGTTGCTTGCATTTGCATTTTATTTATTTCTTTAAAAATTTCAAAATTCAAAAGAAAAAAAAACAAATTTCATTCGTAGTGGCATTGTTAATATACGTTTAATTTCTTCTATGCATTTCATCCTAGATTTTGATTAATAAAAACAGTTAGACATCGATAACACTTAATTATACATTGACAAGTTGTCTTCTTTGAATAATTTAATTTCTTGGTGTCTAGGCTACGGCAGAGCAATAACCATTTATAAATAATATGGTGATTCCTAAATATTGCAGTGGTTGTTTCTCTGAAGGTACTTAAACCTTCGGCTGCATTACTACAGTGATTCGTGGTGCACCGATAAATCCTGTCCGTTACCTGGCTGAGAACTATCTTGTTAATTTAAGACAAAGTGTGATTATACAATTTTGGATTAGGATAGATAATCTGTAATTAACCCTTGCATTCATTTAGTTGCATTAGTTCATGCATATATAAAAAAACAAAAAAATTTCAAAATCCAAAATTTAAAAAAAAAATTGTAAATATTCCTTTTCCTTTTCTTTTTTAATTTTTAAATCCTTTTCCTTTGAATTTTTTTAATCAAAATCAAAAATCCAAAAAAAATATATAAAACCTTTTCCAAAAACAAAAATTGAAAATCCAAAAACAAAACAAAAATCAATTTTTCTTTTTAAAAATAAATTGTACTTGTAAATATTTTTCCTTTATAAAAAAACCAAAAGCATTCTTTAAAATGTCTGAGATTCCCTACTTACATGAATTTTACGATAGTTGTGAAAAACAATATAATCCATACAATTTCATATTTTAACAACAACTATTGTGTAAATAATTCGAATTTCGAACAACAAAATTTTCAAAATGATGAACAACCCTTAACTCTCGAAAATAGCATTTCCTCTTTACTTGAACTCATCACACTAAATCAAAGGATGAACGATTTGTGGAATAACTCAAGTCAAAGTTTTCAAAATAATCAAGATTTGAATTCACTTCAAAATTCAAACAATTTCGAGTATAACCCATGCCAATTCAATTTCGAACTCCAAAGTGAATTTCAAAATGAAAATGAAATGTGAACAACTTTACAAATAATTTTGGCAATGGGAATATCTCGACTACGATGCGAGCGAAAAATTTTGTTCTCAACAAATTCAAATTGAAAATTCTCAAATTAATAATCATGAATTTGGTTTAGTTGAGCAAACGGAAAAAGATTACTAGGATTTGTTGTGTGAAACCTACAAAAAAATCGCAAGAAACAAAATCAAATCCCATCTTGTGAAGAATCAAATAATAATCCACCGTTTATCGAAATTGACGATTCTTGTTCTCAACAAGTCCAAATCGAAAATTCTGAAGTTAATAATTATAAATTGGATTTTGTTGAGCAAATGAACGAAATCTACAATGATCACATGGATTTGTTGATTGAAACATACAAAAAATTATGTGAACAACAAAACCAAATCCCAACATGTGAAGAGTCGAGTGATAATCCATCTTTTACCCAATTTGACGATTTTGAAATAACAACTTTTGAAATTGAAAACAACAATCTTAATGAAGTTGTTGAAAATACGGTAATTGAGCTGGATTTGAATTCTTTTAAGGGTGAGAAACTCGATTTGAGATTCGATCTTCCTTTCTCCGATTTTGAAAATTTGAATATAACAAATTTGAATTTTGAACAAGATATACGCAATGAAGTTGTTGATAATTCAACAAAGGAAGAATAATTTTATGGACTTTTCAAAGACGAGTTATTGAAATACGAAGGGGATGATTTAAATCGCCATTTTGATTTTGAAATCGATAATTTTGAAGAAGTTTTCAATGATAAGCTTGAATTTCAATTTGGTGAAAATAAACTTGACCTGCAAACAATCATTTTATCTACCCCAAAAATTATCGAAAACAAAACAACTCGTACGATTTCTAATAAAACGACATTCGTTTTTCCAAATCAACATTCAACTCCAAAATCTTTTACGGTTTGGTTTTTCGAGCTTAAACCGTGTCTCGCATACTTGACGAGACAAATGAATCGGTATTTTGGAAGACCGTTTCATTTACTTTTTGACGATATACTTTCTGATCTCGTGTCAATACCGTTCATTTTCGTGTAAATATAGGTCATTTTTTATTTTTCTCCTTCCACTTGGGTTGACTATGGGGACACAGTCAAATCAAGTGTGGGGGGAGCTCATCTTCATTTTTTGGTTTATTTTTACATTTTCTTTCCAAATATTTATAAAAAAAATTCTCAAAAACCAAAAAGAATAATATTTTTTTAAGCATTTTGATTTATTTTTTAAGAAACACTATAGGATAAATATATGGTTTTGGTTAATTAAATTAAAATGTTTTGAAAATTTATTCTTCTTAACAAAAATAAAAATGAAGTTTGATTACAAATAACAATGTTTTAACTAGTAGATAGAAAATTTCATGGCGATAATTATGAAGTAAATCCTAATTAAAAATCTTTGTTTTAAAAAGTGGTGAATTTAAAGTAAAGGATATAATATATTTTTTTGTCTTCTAAGTTAAATAGTGCTAAGATGATTTTGCGAAACTCTCTCTCCAAAAAAACAATAAAAAAAACAAAAAATATATTTCTTGTATATATGTATATATTTTAATAAAACCCTAGAGTCATGTGTTCACACTCGTGTGTTCACTCGCCATGCTCTGTACCCTTCTCATGTAAGCCCGAAAGGAAGTGCACGATCGGTATATCTGACCTCAGTTTATGTGAGTTAGGTGTATGTATATAAAAATTCTCTTTAACAACGCCTACAGTCGATAAGTGTTCACAGTTATGTGTTCTCTCGCCACGCTCTGTATTCCCCTCACATAAGTCCACAAGACAGTGCACGGGTAATATATCCGTCCTCAGTTTACATGAGTTAGGCATATGTAAATATTGTTAATATCAATAAAATTTTCAAATAAGAGAAGGTAAGCAATTGAAATCCAAGCACTATTTTAACTTATTTGATTTGACTTGTTATTGAAAAGCAATGAAAATACCATTTTGATAAACTTTGATAATCAACTAAGGATCCATTTCATAATTATACTGTGTTATCAACTGAAACAACTAGTCAAACTAGAGTCTATTTGTTATGATAACTTAATTTTTATTGGAAATTTTGACAAGTAAAAGGACTTAAATTTCTTGATAATGACTGGAACTTATATTTAACTTATTCATGTCAATTTAAAAGTAAATCCGTCATTTGTAAATATTTTCAAAAAGACTTGCATTCATCTCTTTGTAAATAAATCTTGCATTTAGGAATTTTTCACTTTGCATTTGGATTTTATGGGTAGTATCCGCTGAAAACCCTCACGAGACAACAATCGTCCTACTAGAGACACCTAGAGGTTTAACGGCTTGTTGCATACGCTCAATGCAATCGTGTTTCCTACGAAAACGAATTTATCTTAGTTTTAATTTATTCGAAGACGAATAAAAAGATAAGTGTGGTGGTATTTGATGTGCACGTAAATGTGCATATTTTTACTTCCACATTAATTCTAATTAAATTAAATAAATGATCATATTGGGTATTTTAACTTGTTTAAACCAAAATTCAAATTATTTTCAAATCGTCATATATTCATCTCTATATAATGGCAAAATGGTCATTTTTGTGGATATATTAATTTGAGAAAATTTAATTGGAAATTTCTATATTATTTTATAGGAATTTGGCTTCATATACAGGTAGTTTCATGAAGATATATGCATGCACAAGAGTGAATACAAAGGAATGGAGATGGAAATAATTCATTTCATGACAACATGGAGGACCCCACCTACCAATTACCATGATGTACACTTAAGAGCTAATGCACATGCTAATGGAAATTAAAGCTACATGTACATTTAAGTGGAGGATTAACACATACTAATGATTACTTTGTGGCCACATTTCCTCAAGGGTAGTTTGGGTAGTTCCCAAAAATTTGGATTAGTTCATACATGTATAAATACCCCTTATGTTCATGTAATTAGTCTCTCTTCCCTTAGGCTCTCTTAGGTCATTAGTTTAGAAAAAAATAAAACAAAGCTCTCTTTCTTTTCATGGCTACTTAGCCATTTCTTTTACGTAATTCTTTCTTTTATGCAATTTCAATACATGCTCTTCTCTTTTCTTGTTTATTTCCTTTCATGCTAGTAGTGTAGTTTCATTTATTCATGCAAGTAGAATAGTTTTATTTCTTCTTAATTAGCTTTTATTTCATTTAGCTTTCGTTTTCTTCTTGTTTTTGTTCTATGTTGCAATTTATATTTGTTGATATGATAACAAATATGAGAGGCTAAACCTCTTCAATTTAGGGGTAATGAAGCTCTCTAATTATATAGATCCAACATAATTTGGTAATCTACGCTCTTCTTTTGTGCTTAATGACAATGCTTGAAGTGGTTTAACTTGTTGTTTTTGCTTTGAATTTGATAGCCTATATTGTTGACACCAAATAGGCTATGCTTAAACAATCACAAATAATAATTACCTCTTTATCTACATATGATGATGGCAATGAAGTGAATGTTGAAGTCAAAATTTGATGGTCTATATTTATAATTCATAGTTAATAGGCCATACTTAAAATATATTTTATTTTTTAACTTTGTTGTCATTTTTCATATGAGTTTGTAAGTGGTTTAAGGGGTGTGTTATAGTTTGATGGCTTATGTTGAGCTAATTAATAGCACAAATAGGCCATACTTATGATAAGTGCTTCAATTAAACTAACTAATGACCAAAAAAGAGAGATCATAATTTCATGTTGTGTTGATTTATATGATCTAGAGAGTGGAAATTATCTCTAAATTGTTTTTCTACTCTCATATTTTTATCACTTTCTTTTTATCATTTTCTTACATTTTTAGCTAATCACTCTCAACTTTGGTTTAATTTGATTGAATAGAAATTTAGAATCTAACAATTCCCTGTGGATCGACCCGTACTCGCCACGTACTAACTTTTGTGCGCCGTGCGCTTGCGGTTATTTTTATTATAAATTCCCTCGACAGATTTCTAATTCGATAGAATTCCCGTCGACGAACAAACAACAGAGAAAGGAAAAAAGGAAATTGGGTTCAAAATTTAATTTTTAAAAATCCACCAAATTAAAAAATATCAAACAAGTTTTAAAATTCATATTCGAGTGGGATTTTGCTCCTGGCCAAGTATTTGAGGATGCGGTGATGCATGGGGTGATCGACGGTGATGTCATGAGCAAGTTGATTGCTAGGGTTGGGATTTGTGGAAAATAAAGGAAGATTTAGGGAAAATCGAGGTAATGGTTGGATTCATGGTGTGAAACTGCAGCCATGGCCTAAGTTTCGTGAGGTGCGGACTTCGATTGGTGATCGTGACATTTGCACAGTCGCATGTGAGCACGAGCATGTCACATTTCGATCTGGGTATACGGGGCTATGGCGAAGGGGTTCGATTGAACGAGGACGGCGAGGCGGTCGTGTGGGTGATGTCGAATCGATCGCTGGTGGCTCTGGAGACTCGTGCACGTTCGTGTCGTGCATTATGGGTTATTGGAGAGGGAAAGAAGAAAAAGAGGGAGGAGAGAATAGTCGGTACGGGCTTAGAAATATTAAGGTTATATTAGTTTTAAATTTGTAATTAAGTTTATTAATTAATTTATATTAATCCCTATTCTTAAAAATATTGTATCTTCTTCATACAATGTCAGAATTGAACGAAACGAGTTGTGTTGCACTCGTATCTACGAATACTACGCATAGGAATTGGATTGGAGTCGATTGGGGATAGCAGGAATTTGGATTAAAATTAAACGCTTGTTTAATTTTAATTCGAACGGAACGCTTAAGCACTAATTGAATTAAGGCGAGTAAATCTCACTCATTTGGATAACTAGTTTTATTTTAAGTGTTATAAATTATTTATTGGTTGATTGGATGAATTTATAAATTATTATCAGTTGGATGTTATAATATATATATATATATATATTAGTATATATATTAGTAGTTGGTTATATTTCCCGCCATTGGAGCGGATGAGACACTATGCGCCCCGCATAATAGCGGATAACCCTATATTACCGCGATATCCCGCCTCGAAGTGGGATTGGTATTTTATATTATATGACATATGTGGTTGTAGGGAAACAGGTTGGGGGGATCCAACTGGATTCCTCAAAAATGTTCATTTTTAATTTCATGTATAGTAATATACGATGTGTTTGAATAGTCTGTGATAGATTATTATATGATTTGAATTTATTGGATGTTATAGTAGCACTGGCCTTGATTTTTGTGTTATAAATCCATAAATAATATTGTTGAATTTAAAAAGGAAATTCAAAGACGATTTTGGAAAAGAAAATAATTATATTGAATTTTGGGATTATTTAAAAGGAAATTGATTTGGATAAAATAAACGATTTGATTTTTGATATTTGTTTAGCTATTCCGTAAAATGGTTTCAAATTAAGAATCTAATTTGAGTATTTTTAGATAGTGGATTTTTAATTGGGATTTTTGGAATATGAAATGGAAGTCGGAATCGAGATTTGAATGGTTTTGGAATACAGTTTTGATTATTTAAGAAATAGATTTATAAATGGAATTTTAATTAGAAATCGATTTATAAATAGGTTTTTGTAATATAAATCTGTATAGACTGGGAATGAGTTTATGAAAATTTACAAACGATGTTTATAAATAAGTGGAATGATTATCATTTGATAAATGGGAAATATAAATTCACAGTGTGAATTTAAAATGAGATAAGGAAACCGATTTAGAAAGAAATAGGGAATTCTATTTTGGAATTTGGAAATAGTTCTGAATTGGGTAATGTAAATCAGATTGTGATAAGTCAAGAGAGATTTATAAGTATAAAAGTGGTTATATTGGATTTTAAAAATATTTGTTTTATAAAGAAGTGAAGTTGTTTTAGAAAAGGATTTTTATTTATTAAACTATTAATTGGACTAAAATATTTTAGGAAGTTAGTCAGTTAACTATTTAATATTGATTGAAACAACTTCTAGTTTTCATAATAAGCTTTGAAAATCTATTACTATTATTTATGAATGAATTGAAAAATTTGCTATCATTGTTATTTAAGAAGGGTTGGTGATATTTTAAATAATTACTTAAATGTGTTTGAAAATTTATTATTTTACTTTAGAATACTTATTTTGAAAAGGTAGAGTTTTGGAAATTTATTGAAGTTACTTATAAATACTCTCGAGATTTGTAAATAAGATTGTATTGAGTGGATGTGATTTTATAAGAAAATCTTATAATGGAATTTGGGAACTTAAGAAAATAAGAGAAAAGGAAATTTTCAAATTGTTTAGATACGGAAACTTCAAAAATGAATCTGAATTCAATAAAGGAGTTATAAATTGTTATTTGGATTATAAATAAGTATAATAAAAAAAAATTGAAATTTGTAAAGGGAGATTACAAATGGTTTAAAATTTGTAAAGGAATATTTCTCTAAATTAAACTTTGAAATTTATAAAGAAGTTTTATAAATAGATTTGGAAATATTTATGAAATAAAGAAATTTTTGGGAAGTAATGGTATATTTTCATAGTGTAATTCGAGGGCAGAGATTGCCTACAGTTTGGGATGTTTTCGCTGGGAAAGCGATGTAACCATTATGCAAACTGTGATCTATGATTGATTGCATGGCGGAAATCGGGAGGCAGTGATTGCCTAAGTTAAGTTTGGTTTTTCTCGGATAGAGACGCAACCATCGAGTTGCGATCCATGGTCGATACCGAATTTCCATATCTATTTTAATGAGTTTTCAAGTATTTTTGAAAGAAAGGATTTATGAATATACTTATTCTAATGAAATAAGTATATGCCTGTTTTAAATGAGGAATTCAAATTTATCAAATTTAAATTAAATGAGGCTTAGTGATTTCAGTGGGAAATGTAATCTTTGGTTGAATGTTTGTTTATTTGATAGTTAAATAATTGACTATCCAATTTTGGCCCAAATATGTAATCCTTCTTATTTTTGGTGGTAGGGAAACGATTTCCTACTTAACACCGAAGGGTTTTAACTTTGGAAATATCCAGGGGAAACACGGGAATTATATGGTACAGTTACCATCGGTGGTGCTATACTGTACATATAAACTAGTTGTTCTTCTAGGACAAATGATAAGGAGATCCGTCCACTTAAACGGTTAGGGGGTGATCCCCGTTCTTATGTATTGTCAGATTATTTCCTAAAGAACCGGTATTGAGCATTCTGCAAATTGACGATTGGTTTATGGAGCGCCCAGGAAGCGGGAGAGTGTACTTGTAAGAGATGACTCGGAACTGTTACCACTCCAAAACCATATACGGTTCGAGGAGTTTTCGTGTTATATTGAGATGTTGAAATCCATGTGTGGTTCCGAGACTGTTGGGTATGGGAATCCATGTGTGATTCCAAGACCTATTTGAGATGTGGGAATCTGTATGCGATTCCAAGACCATTGTGGTGTGGGAATCCATATGGGATTCCGTGATCTATTTTTGGAGTGGTGCATAAGCTGGAACGCCGGACGTAGCCTCATCAGCAGAAATGACTAAAACCAGAGATATGAGGCATGGCCAGTAGGGTTGGCAAACCCATAGGGTGTAATCGGCTCCTTTTTCTAGCAATACCGATACCTTTAGTTGTTTTTGGCATGCCGGAGTGATGCACTCGGTCTTAGGAAAACCAGTTATGTTTTTCCTTTAATACCCCGGCTAGACGGGTATGATGCTTCGGAAGGATAACTTTGATCCTTGTGCAGGAGGACCGTTTTCGAAGTACTAAGGGCACCTCTGTGGAATCCTACACAATTAGCGAACGAGCCTTATCGAGTTTTGATTTTATACTAGTATTGTTGTGATGTACATAGCACGAGCATCACAGCTACTTGATTATTATTATTTTGACCCTTAGACATTATTATAATATCACTGGATTTTTATACAAAAATGTTTTGGTCATCGTAAGGTAAAAACCCATCGTGTTTATGTGTGGCCTGGTCTTACGAGATACCTTTGTTTTCAAAGGATTTTGATAACTGTAATAATTAAAATTGAGTGTGTTTTTCTCATGCTGGTTTTCCAGACTGACTCGGGTGTTATTTTATTATAATGCTCGGGTCAGACCGAGTATTACAGATTCAAGTTAGGATGCTATGGATCTCAGGATACGAGCTAGAGGATTCTCAGGCGTATTCCACGTACTTAATTATAATCCGCTGTGTGTGTAGGCTATATATTCAGCACTGGTGAGGACAAGTTATAATAACTGTCCATATTGATTTGTTGATTGTTGTACTCTGATGATTGTATGTATATTAACAGTTACAATTTCTCCGTATATAAAGATCTATATCTATCTATTATATATTGTTCCGCTGCGATTATGAGATTCTGTGTTATTGTTTAGTTTTCTCTTATCTTCTCTCTTCTTTCTTTTTCTCCTAACAGTCGAGGTTTCCGACATTCGATTGCTCGACATGTGATACAATGAACGTAGCAGTGTCGATTTTCGAGGGTCGAAAATCCAAGTCATTATAAGAGAAGGAAGAGGAAGAAGGCGAAGATATGGATATTGAAGAAGAAGAGGAGGAGGAGGAAACCCTCTTAGAAAACATTGATTTTCCTCTTCGACCAAACAATAAAGACCTTCTCAACAATTAAAAGAAGATTGTTGAAAACCAAAAGATTCTCAAGCGTTTCGTTAGTAAAAAATTAACCACTATTTCCAAAAAAATGGACAAATTCTTTGGAAAAGTGAAACGCAAGCTTGGGATACCTTCACCGTCTTCTTCATCTACATCTTTCTAGTTTACTATCTATCTAGTTGCTTATGAATGTGTTATATTTGGTCATTTTAGTTTGAATTTTGTTTGATCTTATGTATTTTTTCATTATTTTAGTGTGAGCTATGTAATCATCATCTAATATTAATGAAAAATTTGTTTCCTTGCTTTTATACATTGTTTATCATCTTTGGAAGATATACAAGTATAAATGTATAAGCTAAATCATTAGAATATCAAATCAAAATTGTTTTGAAACTTTCTTATATATGTTAACATACCTTGGGTATGTGTATCGACATACAACGGTAATTTTTTTTAAAATTAATTATGAAAATTAAATAGACAACAAGTGTCTATTCATTTTCAACGAATTTTCACCCATTTAAATACCTGTTAAGACCACCGAATTATTTGTTTCAAGTCTCTTCCTTCTTCCTTTTCATTCCTAAACTCTAACAAAAATTAATGGCTTCTCCTAACCAACAACTAACCAAAAAGCTCGAACAAATTCTTGAATCATTCAAGGACATTCTTTCTTTCATCCTAAGGAACCAGAGGCTAGTCAAACGCAAATGATCAAGGAGCGAGAAAGACATTTCGACGCGATTCGGTGGATGATTTCTGCCTTGAACAAAGATGAACCAGCCACCAATTCAGAGTGTACAATCAACAAAGATGATGAAGATTGGGATGTTATCAAAGCGGATCCAACCTTTGGCATTGATGTATAGGTTGAAGTTCCTCGAAATATCTAGTTTAAATAGGTTTGATTATATATAAATAATAATACTTGATTTGGTTTAGATTTGATTTGTGTGGAATTGTTTGAATGGTATGTGATGTTAACTTTGTTGGATTAGATGAATATTTAGATATATTATGATTATTTCATGATTATTTAATTTTACATATCACTTGTTATTTTTATACAATCGTTCTCATCATCATTATATATAATTCTTATATATATCAATTAGTAATTTATTTAAGAGGAGTTAGAGTTAGAATTAGAGTAAGAGTTAGTGTTAAAGTTATAGTTTTAGGTAGTTATTTTTAGTAATGACGAATGGGGAGAAATATATATAATCTAGGCATAAATTAAGGAGGAGTTTTTTTAACTTAGTGGGAGTTATATTATATTTTATATACAGAGTTGTCATCATCAAAAAGGGGGAGCTTGTTAGTACCTTAGGTATTGGTTTTGATGATAAAACTATTTTATCAAGTTATATATAGTATATAGTGCACATATTAGATAGGTGTTGCTTAAGAAGACTGTACAATATCAAGAATAGATTCAAAATGTTGATATGGAGTTTAAAGAGTTGGAGAATGAAGACTCGTGAGTATTGAAGAGTTCAAGATATTTCACATAAGTTATAGAGTCATAGAATTTATGTTAAAACCTTGATAGCACTTTCCTAATCTCTCTCTCCTTCTCTAAATTTTGTTTCAAATTGTTTTTCAAATATCCTGGTTTTAAAATAATATTTTCAAAATATTTCTCAAAATGATTTTCAATCTCTTATATTTATAATGATACTATTTCAGTGTTTTTAAGTTTATATATGCATTGAATTTTTATTATACTTTAATAAGTTATAATTATATTGATTATATATATATTATTTACATTATTATATTAAATTTTTCAAAATTATTATATTAATTTTATTATGATTAAAATATGTATAAATTATGCTTAAAATGATTTTACAAAGTATCAAACTATTTTACAAAACAACGAGTTTTCAAAATAATGTTTTAAAGTATTTTTAATTTTTAAAAAGAGTATGTCAACATACTCTATGTATGTATGTCGACACAGTGGCATTTTTTCAAAATTTAAATTTCAAAAGAAGTGTCTTTACGTCGTATCTCTTCACGAATGGATATGACTGTTGTTACTCTATAAACACCAAACTTCCAAACGAATTTTTAATCATCACTTTCTTATTCATCTTTCCTCCTTCCATTCTCTTATTTTCTATATCAAAATATACCCAAACTCTGCCGAAATTCAACCAAAATCAAATTCAATCATCACTAGTTTGATTCTCCTTTATCTACTCCCTGATTTATCTCATCCCTCTCACTCAATCCAAGATCAAAGTGCTATTCAAGGGTTATAGGATTAGTTGTAATCAAGATCTAAGATCTGAGTCTATAAAAATCTATTAAATCATACTGCTATACTTGTGGGTGTGATTGTAGCCCGTATAATCAATTGTGTGTGCTTAGTAGCCCGTATACCTAGTGGGTGTGCTTGTAGCCCGAAAATCAATTGACTCTACCCAAAGGTCGGGATTTTGAAGGACGTGTCTCGTAGCCTTGAAATCGAGATTGTGTTTGCATTTACTAGTTGAAAAGAAATCCGTACAAGGAACTGTGCAGGACTGGATGTAGGGCAACTCCGGACCAGTATAAAACCTGGTGTGTTCTTTCCTCTTTATTTTTACTACATTTACTTTTAACTGTACTTTAATTCTGTGATTATTTTTTGATTGTTAATTACATCATTCTAAGTAGAATCTTAAAGAATTTGAAAAATATTCATATAATCCATTAAACATTATTCACCCTTCCTCTAGTGTTAATTTAGCCTTAGATCCCTATTCCACTGATTCATATATATATATATAGTTGTTTGATGTAGAATTAGATCTGGCGTATATATATTCTAATTCTATTCATATAAAAATAATCATTTAACATACATTAAAAAATATAATAAATTATTATACGTCAAAAATTAGTTTATTTACGTCATATGTTCTGCAATATTGTCCTTATTTTCATAACTTAGGTTCATAAATTTGCGAGATAAACTAGTGTACCAATAGAAATTGTCATTGTTTAAATCAAATGATAGTCGGATGTTATTTATTGTTGATGTTTTGATCATAACATAGGTTCATAAACTAGGAATAACATATCTCTCTTTTTCCTTAGATAAAGAGTCCCATGTTGTAGAACAGTAATGAACATTAAGTTTCTTATGTATGCCGACTTAAGAATGTGTATGTAGATCACTAGATCCTCTTGCTTTGTAGGTATTCATGTTCTTTGCAATGTTGTTTTCTTTCTAGTCTCTCAAAGCCTATATATTACATATACAGGTAGCGTTGTATGCTGCACTTGTATGATAATATCAACCTTCTTATCAGCCTCATTTACACCAAATTCTCAGCACAACCAATAATTTTGAGTTTCTTATGGTTATTTAGTGATTTGATTTATCATTTTAGTATACATTTTACCTCTTCCAAGAAAGTACTTTATAACACTATTTATATCACAAAGAACACCTAACACTTTTTTATAGGACTTGAGACTAGGTTTGCTTGTAAATTCTGATGCACCACTTGGTTTGTACTATGCTATTAAAAATGAGTCATAAGTTCTCTTCTCTAATTATGCCACGTTACTTCTTAGAGTACCATCATTTTTTTAATTGGATATTTAGATGGTAATTATAATAGTACTACAAGTTTTATGCAGTATATAACACGTTACATATCAATATATGTCCAACAATCCGACTCACACTACGTAGATTTCGAATATGTGATCTTTCGAACCAAAGTCGTAGCGTCTAACTACTAGGTGGTGCTAGACTTAATCTCTTCTTTTTATATAATAAATTATTATTTTCCAATTTGTTTCATCTAAATTGACTTTTTCAAGGACCTTTAGCTCAAGTGGTAAGTGGTTTTGAACTTTAGATAGAGGTTTTGGAGATCATGGGTTCTAACCCCTTAGACATAAAATTAAGTGCTATATTTAAATTAAGTACGTTATAAAAAAAATAACTTTTCTTTTCCTTTATGTTAAATGTGCACACCAATTTACTTATGTTAAACTACAACATATTCCAATATTTTACTAAAAGCATATCAATTTGTTTCTGGTAAGAAATTAGATATAACCAAAATTATATTAACATAATTCATGTGAATAAACCACATTTTTCGGCTTTTTAGTTTTTTTCTTTACTGCATATTTTTTGTTTAATTATTAGTGTTTGATCAATATACAAGTTCAACTTGTCACTCAGGTCATGTAAGTTATTTATTTTCATTACTTCATTTGTTTTTCATGTCAACCTTTTCTCATATAATCTATTGCCTAGAATTTTAAACTTTAATCTTCGGTATTTTGATAAAAAGAAAATTGGAGTTTGCAAGTTAAAGGAATTGATTTAAATTGTTTTTACTTTTCAAATTATTGCAAGAAGGAAATGTTGAAATGAGAAAAATAAGATTTAAAATTAACAATTGAACTACAAAACTAAGCTGACATCGTATCAACGAAATATAACATAACATAGTAAAAAATAAAGAGTACATGTTGACACACCCTAAATAAAGTTTTCAAAGCTGCAATATTAACTGTATAAGTACTACCCTCATCTGTGGATAGTTATAACAACTTATCCTCACAATGCTAAAACATATAAATCTATTAATGTAGTGGAAATAATAAATACTAGATACATCCAAAGCCTCCTTCTCGCAACCAGCCAGCTTTAGAATGTCAAGTCTACTCTCAGCTTACACAAATGATATCCAAGAGTCTAAGGGAAAAGATAAAGTTCGAGTCAGATATAAGTCCGATGTAAGAAACTCTAGTAATTCCCACATAATATCACAGTACACTATACGAGACCACGCTGTTAAGCACAGAATTGCTTTTTCGCCTTACAAGACCAAGCCACTTAATATTACGTACATAAGTAGAATTAATTTTTTTTATATATTTCATAATATATATAGTAGAATGGTAATAAGCTCATACATATCACAATTCATTTTAGGAAATAGAAGTAGATAAGTATTTAGGTTTCGTAATATATATATATATGTATGTATGTATAATCACAATTCATTTTAGGAAATAGAAGTCAATAGGTATTTTGGTTTCATTATATATATATATATCTGTGTGTGTGTATCTGTGTGTGTAAGGAGCATTAATTGACACAAAAAATAGTGCAGCACCCCTAAATACCTCCTAATTTCCACCACAAGCTCTGATTTAAATAATAGTGGTAGTGGGAAGAGAGAGAAGCAACTATTATTTAAATAACGGCTTGTGCTGGAAATTATGGGGGCATTTGGGGTGCTGCACTATTTGGAGTACCATTGAATACTCCTATACACACACACATACACACACATATGCGCGCATATTCTAACATGGAAAGGGTGGACTATCCCCTAATCATGGGTCAAAGAATACCTCTAGACTAGATATGCTTAAAAGCCATTGAATAACATATCCCTTGACTAGATATACCAAATATATATCTAAACTAAATGTATCTGAATGGTAGTAATCCGCATAATCGATTCTATATCTTTTCAAGTCCTCTTTAGTAATTTTCTATTTTTACTTACAACATGTTTATCTACGTCAAAACCTAGGATAGAGTTAGAAGTATGCGCTAGCGGCAATTCGACAATTTATTATAAATTATTAACTCTATAATGAAATCTCGTTTGAAATAAAATTTGTTTTCTTTCTGTTATATACTTAATATATTGTGTTATATTAATTATTTGTTTAAGTAAAAATATATTTAACAGAAAATCTATAAATGGTGTGTTTTGTGATAGTAATGTGTTGTGATCATGAGCAATTTATCATAATATAGTAAACACGTCATTTTAAATATTCCTAGTCAACATGTATCGAAACTAGATATCAATACATTCGTTGAGGCTAGGGTACACAAGGCTCTCCAAATATTTGACAATGTATTACTCATGGCTGCTGGGGCATAAAGTGGTTATGTACTAATAGTTATTGGATAACTATGGAATGACTCATTCGATAGTCTTTTGTTGGTTAATATAACTAAGGTCAAATAGAAAATATCAATTTGACAATATTACGCAATTAACTTGACTTGAGAATACCATCGAGCTTCAATGTGGAAATGTAAAACCACCCACTTCGAGACTCAAAAATGGACACTGATGATGCTGTAATCATCATCAAAATAATTTTCCAGCAACAAAGTGAGTTAAGTATTATTTTGCACAACATAAGTAAACAGAGCAGTTAAATAGATTTCCATTACATCAGTTTGAATTTTATAATTCATTACATCATTTTAACCCAAACCATTTCCTACGCATGGGTAGATATAAAAAAATATAATTTTAGTAGTGTTGTGTTCGACATCTGAAGATGCCAGCACAACAAAAAGCCAGTTATAGACCCTGACTTTACACCGTGGAATTTTAAAATAACCTTTATTATAACAGCAAGCCTCCTGCTTTGTCTTCAAAATCTTTATTTGTCCTTCAAAAGATATCTGTCTAATCCATAAACTCATCCAACTCAAATGAGTACCTATGAAATTATGAAAAATAATAAAAACACGAGTCAGACATAAAGCCTAGTATGAGTAAAACCTTTACCCTAATTATTCATAGTGAACCACACCGCTAACGTGGAGCCAATTTTCCCATCACTTCATCATCATTAAGATACATCATATATGTAAATAACATCATATAAAAGCAACCATGTGCATATACAATCAAGAAGTGTACCCTACACTTATCATCCAGTTATGAACCATGTCATATATCAATTCAAGTCAAGTATACCTTATAATTATCATCTGTCTTGAACCATGTTATACAATTATTTGTCATCCATCGATCATCATTTAATCTCTTGTTTAGGCTTTCATCATTAATTTATCATTAAATTATTTAGTGATCACCTCCCTAGGCATATCTGTCACTAATTCATCTTTTCTTGAATAACGTCACCTGATGAAATGACCAATCATTCCACCAATGGGAGCCACCCTGACTAGAGCCACCCTAACTCTCCTAAGAGGTTGAATGTAAACACCCTGAATACATTGTAGTAAGCATCCTTACTAAACGTCAATAGCCCCTCTTAGTCCGTGAATTGTTATTGTTTGTGTTTCTGATTTATTCATTTTAGTTGTAACACCAGCCTGATGTTCTGGCGCCTTGTCATAGCACCGTGCCTTAACTCCCCTTTAGAGTTTACAAACATTTTAGGATTGAACCTTATCACGGCACCCTTCTATATACCGGTGAACTTTAGACTAATAGTCAAGGCATCCTACAATCCAATAACTCCATGAGCCGGTATATCTTTACGATTATAGTTCAATCCATTTTATTCATTCATTAGTTGTATTCCCTACATATTTAGATAAAACATTTTTATCTTTCATTTAAATGATACCATATCATTTATTAGCTTCTCTAAGCTTTCTTCCATTTCAAAATAAGTTAGCACTATTTTAACTTATAAAAGTCTTTCCTTTATTTCATCCCCATGAAATAGTTTAATAACACTTGGAAACTGTCTTCCAAAGTGCCCTAAGAATTTTCTCATTTTACATACAAAATATTGCATCTCATGCTTTCATGAGTTATGATTAATCGTCACGAATTAGCTATCCCATAGTTTTTAAATGTTAAGTTATTTTATAGTATATTTGGTTATCCCATAGCCTTCGAGTGTTAGGCTTAGTCATTGTATGTTGACTACCCCTTGGTCATCATCACAGGTTATTTATCTTAAGCCATCGCATGCTATCATTTATATAGTCATCTCATACTATCTTGTACATAGCTATCGTGTACCATCTCATCTGATGCCATCGTATGTTGATCCACTAAAAGGCCATCATGTGCTAATTTGTTTGAAGCCATCGTGCTTTATCTCATCCTTAGTCATTGCATGTCATCCTATCTAAGGCCATCACATGCTATGTCTCCTGATGCCATCATGAACCATTCCTTCTACAGCCTTCATGTGCTATGTTTTATACTTAGCTTTCGTGTGCTAAGCTCAATAGAGCTTTTGTTTAATAGCTCTCCCAAAGCTATCGTGGGTTATATGTAGTAAAGCCTTCGTGAGTAGATAGCTTCAATGTTATCACATATTAACTTGTTAATAGCCATCATGGGTTATTTCCACCAGTATTATCGCATGTAATGTTATGTATGCTCTTGTTAGTTAAATGATGATCTTGTAATTATATTGAAAGCTAATTCATTACTTAGTTTAGTATTAACTTTTCACCAAATCCCATTTGGTGTCGAGTTCTCATTGGCTAATATTTATCTTTGTAGTTCACTTTTTAAAAATGAGCTAATTACTTCTTCTAATAGTTAATTTATTATCATTAATTAATTAATTCTTCCCTTAGCCAATTAATTCATATAAAATCAAAAATTGATGGGAAAAATCTCAAAAATTCACCAAAAATTAATTTTTATCACATTTTCCCTTTTTCTAGAATTTTATATCAAAATAATTGATTTTATTATTTTTAATAATTCATTTACCTGAAATTAACCATTTTCTCAACTTAGGAAATTCACAAAAATTCAAGTTAAATTACAAAAATTCTAAAATTAAAAAACCACCTTTATTTCATTATTATAAGCATCATATTAAATTTTCATGACATTTTAACATGTTTTGATCATGTTTTACACTAAAACATAAACAAATTAAATTATTTGAAATTTCTAAATGCAAGCATTTAACAATTCAATCATTCAAACATGTTTACAATCATCAAAACATTCATACATAATCATATCCAAAAAAAATTGGTAGGAATAGGTTTTAAAGAAATATTTTACTCACCTTGATTAAAGAAACCACGTTTTAATATTTCTTTTCTTTCAATTTGAAAGCTTTAATATTCTACCTTTGAAATCTTCTTCCTCTTCCTTGAAAATTATGGCTGGCCTTGGTTCTTGAGTTTAAGGGTTTGTTTTGTGGAAATGAAATGAAGTGACGTAGAATGAAATGTGGGGTGAGGCTAAAGAAAGTGGGATAGTGTTTTTGGCTTGGGCTAATATCTCATTCTAGCCTAGTCATACTATTACATTTCTCTTAACACAAACCTTCCCATCCAAAATTTAGATTTATTTTCATTAACAAGGCTAACCTTGATTGCTCTAATTACCCTTGGTCCATTTAATTAACTTTATAGAGTGTCCTACACTTAGTTAATCAAATCTCCTTTTGGCAATTCTTACAGTTAAATTATATTATTTATTTCTTTAATAATATCTTCTTATCAATTTAATTTAATTTTCCATATCATGGACCCTCAGAAATATGTAGTGTTACAAGAAACTCCGCTTTAATTATAGTTAAGTCGTTGCACAGTGTTCATCGAACGACTATAGTTAGATCGAGTGGAAGCATTAGAAGTGAAACACTATTCAATAAAGAATCAATGTCCTTTATTATATATGATTAGTATCATGGTCAACTGAAGTCAAAGTCTTTGCCAGAGCAGTTTGGTTAATAATAATTGTTATCATTGAACCAAAAACTTTATGTTTGGACTATAAAGTTGAATGTGGACGATATTGGAATTTTGATCGTTACCAAATTCCATAAGTCTTGATGTGATATAGTTTTGACGAAGAGAATTGGTTTAAATACGTGTCGCTACTGGGTAGCGCTTAAATAAGTAAAATTGGATTTTACTGAAGCTACGTAAGCAATAAATTTGGCCATAATATCACACCACTAGCCAAGGTGACATGTGAACGTTAATATTCGAATTGTTTGATATTAATCGCTAATCGAATTTATAACTAAAATCCACATAACCAAATCGTTGAATACTTCTATTACCACCTGATTTAATCAATTAAATTAATTTATATTTATGGAATATTAATTATAAAATTTTATCTAATTTGTCTTAATTAATATTGAAATAGTGCACATATAAAAGTTATATATACACATATCAATATACGACACCGATGAGCATTTGAATTGGATTTAAATATATTTTTTGTTAATCGGGCTTGAAGTAATTTTGAGGCCCAAATATGAGCATATAGTAGCCAGCCATATGGGGTTGGAGTAGGGTTGAATAATGATTCAAAGGGTGGGGAAATGGTAAGAGGAGTGTTAACCCAAAAAATGGATCAACATCTTGGATTTAGTGTGAAAGCACCAGCCCTGTTTATCAAGGCAAATAAAATAGAAAAAGGAATAGTAAATCATAGAAAAAGTAAAGAGACAAGAGATTTTTATAGTGGTTCGGCTGTTAATGAAGCCTACATCTGCTTTATAGCTTTTATTAACCGACTGCTGTTATAAGATTGATTTGGATTACAATATGATTGAATCGCCTAAGTTAGATCTAAATCACAAGTACTTGGAGGCAACCGAAGGATCTCAGTTTCTCCTTTGTGACTACTATGTGGGAGAAGAAGGGTGAAGAATAGTAATGGCAAAGTTGCAGTAGCCAATCCAGAGTTCTCTTTAGTATTGCAGATGGGATGGTATTTATAGGGGTTGGAGAGCACTTGAGCCAGAGTAACTTTGCCAAAAGCCTGTAGTAGTCGTGCAGAGGAACACCAAGAAATTTGGAGGTTATCGAAGTAAACTATTTCGATCAGTACCGATCCAATTGGATGATCGGTACCGATCCAAATAGTTTAGCAATTTTGACGCTTCAACTACTTTTCTGCCTTTCTTACTTCGTTTTGATGCTCTTCATGTGATTTCGTAGCTTGTTGACTTGTTTTAATGATGATTCACCTGTGGGCTAGATTGAACTGTATTCTGAGTCAGATGAACCTTCACCCCTTAAGCTTGGATGTTTGGAATGCTACCAAACTCAATAGGTGAGCGTAGTAGAGGCGCAGGGTCGCGATGCAAAAGGTTTAGAGATCCCACAATTCGGATCGGTACCGACCCGATTGGATCGGATTTGTGCCGATCCGAATAGATTACTTATTTTATAGTGAATTTTCTTAAGGGCCAACCTCTTACTCTTTTAAGTGCTTTGGTCATGTTTCAAGTCGTTCGGGCTTAATCTGGATGTTCTAACTCCTATTGAATTCTGATGGGTTAAAAACCCGATTAACATTTGGCCCCTAAAAGTACGCTTCCATTGAAAACAAGGGGTGCTTTGGAATTAATTATCTCTGGGTTTCCATTCCAAGGAGCATTATAAATCATCTTGAACTGTCTTGAGAAGTTATATGTGATGTTTCGGTTAGCCATTCAGATTTCAATGCGGATCATCATCGCTCGTGATTATGAAGCAATCTTAACTTGATAATCTTCACAGTGCACACGTACGTTGGGTAGAACATGTCGGAGGAGTTCAGGGCGGTTTGGATGAAGAATTTCGGGTCAATACCGATCTGAATACTTAGCAAATTTTCAGCAAGAAAATCTTTTGCTTACTTAAGTGCCTAACCAACCCGATCTTAAACACTTTACTTTATTTTGTTTTGCTTCAGACGAGTGTGCGTCATTCCGGAGCCATGTCTTGCTTTCCGTCTTCAACTATCTCTTTTCGAGGACTTGGCTACGCTTCTATCGTCGTTTGGAATTCTAGTGTGATGATTTATTCCAAAATTGGATATAATGGATGATTCAATCATATTTCTTTTCCCATTTCTATACTTCTAGTGATCTTAAAAAGAAAAGCTTCCAGCATCGCCCTGGACGATGGCACCATCATGATTTCTCATTGATAACTGGGAGTTTCAAGAAAGATAATCTTAAAGTATGACATGGCTCATTATTCTAGCACGAGTGAGCTATCTACGTAGGATGGTCTGTTTGTGGTGCTTGGGACACTAAGCCCACTCTGCTTAGATAACACGCCGACAATGTTGAATGCCAAGTTTTGTTGTTGAAAATGACTTTTTGGTCATCCAATCTTTAGTCTGGTGAAGGAACTTCCATTCCTCTAGGAGCTTGATCCTTTGCAGCTTAGGTTTCAACCTTTGTTCTCATTGTTTCGGGACGATTGAGTATGGCTAATTATAAGGTTACTCTTGTAGAGTTGTAGTTTAATCGGGCATAGCTGCAGTCTTCAAAAACTAGTGCATGGGTTATTCGATCCCGAACATCCTTCCTTTGCGGTTTTTGGAATTCAATCTGCACACTAGCTTTTATCTCCGTGAACTATTGGCTTAATTTCTTGGTTCTGAGAATTTCTTTTTCTAGAACTATGAGGTATCTTGGTCTAGCTAGTTCCGTGACTGTTCTTGTTTATGTTCAGTCGAGTTCATGCTCAACTGAGTTCATTCGATAAAGCGTTGGTGTATATGCCCCAGTCTGTAGGGCTGATTTATTTGACTACTGAACCAAAATGTTTTGGGAGACTAGGTGTCCTAGCAATAAGTTCAATTGCTCAAGTTTGATTGACATGATAGCTCCTATTTTTGGGAACTACGGACTTTGTTGCTTGATTCCAAGATCTGAGTTTTGTAATGATGTCAGTATGCATTAGAAAGATGTGTTTCCAGCATATTTTGCTAAAGTAAATTCTTCTTAGTTCGGTGTTGAGATCCTAATCATGTGTTGGTTTCTATCTTTGGAAACTCATGTATGGATGACTCAACCCTCTGGATTTTTCCTTGATGTTGTGGATCTTCGGATAACGTAAGATTCTAGAAGGTAGGATTAAAGACTTGATTAAGCTTCTGCTTCTATTTTCGAAAGCCAATGTATCGATAGTTTTATTTTATGGGTCTCTTCTTAGCATCACCAATCCTCGGGTGATGGCATATCCTCGCAAGATGGGACCAAATGATCTAGTCGGACTGTAAGTATGTCATTAATCCTTCTTGTTATCACCAGATCTGAGCGATGGTTAATTTCTGAAAATTGAATCCTTCATTTCCCTTGCTAGAAATTTGCTGTTAGAAATGTCTATTTGGCAGAATGAAACAGTTATCTAACCAACTTCACAGTTTGAACTCAGGATTTGTGTGCCTATCCCTGTTTGTGGGACTAGCTATTTCGAACTCTCATATTTAGATGCTTGCGAGAGATGGAAAGGTGTGGGGTGAATTGCTCAATTGCTCCCTAGTCTAGCTCACACTGGAATTGAGGAAGTTCGGGGATTTTGTTTATGACCTTCCATGATTGTTCCCGCTTATCCTTGGCCATGCATGCTTTTCTTGGTTGCTGACGTCGTCATGGAAGTTTTGTTCATATGTCAACTCCTGTCTTTGGGAATTGATAACCTAGCTACTTAGTTCTAAGTAACATTTCCTTGAGGCTGCCTATTTTATGGCTGTATCTAAATTCTTTCTAAGTTGAATTCTAGAAACTCGGTTGTGCATCAACTTTCATCCTTAGAAATTAGCACACGAGCAATTCAGTCTTGGGATTTCCATTTTTTGCAACTTTATTCCAGTGTAGTGGCTGATTCCTGCGATGTCAGGTTGAACCATCTGATTGACCTATGAAAGGTTATGTCTTCATGTCGTTGCCTATCTTCGGGCAATAGTAATATTCCAAAAACAAGGGTAGAACTCGGTCGAAAACCAACTTTTATGTCCGAATGTTAGTGCATTGATGGTTCACTATGGTGAGTGTTTCTCATGATCCTTGTAGATTAAAGTTTTCCTGGCATTAACGGGGCAACACCAATACTTAGTGAATAACAAATTTCTTGGCATTCTTAAGGCAATGTCGATACTTAGAGAATGGAAAGTTTCCGAACGTTGCCGGGGCAACACCAGTACTTAGGAAATAGAAAGTTTCTCGACGTTGCCAGGGCAACATCGGTATTTAGGAAGTAGAAAGTTTCCCGACGTTGCTGGGGCAACATTGGTACTTATGAAATGAGAAAGGCCTCAGCACAGAAGGTTGGGATCGATTTTTCCCACCGACCCGACGGTGCTTCTAATCCAATTGGGTACTAGTTTCGGTCTTTGGAAACTAGCACTTCGATGATTGGATTGTAGAAGTCTATTCTTAGTGCCACCTATCTTCGGGCAGTGTTAAAGTCATGTTGGTAAGGATTGAATCATTCATCTGATCCTATAGAGTTGAGTAGATTCCATTTAACCCATTGTGGCTGTTTTCTTAACGTTTCTTAACTCCGGGATACACCATTATCTAGAAGGATGAGAGTCCTAGGCGTCTATGTTACTTTGCTTTGTTTATAACTGTCAAGTGCTCCCTTTGGCGGTATAGGGTCATTATTTAACCAATTCCATGGTTGTTCTTGTGTAGGGTCAAATTTCATTTGGTCGATTTTTGTTGTAAACCGACTTCCATTTGCGGAACCCATTATTCCCAAATGATAAATTCTGAGCACTTATAGAAGATTAGATGTTGTGGGGCAAGTCATTGCATTGCCCCCAGTATGCCTGTACTCTTCCCATCGTAATCATGGATCGAAAGAGTTAGGTAATATTTGTCTTGAGTCTACGACAATTAACTTCACTTGTTCCATAGCATATGTGCTCTGCTAGGGCATTGACGTTGTTGTGGATATCCGCCTTATTCATTGGTTCCAATCTTCGGGGATCAATACTTTAGCTTCTCAATTCTAAGTGTTCTCTCCTTGCTGTTGTCTGTCTTTTGACAACAGCTTGTTTTACACAGGCAGGAGTTGAGGTATCTGATTGGTCCATGCATGGTTGATTAAACCAAGCGAGGCTAAAGTCCAGGCCACGATGAATCTATGATGATCGTGAGTTATCCTTCCTGACATCGCTAGTCTCTAAGCGGTGTCAGATAGATGAAAGGCGAGTTTTCCCTACGGGCGTTGCCAATCTTCGGGCTACATTGGATTCTTGCAAGTTAGGGTTTGAGTACTCAGTCGAGCACCTGCTTCTGTCTTTGGTAGCCGGTGCGTCGATGACTTGATTCTAGAAACATCTTCCATCATCGTCTATCTCTGGTCGATGGTAAATTCCTCCTTTTATCGCCTATTTCTGAGCAATAATGAATTTTAAGAAGTTTGATTTTCTTGTTGATATTGACATTCTGGAGTTCTCGATGTTGCTGAGGCAATATCAATGTCTAACAGGTTGGAGCAGTTTCCCTTTTAAATCCACAGTCGTTCAGCGTACTATACTGCTTAGTTCTATTGCGATTGCCAAAATTCTCTATTCGGCATAACTGAACCATAGAGTGATTTTTTTTCCTGACTAAGTGTTAGTGTATTCTGTATCCCCAGTCCATAGGGCTGATTACTCTGAACACTTGATGCGAGACTTGATATTCTAGGTGGCTCTCTAGATGTCCCCAGTCAAAGTTGAGTCGTAGCTCCTATCTCTGGAAACTCATGACTTGAATGTCTTAGCTTTAGACATTTTGGTTAAAGATCAGAATTCTTTGTCAAAATCTTGGTTTGGGAACTTTGCGGTATTGCTGGAGCAATGTCGGTTCTTTGGGTGATAGGGATCAATTCCTGTTAATCCTACAATAAACAAGTTTCCCTGTGTTGTCAAGACAACATTGATACTTAGAGAATTTTCATGGTCCATGAGATGCTTGGTTTATGAGAGTGCATGGCTTACGAGATGCATGGCTTACGAAATACGCGGCTTATGGGATCGATACGACCCGTCGATTCGGGATGGTTTGGAACTTCTCGACGTTGACAATCTTCGGGTAACGTGAGAAGTTAGTGCTTTAAGAGCATGGTTCCATGGCTCTAGAAGTGATGCGCGGCTTATGGGTGTTGTGGCTTATGAGTGCACGACTTATGGGATGCGTGGCCTTTAGTGGTTCATGGCTTACGAAATGCATGGCTTATGGGAATGATATGACCCATCGATCTGGAATGGTTTGGAACTTCTCGACGTTGCCAATCTTTGGGTAATGTGAGAAGTTCATGCTTCAAGAGCGAGATTCCACAGCTCAAGAAATGATGCATGGCTTATGGGTGGTGTAGCTTATGAGAGTGCACGACTTATGGGATGCGTGGCTTTTGGGTGAGCGCAGCTTACGAAATGCGCGGCTTATGAAATCTATACAACCTGTTGATTTGGAACAGTTTGAAACTTCCCAACGTTGTCAATCTTCGAGTAATGTGAGGAGTTTATGCTTCAAGAGCATGGTTCTATGGCTCAAGAAGTGATGCGCGAGGGTTTGGGCCTTCCCGATGTTGCCGAAGCAACACCAGTTCTTAGAAGGTTGGGATCGAGATTTCCCGTCAATCCGATTGTTTGAGTCGATTCGCTTTCTTCGACCCGGCGAGTAGATGGAGCATACTTGGGCGTGGTTTGACCGGTTCAAACAGCTAAATAATGATTTTCAAGTTGACTTGACCCGTTGACTTAGCAGGTTGCTTACATGAACATGGTTTTATTGGTTCAAGAAGCTAAGTAGTTTTTGGTTTGGGTAACCATGGCTTGGATGATCCTTCCATGTTTTGGGAAGATGTGCACGTCCAAACAGATCATGTTGCCATGGTGGAGAGATCTACAGCTGACCACATGAAGATGAATATGAAGAAAGTGCCTATGGGATTTCATGGCAAGACTCTTTGCTCTTAGTCCAAACTTCCTTAAGAGAATGGGTCTTCAACTGGCATACAATATAAGAGGAAGAGGAACTGGTCACTAAGAACGGTAAAGTAGAAGTTGGGAAGAAGTGGGTAAGTATTATGCTAGTATTTCGTTTGTTGCACTAGCTAGGTCGTTAAGTTCATAGTTATCAGAATGCCAGAATTTTTTATCAGGCGTAACAGAACTATGGTATGATTAGTCTCGGCCTTACTTGTAGCTATTCAAGTGTGTGCGGTGCTCCCCATGCCATAGGGCTGTTTGTGCACTTGAACTATACCTGGGATTTCTCCACAACTTGTCCGGTTGCCCCCAGTCCTATGGGTGCGACTGTGCCTTCTAGACGATTAAAGCATGGGAAAGCCTCCATCTTTGGAGACTTATATATTAGGGATCCAAGATTCTTGGTTCTCTCGGGTGCCAAATCTTAGCTTGATTTGAGTCGGCCTCTGATTAATCACGAGGTCGATTAAGTTTTGGTTTAGTTTCTTTGAGTGACTTCGCAGCTATGGAATCAACAATGTTTACTTCTTCGGTCGTTAGAAGTGATTTCGCTGATTCTATAGAGTGACCAATGTGATTGTTGATTCATAGCTCGGAGCGTGGTTTCACTAACTTTGAGGAGTTCTAGATCAGATGATCACCAATACGCTGGTCCGCCTTCATGATGATTTAGTTCGTAAAGGACCTTCACATTCATGAAGGGTATTTGTGGTCGGATGTCCGACGACTAGACGGCCTTATAGCGATAATTCATCGGCTCCATGAGAAATTTTGTCGAATGTCCGACGACCAGACATCCTTGGGGCGATAACTCATCGACTCCAAGAGGAATTTTAGTCGGATGTCCAATGACCAAACAGCCTTGGAGCGATGATTAATCGACTCCAAGAGGAGTTTTGTGGCTCGGCTCACGGGAACACAGTTTTATCAGTTCCTGGAGAATAGGAGGTTGGATCTATTTGCTCGATGATCCTTTGGATAAGCCTTCTTAACGCTACCGAAGCGATGCTAGTTCTTAGAAGAAGGGATCGATATGACCCGTCGATCTGGCTGTTAGTATGCCTGTGCTTTTCATTCATAGTCCAAGGGCATAGAAGTGTTTCCTTTTCCGTGTTGTCTGCAACGTCCCTACTGTCCGCCAAAGCTCATTTGGAAAGGAAAGTAGATGGAGACGGTTAAGAAGGCACCGCTTTAGGTCGCCGCCCCATTCCTTAATAGCTAGCTAGCCAGAGTGTTATTTGATAATCATCCTTTCGTTAGTTAGTCGGGGCGCTTCTCTGCTGGGTCTTAGCGGCCTTGCTTGAGCAGAAGGTCCCTGAGGTCCTATAGCTCCTTCACCGTTTAGTGTGTTCTTTAGAAAATTGCCGGGTTTGCCTTCAGCCAATTGCACTACCTCTATTCTGTAGAACTGGTTTGCCTTCCTACAGAATTCTTCTAGGGTAGTAGGTTGTTTCACCCTTTAATGATTCCTGAGGTCCCTAAAGTAGACTGCATCTGTCACCCTCGCTTTGTCCATATGCCAATCATACGAATGATATATGCATGGTTATCCAAAGCTTAAACGATTGGAAATGCCGATCAAATGGCAAATCAGTTAGGATGGGGCACAGATTAGTGATGATCCCCAATTTTTTTCAAACTGGGTGATATTTGTATGGGAAGCCAAGGAAGGCCTCATCAGGCTTCATTCCAAATTTCAAGGCATTTGGAGCTCGTATGTTCGAGTTATGGGAAAAAGAAGATGGATCGGCGTTGATGGATCATCGGTATTTTACTTGGAGTCCGACCTGAGGAAATTTGCCATTTGCTTGAAGTCAGCACATGGTTCACTTGGAGTCACGGCATTTGAAGTTGTGGGTTGGTGGCTAATGGTGCTTGGAGTGATTTGCATGTTTACTTGGAGAAATTCTTGGTTTTACCCGGGTTGGATTTTGAGCTAGAATTTCCTGGGTTACTTCGAGTCAAATGGGCATTACCTGAGTTCGACTTCGAGTCAGGTCCCCTGGAATCTGCTTCGAGTCAAATTAGTGATTACCCGAGTTCAACTTCGAGTCAACCCTGAAGTGAGTTTTTCATCGACCTTTTTGACAGTATTTGATGATTTTTGACAACGACCACTTGTGACTCGACGATGGGAGTTCCATGATGGGATTGGAGGCGGGTCAGTTGAGAGTGATCACAATCTACAATGGAAGTTTGGTCCGATAATCGATCCTGGTTATGTTATATCTCCTTGGTTTTCCTGCCTCTAGGAGAACCGTTTGAGTAGTATTTCCTTGTCCATTACTTGGCACTAGCTACTGCACGGGTTTGGGTGTAGGAGCACTTCTAGTGAATAGGCCGATCCATTATTTATAACCGATCTCCATGTTCTCTACTGCTTCATCAGCAGGTCGTGAGGAGGTAGCAATGGCCTTTTCCTTCCAAGGAGGCTTTGTAGTTAGTTTCCTTATAGGCTTTTTCCAAGTCTGAATAGATTAGGAAACTTTGTAGATAGAAATCTGTATCTTATCTCACGGATAATAGAATCTAAAGTAGATAGTGAGTTGATCTCCTCAATGAGATATGATGGCTTAAGAAGCGATCATTGTATGACATGAGTTGTTTGTAATGACTTAAATCACACAATATTGAATAATGGTTGTTTTTTTATTAAGCGCCTGACCACATCTACGATGCATGCCTTGCTAATTCGGTCATCCACAGGTCGACTATTAGTAGCTCCGCTATGTGTTTGACTTCGCAAACGACCTTGGTTGGCTGGCTGAAGCCTAGGCTCTCCATTCTACGAGAGTGCCATCTTGCATTTCTGATATTCTGGATTAAGTCGGGCTTGCAAGGGCAATTTGAACTTCCCTTCTGGTACTCTGGACATTAGCGTCCAAATTCAAGTTATCTTCGTCAAGGTGTAAGTCATCTTCAGAATCCTAAACATCCATTGCCATGATTTCCCGTGGAGTTTTCACTCCTAGATTTGGGTTTGTAGTAGGTCGTTTTGCGATAGGCGGAGTGTTTGCATTTTCTTCTATGACAATTCCTGCAATTCCGCCCATCACTCCTTTTTTCTTATGTCTTTTGTTTCTTCCGTTCAAGCCAGAAACAGTGGAATTCTCTTGCTCTGCAACAACTACGTCCTCAGGTACCATCGGGAGTAGTTAGTGGTTGGAGTGCTAAGAGAGCATTTATCTTGTCCATAAAGGCTTTTTGACCGTTTGCCATTTTCCGATTATTTTCATCAACCATCTTGTTCAATTCCCCCTTAGGTAACAACCTCATGTTGAGTAAAGGATTCTGATGCTTGATCTCCAGTATTATTCCTTGTACTGGCCCTTGTTAGCAGGTTTTCGATGTTGTTAACTTCATTTTGCTGGGAATTTGACTTTTCTCAAACGACAGCGGAGCCTATGGATCTTTCGGAAGTAGTCCCTTTTCTTCCTGCCATTAGTCTTCAGTGGTAAGATCTCCAACTTCCTAAAGCTAATTTTGCAGATCTAACTTCTGGATCTAGTGGATCCAAAAAGGAAAATTAGATTTAAACCTAAGTTCAATTCTCAGTGAAAGCACTGAAATGTTAACCAAAAAAATGGATCAACACCCTGGATTGAGCGTAAAAGCACCAACCTTGTTTATCAAGGCAAATAAAATAGACAAAGATATAGTAAATCGAAAAAAAGTAAAGAGACAAGAGATTTTTATAGTGGTTCAACTGTTAATGAAGCCTACGTCCACTTTATAGCTTTTATTGACCGACTGCTGTTACAAGATTTATTTTGGATTATAATATGATTGAATCGCCTAGGTTAGAACTAAATCATAAGTAATTGGAGGCAACCGAAGGATCACAATAGCTCCTTTCTGACTATTGTGTGGGAGAAGAAGGGTGAAGAATAGTAATGGAAGAGTTACAGCAGCCAGTCCAGAGATCCCTTTCATATTGCGGATGGGATACTATTTATAGGGGTTGAAGAGCACTTAGGTCAGAGCCACTTTGCTTGAAGCCTATAGTCATTAGGCAGAGGATGCCCAAGAAGTTTGGAGGTTATCGGAGCAAACTATTTGGATCAGGTCAGTACCAATCCAAATGTTCAAGCATTTTTTATGCTTCGACTACTTGGCTACCTTTCTAACTTCGTTTTGATTCTCTTCATGTGATTTCTTAGCTTATTGACTTGTTTTGGTGATGATTCACCTGTGGGCTAGATTGAACTGTATTCTGAGTCAGATGAACCTTCACCCCTTAAGCTTGGATGTTTGGAATACTACCAAGCTTGATAGGTGAACTTAGTAAAGGCATAGGGTCACGATGCAAAATGTTTAGAGATCCCACGATTCAACAATTCAGATCGGTGCTAACCCGATTGGATCGGATCGGTGACGATCCGAATAGATTGCTTATTTTATCATGAATTTTTTGAGGCCAGCCTCTTGCTCTTTTAACTGCTTTGGTCATGTTTTAAGTCATTCAGGCTTAATCTGGATGTTCTAACTCCTATTGAATTCTGACGGGTCAAAACCCCGTTAACAAGAGAATATGGATCTGGATCCTCATTTTGCTCATTTAAACCTCTACTATTTAAACACCTCAAACTCTACATTAGGAGCTCTTGATTTTTCCTCCCTCTAGACCAGATTTGATCGGCCTCCCCGTTGCTATTTCTACTTAAATTTCAAGACTTTAAAACACAATAAAATACAAAAAGTAGATCGTTGGTTACTGCTTTTAGTCTGGTAGCCCGTTCTGAAATTTTGGATACTAATTCAAGGAGTTCATAGATTCAACGATTCAACATGCTACAACTAGGATTTAGTTAAGGTAAATATTTCATTTACATTTACATTTACATTTATATATAATTGTTTATCATTTTATATATGTGCTTATATAGTATATGAATTATCACGAATCCATATATGTTATTGTTGTCTACATTGGATGATAATATATATGTATTAATTTTTTTTGTATATATATGTACACACACAAGCATATAGCTTAAGGCTGTAGCATTAAAAAAGGTTTTTTATTTAATAATATTTAAAATGAATTATTTGCACCAAAATTGGCCACAAACACCCAATTGCAAGTGAAAGCACCAATATCCAGTCACATATCATAGGTAGAATATATGAAGATGATATAAATATGAAGAACCACAAAAATTAAAAAGAAAGCACTAAAAAGACGAGATTTATAGTGGTTCGGCTAACTCCGGCCTACGTCCACTCCAGAAATTTCCTTTTTTATTACTAGAGAATTGATTACAATTACAAACCAGAGTTTTTGAAATAATAATACCAGAGTAGCCTTTAGATAGAAGATGAAGGGAAACATAATTAGAATCCCTTTTCTGAAGCCTCGCCTGCTGTACTTATAGACAAAATCCTGGTTATTGGGCTTTCTAAGTGATATGGGCCCACCAAAACCATAGCCGAACCCATACCCTTCATCACGACCGATCCCAAGTTGTTAATATGCCGACCTGGATTTGCCTCGAAGATGACCCGAAGCAGACCCCTAGATGACCCGAAGTAAACTGCCTATTGACTCGAAGTGGAATAATGCTGACCCCTTGCTTATATGCCAACCTGATTTCCCAAGGCCGACCCGAAGAATATCCACAGCCGACCCGAAGCAGGTCAATAATGCCAACCCGAATCCTTTTTCTATGCCGATCCCATAACTTTGCCGACCCCAAAAATAGAATGTCTATCCTTTGACCCGAAGATACACATGTGCCGATCCAAAGCATGCCGATCCAATCAATTTCCTTCAATGCCGAACCTATCTCCAAACACTTGCCGACCCCATGATTCATGTAGACCCGAAGAAATGTAGATGCCAACCCGGAGTATATTAGATGTCGACCCGAAATTATCGCCGACCCCTCTCCAAATTGCCGATCCCAAGCAATAAGCTCTGACCCGAAGCAACCACTCCTTTGACTCGAAGCAAGCTCCCTGAAAACCCGAAGCAAACCCAAAGATGACTCAAAGCAAACTCCAAGTAACCCGACGCAACTCGACTTTTGTCGAAACTCATATTCCAAGTATCCCGCTCTTTTTGTCCATCAACTATGCCGAATCCCTATCACACATTCATGCTTATCATCCGTGATTGATCATCCATTCATCCATTCAAATCAAAATCATAGTATTCCAGCCTCGTTAACCGTGCAGTCGATTGGGTTAAATCCGCCTATATGTTGCCTTGCCAAAAAGGCGGATTAACACTTTGCCCCCAAAACATACCTTGCAATAGGAAAGTGTGTTTTGTATTGCCATAAGTCCAAAATCCGAAGTCCATAATCCATTGATCGCCATATCCAACCTTGAATCCAGTCCATTTCTAAACCAATTCCTTGATCTCTTTGGATCATTAGCAAAATCCATGACTATTCTGAGTCGATATCCGATTCCGAATTCATTCCAAATCCATTAACCGAATCCACGATCTCTTCTGATTGTCTTATCCAAGTATGGGACCTCTCCGGGTCCCGTAATCCAAATCCAAGACCTCGCGGGTTCAAATCCAAAGCCAGGACCTCTCCAGGTCCGAGTCCAAAGCCGGGACCCCGTCGGGTCCATATCCAAAGACGGCACCTCTCCGGGTCCAAATCCAAAGCCAGGACCTCTCCAGGTCCAAATCCATAGACCTCGCCGGGTCATTTCATCCTACTCCAATCCCGACTCTCCGATCGAGAGCTTATCAATGGTTTTTGTTCTCCGGCCTCGACTCTCTGGTCAAGGACTTATATTCTCCGGCCTCGACCCTTCGGTCGAGGACTTGTATTCTCCGGCCTCGACTCTCCGGTTGAGGACTATTATTCCCCGGCCTCGACTCTCTTGTGGAGGACTTTTATTCTCCGGCTCGACTCTCCGGTCGAGGACTTTTATATTCTCCTACCTCGACTCTCCGATCGAGGACTTTATATTCTCCGGCCTCGACTCTCCGGTCGAGGTCTTTATATTCTCCGGCCTCGACTCTCCGGTTGAGGACTTTATATTCTCCGGCCTCGACTCTCCGGTCGAGGACTTATTCCGTGTTCGAGTTCATTCCTTCGCACTCCGGAAAAAGGACTCATAACTTGTGATTACTGCCCCGTCTCTCTGGACGGGACTATAATCGCGTGACCTGTATTATTTATTACATTAATCCAAATCCAATCATCGCAAAGTTCAATTGATAAAATAAAAGTCGGTACAACCAAGAAAACTAAATAGCCATAGTACCAAGAAAGAAACCAAAGTTTATAGAAAACAGAAAAAACAAGATTTCATAAACCCGAGCATCACGGTATATCATCATCTCAGAGCATGCCTAAGGACCGTCCTTGATTCCATACATGTGTAAGTGACTTAGCCGCCTTACTTAGAGGAATATTACTTATTCCATGCCATAAATCCAATCAGCTGATAATAAGCTGACGACGATTCCTAGATCTAGTGCCATCTTCGCCTGAGGTGGGCGGTGGCTGCTCCTGTTCCACTGCCACAGCTCGATTCCTTATGTATTATTGCAAATGACCATTCCTCACATGCTCCTCAACGATATCCTTCAAATGTCTGCAGTCGTTTGTGTTATGCCATCCACCTCATGGAACAGGCAATGCTTTCCCGATGCCCGCTCGTATTCGGAGGGTTCCCTTTTTGCCGGCCTTCGATACTGGAGGCGTCTTCGAGTATCCAAATAAATCCTTTCCAAAGTTTTAGTTAAATCCGTATAAGAAGAGAATTTCAATTTCCTCCGTTGCCTTTTCGATATGTTACCGCTGTCATTCATTTTCCTTTTGCCTCTATCGTCCTTGTTTGAATCCTCCCTGGGTGGTCCTCCACCTTTTACCTTATAAACTTCAACCTCTCTGCCCTCTCTTTCAGCCTTCGCATCTTCCTGTCGTAGAAACCTTTCCACTTCATGGTAAAACTTCCCGAGATCCATCAGTGGATCCCGCTCCGACGATATCTTGAAATCCGACTTGTCTGCAATCCCTGAGACCGCTGCCATCAAAACCATCGACTGATCGGGTCGATCCACTGAAGCCACCGCCACATTGAATCTGGTTAAGAAATCCCTAAGTGATTCTCCCTTCCACTGCTTCATCGATGTTAAAGTCATCACATTCTTGGGTCTCCAGATATGGACCCAAAATTGCCTTATAAACCTCTCAATCAACTCCATCCAAGTGCCAATAGAGCCGCTTTCCAATTGTTTGAACCATAGTGCTGCTATATCCATCAAATATACAAAGGGAAGCACCGCACCATGACTTCCTCCGATGCCCCCAGTACCTCTATGTGCCTCATATACCTTGTCAATTGAACAATGTGATCCGTTCTCCCATCATACATCTCCAGTGTTGGTAGTTTGAAATCCGACGGATTCCTAGCTCGCCTAATCATAAGAGCGAAGGGGCTCCTATTCACATCCTCCAAATATCTATTCACCATTCCTTCCCTCATAGCCCGTCTGATCATGTCCACTAACCTATCGTTATCATCAAGTGGTAGCCTCTGTCCGCTGCCTCCAACCTGCCCCCCAAGTCCATGAGGAAATCCAAGATTATCCTCTTCTAAACGCGCATCTGAGTTCTGATACATGCCAAAATCCATAGCACCATCAATTATCTGGCCAAGAATTATCTTTTCCCTGGTTCCGATCCTGGATTTCCTCCTGTCTCTTTAGCATTCTTTCCTGCATAGCATCCATCATTATTTCCATCTTGTCCCTGCTCTTTGTCTCCTTGTTGATTGCCTAGCCATAGCTTCCTAAATCCAAGTTCCTAAGCTTTCAAATCCAAGATCCAAACTTCCATATCCCTGAGTGTTAGCCTTCTCGGTGAAAGCACCAAAATGTTTGCGCCAAAATTGGCCACAAACACCCAATTGCAAGTGAAAGCACCAACTTTGGCCTCTTTAATGTATCTACTTCGTGCCCCCTTGTTGTTCCCTGCTGGATGTGTCCCATAATGGATTACATCAATCCTGTTGATTGGCAGGCTTAAGCTTAAGGGATCCTCATCTTCTAACACATTCACAGCGTTGCTTGGGCGCTTTTGCGGAGCATTCTCTGTTCGTGGGGATTTTTGACGATCTTAAACAAACTCCTTTAAATGACCTTCCCGGATCAGCTTTTGGATAATTTTGGCCAAAACTCTGCACTCATCAGTTTTGTGGCCATTAGCTTTGTGATCAGCGCAATAGTCTCCTCCTTTTTTCTATTCAGGATTGTTCTTGGCTTTGAAGGAGACTGGAAAGTTGACTCTTTCCTTAGCTATAGCATACACGTAAGACAACGAATTGTTTAAAGAAACTGTGTTAGCAATTGGTTCTTCCCATCTAAGTCTTTTGTGGCCACGGTCCAAGCCGAATCTTCCCCCTTCTTTCCTGGGAATTGTTTTCTTCTTGGCGTAGTAAAGCTCATCCATCAGATGAACTTGTCAGCTTGAAAGTGGAAATCTTGTAGTTCTTTACAGCCATTAACAAAGAGCTGCTTCCAGAAAGGGGTATTCTCAATCAAGCCAGAATGGACAGCTATGAGCTTATCATGATCATTCATATACTTGGCCTTTAAAGCTTCAGCGTTGGACCTTCTCAAGTAGTCCCCCAAAGGCCCTCCCTACCTTTGTTTTATATTTTCCAATACTATATAATCGATAGTAGGATCTTTACAGGTACAGAATTGGGCTGAGAACTCATAAGAAAATTGCTTCCAGGAGTATATGGTCTTTTCCCTGTATTGTCTGTACCATTTGGCTGTTGCTCCCTGGAGAGTAATTTGAAACAGTCGACATCTGACAGCTCCAGATGCGTTATACAAGTCCATCTAACTGTCAAAAGATATAAGATGATTGTCGAGGTTCGTAACCCCATGATATTTCATGGACGGTATTTTGACATATGGTGGTATTACTGTAGCCATGATTTCGTCGGTGAAAGGCGGCACCCACTCATTATCATTGACGTTTTCATCCATTGTTCTTTCTCCCTTGGAATTCATAGCATCTTTAATAGCCTTCTCAGTGGCATCTTTCAGATAAGCTTTGACATTGCCATAGTTTTCCGGTCTGGGCAATATTCTTTCGATGTTGAACTCCTAGATTGTTCCAACGACTTGTCTAGAATTCTTCCTCGATGATTAGCTTTCGATTAGGGAAATCCCTTATTCTTTGAGGATGTAAGATCCACTTTGTCTTTATTCTCATTGGAATTATCTTTTAGATTCCTCCTGGGGGAAACTAGCTCTTCTCCTTGAGTTTGTCTTGGTGTCCACAAAGATTTTTGAGATAAGGCCATCTTTAGCAGCTCCTGCATCTCCTGAAACTGTTGTTCCAAGTGTTTTTTATTTTAGCTGCGTTTTCATCTTGCTGAGCTGGTGATGAAGTATGTCCAGGGATGACCCCATCCTGGTTAAAAGATGGAGCTACATTCTCTTCTAGAGTGGTGGTATGTATTGCTCCTTCCACGATTCCACTTAAACGCTTTGACCTCATTTTTCCTACACAAGAAAAACGAGCCACAATTAGTCTGTATACAGTAACAAGGTCGGGATTCAAGCCCTCCTTATAGGCTCCCAAAATGTCTACATGTGCTCTTATGGAAAAATTAAACAAATTAAATACTAAAGACAGAATCAGTAAATGGAATTCTACCATAGACCGAACTTGTGTGTTATGCTTAAACCAAAATAAAAACATGGATCATCTCTTTTTTAAATGCAGCTACATGAGAAGATTACTGGAAGATATTATGAATAAATTAAAGGTCAATCTCAGAAATTCGTATGATATAAACAAAATTTTGGAAAACATATGTCAAAACTAGAAAAGTAGCTCACTACACAACCAGATAACAAACATAGCATTCACTACTCTAATTTGGAATATTTGGTGTGAAAGAAATAGTCGAATCTTCAAAGGAATTGAAACACCTACTAATTTGAGAGTTAATCAGTTAATTCAAGATTGCAAGCTACTAATCAAACAGAAACTGAAGTTTCAAACGATAAGTTTAGAGGAAAACCTTATCTTATCGGAGTTTAATATAGCTACAGATCCAATAGCGATTCACCTTCCCCCTTGAACATTGCACTGCCATCTTCTACTATTTGGTGTTGGTCTTCTTAATTCTTCTAATTTTCCCAGCTGATGCCACCATTGATGAGATGGTTGAATCCGCAATTTTATTTAGTTCAATTTGGTAAAGTAGATGTTCATTCTCTCTCCTATGGGTGAATATCGAAGTTGGAGAACGAAGTGCTGATTTCTCTTTTCTATTTTATTATTTTGTCTGTTGTACACGTATTTGTTTTCTTGCTTTGGTTTTTATTTTTTAAACTTGTTTGCTGAGCCAAGTTGTTCATAGAGATGGTTTCGAGTGTAATTTACATTTTCTTACTCCTCCATCTATTTGACAACCTGGTTCGGGCTCCGATTTGTTGTACTGTTAATATATGGAAATGATATGTACTCTTTTTCCTTGCAAGGTACCCATATAGGTTAGGGGGATTGCAAGGTTTTAACAAGGAATATCATGGAAGTATATGTTGTTCTATTTAGTATATAAAGTACCTTTTTGCCAAAAATTTTTTTTATCAAGTTAACATGCAAATACTCGGGAGTCGGTTCTGTTTGCGAGTTCACGTTTTTGCTTCAAAAATGCAAATGAACTGTTTAAAAGCTTTCTGTATACAAATTTTGCAGTATCTTTATGTAGCTACGGGAACTTCCAATACAAGAATCCTAGTGAATTCAAAGCTTTATATTACATGAAGACTTACAGCAGGTTATTGTAATAAATCGTTTTAACAATGCAAACTATCATATTTCCAAATTATGAAACATATACACTTGCATCTATGGCACTAGTTCATAACATTATTTTACAATATTATTCACATAGGTGGATGTGGAGCTTGTGTGGTGCTGTTTTCAATATACAATCCAAGGACTGATAAAGTTAAAGATTTCACAATTAGTTCATGCCTAACTCTTCTATGTAGTATAAACCTATGCTCAATTACTACAACTGAAGGACTTGGTAATACTAAAGAAGGATTCCATTCATCCACCAAAGGTTTTCTAGATTTCATGCTTCACAATGTGGTTTTTGCACTCCTGGCATGTGCATGTCTGTTTTCTTAGCAATCAATAATGCAGATAAATCAGAAAAGACCCGAACCGCCTAAAGGATTTTCAAAGCTTATTGAATCCGAAGCAGAAAGGATAGGATTCATACATAACATACAATCAATTATCGGTATATGTCCAAGTTACAAATAAATATATATCCATTATCGGGTGTAATTTTTTTACATATAGAAGTATATTCCATATGCTTAAGTTATCATGACCCGTTTATTGAAATTAACTTCCTTGTGTCTATCACCTTACCGATATTCGACATTTGTGCTGAACACAAGTCACTTACTTCCCATAAAACATGTCAATGTTTTATAATCACTATTTTAATTCATTTTCCTACTTAATGGTCCAGACGAGAGATCCTTTGATTTAAAATCAATTAATCTTAAAAAGAAAATTGATTTAAAACATAACCGATTAAGTTTAAAAATAGCTTTGAAAAGATTAATGTGTATTCAATTAGCTTAAACCCTAATTATATCTTAATTAAATCAAGACTAATACATAATTAAACTTTAATTAACTTAATGAACTTGGTTAAGTCCTAATTAACTTCATAATGTTCTTAGTTAAGGTTTAAACAATTCATTATTAGTTAAACCCTAATTAATTAAATAATCACTTAATTAAATAATAATTAATTAACCTACTTAACTTAATTAAATAATAATTAACTATTTAATTAGTTCTTATCATCATTAATCACTAACTAAAACCTTATTAATCAATAATTAGTCATTAACCTTCCTTAAGTGTTACTTAACCTCTAATCACTTACTTAATTGCTAATTACCTTTAATTATTCTATTAAATAAATAAATAAATTATTAAATAATATAAACTTAATCACTTTTTATGTTACTAAATAAGTTTGGAAAAGTTTTGCAAATCAATTCCAAAATGAATCACTTAAAGATGGAAATCGTGAATTTTTGTCGAACTACATCCATAGCGAATATCGTTATGAGCGCAGTTCACTCTATCTTATTTTCAATGAAATACTTCACTTAAATTCTTGCTCCTACATGTTTTGAAATAATATTTAGAAAGTTTTTGAAACCCTAAACCAAGATCAAACTTAAAACAATTTCCAAACTTTGAAACTAGAAATCATAGTTTTGATTTCAAATCGGATTTCACGTCCGTCAGAACACACAAAGTTGTTAACTTTGTTTCAACTCAACATACTTGATTCTTATATCACAACCGTACATCCATACTACCATACTCTTAACATCACAATGAAACACACATATAAACATAAGGTTATATGCTTACTAACTCGACAACATCACATTCAAATCTTAAATTCAATACCAAACATAACATCCATCAAATCACCATCGACCAACATAACAACCATTCATTTTTCTCATCATATTATCACCACAATAAAACATTATAGTAAAGTCAAAACCTTTTCCAAAACAAAGTAGTTTTACTCACCGAAAATCTTTGAAACCTGAAATGCCTTAGATGCACCAAAAATCACCCCAAAAATATGTCATCTTCCACTTTATTTTTGGACATATTACTCTCAGAATTTGGAAACGTGATCAAAAAAAAGTTTTATAAAATTCTTTTCTCTATAATTTAAATAAAGAATCACTCAAATAAGATTCGGTTTGAGGTAGATATAGTCAAAAGAAAGAGAGCTATTTTCGTACCTAAATTTCTAAGTTTAAAAGTACACTGCAAAGAAATGAGAGTTTGAAATAATTAAGCTTGAAATTAGATAAAGTGATAAAAAAGAAAGTTATAGCTACTAAAATTTTATACGATTTTAAAAAAAGAAAATCTTGATTTGTTATAAAATAGAGGAAATTATGGCCGAATTAAGTGGGAGAAAAATGGAGAAGAAAGAGTTTTAAAAACAAGTTTGCATCTTTAAAACAATTTAAATCTTTTGATTTTAAAAAAAACTTAAAACTAACACAAGAAGCCATGAAACTATGAACAAAGCTTTAAGAAAATGAAATGGAGAAGTAAATAAAAATATGGTGAAGGGGATGTGTATTTATAGATGAAAGAAAGTAGGTAAATTACCATTTTAACATTAGTTTAAAATATCCTAACATGTAATTATTTTGACAAGTCACATCACCACCTTCCTCCCCCTCATATGTCACATCCCTCTCTCTCTAGTCACATCCTCTAAGTCATGATAGATAATGATGATAAGGCTAAGATATGACAAGAGATAATGATATATACTTATATATATATATGTTATTATTTTTAAAACCATGACTTGTCACATCACTTGCTAAACATAATTAACATAAGATAATATACTATTAGTGTATTATTATTATTTGGTTAATTAACTCTTATATATGTACATATGGTGCATAAAAGCGAACAATGTTCCCGATAACTTTTCGGTGTCGAAAAATCGAAATTCCGAAAAACGTTATTCGGACACATTTTCTATTTTTCTACGAACTATCTATTTTGGTAAACAAAATTTAAAAACTATTTTACCATCATTATTACATAATTAAAATAAGTTTATTTGTAAATAAAAACCCATTTATTTAATATTTAAACTTAACTTGAATTTCCGAAGAAATATATAAAACCAATGATATCAATTGTCGATGTCATAAATATATTTTATTTTCAGAAAATAAAACAATTATTTATTTCATAATCTTGTTTGATTACATATATTGTGTATGAATCCAGAGCTGTGCACGATCCTTATTGTTTAAAAACATTTTTATTGATAAAACGATTTCCGACCGTTTTATCGATATTTTACCAAGGGCGATATTTACAAATTTTCAATATTTTACCTTGGTAATTTCGTCCGCAAATATTTTTCCCAAACAAAATAACTATTATTATTTATCACTTAAAACATGATTATTTCTTACTTTTTAACCCATATCAAAATATTTAAATATAATATAATTTATCCAGTGATAAATTTGCGGGTCGTTACAGTCCTTCATTAAGTTTTTCCCTTGGAAGCACCTAATGCATGTTCGGGGACATTCTTTGGTTATATGTCCTAGTTCTTTGCAACGGTAGCAACCCTTTGCCTTTCCTGGCCAAATTCTGGTTTCTTCTTTGTTTTAGGGCATTCACGTAGAAAATGTCCTTGTCTTTTACACTTGAAACATAATATATTAACCCTAAAATATTTTTCTTTCTTCTTTTTCTCTGCATTCCTTATATCCCTTTCCTTTACTTTCCTATTCTTGTATAGAACTGCATAATGCCCTCCTTTACCGCATCTGTAGCAGAAGATGCCGGCATAAGATCCTAGTTTCCATTTCTTTTTTGCTTCTTTTTGTGCACGTACTCTTCATGTTTGCTTTGGATTAGCCCAATACTCATCCCCCGTCATAAAATAAGACATCCTGACCTAAATGATATACTAAGTTATTATCAGAAGTTTCATACCATTACTTTCTCGACTTATCCAAATTACTTGATGCATACTTGTTCGGATTTGAATATGCCTTGATTGTACAATGATAAGAAGAATAATTTACCAAGTGTTCGATTCCATTTGCCCAAGCCAACATATGACCGATACTTAGAAGATTATTCCCACCATCACCAAACAGATCAAGACCTTATTCTTAGAACTTTCCAAATGGATAACATCTTATAAATTTTTGAAATCACATAGATTTTATACTTTTGTGTATATAAAACATACTCCTTTTAAAACAATATATCGATTTGCCTTATTTAAGTATTTAGGAATCTGTATAGATTACATAGAGCTCTTCATGTACTGACCAGAATTCATAAACCACTCAACAGATTAATCACCACAAAACATTTTTATATCAAATAACAAATACACGTTCATATATTTTATACACTCAAACTCATTCTAGGGTATCGCTAACCCTATCTCCAACGAGTCACTCATTCTAGGGTATTACTAATCCTATCTATAGTGAGACTTACTCCAACAAAGCCTAGGTGTTCGCTCAACCTAAGCTCTAATACCAAATGTAATGAATGGGATTTTCGACCCTCGAAAATCAACACTAATATATCATCAGTATTCGCGTGTCGCAAATCCAAGTGCCAGAAAGACAAATTCTTAAGGTAAAAAGAAAATAAAGATAGAGCAGAATCTCACACGAATGGAATAACATATATTTTTTCAACAATAATCTTTACACCGAAAAATTTTGAATACAATATCAGAGTCTAACCTAGATTCAGCCTGGATAGTTATAAACCCTCTGTCCTTACAAATGCTGAAAAATAAAAACAAATGCAATAGATACAGCGGATAATAGAATACATCCATATGTAGATGAAGATCTCAAGCTCTCCTCTTGAAACTCCAAGAGTCTTCAGCTAAACCTGAAACTACTCAAATCTGACCTGTGTATAAAAAATACCCGGGTCAGGCTTGATAAACCAATGTGAGATACTCGAAGTTTTTTTTATGTATAGATCATGTTGATGTCAATCAAAACATTTGAAAAGAAGAGTATTTCATAAGACCATGCTTACACATAAATACGGACGGGTTTTTACCTTATGATAACAAAACACTTTTGTACCAAAATAATTTGATATTTTCTTTAATGACATTCCTTTGAAAACAATTTTCAAATAATCTATTAGAAAAGCCAAAATTGTTTCAATAATTAAATTTGACGGCATACTAGCTACAAAAGTAGGTTCTAAAATCAAAACCGTAAAGGCAACGTATTGGAATTGTATTTCTAACATGATAGGGAACTAGTGACCATTCAGACCCAAAAATCCACGTATAACAATCCTAGTTCACACCAGTGGCTTTCACGATCTCCGTCAGCCTTCGAACTATACTGCTACACTACCATGGAATAGAGTATTACTTGGTGGCTTTACACGATCTCCTTCAGCCTCCATACCTTTCCATTCATACAATAAGGCAATAAGTGCCTAGAGGGACATCTTCCCCCAATAATAGCCCAAAATTTGTCCTTCGGACCATATAGTATCCTGTATTATCCCTAGGATGTAAGGCCCATTAGGTTACGTTCCACAAAGCCAGGTTTTTTTCCACAAAGCCACTCTTTGATCATATCAGGTTCCACTTTGAATGCCACATTGCCATTCCTTCGATCACAATTGACATTCACAAAAATACAACCTTTGAGCTTGTACGTCTCAGAGAAGGGTGTTAAGCTAAGAGAATTTGCCTTCTCCGCCAACAAACAGATGTACGTTTGTAAAAGTCAACGTTGTGATCTCATAAATGCAATGTCAGACATTCGTTCATATAAGCTCGTTCTAGGCCTGAATGAAACCGAAAGCACTCCTCCTACTACATCTTGTCGGGAATCATCCCTAGGATTATAGCGATTAGTCCTTGTAATCGAAGATTTTTATAACAAAGCACTACTGCCACCATAAATATGTGATATGGTAAATCTCACTCCGAGGGACTTTTGGCAAGCAACCCTTCATCAAGAAGATCCCCGTCTTCAAAAATAATCATCTTCATCATGTCTTTCACTTCCAAATGTATACATTGGTTTGAAGTGGATTTTAGATAGGAGTTACCCAATTCCAACACCGGTTCCTCCGAACCAATCATCGATTAAAAAGATGTTAAGTTCATATGTGATAATCAATCATCATTCAATTTAATTCATCTTTTTATTCATTCATAAATATCACAGAGAGATTATTATTATAAATTATTCCATTTATCTTCTTAAAAGTATATGGAATCATTAAGCCTCATTGATCAAATCATTTGGTGAATTAAACCTTTTTGTGAATCTTGGAATAATTCCAAACCATTTCACCTTTTATTTAGGAAAGTATTTCAAAATCATTTATTTAAATCTCATATTGGAAAACATTATTAAGTAAAAGGATCATGAAAATTATGCTAATTCTACTCAATATCAATTTCCGTATTCAAACTTTACTATCCATTGAATAACGGTGAAATCACCTTTTAAATTCGCACAGATAGTACAGATTCCCTTCTCAGAATTTAATACCAAGTATATGAAGACTATTTCTATACAATCCAAGTTGTTTGAATTTGGGAAATTAGATCTTTTATACTTTGGCAAATTTTGATCCAAGTAAATCAAATTTACTATCCCCTCCATCAGGCCAGTCCGGGTAGATAGAGAGGCAGGTAACTGCTTTCCCAAACCAAAGCGTAGAAACTACCTCTCTGTTACCCATAAGGAGGTCAAGTTATTTGACTGACTCTAAATCTTTTAATATACTTAATTTACTTTTAATTATTTTAGAGCATCCGGACTTTCCCTTCGATTTGTTCCTTTCCTCATTCAGATTTTCTATGACACTCACAAATGGAACAGATGTACTAGTCGTTTCCGCATACTCATTTTTAAACCTCTTAATCATCTTTAAATTAAATAATTATTTATTTGAAAAGTTTACAAAAGATTCGGGAAAGAATAATCAAGTTAAAACTATTGTTTGCAAAAGTTATTAAAAAGTGATGCAAAAAAGTGCTGCAAATAGTGTTTTAAAAGTTATATTGATCAAAATGACTTTTCTTTCTTTTGAAAATTCATTTATATAACTAAAATCTATTTTAAAACATTTTAAAAGATTTGTAGAATTTATTATATATTTTTAATGAATTTAAAAATAACATTTTATAGGAATTCCTTTTATGAATTGCGAACTGCAAAACCGCGATTATTTTGAAAACTTAATTTGCTTATATTTAAAAATCTACTAAACAAAATCACGATTTTTTTCTTTTGTTTGAAAACTTTGAATATACTAGTTCCAAAAATTCTTATCTCGAAGAATTCCGAGCTACATTCCACTTAAAATATTCATTTAACCTTTCCAGCGTGAAATTGCGAACTGCCGTTACGCGATGCACCTAATTTTAACTTATTTTTCATAACTTATCAAAACCTCTACAAATTGAGTTTTATTGTTTAATAAACAATTATAAACCATTTTAAATCATTTAAATAAATATTTTCTATATTAAATCTCATATTCACTTTTAAACCATTTCATAATATTATACTATTATAATATTCATTTCCAAACTTTTTATATTTTAAAACCATTAAGAGGCTCAATAAACTCCATACACATATTTATATGATTTTTTTTATTAATTAACTATGGTTAATCACTTAACCATTTTTGTTATGATTTCTCATAATTTATCACAACCAAGTTATTAAACATATCAACATCCATATAATCAACAATATACTCAACCAGTTATCAAACATTCATAAAAATCATTAAGAGATTAAATGGTCATATTATTATACTTAAAAATAGTTATAGAGATTATTTATCATTTAATAAACATTGAGTACCCACCTATGGCTCCACTCTACCAACCTTTTTCGTAGACTTCTCTTTTGATTCTGGCGGCACTTCTTCCTCTTTTTCTTGCTCTAGAGCTTCTCGAACTCCTCCTTCTTCTTCCTATATGGCTCGGCCTAAGCTAGGGTAGGCATGGCCATGCTTCTTTTGGGTGTGGTGCTCTCGACTTTGATGGGGAATGGGGAGTTCGGCAGCTATGGAGGTGGTAGGTTGGTTTGAACCAATTTTGAAAGTGAATCGAGGTAAAGTGTGTATGTATATATTTTGCCAATATTTTGAGGTATTTTCTTTTCTACTTAGGAGGCCATCAGAGAGCATATGGAGAAGGAGAAGCTTAGGAATATGAAGAATGGTGGGAGAATTATGAAGGATGTGACCTTGTATTTATAGGCTAAAGAGTTGTAAATATATCTAAAACACCATCATTATCCATCACCATGACCATGTGCACCCACCCTTTCCTTTTCCATCATGGTCCATACGTTACTACCCCCCTCCATGTGCCTCCATCACTTCACTCTCTTCTAAGCCATCCATTCATGTCCTTATGCATGTGGGTTTGACTTTAGTTTGCTTAATGGTGAAGTCTTTAGAAAATATCTTAGATATTTTCCCAAATGTACATATATATTTGTATATATGTTATACGTATGTATATGTGAGTATGTGATATGTATACAAGCATATAAATATGTGTTAGTGTCATTTATAATATTGCAACGACTTGAAACGACTTTCGTTTGTTAAACCGTTGAAAATCGGGAAGCCGATTCCCGGTCACATTTTCACTTATTAACTAAGTTACATATAATTGTAAACAAAATTTGAAAGCTCATTTCTTATCATTATTAATTAATTAAATGATCTCATTTAAATTATAAAACCATATAAATCAATGTTAAACAATTATTTACAAAAAGTGTTATTATATCGATAAAGTGGTACAAATTTTCTTAAATTTTCAAATCAATTATATATCTTTATAAAACTATTATAAATGATTTGTTATCACTTTATAACTATTAATGAATTATTATCATTTAAAAACAATCATTTGAATAATTATGGTAATCATTAAATATCAATTTAAATTCATAAATCGATATTTAAATATAAGGGCACCACTTATGAAGCCATAAATACCTTTATATTTTTCCATAAATAAAATAAATAATTTTATTTCATATTCTTGTTCAATTATAAAAATAAGTGTATGTATCCAGCTCCGTGCGCAAAGTTTTACGATTATAGAGCTGTTCATCGATAAAATGATTTTCAGTTATTTTATCGCTATTTTTACAAAGTATATATTTTTGTAAATAGTTATGAACATTATTATTTATTGTTCAAAACATCATAATCTATGTTAAAAAATATTATATTTACAAATTTTAAAAATAAATATAATATATCAAATTGATAAATTTATGGGCCGTTACATTTACTTTATATAAAATTTGGTATAATGTTAAAAATAAATTTACAAATATATATAATGTATGGATTTAAATATATATATATATATATATATATATATATATTAATTTAAAAAAAATACTATATAGAAAATAATAAAATTTATATTTACATATTTTATATAATTATATTTGCATTTAAAAATCAATTTATTTATTCTAAATTCATGTTAGCCTTTTTGGCAAGGCAATATACAGGCGGATTTAACACAATCGACTGCACGGTTATCGAGGTTGGAATACTATGGTTTTGATTTGAATGTATGAATGGACGATCAATCACGGATGATAAGCATGAATATGTGGTCGAGATTCGGCATAGTCGATGGACAAAAAGCGCGGGATACTTGGAATATGGGTTTCGACAAAAGTCGAGTTGCTTCGGGTTACTTGGAGTTTGCTTTGAGTCATCTTTGGGTTTGCTTCGGGTTTTCAGGGAGCTTTCTTCGAGTCAGAGGAGTGGTTGCTTCGGGTCAGACCTTATTGCTTGGGATCGGCATTTTGGAGAGGGGTCGGCGATAACTTCGGGTCGGCATCTAATATACTTTGGGTCGGCATCTACATTTCTTCAGATCGGCATGAATCATGGAGTCGGCAAGCCTTTGGAGATGGGGTCGGCATTGAAGGAAATGGATTGGATCGGCATGCTTTGGGTCGGCACATGTGTATCTTCGGGTCAAGGGATCGGCATTCTATTTCTAGGGTTGGCAAAGTTATGGGATCGACATAGAAAAAGGACTCGGGTCGGCATTATTGACCTGCTTCGGGTCGGCTGTGGGTATTCTTTGGGTCGGCCTTGGAAAATCAGGTCGGCATAGAAGCAAGGGGTCGACATTATTCCACTTCGAGTCAGTAGGCAGTTTACTTCGGGTCATCTAGGGGTCTGCTTCGGGTGATGTGCACGTAAATCTGCATAATTTTACCACCATATTTAATCTATTTAAATTAAATATATGATCATATCGGGCATTTTAACTTGTTTAAACCAAAATTCATATTATTTTTAAATCGTCACATATTCATCTTCAACCAAGGGCAAAATGGTCATTTTTGTGCATATATTAATTTGAGAAAATTTAATTGGAAATTTCTATATTTTTTTATAGGAATTTGGCTTCATATACAAGTGGTTTCATGATCACATATGCATGCACAAGAGTGAAGAGAACAAATGAAGATGGAAATGATTCAAAGTGAATATCATGGAGGACCCCACCTACCCACCTTCCTTCATGTACAAATTAGAAGCTAATCCACATGCTAATGGCCATCAAATCTTCATGCACACTTAAATAGATGATTATGGGAGGCTAATGATTACTTGGCCACCACACTACCTCAAGGGCAATTTGGGCATTCCCCAAAAATATGAATTAGGGTTTCATACAAGTATAAAGACCCCTTATGTTTCATGTAACCTCTCCCCCCTTAGTATCTCTTTAGATTAGTTTAGGCTCAAAATAAAGCTTCTCTTTTCTTTTCATGGCTACTTAGCCATTTCTTCTTTCATGTAATTTCTTTTTATGCAACTTTAAATACATGCTCTTTTCTTCTTTTCTTGTTTATTTCCTTTCATGTTGTAGTGTAGATTTCTTTTATTTTTCATGCAAGTAGAATAGTAGTTCTCTTTTCCATTAGCTTTCATTTTCCTTTTCTTTTGCTTTAATGTTGCTAGCTACATTTGTTGTTTTGATAACAAATATGAGAGGATAATCCCTTCAATTTAGGGGTAATGAAGCCTCTAATCATGTAGCTTCAACATTTTGATAATTATAGCTCTCTTTTTGTGCTTAATGACAATGCTTGAAGTGGATTAATTTGTTGTTCTTGCTTTGAATTTGATAGCATATATTATTGACATCAAATAGGCTATGCTTAAACAATCACTAACACAAATGCCTCTTCATCAAAATATGATTATGGCATAAGAAAGTGATTTGAAATTCAAATTTGATGGTCTATATTTCTAATTAATAGTTAATAGGCCATACTTAAAATAGATTTCATTTTCAACTTTGTTGTCATTTTCATGAGAGTTAGTAAGTGGTTTAAAGGTTGTGTTATAATTTGATGGCTTATGTTGAGCTAATTAATAGCACAAATGAGCCATACTTATGATAAACACATCATTTAAACTCACTTATGACCAAAAAAGAGATCATAATTTCATTAATTGTTGAATTATATGATCTAGAGAGTGGATTTATCTCTAAATTGTCATTTAACTCTCATATTTTTATCTATTTTTCTTTTGCTAGTTTTTGTTAGTTTCTTACATTTTTAGCTAATCACACTTTCAACTTTGGTTAATTTGATTGAATAGAAATTTAAAATCATCAATTCCCTACGGATCGACCCGTATTCGCCACATGTTACATTCGTACACCGTGCGCTTGCGGTAAATTTTAATTTAAATTCGTTCGATGGTTTTCTAAACCGATAGAAATTCCGTCGACGAACATCGGGTCATCTTCGAGGCAACTCCGGGTCGGCATATTAACAACTTGGGATCAGTCGCGATGAAGGGTATGGGTTCGGCTATTGTTTTGGTGGGCCCGTATCACTCGAGAAGCCCAGTAACCAGGAATTTGTCTATTAGTATAGCAAGCGAGGCTTCAAAAAAGGGATTCTCATTCTGTTTCCCTTCATCTTCCGCCTAAAGGCTACTCTGCCATTATTGTTTCAAAAACTCTGGATTTTAATTGTAATCAATTCTCTAGCAATAAAAAAGGAAATTTCTAGAGTGGACGTAGGCTGGAGTTAGCCGAACCACTATAAATCTCGTATTTTTAGTGCTTTCTTTTTAATTTTTGTGGTTCTTCATATTTATATCCTCTTCATATATTCTACCCGTGAACCTCAAATATGTATATGGTTAATTCTCTTTTCTTCTCATTTTATTAGATTTCTACTCTTCTCCGATTTATATGAATATGGATACAAATGACAAAATAGCAACACACAAGCTACATAAATAATATAACAACCATATGCAACAAAAATATAGAGAATACACTGTAATATTATGCATCCAATCTTTTCAAAAGATAAACTTAGAACCAAATGCCTGGGTTTTTATATTCAAAATATATTTTCAAATTACTCCAAAGAGAAATATATCAAAACCAAAATCAATGATGATAAGGAGGGGGCTCCTTCTACTAAAGCATGGTACAACTTTAGAATCAAAACAACACGGAGCATCCAATGGTATTTCGGTTCCTCCTAAAATAATAACTAGAGTAAACCGATATACCCGGCGAGTCCTATTTAATATTATGGAATCCCTGTCCAGTTTCATAGTTTTCATGGGCTAACTATTAACCTATTTTTGACTTACGGACTCCCTGTCCAGTTACATAGTTTTCGTAGGATCACTAAGAACCTATTGGCTCCTGCCAATTAACTCAATCATTTCATAGGTTCTCCCTAAACCTATTGGTAACTCCAATAACTTCTTTCTTATCCTAGTTTTCATGGGATGACTGGGAACCTATTAACATCTGTCAATATTACATCTGGATATAGTTTTCATGGGCTAACTACAAACCTACTGGCCCCTGCCGGTATTCAATCATAGTTTTCGTGGGCTTACTATGATCCTGTCTATCTGACATCTTCATTAACATATAGTTTTCATGGGCTAACTATTAACCTGTCTATCTGACATCCTCTTTTATACATAGTTTTCATGGGCTTACTATTAACATGTTGGACCCTACCAATATCATACAATTTTCATAGGTTTACTGTGAACCTATTGGCCCCTGTCAATATCTTTCCTTTATATTTTAGCATCCTATATCCTGGTCTTCCTGACCTCCTGAATGCGATTCTATTCATTCAGGAGTTTAATCCATTTACATTCACTACTGGGTTAACCTAACTGGTTCTCCTACCCTTTACCCCCAAAATGCAGTTATGGGTCCATTAAAAATTGAATATATTCGTGTTAGAAGAAGCAATATAATAACATAGCAATACCACTACTGTGGGTTTAATAAAGACATGGTTAATTCCTTTAACCTATTTCTTTCTCAAAGATAGCTTCTTCTTAAAACATTTATAAAAACTCCTTTATTTATGCCCTGGGTTTTTCCTTCAAAAATTTGAGTTTGGGCTTTAAAACCTTTCGATACCTTCGAAACCGAGCTTCCAACTTCGTAGGATAACCTCCTTCGAAAGCTCTTATAAACATTAGGCTCCTGCCTTATAATACCTTAAACACTACCTTTCGAAACCTTTCGAATATATTAAAATATTAGTATTTAACTTCAGAAGCTTAGCTTCGAAATCAGTTGAAAGTACCCCTTTCGACACCATTGGAAGTAACCCTTCCGAAAACATTGAAAGTGTCCCTTTCGAAAGCATTGGGTTTATACTTAAAATATTACTTTGGGTCATAGGTGAAAGTTTTCAAACCACTTTCTACTTTCTAAAACATTGGGGGAAAACATATAAACCTTTTGACTGTGCCGAAAGCTCCTGCTTTTGGTCCCTTCGAAAGGTTGGGAAGCGGCTTCTATTTATAAAACCTATAAACCTTTCGTCTAAGTCGAAAGCTCCTGCTTTCGACCCCTTCGAAGGGTTTGAACAAAATAAAGGCGGCACTCCTTTCAAAACCTCTTTGAAACAACCTTTTGAAACCAAACCTTTCGGCTTTGTCGAAAGGTATCTTAAATCCTTTCAAAACCTAACCTTTCGGCCTTGTCGAAAGGTATCTAAATCCTTTCAAAACCTAACCTTTCGACTGTGTCGAAAGGTCTTATAAAACAACTTATTAAAACCAAACCTTTCGGCCTTTTCGAAAGGTCTTTTAAAACATCCTTTTGAAAACCAAACCTTTCAACTGTGTCGAAAGGTCTTTAGAAAATAGGTAAGTGATTTCTCTTTTCAAATCAAAATAATCTAAGGATTCATCTCCTACGGAAGCAGCCCTTTGAATGCAACCCTTCGACACCATACCTTTCAACTTAGAGAAATTCACTACATACCACTTGAATGATATCATGTGCATTGCTTTCAACCTTGTTGGTCATTGAAGTCGAAAGGTCTCGTTCGAGAGGTCAGCGGCGAAAGGTTTGCCAAAGAAGGCGGAACCAACTTTTTCTGGGTAAAAGCTGATTTTTCCAAAATAAGTAAACTTTTAGCAACTAACTTGCCTACTTGTAAACAATTGATTGGCTTTCATAACTTTTTAAATATTTTGGATAATATTTGCCACAATTTTTCTTAGATCTAAACTAATTAATCATTTAACAAATAAGCCATTCCTCTCATAAAACAATTAAATCATTTAGGTCCTCCTTTCAGAATATTTTAATTTCCATACTAAATCACTTAGTAAAAATCCCCAAAAATTCCCGAAATTCGCTTTAATCTGTTATCTATCATAATAAAATTTCAGACCTAAATTTTTAATATATTTTCCTAGAATAAATTTATAAACCAAATAATCATATTTTCCTTTGAAAATTCATAATAAATTCTCCACGGCTTGGAAAATTGTAAAAATTTAAACCCAACTCCATAATCATGTTTTCTACAACATAAAATTTTCCCATGGCATTTGAACATCTTTCATCTCGATTTTACCCTAAAACCATGTGTATATCCATTTTTTAAATAACCATGTTTAAACTTTCATAAATCAAAATCAAGCATATCAGCATTCACATATCATAAAACAGATTTATCCATAAATCCAAAACCATTTAATGAAAAAAAAATCAAAATAGAGATGTAGAAACTATTATTCACCATTCTTGAGATAAGGAGATTAGAGATTGTTTGAGATTGATTTTCCTCTAGCTTGAATCCTTAGTTTTTCTTAGATTTTCTTCTTCTCTTCTGTCTTCCTATGGTTGGCCTTGTTGCTTCTTACGGTTATATGTATTATTTTTTTGAGAATAAAAATGAACGTGTATGGTTTGGGGGATAGTATAAGAGTGGGAAACATGGGTGGAAATTACTCTTATGCCCTTGTTTTTAAGTACTTAACCATTTTTAAGTTCATTAAGTTTAATGTACGACCACTATATTTTTATGAATCAACCTCAACCTCCTTATCAAAATTATTCTATTTAATTTATTCTAATTAAATCTCTTGAATAATGTCAATAAAATTAGGGGTGTTACAATAGTGTTTAATAAATTATTGAAATTTGTTAAGTTAGTTTATGGACACATGTAGCCTATGCATTAGAATTATATGGTATGTATATCATGTTATGATTGGTAGATTTCATTTGTTAAAATAAAATAGGATTTTCAATGATTTTGGACAGTCGGAAGCTTCCAAATTGTTATAGAACTTGAAGCTAAGTGTTTTGTGAAAATATAAAGATGAGTTTGTATAACACTTGAACTTAGTAGAATTTAAAACAGTTTTAAATTTGATGTTTTGTATATACTCTTAGGATGCCATGGTGTATTATATGAGTATGAACTTAAGTTATAACTATTTAAATACTTGAAGTCATGTTTTATGAAATGGTTCATAAATGATTTTAGTATTGAATGGAACATACTATATGGATAAAAGGATATGATAAAAGAAATTAGTATAGTTAAGAAACCAATAGGATAAGTATTTAAGTTGTACATAGATCATTTTATTTGCATGATTATCCTTTATCCAGTATTCGAGTACATGATTTCAAGATGATTTACACCGGTTTAAATAAGGATTTTTCACTAGATTCTTGAACACTTGATATAGATTCTTGATAAGATCCCAAAGTTTATTATAGTATATGGCTATATAAGGAGAACAAGGGTTTCTAATAAACAAACCTGATTAGAGTCCGCAGTAGATAGGTCAAGTGATCTATACTAGTTGGGAAGTGAAATTATGTTATCGAGCAAGTGACCAGATTTAATATTGTGTATGGATGGTCCATGTGCATACATGTTTTAGTTTATGTATGCTAAATTTTGTTGGCTTATGGAGAGTTTAGGTGATGACTCTTCGATTTATTATAAGGTAGTATGAATTGGCTACTAAGTAATTACCTGAGGCTGTTGAGCATACTGCATGCTTAGTAGGTCGTTTATCATCCTTGTTCGATGAAAGGAATTTTGAACTTGAGAAAACCGTGAGTTTTGTTTGCTAAGCGATTTTGAATACATTTAAGTATTACTATATGATTGTTTCTTTGGTTGCTCGTTTTGGAATTCCGAGGATGAAATATTCTAAGTGGGGGAGAATGTAACGACCTAGAATTTCAAACACTTCGTATTTAAATATTTGAATCTTAGATTAAATGTTATTAAAATGGTTTAATAAGCTGTAAAGTTAACATATGAAAGGAGACTCCTTTGTGACCTTTCATGGATGGTAAGAGGTGGTTATGACCTTTTTAAAATCCTATGTAAAGAGAGGCATACCCTTAGCAATAAATCACTAAGCTTGAGATGGAGTATGAGAATTAAAAATGGTGGAAGTGCTTAAGCACTAATCCACTAATTAAAGATTACTCTCTAACCTTTTCAAGTCTTAACCAAATCATCTCCAATCTCTTTTAAACTTTGGCTTTAGGCCTAAAACATAGTGGGAGGCATGATTAGCAAGTAATAAGTGGGAGAAGGTGAAAGGAAGAGGACAACCTAGGAGGGGGCCATGAGCATGGAAGGAGGAGGAGAGGTGTGGCTTTGGTTTGGAAGTGCTAAAAGTTGGATCTTTAGGCTTGTGGTGATGGTAGAAGGTGGTTCTATGTTTTTGTGGCTTTGTTCTTGGTCTTAAAATAGATCTAAGTGAGTTATCTCACTATTTTATAAGTATATATTGTGTATATATATGTTGTGTTTGAATTATAAAGCTAAAGTGACATTAACTAAGTAAAGTTATAAGCTTTGGACCCCTCTAGCTTTTCAAAGCAAATGATAACTTTATTTTATATAACCTCACTTCTATTACCCTCTTAAACATATAGCGTGGCCTTCAATTGATGTTTAAATGGTTTTTTTAACTTGTGTGTTAAATTGAAGTAAGTTTGAAAGTGTTTAAAACGAGAATAGTCATTATAAGTGCACTTCTGAATCCATTGTTTTTGAAATTATTTATAAATAAATGAGAAGATATTCTTTGGGGTTTCTTTATATGGTTTTTAAGTAACCTAATGGTAGTACTTACTATAAAAATTTCAAGTCTTAAATCATTTTTTAAAGTGGGTAAAACTAGTCACAATGATCGTTTTTTAAATGTTGTTTTAACAAGGACTTTTTACAGCATTTATTAATGTTGTAGTAAGTCTCTTATGGTTTTATGTGTTTAAACATGATATTTATATTTTGTATTTTTATAGATGTTTTCAACCATGTTTTGAAGTGTATTAAAGTTGGTTTGAAATTTAAATATATTTTTAATAATATATAAATTTTGGAAAAGTAAAGAAGAGGTTTAACACTAAAACCGACGTGGTAGACTTCTCTATTTTCTGAGAGTTAAGATTGATATCGAGTAGGGATAGAGCTTTAACCAACCGAGCTTTTTTCTTGAATGAGGAATAGTTAAGTTGGAATGTCAAAAACATGTTAATCTTGCTGTTTACTTACTTGTTTAAAAGGTAATTAACTTTGCTTAACGCTAAAAGCCGACGAAGTAGTCTTATCTATTGCGAGAGTTAAGATTGATGTCGAGTAGAGATGGAGCAATAAAGCTCTAACCTACTGGTCTTCACTCTTGAACGTGGAATAGTAAAGTTGGGAATGTCGGAAACGGGTTAATCATGTAGTTTGTTACTTGTTTATGGAAATCATTAATACTATATTTAACACTAAAAGCCGTTGAGTAAACTTTTCTATTTGTGAGATTCAAGAATGAAGTGTCTAGGCAATCCTTTGATGCAACTAGTGCTCTAACTTACTTGGCTTCACTCTTGAATGAGGAATGGTTAAGTTGAAATGTCAAAAATGAGTTTAGTACATGAACATTGATTTGTATAAGCAATTGTTTCAACTGGATAGTCGATTAGTCGACCATCAAACTTAACCAAATACTATCTTAGATCTTTAAAAAGAATGTTTTTAAAGATTATACAAGTATGAAATGGTTTTGGGTTTGCTATGACCGCGTGTTTAATAACATTCGCCTTTAACCCTTTTTATTATACTTATGCATGTAAATAGATCTTTAAAATGATGTTTTTAAGGCAAGCATAAGTGAAATGGTTTTTGGGTATGTAGTGACAATGTTTAAGTAACATTAGTCTTAAACCTTTTTGAATGGATTTATGAAAGTACTTAGATCCTTAAAATGGATATTTGGAAGAAAATTATAAGCAAGGATCTTTTGGGAAAAGATAGAAAAGCAAAGGTTTAAAAAGTAAGAAATCTTGTTAATGGTTTGTGAATATACTTATACCATTTGAGACAAGTATATGAATACTTTTTGAAGTATTGAAAGAGTACAAATGAATAGTAGAAACTGATAAACACTGTTTTATTAGATAAAAAAGTTTTACTAATAAAAGAGGTTTTAATTAATAAAAGAGTAATTAAACAAAAAGGGGATTAGAAGTTGCTTATATGACTTAATCGTGCTTTGTATGACATGATCATGCTTTGTATGTTTATTCATTTATGGAAAACGTTTAGTCGTATACTTAGCACTAAAAGCTGATAAAGTAGGCTTGTCTATCTGTAGGAATTAAGACTGATATTCATGTAGGGATATAAGCAATATAGCTCTAACCTACCGGATTCACTCTTGATCGAGGGATATTGTGAGATGAAAATATCGGAAACATGATAAGTATATGAGACTTGGTTTCCATATGCGATTGCTCTCATTATCACTGAATGACCAAATTCGTCGATGCAGTCTGGAAAAGACCGGGATCGTTAAGTGTTTTACTTATCGAAAACCACTTGAAGACTGAAATGCGTGTTCTATCTCTTGAAAATGGATTTGTTCGAGATGCTGGAATCCATATGTGGTTTCGAGATCTGTTCAAGATGTAAGGATCCAATTTGGGATTCGTGTTTTGTTCGCGTGAGGAACACTCGTGTGAAAGATGCCGAACATAGCCTCGACATCGAAAATGATAAAAAACAGAGTAGGACCCACATCCAGGGTTTTTCTAACCCACGACTTGGTATATCAACTCCACATCTAGAGATATCTATCAATTGTTGGTCGGCGGGAGTTGATGGTACTTTGTTCCACGTGGTTTTAGATCGCTCATTTGTGCATGGGCTAGTTGTGTTTATCTTAATGGTATATTTTATCTAGAGATATTCAGCGCTTGGAGGTATTATATGCAAGGAGGTTGGCCTCAGTTTATCTAAGGATGTTTCCAACAGAAAATTCATTATGCGAACATCCCTTATCGATTTTGATTGTCCACTCTATTATGCTGTTGAATGTAACAAATGTAACCATTCCGGTTATGTTATATATTTATATTCTTCAGCCTAGACATTATCTAATATATCACCTTATGTACTTATTAGATGGTGGTTCTTTTGAGGGGATAACCATTATGGCATTCTATACGGTCGCAAAAGTACCGTTATATGTTGATCCCATATTTCTTAAGTTTCTCATACCAGGCTTATGTTTAACGCTTGGTTTTTGTTTTCTCTAAATTCCTCGCATACTCTTTCAAGTAGTCTAAGAAATGCAGGTTTTCGTCGGTGTTCTTTAGAGCTCGAGAAAACGAGCTGATGTTTCACCTATCGTAGTATTCTTATTTCCACTGCATTACTATATTGTATATATCAGCATTTATAAGGACATGTTGTAATAACTATCCAAGCTGATGATAGTACTTAGATTTTGTAACTCCGAAATTTCTGTATCGGAGTAAACCTTTGTACTGTTCCTTTGATATTATATATTACCGTTCCGCTAGTGTGATTCTGATGTTGTGTTCTCTTCTTTCTTGTTCTTTTCCATTTTATTTTACCCTAACTTTCATCTTTCCAGCACTTGGGTACTTGACACGTGAATATTGTGAATGTATTAGTATCGACATTCGGGGGTCGAAAAGGCGAATCGTTACACTTGGCTTAATACCTAAAATGTTTTACAAGGAGGCATATTTAAATAAATTCCTATAATACCCATTGGTTTCAACTTATTCAAAATTCAAGTTATGTGTTCAAGGGAAAAATAGGCAAGTTGATTAAATACACAATAGATCTTTATTCATTGTCAATTAGTAAAGTAGGCAATATGTACAAGTCATGTCCCTTGTTCAAATATAAGGCATGTTACAAAACATGCCAAATATGCAAATTCCTATTTTTCCAAGTCCTTATATGCATACACCCAAGTCCTCTTCTTTATTGTTAGCCATTTTCCATTAAAATGGCTCTCAAGCTCTAGAGAGAACTTAGAGAAGTTCTAGTCCAAAAAGTGATTTATGCTATGAGTGAGAAAGAAGTTAGAGGCCCCATTTCCTGAGGGGATGAACCTCCATTTATATTAGTTGGAGGGATGTGAGGCTTACGGCTATAGAAGTTTGACATCCATATTAGTGTAGAAGCTCGACATCCATATTGCTCTAGAAGCTCGACATCCACATTGGTCTAGAAGTTCGACATCCATATTGTTGTAGAAGCTTGACTTCCATACTATTGTAGAAGCTTGAATCCACACTGTTGTAGATGCTCGATAACCCTTATGGCTATAGAAGCTCGAAATCAACTCCTGTTATAGATGCTCGACAACTCTTATTGCTGTAGTGGCTCGACATCACCTCCTGCTTTAGATACTCGACAACCCTTATGGCTGCAGAGGCTCGACATCACCTCCTGCTTTAGAAACTCAACATCTATTGTAGCTCAATAACTCCAAGTTTCCACAGACTCCTTTAAGACATTCAACTCTTGAGTAAAAGTTTGACAACTTTCATTTCTTCTAAGTTCGATACGCCTTCTTTAGGCGCTCGATACCTCATGCACTTATAGGCTCGATATCTATCTTTCAATGCTTCCATATCCTCCTATTGAATTAGTTGCTTCTTTTTCCCTTGATAACTCTTATTTTCCAAACCTCAAATAAGAGTTAGAATACCATATATCTCAGTGTAAATGGCAGACAAGCCTTTGCTCGTAGATCATTTAGAAAGGGGAGAGTCTTGAACATGATAATTAATTGATAGTCTCTAGTTGATAGAAAGAGTTAGAATACCATAAATTTTCATTCCGACGACGAGATCCATAACTTTGAAAAATATATTGCTTGCGCTTTCTTTTTTCTTAAAGAATTTGCTTTGGTAGTGGCGACTCACTAATTTATAGAAGACCAGAAATCTACTTGATAGAGATGACCATGGACTTCTATTTTAACGATAGAATTCATATCCAAACTAATAGAAAACCATATATTAATAAGATCATAAATCTATCTGTTATAAGAAACTAGAATTCCATCTGATATAAAAAGACCAGAAAATCATCTAGTAAAAATACCATAAATTCATCTGGTAAAAAGGCCAAAAATCCATTTGATATAAGAAAACCAGAATTACATCTGATATAAGAAGACCAGAAAACCATCTGGTAAGAATGCCAAAAATCCATCAGGTAAAAGGGCAAGAAATCCATTTGATATAAGAAAACAGGTGATCCATCGGATATAAGGAGAGCAGAAAACCGTCCGATAAGAATACCAGAAATCCATACGATAAAAATACTGGAAATCCACCTAATATAAGAAAACCGGGAATCCATCTGATATAAGGAGACCAGAAAACCATTTGGTAAGAATACCTTGAATTTATCTGATATAAGAAAATAAAAAGTCCATCATTTCGGAGAATGAAACCCTAGGCTCAAATAATACTTTCACTTTGAAAAGAAAATTTAGAATTTCTCAATCGTCCATAATCGACATTGAAATTCGACGGAGATAAGTCTTTGTTTTAACCTATAAAGAAACCTGAATTATGTGTTAATGCACGGTGAATTTCATGTATAAACAAAGCACAAATCAAAAATTTCGATAAATATTTATTAGATGTGTTTAAAAATCAATGTATGCAACAAATCTATCATTTAATAGGTCGAATAGGCCCACAATCCTAATGATTCACTTTATCGGAATCAACTCTTTTTGAGAAAAATGAGTGATCCTCACAAGGAGAAGAGCACTCATCTAATTTTATTCTACACTATTGAGGAGCTGCCAACAAGCATGGCAGATAGCAAAACCCCCCGTACAAATAAAAATAAAATAAAAGAAGAAAAAAAAACCCCAATAGCCTATACAACTAAGGTCCAAAATAAAGTACAAAAAATACTAAAAAACAAAATTCAAATCTTCAATATCAGCATAAACTTGCTAATCCAATACCGACACCTGTAGCTGCTAGGAATAACTAAACAAGAATTGTGAAACAGAAGTACAAATATATATACATAAATAGATATGTATATATATTAATCTTATATATGCGCAAAGTAAATCATAGAATGTAATAAAAAACTATAACTAACATAAAAAATTGCTTAAGTACTAATGCAAGTCAAATAGAAGCTACTAAAGAAAACAGACCTAGATCGAAACCATTAAATATACTAAAGCATAAATTATAGATGCGTGTCCATACAAAGTATGATAAACGAGTAAAATAACAACCACTAACAAGCATGAAACATTTGCCATCAATCCTGTAGCGACCCGGCATTTTCGACCCTCAAAATCGACATTAATACGTTCATTGTATAGCATGCCGAATATTCAAGTGCTGGAAATACCGATTGCTAGGGGTGAAGAAGTAAAATGGATAGAAGAAAAACAGAAACAATAACATAGAATCTCACAATCGCACCGGAACAATATACATTAGGAAATAACATATCTTTATACAAAAAGAACTATCACTATTATTATACCTACCATCATCAGGGTACAATAATCAACAAATCAATCTAGACAGTTATAATAACTAGTCCTCACAAGTGCTGAATTTACAGCCTACACACACAGTGGAATATAATCAAGTACGTGGAATACGCCTGAGAATCCTCCAGCACGTCTCCTGTGCTCCATATCATCTTAACCTGAATCTGTAATACTCGGTCTGACCCGAGCATTATAATTAAATAACACCCGAGAAATTTTGGAAAACCAACGTGAGAAAACACACTCAATTTGAATTATTACTATTATCAAAATCCTTTGAAAACAAAGGTATCTCGTAAGACCACGCCACATATAAATACGACGGGGTTTTACCTTACGATAACCAAAACCTTTTATATCAAAATCATCTGATATTATAATAGTGTCTATAGAAAATAAACTATAAAATAGCTAAATGCTTGCATCTCACATTTCAGCATATTTGGTATAAAACTAAAACCGTACAGCGCTTATTGGAGAACGGATTCCATACAATGACTGGGCACTGGGGTACCGCCCATCACAGTACACCTCGAGAAAAAATGTACTGAGATCGAACCAATCGATCCCTGCCAACACAGGACCAACCTACCCCTTGCTGGATAGTAACGAATATGTTATCACCCCGGGTGTTCCCACCCTATCGAGCGCTCTCTTTTCCATGCACAACCATATCCATAATTATAATATATCCGAGGGTATCTAGAAAAGTGATAACATACGCTACTTGGGTGCAACCCACTTAGCCCTCCTACATCTCCCATGTTTTAGTCATTCCCGATTGATGAGGCTTGAGGCTACGTATAACCTTAGATTTAGCATTCTTATAGTTGAAACGCTAACACCGCCTTCCAGACAATAATGCAATGATAGAATTCATCCATACAAGTTGTTCTGGGTTTGAACAAACCAATCTCTTCAAAGATCACCGTCTTCATTATCCTCAAGATTTTGTAATTCGTAATGCTCAAATCGGATCGAAGTGGTTTTCAGATAATCAAATCCGATCCCGGTCTCTTCGAAACGGTTAACGAAATTGGCCAGATTTGATAGTCGGTTATTTAACTATCAAATTACACACATAAATAGTCACTAGGCCCATATTATAAATCTTTCAAACATTTATTTCAAAATATCTGTACAAAGATATATATATATATATACACGTATGTATATATATTCAAATTTCTTTTCAGTAATTCAATATTGGAAAACAATTTCCAATTCTTATGTCCATAACAGGATATTTCAACCAATATCAACACTTAGAAATATTTCTGAATTCGATTTATAACACTTAGAAAAATATTTCTATATAAATCATTTCACACTTAAAATATTTTCCAAAACCCTCTTTTCAATACTTAGGAGAATATTTATAGGCAGATTCTCCAAAATCATTTTAATATCAAACTTAGGAAATATTTCATAACTTGTCTCATAAATTTCCGAAATTGTTTATAAATTCCCTTTCTACAATTTCTAAAATCGATTATACACTTTTATAAACCCAACCAATAATTTATAACTTCCTTTATGAATTCAGATTCATTTTTGAAGTTTCCATATTTCAGTATTTTTGAAATTCCATTTTCTCCCAAAATCACTTATAAGATTCCTCTTATCAAAATCATATCCGTTAAATAACCCTCGTTTACAAATCTCGAGAGGAATTATAAATAAATTTCAATCATTTCAAAACTCTACTTATATGATAAATATTTTTAAAGAATAATAATTTATTTTTAAAACACATTTAAGTAATTATTTAAAATATCAAAACACTTTAAATAAACATCGATACTCATTTCCAATTCATTTTTAATTAACACTAATCGATTTACAAGGCATATTGTAAAAATTTGAATTTATTTCAATTAATATTAGATAATTGGAAAAATCCACATTCCGAAATATTTCAATACTAAAACAGCTTTAACTATATAGTTTAATAAATAAAAATTCCATATTAAAACAAACTTAATTTCTCAACAAAAATCTTCTATTTTTAAAATCTAATATTACCAATTTCAATTTATAAATCCATCTCGACTCATATCACATCAATTACGTTTCAATTTCATAACCAGTCTCACATTTCAAAAATAGAATCCATTATTTTTCCAAAAACAGATTTCCATATCTCGATATAAATTCACACCGTGAATTTATATTTCTAATTTATCAACTGATAATCATTTCCACTTATTTATAAATATCGTTTATAAGTTTATAAACTCATTTGGGTTTCACTTGTTTATAAACATAATCTCATTTAAAAAAATTCATTTATGAATCCATTCATTTATAAATCCCATTTATTTTTCAAACCTATTTTTAATATCGATTTCAACTCCTTTTCCATAAATCTAGAAATATCACTTAAAAGTCCATTGTTAAAAACCCCTTATATAAATTATTTTTAAATCTCTAATTTAAAATATTTTATGAATAGTTGAGTACAAGTCCAAAATCAATCATTATTTTACCCAAATGAATTTCCCTTAAAATAATCCAAATTCGATATAAATATTTTTATATCCAAAATCTCCTTTTAATCCCTTCATATTTAAAAATAATTTTTGTGGTATTTAAAATACCAAAATTAAGTCTAGTGATACTATAGCATCCAATAAATCAAATCATTACATAATCTATAACAGATTATCCACATCCATCATATATCACTATATATGCAATTAAAAACAAACATTTTAAGGTATCCAGTCGGATCCCTCCAACCTGTCTCCCTGCAACCATAGATGTTATATAGCATAAAATGAAAATCCCGCTTCGAAGTAGAATATCATAATAAAAACAGTCATCCGCTATTATGCAGGGCGCATAGTATCTCATCCGCTCCAACGACGGAAATATAACCAACTACTAATATATATATATATATATATATAATAATATAATATAATATAACATTCAACTGATAATAATTTATAAATTTATCCAATCAACTAATAAATAATTTTAACACTTTAAAATAAAACCAGTTATCCAAAGTGAGTGAGATTTACTTACCTTGATTTTTAATTCGCCAAATGCTCATTTTAGATTAAATCGACGTTCGAGTTAAACAAAAATTCCAGTTATCTCTAATCGACTCCGAATCAATTCCAGGTTGTAGTTCATATCATTACGAATCCAACTTCGCTGGCTTCGTTCGATTTTGACCTCGAAATAAAAGGTTAAAATATTTATGAGACTTGGATTTTAAAATAATATAAATCTCCTAATTACAGTAATTAGTTAAACTAATTACCTAGGTTTAATGATAACCTTCCTGCATCAATCCCAGTCGCGACTTCATCACTTAGCATTTCAGGCGCGACCTCCAACATGACTGCACTGCCTTCCCTTCGTTTGGAACCAACGCAAGTCCTTCCAGCCTTGCCCCAACCATCTGTCACCTCCCTCAGCTCTAACCGCCAACCACCATCACCGTCTTCCTCCCCAACCTCGCGCATGCCACTACACTTCGCGCAAATCCCTCCCAGATCTAAGTCGCGACTTCATCTTCCTTTTTTTTAATTTACAAATCACGATCGCCCAGCCAAAGGCGCCGCAGCTCCTCCCCTCCAGTCACGCCTCCACCTCACGTCGCCTTTCTGTTCACCACCATTTGACGTCGTCCCCCCATACGCGTGCATGCAAATCGATCCAAAGCCCTAACCTTCCTCCATCGCTCCCAGGCCAAAATCGCGACTTCGATCGCGATGCTGTGTTTGTTTTTTTTCTTTAAATTGATCGGCGGTTTTTTTTCTTTCTCTCGTTATACAGCCGCGTTTATAGGAGAAGATGGATGGGAAAATGTAGAGTAGGGTGGCTTGTTTCAGGGGTAGGGTGGCTATGATTTGAAATTTATATCTCGCATTACATACGGTGAAATCTTGATTTCCTATTTAGGCATGCCGCCTGGTGTTTCTAATGTTATACCCCTATTCCGAACACAATAGCATAAGTTTCGAGACTTGATTCGATCGTATGCAGAAGATAGCTTTTTGAAACCAATTATAAAATTAAATTTTTGATAATAAATTCAATGCGTTTCTATCCCGTACGACCAAATGGTAAATCCAATCGCAACAAAATTTGAAATCCTATAATAATACATTATTATGGATCCAATGGAACTTGTTTTATCGAATTCCAAGACTGTGTCTTGTATCACTATTTTAATGCGTCGATAAAAACGACGATTTCCAAAATCAATGAAATTACTTGAAATTCTAGTTTTTAAAAAATTACTAAATTCTAATTTAAATAGAACTTACATCCACATTATAAATCATTTCGATTCATTCTCAACTCACATCACAATTATTTGCACTATTTTCGTATTAGGATAAATCACTATATTTGAAATTTAAATCCATTCCTGGAATTCAACCAATTAATTCCACATTCAAAATCAATTATATTTCGAATTCAACATTTAATACAAATTTAAATACTCAAAATCAAACGACTGGAAAAATCCGGGTCGTTACATTCCTCCCCCTTAAAAGAATTTCGCTCCCGAAATTGCTAAGGTAGGACGAATGATCCAAACCCATTACTTTTCAAAAACCCACTTAATTAACTTGCTATTTCACTTTCCTAATTCCTTTAGTTCAATTCAAACAACTGATTTCCATTCTTAAATCAACACCCTTTACTTCAATTACAATTCAAAAACTAATCTTCGGTAACAAAAATTTCCAAAAAATTTCAAAATTTTTCAAACACCTTAAATTTTCGAAATTTTTTAGGAGTGTCTCCCTTGTACGGAGAGCCTTTTACAATATCACAAATATGATGAAATTATATACATCGACTCTCAGGTCGGAAAATGCAATATATATCAATATTTTTATTTTTCGCGTGCTAAATTCGTAAGCGTACCTTATTTTAGCGTTATTAAGCGAGTTCGCTTAATTTATATGCAATCGCGTTACCAAAATCAAGCCAAATAGTCTTCTTGTACCTGTACTTACTCAAATAAAACCCATAAGTACCAAAAACATGAAATTTAACAAAATTCCATTTATTTAACTAGTTAAACATGCCATTTTCATAAACCAAATATGTTCTCTATGCATTTATAAGCAATTACAAGAATCTAGCATGAAATTTATCCACATTCAATCGATTTATATACCTTTCATTCGATTTCTAATAATCCACAAGTAATTTATTTGCATTCAATACATATTTGCACACATTATATTCATATCCATTTCAAATTGATTCAAATCAATTTACCCACTTTCCCTTGATTCACAAAATTTTGTTTCTTCTATTTATGTCCAATGACAATTCAGTCCATGCTATTTGGTGATATTCATTTAAATAAATAACCACTTTAAGTTTATAAGCCAATTTAAATTGATTCTAAATCAATTTATCAAGCTCTATTGATTCACATTCAATTCCTTCACAAATCTTATTTACTTCATATTATATTAACGGCGTTTCATTCCATGTCAATTTATTTATGAATCATCTCATAAATTAGTTACTTAAGTTGAAGTCCGTTCTTATCAACAATATTTCCAACCATATTCAATTTATTTACACTTAAATTGAATTCATGTATAACTTGAGTTATCACCATTTCAATCCATTTCTTTTTTTTGGCAACATTTAAAAATATATTTAATTCGCTTACATTTAAGTCAAATTTCATTTATAACTCAATTCTCATTTTCAACATTCAATTCAATAATTAATTCTCTAATTAGTTTGCTTCCAATTTACTTAACTAAATTAAGTTTCATTTCCAAAAATCCCTGTAACGTCCCGGCTTTCTATGCCCAGAAAGTCGCATCATTATGAAGAAAGAAAGGGGTAGAAAATAGAAAAGAAAAGAAGAAAGAAAGAAACAACAACAACGATCTCACAACGGAACGAATAAATTATATTAATAACATAAACTATTACATAGTATACAACAATTTACAGAGTTACACAGCATATACATCACTTACTAGACAGTTATAAACATCCGTCTAGACATTACAACTCAAATACAAGACAAGACACTATCACAGATATCAACACAGCGGAATACTATATCTACGAACGCCGAAGCCTCCTGCTCCATTGCTCCTCCAGAATATTCGTCAAAGCTAAACCTGAATCCCTTGGCTACTCGTAAAAATTTGAGTACCCAAGAGTTTATAAAACAGAAATAAACACTTGGGTCAGACATGGGTCTGGTGTGAGTAAACGGTTAGATGGCTTAACTTTGAAAACTTTTGAAAACAAAAGTATCACGTAAGACTCCCCACAAATAAACATGGGTAAGTTTTTACCTTACACTAACTAAAACGTTTGATAGGAAATCTGATTGTATTATAATAGGGTCTAGGGTTTTCAAGTAAAATACAGAAATAGCTGAAATGCTTACATCTCACATTCCAACATAGTTGGGCATAACTAATACGTACGGCACTTATTGGAGTTTGGATTCCATACAATGGCAGGGCTACTGGGGTACCGCCCGTCACAGTACGTGGCCTAGATCACCGTACCGAGGAGTACGCCCGCTCCCCTGCAACACAAAGCCGGAACCATCCCTTACTGGATAATCCCGAACAAGATAATCCCGTAGTTGGCGCGACCAACCACACACTAAGCCGAATAAAAGAAAAGGGACCTCTAGACAGGGATCTATCTTGCTCTCAGTGGGTGCTACCCACGAAGCCTTGCTGCACCTCCCCTGTTTTAGCCATTCCCGGTTGATGAGGCTTGAGGTTACGATTACCTTTAATCAGAACATATCACTTAGAATGCTCATCGTCCGCCTGACGATGTGCTGAAAGCATTCAATCCATATAAGTTCGTTCCGGGTTCGAACGAAACCGAAGGCATTATCTCGTTACACTCGTTTTGGAATCACCCTCAGAGTTAACGACAATAACCCTTGCACTCTGAATCTTCATCTTCACTTGAGATTCACGACCTATCGTTAATTTGGATCGATGTGGTATTCGGGTCTCCAGACCTGGAATACCGGTATATGGAAACCCGATCCCGGTCTCATCGAAATCCAAAACGTATCTTTTAAGGCCAAGTTTTTTTTTAAAGGTTTAAACAATTTAACTTATCTATACAGATAGATAATTCACAAGTTACAATTGATAATCACATTATCATTTAAACAGATGATTCATAACCAAATAGGTAATCCATATCAACATCACAATAGGTAATCTATATTACCACCATAATGCAACCAAGCATTTATACCGCACAACATTACTTATCTCATTTCTGAGATTACATCCATTCAAGACAATCAATGTCATCCATTCATACATAAGCAATGATTTACTTAATCACAACATAATTAATTTAAAATGAATTAAATTAACTAACTCTATCTTTAATTAATTGAAAATTAATTAAATTAATTACTTCATCATTATAAATCTTACTTATATAATCATTAATTAATTACAAATAAATTAATTAATCATTCTCTAATTATCCATTTTAATTAATCAACTTGATTAATTATTCTTTAATTACATTTAAGTAATTATCTTTAATTAATTTCACAAATTAATTATTTTTAATCAATACAGTAATTAACCATTAATTACTTCATTAATTAATTAATTATAATCAATTATTTTAATCCTTAATTAATTACAATTAATTAGTTATTCTATAATCATTTATCATTTGATTAATTAATCTTAATTAATCAACTCTTAATTACATCCTTAATTAATTATAAATTAATGATCCTAATTACATCTTAAATTATTTATTATATTTAAATTAATTAAATAATTAATCTTAATTAAACCACAATTATTAATCACCTTTGATTAATCTAATCAAGTAATTAACTTCCCTTAATTACTTCCATTAATTAATTACTTTTTAATTAATTACCTTAACCAATAATTAATTACCTTATTAATTATTCTTAATCCTTAAATTAACTTTATTAACTAAATTATTTATTTAATAACACTAGGTAATTAACTCTTAATTACTTTCATTAAATTACTTTCATAAAATAATTATCTTCTAATTACTTTATTAAATAATTTCCCCTTTACTTAATTACATCAAGTAATCATTTCTTAATTACTTCATCAAGTAATTACACTTAATAAATTATAAGTGATTATCTTAAGTTAATCACAAATTAATTACTTAGTCAATTATTTAACTAAATTATTTAAATTAAACTAACTAATTTCTTAATCCTTATATTTAAGAGATCTTAATTAAGAAAAACCATTTATCTTAATTAAATAAATTAAATTGACCAATAATTTAATTATCTCCCCATATTAATTATCTTTAATTAATTAATCTCTTAATTACTTAAGATAAATTCTTTATTATAATTGATTTATTTAAATCCTTATCATTTAAACTTTATTTAAAATAAAACATTTTAGAAATCAATTATAATTAAAACATTTTAAACTCCTTCTCGACTTTCAAAATCTTTAAACTTCCATAGTTATTAAAATTAACTTTAATACAAATCAACATTTTGAAAATCTATTTATTTACCCTTTTAAAAACTTATCTATTTAAATATTTAAAACTTGTTAAAACATTAATTCTTTTGAAACAATTTATTTTACAATTAAAAACTTGTTTAACTTTTGTTTTAAACTCAGATACACTACAAAACAAAGTTTCTTTTGTTTTAAAACTTAAAACATTTCCTCTTAGAATTCTTAGTGCCAGCTAATCCCCAAACCCGAGTAAAACGTAAGAAAACCCGAAGTTACACTCGCGACTACCCACCACATTACTTGCTTCGGGTAAAACTTGATTTTCCCCGAACGAAACCCGAGCTCCTGCTTTCTTCCCCAAATCCCAACCTTCAGATGCACGATAACGTGCTCGTGCACATCACCTCCGGCCAACCCAGGTCAGCGCGACGATCAACTACGGTCACAAAATCACTCGCGAGCACCACCATAAACTTAGATTGAAGACTAAGCAAGCGAATCACATTTTGATCGTTCGAACCAAAAACTGCAGAAACCCAAACCACCAAAATCCCCATTGCCGACGAACTCGACGTCGTTAAACTCCGGCATCCACCCCATCGAACTACCTCGACCATGAGCTTCAACACCCCCACGTCGCGATCACCTCCAGTACCCTATACAGGTCGCGAAAATCACTACAGCAAAGCCGAGCAAAAACTAACTTAAACCCTAGTTAATTCAATTTCAAACGATTCACTAATTAGAAAAATTCATGCACATTTTTCCCATCATCAATGATACCAAAGCTAGCTACTACCAAGATTTCAACTTCAAACATTAAGTGGATCATCGGCAATTCACCAAATTGCTGATACCGTTCATCTCGAAAATTCAAATTGAATATCACTTTAAAAATTCTGAAGTGCATATCAAAATTCGTGATTTTCAATCACGAATCCATCCCTATAATGCAGAATTGAAATTAAGAAATTTGATTATTATGAAAATTTGGGTTTTTACTGTTATTTTACGAATTTCGAAATAACAACTTATTATAAATTCCTGAAATGATTTTTAGTGGTGATGTTTCATAATTTCGAACAAATTTCATTTACAAATCATAAGCTAATTAGGATTGAATGGTGAGATATTGAATTAAATAGAGAAATCCAACCCTGTTAAAAATAACAGAGTTCACTTTTGCATATATACAGGCATTCAATACTAACACATACACATGCATCCATTCCAATCCAGATATTCAGGTTAACATATGATTTTCGTTCACATACCAAAGTGAAATTAAGTTATAAAACTGTTTTTAAAATCTAGTTTACTCACCTTATTAATTGCAGAGAACAAAGCAGAGCACAGAATAGGTTTTGATTCATTCCGGGCTTTGAATTTAAACTTGCTGTTGATTTATTTCTCTGATTGCATGACTTCAGATTTCATTTGAAGATTTGAAGCTGCTATTTAAATTTGCCTTTCATCTCCTTTCTCTGATTTGCATTTCCAGTTTACAGATCTTCATTTCTACTTTGATTTCCAGATTTTCATTTCCAGATTTACTACTTCTTTGAATTTAGATTTCAGGTCTTTTATTTCTTAGACTATTTTGTTTTAGTTGAAAATGAGAAGAAGGATTTTTGAACTGAAAATGAATACAGATCTTTTTTCTTACATATAAATTTTTATACTTTAATTTACAAAAAGATAAAATTAAGCCACTTGTCCCCTTAAGTTGTTAATTAGCTTACACATATACCATCCAAGCCTCCATATGTTTACAAGTGTTTTAAAATGCTTTATTATTTATTTACAAGTGTAAATCTTGTTTTTAATTAATTTATTTAAGTCATTTATATGTATTTATAAAATATTTATATGTATGTAATGTATTTTTTTTTATAATTTAAGCTTTTAGATTTTTAATGAACTTATGAAAACAATTATTTATAATAGCTTATGCTTTGATCAAATAAATATAACATATTTTTATATGCTTGAGAAACTTATTTTAACTATATATATATATTTTTACAAAACAATTTATCTTATGTTTGAATTTTATAACATAACTCCAATCACAATATATATACATATATATTATAATTTGAAAACATATCCTTTATTAAATTAAAGACTCCCTATTTATAATATATACATCAATATATATACATTATAAATAGAAAACATTTATATAAGCTTTGGAAGATAAATCTTACCAATTTTAAATTGTTTAGAAAAGATATTAATAAGTATTGCCAATTTAAAATATTATTAACTTTTAAAAGAATTAAACTTGTCAATTTATAAAATAAAATCAACAAATCAATTTAATTATTAATAAAGATTATTAAATTGATATTGCCAAAATTCCGGGATATCACATTCCTCCCCCCTTAAAATAATTTCGTCCCCGAAATTTAAAAGCAAAGATAATTTAATAACCCAGCAAATTTTAATTTCAAACAACAACCATACATATCAATCATACACTATCAATCATAGCAACCATTTATTTCTAACAACCAAATCTAACTTATTCTGATATAAATTCAGAATAGGCTTTCCTAATATTATCTAGAGTTCCCAAGTATATACAATGGAATACTCGCTCTATAGGATCTTAACTAACTATACTACAATAATCTAGAACTCCTTCATCTGATCCTACAAATCTGAACAAGATATCAGACTAAGCTCAAAACCATCCCAACTACCAAATCCTTCTGAACTGCTGATCCCACAACCAATGACAGATCAAACACGTATTCCCTCAGAGATACGTGAAATAAAATGAATTCCAGTTGTCCGAACTGGCCATTTAATCCTATAGATCAAAGAACTAATCCTCTTGGGAACATAGGAAAAATCTCATAATACTTCTGGAGCTCACTCTCCAATTTTTCCAAATCTTATATCTCCTTTGATTGGAGAAAACTTAAACAATATCCAAATTTCAACTTCAAATTCCAAATTCCATCCATTCTTAACTGTTTAACTCTTTTGACGATCCTAAGTCACTTCATCCTTCCTGATCAGCTTAACTCTTGCTGATGCCTCTTGAAACAGACTAGACCAATATTAAACCAATTTCTGGATTCTACTTAACAAAATGGTTTCCCAAAAATATACCAAAATCCAGAATACAACTCTACTCCACAATCATTAGAGCACTACGAACTACTTCTCCTTTCTGGAATAGCCAAACAGTTGCATTTGACAACCTAACCTCCAAATCCTGAAAAATCCTTCATACTTAGAGGTACACTTGAATTTCCTATAGGAATCCTTTACTCCAAGAAAATTACAACTCCCGGTTGCTCCCACTCTAGAATAGCTGTTATCTTGCTTCCGCTGCACAACTCTGATATGGAATATATGAGAATGCCATCGGAGAAACTCGAGCAAACTTGATCATCCACAATTCACCATATCTATAAAATCTTAGTGAACCCTTCCACTTGGTCAAAACATCCCAATAGAATTCCTTTCAGAAAATTAGGTATGATCAATCCCTCTCCAAAGAATCCTTAGCTGCTTCACCAAATTCTTCTCTCGGAGACATCCTTCTATTAAGCTGGACCACCAGTAACTCCACGAATCAAGATGATACGGAATCTCAATCTCCAATAACCCAAGAGAACACTCAAACAATCGCAAGTCTCTTTTGCGATCAACTCGACCTAACTTCCACAGATACTGTTCTCTCTTCACAAATTAGAACAGCTCATACTTAACTATCCAATTCATCGAAGAAATGGATTCACTCAGCTGCTTCTGGACTCCAACTTCAGAAAAACTACTCAGCCAGAAACTTCCTGCTAACACACAGAACACTCCGAGTCGCATTGCTGCCACAAACCAAAGACTTCTTATCCGAAACTCCTCGAAAAACTCGGACCTCAAAGCAAATAGAAACACCCCACTGGACTCAGCCACAACACCGAAACAGACTCACTTCTTCAAACTTGTTCCAGAAGAAACATCTTCAGAAACGTCCATAGCCACCGTGTCTCATCACACAGCTACTACTTCCTGAGGTTACCAAAATACCATTACTCTCTTCAGCTCATCCAATAGATCTACTATATTCATCCAACTTCAAAGATAAACTCTAAACCATAACTGGTTTCCTTCAGAGATCGGTGAAATCTTTACACCACAACAAAGTTCACTCGAGACAGTATTAGGTCTACAGTCTCGTCAGATATACTTCCAACCTCAACACTTAATTTCTAACTATTGGTAGTCGTGTTACTCACACTACCACCTTATCTACCTTTATAACTTATATTGGAAAACCCGAACAGGTAACCCAACAAATAGGTAGAAATATATATATATATATTTAAAATGATATATTTTTTTTTATATAGAAATTATTTCTGGGTAAAATTATTTCATCTACCTCTTTAAAACAATATTGTGTCCGTTGGCCTGGTTCAAGTGTTTAGAGATCCCTATCAATAACGTTAGCTACTCGTATTGACCAGAATCCATATACCACTCAACCGATCAATTAACACAATATAAAATCATTTTTATATAACTAACAAATACGCGCTCTCGTATATATATACTCAGACTCAACAGGTTGCTACAGATCCTATCTCTAATGAACAATCCTTCCGAACCTAGGTATTCACTCAACCTAGTGTTCTGATATTCACTTAACCAAAAGCTTAGGCATTCGCTCAACCTATGCTCTGATACCATATGTAACGTCCCGGCTTTCTATGCCCAGAAAGTCGCATCATTATGAAGAAAGAAAGGGGTAGAAAATAGAAAAGAAAAGAAGAAAGAAAGAAACAACAACAACGATCTCACAACGGAACGAATAAATTATATTAATAACATAAACTATTACATAGTATACAACAATTTACAGAGTTACACAGCATATACATCACTTACTAGACAGTTATAAACATCTGTCTAGACATTACAACTCAAATACAAGACAAGACACTATCACAGATATCAACACAGCGGAATACTATATCTACGAACGCCGAAGCCTCCTGCTCCATTGCTCCTCCAGAATATTCGTCAAAGCTAAACCTGAATCCCTTGGCTACTCGTAAAAATTTGAGTACCCAAGAGTTTATAAAACAGAAATAAACACTTGGGTCAGACATGGGTCTGGTGTGAGTAAACGGTTAGATGGCTTAACTTTGAAAACTTTTGAAAACAAAAGTATCACGTAAGACTCCCCACAAATAAACATGGGTAAGTTTTTACCTTACGCTAACTAAAACGTTTGATAGGAAATCTGATTGTATTATAATAGGGTCTAGGGTTTTCAAGTAAAATACAGAAATAGCTGAAATGCTTACATCTCACATTCCAACATAGTTGGGCACAACTAATACGTACGACACTTATTGGAGTTTGGATTCCATACAATGGCAGGGCTACTGGGGTACCGCCCGTCACAGTACGTGGCCTAGATCACCGTACCGAGGAGTACGCCCGCTCCCCTGCAACACAAAGCCGGAACCATCCCTTACTGGATAATCCCGAACAAGATAATCCCGTAGTTGGCGCGACCAACCACACACTAAGCCGAATAAAAGAAAAGGGACCTCTAGACAGGGATCTATCTTGCTCTCAGTGGGTGCTACCCACGAAGCCTTGCTGCACCTCCCCTGTTTTAGCCATTCCCGGTTGATGAGGCTTGAGGTTACGATTACCTTTAATCAGAACATATCACTTAGAATGCTCATCGTCCGCCTGACGATGTGCTGAAAGCATTCAATCCATATAAGTTCGTTCCGGGTTCGAACGAAACCGAAGGCATTATCTCGTTACACTCGTTTTGGAATCACCCTCAGAGTTAACGACAATAACCCTTGCACTCTGAATCTTCATCTTCACTTGAGATTCACGACCTATCGTTAATTTGGATCGATGTGGTATTCGGGTCTCCAGACCTGGAATACCGGTATACGGAAACCCGATCCCGGTCTCATCGAAATCCAAAATGTATCTTTTAAGGCCAAGTTGTTTTTTTTAAAGGTTTAAACAATTTAACTTATCTATACAGATAGATAATTCACAAGTTACAATTGATAATCACATTATCATTTAAACAGATGATTCATAACCAAATAGGTAATCCATATCAACATCACAATAGGTAATCTATATTACCACCATAATGCAACCAAGCATTTATACCGCACAACATTACTTATCTCATTTCTGAGATTACATCCATTCAAGACAATCAATGTCATCCATTCATACATAAGCAATGATTTACTTAATCACAACATAATTAATTTAAAATGAATTAAATTATCTATCTCTATCTTTAATTAATTGAAAATTAATTAAATTAATTACTTCATCATTATAAATCTTACTTATATAATCATTAATTAATTACAAATAAATTAATTAATCATTCTCTAATTATCCATTTTAATTAATCAACTTGATTAATTATTCTTTAATTACATTTAAGTAATTATCTTTAATTAATTTCACAAATTAATTATTTTTAATCAATACAGTAATTAACCATTAATTACTTCATTAATTTATTAATTATAATCAATTATTTTAATCCTTAATTAATTACAATTAATTAGTTATTCTATAATCATTTATCATTTGATTAATTAATCTTAATTAATCAACTCTTAATTACATCCTTAATTAATTATAAATTAATGATCCTAATTACATCTTAAATTATTTATTATATTTAAATTAATTAAATAATTAATCTTAATTAAACCACAATTATTAATCACCTTTGATTAATCTAATCAAGCAATTAACTTCCCTTAATTACTTCCATTAATTAATTACTTTTTAATTAATTACCTTAACCAATAATTAATTACCTTATTAATTATTCTTAATCCTTAAATTAACTTTATTAACTAAATTATTTATTTAATAACACTAGGTAATTAACTCTTAATTACTTTCATTAAATTACTTTCATAAAATAATTATCTTCTAATTACTTTATTAAATAATTTCCCCTTTACTTAATTACATCAAGTAATCATTTCTTAATTACTTCATCAAGTAATTACACTTAATAAATTATAAGTGATTATCTTAAGTTAATCACAAATTAATTACTTAGTCAATTATTTAACTAAATTATTTAAATTAAACTAACTAATTTCTTAATCCTTATATTTAAGAGATCTTAATTAAGAAAAACCATTTATCTTAATTAAATAAATTAAATTGACCAATAATTTAATTATCTCCCCATATTAATTATCTTTAATTAATTAATCTCTTAATTACTTAAGATAAATTCTTTATTATAATTGATTTATTTAAATCCTTATCATTTAAACTTTATTTAAAATAAAACATTTTAGAAATCAATTATAATTAAAACATTTTAAACTCCTTCTCGACTTTCAAAATCTTTAAACTTCCATAGTTATTAAAATTAACTTTAATACAAATCAACATTTTGAAAATCTATTTATTTACCCTTTTAAAAACTTATCTATTTAAATATTTAAAACTTGTTAAAACATTAATTCTTTTGAAACAATTTATTTTACAATTAAAAACTTGTTTAACTTTTGTTTTAAACTCAGATACACTACAAAACAAAGTTTCTTTTGTTTTAAAACTTAAAACATTTCCTCTTAGAATTCTTAGTGCCAGCTAATCCCCAAACCCGAGTAAAACGTAAGAAAACCCGAAGTTACACTCGCGACTACCCACCACATTACTTGCTTCGGGTAAAACTTGATTTTCCCCGAACGAAACCCGAGCTCCTGCTTTCTTCCCCAAATCCCAACCTTCAGATGCACGATAACGTGCTCGTGCACATCACCTCCGGCCAACCCAGGTCAGCGCGACGATCAACTACGGTCACAAAATCACTCGCGAGCACCACCATAAACTTAGATTGAAGACTAAGCAAGCGAATCACATTTTGATCGTTCGAACCAAAAACTGCAGAAACCCAAACCACCAAAATCCCCATTGCCGACGAACTCGACGTCGTTAAACTCCGGCATCCACCCCATCGAACTACCTCGACCATGAGCTTCAACACCCCCACGTCGCGATCACCTCCGGTACCCTATACAGGTCGCGAAAATCACTACAGCAAAGCCGAGCAAAAACTAACTTAAACCCTAGTTAATTCAATTTCAAACGATTCACTAATTAGAAAAATTCATGCACATTTTTCCCATCATCAATGATACCAAAGCTAGCTACTACCAAGATTTCAACTTCAAACATTAAGTGGATCATCGACAATTCACCAAATTGCTGATACCGTTCATCTCGAAAATTCAAATTGAATATCACTTTAAAAATTCTGAAGTGCATATCAAAATTCGTGATTTTCAATCACGAATCCATCCCTATAATGCAGAATTGAAATTAAGAAATTTGATTATTATGAAAATTTGGGTTTTTACTGTTATTTTACGAATTTCGAAATAACAACTTATTATAAATTCCTGAAATGATTTTTAGTGGTGATGTTTCATAATTTCGAACAAATTTCATTTACAAATCATAAGCTAATTAGGATTGAATGGTGAGATATTGAATTAAATAGAGAAATCCAACCCTGTTAAAAATAACAGAGTTCACTTTTGCATATATACAGGCATTCAATACTAACACATACACATGCATCCATTCCAATCCAGATATTCAGGTTAACATATGATTTTCGTTCACATACCAAAGTGAAATTAAGTTATAAAACTGTTTTTAAAATCTAGTTTACTCACCTTATTAATTGCAGAGAACAAAGCAGAGCACAGAATAGGTTTTGATTCATTCCGGGCTTTGAATTTAAACTTGCTGTTGATTTATTTCTCTGATTGCATGACTTCAGATTTCATTTGAAGATTTGAAGCTGCTATTTAAATTTGCCTTTCATCTCCTTTCTCTGATTTGCATTTCCAGTTTACAGATCTTCATTTCTACTTTGATTTCCAGATTTTCATTTCCAGATTTACTACTTCTTTGAATTTAGATTTCAGGTATTTTATTTCTTAGACTATTTTGTTTTAGTTGAAAATGAGAAGAAGGATTTTTGAACTGAAAATGAATACAGATCTTTTTTCTTACATATAAATTTTTATACTTTAATTTACAAAAAGATAAAATTAAGCCACTTGTCCCCTTAAGTTGTTAATTAGCTTACACATATACCATCCAAGCCTCCATATGTTTACAAGTGTTTTAAAATGCTTTATTATTTATTTACAAGTGTAAATCTTGTTTTTAATTAATTTATTTAAGTCATTTATATGTATTTATAAAATATTTATATGTATGTAATGTATTTTTTTTTATAATTTAAGCTTTTAGATTTTTAATGAACTTATGAAAACAATTATTTATAATAGCTTATGCTTTGATCAAATAAATATAACATATTTTTATATGCTTGAGAAACTTATTTTAACTCTATATATATATTTTTACAAAACAATTTATCTTATGTTTGAATTTTATAACATAACTCCAATCACAATATATATACATATATATTATAATTTGAAAACATATCCTTTATTAAATTAAAGACTCCCTATTTATAATATATACATCAATATATATACATTATAAATAGAAAACATTTATATAAGCTTTGGAAGATAAATCTTACCAATTTTAAATTGTTTAGAAAAGATATTAATAAGTATTGCCAATTTAAAATATTATTAACTTTTAAAAGAATTAAACTTGTCAATTTATAAAATAAAATCAACAAATCAATTTAATTATTAATAAAGATTATTAAATTGATATTGCCAAAATTCCGGGATATCACAATCCCTTTATTTATCTTGACTTGAATTCAACTCCATTTAACGGCCCATCCCATGAATTTACTTGAGTCAAGTTTCCATTCAAATATTTATATTAACTTAAGTTAATTAGTTATTATATAAACACTTTGATTATATACTTAAGTTCATTATCATTGCAATCAAATTCCATTCCATTTAATTTTACTTAAGTCCAATTTTTTTTTATATACTCGATTTCACATTCACTTTATCACAAATCAAATCCAATTCCATTATATGATTCAAATTCGGATTTTCACTCCAGAAATCACTTAGTTTAACTCGTCTTGAGTTAATTCCATTTAAAATTTATAATTATAGTTATAAAATCAATTTACAACTCAAATTTTGTATTCACTTCAATTTGATATCATTTCAAATCCAAATTGAATTTTATTTAACTTATCTTAATCTCCATTCATGCTATTCATTTTAACTTACTTAAGTTAAAACACAATTTCAAAAATCAAATTTCACGTCCTTCTTTCTTATCTTTATTAATTTCAAATTATAAGTTCAAAACTTATTTCTTGATGTTTCTTTCCACATTTAGATTAGAATTATAGAATTTAAATACTCCGTTTTATTTCAAGCAATATATATATATATAGCTCTTTTGTTTTAACAAATCATTCCTTTAGAATTTTCAAAATCAACTTGGTTTTATCCTAAACAAATCCCCTTCGGAATTTTCAAATCAACACTTGTTTCCATACAACATATCCATATCAAATTATTACGGTAGCAATCCGTCAGTTAGAAACTCAAAAATGAACACCGATGATGTCGCGATCATTATCGGAATCATTTTCCAACAACTGAAGTGAGTTCAGTGCTTTGTCACTTCCAAAATCCATTTAAAACAATTTTTATTCTAAAAATATTTTCAAAATAATACCATTTTTATTTTCACAACACTTCGGAAAATAATTTCCAAACTTTCCGGGCCTTTAATCTCCAAATTTTGGTTTGAATCCATTTTTATTTATAATTCATTTGCATAAATCATTCTTATACAATCTCTATTTGGTTATATTTAACCATTTCAATTTTATAATCTAGTTTGGATTATAATAATAACAACTAAACAAACCAATATACTATAATAATTTTGGGAAATCATTCCTTTTATATCAAAATATAGTTGGGTAAAACTATTTCATTTACCCACTTCAAAACCATACTGTGTCAGTTTACCGTGTTTAAGTGTTTAGAAACTTCTATCGAATTTGTGGCATCCTACTACTCGACCAGAATTCATAAGCCACTCAACAGATAAATTAACACAATATAAAACATTTTTATATTCACTAACAAATACGCGCTCATATCTATAATACACTCAAACTCATTCTAGGGTACTACTGAACCTATCTCTAATGAGTAATCCCCACCTAAGCCAAGGTTCTCGCTTAACCTTACGCTCCGATACCAAGTTTAGCGACCCAGGATTTTCGACCCTCGAAAATCGACATCGATACGTTCACTGTAAAGCATGCCGAATATTCAAGTGCCGGAAATACCGATTGCTAAGGGTGAAAAAGAAAAAGGGATAGAAGAAAAACATAAACAATAACACAGAATCTCACAATCGTAACGGAACAATATATATTAGGAAATAAAATATCTTTATACAAAAAGAACTATAACTATTATTATACATACCATCATGAGGGTACAACAATCAACAATTCAATCTGGACAGTTATAATAACTAGTCCTCACAAGTGCTGAATTTACAGCCAACACACAGTGGAATATAATCAAGTATGTGGAATACGCCTGAGAATCCTCCAGCACGTCTCTGTGCTCCATAGCATCCTAACCTGAATCTGTAATATTCGATCTGACCCAAGCATTATAATGATATAACAACCGAGTAAGTCTGGAAAACCAGCGTGAGAAAACACTCAATTTGAATTATCACTGTCCTCAAAATCCTTTGAAAACAAAGGTATCTCGTAAGACCACGCCATACATAAATACGATGGGTTTTTACCTTACGGTAACCAAAACCTTTTATAACAAAATCATCTGATATTATAATAGTGTCTATAGAAAATAAACTATAAAATAGCTGAAATGCTTGCATCTCACATTTCAGCATATTTGGTATAAAACTAAAACCATACAACGCTTATTGGAGAATGGATTCCAAACAATGACTGGGCACTAGGGTAACGCCCATCACAGTACACCTCTAAAAAAATGTACTGAGATCGAACCAATCGATCCCTGCCAACACAGAACCGGCCTACCCCTTGCCGGATAGTACCAAATATGTTATCACCCCGGGTGTTCCCACCCTATCGAGCGCTCTCTTTTCCATGCACAACCATATCCATAATTATAATATATCCGAGGGTATCTAGAAAAGTGATAACATACCCTACTTGGGTGCGACCCACTTAGCCCTCCTACATCTCCCCTGTTTTAGTCATTCCTGGTTGATGAGGCTTGAGGCTACGTATAACCTTAGATTTAGCATTCTTATACTTGAAACGCTAACACCGCCTTCCAAACAATAACGCAATGATAGCATTAATCCATACAAGTTGTTCTGGGTCTGAACAAACCAATCTCTTCAAAAGTCACCGTCTTCATTATCCTCAAGATTTCGCAATTCGTAATGCTCAAATCGGATCGACGTGGTTTTCGGATAATCAAATCCGATCCCGGTCTCTTCGAAACGATTAACGAAATTGGCCAGATTTGATAGTCGGTTATTTAACTATCAAATTACACACATAAACAGTCACTAGGCCCATATTATAAATCTTTCAAACATTTATTTCAAAATATCAATACAAATATATATATATATATATATATATATATATATATGTATATATTCAAATTTCTTTTCAATAATTCAATATTGGAAAACAATTTCCAATTCTTATGTCCATAACAGGATATTTCAACCCATATCAACACTTAGAAATATTTTCGAATTAGATTTATAGAACTTAGAAAAATATTTCTATATAAATCATTTCGCACTTAAAATATTTTCCAAAACCCTCTTTTCAATACTTAGGAGAATATTTATAGGCAGATTATCCAAAATCATTTTAATATCAAACTTAGGAAATATTTCATAACTTGTCTCATAAATTTCCGAAATTGTTTATAAATTCCCTTTTTACAATTTCTAAAACCGATTATACACTTTTATAAACCCAACCAATAATTTATAACTTCCTTTATGAATTCAGATTCATTTTCGAAGTTCCCATATTTCGGTATTTTGGAAATTCCATTTTCCCCAAAATCCCTTATAAGATTCCTCTTATCAAAATCATATCCGTTAAATAACCCTCATTTACAAATCTCGGAGGAATTATAAATAAATTTCAATCATTTCAAAACTCTATTTATATGATAAGTATTTTTAAAGAATAATAATTTATTTTTAAAACACGTTTAAGTAATTATTTAAAATATCAAAACACTTTAAATAAACAACGATACTCATTTCCAATTCATTTTTAATTAACACTAATCGATTTACAAGGCATATTGTAAATTTTTTATTTTATTTCAATTAAAATTAAATATTTGGAAAAATCCACATTCCGAAATATTTCAATACAAAATAGCTTTAACTATATAGTTTAATAAATAAAAATCCCATATTAAAACATACTTAATTTCTCAACAAAAATCTTTTATTTTTTAAATCCAATATTACCAATTTCAATTTATAAATCAATCTCGACTCATATCACATCAATTACGTTTCAATTTCATAACAATTCTCACATTTCAAAAATAGAATCCACTATTTTTCCAAAAACCGATTTCCATATCTCGATATAAATTCACACCGTGAATTTATATTTCTAATTTATCAACTTATAATCATTTCCACTTATTTATAAATATCGTTTATAAGTTTATAAACTCATTTGGGTTTCACTTGTTTATAAACATAATCTCATTTATAAAATTTCATTTATGAATCTATTCATTTATAAATCCCATTTATTTTTCAAACCTATTTTTAATATCGATTTCAACTCCTTTTCCATAAATCTAGAAATATCACTTAAAAATCCATTATTAAAACCCCTTATATAAATTATTTTTAAATCTCTAATTTAAAACATTTTACGAACAGTTGAGTACAAATCCAAAATCAATCATTGTTTTATCCAAATCAATTTCCTTTAAAATAATCCAAATTCGATATAAATATTTTTATATCCAAAATCTCCTTTTAATCCCTTCAAATTCAAAAATAATATTTATGGTATTTAAAATACCAAAATTAAGGCCAGTGTTACTATAGCATCCAATAAATAAATCATAACATAATCTATAACAGATTATCCACACGCATCATATATCACTATATATGAAATTAAAAACAAACATTTTGAGGAATCTAGTCGGCTCCCTCCAACCTGTCTCCCTGCAACCACATATGTTATATAGCATAAAATGAAAATCCCACTTCGAGGCGGAATATCATAATAAAAGGGTCATCCGCTATTATGCAGAGCGCATAGTATCTCATCCGCTCCAACGGCGGGAATATAACCAACTACTAATATATATACTAATATATATATATATATATATATATATATATATATTATATAACATCCAACTGATAATAATTTATAAATTCATCCAATCAACCAATATATAATTTTAACACTTTAAAATAAAACAAGTTATCCAAAGTGGGTGAGATTTACTCACTTTATTTTTATCAAATGCTCATTTTAGATCAAATCGACGTTCGAGTTAACCAAAAATTCCAGTTATCTCTAATCGACTACAAATTAATTCCAGGTTGTAGTTTATATCATTACGAATCCAACGTCACTGGCTTCGTTCGATTTCGACCTTGAAATAAAATGTTAAAATATTTATGAGATTTGGATTTTTAAAATAATATAAATCTCCTAATTATAGTAATCAGTTAAACTAATTACCTAGGTTTAATGATAACCTTCCTGCATCAATCCCAGTCGCGACTTCGTCGCATAGCATTTCAGGCGTGACCTCCAACATGACTGCACCGCCTTCCCTTCGTCTAGAACCAACGCAAGTCCTTCCAGCCTAGCCCAACCGCCTGTCACCTCCCTCAGCTCTAACCGTCGCCCACCATCGCCATCCTCACCCCCGACCTCGCGCAAGCCACTGCACTTCACCCAAATCCCTCCTAGATCTAAATCGCGACTTCATCTTCCCCTTTTTTTAAATTTACAAAACGCGATCGCCCAGCCAAAGATGCCGTAGCTCCTCCACTACAGTCGCACCTCCACCTCGCGTCGCCTTCCAGTTCGCTGCCATCTGACGTCGTCCCTCCATATGCACGCATGCAAATCGAGCCAAAGCCCTAACCTTCCTCCATCGCTCCCAGGCCAAAATCGCGACTTCGATCGCGATGTTGTGTTTGTTTTTTCTTTAAATTGATCGACAGTTTTTTTTCTTTCTCTCATTATACAGCTGCATTTATAGGAGAAGATGGATGGGAAAACGTAGAGTAGGGTGGCTTGTTTCAGGGGTAGGGTGGCTACGATTTGAAATTTATATTTTATTTTATTCAAAATATCTCGCATTACATACGGTGAAATCTCAATCTCCTATTTAGGCATGCCACCTAGCATTCCTAATGTTATACCCCTATTTCGAACGCAATAGCACAAGTTTTGAGACCTAATTCGATCATATGCAGAAGATAGCTTTTTGAATCCAATTATAAAATTAAATTATCGATAATAAATTCAACGCATTTCTATCCCGTACGACCAAACGGTAAATCCAATCGCTATGAAATTTGAAATAATATAATAATACATTATTACGGATCCAATGGAACTAGTTTCGTCGAATTCCAAGACTATACCCCTGATCGCTATTTTAACGCGTCGATAAAAACGACGATTTTCAAAATCCACGAAATTACTTGAAATTCCAGTTTTTATAAACTTACTAAATTCTAATTTAAATAGAACTTACATCCAAATTGTAAATCATTTCGATTCATTCTCAACTCACATCTCAATTATTTGCCCTATTTCCGTATTACGATAAATCGCTATATTTGAAATTTAAATCCATTCCTGGAATTCAACCAATTAATTCCACATTCAAAATCAATTATATTTCGAATTCAACATTTAAAAAAATTTAAATATTCAAAATCAAATGATTGGAAAAATCAGGGTCGTTACAAATCCGCTATTACATATTGAGTATAGGCAGCCACCGCAAAACATTATATCTCAACCTGTATAACATTAATTCAGAACGCACTAGCCCTTCAACAAAGGATAAAAAATTATAGTAAAAGCATACCGATAAAAACATAGATTATTATCGTCTGACAACTGAAAAACTATTATTTAACTAATGTAAACATGGTTTTTGAGTAAGAAGAAGACATCAATAATTGGTCTTTTGTTATACTAATATAAACACCATATTGAATCAACAGATTCAAAACAACTGAAGCTATATTTTTCATGAATATAAATGGCTTTCCCAGTAGCCCAGATCCGCTATCTATATAAATAATCTAGCTAATGTTTATTCAACAGCAAATGTGAAGAACATAATAACAGCAAGGCTTAAAACTTACACTATTGTCAGCTATTAATATATATATACACACACACTGCAATATCTATAGGTATTTACTACCACTATATATATCATAACTAACAGAGAACTTAGTAATAACAGTTACTACATTCACTTAGGGATGGGCAGACAATCAAACAATAAGGAATCCTAACTATAGAAGATAAATGCAAAAATGGTAAAGGTGAAAAGTAATAATTATCTGATTTTAACCATACAAGTGATAAATATAGCAGAGTTTTACCTGGCATAGATCATATGTTATTTTGTTGTTTTAGTTCAGAATTTTGATTTTATATATTTGTTAATGTGAGTACTAGATACAAATTTATTTACTAATCCAATTCCCTGATATAACAATAAGGTAATTGTAAAAGGAAAAAAATAGATCCTATATGATCAAGAACACTAATTCGATGCAAGTATCAATTAAAAAACAGACACGCATAAACAACCATAAATTTACAAAAAATAAAAATGATCTAAGTAAGCTTATACAATTTAATACAAACAAATAGACACTTAATACCAGTGTGTAAGGTTCTCATACCAATTATTCCTCTGCTTCATTTTAAGTATGCAAAAGACAAAGCCAATAAACATTATATCACTTTTAGTGTAACATCAGGTAAATCAGCAAGATAAGCTGAAAGCCTGCAAACCAAAATTGTTACAATACAAAAACAGAATAACAGCAAAGAAGATGAAGTTATACTAATAATATATTAAGAAAACAAATATCAAGTGATTAACATCCTTAATTATCACTATGTTAAATTGAACTTTGTATGTTAGGAAAATAAACATAGATAGCACAATGTACATTAATATTATGAAAACAAGAAAACTGTTCTATATTTTAGCCCACAATTTTATGATTAAAAGAGTAAACTGATAAAAGCTAAAAAATCTAAAATAACATATAACTCCACAATTAATGACTAGAAAAAATATTCATATATTAGCTTACTGACTAAATACATTAATATCACATTCAATTATTAAACTCCCAAAACAAATCTTACTCCCAAATAAACATAGTATGCAAATAAAAAGACCTGCAACCAATCAAATATACTCAAAAACAAAAAAACAAAGACAAAACAATGCAAAACAACATTAAACTCTGCGGAAATTTTAGCCACAGACTACTATAATAACAGATTATGCAAACCTTTACTTTGAACTAACCTAAATAATAACAATCATATATATTAACTTCACTTCATAAGACTACCTGTATCATGAAGTAAAAATCAATAAAAACATAACTATTAAAAATAAAGTTAGCACAACAGCAAAAATTAGAATTATCAAACTATTAAAATTTATCTGAAAAATAAAAAACCAATCATAAAAACCTATACATAAAAAACTATTAGTATACTAATGAAAATTAACTAAAAATCATTAAAAAAACAATATCTTGTAAAGTTTGACCTGAAATCAAAAACATATCAACTAACCATAAGTTAAAGAGTTACATAACATAAAATGTAAAAGATCATTTGAAATAAGCATGAACTCCAAAACAATATAATACACGTTAGCGCCAAAATGGAAACTTTTACTATGTGATAAAATATTAAGAATAGGTATAGAAATTACCTCACAAATCTGAAGAAAACCATAAAACTTAAAAGGCCGAATGGAAATATAAATACAATATTACCATCACTAAGAAGTTTACAAACAACAAAATACAATATTACAAAGTATACGAAAATTACCCAACACCTCCATCAAACTTTAAATATAATATCATATACTTATATACCATATGCTAAAATTTATAAAGTATGATGTTTAAAAGATAAAATATACATGCATTTGAGAATAAAATAAATATGGCACTAAAAATAGAAGGTATATAACAAATTATATAAAATTAATATTCTAATAAAGGCAAAATGTTAAAAGAATTCCTAGAATGAATATCTAAGTAATCTAAATTTAGACTTATAATGTTATTACAATTAGAAAAAATAGATTTCCTAAAAGAATCTATACAAAATTTTGTTTTTCTAAGAAACTTCTTAAAATTTATATTTTTATTTAATTTACAACTAGGATTTGAAATCCAATTTAAACTAAATATAGAAATAGCATATATTACTTGATCCAAACTTAAATTAGAGTTATTAAATATACGTTGATTTCTATCAAACTAAATATACCAACAAATAATGGTGAAAATAGTGTCTAGTAAAAATCTATTCAAACCCATGTAAATAAATCTAATATTATTCTGATATAACTCACTAGTAATATAAGTAAAACTTATATTAAAATTGAATAGACTTAAAGTTTTTGCAAGAATATATTTGGTGTTATTACATTTAAAATATAATGCAAAATATCCTCCTTTTCATTATTACAAAAATAACATTTTTTATCATTAAAAATATTTTTCTTTTTTAACAATTCTATAGTATTCAATTTTTTATGTAAAATTAACCGCATATGCACCTTGGCTTTAGCTGGAGCATTAGCTTTCCAAATGTATTTAAATATATTCATTTTAATTCCAAAAAAATTAATAAATTTGTAAAAAGAATTAGATGTGTATGTTTTACCACTATCCCAACACCAGTTTATAATATCTTTATCATTATCAATATTATAAAATTCTAATTTAGAACACAATAGTGCAAATTGAACAAAAGAATTACCAGTTAACGTACAATTAAAATTGAATTCCCAAGGAAAATTTAACTCCAGTCTATAAATAACAGAAATTGGAACATATTTAAAAATACAGATTTCATATGATTAATCAAATTCCACTTTAAGAGGAATATTCGATAACCAACAATCATGCCAAAACGAGGTATTATTACCAGAATGTACAATATTATTAATTTCTAGTTTATATATGTTAAAATTTAAAATTACTAATTTCCAAAAATGAGATATATTATTTGTGTTACATATACACAAGTGAGACAAATTAAAAGTACCACCATACCATTGGTTCGATATCAATTCTTTCCATAAAGAAGTTTCATTATTATCCCTAAATTTCCAAAACCATTTTCCTAAAAGAGAAATATTTAAGTATGCAAATTTATAATCCCTAAACCTCCTTCATTTTCAGATTTATAAACCATTTCCCAGTTTACAAGACATTTAGTGTTATATTTGAATTATCACCACTCCATAAAAGGCCTCTTCTCAATTTATCAATTTTATCTATTACCCAATTAGGAAAGCGACAAAACGACATCCAATAAATGGGTAATGCAGATAAAATCGAATTGATAAGGACAATTCTACCTACTCTCGATAAGAATTTACTATTCCGATTAGAAAGTCTTTTATTAATTTTATCAATAATGGTATTTCAATCATCGTGTTTAAGTTTTTGCGGTCAAATTTAGAAACATAAATATTCCATAGGAAATTTCATTGTATTACAATTTAAAGTGAGTGCGATTTGATTTTCTAAATTATCTATATCATTTAATACTAAAACTGAACTTTTGTCAAAATTAATCTTTAAACCCGAAAGAAGTTCAAAACTATATAAAATAAATTTAAGTGCGACAATATGTTTAGGTAAATGAGACGTGAAAATCATGGTATCATCCGCAAATTGTAAAACAGAAAGACCATTGCTAGTTATCTTATTACCAATACAACCTAATAATCAATTATTGGTAGCTAATTTAATAATTCCAGAAAAAACATCAGTAGCTAAATTAAATAATAATGGTGAAAGAGGACCCCTTTGCCTGAGACCACGTCTAGACTGAATTTTATCTCCTAGTATTCCATTAACCATAATACTAGAGTTACCCGTAGAAAGCTATGACATAATCCAACTAATCCACCTAGTACTAAAACCCCTAGCTATAATACCTCTTTAAGGAAAACCCAATCGATAGAATTAAAAGCTTTATCAAAATCCAGTTTTAAAAGAGAACAAGTGATATTATTTTTGCAACAATAATTAATATATTCTTGGACTACCGCTATACCATCCGTAATATTCCTACCCTTTATGAAGGTAGTATGAGAGCTATCTATTAATGCATTCATTTTAGTAATTTTAATATTTTTGTTCAAAGATTTTTAAGGGTATTGTTATGACCGATTACCTCTACATGCCATTATATTTTTATTTCTAAAAGCCCAGCAGGTTTTTGGTCTTATATTCTATGGTTTAAAAATTCAACCCTTCTGGATTTTGAATCTCAAAACTAAACATTACTCGATTTTTTTGAACATCAAAAAGCATTTTTTCTTTCATATGGATAGATATGGACGAATCCTTTATCATTGTTCACATTTATCCATAAATTTCTTACCATACCAATTTCGTCAGAAACTACCCCCACTTGTATTTTCACAAATACATTAGGCCAATCACGACCGTCCAAATTCCAATTACCAATCTGAAGTTCTATTTGTCAATCGGAAGGCATGAACTTGTGTATTTCAATGAGCAAAGTCGATCCACGATGGTCGATTGCCATGAAAACCTCACGGTTGGCTGGAATCTGAATCTAAAGTTGCTAAAACTACTTCTCTTCTCGAGCTTTTTTCTTTGCAACCGTTGCCTTTAAAATACTCCATTGTTGTAGCGGCTTCGTTTTTTTAAACTGCGCCATTTTCGGTGAACTTGAGAGCAGTTGCTCCTCATGGTTGAACCTATTGAACTGAAAACTACCTTTCATGAACATTTCAAAGTTATAAACCAGGTTCCATTTCTGCTTTATGTATTATTATGTCTCAAACAACAAAAATTAGCTTCCATAGGCCTATAAATGTTGCACAATGTTTGACGGCCAAATCTCTATCGAATTAGAAAATAGCCAATCAAATTTTATATAAATATTAACCGCAAGCGCACGACGTACAATTTTAGTACATGGAGAGTATGGTCGATCTGTAGGGAATTGTTTAAAATTTAAAATTTCTATTCGATCAAATTAAACCAATATTTGAAAGTGTGATTATCTAAAAAAATGTAAATAAACTAACAAAAGAAAATGGATAACAATATGAGAGTAGAAGGCAATTTAGAGATAAATCCGCTCTCTTGATCACATAAATCAACACAACATGAAATTATGATCTCTTTTTTTTCATTAGTGAGTTTAATTGATGTATTTATTATAATTATGACATATTTGTGCTATTAATTAGCTCAACATAAGCCATCAAACTATAACACACCCACTAAATCACTTTTTAATTCTCATGAAAATTACAATGAACTTGAAAATAAATTCTATTCTAAGCATGGCCTATTAAATAATTATTAGAAATATAGACCATCAAATTTTGATTTTAAAATCACTTCATTACCATAATCATATGTGGATGAAGAGGTAATTTGTTTTTTTTTGTTTAAGCATAGCCTATTTGGTGTCAACAACATAGGCTATCAAATTCAAAGCTAAAACAACAAGTTTAACCACATCAAACAATTCCATTAAGCACAAAAAGAGATCAAAAATTATCAAAATGCCGAATCTACATGATTAAAAGAGCTTCATTACCCCTAAATTGAAGGGGTTTAGCCTCTCATATTTGTTATCATATCAACAAATGTAGATTGCAACATGAAACAAAAATAAGAAGAAAATTGAAAGCTAATGAAAAAAGAGTGCTAATAAAATTAAAATACAAACTAATCTACTTGCATAAATAAAAAGAGCTACACTACTAGCATGAAAGGAAATAAACAAGAAAAGAAAAGTGTGTATTGAAATTGCATAAAAAAAGAAAGTTACATGAAAGAAAATGGCTAAGTATCCATGAAAAGAAAGGAAAAGCTTTTGTTTATTTTTGAGCCAAAAACTAAACTAACTAAAATGGAGGCTCAAAGGCTGGGAGAGACTAAGAGGCCATTTACATGAACATGAGAGGTATTTATTCAAGTATGAAACCCTAATCCATATTTTTGGGAACTACCCAAACTGCCCTCTTAGGAAGTTTGGCTACCAAGTTATCATTAGCATGAGATAATCTTCCATTAAGTGTGCATGTAACTTTGATAGACATTTAGCATGTGCATTAGCTCCTAATTGTACATCATAGTAAGTGGATAGGTAGGGTCCTCCATGATTCATGAAATAAATTATTTCCATCTTCATTTGCTTGTCTTCTCTTGTGCATGCATATTTTCCATGAAGCCACTTATAATTTGAGTTAAAATTCCAACAGAATAACATAAAAATTACCAAGTAAATTTTCTCAAATAAATATATGCACAAAAATGACGATTTTGCCCCTATATGAAGATGAATAAATGATGATTTGTAAATAATTTGAATTTTGGTTTAAACATGTTAAAACACCCTATATGCTCATTTATTTAATTAAATTAGATTAAATATGGTAGTAAAAATATGCACATTTACGTGCACATCAAATACCCCCACACTTATCTTTTTATTCGTCCTCGAATAAAGTAAAAACTAAGATAAATCCGTTTTCGTAGGAAACATGATTGCATTGAGCTTATGCAACAAACCGTTAAAACTCTAAATGTCCCTAGTAGGACGAGTGTTGTCTCGTAAGGGTTTTCAGCGGATACTACCCACAAAATCCCAATGCGAAACGAAAATTTCTAAATGCAAGATTATTTACAAAGATATGAATGCAAGTTTTTGAAAATATTTACAAATGAAGAATTTACTTTCAAATTGACACGAATAAGTTAAATATAAATTTTGGTCATTGTCAAGAAATTTATGTCCTTTTACTTGTCAAAATTTCCAATAAAATTTAAGTTATCATAACAAATAGACTCTAGTTTGACTCGTTGTTTCATATGATAACACAGTGTAAGTATGAAACGAATCCTTAGTTGATTTTCAAAGTTTATCAAAATGGTATTTTCATTTCTTTTGAATAATAAGTCAAATCAAATAAGTAAAAATAGTGCTCGGATTTCAATTGCTTACTCTCTCTTATTTGAAAATTTTATGGATATTAACAATATTTACATATGCCTAACTCAGAAAACTGAGGCCAGATATATTACTCATGCACTGCCTTGCGGACTTACGTGAGAGGAATACAGAGCGTGGCGAGTGAACACACAAGTGTGTGCACCTATCGACTGTAGGCATTATTAATAAAATAATCTTTAAATACATACACTTAACTCAGATAAACTGAGGCCATATATACCGATCGTGCAATGCCTTTCGGGCTTACGCGAGAAGGGTACAGAGCATGGCGAGTGTATACACTTGCATGTGAACACATGACTCTAGGTGTTTATTAAAATATATACATATATACAAATATATTTTTTGTTATATATATATATATATTTTTAAAAGAGAGCGTTTTGCAAAATCATCTTAACACAATTTAACTTAGAAGATAAAAAATGTTATCGTCTTTACTTTAAATCAACCACTTATTAAACAAAGATTTCGATTATGATATACTTCATAATTATCACCCATGAATCTTCCTATATACTGGTTAAACTATCGTTACTTAAAATCGAACTTTATTTTTATTTTTGTTCAGATAAATAATTTTTTATAAATTTCAATTTAATAACCAAAACCATACATTTATCCTATAGTTTTTCTTTAAAAGTAAATCAATATGCTAAATTTTGTTTTTGTTTTTTTTGTTTTCTTTTTTTAAGTTTTAGAAAGAAAATGCAAAAATAAACCATGAAAAATTAAAAAGAAGATGAGACTTCCCCCACACTTGATTTTGACCGTGTCCCCACAGTCAACCCAAGTGAAAGGAGAAAAATAAAATAAAAATATGACTTATATTTACATGAAAATGAAAAGATTATTATTTACAAGGCATTAGAAAATATGTCGTCAAAGAGTAAATGAAACGGTCTTCCAAAGACCAATTCATTTGTCTCGTCAAGTATGAGAGACACAGCTCAAGCACAGAAAACCAAACCATAAAAGATTTTACAGTTGAATGTTGATTTGGAAAAACGAATCTTGTTTTATTAAAAATCGTGTGAGTTGTTTTATTTTCGATGATTTTTGGGGATGATAAAATAATTGGTTGAAGTTCATGTTTATTTTCACCAATTTGAAATTCAAACTTATCATTGGAAACTTCTTCAGAATTATCGATTTCAAAATCAAAATGGTGATTTAAATTTTCCCCTTCAGAATTTAACAACTCATCTTCGAAAAGTCCAAAGAATTTGTGTTCACTAAATTCGTCTTCCTTTAATTTATTATCAACAACTTCATTGCATATTTCAAGTTTAAAATCCAAAGTTGTTCTGTTCAAATTTTTAAAATCGAAAATAGGAAGATCGAATTTTAAATTTGGTTCCACACTTTCAAACGAATTAAAATCCAACTTAATCACCATATTTTCAACAACTTCATTAAGAGTGTCATTTTCAATTTTAAAAGTAGTTGTTTGAAAATCATCAATTTTGGTAAAAGGTGGATTATTATTTGACTCATCACACGTTGGGATTTGATTTTGTTTCTCACGTTGTTTTATATATGTTTCAAACAACAAATCCGTGTGATCATTGTAAATTTCATTCATTTGCCCAACAAAATCCAATTTATAGTTATTAACTTGAGAATTTTCGATTTGAACTTGTTGAGAGAAATTTTTTTCAATCGCATCGTAGTCGAGATTATTCCTATTGCTAAAATCATTTAAAAAATTGTTTCCATTTTCATTTTGACTTTGAAACTCATTTTGAAGTTCGAAATTGAATTGGCATCGGTTATACTCGAAATCATTTAAATTTTGAAGAGAATTCAAATCTTTATTATTTTGAAAATTTTGACTTGAGTTATTGCACAAGTATGAATTGCACAAATAATTTATCCTTCGATCATTTTGTGTAGAGAGTTCAAGTAACGACGAAATCGTTTCGATGCTTTTTCAAGAGTCGAAGGTTGCTCATCATTTTGAAAACATTGTTGTTCAAAATTCGAATTATTTATACAATAGTTGTTACTAAATATCCATAAGAATTTGATGTGAAATTATATGGATTATATTGATTTCCACAACTATTGTAAAATTTCGGCGAGTAGGAAAATTCGGACATTTTCAAAAGTTATATATATATATATATATTATAAAGTAAAACTATTTAAAAAGAATTAATTTTTCAAAGAGGAACTTTGATTTTTTTTTTGTTTTTGAAAAGGATATATTTTTTTTTTGAATTTTTGCTTTTCTAAAAAAAACTAACTTAATTTTTATTTTTTGGACTTTTTGATTTTGATTGATAATTTTCCAAAGCATTTAAAAACTAAGTTAAGAAATATTTACAATTTTTTTAGTTTTGGATTTTGAAATTTTTTCCTTTTGTTTTTTAAATATGCATGAACTAATACAACTAAATGAATGTAAGGGTTTAATTACAAATTTGCCATCCTAAGTAGCTCCTAACTCAAAATTGTATGATCACACTTTGTCTTAATTCAACAATATAGTTCTCAGGTAGGTAACGGACAGGATTTATCGGTGCAGCACGAATCACCGTAGCAATGCAGCCGAAGGTTTAAGTACCTTCAGAGAAACAACCACTATAATATTTATGAATCACCATAATATTTATAAATGGTTATTGCTCTGCCGTAGCCTAGACACCAAGAAATTAAATTGTCGAAAGAGGACAGCTTGTCAATATACAATTAAGCCCTAAGTGAGCTCGTGCACCCTTAAGATGTCTAACCATTATTATTAGCAAATACTAGGATGAAATGGAAAACTGAAATTAAACGTGTATTAATAATGCAACTACGAATGAAATTTGTTTTTGTTTTTGAATTTTTTTTTCTTTCTAAAATGCAAGCAAATAACAATGCAAAACAAAATTAAAACAAAGGATAAGGGCACGATACTAGAGAGTGCATAATTATTTACTATTTATTTTAAAGCAACGATTTATTTTATAAGCAAGCAAACAGAACAGTTTTACAGCGGCAACTTCTTTTTATTTCCTACAACCTGAAACTAAAAACAAGATATATACAATGTTTTTTTATTTTGTTTTCTATTTTTTTGTATATTTTTTATATCGAAGAAGAAACTAAAACAAGTGAAAACAAAAATAATTAGAACAAAACAATTTGTTGCTCTTTTTATTTTTATTATTACTATTTTTTTAATTATTTTAAGAGAAACTTAAAAATTTTTAGCTTTAACACTAAACTTTTTTAGAAGGCACGGGCCGGGCTTGTTAAACAAAAGAATTCTCAATAAAAGAATGAACTTTAACACTGCATATCCTTCAAATTCACGAATTCTCAACAAAGAAAAATTGCAACTAAACTCAATCAATTTCTAGAAATCATTTTTCAAATTCGCAAATTTTGCAATGTCCTAATTTTGTAAATTTCCCCAATCACTTTGGAAGTGTTCGTGATTTTGGTGCTCATGGTTGGTTTGCTGGAAATCGAGTTAGCGATGTATGATTTAGGCGCGTGATTTGGTTGATGTTGATTGTGGGTGGTGAGATAATGGTGATGGTTGCGAGTTTGGGGTGGGTCGAAGGTGGTTGTTGGTTGCGGTTTGCTGGTGGAAGAAGGCAAGTCAGTGGGGAGTGTGTTGAGTTGGTGATATGGGGCAGTGATTGGAAGTGAGTTCGTTGAGGATTATGGAGGAGAGGGTATTGTTTTGGTTTTGATTTGCAGACGATTGGAGGTGCGGATTCGATCGATTTCAACAGGTGGGTGGAAATTGATCGGGTGGTAGATCACTGTGATGATGATGGGGATGTATTGATGTGGTTTGAGCTGTTGTAGCTGCAGTCGACAGAGATGAAGATGGAGTTGTGGTCGGGATCTGAAGCTCCGATGGTACAAATATGGTTGGTAGGGGGAAGGCAATTTGTTAGCAATAGCAAGGGGATGGTGTAGTCAATTGGATAAAGTGGCACTGTGGTCTGTTGGTGATTAAGGCTTTGCAATCAGTTGCAGTCAGGTTGGTGGAGGATGATGACTGGTAGAGGAAATGCAGTCAGGGGTGGTGGTGGTGATTGAATAAAATATGCAAGGCTGAGAAAATGTGAAGTATAGTCAAGTATGGACTGATGGCAGGCAATGTGGCAGTGATGGTCGGTTTTATGTAATGTGCAGGGGGTATGTGGTTGAGTGGATTATTTATAGGAAGTGGTTATATATATTTTTTGGTCTTGGTTTGTATGGGGAGGAGGTGGTTGTCTAAAGGAGGAATATGCAAAGCGGAAGTGGGTGTTTCTCTGGCAGTAGTGGGTTTGGTTTGGGGTGGTTCTGGTATAGAGTGGGATGATAGTTGAATGTTGAAGAGTGTTAAGTTACTGGTGTGGTGGTGGGTGTTTTCAAGTGTGCACAAAGATGATATGGAGGAAGAGGTGTGATATGTTGCAGAAATGTATGGCTGGCAGAAATGTATGGCTGTAGCAATAGTATGGTGAAGGTTGTTGCTGTGGGTATTGGTGAATTTGATATTGGGATGGTTGTTTTGTTTGGAACAGAGGTTACGAAATGAGATTAAAGTGGAGATGAGATGATGTTGTGATGTTAGTTTTGTGTAGGCAATAGTTTGGCAATGCAGAAGCGGTGTAGTTGATTGGCAATGGGTGGAGATTCAGTAAGGAGGAAGTGTGAGGTGACAGTGGATGTGTGCAGGTAGTAGTAGAAGGTTTTGACAATTAGAAGAGATGATGAGGTTGAGATATGGTCATAAGTGGTTTGGTGATTGTATGGAGATAGGAGATTGTTTTGAATGAAGTAGAGTTGTGTTGAAGTTATACAGTAGTGGAAAAGGTAACTGAAGTGTTGAACGTAGCAGTTTGTAAAGTGATGATAGAGTGGTTTGCACAGTGAATGGGTCAGGCAATATAGATCGTGGCAGAGGAAGATGTTTTTGGTCATGTTTGTAGCAGTGTTTGAACTGCAATGATTGTGTGCAATGAATAGAAATGACTGACACAGTGGAGTTGTAGCTGATATGATGTGGTTTGATGCTTTGTGATGTGCTGCTGGTTGATGGCAAAAGTTGTGGCTTGGTGGTGTGTTGAATGGTGAAACTGAGATAGTTATGTGCACATGCACAGTTAATGAAGCCAAGTTGTGATGTGCAGGAGTTTTGTTTCAGGTGAAGGCAGAAGTTGTTTTGAAGGGCAGGGGCTTGTATGTTGTTGCTATGCACAATATAGAGTGATTTGTATGGTTTGTATGTGCACAGTATTGAGAAGTTTAAAGATGTTTGTGAATGTTTGTAAAAACAAAATATGAAAGAAAACAAATGTAAATGTAAATTTGAAATGCAAATGTAATAAATAAAATTTGTTTTTCTTTTGTTTTTGAAATTGTATGTTTTTTTTTGTTTTTTTAAAGAAATGCAAGTGCAAAATAGAAAAGTAATGAATGCAAACAAACACACAAACAAATGCAAGCAACAATCAAACAACCACACAACACAATTTTTTTAAAATGCAATACACACACAAAATTAAACACATAAAAAATCAAACAACAAATAATTCGAAGAATAGAAATTAAAATCAAATAAATTCCCCAGCAACGGTGCCAAAAACTTGTTTGATGGCTAAATCTCTATCAAATTAGAAAATAGCCAATCAAATTTTAATTAAAAATTAACCGCAAGCACACGACGTACAATCTTAGTACGTGGCGAGTACGAGTTGATCCGTAGGGAATTGTTTAGATTTTAAAATTTCTATTCAATCAAATTAAACCAATATTTTGAAAGTGTGATTAGCTAAAAAATGTAAATAAACTAACAAAAGAAAATGGATAAAAATATGAGAGTAGAAGGCAATTTAGAGATAAATCAACTCTCTTGATCACATAAATCAACACAACATGAAATTATGATCTCTTTTTTTTCGCTAATGAGTTTAATTGATGTGTTTATCATAAGTATGGCATATTTGTGCTATTAATTAGCTCAACATAAGTCATCAAACTATAACACACCCGCTAAATCACTTTTTAACTCTTATGAAAATGATAATGAACTTGAAAATAAAATCTATTCTAAGCATGTCCTATCAACTATTGATTAGAAATATAGACCATCAAATTTTGATTTTAAAATCACTTCATTACCATAATCATATGTAAATGAAGAGGTAATTTGTGTTTTTTTTGTTTAAGCATAGCCTACTTGGTGTCAATAACATAAGCTATCAAATTCAAAGCTAAAACAACAAGTTTAATCACATCAAACAATTCCATTAAGCACAAAAAGAGATCAAAAATTATCAAAATGTTGAATCTACATGATTAAGAGAGCTTCATTACCCCTAAATTGAAGGGGTTTAGCCTCTCATATTTGTTATCATATCAACAAATGTAGGTTGCAACATGAAACAAACATAAGAAGAAAAATGCAAGCTAATGAAAAAAGAGAGCTAATAAAATGGAAGAGCTTTTGTTTATTTTTGAGCCTAAAACTAAACTAACTAAAATGGAGGCTCAAAGGCTAAGAGAGACTAAGAGGCTAATTGCATGAACATAAGGGGTATTTATACAAGTATGAAACCCTAATCCATATTTTTGGGAGCTAACCAAACTACCCTCTTAGGAAGTGTGGCAACCAAATTATCATTAGCATGAGATAATCTTCCATTAAGTGTGCATGTAACTTTGATAGCCATTTAGCATGTGCATTAGCTCCTAATTGTACATTATAGTAAGTGGTTACGTAGGGTCCTCCATGATTCATGAAATGAATTATTTCCATCTTCATTTGTTTGTCTTCTCTTGTGCATGCATATTTTCCATGAAGCTACTTGTAATTTGAGTTCAAATTCCTACAAAATAACATAAAAATTTCCAAGTAAATTTTCTCAAATAAATATATGCACAAAAATGACGATTTTGCCCCAATATGAAGATGAATAAATGATGATTTGAAAATAATTTGAATTTTGGTTTAAACATGTTAAAACACCCTACACGCTCATTTATTTGATTAAATTAGATTAAATATGGTAGTAAAAATATGCACATTTACGTGCACATCACTCAACCGCATAATTGGAGTAAATAAACCAAACAATGAACTCACCTTTGCTAAGAGTCCATTTAGTTCGTGTGATATTTGCACTTTATATTAATCTAATTGTATCTCTGTGCATATGAAACCTGTCCTACTAATGGACACCTAAAAACTAGTTAGAGTGGAGCTGTAGAGACTGTGTTCGTTAATAACTGTGCTCGTGTATCCTAACCATAATCTTTATATATGTCAATATTCGTAACTACTTCAACTAGTGAATTCACAGGTTTGTGGGGGCGATGTCAAGTGTCATCGTCTATTTGCTAGAAATTTAGTGCACATCATTTACATGAAACCGATATTATAAAAATATACATGGATCTAAATGAAACACGAATGGAACTAGGTCTCATCTTCGAAAGCGCCTGATCTGACTTTCGGCCGGATTTTGATGGACCTAGAAAGAGAAAGAAAAAAGTTATAAGAAAAGGTTAAAGGTTTTTTGTTGCTTCATATGGAACTAAACGTTTTCCATTATTATGTGTTATCTAGTTTTTTAACCCAATAGAATTCAACGGAAGTCAGAACATCTACGTCAAGTCAAAAAAACTCAAGAACCAACCAGAAGAAGAAACCAAGAAGGAAACAAGAGGAAAAAGAAAAAAATTGCCTAAGGAGATGGATCGCTAAATATCCTTAAATATCGCCCATGGATCATCTATTCTTATTGCATCATGAAGCATTATGTTTTTTAGGCTTGCCTGCTAAGTTTCACGATGTTCCAAGCTAGCTAGACTGAGAAGTGAGCATTCATTTGATTCCAGCAACAGTTCGATGCAACTAGTACATGAATCATCATCAAAACAAGGCATCTAGTCATGAAATTACATGGAGAGCATCTACACAAGATAGGGAACATGATCCAATTGAAACGAGCTAAAATTGCTCTAACTCCATGGATCGCTAGCGATCCATGCCCTATGATCACTAGCGATCCATCATATAGGGTCGGGTCGCCGCGAAATTTCTTGAGCATCTACATACCATCAAGTTTCGTCTTCTGGCAAAGCGATTTGATCTGACAGCTCTCCAATCCCTATAAATACTCATCCATCTACAGCATAAGAAGAATCTTCTGGAAACTCTACAGAAGCTATTCTTCACTCTTCTCCTCCCACACAATAGTCATCTAAAGGGTTCGTTGTGATTCTCCAGTGAACTCTAACACTGGTGACTTGATCTAACTGACTAAATCCAATCAAATTGTAATCAAATTCAACTTGTAATTGCAGCCAGTCAATAACAAAAGTTATAAAGTGGATGCAGGCTTCCTTAACAGCCAAACCACTATAAAATCTCTTGTCTCTTTATTTTATCTGCAAGTTATTATTCTTTGTTTCTATTTTATTTTCCTTAATAAACAGGGCTGGTGCTTTCACACTCAATCTAGGGTGTTGATCCATTGTTTAGGTTAACAGTTTGGTGCTTTCACTAAGAATCGAACTCAGGCTTAGATCTTGCTATCTACTTTAGATCAGATAGGTTCAGAAATTAGATCCTGAATATCTGCTTAGAAGATTTGCTGTTGAGAATCAATGGCACCAGGAAGAAAGAGAACTACTTCCAGAAGATCCATAGGAGCTACCATTGTTGGAGAAGAAACAAACCCCCAGTAGATTGAAGTCAATAACCCCAACAATCTATAGTTAGGGGCTAACTCCAGAGATCAGGCTCTAGGATCCTCTATTTAGTATGAAGTTGTCACTAGAGATGAATTAAATAAAATGGTTGATGAAATTAATCAGAAAATGGAAAACAGCTAAAGGGCTCTGATGGACAAATTAGATGCCCTAAGTCACATGCTGCTACAAGAACCATGACAGAGCCCGCGGCTGCTATGGAACAAGAAAATTCTTCCATCTCTGGCCTGAACAGGAGAAATGGGAAACATCCACAGAAAGGAGTGATAGGTCGAACCGTAGGAATCAATATGGAAGGAAACACAAACACTTCACCAACTGTGAGGCAATCAACTACAAACTTGAATCTAGTGGCGAAAACCCTACGGGAGGATATAGCTATGGATCTCTCCGACTCAGAAGATGGTGATCGACTTGACGACGACAAGTTGTAAGGAAATACTAATGCATTCAATGATGCCAGGGAGATCCAAACTACCCCATCAGACCAACCGCAAGCTAATGGAAACCTAAGGGAGTGGCTCTCCCGAAGATAGGAGAGCCTAGGCTTCATCCCACTCACCAAGATCGTTTGCAAAATTAAACACCTGGTGTAGTCACTGACAGCCGAGCCCTAGATTATCGAACATCTGAGGCATATATCGTGGATAAGGTAAAACGATTAATGGATGAAAGTAAGGACAAAAGGATAATGAATGAAGATCCGCTCCAATTCGGATTCTTTTCACTGATGACATTCTGAATGAGCGGTACCCTGAGAAGTTCACTATGCCGACTATTCCATCTTACAACGGAATGAGAGACCCGAAAACCCACTTGTATTAAAATGGTTGGTATGTGGACGAAGCGAATGCTTCGAATGCCGTTCGATGTAGATGTTTCTCGATTTTTTTGGAGGGAACTGCTTCTTATGTGGTTCACCAGGCTTCTTCCAAGATCCATCTCCACCTTCAATCAACTAGCAACGAGATTCCTTGATCAATTTAGACTTCACACGACATAGCCAAAAGGTATGATGTCCTTGTTTGGCCTATTCCAAGGACGGAATGAATCTCTGAAGTCTTTCATGAATCGGTTCAACACTGCAGTAACTGAAGTAAGTAATCTGAACGAGGATACGGTTTTCATGGCCTTAGTCCGTGCAATTCACCCCGAAACTGAATTTGGGAGATGGATCAAAATGAAACAACCCACCACTAGGAAGGACTTCGACCGGAAGGTGAGCCGGTACTTGAGATTGGAAGAGGCACAGGAATTAGAAAGGAAATCTGCTAACTTAGAACTGACCAACATTGGGCAGAGTGGTATGGCGATAAACCAAGATATGAACACCTCCGAGGCCGCTAAAGGGAACGCAGGGAAAAATAGAAATCGAAAAAGGAAGCACTAGAATTCCAACAAGCGAAATGAAAGTAGCAAGCGACTTAAAGGTTTGCGGTCTAAAGAATACACCCCGCTCAACAACACTCCAGAGAACATCTATCTCGCAACACAAGGGACGGAAGAGTATAAGAAGCAGCCTAAAAAGAAGCAACTGAACAACAAAAGCGTTTCAGAAAGTACAACCACTTCCATGAGACACATGGCCACAACACGAATGACTGTCGTCACCTAAAGAACTTGATTGAGGTGTTGATTCGGGAAAAAGCTTCAATAGTATGTGAGGAAACCACTAAATCATGACCAACCCGTAGCGCCCCAAGCTCCTAGAACCAAGGGAACCAAGCTGGAACCAGCAAAGAGGGACCCAGACAGACTGACTAGAGACTCATCATTGGAACGATATCTAGAGGGCCCCATCTCGCGTAGAAGAGTTAGGGAGAAATGGAGTGGTATGTGACCTCATTAAAGCACGCTCCAAAAGATGCGTGCTTTGCGATCGAAGATGGAACCCCTGCTAAGCAGCAGAGAACCCTAACGATGACATAGTATTTCAGAATCGAGACATTGAAGGAGTAGAAGCTCCAATTCTCGACCCCATGGTTGTGACAGTAGGAATTGAACCCGCCATGGTCTGACGAGTATTGGTAGATAACGACAGTTCTGTGAATATCCTTTTCAAATGCACCTTTGATCAGATGAAGATCAGTATGAAAGATGTATCCGCCTACAAAACAAAGATTCAGGGATTCACCGGTGAAACCAAACAACCCGTCGGAATGATTGACTTACCCGTTGAACTCGGAGAAGGCGACCGAAGAGTCACCCTCATCCATACCTTTGTGATTGTAGATGAAATTTCCACCTACAATGCCATCATGGGGCGACCTGCCTTGGCAGATTTTAGGATTGCTTTAGCTCAATGGTGTCTGACTATGAAATTTCCAATGGAAAATGGAATCGGGGTGATCAAGGGAGACCAAAGTGCCGCTAAGGAATGTTATATCACGGAACTACATGAGTCTAAAAGAAAAGAAAAGGGGAAGAATGTGGGGAGAACTCCCCATATTCATGAACCTGCCAAATAGCAACTAGAGAGCTGCCCCTGGCTTGGGGACCATAGCCGATTCGATAAGGCTTTGGACCCTAGAAAGATGAGTTCATGGAAGGAATGGGCAGCACTGGTAGAACTGATGGTGTCTGTCCCAGTTGATATGGATGACCCACACGAGTCCTCAAAATTGGATCACATCTTGGAAACAGGGTACGACTGGAACTCATCAAATTTCTTCGCACCAATCTGGATGTATTCGCTTGGATGCATTCCTATATGTGTAGGGTGTCACCAGAGATAGCCTGCCACACACTTACCATTGATCCCAAGTATATGCTAGTGAAGCAGAAAAGGCACAGCCTAGGGTCTGAGTGGTCCAAAGCGCTAAGAGAAGAAGTGGACAACCTGATGACCAATGGTTTTATTCGCGATGCAACCTACCTGAGTGGGTATCTAACCCGGTTTTGGTCAAGAAGTCCAATGGGAAATGGTGAACCTGTATCTTCTACTCGGATCAGAACAAAGCTTTCCTGAAAGGCAACTTTTCTCTACCCATAATAGATCAGCTTGTGGACGGGATGGCTAGACATGAACTGCTATCATTTGTGGATGCATACTCGGGGTACAACTAGGTCAAGATGCACGAACCGGATCAAGAAAATACTCGTTTACCGATCTGGGACTATATTGCTACAAAGTAATGCCATTTGGCTTAAAGAATGCTGGGGCAACTTACCAGCGACTAGTGAACGCCATGTTTAAACGTCGGATTGGGAAGAAATGGAAGATTACGTAGACCATATGTTGGTTAAATCACGCATAGCTACAAATCACTTGGACAACCTCGCTAAAATGTTCGGAATACTCTGCAAATATGGAATGAAGCTCAATCCACTTAAGTGTCATTTCCGGGTAGCCTCGGGAAAGTTCTTGGGGTTTATTGTAAGCGCTAAAGGCATCGAAGCATATCCCGAGCAAATAACCGCTTTGCGGGAAGTCGAGGCTCTAAGGAACACGAAAGAGTTACAAAGCTTGAATAGAAAGGTTGCAGCACTGAGTCGGTTTATGTCAAAAGCGACCAACAAATGTATACCGTTCTTTGACATGCTAAAGAAGGGAAGGAAAAAATTTGAATGGAATCAAGCTTGTCCAACTACGTTTGAAGACCTGCTGTGACATATGGAAACCCCGCCAATCCTGTCCAAGCCATTAGACGGAGAAGATCTGTACATCAACTTAGCAGTCTCACCACATGCATTGAGTGCCGTACTCGTACAAGAAGAAGCTAATATCCAGCGACCCGTATATTACATTAGTAAACGGTTCGCTAGAGCAGAAAAGAACTATCCAAAATTGGAAAAACTAGCATATTGCCTCTTGATCGCATCCAGAACGTTACGACCGTACTTTTAGGCATACCCGATCAAAGTGCTGACAGATCACCCTTGAAGCAAGTGTTATACCGCCCTAAGAACTCTGGATGGCTTATCAAATGAAACATCGAATTAAGTCTGTACAAAATCACATACCATCCTCGAAAGGCGATAAACGGGCAGGCTCCGGTAGATTTCATTGCCGAATTTACAATACAGGATAATGAGGAAGGATGACTCCAGAAGTGGAGACACGTTGGAAGCAGTTTGTCGATGGTTTGTCTAACAACTTCTGCTCGAGAGCAGGGATAGTGCTCGAGACTCCCAAAGGACAATCCGTTTGCTATGCCTTGCACTTGGAATTCCCTTCAACAAATAACGAGGCAAAATACAAAGCATTAATATCCGGGTTGAAAGTTGTGAAGGAACTCGGGATAAAATTCGTACAAATCTATAGCGACTCTCAACCAGTCGTCTATCAGGTGAAAGGCGAATACCAGGCTCGGGGGGAGAACCTCACCCCGTATCCATCTAAAGTGCAGGAACTACTAAACGACATCGTGCATTACACCATAACTCATATCCCTAGGGAACAGAAAAATAAGGCGGATTGTCTAACCAAATTGGCCTGTTCTAGAGAATCTCGGTCATTGGGGCTAGTCCCAGTTGAAACCCTAACCACTTCGAGCATAAGTGAAATGGATATCGACTGTATTTTTGAGACAACCAAGGAACCAGAGACATGGATGACGCCGATCAAAGATTACCTACTCACAGGACTCTCCCCACTGATAGGAACTAGCAGAAAAAGCTTCTATGAATGGCACTGTGATTCGTAATATAGGATGTGATACTCTACCGAAGGGGATTCTCTACCCCATTGCTCAGATGTGTGATTGATGATGAAGCTCGATGGATCCTAAACGAAGTTCATGAAGGCGACTGTGAAGATCATACTAGGGGCAAACCATTGCAAAGAAAGTTCTTCGGTATGGGTACTTTTGGCCAACAGTAAACCGAGAAGCGGCTGATTGCGCCAGACGGTGCGATAAATGCTAAAGATTCTGCAATATCAAAAGAACCCCCTCGACGGAGCTAACATAGATGGTCAGCATATGGCCGTTCGCAATCTGGGGAATCGATATTATTGGCAGAAGCAATGATCCCGGTTGAGCTAGAAGTCCCTTCTCATTGGAGTCGAAACTACGATCAAAAGTAGAATGAACAACTCCTACTCGAGTCACTCGATATGATCGATGAGGAAAGGGAAGAAGCCGAATTAAGGACTGCTGCTCATCAAAAAAGGGTCGCACGGTACTTCAACTTCAAAGTTCATAACTGCACCTTCAAGGTGGGAGACCTTGTCCTCAAGAGGGTCTACCCTGTACCAGAAGCATTCAGACCAAAATGTGAAGGACCCTATGTGATCGTTCAGAAGCTAGGGGATGGCATATTCAAGCTAACAACTGTTGATGGAGTCCAAATTCTCCGAGCATGGAATAGTGAGTCACTGCATCCTTACTTTATCTTAGAATATCTTTTGTATTTCCTATTTCCAACAAATAAGTCACCTCGGAATACTGGAGGCATTGTAAATAGGCAGAACTTGCCCAACTTTCATTAATAAAATTGCTTTACTTTCGGGACCAATAAAACCGTGTTCACAAAAGTAACCTGCCGAGTCGATGTGCTCAAATCGACTTAAAATCACCCGATTACTGCTTAAGATAGTGGAAGCATGCTCAAGTATGCCCCATCCACCAACCGGGTCGACGGAAGTAAATTGACTCAAACCGTCGGATCGATGGAACTCAATCCCAGCCTTCTAAGAACCGGTGTTGCTCTAGCAACACTGGGAAGGCTCTAATCAAAGCCATACACCTTCATAAGCCACACATTGCTTCCTGAGTCGTGGAACCAAGCTCTCAAACCATGAACTCCTCATGTGGCCCAAAGATTGGTATTGTCGGGAGATTCCAAACCATTTCGGATCAACGGGTTATATCGATCCCAAAAGTCATGCATTCCATAAGCCGCGCACACTCCCAAAAGCCGCGCATCTCATAAGCCGTGCATACTCTTAAAAGCCGCACATTTCATAAGCTGCTCACACTCTTAAGTACCGGCACTATCCCAGCAGTGCCGAGAACTCGCCTATTGCAGGACTAACAAGAATCAATCCACTCCCACTATCAAGAGTAATGGGTATGAATCCAGCAACGACAAGCGACTATGAACCGGCAAAGAATTCTGATTATTGACAAACAAAATATCTAAATTGAGATGCTCAAATTGCAAGTTCCCGAAGATAGGAACCGCATAATAGACTCGGTTACAGACTTTCGAAGAATTGCATGGATCAACCGGTCATTCGCCAAGTGTTTGAAGTAAACAACCCCATGAACTGCGGGGGGGGGGGAAGGGGAACACCGATACTCAAAAACAAAAACCAAGTATTTCACAGTTCTGCTACTCCAAAAAAAGAATTTTGGCGGTAATTACAGGACTAGATAAAATAGCAGTAAGTAAAATTGGCATAAGTGCATGAAACGTAGATAAGTAAGCAGATAAAGTTACAATCAAAATGTCAACATTGTATTACTTATAGAATTTTCTATACAAAGTCAAAATGTGGGAGCCATACCCACACAATATAGGCCAACAAAAAGGAAAATACATATGCTACAACAATCAAAGCAATAAGTGCAGACTCTGCACTTGAACAAAACACGTATCAAACAAAACAGAATGTCCCAAAATCTGGCTCATTTATTATTCGAGCCCGTCAATGCTTCTTTCCACTACTCCCCTTCTCACCTTTAGTCGGAAGTTTCTTCTTCTTCTTAGAATCCCTGCCAAGAGTAGTGTCATTGCCTGAAACATCAACTATCTCCTTCGTGCCAACATCTCCTTATAGTCCTTCGACCTTCTCGGAAGACTCCCCATTGGTCCTACGCTTCCAGGTCTTGTGGGAGCTCTTTGAAGATTTTGTCTCCTCAATCTTTTCCTTCTTAATGGCCACCAACTGCTGCTCAGATTTATTTAGCTGACCAGTTTGGTCTTCCTGCTCTCGACCTTCGGCTACCATGCATGAAATCGCCCTCCAAACATACGAAAGGTTTGTCCAGACCATGCAATACAACAATCTTCTCGGATTACGTCCCTGTTTGTGAGCTAGACATAGGTGCAGCAATCGAAGCGGCTATGGAAACAAGCGTCGAGACAGTTGAAATAGCAGCAAGCCCAGGGATCAAAGGAATCAGCAGGTCGATAGGTAAAGAAGACGAACCTATAAGATCAAAAATGAAAGCAGTCAGTTCGTCTTGTTCATGCGGAGTGAGCTAAAAATTCTCAAACTCGGGGGAAACAAGAAGGTTACCTGCATCAGAAGAATGGCCAAGAATTTCAATCCCATACACTCCACCTTTTCCTTCTTTAGATGGCTGTATGACCTTTGGAGAAGTTCCAAGATCACCCGAAGCTTTAGAGACAGCCACCGAAGGGCCGGACAATAAGGCAACACCGACCGAACTCGCTAACTGATTGCGAGGCTGTTTTGATGATTCGTCAGGCCCAGAAATGAAAGGCTCTGGTAGCGTCTTAGCAGTTGCAGTCACAACAGCATCAGTGGCCTCCTGTTCCCTCTCAATTCGAATGATCTCCCAACCCTCTCTCAATGCTTTCTTTAATTCTTCATTGAGATAGGCATCCTCCAACTCTTCCTGGGTGTATACATCCCCGTTCTCTTGGAAATGTGCCAGAACTTCTTTTCAAACTACGACAAGAGTACGCAAGAATTTGTGGCCCAGATAGGTGAGGCTACCCTGATGCAGCAAGTAGTTAATATAGAAATTTAAGATGGTGTCGTCCATCTTCATTTCAAAAGTATCCTACAACTTCAAGTAGTTTGCTTTTACGGTGCCCTTCTCAACTTCAACTCAGGTCTTCTCAGTGTTAAGCTGCACAACTCTCTCCTGGAGTGAAGCAATCATTTGAGTCTGATCAAAAATGGTCTTATCATGGGATTCCACCATTCCGGCATAATCAGTAATTGTCTTTTTATGTGCTTCAATAACTTCGTTATGATCAACGATAGTTTTCTTCTGAGCTTCAATGATCATGTCATGGGCTTCAAGCTCCTCTTTTAGCTTAACTTCATCTGTGTTGGCCTTCTTGATTTTGTCCCATAATACGATCTCTATTTTTTTGTGGGCCTCTTGTAGTTCCTTCTACAACCTGGCGTTGTTCTTACTCTCTCGGAGTGCAGCGTCCCTCTCTTGTGTTAATCGCTCGATTCCAACATTATGTTCTGCTAACTCCCTCTTATAATCATCCTTTTTAGATTCAAAGGAAAGGATCTCTTGATAATTGTTGCGGTTCATGTCTGCCAGTTGCTTGAATAACTTTCCACATCCCTCAGCTTGATCTAAATCACTTTGAATCACCTGGAGATGGGGCATATAGGAATCTTTACGGATTGGGTGTAGGCCGCGGTCAAATTTAACTCCCTTTAGAAATCACCAAGGGAGCGCAGCTTCAAGTCTAGGGGGACAGAACAAAAGAATATAAGCCGGCCTCTTGTGAGGACGTGAAGAACCAGAAGCAGGCACCACGTGAGTCGGTGGAACTTGGGATAAAGATGAAACTTGAACAGCAGAAGTCGGAACTTCAATTTTGACAGAGATCTGGGCTAGGGAAAAAGCTTGGAGCTCAGAGGGGTGAGAACCGCGATCTACCTTCAGCTTCTTGGGTGGCTCATCTTGGTCGTCAGGAGTTTTTCTCTTCTCATAACCACTCTTGTAAACACTAACCCATTCTCTATCGTTCCGATGATGTGCTTTAGCTTCCAAGTCTTTCTGCCTTCTCCACTCTTCCTCGGTTTCATGTGGATGATGGCAGCTTGAAGATCGTCTTGACCAGCGTTGCGAATCAATGAATTGTTCAAGATCCTCGTAAAGTCCACGGCCTCTCATAGTACCTGATATAAAAAATAAATAAAGAGCTTTAGTGATCAAAAATGGATCTAAATAATGCATGTGTAAGTGAACATGACCCTAGTGAAATTTGTAACATGTCATAGGCGGCCTAAAAGGACGTCACAAACTGGATCGAGAAGCCATCGTGGTAAAAATCAGACTGACTCTAGACACAATATGACCGGGATGAGGAGACGATCTCTCGAATTCGAAATCTTCTCCCATTGAGTTCATCGATATGCACGTAAACGTTGCTCAAATCCCCAAAGTCAATACCGGTTTCCTTGAGCGGGGAACCCTAAAGTCGCTCGGCTGCTGGGGGAGCATCTTTATCATGAATCTCTTGGGGAGGTGAATCCAGGAGAATGGGACTCATTCTTAGAGTTTAATCACACGATTCGAAGTTTCCATCATCGGAACTTGCATCGAGTTCATCGTCACTAGAGGAGGAATCATAACTGCTGCTGCCCTCAATTTCACCCTTCTCCTTTTCTGTTGTCACCGCAGCCTTGTCCTCACACTGCTTGGATTATTCTTCCTCCTCCTTCAGAAACGGAGGCATCCTGGGCGTGCAGTTGGCTTCAGTCGTAACACCCATTCCATCATGAATTTCTTCAGTCGACCCGCCAAATGAACCTTCTCCTTCTGGGAGATCGCCCTCTTCGAAGCCGTGTGATGAAGAAGTGAAACTTGTTCGAATTCTGAAACGGGAAGGAGATGGAACTTCAATAGCCACGACAGACCTCCTGGGATGCAACAGCCCATACCGAAGCAAATTCTTGTCTGTTAGTAAAAACTTGACTGATCTCTCCTTGGCGTCTACAGCCTTCAGAGTTTGAAAAATCGGATCAAGTGATGGATCTTTGTTCGACCTTGGAATAACTATAAGAAGTTTTCAATCAATCAAAAATCCCATAGCGGCGTATTAAATCTCAATAAGTAAAAGTGAGGAATTACCCCCACCCCCCCCCCCCATCGTCTAAAGACGATTAAATCCATCAAGACACTTAATGAAGAAATATTGAGTCTTGAATTGAGGTAGGTTTCTTTGATGCTGCAGCACAATCTTGCAGTTTCTTTGAGCCATAGTGATGACGAGGGACGTACGTTCGTCTCTCTCTTGAATTAAGAAAATATCTCAACTCATCGAAACTCGGGGCACGATTAAATGTCCGCATAAACAAGACGTGAAGGCGAGTCAAGATCGTGCCATTAGGATGAATTTGAAATGGAGCAATTCCCAAGTTCATAAGAGTTTCTTTCAAGAAGCGATTGAAGGGGGGAACTGCTCCATTTAAGCACATATACCATTGGAAAGCGGTGTACCTCGAAGGCGGCATATGTGTAAACTCAATTTCGACAAAAGGAGCACGTCATCATCCGAAATGTCGTGTTGTAAGCAAATGTTACGTAGAACTTTAGCAGAGACTACGAAGGAAGTCCTCTCTGGAGGGTTGAGTAGAACTCTAAAATTTGGAGGAGTCCGGTCTACAACCGGACCAACTGGAACCAATTGACCGTATTCAGCTTGCGATACTGAAGAACGCTACAAAAACTATTTTCGAAGGCGCAACTGATGACGATTCAGCTTCAGAATGTGCTAGACTTCCTCCACTAGACTTACGATGAGAGGACGGGTGCATCATTCAATACAACAGGGCTTGTACCTAACGCGGTCAGGTAATCCTATCTTTAACTAAAAGTTTCCCTATGACACTTGAACTTCGAAAAAATATCGATTTACGTCGATATGTCCAGTTCCAAGTGTTGACCGGGGCAAGTGCAATGTGTTATCTATGTGGGATGGGCTCGGTGTCCTGAACACTACAAATGCTCTATCATGTGTAGATAGTTCACTTGCAGTGAAGAAAGAAAAGAGCTTCTCATATTATTTATTGAAATTATTTCTCGTACACTTGCCGGTTATCGATCAACGATTGATAATGAATCCGCTGTCTAAAGCGACGTGGGAAGCTCTTCCCTTCCAGGTACACCAATTGTGCAATAACGAGACCAATCTAAAGTGAGCAACCAGATTGATGGGTCCAAATCAAGTCGAGAATTCTTAGCATAAGTCAATTTTAGCTCTCCAGAAGGTGATGACAGCATAAGCTGCACACAAGACGCTACCCTAAGCTATTATCACCCCCTAAATAAAACCAAAACCAATCCATGAGATGCCGTGTCGGATTAACAGTGTAATTTGGTGCAAGTTAATTTGATTATGTGGAAGAAGATAGCAAAACATGTGAAGAACCGCGGCAAAGCCCGAATTTCGTTCCACAAAGAACTCAAGACTCGATTTACTATCTTCTTACACAAAATCACAATCAACTCGAATTCTCGATAACGATCACTACCAGTACTAACCCATCATTGAATTGCTAAACAAACACTAAAATCTGTATACCCACCTCTAGTCGAAAGAAGAATAGGTTGAACTTTGGATGTTGGCAACCTAAAGCAAGTAAGATCGAGGGCGATCCAAGTAGATAGGCTCGACGGTGATCCAAAAGACGAAGTAATAGGAACTAGGGGCTAGGTCAAGGCGATGGAAAAGTCAAGTACGGTCGAAGGTGAGAAACTCCGGTGGTGAAGAACTGTTGTAGCGATGACAAAGGAGGATTTAGGGTTTGAATGTTCTAGGTCGGGTTGCAAGGCAGAAGGGTCGATTCGCGAATGAAAATATAAATGGAAGAAGCTCGGCTCGAATGAACTAAATAAGGAAGTGCACAAGAAAAATATGCTAAGTCCTTGGATCGTTAGCAATCCATGGACTATGGGTTGCTAGCAATTCATATAATTGCAACCAAATTTTTCCAAATTCACCAAGCATGATCTAAGTATCTTTTGCAAGCATCTTGAAAGTTGTGGGATTGAAATTGATTTATTATAAAGAGTAGCGATGATTCACATCAGAACTCAACAAACAGTTGGATAACGAAAGCCAAATTCATATGATAGCCTCAACGCGATCAATTTAAGTTTGCAAAGTAGGAACTCATATGCAGTTACTTCCAGAGCACGACTTGTTTCCAACAAAAGCATACTCCGGGGGGCAAATATTATCTAGGTTTTTAACATAATAGAATTCAAAGGAAGTCGGAACATCTATGTCAAGTCTAAATAACTCAAGAACCAACCAAAAGGATCAAAAAAAGAAACCAAGAAGGACATAAGAGGAAAATGGCAAAATTTGCCTAAGGAGATTGATCGCTAGCGGTCCATCACCTATGGATCGCTAGCGATCCATAAATGTCACCCATGGATCATCCATTCTTCTTACATCATGAAGCATTATATTTTCTAGGCATGCCTGCTAACTTTCACGATGTTCCAAGCTAGCTAGACTGAGAAGTGAGCATTCATCTGATTCTAGCAACAGTTCGATGCAACTTATACATGAATCATCATCAAAACAAGGCATCTAGTCATGAAATTACATGGAGAGCATCTATACAAGAGATTGAACACAATCTAATTAAAACGAGATAAAATTGCTCTAACTCCATGGATCGCTAGCGATCCATACCCTATGGATCACTAGCGATCCATCATACAAGGTTGGGTAGCTGCGAAATTTCTTGTGCGTCTTTGCACCATCAAGTATGGTCTTCTGGCAAAGCGATTTGATCTGATAGCTCCCCAACCCCTATAAATACTCATCCATCTGTAGCATAAGAAGGATCTTCTAGACTGGCTATTGAAAATCTGCAGAAACTATTCTTCACACTTTTCCTCCCACACAACCGTCATCTAAAGGGTACACTGTGATTCTCCAGTGAACTCTAACACTGGTGACTTGATCTAACTTACTAGATCCAATCAAATTGTAATCAGATTCAACTTGTAATTGCAGCCAGTCAATAACAAAAGTTATAAAGTGGATGTATGCTTCATTAACAGCCGAACCACTATAAGAATCTCTTGTCTCTTTACTTTATCTGCAAGTTATTATTCCTTGTTTCTATTTTATTTGCCTTGATAAACAGGGATGGTGCTTTCATACTCAATCCATGGTGTTGATCCATTTTTTGGGTTAACATTATGTCAATTTGGGATGAGATAATTTCTCCATGCATGGCTAGAGGTGGCTATGATCGGATTTGGTTGGAATCTCATCATCGACGATCTTTAGATTTGCTGGAAAAAAATTCCATGTCTTCTTCCTCTTGTACACCTACACGAGCATTGCCGTGCACCAAAATGTTCCACTTCGCTTGAAGAAGCCTTCTAGCTTAGATGGTTACTTCTCTTAAACTGTGATGATCGATAACATACCGACCCTAGAAACTCGACATTTTCTCTTCAGATGCAAGCTCGATATCTCCATTATTTACTTGCTCGACATGTTTTCCTATTTATAGGCCCAAAATCATCTTTGTATTTACAAGCTCGACACTTCATCTGATACAAGCTTGATATCTTCATGACACAAGCTCGACAACCTCATCATCCTATAGATTTGACAATATCACTTCTTACAGGCTCGACACTCGTAATATTTTATAGGCTTGCCATCTCCTAATCTTATAGCCTCAACATGCCTGAAACTCAATATTGTCGCTTGCTTATACATTTAAAAAGTAACCAATCCAATTTTGGTATACTCATTCTTAAGCTATCGTTTCTTTCGACTCATGTGATTCCATTTACTTTTTATCCGTTGATAGTTAAACCTTACGCTTGCGAAATGGAAAAAGTGCATTATATTCATGCTATTAACTATTATAAATTTTCTTTTCTTTACTTCTACCATTTTCCAATACTGGAACAAGAAAGAAGTGAAAGAGAAGAATTGGACAAAATGATAAAAGAAAACTGAAAAAAGTGGAAGAAGCCCAAAGAAGAGAAGCTCTAGAACAACAATGCAAAGAGCATATAAAGCTTTTGGGTAAGAGCAAATCATGACCTAGATTGCCATTTGGTTTCTGATTGAAATGATGCACTTGAATATCCAACTTAAATTTACTATATTTCTTTTTCCAAAATTTGTTGTTCTATGGGAAATTTATAGAGTTTTTGCTTTGTTTGTAATGAATATGTTTGGATCTGTTTATACTGATCTTACAGACTCGACATGCCTGATACTCTATATGCTTAACATATCTCATCTTTACATGCTCGGAAACCCTTGTATTTATAGGCCCGACACCATAATTTTAGATGCTCGATACCTTGATGTGGAAACTTTTTTTAGTCCGCACTTGTGTTTGTACTACTAGTATCAGTTACAGGTTCATCATTCTTATGTACAATATGTAATTTTGCCATATTTCAATATTCGATTCAAAAATCAAGTTATCATTATAAGCTCGATATCTTGAAGATGGTGCTATTTCTTTATTTGAATTGGTGGAATGGGGACCATTGGATAATAGATGAAGTGTGCGTTGGCTCTTAGATGAATGCTGTAGAAATGAAATAATGTTTAAGTTAGTATGAGTTAACGTGACAAAGACTTAGAGAAACATAAGATACATGTAATGAACATAAGCTCAAATGATCAAAACTTTTTATTAACTAATATAATTCAAAAAATTCCTTGACCATTGTTTTCCCAAAAATACCCTCTATTTCCCAAAAATATTTTGAAAATTTTAAAATCAAGGGTATTTTGGTCATTTTTCAAACATTCGAAGGTTTATGCCCTCTTTCTAGCGCCAAAATGTTAAACCAAAAGTCACGACACCCAAGATGTTTTACAAGGAGGCATATTTGAAGAAATTCCAATAATACCCCTTGGTTTTAAATTATTCATGAAATTATTCAAAATTCAAGTCGTGTGTTAAAGGAAAAAATAGGCAACTCAATTAAATACGCAATAGATCTTAATACATTGTAAATAGCTAAAGTAGGAAATATGTACAAACCATGTCCCTTGTTCAGTAGTAAGGCATGCCACAAAACAAGTCAAACATGCAAATTCCTAATTGTCCAAGTCCTTATATGCATATGCCCAAGTCATCCTCTTTATCATTGGCCATTTTCCATTAAAATGGCTTTCAAGCTCTTGAGAGAACTTAGAAAAGTTCTAGTCCAAAAAAGTGAATTATGCTAAGAGAGAGAAAGAAGTTAGGGGCCCCATTTTCATAAGTGGGTGAACCTCTGTTTATAGTAGTTGGAAGGGTGTGAGGCTTATGGCTATAGAAGCTCGGCATCCATATTGCGGTCGAAGTTCGACATCTATATTGTTGTAGATGCTCGACAACCCATATGCATGTAGAGGCTTGACATCACCTCCTGCTATATATGCTCGACAACCCTTATGGTTGTAGAGGATCGACATCACCTTTTGCTTTAGATACTCAACTACCCTTATGGCTGTAGAGGCTTGACATTACCTTCCGCTTTAGATATTCGACAACCCTTCTAGTCGTAGAGCCTCGACATTACCTCTTGCTTTAGATATTCGACAACACTTATGGCTATAGAGGCTCGAGATCATCTCCTACTTTAGATGCTCGAAAACCCTTATGGCTGTTGAGGCTAGACATCACCTCCTGCTTTAGAAACTTGATAGCCCTTATGGTTGTAGAGGCTCAACATCACCTTCCTGCTTTAGATACTTGACAACCCTTATGACTGTAGAGGCTCAGCATCACCTCTCGCTTTAGAAACTTGACATCTTATGTAGCACAATAACTCCAAGCTTCCATTGACTCCTTTAAGCCATTCAAATCTTAAGTAAAAGTTTGACAATTTTCATTTTTTCCAAGTTCGATGCGCCTTCTTTAGGCGCTCGATACCCCATGAACTTACAAGCTCGTTATCCATCTTTTAATGCTTCCATATCCTCCTATTGACTTTGTTGCTTCTTTTTTCCTTGATAACTCTTCTAGCATAGTTAGTCAGAAAATATGTATATAACAATAGTTTTATTCCATAATGAATAGTCATATTATTCTCATTCAAATATAACTATATCTATTTTTCAATCGACACCGAAAAATAGTCGTTATTCCAAAAATAATGTTCGGTATGTTTTATGAAAATAATTTTCGTAACTTGACGCAATTGATAAGTGTTATATGGCATGCTCCCACTATTTTTGCCATTTCTATAATAGCATACTAAACTTGGAGGTCCATTATTCACTTAATATCGATAATTTATTTTATATACCGTAACTAGTTTACAGTGGAGAGTTCTTTAACAAATATCTTGAACTCAAAGAAATAAATCTCATAGAAAACAATTTTCTATACAAAAATAAATTTCGAAACGAAAATCATATTTCTTATTCCAATGTTAAGTATCAGTCATTATTACTACAATTCTCATCTTTGATGATTCTTTATGAATCAGAAGTGACCATTCACTCTCTTCATCCCAATTGTACCTTCAATCACATCTACTCTTGTACATTCGTTTTTCTTTCTAAACGGTCAAAAGAATACCCTTACTACAACATCATAACAACCTCTTTACAAAAGCACACTCGATCATCCTTAACATTTATGAACATCATATATGACGCACTTTGATCAGAAGTTCTTAGATCTATCTTGTAGTTTTGGTCTAGCATTACATTTAACACAATATGATCTTCATTGTAATCAATCAAATTGAATGCTCGGTCTTATAGTACGGTTTATTCGTTTGCTTCGAATGAACTAATTTCATCGAAGTATCATATATTACGAAGTGTGACTGTTCATCATATAACACTTTTATGTGATAGTATATGGATCAAATATTTATAGTCTTGTATTGCTTTTGAGTTCGAAACTCACAGAATGCAATACACGGTCTCGACTAAATAAACACATGAGCGACTAAATTAGGAACGTATTAAGTAGATGTAAAATTAGGCACTTGCATGGGTGTGGGATACATTAACATGCAAGAAGTATTTAACAGTAAGTATATATATGTATAATATTTCTATTTATCAATCTTCAGTTCACTCCAATTTGTATATTTTAATTGATAAATGTTTTATCAATCATATTAAATGCATAAATTTATCAATGTAGATTATTATAACATTATATAGCACTTATTTATACAAAACTAGAAAGGTTAAATATTATCATTTCATTTTTCTAATAAGGCTCCCATTAGTCTTTTATAATTCACCAAACCCTAGGTCGAAACATATAAGTCTTTCGACTTCACTAGTGGGTGTTACTACATGTCCATCTTGGAATTCTGAACTTGAGTTTGCTCAAAAAGTCATAGCTCCATAGGCGATGGATAACTCCTTTTTAGTTGTATTGTATACAACTCCCAAACCTTGGTACCTTGTCCTAATCTCATTTCGACCTTCAGTTTTCTTAAAAAATCTAAAGAGATTATTCACTCGTACCTACAATATTGTGATGGACTAAGTATAGTATATATACTTTGCGTTTGCTCAATAAATACATATAGTTGTCTTACCTCGTCTATTTAATAAATTAATAATACTACACATAACATCCCTAGCTTGAGATTGCCCGACAACAAAGGAGTATGCAGTAATTTATTAATATATATATGGAAGAGGACAATATTATATTAAAGATTTATAATCTTCAATATATTATATTGAGTGATATCGACTTATGGAATAATGTATTTTTATGAAATATCCTCTTGATTCAAGTGTCAGGCACATCAGAAATTATGGTATACGTACATTTACGTATGTATTTATTCCTTAGGTCCATTTGGGTTTCTTTAATGTTTCACCTTTAGTTTATACATTCATATCATATAAGATTTATTATTATATAACTTTTATATTTCATATTACTTATATAAAGTCTTGCGTATAATACTACATTAATTAATAATAATTTAATTAATTTTAATTAATTAACTTTTTAATTAATTTTATATTAGTATTCCAGTACAACTTTTATATTGGACATGTCTACTATAACCTTTATAGCAATACCTACACACACACACTATAATCTTTATAGTAAACACATATATCTTATATATGTGTGTTTTTATTTAATTAACCTTTAATTAATTTTTTCAGTTAAGTAACCTTTAGTTGATTAATTTAATTAATTAACCTTTAATTAATTAATTAGTTCAATTAAACAATTTTAATTAAATTATATTAATTTCAAAATTTATTTTATATACATATATGTATACTTATATTATCTTAAATGCCTTTAAAATAACATAACATATATCAATATATATAGTACATATATGTAACTATTAACTAATTAACTTATTTAATTAATTCATTTTATTAATAAATTTTAAATTTTGAAATTAGTATTTAAATTTTTTCAAACATTTTGAAATTATCATTATCATTTCAAACATTTTGAAAACTTATGTTGTATAATAACTTTTATAATAAACATGTTTTTATTTTGATTTTCATAACATTAAAGTAGCCCAAGACCCAATTCAAATCGGACCTTTTCTATTAGGGGCAACATTTGGGCCCACTTCACCTTTAAGGCTAGTCCGGTAACCAAGTATGATAGGATACTTGATTACCTAATTCCAATCCTAGACATTACTTTCCTAGACACTGTATTAAGTAATTCCAATCCTAGACGTTACCTTTTCAAACACTGTACTAAGTGGGAAAGCTTAATTAGTCAAGCCCAACATGATCAATTTAGATCGCATAGGCTATTAAGCTCTGATACCATTGTTGAGAATTCTATAACATTGTTATATGATAACAATGTCATGAACTGGTTCATAATAGAACTAGAGCTTAGTAGAAGTCGAGAGACATACTTCGAATTGTTCTACATGATAAAGGTAGTTTATCAGCATCAGAGAGGGTTGATTGACAGAGTAGTAAATTGGAACATAATAGCATACCCGTTTATTGAAAGACCAACCCAATTGGTTTTGAGAAAACCAATTGGAGAAATTGAATTGAGATTCCATAATTGACCCTAAGTGCAAGTGAGAGATTGATAGAGTTAGGGACATGCCCTAGGGGAATTATGTTATTTGTTAAATATATCTACCTCGATAACCAATCTTTATTAATTAAAGTATATTTAATAAGAAATCCATAAATGGTATATTTTGTGATAATAGTTATAAAGTGCTATAACCATGAGTACTTCATAATGAAAATAAATATTAATTATAAATTTTTTAAGTATTAATAACATAACATATATCAATATATATAATACATGCATATAAGTGTTGATTAATTTACTTATTTAATTAATTTATTTTACTAATCTTATTAATAAATTTTTAAAATTTTAAATTATACATAAGTACACAAAAATATCATTTATGTGTTTATCCTTTGAATCTAGACATAGTCTAACTCGTTTATTATTTATATAATACTCGGGTTAGTCCGAGACTTTTCAGGTACATGGACATTAGCTTCTCTTTGGATATTAGGTTATTTGAGGAGATGGTTTTAGATTTATGTCATATATTTTGGAGTCTACACTCTACAGTATTAATGTATATTTCATATCTAGTAAGGTACTTTATTTGTGTAGACCCACTTTGTTTTGTATTTGTTATGATATTATAATTTCCACTACAAATATGACTCTATGCTTTTCTTATTATATTATGCATTTTTTTGGTAAACCCGCACATTTATTGGTTTGTGCAGATATTGGGTACGTTTATTTTGAGTTCTATATGAGGTAAGAATACGTACGGATGTTAGCTGAAGAAAATAATCACATATGGTTGCTCCTAACAAGCATCAGTCTCTACATTACCAAACACTATTGCTTTCTAATACTCTTTGGTAGTTTGAGTATAGTGGTGGGGAGTTACACTTTGGCATCGGAGCCAGGTTCAAAATAATATATAGTATATGAGATATGAGTCTTGACCTTAGATATAACATATAGTCCTTATCCCCTCAGTTGTCTGGTAGTTATATGATATTAATGGATCGTAGGAGTATACAACGATTATTAGGGTAATTGTCTTAGTACATATTTGGTATTTTCCTACAATATATTATCTCTATTTCTACCTCTCTGGGGTTAATCTTTGTGTGAGATAGAAGTAGTTGATGGAGATATGGAAGGAAGAAGTTGTTAGCTAGACCAATAGCGTCAGCATTGGCGATGTTAAATAAACCTCTGCGTGACTTATATATGAGAATGAAGTAGCTCGGGCAGGAAAGTTGTGAAGGACTCTAACTCAAATCTCACATTATAAATACATCATAATACTAAATTATGATGAAGCGAGTTTAAGTAGAAAGATCTAGTAGTGATCAGAGTTGTGCTACAAAGGCTAGTAGATAGCTTCCACTGAAGGCGTTTGTTTGTTTACTTGGTTTGATGTGTTTATTATCGTATTAGTGTTTAATTTTTATTTGGGCATAGTCTAGAATGTGGGAATTGAGTAGGAGTTATCACTCAAAAATTATGAACCTGCTTAAATCTGAATTATGCCAAATATTAATAGAAGTTAGTGGTTTCGTCAAAACTGAATCACTGTAGGATAAATAAATCTGTTTAAAAATAATGATACCGTATATTATATATAATAAAAATGTGGAGAGATGAAGAATAAAAAAAAATAGAACATAATTAGTTGAATGTTTGCTTGCTTTTGTGATTATATGGTGTGATGTATTGCTTTGTTGCTAATGATTGATAAATGAACGTTTATATACAAATAGCGTAAGTAAATATTTTCAAACAAGTAAGCAAATGATTTTTTTGATAAAGTATGAATATTATTTTTTAAAAATGATTGAAATGGATTTTAATGATTCGTTTGATGTTAATTGGTCAGTTTAGTGGTTTATGAATTCTAGTCGATATGAGTAGCTAAAGTGTAACACCCCATTAAATTTAACAAGAAATTAATAATTGGAATAAGGTTAAAAATGGATATTCTATAAATGTCATAATTTGGTCAAGGAAGTTGCACCATTGTGTATGTGATGGTTTTATGATGAATTTTCATATATAATATGCTGAAAATGGAGTTCGTATGAAGAAGTTTCGGATGTTTGAAGTTTTCGGATTTAAAATAATTTAAAATGAATTTATATTCAAATTTGAACCTGGATGAAATTTCAAAAGTTTGTAATTTGAATTTGAATGTTTCCTTAAGCTAGAAGGTAACTTTAGGAGGAAATGAGAAGTAACAGTGAATTAATTGTAACTAATTGGAAATAATCAACGTAAAGGGGAAAGAATCAAATGACGCTGGCTGTTGCAGGGTGGTCGACCGCTATTATAGGCATGGTCGACCGCCAGCGGTTGATCACCCTCGTAGAGGCGATCGATCAGTCGGGTCATTTCGGCTCAGATTTTAGCTGGCCCAACGACCCAGATATGTTTTAAACTAATCAACGATCCTCGTTTCTTCTTACTTCTATAAATAGACCTGGAGACTCCCTCCTTCTCTACATAAAATTTTATAACTAAGTGGAGACTTTGTAAAAATCTATTCTCCTAGGGGTTCAAGAAATAGTAAACCACATGTAAGAAATTCTAAATCCAAATTCCTATTTCAAATTCAATCTCCAATCTTCCTTCTCTCTATATTCTTAATTCTGAAATCTTATCTGGAAATATACAAATCTATTTGTGTTTATTAAAAAAGGGGAGAGATCTATTAGAGGTTTAGAAGCAGTTTATTTTAGATCTAAGCCTAGAACAAAGGAATTTTCAATGGGTGGAATTTTCATGTTCTAAAATCTATGTTGCACTTATTCAGATCTGATATATACCTTAGGGAATTCTAAAAATGCAAAATCCTTAATAAAAAAACCCTAGAATTTCTCCAAGTAAGTATCAATCTTAGGATATGTCGGAATTTTAATTGTTTTGGTATTAGTATATTAGAATCATTAAAATTGTTGGAATCAGAAATTTGTAGTCAATTTAACCTATCATGTTTCTTTTAAATGGAAGTGGTAAAGGGATTCAAATGCTAATGAATTTGAAATGGTGTGCAACTCACAAATCTAATTGTTGTAATTTGCACCACCTATTTCTACTACTTAAAATATGAAATTCCCTTTTTTATTTCAAAACGTATATACAAAGGTTTGATTGAATATAGATAATTCTAATTTATGATGACATGTTCCTTGAGAAAAACGAAGATTCTAATGTACTGACATAAACAATTGTAAATGTCCATGATGGTACAAATCTGTTTATTTGGCTATGTTGGTAGCAATTTATGTGGAATGGTCGATTTGTATGAGATGGATATTGCAAAACACCTTGTAAGCGAATTGTTAGCGAATTTTTCAAAACGTAGTTTAGATCCGAAATTCTACGTGTAAATGTAATGTGTGTGTGTGTATATATATATATAGTATAACGTATTGGTTATTGCGTATTGAATATCGCATATTATTGTTATTGGAATTGTTAAGTAATAATATTTTATTTTTTGATAATTAGAGTAAATTGGGGGTTTAATCCCTAATTAGAGGCGTAATAAGGGAATACCTTATATGGCCATAATTAATGTTTGCATAGAATTATATATGTATATAGGGAATACACATATAAGTTATGACTAAGTTATAGGGGTGCGAGGTTAGTCCAAAGCTACATAGAAGTCTGCCCAGTTAAATCTGGCTACTAACGATGTGGCTTTCCGGACTAATATGGGACATCACCTAAAATAAATAACTCTAGTGAACGTGAGGTTAGTCCCAATTCTATATGGTAAACCTACCCGATTTGGCTAGTAGTTCCTACGAATAGTTGGACTAATATGAGATGTCACAAGTGAGTTATGTGTCATAAATTGCATTTAGATATGGTAGGTGAAACCTTAGGAGAGGTCCACTTCTGGTTTATGGTATTAAGTGGCTATGGTAGGGTCCGTCTCTTTCTTAGATGATGTATTAAGTGACCTAATAGGATTTTGTGTTATAAGGAAGAGCCATGTAGGGACCCTCCTTGGGGTTAGGTCTTAAATGACGGGGATCTACCTATTTATATGTGTTAAATGATAAGAGTTTTCCTAAGCTCCATTAAAAAGGTATTAAGTGGTTCAAGTATTTCCTTTTTCCATCGTATGCACTAGTTATGAAAAAGGGTATAGTCGGGCTGGAAGGGCCTTTAGGCTTACAGTTGACTTTGGTCTAGTCAGACTTGAAAAGCCTTAGAGCCTACAGTTGACTTTTGGCGTAGTTGGATTGGAAGGGCCTTCGGTCCTACAGTTAACTTTGTGCGTGTGTGATAATTTTAATACGAAAGACATATTACATTTTTGGATATTACTGCCCAAATTTCTATTATTGTAAAACCTAAAATTTCTTTCACTAGAATTTGTTGTTCTGATCCCCTCCTCGTTTCAACAAACATGTTAGAGGCGTAGTGTATTGCTGAGGAAGCAAAAGGCAAAAAGTTGATGGATGTGGCAATTGTCCTTCATTATTATCTATTTTATATTATTCTCATGTACCCAGACATTCAAGGCTATGTAATTACTATTTCTATTTTATGTTGAGATTTATGTACTGAAATGACTATCTTGAGATATTTTGGGACTTTATGAAAATGTTCAGTGCTTCTAAAATGGCTTTTGTTTATGGGTACATGTTTTACTATTATATTTTATCCATCTACTGTGAGATTCTAAAAGTTAGATTGATAGCTATGTGTACTGTGTAATGTTTTTAATTTTTCACTAACCAATAGCCTATAGTAGAATGGCTCTAAGACCCGATGGGCCTTTTTTGGGTCAGGATTTAGGTCTATTCCGGGGTGGTTGTTACATTTGATATCAAAGCTTAGGTTATCCAACCAAAGGAAAAACTTAGTTGTGTATGAGGGCGCACTTGTTATATTTGTAAATGTTTTTCAAATGTTTTCCAAAAGCCCATATATATGTTTATGTGTGTGTATGCCTTTAAAGAACGTATGTGACCATACTAGGCAAATTTTCTTTTTAGCTATTAGTACTATCTTAGGAAAATATCACTATACAAGTTTAAAACCTACAGATAGTTGATATGGCTGAGAATTCTAATGCTAGGAACTCGTCTCCCCAAGGTATGTCTAACATTCATGGCATGCCTGAATGGTTCAAACGGTATTTAAGGCATGCTGGAGAGGTTCCATTTCTATAACAAGCTTCCCACACAACACCATCTACAGATGCAGCACCTAGACCTTTGGATTTTCCCAAATTGCGCAAGGACTTCCAAAATATGGGCGGAGGCACATATAATGGAACTAAGGATTTTTTAGAAACGAAAGCATGGATGATTGACTGTAACCGTATAGTTAGGGAGCTTGGGTAGGAGGATAGGGTAAAGAGAAGGATTGCTGCTTGGCATCTGAAGAAGGAAGCCATAGATTTGTGGACTATTGTTGGGGAGAAACTGATGAGGAGAAAACCACTTGGGATGGCTTTAGGACTCACTTTGAGTCAAGATTTATGTCTAGTGTAGAAGTTAGTATGTAGTTGGAAAAGTTCATTCAACTAAAGCAAGGGAATTCTACTATCAAGGAGTACATCAACAAATTTACTAAGTTGGCAAAGTTTGGGATGGGATTGATAGACACCCCAATGAAGAAAGCTATGAAATTTGTGAAAGGTATGAATTCCTCATTAAGGGAGTTGTTTTTGGCCCAGATTCCTTTGGGCGCTACCTATGAAGTTATAGTTGAGATGGCCTTGTTACTGAATACTGGTGGTGAGGAGAAAGGGAAGGAGAAGGAGAAGATTATGACAACATCTAAGCAAGGAGGAGTTAAGAAAGGATTTTGGGAAAAACAAAAAAGCTAAGGCCAAGTTAAAAAAGGAAGGGATAATTTGTCGAAGGTGCTAGAAAAAGGGACACATTGCTAAAGATTGGAAGGTTAGCTTGATGAGAGAGGAATTCAAGGAAAAGCGCTTTAATTGCTTTGAGGAGGGGCACTATTAGAATAAGTGTCCAAAACTTGCTAAAGGAGGTCAGAGTGGGCAAGAAGCCTTGGAAGGTACACTTATTATTTCTGGAAATGTTATTCGTACCTTGTTAGATTCTGAAGCTACTCACTCATTCGTAGTTGAAAGAATAGTTATATCCTTGAATTTGAAAACCCAAGTGGTCACTAACCCATTAGAGGTTGCGAACCCTATTGGCGGATCGACATCTCTTTCCTTAATTTGCAAAGACCTAGTTGTGGACATTTATAACATTGAGTTTTTATTCAATGCGTACGTTCTTGGCCTTGAGCGGTATGGACTTATTTTAGCAATGGATTAGTTATCTCAGTACGGAGCTGTCTTAAATTATGAAAGGAGGATAGTGTGGCTAAGCAGTAAAGCGAGGATAGACATCAATGTTCGTTGTTTGTCCCAAAACTCGGTTGAGTCGAGCTATCTATATTCTCTTAGCCTACGGAAGAATGAACTCTCGTCTATACCCATAGTCCGAGACTTTACTGATGTTTTTGAAAAGTCTCCAGTCTCCTACCTCGTAGAGAGATCGAATTCAGAATTAATTTAGAAAAGGATGCTAGACCTGTTGCACTACCACTGAGGCATATGGCTCCTAAGGAGAGCCGGGAATTAGAGAAGCAGATTTCGGAAGTATTACAGAAAGGGTTCATACGCCAAATCATTTCTGAATGGGTAGAACCAGTTGTCTTTGCCACCAAGGCAGATGGTTCTTTAAGGCTATGTGATGATTATCGAGCATTGAACAAGTTGACAAAGAAGAATAGGTATCCTCTACCTAAGACAGATGACTTGTTCGATCAACTCGTTGGTGCCAAAATATTTTCCTAATTGGACTTGGCCATCGGATTTCATTAGTTAAGGGTAGTTGAAGATAGTAAAGCGAATACTACTTTTTGTACTCCAGACAGACTTTTTGAGTGGGAGGTGATGCCTTTTGGTTTGACTAACGCCCCCACCTACTTTGTTAATCTCATGAGCAGAGCCTTTAGAGGGAAATTGAACAAGTGTTTTGTGGTGTTCATGGATGATATTCTCATATACTCTAAGACAGAGAGGGACCATGAAAAAACCTAAGAGAGGTATTAAAGACCTTAAGGAGTCACAGGCTTAAAGCAAAATTCTCTAAGTGGCATTTTTGGTGAAAAGAGGTGAAGTTCTTAGGTCATATTATTTCCGAGGAAGGATTGGCTATGGATCCGGCTAAGGTAGAAGCTATTTAAGGCTGGAAGTTACCTAAGAATGCTACGGAAGTTAGAAGTTTCCTTGGCTGGCTATTATAGGAAATTCATTAAGGACTTTGCTAAGATAGCGGTGCCTTTAACTTGCTTAACCAAGAAGAACCTTTTCTTTGCATGGGATGAAAAGTGTGCAAGATCTTTTAAGACTTTGAAGAAATTGTTGACTTGTGCACCAGTATTGATGATTCCTGATGGATCGAAACCTTTCACAATATACATTGATGTGCATGGGACGGGATTGGGGCAGTCCTTATGCAAGAGCGAAAAGTAGTAGCTTATGCTAGTAGGCAATTGAAGGATCATGAGAAAAGGTAACCTTCTCATGACTTGGAATTGGCAGTTGTTGATTTTGCTTTGAAGATGTGGAGCACTATCTATTGGGAGAAAAGTTTAAGTTGTCCACCGACCACAAATCTCTTAAGTATCTCTTTTCCCAAGTAGTCTTGAATCCTAGGAAGCAAAGTTGGATGGAGTTTATAACATTATATGACTTTGTGATTCAGTATACCAACGGCAAAGGGAATGTCATTGCTGACGCCCTCATTCGGAGGCATGCTACTCTTAATGCTATACATGAGTGGAGGTAATTGGAGTTTCTATCATATTTTAATTTTCAACCGTCAATAGTACCCACTCTTGGATATCTTTCAGTTATGGAAGTCAGGCCGACGTTAATGGATCGCATAAGGATAGGACAAAAAGAGGGTGCTTTGTTAACTGAGATTTTCAACAAGCTTGAGAAGGGTGAGCATTTTCCATATTATGGTAGATATGCTTTGGATCCTAAAGGTTGGCTGAGGAGAGATTGACGTCTTTGTGTCCCAATGAAAGAAGATTTGTTGAAAGTAGTTCTAGGAGAATGGCACCATTTTAAGATGACTATTCACCTTAGAGGGGATAAAATATATATAGATGTGAAAAGGATTTTCTTTTGCCCCAAAATAAAGAATTTGATAGCAGGTATGTCTTTAAGTGTCTGACATGTCAAAGTATCAAGGTGGAGCAAGAGAAGCCCGGAGGATTGTTGTTGCTATTGGAAATACTGACTTGGAAGTAGGAGCATATATTCATGGACTTTATTGATGGGTTATCTAGGTGTCAAAGAGGTAATGAAGATGTTTGGGTTATAGTATATAGACCCACTAAGAGTGCCAACTTTATTTCTGTTAAGATTAATAGAACTATGACATCTCTTGCACCGATTTATATTAAGGAAGTGGCACGAATTCATGGAGTACCAACCAGCATAGTTAGTGATAGGGACCCCTTGTTCACTAGCGAATTTTGGGGAAGTTTGCAATCTTCTTTGAGAACAACCCTGAGTCATAGCACCGTTATATCCCACAAGCCAACGGTCAAACTGAAAGGGTTAACAAAATTCTAGAAGACTTGTTGAGATTATGCATCTAGGATTTGGTGGATCTTGGACACTTGCATTTGGTAGAACTTGCATATAATAATAGTTATCAAGCAACATATAGCATGACACCCTATGAAGCCTTATATGGGAGGCCATGTAAGTCGCCCGATTGTTGGTGGGAAACCACCGACAAAATCATACTTGGATCGGATTTGATCCACAAAGCCTAGAGAAGGTTGAACCTATTGGATGGTGGATGAAGGCCGCACATGACCATTAGAAGTCCTATGCTAACAAGCAAAGGAAATAATTGGAATTTAGTATGGGGGACATGGTTTTCATCAAAGTTTCCCATCTTAGGAAGGTTATGAGGTTTGGTACTTCAGGGAAGTTGGCGCCAAGGTTTGTTGGTCCTTTCCAATTTTAGAGAGTGTGGAAAAACTTGGTTATGGAGTGGAAGTTCCCACCAAGCTAGCAGGAGTTCATGACATCTTTCATGTTTCCCATTTGATGAAATGTTTGCACAATACTGCCACGGTAGTGGAACCTGATCAGTTATTAGATGTTGAGACGGAGGTGATCACCCCTCATGTCACCACACACGTTATCGAACATGGTATTAAGAAGCTCCATAATAAGGAAATTAAGTTGGTCCGAGTTCAATGGGGAGATAACCTGGTGGAAAGCATGTGGGAAACTAAAGGAAAGATGAAGGCTTCTCAACCCAAGCATTTATTTGGTAAAGTTTTTTCTCTCCAAAATTAATAACTTGGTTGCATCGTGGTTTGTAGATTGGATGGTAAGATATGGTTGCCTCATATAGAATATCATGTACAATTAGTATGCTTGCATACGGGCTAATATTTCACGACCTTGCATTTATGCTAGGATTGAGTTCACCTATAGTATGTTAGCATACATAATCACATTGCATTTTTGGTTGAGTAAATGGTTGTGTAGATTATTGTAAAAAAAATTGTTGTATAACATGGCTGTTGAGTGCTTGTTATACTATATTTCCTTAGTGATTTCGGGACGAAATCCTTTTTAAGGGTGAGAGAATGTAACACCCAGTAAAATTTATTAAGAAACTAATAATTAGAATAAGGTTAAAAATGAAAATTCTATAAATGTCAGAATTTGGTCACTGGAGTTGTACTATTGCGTCTGTGATGGTTTTTTGATGAATTTTCATATATAATATGTTGAAAACGGAGTCCGTATGAAGAAGTTACGGAAGTTTGAAGTTTTCGGGTTTAAAATAATTTAAAATGAATTTAATATTTAAAATTGAAAATTGGAGGAAATTTCAAAGGTCTGACATTTGAATTTGAATGTTTCCTTAAGCTAGAAGGTAACATTAGGAGGAAATGAGAAGTAACAGTGAATTAATTGTAATTAATTGGGAAATAAATCAACGTTAAGGGGAAAGAAGCAAACGACGCTGGCTGTTATGGGCTGGTCGACCACCACTATAGGATTGGTCAACCGCCAGCGGTTGACAGCCCCCGTATTGGCAGTCGACCAATCGGGTCATTTCGGCTCAGATTTGAGCTGGTTGAACGGCCCGAATTTGTTTTAAACGAATCAAACGGTCCTCGTTTCTTCTTACCTCTATAAATAGACCTGGAGACTCCCGCCTTCTCCATACAAAATTCTGTAACTATGTGGAAATTCTGTAACGACCCAGAATTTTAGTCGCTTGGCTTTGGAATATTTAATTGATTTTAAATATTGAAAAGTTATTTTTATAAGTTAAATAACTTGAATTTCAAATATAATGGTTTATTCGATAATTAAATTGTTAAATTTAATATTTGAAATTGTTTAAATAATTTAATCTTGGATTTAATATGAATGAAAACGATTTCTCAAATTGATTTAAATTTTATTTGGATAAGAAGGAAGATAATAAACTTTTAAATTGGATTTAAAAGTAATTTAACTGATTTTGGAAATTACTTGATTTAATTAACGTGTAAAAATAGCCTTTTTGGGCAATGTCTCGGATTTCGATGAAACCGATTTCATTTGATCTGTAATAGTGAATTATTATATGTCGTTGAATTTGGTGGCAATTGGACCTATCGTTTGGTCGTGCGAGTTTGAAACGCGTAGAATTATTTAAAGGAATTTAAATTAATATAATTTGATTTTGAAAAGCTGTCTTTTGAATATGATGGAATTGGCTTTCGATATATATTCTGTTGTGTTCGGAATAGAGGTATAACATATAGAATGCCAAGCGGCATGCTTCGTTTGGAGTTCGAAATTTTTGCGAGTGAATAGTGCTTTTGAAAATTTTCTATATAAGGACTTGGAAACCTTTTATTTGCAAACCTTAAATCTTAAACCAAAGCCAGCCGCCATTTCCCTTTCCAAATCCAACGGCCCAAACCCATCGAAGCCACTACAGGCCAAATCAACCTTCGACTTCAACTACAAAGATGACCGGGGCGACGAAACAAACCTAATCAACGGTCGAGATGGAGTTTGGTGTAGCATAGAGGCCGAAAATTGCCTCCGACCACCATCAGCATTTGGGTTTGGTTTCTTCAACTGGGGATGGACGACTAGCTCGAGCGACGGGGCGAGCTCATGGGAGGGGGCGCGTGATCAACGAGGCGGTGGCGATGAATGAGGTGAAATTGCGATCGATGTTGAAAAAATATATATACATGTCGCGGCCTAGAAACGCAGATGACTGAAAGAGGGAAGGAGAAGGTCATGTAATTAATTTAAGGCTAAAGGTAATTAGTGAATTTAAAATTTTATTTAATAATTATTAAAGTTATAAATGCTATAACTTATTCATATAAGGTCGGTTACAAGCACATCGAGTTGCATTGCGATCGTATCGACGGAGGCTACGCTATGGAATTGGATTGGATGAATTCGAAGCTAGTTGGAATTTTGGATTAAAATTTGACATTTGTTCAATTTTAATTAAAAATAGAATGTTTTGACGACTATTGAAATCAATGTGAGTTAATCTCACCTTTTTGGTTAATCAGAAAATTTATATAGTCAATAAAAATTATCTATTGGACGTTTGGATATTTATTATTGATAGTTATTGACTGCTTGGATAATTTACTATATTTATTTGTTGGATTGGATATATTCCCGCCTATTGGAGCGGATGAGACCTTGTTACATTCCCGTGTAAGAGCGGATGACCCTTGTATACGAATCCCACCTCGAAATGATTGATTTATATTTTTATGATTATATATGTATGTGATGCAGAGGGACAAGTTAGAGGGATCTAACCAGATTCCTTACACTGTTGATTTTATTTTCATATATATAGTGATATATGACTTGTTGAATGCTATATTGATGATATCGATATGATTTTCTTAATTAGTGCTTTAGTAGCACCGGGCCTCATTTTTGGTATTTTAAACTACTATAAAATAGTGATTTGATTAAAAAAGGGATTTTAAAATGATTTTGGGAATTTTATATGTTTTAAATAATTTTACAAAAATGAAAGTATGATTTTAGATATTATAAATTGATAGTTATAAAATATTCTAAATAGAGATTTCCGAGCTGTACAATATAGATTTTTAAAATCTTGGAGAATAAGTCCATCTTTTATAATAAAGGGATATGTTTTAAAAAGGAAATAGAAATACTTTTGACATAATATTTAATCATTTTTGTATAAAGTGATATATATGTATATAGGTTCATATACGATGATTTATTTATGAAAGCGAAATTTATAAATGGGATAATTTATAAGAGTGGTATTTTTACAAAGGAAGTGAAGATTTGTAAAGTCGTATATTGTTAGTAAAAGTATGAATTTATAAACGAGATTTATAAATTAAAGGAAACTATTATCGTTTAATAAATTGGAGAATAAATCAAACTATGGATTTATTTTAAGTTATGGAATGATATTTTAGAAATAGTTAACTCTATTTTGGAAATTAAAGGCGAGGGTAAATTTGGAATGTTAAACGATATTTTTATAAATAAAAAGGAATTTATCCATATGGAAGTAACGTTAAAACGGACGGTGATTTATGTTATTAAAACATGATTTATGAATAAGTAAGATTTATAAATGAAATACAGTTATAAGTGGAATTCATAAACAAATGGGTTTATGAAAGGAAGTTTTTGTAAAATGGAAAGAGATTCTTAAATATAGTTATCAATATGAAAATGACTGGGTTGAAGATTTAAGAATGGATTTTTACCAAGGAAATATATATTGTTTTTAAGTTGGTTATTCACGTTAATGTTGCTTAAAAGTTGTTTACAAATAAATTAATAATTTTGAAAGGTTAATTATTTATAGTATTAATATGTTTTGAAATTAATAATAACGATTATTAATAATATTTTGGTAATTCATTATTATTTATATGGTAAAGATTAACGATTTTTTTATCCATAATTGTTTGAATTATTAATTTTTATTTTTAAGAGGTTAAAAGTTAATAATAATTATTTATTTATGATGGTTTCGAGATTCATAAATAGAGTTTTGCAAACGGACTTGGATTTTTATAAGAGAAGCTTATAAGATTGTTTGAAGATTAAAGGAAGATTATTTACAAGATAAAGAGATTTATAAATAGATGTATATTTATAAACGAATTTTAGAAATAGGTTTAGAGATTTATAAAAAGGAGTTTTATAAATAATTGCATGGTTTATAAAGGGTTTATAAACGACTTGGGAAATAATTTATAAATGGTTCATAAGGGTTTTAGAAATTTATAATGGAGTTCATAAATGATTTAGAATTTTATAAAAAGGAGATCTTCCTCGGTGTTTGGTAAGTATACTTATACCGTTAAGGTAAGTATAAAGATATTTTCTAAGCATTGAAAATAAAAGGATTTGTGGATATATCTTTGTAAAAGTATTTGGTACAAGCATTTACAAGATGGTTTTAATTAATGAAAAGATTAATTAAGGAGGCTTAATGTTGCTTGGTGCTTAACTAAATATTGGTTTTTCCTATGGAATTAAATTCATGATTGAATGTTTGTTATTCGATAGTTAAATAACTGACTATCGGGATTTGGACCCAAAAGTAACTTTGAAAATATCTAGAAGAAACACGTGAGGTATGTGGCACAGTCATCTCCGATGATGTTGTATTGTGCGTGTAAATCTCGTTTCGTTCTTCTAAGACAATGATAAGGAAATCCATCCACTAATCGTAAGGAGGTGATCTTCCTTTCTTAGCTTGACTATTTATTTCCCAAAGAACCGGGGTTGAGTTTACCGGGAATTATCGAATGTTATTTCAAAGAGACCGGGATCAGATATGTTATCCAAAACCACTTCGATCCAACTTCAAGGTTCGAAGTGAAGACATCTTGAAGATGATGGAATTGGAGACGGAGCTCTCAAATGTTTCGTTCAGTCCCAGAATGAACTTGTATGGATCAATGCTGATATTGCGTTGTTGCTTGGAGGGTGGTGTTAGCATTCCAAGTGGGAAGTGCTATATAAATGGTAAGTGCGTGGCCTCTTTGAGCCTCAAACCTGGAAAATGAATAAAGCAGGGACATGCGGTAGGGCTAAGTGGGTCGCACCCAAGTAGGGCATGATCATCCCAAATATAGAGTGATATTCATGTGTGCTTCGGGATCCCATTGTGTGGTTGTGATTACAACCAAGGGGTGATCATATTCGATGCTACTCGAGAAGAGGGTAGTGCCGGTCCTGAGTAGCAGGGGTGCAATGTGTTGTAGCCTCCCATACATTTTATCTAGAGATGTACGAATTCGGCGGGTAGACCCTTACCCTTTCATAGTTGGAATCCATTCTCCAATACGAGCCTTCGGTTTTTGTTGTCGAACCTAGTATGCTGGAATTTAATTAATGTAACAATTTCGACTATGATTAATAAGTATTTGTATATTAGGCATTATTATAATATCAGAGGATTTCATATGAAATGTTTGGTTATCGTAAGATAAAAACCCATCTGTGTTTATGTACGGTGTGGTTTTACGAGATACCTTTGTTTTCAAAGGTTTTATATCTTAAAAATCCAATTGGGTGTGTTTTCTCACGCTGGTTTTCCAGACTGACTCGGATGTTATTTTATTATAATGCTCGGGTCAGACCGAGCATAATTACAGATTGCTTTGGATGCATTGGAGCTCAGGAGATGAGTTGGAGGTCTTCAAGTCGTATTTTCGTATATGTTTATTTCCGCTGCTTTGTTATTGAAATTATCAGCAATTGTGAGGACATGATGTTATAACTGTCCAGGGTAATGATTCAGATTGTTGTTGTACTCTGATGGATGTATGTATATAATAGTTTCTCTCTTGTAAAGATCATTGATATTATATTATATATTGTTCCACTACGATTGTGAGATTATGTGTTGTTTTAGTTTCTTTTCTCTTCTTCTTCTCTTCTCTTCCTCTTTCTTTTTCTTTCCCTTAACTATCCATCTTTTCATTCGATTTGGATTGGACATGTGTGGTTTATTGTCAGCTTGAATTGTACAGAAAAGCGGGTTGTTACAAATTTTGTCAAAATCCATTCTCCTAGGGCTTAAGGAAATTGTAAACTATAGGTATGAAATTCTAAATCTAATTCCTATTTCAAATTCAATCTCTAATCTTCCTTCTCACTATCTTCTTAATTCTCAAATCTAATATGGAAATAGACAAATCTATTTGTATTTATTAAAAAGGGAAGAGATCTATTAGAGGTTTAGAAGCAGTTTATTTTAGATCCCAGTCTAGAACGAAGGGATTTTCAGTGAGTGGAATTTCGTTTTTCCTATTCTAGAATCTGTATTATACTTATTTGGATGTGATATATGCTTTGGGAAATTCTAGAAATGCAAAACTAAATAGGTAAAACCCTAGAAATTCCCTAAGTAAGTATCATTCTTAGTATATGATGGAATTTAAATTGTTTTGGTATTAGTATATTAGAATCATGTAAATTTTTGGAATAAGAAATCTGTAGTCAATTCAACCTATCATGTTTCTTTTTAATGGAAGTGGTAAAGGGATTCAAAAGATAATGAATTAGAAATGGTGTGTAAATCAAAAAGTTAATTATTGTAATTTGCACCGCCTATTCTATTACTTAAAATAAGAAATTCCCGTTTTCACTTCAAAACGTATATGCAAAGGTTAGATTCAACATAGATAATTCAAATTCATGAAGACATGTTCCTTAAGAAAATAAAAAAGATTAATGTACTGATATAAACAATTGTAAATGTCCAGGTTGGTATAAATCTGTTTATTTGGCTATATTGGTAGCAATTTATAAGGAATGGTAGATTTGTATGAGATTGATATTGCAAAATAGCTTGTAAGCGAATTGATAGCGAATTATTCAAAACATAGTTTAGAAATTCCACACGTAAATGTAATGTACATGTATAATATAACATATTAGTTATAGTGTATTGAATATCGCATATTATCTTTATTAGAATAATTAAGTAATATTACTTTATTGTTACGTAATTAGGGTAAATTAGGGAATTAATCCCTAATTAGAGGCATAATAAGGGGATACCTTATATGGCATCAATTAGTGTTTGCGTAGAATTATATATGTATAAATGGAATATACATATAGGTTATGACTAAGTTATAAGGATGTAAGGTTAGTTCAAAGCTACATGGAAGTCTGCTCAGTTAAATCTAGCTACCGGCTGTGTGGATTTTCGAACCAATGTGGGACATCACCTATAATAAATAACTCCAGTGGATGCAAGGTTAGTCCTAATTCTATAGGGTAAAGCTACTCAGTTGATCTGGCTACCAGTTCCTACGAATAGTCGGACTAATGTAAGGCATCACATATGAGTTATAAATCATAAATTACATTTGGATACGGTAGGTGAAATCCTTAGGAGAGGTCCGCTTTTGGTTTGAAGTATTACGTGGCTATGGTAGGGTCCGTCTCTTTCTTAGATGAAGTATTAAGTGACCTAATATGATTTCTTACGATGTTATAAGGAAGAGCCATGTAGGGACCCACCTTGGGATTAGGTCTTAAATGATGAAGATCTGCCTATTTACAGGTATTAAATGATCAGAGTTTTCCTAAGCTCCATTAAAAAGGTATTAAGTGGTTTGGGTATTTCCATTTTGCATTGTATGCTCTAGTTATGAAAAAGGGTATAGTCAGGCTGGAAGGGCCTTCGAGGCTATAGTTGACTTTGGTCTAGTTAGACTAGAAAACCCTTAAAACCTAAAGTAGACTTTTGGCATAGTTGGGCTGGAAGGGCCGTTGGGCCTATAGTTAACTTTGTGCGTGTATAATGATTTTAATTCGAAAGACATATTATATTTCGGGACACTACTGCCCAGATTTTTATTATGGTAAAACTTGTAGTTTCTTTCACCAAAATTTGCTGTTATGACTCCCTCCTCATTTAAACAAACAGGTTTGAGGCACAGGGTATTACTAAGGAAGCAAGACATGGGGAAAGTTGATGGATGTGGCAGTTATCTTTCATTATTATCTATTTTATGCTACTCTAATGTGATGACCCGGGATTTTGGTAATATTTATTTGATAATCTTGTTTTCTAATTATTTAATTTGCAAAACTTATTCATTTCAAACAAATAAAATATGTGTTTTCAAATTACTATTGTTTATATATATATATATATATATATAGATTGTAAATAGAACTTGGATTTGAAATTCAAAGGTAAATATCTTAAAAATAAATTAGATTTAAAAACTCTACATTTAAAAAAGACACTAAATATATATACATAGTTATTAATTAAAATACAAAATAGCTTAAGCTAAATTAAGAACAAATAAATAGGCTTAATATTTTTCTTTTAAAGTTATATCAAATAATTAAAAAAGAAATGTAAATAAAAAAATATAAAATATTAAACATAAATAAATATAACATACATGCATTAAGACAATTGTAAGCTAAATATAACATGCAAATTACAAGTGTCAAATTCAATTATTTTCTTCATTTTTAAAAATAATAAATAAAAGGCTGTACATTCTTATATATTCATCTCTACTCCTACTCTTTCATTTTTCTTTCATCTTTTAAAACCAAAACTAAACCAGAGAAAATATATAGAAAACTAAACAACCTCTTTCAAGCTTTCAATCTGAATCAAGCAAGCTAAATTCAAGTTCATCTCAGCATAGATTCAAATTTCCACTTATTCAAGTTGCAGTTCAAAATCAACTATCAGTTCAAAATCAAGCCCAGTTTTCAAAAGCTTGTTCTCTGTTCTCTGTTCTCTGCTCAACAAAATACAGTGAGTAAACATACCCTTTTAAAGCTAAATCTGTTGTATACGTTGATGCATGTGATAAATTTTTTGTAGTAATGTTGTGAATAATGCTTTGCATGGATGAGTGAAGATGTTTGCATGTATATAAATATGAAGTACTGTGTGTGCATGTCTGTATATAGATAACTTGTCTTTGTTTTGTTTTTAACAGACTAAAACAAGTTCAAAAATCCAAATCTCTTTCCCCAATCTCTTTTAGGATTTGATCTCTAAAAGAAATATGTTAGTATTAACCAGATTCTATTTTTTTAAACATTTCTAAGTATAATTAACAAGTAGATTTACTAGAAAAAGAAATTATAGCGAAAATCATTTCAAATCAGAAAAATCGATCATCATAATTTCATGTTTTGATTATAGAAGATTCGTACTGGAAAATGGTGATTTTTGATAAAAATATTAAGATTTTTAGATTCCTATTTGTTGAGATTTTTCGAGTTGAACGAAAAATGAACTTTCGTCGATTTCTGGCGATCGGGGAAGAGATGAGCGTCGTGATCGATGCTGAAGGTAGTGTGAAGGATGGAGATCAAGGGAAAAATGGTCTCTGGATTTTCTGATCATTGTGGTGGCGACACGACATCGTTGTAGGATTTTAGGAACTTTTTTGGTCGACGTGGGTTTCAAGGCTAGTTCGTCGACGAGGAAGCATCGGACTTGACCAGAGTAGGGGGGATAGAAGCATGGGTCAACGACGAAGCTCTAGACGCGGTGGCGAAGGTTCTAGTGACCGGAGGTGGCAACGCGAGGTGATTGTTGGTGATCAGGTTCGCATGAAGTGTTCGTTTTTGCTCGTTTTCGATTTTGGAGGTCGCTCGAGGATCTGGTGGTCGGAATCGAGGGAGGAGGTCGAAGTCGATTTGCTAGCGATGGCAGCGATGGTCGGAGCAGTGGCGTTCATCTGTGCATGTGCACGTGTGTTTGTGTGTATCTATGTTGCTGTAGGATTTGAGAAGAAGGAGAAGATGATAGCCTCGGGTTTGGACTCGGGGAAGATTTGGATTTGGCTCGAGTTAGTATCGGGTAGTTCGCGAGTGTTTTATCAGTTGTAATAGTTTTTAAATTTAAAACAAAACAAAGTTTAAAAAGAAAAAAAGAAGGAAAAGAAGAAGAAGGCCTTTGACTCGGGTTTGAGTGTGGATTTGCACTGGGTTTGGCTTGGGTCAACATTAGGGAAGTAACAAGGTTTTTAAAGTAAAACAAAATCAAGTTTTAAACAATTTTCTTAATAAATTTCTTTAAATAATAAATGTTTTATTAAATATTTGGTTAGTTAAAAGTTGTATAATAATTTATTTTAATTAAGTTTAGAGTATTTTATTATATGCCTATTATTTTAAATTAATCCTTAAGTTTATTTAAATGAAATTAAATGGTGTGATTAAGTAGTTGTTTAAAGGAAGTAAAATGTTTTTAATCATTAATTTAAAGATCTTAGTTATTTTATATGCTAATAATGAATTAATTCCAAAGTTTTATTAAATAAAATTTAAATGATAATTAAGTAAAATGATTAAAGATAAATGGGTTTATACTTTTAATTAATTAAGATCTTAAGTAATTATGAATGATAATTAATTAATTCCAATAATTAATTAAAATAAAATAAATGGCTTGAAATTAATTAATAACAATTAAGAATGGTTATAAGTAGTTAATTTAATTTGTGTTAAATTAAATTAATTATAAATTGTGTGATTAATTAATCTTGCTTATGGATGATTAAATTGTATTGAATGCTTGGATTGATTAATATCTCTGGTATGTTAATCTGTGATATTCTATGATATGAAATGCTTTGGATTGAGCTGTTGATAAATGTGAGACATTTTTTTAAATAGATATCTATGATGGAAATTTCTGTATGAGTATGACATTCTGAATTTAAATTGAATTGTTTTCCTTAAACAACTTGGTTTAAAAGATGGCATTGAATTCGAAGAGATCGGGGTCGGATATCAGCAATATCCGGAACCACTTCGATTAGTAACTATCTATAATTCTTTATAGATTTGATTATAGAATCAAATAGGCTGGAATGGAATAAATTATGTAAACTAGACCACTGATAACTAATTACGGTACTTAGATATCATTTCGTGATATAAATGTTTGACTATAGCAAGATAAGAACTCGTAGTGAGGTACGAGTTACCCTAGTTTTCAAAGAAGTTTTATAACTTAGCATTTCAAGTTATGGGTTTACTCACGCTGGTTTCCAGCCTGACTCGGTTGTTACTTTATTGTAATGCTCGGGTCAGACCGAGTATTACAGATTTTGACGTTAGGACATTCTGGAGTTCAGGAAACGAGCTGGATGGCAGGAACGTATGGAGTATATTCCGCTGTGTATTAGAACTTGTATTGATTGTATTCAGGGACAAGTTAATTATAACTGTCCAGTTTATTGTGAATGATTTTACTCTGATATATTGTATGTTAATTGACATTTACAGCTTTCTTTGTGTAAATGTTGTTATTTGATATTATATTTTGATCCGCTGCGATTGTGAGATTCTGTGCTGTTGTTTTCTGTTTCTTCTTCTACCTCTTTTCTTCTTTACCCTAACAATCTGGAATTTTCGGCATTCGATTGCTTGGCACTTCTACAGGAAACGTATTAGTGTCGAATTTTCGGGGTCGAAAATTTCGGGTCATTACATTTTGTATCGAGCAGAAGGTTAAGCGAGAACCTTGGCTCTGGTGGGTTTACTCATTAAGGATAGGGTTAGTAGTACCCTAGAATGAGTTGAGTGTATTATATATGAGGGCGTACTTGTTATTTTCTTATATAAAGATTTTAAAATGGTTTTAAAAAGGATTTGCATATAAGCCTATATTTTGATATATAAAGCAATAATTTTTCTAATTATTATATATATTAAGGTAATTGGTTGTTGATTATTGAAATTAAATATAATAATAAGAATTAAGTGGTAATAGAAATACTTCCAAATAGGGATTTGGGTAAGGATTAACTATGCAAATAAGTTGAGCTAAAAATGGATTCAAAACTGAATTTAAATCCTGGAAATTCAAAAAAAATTCAAAGTATTGAAATGAATTACCTTGATTTGATTTTCCAGCAAATGATTATGGAATATATGGTGTGTATGATTTCTAGATATGATAATTATCATAAATTGGGTATTGTATCTAAATAAAGGGATGTTTATCTTTCTAAGAAAAACAATGATAAAGCAGAATGAAATGTTTTAAGGAAGTTACATTTAGATAAGTATGACTTATAAATTAAAAAGAATTTAAATTGTGAAGTTTTAAATTCTAAATCTAGAAAATTTAAATTGTTTCAAAATGTTAAAAGATGTAATAAATAATATTTTTTTAAATGTAGGAATCCTATTTTAAAACAAGAGTTGTTTTAATTTTTTTAAAGGAATTTGTTTTGAATAGAAACCAAGAATGGTTTAAAATTTAAAGTATGACTTGGTGTGCAAATGAAATAAATATGTATATATAAGTAGATATACATAATACAAGGTTGATTGGAAGTCAACACTAAGTGTTGAGTTTTGAATTTTCCCCTGAAATGTGATGTAAAAACCCAAAGAGAAATAAGTTTATGAACTTATAAGTGGGAAAGGATATTGATAAGAAGTTTAAAATTTGAAATGGAGAATTCAAATTTAGTAAGGTTGACTGGATTAAGTGAATTTGATTTAACTTAGGGAAGTTAAATGAGTTAAATTGAAAAGGGAGTTATGTGTGATCTCAAAACAGGTTTGAGTTCTGGGAAATGGGTAATGGATGCTATTGATGGATGTTTTAGATAATTTGGATGTTTATTTACTTTGACATACCCTGTTGTCATTCTGTTGTTATTTATAATCTATGGAATTGTAAATTGAATTGTTTTGAATAAATTAAGAAGCGGATTGAGATAATATATATCCATTGCTGAAATTAAATGGAAATAAATTTAATTTGAAATTATTTAAATGATTGTGAGATAAAGATTAAATTATGAAAATGAAATCACTTTGAACTTAAGATTTGAATGTTTAAAACGAACTTGCAAATTGAAATTGTTAAGAATTGGTTTCAAAGTTAGAAGTTAAAATTAGGTAATAAATTGGATTCTAAAGATTAAATTGTTTAAAATGTTTTGAACTCTTACTTGAACCTTGAAATAAGTTGAGTAAAGGTAATTTAAATGAATATTAAAATTTGGACTGAGAATTAAATTGTTTAAAGACTTAGGTTGTTAAATTAAAAGTAAAGGTTAATTTGATTTAAGGGATTAAATCAACATTTAAAAATTTAACTCGAATTTATATAATTCGAGATGGTTTAAAGTTGAGATTGGAATTGAAATTAGTTCAAATTGAAATTTGATTTGAATTAATTGGAATTGTAATCGAAGTTGAATAAGTTTAAGTTCAAATGGGAATTGATTTGAATTGGAATTGAATCAATTTAATGGGATGGGAAATTGATTGGAAGTGGAGATCGAGAAATTGAACCAGTTTGACTCTGAAACTATTTTCAAATAATTTTTTTTTAATATAAACTGTTTTAAATCTATTTTCCTAGCTATTTACTATACAATCTTACTTTTTAAAACCCAAACTATCTTATACTTATTTTACAACTATTTTGAAAACTAATTACTATTTTACATCTGTTTTATAAACTAATTACTATTTTACAACTATTTTTGCAACTATATAACTATTCTACAACTATTTAACTATTTTACAACTATTTTATAATTACTTAACTATTATACTGCTATTTACAACTAATAACTATTTTACAACTACTTATATATTTTAAACTTTTCAAGCTGTTTTCTAAATTCAAACAAGTCAAAGTGCAAACTGTTTATAATTAAAGACCAAGTGATGTTAGCACCAAAATTGGTCAGTAACCTCGTTGAGAAAGATTGTGTTGAGATGTAAGTGATGAAGTTAAATTAAACAAGGAAGAATATGCTAATTTAAATGCAGAAAGTAAGAACACCGGATTTATAGTGGTTCAGCGTAACTGCCTACATCCACTTTGAGTTTTGATCTTTATTTCTTTCACAAGTAGTTGAATACAGATACAATCCATATATTAATGACTTGAATACAAGTTTGAACTGACAATAATCAGTCTTCAAAGTGGCAGAGTCTCCCCATTGTTCTCCCCAAAAAAGGTCCATTTTTATTGTGACCCTGCCCCTCTATTTATAGACAAATATGGGCTGGACTTCCCAGGTGGGCTTGGTGGCCGAACACTCTAGCCCAAGTGTAGTGGTCGCTGTATGCTGAACCAAGTAGACTGAACACATTGACGCCGAACCACCTTCTCAATGCCGAACGGTGCGTTTGATGGGTGGGAAGTACAGAATAGTTGTCAGTCGAAGCCGAACGTGCCTTCTGGCTGAACGACGCTTCTTAACCGAACGATCCTTTGGCCGAACGATGCTGCCATGTAGAGTAGTTATATACGCCGAACGTCTTCTAACGCCGAGTACCACTGGATGCCGAGTACTACGCCGAGTACTCCTTGATGACAGGTACCATGGATGCCGAGTACCATGGATGCCGAGCACTACGCCGAGTACTATGAGATGTCGAGTGCTACCTGATGCCGAGTACAATGGATGCCGAGTACTTCGCCGAGTACTCCTAGATGACGGGTACCATGGATGCCGAGTACCATGGATGCCGAGCACTACGCCGAGTACTATGAGATGCCGAGTGCTACCTGATGCCGAGTACAATGGATGTCAAGTACTTCGCCGAGTACTCCTAGATGACGGGTACCATGGATGCCGAGTACTTCGCCGAGTACTCCTAGATGCCGAACACTCTCTGATGCCGAGTTCCACTGGGATGCCGAGCACTACGCCGAGTATTCCTTGATGCCGAACACTCTCCGATGCCAGTTCCGCTGGATGCCGAGTACTAGCTGCCTGGTCAAATCTCCAGGAAACAAGTGAGATAAGAATTGAAATGATAACCCAAATGGAAATTGAAGCAATTGTGAATAAGTGAATGACAATCAAAATGAATGTGAATAAAAAGAAAGTTGATTTAGCTAATAATCAATGAAGATAAATACGTAGGATGTACGTATATTATTCTATTCGCATAATGATTTGATCCAGATTCGAGCACAGAATTTCGAGATAGTATATCGATCCGAGTTGGGTTTTTTCACTCGATTTTCGACGGTGAACCCTGGATATGGATTTTTGATTGATTCTGGAAATTCTCTATCATAGTTATGGCTATGCTAGGAGAATGACAGTTTCTGATCAAGAAACCAGATCTGAGTCCGCACTAGGAAGTCGGGTGGACGATACTAGTTCGGAAGTGAAATTGTGTGATTAAGTGAGCGATCAGATTTGATATTGCGTACGAATGATATATGTATATCGTACGTGCTTGAATAAAATTGATATTGGAAATTTTGAAAAGAAAAGTAAAAATGATTTTTGAAAGGAAAAGTATATTTTGAGAAATACATGATGAATAAAAGTGGAAGTTGGATATCTCTATAACTGGAACTCATTTTATAAAAAGTAAGTAATGTGGCAAGTAACTTTATAAAGGAAATCGAATTTGAATATTTGATTTGGCATAAATAAAGATGTATATATATATATTTGTTATATATGATAAACTTCCCTTGTTAAATCTATAACCAAAGGAAAAGATCTTTGAAAAATATTTGAAGTATTAAAAGGAATTTATATAAGTAGGAAGTAATCTTTAAAAAAATATTTTATTCTAGTTAAATGAATAAACTTATATATATCTATATATATAAATGATTTTATGAGAATGATTTTGGGAAAAAGGTTTTTGGAACCCATTTATTTTGAAAGGCTTTTGATTTTGGGAAAAAGCAAGTTTTGGGAATTTGGAAAGCCAAGTTTGAGAATTATCGATTTTGGGATATCGATTTTGTGTAAAGGAGATTTATATGTGATCATATAAAGAGTATGATTTGAAAGATACTATATGTGTATAGTATAAAATGTTTTGAGAAGGCTATGGGGAAAAGGGCGCTCCCATTAGAGTTGAAACTTCTAGTAGGAGATCCACGGGGTGGTTCTGCCTTGATCCCTAAGGGGGGTTCTAAATTTGATCCTGGGAGGATGTCCGGACAAACTGAAGTTCCTGAGGCTTGTGGTTGGGGTAGCGAAAGTCGAGGGCGCTTATGCCTATAGAGACATTGGGTTATGCTGTGACGATAGTGTAACTCGATGTAACTGCGATCTATTGCGCACCATAGCGGAAGTCGAGGGGCAGTGATTGCCTAAGGTCTACGTTTGATTTCGCTGGGAGAACGACGTAACATCGGTAGACTGCGATCTATGAAGACATAGTGAAAGTCATGTGGCAGTGAGTTCCTACAGGCTACATTGGGACTCGACTGATGTAGTCTGTGATCTATGTGGTCTGTGTGGTGAAGTTTCATTTGGCAGCGAAATTCAAGGGCGCTGATGCCTACAGTTACATGGTTTTTGTTGTGATGGCAACGTAACCCAGGGTGTAGCTGCGATTTGTGGCGGTTCCATGGTGTAACCGAGGGGCGCGGAGGCCTACAGTTTTCTATGGTTTTGCCGGATGGCGACGTAATCATCGGGCTAACTGCGACCATGGAGGGGGTGATGATTTCCAGAGCATTCTCACCAAAAATGTTTTCTATATTTTCACAAAAGTTTTCTAAGTATTTTCACTGGGTGTTGAAAACGGGCCTGATAAGTACTTATAGATTTTTAGTCCTACGCCAGATCAACGTATGACCGAATTTTTGTGAGAACAAGGAGGGAATTGTTGAGACATCGAGTTATAAAAAGTAATTTTTTTATAAAAACTATTTTGATAATATTATGTAGATTATTTAACGTGTTTTGAAAATTTAAATAAAAGAGTTAAGAGTTAAAAATATTTAAGAATAATTTAACTGATAATAAGCATTATAATTATAATTCTTGCTTCGTTCCTTTTCGGGGACGAAAAGATTTAAAGGGGGGAGGAATGTGATGACCTGGGATTTTGGTAATATTTATTTGATAATCTTGTTTTATAATTATTTAAATTGCAAAACTTATTCTTTTCAAACAAATAAAATATGTGTTTTCAAATTACTATTGTTTATATATATATATATGTAGATTGTAAATAGAACTTGGATTTGAAATTCAAAGGTAAATATCTTAAAAATAAATTAGATTTAAAAACTCTACATTTAAAAAAACATTAAATATATATACATAGTTATTAATTAAAATAAAAAATAGCTTAAGCTAAAATAAGAACAAATAAATAGGCTTAATATTTTTCTTTTAAAGTTATATCAAATAAGTAAAAAAGAAATGTAACTAAAAAAATATAAAATATTAAACATAAATAAATATAACATACATGCATTAAGACAATTGTAAGCTAAGTATAACATGCAAATTACAAGTGTCAAATTCAATTATTTTTTTCATTTTTAAAAATAATAAATAAAAGGCTGTACATTCTTATATATTCATCTCTACTTCTACTCTTTCATTTTTCTTTCATCTTTTAAAACCAAAACTAAACCAGAGAAAATATATAGAAAACTAAACAACCTCTTTCAAGCTTTCAATCTGAATCAAGCAAGCTAAATTCAAGTTCATCTCAGCATAGATTCAAATTTCCACTTATTCAAGTTGTAGTTCAAAATCAACTATCAGTTCAAAATCAAGCCCAGTTTTCAAAAGCTTGTTCTCTGTTCTCTGTTCTCTGCTCAACAAAATACAATGAGTAAACATACCCTTTTAAAGCTAAATCTGTTGTATACGTTGATGCATGTGATAAATTTTTTGTAGTAATGTTGTGAATAATGCTTTGCATGGATGAATGAAGATGTTTGGATGTATATAAATATGAAGTACTGTGTGTGCATGTGTGTATATAGATAACTTGTCTTTGTTTTGTTTTTAACAGACAAAAACAAGTTCAAAAATCCAAATCTCCTTCCCCAATCTCTTTTAGGATTTGATCTCTAAAAGAAATATGTTAGTATTAGCCAGATTTTTTTTAAAACATTTCTAAGTATAATTAACAAGTAGATTTACTGGAAAAAGAAATTACAGTTTAAATCATTTCAAATCAGAAAAATCGATCATCTTAATTTCATGTTTTGATTATAGAAGATTCGTACTGGAAAATGGTGATTTTTGATAATAATAATAAGATTTTTAGATTCATATTTGTTGAGATTTTTTGAGTTGAATGGAAATCGAACTTTCGTCGATTTCTGGCATTCGGGGAAGAGATGAGCGTCATGATCGATGCTGAAGGTAGTGTGAAGGATGGAGATCAAGGGAAAAATAGTCTTTGGATTTTCTGATCATCGTGGTGGCGGCACGGCATCGTTGTAGGATTTTAGGAACTGTTTTGGTCGACGTGGGTTTCGAGGCTAGTTCGTCGACGAGGAAGCATCGGACTTGACCGGAGTAGGGGGGATGGAAGCGTGGGTCAACGGTGAAGCTCTAGATGCGGTGGCGAAGGTTCTGGTGACCGGAGGTGGCAACGCGAGGTGATTGTTGGTGATCAGGTTCGTAGGAAGTGTTCGTTTTTGCTCGTTTTCGATTTTGGAGGTCGCTCGAGGATCTGGTGGTCAGAATCGAGGGAGGAGGTCGAAGTCGATTTGCTAGCGATGGCAGCGATGGTCGAAGCAGTAGCGTTCTTCTGTGCATGTGCATGTGTGTCTGTGTGTATCTATGTTGTTGTAGGATTTGAGAAGAAGGAGAAGATGATAGCCTCGGGTTTGGACTCGGGGAAGATTTGGATTTGGCTCGAGTTAGTATCGGGTAGTTCGCGAGTGTTTTATCAGTTGTAACAGTTTTTAAATTTAAAACAAAACAAAGTTTAAAAAGAAAAAAAAGAAGGAAAAGAAGAAGAAGGCCTTTGACTCGGGTTTGAGTGTGGATTTGCACTAGGTTTGGTGTAACGACCCGATACTTTCAACCATTCGCATCCGCACATGTCGGACTGGAATTGCTCAAAATACCGCGTTGTAAATAAAATTTGGCAAATCTCAGAATATACAGGAAATAAATATAATTTTAAGTAATATTCGCTATTATAATAATGTCTAATATAAAATAAACATACTTTTAAATAGCATTAAGGCTTTACATTTTCCACCTTAACACGTAATAGTCCCAGTAGTCTATCCAGTATTAGCATACTCCCAAAATGGGGGCTACCCTCGATACTCCACAGGCTACGGGAGAAATCACAAATCGTAGTAAAGCTCGATAAGGTAGGTGACACGGCACACAAGGCAATGCTAGGGTAGATATACCAATTACGCACACAGACTGATGGAAACACATAGCAGCCACTACCGCTCCACCTCGAACAACACTCCCAAATCAAGGGTGCGCACCAAATCAATCACAAGTAATAGAATGGTATCGAAGAAGTGTGTCCGATAAGAGGTGCTACCTCACTGGTCCGAGAACGCTCCTGTTTTAGCCACCTTATGCCAACTCACGGGAGTTGCGTCCACGTATATACCTTAGGATCGTCGCCACCATCCTACTTCATTCTGGAAACTCCACTACGTACATAGTTGTTAAAGTGGTTTTCGGTATCGACAGAGAGTATGTCTATATCCGATCCCGGTCTCTTTAACAACCAATCGTTATTATAACCCGTGGTTATAATTTAAAAACAGTTTATACTTCAAAATAGAATATCATTTCAAATCCAAATCTTTATCAAAATAAAGATTAAATCAATTCCAAACCATTTCAATATATTTAAAATATCATATCATTTCAAAACTTCATTTCAAATCATTTCAATATATCAAAATATCATATCTTTCCAAAACTTCATTTCAAATCAGGTTAATATATCAAAATATCAAATCTTTCCAAAACTTCATTTCAAATCATTTTAATATATCAAAATATCATATCCTTCCAAAACTTCATTTCAAATCATTTAATATATCAAAATATCAAATCTTTCCAAAACTTCATTTTTATATACCAAAATATCATTTGAGTTCAAATCTAAATATTCAACTTTAAATACTTTTTAAATTCAAAGATATCATTCATTTATTATCATTTCAAGTCACCTTTTAAATAGTTTATATTTCAATCAAAATAATTCATCTAAACCATTTAAAAGTGTAATATTATACTTTCAAATCAAGTATTTAAAATTTTCAAAGTTTCAATTCAATTCAATCATTTATTTCAATTAAATTTCCATAGACCATTTCAAATCTTATAAATTTCAAATATAGATTTAATCCACAAAATAACTATTCAAATTATAAAATAAATTCCAAAGCTTTAATATCCTATATTTCATAAGTCCAATATCTTTTAAATAGATTCAAATTTCAAGTAACCAAAATATTTTTCATACTGATATAAACTTCAATTATTCATTCCAAGATTTAATATCATTTCAAACTCATTTCAAAATATCAAAATATCATTTCAAAACATCATTTAATTAATTTAAATTTAAATACCATTTAATCACATTTCAAAATAGTTGTATTTCCCAAATCAACTATTCCATTTAAATCATTTAAAGTCAATTCATTATATTTAATACTTAAATATTTAATTTCCAAAATTTAATCTTTTCAAAGATCATTTATCCATTTAAGTTTATTAAAACAATGAAAATTCAACTTTGCAGCACTTAGGAAATACTACGAAATGTTATGTTTTAAAACAGTTCATTAACAAAAGACGACATTTAAAATGCTGTAATATCTTAATTTAGTTTCAATTAAAATTTTAGTTAAATTTAACAACTATAGCACTAACAAAGTGCTATAATAACCCTTAGTTCAAATTTACTATTTGGTTCATTTAAAACAACCACAGCATTTTCCAATGCTGTAATATCTTTACATTACATTTCAAAAATGCTGTCAAATCAAATTCAGAGTTTTATTTACAATTTCACACATAATTAACTTTTAATATAAATCATTTTAACTTATAAAATCATATATTTTCACATTTTAAAAATAATCATTTAAATACCTTTATTTCTATGATTTTATAAAGCCAAATTTCCATACAAAAATCAAATTAAATAACAATTAAATTTTCATTTCTTTAATTAAATTCTTAACTTAACAACTAAGTTTAAGTTTCCAAAATATAACTTATTTCCATTTATTTTACTAAATTACAATTTCACTTTCAAACAAATTCCACAAAATTCAATTTAAGTTGTATTTCCAAATTCAGCTTAAATATTCATTTATTTCATATTTTAGTTTATACAAAATCATTAACACTTTTAAAAATTATTATTACTTAATAAGAATCATTAAATTCATCTTTAAATCAAATTTGTCATATTTCCTTACTTTACATAAATTCCATTTAAACACAAAATCATAAATTCCAAAATTAACTTATACTTCAAGTTCTACTTCACCATTTTACATAATTCACCTATTTAATTTATAGAAAATCACTAATAATTTTATAAAAATCATTTTAATAAAATTTAAATCAAAATATCATAATATTTACATTTTAAAAATATTTTAAAATTTTCAGAAAAATATAAACCACGGGTCTGTATATAATTTTCTAGCCTAGGTCAAGTGATACGGATATGTATCATTTCAATCCGTAGTTTACAAAGAAAATCGAGTTTTATCATTTCAAACTCGCAATCCCAAGTTAAAATAAAATAAATAAAAGTCGCTCAGGCTTATCATTTCAGCCCATAACGATCTTTCCCTATTCTAAAGTCCGTTCGGGTATGTATCATTTCAACCCATAGTGATTTCTATACTAATAGGGAACTTGCAGTGTGATAAACTGATAAAAATGAATAGAATAACATCATATAACAGTAATAGATGATATAACATATGTAATAACAGGGGTAAACATTATATGATCATAATATAACAGTTATAACAGGATGATATATTTTTACAGATTCAAATGGTGTCAGTTTACTAGTTATATAAGTACATATTGTCTGGTGAGAATAACTCACCTGTATTAGCTGAAGATGACAAACAACAACACACAACAGAGAAGCTTCGAAGGCACGACAACACGAATATGATTTGAGAGTGGAGAGCCAAAGCCAATTTTCCTTGTTCAAACATTTAAACAATACAATAGGATAGATATAAGTTTTCAACACAAATTATCACCAAATAATTCAAGGAATCAATACCCAAAACCATATCGAATGGTTTGCACTTGTTCTCAACTTCACATGGTTCAGTTAGTGATGGAATAAGCTCAGCTAAGGAAGAGGATTGGGTCAGGTTTGGGTCCAAACAGGTCGGCCATCATGGTGTAAAAGTGATGGGATGATTTAGGTGCAAAACTATACAATTTCAAGGCAACTACAAGGCAACAACTTCATCTCTATGCTCCTATTGTGCTCGGCCAGAGGCTAGGTGGGCCCAACCAGTGGTGCAGGTGGTGGTGGGTGATGTAGGAGAGGGTGGAGGTCAGGTCAGAGGTGGTGGTGGTGGAGGTCAGGTCAGATCTGGTTGAGGAGGAGCCAAGCTATGAAGGTGAGAACAAGTACAAAATTTCAAAATAGAAAAGTAGAAAAACAAAGGAAGAAGAAGATAATTTTTACCTCAACTCCTTCAAGCCATGGCCATATTTTTTTTAGATGAGAAATGGATCTGAGATCCACGTGAAAAATGAAGGAGGAAGTCATGGCTAAATAAAGAAAAAAACAAAATAAAAAAAACGGCCAAAGAGTAAATGAGGAAACGGTAAAAGAAACGACTTACGTTTCAAAAGCTTTTAAAAGCTTTCCAAATTTCCTAAATTTATTCCTATAAGTTTACCTTACTGAAAATAATAATAATTTCAGTCACAAATTCGAAAATATAACAAAATATAAATAAATATTTATTAATTATATAAGGTTAAAATAAGAAAATAGCACAAAATTGCAAACCTAGTCTACAAAAATGAAAAATAAACAGAATGAACTTTGGAAAATTTATATGGACTTGTAAAAATATTTATAACAAAGATAACAACATAAAAGTAAAAATGCATTCACAAATGAATATATAAATTTTAATTTACATAAAATTTAAATGAAGAAATTAGCAGAAGAATAGAAAACAGCCTTTTAAAAATAGGGAATAATTACAGTAAATTTTGGAAAAATCCTTTTATCATTTTAAAAATATTTGAAAGTCAAAATATTCATAAAATAACATATTGACCTATATTAAAATGAAATATGACAATAAAAATATAATTTATAAAATTTAAAAAATAACAAAATTGCAGAATAAACAAATTGCAGTCAATATTGAAATATACATAACTTTCACTGTTTAACTCCATTTTCAACGAAACGAAAAGCAGTGTTCAAGTTATTACATCTATTTTCATAATAAAAGATAAAATTTAAGATTTTAAAATAATTTAAATTTGAAGTTTAAAAGTCAAAGTTTGAATGGTTTGACCAGAAATTCACTTACAGTAAAATATTCAAATTATACTTATTTGAACTATAAATCACTTAATAATCATCATTTATATTTAAAAAGGAAATGTTTGAAATAAAACAAATTAAAAATAATTTAAAAGTAAAAGAAAGTCCAATTTAAATATTATACAAAATTTAGGATTGTTGCACTCTCCCCCACTCAAAACTTTTCGTCCCCGAAAAGGAATGAGGTACGGGAAAAAAAATAGAGTGAAATAAAATTAAGACAAGGATGACAAGGAGATTGAGATTATACCTGACAACTATTGTTATAGGTAAGTTTAACAAGGTGGGTGGCAAGCAATGCTCAGATTAAAATAAGTACCAAGGATTATTAAAGATTATAGAAAGATTTCTAAAGAGAAAGATCATAGAAAGATGCCTATACCAGTCTGTAGCAAGATAAGGAAAAATAAGGACAATTAACAGACAGTTTGAAACCAAAATAAGATAATAAGTTTGAAAAACAAAATAAGATAATAAATTTGAAAGCACGGAAATTTCAACTTAAATAGAGAATAAATCTTTACACACGTTAAATAAATCTTCACTATCTCAAATTTCATTATCTTATTATCCAATCATCTTAAATTAACAATTTTTAAAACCATGGGTTTGAAAAAAATAATCATTTATTACACTCACAATGTACTTAATAAATTTTATTCTTCTTTATTCCTAATTAAAATTAAATTTATTCCTCTCAATATATTTATCACTCATGTTAAATATACTTACACTTATTATAACTGCATTCTTTTATCCTTAGTTCACTTAACATTATTTTATTGTGAGTTATTCAATTACCCTTATTATATTTACCTCTGTTAATCATTTTATAATTAAAATTTAAGTGTATAACATTTATTATAACCACTCAAATTTCATTTATAAAATCTTTTTAGATTGTATATTATCCAATTACATTGTTAACTTCTGAAATTAAGGTAAGTTATATTTGAATGCAATTGTGTTATACAAATAAAACTTTCCAATTCAATTATCTCAAGTTTGAATCATTTATACAAATTTTTGATTTTCTTTTTATAATTTAATTTAAGAATTAAATTTCCGATTTCTTCAAACCATTTAGAGATAAATAAATGTATGTACATAACTTATCAAATCAATTTTAAATCATATATCTATATATATTATAAATCAAGTCATATTTTAGAAATTCAAATCAATTAAATTCCCCAAAACAAAACTGTAGCAAGACTACAGAACAGTCTCTTAACTTCGAAACTCGAAAATGAACGTCGATGATGTCGCGATCATCACCGAAGTTATTTTCCAGCGACAAAGAGAAGAGCACTTTAAAATTCTTTGGAAACAAATTCTATTTGAAAATACTTTAAATAATATATCCCTTTTTAAAACTTTAAACCAAAGTTCGAAATAATCGGAATTTAAATTCTCAAATTCTTGTTTTAAATTCATTTGAGTTCCCAAATCAATTTATAAACAAATATTTATATATTCATTTGTAGAACAATAAATGATAAATCAAGTATTATCATTTCAAATTATCAATTTAAATCATTTTATTAAGTTCCATAAATATATATATATCCAAATTTTATTTCATTAACCAAAATTTTAAAATAATATTGTGTCAGTTTGTTCTGTCAAAGTGTTTTGGAAATCTTATCTATATCGTTGATCAAACGAATCGATCGGAAACCCAAATCAACATCAACAACTCAAACAACACAATATATAAAACATTTTAATTTTAAATATTAGTTTACGAATACACTATACATGAATAGATTTTCAAAGAAAGATAGAGATTCAAATATGATTAACTCAAATCAAAGGAAATTCTGATTTGGAAATAAGTTGGAAACAAGGATGACATGATTAAATAACAGAATAGGAAGATGGATAAGCTTATATATATCACGAGCAACCTTAACCGGGTCAACCGTGACTTAAAGAATAAGATCAATGTGGATTTTTTTCTGGGGTAAATCTACATTCGATCTCTAGAGTTAGAGTTTGGAATAACAAAAGATATTAGCATCTAAACCAAGGATAGATATAAATCTCTGGTGAATCGATGCTGATTGTAAAGGAGTTTCACCCTTTTACAATTCAAATTTTGAGATTGGCGGGACCGCCAATTCACTATAAAGATCATTCGAAGCGGAGTTATGGGATACTCCAGAATCAAGAAGATGAATAGTGAGGGACATGAATGGATTTTGGAACCGCAGGGAACGTTCAAAAATTCAAAGGAAACCGAATTGAAGAAGAAGGAATTCAAGCTCGAACGAAAGTGATTCTGAAATTAAATTTACTCTATATACTGAGTTTTGCCTAATACCAGAGCTCTGATACCAACTGTAACGAACCGATACTTTCAACCATTCGCATCCGCACATGTCGGACTTGAATTGCTCAAAATACCGCGTTGTAAATAAAATTTGGCAAATCTCAGAATATACAGTAAATAAATATAATTACAGATCACAGACACAGAGTAAAATAATGCAGCGGAAGTAAAAGAAATAGTAGTTCATGAAGCTACTATATAAATATATCATAGTTACATAAGATATAACAGAAGAAATAGAATAGAACAGAAGTCTCAAAAAAATAACCAAGTACAAGCTGAGTAGAACAACGGAACTGAAATAGATAGGACAAGACAAGCAGATAATCTCCAGCGATTCAAATCTCCAAGAGAGTGGAAATCCAAATCAATGAATGACTCAGGCTGACCCGAGCGTAAAGCAAAACACAAAACACTCGAGTCAGATCAATATATACTTATATAATGTAAACCAACTCAAGTGAACTGTAATAAGGTACAAGTAACTTAAAGAATGTTTGGGATCACCCATTCTTTAAGGATCCGTTAAACTATATACTATGTAGTAATATTCGCTATTATAATAATGTCTAATATAAAATAAACATACTTTTAAATAGCATTAAGGCTTTACATTTTCCACCTTAACACGTAATAGTCCCAGTAGTCTATCCAGTATTAGCATACTCCCAAAATGGGGGCTACCCTCGATACTCCACAGGCTACGGGAGAAATCACAAATCGTAGTAAAGCTCGATAAGGTAGGTGACACAGCACACAAGGCAATGCCAGGGTAGATATACCAATTACGCACACGGACTGATGGAAACGCATAGCAGCCACTACCGCTCCACCTCGAACAACACTCCCAAATCAAGGGTGCGCACCAAATCAATCACATATAATAGAATGGTATCGAAGAAGTGTGTCCGATAAGAGGTGCTACCTCACTGGTCCGAGATCGCTCCTGTTTTAGCCACCTTATGACAACTCACGGGAGTTGGGTCCACGTATATACCTTAGGATCGTCGCCACCATCCTACTTCATTCTGGAAACTCCACCGCGTACACAGTTGTTAAAGTGGTTTTCGGTATCGACAGAGAGTATGTCCATATACGATCCCGGTCTCTTTAACAACCAATCGTTATTATAACCCGTGGTTATAATTTAAAAACAGTTTATACATCAAAATAGAATATCATTTCAAATATAATCTTTATCAAAATAAAGATTAAATCAATTCCAAACCATTTCAATATATTTAAAATATCATATCATTTCAAAACTTCATTTCAAATCATTTTAATATATCAAAATATCATATCTTTCCAAAACTTCATTTCAAATCAGGTTAATATATCAAAATATCAAATCTTTCCAAAACTTCATTTCAAATCATTTTAATATATCAAAATATCATATCCTTCCAAAACTTCATTTCAAATCATTTAATATATCAAAATATCAAATCTTTCCAAAACTTCATTTTTATATACCAAAATATCATTTGAGTTCAAATCTAAATATTCAACTTTAAATACTTTTTAAATTCAAAGATATCATTCATTTATTATCATTTCAAGTCACCTTTTAAATAGTTTATATTTCAATCAAAATAATTCATCTAAACCATTTAAAAGTGTAATATTATACTTTCAAATCAAGTATTTAAAATTTTCAAAGTTTCAATTCAATTCAATCATTTATTTCAATTAAATTTCCATAGACCATTTCAAATCTTATAAATTTCAAATATAGACTTAATCCACAAAATAACTATTCAAATTATAAAATAAATTCCAAAGCTTTAATATCCTATATTTCATAAGTCCAATATCTTTTAAATAGATTCAAATTTCAAGTAACCAGAATATTTTTCATACTAATATAAACTTCAGTTATTCATTCCAAGATTTAATATCATTTCAAACTCATTTCAAAATATCAAAATATCATTTCAAAATATCATTTCAAAACATCATTTAATTAATTTAAATTTAAATACCATTTAATCACATTTCAAAATAGTTGTATTTCCCAAATCAACTATTCCATTTAAATCATTTAAAGTCAATTCATTATATTTAATACTTAAATATTTAATTTCCAAAATTTAATCTTTTCAAAGATCATTTATCCATTTAAGTTTATTAAAACAATGAAAATTCAACTTTGCAACACTTAGGAAATACTACGAAATGTTATGTTTTAAAACAGTTCATTAACAAAAGACGACATTTAAAATGCTGTAATATCTTAATTTAGTTTCAATTAAAATTTTAGTTAAATTTAACAACTATAGCACTAACAAAGTGCTATAATAACCCTTAGTTCAAATTTACTATTTGGTTCATTTAAAACAACCACAGCATTTTCCAATGCTGTAATATCTTTACATTACATTTCAAAAATGCTGTCAAATCAAATTCAGAGTTTTATTTACAATTTCACACATAATTAACTTTTAATATAAATCATTTTAACTTATAAAATCATATATTTTCACATTTTAAAAACAATCATTTAAATACCTTTATTTCTATGATTTTATAAAGCCAAATTTCCATACAAAAATCAAATTATATAACAATTAAATTTTCATTTCTTTAATTAAATTCTTAACTTAACAACTAAGTTTAAGTTTCCAAAATATAACTTATTTCCATTTATTTTACTAAATTACAATTTCACTTTCAAACAAATTCCACAAAATTCAATTTAAGTTGTATTTCCAAATTCAGCTTAAATATTCATTTATTTCATATTTTAGTTTATACAAAATCATTAACACTTTTAAAAATTATTATTACTTAATAAGAATCATTAAATTCATCTTTAAATCAAATTTGTCATATTTCCTTACTTTACATAAATTCCATTTAAACACAAAATCATAAATTCCAAAATTAACTTATACTTCAAGTTCTACTTCACCATTTTACATAATTCACCTATTTAATTTATAGAAAATCACTAATAATTTTATAAAAATCATTTTAATAAAATTTAAATCAAAATATCATAATATTTACATTTTAAAAATATTTTAAAATTTTCAAAAAAATATAAACCACGGGTCTGTATATAATTTTCTAGCCTAGGTCAAGTGATACGGATATGTATCATTTCAATCCGTAGTTTACAAAGAAAATCGAGTTTTATCATTTCAAACTCGCAATCCCAAGTTAAAATAAAATAAATAAAAGTCGCTCAGGCTTATCATTTCAGCCCATAACGATCTTTCCCTATTCTAAAGTCCGTTCGGGTATGTATCATTTCAACCCATAGTGATTTCTATACTAACAGGGAACTTGTAGTGTGATAAACTGATAAAAATGAACAGAATAACATCATATAACAGTAATAGATGATATAACATATGTAATAATAGGGGTAAACATTATATGATCATAATATAACAGTTATAACAGGATGATATATTTTTACAGATTCAAATGGTGTCAGTTTCCTAGTTATATAAGTACATATTGTCTGGTGAGAATAACTCACCTGTATTAGCTGGAGATGACAAACAACAACACACAATAGAGAAGCTTCGAAGGCATGACAACACGAATATGATTTGAGAGTGGAGAGCCAAAGCAAATTTGCCTTGTTCAAACATTTAAACAAAACAATAGGATAGATATAAGTTTTCAACACAAATTATCACCAAATAATTCAAGGAATCAATACCCAAAACCATATCGAATGGTTTGCACTTGTTCTCAACTTCACATGGTTCAGTTAGTGATGGAATAAGCTCAGCTAAGGCAGAGGATTGGGTCAGGTTTGGGTCCAAACAGGTCGGCCATCATGGTGTAAAAGTGATGGGATGATATAGGTGCAAAACTATACAATTTCAAGGCAACTACAAGGCAACAACTTCATCTCTATGCTCCTATTGTGCTCGGCCAGAGGCTAGGTGGGCCCAACCAGTGGTGCAGGTGGTGGTGGGTGATGTAGCAGAGGGTGGAGGTCAGGTCAGAGGTGGTGGTGGTGGAGGTCAGGTCAGATCTGGTTGAGGAGGAGCCAAGCTATGAAGGTGAGAACAAGTACAAAATTTCAAAATAGAAAAGTAGAAAAACAAAGGAAGAAGAAGATAATTTTTACCTCAACTCCTTCAAGCCATGGCCATATTTTTTTTAGATGAGAAATGGATCTGAGATCCACGTGAAAAATGAAGGAGGAAGTCATGGCTAAATAAAGAAAAAAATAAAATAAAAAAAACGGCCAAAGAGTAAATGAGGAAATGGTAAAAGAAACGACTTACGTTTCAAAAGCTTTTAAAAGCTTTCCAAATTTCCTAAATTTATTCCTATAAGTTTACCTTACTGAAAATAATAATAATTTCAGTCACAAATTCGAAAATATAACAAAATATAAATAAATATTTATTAATTATATAAGGTTAATATAAGAAAATAGCACAAAATTGCAAACCTAGTCTACAAAAATGAAAAATAAACAGAATGAACTTTGGAAAATTTATATGGACTTGTAAAAATATTTATAACAAATATAACAACATAAAAGTAAAAATGCATTCACAAATAAATATATAAATTTTAATTTAAATAAAATTTAAATGAAGAAATTAGCAGAAGAATAGAAAACAGCCTTTTAAAAATAGGGAATAATTACAGTAAATTTTGGAAAAATCCTATTATCATTTTAAAAATATTTGAAAGTCAAAATATTCATAAAATAACATATTGACCCATATTAAAATGAAATATGACAATAAAAATATAATTTATACAATTTAAAAAATAACAAAATTGCAGAATAAACAAATTACAGTCAATATTGAAATATACATAACTTTCACTGTTTAACTCCATTTTCAACGAAACGAAAAGCAGTGTTCAAGTTATTACATATATTTTCATAATAAAAGATAAAATTTAAGATTTTAAAATAATTTAAATTTGAAGTTTAAAAGTCAAAGTTTGAATGGTTTGACCAGAAATTCACTTACAGTAAAATATTCAAATTATACTAATTTGAACTATAAATCACTTAATAATCATCATTTATATTTAAAAATGAAATGTGTGAAATAAAAAAAATAAAAAATAATTTAAAAATAAAAGAAAGTCCAATTTAAATATTATACAAAATCTATGGTTGTTACACTTGGCTCGGGTCAGCACTAGGGAATTAACAAGGTTTTTAAAGTAAAACAAAATCAAGTTTTAAACAATTTTCTTAATAAATTTCTTTAAATAATAAATGTTTTATTAAATATTTGGTTAGTTAAAAGTTGTATAATAAATTATTTTAATTAAGTTTAGAGTATTTTATTATATGCCTATTATTTTAAATTAATCCTTAAGTTTATTTAAATGAAATTAAATGGTGTAATTAAGTAGTTGTTTAAAGGAAGTAAAATGTTTTTAATCATTAATTTAAAGATATTAGTTATTTTATATGCTAATAATGAATTAATTCCAAAGGTTTATTAAATAAAATTTAAATGATAATTAAGTAAAATGATTAAAGATAAATGGGTTTATACTTTTAATTAATTAAGATCTTAAGTAATTATGAATGATAATTAATTAATTCCAATAATTAATTAAAATAAAATAAATGGTTTGAAATTAATTAATAACAATTAAGAAGGGTTATAAGTAGTTAATTTAATTTGTGTTAAATTAAATTAATTATAAATTATGTGATTAATTAATCTTGCTTATGGATGATTAAATTGTATTGAATGCTTAGATTGATTAATATCTCTGGTATGTTAATCCGTGATATTCTATGATATGAAATGCTTTAGATTGAGCAGTTGATAAATGTGAGACATTTGTTTAAATAGATATCTGTGATGGAAATTTCTGTGTGAGTATGACATTCTGAATTTAAATTGAATTGTTTTCCTTAAACAACTTGGTTTAAAAGATGGCATTGAATTCGAAGAGATCGGGGTCGGATATCAGCAATATCTGGAACCACTTCGATTAGTAACTATCTATAATTCTTTATAGATTTAATTATAGAATCAAATAGGCTAGAATGGAATAAATTAAGTAAACTAGACCACTGATAACTAAGTACGGTACTTAGATATCATTTCGTGATATAAATGTTTGACTATAGCAAGATAAGAACTCGTAGTGAGGTACGAGTTACCCTAGTTTTCAAAGAAGTTTTATAACTTAGCATTTCAAGTTATGGGTTTACTCACGCTGGTTTCCAGCCTGACTCGGGTGTTACTTTATTGTAATGCTCGGTTCAGACCGAGTATTACAGATTTTCAGGTTAGGACGTTCTGGAGTTCAGGAGACGAGCTGGATGGCAGGAACGTATGGAGTATATTCCGCTGTGTATTAGAACTTGTATTGATTGTATTCAGGGACAAGTTAATTATAACTGTCCAATTTATTGTGAATGAATTTACTCTGATATATTATATGTAAGTTGACATTTACACCTTTCTTAGTGTAAATGCTGTTATTTGATATTATATTTTGATCCGCTGCGATTGTGAGATTCTGCGCTGTTATTTTCTGTTTCTTTTTCTACCTCTTTTCTTCTTTACCCTAACAATCTGGAATTTTCGGCATTCGATTGCTCGGCACTTCTACAGTGAACGTATTAGTGTCGAATTTTCGGGGTCGAAAATTTCGGGTCATTACATCTAATGTACCCCGACATTTGAGCCTATGTTATTGCTATTTTTGTTTTCAGTTGAGATTTATGTACTGAAATGACTTTGTTGAGATATTTTGGGATTTTATGGAAATGTTTTGTGTTTCTGAAATGGCTTTTGTTTATGGGTACATATTTCGCTATTACATTTTATCCGTCCGCTATGAGATTCTGAAAGTTAGATAGATAGCTCTATGTACTGTGTAAAGTTTTAATATTTTCATCAACCAACAGCCTAACTTAGAATAGCTCTAAGTCCCGATGGGCCTTTCATGGATCGAGGTTTAAGTCTATTCTGGGGTAGGTTGTTACATAACGTATCGATAAGAATTTCTAAACACATGAAAAAGGAAAATTCAACACGGTATTTTTGATATAGTATAAAAAATATTTTACCTAGGATTGTATATTGGTTTATGAAGTAATACATATATTTTTAGTAAATGAAAATTTTATTTTCTAAGTTTAAATATTATAAAAAACCAACATATGCAGCCATTGGGTATTAGTGTGAAGTTGAGATCAATGGCTAGACAATGTTGATATATATAATACTAGGTGGCTAACATTGCAGCTAACTAGCAAAACATATTGCTAAAAATTCGTGGCATGACAACGTTGTATATGTTTAATATAAAGTAACTTGTAAATTATTGTATGTCAAAAATATATTTCTTTAAGTTTGAACAAAAGAATTTTCTAATGGAGCATATTACCTACTTTGTTGATGAAGCTTTTTCAAGGTAGAATGTGTGCGTGATATACATTTTAAAAATATGTCTTGAAATATTTCTAAGTACGGATGTTTTGAAAATATTCTAAAGAAATAAAAATTCATTGAAAAAATATATTATTTATTTACAAATAAAGTATAAGTATGTGAAAAAAATGAAGATGTTTTTATTTGAAATGTTATGTTTACCAAAATAATGAGGTTTCGAAAAATAATTTGTGATTTCAAAAGAAAAGAAGTGGAAGTGCTAATTGATTTTTGAAAATGCATATATAAGTTAAGGAAGAGATATTTTGTATAATAGTATTGATAAATTAAATTTAGAAGTTTAGCTTTTCAATTATGAAGTCATAATGAAAAAAAGTGTTTCGACAATGAATTTATTACTTAAGTAGTCTACTGTGGAAATGCCGTAATAGATTTGCGAAAAAAAACAGAAATTTATAATTTGGTTAAAGGAAGGTATTTCTGAAAATAAAATGGGTAACAAATTAAAATTGGTGTTAAAAATTTTAAAAGTCAATTTATATGTCGTCAAAAGCTTTTAAATGACCGAGAATAATATTTCAAACAGTGGTTGATAATTTGAAACGTAATTTTTTGTCACTTTTGAATTTATTGTCAAATATTTGATTCTTGGAAAAAAAATTGAATTTGCTGGTTATTTTAGAAAATATAGAGTGGAAAGAAATAAATGAAATGAATTTGATACTTTGTAACAAAGTATTTAATATCGGTATCGCGTATGTATTGGTCAAATACCGATATGAGATATTTTAAAAAATCATCATAATATCAGATAATATCAGTAAAATATCGGATATATGTAGAACATGTTATAAATGATATTGTACTATGTTATAATGATGTTAATTTTTCAAATATTTGGATTAATAATGCCAAATTACTATTAAAGATTGACTACATATAGTTTACTAATTACAATCTATTTTTTTGGAATATTTTATTAAATACAAATCATAATATAAGCTCACAAAACCATGAAATTCTTATAATGTGCATCTTTATTATTTTCTTCATTTTTATACTATATTCATTGGTTTTTCATTCATTTAATCATCTATATTACTTTCCTAATTTATCTATATTTATAGTTTCTTCGTTTTTATTTTTACTTAATTTGTCGAATAAGCAATGCTGATTTGATACCAATTACTACTTTATCGCATTTTTTATCGATATGTCAAATATATAACTTTACTGCTCTTCAACTTTTAGATTTATTTGCTTGATAATAACTAATAAAATGAATATTCATAAGCTAACTTACCAATTAGAAATGATGAACAAAAATTTAACTAAAAAGAGAAGAATCTCTTTCGTTATCTTTATTTTAGTGGCAAAGTCTTCATGGAAAATAAAACATATAAAATAATGGAATTAGTAAAGTTTTCTTTATTTAAAGACTAATGAAGAAGGTTGAAAGAATATAGTTAAAATTGAAAAATTAGTGCATTGGAATTTCTAATATGGTATACATATTGTCAATCACCATACACAAAAAACAATTATTGAAAATGTAAATATATTTATTTGTAAATATATTTTTCCAATATATACAATAATGAACGATATTCTGGAATATTCGATATTTTACACTAAATATCGGAGTGATAAATCAGCAAATATCGGGAGATATATCGCTAACGATATTTTAAGCGATATTTAAAAAAAATATCGGCTTAGGGCGATATGAGATATTTTGACGATATATCAACGATATTATCCGATATTAACTATATAGCTTTGGAATAAAAGATTTCAAAGAGAAATTCTACGTAAAAGATTATCGAATTTCGTGAAACATTTTTGAAAATGGATTTTTATAAGTAAATTAATGTTTTTCTTTAATAAAATGTGTTTTCTGATAAACCCAAAGTTTTGAGTATAGGGATTTTAAAATTTAAGTTGAAAAAAATCTGAAGTTTGTTATTGTAAAATGTCGTTCTGAATAAATATATGATTTTGGACTATAGTTACATACATACACACATACACACACATACACACTTTATAATGTTTAGATATATATTTGAAAAAATTGAATACAACTTAAGTGAGAGGTTGTTTAGTAGGTCGTCATTTTCAATTATTAAACAAGCTATAATATGAAATTTGAAATTTCCACTTTGATATGTTCTACCATTACGAACATAACTTTCGATTTTATGATCTGATTTTACTGTCTTCTTTCATTTGAAAGATAGTCCAACATGGAATAACTTATATGCTTGTCACCTTCAAATTTACGAAGTTTAATAATGTTAGAACATGTTTGAAGTTGAATTAAAAACTCTGGCCTAGGTATGTATTTTAAGAACTATAGTGCTATCTTCTTTTGATCTTAACTTTCAAACGCTTTATCAGTTTTCCATGATTTTATACCTGCTTTAAAGCTAATATAATATGGAACAAGATTTTTTGGAAGATATGCAAATTTTAGCCGTTTGCTAGGCGAAAACTGCATTTTAAAGGAACGGGCCTAAGGAAGAAAAATCGTTTTAGATTTTACAATAATTAGTAAAAACCCCATAACTCATGTTGTACTCACATTTTAAAGATCTGAAAAGTGTTTTGGAAATCTTGTGGATTAGGCTACAACTTCACATTTGAAAGCACTGTAAAATTATGTGTTTTTATCACCTTAAAGTTAGTCAAAAGTAGCATAAAGTAATGTAAGCACTCCGAGTACATTCTAGTAAGCATCCCTACAAGGCATCAATAGCCAATCTTTTAGTCCCTAAGTTGTTATCGTTCACATTGCCGATTTATTTATATCATCCTCCCAGGATGTTTTGGCACTCTACCTTAACTCCTCTGTAGATTATTATAATATTCATGGTTCAACCCTTTTTCTTATTTATTAATTGTGTACACTGCACATTCTTTAGATGAAACATTTTTATCCTTTATTTAAATGATACTCCATTATTTATTAGCTTCTCTAAGCTTTCTTCATTTCAAAAATAAGTTAACACAAATTTAACTTATAAAGAAATTTTCTTTTATTTCATCCCTATGAAATAGTTCAATAACACATGGAAACTGACTTCCAAAGTGCCATAAGTATTTTTTATTTTACTTAGAAAATATAGCTTCCCAAGCTATTGCAAGTTACATTTTACTTTCTTTGCATTGGCTATCCCATAACCTTTGAACATTAAAGCCTAGCTATCGTGGTATGACTATGTCATAGTCATCGTGAGTTGTTTTATCCTAGGTCATCTTATAGTATAACTATACAGTTACCGTGGGTTAATAGCTTCCCAAGCTATATCATATTATACTCCAATAGGTGGTCGCGAAGAATCTTCAAATATAGCCATCGTGCTATTTCTATCTAGTCATCGTACGTCATCTTTCTACAACCAACGTGTTTAATTAAAATGTTATCAACGGTCATGTGCAATCCTAAGTTAGCTTGTACCACCATCGTGATTATTTTATACCTAGTCATCATGCTTAAATTCAATAGAACTATCACATACAATTTACTAAAGCCTTCGCATGCTTTAATAGTTAGTGGCCTTTGCCTATAATATTCCATTTGTATACTTCAAGCCTAACTTAGTCATCGCTGCTAGTTCGTTTGCTATCATGAAATATGCCATCGCAATATATAAATTATTCTTTTCCATGCCAAGTCATCGCTTACATTTTAATGCCTAGAAAATGTTGTCACAAAGAGTAGTCATCGCATGATATTATTAGTAAAATGAGCCATCTCCTTGAGTTATCACTTTAAATATATGCATGTCATCGTATTACTTCACTTTGTAATGACTATGAGAGCTGTCACCTTGAATTTTTTACATTTGGGTGTTGTCGTGTACAATAAGCCGAAGCATGCCTTCATGTTATATATATAAAAGTTGTGTCTAACTATATATGAGTCATCTTGTTATATTTATTTAGCTAGCTTTGTGATGATTGTGAACCATTACCTTTAAATATTTACATTGGTAACTTATCTAACCCGACATGAAATAGTTCATCACGTGCATGTTTACCTAACCTTCACGATATATTAAAAGCCATCGTGGGCACAAATGAGCTATTGTGAATAGTTTTGCTTAAAATACTAGGTCCTCGTATGGTATCCACTTTTCTATTCTATCTTTTGTGCACGACTTTTCTTGGCTCAATACAGAGTTTAGTCTTGTTGTTTAAGTTTTTACTTAGTCAACAATGGTTTAATGGAAGTTTGATAACTAAATTAAAACTGATTTATTACCCGCTTAAGCAACATCTTTTTGCCTAACAAAATTATTGTCAATTTCTTATTGATTAATTTCTCTATCACTGCAGTTTATTTTCCAACAAATGTTAACCAACCAAATTAATTAATAATTAATTTTCCTAAATTAATTAGTGCTTTCCTTCACTAAATAATTCATATAAAATAGAAAATTGATGGGGAAAATCCTAAAAATTCACCAAAACTCTCTTTTATCATATTTTACATCATATAAAAATTTCAAGCCAAAATAATTAATTTTATTATATTTAGTACTTAGTTAACCTAAAATAAACCATTTTTCCCAACTTAGGAAATCCATAAAATATTCCCATTAATTTCAAAAATTATAAAGTAAAAGAACCATCTCTATTTCCTCATTAAGCATATCATATCAAAATTTCATGGCATTTGGATGTAGTTAGCCATGTTTTACCCTAAAACACGAACTAGTTCACTTTAACTAAATTTTAAACCATAGTTAAAATAATATTCAAACATCCAAACATGTTTAACATCATCAAAACAATCATATGAAAGTCAAATCCGAACCTAATAAGTTAGATAGATTTTAGAGAAATATTTTACTCACCTAGCTTAAGAAAAACCTTATTTGATCCTCTTTTGTTTCTTAAATTTGAAAGCTTCAATCTTCTAGCTTGATGTCTCTTCCTTCACTTTGAATTTATGGCTAGCCTTGCTTTGGTTCTTAGGGAGTTTATTTTCCTTTTGTTTTGTGAATTGAAGATGGAATGAAGTGAAACGGAAAGAGCGGTTAGGAATTATGGGTTAGTAGTTTGGACCATACTAACTTATTCCCCTTTAACCAATCATTTCCATTAAATTTAAATTGTTTTCTTTTATTAATCAAGGACAACCTGTTACGTCCATATTTTTTAAACGTTGTCAAAATGAAATTAATACGAACGCCAAGCCAAAAGAACTGGTCCCATAATAAGAGTCGAAATAAGGAAAGGAAGCAAGAACAAAATCCCGACAGTATTTGCCAGAAAACTCAAGACAGAAGATGACTTGGAAACTGTGCCCTTCAACCAAGCATAGTTTAAACCCCGTAGTAATGCACTTAAAACCTATGATAGGCACAATAGTGCAGGGACGGGGTTATAACCCTAACTCTCAAGGGATGGAACTGCTGTACTACCTTCAGATTGCATAGCTCCCAAATACCACATACGAAGGTTGTACCACGATCCCAAAAGCAAGCCTTCATGATTCAAAGCTACGACACAATTTCTAAATAGCAATGAAGCATAGAGATTGTAGCACAACCCTAGAAAAAACAACATTGACAATGTAGAATTGCAGCAAAACCCCTAAAGCAATTATACGCGAATATAGACTTCCCATAATCTTAAACTAACATCTAAAGTAGCAGGTCTGCGCTGTGAATTTATGTCAATGCCAAAATGATAAGGGTGCACTGTCGTCTTGATATGGTAGAAAAGCCTTGCAATCTTGAAGATTACTGGCCGCAAACGTAAGGACCCAAGGGATGAGGCAATGGGGTAAGACTGCTTCAGGACCAAATGCCAAATCTTTTTTTTCAAAGACAGGCCAAGTGGTACGAACTTCATTGTTCTGTTCGTTAAACCCATCTTAAAGGCAAGGGCGAAGGCACGGTCCTTCATTAATATGAATGGCTCAAGGCAGGTTCAAGCAAGCTGATCATCCCTTAAAATAGATGTGCAACTCCCTTTACCAAGTTGTACCGTTCAACTCTAAATGTCTTCAAAACTATGCTTGGAAAATATTTTGAACTAGGTTGAGCAGTATGACTTCAGAAGGATTAATGCAGTTCGAATGCCATATGAAGTCAGCATCTCGAGCATTAGAAAAGTGTAGACCCTAATAAATTATTCAGGGTAGGGTAATTTGGGAGTGTTGGTAAAAAAGAAGCAATTCTTTTGAAAATAGAAGACAGTTTCTCATCATAGCTCCATTTACACATATGCGCAGTCCACAAGCTGGTTGCTTTACGAAATTGGAAAGTCATGGTCTATTCAAATTTTGGTTTTCCATCTTCAATTTCAAACATTCCTCCAAGGTTCAAAACTCAACCGCTCATATTACAACTTCCCGACGAAGGCCATATTAGCAATCTATTCATATCAAGCAAGATGGATAGTCGACATGTGGCACAATCCAAAGATAGAAATCAAAAGAGTGGAAGAGTGACGTTGACAATCCACGTGAATTTCTATGTACTATAAATAAATAGGGTACTGTAGTAGAAAAGGGGGGAATTTTTACTATACTCTTTTTGGACACAAATTAAAAATTGTATTCTCCGCCTATTTTGTTTGCATTAAGAATCAAGAAGGGAGAAATAGACATTTTCCTTGTGGACGTAGGATTCCTTAACTTTCGAACCACGTAAAATTTCCTTGTCGTTTTTATTGTTTTCATTACTTTACTTTACTATTTTAGTTTTTTGTTTCGTGCTTGATTTGAGATAAATTGAAACTAATGAATTGATTGTTAACATTTTGAACATTCTCCCTCATATTGTGTAACCCTTAAAGCAACATAATTAATCCACTTAAGGACAATTTTAATATTACTTAATTTTGCTAATTCATAATCACAAAAGCGTTCAACATCGTGATTACTTCATAAAAAATACAAGGGTGTTTCTAAGATGAAAAATCTCATTAAAAAAATTGGCGCTAGAAGGAGGGCCAATTGCCCTCTCTAGCAAACTTTATTTATGTTTCCTTTAAACACCGGTATAACATCATGAATCTCACAGATTACAATACCCCTCCTAATCAGGAACAACTTCACCTTACCTCGAAATGAAAAAAAGCAACTTCTTACCTCCATAACCCAATCTGAGATAGGTGCCTTTATGGAGCCTGCCTCCATAACCCAATCTGAGATAGGTGCCTTTATGGAGCCTGCCTCCCTAACCCAATCTGAGATAGGTGCCTTTATGGAGCATGCCTCCATAACCCAATCCGAGGCAGGCGCCTTTACGGAGCCCACCTCTGATCCTATCCTAGTTGCTCTTCAAGCCTTCACAAACTAATTAAATCAACATATGGATGAAATAGAGAGATCCTTAGCCTAATATCCTGCCGCTAAGTCGATCTACAATCAACCTTCCATAGCCCACTGCCATCATTCACTAACTGCACTAATTATGACGTGTGAGTGATAATGCAATCTCAAAAATAAGAATGGTGATGCTGGTCAAAGAACCGATACCAAGCTCAAAGCCAAAATCCAAATCAAATCTTAGATCAAATAAAATCTAGACAACATTAACCCTTTACTGCTAAAGAAGAAGGTGTGAATTATGCCTGATGACGACGACGTTCCTTCACTCTATAGAGACAGGTCATCCCAGATAGATAACAAAGAGGATGAGATTTTCCAATTAAAGGCTCATGTAGAGAAGTGAGCAAAACCGTGCAGACATTATAACAGAGAAGAAGTAAGGGAAAAAGGTTCTTCCCCATTTAGTGAAAGCATCATAGAAGAAAATTTAATCGACAATTTAAAAGCCTCATCGACTGATAAGTTTGATGGGACCACAAACCCAAACGATCATGTTTGTACTTTCGAGTATTATATGGATGTCTTGAAAGTAGGGCGGATGGCTAGAAGTAAGCTCGTCCTAGTATATCTAGCAGGAGCAGCTTCTAGATGGTTTAGGAGGTATGGACCAGGGGATGTTTGTTCTTAGCCGCAATTAACTATGGATTTCTTGAGACAGTTTACTGGGAGGGAGGCTTCCCCAGAAGTAAACACAATATCATGCGTAAAGCAGAGAGAGAACGAGAGCCTATGTAACTTCATAAAATGCTTCAAATCCGAGGCACTTTAATTTAGGGTAACTTGTGAGGAAGCGTTGCTGATGGCAACACACGTTGGAATTAGAAGAAACACAGCCATGTCGGATGAAAGTGGTAGGAAACTGTGCCATAATAACAAGCATTCTATGAAAGGGCCAGCGGTTACACCAGAATGAAGGAAGCTAGGGCCATAGAATCACATCCAGTTAAGAGAACTTTTGCTCCCCACAATGAAAAGAAAAAGGAGGCGTAAGGATACCATCCGCCGATAAAGCGACAAGGAGAATTCAACTTCACGGCAAAGACTCCCCTCACCCACATACCTGGTTAGATCTATGAGATGACCAGAACCGAGCTAGCTTATAACGTCTCAAATTAAGGGAAGAAACTAGAACAAAATAAGGGAGGAGCCTACCACCGCTTCCATAGGGCTAATGTCCATCGCATAAGTAATTGCCAACACCTGAGAAATGAGATTGAGAGGCTGATTCAGAAAGGATAATTAGGTGGCTACCTAAAGGAGAATAATGAGAAAGGACTGGGGACTTAACACCGAACCCAAATGAAAACCTAGTTGGAAACCCCTCTAATCTTATAGTATCAATATGTAGGACCACACCTGAGGGGAAAAAGTAAGAAGGCACGTAAGCGGTATGTTAACCCGCCTTTTGGCAAGGCCGTGGACAAGCGGATTTAACTAAAATCAACAGTGTTACCCAGCTACAAGATGATAGTTGCAGAAGATATGATCGGGCTCGAACGAGTATCGAGTTAGGAAAGGATTGGAGGTATGAAGGCTAGTATGGCTCGGTCAAGGGTGGAAAGTCACGAGTAGCTCGGCCTGAGTGGGTCGGTAGATGTGGCTCGGTGGTGATCTAGTTCGTCATTTATGGTTCGTCATTTCTGGATCGTCATTTCTGGTTCGTCATTTCTGGTTCGTCATTTCTAGTTCGTCATTTCTGGATCGTCATTTCTGGTTCGTCATTCCTGGTTCGTCATTCCTGGGTCTTCATTCCTGGTTCGTCATTCCTGGTTCGTCATTGCTGGTTCGTCGTTTATGGTTCATTATTTCTGGATCGTCATTATATGTTCGTCATTATTGGTTTGTCATTTCTGGATCGGCGTTGGTGTTGATGGGCCCAGATCATTCAGGAAGCCCAATAACTCAAGTTTTGCCTATAAATACAGCATGTCGGGCTTCAGAAAAGGGATCTGATTATGTTCCCCTTCCTTTTCTCCACTAAGGCTACTCTGCCATTGTTGTTTTAGAAACTCTAGATTGTAACTGTACTGGATTTTCATACCAATAAAAAGGAAATTTCTGGAGTGGACGTAAGCCGGAGTTAGCCGAACCACTATAAATCATGTGTTATTACTGCTTTCTTTTTAATTTTCATTTTTCTTCACATTCATACTCTCTACATACATTCTATCTGTGATATGTGACTGTGATTTGGTGCTTTCATCTGGATTTGGGTGTTAGTGACCAATTTTGGTGCTAACATTTTGGTGCTTTCACTGAGAAAGCTAGCACTCAGGGATTCAGAAGCTTGGATTTTGGACTTAAAGGCCTAGGAACTTGGATTCTGGAGACTATGGCAAGGCAATCAACCAGGAGACAAAGAACGGAAAGGAGTCAACAAGAGGGAAGTCGGGAGGCTTCCTTTGGAGCTAATCAAGCCTCGATCTATATCACTAGGGACGAGATGCAGGTCATGATGAATTTCATGCAGGAGCATTTGATGAAAAGGCAAGAGGAAATGATGTAGACCCTTCTTAGAAAATTTGGACAAGTAGGAGCTGCAGGAGCTCAGATCCATGGAGCTAGATTAGAAGGACTCAACTAGTAAGAAGATGGAGTGGTTCAGCAAGGGGTAGCCCCTGATCGGCAAATAACTGTCAACCCGGACGAACCTAGACTTGGGGGCATACCACCAGGTAATGCAGGACCAATCCATGGAGGGATACAAGATGGCATGGCGCAGCCTAGCGCCAACAGGGATACAGGAGTGCGTGATGAGGAGTATGTACCGGAATTCCCTCGAGGACTTCGAGGGCAGTTAGGAAATGTAGATTGGGGGCAACCCTTGGTAGGTAACACTGGATTAGCCGACATTATCAGGTGAACTATTCGCGGTGGTGAAACAAACAAGGATTTGGAGGGAGTAAACAAAAGTCCATTTAACCGTAACATCAGGATGGCTAGGAATCCACCCGATTTCAAGCTGCCCACTCTGGAAGTATACAACAGTAAGATGGATCCCACTGACCACTTGATGAGGTACACAAGACATATGGAAGTGCTAGAGGCATCAGAGGAGGTTATGGCCCGATGTTTCCCCCTGTACTTAACCGATATAGCTGCTATGTGGTTCAGACAGCTGGAAGATGGATCAATCGGAACATAGACAGAATTGGTGAACAGGTTTTTGAAACAGTTTCGAGTTCACATCAAAAGGCTAAAGAATGTGATGACACTGATGTCGGTGAAGCAGAAGACGGGAGAATCGCTTAGGACTTTTTTAACTTGGTTTAATACAACAGTTGCTTCGGTGGATCGGCCGGATCCATCAATGTTCTAATGGCGGCGGTATCAGGAGTCAGGGATAATTCAGATTTCAAAGTATCGTTGATACGGGATCCACCAATGGATCTCGGGGAATTCTTTCATGAAGCTGAAAGATTTCTTTGACAAGAGGATGAATGTTTGGATATGAAGTCAAAGGAAGTAAACATGGTTAAGGACGGAGAACCGTCAGGTGAAAGCTTGGGTAAAGATAAGGATAAAGGGAAGAGGAAGCGCTGGGAAGAACCAAAATTCTCCACTTACACAGGACCGAATAAGACATTGGAACGGATATACTAGGACACTCGGGATCGCCTTCCTTATCGAAGGCCGGCAAGGAAGGAACCCTCAGAACGCGAAAGGGCCTCGGGAAGGCACTGTCTCTTTCATGACCTGGACGGGCATGATACTAATAGTGCAGGCATCTAAAGGATATAATCGAGGAGCATGTAAGGAATGATCAGTTGCGGAAATATGTCGAAACTCGGATTGGGGCGGTGGAACAGGAGCAGCCACCGCCTACCTTGAACGACAATGGTGCGAGGCCTAAGAATGGTGGTTGGTTGGTCATCAACTAATCGTGATGGTTTGGAATAAGTAGAAAACTCTAGGCAGACGGCTAAGTCACTTACTCATGTATGGGGATGGAGACAACCCCTAGGCATGCTCTGAGATGATGATAAACCGTGACGCTTTGGTTTGTGAAATCTGTTTTTTTCTTTTTGGCTTGGACACATGCTTTTTCTGGTTTGGTTTTGGAGTTTGGTTTGAACTCCTGGTTTTGTTTGTTTTCTGATTTGAATTCTAGTTTGGACGTTTTCCTTTAGATTTGGACTTTTGATATGGGTTTATGGTTTTCTAGTTTGAATCTGGATTTTGGATTAGATTTTGATTGACCTTTTGTCTAGTTTTTGGCTAAAAGGTCGGCGAGCATGGACTATGTTCGACAAGGGTCCGGAGCGACCAGGATTCGGTCTAGGACTTAGGCCTCAAATTATCTATCGGTTACAATTTCAGGTCGTCGAGTGTGGACTATGCTCGGCAAGGGTCCGGAGCGACCATGATTCGGCTTAGGACTTAAGCCCCGACATTACTTAGCGTTTGGTGACACCGAACCAGGAATACTATGGCATTACTTAACACAGGTCGTCGAGTGTGGAGTGCGCTTGGCAAGAACCCGGAGAGGTTACAGATTCAGATTTTGGCTTTGAATGGCTACGGATGAAATATGGACTTGGGATGACGGATCAAAAGCTATTCAAAACACGCCATCCTACCGCAAGGCATGTTTTAGGGGGCAAATGTTAACCCGCCTTTTGGCAAGGCCGTGGACAGGCGGATTTAACTAAAATCAATAGTGTTACCCAGCTACAAGATGATAGTTGCAGAAGATATGATCGAGCTCAAACGAGTATCGAGTTAGGAAAGGATTGGAGGTATGAAGGCTAGTATGGCTCGGTCAAGGGTGGAAAGTCACGAGTGGCTCGGCCTGAGTGGGTCGGTAGATGTGGCTCGGTGGTGATCTAGTTCGTCCTTTCTGGTTGGTCATTTTTGGTTCGTCATTTCTGGATTGTCATTTCTGGATCGTCATTTCTGGTTCGTCATTTCTGGATCGTCATTTCTGGATCGTCATTTTTGGATCGTCATTTCTGGTTCGTCATCCTGGTTCGTCATTCCTAGGTCATCATTTCTGGGTCGTCATTTCTGGTTCGTCATTTTGGGTTCGTCATTTCTCGGTCGTTATTTTTGGGTCGTCATTTCTGGGTCGTCATTTCTGGATCGTCATTTCTAGTTCGTCATTTCTGGATCGTCATTTCTGGTTCGCCATTTCTAGATCGGCATTGGTGTTGGTGGGCCCAGATCATTCAGGAAGCCCAGTAACTCAGGTTTTGCCTATAAATACAGCATGTGGGGCTTCAGAAAAGGGATCTGATTCTGTTCCCCTTCCTCTTCTCCACTAAGGCTACTCTACCATTGTTGTTTTAGAAACTCTAGATTGTAACGGTACTGGATATTCATATCAATAAAAAGAAAATTTCTGGAGTGGACGTAGGCCGGAGTTAGCCGAACCACTATAAATCTTGTGTTATTACCGCTTTCTTTTTAATTTTCATTGTTCTTCACATTCATACTCTCTACATACATTCTATCTGTGATATGTGACTGTGATTTGGTGCTTTCATCTGGATTTGGGTGTTAGTGACCAATTTTGGCGCTAACATTTTGGTGCTTTCACTGAGAAAGCCAGCACTCAGGGATTCAGAAGCTTGGATTTTGGATTTAAAGGCCTAGGAACTTGGATTTTGGAGACTATGGCAAGGCAATCAACCAGGAGACAAAGGACGGAAAGGGGTCAACAAGAGGGAAGTCAGGAGGCTTCCTTTGGAGCTAATCAAGCCTCGATCTATATCACTAGGGACGAGATGCAGGTCATGATGAATTCCATGCAGGAGCAGTTGATGAAACGGCAAGAGGAAATGATTGTGATTTGGTGCTTTCATCTGGATTTGGGTGTTAGTGACCAATTTTTGCGTTAACACGATATATGCAAGAAACCAAATTAGAGCGGAGGACTATATTCCATGTAAACCAAAAGCCAGTGCAGGACATAGTTTTCACCGCAACTGATGTACTGGAGTTGTCTTCCCGCATCAGGATCCGCTCATAATTACGGTGTAGATCTCAAACTACACCATGAAGAAAGCGTTTTCGGATTCCAAGAGTTCTGCTAATGTCACCTTCAAATCTGCGTTCAATCAAATGAAACTTCCAGTGGATATATTAAAGCCAAGCCCTAAGCCGATCTATGGCTTCAATAATACTATAGCCACTCCTGTTTGAGTAGCTTGTTTACTTTGCACCGCTAAAATTACTCCCCTTTACATATCATTCTATGCGAACTTCTTGATCATCAATCAACCATCACCATATAGTGCATTCCTACGAATACTCGCACTAATTGGCATGAAGGAAGTTATTTCTCAAAGGGATCTACTCTTGAGTTCCACACCCCTATCAGGATATGGTCGATAAGAGGAAAACAACTGTTAACTAGGGAGATATACAATATAAACCTTAATTATAGCAATAAAATTATTCAAAACTACTATATTGTCTCTTCTAATAACTGCGATAATAGTATCGAAAAGGAAATCAAGTCAGTTCCTAGAACTGCCTCAGTACAAAGTACTAAAACTGATGCTGAAACAGGTCACTCTATGACCACAACATTAGTAAGGAGGAAAAAGAGAGAGTATATGCATTTGGTCGGCATTGACGAATATAAATAAATCTACGTGCAGTATTTTTATGGAGAAGCTTAGAACCAGGCTTCTTCCACTACGTTCCAACCCGAAAAGGAAGAAAGTGAAATAGATCCAAGATCATGGGGGATAAGGAGTGATTTAAAGCAGTTATATGAGCTAGAATATGTACAGATATACCCCAAAGATCCTTCAAAGATTATTAAGATAAGGAAGAACCTCAGCGAAGAAGTTAGAGCAGAATTAATAGACTTCCTCAAAAGATCAACAAATGTATTTGCTTTGACGTACTTGGATATGGTAGTAATAGATCCAACTATCACCTGCCATGCACTCAACATTTATCCCGATGCTCACCCAGTTAGGCAAAAGGGCATAACCTTAGATCAGGAATGGTATAATGCTCTGCACGAAGAAGTTAAGAAACTAAAGGAGAATGGGTTTATTTTGGAAGTACATTACCTAAAGTGGATTGCGAACCCTATTATTGCAAAGAAGGCCAATGGGAAGCGGAGAGCATGTGTAGACTAAACCAACCTCAACAAAGGTTGCTCGAAGGATGGTTTTCCTCTACCCAGAATCGATCAGTTGGTGGATGTAACTAGTGGCCATGAACTGCTCACCTTCATGGATGCATACTCAGTTTACAACCATATAGCTGTGTTTCAACTAAATCAGGAGAATACTATCTTTGTGATGGACAAAGGTTTATACTACTACAAAGTCATGCCATTCAGACTCAAAAACGCTGGAGCAACCCACCAAAGGTTAGTGAACATGATTTCTCAGATCAGATTGGGAAAAATGTAGAGGTGTATGTAGATGATATGCTTGTCAAGTCAAAAGCATCACCAATTCATGTGCATGATCTAGAAGAGACCTTTTTAATCTTAAAGCAGTATAACATAAAGCTAAATCCCTTAAAGTGTACCTTTTCCATCCATTCAGGAAAGTTCTTGGGATACATCGTAAATACCAGCAACATTGAAGAAAATCTAGAGTAGATTAAGGCCATAAGGAGCATGGGAGTCCCTAAAAAACCAAAAGAAGTAATGAGCCTAAACAACATGGTGGTTGCTCTAAGTAGGTTCATTTCCAAAGCGGCTGATAAATGTATACCATTCTTTGATCAAATAAAGAAGGGACGCAATTTCGTATGGATCGAGGAATGCAAAATCGAATTCCAGAACTTGAAGGACCGTCTGATCAATTCTCCTATCATATCAAAACTAGTAACATGTGAGGACTTATACGTATACCTAGGTGGAACTGATAATGCTGTTAGTGCTGTAGTGGTTTGAGAAGATGAAGAGACTCAAAGGCCTATCTACTTCACGAGCAAACGCTTGTCAGGAGTAGAGCTCAATTACTCAATCATTGAAAAGCTAACTTACAACCTGCTTCTCACAACAAGGAAACTGGGAGCATACTTCCAAGCGCATCCCATCAAAGTTCTCACAAACAAAGCGTTAAAGCAAATACTACAAAAGCCAGAGACATCGGGTCGATTACTAAGCTAGCACAAAGGTAGCAAATAAAATAAAAGCTATTCCGATAGGGTATCAAGCTGAACTGAGCATCAACGAAGCTAATAAAATATTAGTCCTAACTAAAGCCCAATGAGCTACCATCAGAGGACCCCAAAATCAAGAAACAAAAGAAAGTCAAGAGCAGTCCCCAATCACGCTTATCCCTCAACAGGCGAAGGAGGAATCATAGACGCCCTCTATCAAACAATTCTTCATAAATGAAGTTCTGCCTTCAAACAAGAATGAAGCCAATAAAATAAGATACCAGGCTCTGTACTTTTTCTTCTTTGATGGCATATTATACAAGAGAGAGTACTCTACCCCTTATCTTAGACGTGTTTCCAAAAAAGGAGTACAAGTCTTGAGCGAAGTACACGAAGGGAAATGTAGGGACAACTTTGGAGGGGCAAAGTTAGCAATGAAAGTTATAAGGCATGGATACTACTGACCCACTACACTTTAGAATGCACAAGAGTACATAAGGAGATGTGATAGATGTCAAAGGTTTGCCAATATCCCAAGACAACCATCCCATGAGCTCATCCCATTGGCCAGCCATAGCCATTTGATATATGGGGCATGGATCTAACAGGACCGCTTCCCATGTCAAAAGGAAGGGAAAAGTACGTCGTGGTAGTGATAGATTACTTCACAAAATAGCTAGAAGCAGACCCTTAGCCACTATTATTATGAAAAAAATAGTTACTTTTGTGGTGAGGAACATAATCACTTGGTTCGGAATCCCACATAAGATAATCTCTGATAATGGAACCCAATTCGAGAGCAAAGAGTTATAGAACTTTTTGAGAGGAATGGGATAATAAAAAGACTCTCTTCTGTTGCACATCCATAAGCAAATGGGTAAACTGAAGTAGCATACAAAACTATTAAGGTACTACTCAAGAAGAGACTACAGAAGACAAAAGGAAAATGGGCAGAAGAATTAACCCTAGTATTATAGGCCAATAGGACCTCATACAGATCCCCAACCGGCCATACAGCCTTCTCCCTGACCTATGACTATGAAGCAATACTCCCAATTGACACAAAGATCCCATCACATAGAATAATATTATATGTGGCAGATCAGAACAAAGAGCTAAAAGAGGCTGCCCTCAACCTCATTCAATAAAACGTGATGAGCCGGCCGTCCGATCTGCTGCATACCGACAAAGGATGGTAAAAAATTACAATGCTAAGCTCAAAGAAAGAAACTTCTACAAGAGAGACCTAATACTTCGCAAAGTGATAGCTAACAATATGGACCCAACTAATGGAGCCTTGGGTTCAAATTAGGAAGGCTCTCTAGTTGTTGCAGAAGCCTTAGCTAATGGGGCTCACCAACACTGGAGTTCTAATGGGAATATAATTCCAATAACTTGGAATTCGGAGCATCTCAAACCTTACTTTGTATAAGAAATCTTATTTGTATGTCGAAAATGACAAACATTGTAATTATTACGAAAAAATAGTAATATAATGAGCTGTACGTGTGGATATTAAATGGCCCGAACCAATATAACAATCCTTCTGTGTTAATTTTACTAACATAGCTAACAATATTGAGTTGCAACTTAAACACCTTGTCTTTTCAGTCAAACAATTACACTGGATGTAACGGTATTAGATGGTCTGAACCAGTACAAAAAACCATGCGCATGAATTAAAGGTTGTAAACACATGATTTGGCTTCGCAATTGAAAAGCATTCTGCCCCCAAATAGCGGAGCAGACCATAACAAGTGCATGACAAAATAGGAATACCAAAAAACCAAGTTCAAAAAGCCCTAACTGCTTAGGGAATCAATCAAAAGTAGTAAGAAAAAATAACACATGGAATGCAATACAACCTACAAATCAGGTATAATTCTGGAAATTACGTAAAGTTTGCATGTTAAACACTAAAAACTAACGATCCATTCATATTTACTGAAGTCTACTTACATTCACTGAACATATTCATGTATTTCCCACATCTATACACACGTCACAAGTAAAGACCAAAAATCATCATCATGAAAAATTACATCAAAAGTTAACCTTGAAACCGCGGTTTATAGTAAGAAGAATTATGCTACGGTTCAAACTCGTCCACATAAGAATAGCCAATTACAATTCTTTCACAATGATGAGGTCTACGGTCACCCAACGCAGGACATTGACTAGAATTGCTCCTTGCTTAAGAAGCTGGAATTGGCCCATTTTTATAGTAATTATTCAATTCATGGAACTTGGCCTCGTAATAATTCTTCAATTTCTCCTTCCAGTGTAAAACAATAATGGGATTGGCCCCCAACAGAGGTGAAGGAACAACATCAGACCTCGATACAACATCATGTCCAAAGACAAAATAGGATCATCCTCTTCACAGTTTGCTTAACGACCTGAAGTGACAACTCTTCAACTTTCTCATTCAGTACCTTGATCTTATCTTCATAAAAAGGCTTACATATACCATCGGTATCTTTTAGTAGTCTCTCCAATTCTAAAATTCGAATCAGAGGAGACTTGGGCTTCTCCCTCAAGTTAGCTACCTCCGTACATTGTTTAGTGATGAAAGGCTGAAAATCAAGCAAATTTGGATGAACGAAATTAAAAGAAAACACGGTCAAGCTAAAGATCACAAAAATACTTATTCTTGTTTACAAAAGAATGTTTCTTTACAACGTGCTCCTATAAGAAATATGGATCATGAATACTGCACTGACCATGAAACACCTAATCTAAGGCATGCTAGTCAAAGGCGGATCTATCCTGACATGCATGGTCTTCCTTGGATCATAATTATCACCAGACCATGGGTCCATATAGTTCATCCCTAGTCACCACGGAACCTTCTTTATTATAGTGGAAGTTCAGGTCAAGCGCATGATAAAAATAATTAAAAACGTCCATGACTCGTTGCAAACCAATTTGCCCCATCTTGCTTTTGACCTTCTCCCTTCGAAGTTTTTTTATAAGATCAGCAATCATATCCGGTCTAGGCACATTAAGAGGTTCTATTGTAGCACTGGGGGCAGCTTGAGCATCTTACAATAGATCTTCAAGTTCATAGATTTTAAGCACAATGGTCTCTCTCGCTTTTTCCAAAGTATTAGTTAGTTCAACCCATCTCGTTTTTGAGTCTCTAGAGAACCCATCATAATATTTGAGAGCAATCGTTTTCTATCCCTTTCCTTTTGTATGGGGGAGTACCTTCAGCCCAGACCATTCCAACTGCTGCTTGTGATGGACTTCAAGTTCTTTGAGTTTACCTAAGTAGTGCAGCTTTAACTTTATTCCACTCATCTGCTAAAATTTCGTCCATGCTCATAAGGGGAGCAAGGGTCGTGCCCAAACTAAGTCCTTCGGCCACCACTTCTTTTCTAGCATCCCCTCCTCTTCATATTGCTTAGCAGCCTGAATGGACATATTTTCTACAGTCTTTTTTAAATGCTTAATCTCATCTTCATAGATAATCCTATAAAGCGCTTCACCCTCCTTTAGTGTATGCTATAATTCGGTCACTTTGGAGTCTACAACATCCAGCTCGGTGCGCAACATGACATTACATTGGTGCTGGCGCTCGAGTGCATCCTTAACTTCTTTGAGTTTAGAAAGGGCATTCCTCAAGTATCTTTCAAACCCTTTATTAGAAAGTTTTAAATGGAGATTTTCTTCCTCCAAGGCTACGGTAGAAGTCGTGGTCGCAATCTCAAACTCAAGCACACCTATGTCATCCGGGCCATAAATAATGGAAACTGAAGGTTCATTTGATTCAAAGGCTTCGGTCGACTCGAGAAGGGGCCCACGAAGATTGATCTGGTTGTTGGTAATAGGAGTTTATTTCAAAAGAAATCAAGTTGCACAAAGCTAAGTAAAAAAACATATCATATAAAGACCAATTTGAAATATAAAGAATGTAACTAATTCATATACTGAAGTAATAGTAAAACACAGCGCACACTCCTTATTAGATTACTAAGCCTAAAGCACTCCAAGTGAGGACCATCGGGTGGGAAGGAACCATTCTCTAAGGTATATCGCAACTGATGTAGTACAAAAGCACTAAGTGCTTCTTTCCCTTTAACTATTTGGTCGATTCTGGAAAACAACCCTTGAGTTTCCTCTCTAAATTGCATGAATGATTCATCTAACTCTGTTCCACGCTTGTGAATCGCTACTGCACTAAGACCAAGACGATCGGTGATCTAGGTTTGGAGTTTCTCCATGCTTTCCTTCATGAGTTTAATAAATGTTACTTCCTTTAAAGATTATAAAGAATAAGGGAATGAAAATAATATTGTCATTCATAGCGTAGTAACAAAACAACAAGCAAATTAAAGTAATTGACCATAACAAAATTTGAAAACAAAAGTATTTCTATTACATAAGAAACAATGTGGTCATTTACAAGAGTTTAGGAAATTACATAAGCATGAGAAGTTAAGGTGGTCTCAACCTCCTTAGACGCCGCATCCACATCATTTTACTACAAAGAGACACCATAGAAAGTAGAAGGGGAAGTAGGCTCGATGGCCAGATCCTTAGCCCATTCGGTGCTACAATAGGAAAGGGCCTTTTCAATCTTGGTGGAGTGCCCCAAGAAGCTAAGGTCAACCTCGGCGGTAGTATCCTCTAGGCAGTCAACAAAGAATTGGCACCTAACCGCAACATACACCTTGTAAGCACTCGATAAGTGATCCTTTCAAGATTGCCTTTAGACTTTTCCACCTCATTCTCCTTCTCCCCCAATGTTTTGTCCTTCTCTCCCAGTAATATGTCATTCTCTTCTAACTCTTGACCTTTCACAGCTATTCCCCCAACAGCCACATTTGCCACCTCCTCTACCTTTTTAGCTGTCACTCACCGGTCCTTAAGGTCTTCCTCAATTTTAGTTTTCTTAGAGGCTGCTGTAGCAAGGTCTTTCTCAAGCTTAGTAGTACGGGCAATGGATGCGACCTGATCGTCTACCCCCGCTTTCGAACCTCAATTGCTAAGGCACCTATCTATTACAAAGCAATGGAAAGACCAGTGAGAAATTATCAAGTAAACCACCATTAAATAAAAAAGGAGAAGAAGGTACTTACATAGGCCCAAGACCTTTCAAGTTCAGCAGCAAGCTCAAAGAAGGAGAGCACAAGAAGTGGAAAAGCAATGGGATAAGATTGTGGAGCAAAAGCGCTATGGGATAGGTTATCTAGGGTGACACGCCATAACCTCTCAGCAAGATCAGTAACAACACCCTCGGGTAAAGGAAAGAATCAAATGCTTGGGTCTCAGAATGATTGGAGGGGAATAGATAGCACTTCAGGGGGTACGCGGTTTCTTGAATGGCTGTCCAGAAGTTTCAGCATAGTATTTCTTCTCTTTTTCTTTCTTTCTCTTCTTTGTCATCTCTAACCTTTTGGGTGGAGCATCATCAAGAAATGAATCAAAGAGATCATCACCCATTTTACCTATGAAAAATAAAATATTTTCAAAATTAGAGTTGGTAATTACCTTTATATAAAAATAAGGTAAAGAACTTCAGTGTCCATCTTATCATATTATACCCTTAGATTTATCTATAGTTTTTTTTTGAGAAAGACGGTTGTGTAGTGATAGACTACACAGACGGTTGTATAGTTTTTATCTATAGTTGAAGAGAATTTAAAGATGGAGCGGCAAAATTTATGCCTAGCATGCAAAAATTGGTACTTCAATAGTAGCGACTTAGTAAAAAACAATTTCATTTTCCTTTCGTCTTCACTTAAAATTGAGAATGTTCTTCCTATGAGATTTGTAGCTAAATTAAAAAAGATGCGATGATTAAGATGTGGTTGGAAAGAAGAAGGGAAGTTATCAAGGTTTGAAATAAAGAAGTATTGATCATTCCATTTTTGGGTCTTACGGGAAACTATGTAAAAACCGATTTCTTCACTTGGGCATATAAGACCCAAAATCACCGCCAAAAGGGTTCTTATGGATATCAAATAAGAATTGGAGTTCTTCACAGGAAGGAGGCGTGCATTTCTCATCAAAAAGAATGAATGTAGCTATCGAAAGAGTATAAGAAAGCGGAGCAAGCTAATTGGGGACAATACCCACAGCGATAACCATTCACGAAGAATTTGGTTTGGAGGAAGGTAGAGTCTGCATCGAATATGCTCGGGGGTAATAAAAATAAAGCCTGTTGAGGGCATATGAATATGCTCATGAGTTTCTAGAACCCTACACACGTAACCATCAAACCCAAAGTGATGAAGAATACCTTTTATTTCACTGAATTCATTTACCCTAGATGCAAGGATAGGGGAGAGGAAGAAGAAGTTATCATATCAACTACCCCTAAGACATAAGCAAAAGAAACTACAAGAGAAAGAATAATCGTACTTTTATTTAGGAAAAGTGGATTCTTGGAGATGACAAAATTGGCAATTAGAGTTTTCGAAAGTAGGTAAAGGAATGGAGAAGAAGAAGAGGAAAAATATATGCTTACCTCAATTTGAATCTCAGCCACACAAATCACAATGATGAAAGAACCCAAGAAAACATCATGTAACGACCCGTAAAATTTTAACTGTTTTAATAACGTAATTAGTTGAAATTTTGTAAAAATTTAAACGATAAAATTTTGAAATAATAATTTGGTATTTGGAATGCGTCTAGTTAAACATAGCAGTTGGAAAATTTTCGTCCGAAAATATGAAAGTTCATCTCGTGCGTAAATTTACTTCAATTTAATTAGTTAAAAAGCGATGAAAATAAAATGTTTTCGAAACCTAAATATTTTTATATGGAAAAATTATAAACCATCTTCTGAGCAAGACGTCATTTTTCGTTTTTCCAAATTCGGACTTCTTTAGCTCCGTCGATCTTATTTTTCTACGTTTTTCTTGCATTTTCCGCCAGTAGAAAAATTCGAATTTTATAAATTCAACCGTACCACTGATATCAGTATATCGTTTTGATCGTCTTGGCATACTGTTCTACACAGTACATTCGTTTGTGTAGCGGTGTCCAGTTCATGGTGAAACTGGCGATCGTTTGTGTGTCCTTATGCCTTTCCATTTTCCAACGTTTAAACCTGATGTATTATTTCCAGAAGCCACTTGCCTTGATAATTTATTCAACGTCTCATCTTCACTGTTCCCGTTGGTTCATAATTATATTTGCTGGTTCCAAGAAGTGTACATTTAAGGCTTTTAATTACTTACGTTGCATGCTATTATGAAACCAGCTCATTTTGCTTCTTCCTATTCATTTTCTCCCCTTCCTTGTCAAAGCTCAACCCATATTTTTCCCAAGTCTGCATCTTTCTCTTCTCTCTTCTTTGTTTTCTATGGCCGTATACAATCTCCTCTTCGTCTCGAACCTCAAACAACTCCACGAGCTTGACCTCACCATTTTCCTCTCCATGCTCACGCTCTCATCTTTTTCCCTCCGACCACCTAGTCAAAGCCTAAATCACCACTCCGTTGTCAACTCCTTCACGCCACCAACTTGCCGGCTCTCTTCTCTTTCCACTTCGGCCAACTGTAACAACCCGTGATTGCGGTTACCAAATAATAAATTAAAATTGGGATTTTAATTTAATTGGAGCTATTAATGAATTTTTAATGTGACTAATTTGTTCAAAATTTAGTCATTTTGAATAAATTAATATTTTGGGCTTAAGTGTAAAATGGAGCATTTCAAGGAAATTAATTAGGGAAATTTGTAATTTATATTATTGCAAAATTTTATATGTGTAAAATAGTGCAATATTTGATTTGGGAAATTAATTTGCAATTTATTTGCAAAATGGTGATTTTGGCTAATATTAACTATAAACGGTGTTTTGGAAAAATTAGGGGTTAAAATGTAAAATATTGTTGATATAGGATTTTATGAAATGGCTAAAAGTAATTGTTAACATATTTTCATAATTTTCTATGCTTTGAAATGTATTTAGTAATTTGTATGTAGAGTGTACTTAGAGAAAATTGCCTATATATGTATGCACATGAATAATACAAAGTCCTAATGGGTATTAGATCCAATAACCCTAACCATTAGCCTATAAAGTATCTTTTACTCTCCCATTTCAGCCAACACTTCATTTCATAACCACTAAAACCTAATTAGAAAGCTCCAAAACCTAGTCATGGCCTCCTAAGCAAGACTCCAATCTACACCAAATCAAAGAGAGTTAATCCAAACTACTAAAAGAGGTAATAGCAATCACAAAACCCACCTCTAATTCATTCTTTAATTTCTGAAATTATTTTGTAATCCTCTTTTTTTTGTGCATTTAGATTGTGAAACTCTTTGATCTTCTTTTCATTGCTTGGAAAGAGGTAATATATGCTAGCTGAAATTATAATTAGTTTATTGCTGTTAGTAAATTAGGCATATCTCATTCATATTAAATCGGAATTTAGATTTTCTTGAAGTTCTGGAAAGCTTATTCTGTAGCCTATAACTTTCATGTTTTGAGCTTTGCCTAATTTTGTGGTTTCAATGGTCGAAATCACGTTTGTTTGTCGCTGACCTGACAACAAACTACAGGGTTGATAAAATAAAACCCTGAAATTGATTTGGCCATAAGTTACTCGTTTTTGATCCGAATTAGATAATTTTGGATGTTCCGAAAAGCTTAAAACATATGCTACAATTTTTGCTCAGTGAGTTTTCTGTAATATTGCCATTTAGATGACCTGAAATGCGTTCAAAGACAGAAGACCAATTCTGTCTTTAACAAGTTATCTTGAGTTTCAATCTGATATTGTTTTGCATGTATCTCTCTCGTTTCTTATCCAAATCTAATAATTTTAGATGTTCTGGAAAGCTTGGATTTAGAGCTAAAACTTTCATGTTTTGAGTTTCATGAAATTTCGAAGTTATTTTGGTCAAAATTGTACATTCTTACCACTGTCCCGAGAAAAAAAAGAAAAAAAAAAATAAATAATTTTTTTTTTAAACCCTGTTCCAGATTTTTTTTTCTCCACTTCGCGATGCCGCCACGATCGCATCCGAAGTCGGAATTCAACGTTTTTGGTCTCGTTGGAAAGGTGGAGATTCGAACTCCATCTCTGTAAAATTTAGGCATCATCGACATTCTTTTGGTACTTCGAATTTTGTGTCGAAGTTGAACTCTTGTCGCTGTTCGTAAACAGTGTGAATCTTGTTCTGGGTCCAACTTTGAGACGTCGCTGCTACTTCGTCTCAACTCGGATTCCAGAAATTCTTTTTGCATCTTATAGTAGGGATGTTGGACTATATTCCTACCAGTTTTCATGTCATTTGGATTCAGTTTGCTGGTCCAAATAAATTGCCGAACTTGGATTCGCAGCAGCTTTTGAAAGGTCAAACACTTAGAATGAAAATCAAATATCTCTTCTGTTTCCAGCTTTTGAGCGCCACTCCGCGATGCCTCCACGTTCGCATCGGAAGTCGGAATTCGAAGTTTTTGGTCTCGTTAGAAAGGTGGAGTTCCGAACTCCATCTCAGGAAAATTTCGACAACATTGGAGTTCGTTTGGTACTTCGAATTTCGTGTCGAAGTTGAACTCTAGTCGCTGTTTGTAAACAGTGTAAATCTTGTTCTGGGTCCAACTTTGAGACGTCGCTGCCACTTCGTCTCAACTCGGAATCCAGAAATTCTTTTTGCATATTAAAGTAGGGATGTTGGACTACATGCCTGCAAATTTTCATGACATTTGGACACATTTTGCTGGTCCAAATAAATTATCGAACTTGAGTTCACAGCTGTTTTTGAATGTTTACAAACACTTAGAATATTTTTAATGATTTTCTGGTTTTCATTGATTTCTTTGAGATTTCTCTCTAGATTTCGTACACGGGTTTTATGAATCATTTTCAAAAGATTTTTCACACCTAAATGGCTTTTGAAAATTATTATATAATATTATTTTAATTATTAAATTAATTACTCCATAATTGACCTTTCAAAAGACCGTTTTAAAAGTGATTCCGAAAATCAATTATAAATCCGTTTTACACCATTATTTTCTATAATAAAAATCTCACACTCACTTTTAGCACGTCGAGCGAAGTGGAAAGGTGCTTAAACGGTTAGGAAATCTCCGGCCTATGGAAACCGTGTGTATTTTCTTTCCGGTTAATCCCCGACCTATTCGATTGATCGTTTTGACCTTTGGGTCTAGTTTACCGATGATATGAGGTAGACTTTTTATTGTTTGGAGTGTGAGCTTGCTATTGGTTAGGAAACCGTTTAGTGCGAACGTGGGGTATGGGACTCATTGTTAACACTTTGCGGGTTCCTCTCCAAGAAGTTAGTGACACATTAGCCTCTGGGCGGCCAGTACTGGACCTCTGGGTCACCACGCCTCTGGGCAACCGTCTCTGGACACCTGCTCTATGGAGCAGTTTATTTTTCGGCGTGTGCCTCTGGGCCTTTATCCTTCTGGGAAGGATCTCGCCGTCTCGCGCGTTTCGCATCGGTGCGAGTGATCGATCACAACTCTACAGTACTTGGCAACAACGACTCTGGTCGGTGCACGTGCAAAACTTGTATTATCTGATTATTTTTATATCCATTCGAGTACCGCCATTCGGTGTTGGTTCTATGGAACCATACGATGTAAGTGCGATTACCTTATGGATCCACAGTGTCTCTGGACACTGCTTTTCAGTGTTTGATTTCATTGACTTTTCAGTATATCCCCATGGCTCTTTGGAGCATCGATCTTTGCTTGGGCATTGATCACAGACTCTGGTAACTATTGGGATTATTGCCTATGGACATCTTTTTATGGCTTTGGCTACGCCGATGATATGAGGCGACTTTATTTATTCTACACTTTGGTGTTGATTTCTCTTTGGAGATTTTTATTGTTTATTGATGATTAGGGATCGTCATTATATTCATGTGGTTCATAATATACTTCTCTTTGGATAAGTACTATTTTATTTATGTACCGCATTATTATATATCTCAGTTATTGCTGATTGTTTAGCTAGCCTGACCCGAGTGTTTTCGCTCGGGTCAGACCGAGTTGTTTCAGGTTAGGTCTCTGGACTTAGCTTCTGTGCTTCCGCTTGGACATTATCTGCTATGCTGATAGATAGCGCTTTATTTGTCCACTATTCTGCTACTATATTATCATTCAGACTTTGATATGTACATATTTTTGACTCACATGTGTGAGCGGTGGCTTTGTACCCACTTATAGTATTTGGATCTGTATTGATGATGTATTGTTCTGGGATTTTATATCTGTTATGTGATTCTGTTCTGTGATGCTATTTCATTATGTTATTATGCTTTGTCCTGATAGATCTTTAGCCATTTGTAATTTCGTTATAAGTATTTACCGAATATGTCGAACCACCTGATTGAGAAAAATTTAAATAGATTTCACCTTTCGACGTATTCGGTAGATAGTTATAGCTTGATTATAGATGGTCGCTTCCACTATACTCTATTCTCCGCTTTAACAGGCAGTATTACTCCCGTAATACTCTTTGTTACAGTGGGTCTCAGAGTGGGGCGTTACAGCTTGGTATCAGAGCCAGGTTTCAGGAATAAGCATAATAAACACAGAACAGATACACTTAGTACAATACATTTTAAATTAGATCCGAATTAAATCAAATCCCTTCCTATGTTTATTGATAGATAAGTTAGGAATATGTATAGGAATCCGTTATATTCCGTAGTATTCCTTAATTAATTATCTATCATTGAATCATGTCTAACTCTAATTCCTGTTACGACATGTTTGACCAATTGAGCGGTGCGAAGGTCTTCTCTCAGTTTGACCTTGCCACCGGATTCCATCAGCTACGAGTCATGGAAGACAGCATTCCTCTTACAGCATTTCGCACTCGTCATGGTTCTTTTGAGTGGTTGGTCATGCCGTTCGGCTTGACGAACGCTCCGGCTTTCTTCGTCGATCTCATGAATCGAGTATTCCGGGAATACATCAATAGATTCGTTCTGGTTTTCATCGACGATATTCTTGAGACTCTTTCTATGTGTGATATTCGAAATCGAGCTCCGTCTTCTGTATTCCTTTTGTGGATTAGATGTTATAGACGACTTCTATATTTAAGGAATTGCGGGGACGCAATTTTCTTAAGGGGGGAGTCTGTAACAACCCGTGATTGCGGTTACCAAATAATAAATTAAAATTGGGATTTTAATTTAATTGGAGCTATTAATGAATTTTTAATGTGGCTAATTTGTTCAAAATTTAGTCATTTTGAATAAATTAATATTTTGGGCTTAAGTGTAAAATGGAGCATTTCAAGGAAATTAATTAGGGAAATTTGTAATTTATATTATTGCAAAATTTTATATGTGTAAAATAGTGCAATATTTGATTTGGGAAATTAATTTGCAATTTATTTGCAAAATGGTGATTTTGGCTAATATTAACTATAAACGGTGTTTTGGAAAAATTAGGGGTTAAAATGTAAAATATTGTTGATATAGGATTTTATGAAATGGCTAAAAGTAATTGTTAACATATTTTCATAATTTTCTATGCTTTGAAATGTATTTAGTAATTTGTATGTAGAGTGTACTTAGAGAAAATTGCCTATATATGTATGCACATGAATAATACAAAGTTCTAATGGGTATTAGATCCAATAACCCTAACCATTAGCCTATAAAGTATCTTTTACTCTCCCATTTCAGCCAACACTTCATTTCATAACCACTAAAACCTAATTAGAAAGCTCCAAAACTTAGTCATGGCCTCCTAAGCAAGACTCCAATCTACACCAAATCAAAGAGAGTTAATCCAAACTACTAAAAGAGGTAATAGCAATCACAAAACCCACCTCTAATTCATTCTTTAATTTCTGAAATTATTTTGTAATCCGCTTTTTTTTGTGCATTTAGATTGTGAAACTCTTTGATCTTCTTTTCATTGCTTGGAAAGAGGTAATATATGCTAGCTGAAATTATAATTAGTTTATTGCTGTTAGTAAATTAGGCATATCTCATTCATCTTAAATCGGAATTAAGATTTTCTTGAAGTTCTGGAAAGCTTATTCTGTAGCCTATAACTTTCATGTTTTGAGCTTTGCCTAATTTTGTGGTTTCAATGGTCGAAATCACGTTTGTTTGTCGCTGACCTGACAACAAACTACAGGGTTGATAAAATAAAACCCTGAAATTGATTTGGCCATAAGTTACTCGTTTTTGATCCGTATTAGATAATTTTGGATGTTCCGGAAAGCTTAAAACATATGCTATAATTTTTGCTCAGTGAGTTTTCTGTAATATTGCCATTTAGATGACCTGAAATGCGTTCAAAGACAGAAGACCAATTCTGTCTTTAACAAGTTATCTTGAGTTTCAATCTGATATTGTTTTGCATGTATCTCTCTCGTTTCTTATCCAAATCTAATTATTTTGGATGTTCTGGAAAGCTTGGATTTAGAGCTAAAACTTTCATGTTTTGAGTTTCATGAAATTTCGAAGTTATTTTGGTCAAAATTGTACATTCTTACCACTGTCCCGAGAAAAAAAAGAAAAAAAAAATAAATAATTTTTTTTTAAACCCTGTTCCAGATTTTTTTTTCTCCACTTCGCGATGCCGCCACGATCGCATCCGAAGTCGGAATTTGACGTTTTTGGTCTCGTTGGAAAGGTGGAGTTTCGAAATCCATCTCTGTAAAATTTAGGCATCATCGACATTCTTTTGGTACTTCGAATTTCGTGTCGAAGTTGAACTCTTGTCGCTGTTTGTAAACAGTGTGAATCTTGTTCTGAGTCCAACTTTGAGACGTCACTGCTACTTCGTCTCAACTCGGATTCCAGTAATTCTTTTTGCATCTTATAGTAGGGATGTTGGACTATATTCCTACCAGTTTTCATGTCATTTGGATTCAGTTTGCTGGTCCAAATAAATTGCCGAACTTGGATTCGCAGCAGTTTTTGAAAGGTCAAACACTTAGAATGAAAATCAAATATCTCTTCTGTTTCCAGCTTTTGAGCGCCACTCCGCGATGCCTCCACGTTCGCATCGGAAGTCGGAATTCGACGTTTTTGGTCTCGTTAGAAAGGTGGAGTTCCGAACTCCATCTCAGGAAAATTTGGACAACATTGGAGTTCGTTTGGTACTTCGAATTTCGTGTCGAAGTTGAACTCTAGTCGCTGTTTGTAAACAGTGTAAATCTTGTTCTGGGTCCAACTTTGAGACGTCGCTGCCACTTCGTCTCAACTCGGAATCCAGAAATTCTTTTTGCATATTAACGTAGGGATGTTGGACTACATGCCTGCACATTTTCATGACATTTGGACACATTTTGCTGGTCCAAATAAATTATCGAACTTGAGTTCACAGCTGTTTTTGAATGTTTACAAACACTTAGAATATTTTTGATGATTTTCTGGTTTTCATTGATTTCTTTGAGATTTCTCTCTAGATTTCGTACACGGGTTTTATGAATCATTTTCAAAAGATTTTTCACTCCTAAATGGCTTTTGAAAATTATTATATAATATTATTTTAATTATTAAATTAATTACTCCATAATAGGAGACCTTTCAAAAGACCGTTTTAAAAGTGATTCCGAAAATCAATTATAAATCCGTTTTACACCATTATTTTCTATAATAAAAATCTCACACTCACTTTTAGCACGTCGAGCGAAGTGGAAAGGTGCTTAAACGGTTAGGAAATCTCCGGCCTATGGAAACCGTGTGTATTTTCTTTCCGGTTAATCCCCGACCTATTCGATTGATCGTTTTGACCTTTGGGTCTAGTTTACCGATGATATGAGGTAGACTTTTTATTGTTTGGAGTGTGAGCTTGCTATTGGTTAGGAAACCGTTTAGTGCGAACGTGGGGTATGGGACTCATTGTTAACACTTTGCGGGTTCCTCTCCAAGAAGTTAGTGACACATTAGCCTCTGGGCGGCCAGTACTGGACCTCTGGGTCACCACGCCTCTGGGCAACCGTCTCTGGACACCTGCTCTATGGAGCAGTTTATTTTTCGGCGTGTGCCTCTGGGCCTTTATCCTTCTGGGAAGGATATCGCCGTCTCGCGCGTTTCGCATCGGTGCGAGTGATCGATCACAACTCTACAGTACTTGGCAACAACGACTCTGGTCGGTGCACATGCAAAACTTGTATTATCTGATTATTTTTATATCCATTCGAGTACCGCCATTCGGTGTTGGTTCTATGGAACCATACGATGTAAGTGCGATTACCTTATGGATCCACAGTGTCTCTGGACACTGCTTTTCAGTGTTTGATTTCATTGACTTTTCAGTATATCCCCATGGCTCTTTGGAGCATCGATCTTTGCTTGGGCATTGATCACAGACTCTGGTCACTATTGGGATTATTGCCTATGGGCATCTTTTTATGGCTTTGGCTACGCCGATGATATGAGGCGACTTTATTTATTCTACACTTTGGTGTTGATTTCTCTTTGGAGATTTTCATTGTTTATTGATGATTGGGGATCGTCATTATATTCATGTGGTTCATAATATACTTCTCTTTGGATAAGTACTATTTTATTTATGTACCGCATTATTATATATCTCAGTTATTACTGATTGTTTAGCTAGCCTGACCCGAGTGTTTTCGCTCGGGTCAGACCGAGTTGTTTCAGGTTAGGTCTCTGGACTTAGCTTCTGTGCTTCCGCTTGGACATTATCTGCTATGCTGATAGATAGCGCTTTATTTGTCCACTATTCTGCTACTATATTATCATTCAGATTTTGATATGTACATATTTTTGACTCACATGTGTGAGCGGTGGCTTTGTACCCACTTATAGTATTTGGATCTGTATTGATGATGTATTGTTCTGGGATTTTATATCTGTTATGTGATTCTGTTCTGTGATGCTATTTCATTATGTTATTATGCTTTGTCCTGATAGATCTTTAGCCATTTGTAATTTCGTTATAAGTATTTACCGAATATGTCGAACCACCTGATTGAGAAAAATTTAAATAGATTCCACCTTTCGACGTATTCGGTAGATAGTTATAGCTTGATTATAGATGGTCGCTTCCACTATACTCTATTCTCCGCTTTAACAGGCAGTATTACTCCCGTAATACTCTTTGTTACAGTGGGTCTCAGAGTGGGGCGTTACACCAACCAAGCCACGCCCATTCCTGACAGCCTCCATAGCCGAGCACGGCCTTGTGCCTCTCCACCAGTGGCCGCATCACTTCCGGCGTCTTCCTTGTCGAGACTCGCCGACTAGCCGCCACCACCATCTTTTCCCACCTCAGCGAAACCATTGCCAGAGAACGCCTGTTTCCCATCCTCCTGATAGTGCATGAGAGTCCACCCTTTTGTTCTCTTCCTTCTCTGTTGTAAGTTTTATATATTCTGTTTTACAAATATAAATAGATTTCTATAAGTTTATATATGCAGTACTATAGATGTGGTTTATATGTACTATGCCAACTTATATATGTCGTTTAAGTAAGTATGTATATATATGTATTCATTTCAAATTACATTATGTAGATATGTTAGTTTTATTTTATGTGTTTATTTAAAACACTGTCTTTTTTAAAATACATACATATATATATATATATATATTTAAAATTTAAAATGTGTTTGAATTTAAAATATGATTTCTATATATATGGTTATACATAGTTGTGCATATATAAGATCACCGATATTAATTACTTTCATCGTCTCAACTTTGATTTGATTTCATCTATTCCTTGTTTGCATGTTTTTTTTCTTCTGAACAGCAGTTAGACTACATGTTCACGATATCATATCTCACTCATGTTTTATCGGAATGGGTTAATTCTATTTTTTAAAAAGAGTCAAAGTTACCTAGTTTATGCCTGTCAAATTTCAGTAAAATCCGACATCGTTTGATTAGTGGTCGAGGATCTGGAAGTTAGACCCAGGCAGCTGTTCTTTTGTACTTGAAATTATTTTACACTGCTGCAAACACGACCTGATTTCATGTTTGACGCATCGTATCTCTTCTGTCTTACGTCGGAATACAGTGATTCCCTTTTTGTTTAAAAGATAAAGTTTTCTACTTTCTGTATATAAAATTTTAGCTTCATACGAGGTGGTTCAGTCCTCTATTTCTTACCTGAAAGTCAGACCCAGAGGGGTTTTCAGACCTGAACATTGGACAGTTGCAATATGGCCTGAGTCTATGTTCGTGACATCGTAACTTTCTCGTCTCTTGTCCAAATCAAGTGATTCTTTTGCAGTTTGAAATACAAGTTTTGATCTTTATTCATACCAAATTTCAGACCATTTCGATCTCGGTAGCACATAGAATTATATTGTTAAACTTTGACGCAGGACATGTTTTTTTTATTTGTTGCTATATTGAATGTTTTGATTTCATTTTGGCAATTCCTATTTAACAGCTTTGCTCGTCGATTCGTGCCAATCTAGTTTATTTCGGAAGCCGTGCTTGCAATTCGTAACTCAACTTCGTTGTCTATTCATATCTTGATGAAGCGGCATACCTAGATGATGCAGTATATCTCGAGTTGAAGACCAAGAGCTCCGACCTACGACCTAATCCAAGTTCCGACCTATCATCACCGACCCACGACCTAAAATTGCCTCCGACCCGTCACCGCGATTCACGACACCACTTCGCTGCCGCCCAAAACCCTAGTTCGCGACACGACCTAAATCCTAAGTCGGAGCCGAGATACCCCATAAGTCGGAGTCGAGATACCCCATAAGTCGGAGCCGAGATACCCCATAAGTCGGGACCGAGATATACCCCATGAGTCATTGCCGAGATAAGCTGAGTCGTTTCCGAGGTAACGGGAACCACTGCAAATTTTAAGTCACGAACGAAAATTTAGGTCGGTAGAGAAAATAGGTCGACATCTATAGGTCGTGTCCGACCTAAGGACTTTGTTTTTTTTTTCTGTTCTTTGTGTGTGTTGAGTTGTAACTACTATAAATAGTGGATGAGTTGTAACTTTTGAGGTTGTTGAATATTGAATAAAATTCTCTTTTGTTAGCTTTGTGCTTCCAATTTCAATTGGTAGTTGAGTGTATCTCCTATCTCCACTTACGTCATTCGAGTGCGCTCGAATCATCGTTTGCTGAAGCCGATTCACGGAATCTTGTGCGCAAGATCAACGTTGAAGAATCGTAGATCTCTTTCCCGGTATCTTCGGATCAACGAGTCAGAGATAGCTAGAGTTCGGTATCTTCGGATCAACGAATTCGGGCATTTCAGTATCCATCAATCCACAGATTGCTATTTACGTCGATTGAAGATCGTTTTGAATTATCCGCTGCGTCAGTTTGGTATCAGAGCTTGTTTTAGCCAATCATAGCTAAATCGAGTCTTGGAGCCGAGAATTTGAAGTGTTGAAGTTGTGTTCATCGTGTTCATCATATTTTTGCAACAAAGTTGGAGTTTCCGATCCATTTCATTTTGGATCAAAGTTCGAAAGGTGTTTGAAAACTTGAAGTGTGAATTTGTTGAAGTGTTTGTGAAGTATTCAATCATGCCGCCAAGACGAGTTCAACGTCATCGCAATATTAATGCTTTATACGGAAGAGAAGAGGCCGATGAAATGGAGCAACGAATCAACGAGAATTTCAATGAGAAGCTTACTGAAGGGATTGGTCGATTAGAGAGAATGATGCTTGAAATGAGTCAAAATCAGAGAAGGGTTTCACCTGAATCGAGCCATGGAAGAAGTAGAGTTTCACCACATTCTCATCGGGAGAGAAGTGTTGATAGTGATCATAGAAGCATGGATCGAGATTGTGATAGAAATGTTGATGATCGAGGTCGTGATAGAAATGTGACTGATCAAGATCGGAGGAATGTGGATCGTAGGAATGTTGGTGGAAGAAATGGTGGTGGTAGAGATGTTGGTGGTCAGGATCGACATCGATATACATCGGATGGTGAAGAAGAGTATGATGGTGGTAGTGTTCATGGACGAGGACGTGGACGAGGAAGGAATCAATCGGAGTACGATCACAAGTGGGAATCGGGAATGAAAACTGAAATTCCTGAATTCAAAGGTGGTATGCAAGCCGAAGAGTTTTTGGATTGGGTGGCTAATGTTGAAGAAATTTTTGATTTCAAAGAAGTTCCAGAACGTCGTAGAGTGAAGTTGGTTGCTACGAGGTTGAGGGGTAGAGCTTTGGCATGGTGGCAGCAAACCAAACTTACACGTGAACGAATGGGGAAGTCAAAAGTTGAATCTTGGGAGAAGATGAAGAAATTGATGAAAGCAACGTTCTTACCTTACAATTATCAATCTCTGATGTATCAACGTTTGCAGAACTTGAGGCAGGGCACAAAGACTGTTAATGATTACGCAGATGAGTTTTATCAGCTTATTGCAAGGAATGATATTATGGAAACGGAAGAGCAGCTGACATCTAGATTCATTGGGGGATTGAGAATGCAGATTCAGGATATGGTTAATATGTTCGATCCAAGATCTGTGGCGGAAGCACATCAGAAAGCGTTGGCTTGGGAGAAGCAGGGACGACGAGGAGGTGGTGTGTTTACGAATTCCAATAATCAAGTGAAGGGTGTTGGTGGAGGTTCTAATGTGTCTAAACCTATCGGTAAACCAGTGGTGAAGGAGGTTGAGAAGGCAAAGGTTAACAACGGTTTCAAATGTTACAACTGTCAGGAGTTGGGTCATAAAAGCAATGAGTGTCCAAAGCCAAAGAAGAGAGCAATGATTGTTGAGGTTGAGGATGAGGATGAAGAAGCTGAATGCTCTAATTCTTTGCCAGTTGAGGAGGAAGACTTACTGTCGGGAGATGACGGGTACGCATTGATGATGAGGAGAAGTTGTTTAACACCGAAGCAAGAGGAGGAAAGTAGTTGGTTGAGGAACAATATCTTTCAATCTACATGCACTATTCTGGGAAGAGTTTGTAAATTTGTTATTGATGCTGGGAGTTGTGATAATATTATCTCTACAGAAGCGGTGAAGAAGTTGGAGTTGAAAACCGAGAAACATCCTAAACCGTACAAGTTAGCTTGGTTGAGGAAGGGTGGTGAAGTGAAAGTTGGACGTAGAGCTTGTGTGAAGTTTTCAATTGGGAAGAAATACAAGGATGAGGTTTGGTGTGATGTAGTAGACATGGATGTGTGTCATCTGTTGTTGGGCAAGCCATGGCAGTTTGATAGAGCAGTACAACATGATGGTCGTGCTAACAGTTACAGTTTCATGTTTGAGGGTACAAAGATTACTCTGGTTCCGAAGAAACGCCAACAGGAAGAAAACAAAGTGGAGGAGATTGAAGAACTGAAGACGTTGTTATCTTTGAAGGAGTTTGTTAAGGAGGTCGAGGAGGAATCGGAAGTGTTCTTGTTGATTGGGCGTGAGAGCAGTGAAGAGGTTGAAATTCCAGAAGAAGCGAAGCCAGTTTTGAAAGAATTTGAGGATGTATTTCCAGATGAGTTACCTAAAGAGTTACCGCCGCTGAGAGACATTCAACATCAAATTGATCTTGTTCCGGGAGCAGTATTTCCACATAGACCGCATTACCGAATGAGTCCGAAGGAGCATGAAGAATTAAGGAGGCAGGTGGAAGAATTGCTTGAGCAGGGACGTGTACAGGAAAGTTTGAGTCCATGTGCTGTGCCAGCTTTGTTGGTACCGAAGAAAGATGGGACGTGGAGGATGTGCACGGACAGTCGAGCATTGAATAAAATCACTGTACGATACAGATTTCCAATGCCAAGGTTGGATGACTTGCTGGATCAGTTGAGTGGGGCTACTATCTTTTCGAAAATTGATTTGAAAAGCAGATATCATCAAATTCGGATTAGACCTGGAGACGAATGGAAGACAGCCTTCAAGACGAGAGAGGGGTTGTATGAATGGTTGGTGATGCCGTTCGGTCTTTCGAATGCACCGAGTACGTTCATGCGAGTGATGAATCAAATTTTTAGACCTTTCATTGGGAAATTTGTGGTGGTGTACTTTGACGATATTTTGATTTATAGTAGGAGTCTGGAAGAGCATGTTCAACATCTGAAGGAAGTGTTAATTATTTTACGAGAGGAACAATTTTATGCTGCAACAAAGAAATGCGTGTTCATGACGCATAGTGTTTTGTTCTTGGGGTATATTGTTTCGGAGAAGGGCATCCAGGTAGATCAGAATAAAGTTGAAGCAGTCAGGAATTGGCCACAGCCGAAGACAATTACAGAAGTGAGAAGTTTTCATGAGCTAGCGTCATTCTACCGAAGATTCATTCCACACTTCAGTAGCGTGATGGCACCGGTGACTGATTGCATGAAGGGGAAACAATTTTCTTGGACGGAGGAAGCTGGGATGGCTTTTGGGAAGATCAAGAAGTTGCTGACATCTGCACCAATTCTTATATTACCAGATTTTCAGTTATTGTTTGAACTGCATACTGATGCGTCAAAGGTTGGAATTGGAGGGGTGTTGAGTCAGAATGGGTGTCCTATTGCATATTTCAGTGAAAAACTGTCAGGAGCAAAGATGAGATACAGTACATATGATGTGGAGTTTTATGCAGTAATACAAGCAGTAAAACACTGGAGACACTATCTATTTCAGAAAGAATTTGTTTTATACACTGATCATGAGGCGTTGAAGCATTTACAAGGACAAGACAAAATTTCAGCGAGACATGCATCGTGGATTGCTTATTTGCAACAGTTTACTTTTGTCGTTAAGCACAAGTCAGGGGTAACCAATCGTGTGGCTGATGCTTTGAGTAGGAGGAATCATTTGTTGACGACAATGAAAGTGGAAGTGACAGGTTTTGAATTATTGCCAGAATTGATTGAAGAAGATCCTTACTTTGTGAAATTTGTTGAAAAAGTAAAGGAAGGAAATACGGATGAATTTGTGTTGGTGGATGGTTTTCTGTTTAAGGGAAATCGTTTGTGCATCCCAGACTGTAGCTTGAGAATGAAGATTGTTAAAGAACTACATGAAGAAGGCCATGTGGGTAGAGATCGTACTTTGCAGTTAATTTCTCAATCTTATTTTTGGCCGTCAATGAGGAAAGAGGTCGAAAGATTTGTGGAAAGGTGTCATATTTGTCAGGTTTCAAAAGGAACAGCGACGAATGCGGGGCTATATATGCCGTTACCTGTGCCTACCAAACCATGGGTTGATATCAGCATGGATTTCGTGTTAGGATTGCCGAGAACTCAGAGGGGAAATGATTCTATATTTGTTGTGGTGGACCGGTTTTCGAAGATGGCACATTTTATAGCCTGTAAGAAGACAGCGGATGTAGTTCGAGTGGCACAATTATTCTTTAAAGAGGTGTATCGATTGCATGGTTTACCAGAATCTATTGTTTCCGATAGAGATACTCGATTTCTGAGTCACTTTTGGTTGAGTCTATGGAAGATGGTGGGAACGAAGTTGAAATTTAGTAGTGCATATCATCCTCAGACAGATGGACAAACTGAAGTTGTGAATAGATCATTGGGTAATTTGTTGCGATGTCTTGTGCAGGATAATTTGAAGAGCTGGGATATGAAATTATGTCCGGCAGAATTTGCACATAATCACGATGTCAACCGCAGTACGGGATTCAGTCCATTTCAGATTGTATATTCCAATTTACCCAGGGGACCGTTGGATTTGGCAGTAGTACCACAACCGAAGAGGACAGTTAAACGAGCTGCTGATTTTGTTGATGGGTTGACAGAATGCCATAGAATCGTTCAGGAACGATTGGAAAAGGCAAATGAGAAGTATAAACAAATGGCGGATAAGAAACGAAGAAGTGTAGTTTTCAAAGAAGGTGATTTTGTTTACGCGGTTTTGACAAAAGATCGTTTTGCGGTTGGAGCCTACAACAAATTGAAAGCTCGAAAGATTGGACCAGTAAAAATCTTGAAGAAAATCAATGACAATGCTTATCAGTTAAAGTTGCCAGATCATATTCACACTACTGACGTTTTCAACGTTAAACATTTGATTCCATACCAGGGAGATGAGCTTGTTGAAGAAGAGAGAAGTACAAATTCGAGGTCGAATTTTTGTCAACAAGGGGAGGATGATGAAGCGGCATACCTAGATGATGCAGTATATCTCGAGTTGAATACCAAGAGCTCCGACCTACGACCTATTCCAAGTTCCGACCTATCATCACCGACCCACGACCTAAAATTGCCTCCGACCCGTCACCGCGACTCACGACACCACTTCGCTGCCGCCCAAAACCCTAGTTCGTGACACGACCTAAATCCTAAGTCGGAGCCGAGATACCCCATAAGTCGGAGCCGAGATACCCCATAAGTCGGGACCGAGATATACCCCATGAGTCGTTGCCGAGATAAGCTGAGTCGTTGCCGAGGTAACGGGAACCACTGCAAATTTTAAGTCACGAACGAAAATTTAGGTCGGCAGAGAAAATAGGTCGGCATCTATAGGTCGTGTCCGACCTAAGGACTTTGTTTTTTTTTTTTTCTGTTCTTTGTGTGTGTTGAGTTGTAACTACTATAAATAGTGGATGAGTTGTAACTTTTGAGGTTGTTGAATATTGAATAAAATTCTCTTTTGTTAGCTTTGTGCTTCCAATTTCAATTGGTAGTTGAGTGTATCTCCTATCTCCACTTACGTCATTCGAGTGCGCTCGAATCATCGTTTGCTGAAGCCGATTCACGGAATCTTGTGCGCAAGATCAACGTTAAAGAATCGTAGATCTCTTTCCCGGTATCTTCGGATCAACGAGTCAGAGATAGCTAGAGTTCGGTATCTTCGGATCAACGAATTCGGGCATTTCAGTATCCATCAATCCACAGATTGCTATTTACGTCGATTGAAGATCGTTTTGAATTATCCGCTGCGTCATATCTCTAGCCTCGAAAGGTGAGCAATCACTCACGATTAATGTTCTTTTATTTATTAAATTTGATTTCAATTGAAACAACAATTGAAATATGCTGATGTTGGTTATTTACACTGTTATATATGCTATTACCTGTATCTGTTCACCCATGACATCTAACACCATTATTTGTAATTATTTATGCGATGATAATACAGTTGATTGATAATTGATTGATTGTTCGATGTTTATATTGGACGTTAATTTGCTAGTGTTAAGTGATAAATAGTATGCAAAATTGAAATTGATATAGGATAGTTAACAATTTTAAAACTGATTTATATGTTAAATTTGATTAGTTGAATATGACCCCTTTTAGTTGTTAAATTAATTGACATGTAGAATAGTGATAATTACACTTTGAACCATCGACATATATTGGATTAATTGTTGTAGTATAAAATTGAAATTGAATGACAAGTGAAAAACCATATAAATAATTAGTGGAATAATCTTTAATTTGCATGAAATGATAGTGTAAATTCTAGAAATAATTATATTAATTCGCACAAACAACAGTGTGAATTAATACGGTTATTTCAGGATTATTTGAATTGATTATTGGATTGTTATTGATTGTTGTTATTGCTTGTTTATTTACTTTGACACCATCCCAGTTATCACACTGCAAGTTCCCTTTGCTATGCTTTGATTTTTGAATTGAATTGGAATCAGGTTGAAATGATAAATACCCAAATGAAATTGACTTAGAATAGAGAATTAAATAAACCGGTTGGTCAATGATTTGGTTTGAAAATAAAATAAAGGTTTTATTTGAAATAAAAATATGGTTTTTAAATGAAATTGGAATTTGGATTTTTGAAAGGAAAAAGTTAATATTTGATAACATGAAACAAAATATTAACAAAGAAATTGATGAAAGAATGTTGTTTTGAATTTAATTAATAATTAAGTTGGAATTATTTAATAATTGAGTTTGAAATTATTTAATAATTAAGTTTTGAAATTATTTACTAATTAAATAAGATTGAATTATTTAATAATTAAATATATAATAAGTGAGATTGAACTTCTTGAATAAGTGAAATTAAGTTTCTTTATTGAATTTTGAAATTGTAACAAAGTAAATTAAAAAGTGAAATTGAATTTCTCTAATAAGAAAAATGTGATTTATTGAAATTAATGTAAGACTTGTAATTTAAAGAATTGATTTTACAAATCTAATTTAATTCAATTTGAAGTTTTGATATAATGAAGTTGAACTTAAGTAATTGATTTAATGAATTGGAAATTAAATAAAAATTATTTTGAATGATAAGTTAACTTAACGAATATTGAATGAAATCGATTAATGAATTTAAATTGATTTGAATGTTAAATTAAATTAATTTAAATGATTTTGGAATGAAACTTATATACGAACTTGAATCAATATTTGAATTGTTTTAAAAAAGAAATTGAATTTGAATTATAAGATTTTGAAATGGTAATTTGGAAGTTTGAAAGTAAATTATGGGAATTGTTTTAGAAAGACAAATGAAATGTTGATTTGCAAATTCTAATTGAAATTGTAATTGATTTGGTTTTGAAATTTATTAAACGACCAATCGGTGAAATAATGACGAAAGTTATTAAAGAGACCAGAATCGGTTAGGGACATACTCACTGTCTAAACCGAAAACCACTTTAATAACTACACGCGGAGTGTGATCAAGAATGAAGTGGTTGGAATGATGTACGTGATGACTGAAGAAAGAGAACGATAATGGATAGCCTTGACACTTGTGTCAAATTGGAAATGACTAAAACAGGAGCCGTGCCGGGCCAAATGGGGGCTAGCTACCTCGAGCGAACACACTTCTTCGAAACTACTCCTTACTTGTTGTCGATTGGTGCACCCTTGATTTGGGAGTGTTGTTTCGCGGTGTTGCGATCGCTGCGGCGATGCGTTCTCACCAGTCCGGATCAGGCAAACGGTAGTTTTACTACCTTGGGTATTGCCTCATGTGCCTTGTCATACTTGTATCCCTATATACACGACCACTACGATTTTTTTTGTGTTATACCTATGGAGTACTCCCTGATATTCCACTAGTTTACGGTGGAGTTTACAGTGCTGTATAGACTATAACGCTTATAAAAATTTGTTAAGGGGGGTAATGGTAACGCCTTAACACTATTTTGATATCTTATATCACTGATAGGCATTATCTACTTATCGTACACTACTACATAGTAGATAGTTTAACGGATCCTTAAAGGATGGTTATTCCAAACATCCTTTGAGTTACTTGTATTTCAATTGCTATTTCACTTGAGTTGGATTTATTGATATAAGAATGTTAATCCTGACTCGAGTATTTTGTGTTTTGCTTTACGCTCGGGTCAGACTGAGTGTACCAGTATTCGAGACTCACCTTTGGAGTTGGAGCTTCGCTTGGAGATCCAGCTATCTATCCAGCTTTCAGATATCCAGTTGATTCCAATGATGTATTCTGATTTGTACTTGATGTATAGTGTTACTCTTCTGTTGTATCTTGTTTAACTCTGATGTATCTTATATATTTATATAGTAGCTTCATGAACTACTATCTCTTTTACTTCCGCTGCATTTATTACTCTGTGATATGTGATTACTTATTTACTGTATATGTTCAGTTTTGCCAAATTTAAATTAACAACGCGGTATTTTGAATTATTCAAGTCCGACATGTGCGGATGCGAATGGTCCAAAATATCGAGTCGTTACAGTTGGTATCAGAGCTTTGGTAGCTCTAGGCAAAACTTAGCATATATGGTAAATGTATTGACAAAATCACTTTCATTCGAGTTTGAATCTCTTCCTTTCCGACTCGATTCCTTTGAATTTTGGAACGTTCCTTGCGGCTCCAAATTCATTCGTGTCCCTCACTATTCGTCTTCTTTCAATTCTGGAGCACCCCATAACTCCATTTTGAATGATATCTATAATAGATCGGCGGTCTCGCCAATCTTCGAATGATTCGTAAAGGAGCAAAACTCCTTTATAATAGGCATCGATTTACCGAAGATTTCTGTATCCTCGGTTTACGATGCTATCTATTCCCTGCTATACCTGAATTCCATCTCTTGAGATCGAGTGTTGATTTACCTCGGAATTCAGCATCGATCTTATTCTTGAAGTTACGGACGACCCGGTTAAGGTCGCCCGTGAATTAAATAAACTCATCCATCTCCCAATTGTGGTAATTGAATTATCCTATCTTCTGTTTCAAAATTATTTTCGAATCAAAATTCTCTTTGATTTGATTTCCATCAAATTTGAATCGCTATACATGTTTTGAAATCTATTCCTGTATCATCGAGCAAAGAAATGTATTTGTAAACTAATATGTATAAATGTTTTAATATATGCTGTGTTGTTTGAGTTGTTGATGTTGATTTCGGTTTTCGATCGATTCGTCTGATCAGCGCTATCGATAGGATTTCCAAAACACTTGAACAGAACAAACTGACACAATGTTGTTTTCAAATTTGGTAAACATAATAGTTTTGGATGATTATATTATATATAAATATAAGTTTTCTGAAATTAAATTGTTAATGAATTTATTGCCAGAAATGATAATATTTGATTTTCATTTATTGTTTGTAAACCATTGACTATTGCATAATATAAATAAATGAATTTATAAAACTTGGCTATAATTTGATTTGGAATTTGAAATGTATTTAAATTTAGAATTTGAGAATTTAATTTTCAGTGATTTCAAGCTTTGGTTTTTAAATTTTTAAATGTATATTATTGAAGCTATTTTCAAATAGAAACCATTTCCAAAGAAATTTTAAATGTTTAAATCAGTGCTCTCCTATTTTGTCATTGGAAAATAATTTCGGTGATGACGGCCGCATAATCGATATTCATTTTCGAGTTTTGAAGTGGAGAAATCATTCTGTAGCTTTGCTACGGTTTTTGTTTTGGAAAATATTTTAATTTGAATTTCTTAAGTATGACTTGATTTATATATATATATATATATATATGGGTATATTATTTTAAATTTAATTTGATTTAATATATATAATATATACATAATTATTTCTAAAGGGTTTGAAATTAAACGGAAATTAAATTCTTAAAAATCATGTTAAAGGATGTTTCCAATTATAAATAAAGCTAAATTTTGGATAAATATTTAAACTTGAAATAATTGAATGTGAAAGTATTATTTGCATAGTACTAAATTGCATTTCAATATAACTTACCAAAATTATTCAGAAGTCAAAATGTAATTGGATAATATACAATATAAAATGATTTTATAAATAAAATTTGAGTGTTTATAATAAATATTATACACTTAGATTTTAATTATATAAAAAAATGCTAATAAAGATGATAGAATAATAAGTAAATTGAATGAGATGAATATAATAAATTTTGTTCTGAAAGAATCAACAAATTGAAAATTATACCAACTTATGGAAATACCTTAAATTTAAACCAATTATTGAATATAAATTAATTTAAATTGAAATTTATATGGTTTAAAAAAAATTATATGGTTTAATTATATGTAATAAGACATATTAAGTGGAATAAACTTAATAATAATTGGAAAAAAGAATTAAATTTGTTGAATAAAATATGAGTACAATAAATGATTATACAAATTGATGATTTAGAAATTTGTTAATTGAGGATGACTAGATAATAAGAAAATGAATTTAGAAATAGATAGATTGATTTAACTTAAGTGAACTCAAAGGGATTTAACCAAATTGTTAAATATTAATTAATTTAAATTGAAATTTATATGGTTAAAATTAAGAGTTTTACTTGTATTCCAATCTATTTTCTTTCTGGTTGTTTCTACTCTCCTGCCTCGTTCCTTTTCGAGGACGAAAAGTTTTGAGTGGGGAAGAGTGTAACGACCCGTAAAATTTTAACTGTTTTAATAACGTAATTAGTTGAAATTTTGTAAAAATTTAAACGATAAAATTTTGAAATAATAATTTGGTATTTGGAATGCGTCTAGTTAAACATAGCAACTGGAAAATTTTCATCCGAAAATATGAAAGTTCATTTCGTGCGTAAATTTACTTCAATTTAATTAGTTAAAAAGCGATGAAAATAAAATGTTTTCGAAACCTAAATATTTTTATATGGAAAAATTCTAAATCATCTTTTGAGAAAGACGTCATTTTTCATTTTTCCAAATTCGGACTTCTTTAGCTCCGTCGATCTTATTTTTCTACGTTTTTCTTGCATTTTCCGCCAGTAGAAAAATTCGAATTTTATAAATTCAACCGTACCACTGATATCAGTATATCGTTTTGATCGTCTTGTCATACTGTTCTACATAGTACATTCATTTTTGTAGCGGTGTCCATTTCGCGGTGAAACCGACGATCGTTTGTGTGTCCTTATGCCTTTCCATTTTCCAACGTTTAAACCTAATGTATTATTTCCAGAAGCCACTTGCCTTGATAATTTATTCAACGTCTCACCTTCACTGTTCCCGTTGTTTCATAATTATATTTGTTGGTTCCAAGAAGTGTACATTTAAGGCTTTTAATTACTTACGTTGCATGCTATTATGAAACCAGCTCGTTTTGCTTCTGCCTATTCATTTTCTCCCCTTCCTTGTCAAAGCTCAGCCCATATTTTTCCCAAGTCTGCATCTTTCTCTTCTCTCTTCTTTGTTTTCCATGGCCGTATACAATCTCCTCTTCATCCCGAACCTCAAACAACTCCACGAGCTTGACCTCACCATTTTCCTCTCCGCGCTCACGCTCTCATCTTTTTCCCTCACTTCTTCCCTCCGACCTCCTAGTCAAAGCCTAAATCACCACTCCACTGTCAACTCCTTCACGCCACCAACTCGCCGGCTCTCTTCTCTTCCCACTTCGGCCAACCAAGTCACGCCCATTCCTGACAGCCTCCATAGCCGAGCACGGGCTTGTGCCTCTCCACCAGTGGCCGCATCACTTCCGGCGTCTTCCTTGTCGAGACTCGCCAACTAGCCGCCTCCACCATCTTTTCCCACCTCAGTGAAACCATTGCCAGAGAATGCCTGTTTCCCATCCTCCAGATAGTGCATGAGAGTCCACCCTTTTGTTATCTTCCTTCTCTGTTGTAAGTTTTATATATTGTTTTACAAATATACATAGATTTCTATAAGTTTATATATGCAGTACTATAGATGTGTTTTATATGTACTATGCCAACTTATATATGTCGTTTAAGTAAGTTACATAATGAATTATACATATATTTTTAAACCGTTCATTTATTGTTAAGTTTTATACATATTATAATAACTTGGTTATATTGATTTGAAAATACAATTTATTTTATAACCTGTATGTAAGTAGTCGATGTTGCCTTATATTCTATATATATGTTAGTTTATAAATTTTATATATCTTAGTATGTATGAGTTTAAAAAAAAAAACTTTGCTGTAGTTTTCTTTTATAATTAGTATATACTGATGTATGTTATAATAACAGTGTATGTTATATATATCTTGGGTTTACTTGTTTGTTACAGTAATGTATGTTAGTTAGAATAGATTATTTATATATACAAGCTGCAGACTTCTTTTATATACAGTTAGTTTTATATAGGCTGCTAGTATCTAAGCTATATGGTATATGTACCTAGATTTTAAAACTGTCAATTACTATTTAGTCATATATTTTATATGTAAGTTGTAAATAACTTGTTGTAAGTATGTATATATATGTATTCATTTCAAATTACATTTTGTAGATATGTTAGTTTTATTTTATGTGTTTATTTAAAACACTGTTTTTTTAAAATACATATATATATATATTTAAAATTTAAAATGTGTTTGAATTTAAAATATGATTTCTATATATATGGTTATACATAGTTGTGCATATATAAGATCACCGATATTAATTACTTTCATCGTCTCAACTTTGATTTGATTTCATCTATTCCTTGTTTGCATGTTTATTTTCTTTTCTGAACAGCAGTTAGACTTCATGTTCACGATATCATATCTCACTCATGTTTTATCGGAATGGGTTGATTCTATTTTAAAAAAAGAGTCGAAGTTGCCTAGTTTATGCCTGTCAAATTTCAGTAAAATCCGACATCGTTTGATTAGTGGTCGAGGATCTGGAAGTTAGACCCAGGCAGTTGTTCTTTTGTACTTGAAATTATTTTACACTGCTGCAAACACGACCTGAGTTCATGTTTGATGCATCGTATCTCTTCTGTCTTACGTCGGAATACAGTGATTCCCTTTTTGTTTAAAGGATAAAGTTTTCTACTTTCTGTATATAAAATTTTAGCTTCATACGAGTTGGTTCAGTCCTCTGTTTCTTACCTGAAAGTCAGACCCAGAGGGGTTTTCAGACCTGAACATTGGACAGTCGCAACATGGCCTGAGTCTATGATCGTGACATCTTAACTTTCTCGTCACTTGTCCAAATCAAGTGATTCTTTTGCAGTTTGAAATACAAGTTTTGATCTTTATTCATACCAAATCTCAGACCATTTCGATCTCGGTAGCACATAGAATTATATTGTTAAACTTTGACGCAGGACATGTTTTTTTATTTGTTGCTATGTTGAATGTTTTGATTTGATTTCGGCAATTCCTATTTAACAGCTTTGTTCGTCGATTCGTGCCAATCTAGTTTATTTCGGAAGCCGTGCTTGCAATTCGTAACTCAACTTTGTTGTCTATTCATATCTCTAGCCTCGAAAGGTGAGAAATCACTCACGATTAATGTTCTGTTATTTATTAAATTTGATTTCAATTGAAACAACAATTGAAATATGCTGCTGTTGGTTATTTACCCTGTTATATATGCTATTACCTGTATCTATTCACCTATGACATCTGACACCATTATCTGTAATTATTTATGCGATGATAATACAGTTGATTGATAATTGATTGATTGTTCGATGTTTATATTGGACGTTAATTTGTTAGTGTTAAGTGATAAATAGTATGCAAAATTGAAATTGATATAGGATAATTAAAAATTTTAAAACTGATTTATATGTTAAATTTGATTAGTTGAATATGACCCCTTTTAATTGTTAAATTAATTGACATGTAGAATAGTGATAATTACACTTTGAACCATCGACATATATTGGATTAATTGTTGTAGTATAAAATTGAAATTGAATGACAAGTGAAAAACTGTATAAATAATTAGTGGAATAATCTTTAATCTGCATGAAATGATAGTGTAGATTCTAGAAATAATTATATTAATTCGCACAAACAACAATGTGAATTAATACAGTTATTTCGGGATTATTTGAATTGATTATTGGATTGTTATTGATTGTTGTTATTGCTTGTTTATTTACTTTGACACCATCCCAGTTATCACACTGCAAGTTCCCTTTGTTATGCTTTGATTTTTGAATTGAATTGGAATCGGGTTGAAATGATAAATACCCAAATGAAATTGACTTAGGATAGAGAATTAAATAAACCGGTTGGTCAATGATTTGGTTTGAAAATAAAATAAAGGTTTTATTTGAAATAAAAATATGGTTTTTAAATGAAATTGGAATTTGGATTTTTGAAAGGAAATAGTTAATATTTGATAACATGAAACAAAATATTAACAAAGTAATTGATGAAAGAATGTTGTTTTGAATTTAATTAATAATTAAGTTGGAATTATTTAATGATTGAGTTTGAAATTATTTAATAATTAAGTTTTGAAATTATTTAATAATTAAATAAGATTGAATTATTTAATAATTAAATATATAATAAGTGAGATTGAACTTCTTGAATAAGTGAAATTAAGTTTCTTTATTGAATTTTGAAATTGTAACAAAGTAAATTAAAAAGTGAAATTGAATTTCTCTAATAAGAAAAATGTGATTTATTGAAATTAATGTAAGACTTGTAATTTAAAGAATTGATTTTACAAATCTAATTTAATTCAATTTAAAGTTTTGATATAATGAAGTTGAACTTAAGTAATTGATTTAATGAATTGGAAATTAAATAAAAATTGTTTTGAATGATAAGTTAACTTAACGAATATTGAATGAAATCGATTAATGAATTTAAATTGATTTGAATGTTAAATTAAATTAATTTAAATGATTTCAGAATGAAACTTATATACAAACTTGAATCAATATTTGAATTGTTTTAAAAAAGAAATTGAAATTGAATTATAAGATTTTGAAATGGTAATTTGGAAGTTTGAAAGTAAATTATGGGAATTGTTTTAGAAAGACAAATGAAATGTTGATTTGCAAATTCTAATTGAAATTGTAATTGATTTGGTTTTGAAATTTATTAAACGACCAATCGGTGAAATAATGACGAAAGTTATTAAAGAGACCGGAATCGGTTAGGGACATACTCACTGTCTAAATCGAAAACCACTTTAATAACTACACGCGGAGTGTGATCCAGAATGAAGTGGTTGGAATGATGTACGTGATGACTGAAGAAAGAGAACGATAATGGATAGCCTTGACACTTGTGTCAAATTGGAAATGACTAAAACAGGAGCCGTGCCGGGCCAAATGGGGGCTAGCTACCTCGAGCGAACACACTTCTTCGAAACTACTCCTTACTTGTTGTCGATTGGTGCACCCTTGATTTGGGAGTGTTGTTTCGCGGTGTTGCGATCGCTGCGGCGATGCGTTCTCACCAGTCCGGATCAGGCAAACGGTAGTTTCACTACCTTGGGTATTGCCTCATGTGCCTTGTCATACTTGTATCCCTATATACGCGACCACTACGATTTGTTTTGTGTTATACCTATGGAGTAATCCCTGATATTCCACTGGTTTACGGTGGAGTTTACAGTGCTGTATAGACTATAACGCTTATAAAAATGTGTTAAGGGGGATAATGGTAACGCCTTAACACTATTTTGATATCTTATATTACTGATAGGCATTATCTACTTATCGTACACTACTACATAGTAGATAGTTTAACGAATCCTTAAAGGATGGTTATTCCAAACATCCTTTGAGTTACTTGTATTTCAATTGCTATTTCACTTGAGTTGGATTTATTGATATAAGAATGTTAATCCTGACTCGAGTGTTTTGTGTTTTGCTTTACGCTCGGGTCAGACTGAGTGTACCAGTATTCGAGACTCACCTTTCGAGTTGGAGCTTCGCTTGGAGATCCAGCTATCTATCCAGCTTTCAGATATCCAGTTGATTCCAATGATGTATTCTGATTTGTACCTGATGTATAGTGTTACTCTTCTGTTGTATCTTGTTTAACTCTGATGTATCTTATATATTTATAGTAGCTTCATGAACTACTATCTCTTTTACTTCCGCTGCATTTATTACTCTGTGATCTGTGATTACTTATTTACTGTATATGTTCAGTTTTGCCAAATTTAAATTAACAACGCGGTATTTTGAATTATTCAAGTCCGACATGTGCGGATGCGAATGGTCCAAAATATCGGGTCGTTACACATCAACTGATTAATGATAAGGGAGATTGAAGAAAGGATCAATGTAGATTTTCTTAGAAGTTGAAAAGGCTAAATAACAGATTTTCTAGAGGGTTAGCCAATAAAGGAATGGCATGTGTACACAAGCATTAAACGCCAAACGGCGACCAAGACTTTTTATTTTAAGAAAAAAGGAAAGAGAAAAAACAAGAAGTGATGGTTTGTAGGGAAAATATGGAAGCAGAGACAAGTCCACACCAATCTATGATCACTACAAACTTGGGGGGCAAGTGTTACACCCATATTTTCCAAACATTATCAAAGTGAAATTAATACGAATGCCAAGCCAAAAAAACTGCTCTCACAATAAGAGTCAAAATACGAAGAGGAAGGAAGAACAAAATCCAGATAGTACTGTGCGAAAAACTCAAGATGAAAGCAAGACATGGAAACTACGCTCATAAACCAAGCACAGTTTAAACGTCATAGTACTGTGCCTAAAACTTGATGTAGCCCCTGTTAGAACCTTGTATTTTTATGTTTTGATTGTGACAACTATATAAGTAAATATTATGTGAACTAACAATATTTGCAGGAGAAGGTACAATTCTACTCGATAATAGATTGCAGATCAGATTCTAGATAAAAGCTTCAATATTGTTTATGGTTTGTCTATAGTCTAGGTCTAGTAGTTAATTTTTGTTAAAATCTCTCCAAAGTGGTATATGCACACGCACACGCAATTTCAAAGCTTCAAATCATAGTTCATATATCAAAGTTCATATATCATAGTTCACACAAAATATATTTCTGAAAAAATATTGAATATGAAAAAAAAACCTGAAATTCTGCCGACTAAAATGCCGAGTTCAGTCGACTGAATATCTATGCACATGCACAATTTGATATAAATGTTCAACCGACTGAACTACCCATTTCAGTCGACTGAATATGGTGTTTTTTTACTGATTCTTCTCTGATTCGAATTTTAAATATTTCAGCTGGCTGAATTCTTTTGTTCGGTCGATTGAAATCGCATAATGGCTATATTTCTGAAAGACACTTCACTTCATCAAACAGAAACAACCCTTGATTCAAGAGTTGTTTCCGTATCTTTTGATCGTTACTTTTCACAATAAGTTGCAACACTTAAACACTATATATAGCCTTCAAATCATTTGTTTTAAACATCTAATTTTCTGATTCTATCTCATATTCTTATTGTCTAAACTCTTGCCATTTGCATTCAAACTCTCGTTCTAATCACTTGCACATTCAAGATCAATTTCATTTGTGATTAAATTAACTTCCTATCTTCACAAACTACACTATATACCACAAAGGAGAAGATTATAGGAAGGGTGAACATTATTGACTTATCAGTGCTATTCAAGAGCATACTCAGTCAGAAGCAATTTTTATTGTTTGTATCAGAAGTCCTGTTCGGTTGCTCAGGCGGTTGAAGTCCTATTCTGTTGCTTAGGCGGTTGAAGTCCTGTTCGGTTACTCAGGCGATGTAATACCTATTCCTCCAAGTTAAGAGAGGGTTGATAGTTAAATTCCAGAAGGAGTCTGGGACTGGATGTAGAACGGGAATTTCGAACCAGTATAAAAATCCCTGGTGTCATTTACTTTACTTTTATATTTATATTCCGCACTAGTAGATAACTTAGTTAATATTCCATATTACGATCCTTAGTCATTTTCACTTGGTATCAGAGCTTGTCATCATATTACCATAACACAGTTATTTAATGTTTGGTTAATATGGAAAATAACACTAACACAAGTTTTATTGAAGGTTAATCTATCGCACGACCACTACTATTTAACGGTTTGAATTACAACTATTGGTCAACTCGGATGAGTATTTATATGCAAGCAAATGGATATGATACTTGGAATATCACTCAGAATGAATAATACACTATACCTACCACACCATATGCACAATGGTCAAACACAAAAAAAAAAGATGCTACTTCAAATGCTAAAGCCATGAATATGTTATTTTGTTCTTTAGATAAGAATGAATTTAATAGAGTTAGTATATGTAAAACTACTTATGAAATCTGGCAAACTCTTAAAGTTACACATGAAGGAAGAAACAAAGTGAAACAAAACAAGATTTCTATGCTTAAAAATCAGTTCCAAAATTTCAGAATGAAACTAGATGAAACTATAAATGACATGTATTCTAGATTCCAAGACATATATCATTCACTATTAGCGCTAGGAGAAAAATATTCAGATTTTGATATTATCTCGAAAATTCTAAACTCTTTAACGGATGAATAGGAACGAAAAGTCTTAGTCTCTAAAGAAGCTAATGGTATTTCTTCCATCAAACTTGAAGAGTTAATAGGAAATCTCATGTCGTTGAAGTTAATTTGCAGGCGAAACGAGATCAAGCCCAAGATAGAAAGAATATAGCTTTTTAGGCTGAACAAGAAGACTCGGACTCAAATGAAGATGACATGGCATTTATAGCAAAGAATTTCAAAAGGTTTTTGAAATTTAGAAAGAACAAGAAATTTTGAAACAATAGGAGAGACAATACCAATAAACCACCAGCTTTAAATCTCGAATGTTATGAATGTCATAAGAAGGGTCATATAAAGAAAGACTGTCCTGATCAAAAGAAAGACAGATACAAGAATAAGAAGGATAAGTACAAAAAGAAGCTAGCATTCTCTGTTACATGGGATGATTCAGAATCGTCTTCATCATCAGATAGTGACACTGATAGTGATTCTGAACAAGCTAGTGTCTGCTTTATGACTTCGACTAATGATGTAAGTGATCTTACTTTTGATGATTTAATAGAAATAAACACAAAGCTATTGGATAAACTAAAAGAAGTTAAAAGAAAGTATAAAAATGCTCTAGAAAAAATAAACCAAAATGAAATGGAAGTTGATATGCTAAGAGATGAAAAGAAAATCTTAGAAGAAGAACTTGTTAAAACACAAGAGTCTTTGTCTAACGTTTCTTCTCAACTTACTATACTATCAAATGAAATAGAAGTGCAAAAAGAAAAGAATATAACATTAGCTTCAGAAAACCATGATTCAAAATCAAATGTTAAAATTCTTGAATTAAACAATACCAGTCTCAAAACTTAGTTAGAGAATATCACTAAAAGTGTATCTAATTTTAATAAAGGAAGAGAAAATATTTCTAAGACTATTAGTAATTCTCCAACTACTTTTAATAAGAAAGGTTTAGGATATACAAATCCTTCAAAGACAAATTCAAAGAAGAATAACCCATCATATAAAAATTTCAATTTACATAAGTGTTAGCACCAAAATTGGTCACTAACACCCTTGAATAGAGTTGTGCAGAGAGATTAATGAAGAAAGTAAATTAAAACAGAGGAATAACGCGATTGAGAGCAAAAAGAACAACAGAAAAGGAAACACCAGATTTATAGTGGTTCGGCGTAATTGCCTACGTCCACTTTGAATATGATCTTTATTACTTTTTCAATCACTCGAGTACAGATACAATCCGTAAAAAAACAACATGAATGCAAGTTTGAACAGAAAAGAAATGAGTACAAAAAATGGCACAGTATCCCTGAAGTTCCCGAAAATAGGTCCCTTCAACTGTACCCCTGCCCCTCTATTTATAGATGAAGATAGGTTGTACCCCTCGTGCAAGCCCATTACCAAGGTAGCTCAGCCCATAGCTGTTAGGTAGACCGAACCAGTCACGCCAATCCACCACCACCGACCCACTTGTTGCCGATCCAGGGGTTGTCTCGTTGCTGACTCGAAGCAGGCCCTCGAGGAACTCGAACCAAGCGGCGGATGACTCGAAGCAAAGAAATGATGGTCGCGTCACTCTATTGTAGGTCAAGGAACTTATTAACCTCCTCAAGGTTCACTGACCCAGGTATGCCGACCCACACATGCCGTACCATTAAGGCCGAACCACGAATGTCGAACCACAATCGATCGACCCATCTTGGCTTTCCTTCCTCGACCGTGCGATGCATGCCGACTTACTATAACTTCCTTGACCAAGCGATGCATGTTGAACTACCATAACTTCCCTGACCGAGTGATGCATGCCGACCTACCATAACTTCCTTGACCGAGCGACGCATGCCGACCTACCATAACTTCCTTGACCAAGCCACGTTAAAAGGCTGATCCACTTAAATGTACCGAGCCACTCAAACACGCCGAACCATACATGTAGGCCGAACCACGTGCCTATCATACTAACCGAGTTACACCGGACCCTCGTATTTCTACATCTCTTTTGGCTTGAATCCCGTCTAGGCCCAACCATAGCCTCTGCGACTATCGCCTTGTAGCCGGGCCAAAGTGCCGAGTAACATTTGCCCCCTAAAGCGTGTGTTGTGAATCGACATGACGCGCTTTGAATTAGCGAGTAATCCCTGTTTCCGAGGCTAGTTCGTCTGAAATGATAACTGATTGTCGCTTTTTCACTGGCTATTGACGAAGCTTCGCATCGTCTAAACGTATTAGTTCATCCTCAAAGAGATTCTTGAAATCCTGTTTTAACTTTTCCAAAGCTAAATGTATGCGACCTTTTGAAGGTTAAACCATGCCCGAATTCATAAACCAATATTTCTCCACCGACTTGATGGCATCTGTCCCTTCGTACAGTTTCATCTTTCATTGCTATGATGTGTGTATACGTTCATGTACATACTTTCTATATTTTTATTATTATTTTTATATAACAAAATTGGGTAGGCATATGGAGGCCGAACTACTCGGTCGGTTCCTTTGGCAAAAAGGTGGGCCGGCATACCAATACCGACCCACACGATCGGTACTTGCTTCACCGACCCAGTAAACATGTGCTGACCGATTCCATCGGGTATAGCCTGTTCATCTTCTCCCCTCATCATACAAAAGCCCCGTCCTTTGCTCCTTTCTCCCCTTCTTATTTTCACTCTACTTTCACAAGCCCGCATCCTTCCTACTTTCCCAAATTTGCTAACTTGCTTCCCATCGAACCCTGTACCTCTCCCCTCGTGATTTCAGTTGTTCTCGAATTCGATCAACTCCTCAACCTAGCATCTCGAAACTGTTGCAAACCTCAAGTTTTCTCCATAGGTATGAATTTCCTTTCAAACTCGGAATTGCATACGAAGTTTCAGTGCTTGAGTGGATGGATTCCCTTTTTCCTTGGTTATAGGAATATGTAGATAATAATTGAGAAGAGAGGAAGAGATAAATAAAGAGGAGGACTCTAAGTTAGGGCTTCAACCGTCTTTGATGGTTGATGGCAATAGTCTCATAGAAGGATTAGTTGTTGTTTTCATAATTCGAAAGTCAGGACTTAGGAGGAGGAAGGAAGATGTCGCGTGTTGAAGAATTCAAAAGAAAAGGAAGGGTTATGTGATCCGAGAGTAAAAGCGGGTCGGTCACGTTGAGAGAAATGAGAGTGTGGTTCGGTAGCTATGTGTGACGTTGTGGGTCGGTCAGAGTCCCGGGGAGCGGGTTGGTATTCCAAGCAAGGGAGTCGTTCGGTATTAAGGAGGTGCATGGGTCGGTAGGAAATTAGGAATGTGGGTCGGTATAGACCTAGAGGGCTGTTAGGTGATTAGAGAGTGAGAGAGGAGAATGAGTGGATCGGCTGTCTTGGTCTAGAGAGTCGTTCGACGGCTCGTAAGAAAGTTGGTCGGTTGGAACCGAGTCTTTGGGATTAGCATTGGCAATCTGAACCATCTCACCTTGAACATAATATAAACCAATACCACACATTCCCACATCTAATCGCAGAATAGTGAATGATAACAAGAACCAAAGCATATGAACATATAGAACTGATTTGGACCAACAACTCCATAATTTTAATGATTGTAAATGCATATTTAACTCAATAAAAGGAAGGAATAGCCTTCGCAGCATGCGATGCTAATGTCTGATCCAAGGACTTCTGCTACCGACCATAGGACAAACTTTGGTGACAGTTAATAATAAAGGTCTTCAATGATGATAATTTTAAGCCTTATTGTGCTATATTATTCTTTAGGGCTTTAATTTATCTGTACTCTTTGCTTAAATCGTCGCACTAGTTCACACACAACACAAGGGAATACTTTGTTGTTATATCTGATATATATTGTCTTTCAAATATAGCTTAAACAAATATCTATTCACATCGATCGTTCTATAGAGATGTCCAAAAAATCAAGCTCTGCTACAGTTTCTGACAAGCCTAAGCCAAGTTCTCGGCAGGAAGCAGTGGGAACTTCGAATCCATCGTCAGTCCCCACACCTGGCATCCCAGATCCGCCTATTGCGGTTATAGGTCCGGCTCCCGACGCTGTAGATGGGGCAGTTGTTCTGGATGATCCTATCGACTCCCAAGCCTCAAAAATGGCGAATCCGCTCACCATCGATTATGTTCTATCCATGGAATCCCCTTCGAGGACGTTCTGGTCCCGTCGGCACTAGATCGGCCTCACTTGCCCCCAACCGGATATACGGCATGCAACAAATTTATGTGCTAGGCTAGAAGCGTGCCACCCTTCAACTCATTCCTCCGTGAAGTGTTGTAGTATATAGGGATTGCTCCAGCACAACTACACCCTAATAGCCATGCATTTATTCATGGTACATGCATTCTTTTCATGAGCGTCTTATTCAGACCCCCTACTCCTGAGGATATCTGTTATATTTACCGCTTTAAGAGACGTACTGACAATCCATCCTTTATATTTCTCGAGCCACACCCCAAATGCCAAATCCTAATGGGTGCATCGAGTAAATTTACCCAGTATTAACAAGAGTGGTTTTACATACGCTGTCCTCCTGGTTTTGTGAGAAGATGGATAGAAGGGAGTAAGTTTCATTTTTAGCCAAATCTTTGTCCTAGGGCTCGAAGTGTATCCTTTCTGAACTTCTTTCTGTAGGATCGATTTCACCTTAGGGGGGTGAATAGGGTGATACTAATAATTATAAAAGTTAATGCGGAAATATATAAAATAATTGCAACACAGATAATAGCAGAATAATAGCAGCATAGATAATAGCAGAATATTAAAAGCAGAAATAGAACAACGCAGATTTACCTAGCTTCGGCAAAACCCTGCCTACGTGCTGCCCCCAAGGTTTCTACTAGAAATTAGGTAGTCAGACACTTACACACGTAAACTCGTGAAACTCGCTATCCACTAACCTAACTCTACGCTCAAAACCCTACCACAACTCAGCCACTGAGTTGCGAATTCTCGAACTACACCACCGTAGTTCGTCCCCTAGTCACACGACTAGACTTTACAAAATTTTAAAAGAGAAATACAAAATAAAAAACAACTTGAAACAAGAAACCCTAATTTTTAAAAAAATAAAGCCCAAATAAGAATAAGTAAGAAATAGAGCCGACCCACTAAAAACGTTTCCCCTCTTTTCTTTTTCTCTGAGTAAAAATGTTGGTTGTTTCCTTTTGCTTTCGTTGCTTCTCTTCGTTCCTCTTTGAGAGATTAGGGCTTCTAGAAATTGAGCACGCCGATTCATTTGATCTATCGAGTAGATGTTTTCACGCTGCTTGCTTTGTCGATCGTTCGTTTCTTTGATTTGCAAACGGCTGCTTCAATTTTGGCGAGTTCGATTTGAATTAATCTGCTATATGATTTCCTTTGTTACTCTCGTTGATATGCTTTGAACTCGATTGCTTTAATGCCGATGATGTTCATGGTATTTATAGGGTTTAATTCCCTAAATTTTCGATCGAATGAATTCGTCTGATAATTTTTCTTTGCCGTTCGATTTTGCTTGAGTGCATATGATTTGTTTAGACTAGTTCAATTCATATATTCTTTGCTTGATTATCACGGCTTGAGTTTGCTTTGGTTGTGGTTACCTTCTTTTCTGGTTTGACTTTGGCCACTTTGGATTTGTGATAATATTTACTTATTTGATTATGCCTTGGTCACCACGGCTTTGATTCTTTGGCATTTTGACTTGACTTGGTTATTTTGAAATCCCTTGCGATATGATTTTGGTTTGAACTACTGCATATCATTATTCACTGTCTTTTTGTGCACTGCCCTGGTGTAATTAATGTTTGAGTCTCCACTTGCTCATTCGAGCTGCTGTCTTCATTGTGTCTTGGTTGAAGTCACCGTGTTCATAGTTTTCCTTGATCATGGTTCAATCTTCATTTGGTTGTCACACACACACACAAACACACACACACACACACATATATATATATATGTATGTATGTATGTATACAAGTGTGTATGCATATGTATATATATGTATGTATGTTTGTTGCACCATGTAGTTTGATATTGCAGTCTTATTCATCACTGCATATATGACGTTTCCTCTTGAAAAATGCTGTTGAACTTGGTTGGACTGTCTAACCTTGCTGTACTGGTTATCACTACATATACATACATACATATATATACACACACACATGCATCTATGTATGCTGTGTACTTCATTTTTGTTGCAAGTTTCCATTCACTTATGTACCTGCACTTGTTTACTTTAGACAACTGTCTGGATGATATGTCTGACTACATGTATATATGTATACAGGTGTGCAAACATATGTATATATGTATGTGGTCTATTGGTTTTTATGTTCTTGTCGTCTTTTTTGTTGAAGTCTGAAAGCATTTGTTTCCTTATTGCTTGATCACAGTCACTTTGGTTTGTGCACATATTGATTTTGTACATTTTGATTCTGGTTCCATTGGAAATCTTTTTGAACTGGGTTGTACAACTTGAATATGTACATGACTATCTGAACTTATGTTAATGCTTCATGTTTTACATTTGACCATTTGTATCTTTGAGCATGTTGAACTTATGTTAATTTGGGACTTCATCATTTTGTTGCAGTCTTCCCTGCTTTTTTTTGAAACTGCTCTGCCCAGTTTGTCCACTACTTCATTAAGTTCATTTCTCTGATCACGTACATGACTTGTGTACTTGTCTCTTATCTGATGGTCTTCATGGGTTATAATATGTTCACACTGCTTTGACCATTCATGCTGGTGTTCATGTTGCACTGATTAGAAAACTTGTACTTGCTTCTTCAAGTGTACTGTTGTGTGCTTCGAGCATTGCCTTGAACTGAACTATTCTGGTTCATGTGTACACTTTGACTGTTGAGGCTGTGTTGCTTGATTCTCTTGATCGAGCATTTTCACTTGTACTTGACAATTTTGTGATGTTTTTGTGTTGCACCTGAGTTGAATCCAACCTCGGCTCGGGTTTGACCTTGTGCTCACCTGTCCCTGCAGTTTATCAAGTGTATATCGGTATGCACGGCCTTGTGGCATATACAGTGATACACTATGCTTGTCACAAGTTGTTCGTGTAAGATGAGTTAAAAATGAAATGATGACAAACAAACCAATAACCGAGGCAAATAATATTTTCAAAAACACATTTTATTTTACACTGCAAAAAATATTTCTTTTTCAATTTTAATGCGTCAGTGTTTATTTTGCAGATAACTCAGATGTTGGATTCAATTTGGAATAGAGTTAAAGATCAAATATGAGTGAATGAGTGATATGTAGTGAGGTGCAAATGTATGTAACAATTGTATAGTGAAAAATTATGTTGTAATTTGAAATTTTAATGTAATTGAAAAAATGTGTATATATAGTGAGAGCTCAAATTTGTACTATTCGAAATTGTAATAAAATATTTATTTGAATAAAATATATGTTTGAATATAATTCTATGTTATTTATTTTATTCAACAAATATTTATTTAATTATGTGAAAAATAACATTTAAATGAACACACACACATATATATATATATGTTTATTATCATCAAACAAAAATCATATACTTGCATATTCAACACTTTCAACTCTTGTAGGTATCCGCCCACGACCTGAAGGTGCCGGGTATTCTAAGACCGTCAAGGCCATCCGAGCAATTCCCGTGAGAGATCGGGACATTAAATCCATAATTACTAGTGAGCTGCTCTCGAAGTTCGGACTACTAGAAGGGGACTGTCGGACTAGCCTTCCAATCGGTGCCACTATAGCAGGAACTGCTGCGAAAATAGGCAAAGAGCAAGCTGGACCTTCGGTGCCCCCTACAGGAGGGGCCCTCGACACAACTGAGGAAGGTGAAATTAAAGAAACCGAGGTGCCAGAGGCGACCGAAGAGAACATAAGTTCTGGCCAAGTGCCAGTATCTGATGCACCCAGCACGGATGAACCACCGCCTCCTTCAAAAAAGAAAAACAGCCTGGCTTACAAGCTGAAAAAGAAAAAAAGGTTGGTGGAACATCAAAGGTTACGATAACTCCGATCGAAAAAAAATCATCTCCTCAAAATTTAGAAGGCTCATTAAAAGGCCTATCTGACTTGACCATTCTTGACGACATATTGAATTATGGTTTCAATAACCCTGAGGCTATGGGATTCAATTCGCCCGTGAGAAGCGATGAAGGCGCTCAGACTCACCATCAAGGAGAAAAAACTCAAATAAGTAAAGCAAAAAACACTGGTCCGTCGGGGGGAAACACTAGGACACAGACAAACACTTACACTCTACCCTGCACTTGAATTTCACTCATCGTGTGTTTTCTACTAACTCGTCCTCATTTGGTTTCGTGTGCAGGTGATATGGGGCATACACACGGCATCGATCGCCTTCGTGGATCCTCTATCTTCTACCATTCTAGTCGAGATTCTGGATTGGGAAAACGACGAGACAGGGATGACAGCGGTGATAGAGATTATCGTCCCAAAGAGTCATCGTCTTCCAAAAGAAGAACTTACAGCCATTCTTCATATCCAAACGATCTTCCCTCTCACTTGGAGCATAGTAGGGAGAAATCTGCTCAGAAGGGATCCCAGTCCGAAGTTCCTCGCGATCAACATTCTAGCTTATCGAGTACCAAGCATTCCCGTGAACCTTATAAGAAATCTATGACTCCGGTTAGGTAGACCCCTCCAGCCTCCGCACATGATCCGTCGACAGCGGAAAAATTGGCTGAGCTCAAGGCTATATTCCCGAAGATATGTTTTGATGGATTGAAATTTCTCCCCGCGATTCATCCTATCCCCGGACATGTTTAATAGAGCGCCATTGCTTGCAACAACGATGTTTATTTTCAGCACGATGCGTTCGTACACTTAGTAGAAAAAGTTTCAGAGGTTTCCATTGAACGCCAACACGAGATTGATCGCCTCAAACTCGAAGCTATTCATGACAAAGATGTCATAAGGGTCAAGATGAGGAACTATCCTCATACAGCTTGAGGCTGCCCAGAAAAATGCTAAGGAGGCAACCGAGGCAGTTAGTCGCTTGGAGGTCACTCACAAGAAAGAACTTTGTGAGGCAGTCCAACACAGCGGTGCTCTGGCTTTCGAGAAAGACTCTATCCAAAAAGAAAAGGACATTCTCGATTGATGGGTCAAAGAACTAGAGGAAGTGCTCTCTAAAGAGAGAGAAGAGAAAATTGTAGTGCAGGAAGAGTCACAAAGATACTGCGATGAAATTGTCGAAACACGGCTTCTAAAGACAAAACTCGACGAGGAGCTTTCCAAAGTTGAAGCGCTAAAAGAGGCAGCTTGCAAGGAGGGTAAGAGGATGGTGCTCACAACAGTCGACTCTTGTCTTGAGGCAGCTACTGAGGCTGGCAGAGAAGAAATAAAGTGCTTATTTGAACCGCTCATTGTCGAATACAATGCACGAGTTCTCATGCACCATGACCTATCTTTTCTAGGCGATGGCTATCTCGAATCATTGGCCGAAGCATGAGATACTTTGATAAAGATTAAAAGAGTCGAGCTAGGCGTCGAAGAAGTTGATGAAGAAGCTCTTGTGAGGGAAGTGCTTCGAGGAAACGAGCCTTCAGACTTATCCATGGCAAAACCCTCTTTGGTAGAGGCTCCCCATCATCAAAGGGTAAGGACGATATTGCTGGCCCGTTCGGCACTGAGTCTCCAGTTACTTCTCCCGTTCAGCCAGCTGATAGCTCGTCACTTGGGCCTCCCGAGCAGAATGTCGGTTATGACCCGGAGAAGCCCGGGCTTGGTGTTCACATTTTATCCCCTATTCTGGAGGGTGATACTCCCAAGATGACTGAGAGTCAAATGGAAGCCGGTATGTAGCTTTTCCTTCTAGAGTTCAAGAAACCATCGCTTCTAGTAAGTAACAAATGTATTCTAACATTTTCCTTTTATGACTTCATATAGGCCATTCTGACCCCGAACCGATTCCAAGGAGCGATGTCACCACGGAGCGGGAAGAGAAAGCGGCTGAGGCACTTCACACAGGGGATACCCCTGGTCCTGATGCTCAAGTGATTGGGGCGCTAGATGAGGATAAACTTGATAATCCCTCGCCTGTAGATTAACACGACGAGGTCGAAATCATAGGCGCTTCCGAGCATACTTCCAAGCTTATCATGAAGGAGAAAATCAAGGAAGAGGAGAAAAAGAAAGCCGAAGTTAAGATAGTACCTCAGGTGGTGGAACCTGATGACTCCCTAAATAGGCCCCTGAAGGTCATTCTCCCCGATGGGGCCACACCTCTAGAGGTCCCTCTTCCTTCCTCGGAAACCATATCGCTGGGAAGCAAGGGGTCCAGGAGAAAACGTTCAGTTGAGGAGACTTCGGAGAAGCCGAAGAAGGAGAAAAAGTCAAAGAAGTAGCTATCATCTGGTCATGCCTCACTTGGCTCAAATAAGCCAAAATCATGCACTTGTTTCCTTTTTTCATAGTCATTGTAGGTAGACTTTGGCTCCGGACTTCGGAGAATAATGGAACTTAATTTCTGACTAGTAAATAAAATTTTGTTTCTCCGTATTTCCCAGACTCCCATCGCTTAGTTTATCACCTAACATGTAATTGAAATTTAGAGTCTTGTGGGTGACGTAAACTCCTGTCCGCTTTCACAGGACTTGAGGATTTTTTGAATCATTTATACTCTAATCAGCGTTCTGAGGACTTAGAGGTTTTTTGAATCACTTATACTCCAGTCTGCACTCTGGGGACTTAGAGTACTCTAGTCCACGCTACGGGGACTTAGAGGTTTTTTGGATCATTTATACTCTAGCCCGCACTTTGGGGACTTAGAGTACTCTAGTCCGCGCTCCGGGGACGTAGAGATTTTTTGAATCGTTTATACTCTAGTCCGCACTCTGGGGACTTAGAGTACTCTGGTCCGTGCTCCGGGGACTTAGAGATTTTTTGAATCGTTTATAGTCTAGTCCGCACTCTGGGGACTTAGAGTACTCTAGTCCGCGCTCCGGGGACTTAGAGATTTTTTGAATCGTTTATACTCTAGTCCACACTCTGGGGACTTAGAGTACTCTAGTCCGCGCTCTGGGGACTTAGAGATTTTTTGAATCGTTTATACCCTAGTCTGCACTCTGGGGACTTAGAGTACTCTAGTCCGCACTTCGGGGACGTAGAGATTTTTTGAATCGTTTATACTCTAGTCCGCACTCTGGGGACTTAGAATACTCTAGTCCGTGCTCCGGGGACTTAGAGATTTTTAGAATCGTTTATACTCTAGTCCACACTTTGGGGACTTAGAGTACTCTAGTCCGCGCTCCGGGGACTTAGAGATTTTTTGAATCGTTTATACTCTAGTCCGCACTCTGGAGACTTAGAGTACTCTAGTCCGCGCTCCGGGGACTTAGAGATTTTTTGAATCATTTATACTCTAGTCCGCACTCTGGGGACTTAGAGTACTCTAGTCCGCGCTCCGGGGACTTCGAGATTTTTGAATCGTTTATACTCTAATCCGCACTCTGGGGACTTAGAATACTCTAGTCTGCACTCCGGGAACTTAGAGATTTTTTGAATCGTTTATACTCTAGTCCGCACTCTGGGGACTTAGAGTACTCTAGTCCGCACTCCGGGGACTTAGAGCTTTTTTTGAATCGTTTATACTCTAGTCTGCGGCGTCCTGATTCACGGTCGACCAATAGTATCCATAGCGGAGGATCTTTTTGGCTAGCGTCTGCCCCCCAGTATGGTCGCTACATTCTCCTTTATGAACTTCTCTTAAGGCTCGTTTTATCTCGTCGTCGGCGGTGCTTCTAAGTAAAGGAACTGAGAATCCCTTCCTATACATTATTCCACCCTGCATTATATACCGCGAGGCCTTGCGAATGACTTGTCGTCTTTCGTTCTTTCTCTCAGGCAAGGTTCCATGTAGATGGTATTCTTTGAACCGGGTCATCCATGACTCCCTTTCAGTTTCCGTTCCTAACACAATATCTACTTCCATTTCGCATATACTCGGGGCATGTAAGGTTTCGATGGGAACCAAGCCCATATGTTGTGCATCACCAGTACTTGCGAATTTTGCCAACGAGTCGACTTCCCCATTTTGTTTGTGCGGAATGTGCGAAATACCGTAGTATTCATGGTCTACCAACAGTTCTTGAACCCGAGCGAGGTATGGGGCAAGCCTTTTCCCCTTTGCCTGATAGTCCCCCCCGTACTTGGTACACCACCAATTGTGAGTCACAAAAGATTTCAATCGATTTCACTCCAAGTTCTTTGGTAAGCTTCAACCGCAATCAATGCTTCATACTCAGCTTCATTGTTCATCGCGGGGAAATCAAGTTTCAAAGCATAACAAATTGATCGGTTCTCGGGAGTTACAAGAATAACGCCAGCCCCAGAACAACAGTCGTTGGATGCTTTATCGGTGTATAGCTTCCATCGAACGGCGGGAACTGCATCACTACCACTTGGCTCGTCTGATATGGTGAATTATGCAATGAAATCTGCTAGCACTTGCCCTTGGATAGCCTTCTGTGGCAGGTAAGTGATATCCAACTGACTCAGCTCAATGTTCCATTTGAGTAACCTTCCAGAAGTCTCTGCTCGCTGGAGCACCTGCCGCAGAGGTTGATCGGTATAAACACTGACCGGATGCGCCTGAAAAAACGAATGGAGCTTGTGTGATGCGATCACCAGGCAGTAGGCTAGCTTCTGGTTCTTAGGATAATTTCTCTCTGCCCCCATTAAACGCTTACAAACATAGTACAATGGCTTTTGAATTCGGTCCTCTTCACGAATCAAAGCCGCACTGATGTCATGTTGAGATACGGCCAAGTAAACATACAACCCCTCATGATCTATAGGCTTTGACAGAACCGGGGGCCTCTCCAAGTGTGTCACCAGAGCTTGGAACGCGTCCTCACAGTTCAGCGTCCATTCAAAATTTCTCTTCCCTTTCCTTATCACATCAAAGAAAGGAATACATTTGTCGGTCGCTATGGATATAAATCGACTCAGCGCGGCGGCTTCTCCATTCAGGCTTTGTACTTGCTTTGTAGTTCTGGGTGCTTGTATGTATCGAATAGCCTGAATCTTTTCTAGGATGGCTTCAATTCCCCGTGCATTAACAATGAAACCCAAAAACTTCCCCGACGCAACACCAAAGGAACATTTCAGTGGATTGATTTTCATTTCATAAAATCTGAGTATATCAAACATCTCGGCTAAGTCTCGTATGTGGTCGTTTGACTGTCGTGACTTCACGAGCATATCATCCACATAGACTTCCATCGTTCTACTGATCTGGTCTTCAAACATCCAATTCACCAAACGCCGATAAGTTGCCCCTGCGTCTTTAATCCAAAAGGCATCACTACATAACAGTACAGTCCAACGTCCGTGACAAAACTGGTAAGCTCCTGATCCGGAATGTGTATCGGGATTTGATTGTATCCCGAATACGCGTCCACAAATGAAAATAACTGATGGCCTACTATCGAGTCGACCAGTAGATCAATTCTGGGAAAAGGAAAACTATCTTTAGGGCACGCCTTGTTCAGGTCTGAGTAATCAACACAAGTCCTCCACTTCCCATTTTCCTTCCCCACCGATACGGGATTAGATACCCATTCAAAATAGAGGGCGTCGCGGATGAACCCATTGGCTTTGAGTTTGTCCACCTCCTCTCTGAGAGCAGCAGACCTCTCCGAGTCCATGCCTCTTCTCTTCTGTTTCACTGGCACATACTTCGGGTCAACGTTCAACGTATGACTTACGATGGCAGGAGAAATCCCACACATATCAGAGTGGGTCCAAGCGAAGACATCCATATTCGCTCGAAGGAAGTCAGTAAGATCCTCAATCATCGAGGGGCTGAGTTGTGATCCAATCTTAAGCACTTGTGATGGGTCATCATGGCTGACTGGAATGTCAATCGTCAGTTCAGCCGGTGCTGCCTTAGCCTCCTTGGGTTCTTCATCGTCATCTCTCGGATCTATGTCTCTATAGATCCGACCCTGTTACCCAAGCCAAGGCTCGGGCATTACTTGTCAATTTTCAGCAGCACGGATGCAGACAGAGTTGTCCACACCCTTTCCCTTCTCCCTTCGTTGGGCCTCTCTCATCTTAGCCACCTAACATGCACGACCAGTCACTTGTTCACCATGCACTACACCAACTCCTATATCTGTTGGAAATTTCAAGGTTAAACACCACGGGGCCAAAGCTGCCCTAAACTCCGCCAGGGCCGGTCGACCCAGAAAAACATTATACGGGGAATCAACATCCAAAACAATGAATGGTAAGATCCATACCCTCCTACGTTCACCTTCTCTTAACACAACTAACAATTCAACAAAACCTATTGCATTAGTGGTTGCGCCATTAAAGCCGTGAATGCGGGCTTTAGATGGTTTCAGATCCTTCGCCTCCATCTTCATTTGGTCATACGCCTTTTTGAAGATAATATTAACAGAACTCCCACAATCAATCAATATCCTTGTCACAAGCGCCGGTACAATCGTAGCTGATATAACCATCGAGTCAATAGTAGGGGCCTCCACCCGATCGGCATCCCTGCTTCTAAATACAATATCATCCGTCATCGTTCGCTGCTGTTCGCTGGGGTCTCGTCTTCTGTATTTGAGAAGCATTCGAAATCTGCATGCTTCAGGGAACTAGCATAGCATTCCATTTCTTGCCAACTCTTGTCTGTCGGATGAGGTCTGCCGATTATCGTGTTTATAACAAGCCTTCCTCCAGTCCGAGCGAGCTCCTCAGGTCGATGGAAAGCTTGCCCGCGATTGGGGTCGGATGTCCCCTGTCCGCCTTCCTACGGGTTCTTAACAAACTGCTGTAACTACTTCTGTCGAATCAGTTTTTCTATAGCATCATGGGGTGCCTACATTCCTCGGTATTATGCCCATAGATCTCGTGAAACCGACAATAATTTCTAGACTATTTCTATTCCTCAGTGGATTCCTTAGGGTGCGGCTTTCGATATTGGAATGTATTACAACTTGATAGATAAATATTCTCCAAAGATGTATTCAGAGGAGTATATTCGCTATAGATCGGGATTCTTGGTTTCCACTTTCCTGCTTCCCTCTTTCGCTCGGAATTTCCTCCTCCGGATCCTTTAGACTGCTCCGGCTTATTTTGGACATTAACTTGGACCTTGCCAGAGTTTTCGCCAGATTGCTTTACCACAATGTTTCTTTGCACTGCTTCCTTGCTGGGCCCGGGCGCACTACTTCGTCTTGACCACCTGGCCTCTTCCCTCCTCATGAATTGGTTCGCCTTTGAATAAAAGCGTTCCAGGGTAGTCGGTGGTTTTCCTGCCAACCAATCACTAAACTCTGAGTCTGGATCTACTCCCCGCATCATGGCCATAAGGATAGCATGGTCATTCGGTTTGCTAACTTTGGTAGCTGCAACATGAAATCTTTCCAAATAATCCTTTAACGACTCCCCCGGAGCCTGGATCACACTGGATAAAGACATCACGTCCTTTGGGCGAGTGGCATGGATCCTAAACTGCTCCATAAATTTCACCGCTAACTCATCAAACCTGAAGATCGATCGCGGGGGAAGTCTGGTGAAACAATTGGTAGCGATTCCGGATAAGGTTATTGGGAAGCATCTGCATTTGGTCGCATCATTTGCCCGATCCGAGTCCATCATCCACTCGTATCTCATTATATGCTGCTTGGGATTAGTCTTTCCTTCATAAGTTGGAATAGTAGGCATACTGAACTTCCGAGGGTACTCGGCCTGTAGGATAGTATCTGTGAATGGAGTATGGCTCCTAGATACACCCTCGTTGGATAAGCCCTGATTCTCCCTCATCAGTTGCCTGACCATAGCTAATAAATCCGGGGTCTGGATGGGAGGTGGCAAGTTGGTATCCGTCCTGGGTGATCGGTCTAGCTGGTGTCTCCTCGGCAAGCGATCATCTAAGTGCACATCCCGAGGACCCGCTTCACTATGATCCTGGCGAGGCGGTGGGCCATCCCCCAAGCGTGCTCCAGATCCTAAGTTTTCCCCTCCAGGTTGCGAGCAACTCCCCAGGTGCAAATAGGAGCCACGGTTCCATGTAGGGAATCTGGACCACTTCGGTTGGTTTGCCCTTGGCGAGTCATCACCAATTGCTATGTTGCTCCAGTTTATGCCGTTTCAATCCTATGGCTTCTACACCTGTGGTGTTCATCTGACAAAACGGAGTTGTTGGATGATGAGTAGGAAGCTGGGCTTCCTTTAGCGTTCTGACGCTGCTGCTGAGCGATCTGGGTCATCAGGTTGGCATTTGTTTGAATCTGCTCATTGAGCTGTCTCCTGCTTTCCACGAGCTCCCTCATCAGCTCATAGAACTCTGCCCTAGTGATGGCTTCTGGTTGGTTTGGGATGGTGGTGGGCTCTGCAACTGCATTAGCTTGCTGATTACTAGGTCCCACTTGCTGGACGTTGGCGGTCTTATTAACATCTGCGTTGTGAAAAGCGGATCTAGTACGTGGTCTTGCCATCTTAGAGTTATTCGTAGGAACTTTGAATAGAATCTATGAACTCTTGAGAATGAATTCGGATCTCCTTCGGGTGATTTCCTCAATCCAGTAGCAACAAAGTAGATCCTAATAGCCTGAGAATGCATAGTTCTCAGTGAAAGCACCAAAATTAGTTACTAACACCCTTGAATAGAATTGTGCAGAGAGATTAATGAAGAAAGTAAATTAAAACAGAGGAATAACGCGATTGATATGACCGTCTTAAATTAAAAAAGGCTTTATACAGTTTAAAACAAGCACTTCGTGCTTGATATGACCGTCTTAAAAATTATTTAATCAATTATAGTTTTAAAATTGGAAAAGTATATCAAACTTTGTTTATAAAACAAGATAAAAATGATATTTTAATAATACAAATTTATGTGGATGATATTATTTTTGGTTCCACGAACGAAAAATTATGTCAAGAATTTTCAGCTATTGTGACAAGAGAATTTGAAATGTCTCACATGGTAGAAATTTCATATTTTCTTGGTTTACAAATTAAACAATTAAGTAATTGAATTTTTATTAATAAAGAAAAATATTTTAATAATCTTATAAAACGATTTGGTATGGAAAACACTTCTGCTAAACCGACTCCTATGAGTACTACGGTACATCTTGATAGAGATGAAAATGGGAAAAGTGTTGACCAAAAACTATATCGTAGCATGATTGGATCACAACTTTATTTAACTCCTCGTCAACCAGATTTAATGATGAGTGTATGCTTGTGAGTAAGATTTCAAGCAAATCCCAAAGAATCAAATTTGCGGGCAGTGAAACGAATTTTGCATTACTTAAGCAAGACTAAAGACTACGATCTCTTTTATCCAAAAGAATGACCTTTTGAGTTAGTATCATAAAGTGATGCTAATTTTGGAGGATGTCGTACGGATCGAAAGAGTACAAGTGGTACTTTTCATTTCATTGGACAATCTTTAGTATCTTGGTTTAGTAAGAAACAAAATTGTGTTTCACTTTCAACATGTGAAGCAGAATATATTTCTGCTGCTTTCGCATGTCCTCAAGTAATCCACATGCAGCAAACACTAAAAGACTTTGGAATAAAACTTTCTAAATCTACGGTTTATTGTGATAACACAAGTACTATAAATTTATTGAAAAATCCTATAAATCACTCTAGAACTAAACACATTGATATTAGACATCGTTTTCTTCGAGATAATATAGAAAATGGAAATATATCACTAGATTTTGTACCATCAGAAATTCAAATAGACGATATATTTACTAAACCCTTAAATGAAAATATTTTTATAAAATTAAGACGAGAACTAGGAATCATATCGTTAAATGAATTATAATTCGATATTATTTTATAATTTTTTTTACAAGTACAAAATAAACAAAAAATATTTAGAATAAAAAATTGGAGCTGATTGAACTCGAACTCTGGTTTCTTGGGAGGAAGTTGCATGATGTTCCAATATTCTAATTTGATTCTTGAATTCTGACCTTACATCTCTTTAATTTAACTTACGGCCATTGTTTCTTACTGTTTCTAACCTCCAGTTTTTTACTTGGCTGAAAATTTCCAAACGTTTTTCACCTCAAACGCAAAAACTAGTAATAGTATATAGCTCAGTATATATATATATATATATATATATTCAATCAACTTTCATATTTTCTTAAGAATTACAAAGTGTTCAAATAGCTTAATCAACAAATAATATACAAATAATACAATGTCGCCACAAGAAAGCTTAAACCAATCCTCAATTGTATTTAGCACTCCAACCTCTGATTCCTCAACCAATTCAACTCCGGTATATATTCCAATTAAGATTACGCCTTCACCAAATCATCGCACTAGGTATACGCCAAAAGGAAAGAGAGCTAAAAGAAACTTGGGTTTTGGCTCCCCGTCGACAAAAGAAAAGATTGACGATATCCACCACTATCAACATAAAACATTAAAACTCAACGCAAAATGTACTACGAACAGAAAGTCAATGCAAAACGATTAAGCTTCCTAGAACAATTTTCTCTGAAGTTTTGCGGATCCTCTTCCAAACAATGTGTGCACCAACCATCTCCGCAACATCCTCAAGTGTCTCCAAACTCTTGGGAACGTGGTGCTCAAAATAATGCATAGTCTCTTATCCATCCATTACAAGAAATCACTAAGGTTGAACCGCACTCGGATGATTCAAAAAATTCTGGAAATTAAATCTTTTTTTTATATATTATAATTTGAATAAGTTGTATGTTTTCTGGAATAATAATTATATATTTATGATTAACATTAAATTAAACTATAAAACACATAAATATATATATTATATAACTAAATTAAGGAAAAGCTAGAAGAATGGCTGACCATAGAAAAAACAATGGATTTAGTCGATTGGGAGAAGGCATTCAGTCGACTGAATATTCAAACTAATTTAAAATTTTAACCTAAGAACAGTCGACTGAATCACTCCAACCAGTCGACTGAATCCACCTAAAATTGAACTATAAACTTGCGGGAAACCTTTTCTTGTAAACTAATCGACTGACCTCCCTAATACAGTCAACTGAATCTTCAATCTAATTAAATTTTGACTCAACTATCAGTCGACTACGTCCTAATTTTCAGTCAACTGAATTTCAATATTTTACACTGTAAAGTTAGAGCATGCAAAACCCTGCATACCGGTCGACTGAGCAACCCATTTCAGTCGACTGGCCCGTATTTTTCAGTTTTTTATAATACCAATACACTCTTCCAATGCAACCTTTCACCCTAATACTACTTAACTCACCTCTCTTCCTCATTCTTCCCATTACCTAAACCATTTTTACTCCAAAATAAACCCTAGCCTCTACATCAAAAATTCATTTTTTCCTTAAAACCTATTCAAATCAATGGCACCCCGATCCAAACGTGCTCATGAATCTAATGCTAGCCCATCTGAAAGCCAAATCCGTTCTTGGCTTCACAACAAGACAGCGGTAACTCAATTCAATTCAATGAAAAATTCTTGAATTTTGAAGGAGCTTTCGTCAAGTTTGCTAATTTTAATGGATATGCTATCCGAGAGCTTACCGAAGCTAGTGGTATCGACCATCTCATTGGGTATGACTTAAATAACGTCAAACTTTATCCTCTCTTGATTAAGTTATTCTTCGCGAATATTAATCTACATCACCAAGATCCACGAAATAAGGATGATTGTATTTGGACCTTAGTTTGCGAAGTTAAAATCTATCTTCCTCTACAACGACTTGGCCACATATTACGATGTCCATCCGAAGGATTGGATATCGATAATGTCGAAGTAGACATGTATAACCTAGATGAAGTTTCTCATCGTTTTCTATCGGATGATTTGACGATCTTGAAATCTAGTGCCTTACGTCCAAAGGCACGTATTCTTCACCGAGCTCTCATTCGATCACTTCAACCTCGTACCGGTAGCTACGAGAAAGTCTATAAGAGGGATTTCCAAGCCCTCTATGCCATTTACTCATCCCAAAGAGTAAATTGGATAAATATCATTTTGGAAGAGTTTCTCACTATTAACCACAAAAGAAACTACAAAACCATCCACTACGAAGCCGGCATCATGCCTATTCTTCAAAACTTCGGAGTTCCTTTACCCGATGCGGATTACATGACCATTGGAGAACTCAACTCGAAGACTCTAAGTCTTATAGGTCTTCCAAAATGGCCGGAATCTCAATAAATAATAAGCTTCCAACAATGGGCCGCAAATTGCGATCAAGGGATTCCTCAACCAAGGGATACAGATGTCGCATCTTCATCCTCGCAACCTCCCCGCCAAGAAGAAGAAGAAGACAATGATGAGATTCATGAGCTCCATGGTGACATTACTCCAAAGCAAGCACTTGTTACTCTCTCTCGCAATCAAAGTAAGCTTGGACGACGTTTGGCTACCGTCGAGAAAAACGTGACCAAAACAAATAAAAAGCTAAATTCCATAAAAGGCTTTTTAAATAAAATCTAGGAAAAAGTGTCATGTACCGGGTCTACCTCTACGTGTGTTGTTGAAAATCTCGCACCTTTTACAATATCAACCTGCGAAGAAGAAGAGAAAGAAGAAGCTTCGGATAGTGAGGAACACTAGTTTTTATATTTTACTTATGCATATCTTATGGTATTTTTTAAGACATTAAACTATGTGTTTATTGTGTTTTTTTGATATTGTTATGTATCAATATTCATTATTTCTCATGTTCATGTTTCTTTTTGTGCTATCTATTATGTTAAGCTTATTTGCTTTCCCTACGTTATATTTGTGTGCTTATATGTCTATATTTCTCTTATTATCTATTTGTTCCTTTTTTCGATGACAAAGGGGGAGAATTTGTTTGATAAGGGGAATATTCATTCAGGGGGAGTAAATTGCTTTTATAAATTTTTAAACTTACATAGTTGTCATCGTCAAAAAGGGGGAGAATGTTTGAACCTTGTATTTTGATGTTTTGATTGTGACAACTATATAAGTAAATATTATGTGAACTAATAATATTTGCAAGAGAAGATACAATTCTACTCGACAATAAATTGCAGATCTGATTCCAGATAGAAGCTTTAATATTATTTATGGTTTGTCTATAGTCTAGATCTAGTAGTAAATTTTGTTAAAATCTCTCCAAGTGGTATATTTGCACACACAGACGCAATTTCAAAACTTCCAAATCATAGTTCATATATCATGGTTCACACAAAAAATATTTCTGAAAAAATCTTGAATATGGCAAAAAACCTGAAATTCAGCCGACTGAAATGCCGAGTTCTGTCGATTGAATATCTGTGCACATGCATAATTTGATATGTATGTTCAACCAACTGAACTACCCATTTCAGTCGACTGAATATGGTGTTTTTTGTACTAATTCTTCTCTGATTCGAATTTTAAATATTTCAGCTGACTAAATTCTTTTGTTCAGTCGATTAAAATTGCATAACGGCTATATTTCTAAAAAGACACTTCACTTCATCGAACAGAAACAACCCTTGATTCAAGAGTTGTTTCCGTGCCTTTTGATTGTTACTTTTCAAAATAAGTTGCACACTTAAACACTATATATAGCCTTCAAATCATTTATTTTAAACATCTAATTTTCTGATTCTATCTCATATTCTTATTTTCTAAACTCTTGCCATTTGCATTCAAACTCTTGTTTTAATCACTTGCACATTCAAGAGCAATTTCATTTGTGATTAAATTAACTTCCTATCTTCATGAACAACACTATATACCACAAAAGAGAAGATTAGAATGAGAATTTGAGCGCAAATGGCAGAATGATTAGATAATAAGTATATGAGAATAGAATTAGAAATTAGGTAATTGAAACAAATGAATTGAAGGCTATTTATAGTGTTTAAGTGTTGCAACTCATCATGAAAAGTTACGATCAAAAGATATGGAAACAACTCTTGAATCAAGGGTTGTTCTCTTCGATGAAAGGAAGTGACAGTTCAGAAAATAACCGTTATGCATTTTCAGTCGACTGAACAAAAGATTTTAGTCTACTGAAATTTAAAAAATTTCGAATTAAAGTGTGATATATCAAAAAGACTTATAATTCAGTCGACTGAATAAGGCAGTTCAGTTTACTGAACATTCATATGCACTATGCATGTGCATAGATATTCAGTCGACTGAACTGCCTGTTTCAGTCAGCTGAATACCTTGTTTTCTGCCATTGTGAGGTTCTTGAGAAACTTTTTGTGTGTGAACTTTTGTAGTCAACACTTGGTATATGTAGTATGATTTGAAAACAATTTTAAATGCTTGTGTGTGTGCATATACTACCCTGGGGAGATTTTAACAAAAATCAACTTCTAGACTAGACTATAGATAAACCATAAATAATATTGAAGCTTCTATTTGAATTCTTGGTCTGCAATCTATTGTCGAGTAGAATAGCGTCTTCTCCTGCAAATATGGATAGTTCACATAATATTTACTTATATAGTTGTCACGATCAAAACGTCAAAATATAAGGTTCTAACATTCTCCCCCTTTTTGATGATGACAACTAGGTAAGTGTTTTAAAAATTTATAAGAATGATTTACTCGCCCTGAATGATTTACCCCCCTTATTAAACAATTTCTCCCCCTTTATCATCGACAAAAAGGAATAAATAGGCAACATGAGAAATATATATAAGCATAGAAGAAACATATATGTCATAGAACAATAAAATGAGCATCAGAATTAATCATGAACATGGAATTTTAAGAGCAATGTCATAGAATAACATCAAAAACAACACAAACACAAAATAATGGCTTTAAAGATAGAATAGACATAAGCAAACATAAAATCTTGACCTCCTCACTATCTGATCCTTCTCCTTCTTCTACCTCATCAGAGGTAGACCATGTAAAGGGAGTGGGTTTCTCGATAATACCTGTAGAAGTAGAGCCAGTACATGATATTTTTTCCCATATCCTGTTCAAGAAGCCTTTGATGGAATCAAGCTTCTTATTGGTTTTGACAACATTATTCTCGACGCTGACCAGTCGTCATCTGAGCTTGCTTTGGTTGCGGGGGAGTGTGGAAAGTGCTTGATTTGGAGTAAAATCACCGTGAAGCTTATGGATCTCGTCGTCTTCTTGTTTTGTTACTTGATGGGGAGGTTGTGCTGAGGAAGAGGCAATGTGCATATCCCAAGGTTGTGGAATCCCTTGATCTCTATTGGCCCCCATTATTGAAAGCTTATGGTTTCTTGAGCTTGCGGACGTTTGGGAAGATTCATAAGACTTAGAGTCTTGGAATTGAGTTCGCCAATAGTTATGAAATCGGCATCAGGTAAGGAGACTCCAAATTTTTGAAGAATACCCATTATATAAGCTCCAGAGTGAATGGTCTTATAGTTTCACTTATGGTTGACGGTGAGGAATTCATCCAGGATAAATTTAACCCAATTTACCCTTTGAGAAGAGTAAATAGCGTAGAGAGCTTGGAAATCTCTCTTGTAAACTTTCTCGTAACTCCCGGTACGAGGTTGAAGAGAACAAATAAGAGTGCGATGAAGAATACGTGCCTTTGGTCGTAAGGCTATGGATTTGAGAATTGTCAAGTCATCGGATAGAAATCGATGGGAGACCTCATCTCGGTTATACATATCAACTTCTACATCGTCGATATCTACTTCGTCGGATGGACAACGAAGGATATGGCCAAGTCTTTGAAGTGGAAGATAGATTTTGACACCACAAACTAATTTCCATATGCAATCGTCTTTATTCCTTGGATCTTGGTGATCCATGTTTATATTTGCGAAGAACAATTTAATGAGGAGAGGATAAATTATAACATTGTTCGAGTCATACAAAATTAAGGAATTAATGCCACTAGACTCAGCGATTTCTCAAATGGCATATCCGTTGAAATCAAGGAACTTGACAAAGGAGCCTTCAAAGATTCAGGAGCTTTTCATAGAATTGAATCTTGTAACAACGGTTTCATTGTGGAGCCAAGATCGGATTTGGCTATCTAAAGGTCTAGTAGTGGATTCACGTGCTCTTTTGCTTCGGGGTGCTATTGATTTAATTGGAGTTGGAGAAAAAAATGATTTTTGGAAATGAGGGCTAGGGTTTCTTACAGAAATGGGTAATGGATAAATGAAAAGGAGAAGAGAGTTATATAGTGAGTTGTTGAAAAGGTGCTTGGGAAATGTGTAGAGACATTTTTAAAAAACAGAAATAATACGAATCAGTCGACTGAATTGATGTTACCATTGACTGATATGCAAGATTTTCAAACCTGTGACTTTTCAGTGCAAATTTAGGCGATTCAGTCGATTGTTGGCATAGACTCAGTCGATTGAGTGCTGAAGCGAAAACAACTATATTTGAAGATTCGGTCGACTGATTTCAAAGGCCAGTCGACTGAGTTGCAGGAAATAATAGGCCACAAGTTTATAGTTGAAAAATAGGGGTTTTCAGTCGACTGTTTTATTTGATTCAATCGACTGAATCTAGGCTGAAAATTTTATTTTAATTGAATATTCGGTCGACAGGTATAAACAGTCGACTGAAACTGTTGAAGCTTCTGAACTTAGTTGTACTTCAAGGTTTTCTGTAATATAATTATTCAATATAAATATACTTAATAGTTTTCTAATTTTAATCTATTTAAACAAAAAAATATTCTTATTTAATAGAAAAAAAATAAGTATACAAATTTTAATATAAAACGATAAACAAGAAGGCTGTAACGACCCGATATTTTGGACCATTCGCATCCATTATAAGTGTATAGGTAGACACTCATGCCGAAATTGAATTGCTCAAAATACCGCGTTGTTAATTAAAATTTGGCAAAACTGAACGTATACAGTAAATAAATAATCACAGATCACAGACACAGAGTAATAAATGCAGCGGAAATAAAAGAGATAGTAGTTCATGAAGCTACTATATAAATGTATAAGTTACATCAGAGTTAAACCAGATACAACGAAAGAGTAATACGATACATCAGATACAAATCAGAATACAACACTGGAATCATCGAATACTGGAAACAGAATAGATGGCTGGATCTTCAAGCAAAGCTCCAACTCCGAAGGTGAGTCTCGAATACTGGTACACTTAGTCTGACCCGAGCGTAAAGCAAAACACAAAACACTCGAGTCAGGATTAACATTCTTATATCAATAAATCCAACTCAAGTGAAATAGCAATTGAAACACAAGTAACTCAAAGGATGTTTGGAATAACCATCCTTTAAGGATCCGTTAAACTATCTACTATGTAGTAGTGTACGCTAAGTAGATAATGTCTATCTGTAATGTAAGATATCAAAATAGTGTTAAGGCGTTACCATTATCCCCCTTAACACATTTTTATAAGCGTTATAGTCTATACAGCACTGTAAACTCCACCGTAAACTAGTGGAATATCAGGGAGTACTCCATAGGTATAACACAAAACAAATCGTAGTGGTTGCGTATAGGGATACAAGTATGACAAGGCACATGAGGCAATACCCAAGGTAGTGAAACTACCGTTTGCCTGATCCGGACTGGTGAGAACGCATCGCCGCAGCGATCGCAACACCGCGAAACAACACTCCCAAAATCAAGGGTGCACCAATCGACAACAAGTAATGAGTATTCGAAGAAGTGTGTTCGCTTGAGGTAGCTGACCTCCATTGGCCCGGCACGGCTCCTGTTTTAGTCATTTCCAATTTGACACAAGTGTCAAAGCTATCCATTATCGTTCTCTTTCTTCAGTCATCACGAACATCATTCCAACCACTTCATTCTGGATCACACTCCGCATATAGTTATTAAAGTGGTTTTCGGTTTAGACAGTGAGTATGTCCCTAACTGATTCTGGTCTCTTTAATAACTTCCGTAATTATTACACCAATTGGTCGTTTATTTATTTCAAAACCAAATCAATTTCAATTAGAATTTGTAAACCAACCTTTCATTTGTCTTTCAAAACCAGTTTCCAATAATTTACGTTTCAAAACATCCAAATTCATCATTTCAAAATCTTATAATTCAATTTCAATCTTTAATTAAAACAATTCAAATATCAATTTAAATTCGTATATAAGATTCATTCCGAAATCATTTAAATTAATTTAATTTAACATTCAAATCAGTTTAACTTCATTTATCGATTTTATTCAATATTCGTTAAGTAAATTTATCATTCAAAACAGTTCTATTTAATTTCCAATTCATTAAATCAATTTCTTAAGTTCAACTTCATTATATCAAAACTTACAAATTGAATTAAATTAAATTCGTCAAATCAAATTCTTTAACTTTCAAGTCTTACATTAATTTCAATAAATCACATTTTATTTCTTGTTAAAGAAATTCAATCTCACTTATTTACTTACTTAAATAATTTTCCAAAACTTAATTTTATTCATTTATGAGGTTCAAATTTACTTATTCAAAGTTCAATTTCTCTTATCAAAGAATTCAAATTTTTATTTAATTATCAAATAATTCACTCTCATTTAATTATTAAATAATTCAAAACTTAATTATTAAATAATTTCAAGGTTTAATAATTTCAAACTTAATTATAATTTCAAACTTAATTATTAAATCATTTCAAACTTAATTCAATTATTTCTCAAATTAAACAACATTCTTTCATCAATTACATTGTTAATATTTTGTTTCATATGATTAAATATTAAAATTTTCCTTTCATAAAAATTCAAATTCCAACTTCATTTCAAAACCATTTTTATTTATTCAAATCAAATCTTCATTTTATTTTAAATCAAAGTATTGACCAATCGGGTTTTATTTAATTCTCTATCCTAGGTACAAGTTAAATTTGGGTATTTATCATTTCAACCCGATTCCAATTCAATTCAAAATCAAAACATAGCAAAGGGAACTTGCAGTGTGATAACTGGGATGGTGTCAAAGTAAATAAACAAGCAATAACAACAATCAATATCAATCCAATAATCAATTCAAATAATCCCGAAACAACCGTAATAATTCACATTGTTATTTGTGCGAATTAATATAATTATTTCTAGAATCTACACTATCATTTCATGTAGATTAAAGATTATTATACAAATTATTCTATGCAATTCTACACTTGACATCAATTATTCAATTTCATACTTCATCAGTTAATACAACATAAATTCAAATGGTTCAAGGGTAATTAACTATTTTCTACGTGTCAATTTATTGAAACATTTAAAGGGGTCATATTATATAAATTTCGTCTAACTAAATTCAACATATGTATCAATTCAAATTTCTAACAATCCTACGTCAAATTCAATTGCATAATATTTATCACTTTCTACATTACAATTTAACATCCAATATAACAACAATCAATCAATCAATTTCGACCAAACTGTATTATCATCGCATAAATAATTAACAGATAATAGTGTCAGATGTCATAGGTGAACAGATACAGGTAATAGCATATATAACAGTGTAAATAACTAACAGCAGCATATTTCAATTGTCGTTTCAATTGAAATCAAATTTAATAAATAAAAGAACATTAATCGTGAGTGATTGCTCACCTTTCGAGGCTAGAGCGGTAGACAATGAAGTTGAGTTACAAAACGCAAACACGACTTCCAAAGCAGAGTTAGACTGGCACGAATTCAACGGACAAGCTGATAAATAGGGATAGACGAAATCAAATCAGAACTGGACCGAAGAATATAGATGGTATAAGTGAACTTATATATAACTATATATATAAATCCTATGCTAGATTCAAACATTAAAACCTAATAGTTTAACATATATATTTATATAACTTATAAAATCAACCAACGAACAAAAGTTTAAAACTGATATATATATATATATAAACACCATTTGTTATATTTAAAACAATATTTAATATGAATCAGTATTTATAAAGTCAATTTAACTTATATACTAACACAAAAACTAACATATAACTATACTGAAACTATCTTTATATACAACATACACCTTATACAAAATGGTGTCACAGGTAGGATATATATTATATACATATCTTTTACTACATATAAATGAGCACATAAACAAACATATATATGACACTGCAGAAAGTAGATTTTTAAAAATATACATATACAAACTATATCAACTTATACATCCCTGCAAAACCAGGTATATATATACAGTACTGCACTCGCATCATATATTGATAGATTATAAACTTAGGTAAACCAATATGTATAAAATTTACAAAATCCAACATATACACTAACATATATGTATTTAAAAAAAACAACAGCAAAACTGTATGTATATACTAAGTTACTAACAATTACACGTGAGGATAAAGCATATAACAGAGTGTATACATAGGCTTTCAAACTTTTTACATTAATAATAACTTGTACAGACTTATGCAGAGAATATATAACTCTATATATATATATACAAAACATATACATCAACCAAAACATACAAACACCTTAAAACCAAAAATATTATACTTATATATATATATGGACAACATTTCAGATATCTAAACTAGTATAAATTACACATATGTAAAGCAAACCAGAGCATATTATAACTTACGTATAACTTATATATAAACCTGCATACGCATAACTTTATAAATCCATACCCAAAACCCAACATTTAAATTATATATAAACTACTATATATATATATATGATTTGAAATCCAGCCTCAAATACACTTTAAAATATGATATAATATAGCAAATTCTGAAGTCTAACATATATATATATATATACCTACACTTTAAAGCAATTATTTTATAACCATAGCTTGATATCGAAGTAAGTAAAACTTAGGTAATATATATAGTTACAATCACTGTAATATATAAAACACACACTTCATTACAAAAATACTGTTACAATCTAAACAAGATTTCCAAGCAAGCAATCATCAACTAGAATTAAACAAACACTGTTATGAAGGACCAATATACAGCTCATAATATTTATATTTATATATATAACAAGCAACTTACTTTATAATAAACTATATACCATATATATACAAACCAAAAATATATACAAAAATAGCTTTCAAACAATATGCAAGCATAGGAAAGATCATGGAAACAAGAAACTCACTATATAAATATCTATAACTAATAGAAAGTTAAATAACTCCGTTTATTGAAACTTATATACTTTATATATATAACTGAACTCCTATATACTATCCTACTACAGTTTATATATATATATATAAATAGGAAGAGAAGATAAAAGTATATATATTCATCTATACATCACCTAACAAAGAAGGCTAAAGGGACAGCTGCTGGCTCCGGTGAGGTGTTGACGTGGCGAGCGAAAGAAGAGGACGGCTACACAGCAGTGGTCTCGGCAGTAGGCGGAGGATGCGGCCATGGGTGGGGAGGAGGTTGCATGCTCGAGTTGCTGTCGCATGGTGGTGGGCGCCAAGGGCTAGGACGGGTTTCGGGTCAGGAGTGGGCGAAGAGAGGATTGGCTGAGGCGGTTGGTCGAAGGAGCTCACGGTGATTGGTGGTGGAAGTTGAACGAGAGGAAAAATATGGAAGGTGAAGCTTGGATAATGGTGAGGCAGGGACGAATATTTGGGATCTCAGAAAAAAAAATGAACATGCTCCTATATTATATATTATATTATATACTGCTCATTTAAAATCTTGGAACTAGATATGTAGCCGAACTCGAGAATAAAAGTTGAAGTGGGAATAGTAAGAGACTGGTGGCTGTTTGTAAAAGAATGGGAGACGAACGATTTTTCATTGAATAAGCTTTAATTTAAATATTTTTTTTTCGGAATAAATATGATCGGAAGAGACGACGTGAATTAAGGGGTCATGGCAAAAGGAAGAAACAAAAGTGCAAACGAACTAAAATGAAGTACTGATTGAAATAAATTACACTAGAAAATAAATTTCAAATTATCTGATGAAAATTTACCAGTTGCTATGTTAAACCAGACGTATTTCAAATATCAATTTTTTTTTTCAAAAATTTATTATTAAAATTTCACAAAATTTCGATTAAATATATAAATAAAGCAAATAAAATTATTTAAAATTTACGGGTGGTTACAAAGGCTTAATTTTCGGACGATTTTGAATCATCCGAATGCGGTTCAACCTTAGTAATTTCTTGTAATGAATGGATAGGTGACCATACATTACTACGTTCCCAAGAGTTTGGCAACACCTGAGGGCCTTGAGGGCTTACTTCCCAAGAGTTTGGTGGCACTTGAGGACGTTACGGAGATGGTTGATGCGTGCATTGCTTTGAGGATGAACCATAAATTTTCAAAGCGAATTGTTCTAGGAAGCTCAAGCATTAAGCATTCACTTTTTGTTCGTAGTACATCTCACGTTGAAGTTCTAAAGTTTTTCTTTGATAACGGTGGATATCATCAATCTTTTTTTAGTGGATGGAGAGCTAAAACCTAAGTTACATTTAGCTCTTTTCCCTTGTGACGTATACTCGGTGTGATGTTTTGGTGAAGGTGTAATCTTGACTGGGATATACACTGGATTTGAGTTGTTTGAATTATTTGATGATTTAGAGGTTGGAGTGCTGAAAACTATAGAAGATTGGTTGGATCCTTCTTGAGATTCCATTTTGGAGATTGTATATGAGTCGAAAATGGTGGTGCAAAAAGATTTAAAATTAAGTGAAGATTGAAAAGGTGAGTTTGACAGAAGAGAAATGAAGCCTATTTATACTGGTTGTATACTTATTTCAGGTTTATACGAGTTGTGGTGCAGAACGTCTAAATATTCTTAACCAAGAAAAATGAGAGGTAGGAAAACTGAGGATTAATGGCCAGACAAATAACTAGAGGTGAAGGATGTTGGTAAAACAAGAAACGTCATAGCACATTGGAATATCATACAACTTCCTCACTAGTGATCTAAGATCGAGTGCCAGCAGCTCCATTTAAAAAAAAAATTTGTAAAAAATTTATAAACAAAATTTTATTAAATTATATTCATGTAACGATATAATTCCTAATTCTTGTCATAATTTAATAAAAATATTTTCATTTAATGGTTTAGTAAATATATCAGTTCTGAAGGTACAAAATCTAGTGATATATTTCCTTTTTCTATATTATCGCGAAGAAAATGATGTCTAATATCAATGTGTTTAGTTCTAGAACGATCTATTGGATTTTTCGATAAATTTATTGCACTTGTATTATCACAATAAATTGTTGATTTAGAAAGGTTTATTCCATAATCCTGTAGTGTTTGCTGCATGTAGATTACTTGAGCGCATGCCAAAGCAGCAGTGATATATTCTGCTTCACACGTCGAAAGTGAAACAAAATTTTGTTTCTTACTAAACCAAGATACTAAAGATCATCCAATAAAATGACAAGTACCACTAGTACTCTTCCGATCCGTTCGACATTCATCAAAACCAGTATCACTATATGATACTAATTCAAAAGGACATTCTTTTGGATAAAAGAGACCGTAGTCTTTAGTGTTGTTTAAGTATCGCAAAATTCGCTTCACTGCCCGTAAATGTGATTCTTTGGGATTTGCTTGAACTCATGCACACAAGCGTACACTCATCATTATATCTGGTCGACTAGCAGTTAAATAGAGTAATGAACCAATCATACTACGATATAGTTTTTGGTCAACACTTTTGCCATTTTCATCTTTATCAAGATGTACTATAGTACTCATAGGAGTTTGTTTAGCAGAAGTGTTTTCCATACCAAATCATTTTATGAGATTATTACAATATTTTTCTTGATTGAAAAAAATTCCAATACTTAATTGTTTAATTTGTAAACCGAGAAAATATGAACATTCTCCTGTTTAACGGAAAATGTTCTATCGATTAGAAAAATGCCGAAAAATTTAGAAATAAAATTTACCGTAAGCGCACGGCGTACACTTGTAGTACGTGGCGAATACAGGTCGATCCACACGGAATTGATGATTTTAAAATTCTATTCAATCAACCAAAGTTGAAAGTGTGTTTAGCTAAAAATGTAAGAAACTAACAAAAACTAGCAAAAGAAAAATAGATAAAAATATGAGAGTTAAATGACAATTTAGAGATAAATCCACTATCTAGATCATATAATTCAACAATTAATGAAATTATGATCTCTTTTTTGGTCATATGTGAGTTTAAATGATGTGTTTATCATAAGTATGGCTTATTTGTGCTATTAATTAGCTCAACATAAGCCATCAAACTATAACACACCCCATAAACCACTTACTAACTCTCATAAAAACAACAACAAAGTTGAAAATGAAATCTATTTTAAGCATAACCTATTAACTATTGTTTATAAATATAGACCATCAAATTTTAATTTCACATTCACTTCATTACCATCATCATATGTAGATGAAGAGGTAATTATTGCTTGTGATTGTTTAAGCATAGCCTATTTGTTATGAACAACATAGACTATCAAATTCAACATGAAACAATAAATCACATCAACATTCCTTTAAGCACAAAAGAGATCAAAATGTTGAAGCTACATGATTAGAGGCTTCATTACCCCTAAATTGAAGGGGTTAAGCTCTTATTTTTGTTATCATATGAACAAATGTAGCTAGCAACATGAAAGCAAAAAGAAAGGAAAATGAAAGCTAATGGAAAAGAGAAGCTAATTAACAAGAATTAAAACTAATCTACTTTGCATGAATGTAAACTACACTACTAACATAAGAAAAGAAGAAGCATGTAAATAAAAGAGAATTAACATTGCATAAAAGAAAGAAAATTACATGAAATAAAATGGCTAAGTAGCCATGGTAAAAGAAGAGAGAAAAGCTTTGATTTATTTTCTAAGCTAAAAACTAAGTAAGAGAGAGTAAGAAGAAGAGGGTTACATGAAACATATGGGGTACTTATACGTGTTAAACCCTAATTCATATTTTTGGGAATGCCCAAAATACCCTCTTAGGAAGTGTGGAGGCCAAGTAATCATTAGCTTCAAATAATCCTCATTTAAGTGTACATGAAGCCATTAATTCCATAAGCATGTGCATTAGCCTCTAATTTGTACATTAAGGTAGGTGGGTAGGTGGGGTCCTCTATTATCTTCACTTTGAATTATTTCCATCTTCATTTGATCTCTTTACTCTTGTGCATGCATATATCATCATGTAACCACTTGTAAAATTCACCAAATTTCCTACAAAACAACATAGAAAATTCAAAGTAAATTTTCACAATTTAATAAATGCATAAAAATGACTATTTTGCCTCCTATATGAAGATGAATATGTGACAATTTAAAATAATTTGAATTTTGGTTTAAACAAGTTAAAATGCACAATATGATCATTTATTTAATTTAAATAGATTAAATATAGTGGTAAAAATATGCACATTTACGTGCACATCATCTCCCATGTGAGACATTTCAAATTCTCTTGTCATGATATTTGAAAATTCTTGACATAATTTTTCATTTGTTGAGCCAAAAATAATGTCATATACATATATCTGTATTATTAAAATATCATTTTTATCTTGTTTTATAAACAAAGTTTGACCTACTTTTCCAATTTTAAAACCAGAAGTAATTAAATAATTTTTAAGACGATCATACCAAGAATGAAGTGCTTGTTTTAAACCGTATAAAGCCTTTTTCAATTTACAGACATGATCTGGATATTTTTGATGTGAAAATAAAGGTGGTTGTTCTACATATACATTTTCCTTTATAAAACCATTTAAAAATGCACTTTTTACATCCATATGATATAGTTTAATATTATTAAAACACGCATAAGCTAATAAAATACGTATAGCTTCTAGAAGAACTACAGGTGCAAATGTTTCATCATAGTCCTTTCCTTCTTCTTGATTTTAACCTTGAACAACTAGCCTAGCTTTATTTCGAATAATATTTCCTTGCTCATCGGCTTTATTTTTGTAAACCCATTTTTTACCGATAACCGCTTGATTACTTGGTCTAGGAACTAAGTCTCAAACATCATTACGTTCAAATTGATTTAATTCTTCTTGCATAGCTATAATCCAGTAATCATCAGTTGAGGCTTCTTTAGCATTTTTGGGTTCAATATTTGAAAGAAAAGCTACGTGACCCATTTGATTTAGTTGATTACGTGTTCTTACATTAGTATTTATTTCTCCAATGATATTTTCAACTTGATGATTTCTTAGAAGTCTTGGTGGAGTTCTTATTTCATTATTATTTGGTAAATTGTTGTCTACATTATTTTCAATATTTTCAAAATCATCTTCTAAGTTATTTGATTTAGAGATAATTTCTTCATTTTCAATTTTATGATTAAATTTCAAATTTTCATCAAATGACACATGAAGTGTTTCTTTGATTATTTTAGTTCTTTTATTATAAATTCTGTAAGCTTTGCTTCGTTTCAAATATCTAATGAATATTCCTTCATCAGATTTTGGATCGAATTTACCAAGTTTATCTTTTGTATTCAATAGAAAACATTTTGAATCAAAAACTTTAAAATATGATATGTTGGGTTTTCTTCCATTAAAAAGTTCATATAGGGTATGTTTTGTTAATGGTCTAATGGAAACTCTATTTAAAACATAACAAGGCAGTTGATGCCGCTTCTGCCCATGTTTTGGTAAAGAACTTCCATTTAATAAAGTTCTAGCACATTCTTGAAGTGTTCTATTTTTCCTTTTTACAACTCCATTTTGTTGCGGAGTTCTAGGAAATGAAAATCGTGAACAATTCCTTTCTTATTACAGTAATTTTCAAAAGATTCATTTTCGAATTCACCACCGTGATCGCTTCAAATATTTTTAATTTTTAAATGTTTAATATTTTGAATTCTTTTGGCAAATATTTCAAAATTTTCAAAAATATCACTTTGGTTTTTCAAAAATATTGTCCAAGTAAATCTTGAAAAATCATCTTCTATTACAAAAACATATATATTATGGTTTATAGACTGAGCTTGAGTTGGTCCAAAAGATCCAAATGTAATAACTCAAGTGGTTGTAATATAGAAATCATTTTCTTTGATTTAAAAGAAGATTTTGTTAATTTTCCTAATTGACAAGCATCACAAATATTTTTTACTTTAAAATTCATTTTTACTAAACCTTTACTAAATTATTCTTAAATAATTTTGTTATTGCTTTAAAATTTATATGGCAAAATCTTTCTTGCCATAACTAAGGATCATTTTCTTTGGCTGCTAGACACATATTTGTGTTATGATTAACTTTCATATTTAATATGTAAATATTTCTTTCTCTGGTTCCTTCAAATATAAGATTTTTATTTTGATCAAATATGTTGCATTTATTTTCTGAAAAGGTTATATTAAAACCTTTATCACATAGTTACTTATTGTTTCCTGGAGATTTGACCAGGCAACTAGTGCTCGGCATCAGGTAGTGCTCGGCATTAGGTAGCACTCGGCATCAACTAGTGCTCGGCATCAGGTAGTGCTCGGCATCGGGTAGCACTCGGCATCAGGTAGTACTCGACGCCCAGTAGAACTCGGCGACAGGAGTACTCGGCGTAGTACTCGACATCCAGTAGAACTTGGCGACAGTAGTACTCGGCGTAGTACTCGAAATCCAGTAGAACTCGGTGACAGGAGTACTCGGCGTAGTGCTCGACATCAAGTAGAACTCAGTGATAGTAGTACTCGGCATCCAGAGGCACGTTCGTCCTCGACTGACAACCATTCTGCACTTCCCGCACATCAAACATATTGTTCGGCATTGAGAAGGTGGTTCGGCGTCAACGTGTTCGGTCCACTTGGTTCGGCATACAGCGACCACTACACTTGGGCTAGAGTGTTCGGCCACCAAGCCCACCTGGGAAGTCCAGCCCATATTTGTCTATAAATAGAGGGGCAGGGTCACAGTGAAAAGGGACCTTTTTTGGGAGAACAATGGGGAGACTCTGCCATTTTTTATACTCTCCTCTTTTTAACTCAAACTTGTATTCAAGTCATTAATATATGGATTGTATCTGTATTCAACTACTTATGAAAGAAATAAAGATCAAAACTCAAAGTGGATGTAGGCAGTTACGCTGAACCACTATAAATCCGGTGTTCTTACTTTCTGCATTTAAATTAGCATATTCTTCCTTGTTTAATTTAACTTCATCACTTACATCTCCACACAATCTTTTTCAACGAGGTTAGTGACCAATTTTGGTGCTAACACTTTGGTGCTTTCACTGAGAATTGAATTCTCAGCCTGATCGGATCTCATCATCTACTAGTGGATTTTCATATTCGCGAGATAGATCCAGTTGTTTACTAGAAAACTTCCTATTCTACTCAGATTTGAAAAAAATCTAAAGGAAGCTGATAGCCGTAGATTGGATTCACTGATGTACGCAAGATCTGGGGATTGGACGTTGAAGTTTGCACTCAAGTTGAATGAAGGCCGACCCTCCTCTGAAGGCAATTCGGCCGATCACTCCAGAAAAGGCTTATGCCGATCGCCTCAAAAAAGGCGTATGCCGATCGCCCCAGAAAAGGCGTATGCCGAACGCTCCAGAAAAGGCGTACGTCGAACGCTCTTCCAGCCCGAACATACCTCTAGGCCGAACGCTCTTCCAGGCCGATCCACTTTGGCCGAACAGCCTTGGCCGAACAGCTTTGGCCGAACCACTCTAGGCCGATCCACTTTGGCCGAACAGCCTTGGCCGAACAGCTTTGGCCGAACCACTCCAGGCCGATCCATTTTGGCCGAACAGCTTTGGCCGAACCACTCCAGGCCGATCCACTTTGGCCGAACAGCCTTGGCCGAACAGCTTTGGCCGAACCACTCCAGGCCGATCCACTTTGGCCGAACAGCTTTGGCCGAACCACTCCAGGCCGATCCACTTTGGCCGAACAGCCTTGGCCGAACAGCTTTAGCCGAACCACTCCACGCCGATCCATTCTACCGAAAAGCCTTGGCCGAACAGCTTTGGCCGAACATACCTCTAGGCCGAACGCCATTCCAGGCCGACCATACCTCTAGGCCGAACGCTCTTCCAGGCCGAACCATACCTCTATGCCGAGCACCTCTGTAATGCCGAACGACTCGGTTGTGTCGAACGAGAACGAATGCCGAACACCTCTGGAATTAAGTTACACCGGTCCTTTATACGACCCCTATTTTCAAAAAAAAATATTTTCGGGTACGACCCAAATTTTCAAAAAAGAATGCCGAACCCTAGCCGCAGCGCAGTGCCTCCGGATAGTGAATTCAAAACTCAACTTACTAAAAGAACATTCTATCCACTTCCTTGACATCCCATGATCGACCGGGGCATAGAGGATCTAGCGGCAGCTTATGAACGGCATCAAGGGAACGGACAAGCAACCGCTATTCAAGCGGTACTCCCAAAGGTTGGAGAACATAGATGATATGACTCTAGCAAACGCCAAGATGACTCCAAGCAAACCAATGCTCTAAGCAATTTATTCCAAATACTAACAAGGGTATCATACTGATCGCGTTTGAGGAAAGTCGACCTCCAGATGTATTTTGGCAGCTAGTTAGCTAAAGAGCCTCCTACGACTATGGATCGTTTCTTTTACAAAATGAATCAGAACTGAAGTGAGGAGGAGTGGAGTAGACTAAGAAAAATAACAATGAAGGCCCGTTGGCTAAGGATGTAGATCCCAGTAGTCGAAATAAGACTTCAGAATTCAGCTCATATGCTCTTTGAAAGATTCAATTGACAACCTCTACTTGAAGACTCACGACTCGGAGTGGTACTGGAAACCAACCTCGAGAGAGTACACCAAAGTCTAAAAAAAATCAGGGGAATGTTGTATATTCCCGGATGCTTGCTGATCCTAACACGGGCGATTACAAACACCTCCGAGGTGTGATCGAAAAGATGACCTGGAAAGGAAAGCTTCAATAGTATGTACAAGTCCTGTAGAATGGCGGGCAACGAATATCTGATGCCTATTAATAAAGGGCTATGATTATCAATTGGACGGTTGACGGCCAACATCCCTTTGAAAGGAGCCAGGGGCGGAGTCGAATAGCGAGCACACGATGCTGCTTCACATATCAATGAGATTTACCATAATCTTCTTTGAATTATTTCCATTTCCATCTCTATTTCAATTGTTCTATGAACTACGACTAGCTTGAACTAAACTACTTTCAAAACGATGCAGGTGTCCAAGTACTCAGATTTGGTTGCCAACCAATCTACGCAGACCATGATCGGACGTGTGGAGTTATATCTGGACGAGAATAATTCTATTGCTCATCATCAACCATATGCCTTTGATTTGGGGCTATGGATTAAATACAATGTACAACATCACGATGCACGAAGAGCTGAATTCCATCCTGCAAGTGGAATTTATTCAAGTAGAGAGCGACTGCGATACGACCAGCCACTCGCTAAGTGAAACTCGAGCTCGGGAGCAAGCCATCACATCAAGGCTAAAAATGGGTTGATACACGACGATCCTTCGCACAACTCCGTACTCCCAGAGTGCGAGACGGAGTATAAACATTAATCGACTTCGTATTTCCAGAGTGCGAGACGGAGTATAAACATCTACTCAACTCCGTACTCCCAGAGTGCGAGACGGAGTATAAACATACATCAACTCCATACTCATCCCCAAAACTGGGGGCAGAACCAAAGCAAAGCATGCTAGTTGAACATTTGTCTAAAAGAAGATTGCAACGAAACGATTAAGAGACGACTGTCAAGAAATCAACTGAACGGAAATATTCAGCATGAAAGACTGCGGTTTTTCAAAGCACGTCATGTTTACACAAGACGTCCTTTGGGGGGCAAATGTTATCCCGCCTTTTGGCAAGGCCGTGACACCAAGAACTTGATTAGAAACTAGTGACAGTTCATCTTGGAGATCGGTTACACAAAGGCTCACTATGGATATCGATGGATTTTGTCCGAGTCTGGATCGAGCCACGATTAACAAGACATAACAATCAAAGCCAGGGAAGCCAATGTTCCAAGTTTCAAGACGATCCGAGTTCGTATGCTCAACTTATGATCGATTCGAACAACCGACCATCCATCCATCAACCTCCACATTTGACTTGGAGACCTAAACTGCTTGGAATGAATATGGCCCGATCATCCACTCCAATCGAGTCATAGAACAAAGTTCGACAAAATACAGATACCCCTCATGAAGCTCAGTGACGCCGGGATCCGTCAAAAGTGGACGTGATTTGATCATCTACACATCAAATCCTACCCTGAACACGAAAGGTTGTTCGAAAGCCCAACTTGAAGTAGCTATGGTAGACTGCGTACTCGCTAACCATCACTGTCAATATATGGACACGACTGCACCTTGGAACATATGCAACTTACTTTGTCTACTCAACAATCTATTATCCTTATTTTCTAGAAGGAGATACGGAGCAAATTGTAAGAGATTTGGCTATCTAACCCAACATGGATGTGATTCAACCATCTGTCATATACCTCCTTCCTTGACTTGATTGGAAGAGCTATAATCACCAAGCGGACGCGAATCGATCGTCCATTTTTCAAATTTCGTCCCTCATCCTGGGGGGCAGAATCTCATTCCGTGAGCAAACGTGGTTCGATTGTTCATTCGACGACATTAGTCTCGATACAGTAGATGAATACAAATTAAAGAGTGGAAATACGACTGCTCTCAACTTAAACCTCCAAGTCCCCAGAGTGTGGACTGGAGTACTCTAAGTCCCCAGAGCGCGGACTAGAGTATAAACGACTTAAACCTCCAAGTCCCCAGAGTGCGGACTGGAGTACTCTAAGTCCCCAGAGCGCGGACTAGAGTATAAATGACTAAAACCTCCAAGTCCCCAGAGTGCGGACTAGAGTACTCTAAGTCCCCAGAGCGCGGACTAGAGTATAAATGACTAAAACCTCCAAGTCCCCAAAGTGCGGACTGGAGTACTCTAAGTCCCCAGAGCACGGACTAGAGTATAAACGACTTAAACCTCCAAGTCCCCAGAGTGTGGACTGGAGTACTCTAAGTCCCCAGAGCGTGGACTAGAGTATAAATGACTAAAACCTCCAAGTCCCCAGAGTGCGGACTGGAGTACTCTAAGTCCCCAGAGCGCGGACTAGAGTATAAATGACTAAAACCTCCAAGTCCCCAGAGTGCGGACTGGAATACTCTAAGTCCCCAGAGTGCGGACTAGAGTATAAACGACTTAAACCTCCAAGTCCCCAGAGTGCGGACTAGAGTACTCTAAGTCCACAGAGCGCGGACTATAGTATAAATGACTAAAACCTCCAAGTCCCCAGAGTGCGGACTGGAGTACTCTAAGTCTCCAGAGCGCGGACTAGAGTATAAACGACTTAAACCTCCAAGTCCCCAGAGTGCGGACTGGAGTACTCTAAGTTCCCAAAGCGCGGACTAGAGTATAAATTACTTAAACCTCCAAGTCCCCAGAGTGCGGACTGGAGTACTCTAAGTCCCAGAGCGTGGACTAGAGTATAAATGACTAAAAACTCCAAGTCCCCAGAGTGCGGACTGGAGTACTCTCAGTCCCCAGAGCGTGGACTAGAGTATAAATGACTTAAACCTCCAAGTCCCCAGAGTGCGGACTAGAGTACTCTAACTCCCCAGAGTGCAGACTCGAATATAAGCAAATCGGATCTCCAAGTTCCCTGAATATGAACTATGACACAAATGACTTGAATTTGTCAAATCCCTGACATACGGGCTAGAAAGTATTCTAAGTGCTCGAAGCACAGAATGGAAGTTCAACGACCCCCGAAGAGTTTCCGAGTTATATGAAGATGGACTGAGAAGTCTATGTTACTCACAACTGCTTGGATTAAAATCACAATCACAAAGAAAACTGAACAATAAGAGTCTTTTGTAAGACAGAAAAAGGAACTAAACCTTATTCAGAAATGAGTTTCTATTACAACCCCTCCAAAGTTCAGAGTCGACATTCTATCTACAAGGACTAAGGAAATAGATGAAAATAATTACATGACTTAAACTAACCCTCGTTGAACGAGGATAGTAATAACTTCTTGTGCTTCTTCAACTTCTTTCCAGACGGCTCCTCTCCAGAGCATTTACCTTTGGTACTCTTCTTTGATAGAGGGGTAGCAACTGAAGGAGTACAGGGGCCTTCCATGGGCTTGGACCCGCCAGGAAGGATGACCTTCAACGGCTTGTTCAAAGGATCGTCCAAGTCCACAACTCGGGGATCTACTATGACCTTGACCGTCTCCTCCCTCTCTTTCTCGAGCCACTCCTCCATGCTCAATTCGGATGTGTGCTCAGAGGCGCCTGTAATTTCTACTTCATAACCCCCGTCGGTAGGAGAGGAGGTTTCAGACTTGTCTTCGTCAAGCGCTCCGATCACCTGAGCGTCTGGACCAGAAGCCTCCCCTGCGTGAGTGGCTTCACTTGTTTTCTCCCCCACTTCCTTGGCGACATCGCTCCTCGGAGTGGGCTCGGGGTCAGAACGGCCTGCACAAAATCGTGGAAAACAAGAATGCAATAATCCTGCATAAAGAATAACGACTTTTGAAATCTTAAAGAGAACCTTAAAGAGAAGGATTATCTACCAGGTTCCGGCAAACTCTCAGCCATCCGAGAGGTCTCACCCTCTGGAATGGGAGACAGAATGCGGACTAAAGTACTCTAAGTCCCTGAGTGCGGACTAGAGTATAAATGACTCAAAAACCTCTACGTCCCCAGAGTGCGGACTACAGTACTCTCAGTCCCCAGAGCATGGACTAGATTATAGACGACTTCAGAAAAATCCCTAAATCCCAGAAGCGGACCAGATTACTCTAAGTTCCCAGAGTGCGAACTAGAGTATAAACGAGTTGACGAAAATCTCTGCGTCTCGAACTGTGGACTAAAGCGTAAACCGTTCGACAAATCTCTAAGTCCCCGGAGTGTGGACCGAAGCATGAACACAAATTGGGCGTGAGTAAACCGGAGGGAGAATAACACTAAGTCACCAGAATGTAGAGTGGTGTATAAACATCGATAAATAGACGAGTGGATTCCGACCATTTTCTATTCCGCAAACTTCGGCCTGGAATCGACAGGAGGATTATTAACCCGCTGAGGATGGAGTTTGACCATCCAACTAGTGACCTGGCCAAATCAATGCTGGGGGCAAGGGTACAAAACACTAAAAAGCCGAATACGACAGCTTACTATAGCTCTAGCGTGGCGTTCTTTATAACTTGAGGCAGCGACTCCATGGAGGCCTCAATACAGAACCAATCGAAACGGCATCCAAAGCTACGAGCAACCTACTATATAATACCTCAGACCAAGGGTCAATGCCGATCCGCACCAAGCACATACGAATGTGACTCGGATGTTTGTTTTTTGAAAAACTATGACCCCCAGAGTATGGAAAGGAGGGTAAACCACGAATACTTGGTCAAAAATTCTCCAGCAACCTCGTTCGATTCGTCAGGAGGAGTATGAAACTGGATGAGCATAACCCGACTGCATTTGTAGCCAACTTTACCCCGAGATCTAATTACAGAGCATGAACCAAAGTGGACGTGGATGACCATCCACTGTCCAAATTACGCCCTGAAACTTACGTGGCATCGAAGTATTCCTCTTGGAATGAAAAACCACGATAAAATCCAAGATAGGCGAGACCTAGTCTCCTATCGACTTACATGATCCCACGATTCAACGGGAAAGAGAGTAAAGCTAAAGTGGGCATGGCTGGCCTTCCTACTTATCGGTATATGCCCTAGACCTGGGGGCACGAGCGAGAAGCAAGATGAATGTGAACCGACTATTCACCAATCACCTCTATGTCTTTGGAGTTTAGGTGAAAACATAAACGTAGCTAGGACGAGACTCAACCGTCCATGCAGTACATTTATCAACTCGAGACTGGGAGAAGACGCATGGTCATCCAAAAACTGGCCACGATAGCTCAGTATTAAAACTTATATATAGTGCTTACAGCTACTCAAGGCAACGACCGAGAGGATGCCTAGAGATAGAATCGTTAAATCGATGCCAAAGCTTGGGGGCATCTGACTGTCACTCCAACCCGAAGGGCGAGTGAAGGATCATGAATGCATTGAATAGAAAATGCGTTACTCGAATATACAAGCAAATTCAGACTCATAGCAAGATCCAGCTATGAAGTTGCACGCAACTCGAGGCTGGCCCCTACTCGACATTTCCTTCAACGTGCTTTTAAGCCTGATCTTTGGCCATTTGCAGATAATCAATTAGAGCATTCAGAGACCTTCATTATTTGACTTAACAACTCATGGCAAGACTCTAGTATTCGACCAGAGTAACCATCAACATTGACCGTCCCAACCATATTTCACATTGAATGTTATGCAAAATAGTTACATCTTTACTCAAAGAATCTGGGATGGCACCTGCTAAGCTGACGGTCAACATAGCAGCCAGCCATGGCGACCTTTTCCGGGTGCTGAATATCGGATCACAACTCAGTGCAGTGATGATAAAAGAATTGGTTGGATTTTTCTGAATAAATGATGATATGTTCCCTTGGACCCATTCTGACGTGCATATGTGATTTCATTAACTATCGCGAGCCATGCATTGGATATCAACCCGAAGCTACAAAAGCTAGCACAATCTCTATTGATTTCATCATGAAAGATCCACTCTTACTTTTAGGCTCACCCCATCAACGTCTACGCCTACCAGCCGTTGCGACAGGGCACACAATGACCTGAGACGTCTGAAAGACTACTTAAATAGAATATCGAACTAAGCTAATTCAATATCACTTATTTCCCACGAAGGGCTATCCAAGGACGGAAATTAGCAGACCTCACACCCAAATTCACTACCTCAGATGACTATTCAAAGAGTGGTAGAGAACCGACCATAAGATGGAAAATGTACGAGGATGGAGCATCCAATGATCAGCGTTATGGCTTGATAATGACTCCTGAGGAACGATCAATCTGCTACGTCCTAAAACTCGATTTACCTGTAACAAACAATGATGCTTAGTATGAAGCCTTAACTGTCAGCCTCAAACTTGCTAGAGGATTTGAAGTGAAAACTTTACATATCTTTTGTGATTCTTGATTGGTAGTATACAAATTTAAGGAAGTTGATCTTGCTAGGGAGCATTGTCTTGCTCCTTATCTCGGCCGAGTCCAAGAGCTACTAACCGACTTCACATATTACATCATTACACACGTACTCAGCGAACAAAATGAAAAGGTGTCATGGTTGACTCCTATCAAAGACTATCTACAATGAGGAATTCTTACTGAACGGAGGAATGCAAAACGACAGATCCTCCTCAAAGCTTCACGCCAAATCATCTAAGAATAATTCGTGTGTCAAAAGGAGTTTATCCATCCCCATGCTTCGGCATATCGCCCATAATGATATCTTGAGCAAAGTCTATGAAGTAGAATGCGGTAATAACATCAGGGGGAAAACCATGATAAAGAAGATACTCTGCTACAGGTATTACTGGCCAACTATCAACCCAGATGCGGTTGATCATGCTAGACAATGTGACGAGTGCAAGATGTTTGCAAAAAATCCGGGAACCCCGCCGATGGAAATTATTCAAATGGCTAGTTCATAGTCGTTTGCCACTTGGGGGCACTGAAATCATCTTCTTGTCGATCCTAAAGGTGGTGCGAAATACACCATCATAACAGTTGATTACATCACCAAATGGGCAGATGAAGAACCCTTAACCACGACCAAGATGAAGAAAATAATTCACTTCTTTATCCGTAACGTCATCTGTCCTTATGACCTTCCATGATCCATTATAACTGAAAATGGATAGGTTGAAGCTGTGAACAAAATCATAGAGTCTGTACTGAAGAGAGGTTTGGAAAACGCCTCAAGTGGCTGATTGCAACCCTTATTTCACAAAAAATACAAACAAGGAATCGCGATTGAATTGCAATTAAACTAGATGGAGTTGGCGATGACTTATGAGTATATAAAATGCATCTGAGAGCCAATGGCAAGAACATGTACCCGAACGTGCATGTGTACATCTGAAAAAGTTTGACTTCTTGAGATCAACAGAAATTGAATTCTCACTAAGGGTTATTAAGAGAAGACTAGATCAGATAGCCAAAGCTTATTAGCTCTGCAGAATCAGACACGAATGGCCATTGATATTCTCGAGAAGGCATCTCCAAGAGAATTTATTCAAGGATTTGAAACGAGACATGGAGGATACATAGTTCAAAGCGTATTACGTGCAGTCACGTAATACACTTTGGAGGGCAAGTGTTTCCTGGAGATTTGACCAGGCAACTAGTGCTCGGCATCAGGTAGTGCTCGGCATTAGGTAGCACTCGGCATCAACTAGTGCTCGGCATCAGGTAGTGCTCGGCATCGGGTAGCACTCGGCATCAGGTAGTACTCGGCGCCCAGTAGAACTCGGCGACAGGAGTACTCGGCGTAGTACTTGACATCCAGTAGAACTCGGCGACAGGAGTACTCGGCGTAGTACTCGACATCTAGTAGAACTCGGTGACAGGAGTACTCGGCGTAGTGCTCGACATCAAGTAGAACTCGGCGATAGTAGTACTCGGCATCCAGAGGCACGTTCGTCCTCGACTGACAACCATTCTGCACTTCCCGCACATCAAACATACCGTTCGGCATTGAGAAGGTGGTTCGGCGTCAACGTGTTCGGTCCACTTGGTTCGGCATACAGTGACCAGTACACTTGGGCTAGAGTGTTCGGCCACCAAGCCCACCTGGGAAGTCCAGCCCATATTTGTCTATAAATAGAGGGGCAGGGTCACAGTGAAAAGGGACCTTTTTTGGGAGAACAATGGGGAGACTCTGCCATTTTTTATACTCTCCTCTTTTTAACTCAAACTTGTATTCAAGTCATTAATATATGGATTGTATCTGTATTCAACTACTTATGAAAGAAATAAAGATCAAAACTCAAAGTGGATGTAGGCAGTTACGCTGAACCACTATAAATCCGGTGTTCTTACTTTCTGCATTTAAATTAGCATATTCTTCCTTGTTTAATTTAACTTCATCACTTACATCTCTACACAATCTTTTTCAATGAGGTTAGTGACCAATTTTGGTGCTAACACTTATACTAAGCAAATTATGTTTTAAATTCTTAACTAGTAAAACATTTGCAATAAGAGGTAAGTTAGACGTACCGTCATTGCTCAAATCGCCTTTGCCGATGACATAGCCTTTGGAATTATCTCCAAATGTGACAGATCCTTCATCTGAGTAGATAATGTTAGTCAGCATATCTTTGTTTACTGTCATATGTTTTGAGCAACCACTATCAAGTATCCACTTTACTCTTTCCTTAGTTGGTACCTGCAAAATGTATAGGAATGACGTTGGCACCCACTTTTTATTAGGGTCCTAAGAGTTAGATCTTAGGAAGCCAAACCCACGAGGATTTAGAATTCCCTTTATAAGTAAAATCTTTATTTTTATGAACTAAATTTATAAAAGATTTAATTTACTTATTTCTGATTAAATTATTATTAATTTTTGGTACCCAAATCTTTATAGTATTCATGTTGCAAATTTCTTTCTTTTGAGTGAAAACCTTTGGTTTTGGTTTTGCTTTTACAAAATTCTTATGTAAATTGGAATTTTTATATAATATGTTATTCTTCTTTGAACTAGTCTTTGAAGAATTTTTATATCCTATTCCTTTCTTATTAGTAGTAGTTTGAGAATTACTGATAATCTTAGAAAGACTTTCTCTTCCTTTATTAAAATTATTTACATTTTTAGTGATATTCTCTAACTCAGTTTTGAGACTGGCATTTTCTAATTCAAGAATTTTGACATTTGATTTTAAATCATGATTTTCTGAAGCTAATGTCATATTCTTTTCTTTTTGCACTTCTACTTCATTTGATAGCATAGTGAGTTGAGAAGAAATGTTAGACAAAGATTCTTATGTTTTAACAAATTCTTCTTCTAGAATTTTCTTTTCATCTCTTAGCATATCAACTTCTATTTCATTTCTGTTTAATTTTTCTAGTGCATCTTTATATTTCCTTTTACTTCTTTGAGTTTATCTAATAGTTCTGAATTTGTATCAATTAAATCATCAAAAGTTAAATCACTTATATTGTTAGTCGAAGCCATAAAGCAGACGTTGGCTTGTTCAGAATCGCTGTCTGTGTCACTATCTGATGATGAAGACAATTTTGAATCATCCCATGTAACAGAGAATGCTTGCTTCTTTTTGTACTTGTCCTTCTTATTCTTGAAACTACCTTTCTTTCTGTCAGGATAGTCTTTCTTCATGTGACCCTTCTTATGACATTCATAACATTCAAGATTTGAAACGGGCAATTTATTGGAATTGTCTCTCCAGTTGTTTCCGAATTTCTTGTTCTTTCTAAATTTTAATTTTTTTTGAAATTCTTTGCTATCAATGCCATGTCATCCGAATCTGAATCTGAATCTTCTTGTTTGGCTTTGAAAGCAATATTCTTTTTAACTTGGGCTTGATCTTGCTTTGCCTACAAATTTACTTCATATGACATGAGATTTCCTATCAACGCTTCAGGATTGGTGTTAAAAATGTCATTAGCTTCTTCAATTGCTAAGACTTTTCGTTCCCATTCATCGTTAAAGAGTTTAGGATTTTTGATACAACATCAAAATGTGTATATTTTTCTCCTAATGCCAATAACGAATGGTATATGTTTTGGAATCTAGAATAAATTCCATTTATAGTTTCATCCGGTTTCATTTTGAAATTTTGGAACAGTTTTTTAGCATAGAAATCTTGCTTTGCTAAAATTTGTTAGTTCCTTCATGTGTGACTTAAGAGTTCTCCAAATTTCCAAATTTCAGAAGCAGTTTTACACATGCTAACTCTATTAAATTCATTCTTATCTAAGACACATCATATTCATGGCTTTTGCATTGGATGTATGTCAAGACCCGATTCTTCGACATTAATACGTCCACTGTATCAACTGCCGAGCAATCGAATGCAGGAAAACCAAACCCTGAGGGTTTAAAAAGAAGAGGTAGAAGAAGACAGAAGAAAAAGAGAACAGGAAAACAAAGAAACAATATCAGAATCTCACATTCGCAGCGGAACAACATATAATAGATAAATGAATAATCTTTAAATCAAAGAACTATATCAGTTTATGCATTACATCATATCATCAGAGTTTACAACAATAATATACAACACTACTGGACAGTTATATAACTTTTTCTCATACATAATACACAGCGGAATAAATAATATCATATACAAGTGATACGTCTCGCCATCCAGCTCGCCACTGAGCTCCACAGCATCTCCTGAATCCAGAATGACCTGATAACCTGACTCTAGACTGCCCGTGTGGAAAATTATGGGCACCCAGAGTTTAGGAAGGAAACAATAAACTCCAGGTCAGTCATGGGACTGGTGTGAGAACTTAAAACAGTTATTATCTTTAAAACAACAAAAAAGGAAGTAAAAGACATCCGCAATGCTTTTGGAAAATGAAACTACCATAAGACCTCCCACCACACACACAATGCAATCGCAGACTTGGAGGAGATTTCTTCTTATGATAGTCAAAAATGCTTACTATGCAAAACAAACTCTTTTGATATTATTACTAGTGCATAGTGTAAAAATTCTTTCGAAAATACAATATTAATCTTAGCCAACATAGGTACCATTATATTATGCCTGCTATAGCTGCCTCCTGAGGAGACAGGTTATACAACTGCAATCGTAAAGGGCTCGTATTGTTTGATTGGATTTCCAACAAATGGTCATGCTAAGGAACTTCCTATGCCACATGGGATCGCCTCTGGCGGGATGTCCCAAGAACTAACTAGCTCTCTGCCAACACAAGGCCGGGTTACCTCTTACACTAGGTAACTGCTACACGAATATGCCACCCCCGGTCCTTTGGGACCTTTATCTGAGGCACCTCGATCAAAACAACAATCACACAGTAAATGAGATTGGAGTATCCACATAGGTTAAATACCAGGGCTCCATACCTGATACCACCCTTTTCCAGAAGGAAATGACATACCCTAAAGGGAGCGACCCTCATAACCTTGCCGCATCATTCCTGTTTTGACCATTTTCGGGTTGTGAGGTCCGAAGAGGTCTCGTCCACAAAGCTACGCTTTTTCACAAAGCTACGCTTTGATCACAAATGATCAATAAATGATCATCGCACAGCAACACTCAGCATGCCACATTACCAAATTGGGAGTATATCACTGATAACTTTCAACTACATAACCTCTGAGCTCGTACGTCTTAGAGAAGGGTGTTAAGCTAAGAGAATAAATTCTCCGCCACCAACAAAAATGTATTTGAAAGAAATCAGCTTTATATCTCAAAATGTAATGTCAGACATGTAACCATACAAGTCTGTTCTGGGTTCGAACAGAACCGAAGGCACTTCCGAAGAAGCCCTTGCAATCCGGGTATTCACAATCCCGATCGAACTTCCCATCACAAAGGAAATCTCTATACCGTAGCTAATGGTGCAGAGACAATTGATAGGTCATCCTATCATTTTCACAAATACTCGGTCTTCACCACCGGTCTTCAATACGATCCATATCGTCGTATCACTAATTCGGAATGGGTTATATGACACAAAGGTCTTTTCCCGGCTAACCCGAATAGTGAGCACAATATTTAAAACATATGGATATAGGGATTTCAATTAAGTCACAACTTATTACCCAAATCCTTTCCTTTAAATGGTTTAAACAAATTACCATTTTAAATCTTTAAACAAAAAGATTTACTTCACAAAGTTTACCCAGTTTCACAAAGATTCATTCACAGATTCCCAAATCATTTCCCATTTCAGTTGGATTAACCCATTAAATCTTTAAATTGAGATTTAATTTATAGCTTTCAAAACTATTCACAATTCAAGTCTTTTATAATATACAAGATACACCTTTTAAAATCTTCTTTGATTACAAAATAAAACTTAATCATCTTCACAAAGGTTAATTCATAGTTTTTCCAAACTATTTACAATTTCATTTCAACTTGAAATGTTTCGATACAAATTGGAAATCTTTTCACTTTATGAAAGCTATTATTATTTGGAAACAGATAGTTTTTGTTTTGGGAAAAACTGGTTACAATTACACAGGTTAAAGCCATCCAAGTATAAAACTTGAATTTAAATTTAAATTTCCAAAACCATATTTTAAATGGTTAAAAACCCATATAAACACCTTTTATAACTGGTACAATCTTTTAAACCAAAATTCCCAATTCATTGAATTCAATTTCAAAATATTGAATTCAAATTTTAAATCAAATTATTCAAATTTCAATTTTTATTAAGTTATTTAAAATAACTTTTATTTTTGAAACTCATTTTCAAAAACTTTCAATTTCAATTCCAAAACTATTTTGGATGCAAAAATTCAATTTTCAAAATTGATAAAAATCTGTGACTTAACCGATTTCCACGTGAAATCCACATTTTTGTGTGTATTGTGTAGTCCAGGGGTTTAACACAATAGTGCCACAACATCAAATCATCACAGATTAAATATAACAATATATTTGATAAGCGGTATAAACCATAACGCTTATCTTTCATTCACAAATCACAGATATATATCACAGATAAACAATTTACAGATCACAACACAAATCAGGATATATCACAAAGCATCACACATCAAAGATGTCAAACAATTCAACATCCAATATAATCCAAACATCCATAAGTAGGATTAATTAAATTATCTGATTAATTTAAATCAGATAAATTTCTATAAATAAATTTGGCTAGTTATGGTAAATTAATAATCAATTAATTTCAAATTTATTTTTCAAATTTATTTCAAAACACCAAATAAATTTCCAAATATTTCCAAAAGATTTATTTTCAATCACCAAAAATCAATTACCAAATGGATTTCTAAATTTATTTCCTTTTTAAGAAGATAAATTCCTTTATTTTCCAAGCTATTTACAAATCCAAATTTTAAATAAATTCTCAACTTATAAATAATAGTTTCGAAATCCATTTATTAAGCCCTTTTTTCCAAATTTGAAATTTAATTCAATACAGTTCAAAAATAAGACTTTTTTTCCTTTTAACTCCTTTTAAATTTATCCAATTATCAAAAATAAATTTTCAACTTAAATTTCGAAAAGCCAATTTTTTTCGTTTTCGGTATCCAATGATAACAAAAATAAATCTGGCTAAATTATAGCCTTCAACGATTTCAAACACAATAAAATCACACACAGATTATAAATAAATCAACACACAATATTGAAACAAATTCAATTATTTGAGGAATCCAGTTGGATCCCTCCAACCTGTTTCCTTGCATCCACAGATGTTAGCACAATACCAATTCCACTTCGAGGTGGAATATTGCGATATATGGGATTTATAAATATCATCTGCTATTATGCGGCGCAATAGGGTCTCATCCGCTATATAATGCGGGAAATCAACTCCAAATACATATATAATACCAATTCCACTTCACGGTGGAATTATCGTAGTATATGTTTTTAATAAATAACCTCCGCTTTATATGCGGCGTATAAGGTCTATTACAGCACAATAGATAACAATTTATCATCCAAACACACAATCAACACAATCAAGCAATTTTAAATCTAACTATTTAAAATTTAAATCGAAACACAATTCGATTGAGGGAGAAGTTCTCACCTTGCTTTCAAAAACGGTTGTAGTATTTTATTTCGAATAAAATTAAACGCACGTTTAATTTTACTCAAAATTTTCACTAGCTCCAATCGATTCCAATCCAGCTCCATTGCGTAGTGCTCGTCAAAACGATTCCAACGCAATTCGTTTCGTAATTTTTCGACCACGTATGAAAAAGTTATGACATTTCAAACATTATACGAATTTATAATACAATAATTTTCAGTTTTATTTTATATTTAAAACCCTACATTCATCATCAACGTTGATTTTTCCAACACCACATCAGGGCCGCACGTCATCTCTTCTTCCCCTCCTAGGTTATCACACGCGAAAAACACCCATAGGTCGCCTTTACTTCTTGAATTTCCGCGGCATTTATGATCATCGAGGAGATGATCAGACACCACCACTTCGATGTTCGTCACAAGCTCCACCTCCAGCCAAGGACCGGTCAAACTCGGTTGCCCACATTCCTCGAAAAATGGGCCGAAACGCGTGGCCTTTGAGCTCGATTTGCCGTTGATTCGTTGCTTCGTTTTCGATCATCACCGTATGGAATTGTAGATCTCACTTAGCTCTACATTTCTCGTGTTGGAAGTTTCTTGAATTGATTCACGGATTGGAAGAGAATAGTGGAAGAAGTTTGTGAAATTCTGGCCATAGAAATGAAAAATGGCGGCTGACCTAGTTTCTTTAGGGTTTAGTGTAAAATGATAAAAATGGGGGCCTTTTATAGAAAATTGCCAAAACACTATTCATCGAAAATTTTCCGAACTCGAAATCAAACGTGCTGGCTGGCGTTTCTAAGGTTTTACTCGCGTTCCGAACACAATGGAATGTGTTTTGGGAGCTAATTCGATCGTATGTGAGAGTTACGGAATTAAACGATCAAATTAAAAATTAAATGAATTAAAACGATTTCTGTGCGTTTTGGCTCGCCCCGGACAAACGACAACTATGACTGCCACGAAATTTGAAACCATACAATAATACAACATTACGGATCCAATGAAACTGGTTTCGTCGAAATCCGAGACTGTTTGAAAAATGACTATTTTTAGTCGTCAATTAAATATTAAAATATTCAATTTTCACAAATTAACTTTTAATTCAATTTTAAAAGTTCTATAACATCATTCTAACTCCAATATGATTTACTATAACTTTATAAATCATTTTTATACACATTAAACCCAATTTCCAATTATTTATGGAATTTCAAATATTAAATTATCAATATAATTAAACAATTAAATCACTATATTCGGAATTAAATTTATTCTACTTATAAAACTTACTTGTTAATATTTAAAACCAATTAAATGTCTGAATTTCAAATGATAGAAATTCTGGGTCGTTACAATGTAGCATCTAACTTTTGTGTATTAGATAATCTTGCATATGGTGTAGTATGTATAGTGTACTCATTTTGAGTTATATTCCAAGTATCATATCCATTTGCTTGCACAAAGATTCTCATTCGAGTTGACCAATAATTATAATTCAAACCGTTAAATAGTGATGGTCGTGTAGTGGATTGACCTTCAACCAAACTTGTTTTAGTGTTATTTTCCATATTAACTGAATATCAAATAACTGTGTTATGGTTATATGATGGCCTTGCTCTGATACCAAATGAAAGTGCTATGAAGGATCGTAATATGGAATATTAACTAAGTTATCTACTAGTGCGGAATATAAATATAAAAGTAAATAGTAAACTAAATGACACTAGAGATTTTTATACTGGTTCAAACTTCCCGTTCTACATCCAATCCCAAACTCCTTCTGGAATTTAGCTATCAACCCTCACTTAACATGGAGGAATAGGTATTACACCTCTGAGCAACCGAACAGGACTTCTACCGCCTAGACAAGTGAATAAGACTTCTACCGCCTGAGCAACCGAACAAGACTTCAACAATATAGAGAATTTTCTTGACTGGTTTTGCTCTTTTAATTAACGCGGATAAGTCTTTAGAGTACACCCTTCCTATAATCTTCTCCATTGTGGTATATAGTGTAGTTTGTGAAGATTGGAAGTTAATTTAATCACACATGAATTTGTGCTTGAATGTGTAAGTGATTAGAACGAGAATTTGACCGCAAATGGCAGAATGACTAGATCATAAGTATATAAGAATAGAATCAGAAATTAGGTTATTGAAACAAATGAATTGAAGGCTATTTATAATGTTTAAGTGTTGCAACTCATCGTGAAAAGTTACAATCAAAAGATACAGAAACAACTCTTGAATTAAGGGTTGTTTCTGTTCGATAAAAGTAAGTGACCGTTCAGAAAATAGCCGTTATGCATTTTCAGTCGACTAAACAAAAGATTCAATCTACTAAAATTTAAAAAAATTCTAACTAAAAAGTGATATATCTTACAATTCAGTCGACTGAATAAGGCAGTTCAGTCGACTGAACATTCATATGCACTATGCATGTGCACAGATATTCAGTGGACTAAACTGCCTGTTTCAGTCGGCTAAATACCTTGTTTTCTGCCATTGTGGGGTTCTTGAGAAACTTTTTGTGTGTAAAATTTTGTGTAGTCAATACTTGGTATATGTAGTATGATTTATTTTAAATGCTTGTGTGTGCGCTTATACCACCTTGGGGAGATTTTAACAAAAATCAACTTCTAGATTAGACTATAGACAAACCATAAATAATATTGAAGCTTCTATTTTAATTCTAGGTCTGCAATCTATTGATGAGTAGAATAGCATCTTCACCTACAAATATGGTTAGTTCTAATAATATTTACTTATATAGTTGTCACGATCAAAACGTCAAAATACAAGTATCTAACATTCTCCCCCTTTTTGATGATGACAACTATGTAAGTGTTTTAAAAACTTAAAAAAATGATTTACTCCCCCTAAATGATTTACTCCCCTTATTAAACAATTTCTCCCCCATTGTCATCGACAAAAAGGAATAAATAGACAACATGAGAAATATATACAAGCATAGAAGAAACATATATGTCATAGAACAATAAAATGAGCATCAAAGATAATCATGAATATGGAATTTTAGAGCAATGTCACATAATAACATCAAAAACAACATAAACACAAAATAATGCCTTAAAAGATAGAATGGACATATGCAAACATAATATCTAGACTTCCTCATTATCCGATCCTTCTTCTTCTTCCTCGTCCGAGGTAGACCATGTAAAGGGAGCAGGATTCTCGACAATACCTATAGAAGTAGAGCTGTACATGATATTTTCTCCCATATCTTGTTCAAGAAGCCTTTGATGGAATCAAGTTTCTTATTGGTTTTGACAACATTCTTCTTGACGGTGGCCAATGGTCGTCCGAGCTTGCTTTGGTTATGGGAGAGTGTGGCAAGGGCTTGCTTTGGAGTAAAATCACCGTGAAGCTCATGGATCTCGTTGTCTTCTTCTTCTACTTGACGGGGAGGTTGTGTTGAGGAAGAGGCAATGTGCGTATCCCGGGGTTGTGAAATCCCTTGATCTCTATTGGCCGCCCATTGTTGAAAGCTTATGGTTTCTTGAGCTTGCGGGCGTTTGGGAAGATTTTTAAGACTTAGAGTCTTGGAATTGAGTTCGCCAATAGTTATGAAATCGGCATCGTGTAAGGAGACTTCAAAATTTTTAAGAATACGCATTATATAAGCTCCGTAGTGAATGGTCTTATAGTTTTGGTTATGGTTAACGGTAAGGAATTCGTCCAGGACAACTTTAGCCCAATTTACCCTTTGAGAAGAGTAAATAGCGTAGAGAGCTTGGAAATCTCTCTTGTAAACTTTCTCGTAACTCCCGGTACCAGGTTGAAGAGAACGAAAAAGAACGTGATGAAGAATACGTGCCTTTGGTTGTAAGGCTATGGATTTGAGAATTGTCAAGTCATCGGATAGAAATCGATGGGAGACCTCATCTCGGTTATACATATCGACTTCTACATCGTCAATATCTACTCCGTCGGATGGACAGCAAAGGATATAGCAAAGTCTTTAAAGTGGAAGATAGATTTTGACGCTGCAAACTAATGTCCATATGCAATCGTCTTTATTCCTTGGATCTTGGTGATCCAAGTTTATATTTGCGAAGAACAATTTAATGAGGAGAGGATAAATTTTAACATTGTTTGAGTCATACCCAATTAAGGAATCGATGTCACTAGACTCAGCAATTTCTCGAATGGCATATCCGTTGAAATAAGTGAACTTGACAAAGGAGCTTCAAAGATTCTGTAGCTTTTCATAGAATTGAATATTGTAACAGCTGTTTCATTATGTAGCCAAGATCGAATTTGGCTTTCTAAAGGTCCAGCAGTGGATTCGCGAGCTCTTTTGCTTCGGGGAGCCATTGATTTAATTGGAATTGGAAGAAAAAATTGATTTTTGGAAATAGGGGCTAGGATTTCTTGCGTAAATGGGTAATAGATAAATGAAAAAGAGAAGAGAGTTATATAATGAGTTGTTGAAAAGGTGCTTGGGAAATGTGTGGAGACATTTTTAAAAATAGTAATAATACGAATCAGTCGACTGAATTGATGTTACCAGCCGACTGTTATGCAGGATTTTCAAACCCATGACTTTTCAGTGCCAGTTTAGGCAATTCAGTCGACTGTTGGCATAGGCCCAGTCGACTGAGTGCTGAAGCAAAAACAACTATATTTGAAGATTTAGTCGACTGATTTCAAAGGCTAATCGACTGAGTTGCAGGAAATAATAGGTCGCAAGTTTATAGTTGAAAAATATGGCTTTTTAGTCAATTGTTTTATTTGATTCAGTCGACTAAATCTGGACTGAAAATTTTATTTTAATTGAATATTCAGTCGACTGGTGTACCCAAAATAGTCGATTGAAACTGTTGAAGCTTCTGAACTTAGCTGTACTTCAAGGTTTTCTGTAATATAATTATTCAATATAAATATACTTAATAGTTTTCTAGTTTTAATCTATTTAAACAAAAAAATTCTTGTTTAATAAAAAAACATATAAGATATACAAATTTTAATATAAAGCAATAAACAAGAAGGCTTAATTTTTGGAGATTTCGAATCATCCGAATGCAGTTCAACCTTTGTAATTTCTTATAATGGATGGATATGTAACCATACATTACTACGTTCCCAAGAGTTTGGCGACACCTAAGGGCCTTGAGGGCTTCATTCCCAAGAGTTTGGTGGCAATTGAGGACGTTGCGGAGATGGTTGATGCAGGCATTGCTTTGAGGATGAACCACAAATTTTCAAAGTGAATTGTTCTAGGAAGCTTAAGCGTTTAGCATTCACTTTTTGTTCGTAGTACATCTCACATTGAAGTTCTAAAGTTTCTCTTTGATAATGGTGTATATCATCAATCTTTACTTTAGTGGACAGAGAGCCAAAACCTAAGTTACGTTTACCTCTTTTCCCTTGTGGCGTATACCCAGTGTGATGTTTTGGTTAAGGTGTAATCTTGACTAGGATATACACTGGAGTTGAGTTGTTTGAATTATTTGATGATTTAGAGGTTGGAGTGCTGAAAACTATTGAAGATTGGTTGGATCCTTCTTGAGATGCCATTGTGGAGATTGTATATGAGTCGAAAATGGTTGTGCAAAAAGGTTTAAAATTAAGTGAAGATTGAAAAGGTGACTTTGTTTGGAATTGATTTTTGAGCATAGAAATCTTGCTTTGCTTAACTTTGTTAGTTCCTTCATGTGTTAATTAAGAGTTCTCCAAATTTCATAAGCAGTTTTACACATGCTAACTCTATTAAATTCATTCTTATCTAAGGCACAAAATAGCATATTCATGGCTTTTGCATTCGATGTAGCATATAACTTTTTTGTATTTGACTATTCTGCATATGGTGTAGTAGGTATAGTGTATTCATTTTGAATGATATTCCAAGTATCGTATCCATTTTCTTGCATAAAGATTCTCATTCGAGTTGACCAATAATTGTAATTCAAACCGTTAAATAGTGCTGGTCGTGTAGTGGATTGACCTTCAACAAAACTTGTGTTATTTTCCATATTAACTGAATATCAAATAACTGTGTTATGGTTATATGATGGCCTTGCTCTGCTACCAACTGAAAGTGCTACTAAGGATCGTAATATGGAACATTAACTAAGTTATCTATAGTGCGGAATATAAATATAAAAATAAATAGTAAAGTAAATGACACCAGAGATTTTTATACTAGTTCGAACTTCCCGATCTACATTTAGTCCTAGGCTCCTTCTGGAATTTAGTTATCAACACTCACTTAACTCGGAGGTACAAGTATTACACCGCCTGAGCAACTGAGTAGGACTTCTACCGCCTAGACAATTGAATAGGACTTCTACCGCCTGAGCAACCGAACATGACTTCAACAATACAAAGAATTTTCTTGACTGATTGTGCTCTTTTAATTAACACGGATAAGTCTTTACAGTACACCTTTCCTATAATCTTCTCCTTTGTGGTATATAGTGTAGTTTGTGAAGATTGGAAGTTAATTTAATCACAAATGAATTTGTGCTTGAATGTGCAAGTGATTAGAACAAGAATTTGAGCATAAATGGCAAAATGATTAGAAGATAAGTATATGAGAATAGAATCAGTAATTAGGTAATTGAAACAAACAAATTGAAGGCTATTTATAGTGTTTAAGTGTTGCAACTCATCGTGAAAAGTTACGGTCAAAAGATACGGAAACAACTCTTGAATCAAGGGTTGTTCTGTTCGATGAAAGGAAGTGACCATTCAGAAAATAGCCGTTATGCATTTTCAATCGACTGAACAAAAGATTTAAGTCTACTAAAATTTAAAAAATTTCGAATTAAAAAGTGATATATCAGAAAGACTTACAATTCAGTCAACTAAATAAGGCAGTTCAGTTGACTGAACATTCATATGCACTGTGCATGTGCATAGATATTCAGTCGACTGAACTGCCTGTTTCAGTCGGCTGAATACCTTGTTTTCTGCCATTGTGAGGTTCTTGAGAAACTTTTTGTGTGTAAACTTTGTGTAGTCAATACTTGGTATATGTAGTATGATTTGAAAACAATTTTAAGTGTTTGTGTGTGTGCATATACCACCTTGGAGAGATTTTAACAAAAATCAACTTCTAGACTAGACTATAGAGAAACCATAAATAATATTGAAGCTTCTGTTTGAATTCTTTGTCTGCAATCTATTTTCAAGTAGAATAACATCTTCTCTTGCAAATATGGTTAGTTCATATAATATTTACCTATATAGGTGTCACGATCAAAACGTCAAAATACAAGGTTCTAACTGCACAATCTCTGAATAGCAATGAAGCATGGAGATTGTGCCACAACCCCAGAAAAAACAACATTAACAATATAGAATTGCGGATAAAACCCTAAAGCAACTATACGTGAATGAGGATGCACCACAATCTTAAACTAACATCTGAAGAGGTAGGTTAGCACCACAATTTCATATCGACGCCGAAGTGGTAAGGATGTGTTGCCATCTTGATATGACAGAATGGCGCTACAATATTGAAGAATACTGACCACAAACATAAGGACCCAAGGAATGAGGCGATGGGGTAAAACTACTTCATGACCAAAAGCTGAATCTTTTTCATCAAAGACAAGCCAGGAGGTGTCAACTTCATCCTCAAGTTTATTAAACTCGGCTTAAAAGCAAGGGCGAAGGCGCAGTCCTTCATTGATATGAATAGCTCAGGGAAGGTTCAAGAAAGTAGATCACCCCTCAAAATAGAAGCATAGTTCCCCTTACCAAGTTCTACCATTCAATCCTATACGTCCTCAAAACTATGCTTGGCAAATATTTTGAATTAGGCAGAGCAGTGCGATTTCGGAAGGATTGATGCAATTCGAATGCCATATGAAATCATCATCTCGAGCATTAGGAAGGCGCAGACCCCAACAAATTATTCACAATAGGATAATTCTAGAGTGTTGATAAAAATGAAATAGTTCTTTTGAAAATAGAGGACAGTTTCTCACTGCTGCTCGATCTACACATATGATAGTCCACATGCCAGTTGCCTTATGGAATTCGAAAGTCATGGTCTATTCAAATTTTGGTTTTCCCACTTTAATTTCATACTTCTGGCCAAGGTTCAAAACTCAACCGCTCAAATTACAACTTCCCACTAAGGGCCATGTTAGCAATCCATGCATATCAAACAAATGAGATGGATAGTCGATACATGGCACGATCCAAAGACAAAAATCAAAAAAGTGGAAGAGTGACATTGGTAATCTACATGAATCTCTGCGTAAAATAAATGAATAAGGCAATTTAACATAAAAGGGGAACTTTTACTTACTCTTTTTGGACGCACAAATTGAAAATTGTACCTCCACCATTTTTGTTTGTACTAAGAATCAAGAGAGAAGAAATAGACATTTTACCCATGGATGTAGGATTCCTTAACATCTGAACCACGTAAACTTTCTATGTCCTTTTTATTGCTTTCAATACTTTACTTTACTATTTTATTCTTTAGTTTTGTGCTTGATTTGAGATAAATTGAAATTAACGAATTGATTGTTAATATTTCGAACATTCTCCCTCATAATTGTGTAAACGTTAAAGAAACATTATTAGTCTACTCAAGCGCAATCTTAATATTACTTAATTTTGCTGATTCATAATCATGAAAGTGTTTAGCATTGTGATTGCTTCATAAAAAATATTTGCATTGCATGTTTCTAAGATGAAAAATATCATTAACACAACCAAATTGCTCTAATTACCTTGTCCATCCAATTAACTTTTTAAAGTGTTTCACACTTAATTAATTAAATTTCCCTTAGGATATTCTTGCAATTAAATCACTTTATTAATTTAAGTAATAATGTCTTTATACTATTAAATCACTTTAATTCAATTTAATTTAAATTAATTTCCCATATTATGGACTCTTTAAAATATAGGGTGTTACATTTTCTCCTTCTTATAAAAATTTTGTCCTCGAAATTTTGATAAGAAAAATAAAATTTACACTAACTCCCCAAAAGTGTGTAGTCATCATCAAATAAGTACAAAAGATTATACTTGAACTCTACTAATGTAAACCATCAATCATTAAGCATAAATGTATTAGCACAACTACTAACACACAATCATATCACACATGAGTATACTAGTGCTCTACTAGTCCACACAATAGACAAACAAAGTACACTGCTATCTATATGAATGTCTAAAACAACCTAAGATAGATATTCCTAATCATATCCTCTACCTCTCAGGTGCAGTCATCTTTATCGTCTCTCCATTGGACGCGAAAAAGTCTGATAACTTTGTTCCTCGGTTCCTTCATATCACGACCCACTCTTCCTTTCAGTCATCTCGCATACGTCAAATCTGGCTCTATAAATAAATCCTCCATCGCCCTCTGTTCCACTACCGAACTTAGGTCGTGCACACATTCCCTCAAATGCGATATATGAAAAACATTATGCACACCTGCCAAACTGTTTGGCAACTCGACTCTATACATAAGTCTATTGATCCTATCAGTCGCTAGAAATGGTCATATATATTTAGGAGCTAATTTTCATGCTTTCCCAAAGCACATATCTCCTCTAGTTGGAGAAACCTTCATGAATATGTGATCGCCTACTGCGAACTCAAGCTCTTTTCTTTGCTTATTAGCATAATTCTTCTGCCTCAATTTTGCTACCTTCATCCTAGCACAAATCAACTCTACCTTTTTTTAGTAGCATCTCTTACCAAATCGGGTCCTAATACGAATCTTTCTCCTGTGTCTAACCAACAAACTAGCGACATACATAGTCTTTCATACAATGCCTCAAACGGTGCCATTCTGATACTCGTCTAGTTACTATTGTTATAGGCAAACTCTACCAGATGCAAATGATCTTGCCAAGATTCTCTGAAATCCAAGACACGTGGTCTCAGCAAATCTTCCAATACACGGTTCGCCCTCTCTGTCTGACCATCGGTCTGATGGTGGTAACCCATGCTCAAGTTCAACCTCATACCCAATGCACTCTGCCAACTTCTCCAGAACTCACTGGTGAATTGTAGGTCTCTATTACTAACAATACTACTAGGTCTCCCATGCAGTCTCACTATGTTCTTCATATATAGCTTCGCTAAGCTAGTTGCCGCTCTTATCGATTTCACTAGGATAAAATTGGCACTCTTAGTCAGTTTATCAACAATCAATCAATTTCTATCATTTTCTGTTCTTGACCTAGGTAGTCCGTCAATAATTCCATATATATATAATCATATTTCCAAGTTGTTACTTCCAAAGGTTGAAGTAAACGGCTTGGCTTCTATTACTTAGCTTTCACTTGTTGATAGGTTAAACATCGCTTCATCCATTCACCTAAATCTCTTTTCATCCCATCCCAAAAGAAGTCTCTCTTCATATCATGATACATCTTCGTACCCCCGAGGATGAATAGTAAACTTTTACCGACGACTTTCTTCTAAGACTCCCTTTTGAAGATCTCATATTTCTGGAACACACGATCTTCCTTTCTTTCTAAGCCATTCCTTCAAGCACATCTCGAATCCTTCAGATCCTCAACATCCACACCTATCTCTAATCGCCTAATCCTTTTGACAATCAATGGATCTTTCTTTTTCCAAGCAGCCATTCTTTCCACAAGTGTTGCGCGTACCTCCAAACTCGCTAATAAGGTCGAACCTCTACTCGATCCAATATTCTACCTATAATGCACCCCATAAGAGGCTAACGTCTCCAAGTCTTCCATCCATCAATCATAATGAACACAGCATTCTAATGCTTCCTACTCAAGACATTTGCAACTTTGTTCTCTTTTCCTGGTGTATATTCTATCCCGAAGTCACATGCCCTCAAGAACTCCAACCATCTCTGTTGCCTCATATTAAACTCCCTCTATAAGAATAGATACTAAAGGGATTTGTGGTCCATACACAACTCGAATCATTCTCCCAACAAGTAATGTCTCCAAATCTTGAGCGCAAATACCACCGTGCCAACTCTAAATCATGAGTCAGATATCTAACTTCTCATGGTCTCAACTACCTTGATGCATAAGCTATCACTCGCCCTCTTTGCATCAAAACCGCTCCCAAACCTGTTCCACAATCGTCAATATAAACTACCAGATCCTGATTTCCTTCAGGCACAATTAAAACATGAGCATTCATCAATAACTTCTTCAACTCCTGAAATGACTCTTCACACTTATCAGTCCACAGGGACTTCTCGTTCTTCCTGGTTAACTTAGTTAAGGGTGCTGCTATACGTAAGAAATCTTTGATGAATCTATGGTAATAGCTAGTAAATCCAAAGAAATTTCTCATTTCAATGGACGTCTCTGGCTTCTTCCAACCGTTAATAGTTTCTATCTTTGATGGATCCATAACTAATCCATTCTCTGAAACAACATGCCCAAGAAACTTCACTTCTCATTTCCACAAGTGGAATTTCAAAATTTTTGCCTCCAACTTGTGTTGCCTCAACGTCTCACACCATCTCGGATGGACTTCATGATCTCTCTCATCCCTAGAGTACACCCAATTATCATTGATGAAGACTAACATAAATCTATCCAGTTGATCGTGAAAGATTTGATTCACAAGATCAATGAAGAACACTAGGGCTTTGGTCAGTCCAAATGGCATCACCAACCATTCATATGAACCATACCTTCTTCGGAATGTGGTTAGTGGAATACTATCTTCTGCTACCTCAGTTGATGGAATCCCGTTTCCAAATCTAGTTGTGAGTATACTCTAGCTCCACTCAACTAGTCAAATAAGTGATCAATCCTAGGCAAGGAAAAACGATTCTTTGCCGTTGACTCATTCAATTTCTAGTAAACAATACACATTCTTAAAGACCCATTCGACTTCCCTATGAATACCACAGACGCTCCCCACGATGAACCACTCAGACTGATGAAACTGTTAGGCTCAAGTTCCACCAATTGCTTCTTCAATTCTTCCATCTCTTTAAGTACCATTCTGTTAGGTGGTCTACTGACAGGTTGCGCCCCTGTCATAAATCTTTTTGAAGTTTGGTTGCCCTTCTCAGTGGTGATCCCATTATAGGTTCGAAAATATATGCAAATTCTCGATTACTCACACTCTACTGATCTCACCCCTTGATCATCCATAGCACATAACATCAAGTCTTTCGTCTCCTTCATTATGGCTAATGCTATCATAATTCTCTCTCCATTTTTAGGATTTCGTAAGGCAATAATCTTATCTACATAATAGATCCTAGCATCATTTTGCACCAACCAATCCATACCCAGAATTACCTCATACCCTACGAAGTCAAACACATATGGGTTCCAAACAAACAAATGTCCACATAACTCAAATTCAAGGTCAGTGCACCTTAACACAAGAGAGGCATACCCACCGATTAGATTAACTACATGCAAGAACGTAATAAAATAGGTAGTGTCAAGTTCTTGCCTACCAACCAAATCTCATGAAATGAAAGAGTGTAGCACCAGTATCAAACAGAACTCTGACTAATATACCACTAATCAAAATCATACCTCCAAGTACACCCATCGCTTTCTCCTCTGCGGTCAATCCAGATGAAGGTCCTTCCAAAGCATAAACCTTTGTTTGGTTAGCTTCTGGGCAATCCCTCTTCTTATGGTCTGGCCTAGTACAGATAAAGCACTTGGCCATGTCTTCCAACTGGATACACCTAGTGAAATAGTGGCCCTTCTGGTTGCAGTTGAAACGATTGACATCAGCTATACCCGCTTTTCGAGTTCCCCCTTCGAAAGTCTTTCTTCCTTTTTGGTTCTCTCCACCCTTTCAATTCTTTTCGCTTTTCTAATACAGATAAAATAGTTTCTTTGCCTACCCTTGAGCTTAACATCGGCCTTCTTTTCTCCCTAATACAAGCAGTCATACCTCCTCGCCATTTCCACCACCATATCAAACGGAGCCAATAAATGGGCCATCACCTTGTGGTTTAACCCTTTCCTCGGACCTTCGACAACCTTTTCATTCTTCTTCAGCGGAGTATTTATATGCTCTCCCTTCCATACCTCGGCAAAGTGTTAAAACATTGGATGTACTCTGCCAAAGTCATCTCTCCTTACTTCAAGTCAAGGAACTCTCTACACAAAGACCTCTTCTAATATTTGGGGATAAACAGAACCTTGAATCGCTCCTTGAACCGCTCCAAGGTTATCTCCTCCTTCAGGACTTAAATAAAGCCCCCTACCAGTCCAATGCATCCTTCTGGAGCTAACAGGAGGCTAACCTTCTCTTCTAAGAACTAGTATATCCCAAGCTTCCAAAAATACACTCACATACTTTAGCCAGTTTAGCACCTCCAAGGCAGACTCCTTCCATGTGAACTACTTTCCTCCACAGCTTTTGAAATATTTGTTCATCTTATAAAAGTCTATGTCTCTTGCTACATCCTGTCTCGGCTCAACTACTCCAACTAGTTGTTGCCTCATCATCTCTAGCATAAACTGGCTAAACAAAGCATTCACATCCACTTCTCCTTTGGCCAGGTAGGCACTTGAGTACCGGCTTTAGTATGAATATACATGGCTGCCTTCCTTTCTTGGCCGTTACTTTAGGTACTCTCATCTCCTCTCCTTGTATTCCCTCTCACACTTCCTATGGTCAAAGTTGGCTATGTAGGTCCATTCTGACCTTCTGTATAAACAAGATTCGTGAGAAATAGAAGTAAAGAGAGTGAGAAATCAATCGTATAGGGGTAGATATATCATAACATATATTTATATCAAAATACAAATACGCTATATATAGCGTGTATCCTTCCTCAATGTGTTCGTTTTCTACATTTAACTCTTACTTAGATCTGTTTTACTTAGATATTTCCCTGACCTAAGCTTTGATACCAAGTTGTAACATCCTCTACTTCGAGACACGAAAATAGACGCCGATGATGTTGTAGTCATCACCGGAACCATTTTCTAGCGACAACGTGAGTTCAGTATATATATTTTTCACAACATAAATTAATAGAGCAACTAAATATCTTTTTTGTTACATTATTTTGAATTACAAAATCTAGTACATCATTAAACCAAAATTGTTTCCATATAGGGGTAAATATATAATACGAAAATTAGAGTAGTGTGTGTTTGACATATAAAGATGCCAACATCTGACTTAACCAGTTATAAATCATGGTTTTACATGGTGGAAATTTCAAGATACTTTTAGTAAATAGCAGGCCTCCTACTTCTTCTTTGAAATCTTTATTCGTCTTTAAAAGAGATACCCGTTTAATCTATAAACTCAACCTACTCGAATGAGTATCTGTTAGTTTATAGGAAATAATAAAAACATAGGCTAGATAATAAGCCTGGTATGAGTAGAACTTTTACCCTAAGCATCCATAGTGAGACCACATCGCTATTGCAGAAAGGTTTTTACCCTCACTTCATCATTACAACATAACATCCATCAATATATGACAACAACGATATATATCATAAAAACCAACCATATGCATATATTTAGTCAATAAGTGTTCCCTACACTTGTCATCCAATCATGTCAAACATATTTATCAATTCAAGTTAATTATACTATATTCTTATTATCTAAATATGAACCAAGTCATATAATCCATCGTCATTCATTCATACCCACCTAATCTCTTGTTTTAGGCTTTCTTCATTAAGTTATCATCAACTTATTTTAGTGATCACCTCCCTAGGCCTTCCTATCACTGATTTAATCTTCTGTTTGAAAAACACCACCGTGTGAAAATGTTGACTCATTTCCCCATAGGAGCTATACTGACTAGAGTCCCCTAGACTCTCGTAAGAGATTGAATGTAAGCACTCTGAATACAATTTAGTAATTGTCCCTACTAGGTGTCAATGGCCCCTCTTAGTTCCTGAACATCTATCATTCACATTGTTGATTTACTTATGACATACTCCTTGGATGTTTCGGTACTCTGCCTTAACTCCTCTATAGTTTATAATATTCTTAGGTTAAACCCTACCGTGTCACTGCCATATACCGTTAGACTTTGAACTATTAGTCAAGGCGCTCCGCCATCTAATAACTCCATGAGTTAGTATATGTTTATGATCATGGTATAACTCTTTTTTCTTATATTTATTAATTGTGTACACTATACATTCTTTAGATAAAATATTTTATCCCTTATTTAAATGATACCCCATCATTTATTAGCTTCTCTAAGCTTTCTTCATTTTAAAAATAAGTTAATGCAATTTTAACTTATAAAATATCTTTTTTATATTCAATGTCACTTGCAAACTGTCTTCCAAAGTGCTTTAAGTATTTGTTATTTTATTTAGAAAATATAGCTTTCCACGCTATTACACGTTGAATTTTACACATTGTGTATTGGCTATCCTATAGCCTTTGAACATTCAAGCCTATCTATTGTGGAATGACTATCCTATAGTCATCACGAGTTGATTTATCCTAAGCCATATAATATAACTATATAGTTATCGTGGGTTAATAGCTTCCTAAGCTATGTCATAATATACTCCAAAGAGGGGTCCTGTAGAATCTTTCATATAGCCATCGCATGTTATTTCTATTGAGTTATCACACATATCTTTCTATAACTGTCACATTTAATTAAAATGCTATTAATAATTGCGTCAATCTGAAGTTAACATATACCACTGTCATATTTATTTTCTACCAACTCATAGTGTTAAAATTCAATAGAACCGTCACATATAATTTAATAGAGCCTTCGCATGCTTTAATAAGTTAGTAGCCTTCATGTATAATATTCCACTTGTATACTTCAAGCCTTAGTCATCGCTGCTAGTTCGTTTACTGTCGTGAAATATGTCGTCGCGATAGACAAACACACACACACATATATATTATTCTTTTCCATGCCAACTCATCACTTACACTTTAATGCCTAAAAAATGTTGTCGCAGAGAGTTATCATCGCATGCTTTTATTTGTAAAGTGAGCTATCGCCTTGAGTCGTCGCTTCGAATATATGTATCGTATTACTTCACTTTGTAATGAATTTGAGTTGTTGCCCTGAGTTTTTTACATTTGGGTGTTATCACATATATAATCTGAAGAATGCGTTTGCATTATATATACATGAGTTGTGTCTAACTATATATGAGTCATCGTATTATATTTATTTGACTAGCTTTGTGATGAATGTAAGCCATCTTCTTTAATTATTTACATTGGTGCACTATCCAGCCTGGCATGAAATGCACGTGCATGTTTAAAAACCTTCGTGATATATTTAAGGCCATCGCAGCCTATAATGAGCTATCGCAAATAGTTTTGCTTAAAATACTGGATCCCTTTCTGGTGTCCATTTTTCTATTCTATCTTTTATGCATAGTTTTTCTTGGCTCAAGGCAAAGGTTTAGTCTTATGGGTTGAGTTTTACTTAGTCGACAATGACTCAATGGCAATTTAGTAATTAAATTAAAAATTGATTTATTACCCACTTAAGCAACATCTTTCTACCTAACCAAATTTATTGTCAATTTCTTATTGGTTAATTTCTCTATAACTGCAGTTAATTTCCATAAAATGTTAACAATCCAAATTAATTAATTTTCCCTAATTAGTTTATGCTTTCCTTCACTAAATAATTCATATAAAATAGAAACTGATGAGAAAAATCCTAAAAATTCTCCAAAAATCTCTTTTATCATATTTTAACTCATATAAAAATTTCAAGCCTAAATAATTAATTTTATTATATTTAACAATTAGTTAATCCAAAACTAACCATTTTTCCCTACTTAGGAAATTCGTAAAATTTTCCCATTAACTCCAAAAATTATGAAATTAATAACCCATCTCTATTTACTCATTAGGCATATCATATCCAATTTCATGGCGTTTGGATGTAGTTAGACCATGTTCTAACCTAAAACATGAACTAATTCACTTTAATTAAATTTTATACCATTGTTAAAATTATATTTAAACATCCAAACATGTTTAACATCATCAAAATAATAATATGAAAGTCAAATCCAAACCAATAGGTTAGGACAGACAGAAAAAGATTTTACTCACCTGCCTTAAGAAAAACCTTGTTTAATCCTTTTTTATTCCTTAAATTTGAAAGCTTTAATCTTCTAACTTAAAGTCTCTTCCTTCTTCTTTGAATTTATAGCCGGCCTTACTTTGGTTCATAGGGAATTTATTTTATTTGTGTTTGTGAAGCGAAGATGGAATGAAGTGAGATGGAAAGAGGAGTTAGGAATTATGAGTTGATGGGTTTGGGCCATATTAACTTATTTCACTTTAACCAAACCTTTCTATTAAATTTAAATTATTTTCTATCATTAATCAAGTTCAACCAAATTGCTTTAATTTCCCTTGGTCCATCCAATTAACTTTTTAAAGTGTTCCACACATAACTAATTAAATTTCCCTTAGGCAATTCGTCCAATTAAATCACTTTATTAATTTTATTAATAATGTCTTCCTATTATTAATTCACTTTAATTCAATTCAATTTAAATTAATTTCCCATATTATGGACTCTCCAAAATATATTACAGGATGTTTGTAACAACTCTACTTTATACGCCATCAAAATAAATTAAATTAAATTAAATTAAAACATCTGAATTAAATTTTAAATAATTTTTTATCTTTGAAAATATATTTTTATTGAATTAAATTTAATTTAATAAAAGCTTTTTTATAATAAGCTGAATTAATAAAAAAACTTCTTTTTATAAAAAATATAAAACTTGAATTAAATTTTTACAATGAAAATAAAATATTTTTATATTGTAAATAATTTTTATATATGATTAAAATAATTGAAAATAATTTTTTTTCATCATTAATAAAATGAATAATTCAATGAAGATAAACATTTATTGAACTTTGAATATAGTTTATAAAACATATAATAAATCAATTTAAACTGAATTGAAGGTGTATTTATAGATATTTCTTAGAGTGTTTTTATATGTATAAAAAATTGGATTAAATGAAAGTTGTATTTTGCTTATGGGTTTATTGTAAAAATGAATGAAGCCCATAATATTAATAAAACCCCTAAACTCTGTTCCACCTAGTTATCTCTATTGTCTCCAAACCCTAACCCATCTCTCTCTTAAAATATCTTAAACCTTAATTCCCCAAAACCTATTCGCTTGAGAAAAAAAGAGAAAGAAATCGTCAAACGTAGAAAATAGAAGAAGGGGAAGTGCACGGACAACAAGGCTGAGAAGGCCAAGCTTAACTGCTCTGAAGGTGCATGGAGTAGGAACGATAAGGGCGGAGCACGACATAAGGGTCGGCCAGGTTTGATGTGCCACATCGATGGTTGGATGAGGTGCAAATGTGCGGATGTGGTGAGGCATGCGGCTGGAGTTTGATGGTATGCGAACTATAAGAGCGTGTAGAGGTGATGGTTGTTGTCCTGTCGATTTTCTAGTGGTAGGTTATGCAATAGGCTAAGAGAAATACACTATTTCATCCATTGATTTGGTGAGTTATCTTAACTCATATCTGTATCTACATTATATCTTCCTTTACATACTAATGTTTGATTTTGTTCGGTAAATTTGATTGAAATTGTTTGATTTTGTTTCATAAATTTGATTGAAATTTAGATGAAATTGGCTGAAATAATGTCGTAAAAATATATTTTCAATAATATGGATGTTCTACTTGGTACTAGACATGGTTCAATATTAATTGAATATAATTGAATGATAGATTGGGTTGAAATTGAATATATGATAATTTCATGTCCTTGCTTTGCTTTGATGAAGGTTGGACATTGCTTTTGAAATTGATTAGAAGCGGCAAGTTTAGAGTTAAGTGATTTTATAAATATCTAATATTTATATAAATTATGGTTGAAAATAATAAATAGTTTTATGTTATATAAAATCAAATGATGGGTCAATATTTTCATGAATTCAGAAAAGATATTAATTTTGAAAGTTTGAATTAATATATTTGTTTTGAAAATAGATTTATGCATCGATATTATATCTATTATAATTTATGACTAAAATAAAATAAAATAAAAATTATATTTTAGAAGATCTTTATAAAATGATTTAAAATTTATAATCCAAAAGCGATGAATTATTCTTTGGGAATTGAATAAACGTGAAATTTTATGAAGTAATATTTGTAATGATGATAAGTATGAATGTAAATTATTTATTATGTGGAAACTATTATTAATGAAAGCTTATTATTATATGTTGTTAAGTATAATTTTTGGAAGTAATTTATATTGTCTATTGTTATTTAAATAAAGGAATATTGATCTAAATCATTTGAAAATGTTTACAAAAGTGTTTCGTGTTGAATTATTTTAGAATTGAATTTTTAGAAATTTGGTCCTATAAGAAAATTATATATACCATAATATTTTAGTATCAAATATTTGGGAAATTTTATAAAAGGGAGTAATAGTTTGATAAGTTATTATTCCAAAGAAGTTAAAAAATTTGGAAGTGAATAAAGATTTCGAAATATTGCTTTTGAAATTAAATATTTGGGGATTTGGAAATATTAATAGGATTGGAAATAAATTACTTTTAATTTGATGTTTCGAAGGTATCTAGAAATTACCCACTTCTTTATAGTATTTCCATAATATTAAAGTAGAAACTATGATAGTATAAATTATTTTTAGAAGGAGATTTATTGATTGTTTCAAACAAGTCTTCTTCAAAATAAATTATGTGGTTTTAAACTATGGATGGTTCGAATTAAATGAAATTTTGAGAGGAAAAAAAAGGACTTCAGCATTTCACCCTCTTTGAATTTAGTATTAATGGTGAGATTTAGAAGTGCAGTTCTATATGATGAGAATTTTGAATAAACAGATTAGTAATATCGAGTGGTATAAAGTGTTAGGTAATATTTTTCTGATTATTCCTTTGACTTGTTGTATAAAATGTCATATGTTTATATTAAGTGTGTTTTATAATAAAATCCCTTTTGAATCAATAATTGACTAGTTGGACAATCTGGTGTGTTATACTTGTAGGTGAACGCATGCAATAATGTGTGAATTTTTTTTGTGATATTTTATCACATTTTGTTTGGATGCATTTTCTTACTTATAAATGGATTAAAGGCCGAAATGATTATAGAAATGGGATTGATAACAATGAGGGGTTTACTATGAGCGAGGATTGCATGAGTAAAACTAAAATATGATACGTTACATACCAAATGAGCTAGTTATCCATCCTAGTTAACCAACGTTAGGGTAGCGCCCCGAGTCATGATAATATGGCCTCATTATCACTAGTCAAAGAGTCCACTGCACGGGCACAACAACGAGGTTTAGGTAGCAAGGTGAGGATTATTTGTTCAGCAAATGGACTATGTGAGGACACTCACATTTTTTAGTAGAGACAACGAATACCTCAGGCGAGGAACTCAGCTTCTGGTAATAGGTTAATGTGTAACCTAAGATGAACGTAGCAACTAAATTGATCGATAAATAAAATTAACCGAGTGCCTTAATAAATGTGTAATTAATAATAAATGCATAAGTGTGAAACTCAGTTGATTAGAGTTGCGACTATGTGTCATTGTGAAATTAGATACATTACATGTGTGTTAAAATATTATGTGAGAACGATGAGCCATCGGGCACTTCCTGTGTTACATGACCCTTTTTTGAGAAAATATATATTTTATATAAATATACCCAACACACTATGGTATATGTATATTACCTCATCTTTTCCATCAGTTTGGATTTTCATACTATGCCATGTATGTGTTATATCTCTCATCTTCTTGTTATATTGTTTATGTATTCACCCTTTGAATCTAGACATAGTCAAACCCATTTATTATTTATATAATACTCAGGTCAATCTGAGACTTTTTAGGTATAGGGACGTTAGCTTTTCTTTAGATATTGGGCTATTTAAGGAGATGGTTTTTAGATTGATGGTATATATTTTAGAGACTATAGTATGTGTATGTGTATGTGTGTATTCTTTTGTTGACTCTATGTATGTGTATGATTATGTTTGTAATGTATATGGTACTTGACTACTATTGATGTATATTTTATAGTGGTCGAGGTACTTAATTTTTGTAGACCCACTTTGTTTTGTATTTGTTATGATATTATTATTTCCGCTGCAAAATATGACTTTGTGCTTCTCTTATTATATTATGTACTGTTTTGTCCTGCTAAACCCACGTGTTTATTGCTTTGTACCGGTACCAATATGTTTATTTTGTGTGTTATATAAGCTAAGAATACATACCAATGTTAGCCCAAGGGAATATTCACGTGCGATTACTCCTAATGAGCCTTATTCTCTTTATTACCAGACAATATTACTTTGTAATACTCTTTGGCAGTATGTGTATGTAGGTGGGGCTTTATAAGTACCCAAGATAAGAAGAAGAAAAACATAACACCTTGAGTCAGACAACAATTTAGTATGAGATATATAAAATCACAAAATACTATAAAATTTAATATAGTAAAATAGGAACACAAGGTATGGAGGATTATACCTGACCTGTCCTTGCATCCAAAAAGTTAGCACGTAACTATATATATGCTAATCTACTATCATCGCTTGGGTGCACTACAACTCGAAGTACAATATGGGTGTCTAGGTATCTATGTCAAAATTCCTGCATCATGTGACATCCTCAATAGAATAAAGTAAATATAGCAACCTTCAATCATCCTTATTTCACATGTTTATGTGCATTAGATATATGATAACTCATATGACTACATCAACAGTCATAGACTACTCAACATCTTGGATTTTCATTGCTCGACTCCATGCCACTATGAAGGCTAAGAAACTAGACTGAACAAAAAATTCCTAAGTAAATAGATCTATAGTCAAAGATCCAAAATACGATCAACTCCAGATGATCATCCTCATATACCCCATCTTTACAAGCATACATCAAAACCTTCGAGTATCAACGATTCCTCAAAACATGTCTCCATAGTAGAACACATCAATGTCCCACTTCACAAGTCCATATTATAGAACTTGCCTTTGTGGATCATAAACAAAACTCCTAGAGTCGAGTTGTCAAAGTTTGGAAACATCTCTGAACATCCATCAAAAGATGTGGACTCTCTTTATTATAGTCCTGAAGTCGTCTCGTAAAATCCCTTGGTAAATCATGAAGCAACTACACAAATCCCCTGGGCTAGCCTTGAGTCTCCTCCACGATTCCACTACAATGAAGTTGACATCCAAGACTCCAAGCTTGGGATGGATTTGTGATGAGTCCATGGGATGGATCAGTGGTGAGTTGTTGCCACATTTTCCTCTAATTTCCTCGGTGCCTTCATCAGGTAAATGCCTAAGTGGCTTGAAGCTCCCATCAAAATGCAACTTTGCATACCCATCCATCATTGGGTAACGACCCATTTAGGTCACTGCCGAACGATATAACTTAGCCAATTTTGGCTAAATTACTATCCCATCTTTCTAGCTCCGATCATTCTCTGTTTAATTGCCTTCTTTTGCGTAAAATCTACAGGTCTACATTAATACACCTCTTGAAACTATAGCACTACTCCATACTCTTTATTCCATTGATCGAGTCATTATCATTCATTCAATCACCTTGGTCGACCTATATCAAAGTCAATCCATATGCAATAGACTCCATTGTGTAGAACCTTTTCGTAACTGTAAATCACTTATCGATCGTCGTTTCATCCAATACAACCATATATCTGTACATACATTAAAGTGAGAGATATAAACCACTCAAAAATAATTAAAACACACTAAAATCAAGGTAGAAAAGATCCAACCAGTGAAGCATGAATTCTAAGATGCTAGTTCTCGAAATCCCCAATGCTCCTTTGCTAATCTGTATGCTAATCACCTTCCAATCCTTTGATTTGGATAACTAAAGTAAGGATTTAGGTTGCTTTTGGCTAAGAAACTAATTAATGGAGGTTTAGAATAGTTTTAGGAAGTGCGGAATGATTAGGAGCTGTCCCATCACGTTGGTAAGGCATAAATCCTAAAATGGGTTAATGGGCCTAATTTGGGCTTATGTTAATCATCCACTAATCTATCCAAAAATTATCTAACTTCAAACGACCGTATCTTCTAAACCATAAGACCAAAAAACTATTATGATCACTCCATAGAATAAGAAATCATCATATCTTTCATGTAAAAGTGGTTTCAGACCCTAATTCAGCTGCTATCAAAATTTATAGAATTCCATTTCATTTTATCTCTTTTCCACAGTGCACGAACCTCCAAATATCATATTAATACCACATCATGCCTTGTTGATCTTGGACCCTCTCCATTGTTCCCTTCCATATCTCTTAGAGGCTTCTGCCTCGAGGTTGGTTGTTCCTTTCTCCACCATCCCATGGATTCTTCACATATTGCTCCAAATGTTTCTTTCTAATCAACTCTTCTATTATGCCCTTCAAATGCCTACACTCGTTGGTATTGTGTCTATGAGTCTCATGGAATCAACAATACTTCCTAGAGTGCTTCTCTTCATCGGTGGCCTCTCTTGGACCATGCTTTTTGTACCTTACCATTCCTTGGCTTGCTAGGTAAATATTTTCGATAGGATTGTTCAACTTTGTATATTTCCCATTTTAGGGAAATCGAAAATGTTTTATAGGGTCCTCCTTCTTGGCCCCAGTTTGTTGTTCTTCCTTTTATTATCATCATTATTGTTACCACTATTACTATCCTTTTTAAAAGCTTCATTGCTCTTCACTATGCTATTTGGCCTAGCCTAACCACCAGTGTTTATCCTCTTCTCCATTTCCACCTCTTCCAAACATAGAATCTGGTTTGCCTTTTTGTTAAAATCCTTTAGTGTGGCTAGCTTCTTCATTGTCAACCCCTTCCCAAAATGAGAATCACTATACACTCCGCCGACTATAGCCATTAGCACTAGACTATCCTCTTGATTCTTCACCTCCCTCACAATTGCATTGAATCCTTTTAGGTAACTCTTTAATGATTCTCCATTCCATTGTTGAATGCTTGTAATGAAAACGCATACTTAGGTTGCATGAGTACATCTTAAACCAATTTAAAAACTTATTTACCATGTGATTAAATGATGATATGGATTCCAGATCCAACCAGAAGAATCACATCATAGCTAATCCCTCTAAGAATAATGGAAAGGATCTACACTTCACACAGTCATTCTCCCTGGCACCATCCATGTGCCAATCATACTTCAATATGTGTTGTAGAGGATCTGTCAATCCATTTTAACTCGATATCATTGGCATCACAAACTTCATTGGATATTTTGCCGCCATAATCTCCGTTGTAAACAGATTCCGACTTGAGATGATTTCCCAATTGTCTTTATGTTTAGGCTTCTTTGCTTCATCGATTCATCAGTATCTCCATTTCATTCTCGATAGCATTTATCAAGTGCATCATCATGTGCCCAGTTTTGCAAAGGGCCATTATGGCCATTTCTTGAGCAATAAAATAAAATCCAATAAAGAACATTTTCCTTGATTTAAAAATGTTTTCTTGAATAAATACAAGGAAAAAACAAAAGAAAATTTTACTTTTTTAAAAAAAGACAACCCCATTCTCTTCTCAAATCTTTGTTTCTCACTCTTTCCTTTAATATCTCTTCACTAAGTTTTCTCTCATGTGCATGAATGTTTGGAATCATGACACTTTAACTAACCGTTCAGTTAAAACAAAATATCCTTCCACCATGACCAACGACCCATATGGATAGAATATTCCTCGACTAAGTTCCCACCCCTATGTGTAACCACTTTTAAATTCATTAAAGTCATTTCAATATGCTTTCAAAATTTGGCACCTTGAAAATAACAATCCTTTTATCTTTTTAACAAAATTTGTGCAACTATAAAACTTTAATAGTTATGTGATGATGGAATAAAACATAGGTCCCACTCGCACTTAATGACTACATTGAAAAAATGGTTGTATAGCTTGGTTACCAATTCAATTAAAACATGGGAAAAATTTGTAAAAGTTTTCTTTAAGAAATTTTAACGCTTGAAAGAAACAAGAAAAATTCAAAACGAAACTGCCAATTTTCACCAATTTGGGGCGAGTCATTTCAAAAATGTTAGGTCGGAATTTAGACCAACTTAATGTTCCTTATTTTTAAGGAATAAAGGATACTTAAGTAAGATGAGACTCTTACTCAAGCAAGCTAGTATTGAGTTCATGTGAAGTTATTATGCAATTAGTTCTTTGTCGAAGTCCTAAATCGAAAAGTCATAAAGTCCTTAGGGTCAATTCGGCCATTAATGGCTCAAATCAAATCTCTTTGTTATGCAAAAATTAAAATTAAAATGGGAAAGAAGATAAACTTGGAATTCGCCCATTTCTATTAGGGGCACATGCCAGTTTATAGACAACTCTAGCCCGTGGATTTATGACACGTGTTATTTGAAGTAAATGGATGGCCGAGATTTGCTGATGTGGCATAAGTGTTAGTAATCAACAAGCGATAATAAGGATTCCTTGTGGCAGTTAAAATATTGATTTTGGATGCATCTTTCAACATTCGACGACTCTGGTTATCAGCATACAATAGTTCCTTTGTTTCTCAATAAGCGATAGCTCTAGTCAGCACTTAATAGCCCTAGAGCATCAACTGTCGATAGCTCCATCAATCAATGTGTGATAGCCTTTACCAATGACTGATAGCTTTCTTGACTAATATGTGGTGACTATGAGAAATACTGACTTTCGATGGTTTAATTTATCAGCCTTCAATAGCCCCTTAATTCTAACATGTGATGGCCTTATAAATTTAACCATGATATAGCTTAGATGACTCAATCATTTCAACATGTGATAAGTCATGCATCTCATTCATCAATAACTATGATATCAACATGATATGGCTTAGATATCTCATTCTTTGATGACCTATGGGATCAACATGTGATGGCTCAAATACCTCAATCTTCAATAGCTTATGGGGTCAACATGTAATTTTCTGGATATCTCATTCTTCGATAGCTTATGAGGTCAACATGCGATGACTCGAGCATCTCAAACTTGATAGCTTATGGGATCAACATGCGATGGCTCAAGCATCTCAATCTTCGATAGCTTATGGGATCAACATGCGATGTCTTAGGAATCTCAATATTCGTTGGCTCTTTAGATTAGCATTCAATGGCCATGAAACACCATCCCTCGATAGCTTGTTTTATCAACTTGCGACAGCTTTGAGCCCATCATCCTTCGTTAGTTTGTTTTTGGCTTCCATCTCTCGATAACTTTGTTTTCTTTTTAATTTGTGATGGCTCATCTACAACCTTTGATTGCTTTATTTGTAAACATTTGACAGCCTATATTCATCAACTTTCAATAGCTATATTTGTCATCCTCCGATGGCTTTATCCATCAACCTTCGATGACATGACACTGTATTATCTTTGGAAATTTAGGTGTAACACTTGCCCCTTTCATAAGAAGTTTTCTTATGTTTTAGCTTAAGTAAACTACCATTCTTGTTTTCACGTCTTTTCTAACTAAATGGTCATTTCTTATTGTCATGCTCTTTCATCATTTGTTGCTTGTGCTTCTTGGCTTAAACTAACTTTGGCTTTACTAAAGCAATTTTTTGTAAGTTGTTTTATTAAAAACGTCCTCCAAAGCATTGAGTTTTTGCAAAGTATTTTCATTTGCAATAATAACTTTCATCGAAAATGTTTCTTTCGGTAAATGTTTCTCATAAAATTGGAAATCGTTTTATACAATGATTGAATATTTACAATCATGAACGTGCGACTATTAGAAAATTAGATTCACGAACGATCCCTGGATATGATTTGTCATGTCCCTCTGAAACTCTAGACGTATAACCAATACAAATATCTCATTCTTCTTCAATGGTGTATCCATCAACCCTAGCCCGAACTAAGACAATGCATTAAACCTATTCTCATACTCAAAAACTGACATAGCCCCCTATTTTCAAAACGAGGAAATAAGTTGATCAAAATTTATCACCGTGCGATTATTCAATATAATAGAAGAACAGGAATTTCTATTTTCGAATGGAGGGTTCATAATGTAAAATTTATAAGATCTTATAAATTTTTAGAAAATTTGTTTCATAAATATCATGAATTTTTGAAGCATTAAAGATTTTATCGAAAACTTATAGCGGCTTGCCAAACAAAGGCTAAGAACAAAAATAGTATAGGTATGACAGGCATGACATCCACAATAGGATTGAAAAAGGCATAAGCCTTGGGCAATTTGCCGAAGAAAAAACTACTCAAAGATAGAGTAGAATTAAGATAGATACAGATTAAACTAAAGATATTAAGCATAACAAACATTTCATTCTTGTAGATTAAAAAATTAGATTTTAACTAAGTTTTTTGTATGAGGGAAAAATTAAAAGGTAGGTCAAAAACCCCTCTTGTTCTTCAAACGCTCTCAAATCAAAAATCTTCCCTTTCATTCTCAAATGAGAATACAAAGAATTTTAGTTTCATACAATATCTTAATTTAATTTTATGGAACGATCAATCATTTTTTTTCTATTTTTTCATATGTTGAATCCTAGTAGTAATATATTTCATATATATTTAAATTAGGATTGACGAACGACTAATACCAATATTAGTCTTTATTAGTATCAAAGATTCAAAATCGAAATGGGGTATGGCCAAGTGGTAAGGCAACGGGTTTTGGTCCCATTATTCGAAAGTTCGATCCTTCCGTCCCAGAGCATCTACATGAGAAAGGAAAGATTCTTCTCTTTAACAAATTCTCTTTAAGTTTGGAAATTTTTTCCTTTAATCTTGGATATAGTGTCACCTTTTGTTCTGATTTTTCTATAAAAATAAAACTTTTTCATTTAGATTTTCACAAATGCGATTGAGTGCAAGGGTAGAAATAATAGAAATAAAGATATTTCATTAAATTCTAAATTCAAAACAATATTCTGGTATATCATTAAGTGATTACTATTTTAATAGTCATATTGAAGTAAGTTACTTAGGAAAACTCTTTTTTCTCTAAATTCTCATATTATGTAATTCATCATGGAATTCTGAATTGAAAGAGAAAAGGACATCCATTTCTATTTCATACTCATGAAAACAAAAATTCTTTTTTTATGAACCTGGGTACTCAAGGGAATTTGAAAAATCTATATTATAAATATAGAGAAAATTATGACTTCATCGAGTTATTAGAATAGCTTATATTTTGTTAATAACTAATTTTATTCCGAAATTAGAAAACCCATAGGGCCGTTCTTTTTAGATTTAGAGTTTATTTGATCGAGAAGAATTTTTTCCATAATTTAACATAACATCCCAAATGATCTATTGAATATTTTAATTAGATTTAAGCAAATGGATTAACTTTTCTTTTTTCCTTTTTTCCTTTTTAGAAATTTATTTCACTCTATATGATAGAAAGGCAAAATAACTTAAATCCTTTATAATATAAGACCTTTTTCCAGATAATTATTTACCTTTCCCTAGATACATATATAAAAATATTTTGTATCATTGAGCCAATGACTATTCACGATTCCATATTGAATCAATTGCATACCGTTTCAAAATAAAATTTAAAATGAGAGGAGTGTTATGGTAAAACTTCGTTTAAAACGATGTGGTAGAAAGCAACGTGCGACTTGAAAGACATAATTCACTGTGCATTCTTACATCCACCATTTTCTATAGGAATGTAGATGCTCTTCAATCGACATTGTTTGTTCTGTTCCTATTAGGAACCCAATTTGTATTGGGTTGGTAAATAGGAACAGTGCATGATGGAGCTCAAGCAAAACGTATTGATTCATTTATCGGAGGGAGGGAGAATCTATGGTTAGTAACAGTTAATAAATTAGACTACTTTGTTAAGTATATCCTCAATATAGAAATTAAAATTTTAAATTGCAGGATTCAAATCCCAAGAAGTTTGAAATAAAATAAATAACAATTTTTATATTACATTGCAAGGGAAAAAATCGTTCATATTATCTTTCCATAGAAGGAAAAAACAAAAAAAAACAAAAGGCATGTTGCTGCCGTTTTGAAATGGGGATAAGGATCACTGAAGTAATATCTAAACTTAATGATTTTGAAAAGAAAAGAGAAAGAATTCCGAAAAAAGGAAACACTATTTTCAGTTGTCTCAATATTTTATTTTTAGTATAATGATGGCGACTAAAAAAAGATTAGAGACGGAAAAAATAAAAGAGGTTAGAGACGACTCAAGAAATGCCTAAGGATTTACCTTCGAACTTTTTAAGAATTACCTAACTTGAGTTATGGTACGAATGATATTTCTTTTTTTTCTTTTTTATGTAAGTAAGAACAGAAAAACTTAAATCATAGTCTAAGTCATAATATTTTTTTATATTTTACATTTTATACAGAAATATTAGAATCATTTTTTCTCGAGCCGTATGAGGAGAAAACATCTTATACATTTCTAGGCGGGTTATTTATCTATATCTATCCCAGTGAGTGATCTATCAAATCATTGCAATTGATGTTGGATCCCGACGAGAAGGAAGAGATCTTCGAAAGGTGGGTTTTTATGACCCAATGAAAAATCAAACTTATTTAAACGTTTCTGCTATTCGTTATTTCCTTGAAAAAGGTGCTCAGCCTACAGGAAATGTTCATGATATTTTAAGAAAAGCAGAATTATTAAAAGAATTCATAAAATAAATATAAAATTCTGAAAAAAGCAAGGTAACTAGTATAAATTTGTGTGGTAATTATTTACTCACAATTGCTCTTTTCTTGTTTTATATTATGTTTTATATTTACCATATTTATTGTTTGTTGTGCCAATCCAACACAAATCCTTATTTTATTTCATTTTTTCTCAACAATTTATTCATATTGACAATGGTGTGTTGAACAAATATAATTCGATCATAGATAAGTAGATCTGTTTATTTCAATCCTTATTTATTTATTGGTTTTTCGTTTACTTCATTCAAATTATGGGTTTGCCAAATTTACTATTTGTTATATAAGATATATTAACAAAAATCAATTTTTTTTCCTATTTTATAAAAAAGCGGGCGGTCTTTAAATGTAAATTTTTACATTTTTTTTATATGTCTTTAATTTAATCCAATATAATTTTCTATTTTGTTTAATTGATCATCTAATCTTTCCTTTATATTTATTTTGAATTCAAAATTCAATGTTTTTACGTAGTTGTATAGTTCAATTCCATTTTTTCCACTTGTATATACATATTCATCTGGGTTACTAATTCAATGGTAGTGTACTTGGCTTTTAAGTTCGATTATGGTTTTTTTTACACATTTGAATGAAGTAACGAATTCGTCCGGACTTTTGGTAGAGTCTATAAGACCACGACTAATCCTGAAAGGTAATGGTTGAAAAAACCACATGTCGTAATAAAATAATAAGAAAAATGGAATTGCATTTTCATTTTTCTTATTATATTCTTTCTTATTTTTATTTTATCTTAAGAAATTCATAGTTAGAGTTTGGTCTAGTGAATAAATGGATAGAGCTCTATGGCTCTAATTCTGGTAAAAAAAAGCAATGAGCCAGACAGCCCTAGCGTATATTTCATCCCACAACCGAGTCCCCTCTTTAGACTCTGCTACTAACAGCTCTTTTGATACCACTTGTTTAGACCAAGGAAGCAAAGAAGATTAAGAACTAGTGATGTCATGCGTGGAACTGGGCGTTGAACAGGTAGATGAGGAACCAAAGTGGAGGTATACTGACCAAACGGATACCGTTGCGGAGACTGCAACTGAATAAGCAACTTCTCCCTTGTTGGGCCCAATTAATATACTAGGCCTTGCATATTGAAAAAATTCTTAACAACTACTGGCGTAAACAAATACTTGAACTAAAAGTAGAAGCTTCTCATTTCTTATTCGAGAAGTGAGCTTTCATTTCCCACGGGGACTTTAAATTCGCTGTCCTAGCCCTTGAACGAGTGGTTTTGGGTAAACAAATAAGGAAGATTATTTGATCGGTGATATGATATCATCGGGGGGTAAATAATAGATAAGACATGGGGGTGAGGTAACCCAGCATCTTAATTAGAGGTCCAGTACACTTCGCCCGTATAAAAATTCGGGAAGTATTAATAAGGGGTCTCCAGAAAGCTCCTAAACAACTTAGTCTTTTTGTCCTCTAGAACAAACTTCATTTCAAACACTTCCTTGAATTGGGCCCAAGCAAAGTTGTTCTGCTAGACATGTGTAGTGACTGAGTCCACTAATCCATAGCAGCATCAAACAAATGTCGCAATGATAAACGACGTTTTATCACATCATCCAACTTTATGTTCCTGAATATCCTATCACACAAACTAAGCCAAGCCTGAACCTCGATGATAGTATCAATGTCATTGAACCTTTTACCACCCAACCTCTCAAAGTCGATGATAGTATCAAGTTCATCTATGGTCAAACCGCACAACCTTTTCCATAACATTCACCCACGGTTCCTTGATATGAGCGGCCTATTCCTCTAGGCCCGATTCCCACCATTAGTAACAGTACTACTCCTCGCACCTCTACCTCTACCAATAGCAGCTCCAGTACTCTTCGTTTACACTACCGTAAACATAGCAAAACACTTTTAGGATACTTAAGGATAGACTTATTTCTAAGAAAGATTTATTCCTAAGGATATACTATAAAGAGGGTAGGTCTATAGAAAAATACAAATATGCTCTCGTATATATATGATACACTCAACTTATTGTAGGGTATTACTTACCCTATCTCTAATGTGTCATACCCTATCAAAATCAGGGTGTTTGCTAAACCTTTACTCCGATACCAAATGTCACAATCCGACTTTTTGATCCTCGAATGTCGACATTAATACATCCATGGTATTCATGTGTCGAGCACCTAAGTGTTGAAAAGGAAAATTGTTAGGGTTAGGTAAAAAGAAAAGGAAACTAAACAAGAAAGAAAGAACAAAATATTAGAATCTCACAAGAAAATGATAATATACAATATCTAAAAAGACAATATAAAGGTTATTCCAAGATACAAAGTAACTTCAAAGTTACAAAACCTAAGTACTATCATCAGCCTGAACAGTTATAACTACCTTTCCACGCAATGCTGCTACATACATACTAATACTACAATGGAAATAGAAATAAATAGATAAATGGAAACCTCCAGCTCATCTCTTGAAGGTCTAAAGCATCCACCGTCAAACCCGTTTGACTCAGCCTACTCGAAAGAGTACCCAAGGAATTAAGGAAAAAATAAAATCTCGAGTTGGCCATAAGCCTAGTGTGAGAAAACTCAAGGTACATGCATGCATATAACAATAACTTCTGAGACCATACAAACCACCGTAATGGTTTTCCCTTAAAAGAAATTAAACCATCTAATAAGTAAATATAGTGATATAGTAGATAGTGTTGAAGGTGTAGAATATAAATCAAAAAATAATCGTGTTTCTTGCTTCTCATAATACAACAATATTAGAATTACATCTAAAACTGCTAAGGTTCATTCACATATGGATTTTCAATTGGATGTGCCCTCTATACATCAAGGCGGACCTCCTTAAAAGGGTCAAAATCTACCTTCTGAAACCAGATATATCTGCAGATAAAATATACCATTAGGAAATCATAGCTTGTCGACGACCGAACACATGATGCCGAATACCATCAACTCCCGCTAGAAACAATCGAAAGAATATGTAGATACTCGAAGTTGATACACCCTTCCAGGTTAGCTAAACCCATTAGCTATAAGGCATACTCTATTTTTTATCATTTCTGATGGTGTAGTCATGTTCAACATCTCTCATAGTAGTCTTTATCACTCAAATAGATCACAAATCTCTCCATCGATCCAGCATAAGTCATCCAAGAATGCTAACGCCGACCCTCCCTTAAACTTAAACTTAGGATAGACAGTTAAACCCTACAACATTAGTCCAAAATTTTAACGCTGACCCCTCCCTTGGACTTAACCTTAGGATAGACAGTTCAACTCTATAACATTTTGTTTCACAAAACTTCCAAAACGTAGACTTGTATACTAGTTTTGAAGTGATATTCGGTAAGTAATGCATAAGTATACTTATCTGATCCAGACTCTTCAAAACTATCAGTGAATTTCCAGTTAAATCAATTATGGTTCTTTCAAAAGTAAGTGAATAATATGAAGGAGTCCTCCTCAGGGGATCTTTTATATATACATTCTTAAAGCGAGAGATGATTCATACCAATGAGTCCTCCCTGAGGATCTCAAACTTTATGAAGCCACGAAGATTTTATATACTTCCTAAGTTATTTTGGACAAGTTCAATGGTCAACTAATCGACTATCTAGTTCTAAAATGATCGCATATAGAAATCTTGTCTCGTATACTTATCACGTTTCTGACCGTTTCAACTTACTCTATCCCTCGATCAAGAGTAAAGCCGATAGGATAGAGCACTATTGCTTCTAAATCCTAATAGAACATCATTCTTTACTCTCACAGATAGAACAAGTCTACTTTGTTGGCTTTTAGTGCTAAGTATAAGACTAATGACTTTTCATAAACAATTAAACACACAAAGCAGGCTTAAGTCACATAAGTGACTCCTAATCTCCTTTTTAATTATAGTACGCCTTTGTAATTACTTGTATGTATATTTAAAAACCTTTTACTAATAATATATATGTATATACTAATTTATTTATAAAGCTAATATACTTAAAAAGTTCTAAAATAATTTAAAAGATAAAAATGTTACATGAACCTTTTAGTACATTAATTAAATATGTAACTAATTTTTCTAAAACTATATATATACACCTCTAGAATATTTATAAAAATATTTTAAATATCAATTTAGATTATTACTTGAAAATAATTGCATTATAATTAATTAAAACTTCAAAAAGCATGTTATAAAAAGCATGTTTATATTTATTAAACCCTCATACTTCAATAGTTCATAATTAATTATTAAAAATATATTTAAACTTCAAACCACTTTCAAAATACTCTAGTATATGTTATTAAACATCCATTAAAAGATCCCTTAAAATTAATTGATTTAAACTCACTTTAAATTAAAAAAAGTGTCAAAAATAATACTACACAACACATGTTGTAAAAATAGCCCAGAAATGCTGTCGTATCTCAAAGACAGCATTTATAAGTGTGTAAATACTACCGGACAAAGAGCACTAGGAAAATTTCATAAATGTTCGACCCGTTCTCACAACTCAGACAAAAGTTTTAAGATCTGATTTTTTACAGTAAGTACTTAGACTAACTAAAAATCGTGCAAAGAAACCCTAAGGATATCTTTCAAAATCATACTAAAAATTGCCGAATACAAGGCAATTTCAAAGTGTTTCTATAGTGACTATTTAGTTTATAAATTTTCAAACTTTGTTTTATAAATTCTACAACTTTCCTGTAACGACCCAGAATTTCACTACTTTGATTTGCGAATATTTAATTAATTTTAAATATTCAAATAATAGGTTTTATAATGAAAATAAAACTCATCTAAATAATAAATAATGATGGTGAAATAGTTTTCAAAATTTGTTTACAAAAATATTTAGTTTGAAGAAAGATTGAAAATGTGACTGGAATTTGTTTTTTGAATTTTCGACTTTTCAACGGCAAAAAGTTATCGGAAAATGTTGTGAACTCTTTAGCATAAGTATACATTTGTAAAATTAGTTAGTGTATATATATATATATATTTGTGTGTGTATTAATGTGTGTGTATATGTATTTATACTTATGTATATAAGGTTTATAAAAATAAAATAAAAGTAAGTAAAAAGTAAGTGTCACATCATAGGTAGACATGTTTAAACATGTCTAAAAAATGTACACATGCACATAAATGCATGTTGGCTTAGGAATGAAGGGGGTATATTTAGATGGCATTGGTTTCATGAATGGAGGAAGGCAAGGTGAGGTGGAGTAAAGGGAGTGGAGGGCAAAGTACAAGTTCATTTTGGTAATTCACCTTGTTAACATTTTATAGAAACCATTTTTCATAATTTTTATTTCATTTTCTCATTCTCATCTTCATTTTTCAAAACTTCCTAAGACTTTGAACAAACTTCCATGGCTTCTCTATTTATTTTTTTGGTATTAAAGTTTAAAAAAATCAAATTCTTACTTTAAAAACTTTTAAAAGCTTAGTTTTAAATCACTTGTTTTCATCTCCACTTTCTCCATTTTTCCTCCCACTTCATTCGGCCATAACTTCATCCATATTAATCCCAATCAAGATTTTATTTTTTCCAAACCATATAGAATTCCAGTGGCTACAACTTTTATTTTAATCACTTTCCCAAATTTCGAATATTTTTGATCAAAATTGCATTTCTTTCTGACTCATTTTTGGACCCTTATTTTCAAGCCTGAAAATACCACTGCTTCTTTTAACCATATCTCCCTCGAAAAAATCCAAATTGAGTGACTATTTTTTTGAAATTATATAGAAAATAATATCCTAACACTTTTCTTTTTATCACTTGTCCAAATTTCCAGAGTAACATGACCAAAAATCGAAGAGAATATGACCTATTTCCGAGTGATTTTGTGTGGTTTTCCAAGCTTTCGGTGAGTAAACGTTAATTTTAATTTCAAAGTTTTTAACTTGATATATGTTGCATAAATTGCTTTATGATGCATGTGAAATATGTTTGAGTTGTTATATGTTTGGATTTTGTTGGAGATATGGATGATTCGAGATGTAAATAGTGGACTTGAAATGAAGTCTACCTTAGTATTGTTGTAAATTTGTAAACTTTGGTTATGATATAGTATATAAACTTTAGATTTGATCTTCACTATAATTTTGGAGATGATATGAATGTGAACTTTGGTTATGATGTGGTATCTTTATAAGTTAACATTGAGATGTAAAAAGAGATATGGATTCTTTAAAAGGAAATCATTTTAAAGTATTTAAGTTTTTAAAACTTTAAAGTCAAACTTTGTTTTAGTTTCTAAACTTTTCCTTATGGTTTAAAATGAAACAAAGTTAGAAGTGGAGTATTGGAAAGTTGGTAACTTGGAAAAACAAACTCAAGTTACTGCATCTGTAGTGACGGTCGCTATGGATGTAGTTTCGATAAAAATCGGATTTTTTTGGAAATAGTTTTCATACTTAAAAGTGTTTTGAAAATGTTTTATAAACTTAATAATGGTGTTTTAGAAAATTAATTATAAAATAATTAATTTTCAATTAATTAAGTTTTGATAATTAATAATTAATTAAGTATTAAACAAGGTTTATTAATTATAATAAGTGAAGATTAACAACTAATTAATTATGTTTTAAAAGTAAGATTAATTTTAATTAATTTTTTGTTAGGCAAGATTAATTTTTAATTAATTATGAGTCAAGTATAGGATTTATTTTTAATTAATTAAGTATAAGGTTAATTATTAGATAAATTATTAGTCAAGTGTTTAATTATTTTTATTATAATTTAATTAAGGTTTTAATTTAAAATAAATTATTTATTTAAGGTTTAATTTATTATTTAATTTTTAATTAAAAGATTATTTAATTAATAATTTGAGATTAATCAATAGTTAATTAGTAATAAAGGTTTTAAATTATTATTTAATAATTAATAAAGGATTAATTAAGGATTTAACTTATAAATAAATTATTAATTGAAGGTTTAATTATTTATTGATTTATAATTAAATTAAGTTCAAATCTAATAAAGATTAATTATGATTTACTAAGAGTTTATCTTGTAATTAATCATTTTAAAAGGGTGTTTTATGTTTTAATCCTTGTTTCCAATAATCAAATTGTTTTTAAGGTAATTCTTTTCAAAGATGGTTTGAACACAAGGAATTTAAATGTCGATACCATTAAGTAGAAAAACAACTGTGAATGAACTACAATGTGAGTTTTTGTGTGGGCATATATTAGCCGAATAAATCCCCGTTCTGCTACAGATTGATTGTTTGATTGAATGGATATATATATTAGCAGAATAAATCCTGTTCTAATATAGATTGATTGTTTGAATTTATGGGCATATATGTTAGCAGAATAAATCTCTATTCTGCTATAAGTTAACTGTTCGATTGTATGGACATTTGTTTAGCACGACAAATCACCATCATGCTATTATATTATTTGGACATATATATGCTAGGTTAGTTGTATTGACATGTTATTCCCGGATCTGGATATGAAATGTATTTACATATATGTTGACTTATATAAATAAATGGTTAAGTGGCTTGAAAGTGAAATTGATGTTAAATGGTAACTTAAATTATACCATTGGGTTTGTTAAGCCTCATTTTGAAATTATAAAGTATGGTTTTAAATTAGCTCCAACTCTTAAATCAGTTTTGGGGCTAAGGTTTATAAATGATTTTTCAAGTTATATTATTATTGTATAAAGGTACTCATAAATAATAACTTGTTTATAAAAATGGGGTTTACCAAGTAAAAAGGTTTACTTAAAGTGATTTAAAAGGATGAGTTGCAAAAGATATTTTGTAAAGGATTTTTCTTAAAGAAGATTTATCAAAAGAGTTTTAAATGAGGAAATGTTTTATAAATGATTTTAGAGGTTTGTAAAGAGGTTTTGTAAATTGACTTATAGACTTATAAAAGTGTTTTTATAAATTGACTTTGAAAATTTATAAGTTATTTGAATCATGAAGTGAGCTTTTAAAAAAAGAAATTGTTATAAAAGATAAGTGGATTGGGTTATAGCAAGTAATGTTTTTCAGAAGAAATTTGAAAAAGGAGAATTTTCCAAATGTTTCGATAATATACTTATACTGCTAAGGTATGTATAAATGTTTCCCAAGTGTAAAGGGAAAGTAAGAGTTTTGAAAATAGTGTTGTGTAAAGATCTTTTGATCAAGTTTATAAAGTGATTTTACTTAAAGATTAATTAATAAAGGCTTAGTGAATCCCATATGGAATCAAATCAATGTTGAATGTTTCTTTATTGGATAGTTAAATAACCGACTATCAAAATATGGACCAAAACATAACTTTGGTAATATCTAGGAGAAACATGAAAATTATATGGTATAGTTACTGTCGGTGGTGCTATACTGTACGTGTAAATTTGTTTCGTTCTTCAAGGATAAATGATAAGGAAATCCGTCCACCAGTGGTTAGAAGGTGAACTCCGCTCTTATCTTTGTCTGCTTATTTCCTGAATAACTGGGGTTGAGTTTACCGAAAACTATTGAATGTTGTTTTGAAGAGACCGGGATCGGATATGGCATCTGAAAACCACTTCGATCCAACTCAAGCGTTTCGAAATGAAGACATCTTGAAGAGTATGGAATCGAAAATGCATCTTTTGAGGTGCAAGGGCTATTTGCTACAAACTCTAAGGGTGATTCCAAAATGGGTGTAGTAGAGGTAGTGCCTTCGATTTCATTCAGTACCAGAACGAACTTCTATGGATGAATGCTAGCATTGCATTGATGCCTGAAGGGCAGTGTAGCATCACAAGTGAGAAGTGCTAAATATAGGTAATAGTGACCTCAAGCCTCATCGACCGGGAAATGACAAAAATCGGGCATGCAGCAGGGCCAAGTGGGTCGCTCCCATCAAGGTATGATCATCCTGAATCTAGATCAGTTACTATCTACTCATGTATGCTTCGGGGCCAAAACAGAGGAGTGATCATATTCGGTACTACTAGTCAAGTGGTAAGCCAGTCCTGTGTGGTAGGGGTACAAGATGCTCTTGTCAGACCCCGATACATTTTACCTAGAGGTGTACCATTGGAAGGTAGTTCCTTACCTTGTCATAGTATGGAATCCAATCTTCAATACGTGCCTTTACGGTTTTGATTGTAGAGCCTAGTATGCTGGAATTTAATAATGTAACAATTTCAGCTAAGATTAATAAGTATTTGTACTCTAGACACTATTATAACATCACTGGATTTTTTTATAGAAAATGTTTTGGCTATCATAAGGTAAAAACCCGTCCGTGTTTATGTGCGGCGTGGTCTTACGAGATACTTCTGAATTTAAAGGTGTTTTTTAAACATAATAATTTAGTTGTTTGAGTTTACTCACACCAGACCCATGTCTTATCTGGAGTTTTATTTTCTTTCTCTAAAACTTTTGGGGCTCAAATTTTTATAGGCAGCCAAGTAGTTCAAGTTTTCCACGAATGCATTTTGGAGGAGCTTGGAGCAGGAGGCTTCGTCAATAGCTAGTTATTATCATGTTTCCACTGTATTATATGTATCTTGTATTAGTGAGGTAGGGACAGGCTGTTATAACTGTCCAAGGGTATGATTGTATTAGTATGACCCTGATGTATCATTTTTTTGAAATGACTTTGTAAAGTATTAGGTTGATTAATATATGATATTCCGTTGTGTTGTGAGATTATGTGATTGTTTAGTTTCTTCATATCTTCTATCTCCTTTCTTTCCCTTAACAATCTGTCTTTCTGGCACTAAGTTGTTCGGCATGTGAAACCGTAGATGTATTAATGTCGACCTCAGGGGTTCGAAAAGGTGGGTCATTACATTCCAAACCAATTCCATGCTATCACATACACTTATATCTGTGTAGTGCACAACCAGTATATATTATATCAAACTATTGCAACATATAAACCATTTGAACAAGTTTAAACACTGGGAGATTAAAAATGCTTTCATAGTGACTATCACTATATTACAATTCCATATTCAAGTCCAAACCAAATACCATCCAACCAACCATACATACACAATATCAAGGCCACATCACATGTTATAGAAGGTCATAGAAGAGAAGATATGCAATAAGTACCTGCCATTTGCATTCAAAAGCAAGTATGGTCCAAATATACACTTTAATTTGTTAGTGAACTTTACTATAATTTAACAAGCAATATTATACAACTTCATTACAATCAAATGGTGACTTTACTTACCCTTTTCCAAATCCACAATCAAGCACAAGCCTCTACCTCAATACCACTTCCTACCTCAACCAAAGGAAGTTACAAAGTTCTCTTTATTTTCAAGGCCTAAGCTTAGATTTGCCTATATTGCTCACGGACTAGCATGACTGGGGGTATGCGTGCTCCTTTTCTTTGAGTTTTGAATTGCTAACTTTGTTACTATGTTGTTTTAAGATAATAGCTTGAGTTTGGTGAAGTTCCTTTGAGATTTGAGAGTGTTTTAATGTAAAGAGACGAAAATGAAGAAAACTGTTTCAATGTTTAATGAACCAACAAACCATTTTTCTAAGCCTTAAGGGTCCTTATATACACTTTGCCAAGAGTTCATTACCACCTCTTGCCTCCTATTTCTAGTCACAAGCCCATCCTCCCCTCTATGTGCTTGCTTTCCACCTTGTTCTCTCTTTACTTCGCCCTTAAGACTTCCCAAAATACTCCTCCTCAAAAATATCTCCACTTGACATCATCCATGATCAATGATTTAGTTAGCCGTAAACCATGAAAATATTTTTAGTTGCTAATTTATTACAAATTAATATATTAAGAAAGCACAATAAGTTCGAACAATGTTTACCAAGAAAAAAGTTGTTTATCGATAAAATGATTTTCGGTCACAGTATCAATATTTCTTCGAACTATTTATTTTTGTAAACGTTTTTCAAAAACAAGTTTACCATCATTGGTTATTAATTAAAAAGAGTTTAACAAGGTTATTAAAACAATTTTATAACACTTAACCATACTTCAAATGTTCTGATATTCAAAGACAAAGTGTTCCAAATTACGGGTCGCTACAGAGTACTTGATTACCCAAACGCAATCTTAGATACTACTTTACCAGGCACCCTACTATATGGGTAAGCTTTGATAAGCTAGCCCTAATACTACTTATTTAGACCATATAGGATATTCGGCTCTAATACCGTTGTTGAAACTGGCCCAACATGCGATAGGATAAATTGGTAAATTTCAAAAAAATTATTCCTTTTTGGATCTTATTAGGCCCATGAAGTATAAATTTATTTAGACTGATCTAGATTTATTTAAAATAAAATCAATATTTTATTTAAGTTGTAAATAAAATTTTACTTTAATGTTATATTTATATTATATAATATAACATGTGAATCGTATGCACATGTATGTGTACCTGCACATGCAACATAAACATTGTATATGGTTTAACATGCCTGTGTATCAATGCTGGGATTTACACACAACAGACATATTAGCCCCTCTATATACATATGTGCTGCCTTATATATATATATGTGTGTGTAGTTTTAAACAATATATAATAATACCTATAACACAAACGTTATATATATATATAGTTGATAATATAATATAACGTAATTGTAAATATTAATATAAATAGCTTCAATTTTAAATTCTCAATTTTTAATTTTATACCCAGATCTATATAATAAAATATACAAAAATTTCAAATTCAAATTAATATATTAATTTTTTAATATATTATATATATATATATGTTTGTACCAAAATTGGGCACAACACTCTTCGGAAGAGTTTGAAGAGATAAAAATGAAGAAATTAAATGGAAAAAGAGGATTATCTAATAAACACTTCAAAAACAAATGATAAAAATGCGCAGAAACAAAGGAATTTAGAGTGGTTCGGCGTATTGCCTACGTCCACTATGAAATTGATGACTTTATTGATGTTTCTTTGATGATTACAACTTATTTCAGCGGATAACAGCAGGTTATAATGGATTATAGTAGTGAAATTCGAGTATAGCAGCAGCGTTGAAGTGCAAAGGTGTTTCCGGCAGAGTCTGGACGTCAAAGAGCCAAAAGATCCCTTTTCTGTAGGCCCTGAGGCTCTATTTATAATTGTAGGATGCAAATATCCCGCTCAGATCTTGGGAGACTTCTTCTAGCATGTGGGTAGGCCCACGCGATCGATCCCATGAAGTTCCGGCCCGATCCGTGATCGATACGAATGGATTTCGTATCGATCAGGATTTGACTAACTCGAGTCGAAACTTGGCATGAACATTCCTTAGCTCATACGTAAGTTCCTGTGAAAATTTCATAGCATTTGGACTTGTGGATTGCGAGATATGATCGATACGAGTTGGTGTTCTTCGGCAGGCTGTTTGGTTCGAATTGATGGTTTTGAATCGATCTGTTCGAATCGATGGTTGCACGTGCCCAGGTGATGACATGGCGCGCACTCTTCAGATCGATCCACTTTTTATGCCGAGTTGACCGAGTCGTCCCCAGATTCTCACCTTGTTCGTATCGAAGGCCGTTACGTAGCTCGAATCGATCAATAGCGTGCTCTTCGTATCGATCTGCAGTATGATCAGTTCGAATCGATGGAAATGGTTTAGTTCGTATCGATGAGGGTGGCGTAGTTCGTATCGATGGAGGTGGCTCTTATTCGTATAGATCAAAGTTGTTTCCACTTGATGGATACAAACAAGCAATATTGTGATGGATACGAACCAAGATTATCTGATGGGTTTGAAAAATTGTGATTTGATGGACACGGACAAGGGAGTTTGGTTGATCGATACGAACAAGGTATAATCCCCTAATGGATACGAATTGCGTAATCCGGATGGATTCGAACCAAGGCTCTCAGATGGATGCGAAGCAGTGTGGTCTGATCGATGCAAATACGATCGATACGAACTAAGGCTCGATGATGGATACGAAATGGGGTTATTTCCTTCAATTTGCATCGATCATAACTTGAGCATACGAACTCGGATTGACTTGAAATTTGGAACGTCGGCTTTCTTGGCTTCGCTTGTCGTGTCTTGTCGATTGTAGCCTGATCCGGACTCGGACAACATTCCTCGACATCCATGGTGAACCTGTGCGTACTCGATATTCGGGACGAGCGATCCTTGGTTTTCAGCCAATTCCTTGATATCTCGGCCTTGCCAAAAGACGAGATAACATTTTCCCCTCAAAGTACGTCTTGTGGAAACATGACGTGCTTTGAAAAGCTGCAATCTTCATTCTGAATAGTTATCGTCTTTTCGCTGAAAGTTGTAATCTTTGACTGATTTCCTCAGTAATGTGAACTGTTGATTGTCAACTGTTGTACCTTGTATTGTTGTAATTGATTGCTGTATGATAATGATTAGCTGTTTGTCGTTGTAATCATTATCATATGAGTATCCAATTCCTGTGGATGTTGAAAATTGAATATTAGTCCGACATATATGCATATATGTTAATATGACTCTCATTGACGTTGCATGTTTACGAGTCGTTGTCAGTTCTCTCGTATCGAATCCTGTATCGATCCTCTCCTGAATCAATGTGAAATTCGAATTGTAACAACGCTTGATGGTTGTTTTTGAATGTGCCTTCATATCGATCCTCTTCTGGATCGATGTGAAAGGTTGAAAGGCGGTTTTTTGTATCGATGCGATTCACAATGATGGATACGAAATAAGCGTTCGCATCGATGGATACGAGTTCTGGTGGAGTCCATTGCCGTGGGCATTAGGCTGCGATGTCGTATCGATAAACCAGTGCTCTTGTGGGTTGAGCGCTGATGGATACGAAATAAGCACTTCGTATTGATGGAGTTTAATGCTTTCAGAACAGCCTTTGTTGCGCACTTCGTATCGATGAACCTTGTGTTGTTGGATACGAATAGTCAATTCGCATCGATGGATACAGGCCTTTGGAGGCTGTGACTTGATGGATTCGAACAGCGAAGTTTGCATCGATGAAATGTGGTTGGAGTCTAGAACAATGGATACGAACAACGGTTTCGTATCGATGGACCTTGTATCTCAGAAAAATCTCTGTTGACAATTTCGTCTCGATAAAAGCTCGAGTTTATGGATTCGAATAGCTTGTTCGAATCGATTCAGTGGTGGACCCATTGTAACCAGTCGAGTTTACCGAGAGGCAAAGTGTTTTTCCTTTCACACTCGAGTCCATATAAATACTTTTTGGACTTGGCATTTTTTCCTTACTTGCTCACTTCTTTTCTTCAGCCCTTTGTATCAATCAGATTTCGAAAGCAAAAAGACTGCGTTCGCCTTCAAATCGACCTAAGTCCTAATCCCCGAACTAATCACTCGAATTTGGTAATTAATCAACGAATTCATGTAGACATTGACGAGGCTCGAGATTCAACGCCAGTTCATCCAAAGCCGCGGCCTATTCCGGCGCCGTTGATGCCGAAGTTGGGTCGAAGTGAGGTTGAGGAGAGGGTAATGGTGTTTGCGTCGATTGGAGAAGAAGGAGTGAGGAAAGGGACGAGGGACTCAGCGAAAAGTTTCTCGGCCTCTATTTCGTATCGGTGAATGGTTAGGGAAACTAGATTTCGCATTGATCCTCAACTGGGAACTTCGTATCGATCATCTGCCTTTAATTTCGCGTCGATTGTCGATCCTTCGATTTTGTATTTGTCACTCTGAATCGGTATCGATGCGAAGCATAGTTGTGATGGACACGAACTTTATTATAACCCGATGGATGTGAAACCAATGCGACCCGATCGATACGAAGTGAATGTTTTCTGATCGATACGAAACTACTAAGTTTCGATCGATAAGAAATAGTGATTATGTCGATCGATACGAGAACATGGGCGATGATCGATACGAGATGAGGGACTCGAATTGACATGATCTGGTCTCAAGGTGATCGATTCGAAATCGTTCCCTCAGGTGATCGATACGACCGAGACTTTGGGTGGTCGATCCGAACTTGCATTTTGATGGACACGAACTTCAACCAAACATACGACTCTGATGAGCTTCATTCTTGCATATCTGGAATTAACTATTGAACCACACACTTGACTGTCTTTCGAAGCTCGTCGATGGAACTGTAACTTAACAAATGATAACGAATTTTAACTTGGATCGATCGCTAACATCTGGATGGCACGGTTGTGAAGGTCATCGACGATGGTCACTCGAGTTGAATTTCGAAATATTGTCGTTTGCATGTTTATTCATACTCTGTTGAATCTTTTCAAGTAGCATAAAGCACTGCACTTGCACAACACATTTGCATAGTTTACACTGGGGGAAGCTCGGGTGTTATTATCGTCTAATGATAATTTCTCATAAGTTAGTTAGTTATGGAACCTTCAAGCTCACAATAGCAGGAAGTTCAGGATCCGTCTTCTTCCGTCCTAGAGATTCCGGCTATCACGGCCGAAGTTATAGATCCAGCTCCGGACGAGCTGCCTGGCACTAGGTTCATTGGAAATCCACAAGATTCAGTGCCGTCCAATGTTTCTGAAGACATGCTGGGATGGATATGCTTAAGGCAAGGTTTGTCGTTTGATGACGTATTATTGCCGGGACCAAGCGATAGACCGCATGCTCCCCCAGAAGGTTTCACTGCTTTCAATAGACATGCGTGCGCAGCGGGAACACTTCCCCCCTTTAACCAATACATTAGGGAAGTGTTATCTTTTCTCGGAATCGACCTGTCCCAACTACACCCTAATGGATATGCTCTGCTGAATAGCCTATTTATCGTATTTATGGAGCATCTCTTCCGACCACCAATGCTGACTGAGATTAGATATCTCTTTAACTTCAAGAGTAGGGGAGATAGTCCGTCTTTCACTTTCCTAGAGTCAGTCAGGAACTGCCAAGTAGTAACCGGATCCTAGGGAAGGCTGAGTTACTTTAAAACAGAATGGTTTTACGTTCGGTGCCCTCCAGGATTTGCTAGCCGATGGCTAGTCAGACGTAAGTGTTACAATATCCTTCAAGAGTTATCCGGATGATAGTAGTTGATATAAACTGACATCTTCTTTTCCTTTTACAACCGTAATTTCACGACCTGAAGGCGAGTATTTCAAAGAGATAGTAAGGGTCCTTCAAGAAGTTCCGAGCGAAATAAGGGACATTGATTCGGTTCTAACCGACAGAAATTTGAGAATCGTCGGGCTGATTGAGTAGAATCAAAGCATAAGGCTTGAAGGGACACTGAGGGCAGTCTCGAAGAAGCGGGTGAAACGCAAAGCGCCTGGTGTTGTAATAGCTGAAGGAGTTGATCCGGAGAGAACACCCACTGATGACGAACTTATAGCTGGGCCTTCTTGCAGTTTTCAGGACTCGGAAGGAGGGAGAAAAGGCAAGGCAGTTGCTCATAAGCATTCTAAATCCATGAGACTGAAATCTGTGGTTGTGTCTTTACATGTTCCTGGAACTAGAATTTCGGAGGCTCCTCCCCTGCAAGTAGAGAATCCTTTCGAAGGGCTTGCTGATATTCTGATTTCAGATTATGTGTCGTTTCAGCATGAAACCGGGTTGGAGGAGCTTGATAGTGCTCTTGATCTGAGCGAGTCGCTTGCTATAAGTGCGACCGACATTTCCGGTTGGTCGGGGGGTTGCACATACATACACTTCACGGCACTACATGATTTACAATCGTAAATTGTCCAATTCAAGAGATCACTAACTTTTCTTTCGTTTCTCACTTACAGGTACGATTTCCGGGAGAGGATCGATGTTAGGGAGCCTTCGTTCGACTCGAAAGTCTTCTACTTACTACGAGTCCCGTAGGAGAGATTCGGATAGAGACCATGATCGTGGGTACTCTAATCAAGAGAGGTACAAGCAGGATAGGGATAGAGACTATAGATACCGATCTAGGTCCCATTCTCCACCTCCTAGAATTCCATCACCACCTCCTGTTCACGCTTCACATCCATCAAGGCCTCCGCGACACAGACCGTCTTCTCAAATTTCTAGGCCCGAAACTCATTGCCAGAGAGCTGAAACTATAGCCCCCATAATTGCAGAGCAGGTCATAACCGAGCCCATGGGGAAGGTGCAATAAAGATTGCCCAACTTAAGAAAGATTTCCCAAACATTTGCTTTGACGGCTACATCTTCCCCCCTCACCTAAAGAGAATCCCTTCGGAAGCTGAAAATACAATGCATGATTACATTCATGACATATACGCCCAATATAGAGAGTGGGTGAAGGCCGTAGAAAAAGCTTCAACGGTGGCCTTTGAGCGAGCTAAAGCGATTGAAAAGATGGAGTCTGAACTTGCCTAAAGGGACCGAATCATCCAAGTGCTCAATACCGAGGCCGAGTCTTCTCGGAAATCTGAAATTGAGGCCACCAAAAAAGCCGATGAAGCAAATGTGGCGATGGAGAGATTGAGGCACACACATGTGGCCTTGGTGGAAGAGATGGGCCACTGAAATACTACTGTTACGGCCGAACGGGATGCGGCCATTAAGGAACTCAACGAGCTTAAAGCCAAATTCTCTGACATTGCCAAGGAAAGGGATGATGCGAACAACGCAGCCCAAGAGGCGTGTGAATAGGCTGTTTTTCTTTGGGGTGAACGGGATGCGGCCGTGGCTAAAGTCCGCGAGGTGGAGAATAAGGTTGAGGAGGAGGTGAAATCGGCTGAGTCCAGGCTAGAAGCCGATATTGAAGATCTCCTTGTCGTTTATAATGCTAACGTGTTGAGGCACAGAGGTCTAGCCTGGCTCGATGACTACCCGACACATTTACACAACGCCTAGGGCCGATTGGTTGAGGAGGAGAAGGCGGTGCATCTGGGTGAGTCAGTCGATGAGTTTGAGCTCGAGAATCGTTTGTTGAATGAAGATGAACGGAGGATTCTCCATGAGTCGATGATTCTGCATGAAAAGGAAAGGCTTGGCACCTAGCACCTGGAAGTAGGAGAAGGCTCAGGGGTTGAACATCACGACGCAAGTCTTGAAATTCCTACATCAACCCAGCCTGGACCCTCACCTGCGGTTGACCCCCAAGCTGTCCCCGCCTACAATCCAGATCAGCCGCAGATATCTCCGGCTATAGAGCAAGTTGCTGGAGCCGTTCAGCCGTCTACAAGCCAAACTGAGTAAGGTACTCTCAACATTTTTCGTACTTGTTCAAGATTGAGGGCTTTATTCGATTTGTTTACCGATGGTCTTCCTTTTCTTTTGTCCAGTGACCGAAGTCACACCGATCGTGCCTCCTGCAACTCAAGAATCACATCAAACGCAGGAGGATATCATCATCGAAGCGACCACCGTAACTACAACTGTGCCACTTGATGAAATGCAGGGGAGCACGCTTGTTTTTGATGAGCAGATGATGGAGGAACTTCTCGGTCATCACAGCGATCCTTTTGCGGACCTGCCATTTAATATGGGCGGAAGCGCTTCCGCTACAGGCTCTTCAATGCCAACCACTGATGTTCCTAGAGAGGCCCAAGCGATTCATGAAGAAGAAGTATTGGCCGAAATTGACGCTGAAATGGAAGCAGCGGCTCGTAGTGGTAGTTTTGGAGGTGGAATGGCGGCACCTAGTCCAGCTCCGCTTAGAATGATATCACCTGGTGGTACAGTTATTGACACTAGTGTGTTCATTCCGCCTCCTACAATTGATCCTGTTCCTCCGACTCCGCCCGCAGGAAGCATCCCTATACAATTGAGCTCGGAGGAGGACGTCGAGATCATGCCCCCACCTCGAGACCAACCACCAAAAGGTAAAGGCTCGAAGAGGAAAGTTAGTGGCGGCTCCGGCGGGTCTACAACGAGGAAGAAGTCGAGAGAGAAGAGGAAATAGATAGGCCTCTTTAGTTTGTTCTGAGTAGATAGGGATTTATTTTGGTTTTCTTTTCGTAGGCCGTGTATAGATGCGGGTTCGGCCCCTTCTAGTAGGAATTTTTTAGAATAAACTTGTATATGAATTTCTTTCACAGACAGTAGAAATGAAACTCTTCTTTTCTGGCTTTTTCTCAGTTATTGTGTGTTTTCTTAAGTGTTTCAATATTTGACGTGCACTTGTAAAGTTTCAGCTTTCGAGTCACGTTTGTTTTTATTCGTCAGGTCCGGAAATCGCAGACACGATTCATGATCGGGAAGTGAGTTGAACTTTGACGTCGCACTGCTTTAGTCAATGGTCGATACTTAAGTTCTGCCCCCTAATCTTAGGGATGAGTCATAGAACATAGGCCGGCGATTGCATCTCACTTATAACACGTTGAGTTTAGTGCCACTGAATGGATGTTTGAGACAAGCGGAGATTGAGTGGTTCAACCACACTCGTTTGATTATCGATGATCACATCCGCGCTCCGGGGATTTTCATTTGTTTACTGGCGGTTGGTTACGCCGTTTTAAGTTTTAAGTATATGTCCGCGTTCTGGGGACTTGGAGTCGACATCTATACTCCAACTCGCACTCTAGGAATCCGGAGTTAATGTTTATACTCCAATTCGCACTCTGGGAATTCGGAGTTGATGTTTATACTTCGTTTCGCACTTTGGGAATCCGGAGTTATTGTTTATACTCCAATTCGCACTCTGGGAATTCGGAGTTGATGTTTATACTCCGTTTCGCACTCTGGGAATCCGGAGTTAATGTTTATACTCCAATTCGCACTCTGGGAATTCGGAGTTGATGTTTATACTCCGTTTCGCACTCTGGGAATCTGGAGTTGGTAAACAGACAGTCAGTCACATCTGTTGCATGTTTTTTGGATTTCGTTCGCACTCTGGGAACGAAAGATGCATCAGGATCGTGGATGGTCAGATCACATCCACCCCGAGTTAACAAGTGAGGTCGTTAGATGGACGGATCCACCCTCCTCAAACTTGGTTCAGATACGGACGAAGTCGTTAGGTGGACGGATCCACCCTCTTCGAAGACGTATTTGTAAGTTTATACTCCAGTTCGCACTCTGGGAATCTGGAGTTAGGTGAAGGATTGTCGTGTATCAATCCTTTTTTGACTTGGGTGTGATGGCTTGTCCCCGAGCCCGGGTTTCACTTAGCGAGTGACCGGTTGCATCACAGTCTCTCCCTATTTGAATAAATCCCACCGTATGATGGAACTTAGCTCTCCGTGCATGGTGATGATTATATGAAGTATTTCAAGTAAATCACAGCTCTGGCACGAAGAGATTGCATTTTATTGCTGAAATAAGAAAGTATGGCAAAGTCAGTTGCCTTATTACAAATTCTAATTTCGAAATGCAGAAACAAATTGCAAATGAAAAATAAACTGAATGAATAAACAGAGCCTATTATGTGTAGTAGCGACGAAGACTCTCGTTGTTCCAGGCTCTTGGTAGAGTAAGACCGTTGACGGTCGATAATTTGAATGTGAAATCTCCGAGCTTTAGTTCAATAACATATATCCCTTCCCATGTTGGCTTCATATGCGAAGGAACCGGATAGATTCTTTTCAAGACGAGATCGCCAAGTTCACAGGTTCGCGGTCGGACCTTGGCGTTGTACAATCGGGCGACTCGACTTCGATACGCGCCCGCCCTCAAATCAGCCTCTTCACGTTTCTCATCTAATAAATCGAGAGATTCAGCAAGTAATATAGCATTTGTCTTCGGATCATAGTATGTAACACGATGAGAAGGTACTTCTAATTCGACTGGAATAACAGCTTTTGAACCATAAGAAAGAGAGAATGGGGTATAACCGGTTGCGGACTTGTGGGTTGTACGGTAGGCCCATAAGGCCATAACTGCAATATCCGGACTCTCCGACGTTCTCCAACCCCCAACTCCACTGGTAGTTCCACTACTCCAGTGGGTATAGTAGCGCTCCCATTGAAACCATGGATTCGAGATTGGCAAGGCTTTAAATCTTTAGCCTCCATCCTCATCTGATCGTAAGCTCGTTTAAACAGAATATTCACTGAGCTTCCACTGTCAACCAAAATCCTTTTCATCCAGGCTGGACGTACTTGAGCTGTGATGACCAATAGATCGATAGTGGAGGCTTCGACTTTATCAGCATCTCTGTTTCTGAATACGATGTCATCAGTCATCGTCTTATGTTGTCTGGCCGGAGCCCCTTCATCAAAACTACTACAACACTCGAAGTCCGCATGCCTCATAGAGCTGGCATACGACTCCATTTCCTTCCAGCTTCGGTCTGCCAGATGAGGACCACCATAAACAGTGTTTATCACTAACCTCCCGTCGGTACGAGCGGGTTCCTCCTGCCTTTCCTGGTTTGGTGCACGATTCTGATTCGATGGGCCCGCACCTCCTGGCTACGGCGCCTGCACAAACTGATCCAACTTTAGTTCACGTATCGGTTTTTCAATGAGATCTTGTAGATGACGACACTCATTTGTATTATGGCCATAACTTTCATGGAATCTGCAAAACTTCCCTGTTTGGATTTGTCTTTCCATTGACGGCTTCGGGGCAGGTTTCTTGTATTGCATGGTATTACAGGTCTGCAAATACACATTTTCCAGCGACGTATTTAATGGAGTATAATTGTCGAACATGGGAACTCTACGTCGTGGACCACGATTTTGATCTCGTTTTTTACCTTGATTTCCACTGTCCCTCTGCTGGTTCTGTTTGTTTTGTATATTCAACTGAACTTTTCCGGAACTCTCCCCGGATTGTTTAACTGCAATGTTACTTTGAATTCCTTCCATGCTGGGCCCTGCGTCATCCTGCTTCCTAGACTGTTTCGCATTCTCCCTTCTCAAGAATTGGGCTACCTTGGAATATAAACGGTCCAATGATGCAGGTGGCTTCCCAGCTAACCAATTTCCGAATTCGGAATCAGGATCAATCCCATTAGTTAATGCCATCAGGATAGAGTTGTCATTGGGGTTTCTTATTTCTACACACGCAGCATGAAATCGTTCCAAGTAATGCCTGAGTGTCTCTCCGGGAGCTTGAGTGACACTAGACAAAGTATTAACATCTTTAGGTCTCGCTACGTGCATATAGAATTGTTCAACAAACTTGGTGGCCATCTGGTCAAAATTAGAAATGGATCGTGGCAGCAAATGAGTAAACCACATAGTAGCAATGGCCCCTAAGGAAATAGGGAAACTACGACATTTAACTGCATCATCAGCTCTCGCAGCGTTCATTAGCCATTCATACTTCAGGATGTGTTGATTGGGATCAGAATTTCCTTCATAGACTGGCAAAGTTGGCATCCTGAAGCGCCGAGGTGGTTCAGCATATAATATGTCATCAGTGAAAGGGGTATGACTTCGGGAAATCCCCCAGTCGTCATTAGTGAGACCCTGACTTTCACGGATCATCTGACGAATCATCGTCGGTATATTTGGCATCTGGATATTTGGAGCATGATGTGCCAAGGTGTGGTCGGGTTCCACAATGTGAGGCTGGACCGAACACGGTCGACAGTCCGTGTCTCACCTCCTTGGTTCAAGATTTTCAGGGACATAAGGTTCTAGAGTGTGTTCTCGCCGGCAATGATGCAGATCAGCTTGATTTCTAGCATCAACTCCTTGTTCGATAGTGGTGGTGGTAGCGAGGTTGCCTGTGACATGGTAAGGAGCGGCACCCCCTCGGGATGAGGGTCCGGTCTGATGGCTGGTGGATGGTCCATTCCTGGGTTGTCCAAGATTTAGGGAAGGTTGATGTCCGGTGGCCTGGGTGTAGCTTACGTCCAATCGTTGGCGTGTAGATCGGCGATGATCATCGGAAGAGGCTGAACTCTCGGTGGAAGAGTAGGAAGCTTGATCTCTCCTGGATCTCCTTCGTTGTTGATGCTGCAGTTGGTTGGTCAGTTCCACGTTAGCACAGAGTTGCTGAGTAAGTTGCTAATGACTCTGAGTTAGCTCTTGCATAAGCATTTGGAATTCTTCCCTGGTAACAGGTCCAGTCGGATCTGATGGTCCGTAGCATTTTAGTTGGATGGTGGCAGTTGTATGGGATTCTGTCTATCCTGTCCTTCTTGATCAGCGGCTGTAGAAGCAGTTCGTGTGCTCACCATGATGAATTGACGAAGTCCTTTCCTAGATCTGATGCAAATATGAATAGTATGGAAGGGCTTTTAGGCTTGAGATATATATCTTCTTCTTGGATTTATGCAATCCGGTATCGATAGAAGATCCAAAGAGCAGGAGAAAAACTGGGTTTTTCTCGGTGAAAGCACCAAAATGTTTGTACCAAAATTGGGCACAACACTCTTCGGAAGAGTTTGAAGAGATAAAAATGAAGAAATTAAATGGAAAATGAGGATTATCTAACAAACACTTCAAAAACAAATGATAAAAATGCGCAGAAACATAGGAATTTAGAGTGATTTGGCGTATTGCCTACGTCCACTATGAAATTGATGACTTTATTGATGTTTCTATGATGATTACAACTAATTTCAGCGGATAACAGCAGGTTACAATGGATTACAGTAGTGAAATTCGAGTATAGCAGCAGCTTTGAAGTGTAAAGGTGTTTCCGGCAGAGTCTGGGCGTCAAAGAGCCAAAAGATCCCTTTTCTGTAGGCCCTAGGGCTCTATTTATAGGCGTAGGATGCAAATATCCCGCTCAGATCTCGGGAGACTTCTTCTGGCATGTGGGTGGGCCCACGCAATCGATCCCATGAAGTTCCGGCCCGATCCGTGATCGATACGAATGGATTTCGTATCGATCAGGATTTGACCAAATCAAGTCGAAACTTGGCATGAACATTCCTTAGCTCGTACGTAAGCTCCTGTGAAAATTTTATAGCATTTGGACTTGTGGATTGCGAGATATGATCGATACGAGTTGGTGTTCTTCGGTAGGCTGTTTGGTTCGAATCGATGGTTTCGAATCGATCTGTTCGAATTGATGGTTGCACGTGCCCAGGTGATGACGTGGCGTGCACTCTTCGGATCGATCCACTTTTTATGCCGAGTTGACCGAGTCGTCCCCAGATTCTCGCCTTGTTCGTATCAAAGGCCGTTGCGTAGCTCGAATCGATCAATAGCCTCTCTTCGTATCGATCTACAGTATGATCAGTTCGAATCGATGGAGATGGTTTAGTTCGTATCGATGAGGGTGGCGTAGTTCGTATCGATGGAGGTGGCTCTTATTCGTATCGATCAAAGTTGTTTCCACTTAATGGATACGAATAAGCAATACTGTGATGGATACGAACCAAGATTATCTGATGGGTTCGAACAAATGTGATTCGATGGACACGGACAAGGGAGTTTGGTTGATCGATACGAACAAGGTATAATCCCCTAATGGATACGAATTGCGTAGTCCGGATGGATTCGAACCAAGGCTCTCAGATGGATGCGAAGCAATGTGGTCTGATCGATGCGAATACGATCGATATGAACTGAGGCTCGATGATGGATACGAAATGGGGTTATTTCCTTCAATTTGCATCGATCATAACTTGAGCATACGAACTCGGATTGACTTGAAATTTGGAACGTCGGCTTTCTTGGCTTCGCTTGTCGTGTCTTGTCGATTGTAGCTTGATCCGGACTCGGACAAGATTCCTCGACATCCATGGTGAACCTATGCGTACTTGATATTCGGGATGAGCGATCCTTGGTTTTCAGTCAATTTCCTGATATCTCGGCCTTGCCAAAAGGCGGGATAACAATATATATATATATATATATATATATATATATATTATGTACATTTTAAAAATATTTTTTATTACACATGCATATATATTTATTAACATTTGAAAGTGTATATATATAATAACTATATATAAATATGTATTAATGTGAAACATGATTAAATAAATATTTATATATATTAATAAGTATTGGGCTTTAAAAAGCTTACTCAAAAATATTTTTTAAAGCTTACGACTAATAAAATACGTTTTTAGTTAGAAATATTAGTACAGAAATCTTAATAAAAATTAGTTTTTTATAAAAATAATTCTAAAACACATGTATACATTTTAATAAATATTTATAAACATTTATTATAATACAAATGCTTATTTACTGTAACGAACGAGATTTTCGACCCTCGAAAATCGATACTAATACATCCTCGGTAATCACATGCCGCAAATCAAAGTGCCAGAAATCCCGATTATTAGGGGAAAAAGAAAATAAAAATAGACCAGAATCTCACACGAGTGGAATAACATATATTATTTCAACAATAACCTTTGTAGTGGAAAATTATGAATACAATATCAGAGTCTAACCTAGATTCAACTTAGACTGTTATAAACCCTATGTCCTTACAAATGCTGAAAAATAAAAACAAATGCAATAGATGCAGCGGATAATAGAATACATCCATATGTTGATAAAGATCTCTAGTTCTTCTCTGGAAACTCCAAGCATTTTTAGCTAAACCTGGAACTACTTGGACCTGAACCGAGTATTAAAAATACCCGTATCAGGTTTGATAAACCAACGTGAGATGCTCGAAGCATTTTTATGTATAGATCATGTTGATGTCAATCAAAACCTTTGAAAATAGGGTATTTCATAAGACCACGCCCACACACAAATACAGACGGGTTTTTACCTTATGATAACCAAAGACTTTTATACCAAAATAATTTGATACTCTCTTTAATGACATTCCTTTGAAAACACTTCAAATAATCTTTTAAAATAGTCGAAATTGTTACATTGATTAAAATTGATGGCATATTAGCTACAAAAGTAGGTTCTACAATCAAAACCATAAAGGAAACATATTAGAATTGGATTTTCTACATGGTAGGGAACTAGTAACCATTCAGACCCAAAAATCCATGTATTACAATCCTAGTTTGCACTAGTGGCTTTACACGATCTCCATCAATCTCCGAACTATACTGCTACACTACCATGCAAAAAGTATTACTCAGAGGCTTTACACGGTCTCCGTCAGTCTCCATATCTTTCCATTCATACAATAAGGCAATAAGTGCCTAGAGTGACATCTTCCCCCAATAATAGCCCAAAATTTGTCCTTCAGACCACAAAGTATCCTGTATCATTCCCGAGATGTGAGGCTCGTGAGGTTACATTCCACAAGGCCACCTTTTTTCACAAAGCCACGTTTTGATCATATCGGGTTCCACTATGAATTCCACATTGTCATTCCTTCAATTACTATTGAATTCCACAAACAAACAACCTCGAGCTCGTACGTCTCAGAGAAGGGTGTTAAGCTAAGAGAAGTTGCCTTCTTCGCCACCAAACAGATGTACGTTTGCAAAAGTCAATGTTGTCATCTCAGATATGCAATGTCATACATTCATCCATACAAGTTCATTCTGGGACTGAAGAAACTGAAGGCACTCCTCCTACTACATCCTGTCGAGAACTATCCCTATGATTAGTAGCGATTGGTCCATGTAATCGAAGATTTGCATAACAAAGCACTACTACCACCATAAATATATGATACGGTAAATTTCACCCCGAGGGACTTGTGTTAAGCAGCCCTTCATCATGTCTTCACTTCCGAACATATACATTGGTTTGAAGTGGTTTTCGGATAGAAGTTACCCAATTTCGACCCTGGTTCCTTCGAATCAATCATCGATTAAAAAGATGTTAAGTTCATATGTAATTATCAATCATCATTCAATTTGATTCATCCCTTTATTCATTCATAATTATCTCAATGAGACATATTATTCTAAATTATTCCATATATCTTCTTAACAATATACAGAATCATTAAGCCTCATTTATCAAATCATTTGGTTAATTAAACCTTTTTGAATCTTGAAATAATTCCAAATCGTTTCACCTTTTATTTAGGAAAATATTTCAAAATCATTTATTTAAATCTCATATTGGAAAATATTATTGAGTAAAAAGGATCATGGAAATTATACTAATTCTACTCAATATTAATTCTTGTATTCAACATTAACTATTCGTCAAATAACGGTGAAATTACCTTTTGAATTCACATGGATAGTACGGATTTCCTCCTCAAAATTTAATACCAAGTATAAGAAAATCATTTCTATGAAATCCAAGTTGTTTGAATTTGGAAATTTCATCTTTCTTTGGGAAATTTTGATCCGAGTAAGTCAAATTTACTATCCCCTCGGTCGGGCCAGTCCGGGTAGCTAGGGAGGGCAGGCAACTGGTTTCCCAAACCCAAGCTTAGAGACTACCTCTTTGTCACCCATAAGGTGGTCAAGTTATTTGATCAACTCTATACCATTTAACATACTTAATTTACTTTTAATTATTTTAGAGCATCCGGGCTTTCCTTTCGATCTGTTCTATTCCTCGGTTGAATTTTCTATTACACTCACAAATGGAACAAATGTATTAGTCGTTTCTGCATACTCATTTTTAAACCTATTAATCATCTTTTAATTACTTAATTATTTATTTGAAAAGGTTCATAAAAGATTCAAGAAAGAATAATTAAGTTAAAACCACTATTTGCAAAAGTTATTAAAAAGTGCAACAAATAGTGTTTTAAAAGCTACATTGATCAAAATGACTTTTCTATCCTTTGAAAATTCATTTATATAACTCAACTCTCTTTTAAAACATTTATAGAATTTATTCCATATTTTTAAAGAATTTAAAAATACTATTTTAAAGGAATTCCCTTTATGGGTTCCGAACTACAAAACCACGATTATTTTGAAAACTTGATTTGCCCATATTTCAAAATCTACTAAACGAAATCTAGATTTTTTTTATTTTTTTTGAAAACTATGAATATAATAGTTCAAAAAATTCTTATCTCGAAGAATACCGAGCTATATTCCACTCTATATGTTTATTCAATTGTTCAGCGCGAAATCGCGAACCGCCGTTACGCGACGCATCTTATTTTGACTTATTTTTCATAACCTGTCAAAACTTCTCCAAATTGAGTTTTATTGTTTATAAAAAATTTATAAACCATTTTAAATCATTTGAACAAATATTTTCCTTATTAAATCTCAAATTCACTTTTAAACCATTTCATAATATTATATTATAATAATATTCATTACCAAACTTTTTATATTTTAAAACCATTAATTGGCTCAATAAACTCCATACACATATTTATATGAATTCATTTTTTATCAGTTAACCATGGTTAAATACTTAACCATTTTTATTATGATTTCTCATAATTTATCACAACCAAGTTATCAACCATATCAACATACATATAATCAACCGTATACTCAACCAAGTTATCAAACATTCATACAAATCATTAAGAGATTAAATGGTCATATTATCATACTTAAAAATAGTTATAGAGATTATTTATCATTTAATAAACATTGAGTACTCACCTATGGCTCCACTCCACCAATCTTTTTCGTAGACTTCTCTTTTGATTTCGGCGGCACTTTTTCCTCTTTTTCTTGCTCCGGAGCTTGTCGAAATCCTTCTTCTTCCTATATGGCTCGACCTAAGCTAGGGTAGGCATAGTCATGCTTCTTTTAGGTGTAGTGCTCTCGACGTTGATGGGGAATGGAGAGGTCGTGAGCCATGGAGGTGGTAAGGTGTGGTTTGCACTAGTTTTGAAAGTGAATCGAGGTGAAGTGTGTATGTATATATTTTGCCAATATTTTGAGGTATTTTCTTTTCTACTTTGAAGAGACCATTATAGTGCATATGGAGAAGAAGAGGAAGCTTGGGAATGTGAAGAATGGTGTGAGAGTTATGAAGGATATGGCCTTGTATTTATAGGCTAAAGAGTTGTAAAATATCTAAAACACCATCATTATCCATCACCATCACCATGTGAACTCACCCCACCTCCTTTTCCATCATGTTCCATATGTTACTACCCCCCCCCCCCTCCATGTACCTCCTTCACTTCACTCTCTTCCCAGCCATCCATTCATGTCCTTATGTATGTGGGTTTGACTTTAATTTGCTTAATGGTGAAGCCTTTAGAAAATTGTTAGATATTTTTCGATGTATATTTATATGTGTGTGTGTGTGTTATATTTATGTATATGTGAGTATGGGATATGCATGCATGCATACAAATATGTGTTAATGTCATTTACAATGTTGCAACGACTTGAAACGACTTTCGTTTGTTAAACCGTTGAAAATCGGGAAGCTGATTCCTGGTCACATTTTCACTTGTTACTAAATTACTTATAAATGTAAACAAAATTTGAAAACTCGTTTCTTATAATTATTAATTAAAATGATCCCAATCGAATTATAGAACCATATAAATCAATATTAAACAATTGTTTACGAAAAGTACTATTATATCGACAAAGTAATACGAATTTTCTTATATTTTCAAATCAATTATATATATTTATAAAACTATTATAAATGATTTATTATCACTTTATAACTATTTAAAATGAATTATTAAAATTTAAAACACTCATTTGAATAATTATAATAATCATTAAATCTCAATTTAAATTCATAAATCAGTATTTAAATATAAGCGCACCACTGATGACGTTATAAATACCTTTATTTTTTTCCAAAAATAAAATAAATAATTATATTTCATATTCTTGTTCAATTATAAAAATAAATGTATGTATCCAGCTTTGTATGTGACGATTTACGATTATAGAGCTGTTTATCGATAAAACGGTTTTCGGTTATTTTATCGCTATTTTTCCAAAGTATATATTTTTGTAAATACTTATTACCATTATTATTTATTGGTCAGAAAATAATAATCTATGTTAAAAAATCTTATATTTGAATATTTTAAAAATAAATATAATATATCAAATTGATAAATTTACGGGTTGTTACATACTTCCCCCCTTAAAAGAATTTCGTCCTCGAAATTACAACGCAAAATCCAAAGGTATGTGCCTAAAATATTTATTAAACTTACACATGTACGATGTATATAGATCATCCATATGCAATATCTGATATGATCTACTATTCGAATCCACAACTTTACTTCTGAACTAGTATTGATCCTCCGAACCTCTAGTGTGGAATCTAATCAGGCTTCTTAGTCAGAAAACTTTGTTTCCTTACATAGCCCTCAATTATGATAGAAAACTCAAGTACCCAATCATAAACTCTCATCAATGTTCGTCGTCAAGAATCGAGTGATAAATCTTTTTTCAGGATGGTGTAAACACCTCAAAGTTCTGTACTCGAATCTTTATATCAAAATCGTGCAACGAAATGATCTATGTACAACATACGTATTTAAAAAACCTTTCTAAAACTTTTATCTTTGGTTTTTTTAAAAATCCATTTATTCTTTTTAAATATTTATTCACAAAATACTTTTATCCATTTTCCAAAAGAAACCATTTCAAATTAAAAGATTTACCTCTTATTATGATTTTCAATCATTTCTCTTATTAAAATTTTATCTCAAAATCCTTTTGAAATTTCTTTGTTAATAACTTCTATTTAGATAACTTTCCCTTTAAATTTTCAAAATATTAGGATAGAAGTTCTTAAAATTCCTTTTTATTGAACATATATTTTACACTTTATTTTGTAAAATATACCTATATAATATATATTTTTAAACAAGTTTCTTAATTTAAACACTTTTTAATAATCCATTTCTAATATTGCTTTAAACTTTTTATTTCTAAATATCTTATTAAATTGATTTGATGGAAGATGGAAGAAATGCACGGAGAGAATGATCAAAAGAGATTTATTAATTAACATTATATTTATACATTCATTACAAACCCTAACCCGTGTCACAAACTGTTAGAGATAACCCCTAGGGAATACAGCCTATCATACATCACCATCTTATATATTGATACTTGATCTGCTATATATACTATTCTTGGATCCCTTTTGAGGTAGAAAGTGCTTTATCTTTTAAGGCCTAAGTTAGCCACCCTCATTTTTGGACAGTCCTTGTAACGAACTGGATTTTCGACCCTCGAAAATCGACACTAATATGCCACTGTATCACATGTCAAACATTCAAGTGCCAGAAATACCAATTTGTTAGGGTGAAAGAAGAAGGTAGAAGATAGAAGAAAACTAAACAACGCAGAATCTCACAATGCAGTGAATAATATATAATATAACGATGATCTTTACAAAAAGGAAACATCTTTATTCATATATACAACATCAGAGTACACTAGACTTATCCTAAATTTGGACAGTTATAGAAACCTGTCCTTACATTGACAAACATATAGACTTTATAATACAGTGGAAGAAAAATATACGTCAATACGTCTTGACCATCCTGCTCCTCTCCAACTCCAAAGTATCCAGCTAAACCTGGGAAAACATGCTCGGTCTGACCCGAGCATTACAAGGAATAACGCCTGGGTCAGTCTGGTAAACTAGCGTGAGTAAAACTCAATAACAAGTAACAATCAAACTGATTTCTACATTTGAAAAGTTTTCAAACAAAGGGTATCTCCTAAGACAACACCGAACATAAAAATGGATGGGTTTTTACCTTACGATAACCAAAACATTTTATAACAAAATCCAGTAATATTATCATAGTGTCTAGGCTTAAAGTAAATAGATAAAATAGTTGAAATGCTTGCATCTCACATTCTAACATACTAGGCTCTATAATTGAAAATGTTAGGCACATATTACAGAATAGATTCGTACCTAACGACCCCTGCCAACACAGGACCGGCCTACCCCTTGCTGGACAGTACCGAATATATCATCACCCCGGTTTCTTTGCAAACTTTAACCAAGCGCTCCCACGTACACGAATTCATTGATGATTGTGTATATTTCAAGAAGGGTGACGATATACCCTAATGGGTGCGACCCACATAGCCCTGTTGCATATCTCATGTTTTAGTCATTCCTGGTTGATGAGGCTTGAGGCTACCTTTTACCTTTAGGAATAGCAATCCATCTTAGAATGCTAACACTACCCTCCAGGCGTCAATGCAATGCCAACATTCATCCATACAAGTTCGTTCTGGGTCTGAACGAAACCGAAGGCACTAACTCTACTACATCCATTTTGGAATCACCCTCAGGATTAGTAGCAGTAGCCCTTGCACTTCAAAGAGCTCGGTCTTCTACCATCTTCAAGATGCCTTCCACTCGAATGCACATGTTGGTTCGGAGTGATTTTCGGATATAGATCTGATCCCGATCTCTCCGTATCAACAACCGATAATTTCCAGTAGACTCATTCCTGGTTCTTTTGGAAGTAAGTTTTCGAGCCTTCATCGGGGAACTCGAATTTACATTCATACTTCCTAAGGAAAATTAGGGCAAACTTGATAGTCGATTACTTAACTATCAAATAAACAAACAACAGCCAATTCCATTTGAGATTTATTTATCCATAGCAACCAATAAGCCTTAAAACATATCTTTGTTTACTAAATCTCTTTCAAAAACATTCATATACTTATCTTTCTTACATAAGTATATTCACAAAACATTTGTAAGATTTCCCATTACCAAATCTCTAAAAAGGATTTAACTACATTATTTAAATTGAAGAAAAGGATAACTTTAAGCACTATTCCTTCGGTGTTAAGTATGGAACGGTGTTCCATAACACCATTTTTTTAAAAGGTCAACCTCGAGAAACCTAAACCTCAAATTCCTATTGAAATTATCTTCAATAAATCCTTTTATAAATTTTTCTTACCCATGAAATCCTTTTTTTCTTTAAACCAAACCCATTTACAAAACATTTATCAACCTCTATACTCATTTATGAGACTCTTTATAAATATTCAAACCGGTTATATAAACTTCTTTATAAACTTTCAAACCTTGTGTGAAGATCCTGGACTCGGCCTTCGAAAATCGACACCCGTACTTTACTTGTACTCAAAATGCCGCAGATTCAAACGCCGAATCTGGCTCTCCGGAGCTTATAACACCATTAAGTATAACAACACAGCGGAAGAAAGAAATAGATGGTATCATATACAACTCCAATGAATACAATATCCAGAATGATATACAACAATGATATCTATATGATACAACAATATCAGAGATAAATAATAATGCTACAGCGGAAAACAGAAGTGATAACTCCAAATGATCCCCAAAAGAGAATGAGTCCAACAACTCCAACATCAGCTCTAACCACCATCACGTTGCACCAAGATAAGCAACGTCAGTCATGAACTCCAAAAACTGAACTAGCTCCAGATAATCTACTAAACCTGACTATCTGAAAAAGAAACCCAACTCTAGACTGCCCGTGTGGAAAATTGTGGGCACCCAGAGTTTAGGAAGGGAACAATAAACTCCGAGTCAGTCATGGGACTGGTGTGAGTAAGAAAAACAGTTGCTTTAATAAAACAATTCATAAGAGAAATCCGATATGTTTTTGGAAAATGAAACTACCATATGGCCTCCCGCCACACACATAATGCAATCGCAGACTTGGATGAGATTTCTCCTTATGATAGTCGAACATGCTTACTACGCAAAAACACCTTTGATATTATTACTAGTGCATAGTGTAGAAAACATTTCGAAAATATAATATTAATCTTAGCCAGCATACAACCATTATTGTATGCCTACTATAGCTACTATGTTCAATAGCAGGTTACCGCCACATTCCATAGCAGGTTATACAACTAAAACCGTAAAAGGTTCGTATTGTTTCTTTGGATTTTCCAACAAATGGTCAGGCTAAGGAACTTCCTATGCCACATGGGAACGCCTCCGGAGGGACGCCCCGAGAGACAACTTCTCTCTGCCAAAACAAGGCCGGTTACCCCCTTCCCGGGTAGTAAACCTGAGATATGCTACCCCCGGTCGTTTGCGACCTTTATCCAAGAGCTCTCGATCACTAAGCAACAATCACACAGAGTAAATGAGATTGGAGCAACCACACAGGTAAATATCTCGGCTCCATACCATGATACCACCTTTTTCCAAGAAGGAATGGACATACCCTAGGGGAGCTACCCCTAAAACCTTGCCGCATCTTTCCTATTTCGACCATTACCGGTTTGTGAGGCTCGATGAGGTATCATCCACAAAGCTATGCTTTACACGAAAGCCATGCTTTGATTAACAAATGATCAGCAACACACAACAGCACTCAGCATGCCACACTACCAAATTGGGAGTATATCACTGATAACCTTCAACTACATAACCTCTGAGCTCGTACGTCTCAGAGAAGGGTGTTAATCTAAGAGAATAAATCTCCGCCACCAAACAGAAATGTATTTGAAAGAAATCAGCTTTATATCTCAAACTGTAGTGTCAGACATACAACCATACAAGTCTGTTCCGGGTTTGAATAGAACCGAAGGCACTTCCGAAGAAGCCCTTGCAAATCCGGATAATTTCTAATCACGTCCGGACTTCCCATCACAAAGGGTGATCAAATCTCTATATCGGGGACCAGTCGATGCAGAGACATTCGACGAGTTGTCCTTTCGTTTTCGAAAATATCTTGTCTTCACCACCGGTCTTCAAATGTGATCCATATACGACGTATCATTATTCGGAATGGGTTATATGACACAAAGGTCCTCTCCCGGCTAAACTGAATAATGAGCGCAATATTTTAAAAACATATGTGTGATATCCCGGAAATTTGAGCAATATCAATTTAATAATCTGTTAAATAATTAAATTGATATTGATGATCTTTGATAACAAAATTTGAATTTAATTTAATAATCTAATTAAATAAGTATCAAATATGTTATTTCCAAATAATAAGTATAATGTATTATTTTTATAAATATGAATGGATTTGAAAGACTATGGAATTGTTATTTTAAATTGATAAGTAGTTGTATATGAATATATATATAACTTAATTTTTAAATTGAATCTTAGGATTTAATTTAATTGAATTTAATTTAAAGTTTTGAAATTCAAAAGAATAAATATTTAAATTGTTATGGATTTTAGAATATTTGTATAAGCTTTTATTTATAAATATAATTAGTTTTTGTTTCTTTAAAAAGAAATAATATATATAGATAAGTGTTTAAATAAATAAGAAAAAGGCTTTTTATTTACTTTTAAAAATAAATATAAATATGTAAAATTACTTAAAGGACAAGTGTCATTTTCCTAAAGCCTTGTTTTAACATGTGTAATTTAAGTAATCAATGTAATGACAAGTGTCTTAATTAATTTCATTTTCTTTTATTTTATAAAATCACAATTTACTTACATATAAACATTAGCCTATCTTCATTTCATTTCTTTCCATTTCCTTTTAAAAACCCAAGATAAAAACAAGTCAGTAAACCTTCTCTAAAACAAATCTGTAATCAGTAACCAGATTTCCAAATCCTAAAGCAAAAGCATGTAAATCTTCTTCAACAAAAATCAAAGATTTGTAATCAACTCCTCAAACCAGAAGTTTTCAAAAATCAAAAGTCTTCTTCAACCAGAAAATTCAATACCCTGAAACCATTTTCAAATCTGAAGCAAGTCTTCAGCCTGATTTCTTTGCAAATCTGAAATCAAAAAGCCTGCATTCTTTTTCAAGTCAGTAGCTGTCTGCATTCATTTCTTCAACCTGGAAGCCTGCATGCAAGTTTCAGTAGCAATCACTCAAGTTTTAAATCAAATGAGGCATGCAAGTTAAAGTTTTAAAGCAAGGCATTCCGGTCTTAAGTTCAAAACAGTTTCAAAAGCTTTTCAAAATATAAACCTCTGTTCATCTGCATGTTTGGTGAGTAACATTCTTACTTAAAATAACTTAAGTATAATTATGTTTGCATGCTTAATTCTATGATAATTGTGTTGTGGTGTGAATGTTTATAGATGATTCTACATATACATGAATGTATATAGGTGTGCATGTGTTTTGTATCAATGTGTCTCTGTTTTCTGTAATTCCAGGCTCCTGTTTTTGATATAAAATCATTATCCCATGATCTAGAGTTGAATTGGATTTAATATTTAAACAAAATATGTTTGATTTATCATATACTAATGTTAAAAAGTTTAATTAAGTCAAACTTTTAGTCTGAGTGCCTCTGTAACCAAAATAACAGTGCATGTTATATAAAAGTGAAAATTAAATCTTTGTAATTTATAAATTCAGGTTTATAAAGTGAAAACATAAATGATAACATGATTTTTAGTATTAAAATCATAGTTTTTAGTTTAGTATTAAAGGAGCAGTTCTGGTTTAAACTAAATATGAAGTTTTGGGTAATTCGGTTGATCTAGATGGTTTGGTATGTTGAAATCTTCAGTAAGGATAGTGGGATGATCGAAGATTCAAGGAAAATTACTGGAAATCGAATTAAAACATTAAGGAAGAAATGATTTAGGATCTAAGATTTTAACCCTAGTTTCTTTAGTCGATAATAATTTTATCTCTGTGAACTCTATGAATGATCGAGTTCAACCGAACTCTGGGTAATGGTAGATAGGGCATAGGCGAGGTCGTGACTGGAGTTTCAGCAACTCCGGTGGTCGGAATCTCGAGCACGAGGGGTTGTTGCCAGGTTTTGGAAGTGTAATCTGTGTTCCAGTTTTGGTCTTTAGGCTCGATTTTGAATTCGACTTAGTTTCGTTGATCGAGTGATGGGATTCTAGCATAGGAAGGATCGTCGAGATGGTGGAGTCGTCGTAGATGATCGGAATGACGCTGGTGATCGTGCACGTGCACACGATTGGGATATCTGGTGAAGCCTGGGTTTTAACAGGGGAAGGTCTCGAGATTTTCAAGTGTTTTGTTCGTGTGAGACTCGAAGTTTTAGAGGGTGCGACTCGAAGTTTTTAGTGTGTGTGCTCGAGTATGTAAGTTGTTGCCAGGTTTTTGAAAAAGAAAACTGTCTGTTTAAACTTTAAACTAAATTTAAAACTGTAAAGAATTAGTAAAACAGAAATTTAAATCAAAGATTTAAATATATGGATTCAAGTTTGGTTTTGAATCTTAGATTGAGATTTAAAATAAGTTTTATAAATTTAAATATGAATTTGTTAGCACCTTTTAAACTTCTTTATAAATGAGTATTTCTTTAACTTGTAAATTAAAAGAGTTTTAGAAATGTTGTTTAAAACATTGTAAAAGATAAATTAGTATTCATTTTAAATCTAGAATTTAAAATGAAATTTAAAAGTTAATTTGAAATGGATGTCTTCAAATGTATTTAAGAATGATAATTTAACCTTTGATAAGAAAATGTTTTATCTTAAAGTAATTAGAGATTTGTGTTCATTGAATTAATTAGGAAATTTAATGGATAATTAATTTAATTGGTTAATTAATCATTTGGATTAATTAAATAGGTAATTAATGGTTTAAACTAATTAATTAGTGATTAAGATTAATTAATTAGAATAATTAATTTGTAGTTAGGGATTATAAATTAGAGTTAATTAATAAGTAATTAAATATTAATTAAGTTATGGTTAACACTTAATTAATTTAGTAATTAGAGATTAATAAATTGGTTATTAAGATTTATTAATTTAGAATTAATAAAAATTAGTATAAGTTAATTACTTAAGGAAAGTAATTAAAATAATAATTAATGAGGTCATTAACTATGGGTTATTAAATAATTAATTAATAGGATTAATTTAATAGTTAATTAGATTAATTAATTTAAAGGTAATCATTTATGAATTTGTTTAAATGTAATTACTTGTTGGAAGTAATTAAGAATTAATTACTTATAGTAATTAATTTAATTTAATTTGATTTAGTTAAATTAATTAATTAAGTTTAATTAATTTAGAATAATCAAGAGATGATTTGATAATAATTACTTAATGTAATTTTTAAGGTAAGATTATTTAGGGAAGTAAATAATAAGATAATTACTGGAAGTAATTAGTTGAATAATGATTTTATTAATAAAAGTAATTTGAGTTAATTACTTTGAAAAAATTTATCAAGGGATTAATTAAAGAATTAATTAAGGAGTAATTAATTTAGTTAATGAAAGTAATTAAGGGTAGTTAATTACTGATTGAAGATTAATCAAAAGTGATTAATAAATGTTGTTTAATTAAAGATTAATTACTTAATGTAATTAATTTAATTAAGTAATTAATAATTAAGTTGTAATTAAGGATCATTTATTTATACAATTAATGATGTAATTAAGATTGGTTAATTAAGTAATAATTAATAAATGAAGTAATTAATCAATGTAATTAATTAAGGATTAATGTAATTAATTATAGTTGATTAAGTTAATTAATTTTAGTTAATTAATTAATGAAGTAATTAAAGGTTAATTACTATAAGTGGTTAAGGATAATTAATTTGAGAAATTAATTGAGGATAAATTACTTGGATGTAATTATAAGATAATTAATCAAAGATGATTAATTGAAATGAAATATTAGAAGATAATTAATTAATTAAATTGTAATTAATTAATGGTTAAGTAAGCAGGATTTATAAAATGAAGTAATTAATTTAATTCAATTTAAATTAATTAGAGATGATATAAATCATTACTTATGAATGAGTGATAGTATTGAATACTTGGCATTGATTGATATCTCTGATGAGATATATGCTGTATGATATGGATGTTAGTTGAATTGTATGGGTTATCTGATAATGTTGATTATCTGTTGTAAATTATCTTCCTTTGTGAATAAAGATAATAAATTAAATTGTTTTAACCTTTAAAACAACTTGGCCTTAAAAGATACGCTTTGGATTTCGATGAGACCGGGATCGGGTTTCCGTATACCGGATTTCCAGGTCTGGAGACCCGAATACCACATCGATCCAAATTTACGATAGGTCGTGAATCAAGTGAAGATGAAGATTCAGAGTGCAAGGGTTATTGTCGTTAACTCTGAGGGTGATTCCAAAACGAGTGTAACGAGATAATGCCTTCGGTTTCGTTCGAACCCGGAACGAACTTGTATGGATTGAATGCTTTCAGAACATCGTCAGGTGGACGATGAGCATTCTAAGATAGATGTGTTCTTTTTAAAGGTAATCGTAGCCTCAAGCCTCACAAACCGGGAATGGCTAAAACAGGGGAGGTGCAGCAAGGTTAGTGGCTAGCACCCAAGTAGGACAAGATTACCTCTGTCTAGATGTCCCTTTTTATTTCGGCTTAGTGGTGCGGTTGCTGATCCCAACCGTGAGGTATCTTGTGCGGGAATTGTCCAGTAAGGGATGTTCCGACCTTGTGTTGCAGGGGATTGGGAGTGATCCTCGGTACGGTGATCTAGGCCACGTACTGTGACGGGCGGTACCCCAGTAGCCTTGCCATTGTATGGAATCCAAACTTCAATAAGTGCCGTACGTATTAGTTGTGCCCAACTATGTTGGAATGTGAGATGTAAGCATTTCAGCTATTTCTGTATTTTACTTGAAAACCCTAGACCCTATTATAATACAATCGAATTTCCTATCAAATGTTTTGGTTAGCGTAAGGTAAAAACTTATCCATGTTTATTTGTGGGAAGTCTTACGTGATACCTTTTCTTTCAAAAGGTTTTGAAGTTAAACAAGTTTAACCTGTTACTCACACCAGACCCATGTCTGACCCAAGTTGTTTATTTCTGTTTTATAAACTCTTGGGTACTCAAATTTTTACGAGTAGCCAAGGGATTCAGGTTAGCCTTGACGAATTGTGGAGGAGCAATGGAGCAGGAGGCTTCGGCGTTGTAGATAGATAGTAGTTTCCGTTGTGTTGATCTTGTTTAGATCTTTGTTTTGTATTGAGATGTAATAACTAGACAGATGTTTATAACTGTCTAGTATATGATGTGTAATCTGTGTAACTCTGATAAGTGTTGTATATGATACTATGTAATATTTATGTGATATAATATATTTTGTTCGTTTCCGCTGTGAGTATTTGTGTTTGTTTCTTTTCTCTTCTTTTCTTTTCTACTTCTCACCCCTTTCTTTCTTACCGTCGATGCGATTTTCCGGGAGTGGAAAGTCGGGTCGTCACACGTGGTATCAGAGCATTAGGTTGAGTGAATACCTAAGCTCTGGAGTGGTGTCTATCTTGAGAGCGCGTAATTGTTAGTTATATAAAAATGGTTTTATATTGTGTTAATTGATCGGTTGAGTGGTATATGGATTCTGGTCAATACGAGTAGCTAACGTTATTGATAGGGATCTCTAAACACTTGAACCAGGCCAACGGACACAATATTATTTTAAAGAGGTAGATGAAATAATTTTACCCAGAAATAATTTCTATATAAAAAAATATATCATTTTAAATATATATATTTATGTATTTCTACCTATTTATTGGGTTACCTGTTCGGGTTTTCCAATATAAGTTATAAAGGTAGATAAGGTGGTAGTGTGTGTAACACAATTACCAATAGTTGGAGTTTGAATGTTTGAGGTTGGAAGTATATATCAAGACTGTAAACCCAATATCGTCTCGAGTAAGTTGGCAGTATGGAGTAAGGATGTCTCGGATCTCTGAAGAAAATCCTTTTCAAGATTCGGAGTCCATTATTGGAATGTAAGATTGGTTGAGCTCGGGTGAGCAGATTTTCTAGAGTTGAATCTATCAGTTGTGCAGAAGTAAGTGATGGTAGCTTGGCAACTTCAGGAAGGAGCAGTTGTGTGATAAGACGCAGTATCTATGGATGTTCCCGAAGGAGATTTTCTTTTTGGAACAAGATTAAGAAGGTATTGGAGGAACAGTTGATGTCTACCGCAGGAAAGACTCGGCTGTATAGGAATTCTTTGATATCGAGTAAGAGAGTTTTATCTGTTTGGAAGTATGGGACTAAGGTCGATTAGTTGTTCTTCGGACATGGTCTCATTGTTTCCCTTAAGAAGAGTAAGTTGTTGGCGTTTGGTTTGGAGCCCGAGTTTCTTTTGGGATGTCTGCCATCTCCGAGGTTCGTTGTGAGGTTTGTTAATGGTTTTAGTTTCGAGGAGCCTATGGATTAGAAGTTTTTGGTTAGCTATGGTAGCAGTGCAGCTCGAAGTGTTCGGTGTGATGACGAGGAGGTCTTTGGCTTAGTAGTGTTCTAGAGATAGAGTTTGGAAGCAGCAGTGTGGTTTGTTTCTCCGTTGATTCAGAAATCTTTGCGGTTCTTCTATCAGCAGTCCGGGCAGTTGGTGAAGGTTTTCTTGAAGGGTTAACCTTGTTTGGAAAAGTTTAAAGTTGTTTTAATTGGTAAAGTGAGAACAGTTCTTTGGAATCCGAACTAGGTAGGATCGCAAAAGTGACTTGTGATTAGTTTGGGAATTTATCTTGGGTAATCTTTTGTTTGAGATTGAGGTGTCTCATATGGAAGTAGGAGCTACTGAAGTAGTCGGAGATTTTTTTCGGATGTCTTCAGAGAAGTCAGAAGTTTGTCCGCATCTGAAGGTTGAGTTTTCTTATCGACTGGATTCCAGGAGTGATACCGATGGTTCAGTCTAGTGGAAGGATGTTTTCTAGAGATAGAGTTTGGTGAAACAGCTCAAGTTTTGCTGGAGTATCCGAGTTTTCTTTATGGATCAGTGAACCTTATTTCTAGAAATGAGTTGTCCAGTCTATGCTTGTGTTCTACCTCAGATCAGAATTGAGCAGCGAAAGCAGTTTGGAGTGTATCTCTGGATGGGAGAAGATAGTTTGGAATCTACTGATGTTGTGAAGTAGAGTTATGTTTGGATCTCGTCTGTGTTCTGATTTGGATAAGTAATTGGTCTACTTGGTTGAATTGTCAGTTTGGATAACTGGAATTCATTGAGTTTTACGTATCTCTGAGGGAATACGTATTTGATCTATCTCTGGTTTTAGAATCTGCAGTTTTGGGAAGTTTGGTAGTTGAGTCAGACTCGTCTGTAGTCTGATATTCTGTTTAGTTCTGTAGATCTAGATGAGTAGGAGATCTATAGCTTAGTAGTTTAGATTGTTTGTAGAGCGAGTATCCTGGTATATATATATATATACTTGGGGAAACTCGAGGTATTTTATCTAGAATTTAGTCTAGATAGTTAGAATTGTTTGATTGGATGATTTGGTTGCTATGGTTGCTAGCATATGGATGATAGTATATGCTTGTGATTTAAAATTAAAATCTTTAATAAGATTATTAAATTACCTTTGTTTAAATTTCGGGGACGAAATTATTTTAAGGGGGGAGGAATGTGATATCCCGGAAATTTGAGCAATATCAATTTAATAATCTGTTAAATAATTAAATTGATATTGATGATCTTTGATAACAAAATTTGAATTTAATTTAATAATCTAATTAAATAAGTATCAAATATGTTATTTCCAAATAATAAGTATAATGTATTATTTTTATAAATATGAATGGATTTGAAAGACTATGGAATTGTTATTTTAAATTGATAAGTAGTTGTATATGAATATATATATAACTTAATTTTTAAATTGAATCTTAGGATTTAATTTAATTGAATTTAATTTAAAGTTTTGAAATTCAAAAGAATAAATATTTAAATTGTTATGGATTTTAGAATATTTGTATAAGCTTTTATTTATAAATATAATTAGTTTTTGTTTCTTTAAAAAGAAATAATATATATAGATAAGTGTTTAAATAAATAAGAAAAAGGCTTTTTATTTACTTTTAAAAATAAATATAAATATGTAAAATTACTTAAAGGACAAGTGTCATTTTCCTAAAGCCTTGTTTTAACATGTGTAATTTAAGTAATCAATGTAATGACAAGTGTCTTAATTAATTTCATTTTCTTTTATTTTATAAAATCACAATTTACTTACATATAAACATTGGCCTATCTTCATTTCATTTCTTTCCATTTCCTTTTAAAAACCCAAGATAAAAACAAGTCAGTAAACCTTCTCTAAAACAAATCTGTAATCAGTAACCAGATTTCCAAATCCTAAAGCAAAAGCATGTAAATCTTCTTCAACAAAAATCAAAGATTTGTAATCAACTCCTCAAACCAGAAGTTTTCAAAAATCAAAAGTCTTCTTCAACCAGAAAATTCAATACCCTGAAACCATTTTCAAATCTGAAGCAAGTCTTCAGCCTGATTTCTTTGCAAATCTGAAATCAAAAAGCCTGCATTCTTTTTCAAGTCAGTAGCTGTCTGCATTCATTTCTTCAACCTGGAAGCCTGCATGCAAGTTTCAGTAGCAATCACTCAAGTTTTAAATCAAATGAGGCATGCAAGTTAAAGTTTTAAAGCAAGGCATTCCGGTCTTAAGTTCAAAACAGTTTCAAAAGCTTTTCAAAATATAAACCTCTGTTCATCTGCATGTTTGGTGAGTAACATTCTTACTTAAAATAACTTAAGTATAATTATGTTTGCATGCTTAATTCTATGATAATTGTGTTGTGGTGTGAATGTTTATAGATGATTCTTCATATACATGAATGTATATAGGTGTGCATGTGTTTTGTATCAATGTGTCTCTGTTTTCTGTAATTCCAGGCTCCTGTTTTTGATATAAAATCATTATCCCATGATCTAGAGTTGAATTGGATTTAATATTTAAACAAAATATGTTTGATTTATCATATACTAATGTTAAAAAGTTTAATTAAGTCAAACTTTTAGTCTGAGTGCCTCTGTAACCAAAATAACAGTGCATGTTATATAAAAGTGAAAATTAAAACTTTGTAATTTATAAATTCAGGTTTATAAAGTGAAAACATAAATGATAACATGATTTTTAGTATTAAAATCATAGTTTTTAGTTTAGTATTAAAGGAGCAGTTCTGGTTTAAACTAAATATGAAGTTTTGGGTAATTCGGTTGATCTAGATGGTTTGGTATGTTGAAATCTTCAGTAAGGATAGTGGGATGATCGAAGATTCAAGGAAAATTACTGGAAATCGAATTAAAACATTAAGGAAGAAATGATTTAGGATCTAAGATTTTAACCCTAGTTTCTTTAGTCGATAATAATTTTATCTCTGTGAACTCTATGAATGATCGAGTTCAACCGAACTCTGGGTAATGGTAGATAGGGCATAGGCGAGGTCGTGACTGGAGTTTCAGCAACTCCGGTGGTCGGAATCTCGAGCACGAGGGGTTGTTGCCAGGTTTTGGAAGTGTAATCTGTGTTCCAGTTTTGGTCTTTAGGCTCGATTTTGAATTCGACTTAGTTTCGTTGATCGAGTGATGGGATTCTGGCATAGGAAGGATCGTCGAGATGGTGGAGTCGTCGTAGATGATCGGAGTGACGCTGGTGATCGTGCACGTGCACACGATTGGGATATCTGGTGAAGCCTGGGTTTTAACAGGGGAAGGTCTCGAGATTTTCAAGTGTTTTGTTCGTGTGAGACTCGAAGTTTTAGAGGGTGCGACTCGAAGTTTTTAGTGTGTGTGCTCGAGTATGTAAGTTGTTGCCAGGTTTTTGAAAAAGAAAACTGTCTGTTTAAACTTTAAACTAAATTTAAAACTGTAAAGAATTAGTAAAACAGAAATTTAAATCAAAGATTTAAATATATGGATTCAAGTTTGGTTTTGAATCTTAGATTGAGATTTAAAATAAGTTTTATAAATTTAAATATGAATTTGTTAGCACCTTTTAAACTTCTTTATAAATGAGTATTTCTTTAACTTGTAAATTAAAAGAGTTTTAGAAATGTTGTTTAAAACATTGTAAAAGATAAATTAGTATTCATTTTAAATCTAGAATTTAAAATGAAATTTAAAAGTTAATTTGAAATGGATGTCTTCAAATGTATTTAAGAATGATAATTTAACCTTTGATAAGAAAATGTTTTATCTTAAAGTAATTAGAGATTTGTGTTCATTGAATTAATTAGGAAATTTAATGGATAATTAATTTAATTGATTAATTAATCATTTGGATTAATTAAATAGGTAATTAATGGTTTAAACTAATTAATTAGTGATTAAGATTAATTAATTAGAATAATTAATTTGTAGTTAGGGATTATAAATTAGAGTTAATTAATAAGTAATTAAATATTAATTAAGTTATGGTTAACACTTAATTAATTTAGTAATTAGAGATTAATAAATTGGTTATTAAGATTTATTAATTTAGAATTAATAAAAATTAGTATAAGTTAATTACTTAAGGAAAGTAATTAAAAAAATAGTTAATGAGGTCATTAACTATGGGTTATTAAATAATTAATTAATAGGATTAATTTAATAGTTAATTAGATTAATTAATTTAAAGGTAATCATTTATGAATTTGTTTAAATGTAATTACTTGTTGGAAGTAATTAAGAATTAATTACTTATAGTAATTAATTTAAGTTAATTTGATTTAGTTAAATTAATTAATTAAGTTTAATTAATTTAGAATAATCAAGAGATGATTTGATAATAATTACTTAATGTAATTTTTAAGGTAAGATTATTTAGGGAAGTAAATAATAAGATAATTACTGGAAGTAATTAGTTGAATAATGATTTTATTAATAAAAGTAATTTGAGTTAATTACTTTGAAAAAATTTATCAAGGGATTAAATAAAGAATTAATTAAGTAGTAATTAATTTAGTTAATGAAAGTAATTAAGGGTAGTTAATTACTGATTGAAGATTAATCAAAAGTGATTAATAAATGTTGTTTAATTAAAGATTAATTACTTAATGTAATTAATTTAATTAAGTAATTAATAATTAAGTTGTAATTAAGGATCATTTATTTATATAATTAATGATGTAATTAAGATTGGTTAATTAAGTAATAATTAATAAATGAAGTAATTAATCAATGTAATTAATTAAGGATTAATGTAATTAATTATAGTTGATTAAGTTAATTAATTTTAGTTAATTAATTAATGAAGTAATTAAAGGTTAATTACTATAAGTGGTTAAGGATAATTAATTTGAGAAATTAATTGAGGATAAATTACTTGAATGTAATTAAAAGATAATTAATCAAAGATGATTAATTGAAATGAAATATTAGAAGATAATTAATTAATTAAATTGTAATTAATTAATGGTTAAGTAAGCAGGATTTATAAAATGAAGTAATTAATTTAATTCAATTTAAATTAATTAGAGATGATATAAATCATTACTTATGAATGAGTGATAGTATTGAATACTTGGCATTGATTGATATCTCTGATGAGATATATGCTGTATGATATGGATGTTAGTTGAATTGTATGGATTATCTGATAATGTTGATTATCTGTTGTAAATTATCTTCCTTTGTGAATAAAGATAATAAATTAAATTGTTTTAACCTTTAAAACAACTTGGCCTTAAAAGATACGCTTTGGATTTCGATGAGACCGGGATCGGGTTTCCGTATACCGGATTTCTAGGTCTGGAGACCCGAATACCACATCGATCCAAATTTACGATAGGTCGTGAATCAAGTGAAGATGAAGATTCAGAGTGAAAGGGTTATTGTCGTTAACTCTGAGGGTGATTCCAAAACGAGTGTAACGAGATAATGCCTTCGGTTTCGTTCGAACCCGGAACGAACTTGTATGGATTGAATGCTTTCAGAACATCGTCAGGTGGACGATGAGCATTCTAAGATAGATGTGTTCTTTTTAAAGGTAATCGTAGCCTCAAGCCTCACAAACCGGGAATGGCTAAAACAGGGGAGGTGCAGCAAGGTTAGTGGGTAGCACCCAAGTAGGACAAGATTACCTCTGTCTAGATGTCCCTTTTTATTTCGGCTTAGTGGTGCGGTTGCTGATCCCAACCGTGAGGTATCTTGTGCGGGAATTGTCCAGTAAGGGATGTTCCGACCTTGTGTTGCAGGGGATTGGGAGTGATCCTCGGTACGGTGATCTAGGCCACGTACTGTGACGGGCGGTACCCCAGTAGCCCTGCCATTGTATGGAATCCAAACTCCAATAAGTGCCGTACGTATTAGTTGTGCCCAACTATGTTGGAATGTGAGATGTAAGCATTTCAGCTATTTCTGTATTTTACTTGAAAACCCTAGACCCTATTATAATACAATCGAATTTCCTATCAAATGTTTTGGTTAGCGTAAGGTAGAAACTTATCCATGTTTATTTGTGGGAAGTCTTACGTGATACCTTTTCTTTCAAAAGGTTTTGAAGTTAAACAAGTTTAACCTGTTACTCACAGACCCATGTCTGACCCAAGTTGTTTATTTCTGTTTTATAAACTCTTGGGTACTCAAATTTTTACGAGTAGCCAAGGGATTCAGGTTAGCCTTGACGAATTGTGGAGGAGCAATGGAGCAGGAGGCTTCGGCGTTGTAGATAGATAGTAGTTTCCGCTGTGTTGATCTTGTTTAGATCTTTGTTTTGTATTGAGATGTAATAACTAGACAGATGTTTATAACTGTCTAGTATATGATGTGTAATCTGTGTAACTCTGATAAGTGTTGTATATGATACTATGTAATATTTATGTGATATAATATATTTTGTTCGTTTCCGCTGTGAGTATTTGTGTTTGTTTCTTTTCTCTTCTTTTCTTTTCTACTTCTCACCCCTTTCTTTCTTACTGTCGATGCGATTTTCCGGGAGTGGAAAGTCGGGTCGTCACAATATGGATACTGGGATTTCAATTAAGTCGCAACTTATTACCCAAAACTTTTCTTCCAAATGGTTTAAACAAATTACCATTTTTAATCTTTTCAAACAAAAAGATTCAATTCACAAAGTTCACCCAATTTCACAAAGATCTACTCATAGATTTTCAAATCGATTTCCATTGCAATTTGGATTAACTCGTCTAATCTTTAAAACAAAGATTTAATTGATAGCTTTCAAAACAATTCCAATTCGACCCTTTTTACAAAAGGTACACCTTTCCAATTTCAAAACAAAGTTCAACAATCTTTCACAAAGATTTATTCATAACTCGGGAAACCATTTTTCATTTCAAACTTGAAATTCTTTTGACACAAATTGGAAATTTATTCCTTATATGAAAGCTTCTATTATTTGAAAACAAATAGTTTTCATTTTCGGAAAATCTGATTCATTTATACGAGTTAAAGTCCTTGGGTTAAATTCAAATTCTTAAACCTAAATTTTGAATTCAAATTCAAATTAAATTATTTAAATTGGGAGCTTTAGCAAGTTATTCAAAGTAACTTTTATTCTCAAAACTCCTTTTCAAAACTTCAACATTTAACCCAAATCCATTTCCAAAATTAATTGAAATTAAAATTTCAATTTCAAAAACATTAAATTTAAATCATCTGTGACTTAACCGATTTCCTCGTGAAATCCATATTTGTGTGTGTATGGTGTAGTCCAGGGGTTTCACACAGTAGTGCAACATCATTCAATCATCACAGATCAGAATACAGAAATATAGTTGATAAGCGGTATAAACTATAACGCTTATCTTTCATTCATAGATATATAAGTCACAGATAATAATTTACATTCATCCCAGATAAATAACTACAGTACAGATCACACACAAATCAGAATATATCACAAAGCATTACAGATCAGGGATATCAAACAATTCAACAACTAATATAATCCAAACATCCATGAGTAGGATAAATTTAATTATCTGATTGATTTAAATCAGATTAATTTCTATGAATAAATTTTACTAGTCATGGTAAATTAATAATCAATTAATTACAATGAGCAATTAATTTCTTAATTACTTCCATAAAGTAATTACACTTACACAAGTTCATAAATGATTATCATTAATTAATTTAATCCAATTGATTATTAAAATTAATCACATTAATTAATTATTCTTTAAAGTAATTACCCTTAATTACTTGGTTAATCCATCTTTGATCATTAATTTCCCATTCTTAATTACTTTTACTAAGTAATTATTTTTAATTAAATCATTCATTAATTACTTTTTTTAAACAATTAATAATTATTATTCTTCTTAATTAACATTTTTAAAAATCTTCTATAAACTTTGAAAACAAATTATTATTAACTACAAAACTTTAATGTTAATTAATTTAATACTTAACTTAAATTATCCACTTAATTAAAACATTAATAATTAAAACTTGTAATAAGTTCTTAAATCAAAATAGTCAAACATTAATTTCTTTGTTAACACTAAAATTTGTTTAACAATTTCATTAAAACTTGAATTTACATAATGCTTTAAACCTGTTATTTACTTGTTTTAAAAAAACCCGAGCCCAACACTCATGATTCCCGAGCTCAACCCGTGACACTCGCTCCATCCCACTGATTCGAGACAAACAACAAAAGTCTTCGAGCCCAAACCCGAGCATCATCTTCCTTCTTCGATGCCCCACGAACCCAAACCAAAACTTAACCCACAGATCCATGTGCACGTGCACAGTCGCCTGAACAACTTCTGATCATCGCCGATCCCCTCAACTAATCGTCGTCGACGTCGCCACCCAGCCCGACCTCCCAGGTTGACAAGATCGCCGGAGTATCAAAATCGAATAACTTGAAACCACTGGAACCAAACTACTATCATCGAAAACACCTCGCCTGATCACCACCATCCACCGATGACCACACAGCTTTGTCCAAAGCTGCTCCACTGACCTACGCAACTTCTCCCCCTGGATCAATAGTCTCAAATTCCTTGGCGACGAAGCAGGAACCACTCGAACTTAGTCAACAAAACTGCTAGTTGAACCCTAGTTCAACGCCGTGGCGCCGCCATGGCACTTTATAAATTCAATCAATATTTTTCCGAAGTTCCCCCACCACCAAGCATGCTCCAGCTTTGATCACGAGATTTATCATTACTCCAATCATCAGAATTTGACCAATTTACAATTTCCGATCAACTCGAAATTTTCCACGATCTACCACGCTAAAAATCTTGATTTTGATCTTAAAATTCACGGTTTATGTAAACGAATAGGATCAAGGACTCAAAACCGAAATTTTAATCAATTGAAATTTGAAAAAAAAAACTGATTTTACTGTTCTTCTTCCTTCCAGTAAAACTTACCTTCTAATTATCCTTAAAAATATTTTTAAAATTAAGATTTAGTTAATTCAAACCTAATTCCTTTATACAACATAGCCTATAAGGGATTAGGGAAAGAGAATTTGGATTTTTGATTAGGTTTTGTATCTGTAAACAAGAACAGAGGCTCCTATAACCAAACACAGACATGCATACATACATATATACATCAACTATAAACTGATGTACTCGCAAGCATATTCCTACTTTCATGCCAACATTTCATAACATAACTATAAGGATTTAAAAGTGATGTTTACTCATAGTGTTTTGAAGAAAGAACAGAGCTTCAAGTTGAAACAGGCTTGAACTTGCTAGCTGAAACTTTCTTTTCTTTGATCTCTGGTTTTTATTTGATTTAATCTGTTGTTTAAGTTGAATGTTGTTTATGTTTCAGGCTTGCTAAGTTTTGTTTGAACGAACTGAAATGAAAAGCTTGATGGAAGAGTTTACTGGGTGATAAATTATTTGTACAGGGTAATATAAATTGTTTTGTACAACAATACATGGATATTTTCTTTCTATGGTGGCTGATAGATATGGCATTAATTGCCATGTACCACATACTTATCCTTATTTGCTTCTACATAAATATTTATAATTTTTGTATTTCATTCTTGAATATATTAGTGTCTTCCTTGATAAGCTTCATAGATATTTATTATTATTAATTTTTCTTTGGTTTCATACTTATCCAAAATGCACATTCATGTTAACAATAAAAATTGTGATTTTATTTTATATGTTCACTTGTTCCATATTTAATATGTGGTTATAATTTATTTATGTATTTATTTTATTTTGTTTTATATCTTATATATATATATATGTTTATTTTTATTTTTCTTTAGTCTTATTAATTTGTAATATAAATAATTTCTATATTTTTTTCTGTTGTTAATTTTTTTTACCAATGGGTTACTTTTATATTTTATATACTTTATTTTATAAAATTTGTATTTTTATTCTTAAACCATTTTTTCCGATTTAAATTCAAATCAAATGTATATATATGTAAATAATTTCAAATTTACTCATATATGCCCAAATATATATATATATATATATACATTCACATACATATACAATATTTTAAATGATTTATACAGAATTTATTTGAATTCGGGGAAATTCGCATCAATTTATCAATTAATTTCACAATTTTATTCAAAACTAAATTAATTATCAATTTAAAATATATATAAAATCAGGGGTCGTTACAACCTTCCCCCCTTAAGAAATTTCGTCCTCCAAATTTGCCAGGGAGACAAAGATAGATGAAGGATATTTCATCAAATCAAATTGAACATCTATTCTGCATTTGGCTTACCAAATCAAAATATCAATAATAGATACGAGAACGAATCTTTTCAATTTTTCACAAGATACTCGAGTTATCCAGATCTACGAAATATGCAGGGGCATCGGTTAGTTCGAAGGGATAACTAACCATTCGTAGAATATATTGGGACCCAAAGAATAGATAGATATATGGATACAATTTCAAAACTTTTAAATTTAGAAACTAAAGTATACCTATCAACCATAGCAACCAAAGCGAACAAGGCAACCAATACATCCAAACAACAATTTTGGCTTATTTGGAGTTTATGTCCCATATTAATATATCAAATCTCTTCCTGGATCTACCAGAAATCATTGCAGAATTGAAAAGTGATGTTGAACAAAAGAGATTGATAGAGAAAAGATTGTTTCCTTGTTGTTACAGGGTATTGACCATTTCGTGGTGGTATTCCCCTGTCCCCTATCTCATCCTCTTCTTGCACTCATACTCACTATCGGTGGATAGTAAGAGAATTTACTGAGGCATTCGAACAGATATCTTAGAGATTACTCATTCTAGGGTATACTTCAACCTATCTCTAATGAGCTACTTAATGTGTTATACTCCTGAACTAAAGTTCAACCTTAGCTCTGATACCAAATGTGAAGATCCTGGACTCGGCCTTTGAAAATCGGCACCCGTACTTCAATTGTACTCAAAATGCCACAGATTCAAACGCCGAATCTGGCTCTTTGGAGCTTATAACACCATTAAGTATAACAATATAACGGAAGAAAGAAATAGATGGTATCATATACAACTCCAATGAATACAATATCCAGAATAATATACAACAATGATATCTATATGATACAACAATATCAGAGATAAATAATAACGCTACAGTGGAAAACAGAAGTGATAACTCCAAATGATCCTTAAAAGAGAATGAGTCCAACAACTCCAACATCAGCTCGAACCACCATCACGTTGCACCAAGATAAGCAACATCAGTCATGAACTCCAAAAACTGAACTAGCTCCAGATAATCTTCTAAACCTGACTATCTGAAAATAAACCCAACTTTAGACTGCCCGTGTGGAAAATTGTGGGCACCCAGAGTTTAGGAAGGGAACAATAAACTCCGAGTCAGTCATGGGACTGGTGTGAGTAAGAAAAACAGTTGCTTTAAATAAAACAGTTCATAAGAGAAATCCGATATGCTTTTGGAAAATGAAACTACCATAAGGCCTCCCGCCACACACACAATGCAATCGCAGACTTGGAGGAGATTTCTCCTTATGATAGTCAAACATGCTTACTACGCAAAAACACCTTTGATATTATTACTAGTGCATAGTGTAGAAAACATTTCGAAAATATAATATTAATCTTAGCCAGCATACAACCATTATTGTATGCCTACTATAGCTACTATGTTCAATAGCAGGTTACCGCCACATTCCATAGCAGGTTATACAACTAAAACCGTACAAGGTTCGTATTGTTTCTTTGGATTTTCCAACAAATGGTCAGGCTAAGGAACTTCCTATGCCACATGGGAATGCCTCTGGAGGGATGCCCCGAGAGACAACTACTCTTTGCCAAAACAAGGCCGGTCACCCCCTTCCCGGGTAGTAAACCTGAGATATAGCTACCCCCGGTCGTTTGCGACCTTTATCCAAGAGCTCTCGATCACTAAGCAACAATCACACAGAGTAAATGAGATTGGAGCAACCACACAGGTAAATATCTCGGCTCCATACCATGATACCACCTTTTTCCAAGAAGGAACGGACATACCCTAGGGGAGCTACCCCTAAAACCTTGCCGCATCTTTCCTATTTCGACTATTACCGGTTTGTGAGGCTCGATGAGGTATCGTCCACAAAGCTATGCTTTACACGAAAGCCATGCTTTGATTAACAAATGATCAGCAACACACAACAGCACTCAGCATGCCACACTACCAAATTGGGAGTATATCACTGATAACCTTCAACTACATAACCTCTGAGCTCGTACGTCTCAGAGAAGGGTGTTAAGCTAAGAGAATAAATCTCCGCCACCAAACAGAAATGTATTTGAAAGAAATCAGCTTTATATCTCAAACTGTAGTGTCAGACATACAACCATACAAGTCTGTTCCGGGTTTGAACAGAACCGAAGGCACTTCCGAAGAAGCCCTTGCAAATCCGGATAATTTCTAATCACGTCCGGACTTCCCATCACAAAGGGTGATCAAATCTCTATATCGGGGACCATTCGATGCAGAGACATTCGACGAGTTGTCCTTTCGTTTTCGAAAATATCCGGTCTTCACCACCGGTCTTCAAATGCGATCCATATACGACGTATCATTATTCGGAATGGGTTATATGACACAAAGGTCCTCTCCCGGCTAAACCGAATAATGAGCGCAATATTTTAAAAACATATGGATATTGGGATTTCAATTAAGTCACAACTTATTACCCAAAACTTTTCTTCCAAATGGTTTAAACAAATTACCATTTTTAATCTTTTCAAACAAAATGATTCAATTCACAAAGTTCACCCAATTTCACAAAGATCTACTCGTAGATTTTCAAATCGATTTCCATTGCAATTTGGATTAACTCGTCTAATCTTTAAAACAAAGATTTAATTGATAGCTTTCAAAACAATTCCAATTCGACCCTTTTTACAAAAGGTACACCTTTCCAATTTCAAAACAAAGTTCAACAATCTTTCACAAAGATTTATTCATAACTCGGGAAATCATTTTTCATTTCAAACTTGAAATTCTTTTGACACAAATTGGAAATTTATTCCTTATATGAAAGCTTCTATTATTTGAAAACAAATAGTTTTCATTTTCGGAAAATCTGATTCATTTATACGAGTTAAAGTCCTTGGGTTAAATTCAAATTCTTAAACCTAAATTTTGAATTCAAATTCAAATTAAATTATTTAAATTGGGAGTTTTACCAAGTTATTCAAAGTAACTTTTATTCTCAAAACTCCTTTTCAAAACTTCAACATTTAACCCAAATCCATTTCCAAAATCAATTGAAATTAAAATTTCAATTTCAAAAACATTAAATTTAAATCATCTGTGACTTAACCGATTTCCTCGTGAAATCCATATTTGTGTGTGTATGGTGTAGTCCAGGGGTTTCACACAGTAGTGCAACATTATTCAATCATCATAGATCAGAATACAGAAATATAGTTGATAAGCGGTATAAACTATAACGCTTATCTTTCATTCACAGATATATAAGTCACAGTTAATAATTTACATTCATCCCAGATAAATAACTACAGTACAGATCACACACAAATCAGAATATATCACAAAGCATTACAGATCAGGGATATCAGACAATTCAACAACTAATATAATCCAAACATCCATGAGTAGGATAAATTTAATTATCTGATTGATTTAAATCAGATTAATTTCTATGAATAAATTTTACTAGTCATGGTAAATTAATAATCAATTAATTACAATGAGCAATTAATTTCTTAATTACTTCCATAAACTAATTATACTTACACAAGTTCATAAATGATTATCATTAATTAATTTAATCCAATTGATTGTTAAAATTAATCACATTAATTAATTATTCTTTAAAGTAATTACCCTTAATTACTTGGTTAATCCATCTTTGATCATTAATTTCCCATTCTTAATTACTTTTACTAAGTAATTATTTTTAATTAAATCATTCATTAATTACTTTTTTAAAACAATTAATAATTATTATTATTCTTAATTAACATTTTTAAAAATCTTCTTTAAACTTTGAAAACAAATTATTATTAACTACAAAACTTTAATGTTAATTAATTTAATACTTAACTTAAATTATCCACTTAATTAAAACATTAATAATTAAAACTTGTAATAAGTTCTTAAATCAAAATAGTCAAACATTAATTTCTTTGTTAACACTAAAATTTGTTTAACAATTTCATTAAAACTTGAATTTACATAATGCTTTAAACCTGTTATTTACTTGTTTTAAAAAAACCCGAGCCCAACACTCATGATTCCCGAGCTCAACCCGTGACACTCGCTCCATCCCACTGCTTCGAGACAAACAACAAAAGTCTTCGAGCCCAAACCCGAGCATCATCTTCCTTCTTCGATGCCCCACGAACCCAAACCAAAACTGAACCCACAGATCCATGTGCACGTGCACAGTCGCCTGAACAACTTCCGATCATCGCCGATCCCCTCAACTAATCGTCGTCGACGTCGCCACCCAGCCCGACCTCCCAGGTTGACAAGATCGCCGGAGTATCAAAATCGAATAACTTAAAACCACTGGTACCAAACTACTATCATCGAAAACACCTCGCCTGATCACCACCATCCACCGATGACCACGCAGCTTCGTCCAAAGCTGCTCCACTGACCTACGCAACTTCTCCCCCTGGATCAATCGTCTCAAATTCCTTGGCGACGAAGCAGGAACTACTCGAACTTAGTCAACAAAACTGCTAGTTGAACCCTAGTTCAACGCCGTGGCACCGCCACTGCACTTTATAAATTCAATCAATATTTTTCCGAAGTTCCCCCACCACCAAGCATGCTCCAGCTTCGATCACGAGATTTATCATTACTCCAATCATCAGAATTTGACCAATTTACAATTTCCGATCAACTCGAAATTTTCCACGACCTACCACGCTAAAAATCTTGATTTTGATCTTAAAATTCACGGTTTATGTAAACGAATAGGATCAAGGACTCAAAACCCAAATTTTAATCAATTGAAATTTGAACAAAAAAATGATTTTACTGTTCTTCTTCCTTCCAGTAAAACTTACCTTCTAATTATCCTTAAAAATATTTTTAAAATTAAGATTTAGTTAATTCAAACCTAATTCCTTTATACAACATAGCCTATAAGGGATTAGGGAAAGAGAATTTGAATTTTTGATTAGGTTTTGTATCTGTAAACAAGAACAGAACTGTAACGACCCGCTATTTTGGACCATTCAAATCGACAATAATCCACACATGTCTGACTTGAATAATTCAAAATATCAGATTGTTAATTTAAATTTTGGCAAAACTCAAAATATACAGTAAATAAATCAATCACAGAATCACAGACACAGAGTAATACAATAATACGCAGCGGAAAAGATAAAATAGTAGTTCATGAAGCTACTATATAAACATCAGAGTTAGAAATAAAATACAACAGAATATCTCAAATACAATGAAGTCTTCCGTACGAATAGATGACTTCTCTGAACAAATCAACTAGAAGGGCTGAAAGCTGAGGCGATAATTGGATCTCCAAAGGAAGCTCCAAACTCCAAGGGTGAGTCTCGAATGCTGTATCACTCGGTCTGACCCGAGCGTAAAGCAAAATACAAAACACTCGAGTCAGGATTAACATTCTTATATCAATAAATCCAACTCAAGTGAAATATCAACTAAAATACAACTAACTTAGAGGATGTTTGGGATAACCATCCTCTAAGGATCTGTGGAACTATCTACAAGGTGGGAATATACATTATAACACCGTGGTCGTTCCAAATTAATTTATACTTCCAACCAAAATATCATTTTATTTCAAATATATCTATTTCCCAAAATAGTATAGATAGGTTAAATAATTTATAAAGTAAAGTATTTATAATTTCCTCAAGTCTCATAAATCGATTTAAATCAACTCAAATTCCAAATTCAAATTTATTCAAAGCCCAATTCATCAATTCAATTCAGTTCTAAATATACCCTTTAAATTTTTAATATATTTCAAAGCTTAAATATTCAATATTTCAAAGTTAAATTTAACAGTTTCATACAGATCTTGGTTTAACTTTATTATTATTTAATCAGGGAATATTCGTTTAATAAATTCAATGTCATTTAACTAGCCTTAAATTTCATTTTTACTTAAATCAAACCCAAGTTATAAATCATATCTTAAATCTCAATTTCAATAAGTTTCAAATCGGTTTAATTAAATAAAATTATCTTCCCAAATCCATAGAATTTTATTTTCAAAATATTTATATATATGGACCAACGGTGTCTGTATATATATCTTCATATGGTTAAGTGATACGGATATTTATCATTTCAATCCGTAATTTAAATATATATACAGGTAGATATCATTTCAACCCGTAATCCCAATTTCAATTCGAATGAAAATCGCTTGGGTTTATCATTTAAACCCATAACTATTTTCTCCTATTCTAAAGTCCGTTCGGGTATGTATCATTTCAACCCATAGTGATTTTCTAAACTACAGGGAACTTGCAGAGTGATAACAGATAATATAATAATATAAAAACAGGCATATATCATCAATAACAATATAATATAAAAATAGGATATGGTGTCATATCCCACAGGTGAACAATTACAGATAATAGCATATATGACAATTTAAATAACTACAACAGCATATTTCTATTGTTGTTTCAATTGAAATCAAATTTAATAAATATAAGAACGTAAATCGTGAGTGATTGCTCACCTTCCGAGGTTAGAGATATTTGACAATGAAATGGGTTACGAATCCAAGCACAAATTTCGAAGCAAAGCATGATGGACACGGAATCAACGATTAAAGCAAAGCTGAGATGGTAATTATGAGTCGACGAGAATTAATAAAAGTCAACCTTGATATAAATTGAAACAAAATATATATATGACATTTCTTATCAAAATCAATATTAAATTTTAAAACTCATATATAAAACGTTAAATGTATTTCAAACAAATATTAAATTTATATAGAATAATATATTTTCCTCAAATTATTACATCATAAATGCATATAGGACTTTGAAAACCAGACTCTCCTATTGTCTTTGTAAACCAAAACACAAAAATAAATAATCTCTAATTGTTTTGTTTTAAAGAGAACAACATACGTGCAGACTTAACAAATATGCAACTATACTTAAACAAATATATACATGCCATCAGACAATGATCAACTATGCAGACTACCAAGATATGCAACAAACTATATATTATTATATTATAATTATAAAAACTATATGTATATCAAAATGCCACTATAAATAGACACGTCGAAAATCTATACTGTACCTTGAAAATCAATTAAGAACTTATATGATATAACTTAGAAGGCAATTAGAATATATATACTTTATTATAATATATATATGTATATACAACCGAAAGTATGAAGAGGTTACTATATTATATAATTTATACTTTATTGAACTCATATATATATGTATACACTTAACAAGTTATATATGTTAACCTATGCAAATATATCTTTATAAACTCTTTATATACACATATCGTTCTATTGCCTTTGCCTATGCCGCTGTAACCCATATATTTATCTTAGATAACTTAAATATTTATAAGTATAATATGCGAACAATTCACTAAGTATAATATATGTAGTCATTCGTTCTTACTAAATCGAAATGGGAAAAAAAATGCAAAACAGAGATCCAAAGCCCATATAGCAGGGCACTATATATACTCATGTATAAAACTGTTCCCAACTTAAAATCATTTGAAACTAACAAAAATATATATAGACAACTGACTAAGTATATTATTATAGATAACAGGCCAAACCCAACTGTTATCACCTACTTATAGACAAACTTACATATTTACATTTCAGATCTGCATATAATTCAAAACCACAACCATAAATTAACGTTTTAAAACCTGTACATGCATATTTCAAAATCAAAGACACCTATTAATAATTTAGAAATAGAACCTTCTGTGTAATTTCTTTTTAAAATAAAATACATCTTTAATATAGTACCTAAGAGGTCATAACCCATCCCATATATACATATATATTATAAAACTTATAACTAACCTATACGAACCTATATACTAATATAATGGTTCGAATTTTACTGACATGTTAATAACATACAAAACAAGTTACAAAATCCATATCAAATATATCATATATAGTCTAGTATATATAGCATACGTATGATATCAAAATAGATGCAAGTAATATATATATAACAGCCGTATATATATAAATCTAGAATATGAAATAAAATCTTATAAAACTTACATAAGTATGTTTCAAAAGTTACTGCACTATAAAAATTTATATATTTTAAGTCTAAACTTTATAAATATGGTTTACATATAACAGGTAATAAAAGAAAAAAAACTGAGATACTGCTAGTTAGCAAGAACAGGGGACGAGCAGGGAAAACAACCATATTACCTCGCATACATGAATTCACGGCAAGGCAAAGCAATGGGTTCGGCCATGCTTGTTTGATCAAGGCCATATGTTGATGACAGGAAGGCTCGGCTATAGACGAGGTCTGGATGATGGTGGAAGATCGGTTGAGAGGGAGGGGAGTGGTGTGGCGGTTGCTGGCCGGGCGGAGGGCAGTTGAAGGAGCGGAGAGGAGGAGAGGTGACGCGGTGGAGTTTATATGGTGGAAGGTGGGAACGCAAAAATGGAGGAGGAAGGAAAAATAAAATAATTTCCTTTGACAGAGAATGTAAAGAAGGGAATTGAAGTGGTGGAAACGCATCAGAACGTTGGGACCAGGGAAGAAGAGGAAACGAACCAAATTATAAATATATATAAAAGGAATGGTAACGGTCGAGCTTTGGTTCAGCTAAAGGTTAAAAAGAAATTTATTATTGTGGTCCAGACTGTACGTTTCAATTTGAAACGTAAAGGAAAGCTAAAAGTCAAAATTTACGGTACCGTTACAACGAACAACTTTATTATTTTCGTCGCGTACCGGACCTCAAAATACAAAAATAAATATACCGTGGTGATCAGCGCGACGAGACGATCAAAACGGTATACAGATATTAGTGGTACGATCATCCGATCAAAAGTCGATAATTGGTACTGAAAAATGCTGCAAATCTGCCAGAATTAAGATAAACGGAGCAATAGAAGTCCAAATTTGGAAAAACGAATTTCGCAGTCTGATTTAGAATGATCTGAATAAATTTTCTCCTGTTGACATATTTTGGTTTCGGAAAACTTTTAAATTCACTGTTATTAACCGGTTTGATTTGAAATGAAATTTCATAGGAAAATAAACTTCAATATTATCAGATGAAAATTTACCAGTTGCTATATTAAAATAGACGTATTCCAAATAATAATTTTTTAATTTCAAATTTTATTGTTTAAAATTTCACAAATTTCCAGTTAAATATACTTTTAAAACCATTAAATTTTTGCGGGTCGTTACAGAGGCTCCTATAACCAAACACAGACATGCATACATACATATATACATCAACTATAAACTGATGTACTCGCAAGCATATTCCTACTTTCATGCCAACATTTCATAACATAACTATAAGGATTTAAAAGTGATGTTTACTCACAGTGTTTTGAAGAAAGAACAGAGCTTCAAGTTGAAACAGGCTTGAACTTGCTAGCTGAAACTTTCTTTTCTTTGATCTCTGGTTTTTATTTGATTTAATCTGTTGTTTAAGTTGAATGTTGTTTATGTTTCAGGCTTGCTAAGTTTTGTTTGAACGAACTGAAATGAAAAGCTTGATGGAAGAGTTTACTGGGTGATAAATTATTTGTACAGGGTAATATAAATTGTTTTGTACAACAATACAGGGATATTTTCTTTCTATGGTGGCTGATAGATATGGCATTAATTGCCATGTACCACATACTTATCCTTATTTGCTTCTACATAAATATTTAAAATTTTTGTATTTCATTCTTGAATATATTAGTGTCTTCCTTGATTAGCTCCATAGATATTTATTATTATTATTTTTTCTTTGGTTTCATACTTATCCAAAATGCACATTCATGTTAACAATAAAAATTGTGATTTTATTTTATATGTTCACTTGTTCCATATTTAATATGTGGTTATAATTTATTTATGTATTTATTTTATTTTGTTTTATATCTTATATATATATATATATATGTTTATTTTTATTTTTCTTTAGTCTTATTAATTTTTAATATAAATAATTTCTATATTTTTTTCTGTTGTTAATTTTTTTTACCAATGGGTTACTTTTATATTTTATATACTTTATTTTATAAAATTTGTATTTTTATTCTTAAACCATTTTTTTCCGATTTAAATTCAAATCAAATGTATATATATAAATAATTTCAAATTTACTCATATATGCCCAAATATATATATATATATACATACATACATACATTCACATACATATACAATATTTAAAATGATTTATACAAAATTTATTTGAATTCGGGGAAACTCGCGTCAATTTATCAATTAATTTCACAATTTTATTCAAAACTAAATTAATTATCAATTTAAAATATATATAAAATCCGGAGTCGTTACACCTTGTATTAAACTTCCCTTTATAGACATCCAAATCCATTTATAAAATCATTTTATAAACATTCAAAAGTATTTCTAAAATTCCTTTTATGAATACCCCAAAATTATTTATAAACTTCTTATATAATATTCAAAACAATTGTCAAATCATTCTTCAAATATCTTGTTCAAAATAGAATAATCTTGAAGAAAATTTAAAAGAAAATGAAATATTAACTTTCCAAAACCAAACGGAGGCTTAATGACTATAATGGATCATTAAATTTGAGTTTACTTATCCAAGTTATATCATGGGTAATGCCTAACGTCAGATATGTAAGGGATTCACACATAACATACAATCAATCATAGGTAGATGTTCAAGTTACAAGTATAGATACATCCATTATCAGGTGTAAATTTTTTACATATAGGATATATTCCATATGCTTAAGTTCATGACCCACTTATTGAAATTAACTTCCTTGTGTCTACCACATTACCGATATTCGACATTTGTGCTAAACACAAGTCACTTACTTCCCATAAAACGTGTTAACATTTTATAATCACTATTTTAATTCATTTGGTTACTTAATGTTCCAGACAAGAGATCCTTTGATTTAAAATCAATTAATGTTAAAAAGAAAATTGGTTTAAAACATAACCGATTAAGTTTAAAAATAGCTTTGAAAAGATTAAAGTGTATTCAATTAGCTTAAACCCTAATTATACCTTAATTAAATCAAGATTAATTCATAATTAAACTTTAATTAATTTAATGAACTTGGGTAAGTCCTAATTAACTTCCTAATGTATCTTAGTTAAGGTTTAAACAATTCATTATTAGTTAAACCCTAATTAGTTAAAAATTAATTAAATAATCACTTAATTAAATAATAATTAATTTACCTACTTAACTTAATTAAATAATAATTAACCATTTAATTACTTCTTATCTTCATTAACCACTAATTAAAACCTTATTAATCAATAATTAGTCATTAACCTTCCTTAAGTGTCACTTAACCTCTAATCACTTACTTAATTATTGATTAACTACTAATTACCTTTTATTATTCTATTAAATAAATAAATTATTAAATAATCTAAACATAATCACTTTTTATGTTACTAATTAAGTTTGGAAAACTTTTGCAAAACAATTCCAAAATGAATCACTTAAAGATGGAAATCGTGAATTTTTGTCGAACTACATTCATAGCGACTATCGTTATGAGCGCAGTTCGCTCTATCTTATTTTAAGTGAAATACTTCACTTAAATTCTTGCTCCTACATGTTTTGAAATAATATTTACAAATATTTTGAAACATTAAACCAATACCAAACTTAAAACCATTTCCAAACTTTGAAACTAGAAATCATAGTTTTGATTTCAAACCGGATCTCACGTACGTCACAACACACAAAGTTGTTAAATTTGTTTCAAATCAACATACTTATTCTTAAATCACAACTATACATCCATACAACCATACTCTTAATATCACAATGAAACACACATACAAACATAAGGTTATATGCTTACTAACTCGACAACATCACATTCAAATCTTAAATTCATACCAAACATAACATCCATCAAATCACCATCGACCAACATAACAACCATTCAATTTTTTCATCATATTATCACCACAATAACACATCATAGTAAAGTCAAAAAAATTTCCAAAACAAAGTAGTTTTACTCATTGAAAATTTTTGAAACCTGAAATGCCTTAGATGCACCAAAAATCACCCCAAAAATATGTCATCTTCTACTTGATTTTTGGACATATTACTCTCAAAATTTGGAAAAGTGATCAAATGAAAAGTTTAGAAAATTCTTTTCTCTACAATTTAAAATAAAGAATCATTCAAATCAGATTAGGTTTGAAGTAGATATGGCCAAAAGAAATAGAGCTATTTTTGGACCTGAATTTCTGAGTTTAAAAGTACACTACAAAGAAATGAGATTTTGACATACCTAAGCTTGAAATGAGAAAAAGGGATAAAAAAGAAAGTTGTAACTACTAAAATTTTATATGATTTTAAAAAACAAAAATCTTGATTTGGTGTAAAATAGTGCAATGACCCTAAATTTTTAATGATTTTTATAACGTAATTAACTGAAATTTTGCTTAAAAATTAATAATTGAATTTGAAAATAAAAATTTGATATTTGGAATACATCTATTTTAACATAGCAACTGGTAAATATTTACTGAAAAATATGAAAGTAATTATATTGTGTAATTTTCAGTTTAAATTCAGTTATTTGATGGAAATTTAAATGTTTTCGAAATCTGAATATTTTATATAATAAAAATGTAAATCATTTTCTAAGTGAGACGTCATGATTCGTTTCATCAAATTTGGACTCTCTAGCTTCGTTTGTTTTATTTTCGGCAAATTAGCAAAAGTTTGGGCATCAAACATCGATTTTGATAGGACGGTCGTATCATTTATATCTGCGTACCATTCTGTTCGTCTCGTCGTGTTGATCTCCGCAGTATATTTATTTCTGTATTTTGAGGTTCGATACGCGACAGAAACGATAAAACCATGCGTCGTATCGGTACTGAAATTTGTGACATTTGGGATTTCCTTGCTTGTCAAATTTGAAACCGTGAAACCCTGGGCCACACTAATAAATTGCTTTGAATTTTCAGCTGAATCACTGTGTGATCGTTGCCATTTCTTTCACTTTATATTTAGTCTGCCTGCTACTTTACTTCTACGGTTCAATTTCATTTGCTTTTATTATTTCATAAACTCTCGTGCCTGACGCTCTTCCCTATATTCGATATATAAATTTGGTTCGTCTATCATTTCATACTTTTCCTCTTCTGTCATTTCTAAGAAAATTTTAAAATATAAATACCTGTGGCTTCCCAAAACTTGGTTCGTGAACAGCTCACATCCACATGTCTGTGCTTGAGTTGAATAAAAATTATATATATTATTATTATAACTAAAGTTTTATATAAATCATATTAATATATTTCGCATCCACCGTATCTCGCTTCCGCCATGGCCGCCTACAACCCATCTCAACGCTGAGGCCACAACCAAGTCCACCCATCACCGACCACCACAACTCCGACGAACACCCAGACCTTCGTTCACCCATCCATGGCAACCGCGCCCATGCCTCAACTTCGCATGCCTTCGCCTTTCGCCCACACGTGAGCCTAACCTCTCTCTGACACCTCACCTCACTTTCCTCCGCCCCTCCACCAGTGACAGCCGAGACATCTCAGCCTTGCATCGCCAAATACAACTTTGATCCGACCCACCTCCTTCCAACGGAGCTCGAGCACCACATCCCCTCCGCCAGCATGTGCCACATCCACTCAGCAAACCATCCATTCCATAGCAAGCCGAACAGCCATGAAGCCGACACCATGAACTGCTACTCCACTTCGGCCATCAACCCATGCTTCACCGAGCTTTCCACTCCATGCTCCCTATTTTCTTCGCTTCTCTATTGTAGAAGAATTATATACGAAAGTTGTTTATATATATGTTGCACATATACAAAATTATACATGTGTTAGTGTTCAAAGGATCTTTATATATGTGTTGTTGCATATATATATATATATATATATATATATATATATATATATTCGGTAGAAAGAGTATGGTAGTGTATATATATGTACTTTTATTTAAATATAGTAGATTTGAAAATATAACGTGTGTTATACACACTTTGATTTTTATTATAGATATATATGTAGTATCTAATATATATAGTGTAATTTGTATAAAGTTTAGTTAGTTATGTTTAGAGAAAAATATTATATAAATATAGTTATAAGTCGTTTATATACATATTAGCTATTTGTATTTTATGAGTTACCCCTGATTTGTTGGACCACATATATATGTTTGTAATAGTAATTTATAATATTTATAATAAAGTCGATCATACACTTATGTTTCCTAAGTATTGTGAATAGTGGCCTTGTTATGCACTACAGTATAATACGCAAAATCTGTGTTAATATAATTTGCTTAAAAAGGATGTATACTATACGTTTATTTTATGTCAATATTTTGAAGTAAATTTATGTAATAACTTTTAAAAATACATACATATATATTTTATATTAATGTGAAGAAGTTGGTAAAGTATGGGTCAATAAACATTGATTTTAAAATTTTAATAATGGAGATTTTTCTTTGATATGTGTTTTAAAATTTAACATCGATTTCTAAATATAATATATATAGATAATTCGTATAAATATGTGTATATATTATTTCCATCAATCTCTTCCTAGCTTTGATTTGGTTCATCGATCTGTAGTAATCAGCTTTGCTTCATTCGTCGAATCCGTGCTAACCTTGCCCTGCTTTGAGATCTGTTGTTTTGAGTGGCTAATTGGCTAGTTCGTGATTCAATTCGAAGCTTTTCGTGTTGTCAAATTTCTCTAGCCTCGAAAGGTGAGCAATCACTCACGATTAACATTCTTATATTTATTAAATTTGATTTCACTTGAAACGACAATTGAAATATGCTGCTAAATTTAACTGTTAATTTTATAATTACTGCATATGATATGCTATTATTTGTAACTGTTCACCTGTGATATATGACACTATTATTCTGTTGCATTTATTTTATTTTATTTGTCACTGATGGTATTTGCATGTTATTGATATGTTATATTTTATCTTATTTGTTCCCACTCTGTCAGTTCCCTGATAGTTTAGAATTCCCTATGGGTTGAAATGATAGATACCCAAACGATATTATAGAATAGGGGAAAATCGTTATGGGTTGAAATGATAAACCCAAGCGATTTTCATAAACTTTAAATGTTGGGATTGCGGGTTGAAATGATATATATACCCGTAAATATTTAAATTTCGAATTTAAATGATAAATATCCGTATCACTTGTCCTTAGGATATAAAATTATATACGGACACCGTTGGTCTATATTTTGAAAATGATTTCCGAAGTTTGAAAAGAAATATTTGGGTTTTAATAAATATTTTTTATATAATATCTATAAATGTAATTTCTATATATGTATACAAATTTAGATTTTAAATATATATGTTTTGGAAATTTTAATTTATAAGTTAGTTTTGAAAAATATAAATTTTAAGATTTTCTTATTGTTTATTATTTTAAAAATATATAAAATAAGATTAGTACAAAATACAATTAATAATAAGATTTAATTTAATGAAATTAAATTTAATTAGTATATAAAATGTTTAAGTATTTATTTAAATTTATATTAATATTTAAAAAAATAAACTTTTATAACTTTAGTAATAAAGGTTAGGAAGATAAATTAATGTTGACTTGGAATTTAAAATGTTAATAATTGAATGTGAATAAGAATTGATTTAAACTTATTGATTTTTGAGGTTTTGAAAGATATGATTTATAACTGGATTGATAAAAAGTGATTAAATGAATATTCTCAACTTTAAATAAAATTGAGACTGAATATTTAATATTGATTTAAATATATAAATTGGGGTTTAAATAAATTGTTATTTAAATGGTTAAAGGAATACTTTCCGATTTGAATAAAATTTAAAGTTAAATGTTGAAATAAATGGAAGTTATATTGTTAAAGCTTGAATATATAAACTTGAATTTATTGGAATTGAAGTGATAGTTCAACTTGGATTTGAAATCGATATAAATTGAAAAAGTTTATTGAGAATTTGAATTGTTAACCTTATTAATTGAAATTGTTGAACTGGGATTGATCAAATTGAATTCTGGATTTTTAGCTGATTTGAATCGATTTGTGAAATTGGAGGAAACTATCTTTATTATATAAAGTATTTTAATATATAAATTATTTTAATATATATACTATTTTAATTTATAACTATTTAATATATATACTATTTTAATTTATAACTATTTTAATATATAAACTATTTCAATATCTAAACTGTTTAAGTCAAAAGTGTTATGATTTCCAAAGTGCTATGATTTCAAAGGTGTTATGGTTTCAAAAGTGTTATAATTTTGAAAGTGTTATGATTTGGAAATGAATATTATTTAAAGTGAATAATGATATCGAATTGGTATGGTTTCGAAATGAATATGATATTTTGGTATGAAGTATAAACTATTTGAAATGAAATGACCACGGTGTGAAATAAGCGTTTGGTTGTTAAAGAGACCGGGATCAGATATTGTCATACTCTCTGCCAATACTGAAAAACCACTTTAACAACTGTGTACGTGGTGGAGATTCCAGAATGAAATAGGATGGTTCGGCGACGGTTCTATATGGTATTTACGTAGCCCTGACTCCCGTGAATCAACTTGATGTGGCTAAAACAAGAGCTATACCGAACCAAATGAGGTCATTCCTCCGATCGGGCACATTTCTTCGATACAATTCTATTGCTTCTGTGATTTGATTGGGTGCACCCTTTGATTTGGGAGTGTGTCACGAGGTGGGCGGTAGTAGCTGCTATGCGTTACCACCAGTCCGGGAGTGCAAATGGTATATATACCCTGGCATTGCCTCGAGTGCCGTGTCGCATGCCTTATCGCGCCTTCTACGAGTTTGGTTTGTACCATACCTATGGAGTGCCCTTTGATAGCCCTCCAGTTTACGGGGGGAGTTACGGTACTGTATAGACTATGGGAATATATAAAATGTGTTAAGGGGGATATGGATAACGCCTTAACGCTATTTTAATAGTTTACTTTACTATAGACATATTATAATAGCGCATATTACTACATAGTAGATAGTTCCACGGATCCTTAGAGGATGGAAATCCCAAACATCCTTTAAGTTACTTATATTTCTTAATATAAGAATGTTAATCCTGACTCGAGTGTTTTGTGTTTTGCTTCATGCTCGGGTCAGACTGAGTGACATAGCATTTGAGACTCACCTTAGAGTTTGGAGCTCAGCTTGAAGATTAGTCTTATCTATTCAGCTGTTTCCAGTGATTTCCGTTCAGTCTTGCCAGTTACTTTTGTATTTGAGATTACTATGTATTTGAGATTCTGTTGTATTTTGGTTCAAACTCTATTGTTTATATAGTAGCTTCATGAACTACTATTTATCTATTTCGCTGTTTATTGTTGTAATACTCTGTGTCTGTGATTTTGTGATTGATTTATTTACTGTATTTTCTGAGTTTTGCCAAATATAAATTAACAATCTGGTATTTTGAGCAATTCAAGTCCGACATGTGCGGATGCGAATGGTTAAAAATATCGGGTCGTTACAAGTGGTATCAAAGCTCTGGTTTAGGCAAAACGTAGCATATAGAGTAAATTCAATTACATAATCACTTTCGTTTGAGCTTGAGTTCTTCCTCTTTGATTCGGATTTCCTTTGAATTTTGGAGCTCTCCCCTTCATTTTGAAAAACTCATTCTTGCCTTCCCCTATTCGCGTTCTTCTTGATACTGGAGCATCCCATAGCTCCAACCTCAACTGTCAACTTCATCCTTTGTGTGACAAATCCCATCGGCGGTCCCGCCAACCTGAATATGATTTGTAAAGAGGTGAAACTCCTTTATAACAAGCGTTGATTCACCGGAGATTTCTATGTCCTCGGTTTACGATACTATTATTTCTTGCAAAGCCCGAACCATCTCTAGTAGACGATCAAGGTAATTCCTGTGTAATTCTGACTCCACTCCGATAATCGGAGATTATTCTGATATTGAGTGAAGTCACTTCTCTTCCCTCCAAATTTCCACATCGATTTTTATTCCTTAAATCTCGATTGATCGGGTAAGATCGCCCGCGATTTATATAATTTTATCCATCTTATCTCACTTTTGAGCCTATCTATCTTAGTTAGAATTCTCTTTGATCAGGTTCTTCTGAATTTGAATCCCTATCTTGATCTAAAATCCATTTTTGAATCATCGTGTGAGGGAGTGCATTTGTAATTAATATAAAATGTTTTGTATTGTGTTGTTTGAGATGTTAAGTTTGAATTTTGGGTTTCGATCGATTCGTCTAGCTAACGCTATCGATAGGAATTCCAAAACACTTGAACAAAGCAAACTGACACAATATTGTTTTCAAAATTTGTAAATGAAATAATTTTGGGTATGATTATATTTTTATATAAAAGTATAATTTTCTAAAATTTAATAGTTAAATAAATTGGTTGTTATAAATGATAATATTTGATTTTCATTTATTAAACCATTGACTATTACATCATAATATAAATAAATGAAATTATTAAAACATGGTTATAAATTGATTTGGAATTTAAATGAATTTAAATTAAGTATTTGATAATTTAATTTTCGGTATTTTAGAAAATTTGGGGTTTTTAACTTTTAGAGTATATTATTTAAGGTATTTTCGAAATAGAAATCATTTTCAAAGAATTTTAAAAGTTTTAAATTAGTACTCTCCTCTTTTGTCGTTGGAAAATAATTTCGGTGATGATTGCAGCATCATCGACATTCATTTTTAAGTTTCACAGGGGAGAGACCACTTAGTAGCTTTGCTACAATTTTGTTTTGTAAAATGGATTTGATTTAAATTCCTTGAGTTTGATCTGATTTATAAAACGTATATATATATATATGTGTGTGTGTGTGTGTTTATTTCAAATAGTTTGAAGTGAAAACCGGAAAATGTAATTCTTAAATTTTGTGTTAAGTGATGGTTTCAAAATTTTGGAATAAAGCAAAATTTTGAATAATTGAAGTGTATAAAGTAAGAATTGGAATTGAAACAACTTGAAACAATTAAACTAGGATAAAATTTATTGTATAATACTCAATTGCATTTTATAACTTACAACTTACCTGAATATTCAAAAAGTTAAAATATTAATGAATCTGTAATTGAAGATTTTACAAGAGGAAATTTAAGTAATAAAATGTTCAAACTAAATTTTATTAATGGAAAGGGTGAATTTGTATAATATTTAATTACACTCAAAAACATTAATATAACTTACCTAGAAAAGTTTAAATACAATTAGAATGTAATTGGATAATATACACTATGATATAAGTAATAGGATATAAAAAAGAATGATATTTGTTAAGGAAATTTATAAATAATAAATTGGATAATAAATTGAATAATAAGAAGAGAATTAATTTGTTGAATAATAAATGATTATAATAAATGTTTGTACACCTAATATATGTTGCAAAATATGTTTAGTGAAATAAATTAAATAAATAAAAGAGGAGACTATTTAAGCTGATAAATATGAACTTAAGAATAGTGAACCTGATTTTTGTGGAATCAACTTAGCTAAAGAAAAATGGGTAAAATAAACGAGTTAAGTTCAAAATGAATTTGTTTGAAAGAAATGTTGATAAAATGAAAGGAAATAAAAATTTTAAATTGAATGACTATTTATTAGCTGAATAAAATGCATTAAATCAAATTGTTGAATATTAATTTATTTAAATTGAAATCTATATGGTTTTGGATAGTTGAAGTTGAATGTTGAGGTGGAATTAACTATGGTCGATCAAATAGATTTAATAAATGAGTAAAATAAAACAAATTTTGTTGTCAAATTTTGCAATAAATGTTAATGAATTTGAAACAAATCAATTGAATAAAAATATATGGAAATGAAATCAATCAAATGTGAACACAATAAATTTGATTGATTAAATAAAATGAATTGAAATCAACTAATTGAATATAAACCAATTTTAAAATAAATGTAGTATGGTTTTAAATTAATTGTTTTATTTGGTATTTCAAATCTAATTTTTCTTTCTGGTTGTTTCTATTCTCCTATCTCGTTCCTTTTCGGGGACGAAAAGTTTTGAGTGGGGGAGAATGTAACGACCCTAAATTTTTAACGATTTTTATAACGTAATTAACTGAAATTTTGCTTAAATTTAATAATTGAATTTGAAAATAAAATTTTGATATTCGAAATACGTCTATTTTAACATAGCAACTGGTAAATTTTTATTGAAAAATATGAAAGTAAATTATATTGTGTAATTTTCAGTTTAAATTCAGTTATTTGATGGAAATTTAAATGTTTTCGAAATCTGAGTATTTTATATAATAAAAATGTAAATCATTTTCTAAGTGAGACGCCATGATTCATTTCATCAAATTTGGACTTCTCTAGCTTTGTTTATTTTATTTCCGGCAAATTAGCAACAGTTTGGGCATCAAACATCGATTTTGATAGGATGGTTGTATCATTTATATCTGCATACCATTCTGTTCGTCTCATCGTGCTGATCTCCATGGTATATTTATTTCTGTATTTTGAGGTTCGGTACGCGATGATGTGAAGATATGCAGGCAGTTGAGTGGTTGAAGTCGCGGTGACTTGGGGATACTGGAAGCAGGGAGGGTGTTTCGGTGGAATAATATGGTGGGGTTATTGCAGTGTAACAGAAGAGTTGCAGAGGGCTGTTAATAGATATGTTGGCAATAGCAGTTGTTAGCAGTTGCAATTGCAGTCTTTTGTATTGATTTGCAGGCTGATCGAGCTTGGTTGCTTGAAGCAGTTTGTTCGTCAGAGGAGAAGAAGATGTTCGCGAGTTTTCTGGAGTTAGATGATGCAGTTTATATGGGCAATGCAGGCAGATGGTAGAAGAGAAGTATGGTCAGTATATTGAGCAGCAGGGTAGGTGAATTTGAATGTTTTGGTGGTAGAATTCGGTGGCCGAGGAGGTAATGAATTGGATGTATGTTGGGAAGTTTGTGATGTGGTAACAGATGTTGTTAGCAGCTGTGGTTCAGGAGTAGTGAGTATGGCTGTGGCAGTTTGAAAAAGTGGCACAGGCAAGTAGTGAAGAAGTGAAGGAGGAAGTTTGTTGATGCAGTGTGGTTGTTGAAGGATTTGTTGACAAGGAGCAGTAGGATGGATGAAATGGAATTGGCAGAGGAGGTTGTGTGTATGCAGAGTATTTGTGGAGTTATTTGCTGTCAGGCAGATGGTAGAAAGGAAGCAAAATGATGTATGGGTGAAATCAATGTAAACAGTAAAATGATGATGGAAATTTGTAACAGCAAAGTTAAGATTGTAAAATGAAGATGAAAATGGAATATGAAAAAATATATTCTAAATTTTGTGTATGTTTTTTTTTAATAGAAAAGAGCAAATGCAAATGAAAACTAGAACAACCACAAACACACAAATGAAAATGCAAGAAAAAATCAAACAACAAACACAACCCCATTTTTTTATTTTAACACAAACACACACAAAATAAACACACAAAACAAAACAAAACTAATTCGAAGAATAGAAAATTAAAATCAAGACAAATTCCCTGGCAACGGCGTCAAAAACTTGTTCGTCGATGGATTTTCTATCGGTTTAGAAAACCGTCGAACGAATTTAGAAATAAAAATATAACCGCAAGCGCATGGCGTACTATTGAAGTACGTGGCAAGTACGGGTCAATCCGCAAGGAGTTTTTAAAATTCTATTCAATCAAATTAACTAAAGTTGAAAATTTGACTAGCTAATAATGTAGAAAACTAGCGAAAGAAAATTGATAAAAATATGAGAGTGTGAAGGCAATTTAGAGGCAATTTCCACTCTCTAGATAACATAAATCAACAAAATGAAGTTATAATCTCTCTTTTCTTGTCATTAGTGTAATTAGTTGATGTGCTTATCATAAGTATGGTATATTTGTGCTATTAATTAGCACAATATAAACCATCAAACTATAACACAACCACTAATACACATTTAACTCTCATGAAATATGACAACAAAGTTGAAAGCAAAATCTATTTTAAGCATGGCCTATTAACTATTAATTAGAAATATAAGCCATCAAATTTTAATTTCAACATTCACTTCTTCGCCATAATCATATGTAGATGAAGAGGCAATTTGTGTTTTGTTTGTTTAAGCATAGCCAATTTGTTATGAACAATATAGACTATCAAATTCAAAGTTAAACAACATCATTAAACCACTTCAATCATTCTCATTAAGCACAAAAAGAGAGCATAAACATCCAATTAAGTTGAAGCTACATGATTAGAGAGCTTCATTACTCCTAAATTGAAGGGTTTTAGCCTCTCATATTTGTTATAATATGAACAAATGTAGCATGCAACATGAAAGAAAAAGAAAAGGAAAAAGAAATCAAAGTAAAGAAAAACTATTCTACTTACATGAAAAATAAATCTACACTACTAACATGAAAGTAAATAAGCATGAAAAGGAAAAGAACATGTATTGAAGTTGCATAAAAAAATTACATAAGAGAAGAAATGGCTAAGTAGCCATGAAAAGAAAGAGAGAACTTGATTTTATTTTCTAAGCTAAACTAAACTAAGAGAGACTAAGAAAAAGAGTTACATGAAACATAAGGGGTCTTTATACATGTATGAAACCCTAATTCATATTTTGGGGAATCCCCAAATTGCCCTTGAGGTAGTGTGGTGGCCAAGTAATCATTAACATCCACTAATCCCCACTTAAATGTACATGAAGCTTTAATGTCCTTTTATCATGTGCTTAGCTCCTAATTTGAAAATCAAGGTAAGTGGGTGGGGTCCTCCATGGTCACCACTTTGAATTATTTCCATCTTCATTTGTTCTCTTCACTCTTGTGCATGCATATATTATCATGAAGCCACTTGCAAAATTCACCAAATTTCCTACAAAACAACATAGAAAATACCAAGTAAATTTTCACAATTTAATAAATGCGCAAAAATGACCATTTTACTCCTATATGAAGATGAATATGTAACAATTTGAAAATAATTTGAATTTTGGTTTAAACAAGTTAAAATACCCAATATGATCATTTATTTAATCTAAATAGATTAAATATGGTGGTAAAAATATGCATATTTACGTGCACATCACGCGACAGAAGCGATAAAACCATGCATCGTATCGATACCGAAATTTGTGACTTTTGGGATTTCCTTGCTTTTCAAATTTGAAACCGTGTTACCCTGGGCCACACTAATAAATTGCTTTGAATTTTCAGCTGAATCACTGTGTGACCGTTGCCATTTCTTTCACTTTATATTTAGTCTACCTACTACTTTACTTCTACGGTTCAATTTCATTTGCTTTTATTATTTCATAAACTCTGGTGCCTGACGCTCCTCCCTATATTCGATATATAAATCTGGTTCGTCTATCATTTCATTCTCTTCCTCTTCTGTCATTTCTAGGAAAATTTTAAAATATAAATCCTTGTAGCTTCCCAAAACCTGGTTCGTGAACAGCTCACATCCACCTGTCTGTGCTTGAGTTGTATAAAAATTATATATATTATTATTATAACTAAAGTTTTATATAAATCAAATTAATATATTTTGCATCCACTGTATCTCGCTTCCGCCATGGCCGCCTACAACCCATCTCAACGCCGAGGCCACAACAAAGTCCACCCATCACCGGCCACCACAACTCCGACAAACACCCGGACCTTCGTTCACCCATCTATGGCAACCGCGCCCACGCCTCAACTTCGCCTGCCTTCGCCTTCCGCCCACACGTGAGCCTAACCTCTCTCCAACACCTCACTTTCCTCCGCCCCTCCACCAGTGACAGCCGAGACATCTTAGCCTTGCATCGCCAAATACAATTTTGATCCGACCCACCTCCTTCCAGTTGAGCTCGAGCACCACGTCCCCTCCGCCAGCATGTGCCACATCCACTCAGCAAACCATCCATTCCACAGCAAGCCGAACAGCCACAAACTCGACACCATGAACCGCCAATCCACTTCAGCCATCAACCCATGCTTCACCGAGCTTTCCTCTCTGTGCTCCCTATTTTCTTCGCTTCTCTGTTGTACAAGAATTATATACGAAAGCTGTTTATATATATATATGTTGCACATATACAAAATTATATATATGTTAGTGTTCAAAGGATCTTTATATATGTGTTGTTGCATATATATATATATATATATATATATATTCGGTAGAAAGAGTATGCTAGTGTATATATATGTACTTTGATTTAAATATAGTAGGTTTGAAAATATAACGTGTGCTATATACACTTAGATTTTTATTATAGATATATATGTAGTATCTAATATATATAGTATAATTTGTATAAAGTTTAGTCAGTTATGTTCAGAGAAAAATATTATATAAATATGGTTATAAGTCGTTTATATACATATTAGTTGTTTGTATTTTATGAGTTACCCCTGATTTGTTTGACCACACACACACATATGTATATATATATATATATATATGTTTATAATAGTAATTTAAAATATTTATAATAAAGTCGGTCATACACTTATGTTTCCTAAGTATTGTGACTGGTGGCTTTGTTATGTGTTACAGTATAATATGCAAAATCTGTGTTAATATAATTTGCTTAAAGAGGATGTATACTATACGTTTATTTTATGTCAATATTTTGAAGTAAATTTTTGTAATAACTTTTAAAAATACATACATATATATTTTATATTAATGTGAAGAAGTTGGTAAAGTATGGGTCAATAAACATTGATTTTAAAATTTTAATAATGGAGATTTTTCTTTGATATGTGTTTTAAAATTTAACATCGATTTCTAAATATAATATATATAGATAATTCCTATAAATATGTGTATATATTATTTCCATAAATCTCTTCCTAGCTTTGATTTGATTCATCGATCTCTAGTAATCATCTTTGCTTCATTCGTCGAATCCATGCTCAACATGCCCTGCTTTGAGATCTGTTGTTTTTAGTAGCTAATTGGCTAGTTCGTGATTCAATTTATAGCTTGTCGTGTTGTCAAATTTCTCTAGCCTCGAAAGGTGAGCAATCACTCACAGTTAACATTCTTATATTTATTAAATTTGATTTCACTTGAAACGAAAATTGAAATACGCTGCTAAATTTAACTGTTAATTTTATACTTGCTGCATATGATATGCCATTATCTGTAACTGTTCACCTGTGATATATGACACCATTATTCTGTTGCATTTATTTTATTTTATTTGTCACTGATGATATATGCCTGTTATTGATATGTTATATTTTATCATATTTGTTCTCACTCTGTCTGTTCCCTGATAGTTTAGAATTCCCTATGGGTTGAAATGATACATACCCGAACGATATTATAGAATAGGGGAAAAACGTTATGGGTTGAAATGATAAACCCAAGCGATTTTCATAAATTTTAAATGTTGGGATTGCGGGTGTGATGACCCAGATTTTTAACGATTTTTAATTAGTAATTAATGGAATTAAATCATTGAAATATTGATATTGATTAGTCAAACAAATAAATTTCTAACGATTAAAAATATCTGAATCAATATATTAATTTAAAAAGTATACCAAATAATCAAACAACATATCAAGATAAACATCCATCATATTTCATAAACAAAGAAATACATTCCAATATTTAACACATATACGAATGCCTCACAAAAGAAGTATGTTTGTAGGCTTGCATAAGAAAGTAAGTAACCAGGCAAGCTTGCATAAGAAGCTAGAAAGTATAAGTAAACAAGAAAAAAAATATAAACAAATAGAATTGTACAAAACATTAAATGCTAGCCATAATACATTTCGTATCAGCCTCCATTTAGCCAAAGAAAATCTGCATGGTCGAATGAAGCAAGGAAAAATATCACTGCTAAGTTGTACAAATACTTGATATCCTATCTACTTTCTTCTCCTTATATTCCTGTCTTCTTCCTTTATTTATATCTCAGCATTTTCATACGAATTAAAGATCTAAAGCAAACTATTTCAAACTCAAACAAATATTCACCATCAACAAGTAACCCAGCAATCAAGAATCAAAGAAGAGAATTTAGTTCTCAGCCCTGTTTGCAAATAAAAGAAGAGTCTATGTTCTTCTTCTTTCTAAACACTGTGAGTAAACAATAAATTTCAAGTTTAAATTATTTAAACTAGTTCAAGATGCATTTATAATCTGGTGTGAATATTCTAGTTTGAATATAATGTTGTGCACATGTATATATTTCTCTGTGTATTGGTTGCTCTGCTATATGTTACAGGGATTGATATTCACTCAAGTTTGCTCTTAACTAAACAAAGTAAAGCAAAGAAATTGTAAACACTTCTGCATATAAATGTTTTAACTTAGGTAGTGTTGCTAATTCAAGTTTTCATCTTAAATCAAAGGCCTGCAACCTTGCTTGAAGTTTGATAGTATTTTATAAACACTGTTTAATCAAGTACCAGTAAAGATAAGTAAAGATCAAAAATTCGAATAACTAGATTTGTAAATCTGTATTTATTTGTTGAAACAACATACAAAGCTATGATTTTTAAGACGAAAATCATAATTTTAAATTAACTATCTACATAGCAGTTTGTTAGTGAACCGAAAACACTTTTATATGAATAACTGATGATTCAATAAATTATTGTGGATGAAATTTGACATGAAGCTAGAGTGTGGATGTGAGATCACCAGAAAAATGGTAAAGAAATTTTCGAATGCATGGATGGTGAGATTTGATCGAGCGTAGGGTTTAAATCGTATTTTTGTCGAGCCTGGAATCGAGGCCATTGTGAAGCCTCTGGTGGATCGAGTGCCACCGCCTTCTGGGAAATGGAAGAGATGAGGTCGTCGGAGTTGTAGTCGGAGGCGTAGACACTCCGGTGGTCGAGATGGCCGAGACGAAGCAAATTTTGGGTGAGTTTGTACATTCCAGTTTCGACCGGAAGTGCTGAATTTTGATTCGAGCGATGAATTGTTGGTCTGGGTGTCGATCGCGTAGAGGTGATCGATTTGGATTTGTTGGCGATCAAGTGGATGGTCGGATGGGAGGGGTTCGGTTGCGCATGTGCATGTGCACGTGTACGCGTTTTGTTGTGTTTGTGTGTTTCGAGATTGGGGAAGAAAGGGGAATGCCCGAGTCTGGATCGAAGTTTTCATGTGGTTGTCTCGAAGGGAGTATAGTTCGAGAGTGTCTCGGGTTTAGCCTGTGATCAAATAACCTAGTTTTTAAATCAAAGTATGATCAAGCTTTTAAGTTATTAAACAAGATTTCAAATGAGTTTCAAATCTTAGATTTTTAAAGATTAAATGTTTTTAAAGATAAATTGTTTTGATATTGAATAATTATACATTAGTTAATTAATTAAATGAGTGTTTTCGAAATATAATGATGTGGTATTAAAAAGATCTCAACAGATTTTTGTATAAATTAATTTCAAGCTTTAATTTAATAAGATCTTAATGGTGATTAAGAAGTTAATTAAGATAAATGGTTTATCTTTAATTAATAAAGGTTTTAAGTAATTAAGGGATGATTTATGATTAAATAATTACTTAATGTAATGAAAGGTAATTAAGGATTAATTACTTAAATAATAAATTGAAGGTTAAGTAATTGATGAGTGTGATTAATTAATGAATGTGATGAATTGATGGGTAGTTAATGAAGGTGATAAATTAAAGAGATAATTACTTAAGTGGAAGTAATTAGTGATTAATTAATGGAAGTAATTTGAGGGTAATTACTTAATGGAAATGATTTGAGACTAATTAATGGAAGTAATTAAGAAGTAATTACTTAGTGTAATTAATTAATTAATTTAGGTTAAATTAATTAAAGGTAAGTGATCAATAGTTAATTAATTAATGTAATTAATTAGGAATAATTAATTAATGAAATTAATTATAGTATAATTAATTAAGGAGAATAATTAAAGGTAATTAATGTGAATGGTTAAAGAATAATTAATTCATGAAATTAATTAAAGGTTAATTACTTAATGTAATTAAAGAATAATTAATCAAGGATTATTAATTAAGACGGATAATTAAGGATGATTAATAAATTGGTTTGTAATAAATTAATATTGAGTAAGCCAAATTTGAAGGTAATTAAAGTAATTAATTTAATTTATGTGGAGGCTGAGTTAAATTAATTAGGAATTGTAATCTAATTAATCTTGCGTACGGGGGATTGAATAAATATTGAATGCTTTGGATTATTTGATATATCTAATATGTGATTATGATGTTCTATGATATGAGATGTCTTGGTTGAATTGTGATAATGTAAGTTATCTATTGTGGTGGAATTGCTATGTGAATGTGATATCCTGAATTTAAATTAAATTGTTTTAACTTAAACATCTTGGCTTAATAAGGATGACATTTGAATTTCGAAGAGACCGGAGTCGGGTATTAGTGATACCCGAAACCACTTCGATTCGTTATAGATTGAAGTGTGAAATCAATAGGCTGAAATGGAATAATTTAAGTAATTGGACCATTTAATCTAAGTTTAGTACTTAGCAATTGATGTGAGATGTAAGTGATGTCTATAACAACTTGTGAAGTTGTAAATTGATACAAGATACCCCGGGTTTATATAAGTTGTATGTTTTTGTATTCCATGTTAGATGAGTTTTACTCACGCTGGTTTCCAGCCTGACCCGGGTGTTACTTTGATGTAATGCTCGGGTCAGACCGAGTATTACAGATTTTCAGGTAAGGACGTTCTGGAGCTCAGGAGACGAGCTGGATGGCAGGAACGTATGGAGTGTATTCCGCGGTGATATATTGTAGTTTGTCAGGGACATGTTGATTGTATCTGTCCAGTGTTTGTGTATATGTTGTAACTCTGATATATTAAAGTGTAATTTGACAAGTACAGATTTCATTTGTATAACTGTTATTATTTGATATTATATTTTGATCCGCTGCGAATGTGAGATTCTATGTTTTATTTTCTGTTTCTTCTTCTATCTCTTTCTTCTTTCCATAACTATCTGGAATTCTCGGGATCGAAAATTCCGGGTCATTACAGTTGGTATCAGAGCTGTAAGGTTAAGCGAGAACCTTGGCTCTGTTGGGTGTACTCATAAGGATAGGGTCAATAGTACCCTAGAATGAGTTGAGTGTTTATATATATATATATATATATATATATATATATATATATATGAGAGCGTACTTGTTATTTTCTTATATAAAGATTTTAAATGATTATATTTTGATATATAAAGCAATATTTCTAGTAAATCTAAGATAATTGGTTGTTAAATTATGGAAATTAAATTTTGAATGTAGGGAAAAGTTTCAGAATATGATGATAATAAATTGGTTTCCTAATATGATAACCTTGGTAATAATCATAAATGATTATTGTGATTAATAATGAAATGTTTTAGGGAAGTAAAACATTTAGGCAAGTATGACTTGTAAATTAAAGTGGGTTTTAAATTGTGAAGTCTTAAATCTAAGTCCAGAGAACTTGAAATTGTTTTAAAGAAATTGTTCTGAATGAAAACCAAAGGTGGTTTAAAAATGTAAGGTATAACTTGGTGTGTAAAGAAAATGTATATATGAGGAATGTACATAATACCAATGATGATTGGAAATAAACTCTAGATGTTGAGTTTAAATTTGGGAAATGAGATGTGATATCCAAGGTGATAAGTTTTGAACTTATAAGATTATTAATGTGGAGTTTAAAATTTGAAGTGGGAATTCAAATTTGAGTAAGTTTGATAAGATTAAATTGAGTTTAACTTAAAGGAAGTTAAATAAGTTTGGTACGAACAACCTGAATTGGAAATTTCAGGATGAAATTGGGATTTAACTTGGGAAGTTAAATGGTTAATTTGAATTGGGGGTTTGTGTAGCCTCAAAATGGGTTTGAGGTCTGGAAGTTGTATATGAATGGATGTTTTAAAAGAAATTGGATGATATCATCCTATTGTTGGTAAAATCTTTAAATTGTGAATTGGTTTAGTTTAAATGAATAAGAAATGAAGTGTGGTAATATATCTATTATGGAGAAAAAGGGAAATCTAACGTTAATTTGAAATTAAGGATGTGGAATTACTTTAAATTGAAAATTTGAATAATTAAATTTGTTAATTAAAATTGTTTAAAGAACAGCTTCGAACTGGAAGATAAAATTGAGTAATAAATTAAGTTTTTAAAATAAAATTGTATTGAACTCTTATTTGAACTTGGAAATACATAAGTAAAGATAAATTAAAATGGAATTTTGAGAATTGGACTCAGAAATTAAATTGTTTATAAACTTTAAACAAAAGTTAATTTGGTTTAAAGAGTTAAACCAACCTTTGAAAATTTAACTCGAATTTATATAATTCGAGATGGTTTAAAGTTGAGATTTAGATTTTGTTGGTTCAAGCTGAATTTAGTTTGGATTAATTAGAAGTGAAGATGGATAAGTATACAATTAAATGGAAAATTTGAATTGGATTAAATTGAATTGAAATTGAAGTTGAATAAGTTCAAATTCAAATGGGAATTGGGATTAATTCAAATAGATATTGGAATGATTTGAAATTAAAGAGGATTCAACGTGAAATTAGTTTAAATTAATTTAAATAATTTGGAATTGTAAATTAAGTGAATATGTTTTAAATCAAGTGGAATTTGATTTAAATTTGGAAAGAAGTTGAGGTTAATTCAACTGGACATGAGATTAAATCAATTTCAGTGGAAATTGAAGTTATTTAAATTGAAATTGAGTCAATTTAAAGGGAAGTGGAAATTTAAATTGAATTAGGATTGGAGATCGGGAATTGAACAGTTTGGCTCTGGACTATTTTTAATAAATTATTTTGATATAAACTGTTTTAAATTTATATTCCTAACTATTTACTATACAGCTTCTCTTTTCCAAGACTACCTTGTATTTATTTAATAACTACTTTTGGAACCACATAACAATTTTACAACTGATTTATAAACTGATTACTGTTTTTCAACTGTTTTATAAATAATTACTATTTTTCAACTATTTTACAATTACTTAACTTTTTACAGCTATTCTACAAACTAATAATTATTTTTCAACTACTTATCTATTCTTCAAAAAAATTCAAGCTATTTTCTAAATATAAACTGGTCGGAGTTCAAACTGTTATTGTTTAAATACCCAACTGAGATAAGAATTGAAGTGATAATCCAAATGGCATTAAGGCAAGGGTGAATAAGTGAATAGAGTCCAAGTAATGTGAATAGAAAGGGAATTGATTTAACTGATAATCAATGAAGATAAATACGTAGGATGTACGTATATTATTCTATTCGCATAATGAATTGATCCAGATTCGAGCACAGAATTTCGAGATAGTATTATCGATCGGAGTTGGGATTTTTCGTTCGATTTTCGACGGCGAACCTGGATATGGATTATTGATTGGTTCTGGATATTCTCTATCATAGGTGTGACTATGCAAGGAGAATGACGGTTTCTGATCAAGAAACCAGATCTGAGCCCGCACTAGGAAGTCGGGTGGACGATACTAGTTCGGAAGTGAAATTGTGTGATCGAGTGAGCGATCAGATTGATATTGCGTACGAATGATATGGGGACATTGTACGGGCTTGAATGAAATTGGCATTGAAAATTTGTGGATGAAAACTGAAAAGATTTTTGAAATTGAAAAGTTTATTTTGAGAAATTGACAATGAATAAAGGTGGAAATTTGATTTTGAAGTTGTAGGTAAAAGGTTATAAGATGATTTGTGAAATGGAAAATATATTTGTGAATATATGAGGAACTAAAATAAAATAAATTTAAAATTTATATTTCTATGGTAGAAATTAACTTTATGGAAATAAAGTGGAAATTAAATATTTTCTGAGTTAAAGTTTACTTTATAATAAAAGTAAGAAATTTGGCAAGTGACTTTATAAAGTAATCAAATTTGAATATTTGATTGGGAATAAACAAAGTTACGTATCCTTGTTATATATGATAAAACTCCCCTTATTGAATCCATTGCCAAAAGAAAAAGGTTTTTGAAAGTTTTGAAGTATACAAAAGAAACTTATATAAGTATAAAGTGATTTAAAGATTTTCCAAGATTATTATATATATCTATATATATAAAAGATTTTGTGAAAATGTTTTGAGGAAAGGTTTTGGGAACCTTTGGATTTGGAAAAGGCTTTTGATATTTGGGTAAAATCAATATTGGGATTTGGAAAAGCCTGATTTGTGAATTATCGATTTTGAGAATCGATTTTGTGTAAAAGCATTTATATGAGATTCATACTAGGTGTATGATTTGGAAAATACTATATGTGTATAGTATAAAGTGTTTTGAGATTTGCTCTGGGGAAAAAGGCGCTCCCTTGAAATGAACTTCTCAGGAGTGCCATTGGGTGGTACTGCCTTGAGCTCCAAGGGGGGGTTTCTAAAGTTGATCCTGTGAGGAGTCCGGACAAAACTAGTTCTTGAGGATTATTTGTGTTGCGAAAGTCGAGGGGCTGGTGCCCACAGAGGCATTTGGGTTATGTTGTGACGACAGTGTAACTCGATGTCACTGCGATCTACTGCAGACCATAGCGAAAGTCGTGTGTGCCGCTGAGAGCCAACAGTCTACGTTTGATTTTATATCGGTAGACTGCGACACTATGGTAACATAGCGAAAGTCGCATGAGCCGCTGAGAGCCAACAGTCTACGTTTGATTTTACATCGGTAGACTGCGACCTATGTGAGAGTGGAGAAGTTTCATTTTGACAGCGAAAATCGTGTGTGCCGCTGAGAGCCAACAGTTACATGGACTTTTGCTGCGACGGCAACGTAACCCTGGATGTAACTGCGATCTGTTGTGGGTTCTATGGTATAATCAGTTACATGGACTTTTGCTGCAACGGCAACGTAACCCAGGATGTAACTGTGACCATGGATGTGACGACCGCCCATGACCCCTGCACTGAACCTAGACAAAGTGCGCTGTAAAGTGTGCCAGGCGACCATGGACGATTGTCAGGGTAAAATAAAACAACAGAATCTATCGTATTACTCACAGCGCATGGACAAAATACAATAGAACATATGTATATAGTGAAGCTTCACAGAATAGAATCTCATTAACAAAACTTCATAATAGTTGAATACAAGCATCTGAATAGTCAAGTCATCAAAATACATCAAGCCTCACTACAACACTCAGAGAAAATACAAACAGCGGAACACCCAGTACATATAGGAAGATAATATGCAACCCTCTAGCTCGTCTTCGATATCAGCATCGTGAGAAGAGAACAACACCTGTCACCTGCTACCTAGTCTGCCCGTCCCAAAATGGACGAATAGCCCAAGGCAATAAGAATTAAAACATAAAGCCTTGAGTCAGACAACAGTCTTAGTGGGCAGTAAATTAGCTAACAACATACCAAAAGAGCATAAAGGAAAAGGAATAGGAATACAACCCTCCCACTCCAACCTCTTTCTACAGTGATAGCCCCCAGACACACACTAAGCAGAAGCAAACATAGCAGAGCATACAATGTAAAGTAAAGAAATTATCACTCGAGTCAAGGGCGATGTTTTCCAAGCACAAACCCCCAAGGCCTAAACCAAGATCAGATAAGCACCCAGAAAACACTGCTCTTGAGACCGAATGACGATACAACCAAACATCCATGACTCTGGCTATCACTGTTATCATTGTTTCGATATCACCGTTAATTGAATGACCGGCACATTCTTTCAGCCGTCCGTCAAGGGCTAATGGAAACCCCGGTTCTAGACATAACTCCCGCACGTCGTCGCAGCCCATGCCTAGGACTATCGAATCTGCCCAGAGTACTCGACCATCAACAGTTAGTCGTTGGGACTATCGAATCTGCCCAAACGTACCCTTGCTTAGAGCATGCTAGAACCTTCAACAACGATGCTATCCAAGCCTCTTAGTCATCCTCCTCGACGACTATTTTCATACCAGCTCAAGCGCCTCTCAAGCATCCATTACTCTTAACTCGAATCATATCATCGAGTTACCAACGTGCTTGGAATGATCCCGTCTGGATTAGACCAAGACTATCTCATATCATATTCGCTTCATCACATCCTCGCAAAGTCTCATCTCAACATCATCATCAAATCTATGCATAAGAGCTTCATCATCCGCTACAAATGCCACAAGCAGCTTTTCCCATTCAAGAGCCTTTCCCTTAGCTTTTGAATCATCCTCGATCTAAATCAAATCATCAATCATCTAATTCATAGCAATCAACCAAATCAAACATTAATCCAAGCAATCAAGCATTCAAATATGATCTAAGTAGACAATTATCACTATAATGGCAATTTCGTAATTAAAGAGTCGAAAGTCAAATAAGCATGAAAACATGAGCAATGTCTCTATAATCTTGTTGAATGAACTTGCATAGGTTAACACTTAGTAAAATGGTTGTCAAATCATCATGAACAATGGATCTATATGGATCTACACTTAGGATGAAGAAATGTATGGAAATCACTATTTCAACACCAAATCGAGCCAACAATCCGATATACTCCTTTGGATCCGTGTGAGAGATAATCACCACTCACCAAATCACCTAAACAACCCCAAATCAACACGCTTCAGATCTGGACAGTGAAGGATCAAGCTTGATCTATCACGAATCCGCTTCAAACGAAGAAATCTCACTTCAAAGGATGAAGATCTTCAATCTAAGCTCTTGAATCTTCAATTTGATCTTCAACTTGGATGGATGGAAGCACTAGATTAGAGTGGAGAGAAGAAGTGAAGAAGTGTAGAAGTCGAGCTCTCAAAATGGCAGCACTTCGTCGCTTCGAAATCCGGATCCCAAAAAGTGAGAACAACCTTCCTATTTATAGCAGAAATTTCCTTAAGTCGTAACTCGGCTATCTCCATAAGTCGTCTCCGACTTACGACCTAAGACCCCAAACTCTACGACCTAACCAGTTTCGCATCCACGACCTAGCGCTCACTTGTCTATAACTCACGACATAACAGCTATCTCCTAAGTCGGTCACGACTTATAGCATGCGCGCCTATGACTCAACTGAGAAGCGACCTAACAACAGCTCCTACCTAACGACTAACAAGTGTGCGACTTAACAGATCTATGCCTCTACGACTTATCAAATAACTGGGTTACGACTCAACTCCTAAGTCTTCTCAAGCAACCTACGACTCACTAGGCTATGACCTAACTTCACCCAGACATAAGTCGCTTACGACTTAACACCTTAACTCGTCCACGACTTAACTCCCATAGGTCGTACCCTCCTTAAGTCGCTAACTCACTAAAGTCGCACTATTACTTAACTTGCTAACTCGCTGTTTCTTAACTCGGTGACTTCCTTAGGTTGTCTATCCCTTAGGTCGTTAACTCACCCAGTCGACTTAACTTGGCAACGACTTAAACACTTAACTCGGTAACAATTTAACTCGTCACTATCCTTAAGTCGCGCCTACCTCTTGAGTCGTTCAAGCGACCTATCTCCAAACTCTTAACTCGCCATTTCCCTGGGTCGCTCTTATCCCCTAAGTCGTATACGACTTACGACTTTACTCTAAGTCGTGAACGACTTAGGACTTAGCAAATTTTCGCAAAAATCTAAAATGCCTTAACAACAATGCAACCCAAGGTCAACTATTTTACGATGTTTTCGATCCGTAAAATACGGGTCGTTACATTCTCTCCCCCTTAGGAATTTCGCCCCCGAAATTCCAAACAAACAAAGCAATCAAGGACTATTCTGCATGCCTACCATCCATAGCAATCAACAAACCATGCATCCAATCCTAGCTTAGCATGCAGAATTCTAAAACTAGAACAAGTTGCAATGTCGTTTAGATGACACGACACCTTAGGGCCATACCTTGAAGAGTTCGGGATGAGCTGCTTTCATCCTCTCTTCCACCTCCCATGTACAGTCGTTATCATCGTCACTCCATTGTATCTTGAGCAACTTAACTACCTTCCTCCTAAGCTGTTTCGTGTCGGTTTCCACAACACAAAGCGGCTTACGAGGTCTTCTATCAACTGGATCAACTTCGAAGTCTTCGCAGCTATCAACAGAAACCACTGTATTCGAGTCGTGCACATACTTCCGTAGATATGATACGTGAAAAACATTGTGCACACCCGACATCTTCTCTGGTAACTCCAATCTATAGGCGAGCTTTCCAATTCGCTCGATGATCGGGAATGGTCCAACAAATCTCGGAGTCAATTTTCCTTTCTTCCCGAATCGAATAACATTCTTTAGTGGAGAAATCTTCACAAAAACCATATCACCAACGTCGAATTCCAAATCTTTACGACGCTTATCGGCATAACTTTTCTGACGGTCTTGGGCTGCCTTCATTCGTTGCCGAATGATTTCTATGCACTCCGTAGTCTGACGAATCATCTCTGGCCCAAGTATCAACTTTTCTCCCGTCTCTAACCAACATGTCGGAGAGTTACACGGTCTTCCATACAATGCCTCATACGGTGCCATACCAATGCTTGACTAGTAACTGTTGTTGTATGCAAATTCCACCAAATGAAGGTGATCTTCCCATGATCCTCCGAAATCCAAAACACAAGCTCTGAGGAGATCTTCCAAAACTCGGTTGACTCTCTCAGTCTGACCATCAGTTTGAGGGTGATAAGCTGTACTCAAACACAACTCGGTTCCCAAAACTTCCTGGAAGCTCTTCCAAAATCCACTAGTGAACAATGGATCTCGATCGCTCACTATACTCTTCGGAATACCATGGAATCGAACTGTCCACTTAACATACAACTCAGCCAACTTTGATGCAGTCCTAGTCGATCGAACAGGAATGAACCTCGCACTCTTGGTCAGACGATCTACAATGACCCAAATCCCTTCATTTCCCGTTCTTGTTCTAGGCAATCCATCGATAAAATCCATCGACACTTGTTCCCACTTCCATGTAGGAACTTCTAATGGCTGAAGCAATCCACTTGGCTTCTTCTGTTCGGCCTTTACCAATTGGCAATTCATACACTTGGAAATAAAATTTCCAACATCCTTCTTCATGCCTTCCCAGTAGTAGGTTCTCTTCATATCCCGATACATCTTATTTCCACCTGGATGAATTGTCAGCTTCGAGTGATGACTTTCCTTCAGAACTTTACTCCTCAATTCATCTATATCGGGAACAACTAGTCGTCCTTGCTTCCAAAGCCAACCCTCTCGATCGACCTCAAACCCTTTATCCTTTCCTGGATCCAATCCAGATTCCAAATCACGGATAATCTTGACAAGCTTATCATCTCGCTTTTGGCTCTCGCCAATCCTTTCCACAAGAGAAGGTCTTATCGATAAGTTTGCCAACATCTCAGGTTCCAATTCACATCTAGGCCTGAAGTCAAATCCAGCTAAATACTCGAGACTCTTCCATTCTGAAAACATGGCTCCCAATCCTGCATGTCTTCGACTTAATGCATCTGCCACTGCGTTACCTTTTCCCGGAGTATAAGCTATACCAAAATCATATGATGCTAAAAACTCTAGCCAATGTTGCTGCCGAAGATTCAAATCCTTTTGGGAGAAAAGATACTTCAACGACTTATGATCTGTAAACAACTCGAATCGAACTCCCAGTAGATAATGTCTCCACATCTTCAGAGCAAAAACAATCGCCACTAACTCCAAATCATGAGTCGGGTAATTCCTTTCATGCGGCTTCAGTTGTCGACTGGCATACGCAACAACTTTATCCCTCTGCATCAGCACTGCTCCAAGTCCAGTACCACATGCGTCGGTGTAAACCACCATCTCATCATTCCCACTTGGAATAGTCAAAACAGGAGCACTCGTCAATCTCTCTTTCAGGATTCTGAAAGCTTGCTCACACTTAGCATCCCAACTGAACACTTGGTTCTTTTTCGTCAATCCTGTTAACGGTGCAGCTACTTTGGAGAAGTCTTTGATAAACCGTCGATAATATCCTGCTAATCCAAGAAAACTTCTCACATCAGGTGTATTCTTAGGTCTAACCCAATCCTGGATTGCTGCCACCTTAGCGGGATCAACCGCTATTCCACTTCCAGAAACCACATGGCCTAAGAACCTCACTTCACTCTTCCAGAAGTGACACTTTGAAAACTTAGCCTTCAGCTGATGTTTCCGCAAGATTTCCAAAACAATACGCAAGTGCGTCTTGTGCTCTTCTTCAGTTCTGGAATAAATCAGAATATCATCCACGAACACAAGTACAAACTTGTTCAACTGATCTCTGAACACTCTATTCATAAGATCCACAAAATATGCTGGCGCGTTAGTCAATCCGAACGGCATTACCAGCCACTCAAAGAAACCAGATGGTGTCCGAAAAGCAGTCTTCGACACACTATCCTTAGCCACTCTCAATTGGTGAAATCCCGTTGCCAAATCCATCTGAGAAAACACCTTGGCTTCGTGAAGCTGATCAAACAAGTCATCTATTCTCGGCAACGGATACTTGTTCTTCTTAGTCACCTTATTCAGCTCACGATAATCCACACACAATCTCAACGACCCATCTGCCTTGGTTGCAAACACAACTGGTGCACCCCACTCGGACACACTACGCCGAATGAATCCTTTCTGCAAAAGATCATCAACTTGCACCCTCAACTCTTGCTGTTCCCTAGGCGCCATCCGCCTAAGAGGCATCACAACAGGTCTGTCTCCTTCAACTAGATCTATACGAAACTCGATCTCTCTATGCGGCGGCAACCCTTTGACTTCGTCAAAGACATCCTCGAATCCATTTGCGATTGGCACTAATGACAGTCCATCTCGTGGAACAACTAGCGAATACATGAAGCTCATGAAGACGCCTTCTTCATGCTTACATCGTATCACAATCTTTCGCCCCTCCACATTCTCGACTGTCACTTCCAACCTTTCGCAATCAACCTTTGCCGCATACTTCCTAAGCCAGTCCATACCCAAAATAATTACAAACCCCGCAAAGTTCAGAATAAAACAATCACAAACAAAAGAGCAACCATGACTCGACACAATCAGACCACGGCATAACATACACAAACAAGACGAACCCCCAACTGGATTAGTCACAACCAATGGCCTATCGACAATATCCGGTTCCAAACCTAATCGGCCTACGAGTTCACTACAAACAAACGAATGCGACGCTCCGGTATCAAACAGAACTCTAACTGGAACACCACATAGGAAAAGAGTACCTTGAACCACCACACTCTTTCCCTTCTCTTCAGCGGTAGGAGCTTTTGAAGACGACGTAACAGCTCCCAAAGCATAAGCTTGCACAATCTGCTTGTCCCTCCTCGGTTTTGGACAATTCTTCCTGAAATGCCCCGGCTTGTCACAGTTGTTGCACTTCGCCGCCGCTTTCGGATTCTTGCAATCCCTGGAGAGATGGCCTTTCTGCTGACAGTTGTAGCAGGTCACTTCGCCCTTCGGCTTCTTCTGGCCATCCTTACCCTTCTGCTGCTGCTGCTTCCTCTTCCTGTTTCCACCTTGCTGTGGTTTAGACTCTTCCCTGGTCACAGCAACAATAGATCCTTCCTTAGGAAACAGACTCTCATGCCTGAGAGCTTTCTCCACAAGCATCTCAAATGAATCGTCCAAATGATCCACTAACTGTCTCCCAAGATAACTATCCAAGCCTGTCACAAACTTCTCATTCTTCTGATATGCAGATTCGATATACGACCGGGCATACTTGGACAAAGCTTCGAACTCAGAAACATACTCAAGAACTGATCTTCCACCTTGCTTGAGCTCTACAAACTTCTTGAACAGGACAGACTTCTGAGCTGTAGAAATGAACTTAGCTTCAAACCTGACTTGGAATTGCTCCCAAGTAATCTCTTCCTCTGGAGTATTGATGGTAATAGAGTTCCACCAATCAGAGGCTCTCCCTTGAAGCTGCCTTGATGCTAACTTCCTCTTAGTCGCATCCTCAATTCCCAAGTCACCAAAGATCCTTCTACAAGCATCTATCCACCTCTGGACCTCAATAGTTGATTCTGTTCCCAAGAAAACCTTCCCTCCAAGAGCAGTGTAGTCCTTACACAACTTAGCAAAATCCACCGGCTTTGGAGTCTGAACCTGAACTCCAACATCAACTGCCGTCCCCGGAACTGGTATCCTTCTCATGATCGAAGTCATCATAGCTTCAAACATAGCTGCATAATCAGCAGTTCCCTCGGTAGCACGGCCTTCCCTAGCAGCTGGTCTCCCTCTTCAACTCATTCTCAATATCTATAAAAAGGAATGATCAGAACATCTAGAGAAACAACTGCGTAAAGGACTCAAACTCTACTAAACTACTATATTATATATAGTAATCATCCATCAAAATACAATTACGTCTCTCATACGTAGTTACGACAGCGAGCGTTGGGTAAAATCAATTAACCAATGCTCTGATACCAAATGTGACGACCGCCCATGACCCCTGCACTGAACCTAGACAAAGTGCGCTGTAAAGTGTGCCAGGCGACCATGGACGATTGTCAGGGTAAAATAAAACAACAGAATCTATCGTATTACTCACAGCGCATGGACAAAATACAATAGAACATATGTATATAGTGAAGCTTCACAGAATAGAATCTCATTAATAAAACTTCATAATAGTTAAATACAAGCATCTGAATAGTCAAGTCATCAAAATACATCAAGCCTCACTACAACACTCAGAGAAAATACAGACAGCGGAACACCCAGTACATATAGGAAGATAATATGCAACCCTCTAGCTCGTCTTCGATATCAGCATCGTGAGAAGAGAACAACACCTATCACCTGCTACCTAGTCTGCCCGTCCCAAAATGGACGAACAGCCCAAGGCAATAAGAATTAAAACATAAAGCCTTGAGTCAGACAACAGTCTTAGTGGGCAGTAAATTAACTAACAACATACCAAAAGAGCATAAAGGAAAAGGAATAGGAATACAACCCTCCCACTCCAACCTCTTTCTACAGTGATAGCCCCTAGACACACACTAAGCAGAAGCAAACATAGCAGAGCATACAATGTAAAGTAAAGAAATTATCACTCGAGTCAAGGGCGATGTTTTCCAAGCACAAACCCCCAAGGCCTAAACCAAGATCAGATAAGCACCCAGAAAACACTGCTCTTGAGACCGAATGACGATACAACCAAACATCCATGACTCTGGCTATCACTGTTATCATTGTTTCGATATCACCGTTAATTGAATGACCGGCACATTCTTTCAGCCGTCCGTCAAGGGCTAATGGAAACCCCGGTTCTAGACATAACTCCCGCACGTCGTCGCAGCCCGTGCCTAGGACTATCGAATCTGCCCAGAGTACTCGACCATCAACAGTTAGTCGTTGGGACTATCGAATCTGCCCAAACGTACCCTTGCTTAGAGCATGCTAGAACCTTCAACAACGATGCTATCCAAGCCTCCTGGTCATCCTCCTCGACGACTATTTTCATACCACATCAAGCGCCTCTCAAGCATCCATTACTCTTAACTCGAATCATATCACCGAGTTACCAACGTGCTTGGAATGATCCCGTCTGGATTAGACCAAGACTATCTCATATCATACTTCGCTTCATCACATCCTCGCAAAGTCTCATCTCAACATCATCATCAAATCTATGCATAAGAGCTTCATCATCCGCTACAAATGCCACAAGCAGCTTTTCCCATTCAAGAGCCTTTCCCTTAGCTTTTGAATCATCCTAGATCTAAATCAAATCATCAATCATCTAATTCATAGCAATCAACCAAATCAAACATTAATCCAAGCAATCAAGCATTCAAATATGATCTAAGTAGACAATTATCACTATAATGGCAATTTCGTAATTAAAGAGTCGAAAGTCAAATAAGCATGAAAACATGAGCAATGTCTCTATAATCTTGTTGAATGAACTTGCATAGGTTAACACTTAGTAAAATGGTTGTCAAATCATCATGAACAATGGATCTATATGGATCTACACTTAGGATGAAGAAAATGTATGGAAATCACTATTTCAATACCAAATCGAGCCAACAATCCGATATACTCCTTTGGATCTGTGTGAGTGATAATCACCACTCACCAAATCACCTAAACAACCCCAAATCAACACGCTTCAGATCTGGACAGCGAAGGATCAAGCTTGATCTATCACGAATCTGCTTCAAACGAAGAAATCTCACTTCAAAGGATGAAGATCTTCAATCTAAGCTCTTGAATCTTCAATTTGATCTTCAACTTGGATGGATGGAAGCACTAGATTAGAGTGGAGAGAAGAAGTGAAGAAGTGAAGAAGTGTAGAAGTCGAGCTCTCAAAATGGCAGCACTTCGTCGCTTCGAAATCCGGATCCCAAAAAGTGAGAACAACCTTCCTATTTATAGCAGAAATTTCCTTAAGTCGTAACTCGGCTATCTCCATAAGTCGTCTCCAACTTACGACCTAAGACCCCAAACTCTACGACCTAACTAGTTTCGCATCCACGACCTAGCGCTCACCTGTCTATAACTCACGACATAACAGCTATCTCCTAAGTCGGTCACGACTTATAGCATGCGCGCCTATGACTCAACTGAGAAGCGACCTAACAACAGCTCCTACCTAACGACTAACAAGTGTGCGACTTAACAGATCTATGCCTCTACGACTTATCAAATAACTGGGTTACGACTCAACTCCTAAGTCTTCTCAAGCAACCTAGGACTCACTAGGCTACGACCTAACTTCACCCAGACATAAGTCGCTTACGACTTAACACTTTAACTCGTCCACGACTTAACTCCCATAGGTCATACCCTCCTTAAGTCGCTAACTCACTAAAGTCGCACTATTACTTAACTTGCTAACTCGGTGTTTCTTAACTTGGTCACTTCCTTAGGTTGTCTATCCCTTAGGTCGTTAGCTCACCCAATCGACTTAACTTGGCAACGACTTAAACACTTAACTCGGTAACAATTTAACTCGCCACTATCCTTAAGTCGCGCCTACCTCTTGAGTCGTTCAAGCGACCTATCTCCAAACTCTTAACTCGCCATTTCCCTAGGTCGCTCTTATCCCCTAAGTCGTATACGACTTACGACTTTACTCTAAGTCGTGAACGACTTAGGACTTAGCAAATTTTCGCAAAAATCTAAAATGCCTTAACAACAATGCAACCCAAGGTCAACTGTTTTACGATGTTTTCGATCTGTAAAATACGGGTCGTTACAATGGATGGGTGTGATGATTTCCAGAGCATTTTCACCAAAGATATTTCCTCTATTTTCGAAACTGTTTCCTATATTTTCAATAAAATTATTTTCCAAATATTTTCACTGGATGTTGAAATGGGTCTGCTGAGTACTTATAGAGTTTCAGTCCTACGCCTGATCAACGTATGACCGAATCTCTATGAGAACGAGGATGGACTTGTTGAAACATCGAGTTATAAAAAGTATTTTATAAAAACTATTTTTGAATAATGTTATATAGATATTAAACGGAAATGATCGAAGAATATTTATCTGAATTTAAGCATTTCCATGAATTCTGGCTTCGTTTCTTTTCGAGGACGAAAAGTTCTAAAGGGGGGAGGAATGTGATGACCCAGATTTTTAACGATTTTTAATTAGTAATTAATGGAATTAAATCATTTAAATATTGATATTGATTAGTCAAACAAATAAATTTCTAACGATTAAAAATATCTGAATCAATATATTAATTTAAAAAGTATACCAAATAATCAAACAACATATCAAGATAAACATCCATCATATTTCATAAACAAAGAAATACATTCCAATATTTAACACATATACGAATGCCTCACAAAAGAAGTATGTTTGTAGGCTTGCATAAGAAAGTAAGTAACCAGGCAAGCTTGCATAAGAAGCTAGAAAGTATAAGTAAACAAGAAAAAAAATATAAACAAATAGAATTGTACAAAACATTAAATGCTAGCCATAATACATTTCATATCAGCCTCCATTTAGCCAAAGAAAATCTGCATGGTCGAATGAAGCAAGGAAAAATATCACTGCTAAGTTGTACAAATACTTGATATCCTGTCTACTTTCTTCTCCTTATATTCCTGTCTTCTTCCTTTATTTGTATCTCAGCCTTTTCATACGAATTAAAGATCTAAAGCAAACTATTTCAAACTCAAACAAATATTCACCATCAACAAGTAACCCAACAATCAAGAATCAAAGAAGAGAATTTAGTTCTCAGCCCTGTTTGCAAATAAAAGAAGAGTCTCTGTTCTTCTTCTTTCTAAACACTGTGAGTAAACAATAAATTTCAAGTTTAAATTATTTAAACTAGTTCAAGATGCATTTATAATCTGGTGTGAATATTCTAGTTTGAATATAATGTTGTGCACATGTATATATTTCTCTGTGTATTGGTTGCTCTGCTATATGTTACAGGGATTGATATTCACTCAAGTTTGCTCTTAACTAAACAAAGTAAAGCAAAGAAATTGTAAACACTTCTGCATATAAATGTTTTAACTTAGGTAGTGTTGCTAATTCAAGTTTTCATCTTAAATCAAAGGCCTGCAACCTTGCTTGAAGTTTGACAGTATTTTATAAACACTGTTTATTCAAGTACCAGTAAAGATAAGTAAAGATCAAAAATTCGAATAACTGGATTTGTAAATCTGAATTTATTTGTTGAAACAACATACAAAGCTATGATTTTTAAGACGAAAATCATAATTTTAAATTAACTATCTACAAAGCAGTTTGTTAGTGAACCGAAAACACTTTTATATGAATAACTGATGATTCAATAAATTATTGTGGATGAAATTTGACATGAAGTTAGAGTGTGGATGTGAGATCACCAGAAAAATGGTAAAGAAATTTTCGAATGCATGGATGGTGAGATTTGATCGAGCGTAGGGTTTAAATCGTATTTTTGTCGAGCCTAGAATCGAGGCCACTGTGAAGCCACTGGTGGATCGAGTGCCACCGCCTTCTGGGAAATGGAAGAGATGAGGTCGTCGGAGTTGTAGTCGGAGGCGTAGACACTCCGATGGTCGAGATGGCCGAGACGAAGCAAATTTTGGGTGAGTTTGTACATTCCAGTTTCGACCGGAAGTGTTGAATTTTGATTCGAGCGATGAATTGTTGGTCTGGGTGTCGATCGCGTAGAGGTGATCGATTTGGATTTGTTGGCGATCAGATGGATGGTCGGATGGGAGGGGTTCGGTTGCGCATGTGCACGTGCACGTATACGCGTTTTGTTGTGTTTGTGTGTTTCAAGATTGGGGAAGAAAGGGGAATGCCCGAGTCTGGATCGAAGTTTTCATGTGGTTGTCTCGAAGGGAGTATAGTTCGAGAGTGTCTCGGGTTTAGCCTGTGATCAAATAACCTAGTTTTTAAATCAAAGTATGATCAAGCTTTTAAGTTATTAAACAAGATTTCAAATGAGTTTCAAATCTTAGATTTTTAAAGATTAAATGTTTTTAAAGATAAATTGTTTTGATATTGAATAATTATACATTAGTTAATTAATTAAATGAGTGTTTTCGAAATATAATGATGTGGTATTAAAAAGATCTCAACGGATTTTTGTATAAATTAATTTCAAGCTTTAATTTAATAAGATCTTAATGGCGATTAAGAAGTTAATTAAGATAAATGGTTTATCTTTAATTAATAAAGGTTTTAAGTAATTAAGGGATGATTTATGATTAAAGAATTACTTAATGTAATGAAAGGTAATTAAGGATTAATTACTTAAATAATAAATTGAAGGTTAAGTAATTGATGAGTGTGATTAATTAATGAATGTGATGAATTGATGGGTAGTTAATGAAGGTGATAAATTAAAGAGATAATTACTTAAGTGGAAGTAATTAGTGATTAATTAATGGAAGTAATTTGAAGGTAATTACTTAATGGAAATGATTTGAGACTAATTAATGGAAGTAATTAAGAAGTAATTACTTAGTGTAATTAATTAATTAATTTAGGTTAAATTAATTAAAGGTAAGTGATCAATAGTTAATTAATTAATGTAATTAATTAGGAATAATTAATTAATGAAATTAATTATAGTATAATTAATTAAGGAGAATAATTAAAGGTAATTAATGTGAATGGTTAAAGAATAATTAATTCATGAAATTAATTAAAGGTTAATTACTTAATGTAATTAAAGAATAATTAATCAAGGATGATTAATTAAGACGGATAATTAAGGATGATTAATAAATTGGTTTGTAATAAATTAATATTGAGTAAGCCAGATTTGAAGGTAATTAAAGTAATTAATTTAATTTATGTGGAGGCTGAGTTAAATTAATTAGGAATTGTAATCTAATTAATCTTGCATACGGGGGATTGAATAAATATTGAATGCTTTGGATTATTTGATATATCTAATATGTGATTATGATGTTCTATGATATGAGATGTCTTGGTTGAATTGTGATAATGTAAGTTATCTATTGTGGTGGAATTGCTATGTGAATGTGATATCCTGAATTTAAATTAAATTGTTTTAACTTAAACATCTTGGCTTAATAAGGATGACATTTGAATTTCGAAGAGACCGGAGTCGGGTATTAGTGATACCCGAAACCACTTCGATTCGTTATAGATTGAAGTGTGAAATCAATAGGCTGAAATGGAATAATTTAAGTGAATTGGACCATTTAATCTTAGTTTAGTACTTAACAATTGATGTGAGATGTAAGTGATGTCTATAACAACTTGTGAAGTTGTAAATTGATACAAGATACCCCGGGTTTATATAAGTTGTATGTTTTTGTGTTCCATGTTAGATGAGTTTTACTCACGCTGGTTTCCAGCCTGACCCGGGTGTTACTTTGATGTAATGCTCGGGTCAGACCGAGTATTACAGATTTTCAGGTAAGGACGTTCTGGAGCTCAGGAGACGAGCTGGATGGCAGGAACGTATGGAGTGTATTCCGCGGTGATATATTGTAGTTTGTCAGGGACATGTTGATTGTATCTGTCCAGTGTTTGTGTATATGTTGTAACTCTGATATATTAAAGTGTAATTTGACAAGTACAGATTTCATTTGTATAACTGTTATTATTTGATATTATATTTTGATCCGCTGCGAATGTGAGATTCTATGTTTTATTTTCTGTTACTTCTTCTATCTCTTTCTTCTTTCCATAACTATCTGGAATTCTCGGGATCGAAAATTCCGGGTCGTTACAGCGGGTTGAAATGATATATACCAGTAAATATTTAAATTGTGGATTTAAATTATAAATATCTGTATCACTTGTCCATAGGATAGAAAATTATATACGGACACCATTGGTCTATATTTTGAAAATGATTTCCTTAGTTTGAAAGGAAATATATGGGTTTCAATAAATATTGTTTTATATAATATCTATAAATGTAATTTCTATATATGTATAAAAATTTAGATTTTAAATCTATATGTTTTGGAAATTTTAATTTATAAGTTAGTTTTGAAAAATATAAATTTTAAGATTTTCTTATAGTTTTATATTTTAAAAATATATATAATAAGATTAATACAAAATACAATTAATAATAAGATTTAATTTAATGAAATTTAATTTAATTAGTATATAAAAATTTTAACTATTTATTTAAATTTATATTAATATTAAAAAAATAAACTTTTATAACTTTAATAATAAAGGTTAGGAAGATAAATTAGTGTTGACTTGGAATTTAAAATGTTAATAATTGAATGTGAATAAGAATTGATTTAAACTTATTGATTTTTGAGGTTTTGAAAGATATGATTTATAACTGGACTGATAAAAAGTGATTAAATGAATATTCTCAACTTTAAATAAAATTGAGACTGAATATTTAATATTGATTTAAATATATAAATTGGGGTTTAGATAAATTATTATTTAAATGGTTAAAGGAATACTTTCCAATTTAAATAAAATTAAAAGTTAAATGTTGAAATATAAATGGAAGTTATACTGTTAAAGCTTGAATATTTAAACTTGAATTTTATTGGAATTGAAGTGATAATTCAACTTGGATTTGAAATCGATATAAATTGAAATGGTTTATTGAGAATTTGAATTGTTAACCTTATTAATTGAAATTGTTGGACTGGGATTGATCAAATTGAATTTTGGATTTTTAGTTGATTTGAATCGATTTGTGAAATTGGAGGAAACTATCTTTATTATATAAAGTATTTTAATATATAAAGAAAATTAATATATACACTATTTTAATTTATAACTATTTTAATTTATATACTATTTTAATTTATAACTATTTTAATATATATACTATTTCAATATCTAAACTGTTTAAGTCGAAAGTGTTATGATTTCCAAAGTGTTATGATTTCAAAAGTGCTATGATTTCAAAAGTGTTATGGTTTCAAAAGGGTTATAATTTTGAAAGTGTTACGATTTGGAAATGAATATTATTTAAAGTGAATAGTTATATCGAATTGGTATGGTTTCAAATAAGCGTTTGGTTGTTAAAGAGACCGAGATTCGATATTGTCATACTCTCTACCAATACCGAAAAACCACTTTAACAACTGTGTACATGGTGGAGATTCTAGAATGAAGTAGGATGGTTCTGCGACGGTTCTATATGGTATTTACGTAGCCCTGACTCCCATGAGTTGGCTTGATGTGGCTAAAATAAGAGCTATACCGGGCCAAGTGAGGTCATTCCTCCGATCGGGCACATTTCTTCGATACCATTCTATTACTTTTGTGACACCCTTTGATTTGGGAGTGTGTCACGAGGTGGGCGGTAGTAGTTGCTATGCGTTACCACCAGTCCGGGAGTGCAAATGGTATATCTACCCTGGCATTGCCTCGAGTGTCGTATCGCATGCCTTATCGCGCCTTCTACGACTTTGGTTTGTACCATACCTATGGAGTGCCCTCTGATAGCCCTCTAGTTTACGGGGGAAGTTACGGTACTGTATAGACTATGGGAATATATAAAATATGTTAAGGGGTATATGGATAACGCCTTAACGCTATTTTAATAGTTTACTTTACTATAGACATATTATAATAGCATATATTACTACATAGTAGATAGTTCCACGGATCCTTAGAGGATGGAAATCCCAAACATCCTTTAAGTTACTTGTATTTCAGTTGACATTTCACTTGAGTTGAATTTATTAATATAAGAATGTTAATCCTGACTCGAGTGTTTTGCTTCATGCTCGGGTCAGATGGAGTGACATAGCATTTGAGACTCACCTTGGAGTTTAGAGCACTGCTTGAAGATATGTCTTATCTATTCCATTTCCAATGATTTCCATTCAGTCTTGCCAGTTACTTTTGTATTTGAGATTACTCTGTATTTGAGATTCTGTTGTATTTTGGTTCAAACTCTATTGTTTATATAGTAGCTTCATGAACTACTATTTATCTATTTCGCTGCTTATTGTTGTAATACTCTATGTCTATGATTTTGTGATTGATTTATTTATTGTATATTATGAGTTTTGCCAAATATAAATTAACAATCTGATATTTTGAGCAATTCAAGTCCGACATGTGCGGATGCGAATGGTTCGAAATACCGGGTCATTACAAATAGAGGAAATTATGGCCGAATAAAGTGGGGAAAAATGGGAAAGAAAGAGTTTTAAAAACAAGTTTGCATCTTTAAAACAATTTAAATCTTTTGATTTTAAAAAAACTTAAAACTAACATAAGAAGCCATGAAATTATGAAGAAAGCTTTAGGAATGGAATGGAGAAGTAAATGAAAATATGGTGAAGGGGATGTGTATTTATAGATGAAAGAATGTAGGAAAATTACTATTTTAACCTTAGTTTTAAAATATCCAACATGTCATTATTCTGACAAGTAACATCACCACCTTCCTCCCCCTCATATGTCACATCCCCCCTCTCTATTCATATCCTCTAGGTCATGATGGAAAATGATGATAAGGCTAAAATATGACAAGAGATAATGATATATACTTATATATATAAGTTATTATTTTTAAAACCATGTCTTGTCACATCACTTGCTAAACTTAATTAACATAAGATAATATACTGTTAGTTTATCATTATTATTTGGTTAACGAACTGTTATATATATACATACAGTGCACAAAAGCGAACAACGTTCCCGACAACTTTTCGGTATCGAAAAGTCGAAATTCCAAAAAACGTTCTTCAGTCACATTTTCTATTTTTCTACGAACTATCTATTTTGGTAAAAAAGTTTTAAAAAATATTTTACCATCACTATTAAATAAATAAAATAGCTTTATTTGTAAATAAAAACCCATTTATTTAATATTTAAACTTAACTTGAATTTTCGAAGAAATATATAAAACCAATGATATCAACTGTCGATGTCATATATACATTTTATTTTTAGAAAATAAAATAATTATTTATTTCATAATCTTGTTTGAATACATATATTTATGTATGAATCCAAAGCTGTGCATGATCCTTATTGTTTAAAAGCAGTTTTATTGATAAAACGATTTTCGGGTGTTTTATAGATATTTTACCTAGGACGATATTTGCAAATTTTCAATATTTTACCTCCGTAATTTTGTCCGCAAATATTTTTCCCAAACAGAATAACTATTATTATTTACCACTTAAAACATGATTATTTCTTACATTTAAATCCATGTCTAAATATTTAAATATAATATAATTTATCCAGTGATAAATTTGTGAGTCGTTGCATTCCTTCCCCCTTAAAAGAATTTCATCCCCGAAATTGTACCGTAACCATATTCCCAGAAATACTTAAAACTATTCATCAATCCGTATGATGTACATAGAACATTCCTATGTGAAAATCTGGTTCGATCACTCACTCGATTACATAACTTCATTTCCGAACTAGTATCGCTCACTCGACTTCCTAGTGCGGACTTTGATCAAGCTTCTTAATTAGAAACCTTTGTGATCCTTGCATAGGCATAAACTATGATAGAAAACCTTTGGTTCCACATAAGAACCCTCATCAACGCTCACCGTAAAAAAATCGGGCGATATATCCCTATTTGGAATGGTGTGAAACACCTTGATTCATGTACTCGAACTTTGGATCGAGAACTATGTGAAAAGGAGAAATGATCTACATACAACCTACGTACTAATCCCATTGGTTCCTACTTCCCAACATTATAATTACCCTTTTTAAAGAATCACCATTTTACTTAAGAACAGTACTTAAGTTTATTAACGTTCTATAACTCAAATTCATTTTAGTATGATACTCTTCTATATCCAAAAGAGTATACACAATTTCAAAACTTAAATTAGTTTTACTTAACCTAGGATGTTCAACAAATATAAAACGTTATTTATTAACCCGCTCTTAATCAAGACATCTTTTTATTTTGAAAACTCTATTCTTTTAAGGGATTTGAGAACACAATATCCGGGTTTTATTTCAAAAACATTTCAAAATGATACTTTATATTTAACCCTTTTGAAAACATAATATAGCCCGAGTAAATCCAAAATGATGTCAAGGAACTGGGTACTACCAATTAGTATCATATATCCTTTTACTAAGTAGGGAAATACTCAAGAGAAGTGTTTACCATCCGAACTCATCTCTTACCTATTTTTAGTCATTTCCAAGACACTCGAACTAGTTAATCATAAAAATATTTCTTTCTTCACAAATTCCCTTTTGAAATAATACTATTTATTGATAAATAGTTCTTTAATAAAATCATCCACTAGCTTTGGATTCATTCAGATTCAAACTCATTTCAATTGTACAATGACAAAGTGGATAATTTACTAAGTGCACTATCATATCTGCCTAAGCAACATTCAATTGTTACTTAGATGATTATTCCGATTATTACAAAACAGATCGAAACTCTTTCCCGAACTGTCCAAACAAAAATTTAATTTCAAATCCATTTTAAAATATTTATATCTTAAAATCACTTTAAGTACAATTACTATAACTTTTCCAAAATCATTTAAATCTTTATCAAAGCCACGAAGATTTAATATTCTCACAATCCTTTTCATTTTTACAAGGACTTCTAAAGATTTTCTTTTAACTAAACACATTCTATTCTAAATCCAATTTTAACCCTACATCTCATCGATAACTATATAGACTTTTGAAAATCATTACCTTATATATATATATATAATATACCCTAGGTAAAATTATTTCATTTACTAATTCTAAAATAATATTATGTCAATTGGCCTTATTCAAGTGTTTAGGAAATACCTAACGATAACGTTGGCCATACACATCGACCAGAATTCTTAAGCCACTCTACAGATCAACAACAGAATATAAAACTTTTTTACTCACTAACAAATACGCATTCATAATTATAATGCAATCAGGCTCATTCTAGGGTCTCACTTACCCAATTCCAAATGAGTTTACCCCACCAGGGCCAAGGTTCTCGCTTAACCTTCGACTTTGATACCAAATGTAACTAACTGGATTTTCAACCTTGAAAACTGACACTAATACGCCCACTGTATCACATGTCGAACATTCAAGTGCTAGAAATACCGATTTGTTAGGGTGAAAGAAGAAGGTAGAAGATAGAAGAAAACTAAACAACGTAGAATCTCACAACGCAATGAATAATATATAATACAACAATGACTTTATAAAAAGGAAACATCTTTATTCATATATACAACATCAGAGTACACTAGACTTATCCTAAATTTGGACAGTTATAGAAACCTGTCCTTAAATTGACAAACATATAGACTCTATAATACAGTGGAAGAAAAACATACGTGAATACGTCTTGACCATCCAGCTCCTCTCCAACTCCAAAGTATACGACTAAACCTGGGAAAACATGCTCGGTCTGACCCGAACATTACATGGAATAATGCAGGGGTCGGTCTGGTAAACTAGCGTGAGTAAAACTCGATAACAAGTAACAACCAAACTGATTTCTACATTTGAAACCTAGACGCTATGATAATATTACTGGATTTTGATATAAAATGTTTTGTTTATCGTAAGATAAAAACCCATCCATTTTTATATACGGTGTGGTCTTACGAGATACCCTTTGTTTGAAAAGCTTGCATCTCACATTCCGGCATACTAGGCTCTACAATCGAAAACGTAAGGCACATATTGGAGTATGGATTCCAACTAATGACTGGGCTACTGGGTACCCTCGCCACAGTACACCTCTAGAAAAATGTACCAAGGTCATACCTAACGACCCCTGCCAACACAGGACCGGCCTACCCCTTGCTGGATAGTACCGAATATATCATCACTCCGGTTGCTATGCAAACTTTAACCGAGCGCACCCACGTACACAAATTCATTGATGATTGTGTATATATCTAAAAGGGTGATGATATACCCTAATGGGTGCGACCCACATAGCCCTGTTGCATATCCCTTGTTTTAGTCATTCCTGGTTGATGAGGCTTGAGGCTACGTTTTACCTTTCTGAATAGCAATCCATCTTGGAATGCTAACACTGCCCTCCTGGCGTCAATGCAATGTCAGCATTCATCCATACAAGTTCGTTCTGGGTCTGAACGAAACCGAAGGCACTAACTCTACTACATCCATTTTGGAATCACCCTCAGGATTATTAGCAGTAGCCCTTGCACTTCAAAGAGCTCGGTCTTCTAGCATCTTCAAGATGCCTTCCACTCGAACGCACAAGTTGGTTTGGAGTGGTTTTCGGATATTGATCTGATCCAGGTCTCTCCATACCAACAACCGATAATTTCCGATTGACTCATTCCCTGTTCTTTTGGAAGTAAGTTTTCGAGTCTTCATCGTGGAACTCGAATTTATATTTATACTTCCTAAGTCAAATTGGGGCAAACTTGATAGTCGGTTATTTAACTATGAAATGAACAAACAACAACCAATTCCATTTGAGATATATTTATCCATAGCAACCACTAAGCCTCAAAACATATCTTTGTTTAATAAATCTCTTTCAAAAACATTCATATACTTATCTTTCTAACATAAGTATATTCACAAAACATTTGTACGATTTTCCATTACCAATTCTCTAAAAGGGATTTAAATACATTATTTAAATTGAAGAAAAGGATAACTCTAAGCACTATTCCTTTGGTGTTAAGTGTGGAACGGATGTTCCATACCACCATTTTTTAAAAGGTCAACCTCGAGAAACCCAAACCTCAAATTCCTATTGTAATTATCTTCAATAAATCCTTTTATAAATTTCCCTTACCCATGAAATCCTTTTTTGCTTTAACCCAAACCCATTTACAAAACATTCATCAACCTCCGTACTCATTTATGAGACTCTTCATAAATATTCAAACGCAGTTATATAAACTTCTTTATAAACTTTCAAACCTTGTATAAAACTTACCTTTATAGACATCCAAACCCTTTTATAAAATCTTTTTATAAACATTCAAAACTATTTCTAAAATTCCTTTTATGAATACCCAAAAATTATTCATAAACTTCTTTATATTATATTCAAAATAATTGTTAAATCATTCTTCAAATATCTTGTTCAAAATAGAATAACCTTAAAGACCATTTTAAAAGAAAATGAAATATTAACTTTCCAAAACCAAACAGAGGCTTAATGACTACAATGGATCATTAAATTAGGTTTACTTCTAATTTATATCATGGGTATTGCATAACATCAGATAAACATTTCCATTAATAAATCGTAAAATCTTTATTTCTAATCATTTTTATTCAACAATTATATTAAATTTAATATTTTTAAATGGTTGAAAATTTGGGTCGTTACACTACCGAAATGTAGTTTCCCTTTAAACCTAACATGTAATTTGATAGGATTTGGTTTCCCTCACCAAAGAGACAGGGCGAAGAACAATGAAGTGTGAGTCCTTTCGTCGGAGAGCGAGCGGATGGACTCATACAGAATATCAAGCCTCCTCACCAGAGAGTGACTGGATAGACATGATTAGATAGTGAGTCCCATCATCGAAGAGTGGATGGATTGACTCACTCGGATATTGGGTCCTCCCGTTGGAGAGTGGGTGGATCGGCCTCAATCAAGATATATGTGATCCAAAGAGATCATAAAATAAACCTTAGGATGAGAATGCCTTTTGATTAGACAATGATTAATGAATAGGCCGTTGCTTCAATTCGATTGGGCTTTCTTATGAGGTGATACTAGACGATTTATAGGTAACGTTCAATCGACGGCAATGCACTAATGTAGTCAATGATGCATGATACCATGATATTTGATTAGTATGGGATATTTAAACCTCCAGAGAACACAAGGCTACGATTATTTATGATATGCTAAATCCAAGGAGAACACGAGATGATTTCGATTCATGATGTAAGATATAAGATACGATGATTTCGAGGGAACGCGGAATGATTTTGATTAATCGCTGGAATGAGTCCTTAGTTATTATGGTCTAGAATGACATTTTGATTTTTGGGTAAGTCCAACGAAATTGGATGATTCGCTACAATTTGGATTGATGAATATCCAAAGAGCACAATTGTTGACGACTTGTCGATTCGATACTTGTTTTTGAGCAAAGGACGCCTTATATTTACAAAGCATGCTTTGGGGGCAAATGTTACCAGCAATTTTCCTCGGTATTAGAACAGACTCAAACAGATAGATTGGACTAAAGAATAATGAAAGAATAGACCTAGAGACTTGGAGAATATTAAGAGTGGTGAATTGAAGGAATGCAAAAAGTTTGATGGAGTTTGGAACAATAAAATCATATCCGTATTGATATGATTTGGTCGTTACCGACATTTGATATTTGGGCTTGGATTGGAAAAGCACTAAGGAAGAAAGTTCAATCACGGAGGAAAAATGGACTTTAGATGCCTAAATTTGTATCAATATAAACATGATTTGCTTCTCGATACTAATGTGGAGTGACCTGTTCTTCATGCTGGATTTTCAAATCTTGAAGACATATTCAAGCCTGGATAGTGAGAGTTCTACATGGAATCGCCTATAAATACCTAGCAACCTTCAAATAGAAGGGGATTGGCACTTTGGATCTAGAACCTATCTTCTTCTTCCTTGAACACTTAAGAACCTCTTGAGAATCTGAGATCCATGAGAGCATGATCTGATTGTAATCTTTGCATTCTGTAGAGAAAATAACTGATAATAAGGATTAAAGTGGACGTAGGCCTGAGTATTTTCTGAACCACTATAAAATTTGTGTGTTTTTTAATTACTTTCTTATTAATTTCATTAGATCCATTTGCTTCTATCTACTTTGGGGAGTTGTGTTAATTTTTGGCGCATGACATATGTAATATTTTTTCTGTTATTAATTCCATAAATTATTCTTATATTTTATTAATAATAACATATACTTTGTTCTGAAAATATGCAAAGTCTGACGTCTTTTTTATTGGTCTGTCAACCTACTTCTAGTTACAAACACAACATTATTTTTAAATTTCATAAACAATTTTGCCTCGAATGATTTAACAAAATTACGTGAGCACTTACCCTTATTTCCTATATCATATGCCAATGCATGTACATGGGGAACAAAAAGGACGTACAGCTCGAAATTTTGTTAAGTGTTTGATTTGAAATGATTTATGAAATATAAAATATCACTATGTCCATAACTTGTCCAATACAGGGACAAATCCAACAACAATTGTATCAGATGAATCAAAGTCCATGTCACAAATAAAACGAGCATCTCTATAACAATAATATACAATAACTACCAGATGGGGACAAATGTAACCTAAGGGCAACAAAATTTGCTTATATTGATTTATTTCACAAATAATTTATGTATCATTTTGAAGAATTATATCAAAAAGAGTATTCAATCAGTCAATTATTATTTCAACAATAATTGTTTGGTTAATTAATTATATTTCACAAATACTTAATCAATTATTATTCAAATGCTAATCAATTTGATATGCATAATTATTTATCAATGTCTAGTGATCACTGCGACATATCATTTCATTACACAATGTATATCATTATGTATCTTTATTCAACCATTAATCGATCCAACTAACAAATAATTTGCATGGAATTATAGAACATACATACTTACATACAAAATTTCTATTAACAACAAAATATTACCTATTTGACCAATATGTGATATGGAGTAAAATTGATAATAAATCTTGTTATCAAAGATTATGACAAGGATTGGATGAGATAGTGCAAGGCAGATTAAGCAATGCGATAACGAGACTCGATTAAAATATGGGGTCAGAAATCAATGTGACTCTAAGAGGATGAGGAACGGTTGTAAGCAGCGCTAGGGGTGGTGGCGCAATGAGGACAAGGAGCAAGGAGGCTGCGGGGCAAGGGGTAGGAGCAAGCGGTTTGAAATTATAGCATAGAATTTGGCCTTTTCATTAAATTTAGTGTTTGTTTGTAAATGGAACAAGCAATTATGAAGTTGGGGTTTTAACAAAGGACGGCGTTAGGGTGGAGCCGGTAAGGCACCGATAAGAATTTTTCAAGTTTCAATTTTAAATAGTTACTATACCTTTTCAAATGTTTCAAAATATATACTTCAATTTTCATAATATATATTTTTACACTTTTAATTTTACAATCATAGAATAAATTTGTTAATTTTTTATATATAATTTTTGTATATTTTTTAAAAATAATGTAGTGTTTACAATCCCATCGGCATTATGAATTTTAACATCCTATCATTAAAAATCAACATTGTTGTCTGTGAGAAATGCGGATTACGGATCTTAAGGATAGAATTAACACTAGAGGGGGGGTGAATAGTGTTTTAAGGAATTACTAATTCTTTTTGAGTTTATATTAATTTGAACACAAATGTATGCAATATTCAGACACAGATATGATCACAGAATCAAACACAGATGCGGATATAAAGTAAAAGCAATAAAGGAAAGAACACACCGGATTTTATACTGGTTCGGAGTTACCCTACATCCAGTCCCGCAACACAAGTACAGATTTCCTTTCAAAATCAATTCTTACAATTACACCCTCGATTTCAAGGCCACGAGGTACACTGCTCCAAATTCACAATCCTCTAGGTAGAGAGACTTGATTTTACGGGCAACAAGTTCACCCGATTAATTTTCCAGGCTAAAATCACACCTTTTCTCGCTCGATTGAATACAAAGAAGTCTATAACTCTGAATAGCACTGGGAACTTGTTGAGATAGTGATAGAGAATCAAACCAGAGATGATCTAGTTAGATTCAATGGTGATTTCGGCAGAGTAATGGTAAAAATGTATATAAAGAAATGTGGAAGAAGAAGAGGAGTGAAATCAAAAAAATATGATTGTAAATTCATTTAAAACAGCCCCTATTTATAGTAGAACAACAGCCATGTCCATTCGTGAAAGGATATGACAAATAGACACTTCCTTTGAAATTCAAACTTTTGAAATAAACTGTCACCTTGTCGACAAGGGGTCCTTGGGGTTGTCGACAAGCCTAAGTTATTTTTGGTAATTTCGTTTTTCTTTGAAAATAACTTCTATCTTGTATTAAAACTATTTTAAACTTTATAAATATACTTAACTATAGTTAAAATACATAAATAAGTATAGAGAATAATATTTTGGTATATATATAATTTTACTATAATTTTATATTTAAATCTAAGTATAAATATTAAAAGTTAAATATATTATAATTAAAAGATAGTTTAAAACCAAGGATAATTTGATATTGAAAATAAAGATTATTTTGAGGCTAAAAGTATTTTAAAACCAGGATAGATGTTTTTGATTTAAAAAGGAAGATTTTGAAATCATTTTGAAAACAAGATATAATTTTGTAAAACATTTGAATAAAAGTTAGTGGATACAAAACAGTGTTCCACTAGATTTTTCGTAGGTTCCATCCTACTTAGGGTTCCATCGCTTTAACGGGCTCGAAGTGGATTCCATTCCACGAATAAAATGGATTTTAAGATGTCAGTGCTTTTCTAGGAGTTTTAACAAAATTCCTAACTAAATTACTTATCTTGAAATCTTGAACTCTTGATAATCTTGATACTCATGAGTCTTGAATCTTGATATCTTCGATCTTGAGTTCATCAGTTCTTGAATCTCTATAGTGTACAGTCTTCATTCTTTGGTACCTGTATATATATCCTGCATATACATATATATCTAAACAATAATGTTAGTATTTTTATTTTATAATCTTATTCTAAGGTTGTTGTCATCAAAACCAACTTCTCAGGGACTAACAATCTCCCCCTTTTTTATGATGACAACCCTTGTTTGTAAAATATTACTTCTATCCTAATAACTCCCCCTAAAACTAATAACCCACCCCCCAATCTATGCCTAACTATCCTATTTTATACTTCTCCCACTTTGTCATCAACAAAAACTAACTCCAAACTATATAACTCCCCCTTATTCTTGTACTAAAGTACCTGCATTAATAAAATATATAATGGAGTATATAATAGATAGATTAAGAGATAATTATACTGATAGACATGATAACTAATCAAAGATCATATAAATATCAATGTGTATTTATACATATTATGTTTTGCACACCAATTATCAATCCACACTAAACCAAATCAAATCAAATAAATCCAAGCAATCAATTCAAATCAAACAAAGAAATCAAATAAAATCAAACATTACGAGGAACTTCCACCCATCCTTCTTCTCCAAATATAGGGTCTGCTTTAATGACATCCCAATTTTCATTTTCATTGGTGAGAGAGACTGGAGGATGTGCTTCATTATCATCTTTGTGCAGGGAGGAAATCATCCATCGAATCGCATCAAAATGTTTTTCTTGCTCCTTGATCATCTGCATTTGACTCAACTCTAACTGTTGCTGATTACGGAGAATGAAAGAAAGAATATTCTTGAAATAATTAAGGGTTTCTTCAAGATTCTCGGTCAAACTATGAATTGGATCGGCCATATTTGAGTTTGTGAGAAGAAATAAAGATAGAGTAGATAAGAAATGATTTTGAGTGATGAATTCTGGAAGAAATATGTATTTATAGGTGTAGAAATTCGTTTGAAATGAATAGACACAAGGTAGTTATTCAAATTTCAAATTTAAAATGAAAAGTCATTTCTGACCAGTACTTGTCGACAGGGTCTCTGGGGGGTTGTCGATAGGGGTCAGTTAATTTTGATGACTCATTTTGATTTTGTGAATAATTGTGTGTATATATATATAATATACTAACATTTATTCTGGAGATAAGATAAGCTAGATAACAGAAAAGTAATTCAATTTCATTTCATAATAGAATGATACAATGATTAAACATTAAGAACTACACGAACATTCAAATCAAAACAAACTAAAACCAATACAACATGACATGAAAAGGTAGAACTAGTTAGAGGATGACGAAGATGAAGATAATCCAAGCTTCTTGCTGACTTTGGAGAAAACTTATTCATCTTGGATGACATTTTATCCAATTTCTTACTAACGGACTGTTTAAGAGTCCGTTGATTCTCAACAATTGTCTTTTGATTTTTGAGTAAGGTTTTGTTGGTTGGATTAGAGGGATAGTCAATACTTTCCAAGGATGTTTCACCTTCTTCTTCTTCTATTTCCATTTCATCCCCTTCTTCTTCTTCTTCTTCATCCTCTTCCATCTCCTCATGAGCCAAACGCTCTTCCTTTTCGGCAAGAGTCTCATATGGTTGAAAAACATATGGAATTTTCATAAGAGAAATGTTTGAGTGATTAAAAACTTTTCTTGAAACAAATTCTTCTCCTTTGAAATCCACTCCAAAATAATTAAAAATCCGAGTGAGATAGATTCCATGATACAAAGTGTTTTCACCCACTTTAAAATTTTTGGGACGAAGTTCATCCAAAATAACTTACGCCCAATTAATATTATAATTTCCAAAAATAGCAAAAAGTGCTTTGCAAACTTTTGAATTTGGATTGTTAAAACTCCCCGATCTTGGGGTCAAAGTATGTTGTAAAAGAAGATTAAAAATTCTTGCTTTTGGTCGAAAGTTTCGATTTATGAATTCAAAGTTATCATCTCCTTCGAAAATGTGATGAAATGTCTCATGATCATTTTCATCGATATTAAAAATAGAAAGATCCATTCACGTGCTCTTGCAATTGAGAATGGTACCCAAAACATCACAATTTAAAATGATTCTAGTGCCTTTGACACTACTCCAAATTTCATCATCATTTCCATTATAAAATCCACGGTTGAGATTTGCATAGAAAATTTTAACAAGATTTGGATAATAAACAAAGTCATTTTGTGAAGCATCAACAAGACTAAGAACTTGGTTGTTTGCAAAAAGAGAATCGATTTCATAAGTAGAGAAATCTTGAAATAAAGAAAACTTTCTGGGATGGACTTTTCCATAGTTAGCATAGTTGATATATGCTTTTATAGCCTCCGGATTAGTGAAAAGTTGCTCTTTTATATTTCTGGAAAGTCTCATTGTGGAAGGGTTGCTTGAAGAAGCCATTAGAGTAGAGAGTAGAGAGCTTGATATTTTGAAATAAGAGTGAATTTGAAAATGAAAGTGAAAAGTTATGATAAGAGATAGTAAATAAATAGATTCTCAAGGGACAGGTTCTCTGGTCAAAAGGTGACTTTTCAGAGACTTAAAGGAAGTGAAAAGATGGAGAGAAATTCAAACATTTGAATTCAAATTTGAATTTCAAATTTCTGTACCCTTGTCGACAACGTAGGGGGGCCTTGTCAACAGGTGTCTCTGAATTTTCATGATTTATTTCTCTTAAGTATTCTAATATATATATATATATATATATATATTATTTTTAATGTCTATATAATATCTGGAATATTACTAGAATTATAGTATATTCCATAAAATATTATGATACTATTTAAAAAAAAATAGTAAAAATATAATAAAATAATAATAAAATTTTTAAAATTCTAACGACACACCAATTCAAAATCAACCAAACAAACATTTAATCCTAAGCATGCAATTTCAACCAATGTATTGTAAACGTGTACCTTTTTCTGAGTCTGTTTCTCTGAATTCGTCGGAGTCGTGAACTGCCGTGAAACACATATTTGAATTATATGTCTTCTGATCATCATCGCTTGAGGACGAATCTGAGTCATCTAGAGTAGCGGTAAATGCACGTTTTCATTTCTTTGCAGAATCATTGTTTATAAGAAGATTTTGCTTAACTGGATGCGGACAGTCTCTTCTGATATGGCCTGGTTCGTCACAGTTGAAACATTTGATATAGTTTGGCACTACATTCTGATTACCATAGTTCTTATAGTTGTTTCTCTTGAGATTATTCATCTTTCTGTATTTCAGGAATTTCCGAAAGTTCTTGGTCATAAAGGCTATCTCTTCATCATTGTCTCTATTTGAGTCTGATCCATTGATCAATGCATTGAATGCAATTGATTTCTTTTCGGATGCTTTGCTTTCTCTTCTCCCAAGCATTTGGACTTCAAACGACATTAGATTTCCAATTAATTCTTCTATCTTTAAGGTACTAATGTCATTTGCCTCTTCGATCGCAAGTGTCTTTTGATCCCATTCTGGAGTAAGAGAATTTAAGATTTTTCTGACTTGATCTTCTTCCGAAAATACCTTTCCCAAGGATATTAGAGAATGCACAATATCCTGAAATCTACTATACATATCTGGAATAGACTCATTAGGATTCATTTTAAATAATTGAAACTGATTTGTGAGATGGAAATTTTGGTTTGTTTAACTTTGCTTGTTCCTTCGTGAGTAACTTGCAAAGTTTTCCAGATTTCATATGCAGACTTACAAACTGACACTCTATTAAATTCATTCCTATCAAGTGAACAAAACAGAATATTCATAGCTTTAGAGTTATTTTGTGCGATGGTCTTTTGCTCAGCAGTCCACTGTGCAAAACTAGTTATGGGTTCAAAATATTCAGTCTATGTGATATTCCAAGTGTCTAGTCCTACAGATTGTAAATATATTTTCATCCTACATGCCCAATATGCATAGTTACTGCCATTAAAAAGTGGTGGGCTGACAGTAGACCGACCTTCTACAAATGAACTAGTGACAGAGGTAATAGAACCAGTGTTGGTAGTAGTAACAGTACCAGTGTTGGTAGCCATTTTGAAATTTTTCAAAATTCAGATTATGAAACTTTGAAAAACTGACTCTGATACTAAATGTGAGAAATGCGGATTACGGATCTTAAGGCTAGAATTAACACTAGAGGGGGGTGAATAGTGTTTTAAGGAATTACTAATTCTTTTTGAGTTTATATTAATTTGAACACAAATGTATGCAATATTCAGACACAGATATGATCACAGAATCAAACACAGATGCAGATATAAAGTAAAAGCAATAAAGGAAAGAACATACCGGATTTTATACTGGTTCGGAGTTACCTTACTTCTAGTCCCGCAACACAAGTACGGATTTCCTTTCAAAATCAATTCTTACAATTACACCCTCGATTTCAAGGCCACGAGGTACACCGCTCCAGATTCACAATCCTCTGGGTAGAGATACTTGATTTTACGGGCAACAAGTTCACCCGATTGATTTTCCAGGCTACAATCACACCTTTTCTCGCTCGATTGAATACAAAGAAGTCTATAACTCTGAATAGCACTGGGATCTTGTTGAGATATTGATAGAGAATCAAATCAGAGATGATCTAGTTAGATTCAATGGTGATTTCGGTAGAGTAACGGTAAAAATGTATATAAAGAAATGTGGAAGAAGAAGAGGAGTGAAATCAGAGAAAATATGATTGTAAATTCATTTAAAACAGCCCCTATTTATAGTAGAACAACAGCCATGTCCATTCGTGAAAGGATATGACGAATAGACACTTCCTTTGAAATTCAAACTTTTGAAATAAACTGTCACCTTGTCGACAAGGGGTCCTTGGGGTTGTCGACAAGCCTAAGTTATTTTTGGTAATTTCGTTTTTCTTTGAAAATAACTTCTATCTTGTATTAAAACTATTTTAAACTTTATAAATATACTTAACTATAGTTAAAATACATAATAAGTATAGAGAATAATATTTTGGTATATATAAAATTTTACTATAGTTTTATATTTAAATCTAAGTATAAATATTAAAAGTTAAATATATTATAATTAAAAGATAGTTTAAAACCAAGGATAATTTGATATTGAAAATAAAGATTATTTTGAGGCTAAAAGTATTTTAAAACCAAGATAGATGTTTTTCATTTAAAAAGGAAGATTTTGAAATCATTTTGAAAACAAGATATAATTTTGTAAAACATTTGAATAAAAGTTAGTGGATACAAAACAATGTTCCACTAGATTTTTCGTAGGTTCCATCCTACTTAGGGTTTCATCCCTTTAACGGGCTCGAAGTGGATTCCATTCCACGAATAAAATGGATTTTAAGGTGTCAGTACTTTTCTAGGAGTTTTAACAAAATTCCTAACTAAATTACTTATCTTGAAATCTTGAACTCTTGATAATCTTGATACTCATGAGTCTTGAATCTTGATATCTTCGATCTTGAGTTCATCAGTTCTTGAATCTTTATACTGTACAGTCTTCATTCTTTGGTACCTGTATATATATCCTGCATATACATATATATCTAAACAATAATGTTAGTATTTATATTTTATAATCTTATTCTAAGGTTGTTGTCATCAAAACCAACTTCTCAGGGACTTACATTGTCCCGCATGCTTAAGTATAAAATTTCATATCGTTTTTAGTATTGATACGTGATCCCGTAAGTTAATCAATTATTTCATTAATCAACTAACACCTAGGAATATTTATATTTGATAAGATGGATGGTCAGACTAACTCAGAACTACATGAAATCATATATTTAACGAATATGTATGGTGGACTTTCATAAATTTGAATGTAAGTGGGAGTTTTAGTTACAACTTGTTGTTTCCAATAAAACTCTAAGTAACTTGTATGGAAAAAACCAGTTTGAACTAACATGTCTATATTACCAATTTTTAAAATCAAACCATTGAGAATTGGCATTACTATCCTTTATGTTTAAGTATAAAATTTTATTCCATTCTGAGTCAAATTGACCCGCGATCCTATAAATTAAACGAATATTTTCAATAATCGACTATCACATAGGAATATTTACATTCGATAACATGGATGGTCAAACTGACTCAGAATTATGCGAAATCTATATTTAAGCTTCTTATACAGTATTAACGAATGTTTAACTCGGTTTTTAACCAAACAGAAATCAACATGAGTTAGTGCATCGAAACGAGAACAGGATGACCTGAAGTTTGGCAAAAGACGCTCAGAAGGACTAAAGGAAGAGCTCAACAAAGTATGGAACCCAAAATAGGATAAGAGTTTTTGCTTTATTAGTAAAGAGTTTTCGCTTCATGAACCAATGGAACCGTGTTCACGTAAGCAACCCGTTGAGTCGACCGACTCAAACTGTCGGATCGACGGGGAAAATTGATCCCTGCCTTTTGAGAACCGGTGTTTCTCCGGTAACATCGGGAAAGCCCTAACCCTCGTGCGCATCCATTAGTTGTGCCTCACTTCTTGGACCAGTGGAACCGTGTCTAAGCAAGTATCCATTCTTTTGCCACTTGAACAGATGGAACTACGTTCAAGTGTACGCCATTCCTTCGCTTCTTGGACCGATGGAACCACGTCCGAGTAAGCATCCATTATGTTGCTGCTTGAACTAATGAAACTGCATTCAAGTACGCTACACTCTCTCTCTTCTTGGACCAATGGAACTGCGTCCAAAGTAAGCACTCATTCCTTCGCCGCTTGAACCAATTGAACCGTGTTCAAGTACATCCCAAATCATCGATGTTACTCCAGTAATGTCGATAGTTTTTCAAAATCTCCTAAGTACCAACATTGCTCCGGCAACATCGAGAAAATTTTCAGTTGTAGGATTGGTAGAAATCAATCTCCACCTCCCAAAACTTAACATCGCGCAGGTATCAAAAATGTTGGAGGAAAATCAAAGGGATTAAGTTATCCGTAAGTCTCTAGAAACAGAAACTGATATGCGGATAGAACCTCAATACCGAACTTGGAGAAAATCAACCATAATCAAGTACAAGGTGCTTGGAATTCAGGATTCAAACTACAAGTTCCCAAAGACAGGAGCTATAATATAGATTGGACTTGGGGCAACCAAAGAGTCGCCCAGAGCATCCGGTCTCGTATCAAGTGTTCGGAGTAACCAGCCCCGTGGAGTGGGGGGCATATACACACCAACACTTGGTTAAAACAATCCAAATCACACCACGGTTCTGTTACGTCAAACAGAGAATCCTGGCAGTCGCAACAGAGCTAAATAAGTAGTACGCTAAATAACTGCAAGTTACACTACTTACACTATTTACACGTATAGAACTGCAGTAAATAAACACATCACATAGTACAACAGTTTATAATATGGAAATTGCAAGACTGACAATCATATTATGTACACACACAGTGGTATATAAACGAGTACAATACATAGAATATAAAGTACACAAAAGAGATTATGGTGGAAATGTTAATCTTCTCATTACTTATATCATTTTATATACAATATCAAACAGTGGGGGCCGTACTCGTACAACATCGGCCTATTTCAGACTCCAAAAGGTAAAAGTACAGACTCTTTTGATGCAATAACAACAAAAAATGACGCCGAGTACAGACTATGTACTTGTACAAGACTCAAAAAAGCAAAAAACACAAGTCAAAAGGACCACAAAATCCCTGCTCCACTGGCGCTAGAACTTATCACGACTTCTTTCCAACTTTCTCTTCTCTTTTCCTGCCCTTGCCTGGGCGGATCAGGATCTTCTTCCTACTATCTTTGTCGGTCTCTCCTCTTCTAGGGGGACTGTACTCCCTTCCTTCGATACTTTCAACGTGATGGTAGTGGGAATCTTGCGCTTCCACTCCTCCTTTCCTTCTTTATCTGAAGCCCCTTCTTTTCCTCCTCCAGTCTTTCTACTATGGTCGTCTTATCTGTCAGCTCCGACTCACTGGTAATCACCACCTCTTCATCTACAGATGCTGAGACATCCTTCAAGTTTTGTAGTGCCTATATTTATTCAGAGTCGGGCCCAGGCTCAGAGTTGGAAACAAAAACTATGCTAGAAGCCATTACAGAGACAGTAGTAGAAGGCATGAAGGTAGCGGTAGCTCCTGTACCCTGTGCAGCTGGAGGAGGAGGTGGGAGAGTTGGCTGACCTACAAGTTGGAAAAGAGAGGTGCACAGTTTAGAAAAGGAGTCCAGAGTAAATCAAAGTGCTTGGAGCACCAGAGAGACTAGAGAAGTACCTAAGCCAAGGTTTTGGTTATGAACTTAAACCTCAAAGGTTTCATCACCAGTCCCCATCTTAGAGGGTCGCACGATGGCTGGAAAGAGAAGTCACTCACCTAAGGCTTCAGATGTAATGTGGGCATGGGCGGCTTCAGAAATAATAGCCGTAGATATGGAGATGGTTGCCGTCAGCTCTTGAGAAGTAGGAATAAGTGTTTGATGCTGACCCAAAGAGCTTGGGCTAGCAAGAACTTTGGTTGCAGCATCGGTAGCTTCCTTCTCCCTCTCCTCTCTAAGGATCTCTCTGTCGATGACTAAGAAGTCTATGTCCTCGAGACTAAGGTAAGCGGCCTCTAGTTCCTCCTTTAAGAACATATCCTTGGCCTCCTCGAATCTGACCAATACCTCTTCTCATACCACGGTAAGAGTCCAGGGATAGTTATTACCTAACCATTTCAAGCTGCTCCTATTCATCATGCCACTAGTGTAGAGGTGGAGCATGCTGGCATCCATTCCGCTTATCGCATCATCACACTCTGCTTGAAGCTCTGTAAGCTCGGGTTTTGTAACCAAATGGTCAATCTCATCGGCTAGCTTAGGTGAGGTAGCATGTTACTTCTCTTTCACCAACCACGCATTCTCCTCACGAAGACGAGTGAGCTCAGCGACCTGCTCAGCAATGACAGTAGCATGACCAGTGATAGTTTGGTACCAAGATTTAATGGTGTTTTCTACTTCGGTAAGATGCTCTTTCAGTTTCTCAGATTCAATATGAGCATCTTTGAGTGGATCCTTTATCACGATAATGACTCTACCGTGAGCCCGGTTTTCCTTAGTCAACAACTTGTCATTAGCAACCTTTCATTTTAGGGCTATATCCCCATCAATCTTCAACAGGACTATCTTATCATCACAATCATTGATCGCCTTAGCATGGTCTTTCATTTCATCCTCAAATGAGAGGATCTCCTTATAGTTAATGTGATTTACATCCAAAAGGGCCTTTATTAAATGCTGCATATCACACCTGGCTTCCAAGTTCTTACGGACTGTCTCTAGATTACTGAGAGAAGTAGCCCTGTTAAGGGGTTTTATTTTCTCGTCAAACTTGACTCCTTTCAAGAACAGATTTAGAAAGGTAGCTTGAAGAATGGGTGGACTCGGCGGAAGCATGAACTTCTCGGTTCGTCTGGAAGAACTAGGGGCCATTGCAATGGTTCTTACTTGAGAAGATGGAATTGTTGGCATTTCAGCAGTCCAAGCATTAATATGGGGAGGAGTAATCGATAAGGAGGGCATGCAGCGATCATGAAAGTCTCTGTGGCACTTGTGCATCTCCCATCTTGTGCTCTCGCTCTAGGTGGCGAGCCTCATCCTCTTTTCTTTTCCGTCTCTCCTCACCCATTTCACAAGGAGGGCAGTAAACTGGATTAGAAGTTTTTCCTTTGTGGGATCTGGTGTCTTAACGTAATTAATGGTATAACCCACGTCCTATGGTACCTAAAACAAAAATAAGAGTGAAGTTAATACTCAAACTTAGGAACTTAACGCGATGCAGAGATGTGTGTCTGTGATCCTAAAGTTAAGTGTGTAGTGCCGATGAAACCCTATATGTTCTACCAACCGTATCGACAGGGTTTAAGGGTCGGAGTCTTTTCACCATTGCTCACAAATGCGCTTGAGGAAATGTCAATTTCCGAGCCAATCTCACATATCTTTTCGCTAATGGAGATATCTCCATGTTCATCTACATATATGGTGATATCTCTCATGAAATCAGAAGTAGATGTATCTCCAGCGGGGGTCCCGGTAGCTTGACCTCAAGTAGACTGTGAGGTCTCGATAGTAGGTTGTTCTCAAGGAGGAGAAACCGATAGTTCAGGGCTTAATCCCTCGGTGGCTAAAAAGTCCGGAAAAGGCAGTTTGGGAAGATCATGGCTCATCTCCGGTGACTCGCCGAAAGATTCATCTCTCTCTTCGAAGATGTGAAAGTCACCATCGTCACCATCTGAACCCTCTTCCTCTCTTTCTTTAACCATCAACTGCTTCCCCTCTCTCCTTTGAAATGACTCGTTTTCTATTTTGGGAATTGGAGACATCCTGTGGGCCTCATCTCTATCCTCAATAATGTCCTCTCTGGAGGGTAAGTCTATATCAGGTCTAGGAATCTCTTCGGGTTGTGCTTCCTCTGAAGGACCATCCACTTCTTTTTGAGCCTCCTCGTTAGTGTCATGCGCACAGGCTGAGAAACGAGTATGTCTCCTAAGGCCCCTCGATGTTGACAGCTCGTCATTTATAGCAAATCTATCAGGATGAAGTAAGTTGAATCGTCGGAGGTTCTCGTTCATCAAAAGGAACTCTACTGTGCGCTAGGAAGCTCTTAGAGCCTTAAGGGTTTTAAGCATTTGGTCAAGCTCAACATTTCTTTCCCCCTTCGAGATGACAGTAATAAAACATATGAAGGGTCATGAAATTGGAGAATCATTTGGAGTGGCAAGAGCCAAGGAATCAGGACTTAACACCAGATAACCAGAATTGGTTGAAGCCCTTTGGATGTCGGACAAAGAAATCTCATTTTTGAAAGTCAAACGTTTGTTGTAAAGATCTTTTATCAACTTAAATCCTCTCCAAGCTTCTATAATAATGAAGGAAGGACAGTCCTGCCTCCTTTTGAAGTGTAGGAGATATATGAGCTCATTTAACCTTGAGGATCGCCCAAGCCTGGTCATAAATAAGATGTATATGGAGCTTAGGAGCGCATAACCGTTAACAACGCCAATCCCAATTCTTGAAGCACCATAGAAAAGAATCAACTGAACGGTGGCACAACACCACTCAGGCACATGTATCGGTTACAAGCAGTAAAGCCTTCGGGAGGATTATGAGCAAATTTGGCTCGAGTAGGCAGACGAATGTCACCCTCGGGGATGTCGTGCTGTACGCATATATTCCAAGCATTTTAGCAGTCACGGTTGAAGGAGCTTGCTCTAGAGGATCGGTTAGAATTGTCTGCCCGGGAGCCAACTAATCGAGTACAGGTCCTATTGGAACTAGATGACATAGAAATCTGAATTCATCGATTGACAGGGGAATGGATGGAGAGACTGGGGCAGTTGTTAACTCAGCTTCTAAAGGCGTGAAAGCTCCATCAATGGACTTGCATCGTGTCGAATGGCATGCCATTCTAGACAATAAAACTCGTTGATCACGGTCAGGTACGCTCTATTTCTAATAAGAATTCCACTGTAATTAACGCTTGAAATCCAAAGGAAGTCGACATGCGCAAACCAATCGGATTCCAAGTGTTGACTGGGGCAGGTGCAGTGTGTTATCTATATGGGATGAATCCAGTGGCCTGAACACCACGAACGGACCATCCTATATAAATAGCTCGCTCATATTAAAAAACGATTTGCATCGTCCTTTGAAATTATTCTTTTGTACTTACCTATTATCGATCGATAATTGATAACGGATCCGTTGTCCGGAGCGACACGGAAAGTTCTTTTTATTCAGGAACACTGAAAGAGCAGAAATGCAGAGTAATGGAAACATCCAATACACTAAGATCCAATGCGAGTCACTGTAACATCCCTCTACTTGGAGGCCCAAAACTAACGGCTATGGATGCTACAATCATCCATAGTTATTAATCTTCGGCGACCAAATATGGCGGTGCTAGATACATTGATACACAGATCACAGAAATATGGAAAAAAATTTAACAATTCAGAAACATATTTCCACATTCCATTCAAAACATTTCATGTTCATTACATAATCCCAAAACATTAACCACGTTCAGCAAAAATATAATTATTACACATACGCCAAGAGAGACATATGAAGACGCCCCATTGGTTGATCAAAGTATATAGTAAGGCTAATAAATCCACCTGTACAACAAAATACACAACGGAAAGTAAAACTCTTAATAACTATCTGCCTCCTGCATGCTTTCGAAAGCTTTATTCGTCAGAGAAGAAGACCTTAGAACCTTAAATCTCAAACTACTCAAAATTAATTGAGTACTCGAGAGTTTAAGGGGAAAACAAAAACTTCGAGTCAGACATAAAGCCTGATATGAATAATAATCTAACATCTCAATCCTTTTAGATACCTAGTGAGACCACGCCGCTTAGCGGAACGGGTTTCCCCGCACTAGTATCCTAAAACCTTTATAAAACCATATTTTTTGCTCCTACATCCACAATGGTTAAAACATACATTTTCAAAATATTATGATGATATGCATACTTAAAACAATTAGGATTTCCCATCCCAAGTTTAATCTGACACCCTATCATACTCATAGTTTTAGGGTCATTATTAACCTATTAGTTTTCATGGGTTAATTAATAGCCAGTTTAGTATTTATGGACTCCCTGTCCAGTTTCATAGTTTTCATGGGCTAACTATTAACCTATTTTTAACTTACAGACTCCCTATTCGGTTACATAGTTTTCACGGGATCACTAAGTACTGGCCCCTGCCAATTAACTTAATCATTTCATAGGTTCTCCCTGAACCTATTGGTAACTCCAATAACTTCTTTCTTATCCTAGTTTTCATGGGTTGACTAGGAACCTATTGACATCTGTCAATATCACCTCCGGATATAGTTTTTATGGGCTAACTACAAACCTGTCTATCTGACAACTTTCTTTACACATAATTTTCATGGGCTAACTATGAACCTGTCTATCTAACAATCTCTTTTACACATAGTTTTCATGGGCTAACTATGAACCTGTCTATCTGACAACCTTTTTTTGTACATAGTTTTCATGGGCTAACTATGAACCTATTGGCCTTTGCCAATATCATATAGTTTTCATAGGTTTATTGTAAACCTATTGGCCCCTGCCAATATCTTTCCTTTATATTTTAGCATCCTATATCATGGTCTTCCTGACCTCCTGGATGCAATTCTATTCATTCAGGAGTTTAATCAATTTACATTCACTACTGGGTTAACCTAGCTGGTTCTTCTACCCTTTATCCCTAAAATACAGTTATGGGTTCATTATATAGTGAACATATTCATATTTGGAGAAGTAATATAACCATTAACAATACCACTCCTGTGGGTTTAAGGTCCTTGTAATACATTTCATATAAAAAATAGTTATCTCCTTTAACTTATATTTTATCAAGGTAATACTTCTTCAAAATTACATATTTATAGTCATTACAAAACTCCTTTATTTATGCCATGGGTTTTTCCTTCAAAATTTGAGTTCGAGTCATAAAAACTTTCGATACCTTCGAAACCTAGCTTCCGACTTCATAAGATAACCTCCTTCGAAAGCTCTTATAAACATTAGGCTCCTGCCTTATAATACCTTAAATATTGCCTTTCGAAACCTTTTGAATATATTAAAGTATTAGTATTTAACTTTATAAGCTTAGCTTCGAAACTAGTTGAAAGTACCCCTTTCGACACCATTGGAAGTGACCCCTCCGAAAACATTGAAAGTACCCCTTTCGAAAGCATTGGGTTTATACTTAAGAATATCACTTTAGGTCATAGGTGAAAGTTTTCAAACCACTTTATATATTATAAAACATTGGGGAATCATTTAAAACTTTCATCTACGTCAAAAGCTCTTGCTTTTGATCCCTTCGGAAGGTTGGGAAGCGGCTTACATTTATAAAACTAGTAAACCTTTCGACTAAGTCAAAAGCTCCAGCCTTCGACCCCTTCGAAGGGTTTGAACAAAATAAAGGCGGCAACTCCTTTCAAAACCCTTTTGAAATAACCTTTCGAAGCCAAACCTTTCGGCCTTATCGAAAGGTATCTTAAATCCTTTCAAAACCTAACCTTTCGACTGTGTCGAAAGGCCTTATAAAAAAACTTATAAAAACCCTACCTTTCGACCTTGTCGAAAGGTCTTTTAAAACAACCTTTTGAAAACCAAACCTTTCGACCATGTTAAAAGGTCTTTAGAAAACATGCAAGTGATTTCTCTTTTCAAATCAAAATAAACTAAGGATCCATCTCCTTTGGAAGCAACCCTTCGAATGCAACCCTTCGACACCATACCTTTTGACTTAATTCAATTCACTACATACCACCTGAATGATATCATGTGCATTGCTTTCGACCTTATTGGTCATTGAAGTCGAAAGGTCTTGTTCGAGAAGTCTGAGGCGAAAGGTTTGCCAAAGAAGGCGGAACCAACTTTTTCTGGGTAAAAGCTGATTTTTCCAAAATAAGTGAACTTTTTGCTGCCTACTTGTAAACGTTTGATTAGCTTTCATAACTTTTTTTATATTTTGGTTAGTATTTACCGCAGTTTTCTCAGACCTAAACCAAGTAATCATTTAGCAAAAAAGCCCTTCCTCTTATAAATCAATTAAATCATTTAGGTCCTCCTTTCAAAATAATTTAATTTCCATACTAAATCACCTAGTAAAAATCCCTAAAAATTCCAGAAATTCACTTCCATTATGTTATCTAACATATTAAAATTTTACACCCAAATTCTTAATATATTCTCCAAAATAATTTATAAACCCAAATAGTCATATTTTCCTTTGAAAATTCATAATAAATTCTCCACAGCTTGGAAAATTATAAAAATTGAAACCCAACTCCAAAATCATGTTTTCTATAACATAAAATTTTTCCATGGCATTTGAACATCATTTCATCTCGGTTTTACCCTAAAACCGTATATACATCCTTTTTTTAACAACCTTGTTTAAACTTTTATAAATAAAAATCAAGCATATCATCATTCACATATCATAAAACAAATTTATCCATAAATCCGAAACCATTTGATGTAAAAATCAAAATAGATGTAGAAACTATTATTCACCTTGCTTGAGATAAGGAGATTAGAGATTGTTTGAGATTGATTTTCCTCTAGCTTGAATCCTAAGCTTTTCTTAAATTTTCTTCTTCTCTTTTACCTTCCTATGGCCAGCCTTGTTGCTTCTTATGTTTATAGTTTTTGTTTGAGATAATAATGAACTTGTATGGTTAGGGGAATAGTATAAAAGTGAAAAATATGGGTGGAAATTACTCTTATGCTCTTATATTTAAGTACTTAACCATTTTTAAGTTCATTAAGTTTAATAAGCATGGCCACTATATTTATATTAATCACCTCAATCTCCTTATCTACATTATTCTATTTAATTTATTCTAATTAAGTCTCCTGAATAATGTCACTAAAATTAGGGGTGTTATAGTCACTGTATTGGAGTAAGTTTTGTGATTAGGCCTTATTCAATATCATGAAAGGAAATGGTTAAAATTAGGAAGCATGACATGATCCTAGGTTATGCATGTTCAGTTAGGGAAAAATGGCATAGCCACCAACTCAACAAACCCAAAATCAACTAATCTCATGCCAAATTGAGTTCAACCAAGGTCCAATCTCCATTTCTATCACCGCCAAAGTATGAATTCACCATTGCTAACCTTCAAATCAAGGTAAGAAAAAACTCGGCCTAGGGTTTGTATTGAGTTGGGTTTGAGTCTTGCAAGCATCAGCTGTAGAGGCAGCGACCCGTTCAGGTGACGGCGAAACACTAGCGGAGGTGGTGGATCTTGGTGACGAGGCTGGAGGTTGAATACCGATGGAAAAGCAGCTTGAATCATCACCGGTAGGGTTAAGAACTCAAGTTGAAAGCTTGTAGACTCGAAGTGAAATGAGGCATGTGGGGAGTTAGGCTAAGTGAAATAGTATAAGTAGGAGATAACTTATTAAAAAAATGCTAAGTCCTTAACTCAGGACGAGTTAAGAATAAACTCGGTACTGAGTTTACCACTCCAACCCGGGTCAGCTCCAACTTACCACAATAGACTTATATACCGACTTAAAGCGTTACGTAAATTTCAGAGCGAAGATTGCATCATTAGTAGAGAGAATTGAAATTCAAATCGAAATCGGAACAAATAGTAAATCAGAGGTTAACCAATTAAAAACAGCATCTCAAAACGGAATCCGACTATCGACTGAAACTCATAAGATAGCATTTCAAGACTTATCTTATTCCAGAGCACACTTTATTTTCAACAAAAGCGTACTCCGAGAGGCAAATGTTAACTGGGTTTTTAACCAAGCAGAAATCAATAGGAGTTAGTGTATCGAAATGAGAACAGAATGACGCATCGAAATGAGGACAGAATGACCTAAAATTTGGTAAAGACACTCAGAAGGACTAAAGGAAGAGCTCAAGAAAGTATGGAACCCAAAATAGGCTAAGTCCTTAACTCGACCCGAATTAGACCTTAACTCGATACTGACTCTAAATGCCACATCATGGCATCTTCGTACTTTTGCCAAGTGATCCCCTACTTTTCCTATGCATATTCATGAAGTTTCATGGAGTTCTAGAGAGCCCATCATCAAGAATGAAGATGTGACGGTCCAAGTCAAGGAGGAATGATAATCAAAACTTGTCAACAATCTACCAAATTACATGGAGGACATCTAGACGAAACAAGGAACTTGAAATAAAAAGATTTAGTCAAGTTGTGATTAAGGATTAGACTCGACCCCTAGTCAAGGGCTTAACTCGACATAGAGTCTAATCTATAACTCGGATCGTCACATTTTCGTACTACCTTGGGCCATTCCTTGCACTTCTCTGGTAGCGGGCTTCTAATCCAATGCAATTGCTACCCCTATAAATACAAGTCATACTACAACCAAGAGAGAATCTGGTTTCTGTTATCACTGCGCGGAAGCTCTGTTTCTTCTTTAACTCTTTCCTCTACACCATAGTCCCAAGGAAGCTACTCTAGGCAATTCTAGGACTTAGAATCAGTCTAACTCTATACTTGTGATTAATTCTTTCACAGTCACCTTGTAATCTCATTCAAGCTAGATCAAACCAATAATCAAAGCCATAAAGTGGACGTAAGGCTAAGTTAACAGCCAAACCACTATAAAATTCTCGTGTCTCATTTACTTTTCTACTATTTTTTATTATTTTTTCTCTGTTCTAACAAGGCTGGTGCTTTCACATCATACTACAGAGTGTCGATCCATTTTTTGGGTTAATAGAATGTGTACGGTCGGATTTCATAAATTTGGAACGTAAGTTGGAATTAAAATTATAATTTTAAATTTTTAAAATTTTAAATTATACTAGTATATATTATTAAACTTTAAAATATATAATTTTGACAAAACAGAAATATATAATTTGAAAAGTATGTAATATTTAATTTTCAAATTAAATAATTTTAAAACTAGTAATTATATTAAAAAAATCCCAAGGGACAAATCTCCTATACCGGGTGGATTTTTCATGTTGTTTTATAAAACATTTTGGCATGTTTTAAAACATGACTTCATTAAGACGTTTAATGAGTTTTATAATGGTAACCTTTAATTAGTTAGATCTAACTTTGCAAACGTAATTCTATTACATAAAAAAGTGGACGGATAGAGCCTAAGGATTTTATACCTATCTCGTTAATAAACTTTTCTCTTAAATTTATCTGAAAGGTCCTAGCTAATAGGTTGAGCACTAGAATGAACAATCTAAATGATAAAACACAACCTACTTTTATTTAGGGTAGAAATATCATGGATGGGGTAAAACCCAAGAGTTTACAAACTACAGTTGTAAAAATAACATCACTTGTGCCTTGTTAAAACTTGAATTTGCTATACCTTTTGACTCAATCAATTGGTTTTTCGTTAAGGATTTATTAACGGCTAGAGGTTTCAGTTCTAGATGGGTAAGTTGGACAATGCCCCTACTCGAGACCAGAATCTCGAGTGTAATGGTTAACATTATTCTAGAAAATAAAATTCAAGCCAGATATGATCTTAGGCAAGGAGATCCTTTATCTCTGTTATCGTTCAATCTAGCAGTAGACGTGTTCGTTAAGGTCATTAAGCATTCTATTGCAAATGGGGCCCTTGATAGTGTGGGTAGTGATATCACGAATGACAGACTATCAATTCTTCAGTTTTGCGGACGACACCATGATATTTACTCTTTGTTTACCATGCCACATCATGGCTCTCAAATTTATTTTTTATAGTTTTGAAATACTTTCAGGGCGTAAGGTAAATTTTTACAAGAGTTTTTTGTTAATTTTGAATGATTACGATAATATTGAAAACCTTGTTGCTAATACATTTAACTGTAAACCATGAAGTTTCCCATATAATATATAGGATTCGTGATTAGACTAATTAAACTTAAAAAGAAGACTGGCGTATGATAATTGATAAAATTAATAGAAAATTAACTAATTGGAAAGGTAGATTTTTATCTAGAGCAGGTAAAGTCATTATTGTTAACTCTATTTTATCACCCTTATTGATATATTGGTTGTCTTGCTTTCTTTTCTCAAAATGGATCATCAAGAAAATAGATATAATTAGAAGAAATTTCATTTGGAATAAAGATAACTCCTGTAGTAGTATAAATAATTTAGTTAATTGGGAAATAGTTTGTAAATCCAAAGATGAATGAGGCTTAGTATCATAAACTTACACAATCTCAATTTATCCTTATTAGGTAAATGGCTTTGGAAACCTTATTTTGAAGGAAATGATATTGAATCGATTTTATGGGAGAACCTGCAACTTTCACCATATCACCACTAATTCTACCAACATCTCTGCCTTTTAGAAATCTAATTTTTTTTATATTAAGATATTTAATTTGTGGATTAATAATATAGTCCATTCTCAAAACAATACTTCGTTTTGGCATGATAGCTCGATTTCATCAATACCTCTTAGGATCGAATTCAAAGAACCATTTGATATTAACAATTTCAAAATTGCCTTAATTTATGAGGTCTACAATACTTCTAGCGAATTTCCATGGAATTTGAATTTTAGTCATGCTCTCGAAGGCATTATCCTAACATAGTCTATTTTACTTTGTACTAAACTAGAATATTATAACATAGATAATGAGTGGGATATTAAAAACTGGTGTTGGAAAAATAATAAAGTATACTCCTCACAATTGGTCTACAATTTTTTAAATTTCACAATGATCAAATCAAAAACTTTCAAACTTATTGAAAAGCAAATGCTCTCTCCCAAACGAAAATACATATGTGGCTAATGCTACATAAGAAATTAAACACAATTGAATTTCTAAAAAAATGAATCTGCTAATAGATGAAAAATGTGTTTTTTGATCCTAAAATTTAGAAAATGTAACACACATTTACTTCAATTGGCCATTAACTAATTTTATTCTTGTAAGCGTACTAAATATATTTGGCTATAACATGAACAACTGTGATTTCTACTAAAACGTCTTTAGATTTAAATTTGCAAAAGGTTATAAAATTGTTCTAGATGTTATTTACATTAGTACATGTTGATATCTTTGGATCGAAAGAAAACAAAGGATGTTTAACAACATGAATACTCCTACGGATAGTTTGATCTATGTTATTGCGCATTTCATTTATAACTAGGCTACAAATCCTAGCTTCAAGTTGGCTAAAAATGATTACTTCAAAGAATTTCTTAAAAAACAAAAAGGCAAATTTATATATTAAAGGTTAAAAATGACTCTAACATTGGTAGACATAATTTGGGCCTTAGCATCAGCATAATAAATACTTTTAGTGAAAATAACTTACCGAACACTTCAGTTTTTATAGAAAACCAAGATCTTTTTACTTGATTTACACGTTATTCTCTTCTAACATATATATATATATATATATATATATATATGTGTGTGTGTGTGTGTGTGTGTGTGTGTGTGTGTGTGTGTGTATGCATGCATGCATGTATGTATATAAACTCCTAACTATATACATTTATATAGGCTGGACTCATGCTTTTGTCGACTTTTACAATGTTATGTTATGGGGGGATTTGCAATGCTTTGGATCATGTGGGGATGGATTGTTGATGATGAGTCGCTGCTGTTAGGTTCCTATGGCTTGCTCTATATGATCTTTGTTCATCGGGATTGCTGATTGTTGATGAAGAGTCGCTGCTATTGATCTTTGTTCATATGGCCTTTTTTGGGAATATATACAAAGGGTGTTGCTACCTGTCAAGCTTGTTAACAGCTCCTTTTTAAGTGTAGAATAAAATTTATGAGTGCTCTTCGCCTTGAGGGGAACAGACACATACACACATACACACACACACAAAAATGTTTATTCATGTTAATATAAATAAATAATGTATATACATATCTATCTATATTTAAATTATGACAATAAAATTTTATTTACAATAAATAAATAAAGAAAATAAAACAAAGGAAGAGAAAATATATATGTGTTGGAAAGGCATTGGAGAATACAAATGCATTCCCGATGCCTGGACTTGAGCCGGTCAATAATATTAAGGCATTGAAAAGACGTCGGTATTTTACAGTGTCTTTCCGATGTCTTTTTTTCCTTTAGGACCTTCCGACTCATTTTCGATGCTCTGTCTTTAGGCTTTGGAGTAACGTCGGAAAATTTCATCGGTACTTCACTAGTTCTCTACTAGCGGAACATTTTAAAATATAAACTTAAATTAGTTAGTCCGTTACATTAGTCGGAGGGCATTGGTCGGAATTTTTTAATTTTAGACTTTTAAATAGTTAGTACACCTTTCAAATATTTCAATATGAAATAATATAAAGTTTTACACCTTTAATTCTATAAACATAAAATTAAAAATTTTAATTTTTTTATATATTTTATAATAATAAAGTATTGTTTACTACCCCGTTGACATTACGAATTTTAAAATTCGATCATCGAGAATCAACATTGTTGTCCTAGATGTTTAAGTATTAAATTTCGTGTCGTTTTGAGTCATTATACATGATCCCATAAGTCAATCGATTATTTTCATTAATCAACCAACACCCAGAAATATTTATATTCAATTAGATGTATGGTCAAACTGACTCAGAATTACATGAAATCGTATATTTGATGAATATGTACGGTGGGATTTCATAAATTTGAACATAAATATGAATTCCAGTTAGAACCGGTCGTTTTCAATAGAACTCTAAGTAACTAGTATATAAAATGACCAGCTGAACCAACAATCTTGGTTACATTGCAAAATTTTGAAATCCAACCGTTGAGAATCGGCAATGTTGTCCTGGATGCCTAAGTATAAAATTTTATGCCGTTCTGAGTCAGTTTGATCTGCGACCCCGTAAGTTAAATGATTATTTTCAGTGATCAACTATCACTAGGAATATTTACATTCGTTAGCATGGATGGTCAAACATACTCAGAATTACGCGAAATCTATATTTAAGTTTTTCATACAATATTAACGAACGTGTACGATCGGATTTTATAAATTTGGAACGTAAGCGGGAACTAAAATTATAATATTTAAATTTAAATTTTTTAATTTATACTAATATATATTACTAAACTTTAAAATATATAATTTTCACATAATTAAAATATATAATTTGAAAAGTATGTAATATTTACTTTTCAAATTAAATAATTTGAAAATAAGTAATTATATAAATAAAAAATTAAAATAACATACACACACATGTTTATTCATGTAAATATAAATAAATAATGTATATAGATATCTATACTTGAATTATGACATTACAATTTTATTTAAAATAAATATTATAAATAAATAAAGAAAATTAAACAAAGGGAGAGAAAATCTATAGGCGTCGGAAAGGGATTGGAAAATACCAACATCTTTTCCGACGCCTAAACTTGAGTTGGTCAACAATATTAATGCATCGAAAAAGCATCGGTATGTGCCTTTCTGAGCTCATTTTCTCCTTTACGACCTTCCAGTTCATTTCCGAAGCCCTGCTTTTAGACGTCGGTGTGACGTTCGAAAATTAAGTCAGTGTTTCACTAGCTTTCTAGTAGCGAACGTTTTAAATTATAAAATTACATTAGTTAGCCTTTATATAAATTGGGTTTAATATTTAACAAAGCCACTATTAATAAAGAAAACTGTGTTGTATCCTCGTTGAGATTCAACTATTACAGATGTTTTTTAGTTCTAATCTAATACTTTGATCGTATTAAAACAAACCTATGATTTGTGCTATGATAAACTTTAATGCCATACGTGTATATGCACCTCTTCCTCTTTAGAAAAGAATCAAATATACAACTCTATCAAGATAAAAGAAAAAGAGAGAAGGTAACTACTCTATTAGAAAACAAATTCATCTCAACCATGGGGCAAAGTGGCATATCTAAGACCACGAACTCAACATTACTTTAACAGTATCATTATTCTTTTCACCATGTTATTATCAATAAACTGATTACTTATACAAGGCCAAAGCTAATTACCTAACAAATAAAGAGAATGGCCTCATGTGTAGAAAAGTGTCCTTAAATACGTACTTTAAAAGTCTTAATCAACAAGAAATTAACCATAATATTCCACTTCAAGTTGAATATAATAGTTCATCTTGACTTTTGCTTTTTTTACTTGTCAAACTATATATGTTACCTTTTCCTTTGTTAGTTAAAGTCTTCAATTTTGATTTGAATCTCAATATAATTAATTGATTAGTTAATTATTTGATTAATGAAGTTTCTGATGATTGTAGACTAATTAACAGTTCCCTAATGCAGTGGACAGGTGAGGTTACCTATCTATCACGGCTTGCTTAATTGTACAGTTTTTGTAATCAAGTTAATTTTTAATTATTAGTTGGTACTTCATACTCTTTCCAGGAATAACACATGTTATTACTCTTTGCTTTCATGTTGCTTCAACCAACTCTAAGTTGGGAACTTGGAACAACTTTTATTTTATTTTATTTTTTGTAAAAAAAATGTAACTATTTTTTTACACAAGCCTCTTATTTTCAAGGTATAAAACACACATTTTGGAAGGAAAAAAAATTCTGGTTGAATTTGCATTTGTAATCTATTTATAGTTGAAATATTCAATAATTAAATGATGATAGGTTGTAAAGTGGGGGTCCGTTTGTAGAAAGTGAAAAACATGATTGTGAACAGTAGTGAATTATGTATATGCAGTTAATGTATGATGTTTTATGATTATTTCTAATACCATAATGTAAAAACAATGTATTACAAATTGAAAATATTACATATGTTTTATGTGCTATGGCATAGAAAACTATTTGTACCATAATACAAATCAAGATCATATTGCTTTTGCTAACAGGTTGGTTGCAATAAATTATATACATTTCTTGAAATAATATTTTTGTTATTAGTAAAGGCAGATATAACAGAGCTATGGATAAACATTGATGAAAAGTGTGATAGGTACCCGATTAATCACCAACTCCTATCAGTGTTTTACTTACATTTAAAGGCGGAATCTCTCTATCAAATAACAAAGCTTATACTTGCAATTTTTGTTAAAAACAATTAGATCATGACATTTTCACAATTCACATGGCAGATTTTCTTTAAAAAGAAGAAAGTTTCGAAGTCATATGCTCTCAGTCTCGTACAATCACAAACAGTCATTCCATCATTTTAGTTAATTAATTTAATTAATTAGTCAAGAGGTAGATTAAATGGAACAGGGGAGGGGGCACGGCAGTTTTGAGAACGAGGAACTATGCATGTATGTTTCAGCTTATTATCTCAACTTACTAAGACCATACTGGGATTCGACACGTGTAAACACTATAGTTAGGGATTCAAATCCTAGCTGTAAAAATAGTTCTGGGTGGTGTCGATGTTGAAGTCGATTCCACAGTGGAGAAAACTCGCTCCTGAGTACATGGGCACACGTGTTGATTGTATCAAATCCGGCCCATTGGGGTCCACTTCAATTTCTTTCTGTCCTTCTCCGTCTCTCCCTATAAATAATCTCACAATCTTCCTCCCACTTAAGCAAAAGCTCTTACACTATTACTCGTTCAACGGTTATTATATATTCTCTTTTCTATTCGTTTATATATTCAGCTTTCTATTATTCTCTTCACATTTTCATACTATCATGCCGAAGCAAAGTTCAATAGCACCTGCCGAAACTATGGCTGTTTCTTACCCCTTTAGGCATGTTACGAGCAATGGTGGCAGTTTTGTTGACTTTATGAGGGCGTCTTCTCCTACTAAATCAAATGTTGGTAGATCCAATTTGATCAACAATGGCGGCGACCCTTATGATCTTTGGTTGGTAAGTACAAATTTTTTAACTTATGGCATTTATATGAATATATTTTAAAACTAACTGAAATTTTATAAACAGAGAAAACACCCATCAGCGCTAAACAGCTTTGAAAGAATGATGAATGGTTCTAAAGGAAAAACGATTGCTTTGTTTCTTGATTATGACGGCACTTTATCACCAATCGTGGCTGATCCGGACAAGGCTTATATGTCTGACTCGGTACGTTATGGTATTTTTGTTCTCGGACAAATATTTTACTTGTAATTATGATATTTAATAAATGTTTCCATTTTCAGATGAGGACTGCAGTGAAGGAAGCGGCAAAGCTTTTTCCGACTGCTATTGTAAGTGGAAGAGGCCTAGAAAAGGTACATTGCAACATTTTAAAAATAAAATACATAGCTAGATGATTTTATATTATGTATATAAATGTTTATATCTAATTTGTGTGTAGGTTTGTGATTTCGTGAAGTTGGGGGAGTTGTATTATGCTGGTAGCCATGGCATGGATATTAGAGGTCCAAGCAAAACCAATAAACACACAAAAGCTCAGGTATATATTATTATTAGTTTTTTTTTTCAAAAAAAAAAGGAAAGAAAATAAAATAAAATGTTTGTATTTTTTGTTTTTTAGTAATAAATTAATAATTTGAGTTTATATTATAGGTGAAATCTGTACTTTGTCAACCAGCTAGGGAATTTTTACCTATGATAGAAGAGGTGCACACCAAATTGGTGGATAGAATAAAAACAATTGCCGGCTCTAAAGTTGAGAACAATAAGTTTTGCTTATCGGTGCATTTTCGCTGTGTCGATGAGAAGGTATTTTATATATCATAATTAACATGATTTATGTGGTTTAAAGTTTTTCTTATATATTTGAAATAATAAATATATATTTGTTACTTTTGCTTAAAGAAATGGAGCACATTAGCTGATCGAGTTAAATCAGTACTGAAAGATTATCCTAAGCTTCATCTCAGTCGAGGAAGAAAGGTGCTACAATATAATCATTTTCTATTTAGAAGCTAATTATATTATATATTTTTTAGATTTAAAAATAATGTTGATTGTGATCAGGTTTTGGAAATTCGACCAAGCATTAAATGGGACAAAGGCAAAGCGCTAGAATTCTTGTTGGAGTCTCTTGGTAAATACATAATAACATGCATCATAATCAGTCCTTAGTTATATATGTTTTTTTAATGGCTCTTTAACAAAAAAGTGTCAATTTAATTATAGGTTTTTCAAACCCTGATACTGTATTTCCTGTGTACATTGGAGATGATCGCACTGATGAGGATGCTTTTAAGGTAAATATAGCGACTTTTCGCAATATTAACTAACTTTTTGACACTGTCAATGTTTTAATAAAGGATTTTATTTTAATGTGTTCAGGTTTTGAGAGAGAGAAGACAAGGCTGTGGAATACTTGTATCAAAAATAGCAAAGGAGACAAGTGCTTCATATTCACTCAAAGAGCCTGTAGAGGTCATGGAATTTTTGCAACGGTTGGTTGAATGGAGACTTTGTCACTGAAGTGTAGATCGAAGGTTTAAATATGTGGGATATTATAAATATTGAATGGTTATATTATAATTAACATGTATAGAGCTATGTTTTTATATATAGTCTCTCTCTTGTAACTTTTTTGTTCTTATTGTCTTCTAAGAGGTCAAGTGCATTGTTGTTTAGTAGCACTTGCCTCTGTTTAGAAGCTTATGCCATGTAAATTAGTTTGTTCAGAATGAAGAAAATTAGTTTCTGGCACATACTGTTTTTATAGTTTGATGAGATGCAGCGCTTTAATTAGTCCTGGTAATTATTATTTTGGTGCTAATATGTGTGGTGAAAAAATTGAGGATTGATAACAATTCAACACCACGGTGCGCTGCGGAAGCGATTTCAATTCAAGACCTAGTATTGCCTATTTAGATACCAATGACAGTTAAAAGGAATTATGAAATCTCACAAAAAAAAAAATAACAGAAATAAGAGACAGAAGATTTAACGTGGTTCGGATATGAATATCCTACGTCCACGGAGACCCAACAACTTTTTATTTCATTAAAGAAAAGAGTACAAGAGAGGAAAGAATAATGGTGCATACTACACTTTGCTTGTTGCTTATGAAGATGTAATTCCTTCATTTATATAGACTCATGAAGGAGTTACTTAGGGATTAAGAGAATAATTTACAGATTATGTTTTTGAAACCTTTACAAATATTCATGATTTAATTTCTACGTAAATGGATAATGGTGATTGGTTTCCATAATTTTCCTTGATTGAATCTTCATCAGCAATTTCTTTCTTCATATAACAAATTGACTAATTAATTGATTTCCTTCAAAATATCCTTCCATTAATTGATTTGATTGAATCAATTAATCAATTTCTTTCCTCTTTAACAGATATTTGAATCATCCAATTTCAACACTCCACCTTGATTCAAATATAACAATCTCTCTTCATCATCTTATCATCAAGCAATCGACATATAAGTTGTTGGGTCTAGCGCCCCATGGCGCTCAAGTAACGGGTATCAAACTGATCAAGTTTGAGCAATGCTCAAACTTGTCCTTAGGAAGTGACTTTGTCATCATATCTGAGGGGTTGTCTGAAGTATTCACTTTCAACAACTTGATCTTACTCCGTTCTTCCTCCAGCATAAGAAAGAAACCTCTAACATCAATGTGCTTCGTTCGTGAACTATAAGCCTGATTATGAACAAGATGAATTGCACTTTGACTGTTTGAAAATAGCTCCACAGTCTTCTGCACCATAAAAAGATCATCCAACAACTGAAGTAAATACAAACCCTCCTTAGTTGCTTCAACAATCGATATCAATTCTGCTTCGGTAGTTGACAAAGCTACAATAGATTGCAGCTTTGATCTCCATGAAATCGAGCCTATGCCAAGTGTAAAAACATAGCCTGACACTGACTTCCGTGCATCTCTATCCCCAGCATAATCTGAATCACAGTATCCTCTAAGTGAGATGTCGCCATCCACTCCACCATATAACAAGCCAACAGATGAAGTGCCTCTAAGATACCTAAGTATCCACTTTACTGCTTGCCAATGTTCCTTTCCTGGGTTAGACATATATCGACTTACAACACCCACTGCGTGGGCCAAATCTGGTCTAGTGCATACCATGGCATACATAAGACTACCAATAGCACTGGAATAAGGTATATCAGCCATATACCTTTTATCTTCTTCCGATGTGGGAGATTGGTCTTTTGACAATTTAAAATGAGAGTCTAATGGAGTACCAACCGGTTTGGCTTTCTCCATTCCAAATCGAGTGAGGACCTTCTCGATGTATTGCGCCTGAGTGAATCTCAACTCTCTCCGCTTTCTATCTCTACAAATCTCCATACCCAATATTCTTTGTGCTTTTCCCAAATCCTTCATATCAAACTCCTTGCTAAGTTCAGTTTTCAGCTCCATAATTCTTACCATACTCCGAGATGCAATTAACATATCATCTACATATAGCAACAGATATATTAAATCATTATCACATCTCTTGAAATAAACACACTGGTCTTTGAAGCTTCTAGAATATCCTTGTGAAAGCATAAACTTATCAAATCTCTTATACCATAGTCTATGTGACTGTTTTAGTCCATATAGAGATTTGTTAAGTTTACAAACATAGTCAGGCCTGCTACTATCAATGAACCCCTCCGGCTGCCGTAAATAAATTTCTTCATCCAGATCACCATGCAAGAATGCGGTTTTGACATCTAGTTGCTCCAACTCCATATCATAATGAGCCACTAATGCCAATAGAATGCGAATGGAGGTATGCCTAACAACTGGAGCAAAAATGTCATGATACTCAACTCCCTTTTTTTGAACATACCCCTTTGCTACTAACCTTGCTTTATATCTGAAATTTCCATCGCCGCCGTCTTTTACTCTATAGATCCACTTACAACCAATAGCTCTCTTGTTGGTGGGAAGAGGCACCAAATCCCAAGTATGATTTTTCTGCAAAGATTCAATCTCCTCTTCCATAGCAACTAACCAACTGGAACTGTCAACTGAAGCAATAGCGTCTCTATAATCTCTGGGTTCGTCATGGACAACATTCAAAGCATATGTTGCCATGTCATCGAAGTCAATGTCTTCGATGCTCAATCCAACAAAATCATTAAGCCAAGTAGGCTTCTTCTTCTGTCTAACAGGTCTGATTTCTGAACTAGCTCCACCTTGAGTCTGATCCTCTGTACGAATCTCTGTACTTTCCTCATCAACCACGGTGTCATCGGAAACACCTTCAGAACTTCTATGAAAAGGAACAGTAGATGACTTACTTTGTGTTTGGTATTCTTCATTTGTCCTCTCATTGTCATCTGATGAGGAAGGCTCCACCTTTAACATAGCCTTCTCATCAAAAATCACATGCCTGCTGGTAACAATCTTCCTACTAATAGGACACCACAATCTATAACCCTTCACTCCTCTTCTATAACCTAGAAAGATACACTTGCGAGCTCTAGGTTCCAGCTTTCCTTTGCTCTCATGCACATAAGCTGGGCAACCAAACACTCTGAGAAATGAATAGCTAACAGGCTCTCCTTTCCATACTTCTTCTGGGATCTTCATGTCTATGGCGGTAGAAGGTGTGCGGTTGATGAGGAAAGCCGCCATAGATAAAGCTTCTGCCCAAAATCCCTTTTTCAACTTTGCAGTCAATCTGAGGCAACGAGTTCTCTCCAATAATGTCCGATTCATTCTTTCAGCAACTCCATTAGACTGAGGGTCGCCAGGTGTGGTGTAATGCCTCTTAATACCTTCAGACTTACAATAATCGATGAATTCCTGTGATACAAATTCACCGCCGTTATCTGAACGGAGAACTTTCAATTTCTTTCCTGACTACTTCTCAACTGTAGATTTCCACTTTCGAAACCTGTCAAAAGTTTCACTCTTTGACTGTAGAAAATATACCCAAACTTTATGAGAGAAATCATCTATAAATAAAACGAAATACCTGGCTCCACCTAAGGAGGGGCAAGGGGAAGGTCCCCAAACATCTGTGTGAACATACTCTAAGACAGCCTTTGCCTTATGCTCTCCAGTACCAAAAGAAATCTTCGTCTGCTTCCCAAGAACACACTCTTCACAAAAGCCAAGCTTTGAATGATGAACACCATCAATCAAACCTCGCTTTCTCAACTCATCCATGCTGCGCTCACCAATGTGACCCATCCGTAAATGCCATAATCTGGAAGAGTCCGAATCAACAGAAGTGACAGAAGCTGATTCGCCAACTACAGTAGTGCCCTTCAAAAGATAAAGATTTCCTGCCCTTACTCCTTTCATAACTATCATAGAACCTTTTGATATTTTCATCTTCTCTCCTTCAACTACAATCTTCAAACCAAGCCTACTCAGAGCCCCAATAGATATCAAACTTCTTCTCAAATCAGGTACATGTCTAACATCTGTAATAGTACGAATAACACCGTCAAACATTCTAACCTTCACACTACCAACACTAATCATACGGCAAGAAGCATCATTGCCCATCAGAACTTCTCCTCCATCAATCTCACGGTAAGTGGAGAAACAGTTCCTATCAGATGTCATATGATAGGATGCGCCAGAATCGATCAGCCATAGGTTGCTCTTCCCAGAAGAGCCAGAAGCTGTAAACACATCGGTATCACTCTCTGTATCTGACTTCTCAGCGGTAGATGCTGAAGCTTGCTTTGGGTCTCTTCTTCTACCTTCAAGCTTGGGACAAGTTGCTACAAAGTGCCCTGGCCTTTTACAATAATTGCAAGTCAATTTATTAGGCCCCCTAGACTGAGACCTTGATTTATTTCGACCTCCACCATATTTTGACTTGCTTTGGCTTCTTCCTCTCTGAACAGATAAGCCCTCCGTATCACTGTCTAAACTAGTGCTTGCTAATCTATCCCTCAACACTTCATTATGAAGTCCAGCTTTAACATCAGATAGGCTAATTTTACTACGACCATAAATCATAGAATTAACAAAAGCAGTGTACTCCTTAGGCAAGGAACATAAAAGAATTACCGCTTGAGCCTCATCTGTAATTTCAACTTCCGCTGCCTTCAAATTCATTACTAAGGTGGTTAGGGCATCCACATGCCCCATGAGATCAGCTCCAGGCTTCATTTTGTACGAATAGAGTTGTTGTTGCAGAATTATTCTGTTAGTGAGAGACTTGTCCTGATATGCATCAGATAATGCATCCCATAATTCCTTTGCTGTTTTCTTTTGAGAAAATTCTCTAAGAACCTCATTTGAAAGACTTAGCTGGATGGTAGTTAGGGCTTCATCTTCCATCTCTTCTAAAGTTTCACTATCTAACTATTTCAGCTTCTCAGGCGCAGAAATTATCTTAAAAGTCTTCTCCTTCTTCAATACAGCCTCCATCTTCATCTTCCAAGTTCCAAAGTCTCCTTTTCCATCAAAACGAGTAAGTCCATAATTGACCCCAGATCTACCAATAGATTTACTTGAAGTAGCCATTAATATCCAAACGGAACAATAACACCAGCTCCGATACCAAACTGTGGTGAAAAAATTGAGGATTGATAACAATTCAACACCACGGTGCGCTACGGAAGCGATTTCAATTCAAGACCTAGTATTGCCTATTTAGATACCAATGACAGTTAAAAGGAATTATGAAATCTCACAAAAAAAAAATAACAGAAATAAGAGACAGAAGATTTAACGTGGTTCGGATATGAATATCCTACGTCCACGGAGACCCAACAACTTTTTATTTCACTAAAGAAAAGAGTACAAGAGAGGAAAGAATAATGGTGGATACTACACTTTGCTTGTTGCTTATGAAGATGTAATTCCTTCATTTATATAGACTCATGAAGGAGTTACTTAGGGATTAAGAGAATAATTTACAGATTATGTTTTTGAAACCTTTACAAATATCCATGATTTAATTTCTACGTAAATGGATAATGGTGATTGGTTTCCATAATTTTCCTTGATTGAATCTCCATCAGCAATTTCTTTCTTCATATAACAAATTGACTAATTAATTGATTTCCTTCAAAATATCATTCCATTAATTGATTTGATTGAATCAATTAATCAATTTTTTTCCTCTTTAACAGATATTTGAATCATCCAATTTCAACAATATGATTATTAACTGACATTAAATAAGTTGTGACTAAAATTATGCAGCATACATGTTCCACATAGTCAAACTACATTCTGTATTTTACCCAATATTATGAATCAATTAACATAGACGCATAAGAGTATTGTGAGATGTAAACATTCTTCTTCTAGTTGATTTAAGATGAACAAAACAGAGATAAAACTGTTGGCTAATTTTGTTAAGTACTAGCAAAATATTGGTCTAGACTCTAGCTAAATACAAAATCTGTTCAAAAATGACTGGTTTTAAGTACATGTATGTTCATTTTAGTTTTGATGAGATCTGGCTTTATATGTATTTATGTTTGTATTATGCACTATTGTAAAAACCTGGTACATATTGGCAATTGTAGATAGTATAGGACATAAATTTTGACATGACTGATTTTAAGTACTTTTTTTTAGTTCTGATGGGATCTGGCTTTAATGCAGGTATGATTATCATTGAAAACCCAATGCTTCAAATTATGCAGCATGTATAATGCAAATAAACTATCAACACTATGTACTTCATCCAATGTGAAGGATCAATAATTTAGTATCCTAAAGGAATGAGAAGTAGACACATGGCTTCCACAATATTTATTTTATAAAGGAATCATATATCTCTATACTCAATGCACATGTTCTTACTAAAAAAATGAATAAAACATAGTTTTCTTCTTGTTATGGTTGAATGTTTTAATTAGAATGAGAAGGTCTTCTAAAATCTACGGAAATGTAGTTAATTCAAAAAGTCATGGTGAGTATTAGAATCTTTAAGCTTGTTTTATGGAGTAGCTAACCTGTACAGGTTGTTGTTTCAAATTCATCATGTGGGAAGTGTAATATGCTGAAATGTGTCCCATCTTTGATTTAACTAAATTTGAATGTTCGATGGTACTTTAGTTTCTTAAACATGCATATGCTAAGCAGAATATTTTATAGACAAAACATGGAAAAATATAATATGGATTTATATACAATTAGATGCGTAAATTCAAAAGGTTTTACAAAATAAAAGCGGTTAAATTTCACAATGAGAGTCCTACAAATTTATTTATTTATTTATTTTAAGTTTTTTTACAGGAAAAAATTAAATCGCTATTTGTCTTATAAAAAAACTAATGTGATAAATAAACCTGTTCAAAGTTAAGTTTTAGAGTGTTAGAGAATCATTTATCATCACAAAATCAGTAGACAATAAGAAGAATCGTCCTTTATCATTTATAGAAGTATCATTAAAATATTCTCCCAACGTTGGACTATCAACTAAGGTTCATATTAACTGTCCGCGGTTGCGGCGCATGGAAAGAAGGCATGAGTTCTGGTAAAAAGACCCAGATTCGATTTCTACCATGCGCTTCCATATCCTATATAAATTTACCCGGGGTATGGGGGCTTGGATCAAACGGACGGCTTTACTATACCCTCCTCAGGAGTTTACCGGCCCGTCGGGTTCTTCTGGGCTTTCAAAAAAAAAAATTCATATTAACTATGACTAATTCTTTGCGATTCATCTTTGATGCCATGCTTTTTTTTGATCAATTATAGTCTTTATTAGGCATACAAATATTTTACTTAAAGTTTCAAATACAAGTGGAACATACTATGAATTTCTACTGTTTCAGACGAGCAGTCAGAATTCATCATAAAAATATTAAAACAACTGACTAAGATTTGCTTTTAGGTTGGCATATAAACGTGCTTAGGCTATTCAGATTCTCTCTAACCTACCTATGGGCTACAATCAACATTCAAAACGTATACATGAACACATATATACAAACAGGTGCTTAAAGTCTGTCAGCTGCTTCGACGGAAGAACTAAGAGCTGTGATTGATTATTCATAGTTGTAAATTTAAAAATTCAAGATTAACACTATTGGTTGGTAAGGACTATGACCAATTATCAAGGCTGTTAACAATATTTTATACAGTGGTCCATGTAAATAATTTCTCAAAGAATCTTCTTTTCATCTGTAAATGCAAGAATCTTTGATTCCAACTCATGTTTATATTGTTTCCATAATTCAATACAACCCCTGTTTCAGAAAACCAAAGTCACATGATGACTCTATTATATTCAACATGACTGATTTTCAATGTGATAGTGAATTGTTAAAGAACAATGTAGATAAGCAGCATTGTAAATTGTTTTAAAACTGAGGATACATTCTTTTTTATTGATGTTTATGTTTTGCATTCATGTTCTAAATAAATATCTTCGTCTTCGAAATATTGAAGGTAAATTTCAGTTCTTTTTCTATTTCCGTTGTTCTGAAATTTGAATCAGTGGAATATGCGATATAAATTTATTTATAATTCAATTCTAATCAGGAAACTAACTAACTGAACATGCTATCCCGCTGTTCACTAATAACAAAAAAACTGGTCCACATTCATGATATCTTTAGATGCGGAAGAAGATTGGTGCACTAAGAATCTCTTTTGAATAATATAACGCTGAGATGTACAACCCAATATGAATGAAAAGATCTTCATCATTGTATAATAGTACACTGCGGCTATGATAGGATGCAAACACAGTATATAAAATTCTAAAAGCTTGGGAGAAGTTCATGATATTGGATGAAGTAATGAGATTACATATTAATATTAGTTATCTTATTACTTGGTTCAATATCATGATACGTCTCCTTATTGCTCAAGAACTCAGCAGAACACTAATACATTATTGGACACTTGAGATCCACCAGTCCCACATTTGTATTAACATCTCAAAAGATCAAGTTTTTTATTTTATTTTATTTTATCCTTTTTTTAACAGCCTGCAATGCAAGCATTATGACACTATCTGAAGTTTAAAAAATGCATAAAAATTGTCATCAAAACTAAAATTCATCCCATACAATGCATAAAGCTTTCTAAATTTCCTTTGCTTTTGTTGGGACTTTCCCCGTACTTTCTTTCTTTCTTTTTTTTCTTTTTTTGTTAGGCCACCAAAGGAAAACACTAAGGATTAGAGCATAGCCCAGGGTTGAGTATTGAGGTGTATTTCTGTTGCTCAATTTTCTCGCAAATGAAAAATAAGCCGGCCAGCACATCAAGGCTCAACCGGTTCCAAGTCCATCTGCATAACAAGACTCAAGTCGTCAAAAACAAGTTGGCATGTAATTCTAAGCCCAACCCAAATTCAAGCCGACCGGCACTTCTGAGCCCGGCCCAATTCAAGCCCTTCAACCCAGCAACTCACCAAGGTAAAAGCAACAAGGCTCGACTCAAGATAACGTACAACTAACTCGTTTGACTTGACCGACTTAAAAGCGACAAGTCTTTGCCTCGGCTCTATTTCAACCCGTCTACAACTAGCCACAGACAGTCATCTCGTCACCCCATGATTGGCTAGGCTCGACTCGTTCTTTTCAGTTTTTTCCTTAACGATCTACAATTTTGTTTTCAACAATCTTCGGCAGCAAGCCACTAATCGTTACTGTGCACGAGAAGCATCTCTCCAGCCTTGTTGTCTAGAAATGTGTGCTAGACGATAAAAAGTACAATCTAGTACACTTGTCATAGTGTCACATCCGCCGAAAGCACACCCACTCCTTTATCATATAGCATTTTTTAGCACAAAACACACCCTTAGTATAAAACAACAATCGGCAAGCATCTCAGCCACATGTTTATACGATCTTTCCAGCTATCCTCCATCAACCCAAACGATTAGATCTACAACCAAGAATGATTTTCGCCTATTCACTACCCAATCATGGTCATCCAATGATCAACATCAACTGCTATAGATACCTCTTGATATACAACATCGAAAGAATTGATTTTATGCTCAGAATTGTTATTTCCAACAAGCAAAATACAAAAACTCTTCAGTCTAGCAGCATTGTGATCTCAAGTGTTTAATTTTTTATTATTTTATAGTAATTCCTTGTAATTGTAAGAGATCAATATAATAAGGAATCTTCATTGTAGACGTAGGCAGGCTTAGTCGAACCACTCTACACCTTATGTCATTTACTTTATTTGCTCATTCATTCCTCTTTTTCCATTTTTATGTATAGTATTAGTAAGAAATCTTTACTAATACAAACGCATCATTTTAATTTTGAGGTTGGCTAAATTTTTAGTCAACATTTTGACATTAGAATGCGAGTCTCTTCTAAAAGTCCTTACCTTTCTTCACTTCTCTACAAAAAATCTGTTCTAATTATTGTCATGAATCCTAACAGTGATAACGAGGGTAACAACTTTAATGACCATGACAATAATGGTAACACTGTCGTCGGCTCTATTTGTCACATCCCTAGGCTCAGCAACAAAATGTGGCGAAGTGCTCTAAGGCTTAACTAACGTGGGACTCTAGCCCACGAAGTGAATGATCTAAAGATAAGGCTGGATGCTTAGACGACTTAAACTTTGGTCCTCTACCACCACCGATGGCTGAACAAACCTCTTTCTAACCTACTGTTCCCAGTGACTATAATCTTGTTAATACCTCCCAAGAGAGGATGGTGCTTGAAACTCTTGTCGAGGTAGCTCATGTTGACAACAGGAGAGTGCATGAGACGCGCAAGCCAAGTCATGTTATTGATATTAATTCAGAATCGGTTGCACGCAGAGAACCAAGAAATCCTCATTCTCCTTTGGTGGAACAGCAGTCGGCTTTTGAACTGAAAGAACTAGGGGTATGCCCTAGGGGCAATTAGTAATTTGTTACATATATCTAACTTGATAACCAATCTTAGTCGAAATAAAATGTATTTTCATTCTATTATATACTTGATATTATGTGTTATATTAAGTATATTTAATAAAAAATACATAAACGGTATGTTTTGTAATGGTAGTACAAAGTGTTGTAACTATGAGTAATTTATCATAATGAAATTAAGCATAATATTTTAAATATTTCTAGTCAAGATGTGTCGAGATTGAATATCGATGCATTCGTTGAGGTTAGAGAACGTAACGCTCTCCGAATATTGGGTAATGTATTGCCCATGACTGCTCGGGGCACGAAGGGGTTACGTACTAATAGTTATTAGATAACTATGGAATAATTCACTCAATATTTTTATGTTTGTCAATATAACTAAGGTCAAACAGAAAATATTGATGTGACGAATTTACACAATTCTCTTGACTTTAAAATACTGTTGATCTTCAATATGAAAGCTCGGCTTTAATCATAGTCAAATCATGGTGCGGCGTCCATCGAATGACTATAGTTGGATGAAATACTATTCAAGAAAAGATTCGACTTATCAATTATATAGGGTTAGCACCATAGTCAACTAAAGTCAACTCAAAATTAAAATCTCTTGCAAGTGTAGTATGGTCAATAATAGAAGTTATTATTGAACCAAGGACTTTGTTTTTTTGACTTACAAAGTTGAATGTGGACGATGTTGTAATTTTTACCAAAACCATATTTCATAAGTCCTCATCTTTATTAATAATTGTAATACTTTTTATGCCATATTTTTTTGGTATCAGCGTGAACTATCAAAAATGACCTTATAATATCACTAAAAAATAGGATCTCACAATTAAACTTTTTTTACAAATTCAAACCGCATTTTAACTATATTAACAAATCTTAATATCACTTAAAAATAGGATCTAACAAATAAACTTCAATTACAAAATCATCTTTATTAATAGTTGTACTACTTTAGGTGTCACGCTATTTTGGTGTCAACGTGAACTACCAAAAATGCCTCTATAATATCACTAAAAATAGGATATGATAATTACACTTTCTTTACAAAATTCAAACCGCATTTCAACCATATTAACAAATCTTAATATCACTTAAAATTAGAATCTAACAAATAAACTTCAATTACAAAATCATTTTTTATTGACTAATAATACAAATAAAAATTAAAACTAATAAAAAAATTAGATATTGCAACTTAGAAATAAAAATTCAAACTAACTACACATGATTTCAACGTAAAAATATAACTAAATATTCATTCAAATTTGGATTTAGACTTCGTTTATTGGCTTCAATGGTAACTTCGTTTATTGGTGACTGCGATTAATATCGCACCTGCGGTTTTCTACTTTTCAATTTAGCTACTCCATCCCTTCCTCGTCAATTCCTGGTAGCAGCGCATCCCTATGCCTCCGAAGAAAAAGCCTCTGCCTGCTCCTCCACTACCAGATCTGGAACGAGCTGTAGCAAGATCTTCTTCTTTGAACTGAGCTCCACCTGCCGCCGCACTGTCTGGTGCACCAGTGGTCGTTTGTAACATCTCTCAGATCCCTCCGATTTCTACACCTGTCTCTGCCTTGGTATCTGCTGGCGATGGTAACCCACTCTCTGATAATCCTCTTGCCTCTCTGCTAAAGGATATGATCTCTCCCAATATTTCCACCAAGCATTTATCTCCCTGTCTGTTGGTTGTTGGAGAGCACAGTTTATCGCCGTTGTTAGCAAATGCAGGTAATACCTCTTAGTCACAATCTAAAGTGGGTTTGCACGATGGTTCTAATAATGGTTATGATGAAAGTGAGCACATCAAAGTTGTAAATGGTTCATTAGCTGTTGTCGATGTTGGCAGAAATGAACGTGTAGATGGGAATGAAGATGTAGGGTCCAAGTCTTTTTACAGTGGTGTGTTGTATGGATGCACACTAAGTGTTTGTGGTAATGCTGAACCAGTTATCGCCTCAGTTAATTCGCCTTCTTGTCGACAATTGCCTTCTGATAGTCACGCTGCCCCGTTGGAACCATCTCCACCTAGGTCTACTCATATGTGGTCGTCTCTTTTCACAAAAATGCCTAAATTCTGGTATGCATTCTCCAGTTTGCTTTGACAATGTTGAGATTGACGGTGTTATGATTCCTCCTAAGGAAGTGATTGAGGATGGTGTTAATTACTAGAAAGATTTTCTGGTGGGTTTTTTCCTCGACTCCAATCCTCCCTGTCATATTGTAAAAGCTAGAGGCAATCAAGTTTGGAAGCCAAGAGGGGGCTTGAGTGTTCATTTTGACAATGAAATGTTCTATTTTAAATTCTCGAGAAGTGATGAAAGATAGCATATACTCGAAGCCGACCCAATTCTCATAGAAGGGAAACCATTCATTATTACTACCCAGAGTCCGTCAATGGATAGGGCACGTTCTCAGGTTTTATCTATTCCTGTTTGGGCCCATTTTTCACACATTCCTTCTATTCTTCAGCCTTTTATCGGGATCGATTGGCTAGCAGGCCTTGTTGGTAAGGTGATTTGTTATGATGCAAACACAATAGCAAAAAATAGATTAGTTTATGCCAAAGCTCTGATTGAAATAACCCTGGTCGAACCTCTGCCTTCGGTGCTAAAAGTCAGAATCGATGAGGGCCATTTTGCCGAGATCAGAGTGCGATACAGTTAAAAACTGGAGATATATTCGGTGTGTCAGTCCTTTGGGCATCTTTCAGTGGCGTGTTCCAGTTCGGCCTCTGCTCGCATTCCTCTATCTGGTCGGGTTCCTTTGCCTCGTCCACCTATTAAGAGGTGGGTCTCGAAGGTAGCTCCGCCTCCCTCTGTTTCTCCTCCTGTAGTCGCTCCTGCTGATGTGACTCATGCTATTGATGCTCCTGTTAGGAACTGGAGATAGTGGTTTTGATGACAATAACCTTTGTAACTTATTTTATTATAACTTATATACTAACACTATTGTCTAGATATATACGAATGTTATTATGCAGGATATATATAAGGCAGGTACTGATTATTGAAGACTGTACAGTATAAAGATCAAGGATGAAGAAATCAAGTTTGAAGACTCATGAGTATCAAGATCAAGATTTCAAGATAAGTGTCTAGTTTATTGTTAAAACTTCATAATAGAACGAAAATCTTCATTCCATATTTCATTTGGGATGGAACTCATTTCTATCTTCTTAGTGGCTTACAAACCCACAACAAGTAGCTTACAAACCTACGACAAGTGGCTTACAAACCCATGAACATCCTGGTTTTGTACAAGTTCTCGAGTCCTGATGTGATGAGATATTCTGCAGGAAGAATCTTGCAAAACTACTTCAAAATAGTTTTTCAAAATGATTTTCGAAACTGCTTTTCAAAATGTTTTAGCCTTAAATTATTTTTTGTCTTTGTTTTTAAATAAACTCTTGTTTTAAACTTCGTTTGTTTTTAAAACTATCTTCTGATTTTTAAATATTCTTTTATAATATATATATATATATATATATATACTTGAGATTTAAAATCAAATTTATATATACATTCTAAAAATATATTTTTCTACTCTTCTTTATTTTAAACCATAGGAAAATTAGTTTATTTTACTCCAGAATCATTTCATCTTGTTTTTCCTTCAATACCATTTTCAAAACAAATTTTACATTATTTTTAACTTAGGGATGTCGACATCATGGGATACCCCTTGTCGACATGGTGGCCGTTAAAGTTCAAAAGTTTCAATTTTCAAAAGAAGTGTCTATTCGTTTAAATCTCTTCACGAATGGTTATGACTGTTACTGGTCTATAAATAGCCTTCACAAACAAATTTTTTAACTAACTATTTTCATATTTTCTTTACTCCTTCTTCTCCACAAATCCATATTCTAAAATTTTCATACTTTTAAGATCGTGCCGAAATTCTGTCGAATTCTCAAGTGAATCAAATTAGAATCTCATTCTTGTTTGGTTCTCTACCCTCTCTCGAAGATCAAAGTGCTATTCAGAGTTATAGGATCAATTTGTAATCAAAAGTTTATCGAGTCTCTCTATAAGGTGTGGTTGTGCTTGAAAATCAATTGGGTAATCTTGTGGCCCGTAAATCAAGAGAGTTTGCCCTGGACTCGTGAGACAGGAGGGTACCTCAAGGCCTTTAGAAACTGAGGATTGTAATCTCGACTTTGGTATAATAAAAATCTATATGAGGTGTTCTGCCTTGGTACAAGACTAAATGTAGGGTAACTCCGAACCAGTATAAAATCAGGTGTGTTCTTTCCTTTTACAGTTTTTTATTTACTTTCTGCATCTGTGTTTGATTATGTGATTGTTCTGTGATTAAGTTCTGCATTTGTTTGTGTCATAATTTTAATTTAGTCCATATAAGTCTTAGAACCCATTAAACACTATTCACCCCCCCTCTAGTGTTAAATTTGCCTTAAGATCCTTAATCCGCACTCCCTTTCAATTGGTATCAGAGCATAGGTTTTCATAGTTTTCATAATTTGAAACTTGAAAAGTGGAAAATGGCATTTTTAGAAAATTTTGTTAATACTAGTTTGAATTTATGCATTTCATCAAAGTATCATAGGTCTGCATATAGTTTTTTTGAAAAATCAAGTTATCTACCGAATTGGTTTTTTATGCAGGAACAGACATGTTACATGGCTTTTGAAGAATCAACAACCAATGGACAAACTGTGCAAATTGAGAAAGATAAATGGATACTTGATAGTGGCTGTTCAAGGCACATGACTGGAAATCCAGAGATACTCAATAACATTATATATCAAGATGGTGGATTGGTCAACTTTGGAGACAACTCAAAAGGATATGTGATTGGCATTGGCAATGTCGATAATTCTAAAACTCCTCTTATTTCTGATATTTTGCTAGTTAGGAATTTAAAACATAATCTGCTTAATATAAGTCAACTATGTGATAAAGGATTTAAAATTAAATTTGGAAAAGATAAGTATCACATCGAAGATAATAAGTCAAATATTATCTTTGAAGGAATTAGGAAGAAAAACATTTACATCCTTAGTATGAAAGTTTCAAATGATAACTTATGTCTTTTGGCTAATACAAGTGACCCTTGGATTTGGCATAAAAGATTTGGTCATTTAAATTTCAAACTATTATCTAGGTTATCAAAACTTGACTTAGTTAGAGGTCTTCCCAAGTTAAACTTTAAAGTAGATAGTATATGTGATGCTTGCCAATTAGGAAAACTTAAGAAAAGTTCATTTAAATTAAAAGATATGATTTCTACTTCTAAACCTCTAGAATTACTTCATTTAGATTTATTTGGTCCATCTCAAGTTCAATCAATTAATCATAATAAATATGTTTTTATAATTGTAGATGATTATTCTAGATATACTTGGACAATTTTTCTTAAACTTAAAAGTGATGCTTTTGAATTATTTAAGAATTTTGCTAAAAGAATTCAAAATCAATTTTCTTTAAAAATAAAAACTATTCGTAGAGATCACGGTGGAGAATTTGAAAATGAAAATTTTGAGAATTTCTGTAATAAAAAAGGAATCACTCATAATTTCTCTTTTCCAACAACTCCACAACAAAACGGAGTGGTAGAACGTAAGAATAGAACGATTCAAGAGTGTGCTAGAACAATACTTTCTGATAGTAACTTACCTAAAAACTTTTGGGCTGAAGCAGTCGCTATAGCTTGTTATATATTAAATAGGATTTTAATTAGACCATTAACTAATAAAACACCATATGAATTACTTTACAATGAGAAACCCATAGTAGCTTATTTTAAAAAAATTGGTAGTAAGTGTTTTATTCTTAATACAAAAGATAATTTAGATAAATTTGAACCTAAATCCGACAAAGGTATCTTTATCGGATATTCTAATAGAAGTAAAGCATTTAAAGTTTATAATTTAAGAACTAACACTATTGAAGAAACAATGCATGTATCTTTTGATGAAAATTTAAAGATACTGTACAAATAGAAGATGAAGAAGATTTTGTAACTTTAAATAATGAACCTAATGAAACTAATTGTGAAATCATTCAACCTAATAAAAGAATTAGACTATTAAAAGATCATCCTGTAGAAAATATACTAGGAAATATTGAATCTATAGTTAAAACAAGAAATCAACTAAATAGTATCAGTAATGTAGCTTTTATATCAACTATTGAACCTAAAAATCCAAAGGAAGCGTCATCTGATGATTCATGGATTCTTGCTATGCAAGAAGAATTGAATCAGTTCACTAGAAACGATGTTTGGGAACTTGTTCCTAGACCTGAGGATAAAAGTATAATTGGAACAAAATGGGTTTATAAAAATAAAATGAATGAACTTGGTGAGGTCATGAGAAATAAAGCTCGTTTAGTTGCGCAAGGTTATTGTCAAGAAGAAGGAATTGATTATGACGAAACCTTTGCACCCGTAGCAAGACTAGAAGCTATCAGGATTCTACTTGCTTTCGCAAATTACAATAATTTCAAGTTATATCAAATGGATGTTAAAAGTGCTTTTCTAAATGGTTTTGTAAAAGAAGATGTTTATGTTGAACAACCTCCACTTTTTGAAAATAATGAATTTCCAAATCATGTATATAAATTAAAGAAAGCTTTATATGGTCTGAAACAAGCTCCTAGAGCCTGGTATGAAAGACTAAGATCTTATTTACTACAATATGGTTTTGAAATTGGTAAAATAGATACAACTCTTTTTATTAAAAGAAACAAAAATGATATTCAATTAGTACAAATATATGTAGATGATATAATATTTGGGTCAACTAATAACATAATGAATAAAGAATTTTCAGATATAATGACTAAAGAATTTGAAATGAGTCATATGGGAGAACTAATCTTCTTCTTAGGACTTCAAATTAAACAATTAGATAAAGAAATTTTCATTAGTCAAGAAAAATATGCTAAGGATTTAATTAATAAATTTGGATTGACCACTTCTAGTGGGAAACCAACTCCAATGACAACTAATGTAGCTTTAAGTAAAGAAGATAAATCAGAAGATGTTGATCAAAAATTATATAGGAGAATGATTGGTTCGTTGCTTTATATAACAGCAAGTCATCCTGACATCATGCATAGTGTCTGTCTCTGTGCAAGATACCAATCTCAACCTAAAGAAACTCACTTAAAAGCTGTTAAAAGAATTTTAAGATATGTAAAACATACTTTAGATTATGGTTTATTTTACCCTAAAAATGATGTATTTGATTTAATTTCATATTGTGATGCTGATTACGCTGGTTGTAAATCAGACCGAAAAAGTACAAGTGGAACTTGTCACTTTCTAGGACATTCTGTGGTTTCCTGGTTTAGTCAGAAGAAAAACATTGTATCCTTGTCAACAACTGAAGCAGAATATATATCTGCTGCTTTGTCTTGTTCTCAAGTTATATATATGCAACAAACTTTAAAAGATTTTGGATTAACTATAACTAAATCACCAATTAATTGTGATAATACTAGTGCAATAAACTTATCTAAAAATCCAACTCATCATGTTAGAACAAAACATATTGATATTAGACATCATTTTCTTAGAGATAATATAAGTAAAGAAGTCATAACTCCTGAATATATTAATACTGAAAAACAAATTGCTGATATATTAACCAAACCATTAAATGAACAAAACTTTACTAAATTTAGAAGAGAATTAGGTATATGTTCATTAACTGAAATATAAAATATAAATAATACAAGTATAGTTAATTAATATAAATAAAAATTCTTCAAAAATTGAACTGGGCATGTCGACATGACCCATCCCCCTATGTCGACATACAAGCCGAGATTTTCAAATTTAAATTTCCCTCTATAATTAGTTATTTGGTTATATATTTATATATTTCGACTTTTACTCCTTTTCTCTATTATATTCTCTGTAATAAACTTCTAAAACAGTAAAATAATGGCTTCCTCTTCTAATAATGAACCTTCTTCGCCCACTTCTCCTTATTCTGGCCCTTTTCAACGTTCCACACACATACGAGTCATCAAATTACAAGAGAAGATGAAAGATTTGCTTCAAATGATGACGGAAATTCAAGTGAGTCAACTGCAAATGGCTAGAGAACAAGATAGGCAAGGCAGAATTCTTAGGAATTTGCAAAAATTCCTTATGGATAACCATGCCAATCCCATTGTCATCGAAGAATCATCACAAGCCATGGATTCTGAAGAAGAAGAGCCTATGGAAGAACCACAAGAGGATCAAGAAGAAGAACATCCTCTGCCGAATCCGGATGTTCATATGGACGAAGACGATGGCGTGATTTGCGTTGGAGAGGTCCTTTTTATGCTAATGGGAACTTGGTCGAACAACGTGGAAACTTTTGTCTCCATTATCCAAATTGTTCGGTAAATAAATCACCAATAGTTAAGGGTCCTCGTTAAGTGTTTTTCGTTTTTGTTTTTCTCTTTCTTGATTATATATTGGTTTGTTAATTTGTATATAAAGTGTTATCTTAGTTAATGTTCTTCTAAAAACAATCTTTGGTGTATAAAATCTTGAATTTCATTTAACTTAGGATGCTATATTTCACTCATACATAGTTACTATTCTTATATCATATGTTTGTTTATCTCATTTTCTATTAAGTTCAAGGTTTATAGGTTATTGTTTTGTTGATGACAAAGGGGGAGAAGTTATATAAAATAGTAGGCTTGGAGTAAAGGGGAGTTGTTGGTGTAAGGGGGAGTTATGGTATGATCGAAGTGGTAAGTATATTTTATAAGGTTGTCATCATCAAAAAAGGGGAGATTGTTAGGAACTGGAGATAGTGGTTTTGATGACAACAACCTTTGTAACTTATTTTATTATAACTTATATACTAACACTATTGTCTAGATATATATGAATGTTATTATGCAGGATATATATAAGGCAGGTACTGATTATTGAAGACTGTACAGTATAAAGATCAAGGATGAAGAAATCAAGTTTGAAGACTCATGAGTATCAAGATCAAGATTTCAAGATAAGTGTCTAGTTTATTGTTAAAACTTCATAATAGAACGGAAATCTTCATTCCATATTTCATTTGGGATGGAACCCATTTCTATCTTCTTAGTGGCTTACAAACCCACGACAAGTAGCTTACAAACCTACGACAAGTGGCTTACAAACCCACGAACATCCTGGTTTTGTACAAGTTCTCGAGTCTTGATGTGATGAGATATTCTGCAGGAAGAAGCTTGCAAAACTACTTCAAAATGGTTTTTCAAAAAGATTTTCAAAACTGCTTTTCAAAATGTTTTAGCCTTAAAATATTCTTTGTCTTTGTTTTTAAATAAACTCATGTTTTAAACTTCGTTTATTTTTAAAACTATCTTCTGATTTTTAAATATTCTTTTATAATATATATATATATATATATACTTGAGATTAACATCAAATTTATATATACATTCTAAAAGTATATTTTTCTACTCTTCTTTATTTTAAACCATAGGAAAATTAGTTTATTTTACTCCAGAATCATTTCATCTTGTTTTTCTTTCAATACCATTTTCAAAAAAAAATTATATTATTTTTAACTTAGGGATGTCGACATCATAGGATACCCCATGTCGACATGGTGGCCGTTAAAGTTCAAAAGTTTCAATTTTCAAAAGAAGTGTCTATTCGTTTAAATCTCTTCACAAATGGTTATGATCGTTGCTGGTCTATAAATAGCCTTCACAAATGAATTTTTTAGCTAACTATTTTCATATTTTCTTCACTCCTTCTTCTCCACAAATCCATATTCTAAAATTTTCATATTTTTAAGATCGTGCCGAAATCCTACCGAATTCTCAAGTGAATCAAATTAGAATCTCATTCTTGTTTGGTTCTCTACCCTCTCTCGAAGATCAAAGTGCTATTCGGAGTTATAGGATCAATTTGTAATCAAAAGTTTATCGAGTCTCTCTATAAGGTGTGGTTATGCCTGGAAATCAATTGGGTAATCTTGTGGCCCGTAAATCAAGAGAGTTTGCCCCGGACTCGTGAGACAAGAGGGTACCTCAAGGCCTTTAGAAACTGAGGATTGTAATCTCGACTTTTGTATAATAAAAATTTGTATGAGGTGTTCTGCCTTGGTACAGGACTGGATGTAGGTAACTCCGAACCAGTATAAAATCCGGTGTGTTCTTTCCTTTTACTATTTTTTTATTTACTTTCTGCATCTGTGTTTGATTCTGTGATTGTTCTGTGATTAAGTTATGCATTTGTTTGTGTCATAATTTTAATTTAGTCCATATAAGTCTTAGAACCCATTAAACACTATTCACCCCCACTAGTGTTAAATTTGCCTTAAGATCCTTAATCCGCACTCCCTTTCAACTCCTGCTGTTGATGCTTTTGTTGTCATTTATGCTGTTGAGACTCCTACTGTTGACGCTCTTGTTATTGATGATCATGTCGGTGAGGCCCAGTCTGTGGTTGCAACTGCTATGTTGTCTGATTCTATTATTTGGAATTCTGAGGAGCGAGCCTGGATTCATGTTCCTTCTGATATGCGTTACTCACCGGAATCTGACACTTACTACGCCTTTATCAGTGATGTTGGTGGAGAGAGTCGTAGTCTTTTGTATCATATCGAGGGTGAGGGTCTTTCTCTTACTAGGACTGGTGAGATTAGTGAGGATAATAAAAGTAAGTTTTATGATGTCACTTGGGATAGGAAATTTATTTACTCGCCCGCTTCTGATGGTTATGATCCAAATCTGGCTGCTCTTTTCTCTGGGTTTGTGCATGTTATTGGCTCATCGTCTGACGTTAGTTCTGGCCGCTCCTTTTCGAAGGGCGTGGGGTCTTGTTGTTTAGTAGTCTAGGCACTTTTTGCCTAGCTCATGTACTTTATTTTTTTCATTGTGGTTGGGCCGATTGCCCCATTTAGTTGTTCTGTACATGTGCAGAACACATGTTTTCCTATTATTTATACAGTGGCACGGCCCACTTTAAAGCCAGCTAGCTTTGCTAAAAAACAAAATATTCATGCAAATCATTTTCTTTTAATTGTGTAACACCTTGTAAAATGAACCATAAATAAACGGAGTAAATAACATTAAATATGATAAGGGTTGGATATGAAATTTTATAAAAGTTGGAATCTAACCACGAAATTTATTCCATTGCGTTCATGGTGAAATTCTGATCTGTTTTCATATATAATATGCGGAAAATGGAGCTCAGATAAATAAGTTATAAGCATTTGAAGTTATCATATTTTAAATTAATTTAGTTTGAATTCAAATTCAAATCAGAAATCAAATTTAGGATTTAAATTTCAAAAATTAGCTTGGGGGCTAAGTAAACGGTTAACTAACGCTTAATGTTAAAGAGTTAATTAGGGAATAAAATAATACGGCAATAGAAAAAAAAATAAACGCTCCTGAATAAAAGAGCGATCGACCTAAAAAGGTCAACCAGTCGACCGTAGTGGTCGACCGGTCGCCTAAGGGCGGTCGACCGCTTGGCAACGACAATTGCCAGTGGCGACTAGGGTTTTACGTTATATTCTATTCGGTTGTGCACTCCAGATTTACCCGTTTCCTACCTACTTCCATCCTATGGTTCTGGTGTGTTTTAACTCCGATAAATAGAATCCTATCCTCTCCACTTGTATTCATATTATTTTTGGGAATACAATGAAACTCTGCCATTGCTATCTCTCTAATCAGATTCAGAAACTCCGCAGAAAATTCAGGTGAGTATTTGTAACAACCCGGGTTTTTCATACAAGAAAAACCGGACCATTTTAGTTAAGAAGAAGAGGTAGAAGAAGAAAAATAGAAAACAACAGCAGAATCTCACATACGCAGCGGAATAAAATATAATATATATCAACAGATCTTTACACAAATCAAACTGTATCTGTATATATATATATACATCCAAATACATCATCAGAGTACATCACATCAATATCATACAACTGGACAGTAATCATAACTTGTCCTCACAATCTGAATACACAGCGGAATATATAACTCAAATACGAAAGTACGTATCACCATCCAGCTCCACAGCATCATTTCCTGTAATTTATAATACTCGGTCTGACCCGAGCATCATATAAAACAATACCCGAGTCAGTCTGGAAAACCAGCGTGAGAAAATCACACTCAATTGATTATTAAAGTTTCAAAAATCCTTTGAAAACAAAAGCATCTCGTAAGACCACGCCACAAATAAACATGTCGGGTTTTTACCTTACGATAGCTAAACACTTTATATCAAAATCCTCTGATATTATAATAGTGTCTATAAAAAGTAAAATAGAATCTAGCTGAAATGCTTGCATCTCACATTTCAACAATAGTTTGGCACAATCAAAACCGTACAGGCACGTAGGGAAAATGGATTTCCAACGAATGACTAGGCACTGGGGTACCACCTATCACAGTACGTGGCCTAGATCACCGTACCGAGGAGTACGCCCGCTCCCCTGCAACACAAGGCCGGAACCATCCCTTACTGGATAATTCCGAATAAAATCACCCCACGGTTGGGATCAGCAACCCCACCACTAAGCCGAAATAAAAAGGGACATCTAGACAGGGATGACCTTACCCTCCAGTGGGAGCTACCCACGAAGCCTTGCTGCATAACCCCTGATTTTCAGTCATTCCCGGTTGATGAGGTTCGAGGCTAACCGATACCTTTTAGAGAACACATCCCTTAGAATGCCCATCGTCCGCTGACGATGTTTCGCAAGCATTCGTCCATACCAGTCCGTCCTGGGTTTGAACGGAACCGAAGGCACTACTCCTACTACATCCATTTTGGAAATATCCTCAGGATTAGTAGCGACTAGCCCTTGCACTTCACTGCTCCATCTTCGACTTCGAACACGTTACCCGAAACGTACAAACCGAATCGAAGTGGTATTCGAGTCTCCAGACCTAGAATCCTGGTATACGGAAACCCGATCCCGGTCTCTTCGAAACGATCAGCGCATTGGCCAATATTGATAGTCGGTTATTTAACTATCAATTAACATCCACAAGCAACCATCACACAATTAAATAATTTCCCACATTATTTATTTGCCCAAATATCTTTCCAAGATATATTTCCGAATTTTCAAAACTCATTTGAAAACAATTTCAAAACAGTTTCCGCTTACGGAATACATTTCCAAATATTTATTTCCTCTGAAACACTAAGTACAAAACACTTAGATTTTAAAATAATTTAAAAACACTTTATTTTAAATATATTTTATAACATTGAAATCAAACTACTTTAATACTTTATTAAAAATATATACTTTAAAATAAACCACTTTATAAATATAAACTAAATTTCTCTTTTTAAAACAGAATAGCAAATCACTTTTATATAATTACTACAATAATAGATTTTAAAAATACCTACTTTGAAAATTAACATTTAGAAATAATCAATTTTCTAAAACATGCTTTTTTTAAAACATTCTTAAAACTTTTAACTTATATTTAAATTGCTTTGAAAACGTACTTGGCTATCCAGAGAAATACACTTCTCATTTCCATCTTTTAAAAATAAATCAACATTTATTTTTAAACCAAACCATATCTTTTTATAAATTCCCACCTTGAATTTATATTCAAATATCCACTGATATTTTATTTTACTTTATAAACCCAGTTTATATTTCCAAAATTCACTTTTCTTTTAAAATTCCAATTTTAAACAACTAAATCAATTTCCAATTGATTTTCCCATTTACTCTACTTTACTTTAAAATAAATTTCCTTTACTACTTCATTTATTTCAAAATACATTAACTTTTAGATTTATTCCTTTATTTGAGTTAAAACCCTTTTTAACTGAAAATACAAATTTTAACTTCCAAAATTCCTTCTTTAGCCTTTAATTAAATTTAATCCTTACATTCAAAATAAATCCTTTATTCTTTAAATTTAATATCACTTTAGTTTAAAGTTAATATTTCCCTTGTTATTTCGAAATTCCCTTATTCCAATTCACTTGAATTATTTACTTAAATTTTTACTCTTTTATTTCTTTCAAAATCCAATTCAATATATTTTGATAACTCCTTTTATTGAAATATTCAATCCAACCATATCATCCAATATTTCAATCATCAATAATATCATCACAGGATATCAATATTCATAGAACAGAATATCAAATAATCTAAATAATTTTGAGGAATCCAGTTGGATCCCTCCAACCTGTTTCCCTGCATCCACAAACGTTAGCACAATACCAATTCCACTTCAAGGTGGAATATCGCGGTATATGGGATTTATATAAAATCATCCGCTATTATGCGGCGCATAGGGTCTCATCCGCTATATAAATGCGGGAATATCAACAACTCCAATATATACATATGCCAATATGTATATATTGCTATATACTACTATATATATAATATAGCATATTCAATCAATGCAATCATCCAATCAATTATTTAAATTTAACCATTTAAATTTAAAATAAAATTCAACTGAGTGAGATTAACTCACCTTTATTTTATTTGCTTCCCATCCCCAATCCAGCTTGCCTCTTCAAGATTTAGACCTTGAATAAACATTTATGGTTTATTAATATTCGAAATAATCGAACAATTAATTTCATTTAATAAATTTACTTAATTAACTTGTTATATATAATTTCTTCAAAACCTATCTGTATAAATAAATTTTATCTGTAAAACTTCTGATTCTCATATTTATATAAACTGTTTTGAAGCTACATGTATTTTCTTCCCAAATCTGAATATACATATTTAGTAAACTTTAAATATCTCTAAAATAAATTCCTACATACTTTTCCAAAAACTGTTTCTATATATGTATACAATTTCCTTGTTTACCCATTTATAACACTAAATTGAAACAGACTTGTATTTATATACCAATTTCTAAAAATCCTAAATTCAACTATATGCATTTTAAACCTGTATATATATATAATTATTAAATCAAATTTTAACCGAGAATTTAAACTCAAATACCTCACAGACTTCCTCAAAACTGGACAGCAACCGCTGCAACTCGCGATACCACCCTAACCCTAGCTTTACTGGACAATAGCTTGAACAACTGGAAGCAGCTGCGACTTTGAGACGGCCACATGTCGCGAGCCTGACCACCGCCCAGATCGACACCACAATCGAGTCCTCGCCACTGCTACTCGCTAACGCCTCCACTCCACTCGATTCGGCGACCCAACATCCACATCGACGCCCAGGGTTCATCAAACCCGAGCCCTAGTTATCGAACTTGAGACGATCTCACCATCGACTCGAACACCTGCAACCGCGCCTTGCCTTCCCATCGCAAATCGAAGTTCCTCTCGATGTCGAGTCTACTTGATTTGAATAAGAGGACGGTCGACATTTTTTTTTTTTTTTTGAATGAGCTGAAATGAGGAAGGAAGGGAAGGTTTGATTTGAACGATAAAATTTATGTGAGTATCGATTCCAGGCTTCGGCCATTATTTTTATTTTGATGATTTTAGAACGAGATAAATTTTCTTCTGTTATCTGGCTTAGGAACGAAGAAATAAAGAGATAAGGTCGGGTATCAAATGTGTTGTCTTTCTTATTTAATTCTGAGGTGATTTGATACTTATCCAAAAATAATATATATAATAACCAAAATATCTCGTGGTCTAAAATTCTAAACCCCGAACTCCAATTTAAATGCAACGACCGGCGTTCCTAACGTTATCGTTATTCTGAACACGCTGGGACAGGTTTCGAGGTCTAGTTCGATCGTATGGAGAAGATATCTTTTTGGACTCAGTTATTATATTCAATTCAATATAGATTTCAGCGCGTTTATATATCGTACACTCACACCACAACCCCAAACTCTACGAAAATTGAAATCCGATAATAATACAATATTACGGATCCAATGAAACTGGTTTCGTCGAATTTCGAGACTGTGCCTCGGACGGCTATTTTTAAATTCAATTTCAACGATATATTTTTAAAACTGAACAAAACTCTTTAAAATTCCATTTTAAAAGTTCTATCATCTTCAGTATTAACAATATAAATTTTCTGAACCTTTGAACTATTTTTAACAGGCTTAAAATCAAGATTCAATAATTTACCAATTTCGATAATTAAATTCAACAATTAATTATCCAATAATTAATGATATTTGAAATTCAAGTTAATAATTATCTTTTGAATATTTAAAATTAATTAAATATTCCTATTTCAAATGCTCAAAAATTCTGGGTCGTCACAGTATTCAACCTATTTCCTATTTGTTTCTTCTTCTTCCAATCTATTCTTATCCTATTTTTCTCTAAGTATTCTGAATCTAATGAATATATATACCTCTTTCCTATTGTGTGTGTATATATCAAAAGAGAGAGATTCCGGAAGAGATCGGAAGGCTACAAATCCATTTGAGTAAAGCTAAGGCTAATCTGTGAGTGGAATCCTTTGTATTTCTTCTCAGCAATTGTTTAGTGTATTTTTTTGGATTTGAATATGCCTTAGGAATTTTGGGATTTCGACATTATGATTGATAAAATCCCCAAAAAATCTTTTTTTTTTAATTCGGTATGTCAATTCTATGCTGAGATTCCCAATTATTTTCATTAATTTGATGGAATTTGTTTCATTTAAGCAATTTATGATAATTTCATAGTCTATTCCACTTCTCCTTCTTCTTTGGGTTAAATTGTGATCATTCAATAAAATAAGGAGTTTAGATTACAAATTCTATTCGTAGTTTACACCACTTATTCTTATCTATTTCTTTGTAAAAAGAGGAGTTGAAATAGAATATGAGGTTTAGATTGCAATTTTTATTGTTTAAAATATTCTATTGAATTTGTGTAATAAATTAGTTTCTATTTTATTTACAAGTCGGTATAGAAGATTTGATTATGAATATTTATTCCCTATTTTGGACATTTAAATTCCATGATATCTTGTGAAATTGAAGATAAATGACATGTAATGATAATTGATTAGGGAATTGACATTTAACGCTAGTTTAGAGCATATAATCCGTGTGTTTAGTACTTATTAGGCGCAAATATTTATTTCTTTCTATTTACGTAATTTGTATATAACTATTGCGTATATGGGGTAGTTAATTAGGCATTTATTTTCCCTCATTAGGAAGGTAGTTGATTTTGAGGTGAAAATAAGTGGAAACTCTTATATAGCTAATTATCATTTTAAGACGTAATAAAGAAGATTCCTTATAAGGCCTTATTTGTGAAATAGTGAGATGGTGTGTGTGTATATATATATAGTGAGTAATTAATTTATGGCTAAGTCATAGGAGTGCAAGGTCAACAGAGTTACATGACGGAAGTTTGCTCTTCACTTTGAGGCTACCAGTAGTTGTGTACACTTTTATTGATGTAAGATATCCATATGATAAATAATTTTAATGGCGCGAGGTTAGTTCCAAATTATGTAGGGGAAATCTGCTCAGCTAATCTGGCTACCAGTTCCTAAAAATAGAGGACTAATGTGAGATGTCATTATGGGTATGGGCCATAAGATGAAGAACCTGCTTCGGGACTTGAGGTATTAAGTGGTTGGACCCTCCTTTTTCCCTAGATAAAGTATTAAATGGCCAAGAGGCTACGTTAGTTGGTATCTCTACAGTGGTCCGCTTCTGGTAATTAGGCCTTAAATGATGGGGTCTGCCTATTTTCCACATGGAAGTATTAAGTGGCCTATGAGATTCCTATGATGTTAGTTAGATAGTACCATTGAGGAGCACGTTTCTGGAAATCGGCCTTAAATGATGGGGTCTACCTATTTTCCACTAGGGAGTATTAAGTGGTTTGGGTATCGTCTCTCACATTATTAGCTATTTATGATGTACGATTGGGATATGGAATCTACTTTTGGAATGGAAGGTATTAAGTGGTTGGACCTGCATTCTTTCCTTATAAAGAAGTATTAAATGATTTTAATGGTTTTATGTTCGTATACATATTCTTATTTTGAAATATATTGCCCAAGTACTGAAATGGTAAGACTTGAGCTTTTTATTCACCAAACACTTGTTGTTTTGACTCCCTCCTCATTACAACACAGGTTAAGGATGGAGTGATGGCGGTGATGATGCTTAGAGATGGAGAAGCTTGGCTTGTGGCAGTATTTGTTATTATCACTTGCTTTTATGTGTACCTTTGTAAAGGATATTATGTTACGGCTTTTATGGAATTTTGTACTATGGCATTTTTATGGTTTAGAAATAAATGGAACACTTTACTATTATATTTTGTTCCATCCGTTGTGAGTTCTGAAAGTTTAGTTATGCCTCTGCAATGTTGTTTCTTTTTACTACCAACAGCTTGCCCTAGAATGGATCTAAGTTTCGATGGGTCTTTCTAGGTCGATATTTAGACCTGTTACGAGGTGGGTTGTTACAAAATGTTTCAAACATATACAGTTTGTAGAAAAACAATTCACGTGCAAGGCACGTGCCATGATCGCGTGTGAAGCCCATGCTATAACGCTCGTGTAATATAGTTTTGATGAAGAGAATTGGTGTAAGTAATCGTTACCATTAGCGACCTCGTATAATAAGTAGAATTGGATTTTACCAAAAGATGTATAAGTGATAAATTCAGTCAAAATGGCATACCATTAGCTAAGGTTAGGGCTGTCAATGGGTCGTGTTGGGTCAGGTTCGGGTCGGGTCAAATCAGATCCGGTTAATTTTTAAACGGGTCGGGTCAACCCGTTTATTAAACGGGTCATATTTTTTGAACCCGAACCCGACCCATTTATAAACGGGTTGACACGACACGACCCGTGTAACCCGTTTAACTAAATGGGTGGTGTCGGGTCGGGCTTAAATAGGTTGACCCGTGTAACCCATATAACCCGTTTACACAATATTTGAAAAATCAGCAATTTGTTTCAGGCGTGTTTAGTAAAATAAGAGCATACACATATTGTAACCCATACATGAGCATTTAGGTCATCAAATAAAAGAAAATAACAGCATATATTAGCATATACGAGTCATGTAACATAATTTAACATGATACAACATTCGAGCATATAAATCTACCTAAATAGTTCTTCCAAATTTGCAAATATTCAATAATCAACATGAAAATGATATTCAAATACAATATAACAATTACAATATGGCAACGACATTACGACAACAAACAATCTTACAAGCAATTCAGCACATATGATAGAAGCTTCCTTGAATTGTTGGCATTTGGCATCAAATGGAACATCTGCGATTCTGCATGCATTGGAAACATTCACATCAATTTTTATGTAATAAATAATGAACTTGAATTAACAATGAAATCTGACGGTGCATGAATTAAAGCAGTTGTGTGCAGGAAGATCTAAAGATTTTGTCTACTGTTTCTACAGTGAATAATAATTTAATTGTCAACCTAATTCTAATATTTTCAATGCTAGTGTAACTACAAAAAAAGGCAAATGAATAAATTACATCTAGAAACTATCGGCCACTAATAGCCGAATTATATCCAATATTGTTGTAACGACCGGGATTTTCAACCCTCAAAAATCGACACTAATACGTGCATTATATTACATGCCGAGAAATCGAATGCCAGAAAACTCGATTGTTAGGGGAAAAGAAAAGGAAGAGATAGAAGAAAAAAGAAACAATAACGCAGAATCTCACAATCGCAGCGGAACAAAATATAATATATATAATAACAGATCTTTAAACAAGAAAATGTAACTGTAATATACATATAATCATTAGAGTACCACAATCAACAAATCAATTCTGGACAGTTATAATAACTTGTCCTCACAAGGGATGAATATACAACATACACACACAGCGGAATATAACCAAGTACGTGGAATACGCCTGAGAATCCTCCAACATGTCTCCTGTGCTCCATAGCATCCTAACCTGAATCTGTAATACTATGTCTGACCCGAACATTATAATAAAATAACACCCGAGTCAGTTTGGAAAACCAACGTGAGTAAACACACCAAATTTGAATTATTACTGTTATCAAATTCCTTTGAAAACAAAGGTATCTCGCAAGACCACGCCGCACAAAAACATGGACGGGTTTTTACCTTACGATAACCAAAACATTTTTATATAAAATCATGTGATATTATAATAGTGTCTAAGTAAAAATACTTATTAAAATAGCCGAAATTGTTACATTAATTAAATTCCAGCATACTAGGCTCTACAATCAAAACCGTAAAGGCATGTATTGGAGAATGGATTCCATACTATGATCAGGTAAGGAACTACCTCCGATGAGTGCATCTCTAGATCAATGCACCCGGGTCTGACAAGAACATCTTGTACCCTACCACACGGAACCGGCCTAGCACTTAACTACTAGTACCAAATCTGTCATCATCTCGGTCTTCCGACCTTAATCGTGATCTCCCATGCACAACCAAATCCATAATAATATAGGGTAATCTAGAAAGATGATGACATACCCTAATGGGAGCGACCCACCTAGCCCTGCTGCATGCCCTGTTTTAGTCATTTCCTGGTTGATGAGGCTTGAGGCTATGTTTACCTTTTTGAATAGCAATCCCACTTGGAATGCTAACACCGCCTTCCAGGCAACAATAAAATGATAGCATTCATCCATTCAAGTTGTTCTGGGTCTGAACAAACCGAATCTTCAAAATCACCATTTTCACTATCTTTAAGATTTCATGATTCGTAATGCTCAAATCGGATCGAAGTGGTTTTCGGATAATTAAATCTGATCCCGGTCTCTTTGAAACGATCAACGAATTTGGCCAGATTTGATAGTCGGTTATTTAACTATCAAATTTACACACATAAGCAGTCACTAGGCCCATATTATATATTTTCCAAAATAGTTATTTCAAAATATCTTTACAAAGATATATATCCAAATCTCTTTCAATATTTCAATATTCGAAAACAAATTCAAATACTTATATCCATAACATGATATTTTCGAACCATCTCAATACTTAGAAATATTTTCTTCCAATCTCATTTATAATTAAACACTTCGAAAATATTTCTATAATAAATCATTTCGTGGTTTGAATACTTCCAAAACCATTTAATTCCAATACTTAGGAATATTCTGTCTTATCTCACAAATCTCCGGAATATTCATTAATTCCCTTTATAATTCAAAAAATTATCAATTATACTTATTTAAAATTCAACCAACAATTTATGGCTCCTTTAATGAATTCAGATTCATTTCCTAAGTTCTCGTATCTAAACATTTTAGAAATTCTCTTAAATTTCCAGAATTCCTTTATACGATTCCTCTTATCCAATTTCATCCGTAAATTAAACCTGGTTACATTACCTCGAGAGGATTCATAGATAAATTTCAAACACTTACCTTTTAAATCCTATGTATAAAATTAATAAGTATATTTAAAGAGTGATAATTTATTTTCAAAACATTTTTAAGTAATTATTTATAACATCAAAACCCTTTTAATTAAACATTGAAAGCACATTCCAAAATCATTTTTAAATAAAACAAATCAATTTGCAAAGCCTATTATAAAAATTTAATTAATTTTCAACTACTCTTAAATATTTTAAAAAAACCAACTTTACGAAATATTTTAATACTACAGCCTATTATAAATTACATAGCTAAATAAGTAAAAATTTCCTTTTAAACAAACTTAACTTCTGAATAAAAATATATTTTTAAAATTCCAATATAACCAATCTCACTTTATAAATCTTCTTTGATTTATCACAAATCGATTTCATTTCCAATTTCATAACCATTCTCACATTTCAAAAAAAGAATCCACTATTTCTTTCAATAACCGATTTTCACTTCTCGTTATAAATTCACCCTGTGAATTTATATTTCTCATTTATCAAATGATAATCATTTCTTTTATTTATAAACATTGTTTATAAATTCATAAGCTCATTTCCAATTTTTCTCTGTTAATAACAGGTTTATATTAACAATTCCATTTATAAATATAGTCCTTTATAAATTTCCCTTATTTTCCCAATCTATTGAAATATCGATTTTTAAAACCTTTTTTTTTTTTAAAAAATATCACTTAAGATTTATTATTTAAAATCCTTTCTATACAATATTTCAAAATTTCTATTTAAAATATATCACGAAATAGTTAAGTACAAATTTAAAGTCAAACCATTTATTTTATCCAAACCAATTTCTTTTTAATTAATCCAAAATTCAATATAAATATTTCACTTCCATATCGCTTTTCAATTTCTTTTCAAACCCAAAAATAATTTTTTATAGTTCTTAAAATACTAAAATTAAGGCCAGTGCAACCCTAACATCCAATAAATCAAATCATATCATAATCTATCACAGATTATTCAAACACATCATATATCACTATATATGAAATTAAAATCAATATTTTTGAGGAATCCAGTTGGATCCCTCCAACATGTTTTCCCCTGCAACCACAAATGTTATATAACATAAAATACCAATCCCGCTTCGAGGCGGGATATCGTAGTAATATAGGATCATCCGCTATTATGCGGGGCAGATAGTGTCTCATCCACTCCAATCGGCGGGAAAAATATCCAACTGCTAATATATATACTACTATATATAATATAACATCCAATTGATAATAATTTATCAATTCAACCAATCATCCAATTATTAATTTTTAATATTATAAAATTAAAACCAACAATCCAAATGAGTGAGATTTACTCACCTTGATTTCAGTTGTCGCTTCCATTTTCTGATTTCGACTAAATTCGAACGGCAATTGAATTTAGCTAAAAAATTTGGAAGCTCTAGATCTCTCCAATCCAATTACATGTCGAAGAATTCGTTAATACGAATCCAACGTGACTGACCGCGTTGAATTTGGACCTAAAATGAACAAGTTGTGACTAAAATAATATTTTAAAATTTAAATAATTTAATAATCCTCTTAATCCCAATTAACTTAACATTACCCTCAAATAATCCTTCTTCCCCAAAACCTCACCCCACCCCCCCACCCCCCCCCCCCGTACATGAAAATGAAACCCAATGCCGCGTGCATGTATATCACTGATACGGGCAAGAACTCGTCGAATCCACAAATCGAAGCCACCAAACTCCATCTCTTCACGAGCTCGACCTGCTGATACCCTCAAATCAAAACTTGCTCGCTCCTTGAGAGTCGCGACCTACTGTCTTCGAACGCGACCGTACAACATGTCGCAACTTCCTCTCGTTGACTAAGCACCACCAAAAACCCACCGCAAGTGCTACTCGCCTTCTCGAATCCAAATACGATGCCCAAAACTCGAATCGAGCACTCAATCACCAGATTTCCCAAACCCTAGTTGACTGCCCATTACTGTCGAGTTTCAAACTTGAAGTCGCACCTCACAAAAACCATCTCAGGTCGAAGTTCATGCCTAAACAAGATTTTTGAAACTTATTCCATATTTTTTTGTTGAATAAATTTTGAGATTTCGATTTTTGAAATCCAGAATTTACTTCTTTTTTTATTCTTCTCTGTGAAAGCCTGAACGAAGAAGAGGGAAGGAACGACTTTTAAAAAGAAGGTTGGTACATCGCAGGGTGGCTGATGTAGGGAATAGGGTGGCTGAGATATTGACTGTGAAATTTTATAATATTATTAAATTCAAAATATCTCGTTTAAAGTAACTTAAAATCCCGAACTCCTATCAAGGCATGCCGCCTGGCGTTCCCAATGTTATACCCCTATTCCGAACGCAATGGAACAAGTTTCGGAACCTAATTCGATCGTATGCAGAAGATAGCTTTTTGAACCCAATTATAACATTATATTTTCGATATAAATTTCAATGCGTTTCTATCCTGTATGACTAAACAGTAAATCCAAACGTTACGAAATTTGAAATTCGATAATAATACACTATTATGGATCCCATAGAACTAGTTTCGTCGAAATCCGAGACTGTGCCCCGGAAGGCTATTTTTATATGTTAATTAAAACGAGTTATTTTCAAAATTAGTTAAATCACTTTTAAATAAATTTTAAAAGTTCTATTGTAACGAACGCAATTTTTCGACGCCCGAAAATCGACATTAATACGTCCGCTGTATCAACTGTCGAGCAATCGAATGCCGGAAAACCGAATTGTTATGGTTCAAAAGAAGAGGTAGAAGAAAACAGAAATAAAAGAAAGAAGAAACAACAGAAACAAAATCAGAATCTCACATTCGCAGCGGAACAACATATAATAGATAAATGAATAATCTTTAATCAAAGAACTATATCATTTTATACATTGCATCATCATCAGAGTTTACAACAACAATATACAACACAACTGGACAGTTATATAAACTTGTCCTCATACAGAATACACAGCGGGATAAATAATATCATATACAAATGCTACGCCTCGCCATCCAGCTCGCCATTGAGCTCCACAGCATCTCCTGAATCCAGAATGACCTGATAACCTGACTCTAGACTGCCCGTGTGGAAATTGGTGGGCACCCAGAGTTTAGGAAGGAAACAATAAACTCCAGGTCAGTCATGGTGACTGGTGTGAGAACTAAAACAGTTATTTATCTTTAAACAACAACCACAAAGGAAGTGGAAAATATCCGCGATGCTTTTGGAAAATGAAACTACCATAAGACCTCCCGCCACACACACAATGCAAACGCAGTATTGGAGGAGATTTCTTCTTATGATAGTCAAACATGCTTACTAAGCAAAATCATTGGATTATTATTTTTAGTGCATAGTGGAAAACATTTTGAAAATATAATATTAATCTTAGCCAGCATAGGTACCATTATACTATGCCTATTATAGCTGCCACATTAAATGGCAGGTTCTACAACTAATACCGTACAAGGCTCGTATTGGGAATTGGATTTCCAACAAATGGTCAGGCTAAGGAACTTCCTATGCCATGTAGGAACGCCTCTGGCGGGACGCCCCGAGAGACAACCTGCTCTCTGCCAACACAAGGTCGGTTACCCCCTTCCCGGGTAGTAAACCTGAGATATGCCACCCCCGGTCCTTTGGGACCGTTATCCGAGCGCTTGTCACCAACACACCACACAGTAGTAAATATAGTGTGTCCACATGGGTAAGTATCTGGGCTCCATACCATGATACTACCCTTTTCCAGAAGGAAAGGTCATACCCTAGGGGCGCTACCCCTGAAACCTTGCCGCATCTTTCCTGTTTCGACCATTTCCGATCTGTGAGGCTCGATGAGGTCTCGTCCACAAAGCTACGCTTTTTCACAAAGCCACGCTTTGATCAATAAATGATCAATAAATAATCATCACACAACAACACTCAGCATGCCACACTACCAAATTGGGAGTATATCACTTATAAATTTCAACTACATAACCTCTGAGCTCGTACGTCTCAGAGAAGGGTGTTAAGCTAAGAGAATAAATTCTCCGCCACCAACAGAGATGTATTTGAAATAAATCAGCTTTATATCTCAAAATGTAATGTCAGACATGTAACCATACAAGTCTGTTTTGGGTTTGAACAGAACCGAAGGCACTTCCAAAGAAGCCCTTGCAATCCGGGTATTCACAATCTCGATCGGATTTCCCATCACTTAGAAAATCTCTATACCGTAGCTAACGGTGCAGAGACAATCGGTAGGTCATCCTATCGTTTTTACAAATACCCAGTCTTCACCACCGGTCTTTAATACGATCCATATCGTCGTATCACTAATTCAGAATGGGTTATATGACACAAAGGTCTTTTCCCGGCTAACCCGAATAGTGAGCACAATATTTAAAACATATGGATATAGGGATTTCAATTAAGTCACAACTTATTACCCAAATCCTTTCCTTTAAATGGTTTAAACAAATTACCATTTTAAATCTTTAAACAAAAAGATTTACTTCACAAAGTTTACCCAATTTCACAAAGATTCATTCACAGATTCCCAAATCAATTCCCATTTCAATTGGATTAACCCATTAAATCTTTAAATTAAGATTAACTTATAGCTTTCAAAACTAATCACAATTCAAGTCTTTTATAATATAAAAGATACACCTTTTTAAAATCTTCTTTGATTTCAAAATAAAACTAAATCATCTTCACAAAGGTTAATTCAAACAACTTTCATTAATTTATATATATGCACATTTTCAACAACCAAACAATCAATTTTATATACACTTTAATAATTTCTGAAAAATTATTTCCTTTATATACAAAATATAATCAAGGTAGAATTATTTCATTTACCCAATTTAAAATGATACTATGTCGACTTGCCTCGTTTAAGTGTTTAGAAACCCCTATCGATAATATGGCGTCCCACATACCGACTAGAATTCATAAACAGCTCAACGGATAAGCAAACACAATATAAAACAATTTCATATTCACTAACAAATACGCACTCGTATCTATTATTACACTCACACTCATTCTAGAGTACTACTGACTCTATCTCTAATGAGTAATTCCCAACAGAGCCAAAGTTATCGCTTAACCATATGCTCTGATACCAAATGTAACGAACGTGATTTTTCGACGCTCGAAAATCGACACTAATACGTCCACTATATCAATTATCGAGCAATCGAAAATCGGAAAACCGAATTGTTATGGTTAAAAAGAAGAGGTAGAAGAAAACAGAAGGAAAAGAAAGAAGAAACAACAGAACCAAAATCAGAATCTCACATTCGCAGTGGAACAACATATAATAGATAAATGAATAATCTTTAAATCAAAGAACTATATCATTTTATACATTACATCATCATCAGAGATTACAACAACAATATACAACACAACTGGACAGTTATATAAACTTATCCTCATACAGAATACACAGCGGAATAAATAATATCATATACAAATGCTACGCCTCGCCATCTAGCTTGCCACTAAGCTCCACAACATCTCCCGAATCCAGAATGACCTGATAACCTGACTCTAGACTGCCCGTGTGGAAATTGGTGGGCACCCAGAGTTTAGGAAGGAAACAATAAACTCCAGGTCAGTCAAGGTGACTGGTGTGAGAACTAAAACAGTTATTTATCTTTAAAACAACAACCACAAAGGAAGTGGAAAATATCCGCGATGCTTTTGGAAAATGAAACTACCATGAGACCTCCCGCCACATACACAATGCAAACACAGAATTGGAGGAGATTTCTTCTTATGATAGTCAAACATGCTTACTACGCAAAATCATTGGATTATTATTTTTAGTGCATAGTGGAAAACATTTCGAAAATATAATATTAATCTTAGCCAGCATAGGTACCATTATACTATGCCTACTATAGCTGCCACATTAAATGGCAGGTTCTACAACTAATACCGTACAAGGTTAGTATTGGGAATTGGATTTCCAACAAATGGTCAGGCTAAGGAACTTCCTATGCCACGTAGGAACGCCTCTGGCGGGACGCCCTGAGAGACAACCTGCTCTCTGCCAACACAAGGCCGGTTACCCCCTTCCCGGGTAGTAAACCTGAGATATGCCACCCCCGGTCCTTTGGGACCTTTATCCGAGCGCTCGTCACCAACACATCACACAGTAGTAAATATAGTGTGTCCACATGGGTAAGTATCTGGGCTCCATACCATGATACTACCCTTTTCCAAAAGGAATGGTCATACCCTAGGGGCGCTACCCCTGAAACCTTGCCGCATCTTTCCTGTTTCGACCATTTCCGGTCTGTGAGGCTCGATGAGGTCTCGTCCACAAAGCTACGCTTTTTCACAAAGCCACGCTTTGATCAACAAATGATCAATAAATAATCATCACACAGCAACACTCAGCATGCCACACTACCAAATTGAGAGTATATCACTGATAAATTTCAACTACATAACCTCTAAGCTCGTACGTCTTAGAGAAGGGTATTAAGCTAAGAGAATAAATTCTCCGCCACCAACAGAGATGTATTTGAAAGAAATCAGCTTTATATCTCAAAATGTAATGTCAGACATGTAACCATACAAGTCTGTTCTGGGTTCGAACAGAACCGAAGGCACTTCCAAAGAAGCCCTTGCAATCCGGGTATTCACAATCCCGATCGGATTTCCCATCACTTAGGAAATCTCTATACCGTAGCTAACGGTGCAGAGACAATCGATAGGTCATCCTATCATTTTCACAAATACCCGGTCTTCACCACCGGTCTTCAATACGATCCATATCGTCATATCACTAATTCAGAATGGGTTATATGACACAAAGGTCTTTTCCCAGCGAACCCGAATAGTGAGCACAATATTTAAAACATATGGATATAAGGATTTCAATTAAGTCACAACTTATTACCCAAATCCTTTCCTTTAAATGGTTTAAACAAATTACCATTTTAAATCTTTAAACAAAAAGATTTACTTCACAAAGTTTACCCAATTTCACAAAGATTCATTCACAGATTCCCAAATCAATTCCCATTTCAATTGGATTAACCCATTAAATCTTTAAATTAAGATTAACTTATAGCTTTCAAAACTATTCACAATTCAAGTCTTTTATAATATAAAATATACACCTTTTTAAAATCTTCTTTGATTTCAAAATAAAACTAAATCATCTTCACAAAGGTTAATTCATAGTTTTTCCAAACTATTTACAATTTCATTTCAACTTGAAATGTTTCGATACAAATTGGAAATCCTTTCACTTTATGAAAACCATTATTATTTGAAAACGGATAGTTTTCGTTTTGGGAAAAACTGGTTACAATTACACAATTTAAAGCCATTCAAGTATAAAACTTGAATTTAAATTTAAATTTCCAAAACCATATTTTAAATGGTTAAAACCCATATAAACACCTTTTATAATTTGTATAATCCTTTAAACCATAATTCCCAAATTATTGAATTCAATTTCAAAATATTGAATTCAAACTTAAATCAAATGATTTAAATTCTAATTCTATTATGTTATTTAAAATAACTTTTATTTCTGAAACTCATTTCAAAAACTTTCAATTCCAATTCCAAAACCATTTTGGATTCAAAAATTCAATTTTCAAAATTGATAAAAATCTGTGACTTAACCGATTTCCACGTGAAATCCACATTTGTGTGTGTATTGTGTAGTCCACGAGTTTAACACAATAGTGCAACAACAATCAACCATCACAGATCAAATATAACAATATAATTGATAAGCGGTATAAACTATAACGCTTATCTTTCATTCACAGATCACAGATATATATATATATCACAGATAAATATCACAAATCACAACACAAAACAGGATATATCACAAAGCATCACATATCAGAGATATCAAACAATTCGACATCCAATATAATCCAAACATCCATAAGTAGGATTAATTTAATTATCTGATTAATTTAAATCAAATAAATTTCTATAAATCTATTTTACTAGTCATAGTAAATTAATAATCAATTAATTTCAAATTTATTTCAAAACACCAAAAAAAATTCCAAACATTTCCAAAAGATTTATTTTCAATCACCAAAAATAAATTTCCAAATGGATTTCTAAATCTATTTCCTTTTTAAAATAAATTCCTTTTTAAGAAGATAAATTCCTTTATTTTCCAAACTATTCAAAAATCCAAACTTTTAAATAAATTCTCAACTTATAAATAATATTTTCGAAATCCATTTATTAAGCCCTTTTTCCATATTTTGAAATTTAATTCAATATGGTTCAAAAATAAGACTTTTATCTTTTAACTCCTTTAAAATTTATCCAATTATAAAAAATAAATTTTTCGATAAATTTTCAACTTAAATTTTAAAAATCCAATTTTATTAATTTCTGGTATCCAACGATACCAAAAATATCTTCGGCTAATTTATAGCCGTCAACAATTTCAATCACAATATAATCACACGGCAATTATAAATAAATCAACACACAACATTGAAATAAATTCAAATGTTTGAGGAATCCAGTTGGATCCCTCCACCTGTTGCCCTACATCCACAAATGTTAGCACAATACCAATTCCACTTCACAGTGGAATATCGCGGTATATGGGATTTATAAATTATCCGCTATTATGCGGCGCAATAGGGTCTCATCCGCTATATAATGCGGGAAATCAACTCCAAATACATATATAATACCAATTCCACTTCACGGTGGAATTATCGCGGTATATGTTTTTAATAAATAACCTCCGCTTAATATACGGCGTATAGGGTCTATTTAACACAACAGATAACAATTTATCATCCAATTCACACAATCAAGTAATTTTAATCTAACTATTTAAAATTTAAATCGAACACAATTCGATTGAGTGAGGAGTTCTCACCTTGCATTTATGACAGTTGTAGTATTTTATTTCGAATGACCGTTTAATTTTACTCAAAATTTTCACTAGCTCCAATCGATCCCAAACCAGCTCTATTGCGTAGTGCTCGTCGAAACAATTCCAACGCAATTTGTTTCGTAATTTTTCGACCTCGTATGACAAAGTTATCATATTTAGAAGTTAACACGATTTTATATATATATAATTACATTTCATTTTAATTTAAACCCTCACTTTAATCGTGGCCGTTAATTCCTTTTGCCCTAGATCCAGATCGTGCATGCACATCTTCTTCCCGCTCTAGATTATTTCGAACGCACTAACCCATTTGGCCGCCATCATCTTTTGAATTTTCACGACCACATCGAACGACTTCACGTTGATCAGAAACCACCGCGACGTGCGCCTTAGCCACCTCCACCTCCACCCAGAACGCGCGCGAGCTCGATGCCTCCCACGCCTCGAAAAACGTGTGTGAACATTGGCCGTTCAAACGAAGATTGTCGTCGATCCGATGCGCCATACCCCATCATCTCTGTATGGATTGAAAGATCTCGACGAGATCTTTCACTTTGTAGTTGAGTGATTCTCGTAATAACGCGTGGATTTGAAGAGATTGAGGAAGAAAGAATCGAGTATTCTCGGCCATTAAAATCTAGGGTCGGCTGAACGTTTGATTGTAGGGTTTGAGCAAATGTTGAGAAATCAAGTCCTTTTATAGAAAATCTCCAAAACACTATTCATCGAAAATTTTCTGAACTCCAAACGAAGCGTGCCGGCTGGCGTTTCTAAGGTTTTACCCGCGTTCCGAACACAATGGAACGTGTTTCGGGAGCTAATTCGGTCGTATGTGAGAGTTACGGAAATAAACGATCAAATTTAAATTAAAACGATTTCGATGCGTTTTGGCTTGCCCCGGACAAACCGTAAATCCGATTGACACGAAATTTGAAATCTTACAATAATATAACATTACGGATCCGATGAAACTAGTTTCATCGAAATCCGAGACCGTTTGAAAATGGTCATTTTTACTCGTTAATTAAATATTAAAATATTCAATTTTCACAATTTGACTTTTAATTCAATTTTAAAAGTTTACAAACATCATTCTAACTCCAATATGATTTAATATAACTTTATAAATCATTTTTAATCACATTTGATTCAATTATCAATTATTTACGTAATTTCAAATATTAAATTATCGATTTAATTATCCAATTAAATCTAGATATTCGAAATTAAATTAATTCGACTTACAAATTTCACTTGTTGAGATTTAAAATCAATTAAATATACGAATTTCAAATGACGGAAATTCTGGGTCGTTACAAATTTCTTCATTCTTATTAAATAAAATTTTAGTATGCTTTGAAAATATTTTATCAAGCTTAAAACCAAAGATTCAATTATTTAACGATTTTCAATTATTAAATTCAGCAATTAAATTATCCAATAAATCGTTATATTTGAAATTCAAGTTATTAAATCTATAAAATTAATTTTTAAATATTTAAAATCAATTAAATATTCCAATTTCAAATAACTAAAATTCTATGTCGTTACATTCCTCCCCCTTAAAAGAATTTCGTCCTCGAAATTACCAAGATAGGGGGAAATGCCCAAACCTATTACTTTTCTAAACAAATTAGTTGAAATAACTTCCCAAATTCAGTTAAACCTTGTTATTGCTTTTACTAAGTTTCCAAATTCATCCATAGATTCCAATTAATATTATCCATTTAATCATTTCAAGTTATAACTCGAAATCAAATTTTATCAAAAATTTCTTCAAAATTACTAACTCTTTATATTTCCGAAAAATTTCGCCAGCATCTCCTTTGCACGGCTAGGTCAGAACTACTACAAATCGCCATTATGGGCCTAAATCAGCAGAAAAAAACAAAAGCCAAGTGGCTCAATCATAAAACCATCAAATTCAAACAACAATTTAAACATGTACCTTTTGTTGGGCAACCCAAATTTACTTATGAAATCAAAAGCATCAATCTAGCTCTTGCTTTTAAAAACCTGCATCTTATTTACTGATGATATCCAATCATAAAATTCAAAATCATATTATTTTGCATTTTCAATTTCCAATATTTGTTTTACTTAAGCCCGTCGATGTACATATATCATCCATCCGCAATATCAAATCTGATCGCTCCCTCGATCACAAAATTTCACTTTCAAACTAGTATCGTTCACACGACCACTCTAGTGCGGACTTAGATCCGGTTCCTTGATCAAAAACTGTTATTCTCCTTGCATAGCCATATACTATGATAGAGAATTTCAGAATCAATCAAAAATCCATATCCAGGGTTTGCCGTCGAGAATCGAGTGAAAAATTCCAACTTGGATCGATAAAAATTATCTCAAAATTATGTGCTCGAATCTGGACCAAATTGTTATGCGAATAAAATAATATACATACAACTTACGTATTTATTACCAATTGATTTCATAGTTACACCAAATTCTCTTATTCGCATTCATACTATTTACATTCAAATATTTACTTAGTATACACCTTTCCATACTAATCTCACCTAAGAATTTATTCCATCAAATTCTATGTTTAACTAATTTCACTCCATATTAATTCATTTGTGGATCATTTCATAAACCTTGCTTAAGTTTATAAACATTTCATACAAACTTCTTATGTTTATTTCTATTTCATAACTTAAGTTTATATCTATTTCTAATCAAGTTCAAATTCAATTACATTTTCAACATTTGATTTTATCATCCAAATTCCAAACCATATTCAACTAACTAATTAATTTAGTTAGTTCATTTCATTAATTTATTTCAAACCCCAATAAATTCCATTTTCAACAATTACTTCATCCAGCCTAACTTAGGCTAAATTTTCAAAATTCACTCTTATTTAACTTAATTTAAGTTAAATTTTATTCCATAATTCAATTTCAAATTTTTACTTTTCTTGCATTCATATTCAACACTTTTAAAATATTGCTTTAACTCGCAAATTTCCAAATTTTATAAGTTATCAACTTATTTTCTCATATTATCATAAAACGTTTAAAATGAAAATTCTAGAGTTTAAACATCTTGCTCTAAAGTATTTCAAATCATTCTTGAAATCATATATATATATATATATATACAAAAAAAATCCCTTGATATATCTAATCATTCTTTTGAATCTCAAAACCAAAACCAGGTTTACCAAACAACTCCAATGGCAGCAATTCCTCTCTTGGAAACTCGAAAATGAACGTCGATGATGCCGTAGTCATCACCGAAATTATTTCCCAACGACCGAAGTGAGTTTAGTGCTTTTATTTCCTTTAAAACCCTTTAAAAATTATTTCATTTATTTCCATTCAAAAATATTTTCTAAATAATGCCATTATTATTTTCTAAAACTTTGAAAAATCATTTGCAAAACCAACAGGATTTAAATTCCTAAATTTCTTGCTTTTAAATCCTTTTTATAAATCATATTTAAAATAAACTTCTAAAATTTCATTTCCTTTCAACTTAAAAACCATATATTTATATAATCTTACTTTGGTTATATAATATCACTTCTTAACCGTTAATCTTGTTTGCGTTATAGTATTAACCTTTATTCGATTATAAACAACAATCAACAAATGATAATAATCAAGTATTATCATTTTCTAACAACCAAGCACACTATATATATACTATAATAATTTTCTGAAAAGTTATTTCTTTATATATAAAATATAATCCAGGTAAAATTATTTCATTTACCCAATTTCAAAACAATACCATGTCAAATTGTTCTACTCAAGTGTTTAGAGATCCTTATCAATAACGTTAATTACTCGTATTGACCAGAATCAATAAGCCACTCAATAGATCAACCAACACAATATAAAACATTTTAAATCGCTAACAAATACGCACTTGTATATATACACTCAAACTCATTTTAGGGTGCTACTGATCCTATCTCTAATGAGTTACCCCATCAAAGCCAAGGTTCTCGCTTAACCTTCAGGTTTGATACCAAATGTAATGACTGGGATTCTCGACCCTCAAAAATTGACACTAATACGTCCATTGTATTACATGCCGAGAAATCGAATGCCGGAAAACCCGATTGTTAGGTGAAAAGAAAAGGAAGAGTTAAAAGAAAACATAAACAATAACACAGAATCTCACAATTGTAGCAGAACAAAATATAATATATAATAACAAATATTTATACAAGAAACTATAACTGCAATATACATACAATCATCAGAGCACAACAGTCAACAAATCAATTATGGATAGTTATAATAAGTTGTCCTCACAAGTGCTTAATATACAGCCTACACACACAGCAGAATATAACCAAGTACGTGGAATATGCATGAGAATCCTCCAACACGTCTACTGTGCTCCATACCGTCCTAACCTGAATCTGTAATACTCGGTTTGACCTGAGCATTATAATAAAATAACACCCGAGTCAGTCTGGAAAACTAGCGTGAGGAAACACACCCAATTTGAAGTATTACTGTTATCAAAATCCTTTGAAAACAAAGGTATCACGTAAGACCACGTCGCACATAAGCACGGACGAGTTTTTACCTTACGATAACCAAAACATTTTTATATAAAATCCTATGATATTATAGTAGTGTCTAAGTACGAATACTTATTAAAATAGCCGAAATTACATTAATTAAATTCCAGCAAACTAGGCTCTACAATCAAAACAGTAAAGGCACGTATTAGAGAATGGATTCCATACGATGACCGGGTAAGGAACTACCTCCGATGAGTGCATCCCTAGATCAATGCACCTAGGTCTGACAAGAACATCTTGTACCCTGCCACACAGAACCGGCTTAGCACTTGACTACTAGTACCGAATATGTCATCATCTCGGTCTTCCGACCTTAATCGAGATCTCTCATGCATAACTAAATCCATAATAATATAGGATAATCTAGAAAGATGATGACATACCCTAATGGGAGCGACCCACCTAGCCCTGCTGCATGCCCTGTTTTAGTCATTTCCCCATTGATGAGGCTTGAGGCTACGTTTACCTTTTTGAATAAACATCGACAGCACATTCCAAATTCATTTTTAAATAAAACAAATCAATTTACAAAGCCTATTATAAAAATTTCATTTAATTTCAAGTACTCTTAAATATTTAAAAAAACCAACTTTGAAATATTTCAATACTACAAACAATTATAACGTTCACTGCTAAATAAGTAAAAATTTCCTTTTAAACAAACTTAACTTCTCAACAAAAATATATTTTTAAAATTCCAATATGACCAATCTCACTTTATAAATCCCCCTCGATTTATCACAAATCGATTTCATTTCCAATTTCATAACCGTTCTCACATTTCAAAAATAGAATCCACTACTTCTTTCATTAACCGATTTTCACTTCTTGTTATAAATTCACCCTGTGAATTTATATTTCCCATTTATCAAACGATAATCATTTCATTTATTTATAAACATTGTTTATAAATTCATAAGCTCATTTCCAATTTTTCTCTATTAATAATAGGTTTATATTAACATATTATTTATAAATATAGTCCTTTATAAATTTCCCTTATTTTCCCAATCTATTGAAACATTGATTTTTAAATTTTTTTCTTTTAAACAAATATCACTTAAGATTTATTATTTAAAATCCTCTACATACATTATTTCAAAATCTCTATTTAAAATAAATCATGAAATAGTTAAGTACAAATTTAAAGTCAAACCATTTATTTTATCCAAACCAATTTCTTTTTAATTAATCCAAAAATCAATATAAATATTTCAATTCCAAATCGCTTTTCAATTTCCTTACAAACCCAAAAATAATATTTATAGTTTTTAAAATACTAAAATTAAGGCCAATGCTACTCTAACATCCAATAAATCAAATCATATCATAATCTATCACAGATTATTCAAGCACATCATATATCACTATATGTGAAATTAAAATCAATATTTTTGAGGAATCCTGTTAGATCCCTCCAACTTGTTTCCCCTGCAACCACAGATGTTATATAACATAAAATACCAATCCTGCTTCGAGGCGGGATATCGCAGTAATATAGGGTCATCCGTTATTATGCAAGGCACAAAGTGTCTCATCCACTCCAATCGGTGGGAAAAATATCCAACTACTAATATATATATTACTATATAAAATATAACATCCAACTGATAATAATTTATCAATTCAACCAATCATCCAATAATTAATTTTTAATATTATAAAATTAAAACCAGCAATCCAAATGAGTGAGTTTACTCACCTTGATTTCGATTATCGCTTCCATTTTCTGATTTCGACTAAATTCAAACGGCGATTGAATTTAGCTAAAAATTTCAGAAGCTCTAAATCTCTCCAATCCAATTACATGTCGAAGAATTCGTCAATACGAATCCAACATGACTGACCGCGTTGGATTTTGACCTAAAATGAACGAGTTGTGACTAAAATAAAATTTAAATAATTTAATAATCCTCTTAATCCCAATTAACTTAACATTACCCTCAAATAATCCTTCTTCCCCAATACCTTCCCCCCCACCCCCCATTCACGAAAATGAAACCTAATGCCATGTGCATGTATATCACTGATACGGCCAAGAACTCGCCGAATCCACAAATCGAAGCCACCAAACTCCATCTCTTCGTACGCTCGACTTGCTAATACCCTCAAATCGAAACTCAATCGCTCCTTGAGAGTCGCGACCTGCTGCCTTCGAACACAACCATACAACATGTCGCGACTTCCTCTCGTTGACCGAGCACCACTAAAAACCCACTGCAAGTGCTACTCGCCTTCCCGAATCTAAATACGATGCCCAAAACTCGAATCGAGCACTTAATCACCAGATTTCCCAAACCCTAGTTGATTTCCATTACTGTCGAGTCTCAAACTTGAAGTTGCACCTCAGAAAAACCATCTTTGGTCAAAGTTCATGCCTAAACAAGATTTTTGAAACTTATTCCATATATTTTTTTTGAATAGATTTTGAGATTTAAATTTATGAAATCCAGACTTTACTTCTTTTTTTTATTCTTCTTTGTGAAAGCCTAAACAAAGAAGAGGGAAGGAACAACTTTTAAAAAGAAGGTGGGTACATCGTAGGATGGTTGATGTAGGGAATAGGGTGGTTGAGATATTGACTTTGAAAATTTATAATATTATTAAATTCAAAATATCTCGTTTAAAGTAACTTAAAATCCCGAACTCCTATCAAGGCGTGCCGCTTGGCGTTCCTAATGTTATACCCCTATTCTGAACATGATGGAACAAGTTTCGAGAACTAATTCGATCGTATGCAGAAGATAACTTTTTGAACCCAATTATAATATTAAATTTTCGATATAAATTTCAACACGTTTCTATCCCGTACGACTAAACGGTAAATCCAAACGTTACGAAATTTGAAATCCGATAATAATACGCTATTACGGATCCCATGGAACTGGTGTAACAACCCGCATATTTTATGATTATATATTTAAATGTTTTATTTAAATATAGCATCGTTTGCTGAATTTAAAGTCTGAAATGTGACTTTTTGTAAACAGTCGAATTCGGACTCGAGACCACTTCCATTGATTTCAAAATGACCTTTACAACTTTTTTTAGTATAAACATTGATATGTTTGGAGTTGATTAGGATTTGGTATTTTGTTTGGGCTTTGGTTTGTGTACTAGCCCACTAACCCAATAAGAGAACCCAAACCTTCTACCAAATACCTCCCACTTCACTCCTCTTCATTCATTCAGTCCACTTTCTAAATTTCTAACACTCAAGCCCTAGAAAAATGGGGGATAAGAAAAGAGATTAGAAATTCCTAAGCCCTAATTCTCTTAGGAAATTCAACTTCAAGTTATAAATCAAAGAGAAGCTTAGGTAAGCATCATCTTCATCTTCTCCATCTCAATCTCTCTTCAATTTTCAGAAATTCCTATAACCTAACTTAGGAAATTCATTTCATTTGATTATAGATTGAAGATTCTTGAGGTGTTGTTGAAGAGAAATCAATCTTAGCTTGTTTTAGAGCTTCTCATTTCTTGTTTTTGGGTTTAAAGGTGAGTTTTGAACTCACATCTATGTTTATAGCTTTCATTGTTGTTAGGTATGAATTCCTAACGTCTATTTCATGTCTAAATGCTTTTGAATTGAATTGGTTTGGTGAATTTTCCAATTTTTTGTATTTTGAAGTCAACATCTATGAAAATCCTACTATGGATGTTTGAACATATTGTTTGGAGTGTAATGATGAGTCTATAGGGTTGGGTTGTCACTTGGCATAAATCCCTAGCCATCGCTCATCTGATCGCTTCCGAACCGATTTGGCCATTAATGGCCTAGGCTGATTTTTACCCTGAGCTTCAGCTCAGACGTCTGGGAAAACACTTAGACGTCTGGGCCATCGGAATAAAAACTCCATATTCTCTGCTCAGATGTCTAAGGTTATTCCCAGACGTTTGGGCGATCTGGCAGAAAATTTCCAGATTCTCAGCTCAGACGTCTGGGAAAACCACCAGACGTCTGGTGCTGTTTAATTCAGCCAATTTGCCAAATTTTTAGTGGATTTTTGTTTTAGCGATTTTTGTTGATCTGGTTGGTTGTTGTCATTTACTATCGACTTTGATGAATTATTCTCTGGATTTTTGGGAATATCCATTTGATGGATTTGATATCGATTTTCATGGTTTTAATTCACGTCATCGAATGTGAATTTTTGGTGATAGATTGTTTTTGCAATCGTTTCTATGATTCCTCACTTTAAAATACAAAGCTCACTTTTAAAACGATTTCAACGCTACTTTTAAATACAAAGCTCACTTTTAAAACTGTTTTCAAATCTATTAGTATATACAAACCTTTACCTCATTCATATGAGAAATCAAATTAAACGACTTAGCAAAACAAGTTGTATGAAACACTTGCATTTACTTCGTCGATTAATTCTTGGACTTGTTCGATTGAACTCTTGCGATGATTTTCGAGTGGAAATCTACAATATGTTCGTAAATTTTTAAGTTAAGCTAGTGGTTATGGGACATGAAGCTAAACTCAATTATTTACTAGCTTAGTGTAATTTACATTTCTTACTGATCAATGATGATCATTTTATGGTTTAGACTAGCAATATGCGATGTCTCTTTGTCCGCGTGGGGGACTATACCTCGTATTATGGAGCTTCATCTCATTTTTAGGGGCTAGCGACCCCTGGTCTTTTGACCGTTCGTGGAGCAATCGGCTCAACGAGTCTGTGCATGGGGTGTATCTTTTTAGGTGCGTCGATGTTCGACTCAATAAATATGTGCATGGGGCGTATCTTTTTAGGTGCGTCGATGTTCGCCTGTGCATGGGACGTATCTTTTTAGGTGCATCGATGTTCAGCTTATCAGTCCCCAAGGGGGGACTGTACCCCGTATTTTTATGAGATAGCGTCCCGTTTGTGATACACGTGTTGGTGATTTTCATGCTCCCGTTTATGATAGGCCTCCCCCTTTTGTGATTTCTGGATTTCTAATTGATGATTTCTGGAATTTGTGTTTCACCAATTTTTGTGATTTGTATTGATAAGCTTTGTCAATATTTGAGGTTTAGTGAATAAAAATAAAGAATATGACATTCTTTTTGGTGAATGAGAAAATTTGACATATTGTATGATTTTTTTTGTTATCATATATATTTGTCATATCTCTTATCCTATCTCATCTTATCTGATATTTATAGCTAGACTGGTCCGTTTATTATTTTTCTTCTTAAATAATACTCGGGTCAGTCCGGGGTGTTTCAGGTGCTTCCACTTGACTTCTTATCAGGGATCGTCATCTGACTTTTGGCTAACTACTTTAGCTTAGTAGTTTTTTTGTTTTTTTATACATTCGAGATAGAGACTCCTTGATGTATACATATTCTTTTGGGATGTAGTGGATCTTGTATGACCCTACTTTGATGTACACTTTTATGTGTTATATTCATATCTGTTTCCGCCTTTGTGATATGAATATCTGTGATAGATTTATGTTATGCTTATTTTATATTTGTTTCCGAAGGCCACATAGCCACTGTGTAGTAGCTTTGAGTTTCTATTTGATATGTCAGATTTCCTCTTGAAATGAAATGCATGGCCTACTATCTGACATATCGGTATTCGCACAAAGCAATAACATAGATGGTCGCTCCTGAATAGCCTTGTTCTTCGTGCTAGTCGACGGCATTACACCGTAGTGTCCTTGGCTAGCGTGAGTATAGAGGTGGGGCGTCATAGCTTGGTATCAGAGCCAAACTTCGGAACAATGTACAATAATCTAGCAAGGAACGTTGTCCTAAGTCTCTCTTAGGAATCATGCCTTAGGATTTAATTCGATTCGTAGGACCAGTTCTATCCTATTTTCTTTTATGGTGCCTTGTTTTATCAATCAAGTTTGTTTGATATTCATTCTGAGAATAACCTTTTTCCTCTTCGTTCTTTCTTTCTTTCTTAAAGAAGAACTTGGCAGTCCTAGCGCTGGTCAATCCAGTGGTCCTTCTATGGATGGCATATTCATGTATGCCCAACAACTTTTGGATCTTGTAAAGAATCAAAAGTTTATCTGTGCTTTGAATAAGAACCCAAAAAAGGTTTTACCTCTGAAATTAGAAGTGCCTTTCGACCAGTTTGTTGATATCACTCTTCGACTTGAAGAGGCCGATAAAGGAAGTGATGGTGAGATTGGGGTTTCCAAGAAGAGGCATATTAAGTTCAAAAGCCCTAATCCCAACAAGAAAGTGAAGCAAGCAACTTTGGTAGCAAAGACTCCAATCCCTAATCGTGGAGTATGCTACAATTGTAGTTCTAAGGACCACTATGCAAATAAGTGTCTGAAGCCCCATACTTGTCGCTATTGCAAAAGTTTGGGTCATTTTTTATCTTCATGTCCCAAACTTCAAAGCAAGAAAGAGGGCAAGCTGAATGTTGCGCAAGCTTCTAGTAACTCTTCTCTTGGTCAAGGTATTTCTCATTCAGTTCTTGATGGCATTATTTTGTTTCGTGATTATCCTATTCGAATTCTTTTTGATTCGTGTGCATCTCATTCTTTTATATCAAAAGAACTTGTTGATACTTTTTTTTAAATATTATGGGCTTGATGACTTCACTGAGGATTGCGAATCCTGTTGGTGGATCCGCAACACTTAGTTTACTTTGTAAAAATGTCGAGATTATTTTATGTGATTATGCTTTCCGATCCGATTTGCATGTTATGCGCTACTTAGGTTTCAGAATTGATTTTGGGAAAGGATTGGCTTAATCATTATGAAGCCCATATCCTATATCCCGAGAGGACTATCCATCTTCGACATCCTTAATATGTTAAGTAGATTTCTATTGTTTTTAATGATTTTGATTCCAATTCGGTGGAACCATTTTATTCTTTAAACCCACATGATGAGGAAGATGTTACTACCCTCATTCAAGTAGTTCGTGAATTTCCCGATATCTCTGAGCCTGTCTTAGGATTACCACCTAAGCGATCAATTGAGTGGTGCTAAGGTCTTTTCAGCTCGACCTTGCAACCGGTTTTCATCAGCTACGAGTTGCGGAAGATAGCGTTCCACTTACCGCATTCCGCACTCGTTATGATTCTTATGAGTGGCTCGTTATGTCATTCGGTTTGACAAACCCTCTAGTTTATTTCATCAATCTTATGAATCGAGTATTCTGGGAATATCTCGATGAGTCCGTCCTTGTATTCATTGATGATGGGTGAAACCAATTTAAAATTGCAAATCTTTCTAATAAGATATATTTATAAGTATAATTGGATTCTGTTATTAAGATAAGCAAAGAATATTTGTAAATTTTATAAGGGGCATGTTTATCATATAAAAGATGATTTTATCTTGGATTGTCCATTGAGTGCTTTAAGAATTCTGGTTGATGCGCCTGATCAACGTTATCAATAGGAGTCTCCTAAACGCTATGATGAGACAGTCAGATATAGTAAATTTACTTGTAATAAGTAAATTTTTCTAAAAAGATGATTACATAAAGTTAATTATAATTTTGAATGTCTTAGCTTTTCGAGGAAGAGCATGAAAAACATCTTCGGATTGTGTTGGAAACTCTTAGGAGCAATCAATTGAAAGCAAAATTTTCTAAGTGCCACTTTTGGCAATCTCGTGTGAAATTTTTAGGACATATTATTTCTGAATCCGGAATTTCCGTGGATCCTTCAAAGATTGAGGCGATTCAAAATTGGAAGAGACCGGAGAGTGTGATGGAAATTCGTAGCTTTCTTGGATTGGCGGGCTATTACCGTCGTTTCATAAAAGACTTTTCTAAAATTTCCGTACCTCTTACTAGTTTGAAAAAGAAGCGAGTTAAGTACATTTGGTCAGACAAATGTGAAGCTACTTTTCAGAAATTAAAAGAACTCCTTTTCGATGCTCCTATTCTTGTGATTCCCGAAGGGAACCAAGACTTGATTGTTTATACTGATGCTAGTAGTGTTGGTTTGGGAGCTGTTCTCATGCAAAGGGAACGTGTTATCGCTTATGCTTCTAGGCAATTAAAGCCTGCCGAGACTAGATATGCCACTCATGATTTAGAGCTCGCGGCCATTGTTTTCGCCCTTAGAATTTGACGTCATTATCTTTTGGGAGAGAAATTTGTTCTCTGCACCGATCATAAATCTTTGAAGTTTTGTTCTCTCAAAAGGAACTTAATTTGCATCAACAACGTTGGCTCGAATTCCTTGCATCTTATGATCTTGATATTCTTTATACTCCTAGAAAGGGAAATCGTGTTGCCGATGCCCTTAGTCGTAAGCAACAAGCGGTTGTTTCCATGATGATATCCGAATGGAATGATTTCGAGACTTTGTCCACTTGTGAGATTCGAGATTGTGAGTCCGATTTATGTTCATCTCTTGTTTTATGTAGCCTTGAAGCTCATCCTTCCCATTTAGACCACATTCTTGAAGCTCAAAAGCATGATCCTGAATTGGCTCATCTTAGCCAAAATTGTAGGGATAAAATTGATGTTGATGGTTTGAAAGACTTTGAAATCGATGCTCGTGGGGGAATTCAAAATTTTGGTAGACTAATCGTGCCAAATATTAGTGATCTTCTTAAAGACATTTTAGAAGATTCTCATCATTCTAAATTTACCATTCATCCCGGTAGTAGTAAAATGTATGCGGACATAAAGCAACTTTATTATTGGGATGGAATGAAATATGATATTGCTAACTTCATTAAGCGTTGTATGACTTGCCAATTTGTAAAGGCCGAGCATCAAAGGCCCGGTGGGTTATTGCAACCTTTGGACATTCCAATTTGGAAGTGGGATCAAGTCTCCATGGACTTTATTGACGGTCTTCCCCATTCTCGTTTGGGTCATGACAGTTTATGGGTGATTGTGGATAGACTTACAAAATTCACCCATTTTATTCTCATTCGGTCCAATCGGACCGTACCTCTTTTGGCCAAACTCTATGTTAAAAAAATTGTTAAATTGCATGGAGTTCCTACTTCTATTGTTAGTGATCGAGATCCATTATTTACTAGTGGATTTTGGAAGGGTCTTCAAAAAGCTTTGGGAACGAAGCTTAATTTTAGCACTGCTTATCATCCTCAGTCCGATGGACAAACAGAGTGTGTGAATCAAACTCTTGAAGATCTTCTTCGTGCATGTGTTCTTGATTTTGGTGGAAGTTAGGAAGATCATATTTCTCTTGTTGAGTTTTCTTATAATAATAGCTTCCAATCTAGTATTGGTATGACACCTTTCGAGGCACTCTACGGAAGACCATGCCGATCTCCTTCGTGTTGGCTTGAAGCCGGTGAGAAGCTGGTTTTAGGCCCAGATTTTATTCGTGATGCCACAGAAAAGATTGACCTTATTCGTCATAGGATGAAAGAAGCTCAAAGTAGAAAAAATCCTATGCTGATAACCGAAGAAGGAATTTGGAATTTTCTGTGGGAGATTTGGTATTCATTCGTGTTTCACTTATGAAGGGTGTTGTGCATTTCAGTCGATCGGGAAAATTAGCACCTCAATATATTGGCCCATTTCCCATCACCGAACGCATTGGTTTTGTGGCTTATCGCCTTTCATTACCAGCTCAATTTTCTGCTACACATGACGTATTTCACGTTTCTCAACTACAGAAATGCCTTAGAGATTCCGATTCTATACTTGAGCCCGGTGTTATTGAAGAAATTGAAGTTTCGCCAAATTTGACTTATGAGCAACATCCTATTCGTATCATTGCTACGGAGGTTAAACGCCTTCGTAATAAAGATGTTCCGCTTGTGAAAATTCAATGGTCCTCAAATCCTAAGGTTGCTCTTAGGAATCCAGAGAATTCATCGAGCGAACACATCCGAACTTACTCTCTTGTGCTCTATAAGGTGAACTTCTCACTTCAAATTTTTCTTTTGTGTTATTATGCCTTAGAGTGGTTGTTACCTTTTATTTTCTTCTTAAGTATTGCGAGGACGCAATTTCTTTAAGGAGGGGAGTCTATAACAACCCGCATATTTTACGATTATATATTTAAATGTTTTATTTAAATATAGCATCGTTTGCTGAATTTAAAGTCCGAAATGTGACTTTTTGTAAACAGTCGAATTCAGACTCGAGACCACTTCCATTGAGTTCAAAATGACGTTAACAACTTTTTTGAGTATAAACATTGATATGTTTGGAGTTGATTAGGATTTTGGTATTTTGTTTGGGCTTTGGTTTGTGTACGTACTAGCCCACTAACCCAATAAGAGAACCCAAACCTTCTACCAAATACCTCCCACTTCACTCCTCTTCATTCATTCATCTCACTTTCTAAATTCTTAACACTCAAGCCCTAGAAAAATGGGGGATAAGAAAAGAGATTAGAAATTCCTAAGCCCTAATTCTCTTAGAAAATTCAACTTCAAGTTATAAATAAAAAAGAAGCTTAGGTAATCATCCTCTTCATCTTCTCCATCTCAATCTCTCCTCAATTTTCAGAAATTCCTATAAACTAACTTAGGAAATTCATTTCATTTGATAATGGATTGAAGATTCTTGAGGTTTTGTTGAAGAGAAATCAATCTTAGCTTGTTTTAGAGCTTCTCATTTCTATATTTGGGTTTAATGGTGAGTTTTGAACTAACATCTATGTCTATAGCTTTCATTGTTGTTAGGTATGAATTCCTAGCTTCTATTTGATGTCTAAATGCTTTTGAATTGAATTGGTTTAGTGAATTTTCCAATTTTTGGTATTTTGAAGTCAAAATCTATGAAAATCCTACTATGGATGTTTGGACATGTTTTTTGGAGTGTATTGATGAGTCTATAGGGCTGGGTTGTCACTTGGCATAAATCCCTAGCCATCGTCGCTCATCCGATCACTTCCGAATCGATTTGGCCATTAATGGCCTAGGCTGATTTTTTCCTTAAGCTTCGGCTCAGACGTCTAGGAAAACACCCAGACGTCTGGGCCATCGAAATAAAAATTCCAGATTCTTAGCCCAGACGTCTGAGTTTATTCCTAGACATTTGGGCAATCTGGCAGAAAATTTCTAGATTCTCTGCTCAGACGTCTGGGAAAACCACCAAACGCCTGGTGCTGTTTAATTCAGCCAATTTGCCTAATTTTTAGTGGATTTCTGTTTTATGATTTTTGTCGATCTGGTTGGTTGTTGTCATTTACTATCGACTTTGATGAATTCTTCTCTGGATTTTTGGGAATATCCATTTGATGGATTTTATATCGCTTTTCATGGTTATAATTCACGTCGTCGAATGTGAATTTTTGGTGATAGATTGTTTTTACAATCGTTTCTATGATTCCTCACTTTAAAATACAAAGGTTTCTAAATTAGTAGTAAATACTCAAACTCTTTCACAAAAATGATTTCAACACTACTTTTAAATACAAAGCTCGCTTTTAAAACTGTTTTCAAATCTATTAGTATATACAAACCTTTACCTCATTCGTATGAGAAATCTAATTAAATGACTTAGCAAAACAAGTGGTATGAAACACTTGCGTTTACTTCGTCGATTAATTCTTGGACTTGTTCGATTGAATTCTTGTGACGATTTTCGAGTGGAAATCTACAATCTGTTCGTAAATTTTTAAGTTAAGCTAGTGCTTATGGGACATGAAGCTAAACTCATTTATTTACTAGCTTAGTGTAATTTACACTTCTTACTGATCAATGATGATCATTTTATTGTTTAGACTAGCGATATGCGATGTCTCTTTGTCCGCGTGGGGGACTATACCCCGTATTATGGAGCTTCATCTCATTTTTAGGGGCTAGCAACCCCTGGTCTTTTGATCGTTCGTGGAGCAATCGGCTCAACGAGTCTGTACATGAGGCGTATCTTTTTAGGTGCGTCGATGTTCGGCCCAATAAATATGTGCATGGGGCGTATCTTTTTAGGTGCGTCGATGTTCGCCTGTGCATGGGGTGTATCTTTTTAGGTGCGTCTATGTTCAGCTTATCAGTCCCCGAGGAGGACTGTACCCCGTATTTTTATGGGATAGCATCCCGTTTGTGATACACGTGTTGGTGAGTTTTCATGCTCCCGTTTATGATAGGCCTCCCCCTTTTTGTGATTTCTGGATTTCCAATTGATGATTTCTAGAATTTGTGTTTCACCAATTTTTGTGATTTGTATTGATAAGCTTTGTCAATATTTGAGGTTTGGTGAATAAAAATAAAGAATATGACATTCTTTTTGGTGTATGAGAAAATTTGAGATAATTGTATTATTTTTGTGGTTATCATATATATTTGTCATATCTCTTATCCTATCTCATCTTATCTGATATTTATAGCTAGACTGATCCGTTTATTATTATTTTTCTTAAATAATACTCGGGCCAGACCGGGGTGTTTCATGTGCTTCCACTTGACTTCTTATCAGGGATCGTCATCTGACTTTTGGCTAACTACTTTAGCTTAGTAGTTTTTTTGTTTTTCTTATACATTCGAGATAGAGACTCCTTAATGTATACATATTCTTTTGTCTAGCACTTGTACCTATTCTTTTGGGATGTAGTGGATCTTGTATGACCACTACTTTGATGTACACTTTTGTGTGTTATATTCATATCTATTACCGCCTTTGTGATATGAATATCTGTGATAGATTTATGTTATGCTTATTTTATATTTATTTCCGAAGGCCATATAGCCATTGTGTAGTAGCTTTGAGTTTGTATTTGATATGTCAGATTTCCTCTTGAAATGAAATGCATGGCCTACTATGACATATCGTTATTCGCACAAAGCAATTACACAGATGGTCGCTCCTCAATAGCCTTATTCTTCGTGCTAGTCGACGACATTACCCTATATTGTCCTTGGCTAGCGTGAGTATAGAGGTGGGGCGTCACAACTAGTTTCGTTGAAATCCAAGACTGTGCCCTGGAAGGCTATTTTTATATATTAGTTAAAACGAGTTATTTTCAAAATTAGGTAAATCACTTTTAAATCAATTTTAAAAGTTTTATTATCTTCATTCTTATTAAATAAAATTTTAATAGGCTTTGAAAGTATCTTATCAAACTTAAAACTCAAGATTCAATTATTTAACGATTTTCAATTATTAAATTCAACGATAAAATTACCCAATAAATCGTTATATTTGAATTCAAGTTATTAAATCTATAAAATTAACTTTTAAATATTTAAAATCAATTAAATATTCCAATTTCAAAGAACTAAAATTCTGGGTCGTTACAAATGTTGTTTAATGGAAGTGAAAAAACAATGGCATGTTGTGAAGAAAGAGTTGCAGAATTACTGGAGAAAGGATCGGGGAAGGAGATGCGACAGTTGCTCAAGGAAGACGAAGAGAAAGGAATATCAGATCATAGTTCTTTCCATGATTTCATTTGCCAGCCTAGGATTATCGGCCAAGATCTATACACCATTCAAAAGTTTGACCTTGTATAGTATGTAAGCCTATTTGTTACATTTTGTCTATGTTTTTTCCTACTTAAGTGAAACAATTTCCTATATATATATATATATATGAAGCGAGGTTGCATTGTCTATTTAAAATTTACAGCCACATGGCCAAAAAGTATTGTGGTTATAACTATTTGGAACTTGTAATTTTTTTGTATCACGTGGTGGAGATGGATTAAAAATTTTGTGCAAAATGGAAAAATTCCGCATTTAATTTCCAAATACTAGATGGTCAAATATGGATTGATATCTAATTCCGGACAAATTCAAAAATTCTAAGGTACTCATATTAGTTATTTAGACAATCATGGTACCAGCTCTCATGGTATCCTCTAAAGTGATAGGTAATGATAGGTAATGCAAGTGCAAATGAAGAAAAACTCTAAACTATTGGCCACTGGAAGGAATTATCTGGTCTTACCTAATCTAGAAGGAAACTATCGGTCACTAATAGGTAATGAAACTTATCATTGCATGTAAACTATTTCATAAATAAATGAGTATTCATGTCTTACCTAATCTAGTCATCATTTACACAAATGCAAAATAAATAAATACTTCTACATACACTATTAGATTGCATTCGCTATTTGTCTTCTACATTCACTACTCATGTCTACAGGCAAGTGCAAATAAATAAATACTTCTACATAAATTCAAAAAACTTTACCTATTATAAGTTGGTTTTAAAATTGCATTCACTATTACTATATTCATACAAATAAATATGGATAAAAAGCACCATGTTATCCCCTACAGGGAACTGAAAAAAATGCAATTAGGTTTACTTTGTTTCCACATTTATCATTGTCTTCTCAATAACCAAAAAATAAAAGAAAGGATTTTATACTAACTTTTTGACAGCCCTATCCATCACCAAAGACTCCCTCAACAAAAGCTGCTCCTTCAGCAAATCAACAAATACATCATTTGCACTAGCATTGTCTCAGGTAATGGAAAATATTTTTTTATCAATGCCCCAATTAGTCAAAAAATTATAAAAAAATTCGGACAAAGCAACTCCGGTATGTGGAGGAGGCATAAAACTAAAAGTTAACACTCTTTATTGAAGGACCCAATTAGCATCGACAAAATGAGCAGTCAAACAAATATATATGTCAGTTGCTATAGAAGTCCATAAATCAAAAGTCAAACAAATTATCCCTGGAATTAAAAATAACATGTCTTTAAGTCTCAATTTTTCCCTTTCGTACATTTTCATCACATCAGCTCTAGCGGTATTTCTAGAAATCCACTTAACATCTGCACAAACATAAGAAAATAATTGTCTAATTCCAGCATACTCAACAAATTGAAATGGCAAATTATGCATCAATATTGACATTACCAATAATTCTCTAAACTTATCCGGATCAAATTTAGAAGACCTTGTTATAATAGAGCCCTCGGCCTGACTTATAAGCAAATGACCTAGATCATGATTAGTAGTTTTGGAACAAGTTTTAATATGATGTTTTAGGTTTCCAGTGCCATAAGTACTATTACATAAATAAACAGCACTACATTTCATACACTTAGCTCTTTGCTTTCCATCATTTTGCAAGGGAATAATTTCAAACTTAGTCCATACCTCAGAAGTAATCTTTCTACGTCTCTTACCAACAACTTTTGCACCTTTTATTTCTACGTTGTCTAATTACAATGCTTCCATATTGGCATCTCCAACTTGTTCACCACTCTCACTTCTTGGTGTAAAAGGGTCCATCTCTTTTCTGCAAAATCAAAGAAGAAGAAACCCATCACTCTAACTACTATATTATTTAATAGCCATGATTAATGAGATGAAAAAAGCAGGTATCATATTACTATACTATAATCACTCACTAAATAAGTTTTACTTTTTTTAATATGATAATTTGGCTACTCTTGTTTGTTTTTGTCTTCATTAGTATCCATCATATGCAAATATCTTACCCATGTGTGTTTTGTGCCAAATGCCAATGGTAGAGTGCTAAAACAAGAAGTAGAAAGAAAGGTAATAATTTTGTTTTAAAATAATAAGGAATTCTTTAATTTAGTAATATATATAATTGGTACAACATTTTTTATTTAAAGAACGGATTGATTTAAAAACACAATAAATTATATATGTTGTGTATGCTATTACGATGAAGCTCTAGCATATATGAATTTGGTGTAAAAAACTTATTAAAATGGAATCCTTGATAAATTTAAAGTATTGTGCAGTTTTTTTTAAAAATGAGCACTGGTCAAATTTTAAAAAACTTGAGCAAAGGACGGCTAGGAACTGACTATGTAGTGGATCGATGAGGAACTGATTTCGGTATCAAATTATAAAAGATTTCGGTATCAAACATACAAAAACATGAATAGCTAATGTATTATAATTAGCTATGACATTATCATAAAGAAATTAAAAATGAACTGATTAAAAACATGAATAGTAAGTTTCTTTATTTGTTATAAACTGACTATGTGTTCACGCATGGATAAATAAACTAACTATGTAGTTCATTTTTAATTAGCTATGACATTATCACAACAAACAAACAAAGAAACTAACTATTAAGTAGATTTCGGAATAAAAGATTTTAAAAAATTTACAATTATAGAAAATTATAAAACTGTTAGGTCACAACAAACAAACAAAGAAAAGATTTCCTTATCAAATAAATTACCACTTACCAGAGTATGACGAGTCGGACGGTGAGGAACTGACTATGTAGTGGATCGGTGGATGGACGGCAGGCGCAAGCGGATCAATCGATTAGGGCGCGAGTGGATGGACGGCAAGCGCAAGCGGATCAATCGATTCGGGCGTGAGTGGATGGACGGCAGGCACGAGCGGATCAATCAATTAGGGCGCGAGTAGATGTACGGCAGCCGCCGAGGCCGAGCTGTTGAAAATGGAGAACGAAGTAATAAAAATTAGAAATGAAAACTGAAAGATAACTCTAGCTGTAGAGTGTAGAGGAATGGTCAAAATGACGAATCAAACGGGTAGGCAAATTGATAAATGAATACCCACCTATAGCCTAGCCTGTAGACGAAACTTTACAAATTAAAACAGCCCAAGTTGCAAAAAATTAAAAAAACGTTTTATAATAAACGGGTTTGGCGGGTCAAAATCGGGCTCACGGGCCAACCCGAATCCCACCCGTTTATTAAACGGGTTATGGCGGGTTGACCCAAAATTGACCCGCCCGTGTTATCGTGTCACCAAACCTGCTAATTTTTGTGTCATCTTCGAGTCGTGTTTCAGGTCATGCTGGAAATTGATAGACCTATGAATCTTAATATTTGAATTGTTTACTATTAATCGCTGACTGAATTTATATCTTGGAGTCACACAACCGAAATAATGAATATTCTGAATGAACCACAAGATTTAGTTGATTTTTAATAGTTAAAAATTAAATTAGTTTGATTTATTTGAATGCCATTAGTATTTAGTAAAGTGCATACATAAAAATTATAAACATGCGTATCGATATATGATATCGGTAGAATGTTTAAATTCGATTTAAACAGAACAATTACTAAAAAGGGCTTTAAATTAATTAATATTTGCAAAATATTAACTGTTAAAAATTTCTTATTTGATTTGTTTGATTGCCATTACTATTTAATAAAGTGTATATATAACAGTTATAAATGCGAGTACCCGTGTACGATAACGATAGAAATTTTAAATGACAATAATATTAATTGGTTTTTAAAATGTTTTGGAGTCAAAATTGAAAGAACTATATATATGGTGTTTTAATGATAACATCATATAACAACGCTACTAATATTTTTATTAAGTTATTTCAGGTCAAAACGATGATGGAAAAGCTAGAAATTAAAATGGCCAAAATTGTGCAAAGCTGAGATTCGAACTCGAGTGGGTGGAGAGATGAGCACATGCTTTTACCACTGAACCACATAAACTTTTGGAAATTATAATGATTCAGTCGACTGAAATCCTTATTCAGTCGACTGAACCCAGTCGACTGACTATGAACAACTTGTCTACTGTTTTTGGCTATGCTTTCAGGCTCGAATTTTACACTAAGTCAGTCAACTGATGTCTTCTTTCAGTCGAATGACCTAGTATAAAACAGCTAGTTTTTGAAGTGATAACTCCATGTCTCTTTGCTTCATAAGTTGCATCTCTCCACTGCTGCAGCTACTTCTCTTCATCAATGGCAAAATTGGAAGGTTGCACCCCTACTTACCATCCCTACAACATCTATATAAACCCCTAGCCATCCCTGAATCAAAACACAACTTTATGCTTTGAATTCTAGGCCTCAAACTCTCAATTCCTAAGCAATACTCCGAATTCCAAGAAACTCATGTGATTCAAATATTTCAACTAGTGTGTTTCATCTTAACATCTTATATTCAAGTCGAATAAACTCCTTAGCCTCTACACCTCCACTCAATATAGTTTGGTCTGGGTATAGGAGTTATTGTACATCAAAGTGACATTCTGTATTTCAAGATACGCTGTATCAGAAAGTAACATTTGTTACACTTCTTGTTATTGTTGTTGAAGTCATGTTTGGTTGTTCAGGCGGAGTTTGTAAACCTGTTCCTCCGAGTGAAGTAAGGGTGTTGATAGTGAATTACCAAAAGGGAGCTTCGGGACTGGACGTAGGACAGAAGGTCCAGACCAGTATAAAATCGACTGTGTGATCTACTGTTATACTATTCCACTGCATTTACATTGTTTATTACTGTTGGCCATCTTCGATCCTATTTATAGCGACTAATAAGTGGAATCAAAGCCTGGTGTTCTATCGATCGTAACAACATCTTAGAACAATGGACAGAAATGGAAGATCCAATCAGAGCTCTAAGACAGTTGAGAAAATGAAAGTTTCTGAAAGCAAGCAATTGGAAATAGAATCTCGATACATGTGTAATATGGCTACACTCAGATCTAAATCGGTACACAATGGTTCTATTTATAATGATCATTTATCATCACATGAGAGTTTATTTAAAAAATTTAAATTGTTACAAAAGATCAATAATGTTGCTTTATGAAAATTAAAGGAGTATGAACTTAAATATGATAAATTAAAGGAAGAAAATGATTTGTTAATGAAATAAACTAGAACTTTTGAAACTACTATTGAAGAGCTTGTTTCACTAAAAGATTTTCTATTAAAATAAATTGAGCATTTAAATTAGAAAAATATCGATCTTTTAAAGGAAATCGATGTTTTGCAAAATGAAAATATATTTTTGGAAAATTCTTTAAATGATTCTAATTCTAAACTTATGTCTCTTGAAAAAGAGAATAGCACTTTTAATGATAGAAATATAGAATTATTTAAAGAATGTGAACTTTTAAAAGATAATATTATTATTTTGCAAAAAGAAATTTGTGACATTAATGCAAATTTTGACAAATTAAATAAGAAAGCTACAAATTTCAACACAGGTAAAAATGATTTATATTCCTTGGTTACAAATACCAAAGCTCACAACGATAGAATTGATTTAGACTATAAACAAGAAAATTATATAAATAGTACTAGATATGCTTTAATGTATCCATATTTTAATACTAATGCTAAAAACCGATATAATCCTAAAACCCCTATAAAATGTGATTTAAAAATATGGGTTCCTGAGAATTCAAGCAAAAATGATAAACAACTATATATTAGCGACTATTTTGACTCGGTCATAAATAATGAAAATTATATTTTCAAGGGATCAAACACATTTGCTTGGTTATGGTTTCCTAAGACGTAAATCTTGGATTTTATAAAAAAAAATGAATATCATTGTGTCTGCAATAGATCAGTATACTATACTCATTACTTTGATATATAGTCAATATTGCACGATTAAAACTATTTATTATCGGCTTATCTATGACATTCCCTATTTTTTTTAAATTTCTCGTACTTTTGGTTAGTTGTAAAGGGGGAGAAATAATGAGCATATGTATAGAGGGAGTATGTAGTTGAAACTTTAACAGAAACATTATATTTAGGAGAGTTTTTAAAATATATTATGCCTATGCAAGTATTCCTTTTTGTTGATAACAAAGTTGGAAAAGATTGTGTGCTTTACATATTTTATGTTGGCATTTATATGTAGTTGAGGGAAGTAAACTTATTATATAACATATATCTATGGGGAGCTATTGTTTTATGTTATAAAGTTGTGTGGTTGTCATCATCAAAAAGGGACAGAATGAAAGAACTATATATATGGTGTTTTGATGATAACAACCATACAACAATGCTACTAATATGTTTATTGAGTTATTTCAGGTCAAAACGATGATGGAAAAGCTGGAAAATAAAATGCCCAAAAATATGTAAAGTTGAGATTCAAACCCAAATGGGTTGAGAGATGAGTAGATGCCTTTACCACTGAACCACATAAGCTTTTGGAAATTACAATGATTCGGTCGACAGAAATCATCGTTCAGTCGATTGAATATAAACAACTTATCTACTGTTTATGGCTATGATTTCGGACTTTAATTTTACACTAAGTCAGTCAACTGAAGCCTTCTTTCAATCGACTAACCTAGTATAAAACGGCTAGTTTTAAATGATGTCTTCATGTCTCTTCACTTCAGAAGTTGCATCTCTCCGCTCCTGCAGCCACTTCTCTTCATCAATGGCGAAATTGGAAGGTTGCACCCCTGCTTTACCATCCCTACAACATCTATATAAACCCCTATCCATCCCTGAATCAAAACACAACTCTATGCTTTGAATTCTAGGCCTCAAACTCTCAATTCCTAAGCTATACTCCGAATTCAAAAAAGTTCATGCGATTCAGAGATTTTGACTAGTGTGTTTCATCTTAACATCCTACATTCTTGTCGAATAAACTCCTTAGACTCTACACCTCCACTCGGTATAGTTTGATCTGGTTATAGGAGTTATTGTACATCAAAGTGACATCTATATATCAAGATACGCTGTGTTAGAAAGTAACATTTGTTACGCTGTTTGTAATTGTTGTTGAAGTCATGTTCGGTTCTTCAGGCGGAGTTGGTAAACCTGTTCCCTCAGGTGAAGTGAGGGTGTTGATAGTGAAATACCAAAGGGGGCCTCCGGGACTGGATGTAGGATGAGAGGTTCGAACCAGTATAAAATCGACTGTGTGATCTACTGTTATACTATTCCGCTGCATTTACATATGTATTATTGTTAGCTATCTTCGATCCTTTTCATAGAGACTAACAAAAATAGCCCATGAAATGGCCGGCCATACTTTGAGGAATAAGAGGGCTTTTGAATTTGAAATGAAAGGGCAATCTTAATTAAAGAAGAGAAAATTATCATATCTTAATCACATATTTATTTCCTCCTTTAATAAGATATTGCTCTGTCATTTTTCTATCTCTACAGAAACATCCTAAGGTTAAATTTTCATGGTGGCAATAGCACCAAATTTCCAAAACTTTTTCAGAATAATTAAAAAGAAAAAGGTGGTTATTTTATTATTATTGTAGATCTATAAAGTGATTTGTAGAATCTAGGAATTCTTCTTCATTCAAGGTGTATTCTTTAGGCTTCATCTGAAAGGTAATTTTCTATTTTATTTATATATGTGTGTAAATTATCATGTCCACATGCCTGTAATTCTCTACATCTTCTATTTCTTCTCCTTGTATTTTTTGGGTTATGTATGAAATGACCCTCTCATCTCTACCTTCATTTTGTAAGGATTTTTTTTTTAGAGATGATATATGTATATATCATTCATTAACAAATATATTTTTCCAGGGTCATTTTTTTTCCAATAAACAAACTTTATCCAGGATCAAAAATTTTACCAATATAGATATATCAGTGCAACCACAAAAATATGCACACACATATGAAGATGCATGTGCCCCTCTGGTTTAATCAGGTTATGGCAAACAAGAGGTTACAGTGATTGATTAAATTTAATCAATCCCCACATAGCTTAATTTCATTTTATTATTTAAGTAATGAAAATCTTATTCATATAGGTAATAGTATGGTTTTTATTCTTTGATAGCTTGCTGGATTCTCCATGAAATATGATTCATAGAACCCAGATAATTATGTTATGATTATCTGTAAAATCAATTGTATAGTGTCTGTGCTTTGAAAATGATATAAGCTTATATCATTTCCTATGTTTGCTTTCTTATAATATCTACCTTATATGCAAACTCATGTCTGGGATATTCTTAAGTGAATCATCATATTCCAGAAGCTTGATTCCTTGATACCAAGGTACTAGACTAAATGAAATGCAGTCCGGGGTGAGTTTCCTCACACATGGATACTTAGCAAATAAAATATGGATTAAACAGACTCTCTACTCAGACATATTTCAGAAGGTCTTAAAATGCATTTTGCCCAAAGCTTTAGTAAAGAGGGATTCAGATTTTATGTTAAAATTACTAAGGTACTGGTGTGACAGTGTCTGAGCAAATCATATCTGAACATGTAAATAATTTACTAATATGGATCTAACATCACTATCTTATAAAATCCCTACTGGTGATCTAACTTACAAAATTATAGCTTAAACTTTTCAACATTCCAGATAATAAAACTTAGATATTTTAAATACCAGTTCCAAGTCAAATTCTCAAAATACTTAACCAAATATCCAACATCACCCTGTACTTAGTACAATGGAATTTTTTTTTAAAATATCATACATGCAAATTTCATCTTGTAAGCTCTTATCTATCTAATTCTAGCATGCTATAATCTTCTTCTCAATGCTTTGCTTCTACTCCTATCTAGAGGCTGCTGTCCCTGAAAAAGCATTTGAAGCTGCCTCATTTTAAATGAGACACCCCAGATGCCATTAGCACACTAGAGTCAGACACATGTCTGGTATGAGAAAATTCACAAAAGCAATTAATTAATTAGGTTAAAATCAAGTTAAGTACATATACATAAAGTTCTACCCTTTGGAAACAGGTAATACTTGTGTGCATGCTCTGTGTCATTGTGCATGTGCATATTTTAATCTTTCTTTCCAAAGACTACATATATAAATATGGTACATACATTCAAGCATACAATTCAGTCATAGTCAAACAATCATTCACACCAAACAGGAAAATAACCAATATGAGTTAAATCATTTATTCCATCCTCATATTTCAATTCTGGGAAAAACTCTAGTTTCCTCATCATATCAAATATTTTTCCCTTGGTATATTTATCTATCCTGGTCTCATCTGCAATTTTATGAATCAATGGACACACTGTAATGAACTAATTCACTCCATTACACAAAGATCTCAGGACTTGAACAAGCCATGTGTCAACTTGCATTACTCAAGAACACAAGTCATTCCTGCAGTAATCTTGACCCCATTTCCTAATCAAATTCTTAGGTACTTTCTCTTTTTAAATTTTTCAGAGCAAACCCAATCAGTGAGTTATTTTACAAAAACAAGCATTCACCTCATAGCATTCCTTATCATTCTCATAAACAAACAGAGACAACAAAGCAATTTTAGTATTGGTACTTATTAAAACATGTTCTTGCAATTTTAAAGAGATATAGACAACTAACATTGGTTTATGGCTCTATGGGAAGATTTTATTGCAAACATCTGTGCTTTAGTTAACTCAGATTGACCAAGCTTCCTAAATCACAAAATCTATTTGCTGGGTGGATATTGTATATTTTCTTTGAATCAGGAGTGTCAGCACATAGGAAAGCCTATTGCACTCCTAATTCCTTTTCATTTTAAGCCTCAGCACATATACATATGTATATTGCAGCCCATAAGCTTATCAATTCTTCTGGGTTGAGCCAAAACCAACACTACTTGCTTATATCCAACATTTTATTTTTCTGGGTATTTATTTGTTTCTAACCAGTATCATATTAAAAAGAGATCTGGGTTTCAAAGATACTTATGTATGCATGCAGATCATATTTAGAATATTCACAAAATAAAACAACCATAACAACCATTTAGCATTAAAGCATCCTTAACTTCTGAAGAACAATCACATATACTTTTAAGAAAAATTCATTTATAACTGGCTGCCTTCATTAGGACTTAGTGCCTTAAGTTGTTGAGTGAGTTTTCTCACCTAGCTCTCTTCTTTGCTTCCTTAATTAATTGATGAACTTCTGCCTTTAGCCTCAAGCTCTTTTCCTTCCCTTGCCTTATGATTTCTATGGTGTTGTTTCTTTTTTTTTTCAAAGTTCTTTTCTGAGAAGGAGAGGAGGCTGCTGCATATACATATATATACAGGGTCCTCCTTAGGGTTTTGGGTATTGGCTAAAGCCATTTTTGCCCACCAGAAAAATTATGTTATCTGCATTTTATTTGAACCCAAAATTCTACCCTTCCAGGCTTAATTTAGGTGAAGAGAAAAGTGGTTATATTCTTTTTGGTTAATTTCAGAAATTTGCTTTTCAGAAAATACTTTTTCCTTTGTCTACAATCATGCTAAAAATGTGACTTAATTTGTTATTTATCAAATACTCTTCCTAATTCTGCCTATACCAAGCATTTCCCTGTTTTGTCTTATTTTTCCTATTTTTAGCTTTCATGTAAATGGTATGTACTTCCTTTATTTATTTACAAGAGGACTACTCCTTTTTATATCCTCATTTTTTTTTCTTTCTGCCTATATACTAAAATATGTCTGTATATTTTATTTTACTAATTTGAACTCTAGTATTTTATTAACATATATATATATAAGTCTTACTGAAATAATTAGTACACCCATATATATATTTATACATCATTCTGTATTGACACACACATGCACATGTACACTCAAAAATATTCAGTAGCATCCATATATGTATATTTACTTATGCATACAGCTTTTAAGGATTTAATCTATATATATATATATATTCCCATACATATCAATATGTATTTATTCTTAGAGTTCAGGGATTTTAGCTTTAGTTCATGTGCGTTTCCTGTGCACACATGTACACACATACTGATACACTATCAAGCTATATCAATTCCCTTTCAAAATTTATTTAAAAATTATTTTGAATTTAATTATATTTTTCAGAATAAATTCCTAAAATCTTGGGTCATTACATACACCCCTCCTTTTAGAAATTGTGTCCCACAATTTTCCTAAGCTTAAAATGAATTTTAAACTTAATTCAGAGAACAAGTACATTCTCAACCAAATAGATTTTTAGTTCTATAATAACTAAAAATATATGCATCTAAAACAATCAAAAATCAGAATTACCTTTAATCTGAAAATAGCTTAGGATAATTCATCCTAACTTTGTCTTCTAATTCCCATGTGCAATCACTAGGATCAAGACTCCACTGTACCTTTACAAGTTTCAGAGATTTATTCCTTAACTTCTTCACATCTTTTGCCAAAATTCCCACTGGATCCTTTTCATAAATCAAATTAGGATTTATCTGCATTTGGGTTGGGGTCTCAAGAATTTCTGCCTTGTCATGGACCCATCTTCTCAATTGTGATACATGAAAACCATCATGTATACCTTGCATGTTTTCTGGTAATTCTAACTTATATGCCAAGGGACCAATTCTTTCTAGAATTTTGTATGGTCCAATATATCTTGGGGTTAACTTGCCTTGTTTCCCAAACCTCAGCACATTTTTCATAGGTGAGATTTTGATGAAAACAAAATTTCCCACTTCATATTCCACCTGCCTCCTTTTCATGTCTGCAAATTTCTTCTGCCTTTCTTGTGCTGCTGCCATTCTTCTTCTTATCAACTCAATTTTCTCCTTAGTTTCTTGTATGTACTCAGGTCCTAAAATAGACCTTTCTCCTGCTTCTACCCAACAAACAGGTGACAAATAGGGTTTACCATATAAGGCTTCAAATGGAGCCATTCCTATGGTGCTTTGATAGCTGTTGTTGTATGTAAATTCAACTAGATGAAGATAATCCTCCCAGTTGCCCCCAAAGTCCAGTACACATGCTCTCAACATGTCCTCCAAAACCTTGTTTACTACCTCGGTCTGCCCATCTGATTGAGGATGGTAGGCAGTACTTAGGCATAGTTCACTTCCCATTGCTTCTAGAAAGCTTCTCTAGAATTTTGAGGTGAAGATGGTATCCCTATCACTCACAATGGTTTTGGGAATGCCATGTAACTTTACCACTTCCTTTATAAAAATTTGAGCTAATTTTGGTGCTGTCCTTTCTGACTTGACTGGGATGAAGTGTGCTACCTTGGTTAGCCTATCAACTATCACCCATATGCTTGTATTGCCTCTCTTAGATCTAGGCAGTCCATCTATGAAGTCTATAGATATGTCTTCCCACTTCCACTGTGGTACACTAAGAGGCTGCATCAACCCTGATGGCCTTTGGGTTTCAGCCTTGACTTGTTGGCAAGTCATACATTTGGCAATGTATTTAGCTACATCAGATTTCATCCCCTTCCACCAGAAGTCTCTTTTCAAATTTTGGTACATTTTTGTGTTGCCTGGGTGTATGGAGTATTTACTTCTGTGATATTCATTCAATATCTCTTTCTTCAATTCTGTGTCCTCTGGTACACACATCCTATTTTGGTATCTCATATAACCATTTTTATCAATATGGTGATTCATCACTTCCTCCCCTTTTGAGAGGAGCATTTTCTTCTCTAATAAGTTGGCATCCTGTTCTTGCATTTTTCCTACCTTCAGAATTAAATCTGGTTGAAGTGTCATTAAGCTTAACGTCCCTTTATCTTCTTGTGCACCATGCATCTGCTCATCAATGTGCACACAACCATTCTCCCCAATTTCTAACTCAGTTAGCAAAGACAAGTCCTTAAATTCTTCTATCATCATCATAGCCAATTTAGCATGTTGTCTACTTAGAGCATCTGCAACTTTGTTTGCTTTGCCTGGTGTATAGAGTATGTCAAAGTCATAGGCAGCTAAGAATTCCACCCATCTATGTTGCCTCATGTTCAAATCTTTTTGTGAAAATAAATATTTTAGAGACTTGTGGTCAGTGTAAAGTTCAAACTTAGTGCCTAACAAATAATGTCTCCAAAGTTTCAAAGCATAGATCACAGCTGCTAATTCAAGGTCATGTGTGGCATACCTTACTTCATGGGGTTTAAGTTGTCTGGATGCATATGCAATGACTTGGCCTTGTTGCATCAACACTGCACCCAAGCCAAATCCACAAGCATCAGTGTATACAACTAATTCTTCATTTCCATGAGGTACCTTTAAAATTGGAGCATTCACCAATGCCTCCTTCAACTGTTCAAAAGACTTTTCACATTTTTCTGACCAAACAAAAGCTTGGTTCTTCCTGGTTAGGTTAGTGAGTGGTGTAGAAATTTTTGAAAAATCTTTTATAAATCTCCTATAATACCCTACCATCCCCATAAATGACCTTACTTCACTCACAGTGCTTGGCCTCTTCCATGCTTGAATAGCCACTACTTTATTGGGGTTCACAGAAATTCCTTGGGCAGATATAACATGGCCAAGAAAATGCACTTCCTCTTTCCAAAATTCACATTTTGAGTATTTTGCCTTTAAGTCTTTTTCCCTTAGTCTAGACAAAACCATGTGCAGATGGCTTTCATGCTCTTCCATTGTTTTGGAATAAATTAAAATGTCATCTATAAAAATAAGCACAAACTTGTCTAAATAATCTCTAAAGGTTCTGTTCATTAAATCTACAAAGTATGATGGTGCATTGGTCAAGCCAAATGGCATAACCAAAAATTCATACAACCCATATCTAGTGTTAAAGGCAGTGTACTTGATGCTTGATTCTTCCACCTTCATTTGATGAAAACCAGATGCTAAATCTAGCCTAGAGAATACTCTTGCTCCAGCCAATTGATCAAAAAGATCATCTATTCTTGGCAGTGGGTATTTATTTTTAATGGTTACCTTGTTTAATTCCCTATAATCTATGCAGAGTCTCAAAGTACCATCTTGTTTCTTAACAAACACCACTGGTGCCCCCCCAGCAAGAATTACTGGGTCTTATAAAACCCTTATTTTCTAATTCCTCTAATTGTTTCTTTAATTCTTTTAGTTCATTTGGCCCCATTCTTGTTGGCTTTTTAATCACTGGGCTTGCTCCTAGAACTAAATGAATTTGGAATTCCACTGGCCTATGGTTTGGAACACCATTAACCTCCTCAAAAACATCTAAGTATTCATTGACTATGGGAATTTCCTCAATAATATGTTTACTGGAATCTTTACCCAAATCAATCAAATGACACAATTTTCTTCCCTTGGACACTTCACACAAAATTGTGATCCTCTGGCTTCCATGGTTTTGCAATGATATGGTGAATGAGTCTAAGTTAATTATGGCCTTGAATTGCCTTAACCAGTCTACTCCCAAAATAACACCTATATTTGGGTAATTTAAAACATATAAATTGGAAATAAAAGTATCTCCTCCTATGTTTAATCCCACATCCACACAGATCATGTTTAAAACACTAGAACTTCCCAGTGGACTTTGTATATGTAAAGGGGTTTCAACCAATATGCAACTTAATTTTAGCATTTTAACTAATTCATAGGAAATTAAAGAATGAGTTGCTCCTGTATCATATACTACTGCTATGGGTACATTACAAATAAATAGTGTACCTTCCACTTGACTGTGCTTCTCAGCATTGATCTCCACTGTTTTGCCTTTTTCTTCCAAGTTTGCTAATTTTCCTTGCTGCCTATTCTCAGGACAATTTCTTTTCATGTGCCCTTCTTTCCCACATAAATAACACTTGAAAGCTCCTCCTTTCAATTCTGGACATCTTGGTTTGATATGTCCTTCTTTTCCACACTGATGGCACACAATCTTCTTGGTTTCCTTAGCTTTTACATCTCCAGTGCCTTTGTTACCGGCCTCTTCCTTCTTCTTATCATAAGGGTGATACCTCCCCTTACCTTTCTTGGTGTTATTGTTCTTAAAATTTCTGAACTTCTCCCTTTCCTTATCATGCTGCTCCAACCTCAAAGCTAAGTCTATCACATGGTCAAAAGTCCTGTCAGCATAGGGTAACATGGCTCTGCTAAGTCCTGGGTTCAAACCTTTTATATACCTATCATTTTTGGATGCCTCATCTGCCACAAGCATTGCTCCATATGTGGAAAGCCCCTCAAACTTTTGAGTGTACTCTGTGACAGTCATGGTTCCTTGTCTAAGTCTAATAAATTCTTCTAGCAAGGTAGTCTTAGCTGATGCTGGTACAAACCTTGCTTCCAACATCTCTTTGAATTGATTCCAAGTGATTTCATTCTCACCTCTCCCTGCAATGATTACTTCCCACCAGCTTAAAGCTACTCCTTTTAGCTGTCTTGAAGCCACTTGCCTCTTTCTTTGATCATCAAGTTGCATGTCATTGAAAATTCTTTCCAATGTTCTCAACCATGTTTGAATTTCCATGATACCCTCTGTCCCTTCAAAGCTTTTGCCTCCTAAATGAGTATATGTCTTAAGTAATTTTGAGAGTTCTTCATAGGGATTTTCTTGCCTTTGTCCTGCCCCATCCCTAAATGCTCTCACCAAGTCTTGCAGATTGACCATTGGTGGTGCATGGGAAGATCCTGCTCCCTGATTTGGTGGTCTCCCTACCATAGTTTGCTAATAATAATTTACATAGCTGGTTAGTTTGATTGGTAATTTCATTATTTCAGTGGTTTTTATTCACACTGAAAACATTGATATATATTTAGTTCCTTTAAATTTTATTTCTATCTAAGAACTTGATCTTTACTTCTACTATGTTGAATAACATAGCTCTGATACCAAATGAAATGACCCTCTCGTCTCTACCTTCATTTTGTAAGGATTTTTTTTAGAGATGATATATGTATATATCATTCATTAACAAATATATTTTTCCAGGGTCATTTTTTTTTCCAATAAACAAACTTTATCCAGGATCAAAAATTTTACCAATATAGATATATCAGTGCAACCACAAAAATATGCACACACATATGAAGATGCATGTGCCCCTCTGGTTTAATCAGGTTATGGCAAACAAGAGGTTACAGTGATTGATTAAATTTAATCAATCCCCACATAGCTTAATTTCATTTTATTATTTAAGTAATGAAAATCTTATTCATATAGGTAATAGTATGGTTTTTATTCTTTGATAGCTTGCTGGATTCTCCATGAAATATGATTCATAGAACCCAGATAATTATGTTATGATTATCTGTAAAATCAATTGTATAGTGTCTATGCTTTGAAAATGATATAAGCTTATATCATTTCCTATGTTTGCTTTCTTATAATATCTACCTTATATGCAAACCCATGTCTGGGATATTCTTAAGTGAATCATCATATTCCAGAAGCTTGATTCCTTGATACCAAGGTACTAGACTAAATGAAATGCAGTCTGGGGTGAGTTTCCTCACACATGGATACTTAGCAAATAAAATATGGATTAAACAGACTCTCTACTCAGACATATTTCAGAAGGTCTTAAAATGCATTTTGCCCAAAGCTTTAGTAAAGAGGGATTCAGATTTTATGTTAAAATTACTAAGGTACTGGTGTGACAGTGTCTGAGCAAATCATATCTGAACATGTAAATAATTTACTAATATGGATCTAACATCACTATCTTATAAAATCCCTACTGGTGATCTAACTTACAAAATTATAGCTAAAACTTTTCAACATTCCAGATAATAAAACTCAAATATTTTAAATACCAGTTCCAAGTCAAATTCTCAAAATACTTAACCAAATATCCAACATCACTCTGTACTTAGTACAATGGAATTTTTTTTTTAAAATATCATACATGCAAATTTCATCTTGTAAGCTCTTATCTATCTAATTCTAGCATGCTATAATCTTCTTCTCAATGCTTTGCTTCTACTCCTATCTAGAGGCTGCTGTCCCTGATAAAGCATTTGAAGCTGCCTCATTTTAAATGAGACACCCCAGATGCCATTAGCACACTAGGGTCAGACACATGTCTGGTATGAGAAAATTCACAAAAGCAAGTTAAGTACATATACATAAAGTTCTGCCCTTTGGAAACAGGTAATACTTGTGTGCATGCTCTGTGTCATTGTGCATGTGCATATTTTAATCTTTCTTTCCAAAGACTACATATATAAATATGGTACATACATTCAAGCATACAATTCAGTCATAGTCAAACAATCATTCACACCAAACAGGAAAATAACCAATATGAGTTAAATCATTTATTCCATCCTCATATTTCAATTCTGGGAAAAACTCTAGTTTCCTCATCATATCAAATATTTTTCCCTTGGTATATTTATCTATCCTGGTCTCATCTGCAATTTTATGAATCAATGGACACACTGTAATGAACTAGTTCACTCCATTACACAAAGATCTCAGGACTTGAACAAGCCATGTGTCAACTTGCATTACTCAAGAACACAAGTCATTCCTGCAGTAATCTTGACCCCATTTCCTAATCAAATTCTTAGGTACTTTCTCTTTTTAAATTTTTCAGAGCAAACCCAATCAGTGAGTTATTTTACAAAAACAAGCATTCACCTCATAGCATTCCTTATCATTCTCATAAACAAACAGAGACAACCAAGCAATTTTAGTATTGGTACTTATTAAAACATGTTCTTGCAATTTTAAAGAGATATAGACAACTAACATTGGTTTATGGCTCTATGGGAAGATTTTATTGCAAACATCTGTGCTTTAGTTAACTCAGATTGACCAAGCTTCCTAAATCACAAAATCTATTTGCTTGGTGGATATTGTATATTTTCTTTGAATCAGGAGTGTCAGCACATAGGCAAGCCTATTGCACTCCTAATTCCTTTTCATTTTAAGCCTCAGCACATATACATATGTATATTGCAGCCCATAAGCTTATCAATTCTTCTGGGTTGTGCCAAAACCAACACTACTTGCTTATATCCAACATTTTATTTTTCTGGGTATTTATTTGTTTCTAACCAGTATCATATTAAAAAGAGATCTGGGTTTCAAAGATACTTATGTATGCATGCAGATCATATTTAGAATATTCACAAAATAAAACAACCAGAACAACCATTTAGCATTAAAGCATCCTTAACTTCTGAAGAACAATCACATATACTTTTAAGAAAAATTCATTTATAACTGGCTGCCTTCATTAGGACTTAGTGCCTTAAGTTGTTGAGTGAGTTTTCTCACCTAGCTCTCTTCTTTGCTTCCTTAATTAATTGATGAACTTCTGCCTTTAGCCTCAAGCTCTTTTCCTTCCCTTGCCTTATGATTTCTATGGTGTTGTTTTTTTTTTCAAAGTTCTTTTCTGAGAAGGAGAGGAGGCTGCTGCATATACATATATATATACATGGTCCCCCTTAGGGTTTTGGGTATTGGCTAAAGCCATTTTTGCCCACCAGAAAAATTATGTTATCTGCATTTTATTTGAACCCAAAATTCTACCCTTCCCGGCTTAATTTAGGTGAAGAGAAAAGTGGTTATATTCTTTTTGGTTAATTTCAGAAATTTGCTTTTTAGAAAATACTTTTTCCTTTGTCTACAATCATGCTAAAAATGTGACTTGATTTGTTATTTATCAAATACTCTTCCTAATTCTGCCTATACCAAGCATTTCCCTGTTTTGTCTTATTTTTCCTATTTTTAGCTTTCATGTAAATGGTATGTACTTCCTTTATTTATTTACAAGAGGACTACTCCTTTTTATATCCTCATTTTTTTTTTCTTTCTGCCTATATACTAAAATATGTCTGTATATTTTATTTTACTAATTTGAACTCTAGTATTTTATTAACATATATATATATATATAAGTCTTACTTAAATAATTAGTACACCCATATATATATTTATACATCATTCTGTATTGACACACACATGCACATGTACACTCAAAAATATTCAGTAGCATCCATATATGTATATTTACTTATGCATACAGCTTTTAAGGATTTAATCTATATATATATATATATATTCCCATACATATCAATATGTATTTATTCTTAGAGTTCAGGGATTTTAGCTTTAGTTCATGTGCATTTCCTGTGCACACATGTACACACATACTGATACACTATCAAGCTATATCAATTCCCTTTCAAAATTTATTTAAAAATTATTTTGAATTTATTTATATTTTTCAAAATAAATTCCTAAAATCTTGGGTCATTACAATGTATGATCATCAAAGTTCTACTTTTGAATCATTTATTTTATCGTCATGTTGAATTTAATTTCCCTTTTACCCATGTATATTAATAATATCAGCCATAGATTCTCTTCTTCTCTCTTTTGTTTGATCATTATATATACATGTAATTTAGATATAGATCTTATTGTCACAAATTCATATATGCCTAATTCGTTTAATCCTTTTAATTTGGAAAACATTGTTTGAATAAAATTTTGTAATTATTATACTAATGGATCATATTACATATTACAAAGTTATGGATTCAATGATGTTTTATAAATCTTTTGAAATATTTTAAGTATTGTTTACATGTAAATTTATTTAAATTTAAATTTCATATGTTATTTCCAAAAAAAGGAAACCTTTAATTTCCCTTAATTTGTTCTTAATTTAAGGTTTGGACATATGGTAAGCTATTTTGTTTTGAAAAAATAGTTTTGAATTGCAAATTAGTTAAGTATTATTTTGTCTTGTTTTGTTTCAAAATATTAATTTAATTTATATACATATACGTATATGTATGTATGTGTATATATATGTGAATATCAAGTTCCATGGCCTTCTTGGCTACCGACTAGGCCCGAAATGTGAAGTGAGCCCAAAGGTTGCCCTTAATAGAAATGACCCAATTTGAATTGGGCTTTGGGATAATTTTCAACATTGTTTGAAAATTAAAATATAGATTTTAAATTTAAAAGTTAAATTTAAAAGTTAAATTTAAAATTATATATATTAAGAGTTATAATATAATGAAAGTCAAATTCAAAAATATAGATTTCCAACATTGCTTTAGATCTGCCTCCTTCTGTCCCAGTAGTGCCTAGTGCTGCGGATGACGTGGTTATAGCCCCTCCTGTTACCCGTGATATTTTCTAGAATTATAGTGAGTGTGCTTGGGTTCATGGACCTTTTGAAATGAAATTCAACCTGGAAGACTAGCCGCTACCATATGTATGTAGGAGGTGATGGTGAAGAGCGTTTCTTGATATACTATGTTGAGAGTGATGGATAGCTCTTATCTACATATGGTGGTGATAAGGAATGTAACATGTTTACCTTGGAGGATGAAATATGAAATAAGAAAAATTTATACTCTCCTGATTCTGGGAACTATGTGCCTGATCTGGCTTTGATCTTTTTTGGGTATTCTCATGTTATAGAGCCTGTTGGTGATAGTAGTAGTGATGACGAGGACTAGTGTTTCTAGTCTTTTAGTAGCATAGGTGCTTCTACCTATCTCTTATATTTTTCTTTTCTTAGTTGCTCTGGCGTTTGTGTCGAACACTTGTTATTAATGTTTATCAATAAAAGTGGACAGCCCATATAAAAGCTGGCTAGCCTTGCTAAAATAATATAATGAAAATTTTCAAAATGTTTTAAAATAAATGTAAGTTAATTTTGAAATAAAATTTAATTAATAAGATTAATAACATAAATTAAATTAGTTAAATTAGTTAATTAAATAACATACGTATATGCAATATATATAGTGATATATGTTATGCTTTCTTGAAATGTTTAAGATGGTTAAGTATACATGTATGTATGTAAAATAATTTTTTAAAATTAATAAAATTTAATTAAAATTGTTCAATTAAGTAAATTGATTAAAAGTTAATTAATAAATTAAAATACACACACACACATATATATGTATGTATGTATGTATGTATGCATGTATGTATGTATGTATGTATGTATGTATGTATTATGAAAGCTGACTTTAAATCTACGTGCATCTTTATTTCCAATTTTCTCAAAAATACCATGGTTGTCATGTGTCCCAGTAGTTTAATTGTCCTAATACTTTTTTTGTTACCGTATTTCTTAAAAGAATTCTAATGGACTCATTAATGTTTTATAAATTATCGTCTTATTATACATTTTAAAAGAAATACCGGTGTACATCCCAAGCATTTATCATTTTTTAATTCTTTCACTTCCATTTCATTTTCTCACAGTATTGTCCCTTTCTCTTTTCCACTTTCATATGCATGCTACAGTTCAAAAACAATTCAAATCCCAACCTAAATCCAATTAAAATTTCTTTCCAAGCAATTTTTAGCTAATGTCTTTAATTTTTTATTCTAACAATAATTTGACCGAATTCGTTAATAGTTTTTCACTTCACGTTCAACTTTAATTATTTACGATTCTATTTATACTTTACAACGATTGTTTTCCTACCAATTGCTTTTAATGTTATCATTTTTATGGAAAAATAATCTGAAGGCCTCTAAGAGCCTACTGGTTCGATCGAGCTTGATTAAAAGATTAGTTTTTTTATTATCTTTCTTTTCATTTAATTTGATGTTCAATTTGCAGTTTTTGTTCTAATTTCTAATTTATAATTTGAGGTTGAATTTCTAGTTTGTAAGATTATGAATATGGTTCTCTTCGTTTGTCTTGCAAAAAAAATACTGATTTTATAAATACGTTGATATCACGGGATCTCCTGTTGATCAATAAAATCTATTATACGAAGTTGAAAACTCTATTTTATTCTCAGGTTTTACATAATTATTGACTTTCATTTGATTTTTTTTATTTGGTATAATTTTACTATTTTGTTTAATTCGTTTATTTTGTATGGAATGACTGATTCGTTGCTACATAGATATCAACTCCATTATTGTAACATTCATCCTTTTTAAATTTTAAGCTATGCATTTGTTATTTCCATGTACAGTACATCTATTATGTTATGTAATTATATAAAAATTTACATTGTTTGTATTCTTATTTCCATGTACAATAATCATGCATTCGTTATTTACGGTTATTAAGACATTTATCATCTTCTAATTCTTTCACTTCCATTTCATTTTCTCACAATATTGTCCCTTCACATTATTTAGTTCATATGTATGGTGTAATTCAAAAATTGTTTTACTCTTAATCTAAATCAAAATAAAAATTCTTGTTAACCAATTTTTAATCAACCACTTTAACCTTTCAATCTAACTAGATTTTGATGAATTAATTAATAGTTTTCTACTTTGTATTTATCTTGACTTATTTATGATTTTATTAATATTATGTAGCTACTGTTTTCCTACCCTTTTTCTTTCAATATTCTAGTTTTTATGAAAAAATAATCTGAAGACCTCTAAAAACTTAGACTACTAGTTCGATCGAGCTTGATTAAATTGTTAGGATTTTTTTGTTAATCATCTTTTTAGTTAATTTGATGTTAAATTTGAAGTTTTTGGTACAATTTCTAATGTGTATTGTTATTGACACTCCAATTTTGAATATGATGAGGTCAAATTTTATGAACACTCCATAAAAAATTAAATTGCTATGAGGAGTACACATCCTATTAATACAAAATATGGGTTTACCTCTTCTACCCTTGGTTAAAACATCAAAATCTTACAGACCTTCATTTACTCTTCCCATCTCCTTTATTTTTGAAAAAGAAAACAATGGTGAGAACAAAAAATTCATCTCAATCCTCCTAATCAGATCCAAACTTTGCTGAGAAGGTGTTGGAAAGGTAATTTATTAACTTAATTTATAGCGTGTTTTTCAACAGTGATAAAAATTAGGGTTTAAAATTACTGTTTTGAATGCTTCCTTGAGTAAGAATTAATCTCATCTCTTTCACATTTGTAATTCTATCTGAGGTGAGTTTGAATTCTCCATTATTTGGTTAATCATTTTGGATTAAACGTTAATGACGATTAAGAAAAAAGTATGATAAATAAAAGAAAGGGCAATTAGGTCAATTTGATTATAATTTTATAAGAAAGCTAGTTTGATTACTACCCCTCGTAGTAAAAATAACTTTTTGAAAAAAAATGGTCTCCTCATATCCAAAACTGGACTGTTAATAACAATATCCTTTCTAATTTGAGATTGAATTTGTAGTTTGTAGTATTACGAATATAGCTATCTTAATTTGTCTTGTAGAAAGTTACCGATTTTATAAATACATGGATATCACAGAATCTCTTATTGATTAGTACAATCTATTACAAATAAAGTTGAAAACTATATTTTATTCTAAGGTTTTGTATAATAATTGACTCCTATATGAATTTTTTTAATTTGGTATGATTTTGCATTTTGTTTAATCCATTTATTATGTAAGGAATATCTGGTTTACTGCTACGTAGAAATCAAGTCCAATTTTACATGATCCTGAGGTAATGTTCTTCCTTTTCCAATTCGACCCCGTATCATTATATAAGAAAGCATTTAGATAGAAAACATTATATCTGAAGTAAAGAATATCAAAAAATAATAATTTTAATAGTATTTTGAAGAATAAAGTAGCGCTTTTGATCAAGCTACAGTACGCAACTTTGAAATTTTTATAGAGGTTTAAATACTAAATAAGTGTTTTTAAACCTTGTTTATTTAAATGTTTTATATTTTGTTACACAACCAAAATTTATTTCTTTTGTAAAATCTTATATTAGGCGTCTTTATCAAACTCGGACTTTAATACATTTTCGAATGGTGTTATTTAATTGCCCATGAAATATTTATAAGCGGCATGCATTTTTCAATTAATGCAGGGTTGGCATTGATTTCTTAGGGATCTTATTGAGTAGTGAATTAATTATGAATAATTTCAACAAACTTGGTTTAAAACTAAGTTGTTTTTTGGTAGTTTGGTAGTTTGGTAGCTTATTTTAAATTTTTTGGTAGTTAGTGTTTTATTCTTAATACAAAAGATAATTTAGATAAATTTGAACCTAAATCCGACAAAGGTATCTTTATCAGATATTCTAATTGAAGTAAAGCATTTAGAGTTTATAATTTAAGAACTAACACTATTGAAGAAACAATGCATGTATCTTTTGATGAAAATTTTAAAGATACTATACAAATAGAAGATGAAGAAGATTTTGTAACTTTAAATAATGAACCTAATGGAACTAATTGTGAAATCATTCAACCTAATAAAAGAATCAGGCTATTAAAAGATCATCCTGTAGAACATATACTAGGAAATATTGAATCTATAGTTAAAATAAGAAATCAACTAAATAGTATGAGTAATGTAGATTTTATATCTACTATTGAACCTAAAAATCCAAAGGAAGCATCATCTGATGATTCATGGATTCTTGCTATGCAAGAAGAATTGAATCAGTTCACCAGAAATGATGTCTGGGAACTTGTTCCTAGACCTAAGGATAAAAGTATAATTGGAACAAAATGGGTTTATAAAAATAAAATGAATGAACTTGGTGAGGTCGTGAGAAATAAAGCTCGTTTAGTCACGCAAGGTTATTGTCAAGAAGAAGGAATTGATTATGACTAAACCTTTGCACCCGTAGCAAGACTAGAAGCTATCAGGATTCTACTTGCTTTCGCAAACTACAATAATTTCAAGTTATATCAAATAGATGTTAAAAGTGCTTTTCTAAATGGTTTTGTAAAAGAAGATGTTTATGTTGAACAACCTCCACCTTTTGAAGATAATAAATTTCTAAATCATGTATATAAATTAAAGAAAGCTTTATATGGTCTGAAACAAGCTCCTAGAGCCTGGTATGAAAGACTAAGATCTTATTTACTACAATCTGGTTTTGAAATTGATAAAATAGATACAACTCTTTTTATTAAAAGAAACAAAAATGATATTCAATTAGTACAAATATATGTAGATGATATAATATTTGGGTCAACTAATAACATAATGAATAAAGAATTCTCAGATATAATGACTAAAGAATTTGAAATGAGTCATATGGGAGAACTAAGTTTCTTCTTAGGACTTCAAATCAAACAATTAGATAAAGAAATTTTCATTAGTCAAGAAAAATATGCTAAGGATTTAATTAATAAATTTGGATTGACCACTTCTAGTGGGAAACCAACTCCAATGACAACTAATGTAGCTTTAAGTAAAGAAGATAAATCAAAAGATGTTGATCAAAAATTATATAGGGGAATGAATGGTTCGCTGGTTTATATAATAGCAAGTTGTCCTGACATCATGCATAGTGTCTGTCTCTGTGCAAGATACCAATCTCAACCTAAAGAAACTCATTTAAAAGCTGTTAAAAGAATTTTAAGATATGTAAAACATACTTTAGATTATGGTTTATTTTACTCTAAAAATGATGTATTTGATTTAATTTCATATTGTGATGCTGATTACGCTGGTTGTAAATCAGACCGAAAAAGTACAAGTGGAACTTGTCACTTTCTAGGACATTCTCTGGTTTCCTGGTTTAGTAAGAAGCAAAACACTGTATCCTTGTCAACAACTGAAGCAGAATATATATCTGCTGCTTTGGCTTGTTCTCAAGTTATATATATGCAACAAACTTTAAAAGATTTTGCATTAACTATAACTAAATCACCAATTTATTGTGATAATACTAGTGCAACAAACCTATCTAAAAATCCAACTCATCATGCTAGAACAAAACATATTGATATTAGACATCATTTTCTTAGAGATAATATAAGTAAAGAAGTAATAACTCTTGAATATATTAATACTGAAAAACAAATTGCTGATATATTAACCAAACCATTAAATAAACAAAACTTTACTACATTTAGAAACTGAAATATAAATTATAAATAATACAAGTATAGTTAATAATTAATATAAATAAAAATTTCTCAAAAATTGAATTGGGCATGTCGACATGACCCATCCCCCTATGTCGACATACAGGCCGAGATTTTCAAATTTAAATTTCCCTCTAAAATTAGTTATTTGGTTATATATTTATATATTTCGACTTTTACTCCTTTTCTCTGTTCTATTCTCTGTAATAAACTTCTAAAAACAGTAAATAAATGGCTTCCTTTTCTAATAATGAACTTTCTTCACCCACTTCTCCTCATTCTGGCCCTTTTCAACGTTCCACACATGTATAAGTAATCAAATTACAAGAGAAGATGAAAGATTTGCTTCAAATGATGATGGAAATTCAAGTAAGTCAACTGCGAATGGCTAGAGAACAAGATGGGCAAGGCAGAATCCTTAGGAATTTACAAAACTTCCTTATGGATAACCATGCCAATCCCATTGTCATCGAAGAATCATCACAAGCCATGGATTTTGAAGAAGAAGAGCCTCTAGAAGAACCACAAGAGGATCAAGAAGAAGAACATCCTCTACCGAATCCGGATGTTCATATGGACGAAGACGATGACGTAATTTGCGTTGGAGAGGTCCTTTTTGACGCTAATGGGAACTTGATCGAACAACGTGGAAACTTTTGTCTCCGCTATCCAAACTGTTCGGTCCATAAATCACCAATTGTTAAGGGTCCTCGTTAGCGTTTTTCGTTTTCATTTTTCTCTTTCTTGATTATATATTGGTTTTTTAATTTGTATATAAATGTTATCTTAACAAAACTAATGTTCTTTTTAAAAAAAATCTTTTGTGTATAAATAATCTTGAATTCCATTTAATTTAGGATGCTATATTTTATACCACTCATACATAGTTATTACCCTTTTGTCATATGTTTGTTTATCTCATTTTCTATTAAGTTCAAGGTTTATAGGTTTTTTTTTGTTGATGACAAAGGGGGAGAAGTTATATAAAATAGCAGGCTTGGAGTAAGGGGGAGTTGTGGTATGATCGAAGTGGTAAGTATATTTTATAAGGTTGTCATCATCAAAAGGGGGGAGATTGTTAGGAACTGGAGATAGTGGTTTTGATGACAACAACCTTTGTAACTTATTTTATTATAACTTATATACTAACACTATTGTCTAGATATATATGAATGTTATTATGCAGGATATATATAAGGCAGGTACTGATTATTGAAGACTGTACAGTATAAAGATCAAGGATGAAGAAATCAAGTTTGAAGACTCATGAGTATCAAGATCAAGATTTCAAGATAAGTGTCTAGTTTATTGTTAAAACTTCATAATAGAACGGAAATCTTCATTTCATATTTCATTTGGGATGGAACCCATTTCTACCTTCTTAGTGGCTTACAAACCCACGACAAGTAGCTTACAAACCTACGACAAGTGGCTTACAAACCCACGAACATCCTGGTTTTGTACAAGTTCTCGAGTCCTGATGTGATGAGATATTCTGCAGGAAGAAGCTTGCAAAACTACTTCAAAATGGTTTTTCAAAATGATTTTCAAAACTGCTTTTCAAAATGTTTTAGCCTTAAAAATTATCTTTTCAAATGATTTTCAAAAAGATGTTTTAGCCTTAAAATATTCTTTGTTTTTGTTTTTAAATAAACTCTTGTTTTAAAGTTCGTTTGTTTTTAAACTATCTTCTGATTTTTAAAAAATTCTTTTATAATATATATATACTTGAGATTTAAAATCAAATTTATATATACATTCTAAAAATATATTTTTCTACTCTTCTTTATTTTAAATCATAGGAAAATTAGTTTATTTTACTCCAGAATCATTTCATCTTGTTTTCCTTTCAATACCATTTTCAAAACAAATTTTACATTGTTTTTAAAAAAGGGATGTCGACATCATGGGATACCCCATGTCGACATGGTGGCCATTAAATTCAAAAGTTTTAATTTTCAAAAGAAGTGTCTATTCGTTTAAATCTCCTCACGAATGGTTATGACCATTATCGGTCTATAAATAGACTTCACAAACGAATTTTTTAACTAACTATTTCCATATTTTCTTAACTCCTTCTGCACAAATCCATATTCTAAAATTTTCATATTCTTAAGATCGTGCCGAAATTCTGCCGAATTCTCAAGTGAATCAAATTAGAATCTCATTCTTGTTTGATTCTCTGCCCTCTCTCGAAGATCAAAGTGCTATTCAGAGTTATAGGATCAATTTGTAATCAAAAGTTTATTGAGTCTCTCTGTAAGGTGTGGTTGTGCTTGGAAATCTATTGGGTGATCTTGTGTCCCGTAAATAAAGAGAGTTTGCCCCGGACTCGAAGACAGGAGGGTACCTCAAGGCCTTCAGAAATTGAGGATTGTAATCTCGACATTTGTATAATAAAAATCTGTACGAGGTGTTTGCCTTGGTGCAGGACTGGACCTAGGGTAACTCTGAACCAGTATAAAATCCGGTGTGTTCTTTCCTTTTACTGCTTTTTATTTACTTTCTACATCTGTGTTTGATTCTGTGATTGTTCTATGATTAAGTTCTGCATTTGTTTGTGTCATAATTTTAATTTAGTTCATATAAGTCTTAGAATCCATTAAACACTATTCACCCCCCCCCCCCTCCTCTAGTGTTAAATTAGCCTTAAGATCCTTAATCCGCACTCCCTTTAGTAGCATGTACGTTTATGTTATGGTGATATACATGTGTTGTATATGCTAAAAGGTAGCTCTTTGACTTGAAAACGACTTGAGATCCTTTGGAAACAAAACTACGTTTTAAAAAATTTAAATTTCTAAAAGAATTTCAAAGGTTTTTAACTTTTAATTAGTTTCCAAAACCTTTTACCCATGTATTATAAAGTAATTTAAATTTTAAGAGTTAAAGTTTGAAAAGTTAACTTAGAAACTAACTTTGAGTTATGGTATCTGTAGCGATAGTCGCTATAGATGCTGTTTGGAAAATCAAACGTTTTTCTAAATTTAAAGTGTTTTCTCCTTAAATCTTTTTGAAACCCTTTTTCAAATAATTAAGTAAGCATAAAAGGTAATTATTATTTAATTAAGTATGAGTTTAATAATTATTTAATTAATTAGTTAATTAAAGATAATTAGTAGTTATTAGTAATATAGTAAAAGGTAATTAGTACTTAAGTATTAATTAATTAAGCTAATTATGATTAATTAATTAAGGGAGTTTTAAATAAATTATCAATTAATTAAAGAGTTAATTAACTATTAATATTTATTTAATTGTGTTTAATTATTTAATTAATTTTTATTTGATTAGAGTTTAATTATTAATTAATTACTAATTAGGTAGGGTTTAATTTATTTATTTAGATTTAATTAGGGTTTAATTAAGATTTAATTTAGAGTTGATTATGACTTAATTAGTAATTGAATTAAGATTTAATTATTATTAAATAAAGGTTTATTTTAAACTCTATCGGTTCTATTTAAAGCAGCTTCTTGGCTATGTAAATTGATTCTAAACAAGGGATCTTTTGTCTAAGCCTTTAGGTAGCCAAAAAAATATGGATAAGTTATACTAAACTTTAACATATGTTTAGCAGAATAAATCCACATTCTACTGTAATTAAATTAAGTAGATTATTTGGACATCCATTTAGTAGAATAAATCCTCGTTCTGCTAATATATTGAGTTGGACACTGAATTGTATGCTAGTAAATTAATATTGAATAAGTGATGGATTAGCTAGTGATTACTGATTTATTTTTATTTACATGTATATTTCTTATGTAAATACCAGTTATATGACTTGGAAAGTCAAATTTAATTAAATGGTAACTTGATTTAGTACCCTTGTGGTCGCTAAGCCTCTTTCCGAATTTGTAAAGTTAAGGATTTAAAATAACTTCAATTGTATAACCATCTGAGGTTCAGTGTTTATAAATGGTTTTAAACTAAGACACTTAATTGTTGGAATAAAGATGTTAAAGTTATTATTTTAATAAAGATGTTTATAAATGATAGATTGTTTTATAAAAAGGATTATACCTAGTAAAAAGGATTTATTTATGGAGATTTACAAATGTTATTTTGTAAAGGAGATTATAATAGATATTTGGTAAAAGAGTTTACAAGAAGTTCATAAATTATTTTAGAGTTTTATAAGGAAGTTTTATAAATTAAATTGAAGATTTATAAAAAGTATTTGTGAATATGAAGTGGGCTTATAAAAAGAGAATTTTATAAAAGAATGAGATTTGTATTGACTATTAATCCTTCTGAATTTATGGTGGTATGGAAACATTCTTTCCATATTTAACACCGAATGATTGTGGTTTGGTTTTTAGTAAGAAATGTTTTAAACTAATATTTTTTGGCCCACTTAAATATAGTTTGGAAAGGAGAAAATCTTCCTAAAGTTTTGTTAATATAATTATACTGTTGAGATAAGTATATGGATATATTTTCTAAGTATTGAAAATATAATGGTTTTAAATATACTTATACCGCGGAGATAAGTATATGAATGTTTTCCCAAGTATTGAAATGAGTATTAGGGGTGTGTGAATAAATCTTTTATAAAGGTATTTTAAATTGAATAATTTATAGAGATTTGTAACGACCCGTAAATTAATCGCTTTGTATTTGAATATTTAAATAAATTTTAAATATTTAAATAATGGATTTAATAAAAAAACATGTTTTAAATATTAATATTAAAATATTTTCAAATTTTGTACATAAGGCATGGTGAAGGGGAGGTCATGGTGAAGGGGAGGTCATGGTGGGTGTGTATGCACCTATGATGATGGAAAGGCATGGCCTCCATGTTTCAAGCCAACATTAAGTATATATTAATGTTTTAATTAAATTAAATTAATACTCCATCCTTTGCCTAAATACCACTACACATACTTTGTTCTCACTTTACATATTCATTTCTATCTTCATTTCTTATCTCTTCATGTACATGAACACTTTCGTGGCTTCCAAGAGAGATTCCAAAATCAAAAACACTACAATAAACTAGACATTTAATAGCGTTTAAAAAACGCTATAAAAGGTTTTAACGGCGTTTTTAACTACGCTAACGACATGCCATTATAGATCAGAAACATACCATAGCATTGGATAAAATGCTATAAAAAAGTGTTTTTTAAAAGCGTTTTCTAGATGTTATTAATACGGTTTATAGCGTTTATGCCGATGAGTTAAAACCTTTCTTAGCGTTCGGTTGATGCTATCAAAGTTATTTCACAGCGGTAAATTCTTGGTATGATAATTATTTACAGCGCTTTCATGTGTTGCTATGAATGTTCAACTTTGCTGAAACTCAACTCTTTTACGACATTGCTGAAACGCTGTTGAAAATTATCACAGCAGTTTTAAAATGCTATTGATAGTTTACACAACACTTTGAAATGCTATCGTTTAGAATTTCTGCATTTCCCTACGCCGATTCCATTTCTATATACATCGATCCCAATTTATATGCCAACATAGTTAAAATTAACACGCACATTTCAAAATCAACATATTATATCAATCACACATTTCATGATCAACATTTATTATTAATCGCACATCTCCTAAACAACATGCATTTAACACTGGATAACCAAAATACGCAACATTCTTACATCAACGCATATATAATACATCCATAATATTTCATAAACAATGTAGAATAAGGAGCAACTAGTGACCAAAAGTAGTAATAGATACAAACTTACAATCCAAAATGTAGTTCTAGCAGTAAAAATAACTTTGAATCCATATAACTTGTTGCGGCATTTTTTTTCCATCAAAGATATCAATCTACCTGTAAAATAAAAGTTAAAAAAGTAGAAAAATAAGAATATATGAAATGCAACCTATTATCACAAATAACCAAATTAAAATACAATATCTTTAAAAGTAGTAATACAAAAAATTAAAATACATGAAAGAACAATATGCACGGCCATATTATGGTGAAAGCCAACTGCACATTGAGGTAAGAGGTAAATATACTAAATTCAAATGTGTAATATCCCGGAAATTTTGACAATATCAATTTAATAATCTGTTTAATAATTAAATTGATATGGATAATCTTTGATAATAAGATTTGAATTTAATTTAATAATCTGATTAAATTAGTATTAATTGATGATTTTATCTTTTAAAAGTTAATAAGATATTTTCTATTTGAATATATATAAGTTGATTGATTTTCTTTGATTTAAATTTGAATAAGTATATAGTTATTAGAAATTTGTTAATTAAAGCTTTATCCATTTATAAAATTCATTTTTGCATGTAAAATTATATGTGTAAATTAGTAAAACCATCTAAGCACATGTGTCAACATGTTAATATAGGAAGATGACAAATGTCATTTTGTATTTTATTTTTCTTTGATTTTTGATAATTCATAAATTAAGTTATATAAGCACACATCTTCATTTTTCTTTTTCTTTCTCTCGTTTAATTTCTAAACAAAGAAATTCAGTTGAAAACTTATTTCTCAAAATCAAATCTGAAATCAATACTTCTCAAACAAAAACCAAATTCAATAACCTGAAAACATTTTCAAATTCAAGAAAAATCCAAAGTCTGTTTCTGTTTCAAGCTTGTAATCATTTTCCCAAGTTTTCAAATGAAATCTGGAAGTCATGCCTGCATGCAAATCTAAGAACTAAAGTTTCCACTTCCTGTTTCAAAACAAAATCAGTTTCTCCTCAAACAAAAACCAAATTCAATAGCCTGTAAACTCATTTTCCAAAATCAAACCAAAAGCCTACATATTTTCTTCAAATCTGGAATCTGTTTGAAGCAAGCCAAACCTGGAATCTAAAGCAATATATCAACAAGATAATAGCATGCATGCAAGATCCAGTAACATCAAGCAACATGCAAGTTTTAAATCGAAGAAGCATTTCCAGTTTTAAAGTTCAACTGTTATCAAAAGCTTTTCAAATGGAGGCTCTGTTCTCTGCTTTATTAAAGTGAGTAAACATCTAAATTAAAAACAGTTTTAAAAATCTGTGATGTGGTTTAAATGTTTGTGACAAAATCTCTATAGATGATGGTTGTTGTATGTGTTTATGTATGTAGATGCATATATATGATGTCTGTGATCTACCTATGAATGCCTGTGAACATATATATACATATATGAGCTCTGTTTATATTCCAGGCTCATCTTCCCTAGGAAAAATTTAATTTGCTCGACACCAATGGATTTTAGGCTTAGATCTTTATTTAAATAATGAATGTAGGATTCACATCATTGTTAAAACAATTGCAAGCAGAAATAACCAGTGGATGTTTCAAGACTAATACATTACAGTAGGAAATGAATAATGGTTAGAAATAAATCATCATAATTTCTAAATTTGATTATATATTCAGATTAGCATTGTAAAATGTTGAATTTAGGAAGAAGAATCTCGATTTTTAGTTAAGTATTGATGGAGCAATTCAAAGATGAACAGAAATCGAGTTTAGTTAAATTCCTGGCGATCGAAATGATTTTGGGTCTCGAGGTTCAGGTGATAGCTTGGTGGAGAATCATAGTTCATCTGAAAAATACTCGCTGGGGTTTCAAACGACTGTGATGACCGGACGACAACAATTTAGGGTTAAAATGCCCAGTTTTGTTGAGATGGTAGTCGAGGTTACTGGGACGTCGGTGATGTTTCGTGTTCGATCGCAAGGGTAGGAATGGAAGCGTGGTGACGTAGTGATGCTCTGGTCATGGTGGTAGGATTTCTGGTGGTGGGGTTCATCGTCGGCGAGATGTTTAGTCGATCGAGTTTTGGGTTCCTGTATGTCGAAATGTTCGATTTCGAATCGGAGGCGAGATCGTCAGGGCTAGGAGTTCGAGTGGGACGGCGAGGTCATCAGCGACTTGTCGAAGGCGGCAAAGTTGATCGGAGGAGCGGCGAGCTTGCGTGCACGTGCACGTGTGCACGATGGTATCTGGTTCATTCGCTGGTTGGAGAAGAAGGGTTGTATTCGGGTTTGGCTCGAGTGAGTTGCGATGTTTTCTCGAAGCAAGTGAGACTCGGGGATTTGGGGGGTTTAGCTCGCGAAGATTGTAGTTTTGCTCGGGGTTTAGTGGTGAGTAGGTTTTAGAATTTAACAGCAAATGTCTAAGTTTTAAAAACAAGGGAAATTTATTTTTAGAAATGTCTCTAAGTTCCAAACAAAAGTAAAACAAGTTTTTACCTATCAAAGTAAATGTTTTTAAGGATATAAGTTAACAAGTTTTATATATAAGTCGATAAGTGTTAAAAAGGTAGAATAAGTGGGTGTTCAAAGTAATGTTTGTTTTGAAAATTTATTAAACAACTTTGGGAAGTTTTTAGAAGATTTTAAAGTTAATTAAATTGTTTAATTATAATTGATTTCCAAAAATATTATATTTTAAATAAAGTTTATAATAAGGATTTAATAATCAATTATAATAAAGAATTTATCTTTAAAGTAATTAAAAGGTTTTGATTCATTAAAGATTTTAATATGTGAAATTAACAAGGTAATTTAACTATTGTTAATGATTTAAGAGTATTTGTGTTTGTTTTCTTTCTCTTCTTTTCTTTTCTACTTCTCACCCCTTTCTTTCTTACTGTCGATGCGATTTTCCGGGAGTGGAAAGCCGGGTCGTCACACGTGGTATCAGAGCACTAGGTTGAGTGAATACCTAGGTTCGGAAGGATTGTTCATTAGAGATAGGATCTGTAGCAACCTGTTTGAGTGTATATATATATACGAGAGCGCATATTTGTTAGTTATATAAAATGATTTTATATTCTGTTAATTGATCGGTTGGGTGGTATATGGATTCTGGTCAATACGAGTAGCTAACGTTATTGATAGGGATCTCTAAACACTTGGACCAGGCCAACAGACACAATATTGTTTTAAAAAGGTAGATGAAATAATTTTACCTAGATATAATTTCTATATAAAAAAAATGTATCATTTTAAATGTATATGGTATTTGTATTGATTGGTTGAGATGATAATAATTTATCATCTAGGATTAGGAGTCTGAGTGTTGAGGTTGGAAGTGTATTTGTCGAGACTGTAAACCTAATACTGTCTCGAGTGAACTTTGCAGTTGTGTAAGGATTTCACAAATCTCCGAAGGGAACTGTTAAGGTTCGGAGTTTATCTTTGAAGCTGGACGAGTAGAGTTGGATCTGTCGATTAGACAGAAGCAAGTGATAGTATCCGGGTAACCTCAGGTAATAGTAGCTGTATGATGAGATACAGTGACGATGGATGTTTCCGAAGATGTTTTCTTTGGAACGAGTTTAAGGAAGTGTGTCTGTTTCGGTGTTGTGGCTGAGTTCAGCATGGTGTTTCTGTTTGGTTTGGAGTTCGAATTTCTCGAAGATCTTTGGAATAGGAAGTCCTTGGCATCAGTGTCAGCAGTGCAGCTCGGAGTATTCTGTGATGGCAGGAAGTTTTCTGGATGAGCAGTTTTTCTGGAAGTAAAGTTCAGAAGCAGCAGAGTGGATCCATTTCTTCGATAAATTGGATAAATAAGTGTAAGCTGTTCTGATTGGTAAAGAGAGAACAGTCTGTTTGGAATTAGGATGGGTTGATCGCAAAAGTGACTTGCGATTGTCTGAGTGTTCTCTTGGGTTGTCAGAATTTTTCTGGATGTCTTCAGAGAAGTCAGAAGTTTGTCCGCATCTGAAGGTTGAGTTTTCTTATCAACTGGATTCCAGGAGTGATACCGGTGGTTCAGTCTAGTGGAAGGATGTTTCCTAGAGATGGAGTTGGTGAAGCAGCTCAAGTTTTGCTGGAGTATCTGAGTTTTATTTATGGATCAGTGAACCTTATTTCTGGAATGAGTTGTCCAGTCTGTTCTTGTGTCCTACCTCATATCAGAGTTGAGCAGCGAAAGCAGTTTGGAGTGTATCTCTGGATGGGAGAAGTAAGTTTGGAATCTACTGATGTTGTGAAGTAGAGTTATGTTTGGATCTCGTCTGTGTTCTGATTTGGATAGGTAATTGGTCTACTTGGTTGAATTGTCAGTTTGGATAACTGGAATTCATTGAGTTTTACGTATCTCTGAGGGAGTACGTATTTGATCTATCTCTGGTTGTAGAATCAGCAGTTCTGGAAGTTTGGTAGTTGAGTCAGACTCGTCTGTAGTCTGATATCCTGTTTAGTTCTGTAGATATAGATGAGTAGGAGATCTATAGCTTAGTTGTTTAGATTGTTTGTAGGGCGAGTATCCAGGTATATATATATATACTTGGGGAAACTCGAGGTATTTTATCTAGAATTTGGTCTAGATAGTTAGAATTGTTTGATTGGATGAATTGGTTGCTATGGTTGTTAGCATATGGATGATAGTATATGCTTGTGTTTTGAATTTAAAATCTTTAATAAGATTATTAAATTACCTTTGTTTAAATTTCGGGGACGAAATTATTTTAGGGGGGGAGGAATGTAATATCCCGGAAATTTTGACAATATCAATTTAATAATCTGTTTAATAATTAAATTGATATGGATAATCTTTGATAATAAGATTTGAATTTAATTTAATAATCTGATTAAATTAGTATTAATTGATGATTTTATCTTTTAAAAGTTAATAAGATATTTTCTATTTGAATATATATATATATTTATTTGTATATATTGTAAATAGAAAACTTTGGGTAAATTGGAAATTTATATTTAATTTAATCTGGACTTTTTCAAAGATATTTAAATAAGTAATTTTATAGTTTTAAAATACTTCAGGTAAATATTTTAATTGGTTTAAGATATTTTTAACTTAAGTTTAAATAAATAAGGTTTACAAAAATGGTTTGTTTTATTTCTTTTTAAATATTTCTTGATAATATAATCTCTTGTTTAAATTATAAAATATGTTATTTTCAAATAATAAGTATAATGTATTATTTTTAATATGTATGAATTTTAATGCTAAAAGGAATTGTTATTTTAAATTGAATAAATAGTGTATGTAAATATATATAACTTAACTTTTAAATTGAATCTTAGGATTTAATTTTATTTAAACTTGAATTTAAAGTTTTGAAATTCAAAAGAATATATATTTAAATTGTTTTGGATTTTATAATATTTGTATAAACTTTTATTTATAAATGTAATTAGCTTTTGTTTCTCTTTTATATATATAGATAAGTATTTAAATATTAAGAAAAGGCTTTATTTACATTTAAAATGAATAAGTGTTACTTAAATGACATGTGTAAATCTATAAAGACATCTACATAACAAGTGTAAATTTATTAACAACTCTAAATGACAAATGGCAAGTTTTAAATTTTAGTTTTCTTTTATTTTTATTTTTAATAAACTACATATTAACTTATATAAACAGTTACCTCTCATCTCATTTTCTTTCCCTATTTTTCTTCAATTCAAAGATAAGAAATTTCAGCCTATTCTCAGAAACCAAAAATCTGAAGTATTCCTCAAACTAAATCCTCATAAACAAATTAGTAATCAAATTCCTCAATCTCAAAACAAAGATATGTAATTCATTTTCCAAAATCAAATGATAACCTGTAACTCATTCTTCAAATCTGCAATTCTTCAAACCTACAAATCCCTTCTTCAAAACCTGTAAATGAACTTCTTCAAACCAGAGACTAAAAAGCTAGTACATTTTATTCTGTTTGAAATCAAAAACAAGTAAATCTGGAAATCAAAGCATGCATGCAAGTTTCTTCAGAAAGTATTCAAGTTTAAGAGTTTTAAAGATCAAAAGGGGATCTCGGTTTAAAAGCATTCAAAGGCTTTTCAAATGCAGTTTTCAAAAATAGGCTCTATCATCTTTATAAAGGTGAGTAACAATTTTTGTTAAAATAACTTAAGTATAATTGTGTTGCATGCTTAATTCTGTGATAAATATTGTTTTGATGTGAATGTTTATAGATGATTCTGCATGTACATGAATGTATATAGGTGTGTATGTTGTTTGTATCAGTGTGTCTCTGTTATTTTGAAATTCCAGGCTCCAGTTTGATATAAAATCATTATCCCATGATCTAGTGTTAATTTGGATTTAATATTTAAACAAAATATGTTTGTTTTACCATAAACTAAAGTTTAAAATTTAAATTAAGTCAAATTCAAACCTGAGTGTCTCTGTAACCAAAAATAACAGAGCAATATTATAAAAAAGTGAAATTCCAAACTGGGTAATTTATAAATTCAGGATTATATATGGAATACATAAACTACAACATGATTTTTAGCATTAATATCATAATTTTTAGTTTAGTATTAAAGGAGCAGTTCTGGTTTAAGTTAGAAATGAATTTTTGGTAATTTTGATGATCTCAGTGAAATTGGGATGTTGTAATCTTCGGTAGTGATGGAGGAATGATCGAGGATATAAGGAAAATTACTGGAAATCGAATTAAAACATTGAGGAAGAAATGATTTAGAATTAAAGATTATAACCCTAGTTTTAACTAGGTTAGAAAAATCAATCGTCACCACGTCTCTGGTGAATCGAGTTCAATAGAACTCTGGGAAATTGTAGTCGTGACATGGATGAACTCGTCGCCGAAGTCGCTAGCGTTCTGGTGATCAGTAGTGGAAGAACGAGGAGATGTTGACAGGCTTTGGAAGTTGTAGTCTGTGGTTCCAGGTTTGGTTTTATGCTCGAGTTTGATCTCGACTTCGTTTCGTTGCTCGAGTGATGGGATTCTGGTAGGTGGATGAACATCGACTGGTGGGAGATGTCGTCGATGGCCGGAGTTGAAGAGGATGACCGTGCACGTGCACGAGATCGTGGGTGTATCTCTGGTGAAGTCTGGGATTTACAGGGGAGGCTATTCGAGATTCTCTCGAGTTTGTTCGTGTGTGACTCGGAGTTTTTGAATGGGCGACTCGAAGTTTTTTTGAGTGGTCTCGGGTAAAAAGTGTTGCCAGGTTTTAAAATCTGTTTGTTTAAATTTAAACCTGAATTTAAATTGTGAAGTAATATTTGAACAAGAATTGAAATCAAAGTTTAAATATATGGATTCAAGTTTGGTTTTGAATCTTAGATTGAGATTTAAAATAAGTTTTATAAATTTAAATATGAATTTGTTAGCACCTTTTAAACTTCTTTATAAATGAGTATTTCTTTAACTTGTAAATTAAAAGAGTTTTAGAAATGTTGTTTAAAATGTTGTAAAAGATAAATTAGTATTCATTTTAAATCTAGAATTTAAAATGAAATTTAAAAGTTAATTTGAAATGGATGTCTTCAAATGTATTTAAGAATGATAGTTTAACCTTTGATAAGAAAATGTTTTATCTTAAAGTAATTAGAGATTTGTGTTCATTGAATTAATTAGGAAATTTAATGGATAATTAATTTAATTGATTAATTAATCATTTGGATTAATTAAATAAGTAATTAAAGGTTTAAACTAATTTATTTATGATTAAGATTTATTAATTAGGGATAATTAATTTGTAATTAAGGATTATGAATTAGGATATTAATTAATGGTTAAGAATTAATTAATAGAGTAATTAAATATTAATTAAGTAGGGTTAACACTTAATCAATTAAATAATTAAAGTTTAATTAATTGGTTATTAAGACTTATTAATTTGAAATTAATAATAATTAATATAAGTTAATTATTTAAGAAAAGTAATTAAATAATTGTTAATGAAGGTCATTAACTATGGATTATTAAATAATTAATTTATGTAATTAATTTTAATAATTAATTAGATTAATTAATTTAAAGATAATCATTTGTGAAATTGTTTAAATGTAATTACTTATTGGAAGTAATTAAGAATTAATTACTTATTGTAATTAATTGAAGTTAATTTGATTTAGTTAAATTAATTAATTAAGTTTAATTAATTTAGAATAATCAAGAGATGATTTGATAATAATTACTTAATGTAATTATTAAGGTAAGTTTATTTAGAGAAGTAAATAATAAGATAATTACTGGAAGTAATTAGTTGAATAAATGATTTTATTAATAGAAGTAATTTGAGTTAATTACTTTGAATAATTAATCAAGGGATTAATTAAGGAGGAATTAATTTAGTTAATGAAAGTAATTAAGGGGAGTTAATTACTAGATGAGATTAATCAAGAGTGATTAATAAATGTTGTTTAAATAAAGGTTAATTACTTAATGTAATTAATTTAATTAAGTAATTAATAATTAAGTTGTAATTAAGGATCATTAATTAATATAATTAATGATGTAATTAAAATTGGTTAATTAAGTAATAATTAATAAATGAAGTAATTAATCAATGTAATTAATTAAGGATTAATGTAATTAATTATAGTTGATTAACTTAATTAATTTTAGTTAATTAATTAATGAAGTAATTAAAGGTTAATTGCTATAAGTGGTTAAGAATAATTAATTTAAATAATTAATTAAGGATAAATTACTTGGATGTAATCAAAAGATAATTAATCAAGATGATTAATTGAAATGAATTATTAGAGGATAATTAATTAATTGATTGTAATTAATTAATGGTTAAGTAAGAAGGATTTATAAAATGAAGTAATTAATTTAATTCAATTTAAAGTAAGATGATATAAATCATTACTTATGAATGGGTGTTAGTATTGGATACTTGACTTTGATTGATATCTCTGATGAGATATATGCTGTGTGATATGGATGTTAGTTGAATTGTATGGATTATCTGATAATGTTGATTATCTGTTATCTTCCTTTGTGAATAAAGATAATGAATTAAATTGTTTTAACCTTTAAAACAACTTGGCCTTAAAAGATACGCTTTGGATTTCGATGAGACCGGGATCGGGTTTCCGTATACCGGATTTCCAGGTCTGGAGACCCAAATACCACATTGATCCAAATTTACGATAGGTCGTGAATCAAGTGAAGATGAAGATTCAGAGTGCAAGGGTTATTGTCGTTAACTCTGAGGGTGATTCCAAAACGAGTGTAACGAGATAATGCCTTCGGTTTCGTTCGAACCCGGAACGAACTTGTATGGATTGAATGCTTTCAGAACATCGTCAGGTGGACGATGAGCATTCTAAGATAGATGTGTTCTATTTAAAGGTAATCGTGACCTCAAGCCTCACAAACCGGGAATGGCTAAAACAGGGGAGGTGCAGCAAGGTTAGTGGGTAGCACCCAAGTAGGACAAGGTTACCTCTGTCTAGATGTCCCTTTCTATTTTCGACTTAGTGGTGCGGTTGCTGATCCCAACCGTGAGGTATCTTGTGCGGGAATTATCCAGTAAGGGATGTTCCGACCTTGTGTTGCAGGGGATTGGGAGTGATCCTCGGTACGGTGATCTAGGCCACGTACTGTGATGGGCGGTACCCCGGTAGCCCTGCCATTGTATGGAATCCAATTTCCAATAAGTGATAACGGACTTGATTGTATAACCCACTTTGTTGGCTAGTATGCTGGAATTTAACAATGTAACAATTTCAGCTATTTCATATTTATTTGAAAACCCTAGACCCTATTATAATACAATCGAATTTCCTATCAAATGTTTTGGTTAGCGTAAGGTAAAAACTTACCCATGTTTATTTGTGGGGAGTCTTACGTGATACCTTTTCTTTCAAAAGGTTTTAAAGTTAAACAAGTTTAACCTGTTACTCACACCAGACCCATGTCTGACCCAAGTAGTTTATTTCTGTTTTATAAACTCTTGGGTACTCAAATTTTTACGAGTAGCCAAGGGATTCAGGTTAGCCTTGACGAATTGTGGAGGAGCAATGGAGCAGGAGGCTTCAGCGTTGTAGATATAAATAGTAGTTTACGCTGTGTTGATCTTGTTTAGATCTTTGTTTTGTATTGAGTTGTAATAACTAGACAGATGTTTATAACTGTCTAGTATGTGATGTGTAATCTGTGTAACTCTGATAAGCGTTGTATATGATACTATGTAATATTTATGTGATATAATATATTTTGTTCGTTTCCGCTGTGAGATTCTGATATTGTTTAGTTCTTTCTTTCTCTTCTTTTCTCTTTTCTATCCCTTTCTTTCTTATTAGCGATACGACTTTCTATGGAGAGAAAGTCTTGGTCGTTACAAAATGGCTTCAAACTTAAATTTTTCAAGTAATTCAAACCTACCATAAATATTTTAACTCTTGAATCCTATAAAAGCTGACAAATGTGCTTCCAATAATATATATTCAATTTGACATTTTGCTTAAGCCATTTTCCGACAAGGCTTTAAGAGCTAAAATCATAAAATTAGATAAAAGTGTCAAAAGTAGAGTTGTTGCCTATTGTGTTAACTTGCCAAAACATCTTTTCGATAGCAAAAATACATATTACAACTCAAATTAGGGTGAATTTTCTAAATGCATATATAGTAGATTTTAACATGAAAACGCAAGCCCACTTAACAAATCAACGTTTTTAGCCTAGGAAACGATGAAATTTAACAAAATGATTAAAATAAAAGTTGTTTCTTAGGATCTTAGCTTTCCGGAAAGGGAAAAATCGTCGAAATCGGATAACCGTTTAGAAGTTATGGCTAAATGAATAAGGTGCTAATGCACAGCCTGAAATGACATATTTTTTCATTTTGCAATGATATGCTTAATCTATATCATCACAACAGTACAAGACATTGAAATATAGGAATCGATGGGTTAAGGAGTGTATTTTCTGAAATACAATCAAAGGTATAAGATTTAGAGCAAGAAAATGTATAAACTTTTTCAAAAATCAGGTAGTTGAGAAAACATAACCTGCTAAACCTCACCGTTGGTCTCTGCAACTCCGTCTCTCGCCCTGGATAATCAACCAAGGAGACACGTGGCTCCATCTGGGCCACAAAATCTCACCTGTCGCAAGATCCCCTCCTCCGTCAACACATCCAGCACTACTTACTCTCACCGTCCTCGGCCAGCCAACCCTTATAGTGATATCCCGTTTTGGCAACAAAACCGGTTCCTACTCCTCATGGTCATGTATGTCTCTCTTTGCACCCGCTATTTATAGCGATACCGCCGTCGGCTCTAGAGTTGAGATAACATATGGGAGTGTGATAAAGATTATGCATGAGAAGATAAAGTTTAGATTTCATTCCCATGAAGTGCCATATGGATATGGAAGTGGGCAACGGTTGGTGACTGGATTCCCGAATGTAGATGACGCTAACAGTTATTGGATTATGAGGCCACAACCAGGTAGCTCGGCTAAACAAGGTGATGTTATTCAGAGTGGGTCTATAATTCGATTGCAGCATATGAGGACAAGGAAATGGCTCCATAGTCATTATTATGCTTCCCCGATTTCTAGAAATTTGGAGGTGAGCTATTTAGGAGGTGACAGTGAGTCAGATACCGGTGATTACTGGAGACTTGAGATCGAAGACAGTGGAAAAACATGGAAGTAAGACCAAAAAGTTAGACTTAAACACGTTGATACAAGCGGTTACCTACACAACCATGATTATAAATACAATCGAATAGCAGGTGAACAACAAGAGGTATGTGGAGTAAGAGAGAAGCACCTTGATAATATATAGGTTGTAGCAGAAAGAGTCTACCTTCCAGTTAATGAAAACAAATCAAATCGATGACTGATAAATGCAGGAACTGTAAACATAATGCAAGTATATAGTATATATTGTTTTACGCTGTCTGAAAGCTGAAACGGAGCAGTACTAATTTATCAGCCAGTCTCATTATGTTTTTCTAATGAATCTGTTAATTCTACTTCTACGGGGAGGATAACTAAAGATTGGAAGGTACTTGATTATTCAGATTGAGAAAAGTGAAACAATTTTTGGTGAAAAAAAATTCAGGCAGTTCACATTAACATATGAACCATGAACATATATTGAAGTGGTGGTTCCCGCTCGAGAGAGTAATGGCCCCCGTTTAGTCTTCACTCTTTTGCACTAACTATGAAGCAAGTCCCTAACACTTTCCGCTATTAGAGTTTTCTTGAACTTCGATCCCATCTATAGTCAGGACCAAAAGTGTCAAATATATACTTCTAGGGATTAGATGAACCATTGCATTGTCCATGAAGTTTTCCCCAAGGTACAAATAACTTTCCTTTTAAGGAATTTTTGTAAAACACTCACGTTTTCAAAATACACAGTCGTTCCTTCTTAAAAGGTAAGTTTTAGAAAACATCTCTGCTTTTAGTTTTAGCCGAACTGCAAAATTTGTAAAACTGCAAACATTTGCACTTTTTCAAACCAAATAAAAAAACGGTATTGGTTATAGAAAATGCAACTAAGTATAGATTTGATTTGTGAAAAAAAATCGAAAACAATTTTAGAGACTTAATATAAAAAATGTTTTTGATGAGAAGTTTTTATTTTTTTGGAACTTGGTCTGATTCCCACAAAGATTAAACTTTTAATCTGACATGTGAACGTCGTTTGTTCTAACCAACTGCTCTACTCCTACGGTTATTTTGATGAGGGTTTTTGGTGTACTAAACTTAAAAATAAAGGATGGATTCAAATTTTCACTTTATTTTATTTCATCAAAATAAAGTGGAGTGATTAACAATAAAATAAAGTTTCTTGCTATTGTGAAACACAAAATAAACATTTTACATGAGAAATAAAGGAACTTTATTATAATTTTGAGATAACCAATATTCTACATAAGTTTTAGGTTTTTAGCAGTATATGTCACAAGCATCAATACCAATTTTCTAATCCTACGACTTATAGTAGAATACTCACGAATTTTGCATATGTTTGCAGAATGAAAAAATAAACCAAAGCTATTAAAGTCAAATTTTGCATATGTTTGCATCCGTTTGACTTCAAAACCAAATATCATATCCACTTCAAAACTAGTTTATACTTCAAAACCAAAATATCATTTGAACAAACCCAAATTTCTGATCACTGAATATTTCTTTTAATTTATTTAAACTTGACATATTCCTTTTTAAATCATCTTAAACCAAAACCACTTTATAAAGCCATATTCTAAATCTTAAATTTCAATTCAATATATTCAAAACAATTCTTAATTAAATACTGTTTCAAATAAATTCATTTCCAGAAGTCATAGTGCTTTCAAAGTTATAACACCTTTGAAACCAAACACTTTGAAACCATAATACTTTGAAACCATATCAATTTTAAAATGTTATCATTTAGAAATCATAATATTTAGAAAAATCATAACACCCTTAAAAATAATATTCATTACCAAAGTTATAGCACTATTAAGTTCATTCGTTCAATTATACCAATTTCAAAAACATTGTATTAACTTATAAATTTCAAAAATGGTTTATATTTCACCTCAAAACATATTCATTTAAACCATTTAAATTCAATGTCAAAATCTTCCAAAATAATATACATTTCCAAAGTTCATTGAAATTTCAGCCACAACGGACATTATAAAGTGTTACGGTAAATATATTAACATTTCAAAACATTGTCAAATTCAAAACAGCAGCACTTATAAAGTGCTACAGTAGATATTTTAGTGTTGCAAACAGTTCAGTTTCAAAACAGCAGCACTTATAAAGTGTTGTAGTAGTTATTTAGTTATTTCAAAACATAGTTAAATTTCAGAACAGCGGCACTTATAAACTGCTGCAGTAGGTATATTAGTATTTCAAAAACAGTTCATTTCTAGCAACGGTAGCACTTATAGAATGTTACCTGAAACCCATAGCATTTCAGAAATGCTACAAATACTATTATAAGTTTTTACTATAACAATTTAAAAACAATATATCTTCAACTTTTCCCATTTTTAACTTATCAAACTTATTTCACTTTTCAAAATTATTTATTTGGATATTACTTAACTTATGATTTTTAATAAAATAACATTTATTTAACCAATATCCAATTTAAATTATAATTCATTTATTAAGTCAAAAGTACACTATTTACTTAACTTTTTATTTTAACAAATAACTTAACACTTTATTTGAAATACCCATTTCATAAACAAAATATTCTTTTAATAAGTCAAACTTCACATTCCCAATTTCAACCAAATTTTCCATTATAAAGTTAAGTCATAATTTAAGATACATTTTACCATTTTAAATCATAGTTATTTATTTTACAAAACATATCTATTTCATAAAATAAAATCTATTACCATCACTAGGTTAGATTTAAAATTCCACATTAAATCAAATTTAATTATTAAATTATTTATCATCAATGAAGATCTTTAAATTCAATTTAAAACCAATTATTGATATACAAAGATTCCAACTTATAGAAAACCAATATAACTTTATAATTTAAAATCAAACCACTTATTGACTTATAAAAATTCCATATAATTAAAATCATTCAATCAAATTTTTAAGTAAAATTTTCATATATCTTAAACTTAAAAATACTTAGAAATTTTTTAAGAAAATATTATTAAATATATAACCATGGGTCTGTATAATATTTTCTAACCTAGGTCAAGCGATATAGATATGTATCATTTAAATCCGTAATTTAAAAAGAAAAATCCGGGTTCTATCATTTCAAACCCGCAATCCCAAGTCAAATAAAAATACAATAAAATCACTCGAGCCTATCATTTCAGCTCATAATGATTTTTCCTTATTCTAAAGTCCGTTCGGGTATGTATCATTTCAACCCATGGTGAAAGGGAACTTGCAGTGTGAGATACAGAAAATAAAATAAATAGTATAGCATAACATATCATAACAGGTGATGTAACAAATATATAAGCAGTATTTAACATCGTATAATCATATCACAGGCATATATAGCGTTAAGTAAGGATGATCTATCCAAAGACGTAGATCAAACCTTGTATAGAGGAATGATTGGATCACTTCTCTATATAACTGCTAGTAGACCAGATATCATGAACAGTGTCTGTCTCTGTGCAAGATATCAATCTCAACCCAAGGAAACTCATCTAAAACTGTGAAACGTATCATTCGATATGTTAAACACACCTTTGATTATGGATTGTTCTACCCTAAGAATGATTCATTTGAATTAGTTTCCTACTGTGATGCTGACTATGCTGGGTGTAAGTCAGACCGAAAGAGTACAAGTGGAACTTGTCACTTTCTAGGTCATTCCTTAATTTCCTGGTTCAGTAAAAAGCAGAATACTGTTTCCCTATCAACAACTGAAGCAGAGTATGTTTCTGCTGCTTTAGCTTGTTCTCAAGTTTTGTATATGCAACAAACCTTGAATGATTTTGGTATATCTATCACGAAATCTCCAATTTTCTGTGATAACACTAGTGCCATTAGTTTGTCCAAAAACCCAACTCTCCATGCCCGAACTAAACATATTGACATTAGACACCATTTTCTAAGAGATAACGTAAACAAAGAGAAAATTTCTCTTGATTTCGTTAATTCTGAAAATCAAATAGCTGATATTTTAACCAAACCTTTAGGAGAACCTGTCTTCACCAAGTTAAGAAGAGAATTAGGTATATGTTCTCTTTCTGAAATATAGTATATAGTATAGTAGTATACATAGGGTATATATGAATGATTTCTTAACCATAGCATTTTACAACACCATGTCGACATAGTATTCATGCGTCATGTCGACATGAAACGGTAAAAATGACAATTCGTTTTTCCTCTAATTTTTGAATGGGTGGTTATTTAACTCACCCATTCCGAGTTTCTCTTCCCTCCAATCATTATTTCTTCATTCTACTTTCTGGAAACATCAAATCTATGGCTTCCACATCCAATCCTAATCAAATTTCACCGGTTTCTTTCCCTTCTCCTTCACAAGGCCCTTTCCAAAACTCCATACTCGCTCATGTCATCAAAATAGAGGAGAAAGTTAATGATTCGCTGCAGATGTTAACTGAAATGCAAGTTCAACAATTGAGAATGGCAAGAGAGCAAGAGAAACAAGGGAAAATTCTGAGGAATCTTCAAAAATTCCTCATGGATAATCATGCCAATCCAATTGTAATTGAAGATTCTTCTAAAGCAAATGAAGAAGGAGAAGAAGACGAAGACGAAGAAGAAGAGGAAGAACCAATGGAGGAAGAAACTGATGATGAAGCAGTATGTGTAGGGGAAGTTTGTTTTGATGCTTATGGGAACATTGTGGAACAACATGGAAACTTCTGTTTCCATTACCCAAATTGTCCTGTCCACAAGTCTCCCATCATCAAAAACAACCGTTGAGTTGTTTATTTTCTTGTTTTAGTTATTTATGTGTTTATAAGTTTAAATAGTCATGTATATAGTAATATTGAAATGAATAAAATAATCTGTGGTTACACTTATTATTCTCATTCTTATATTACTCATATATATCATTCTGAGTATACAATATTTAGCATTGTTATATCTAGTTTTAGTATTATTAATGATAACACTATCATTAATATCATAGATTTAGGGGGAGTTAGTGTCATATTTTTTGTTGATGACAAAGGGGGAGAAGTATAAAATAGGTTAGTTAGGCATAGATTAAGGGGGAGTTATTAGATTTAGGGGGAGTTATAAGGAGAATATAAATATTTTATAAACAAAGGTTGTCATCATCAAAAAGGGGGAGAATGTTAGTCCATAGGATAGTGGTTTTGATGACAACAACTATAGAAGTGCTATAAAATATATATGTGCAGGAAATCTATATGCAGGTATCAACAAAAGAAGACTGTACAGTAAAGAAGACAAAATTGATGAAGACAAAGATCAAGAGTTCAAGATTGAAGACTCATGAGATTCAAGATATTCAAGAGTTCAAGACAAATAATATAGTTAGGTTAGATATTTGTTAAAACTCTTTGAAAGCACTACCATTCTTTTTTATCCAATTTACTCGTGGAATGGAATCCACTTCGTTCTTGTTAAAGGGATGGAACCCTAGTGAGATGGAACTCACGAAATATCTAGTGGAACGGATAGTAGCCCTATTTTGTTATCCACTAATTTTGATTCAAAATGATTTTCAAAATTATCTCTTGTTTTATAAAATGATTGTCAAATATTCCTTTTCAAAAGAAAAACCTTCGTTCACATTTCCAAAAATGTTTTAGCCTCAAAATCATATTTATCATTTTGTTATATTTTGATTTCAAAATTGTCCTTGATATTTTAGCCTCAAAATCTATTTTAATATTATATTTACTTTAGTTTATTTACTTTGATTTTAAATATATTTTAGTATATATACATATATACATTCATAAGTATTTCTACTTCTAAATACCTTCTACAAATACATAGAGTCCATTTGAATAAAGTTGCATATGTTTTAAATCATCATTTTCAAAGTAAAGCAAATCATCACTTTTTACTAGACCATGTCGACATCCTATTTACTCGTCATGTCGACATGCTTCCCGTTACAGCAAAGGTTGTTTTCAAAAGAAGTTTCTATTCGTTTAAACCTCTTCGAATGGACACATCCATTCATTCTCTATAAATAGAGACTGTTATGAACGTTTTCAAAAAACTACTTTCTTTATTTTCTCTCCTCTTTATTCTCTTATCTTATTTTCTAATCATCCTATCCATATTCTGCCGAAATCTTAAGTGAATCAAACCAGAATATCTCTAGTTTGATTCTCTGCCACTCTCTTCAAAGAATCTCAGTGCTTATCAGAGTTATAGATACATTTGTACTCAAAGAAACTTGTATAGGGTTATAAAGGTGTGATCGTGTCCTTGGAAATCGATCGGGTGAACTTGTGTCCTGTGAATCAAGTGGTTCTACCCAGAGACCTGAGAATTTGGAGGGTGTACCTCGTTGCCTTGGAATCGAGGGATTGTAATCTAGATTATTATTGAATAGAAAGCCGTACGAGTTGTGCGGGACTGGATGTAGGGTAACACCGAACCAGTATAAAATTCCTGGTGTGTTCTTTCCTTTACTTGCTTTTTATTTATATTTGCATCTGTTTGTGATTCTGTGATTTGATCTGTGATTGTGTATTTGCATTAAGTTAGTTAAATCAATTTAAATCAAAGAAGTTTTAAAGAAATTCTTAAAACACTATTCACCCCCCCTCTAGTGTTAAATAGCCTTAAGATGGTATCAGAGCTATTTAACACTAGAGGGGGGGTGAATAGTGTTTTAAGAATTTCTTTAAAACTTCTTTGATTTAAATTGATTTAACTAACTTAATGCAAATACACAATCACAGATCAAATCACAGAATCACAAACAGATGCAAATATAAATAAAAAGCAAGTAAAGGAAAGAACAGACCAGGAATTTTATACTGGTTCGGTGTTACCCTACATCCAGTCCCGCACAACTCGTACGGCTTTCTATTCAATAATAATCTAGATTACAATCCCTCGATTCCAAGGCAACGAGGTACACCCTCCAGATTCTCAGGTCTCTGGGTAGAACCACTTGATTCATAGGACACAAGTTCACCCGATCGATTTCCAAGGACACGATCACACCTTTATAACCCTACACAAGTTTCTTTGAGTACAAATGTATCTATAACTCTGATAAGCACTGAGATTCTTTGAAGAGAGTGGCAGAGAATCAAACTAGAGATATTCTGGTTTGATTCACTTAAGATTTCGGCAGAATATGGATAGGATGATTAGAAAATAAGATAAGAGAATAAAGAGGAGAGAAACTAATGAAAGTAGTTACTGGAAAACGTCCATAACAGTCTTTATTTATAGAGAATGAATGGATGTGTCCATTCGAAGAGGTTTAAGCGAATAGACACTTCTTTTGAAAACAACCTTTGCTATAACGGGAAGCATGTCGACATGACGAGTAAATAGGATATCGACATGGTCTAGTAAAAAGTGATGATTTGCTTTACTTTGAAAATGATGATTTAAAACATATGCAACTTCAAATGGACTCTATGTATTTGTAGAAGGTATTTAGAAGTAGAAATACTTATGAATGTATATATGTATATATACTAAAATATATTTAAAATCAAAGTAAATAAACTAAAGTAAATATAATATTAAAATAGATTTTGAGGCTAAAATATCAAGGACAATTTTGAAATCAAAATATAACAAAATGATAAATATGATTTTGAGGCTAAAACATTTTTGGAAATGTGAACGAAGGTTTTTCTTTTGAAAAGGAATATTTGAAAATCATTTTATAAAACAAGAGATAATTTTGAAAATCATTTTGAATCAAAATTAGTGGATAACAAAATAGGGCTACTATCCGTTCCACTAGATATTTCATGAGTTCCATCTCACTAGGGTTCCATCCCTTTAACAAGAACGAAGTGGATTCCATTCCACGAGTAAATTGGATAAAAAAGAATGATAGTGCTTTCAAGGAGTTTTAAAAAATATCTAACCTAACTATATTATTTGTCTTGAACTCTTGAATATCTTGAATCTCATGAGTCTTCAATCTTGAACTCTTGATCTTTGTCTTCATCAATTTTGTCTTCTTTACTGTACAGTCTTCTTTTGTTGATACCTGCATATAGATTTCCTGCACATATATATTTTATAACACTTCTATAGTTGTTGTCATCAAAACCACTATCCTATGGACTAACAATATGAACATAGCATATTAATTTCTACAATTCACATGTCATTGTTTCACAATTATATAAGTACGATTGTCGAGAGTGATAAACTCACCCTTAGAGCTAGAGATGACAATTCAAAACACACAACTACACTCCGAAAAGCACGACAAAGCACGAATAGATTTAAGGAGAAGATGATGAGCCAATATTCAGATCTTGCAACAAATAAAATAAAACAAATAAGAATATGATTCAATACAAAAGATTAGAATCAAACAATGAACAAAATATGAGTCAAAATGACATAACCTTGCTTCCACCAACAAGTGGGCTCGGCTATGATGCAAATTGGCTAGACCATATCATGTTGTGCTTGGCCTTGTCTTGTTTGAAGCAACATAGGCTCGGTTATGGTAGGCAAGAGGCACGGCTAAGGCAAAGGGAAAATGAAGAGATGGAAGTTACACATGAAGGAAGGCAAAAGGGCAAGGGTTTTGGGTCCTATTGGTTCGGCCATAGGGCTTGTGTGGCTCGGCCTTGGTTTTGTTTGGGTCAAGTGCATCTCTAGTCATGGCAAGGAGATGATAAGGTCATGGCAAATCAAGGCATGGGGTTGTATTGAGTGGTGGCCGAGGCTAGGAACAAGAGGAAGGTGGAAATACAAGGCTTGTGATGGTTTTGGTCAAGTTTTGGTGGTGGATCTAGATCTAGGGGTCATGGCCATGGTTGGAGGAGGTGATGGAGAGTGGAGGCTGATCTGTGGTGATGGTGGAGAGGAGATGTAGTCGGCAATAGAGGAGCATGAGGTGGAGTCCGAGCCAAGCATGAAGAAAACAAAAGAAAATCAAAATGAAAAAGAGAAAGAAGAGGAGGGAAGAGAAGCCATGGAAACTTACAGTATTTTCTCTCTGGATGCAAATGAAAATGAGATGTGGGAAAAATGTTTTTGTACGTGAATTAGTAATAGAGGAGGCGGCTAGAGTTTGAGGTATGAACGGCTAAAAGAATAAGTGGTAAGAAAATAATAAAGGGGCTTTAATTCCTATTTAATAAAAGAAACTTACTATAAAATCTTTCAATCAGAAGAGGCAAATGGGGAAGTGAGATATTGGGAAGATTTTTATGTGATTTGATAGAGTAATGCACGGCCAAACAAGGGTGGGAACGGCTAAAAAGAAATAAAGAGTAGGCAATTAAAAAGGCAAGCAATTAAGATAATATAACGTATGCCCTTTGTTTTTTTCCAAGCCAAATAAAAGATATAAACAAGTGACAACTCAATAAATAAAATGAATGTCTAGACAAAATAAAAATAGAAAGATAAAATAGAGATGGATATAGGAAAGATAAAAAAAAATATAATAAAAGTACATAAATTTATTATGTGTAAAACGCTGAAAGTTATCAAATTTAAAAGGTATAAAACAGAATTTGATGAAACGAAAAGCAGAACAAATATCAGAATTATATTCTGTACTAAAAAAAAGAATAAAATGAAAAATACAAATTTAAAAATTTAACTGAAATTCAAAATTTGACCAAATTTGACCAAAATATAAAATTTACAGAAAATGTATATTAAATTGTATTTGGAAAATAAATTACAAACAAATTCCAAACTTACATTGGAAAATTCTAGAAATTTAATATTAAATGATTTAAAAATCAAAGGTTTCAAATAAAAGTTTAATTAAAATATTTACAAAATTATGGGTTGTTACAACTTTGATCAGCCTTAATGTGCTGGAAAGAATGTGTCAAGTGATATTGCAAACTTATGTTCCTCAAAATACTTTAATGCTAGTTGAACAGTCAATAAAGTGGTTGCCATCTATATACCAAAAGACTGTGTCAAATCCTATTCCACTCTTGTCGGTCTCCATGAACCACATAGATCTTAACCATTCATTTTGTATGATCAGTCATTCATCAAATACGATAAGTCTCACTAACTTATAAATTTGTTGCGATGGATGACTAAGATTCTTTGTAGTACAGGCCCTACAGGGGAACATGCAATGAGTGGACAGAGGAACCCTTTAGTTAGCACATTATGACTACCACCCTTAAAAACAAGAGAATACCGATCTCTTATTGGCTGGTTTATATGAAAAGAATCCATCCAGATTTCACGCTAGAAAGGCTATAATTGTAATCATGACAATTTGTCAAGATATAAACATATTTACAAGCACTAATGATATAGTAATTATATGAACTATTAAAAACAACAATATATGTATGTAACCATGCGGTTCTGTTTCATAAAAAACCTGAACTTTTTGATAAAGCAAAAGTATTATTTCAGCCTCGACAATTTAATATAAGTTTAGTCACTAGTCTAAGGTGATTACAGAGCATATATTTATTATAGCCAATACAAGCACATACTATTATTAACGGCATCAGAATCAAACCCAGGAAAATTGAGGCTAGCAACATGTTAAGAACATTTAATCAAATACAAGTAGCCTCTACTATTGCATGTTGTGCTAGATTTCAATTTGTTGTTGATTTATTAAGGCTAGCAACATGTTAAGAACATTTAATCATAACCAATGAAAAATTGTGTGGATTATATTTTTCCTACAAGATGAATATAAAACATATACTGAACCATGTTTTAAAAGGGAAATGGGTGCACATAGCAAGAAGTAAACAGTGTTACACCAACAGTAATCGGCAAATAAGTTTATGGCAGTAACACTTAAAAGTTTCACTCAGCAAACAACTATTGACCGAAAGGAGTAATAAGAAAGAGCAGCAAGGCTCTTACAACACTTTATTCAAATTAAAACATCAACCCAAACACTGGTTATTTAGGTCACTATTTCTACTACTTACTATGTAGTAACTCCTTTTCTATTCAGCATCGCCTTCAAAATAAAAACAAAAATTTTTAAAAAATATTGTTTATACACTACTTACTATGTCATATTGCTAATAAAAAAGCTTTACGACACAAAGAACAATAAAGCGCATGACACATCCTCACAAATGCTAAATCAATTGGAAATTTGCATTATATTACTGGCTAAAAAAATATTATCCGGCTTTTCGAGAAACATTTTTTGGGACCAAAAATGAATTTTGGAAGTTACAGTTAACTATTTTTATAAGATGAGATTAATCATATATCTTTTTGTATGGGTTTATCTTTTGATATATAGCTTAGGTGATTAGGTAAAGCAATGATAGTATAGTTTCAATTTCATGTATAAACCTTTTATGCGCTAACAAGAGGATAGTTATGTCACTACAGTTTCAATCCTATTTTGCTGCAATATGGTTTCATTTTATTCTTATGTTAATTATATGATATAACTTCATTTCTTCTTATGTATAATTAGACAGTGACCATAATTTCAGTAACTAAGCATTATTTCAAAATCATGTTTTTATTATTATTTTAGTTTCATCAAGCAAGTATTAATATAAATTCAAGTTTAAAAATTAAACAAGGTTCGATTTGTGATAAAAAGCAAGTATTATAAGTTTCAACAAGCAAGCAAGTTTAAAAGCACGTGTTAGTCAGTATGGTTTCATCTCTACTTCATGTGATATATTTGCTCTATGTTGTAATTCAACTAGCAATGTCAATCTAGTTTCAATAAGCAATTTTTTTGTTTAAAATCAATTATTATAGAGATATTACACATCTTAATTAACTTAACCAAGGCTTATCAATGACGTTTTTTTGGAACATCCAAATGTGTTGGTTATTATGTCCTAAGGACCATTTCAGGAAGCTTATTTTACGCTGTTCCAACGCACAAATATAAAAAACAAGTGAAGCATTGTTGCTTCCAAAACATCCATCTAGATTCATACTATCAAAATTAAAATTCGAAATCATAATAGAAGCTAGGCACAAAAAATGGAACTGAAATCAAAATCAACAATTTAAGTTCAAAATTGAAATAAAGCCACATCAATCAACAACATGAAATCAAGCAACGATTGAATTTTCAAAAAAAGATTGCTTTCGATTATAAAGTAAAATGGATAAAATTGAACAAGAGGAAATATTGTATCAAGTATTTAACCAGAGTTCACCTAAAAATGGAAGCTTCTTTTTTCAATGATCTCGATGAAAGGGTATTTGTAAGCTCGAGTCGTGAGTTTTCGAAGTCTGATTTTTTCTTAGGTTTTGCAGAGATGGCACGAAGAGTTTGGCTACTGCATTGCTCGTTCTTCTCCTTTGATTTGTAAGCTCGAGTCGTGATTTTTCGAAGTTTGATTCTCCTCCATTGATGAGCCAGTCGACTGCAGCAGAAACTGGTTAATGGCGGTGAAGGTCGGCGATTCGTTTCCACTGACGAGCCTAAAACAGAGACGACTACAAACGGCAATGAAAGCTACTGGCAAAGAAATTTTATTTCAAAGGAGGAAGATTCTGTGATGAAATTTGGAATGGGGAACTGAAATTTTAGGGAAGTTCTTTTTATTAGGTATACGTAGAAATGGGGGAAAAGGAAAGAAATTTAATAGACAGCGCGCGGACAACGTTGATTTTACTAATTAACCGCCTAATCATTATCTTTGACGGCAACCTGTTCGAAAATGCTGTTAGCTTATGCTAATAAAACAAACTTTTCTTGTAGTGAAACTAGTAAATACGCTACCAAACATCAATTTAAACTCCAAATATACACGTACAAACACTCTTCTACCAAAACAAAGGACTTCTCCACCTCCTAACTCCTAAGCCGAGACCAATATATCCCAGGCCGAGCCCATTTTGTCCCTTGTCCGAGCCATGTTGCACCCTACAAGTCCACACTAGGTCATATTTCGAAGTTAAGGCAAGTTGCTAAGAGCTTAGGCAAGTTCGATAAAAAATTAGTAATCATTTTGGTGAGCAAAGATTTCGCCTTTGAACCATAAAGTTTAAACTATGTTCATGCTCAAATTTGTAGCTATTAAATGCTTATTATATAATTTTAATAATGGTTTGGTTGATGGTTTGGTTTATTGCTTGAAAGATAGTCGCTTTGGAAAGTTAGTAAGCGAATCATTGGTTATATGGAAATCTAGTAGTAAAACTAATGTCGTTGTTATTAAATGCTTGATATATGTTATGTTATTGTAAATCATCATGTATGCAAAATGCTCATTTATTTGTTATGTGATGTATAGCCATGTTGCAAATGTCATATGCTTGAATTCCGAACTGCCTGTATTGCGATAGTCGCTGTATTGGCACTTTCGGAAAATCACCTTTTATCGAAACCGTTTGGTTTCATTATCGTGCTTGGAATTATTTTACAAGTTAAGAAAGTTTTTGATTAATGATGTTTCCAAAATTAATTAATTATTTTAATAATTATTATTTAATTTAATTAATTATTTAAATTAGTAAAGATTAAGGTCAACTAATTAACTTATTAATGAGGTGTTTTAAATTTAACTAATTACTTAGTTAATGATGTTTTAATTTTAATTAATCATTTTCTTTAATGATGTTTAATGCTAATTTATCTTTGGATAATGGTGGATTAATATTACTTTATTTATTAATTAATGATATTTTAGAATCAATTAATCCTTTTTAATTAATGACTTTTAAAAGTTAATAAATCTGTTTAACCTTAAATAAATATTTTTCTTAAATAATGTTTAAATTAATTTATCACTTTTAAATAATGATATTTAATTATTATTTAATTAATTAAATTAATTATATTGTTAATTAATTGAATTAATGATGGTTTAAAGGAGATTTACCCCTTTTTATTAAAGGTTATTGAAGTAAATTAATTAACTAGTTAACAAAGTTTTAAAGTTAATTAATCAATGTATAAGGATGTTTTAAGTTGTTAAATCCTTTTCATAATGATGTTTCGAAGTTATTAAACTCTTTGAAAATGTGTTTTAAAGCTAATACTTATAATGTAAAGTCAAGTACGAATTCGGGTTTTTCAAAGAAAAGTTTGGATTGTTTATGGAAATGAATTAAATTTTTGAAAAGCGATTCATTTGTATGGAAATGGTTTATTTGCATAATTAGCACTAAACATCGAAGAAGTAGACTTGTCGCTATTTTGAAAGTTAAGAATAATCGTCAGACATGACTTTTAGGTAACACTACCTTGACTTGTCTGGTATTATTGTTAACCAAGAAATAGTGCAAGTTTGAATTCGATGAGTGGTGATAAGTATACAAGAATTAATTTCCATATATGATCGTTTTATATCCTCGATAGTCGGTTTCTCGGCTATCGATTACTTCTATTTCTTTATTATCGTCATTCTAAGATGATTTATTGCTCTGTTGAGCATTGATATCCTTTGTTGGAGGCCAAGCTATATGGGGTTACTCCCATTAGGATACTTTCAAATCTCTTGTAGATTGGATTCGGTAGCGCTATTAGATGTGAAATATTCGGATACTCAATAAGGTTTGGCGGGGTCTGGCTTGGAGGGTTCCGAGAAGTGTCACAGAGTAAATGAGTTTCTCAAAAGTATATTACTAAAGGTATACTTCAAGGGGATGCACCTTCTTAGTCATTTGTTGAAGATTTTCCTTTTCTTATTTGATTCGAGCCTTCAAATTTATCTCCTTATTTGCACTGGAAAGAGTCAACCACTCTTCATGGTGTTTAATTATTTATCCATTCTTTACGTTTGGATGTTGATTTATGTGAGAGTAAACCCATTCCGTGTTCAGCGGCGTGGTCTCACATGTTTTGTGTTTAATTTCACACCCATTTTTTTAAAAGTTTTACTCATACCAGACAGATCGTCTGACCCGAGTTGTTTGTTTTTTCCTAAACTCTCAGGTACTCATTTTATTTAAGTAGTCCGAGAGCAGCAGGTCTTTGTTGGGCTCTTTTGAAGACGGCGTCCTAGCAAGAGGCTTTTCATCTTCTTAAGTTATCTATTTCGCTATATTATTTAGTTCCTGTAAGTGTATTTTGTTTCAGCATTTGTAAAGGCAGGATATTATAACTGCCTAAGCTGATTTGTAGTACTTTTGTGTAACTCTAATAACTCCCTATTAAGGAATAACCTGATGTACTATTTACTATTATGTTTTATTTAGCAGTTTTGTTGTGAGGTTTTCTATTCTGTTCTTTATTTCACCCCACGACGATTCATCTTTCCGATGCTTGGGCAATGGCAGACGAACACCGAGGATGTGTTAAGTGGCATTCCTATGGGTCAGAAAGGCAAGTCATCATAGTTGGTATCAGAACTTCAGTTGAGCGAATACCTTAGCCTGATTTGGGGTACAACCCATTAGAGATAAGGCGAGTAGAGCCCTAGAACGAGTTAATCTTGAGAGGGCAGTTCTTGTTCTCCCCTGAAAGTTTGATTTTAGATCCTTTACTGCAGTTTCCCTTTTATCATCTTTGACCCTATCTTCGTATTCTAATGATACCCGTCACTTATCCAAGTTATTGAAATGAGTACAAGAGGAAGAAGAGGGAGGGGATCTAGAACTAGCACGGCTATAAATGGAAGAACTCCTAGAAATCAGCCAGTTGTAGAGTCGATGGATGAAGCAGTAATGCAAGTTCAACCGCCTTAGTACTTTGCGACCTTATGCAAGAATTACACTACTTTAGGTGGTAAGACTTTCTGTAGAACTAAAGATATTTTGGGAGTTCAGACATGGCTACGCTCTTGTGAAAGGATATTCGGGGATCTTCAGTTAGGAGATGCTAGAAAGAGATTGTTGGCATCGCATCAGCTTCAGAAAGCAGCAATGGATTGGTGGGATTCAATAATCATGAATATCACCAGAAGAAGATTTCTCTTGAAAAATTGGTCTGGTTCCTGGAATCAAATCAATGCGGAAGGTGTGGAGGCACAATCTTTTGGGGTGCAAAGTTTGGAGCTATTAGCAGTTGTCTTCACATTGAAGGTATGGAGGCACTATCTTTTGGGTGCAAAGTTTGAGTTATATGCGGATCACAAGTCATTGAAGTGACTTTTTTCCTAAAAAGACTTGAACTTGAGGTAGCAAAGATGGCTGGAATTTTTCGCATCTTATGACCTAGAGATTCTTTATACCCCAGGGAAAGCTAACGCAGTTGCAGATGCGTTGAGTAGGAGTGTAGCAACGCTTGAAAATTTGGAAGTTAAGCCAGCACTAATGGAGAGAATTGCATATTTCCAAGAAGAAGTCCCTAATCTAGCTCGGCGTAAGAAGGATGTTGAAAATGGAATTATTTCTAGTTTTCAGATTCTCTCAAGGAATTTTAAGAATGAATGGATGGATTTGTGTGCCAGATGTTAATGGAATAAGAAAGGATATGCTGAGAGAGTGCCATCGGTCAAAGTTATCTATCCATCCAAGAGTAACTGAAATGTTTCAAAATATGAAGAAAACCTTTTGGTGGAAAAGGATGAAGAGAGACATTTCGATTTTCGAAAGCAGGTGTGCAAATTGTCAACAGGTCAAGAATGATCAGCAGAAGACTTCTGGGTAACTCCAACCATTATAGATATCGAATTGGAAGTGGGAGCAAGTATCCATGGACTTTATTGATGGATTGCCCAAAACAAGAAGAGGTAATGAAGGAATTTGGGTAATTGTAGATCGATTAACAAAGAGCGCTCACTTTATTTCGGTGAAGTCAACAAGAACTGTAGCTTCTTTGGTAGGGATTTATCTGAAGAAGATCATTCGACTGCATGGAATTCCAGTAAGTATAGTCAGTGATCGAGACCCCATCTTCACCAGTCGATTTTAGGGAGCATTACAAGCCGCTTTAGGGACAGAGTTTAATTTGAGCACAGCCTATCACCCGCAGACAGACGGACAAACTGAAAGAATGAACCGAATTTTGGAGGATCTCTTGAGAGCATGCATTTTGGATTTTGGAGGTTCTTGGGAAGATCATCTACATTTGGTAGAGTTCTCTTATAACAATAGTTACCAAGATAGCATTGGCATGTCACCCTATGAAGCCTTGTATGGACGGCCATGTAAATCACCTTCATGTTGGGTTGAGACTGGAGACCGATTAATTCTTAGACCAGAGATGATCCGAGAAGCATCAGAGAAAGTGGCTATGATCGAGGAAAGGATGAAAGAAGCACAAGATCGATGGAAAAGTTATGCCGATCAAAGGAGAAGGGACTTGGAGTTTGCGGTCGAGGATTTGGTATTTGTGAAAGTCTCCCCGATGAAAGGAGTTGCAAGATTCAGAAGCAGGAAAGCTAGCACCCGGATTCATTGGACCATTTAGAATCCTTGAGAGGATTAGATCGTTGGCCTACAGAGTAGAATTGCCTAAAAGATTGTCAGAAGTCCATAATGTTTTTCATGTAACTCATCTAAGAAAGCATGTTTATGATACATCACTGGTTGTAGAGACGTCAGTTCAGGAGGACTTAGAGATAGAACCAAATTTGACTATAGTCCGACACCCAGTTCATACTGTAGATCGGGATGAAAAGAGATTGAGGAACAAGGCGGTTAAGCTTGTGAAGGTTCAATGGAGTGATGACCCTCATGATTGTACTTGGGAGACTGAGGATCATATTAGAGAAACTTACCCTAATGTAATGTCAGGTTAGTTGTTTGTTGTTTGAATGTTCTTGTATGCCATAGTTGCATTGCATTATTATAAGAATTTCTAGTTATAATACATACCTTTTGGATTGTCTTTTGTTTATTAATTTCAGGGACGAAATTCTCCTGGGGGGGAGTGTAACGACCCGTAAATTAATTGCTTTGTATTTGAATATTTAAATGATTTTTAAATATTTAAATAATGAATTTTAATAAAAAAAATAAACATGTTTTAAATATCAATTAATATTAAAATCATTTTCAAATTTTTTTAAAAAAAATAAACGGTTTAGATAAAAATAGAAAATGTGACCGAAGAACGTTTTTCGAAATTTCGACTTTTCAGCATCGGAAAAGTCGTCGAAAACGTTATGCACATTTTTACATCACTCATATACACATGCACACACATGCACATATTTCATGTGATAGGTTAATGATAGTGTTAAAATAAATAAACCATGTTTAGAACAAAATAAAACAAGATTTGACTTAAAAATATCAAATAAAACTTAAGTAGCTTATGGAAGTACTTAACCATAACCTAAGCTAGCTAGGTTAGTACACAAGGCATGGTTAAGGGGGGTCATGGTGGGTGGGTGTGCACTTATGATGATGGAGAGGCTTGGCCACCATGTTTCATGACAACATTTAGTATATTTTAATGTTTTAATTAAATTAAATTAATACTCCATCCTTTGCCTATAAATACCACTACACATACTTTGTTCTCACTTTACATATTCATTTCCATCTTCATTTCTTATCTCTTCATGCACATGAACACTTCCATGGCCTCCAAGAGAGATTCCAAGGTCGAAAACTAGTAAATACACTACCAAACATCAATTTAAACTCCATATATACACGTAAAACACTCTTCTACCAAAACAAAGGCCATCTCTACCTCCTAACTCCAAGGACGAGCCCAATATAGCCTAGGAGGAGCCCAATTTGTCCCCTGGCCGAGACATGTTACACCCTACAAGTCCACACTAGGTCCTATTACGAAGTTAAGGCAAGTTGCTAAGAGCTTAGGCAAGTTCGATAAAAATTAGTAATCATTTTAGTGAGTAAAGCTTTCACCTATGAACCATAAAGTTTAAACTATGTTCATGCTCATATTTGTAGCTATTAAATGCTTATTATATAATTGTAATAATGGTTTGGTTGATGGTTTGGTTTGTTGCTTGAAAGATAGTCGCTTTGGAAAGTTAGTAAGCGAATCATTGGTTATATGGAAATCTAGTTGTTAAACTAATGTCGTTGTTATTAAATGCTTGATATATGTTATGTTATTGTAAATCATCATGTATGTATGCTCATTTCTTTGTTATGTGATGTATAGTCGTGTTGCAAATGTAATATGCTTGAATTCCGAACTGCCCGTATAGGGATAGTCGCTATATCGGCACTTTCGGGAAAATCACCTTTTATCGAAACCGTTTGGTTTCATTATCGTGCTTGGAATTATTTTACAAGTTAAGCAAGTTTTTGATTAATGATGTTTCCAAAAATAATTTATTATTTTAATAATGATTATATAATTTAATTAATTATTTAGTCAATTATTTAAATTAATAAAGATCAAGGTCAACTAATTAACTTATTAAAGAGGGGTTTTAAATTTAACTAATTACTTAGTTAATGATGTTTTAATTTTAATTAATCATTTTCTTTAATGATGTTTAACGCTAATTAATCTTTGGATGATGATAGATTAAGATTAATTAATTTATTAATTAATGATATTTTAAAATTAATTAACCCTTTTTAATTAATGGCTTTTAAAAGTTAATAAATTTGTTTAACCATAAATGAATATTTTTCTTAAATAAATTTTAAATTAATTTATCACTTTTAAATAATGATATTTAATTAGTTATATTATTGATTAATTGAATTAATGATGTTTTAAAGGAGATTTACCCATTTTTTTATATTAAAGGTTATTGAAGTAAATTAATTAACTAGGTAACAAAGTTTTAAAGTTAATTAATCAATGTATAAGGATGTTTTAAGTTGTTGAATCCTTTTCATAATGATGTTTCAAAGTTAGTAAACTCTTTAAGAAGCTGTTTTAATGTTAATACTTGTAATGTGAAGCCAAGTACGAATTCGGGTTTTTAAAAGAAAAGTTTGGATTGTTTATGGAAATGAATTAATTTCTGTAAAGTGATTCACTTGTATGGAAATGATTCATTTGTATAATTAGAACTAAACATCAAAGAAGTAGACTTGTCGCTATTTCGAAAGTTAAGAATAATCGTGAGACATGACTTTGAGGTAACACTACCTTGACTTGTCTGGTATTCTTGTTAACTAAGAAATAGTAAAAGTTTGAATTCGATGAGTGGTGATAAGTATACAAGACTTAATTTTGATATATGATCGTTTAATATCCTCGATAGTTGGTTTCTCAAGTATCGGTTACTTCAACTTCTTTATTATCGTCATTGTACAATGATTTATTGCTCCTTTGAGCATTGATATCCTTTGTCGGAAATGACTAAAACTAGAGCGCGAGAGGAGGCCAAGCTATGTGGGGTTGCTCCCATTAGGATACTTTTGCATCTCATCTGGCTTTGATTCGGTAGCGCTATTAGATGTGAAATATTCGGATACTCGGTAAGGTTTGGCGGGATCCGGCTTGGAGGGTTCCGAGAAGTGTCACAGAGTAAATGAGCTTCTCAGAAGTATATTACTAACGGTATACTTCAAGGGGATGCACCTTCCTAGTCATTTGTTGGAGATTTTCCTTTTCTTATTTTATTCGAGCCTTCAAATTTATCCCCTTATTCACCGGAAAGAGTCAACCACTCTTCGTGATGTTTAATTATTTATCCATTCTTAACGTTTGGATGTTGACTTATGTGAGAGTAAACCCGTTCCATGTTCAGCGGTGTGGTCTCACATGTTTTGTGTTCAATTTCACACCCATTATTTTAAAAAATTTACTCATACCAGACATATCATCTGACCCGAGTTGTTTGTTTTTCCTTAAACTCTCGGGTACTCATTTTATTTAAGTAGTCCGAGAGTAGTGGGTCTTTGTTGGGATCTTTTTAAAGATGGTGTCCTAGCAGGAGGCTTTTTATCTTCTTAAGTTATCTATTCCGCTGGATTATCTAGTTCGTGTAAGTGTATTTTTTTCAGCATTTGTAAAGGCGGGATGTTATAACTGCCTAAGCTTATTTGTAGTACTTTTGTGTAACTCTGATAACTCCCTGTTAAGGAGTAACCTGATGTACTATTTACTATTATGTTTTATTTAGCAGTTTCGTTGTGAGGTTCTCTATTCTGTTCTTTATTTCACCCTACGACGATTCATATTTTTGATGCTTGGGCAACGATACAAGAACGCCGAGGATGTATTATGTGTCGTTCCTAGGGGTCAAAAGGCCGGTTGTCACAAGATTTGATTAATAAAATATTTATTATTAGATACTTAGTGGATCCCACATGGAATTAAATCTATATTTATTTGATTGTTTAATAGTTAAATAGCCGACTATCAAATCTTGGTCAAAATATAACTCTGAAAATATCTAGGAGAAACACGTGAGTTATATGGCACATTCACTAATACTATACTGTGCGTATAAATCTCGTTTTTTCTTCTAGGCAAAAGATAGGGAGATTTGTCCACTTAAACGGTTGGGGGTGATCCCTGCTCCTATGTATTGTCTGTATATTTCTGAAAGAACCGGAGCTGAGTTTACTGGAAATTAGCGAATGTCGTTCCGAAGAGACTAGGATCAGATAAGTATGAATTATCTGAAAACCACTTCGATCCAACTTAAGCTTCGTATCGAAGACATCCTTAAGATGATGGAATTAAGACAGATTTCTTGAAGGGCAAGGGCTACTTGCTACTAATCCTGAGGTTGATTCAAAAATGAATGTATTAGATGTAGTACCTTCGGTTTGTTCATATCCTTAACAACTTGTATGGATGAATGTTGGCACTACATTGCTACCTGGAGGGCGGTGTTAGCATTCCAAGTGGAAATTGCTAAGAGAGGAAAGGTAATCGTGACGTCACAAGCCTCAAAACCCGGTAATGTTTAAAATAGGGGACATGCTTCAGAGCTATATGGTTCGCTGTCATTAGGAGCAGTCATTCCTCGGTCTAGAATCGATATTTACGGATTTGATATGCACGTGAAGAGTGGGGACATAGCTGGTGCACATTGTTTTGGAGCCCTGGTACCGGGGAATGATGTAATCCAGCCTATCATGTTAAAGGGGTGGTCAGCTTTGATTTGCAAGCGGTCCATATGAGGCCCTCGATACATTTTTCTAGAGGTGTACTGTGGTAGGCGGTACCCCAGTAGTTCAGTCATCGATGGAAATCCAATCTCCAATACATGCCTTTATGGACTTAGTTGTGCCCAACTATGTTGAAATGTGAGATGCAAGCATTTCAGCTATTTTCTATATTTATTTTCCCCTCTAGACATTATTATAATATCGCTGGATTTTGTAAATAAAATGTTTTAGTTATCATAGGGTAAAAACTCATCCATGTTTATATGCGGTGTGGTCTTAAAAGATACCTTTATTTTTTAGAGGTTTTATAACTATAAAAATCCATTTGATTCTGTTTCTCACGCTTGTTTTACCAGACTGATCCGGGTGTTATTTTTTAAAATGTTTAGGTCAGCCCGAGCATATTTTTCCAGATTTAGCTGGACACTTTGGAGTTTTAAGGAGATGAGCTGGATGCCTCCAAGACGTACTTCCATATTTTCTTTATTTTCACTATTTTTTCTTGTTGTAGTTATCAGCAATTGTAAGTACAGTTTGTAATAACTGTCCAGGTTGATGATGGTTAGTGTTATACTCTAATTTATTTATGTATATTAGAGTCCTTTTTTTAAAAGACTTGTTTAGTATTATATATTACTCGTCACATTTTTATGAGATTCAGTCTTTCTTCTTCTTTTCTTTTTCCTTAACAAGCTATATTTCCCAGCACTTGGATGCTCAGCACATGAATACCGTGGATGTATTAGTGTCAGCTTTTGAATGTCGAAAAGGCGGCTTATTACAAGAGTAGACGAGGTAAGATATGGATACATATTTGTTGAGCTTTCCTCAAGAAATGTATAATACACTTAGGCTATCACAAAATGATGGGTGCAAGTGAATAATCTTTTTTTACTTGTTGAGCTTTCCTTAAGGTAAAATTGGGATTAGGACAAGGAGCCATGGGTTAGGAGTTGTATATGATACAACCGATAAGGAATTATCCATCGTATACGGGACTATAATCTGTTGAGCTTTCCTCAAGGTCAGAATCCTAAGATACATAAGTCCTGACACCCACTAGTGAAGTTGAAAGACTTTTATGTTTCATCTTCAGGTTTGGAGAAACATAAAAGACTAGTGGGAGCTTTATTAAAAAATGAAGTGGTAACATTTAACCTTTCTAATATTGTAAGAACATCTTTATGTATAACTAAAATAATCTACTTCAATAAATTTGTGCATTCAATATAATTGATAAAATAATTATCAATTATAATATAAAAAGGAACTGAAATAAATATTGACAAAGAAATATTAAATATACTTACCAATAAATTTTTGCATGTTGACCCATGCAAGTGCCCAATTATACAACCACTAACTACGTTCATAACTTGGTCGCCTACAAGTTTACTTGCCCGAGACTATGCATTGTCTTCAATGAGTTTCTAACTCTAAAAGCAATACAAGAATATGGATATTTGATCCATATATGATTACATATAAATGCTATATGGTAAACAGTCACAATTCATAATGTACGAAACCTCGATGAAATTAGTTCATTGAAATAAGTAAGTAAACTATAATGCGAGATCGTATATTTAATATGATTGATTACAATAATTATCTTTTTGTGTTAAATGTAACATTGGACCAAAAGCTACAAAATAGATCTAAGAACTCGATCATCGACATGTCGATTTGATCGGTTTACGTAAAGTGCAATTCATTTGATATCCTCAGAAGTTAAGGATTACCAGATGCACTTTTGTAAAGAATTGTTTACAATGTTGTAGTAAGAGTTTCCTTTCAATGGTTCGACCGTTTAGAAAGAAAATCGGAGGTACAAGAGTGGATGCAACCTAAGGTGGGGCTGGGATGAAGAGAGTGAATGGTCATTTCAACTTCATAAATTAATTTGGATATAAGAATTAAAAAATAATAATAGATAATTAATATTGGAATGACAAATATGATTTCTATTCGAAAAGTATTTTTTCATAGAAATTTGTTTTCTATGATATTTATTTCTTTGAATTTAAGATACATCATTAGAATATTCTCGATCGTAAACCAGTTATAGTAAAGAAATAAATAATTATATTAGGTGGTTGAATGGAGCTTCATATTTCATATGCTATTATAGTGATGGCAGAAATAGTGAGAGCTTGCCATATAACACTTATTGGTCGCATCAAGTTATGGAAATTATTTTCATAAAACGTACCAAACATTATTTATGAAATCAATTATTTTTTAGTGTTGACCGAAAAATATTTCAATATGAATATTATGAATATTCATTATAAAATGAAATTATAGTATTGGTATCTGTGATGCATTGGAAAATACAAAAGTATCTAAATTTATTTGCAATTATTTTAAAGTTATGGGCTAAGCCACAGTTTTGAGAAATATTTTTTAATTATACGATTGCGAATCATATAGTACTAGTAAATTATAGCTTAGAAAATTGAGGACAAAAGCATTCCAGTCAATGGGAGCATCATAAGAGTTGATGAACTCTATAGGTCGATACATATAAATGTATGCAATCGTAAGTCTATTAGTACCAAAATGGTTCTCATCGATGAATTATTACTGATATGGACATGTGTATTTGATATATATGTAGTGTATCTATGAAAGTTCATAGAATATAAAGCTGAAGTAAATGTAATTACATGCAATAGAAAATAAAATGGTTCGATTTGATCAAGTAGGTAAGTATATTAGAAAGAGATTGAGTGTAACTAAAATGAATAGAGATTTATTCTCAAAAGTCACTCCTCCTTATGATATATAATGATATATCGATAAGGAGTAATCTAACATTGTTGGATAAAGTACGATTAATTATGAGTAAAGTTGGCCATGTACTTAATAGTAGTACACAAGATTAAAACTAATTCATCTAGAGAACAATTTACAAAATCTTACAAGGTAAAGGTTTATAAGAAACCCCTGCATATCCTAAGCTAAGGAGTTGGTAGGTTGTGTGAGTCGAAAGACTACACATAATAATTGCATGCGAGGGGTCTTGTATGAATTACCCCAAAAGTAAGAATGATTGTCATTGGATGACCTATTTATCTTTTTAACATAAGTATAGTAAAATAGAAAAACCAAATCAGTTTATATATAAGGAAATTCATAAAATGTTTATGGATACCCATTTCGTTGAACTAGGAAACAATTGTTGGTTCAAGAAATGCCAACTTCGTAGCGAAGGGATTTCTTTTGGAAATTATTGGTAGTAAAATGGATATGGATATGATCCAAGGATAAAACTGATTACAAGAGATGAAATGAAATTAACCAAACTTAAAATGAACACATCGCATTAGAATAAGTATTTTTGTGCATTAAAGAGAAACTACGAGTTTCTTATCAGTGTTAAGAATAAATAGTCCTCGGTTGTCAACTAAACCATTAAGAGTATTGACTCTATGATACAGTATGATGCGCAAATCCAAAATGGATTCCAAGTACATTATCAAAATATGATTTTAATACCTATGCCCGAAGGGATATAATCCATCGGCTGTAAATGTGTCTTCAAGAGCAAGACTAATGCAGTTGGAATATAATAAGCAACGTTAATAAGAATAACATCGTAAATTTTAATTTTTCAAATAAGCATAATAGATTCGTTATTCAACTTGCTTAAGTTGACATGGATTTTTACTCATAAAATTATCGCTTGGTAAGACTTTGTTTTTGGTACATATGTATGAAAATGGAAAATTCTAAATAATGATTTAGAATAGACTATTTGCACATAACAATTAAAATGTCTTGAAATCAGTGGAAGCGATATTGAGTTTATGGGTTTTTGGATATGATCCAAAAAAAGGACACGAACGTATCATTCTATAAGCATCAGAGTTGAATAATTATTTTGATAGTAATATCGAATAGTTTGATTTTCAGCCAACATGCAAAGGAAACATGTGTCCATAAGAAAGAACCACTTAAAGGTGTATAGATATTTCTATATTATGAGTAAACAATATACTACTGATTGTTAATGATGTACCTATGTTAAAATCAGTAATAGTCGAGTTGTTTGATACTCAATATTGGATTTGTTAATTATATCTTTGATATTAAGTATAAAGGATGTTGGGAATGTCCCAAAACCATATACAAAGACACCTCATTAAAATGTTTAATATGGAATACGTAAAATGAGTTCTTTATGCATTGGTAATAAGAATTATCATACATGTTGTATTGTTTACAGTATTGTAATTTTCTTATAGAATTTGATGCATGAAGAAAATATCAGATCCAAATTAAGATTACTAAATGGTAGTTTAAAGTATACTCGAGTATTTATGAAATACTAGAGAATTGTTTACAAAGATAACGAACTTTTTATAAAGGAGAGTCCGGACTAGAATTTCATAAGTGAAGTTGACTATAATATGTCAATATTAAATCCATGTTCAAACCTTGGTTACGGAGCTTTAAGTTGAAAATGTTCCAAACAGGAAGTTGTGGCTAAAAAGGCTAAGTACATCGCCTTGAATAGTGTCACGATAAAAGCAATGTATAAATATAAATGCACTAATTTAAAATTGGGCTAGGGGTGATTCCATGTATTAATAATACTACATTATTATTATATGATAACAATGTAATGATAAGAGCTCATTAGAAGTCGAGAAACATACTCTAAATAGTTCTACATTACAAAAGTAGTTTCCCAGCATTGGAGAGAGTCCATTGACAAAGTAGATAGTTAAACCAACATAGCAGATCCATTCATGAAGGGTCTAACTTGAATAGTTCTCATCAATCTGATTAAAGAGGTAGGATAGAGATTCTATAATTGACCCCAAGTGCAAGTGGAAGATTGATAGAGTTTGTGGCATGCCCTAGGGAAAATTATGTAATTTTTTACATATATCTAACTCGATAACCAATCTTGTTTGAAACAAAAGGTGTTTTCTTTCTATTAAATACTTGGTATAATGTGTTATGTTAATTAATTAATTTAATTAAAAGTTTAATAAAAAATCCGTAAATGGTATGTTTTATGATAGTAGTTACAAACTATTGTAACCATGAGTAATTTATCACAATAAAATTAAACAAACTATTTTAAATATTCCTAGTCAAGATGCGCCAAGACTGGATGACGATGCATTTGTTGAGACCAGGGTATGTAACGCTCACTAAATGTTCGACAGTATATACCCATGACTATTGGAGGGTACCAAAGGGTTATGTACTGATAGTTATTGGATAACTATGGAATGACTCACTCGATAGTTTTCTATTGGTTAATATAACTAAGTTCAAACAAAAAATATCGATGTGACAAATTTACACAGTTCTCTTGACTTGAGAATATTGTTGATCTTTAATATGAAAGATCCGCTTTGATTATAGTCAAATTATGGCACGACGTCCATCGAATGAATATAGTTGGGTCGAATGGAAGTATTGGAAGTGAAACACTATTCAATAATAGATTCGTCTCCTCAGTTATATGGGGTTACTATCACAGTCAAATGAAGTCAACTCAAAGTCAAAATCTTTGGCTAGTATAGTATAGTTAATAATAAAAGTTATTACTAAACCAAGGATTTTGTTTTTTAAGTTACATAGTTGAATATGGACGATGTTGGAATTTTAACCAAAACAAAATTTCATAAGTCCTAATGTGATATAGTTTTGATAAAGAGAATTGATGCAAAAAAATCGTTACTACTAAGGATTATTTATAATAAGTAGAATTGGAATTTAGCAAAAGATGTGTAATGATAAATTTAGCCAAAATGTCATAACACTAGCTAAGATGGCGTATGAACGTTAATATTGGAATTGTTCAATATTAGACGTTGACTGAATTTACACCTTTGGGTCACACAACCGAAATGATGAATATTTCGAATGAACAACACAATTTAATTGATATTCAATAGTTAGAAATTAATTAATATTTATGAAATATTAATTATCAAATTTTATTTATTTATTTGAATGCCATTAGTATTTAGTAAAGTACGTATATAAAAATTATAAACGTACATATCGATATACGATATCGGTAGAATGTTTATATTCAATTTAAACATAATAAATACTAAGAAGGGCTTTAAATAATTAACTTGATTAATATTTGTGAAATATTAATTGTTAAAAAATTATTATTTGATTTGTTTGATTATCGTTACTATTTAATACAGTTAGTATATATAACAATTTTAAACACGTGTATCGATACACGATATCGATGGAAAATTTAAATTGAATTTAAATGGAAGTGATACTAATTGGTTTTTGGAATGTTTTGGAGTCCAAATAGCCCATGAAATAGCTGGCCATACTTGAAGGAATAAGAGGCGTTTCTGAATTTAAAATGAAAAGGCAATCTTAATTAAAGAAGAGGAAAAGGTTATATCTTAATTACACATTTATTTCCTCCTTTAATAAGATATTGCTCTATCATTTTTCTATCCCTACAGAAACATCCTAGGGCCAAATTTTCATAGTGGTAATAGTTCTAAAGTTCCAAAACTTTTTCAAAAAAAATAAAAAAAAGGTGGTTATCTCTGGATTATTGCAAATCTGGAGATTGATTTGTAGAATCTAGGAATTCTTCTTCATTCAAGATGTATTCTCTAGGCTTTATCTGAAAGGTAATTTTCTATTATATATATATATATATATATGCGAGTGTGTAATTCATGTTCGCATGCCTGTAATTCTCTACATCTTATATTTCTTCTCCTTGTATGTTTTTGGGTTATGTATGATTATCAAAGTTCTACCTTTAAATCATTTATTTTCTTATCATGTTAAATTTAATTTCTCATTTATCTATTACTCATGTGATATTTACAGCGTTAATCATAGATTATTTTCTGCTCTCTTTTGTTTAATCATTATGTATACATGTGTTTGTACCAAAATTGGGCACAACACTTTTCGGATGTGATTGAAGAGATTAAAGTAAAGAAATTAAATGGAAAAAGAGGCTAATCTAACAATCACACCAATAAAAGCATGCTAAAATAGAAAAGGACAAGAAGTTATAATGGTTCGGCATTGTAGCCTACGTCCATTTTGAATATTTTGTTGTTTATTGATGATGGATAACTGATTACAACAGTTAACACTCTAAGACTCGAGTTACAATGGAGTTGCGGCATAGTAACGGCGTAGCAGAGTGGAAAGTCCTTTTTTTGTTGGCACTGGGGTACTATTTATAGGTGTAGGTCTGAAATATATGCCATTGAACTCGGAATGCTCCTTCTCACACGTAGGTGGGCCCACTAGATCGATCAGGGGTCATTTGGGATCGATTGGATCGATCCCCATCTTGTTCGTATCGATCAAAATGATGTCCATTTGGGCTGAGATCGATTAGAGACATTCTTGAGGATGTAAGCAAGCTCCTGTGAAAATTTGGTAGCATTTGGACTTGTAGATTTCGAGTTATGATCAATCCAAGGTTGGTTTTGTAGGTAGGCTGGAGCGTTCGTATCGATACTTGTGCATCGATCAGTCTTCGTATCGATCCCTCTGTGTATCGATCAGATGACGTGTAGCGATAGTTCAGGAGAGATCCAAGTTTCACGCTAGAGGAGCGCTTCCTTTGGTTGACCATGCTTTTTCGTATCGATCTAGTGTAACTCCTTTCGTATCGATGCTGGTATGTGTTCTTCGTATCGATCATTGGCTCTCTCCTTCGTATCGATCAGGTGAGTGATCGATACAAGACATGCCACCTTTGTATGATGGATACGAACTGAAGGACCTTGTTGGATGGATACAAACTGATGCCTGTGGGTCAATGGATACGAACAGGATGGTTGCAAGGTGATGGATACGAACTGGATGGATACGAATTAAATTTACCTCTCATGAAACTTGATCGATCCATATCTTGAGCATACGAACTCCGATTGACCTGAAATTTGGAATTCTGCATTCCATAGCTTTGTTTGTCGTACCACGCTAATTGTAGATTGATCCGGACTCGGACCAAATTTGCCAGTATCCATAGTGAATCTGTGCGTAACCGATCTTCGGGACGGGTTACCCTTGATTTCCAGTCAAGTCCTTGGTGTCACGGCCTTGCCAAAATGCGGGATAAAATTTTCCGCCCAAAGTACGTCTTGTGTGAACATGACGTGCTTTGAAAAGCTGCATTCTTTATTCCGAAAAATCTCTATCTAATTCGTTGAATAGTCACTGCCTTTTCATCAAGAGATGTAACCTTTGATTGATTTCCAGCATTATAAATATTGAACTGTTGACTGCCAATGATCATGCAGTGTTTTGTTGTAACTCAAGGTCGAGTGCTACCAATTTGATGTTCGTTATTCTGGTTGTCACAAGGTAAGCATGCAGTTCCTGTTAACTTTGCAAATCGAATGTTAGTTCATCGTACATGCACGTACGTTAACTTGACTCATGTTTACGTTTGCACGTTCATGGGTCGTTGTCAAGTTTCTTAGTTTTTGTTCGGATTGAGTTTCATATCGATCCTCTCCTTTATCGATGTGAAATTCGAGTTGTAACAACGTTTGATGGTTTTTTAAAGCCATCCCTTCGTATCGATCCTCTCCTGAATCGATTTGAGAAGTTGGAATGCATGTTGCGTATCGATGGCTATCGATACAAAATTGATAGCTCTCGGAGGTGCTTCGTATCGATGGATATGAAGCTTAGGTCTTCGAGTATATGGATACGAAATAGGTGTTTCATATTGATGAAATTCAGTGATTCAAATAAGACTTTATTATACCTTTCGTATCGATGGAATTTATACCGATGGATACGAAGATGATGGCCGGTCATTGATGGATACGGAATACTAATTTCCGGACCGTTCTTGGTTGATGAATATGAACGAGCCTCTTCATATCGATGGAATTCGTGACCGCTTCAATCGGTTTTTGGCTACTGGGATACGAAATGTTTTTTGCTTAGATATGAACCCATATATATACCATTTGTACTTAACCGAATTTCTCACTTGCCTTTATTTTCCTTTCTGCCTTCGTATCGATAGAGAACTCGAGAAAGAAGAACTGTCTTTGTCTCGAAATTGAATAACTCGTTAATTCTTCGAACCGATTGTTTAAGCTAGGTAATTAACCGATCAAAACCACTCTAAGATGATGAGACTCGAGTCTTAATGCCAACTTGTCCAAAGTCATTGCCGATTCCGGCGTTGTTGATGCCGGAATTTGGTCGGAGTGAAGTCGAGAAGGGAGCAATGGGATTTTAGCAGCTTGGGGAAGAAGAACTGTTGATGGACATGAAGGAATCACTGGAGCGTTGGGAAGTAGCTCGTATCGATCTGAGAACGTGGAAGCTTGTATCGATCTGGAAACGATGGAAGCTCGTATCGATCTGGAAATGATGGAGTAGCTTCATATCGATTGAGAATGGTGGGAGTTCGTATCGATTTGGAGCTATCGATACGAAGACTTGGCCGGCTATCGATTGAAGCCATAGTAAGTGATCGATACAAGGACTGATTTCATGACGATACGAATTGGGTTTCTTGCGATCGATATGAAACCTAATTTCCCTAAGCAATACGAACTGGGCTTCTTGTGGAACGATCCAAGTTTGAACTTTGATGGATATGAGACTTTTGCATACTCGAACATTTGACTCCGACGAGCTTCAGCCTTGCATATTTGGACTTAACTGTTAAACTGCATACTTGACTATCCCTCGAAGCTCGTCGATGGAACCGTAACTTGACAAACTTAATGAACTCTAACATGGATCATTCTTCGAAGTCAAGATGGCACGGTTGGGACGGTCAGCGATGACGGTCACTATAGTTGATTCTCGAAGTCTTATCGTTTTAACGCCTTTCGGGATTTGAAGAAATTTAAAGTATTATGTAGCACTGCACTACACAACACGATCACTCACTTCACAATCACGGGGAAACACGGGTTTATTGCCATCTAATGATGATATTTGCTGAGTTCAATAGCTATGGATCCCGGAAGCTCCGAGCCGCAGGATATCCAAAGTCCTCCACTTTAGTTATTGAAATGCCAGAGATCGCAGCTGAAGTAATAAGTCCCACTCCGGACAAGATGCCGGGTGCAGCTTTTATTACGAATCCACAGGATTCTGTCTTTTCCAAAGTCTCCAAAGATATGCTCGAGCAGAATCTGTCTCGGGCACGTGCTATCTCTAGAAGATGTTTTGGTATCGAGCACAGAAGACAGAGCCCATAATCCCCCAGAAGGGTATACTGCTTGCAATAGATTCATGTGCATTGCTGGAGTGCTGCCTACTTTCAATCAATTTATTCGGGAAGTGCTGATTTTCTTGAGGATCCCTCCATCTCAATTATATCCGAATGGATACGCTCTGCTCAGCAGCTTGTTCATTATCTTCATGGAGCATCTCTTTCGACCTCTGACTGTCGAAGAAATCAGATATCTATTCAACATTAAGAGCCATGGGGACAACCCTTCTTTCACTTTTCTGGAGGCAGTTAGAAACTGCCAAGTAGCAGCAGAGTAAACTAAGCTACTTCAAACCCGAATGGTTCTTCGTGCGGTGTCCACCAGGATTTGCCAAACGGTGGCTAATTAGACGTAAGTGTTCTAACTTCTTCGTCGATTAACTGAGTAATTTAAGTTGATGCTGAGTCTAATACTTTGCTTCTTTTACAGCTTTGATCCCACGGCCCAAAGGAGAGCACTTCAAAGAGATAGTACGGACCCTCCAATCGGTGTCAGCTGAGCTTTGAGAGATCGATGAAGTTCTCATCAATGAAAACTTAATCGTTGTTGGGCTTATAGAAAGAGGCCAAAGCATTGGATCAGTAGGTGTTCTCAAAATGGCTCCGATGAGGCATGGAGGAAGAAGAGCCCCTAGAATCGTAATCACTGAACAAGACGGTGATGAGGGTGTGCCTGCTGGAGATGTGCCTCCACGGAGTCTTCGATCTTCAGAGTTGAAAAGAAAAGGCAAGACCATTGCCTACAAATCCACGAGGCATAAAACCGTCGTGATATCTCCGCCTGTAACAACTGCTATAAGTCTGGAGACTTCTCCCCCGCGAATGGAGAGTTCGTTGAAAGGATTGGCAGATATCCCTATTCCAAACGACTTGTCTTCATATCAAGACCTTGGATTAGAGGGGCTTCAAAGTGCTTTAGATATAGGGGAGCCAACTCCTACGAGCAATGCATGCACACACTTCACGACACCATACAACTTCTTATCACATATTCCTCAATCTCTGGAGATAACTAACACTGCTTCTCTTTTCATTTTACAGATATGATGGTGAGACAGGGGTCTATGCTCCGCAGTCTTTGTTCTGCGCGCCGTTCTTCCGGCTCATATTCTGAATCTTATAGGCGTGAATCCGAAAGAGACCATGATCGCGACCACCACTCCAGCCAGGAGCGTTATCGTTATGAAAGGGAAAGGGAGAGGCAACATCAAAGTAGGCGCCGTTCCCGTCGCGATCTCCACCACCTAGAGGTCCTTCGAAACCATCTGGATCTGGCAGGCAACCTTCTGAGTCTACGCGCCAAGTAGTGCCTCCCCATACTTCGACATCCGGTGATCAACGCCGTAGAATAGAGGCAGAAGCTCCCATTGTCACTTCACCAACCGCTATGGAGCCCACGGGGGAGGGAGCCATCAGAATTGCTAAGTTAAAAACTGACTTCCCAAATATCTGCTTCGATCGCATCCATTTTCCCCCAAATTTGAAGCGAATTCCCAATGATGCGGAAATGACGGTTCATAATTATGTGCACGATGTCTACAATCAGTACCGGGAGTGGGTGAAGACTACGGAAAAGGCTTCAGCGGTAGCCTTCGAGCGGGCAAAAGTAATTGAGAAACTTGAGAAAGATCTCGCTCAAAAGGATCGTATAATACAAGTGCATAACAATGAGGCCGAATCTCCCAGGAAATCGAAAATAGAGGCCAATAAGAAAGCCGACGAGGCAAATCAGTCTATGGAAAAAATGCAACAGACGCATTTAGCCTTGGAGAGGAGATGGGCCACCAGAACACCACTGTTATGGCCGAAAGAGATGCTGCGCTCAAAGAGCTCGAGGAGGTAAAGGTGAAATTTGCTAAGGCCATCAAGGAAAAGGATGATGCCAACAAACTGCCCAAGAGGCATGCGAACAGACGGTGACGCTAAAGGATGAAAAGGATGCGGCAATTTTAAAGGCTTAGGAAGCCGAGGCGAGGATTGAGGGGGAAGTTAAAGCGGTGGAGGCCAGGATGGAAAATGAGATTGAAGATCTCCTAGTTACCTACAACGTCAACGTCTTAAGACACCACAATCTCAACTGGCTCGAAGGTTATCCCTTCTATCTGTATAAGGCCTAGAGCCGCCTAGTAGAGGACGAGAAGGTGGATCGTAATACTTCAACTATTGACAACTTTGAACTGGAAAATTAGATATTTGTTGGAGATGAGGCGAAAGTTCTTCACGACACCATCGTTGCTCTCGAAAAGGAAAAGCTCACCGCTAAGTATCCGGACCTTGGAGAAGGATCCAGAGTCGAGCATCATGAAGTAAGTTCTAAAGTGCCTGCAATGACCCAACCTGAGCTTACTTCTGCAATTGATCCTCCAACTGTTCCGGCGTACGACCTTGACAGGCCACGCTTATCTCCGGTACATGAACATGGTTCTGAAGGCATATCGGCTCAACACGTGAGTCAATCTGAGGAAGGTACTCTGAACACTTCTTCCATTTGTCTAAATGCAGGAGCATTGTCGAAAGATGTCACTAATATTTTCTCCTATATATATTCAGTTATAAACGCTGCATCACTTGATCCTCCTGCAACTCAAGGAATGCATTATGAGCAGGAGGCACTAATGACGGAAGAGACGACTACATCGGTTGCCGCATCGGCCGGGGAGATGCACGAAAGTAGTTGCGTGCTCGATGATCAAATGCTAGAAGCACTTCTCGGCCATCAAAGTGACCCTCTTTGAGCTCTGAGTTGATCAGGGTTGTGGATGGTTGGATCACATCCACCCTGAGTTGGCAAGCGAAATCGTAGATGGACGGGTCCATGCTCTTTGAGCTTGGATTGAATGAGGGCGAAGTCGTGGGAGGACGGATCTACCCTCTTTGAGCTCGTGTTTTGGAGTTTGTACTCCAGCTCGCACTTCGGGAGCTGGACTTTGTACTCCAGCTCGCACTTCGGGAGCTGGAGTTTGTGAGAGGATTGTCATGTTTTGTGAGCTGGAGTTTCACATAGAGAGTGACCGGTCGGATCACAGTCACTCCCTATTTGAATAAGTCCCACCTTGAGATGGAACTTAACTCTTCGTACATCGTGATGGCCGCATGATGCGTTTCATAAATTGTTTATCTGGCTTGATGAGTCTGTATTGCATTGCTGAAATAAGAAAGTACGGCAAAGTCGGTTGCCTTATTACAAGTTCAAATTCAAAAAATGCATAAACAAATTTCAAAGGAAAAGCAGACTAAATGAATAAAAGACAGTTATGTGTAATAGCAATGGAGACTCTCGCTATTCCATGCTCTTAGTAAAGTGAGACCGTCAATGGTTGATAGTTTGAATGTGCCATCTCCAAGTCTACGCTCAATAACATACGGTCCTACCCATGTCGGTTTCATGTATGAAGGGACCGGATAATTCTCTTAAGTAAGAGATCGCCAACTTAGAAGGTTCTGGGTCGGACCTTAGCGTTGTATAACCGGGCGACTCGACTGTGGTGTGTGGATGCCCTCAAATCAGCCTCTTCACGCTTCTCATCCAGCAAATCTAGAGATTCTGCAAGTAGTATGGAATTTGTCTTTGGATCGTAATAGGTCACATGGTGAGAAGGTACATCTAGTTCAACTAGAATAACAGCTTCAGAGCCATAGGAAAGTGCAAACGGAGTGTGGCCGGTCGTGGACTTGTGGGTAGTTCTATACGCCCATAGGGACTTGGGAAGCTCATCAACCCACTTGCCTCCAGCCTTCTCCAGTCGTTTCTTTAGAATGGACTTGATAACTTTGTTGACTGCTTCGACTTGCCCATTCGCTTGAGGGTGAGCTACTGCTGAGAACTTATTCTAAATGCAGTAGCATTGACAAAAATCTTTGAACTCGAACTATCGAATTGGGTCCCGTTATCAGTTACAATTGTGTGTGGGAGGCCAAAACGACAGATGATGTTGCGCAAAACAAAGTTGATTGCTTTCTTCGTCGTAATAGTAGCAAGGGGCTCGGCTTCCGCCCATTTGGTAAAGTAATCGACTACAACGATGGCGTACTTCGCACCACCCTTGGCTAAAGGTAAAGACCCTATTATATCAATGCCCCATGTGGCAAACGGCCATGGACTGACCATCTGCGTGATTTCGGTAAGCGGGGCTCTTGGAATCCTGGCAGGCTTCTGGCATCTATCGCATCTCTTGGCATAAGACAATGCGTCTCGATTCATGGTTTGCCAGTAATATCCATATCTGAGTATCTTTTCTGCAAGGGCTTGCCCCCCAGTGTGGTTGCCGCACTCTCCCTCGTGCACGTCGCGTAACACTCGTTTGATTTCATCGTGGGCGATACACTGGAGTAAAGGAACTGAATACCCTCTCTTGTACAGGACTCAATTCTGGATAATAAATCGTGAAGCTTTTCGAAGAATCTGTCTCTTCTCGCTTTTGTGCTCGGGTAAAGCTCCATGCTCAAGATAGTCTTTAATGGAGTCATCCTCGACTCCTTCTCGGGCATTGCCACGTGCACCCAGTCTGTCTCTAATTGATTGATACTCAGAGCGATAAGTGCCTCGATGGGGACGAGTTCCATCTGTTGCTCTTCGCCAGTGCTAGCCAATTTTGCCAAAGAATCGGCTTTCTGATTTTTCTCTCGGGGTATACAATGGATAGCATAGTAGTCGAACCGATTCAACAGTTCTTGGACCCGAGTGAGATACGTGGCCAATCTCCGGTCTCTGGCTTGATACTCTCCTCGAACCTGACCTACGACCAATTGTGAATCACAGTAAATCTCCGCAGCAATAATTCCCAAGTCTTTGGTAAGTTTGATTCCACCGACTAGAGCTTTGTACTCGGCTTCGTTATTAGTTGTGCGGAAGTCAAACTTTAGAGCATAGCATATGGATTGGCCTTCTGGGGTTTCGAGTACCACTCCAGCACCTGAGCAACGGTCGTTTGATGCACCATCGGTGTACAGCTTCCACACATGCTTAGGAGATTTACTGGCTTCGGGCAAGTCTTCTGGATGGTGAATTCGGCTATGAAGTCCGCCAAAACATGTCCTAGGATGGCTTGCCTTGGTGTATAAGTGATATCAAATTGACTCAACTTGATGTTCCACTTGAGCAATCTACCAGATGCCTCAGGTCGTGTTAGGATCTGTCGTAACGGCTGGTCGGTGTAGACTGTGATCAAGTGAGCCTGGAAATATGGACGGAGCTTTCTCGAGGCTACGACGAGACAATAGGCTAGCTTTTTTAACTTCGGGTAGTTTCTTTCTGCCCCTATCAATCGCTTGCTGATATAATAAACCGGTCATTGGATCTGATCCTCTTCCCGAATTAGCGCAGCCCTGATCACGTTTGTTGAAACCTCCAGATAGATGTACAATCTCTAGTGATCAACCGACTTTGACAAAATGGGAGGTGTCGCGAGATGTTGAACTAGTGCTTGGAATGCTCCTTCACACTCATCCATCCATTCAAAACTCCGCTTTCCTTTTCTAATCAGATCGAAGAAAAGGATGCACTTGTCTGTAGATCCGGAGATGAACCTGCTTAAGGTTTCCACCTTCCCGTTGAGACTTTGCACTTGCTTTATGGTTCTAGGAGTTTCGAGATTCCGAATCACCCAGATTTTCTCAGGATTGGCCTTAATTCCTTGAGCGTTGACAATGAATCCAAGAAACTTTCCCGATGCAACTCTGAAATGACACTTCAACGGATTGAGCTTCATTCTGTACTGTCGGAGTATGTTAAACATTGTTTCCAGATCCCTAACATGGTTGATGGACAGTCACGACTTCACGAGCATGTCGTCCACATACACCTCCATGGTCTTTTCGATCTGGTTAGCGAACATTCGATTCACGAGCCTTTGATAAGTTGCCCCAACGTTCTTAAGTCCAAACGGCATCACTTTGTAACAATAGAGTCCCAAATCAGTGACGAAGCTAGTATGCTCCTGGTCGGGAAGGTGCATTGGGATTTGATTATAGCTAGAATACGCGTCCATGAAAGATAAGAGCTCGTTTCCGGCTGTTGAATCCACAAGTTGATCAATTCTGGGAAGTGGAAAATTGTCTTTGGGGCATGCTTTGTTTAAATCTGAGTAGTCCACACATGTTTGCCATTTCCCATTCAATTTCCTGACAAACACTGGATTTGATACCCACTACGGGTATAATGCATCGCGAATAAACCCATTCGACTTGAGTTTGTTTACTTCTTCCTTAAGGGCGGCAGATCTCTCTGGCTCCATACCGTGCCTTTTTTGTTGACCGGGACATGCCGCTGGTCAATATTTAATGCATGGCTCACAATGTCCGACGATATCCCACACATGTCTATGTGAGTCCAAGCAAACACATCAAGGTATGTCCAGAGAAAATCAACCAATTCTTGTCTCATCTGGTGGCTAAGTTGAGATCCGACCTTTACTGTTCTGGAATCGCCGTCATCGTAGATCGGAACATCGATCGTCAACTCTACTGGGGAAGCCTGATTGTCTTTGACTTCATCTTCATCACTATTGTCTCGGGGATCAAGATCTTTAAGGAACTAGTTGTGGCGCCCGGGCCTAGGCCCAGGCGTTAGCTGTCAATTCTCTAAAAAACGGACGCAGAGAGATTCCTCTACGCCCTTGCCTTTCTCCTTACGCTGTGCATCCCGCAGCTCAGCAACATAATAGGCGCATCCAACCGCCTGATCACCATGTACTACTCCAACCCCATTATCTGTGGGAAACTTCAGATTCAAACACCACGGGGCAATCGCTGCCCTGAATTCAGCGAGGTTTGGTCGGCCCAAGAAAGCATTATAGGGGGAATTAATGTCTAACACAACAAACTGCAGCATCCGGACTCTTTGGCGATCTCCAGTACCTGACTCAATTGGCAACTCCACCATGCTCACTGGTATGGTTGCACTTCCATTAAAACCATGTATGCATGACTGACACGGCTTTAGATCTTTCGCCTCCATTCTCATTTGGTTGTAAGCTCACTAAAAAGAATGTTTACAGAGCTTCCGCTGTCGACCAAGATCATCTTCATCCAAGCAGGGCTTATCTGGGCCGAAATGACCAACTGATCAATAGTGGGGGCCTCGACTCTATCAGCATCTCTGTTCCTGACAACAATGTTGTCTGTCATCGTTTTCTGTTGTTTTGTCGGGGCCCTGTCATTAACATTACTACAACACTCGAAGTTCGCATGCTTAATCGAAATGGCATACGACTCCATTTCCTTCCAGCTCCGATCAACTGGATGAGGACCACCACTAACTGTATTTATTACCAATCTCCCGCCAGTACGCACGGGTTCCTCGGACCTAGCATGGCCTTGACCTTGATTTAGGTTAGACAGGCCCGCACCTCCATCTTACGATGCCCGAACGAACTGTTCCAACTTCTTTTCTCCAATCAGCTTCTCAATGATGTCTTGCAAGTGACGGCACTCATTGGTGTTGTGGTCGTAACAATCATGGAATCTACAGAACTTTCCAGTTTGAATTTGCTTCTCAGATGACTGTTTCGGAGCTGGTTTCTTATACTGTCCGGTATTACAAGTCCGCAAATAAACATTCTCCAGCGATGTATTCAAAGGGGTATATCGGTCGAACATGGGAGCTCAGGGTCTCGGTCCGCGATTTGGATCTCTCTTCTTCCCTGACCTCTGTTTCCCTTCTACTGACCTTGCTTGTTCTGTATGTTAATTGTACTTTGCCAGAGTTCTCACCGGTCTGCTTCACAGCAACATTACTCTGAATGCCTTCAACACTGGGCCTCGCATCGTCTTGCTTCCTAGATCGTCTAGCGTCTTCTCTCCTCAAAAACTGGGCTGCCTTAGCATAGAAACGATCCAACGAAGTGGGGGGTTTCCCAGTCAACCAATTGCCAAACTCGGAATCGGGATCGATCCCTTTAGTCAATGCCATCAATATTGAATTATCATTAGGGTTGCTGACCTCAGCATAGGCTGCATGAAACCTTTCCAGATAACATCTAAGTGTCTCTCCTGGAGCTTGGGTAACACTGGACAAGGTGTTGACATCCTTTGGCCTTATAACATGCATACGGAATTGTTCGACAAACTTTATAGCCAACTGATCAAAACTCGAAATGGATCTGAGTGGTAGTCGAGTGAACCACATGGTTGCGATACCTCCCAAGGAAATAGGAAAACTCCTTCACTTAACCGCGTCGTCAGCTCGAGCGGCGTTCATGAGCCATTCATACTTCAATATATGCTAGTTAGGATCCGAACTTCCTTCGTACACGGGCAAGGTAGGTATCTTGAATCGATGAGGTGGCTCAACATAAAGGATGTCATTAGTGAACAGAGTATGACTTGGGGAGATTCCCCAATCGTCATTGGTAAGACCTTGAATTTCTCGGATCATTTTGCGGATCATGGTTGCAATGTCAAGCATCTGGATGTTCGGGGCCAAGGCATGGTCGGGTTCCATGTTGCGGGGACGGTTCGGGCGCTGTCGACGGTTCGTTCCTCGCCTCCTTGGCTCCCAGTCTTTGGGACCATAGGGTTCATGAGCATAGATGTGTTGACAAAGGGTTGGATCTGGCTGGTTCTGGATCTCAGCTTCTAGATCTATAGCGGCAGCAGCTACATGGTCATGGATAATGTGATAAGGAAGAGCCCCTCCTTAGGAGGAGGGTCCAGCTTGGTGCCCTGTAGAAGGACCAACCCCGGCTTGTCCGAGATTCATAGCACACTGATGCCCGAAGGTTTTGCATAATTTCCATCCAGCCGACGGTGCGTAGATCTGTGGTTTAAGTCAGATGAAGCCAAGCTTTCAGTCGAGGAATGTGAGACATGATCCCTCCTAGATCTCCTTCGCATTTCCTCGTTTAGCTGGTTCGCGAGCTCCATGTTGGCACGAATCTGCTGGATGAGCTCTTGATGGCTTTGAGTGAGCTCTTTCATGAGTATCTGGAACTCCTCTCTAGTAACGGGACCTTGTGGATCTGAAGCTCCAGCTGATGTTTGGCTTGCGGTAGTCAGCTGCGTGGGATTTTGCCTATCCCTTTCTTTTGGATCTGCAGCATTTGAAGCAGTTCTGGTAGTACGCACCATAGTTGATGTAGCTCTTTCCTAGATCTTGAGTAATCTGAGTAAAATGGAAGGAACCAAAAGAAGATAGATCTGGATCTCCTCCTTAGATTTTAGCAATTCAACAACGGCAGTAGATCCAATGAATTAGATAAAAATGGAGTTTTCTCAGTGAAAGCACCAAAGTGTTTGTACCAAAATTGGGCACAACACTCTTCGGATGTGGTTGAAGAGATTAAAGTGAAGAAATTAAATGGAAAAAGAGGTTAATCTAGCAATCACACCAATAAAAGCATGCAGAAACAGACAAAAGACAAGAAATTATAGTGGTTCGGCGTTGTAGCATGCGTCCACTTTGAATATTTTGATGTTTATTGATGATTGATAACTGATTACAACAAAACAAAACTCTAAGACTCGAGTTACAATGGAGTTGCGGCAGAGTAACGGCATAGCAGAGTGGAAAGTCCTTTTTCTGTTGGCATTGGGGTGCTATTTATAGGTGTAGGTCTGAAATATCTGTCTTTGAACTCGGAATGCTCCTTCTCACACGTGGGTGGGCCGACCAGATCGATCAGGGGTCATTTGGGATCGATTGGGATCGATCCCCATCTAGTTCGTATCGATTAGGGAAATTGGGTTTCGTATCGATCGCAAGAAACCCAGTTCGTATCGATCAGAAATCAGTCTTCGTATCGATCACTAACTATGGCTTCATATCGATAGTCGGCCCTAGTCGGCCAAGTCTTCGTATCGATCGCTCAAGATTGATATGAACTCCCACCATTATCAATCGATATGAAGCTACTCCATCATTTCCAAATCGATACGATCTTCCATCGTTTCCAGATCGATACGAACTTCCACGTTCTCAGATCGATACGAGTTACTTCCCAATACTCCAGTGATTCCTTTGTGTCCATCAATAGTTCTTCTTCCCCACGCTGCTAAAATGCCATTGCTCCTACCTCGACTTCACTCCGACCAAATTCCGGCATCAACAACGTCGGAATCGGCAACGACTTTGGATGAGTTGGCATTAAGACTCGAATCTCATCATCTTAGAGTGGTTTTGATCGGTTAATTACCTAGCTTAAATAATCGATTCAAAGAATTAATGAGTTATTCAATCTGGAGACGAAGACAGTTCTTCTTTCTCGAGTTCTCTATCGATACGAAGGCAGAAAGGGAAATAAAGGCAAGTGAGAAATTCGGCTAAGTACAAATGGTATATATACGGGTTCGTATCCAAGCAAAAAACATTTCGTCTCCCAGTAGCCAAAAACTAATTGAAGCGGTCACGAATTCCATCGATACGAAGAGGCTCATTCATATCAATCAACCCAAAATGGTCTGGAAATTAGTATTCCGTATCCATCAATGACTGGCCATCATCTTTGTATCCATCGGTACAAATTCCATCGATACGAAAGATACAACAAAGTCTTATTTGAATCACCGAATTTCATCGATACGAAACACCTATTTCGTATCCATATGCTCGAAGACCCAAGCTTCATATCCATCGATACAAAGCACCTCCGAGAGCTATCAATTTCGTATCGATAGCCATCGATACGCAGCATGCATTCCAACTTCTCAAATCAATCCAGGAGAGGATCGATACGAAGGGATGGCTTTAAACAACCATCAAACGTTGTTACAACTCAAATTTCACATTCATCTAGGAGAGGATTGATACGAAACTCAATCCGAACAAAAAATAAGGAACTTGACAATGACCCGTGAACGTGCAAACGTAAACAGGAGTCAAGTTAACATACGTGCATGTATGACGAACTAACATTCGATTTTCAAAGTGAATAGGAACTGAATGCTTAACTGTGACAACCAGAATAACAAACAACAAATTGGTAGCACTCGACCTTGAGTTACAACAAAACACTGCATGATCATTGGCAGTCAACGGTTCAACATTTATAATGCTGGAAATCAATCAAAGGTTACATCTCCTGATGAAAAGGCAGCGACTATTCAACGAATTGGATAGAGATTTTTCTGAATAAAGAATGCAGCTTTTCAAAGTACGTCATGTTCACACAAGACGTACTTTGGGGGGCAAATGTTATCCCGTCTTTTGGCAAGGCCGTGACACCAAGGACTTGACTGGAAACCAAGGATAACCCGTCCCAAGGATCGGTTACGCACAAGTTCACTATGGATACTGGCAAATTTGATCCGAGTCTGAATCAAGCTACAATTAGTGTGGTATGACAAACAAAGCTATGGAAGGCAGAATTCCAAATTTCAGGTCAATCTGAGTTCGTATGCTCAAGATATGGATCGATCAAGTTTCATGAGAGGCAAGCTTAATTCGTATCCATCCAGTTCGTATCCATCACCTTGCAACCATCCTGTTCGTATCCATCGACCCACAGGCATCAGTTCGTATCCATCTAACAAGGTCCTTCAGTTCGTATCCATCATACAAAAGCGGCTTGTCTCGTATCGATCACTCACCTGATCGATACGAAGGAGAGAGCCAATGATCGATACAAAGAACGCGTACCAGCATCGATACGAAAGGAGTTACACTAGACCGATACGAAAAAGCATGGTCAACCAATGGAAGCGGTCCTTTATCATGAAACTTGGATCTCTCCTGAACTATCGCTCTACGTTATCTGATCGATACACAGAGGGATCGATACGAAGACTGATCGATGCGATAGTATCGATACGAACACTCCAGCCTACCTAGAAAACCAACCTTGGATTGATCATAACTCGAAATCTACAAGTCCAAATGCTACCAAATTTTCACAGGAGCTTGCTTACCTCCTCAAGAATGTCTCTGATCGATCTCAGCCCAAATGGACATCATTTTGATCGATACGAACAAGATGGGGATCGATCCCAAATCACCCATGATCGATCTAGTGGGCCCATCCACGTGTGAGAAGGAGCATTCTGAGTTCAAAGGCAGATATTTTAGACCTACACCTATAAATAGCATCCTAATGCCAACAGAAAAAGGACTTTCCACTCTGCTACGCCGTTACTCTGCCACAACTCCATTGTAACTCGAGTCTTAGAGTGTTGTACTATTGTAATCTGTTATCAATCATCAATAAACAGCAAAATATTCAAAGTGGACATAGGCTACAACGTCGAACCACTATAATTTCTTGTCTTTTTCTATTTCTGCATGCTTTTATTGGTGTGATTGTTAGATTTGCCTCTTTTTCCGTTTAATTTCTTCACTTTAATCTCTTCAATCACATCCGAAGAGTGTTGTGCCCAATTTTGGTACAAACAACATGTTACTTAGAGCTTGATCTGGTTGTCACGAATTCATATATGCCTAATTCATCTAATCCTTTTAATTTAGAAAACATTGTTTGAATAAAATTTTGGAATCATTATATTAGTGGATCATATTACATATTACAAAGTTACTGATTGAAGGATGTTTTATAAATCTTTTGAAATATTTTGAATATTGTCTACATGTAAATTAATTGAATTTAAATTTCATATGTTATTTCCAAAAGAAAAAGGGAAAAAGAGAAACCTTTAAATTTCTCTTGATTTGTTTCTTAATTTAATGTTTGGATTATGGTAAGCTATTTTGATTTGAAAATAAGGTTTTGAATAGCAAATTAGTTAAGTATGATATTGTGTCGTTTTGTTTTAAAAATATTAATTTAATTTGTATGCATATACATATATGTATGTATGTGAATGTACGCGTGGATATAAATTGTAAAGTTCACAAAATTAGCTTTAAAGAAATGTAATGATGTTTGAAACTGCCATTTTAATCGAAGCCAGTTTTTTATTGTCTTCTATATCTCACATACATACATATTTATATTTATATATATATGCACGTGTGAACAAATACAAAAAGAATTTTTTTTCTTTGAACACTGAAGGCATATATGGAGGGGAATATGGCCATTGTGGTGTAAATCCCACCACCTAAAACGTTTACATTTTTCATGCACAATTCTATATGCAACACTTACACATTCACACAAAAACACATTTGATGCGCTCATCAAATAAATTAAAATAGTAACACAAATAATTTAAAATTAAATTAAATTAATTTTAAATAATTATAATAAGAAGAACATTTTATTTAAAAGAAAATTTAGAAAAATTCTAAATGAATTTAGACTACATGTGCCATATAAAGATCCTAAAGGAATTTTTTTGAAATTTAACCAACTACCTCATTTTCGGCTAACCCAGTTCCAACATGAACACCTTCGAGCGGCAGCCTGAGCTCAATACTTAAGACTCGAGAGTCTTAATGGTAGTGCTCATGCCATCGGCAGGAGCATAGATCCCCTTCAACACACTCCCAATCTTATAGGGGTGTGTCTAGACCTAGATCAAGAGAAGGGCGAGACAAGCATTCACAATCACCCTCTATGCATATGTAGAGGAGATCCCCCTCATGAGTTCACCATCATCGCCCAAGCTCTCCATCGTATCATCATCGTTGGCCCCCCTACTTAACAAAGATACCCGCTGAGCCCACTATCTGTTGTAAGCCAAACACTTCCACAGCATGCCGATGTTGGTCTTTGGGAGGAAATGAATCGTCTTAGCCTGCAACTCAATAGAATGCAAGCCCGGAATGTTAGGGTTGAAGCGTTGAGCCATTCTCGGAGGAAATCTTGAATGCATACATCCACTGGCTAAATGCATTACCGCCTATCAACAAATATAATGGGAGTGCTAACCCATACCACATCATTGCTTTCAAGTCCATCATCCGGGCCAGCTAGCTTTCCTGCTCTATAAAATGTCTACTCTTCTCATCCATGCTTATTGGAAAGGCCTCATGTCGGTTCTTACATCTACAACCAGGTTGCATTCATTCTTAGGCCAAACTATGTACAGACTTCAAAACCAAATTCTTTGCTTCAAAGACACACATCATGATGGCTAGTGAGCTAGGTTACATCAAGGGTTGACCGAGAATTTTTTGTTTTATGTAAATCGTTTCAACAAGGTGTCCACCAGGGCTAGGGGTGTCGACAAGAATAGCCTGTTTGTAGCCCTTTGCTCGGAGGTAAGGTACAAGTCAAGGTGTGGAAAGAGTTACAAAAGAAGCCAGTCATATCCCTAACTAATTTTTATTAATAGGCGAAAGACATCATGAGGATGGAAGACGCTGATCTTTCAAACAACGATGATAAGGCCCAACATTCAAACAAAGTCAATCTCTATAAGACATCTGACCAACGAGCTAATGTTCGTTGGAAAGACAACAAAAGGTGTGTAGATGACAGCACCTGATATAGACTCAGGTACACTAACCTTGCCTCTTTAACTTGAGATATGGAATCTACATATCTCACAACTAGAGCCTGGGTGTCGTACCAAAGACCATCCACCGCGAGAGATGAGAGAAGTGAGGAACCTCATGGTAACATCACGAATTGCGAGTTCCACCAAATTAACGGTCACTCCACCAACAAGTTCCACTCACACTGAAGGATGAGATAAGAAGGTTGATCCAAAAAGGAGTTCTTATAGAGTATATTCACATCAGGTCAATCAAAGCGTCTCGCAACAATAAATTGGCTCAACCCAATCGCCTAACAACAACATCATAATTAAAACCGACATTCTAACTATCTATGGAGGACTACATGTGGCTAGAAACAACCGGGGAACACAGTCCTGGTATCAGGAAGAAGTAGGGACGACCGAATAATTTTACTCATTGGAGCATCGAGCGTCCAAAGCACTTGGACTAAAGGTAGACCAGCCCATCACATTCACTATTGATGATAGGAAAGCCACCTCTTACTCCCATCACGACCCCATAGTCGTCACTACTACAATGGCAAACTCAAATGTACGTAGAGCTTTCGTGGATGGGGGCGGCTCAGTCAACGTCATGTTTAAGCATGTTTTCAAGGCACTCAAGCTTCCTACCTTCAGCCTCATCCCTGCTCATTGCCTATCTATGGCTTTGGGGGTGTTAGCATTTTTCTAATGAGGATTACTCCACTCATGGCTATATTTGACCAAGAACCCCTTGCGGAAAAAATATATATGAACTTTGTGGTAGTTAATTATCCATCTGCTAATAACATCTTAATAAAACAACCAGTACTGGGGGAGCTCGATGTAATTATCTCATATAACCGGCTCATCATGAAATTCCATGTCCATGGCGGGGTTAGCAAAATTCGTGGAAACCAGTAAAAGGCTAGAGAGTATTATGGGATCTCCCTTAGACAGGCCATAAAGAACATCCTCATGTTTCAATAAGAGCTTGCAACACTCGATGGTGAGTCGCTAAAGATAACCCACAAGCCGGTCGATGCTTCGGCTCATGCCGAGACCACCCCCAATTCTAAAGCAGAGGCACCTACATCATGATATAGTTAGGGGTATGCCCTAGAGACAATTATGTAATTGTTACATAAATCTAACTTAATAACCAACCTTGTTTGAATTAAAAGGTGTTTTCTTTTAATTATATACTTGATAAAATGAGTTATATTAATTAATTAAATTAAAAGCATATTTAGTAGAAACTTCATAAATGGTGTGTTTTGTGATAGTAGTTATAATGCGTTGTAATCATGAGTGATTTGTCACAATAAAACTGTTTTAAATATTTCTAGTCAAGATGTATCGAGATTGGATATCAATACATCTGTTGAGACTAAAGTGCGTAACACTCTCCAAATGTTGGGTAGTATATTACTCATAGCTGCTGGGAGGCACCAAGGGACTACATACTGATTGTTAGTGGATAACTATGCAACGACACATTCGATAGTTTTCTGTTGGTTAATATAATTAAGGTCAAACAGAAAATAACGATGTGACGAATTTACAAAATTCCCTTAACTTCAGAATATTATAAAGCTTTGATGTGGAAACTCCTCTTTAATTGTAGTTAAATCGTGGCACATCGTCCATCGAATGACTATAGTTGGGTCGAGTGGAAGCATTAGAAGTGAAACACTATTAAAGAGATAATTCGTCTCCTCGGTTATATGAGATTAGTACTACGGTCAATGGAAATCAACTCCAAGTCAAAGTCTCTAGCCAGAGCAATTCGATAAATAATAATTTTTATTATTGAACGAAGTATTGTGCATTTGGACTATAAGTTTAATATTGATGATATTGGAATTTTGACCATTACCAAATTTCATAAAGTCTATTATTACATAGTTTTGATGAAGAGAATTGGTGTAAATAATCATCACTAAGAGATAACGCTTAAAATAAGTAAAACTGGATTTTACCAATCTATGTAAGTGATAAATTTGGTCATAACATCACAACACCTGCTAAGCGACGTGTGAACGTTAATATTCGAATTATTCGATATTAATCGATGACTGAATTTACACCTAAGAGTCACAGAACTAGAAAAGTTGAATACTCATGTTACCACTTGATTTAGTTAATTATAATTGCTATAAATTAATTAAATCATTAAATATTTATGAAATATTAATTATAAAATTTTATTTAATTTGATTTGATCAATATTAAATGGTGTGTAAATGTTCACACGTCACTTAGCGGGTGTTGTGACGTTATAGCCAAATTTATCGCTTACATAGATTTGGTAAAATCTAGTTTTACTTTATTTAAGTGTTACCCTATACTGACAATTACTTAACCAATTCTCTTTGTAAAAACAAGATCACATGAGGACTTATGGAATTTAGTAATGGTCAAAATTCCAATATCATCCATATTCAACTTATAGTCCAAACACACAGTCCTTAGTTCAATAATAACAATTATCATTAATCGAACTACTATGGCCAAAGACATTGACTTTGAGTTGACTTCAATTGACCGTGATATTAACCTCATATAACCAAGGAGATGAATTCTCTCTTGAATATCTCACTTCCAATGCTTCCACTCGACCCAACTATAGTCGTTCGATGAACGTCGTGCCATGGTTTAACTATAATCAAAGAGTTTCCACATGAAAACTCGATACTCAAGTCGAGGGAATTGTGTAATATTGTCATATCGATATTTTCTATTTGACCTTAGTTATATTAACCAACAGAAAACTATCGAATGGGTCATTCCATAGTTATCCAATAACTACCATACATAATCCCTTGGTGCCTCCTAGCAGCCATGAGTAATATACTGTCTAACATTTGGAGAGCGTTACATACTCTAGTCTCAACAGATGTATCGATATCCAGTCTCGATACATCTTTACTAGAATTATTTAAAATGGTATGTTTATTGTATTATGATAAATCACTCATGGTTACAACATGATGTAATTACTTTGACAAAACATACCATTTATGGATTTTCTATTAAATATATGTTAAATTTAATTAATTAATTAATTAATACAACATGTTATATCAACTATATAATAGAAAGAAAACACATTTTATTCTGAACAAGATTGGTTATCGAGTTAGATATATTAACAAATTATATAATTACCCCTAAGGCATACCTCTAACTCTATCAAATATAAAACTTTATTATAAATTAAATAAAATTTTGATTTTATTTAAAATAAATTTAGTAAGATCTAAATATATTTAGACTTCGTAGGCCCAATAAGATCAAAAATGGAATAATTTTTTTGAATTTACTAATTTACCTCGTTGCATGCACATCTAATTCCAACAATGGTATCAAAGTCAAATAGCCTATGCGGTCTAAATTAGCAGTATTGGGGTTGGCTTATTAAAGCTTACCCATATAGTAGGGTATCTTGAAAAGTAGTGTCTAATGTTGGGTTTGGGTAATTAAGTACTCTGCCTTACTTGGCTACTGGCATGGCCCGAAAGGATGAGGTAAGCTCAAAGGTTATCCCTAATATAAAGGCCAAAATTGATTTGGGTCTTGTGCTAATTTTCAAAATCTATTTTGAAGTTAAAATAAAATTTTAAATTTAGAAGTTAAATTTAAAATAAAGAAAATAATATTTTAAATTTAAAAGGTTAAATTTAAAATAACAAATGATTTTATAAATGTTATAAAATAATTTTCAATTTTTTAAACTATACTTATTATTTTCGAAAAATTATTAATAATTAATTTAATTAATTAAATGAATAATTAATATATATATATATATATGCTAGTGTGTGTGTGTGTGCATGTTTGTAGGAATTAATTATAATTAAATAAAAAAAATTTAATTAAAAAAATTAATTAAGTATTAATTAATTAATAATATAATATATATATATATATGATATATGTATGTATGTATTGTATAACTATAGATGTTATAGTGAAAATATTCAATTTAAAATGTTTAAATGAATAAAATAAAATTAATTAAGATTTAATCAGTTTAATTAATATAACGTTATACATAAGATTATTATATAAGTTAATAAAATTATCAATTGTTATACAAGAATTAACTTGTATAATATAAATGTATACTAAAAGGTGGAATGATAAGAAACCCAATTAGACTTAAGGAATAAATACATACATATAGTACGTATACTGTGATTTCAGATGTGTTCGACAATTGAATCACGAGGGTATTTCATAAGGAATACTTTATTCCATAAGTCGGTATAATATAGGAAAATGTAACATGTTAAGGAAATACGAAAATTCGGTTTGATCGAACAAGTGAGTATATAGGAAAATGGTTCCTAAAGTATCTAAAAAATGAACAGAGATTCAATCTCAAAACTCGCATCTCCCTATAATATATAATGATGTATTAACATGGAGTAATTGGACTTCATTGAACAAAGTTGAACTGATAATGAATAAATTTGAGTTAAGTTCTTTCTATAAGATCGAGTACTTAAAAGTAAGTACATAAGGTTGAGTTCAATTTCATCTAAAACAAAGTTTACAAAACCATACAAGATAAGAGTTGATGAAATGGCCTCTATATATCCTAGGTTAAAGAGTTGACAGGTCATGTGAATCGAGAAGTTACACGTAATATTTATCCATGGGGAATCTTGTGTGAACCACCCCAAAGTACTTTGGAACCGATCAATGTTGATTGACCAATTTATATTATGAATATAAGTTCATAATCCTAAAACCAAATCAGTTTTACATACATACATACATACATACATACATACATATATATATATATATAACTCACAAAATGTTTAAGAATACTAATTCCATTACACTGAGAAATAATTTTTGTTCCAAGAAATTCCAATTTCATAGCGAAGGAATTTATTTTAGAAATTATTGATAGTAAAATGGACTTAGATATGATCCAAAGATAAAACTAATAACGAAGGATGGAATAAAATTAACCAAACTAAATAGACATGAAACATTAGAATATCTAACGATAAATCTCGTACATCAAAGATAAATTATGAATTTTATTAATATCGAGAAAATAAATTCCTTAGTCTTAAGTAGGCCATTAAGAGTATTAACTCTACCATGTAGCACGATGGACAAATCTGGAATGGATTTCAAGTACGTTATCAAAATATGATTTTGATATTGGTATCCGAAAGGATATGATCCATCGATTACAAAAGCGTTTTCAAGAAGAAGATCAATGCAGTTGGAATATAAACTACATTGATAAGAATAACACTGTAAATTTCAATTGTCGAAGCTAACTATATAAATTCGTCATTCAATATGCTTCAGTTAATTCAGATTTTACACACAAAATTTATGGCTTGATATGATTTTGGGTTTTGGTACATGTATATTGAAACAAAAATTCTAAATAGCGATCTAGAATAGACTATTTGCACATAACAACCACAATGACTCGAAACCAATGAGAGCGATGGCTAAGTTTGGGAGTATTGGATATAATCCAAGAAATGACATGAAAGTGTTATTCGATAAGCATCAGAATTAAATAAGTATTTTGATAGGGAAATCAAATAATTTAAATTTCAGTCAAGATGTAGAGGAAGCTTGTGTCTATAAGAAAGAATATTAATATATACTAAAATATATTTCTAAAACCATAAGTAAAAAACAAACTTATGATTGTTAACGATATATTCATGTTAAATTCATTTCAGTTTGGTTTTTTAAAACTCGACGTTGGTTTTGAAAATTTCATCTTTTATAATCGGTATAAAAGAATGATGGAATTGTTTCAAATGATATAAGTAGATACCATATTAAAATTGTTTAATACGAAGAATGTAAGATGGGTTCTTTATGCATTGGCAATAGGAATTATCATACATGCTATATTGTCTACATTATCACATTTCTCTAATGTATCTGATGAGCAACTAAGGAATTTGAACCAAAACTTTTTTCTTTTTTAATGGGGACCCCTCCCTCTCCTTTGAATTCCATTCAGCCCGCCACTCCTTCTCCATCCCTTCAGTACTCCTCGACCACTCCTCTCTGCGCTTCCTCGTCTTTGATCGTGCCTCCTGCTCTTGACCCGCCGCCCACTTCCCTACCTCTCAAATCACCTATCCCTCCCTTCGTCCCTCCTTTCCCTGTTGTCCTATCGCCATGTCTGTCCTCTGATCCTCCTCCTCTTTCATCGGCTCCCTCTCCTTTATCTTGGAATTCTCTGTTCAAAACGAAACCTAGAAATGCTGGTCAGTATTCCCCTCGTGATGTTCCTTTAGTCTTTGAAGTGCTGCTCTGGTTCCTCCTCCTGAAGTGATTCAAGCAGGGAATAGCATTTGGAAGAAGTATCTAGTGGGGTTTTTCTTGGATAAGCCTCTTTCCTATTCTTCTGTCATCTATTTCTTGAAGAAAACGTGGAAAATTAAAGGCTCGATATCAATTAAATCTGATGGTTTCCTCTTTTTATTCAAGCTGTCAAATGATGAAGACCGGAAGAGAATAATTGAGTCTGACCCCATTATTATGCGTAACAAATTATTCATAGTGTAACCCTAGGATGAAAATGTTGGTAATAGCTGTGGAAGGACCAGATATGTTCCAGTATGGATTAAATTAAGTAATATACCATTATATGCTTGGTCTCACATCGGTATAAATTGGCTAGCTTCGAGGATTGGAAATTTCTATGCATGGATGAATCGACTGAAAGGTTGGGGAGAATCTCATTTGTAAAGTGTATGGTAGAGGTTAACCCTGAGCAGGATCTCCCTGATAGCTTCCCTGTTAAACTGCTAAATGGAACTGAGCAACAAGTTCAAGTGAGTTATCTTTGGAAGCCAAAAATTGGTATAGTATGTAAAGAGTTTGGACACACTTTGGAGACCTGTTTGACTGATAAAAAGGATGTTGTGGGTATGTGTGTGCGTGAAAATGAGGAAATAGGATGTATAAATACTCATGAAAATGCTACTGCAACTGTTGCAAGGAATATAAGAAGGAAGCAAGTATGGTAGAAGGTAGATAACAACAAGGGAAAAAAGAGGAATGCAAAATTAACATAGCTGGTGAGTGGTAATAATGAAGCAGTAGAGGATAATGTGAATTCATGCGACTTTTTGATAGTTGATAACAATAAGAGCAGAAGAAAAGGGACAAAAACTGCTGATGTTATGCAGCAAACATAGGTGATTGACTTGGTGAGTAATAAATTCAGTGTGCTTCAAGATTGTAATGAGGAAGAAAATGAAAATCAGTTAGATGATGATTTGGCAGTGAAAGATGTTTGTAATGTTACTGATGGCGATAACAATCCTGGTGACAATAGAAAAGGAAGTGGTGAGAAAAAGTTTTGCAGTGCACCAAATGTTTCAGATGTGCATGTGCACATGCTCAGTCATGGTGCACCAGCGGAGGACATATGTTCGAACATGAAGCAACCCAAATTGTTAAACTCTCCCATTCCTGCTGAAATGCAATCATCGGTGAATGAGAATGAATGGTGCACTTCTCTATAAATGCAGCTTACTCAAATGATTGTTACAATGCATGAAAAAGAAAACTTTTTCCACACTTCCACGTCATCAACCCCAGTTAACAATGCAAAACCACCAGATTATTCATTCTCTATCAGAATTACTGGCTGGGTATCCCCTAATCATCTTGAACATCATCTTTGTGATACTCAACCTACTTCTATCAATCATGAAAATTCAATCAACAATCAAAAGGCCATGTCAAACTCTTCTCCTCAAGTTCCTAACCAAGGCAGCACAAACTTAAGAAGACTTACTCGATCTCTTTCTTCTAAGAGCAGCAAAGCGGTCAACCATCTCTGTCAATAGTTTTCTCAATGAATAAAAAACTTGCAGCATGGAATATACGTGGAGCTCATAGTAATATCAAACTTGATCAAGCCAAAATATTAATCCATCTCCATGACCTATGTCTTCTTGCTCTTTTGGAAACCAAACTTAATTCTCCTTTATCCTACAAAGCTGCTAACTACATCAACCCCACTTGGTCTATGCTTCACAACCTCGATTCTGCCCCTTATGGCAGAATCCTTGTTCTCTGTGATCCCTCTATGATAACTTTATCTTCCATCTTATCCTCTAGGCAATACATTCACTTCCATGTTCACACTGCACAACCACCATTATCATTCTATCTTACTATAGTTTATGCTGACAATTTTGTTGTCTTTAGAAGCAACTTCCTTAGTTCATTACCTCCTCTCAAATAATCCTCCTACTCATGGCTGGTGATGGGAGACTTCAACTGTTGCTTAGAACTTGAAGATAAACAAGGTGGCCCTCCTCTTCCTCCCAAGGACATCGCCCCTTTAAACATTGCCATTTCTGATACTAATCTCATTCTAATCTCCAAATCTGGTGCAAAATTCTACTAGAACAACAAAAGTAGGAATGGTGTTCGTACTTTAACTACCATAGATCATGCCTTTTGTAACCTTTCCTCCATTTCTCAATGGCCTTCCCTTGCTGTTTTTCTACCGAAGCCTATTCTACCTGATCATTCTCCTTTAATCATTCGTACGGGGCCCCCCATTATTAAAGAAAAGAGAAGTTTTAAGTTTTACAATGCTTGGGTCAAGCCCCCACATTTTCTTAATATTGATATGTAATCTTGTTCTAATATATACTATGGTAACCCAATGTTCAAGTTTTACAGGAAACTCAAGAATATTAAAGCGGCATTAAGGCATTGGGCTACCAACATTTTTGGTTCTGGATGTCTGATGTCTACAAACCTTCGGGTTCTTTTGAAAAAAGCTCAAGACAGTATGATGGATCATCCCAATAATGTTGAAGCAACACAAAAGGAGAGTAGGATCTTCCATAAACTCAACAGAGCTCTGGATATTGAAGCTAGCATGAAAAGACAGCAGCTTCATGAGAAATGGAATGATCTAGGAGACAGGAACACTGCCTTCTTTCATGCTTCTATCAGGGTCAAGCAAGCTAGGCACCATATCCACAGCATATATGATGAAGATGGTACTTTACACTCTTCTCCTGAATGTGTTGACAAAGCTTTTGTGGATCACTTTTCTAAAAAATTTGGTAACAGCTCTGAATTCACTCTTGATTTGGACTTAATCTCCTCTCTCAATCTTCCTACTATTAGCCATGATGATGCCTCTGCCCTGATAACCAAAGTGTCTAATGAAGAGATAAAAATGTCTTTATTCTCCATGAACCAACAATCTACAAGTGGCCCTGATGGCCTTAATTTCACCTTCTTCATCTCCACCGGGAATGTGATAGGGGCTGAATTCTGCAAAGCAATTCATAATTTTTTTGATAAATGCAAACTCCTTGGTGATGTTAATTCCACCAATATTGCTCTAATTCCAAAGATCATCCCTCTGACCACTGTATCTTCTTTTAGACCTATATCCTGCTACAATGTGGTCTACAGATGTATTTCCAAAATTCTTGCCTCTATGCTTGTTTCTGTCTTACCAAAACTTATTTCCTCCAACCAAGTAGCCTTTTTGCCAAGTAGAAGTATATTGGATAATGTATTGCTTGCTCAAGAGTTATTAAAAGGTTATGGTAGAACTCATTCTACGCCTGCGGCTGTTCTGAAACTTGATATCTCTAAAGCATATGATAGTGTTCATTGGTCTGCTATTGTCCAGATCATGGCTAAGATGGGTTTCCCAAAGGTTTTTGTAGCTTGGGTTTACACTTGCATTTCTTCTCCTACTTTCTATGTTGTTATTAATTGTAGACCTATGGGTTTTTTAAGAGTAAACAAGGAATACGTCAGGGTGATCCTATCTCTTCATACCTTTTCATTATGGTCACGGAAGTATTTTCTAACATGTTGTCTTTGAAATTCACTAATAGGCTTGTTAAATTCCATCCCAAATGTAGTCAGTTACAAGTATCCTCAATCGTGTTTGATGATGATGTTCTGTTGTTTACTAAACTGAGCTCTCCTCCTTGAGTTTCATTGTTGAAACCTTAGATATATTTTACAAAATGACTGGGCTTAGACTCAATCCAAATAAATCAAGTATGCTGCTCTTTGGTGTTTCTAAAAACCTTGCTAGTGGCTTGTATCAGGCTACTGGGTTTAAATGTATGGATGGTGACATAAAGTACTTGGGTCTTCCTCTGATAACTAAAAGGATCACTCTTTCTAATTGCATGCCCTTGTATAGTAAAATCGCTGACTCCATGAACTGTTGGTCCAATAGAAACCTATCTCAAACTGGTAGGTTGGCTCTCATAAAGTTAGTTAGCTTCTCCATGATGGTGTATTGGGCTCATACTATTATTCTTTGTGGAAAATTGCTGAGACTTATTAGGTATGCCATGCTGAGATATTTCTGGACTGGTTCTATTCACACAAGGAAACTCTTCCTTGTTCCTTCTCCAGATTTGAAGCTCCTCTGAACAAGGGAGGTTTGGGTATTCTCAACCATAAACTATGGAACAATGCATCCTTTAGCAAGCACTTTAATGACTTGTTGAATAGGAAGGAGAGTGTATGGGTTAATTGGGTATGGCACTATAGCATAGGGGGGAAGGAATTTTGGAATATGGAAATACCACAGTCATGTAGTTGGACATGGAGAAAACGGTTGGGGTTTAGAACTTTGTTCTTACCCCTAATTCAAGCCCATTTTACTGGAAGCAACTCTATTAGTTTTTGGCATGAGCCATGGGTTGGTAAGGGGTTTATATTATCAAAAGTTTTAACTTATCAACAGATCGATCAAACTGGTATTCCCTACCATGCTAAGGCAAATGATTATGTAACTGATGGGCTTTTTCATCTCCCATATATCAGTAATCGGGCAATCGGGCAATTGTGGGAGAGCATTCAGGGAAGGCTTTTCCATGATCATGCCTCTCTGCAAATTTCCTGGAACCTGAAACCTCATTCCATTGATATGGTGTATCAACAACTTTCAGGCAATGCCTCTTTGCCTGTTAATAAATGGTCCGGCGTTATTTGGAGAAATAAATCCTCCCCTAGAGAAAACATAATGTTGTGTAAGGAGATCAGCTCTGCCCTGTTGACTACGGATGTCTTATATGGTTATGGTATGCCTTGTAGTAGAGGATGTGTTTTCTGTTATGTTCATGATGAGTCTACTGCTCATTTATTTTATGAATGTCCTACTCTTTTCCCTTTGTGGTCGAGAGTTATGACTAAAACAGGAAGAGGACCGGTAAATTTAATATCTAAAATTGAGTGGAATATTGTGTATAAATCTACTAGATGGAAGTCAACTAGTTTAAGATTGATAGCAATGTGTACCAAGATTTAACTTGATGTGGTTTGGAAGGAAAGAAATGCAATTATTTTTGAAGACAAAAGAAAGTCTATGGAGTTCCTACGGAATGAGATTTAAAGCAGAACTTATATGCAATTGAAGAGATCAACAACCAAGTTTCCAGACCGATTTCCTCTTGACTGGGCTTGATATTCTCTTTAATTTTATCTCGGTTCTGTTTTTTTGTTTCCTTGTGTGGTTGTATTCTTGTTTTTCCTTATGTGTGTTCATTTTCTTTTCTTTGGTTCAAAGTATGTTTTCAATCATTTTATTTTATTGTTTGTTGCAATAAAATCTGGTAGGGGCCCAGTAAACCTCGCTAGCTTTGCTAAAAAACAAAAACAAAATTGAATTAAGATTACACAATGACGTTTAGAGTGTTCTCGAGGATTTATGAAATACTAGATAATTGCTTATAGAAAAAATGAACTCCTTATGAAGGAGTGTGCGGACTAGAACTTCATTAATGATATCAAGTATAATATGTCGATCCTAAATTCATGTTCAGACTTAAGTTAAGAACTTTAAGGTTGAATTGTTCCCCATAATAAGTAGCGGTTGGTTCAACCAAAGGCTAAGTACATCATCTTGAATAGCGTTGCAATGTATGAATTATAAATAAATGCACAATTTTACAACTGAGCTAGGAGATTCCAAATGTTGAGAATCTCATGACATTGTTATATGATAACAATGTTATGATATAGTTCATATAAGAACCTAGAGCTTACTAGAAGTCAAAAGACATTCTCTGAATAGTTCCACATGATATAGATAATTTATCAACGACGGAGAGAGTTGATTGATGGAGTAGATAAATAAAATATCATACCCATTCACTATGGGACCGACCTGATTAGTTTTAAGAAAACAGATCAAAATAATTGGATTAAGTTTCCATAGTTGACCCCAAGTGAAAATGAGAGATTGATAGATCTAGGAGTATTCCTTAGTGGCAATTATGTAATTTGTTATATATATCTAACTTGATAAACCAATCTTGTTCAAAATAAGAGGTGTTTCTTTCTACTATATACTTGTCATATTGTCATATAATTAATTAAGTAATTAATTTAAAGTATATTAAATAGAAAAATCTTAAATGATATGTTATGTGATCATAATTATAATGTGTTGTAATCATGATAAATTTATTACATTAAAAATAACATGTTATTTTAAATATTCGTAGTCAAGATGTTTTGAGATGGGATATTGATGCATCCGTTGAGACTAGAGTATATAATGCTCTCCAAATGTTGGTTAGAGTATTACTTATGGCTGATGGGGACACCAAGGGGTTACATACTGATATTTATTGGATAACTATGGAATGAATCTCTCAATAGATTTATGTTGGTTTATATAACTAAGGTCAAACAAATAATCTCGAAGTGACGATCTTACATAATTCCCTTGATTTGAGAATGCTCTAGAACATCAATGTGGACAATCCACTTGGGTTATAGTTATTTGTGGAATGGCGTCCATCGAATGATTATAGTTGGGTTTGAGTTGAAGCATTGGAAGTGACACACTATTCAATAGAGAATTTTTCTCCTTGGTTATATGAGGTTAGTATCATGGTCAATTATAGTCAACTTAAAGTTAAAGTCTCTAGCCAGAGCGATGCAATTGATAATAATTGTTATTACTGGATCAATAATTTTGTGTTTTTACTTATAAAGTTGAACGTTGAAGATGAAGGAATTTTAACCAAAACCTGATTCTATGAGTCCTAATATGATGTAGTTTTGACAAAGAAAATTATTGTAAATAATCGATAATACTGGGTACCGCTTATAACAAGTAAAATTGGATTTTACGAAAAGATGTGAAATTGGTAAATTCAACCAAATGTCACATCATTGGCTAAGGCGACGTGTGAATGTTAATATGTGAATTGTTCGTATTGACCCAAAAAATGGATCAACACCCTGGAGTATGATGTGAAAGCACCAGCTCTGTTAGAACAAAGCAAATATAATAGAAAATCGTAGAAAGTAAATGAGACACAGGGATTTTTATAGCAGTTCGGCTGTTAACTAAGCCTACATCCATTTTATAAACTTTGATTATTGGTTTAATCTAGCTTGAATAAGATTACAAGGAGATTGAGAAAGAATTAGTCACAAGTACAGGGGTTAGACTGATTCTAAGTCCTAGAATAGCCTAGAGTGGCTACTTTGGTTACTATGGTGTAGAGGAAAGAGTTGTAGAATAGATAGAGATCCCATGTAGTGATAGCAGAATTCTGATCGTCTCTTGGTTGCAGTAAGGTTTGTATTTATAGAGGTAGTAGTCACATTGGATCAGAAGCCAACTACTAGAGAAGTCCATAGAGTAGCTTAAGATTGCAAAAGAAAAATCATGACGACACGAGCTAAGTGCTAAACTCGGTATTGAGTTAAGGCCTTAACTCAGTGCTGAGTTTAATCCTTAGCCAACTTTTGGCTGAATCTTCTTATGTTGTGCTCCTTTGTTAGTTTAGATATCCTCCATGTAATTTGGTAGATTGTCGATGAGTTTTGATTATCGTTCTTTCATGACTTGGATTATCATGCCATTTAGACTGTCACATCTTCATTCTTGATGATCGACTCATCCAAAATCTTTGAAACTTCATGGATATGCTTAGGAAGACCGAGGGATCATTTGGTAAAAGTGTGGAGATGCCATGATAAGGCATTTAAACTGGGTACCGACTAAAGGAGCTTAACTTGGGCCGACTAAAGGACTTAGCCTATTTTGAGTCCATACTTTCTAGAGCCTTTCTCTTGTCCTTCTGGGTATCTTTGCCAAGTTTTAAGTCATTCGGTCTTCGTACCGACGTTTTAACTCCTATTGATTTCTACTTGGTTAAAAAACCCGATTAACATTTTCCCCTTGAGTACGCCTTCGTTGGAAACAAAGGGTACTCTGGAACAAGGAAAGTCTTGATCTGTTATTATATAAGTTTCAGTTGATTGTCAGATTCCATCTTAAGACATTGTTTTAAATTTGTTAACTTTTGATTTGCTAGTTGTTTTGATTTCAATTTGAATTTCAATTCTTTGCACGATGATGCAATCTCCACTCTAAAATTTGTGTAAGGCTTTAAGTCGGCATGTAGGTCCATTATGATGAGTTGAGGCTGACCCGGGTTGAGTCAGTAAACTCAGTACCGAGTCAAGCCTTGACTCGGGATGAGTTGGGGACTTAGCAAAATTTTCCTAAGTAATTTTTTTTACTTATACTCCTTTACCTAGTCTAACTCCTCACTTTTTTTTCTTCCCTCCAGTCGACTTTGCTCCTTATTTCCTTCAACCGCTTTAAGCACCAACTCCACTGCCGTTCAACCTTCGACATCGCCAGCGAGATATGTCGCCTCCATGCCACTCTCGCCATCACCTGGGCCAACCGTTGCTACTACAGCCGACGTGTGTAGACCCGGACCCAATTCAACCAAACCCTAGGCCGAGTCTATCACTTTCTTGGACTGAAGGTCGGTGGTGATGAATTGAAGTTTTGGCGGTGATAGAGATGACAATTTTTCTTTGGTTGATCCCATTTTGAGGTCGAGATGGTTGAACCTAAATGGATTGTGTTGACGGTGTAGTTAGGGTTTACACCCACACTGGGCGTGTTTGGCTTGAGAGACACACACTTCTTAATTTCAGCCATCTCTATCCATGGAATTGACTAAGGCTGGATTGTAGAATTGATTTCGATATGATATTTGCTTTAGATTTAAACGTATCGGATGACTTCATTGCTCTACATTTCTGCATATCCAATGTTCCTATAAAGCAAGAACTTTCCATGTCACTACGGACAACGAATCAGTTGTCGATCGTTGATCGATAATGGGTAAGTGCAGAAAAATGATTTCAAAGGATTATATGGATCATTTTTCTAAAATAAGCGAGCTATCTACACAAGATGATTTGTTCATGGTGTTCGGGACACTGGACTCATCCCATATAATAACACACTGCACCTGTCCCGGTTAACACTTGGAATCCAATTGGTCAGCATACGTCGACTTCCTTTGAATTTCAAGCGTTAACTGCATAGGAATTCTTATTTGAAATAAAGCGCACCTGACCGTGATCAACGAGTTTTATTGTCTAGCATAACGCGCCAGTTGACACACTGTAAGTCCGTCGATAGGGCATCCACACCTTCAGAAGTTAAGTCATCAACACCCCAATTTCTTCATACATTCCCGTGGGGCTGAGTCAAACTACGACTTCTGATTTCTATAGCCCGCTAGTTCCGTAGGGCATGTACTCGACCAATTGCCTCCCGATCTGAGAATTTTGACCGACCCTCTAGAACAAACGCTTTCAATCTTGATAGTTAAAATGCTTGGAAATATATATGTGCAGCACGGTATACCCATGGGTGATGTTCGTTTGCCAACTCAAGCCAAATTTGCACATAATCCTCTCGAAGGCTTTACAGCTTGCAATCGATACATATGCCTGAGTGGTGCCATGCCATCGTTCAATCGATTCTTGTCCGTGGTGCTACAAGACTTAGGATTGGCACAGTTTCAAATCCATCCCAACGATTATGCACTCTTAAGTTCATGTCGTCCCCCAAGACTAAATGAACTCATATATCTCCTATATTTCAAGAGGAGCCAGGACTATGAATCCTTTATAATTATTGAAGCCTAGAGTGGATGTAAGTTGATAAAGGGTCATCACAACAAACGTTCAGCCTTCAAGAATGAGTTCTTCTTCATCCAACATCCAGAGGGCTTTAATCGTTTCTGGTTATCTGGAAATAAGTACTTATTCCTTAGTTCTTACCACCCCCAAGTGAATTTCCAGTTTCATAATCTATCGTATGTCTTATTGCAGTCATCCCGAGGCAGGAAAGTAATGACGAGCTCAAAGCAATACTTAAAACTCTTAAGGCTGTGAGAGCCTCCAAGCGCAAAGTGGAGTTCCTTTTGACAAATGAGAACCTTCGACGGTTCGAGTTACTTCATCCCGATGGATTTGCTGTTAATGATGAGTCATCAACATCGAGTGGCCCTAGGAGACATACTCGTTCCTCAGCCCATGTTTTTGACTCTATGAAGGAGGCTCAAGAAGAAGTGGCTAGTCCATTAGAGGAAGCATAGCCTGATGAAATTCCTAGAGCGAATATAGACTTACCATCTGGAGAGGACATTATGGGGGATAGGGATGAGATCCACAGGATGTCTCTGATCCCCGAAGAAGAAGATGAAACATTTCAAAGGAGAGATAGGAAGCAGCCTGTGGTTGAGGAAGGAGAGGAAGAGGGCTCGGACAGTGATGATAGTGACTTTCGCATCTCTATAGAAAGAGAAGAATCTTTCGGTGAGTCATTGGAAATGAGTATCGATCTTCCTAAACTGCCTTCTCCAGACTTGTTAACTATTGAGACTTTAAGCCCTGAACTCCCAATTTCTTCTCCTCAAGAACAACCTGCTATCGAGACTCCACCGCCTGTCAGAGTTCAAGCTACCAAGACCCCGGCGGGAGATACATCTACTACCGATTTCATAAGAGATGTCGCCATCTATGTAGATGAACACGAGGATATCTCCATAGGCGAAATGATAGCTGAGATCGGCTCGGAAATTGACATTTCCTCAAGCGCATTTGTGAGTAGTTGTGAAAAGACTCCGACTCTTAAACCCTGTCGATATGGTTGGTAGAGCATATAGGGGGTCGTCAACACTACACGCTTCACTCTAGAATCACAAACACACATCTCTACATCGTGTTAAGGCCCTAAGTTCAAGATTTAACTTCATTCTTATTTTCATTTTAGGTACCATGGGACGTGGGTTATACCATCAGTTATGTCAAGACACCAGCTCCCGTAAAAGTAAAACTTCTAATCCGGCTTATTACACTCCTTGTGAAACGGATGATGAGAGAAGGAAAAGAAAAGAGGATGAGGCTCGTCACTTGGATCGAGAGCGCAAGAGGAGGGAGAAAAGAAAATGAGATGACGAGAGTAGTGCCCCGGCAATGCATACAAGCGCCAGAGAGACTTCCATGACCGCTACAGGCCCTCATTATCAATTACTTCTCCCCGCACTGATGCTCGGACCACTGAAATACCAACAATTCCATCCTTTTAGACAGCAACCATTGCAATGGCCCTATTTCTTTCAGACGAACTGAAAAGTTTGTGCTTTTGCCGGTTCCACCCATGCTTCAGGCTACTTTTCCAAATCTATTCTTGAAGAGAGTCAAGTTTGATAAGAAACTAAAGCCCCTTAATAGGGCCACTTCCCTCAGTAATCTAGAGACAGTCTGCAAGGACTTGGAAGCCGGGTGTGACATGCAGTATTTAGTGAAAGACCTTTCAGATGTCAATCGCATTAACTATCAAGAGATCCTCTCGTTTGAGGCCGAAAGGGAAGACCATGCTAAGGCAATCAAAGATCGTGGTGAGGAGATAGTCCAGTTGAAGGCTAAGGGGGATGCAGCCCTAAAAGGAAAGGCTGCCAACAATAAGTTGTTGACTGAGGCAAACTGGGCTCACGATAGAGCCATTATCGTGATAAAGGATCAACTCAAAGATGCTTATATTGAATCTGAGAAACTGAAAGCGCGGCTTACCGAAGTAGAAAACACCATTAAGTCTTGGAACTAAACTATCGTTGGTCATGCTACTATCATTGCTAAGCAGGCCGCTGAGCTCACTCGTCTTCATGAGGAGAATGCACGGCTGGTGAAAGAGAAGGAAGAGACTACATCCGGCAAACTAGCAGAGGAAATCGAGCATCTAATCACTAAGTCAGAGCTTATAGAGTTATGATCAGAATACAATGATGAATAAGCCAAATGGATGCCAGTGTGCTTAATCTTTATACTAGATGCGTCATGAATAAGGACTGCTTGAAATAGCTTGGTAATAACTATCCCCGGATTCTTGTTGTGGTTTGGGAGGAGGAATTGGTCAGATCTAAGGAGGCCAAGGATACGCACTCTAAGGAGAACTGCAGGCTGCTTATCTCAGTCCTGAAGATATAGACTTCTTGGCTGACTGCAAAGAGTTCCTTAGAGAAGAGAGGGAGAAAGAAACTGCTGATGCTGCAGGCAAAGCTCTTGTTGGCCCAAGCTCTTCGGGTCAGCACCAAACACTTATTCATACTTCTCAAGAGCAGACGACGACCATCCCCATATCCATGGCTATTATTTCTATAGTTGCTCATGCCCATGCAACTTCCATAGCATTGGGTGAGCCATGCCCTTTTTCCAGTTGTAGTACAACCTTCAAAGATGGGGACTGGCAGTGAAGCCTTCAAGATTGAAGTTCATGACCAAACCCCTGGCTCAGGTATTTCTCTCGTCTTTTTGGTGCTCTAGACACTTCGATTTACTCTAGAATCCTTTTCTAAATTATGCACCTATCTTTCCCAACTTATAGTCAGCCAACTCTCCCGCCTCCTCCTTCTGTTGTTCAGGGTTTAGGACCCCCTACTATTTTCACTGCTTCTACCGCCATCTCTACATCGGCTTTTGGTATAGTTCTTATCTCCAGATCCGGGCATGGGCCAGATTCTGAACAGATAGAGGCACTACAAAACTTGGAGGATGTTTCAGCATTTGTGGATGAAGAGGTGGTGGTTACCAGCGAGTCGGGGCCGACAAACAGGATGACCATGGTAGAGAGACTGGAGGAGGAAAAGAAGGGGTTGTAGATGAAGAAGAAAAAGGAAGAGCGGAAGCACAGGACTCCCACTACTATCACATTGAAGGTGTAGAAGGAGGGGGAATTCGACTACCAGAGGGTCAGAGGGGTATGGCTCCCTTACGGGAGGAGAGACTAATAAGGATAGCGGGAAGAAGATCCTGATTCGCCCAGGGCAGGGGCACTAAAGGTGGAGGGTAGGGCGGAAAGAAGTCGGGATGAGCTCGAGCACCGGTAGAACAGGGTACTCATTGTCCTTTTATGTGTTTTTATGGTGTCATGGCATGTGCAAGTACAGAGTCTGTACTTAGCGTTTTTTCTTTCTTTTTGTTGTAGCATCAGTGACGTTTGTACTTTTGCTTGATGTTCAAAACAAGCTAATATTGTGCGGGTACGGCCCCTGCTATTTGATATTGAACATAAAATGAAATAGGTAAAGAAAAAGATTAGCATTTCCACTATAATCTCTTCTGTATGCTATTTTATATTCTATGTACTACGCATATTTATATACCACTGTATGTGTACACAATACGATTGCTTGCCCCGCAACTTCCATGTTATATACTATTGTATCATGTGATATATGATGTGTTTATTTATCGCATTTCTACGCATGTAAATAGTATAAGTAGTGTAACTTGTAGATATTTAGCGTACTACTTTACTTAGCTCTGTTGTAGTTGCCAAAATTCTTTGTTTGGCATAACAAAACTGTGGTGTGATTTTCATTCTGACCAAGTGTTAGTGTGTTGTGTGCCCCCTAGTCCACGGCCTTGGTTACTCTGAAACATGGCATGAGATTGAATACTTTGGGCAGCTCCCTGGTTGTCCCCAGTACATGATGTATTGCAGTTCCTATCTTTAGGAACTTGTAATCTGGACACTTGATTCCAAGCACCCTGTACTATTATTTGGGTTGATTCTCCCCAAGCTCGGTACCAAGGTTCTATCCATGCATCAGTCTCTATTTCCAAAGACCAATAGATAGCTCAGTCCCTTGGATTCTCTTTTAACTTCACCTATCTCTGAGCGACGTCGAGTTTTGGGAGGTGGGTATTGATTTCTACCAACCCTGCAACTGATGAATTTTCGCTGCCGGAGCAATATGGTACTTAGCCAATTTTGACATATTGACGATGTTACTGGGGTAACATCGATGATTCGGAGCACGGTTGAACGATGTTCCATCGATTCAAGTGGCAATAGAATGGATGCTTACTTGCACGTGGTTCCATTGGTCCAAGGAGCAAAGAAATAAAGTGCACTTCAAGGCAGTTCCACTGGTTCAAGTGGCAAAAGAATGGATGCTTACTTAGATGCATTTCCATTGGTCTAAGAAGTGAAGAATGGAGCGAACTTGAACGCGGTTCTATCGATTCAAGTGGCAAAAGAATGGATGCTTGCATGGACGCAGTTCCATCGGTCTAAGAAGCAAAGTAATAGAGTGCACTTGAATGCAGTTCTATTGGTTCAAATGGCAAAAGGATGGAGGCTTACCTGGATGCAGTTCCATCGGTCCATGAAGCGAAGGAATGGAGCACACTTGGATGTAGTTCCATCGGTTCAAGGCAAAAGAATGGATATGCACGAGGGTTGAGCCTTCCCTATGTTGTCGGAGCAACATCGATTCTCAGAAGGGTGGGGTCGATTTTCCCCCTTGACCCGGCGGTTTGAGTCGATTTGATATAGTCGACTCAGCAGGTTGCTTACATGAATGCAGTTCCATTGGTTCAAGAAGCAAAATTACTTTACTGATAAAATAAAGAGAAGGGCAAGTCCTGCCTATTTACAATGCCCCCAGCATCCCTGAGTAACTTATTTACGAAAATAGGAAATACATAGATAAGTACTAAATAAAATAGTGTCGTAGCGAGTCACTATTCCAAGCATGGGGAATCAGAATTCCATCGACCATTGTGATCTTGAATATTCCATCTCCAATTTCTGGCCGATGATGTAGGGTCCTTCCTAGTTTAGGTCAAGTGCTCCTGTACCCTGGAAGATCCATTTTAGGACAAGATCTCTTACTTCGAAGGTGCGGTTGCGAACTTTGGTGTTGAAGTGCCTCGCTACCCTCTTCTGGTGAGCAGTGGTCCTTAGTTCTGCTTCTTCCCGCTTCTCATCAATCTGGTCAAGTGACTCAATCATAAACTGCTTGTTTTCATTTTGATTGAAGTGTCGTCTCCGATGAGAGGAGACTTCTAGTTCCACTAGGATCATCACTCTTGAACCATATGCTAAGGCAAACGATGAGTGCCCGGTGATGGGGTTATGTGTTGTTCTAAGCCCATAGTGCATGTGGAAGTTCATATACCCAGTTTCCTTTAGCTTTCGTCAATCGTTTCTTGATGATGGACTTGATGATTTTGTTCATTGATTCCAGTTTCCCATTTGCTTGCGGGTGCGCTACCATGGAAAAACTCTTCTTGATTCGATAACGCTTATAGAAGTCTTTGAATTCAGCACTTTCGAATTGAGTTCCATTGTCTGTGATGATTTTCTGTGGTACTCCAAACTTGTAAATAATGTTTTTTTGTTACAAAGTTAATTACTTTTTTAGTGGTAATGGTAGCGATTGGTTCTGCTTTAGCCAACTTGGTAAAGTAATCAACTACAACGATAGCATATTTGGCTCCTTCTTTGGCTATCGGTAATACACTGATTAGATTGATTCCCCAAATTGCAAACGGCCAAGGGCTGACCATTTATGTAAGTTTTGAAGGATGGGGTTCTCGGGATCTTTGGAAATCTCTGGCACTGATCACAGTGCTTTATGTAATATACTACATCTCAGTTGATTATGGGTCAAAAATATCCGCAACGTAAAAATTTCTTTGCCGGTGTCTGCCCCCCGGTGTGGTCGCCGCAACTGCTTTCGTGGACTTCCATCAGAATCTTCTTGACATCATCTTTGGTTACACATCTTGGTAGGGGTGGAGAAGCCTCTCCAGTATAGCACTCCATCTTGTAGCATGAACTGCGGTGTCTTTCGAAGGAGCTTCTTTCATTCATTTAGATTGACGGGGAGTATTCTTTTAAGCAGATAATCCTTAATTGTCATCATTCATGATTCTTTCTCTTCCGTGGTTTCCAGAACCCAACCTACATCCATCTGATGTATACTTGGAGCTGTTAACCCTTCAACTAGAACCAAGCCCATTGATTGTGCCTCTCCAGAACTGGCCAGTTTGGCTATGTAATCGGCTTTCACGTTCTGTTCCCTAGGAATATGGGTTATCGTGTAGTGTTTAATGTCATTGAGTAGCTACCATGCTTTTGACAAGTAGGATCGAGATTTTCCCCGTTAGCTCGATATTCCCTCTTTACTTGACAAACAACTAGTTGATAGTCGTTGTGGATATGCATAGCTTTTATTCCCGGTTCCTTCACAATCTTCAATCCCGCTATCAATGCCTCGTATTCTGCCTCATTGTTAGTAATAGGGAACTCTAGTCTTAAGGCATAGTAGATTGATCATCCTTTGAAAATCTCAAGCACAACTCCCGCTCTCGAGCAGAATTCATATAATGCGCCATCAACGAACAGCTTCCATTGTGATACCACTTCCTCTATCTCCTGGTCTTCTCCATCTCAAACGGTGAATTCCATGATAAAATCAGCCAAGGCATGTCCTTTAATTGCCCTTTAAGGGTGGTAAGTCACGTCATGCTGGCTTAATTCAATATTCCACTTCAGAAGTCGTCCTGAAGTCTCAGGTCAATAAATTATTTTTCCAAAGGTTGATCTGTTAGCACTTTAACTGGGTGAGCTTGGAAATATGGTCGTAACATTCTTAATGTGATCAGTAGGCAATAGGCTAGTTTTTCCAACTTTGGATAGTTTTTCTCAGCTCCAGTGAATCGCTTACAGATGTAGTAAACAAGCCGTTGGATCTCAGCTTCCTCGCGTACAAGTGCTGCGCTCAAAGCATGAGTTGACACTGCTAAGTAGATGAATAGGTCTTCCCTATTTGCTGGTTTAGATAGAAATGGTGGGGTCTCCATATGTCACAATAATTCCTTAAAAGCTGTTTGGTAGGCCTGATTCCACTCGAAATTTTTCATACCCTTCTATAATGCGTCGAAGAACGGTATACACTTATCTGTTGCTTTAGAAATGAATCGGCTTAATGTTGTGACCTTTCCATTCAGACTCTTCAACTCCTTTTTGTTGTAGAGGCTATGACATCCCGCAAGGCAGTAATTTTCTTGGGATTAGAACCAATGCCTTAGCATTCACGATGAAACCTAGAAATTTTCCATAAGACACACCGAAAGAGCATTTCAGCGGGTTAAGCTTCATTCCATACTTTCAGAGAATCTCAAACATTTTCGAGAGGTTATCAAAATGATTCCTAGACACGTGTGATTTGATAGCATGTTGTCCATGTAGACTTCCATTGTTTATCCAATCTGATCCCTGAACATTGTGTTCATCAACTACTGATAAGTTGCCCCAGTGCTCTTCAGGTCGAATTGCATTACTCGATAACAATACAATCCAAGGTCGGTGATGAAGCTGGTTTTCTCTCGATCGGGTTCATGCATCATAATCCAGTTATATCCTGAATAGGTGTACATGAAAGAGAGTAGTTTGTGCCCTACAGTTTCGTCCATGAGCTGGTCAATTATAGGTAGTAGGAAGCTGTCCTTTGGGCAAGCTTTGTTCAAGTCTGAGTAGTCGACACAGGTCTGCCATTTCCCATTTGACTTCTTGACTAGTATAGGGTTCGATACCCACTCACGATATTATGCATCATGGATAAAGCAATTGGCCAATAGCATATCCACTTCCTCCTTCAGTGCCGTGGATTGCTCCAAACCCAGACTGCATCTCTTCTGCCTCACTGGAATGAACTTGGGATTGATATTGAGTGCATGATAGGCTATCTCCAACAATATCCCACACATATCGGAATGCGTCCAAGCGAAAATGTCCAGGTTGGCGCGAAGAAATTTTATTAATTCCTATTGCATTTTGAACTCAAGTTGCGACCTTATTTTCAAGGCCTTGAATTGGATCATCCATATCAATAGGGACTGGCACCGTAATCTCTGTTGGTGTTGCCCGTTCCTCCCCTGAACACTTCTCCCTAGGGTCCAAAGCTTTGTCGAAACGACTATGGTCCCCGAGCCAGGGGTGGTTCCATAATTGTTATGCTGATGGTTCACGAATGTGGAGAGACTCCCCACATGTTTTCCCTCTTCCTTTCATTTCGATTCGCTTAACTCAATGACATAACATTCTCTAGTGATGCTTTGATCTCTCTTTATAACTCCAACCCCATTCTCTATTGGGAATTTCATGGTAAGGCACTATGGAGGCAAAGCGGTCCTAAAATCAGCAAGGGCCGATCAACCCAAGAAAGCGTTGTAAGCTGGAATTTCGTCCATGATCACGAAGGTTTGCATAAGGACTAACCTTCGTTCTCCTTCTCCGAGCTCCATAGGCAAGTCAATCGTCCCAACAGGCTATCTTAGTTCTCCCATAAAGCCTGGATTTTCATTCAGCAAGCAGACACATCCTTTATATTGATCTTCATCTGATCGAACGTATGTCCAAACAAGATGTTAACTAAACTTCCACTATCTACTAAGACTTGGCATAGAACTGCCGGTCCAATTCCAACTGTCACTGCCATCGGGTCGGGAGTTGGCACTTCTACTCTTTTAATGTCTCGGTTTTGAAACTCTATGTTACCATTAAGTGTCAATTGTTGCATAGTTGAGGCACCATTCTCAATCGCAAAACAAGTTTCTTTTGGAGTGTGCTTTAGTGAACTCGCTTATCGCTCCATCTCCCCCTAGCTCTTCTGTGTTGGGTGAGGTCCTTTGGAAACAGTGCTGATAACTAGTCTTTGTTCCGTCCATTTGGATCCTTCTCCGTTGAGTTTAGATTGGTTTCCTTAAGTACTTGGAACTTGGGGTCCAGCGGGCTGGTCAAAGTTTTGTGATTTATTCATGTACTACTGGAGGCTGTTGTTCCTAATCAATTCCTCAATCAGATCTTTTAGATGTTGGCACTCATTCATGTTATGCCTGTGAGTCTCGTAGAAACAACAAAACTTCCCTGGTTGCTTCTATCATTCAGATTCTTCCTTCCTGGGAGGCTTATTGTATCGCTCGGTTCCCATAGTTGCAAGGTAGATGTTCCCCAGCCTGTCATTCAACGGCGTATACTCCTTGGGTCTTAGGTTCTTGATCCGCTTTCTATTATTGTCACGCCTACTAGTGTTCTAGTTTTTCCTATTTTGGTTTCCATCTTTCCTGCATTTCCTATCGCGACTACAAAATTATTTCTATCCTGGTTGACTGCTACATTGCTCTGAACTATCTCATTCGATTGAACACTGGCGGTCTTGCCCTTCAATGTGTTTGCCTCTTCCAATCTCAGATATTGACTCGCCTTTCGGTTGAACTTCTACATGGTGGTTGGTTATTTCATCTTAAACCATCTTTCAAAGTTTATGTCCAGATAGATAGCTCAAACTAAAGCCATGAATACCATATCTTCATTAAGATTGCTCACTTCAATAACCGCAGTATTAAACCGGTTCATAAAGGTTTTTAATGACCCATTTGGTCCCTAGAAAAGGCCAGATAGAGACATCACATCTTTTGGTTATGCCGTGTAAAGCCTGAACTGTTCCAAGCATTTCCTCGCTACTCATCAAATGTAGAAATGGATATTGGTTTGAGTCTGATAAACCACATAGAAGCAACACCTTCCAAGAAGATAAGGAAACATCATCAGTGGACAGCATTCGTTGCCCTAGCTTCATCCATGTGCCAACTGACTTGTGCAAGTGCTAGTTGGGGTCCGTCGTCCAATTGTAAGATGGCATGGTGGGCATTATAAACTTCTGGAGGTACTCTTCCCTTAAAATGTTTTAAGTGAACGGAGTTCGGCTTGGTGTAGGACCACAATCATCATCCTTCTTGCCCTTACTTTCTTCCATCAAGAATTTAACCATGTCGCGATGAATGCCTCACTAGTCCGTAGTCCACAGGTCGACTATTAGGGGCTACATCAAGCATTTAACTCTGCAAACGGCCTTGGTTTGCCAACTGAAGTCTAGGTTCTCCATTCTCCGGGAGAACCACTCCTGAATTCTGTTGGCGCGTGGTTGGCTTTATAGCAGCAGTTTTAATTTCCTTTTTGGCATTTTGCCTGCCTGCGTCAGCTTTCAATTCCATTCCTTTAGCATCAATTTGCATGTAATCTTCAGAGTTAGAGAGAAGAATTGTTATATTCCTTTGTGTAGCCTTCACTCCAAGGTTGGGGCTTGCGGCAGGTTATCCTCCGGCGGGAGGGGTACTTCCATTACCTTCAATAACAATTCCAGTCGCTCCACCAACTATGTCCTTTTGATTTTACTTGCCATCCCTCCTATTCAAGCCCGAGACGGAGGAATTCTCATGTTCCATAGCCTCTGTAGTTTCCAGCCTAGTCCTTGGAGAAGTTGGTGGTTATAGCGCTAGCAAAGCATCAATCTTGTCAATAAGAGACTTTTGACTATCAGCCATCTTCTGGTTAAGTTGATTAACCATCTAGTTAAGCTCTCCTCTAGTTACAACCTCTTGTTAAGCGAAGGTGCCTAGTGCTAGGTTTCCAGCATTAATCTCTGTTCGATGATTATTGGCGTTGTTCAATTTTGTTTGCTGAAGATTGGTTTCATCAACACCAAGTTTTGTTCCAAGAGATCTTCCAAATGTTGTCTTCCTCCTAGGAGCCATTATAATAGCAAATCTCTAATCTTCTTCAAGCAAACTTTCCTGATCTAACCTCTAGATCTATCCAATCCAAAGTAGATAGCTAGATCCGAGTCTGGGTTCTTTATTCTTTGTGAAAGCACCATAATATTAACCTAAAAATGGATCAATGCCCTGGAGTATGATATGAAAGCACCAACCCTGTTAGAACAGAGCAAATATAATAGAAAATCGTAGAAAAGTAAATGAGACATAGGGATTTTTATAGTGGTTTGGCTGTTAACTAAACCTACATCCACTTTATAGCTTTGCTTATTGGTTCGATCTAGCCTGAATAAGATTACAAGTTGACTGAGAAATATTAGTCAAAAGTACGGGGTTAAACTAATTCTAAGTCCTGGAATTTCCTAGAGTTGTTGCCTTGGTAACTATGGTGTAGTGGAAAGAGTTGTAGAATATATGGAGATCTCGCATAGTGATAACAAAATCCCGATCCTCTCTTGGTTGCAGTAAGATTTGTATTTATAGAGGTAGCAGTCACATTGCATCAGAAGCCAACTACTAGAGAAGTCCAGAGAGTAGCCCAAGATTGCACAAGAAAAATCATGACGACACGAGCTAAGGGCTAAATTTGGTACCAAGTTAAGGCCTTAACTCGATGTCGAGTTTAATCCTTAGCCAACTTTTCACTAAATCTTCTTATTTTGTGCTCCTTTGTTAGGTTAGATATCCTCCGTGTAATTTGGTAAATTGTTGATGAGTTTTGATTATCGTTCTTTCATGACTTGGATTATCCTGCCGTTTAGACTGTCACATCTTTATTCTTGAGGATCTGCTCACCCAAATTCTTGAAACTACTTGGACATGCTTAGGAAGACTAGAGAATCACTTGGCGAAAGTGTAAAGATGCTATGATGAGGCATTTAAACTCGGTATCGACTCAAGGTGCTTAAATCGGGTCGAGTTAAGGACTTAGCCTATTTTGAGTCCATACTTTCTAGAGCCATTTCTCTTGTCCTTATGAGTATCCCTGCCAAGTTCCAAGTCGTTCTATCTTTGTACCAACATTCCAACTCCTATTGATTTCTATTTGGTTAAAAAATCCAGCTAACAGCTCGGTATTAATCATGGACTGAATTTACACATTTAAGTCATACAACCAAAATGATGAAGACTCCGAATGAACCACATGATTTAAATAGTTTACAATATTGTAAATTAATTAAATTAAATAACATTTATGAAATATAATTATTAAATTTTAATAAATTTGTTTGAATGCTATTAGTATTAATAAAGCACATAAATAAAAAGTTATGAACGCGCGTACCGATATACGATGTCGGTAGAATGTTTAAGTTGGATTTAAATAGAATAAATACAAAGTAGGTTTTAAAAAATTAAATGAATTAATATTTGTGAAATATTAATTATTAAAATTTTATTTGATATGTATTGAATACCATTAGTATTTAATAAAGTGCGTATACAAAAATTATTAACGTGTTTATCAATATATTATGTCGGTAGAATATTTAAGTTGGATTTAAATAGAATAAATACTGAGTGGATTTTAAATAAATTAAATGAATTAATATTTTTGAAATATTAATTAGATTTTTATTTGATTTGTTTTGAATATCATTAGTATTAATAAAGTGGGTATATAAAAGTTATAAATACATGCAACGATGTATGATATCAATAGAACATTTGAATTGGATTTAAATGAGATTAATGCTAATGGGATTTTGAAAATTTTGAGGACCCATGTGGCACCATCTTTGGTATGCCATGCATGAAGAATAGGATGATGATTTTATAGATATTTAATAAAGAATTAAAGAGAGAAGGTTAAAGGAAAAGATTCTATCATTTTTTAAAACAAATCTCCCTTCATTTTTATCATTTAATTCTTTCTATCCTGAAAATTCATTAGCTCTTTTCCTCTTCCTCTCTATTTTGGCCAAAATTTCCATGGCTCCTAAGATACAAAATTCCCAAAAAAAAAATTCAAAAAAAATCAAATTAATTCAAGGTGGTTCTTGTCTCTCGATTCTTACAAGATGCAAAGGTCGATTCATTAGAATTTTGGAGTTCTTCATCATTCAAGGTGCATTCTATTAGCTAAATCTTAAGGTAATAATTCTAATTTCATTTATTCATATATTCACCTAGTTCATATGATTTGGATCCTTTACATACCTCATCTCATCTGAATATATGCTTGTTTGTTACATTGATTAGATCCTTTTTTGCCACAGCTCAATTAATAAAAATGTTCATCATGTTAATTTTTATCTAGATTCATTTTATGATATATTTTAATTTATTACATGTTTACCTTGTTTAAATATCACATGTGATATCTCATTTAATCTATTGTTAATATTATTTATGTAGTTTAGATCTAAAACTTTTATCACTAATTTATATGTGCCTAGTTGTCCTAATTATTTTATTATTGTTTTAAAACCTATTTCTTAACAAAAAACAATTTTGATTCAAATCTAAGTTATAATTAATTAACATAATTTTGTTACTTATTACATACACAAATATGGATAAACTACATACGTTGTCTACTTGAAATTCTATGCAAATTAAATGTATGATTTTCATGCTTGTTGTTTTGATTATAATTTTGTCACTGTATACTTTTGTTTGAAAGTTGTTTTGAAAAGGAAAAAAAACCAAATGGACTTTTTTGCAAAACATCACACACCTATTCATTTCCTTTTAAGTTCAAATTAGATTCCAATATTTTGCTTTAATTTCAAAACATATATTAGATTATAAGCTATATATATAGTTTTAATTTTAAACATAGTTTGCAATTGTTTGTGTATATGTGTGCGTGTGTGTATATAGTTTCTATTATATACATATTTAAAATAAAATTGTGGACAACAAACATATATATAAAGGGTGAATGTATCTGTTGTGGTAAGCACCAACACATACATACATATGCATTAACTATGTACATTGCTTATATGTTGCACTTACACAATATACACTTGCGTATATTTGAATATACTCACAATTTATGCTACGTATAAATTGCTCAATGACAATTAATAAATCAATCGATTTAATTATAGTGATAGAAATGAAATGTTTCTCTCTTCAAATAAAAACAAAATCTTCCCCCAATTAATTGCATAAGTTTTAGAGAAAAAATGAAAGATTTCCTTCTCTAAATTAACTTTGACAAATAACTGTCATACATGGGTGTTTTGATACATTCTTACATTTAAATTTAAGTCAAATTCAAATGCCATTTTAAATAACTTAAATAAAATAATATTTTATTTAAAACTTTACTATATTGAATCTAATATACCTTTAGATTTCATATGCCCAAAAGTCCAAAATATGAAGAAGAAAATTTGAAATCTACCTATTTCAACCGATTCTGACTGAACCGGTTCCTTCAATCACTTTCTTTATTTTGGGACTATCAACCTAATATGCCAGGGACTGCACAAGCCATTCAACGCTTTACTTGTCGGATGGCTATCCAATGAGGGTGAATTACCGTGTATTCACATCCTTGTTTAGGGACCGCCAACCTGCCCTGTGAATTTGGATGAGATGTATCTTCCGTTCGTGCCAATATGCACCAACAACTAGATAGCACGGCTGCAATAGTCCCTATTCACTCAACTATGATGTCGCTCGTCCCTCGTGCGACATGGGGCACTGTTGTCAAGACTGACACTATTACCTTAAGTTATGCCAAAGTTCGACATCCATAGTGCACCCATATAAAAATAAGTCGGGCACCATATCAACTGGTTGTGTGTCACCCAGGAGAATCCTTAAACCCTGCAATGCTCCAGTTTGTATTGGGATTGTCCACCGCTTAATCCGGTTGCATGTTACCCAAGAAAACCCTCGAGCCACTCAACGTTCCAGTTCGTCTAGGGACCATACGCCACTCAATCATGTCGCATGTCACCCAAGAGAACTCTTAAGCCGCTCACCACTCCGGTTCATGCTGCCCACCACTCAATCTTGTCATGCATCACCCAGGAGAACCCTTTAGCCCCTCAATGCTCCAGCTCGTTTCAGGACCGCCTAACCTTATCAAACAATACATAGAAGCTCGGCAATAATGTGCCCACCCTAGCGTTTGACCATGATTGGGTTGTATAGAAAACGCTTGCATCTGAGCTTACTTTACGACATGGGCCATCAGTAACACCCTACTTCGGCACTCTTGTCCAGAGTCAAGGATGCTACCTTCAAACCATGGTGCTACCACAATAGTGCCACAACTTCACAAGAGCATATCGAAACATAAAATCATTCAGAGTACATGATTTTAAGCGGAAGTAGTAGTATACATTCATATCTTCATACAACATGATTACATAAGATCCAAAAGTTTAACCATCACATACTTATACATATGAGTACATAAAAGAGATAATATACATAATATAAGTCTTCACTTCAATTCGTTCACCTAACCTCTAAGGTCGAACTACTAACCATCTAAACCTGAAATGTTTAAGTGTAGCATCATGAGCAACATGGACCCAATGAGATAACTACCTAACCTATAGTTTCATGTCATGCCATATGGCTCTTATTATAAGGATTTTCAAGTTTTATCATAGAATAATTTATTCGAGATAATACTATATAAAAGTTCATGATGACGTTCGAGATAAATTTTCCAACATTACCTATGAATAAACCAACAAATTTTCAATAGTAATTTTGGTATGAATTTTCTTTTATCAAAACCAAGATCATATTCATCCAAATCCACATCGGCACTCAGTCTACGTCACAAGAATCTTAACCACATACTCGGTTTGGATTAGATCTTAGGATATTTTATCCTGTCATGGCCTGCATCCAAACACCAAGTAAGGATGTACTCTATTTATTGCAGTACCAAAACATACAATAGAGCAATAGTGCATTGCACAAGATCTACCATCTTATACCGCACACCCGAAGGTAACCATCATTAATGATCCATTCAAAAACTCTTTCATAATATAAGCAAAATATTCTCTCAAAATACTTTATATTTTGTAATCGTCTTCCAAAATAGGTAAATCTTTTCTCTTAAAGAACCCAAATTTTCAATTTAGGAAACCATTTAGGAGGTATTAAGTCTAAAAGTTATAGTGTATGAAATTATCTTTCTAAATCATTTGACGAATCTCAAAAATATTTTATGAATCAAAAGTTATGATATCTGCATTGAAAGATATCTAATTTGAATTATAAATTCTATCCAAAAATACAGGTCACTTTGTAATAGGTTTTGAGTCAGTAACCATTCGAAATTGAGAAAGTGTATGAAAAAGTTCTAGATATTTAAATTACCTTTCCAACAAGAAATTTTTTAATAAAACCATTTACGGAATCAAAAGTAATGGTCAATATACAGCAAGGTGTTTTTGGATGGTCATCATATTCACTACGGTTAGACTTGTCTGACATTGCAACCCAAATTAAGTTATGAAAAATAAATATAAATGAAAGTTGTTTATCTTTGAGTTAGTTTCCAAATCATTAAAGAAAACTAAAATCCGTCTAGATTAGCAAAAGTTATGACCAAATTACTACAGGGTATTCAATCAATTCTAAGTTAGTACTATCTATACTAAACATTTTCACTATCACATCATGAAATAACATGAAAATATATATTTAAATAGTTATTATCACCCCCAATGTTGTGTGAATGTAGTTTTTGATTCAATCTTCTTGAATCTTCTTATTTTTCCTTAGCTTTGTATGCCTTGACTAAATTTATTTTTGTGATGGAACAATTTTAAAATTAAGAGAAGAGAAGAGATGTTAAAGTGATTTAGAAAATAAGTCCTTCACTATTTTTCTCAAATGGAGAGAATGCTTCCTTATTTGTAGGTGTAATGCTTTTCATTTAGCATCCTTAATAATTCTATTTGCAACAAAGCAACTCCTTCCATCTAAAGCTAATTAACTCCTTCCATCTCAAGCTACTTAACTCTTAAGATGACAAATGTATGCAAATGATAAATTTAGGTAACACATAAACCAATTTACATTTGTCATTTTTTACATATACACTTACATGTACATTCCATTCCTTGTTACTTTATACACCTAACCTATATTGGCATAAATATAAATATATGTGTTTGTATATATAAAAGTATACATCAATGCATGAATATATATATATATATATATGTTTGTGTATATGTATACTTAAGATTTTGATAGGTCATTTCTACATGATGCTCGATAACGGATCATCATATTATACTTGTTAGTATAAACAAACCCGTTTCTTTGCAAAGTGTTATCCAGTCTTTTGACCATGCAATATTCGAACAGATTGGACTAGTAAAACTCGGAGTTATCAAGGCAGAAAACCTGGAGAGATAGGCCAAGAGTCCAGAAACCAAGCACAAACAGAGTCGTAAGGCATATGCAAACTTACCCAAGCCAAAAGAACAGCAATGCACCTAAATGGTGGGTCGGTACCGACCCCACTCCGTAGGTCTGTACCGCTTTGTGTTTTGACCTCCATATTCACCCGTCTTCTGCCCACACATCCTAGTTGATGCTAGAAGCCTATACCAGGTGTTGTTTTGTTGATCCAATGCAATTTTCTATCGATCTCCATAAACTCTTGAATCAGCAACTCTATTCTTCCATGACTTCGTCATTTAGACTCCGAAACAATCTAATATTGGTGCAAACAACTATGGAATCACGAAGCTAACCGCAGGACGATCCAAAGCGAAGAGTTCAAGATAACCAGATTGGCAATATTATGGAGTTGTACTAACCCAGGCCCTTGGAGTGGTACCGACCCTTATAAGTTGATGAGGTGGCATCTTACTTTTGTGGAGAAACGGTCTAAGGCATGGAAAATAAGGTGGAGATCTTTTATGCGAGATTTAAGGCTCCCTACCTCTATAAATAGGAGGGTAGGGCTTATTTTTTTAGGATCTTTTGGCTCTTGTACTTATTATTCTTATTTCTTGTAATTAAAGTCAGAGTTGTATTGACTCGTAAGAAATCCTGGCCTCAAGTCAGAATATAAGCAATAAAATAAAAAATTGGACGTAGGCCTTGATTTGCCAAACCACTATAAATTGTTGTGTGCTCATTCGTACTCACTTTTTATTTAATTTTTTACATTTTATTCTCTACTTAAACTTCTGGACACTTGTGCCATTTTTGGTTCTAATCCAAACTGATATATTTTGACATGACTTTTACATACGACCATCAAAAAATTTCTACAAGCTTAGCATACATGATATTCAAGTCGGGTCATTACATTCCACCCCCTAGAAAAGATTTCATCTTCAAAATCTAAGTTTCAAACAGTTCTGGATAATCTCTATGGATTTTTGACTCAACCTCCCAAGATGCTTCACCTTTATTATGATGGTTCCACTATACCTTTACTAAAGGAATTTCCTTCATCTGTAACTGCTTAACTTCCCTATCATGAATTCAAAATGGTCTTTCAATGTACTTGATACCCTTTTTAACTTCAGTGCCACTTAAATCAATCACATGAGATTGATCAGGAATATACTTCTACAACATTGATATAGGAAAAACATCATGAATATCTGATAATTTCTCAGGTAAATCAAGTCGGTATGCAACATTACCAGTTCTCTCTTTAATATGGAATGGTCCAATAAATCTAGGTGATAACTCTGCCTTTTTCTTTCCAAATCCCATCACCCCTCGTACTGAAGTAACCTTTAGAAGAACTTAATCGCCTACTTCGAATTCCAAGTTCTTTCTTTTATGATCTGCATAACTCTTTTGTTGACATTGCGCGACATGTAATCATTCCCTTATGATTGAAATTTTCTCTTTTGTTTCTTTTACTAAATCTGGGCTGGAGTTCACTGTCTCCAACTTCTGCCCAACATACCGATAAACAACAAGGTCTTCATACGAGGCTTCATATAGGGCCATACTAATACTTACATGATAACTATTGTTATATGAAAATTCAATTAATTGTATGTGAGTTTCCCATGTGTTTTTAAATTCCATTATACAAGATCTTAACATATCTTCTATGACTTTGTTTTACCCTTTCAATCCGTTCATCCGTTTGAGAATGAAAGGCTATGCTCAGGTTTAGTAATGTACCTAATGCTTTTTGGAGACTTCTCCGAAATCTTGAGGTGAATCGGGTGTCTCTATCTGAAATAATGGTTATTGGTACACAATGTAGTCGAATAATTTCTTTCAGATAGATTCTACTCGTTTTCTCCATTGAGTGGGTCATGTTGTAAAGTATGAAATGAGCTAACTTTATTAGACGGTCCACCACTACCCATATTGCATCATGACCATGCTTTTTCATTGGTAATCCAATGGTAAAGTACAATGTTATATGTTATCATTTCCATTTAGCGATAGGAAGTGGTTGTAGAAGTCCTACTGGTCATTGGTTTTTAGCTTTTATTTGTTGGCATGTAAAACATCTTACCACAAATTCGGCAACATCCCTTTTCATTCCATTCCATCAAAATTGACGCTTAAGGTCCCTAAACATTTTTTGTCCTTCCGGGGTGCACTACGAGCCTTGAGCGATGCGCCTCACTTAGAATTTCATTATTCAATTTAGTTTGATTTGGAACAAAAAGTCGATTTCTAAATCCAAAACCTCCATCTTCACCACTGTTCCAATCTTCACGTTCATTGTCAATCATCTTCATAAATAATTCTCTCAACTCCTTGTCTTTCTCTTAGGCTTGTAAGATTCTACTTACTAGAGTTGGCTGAATAATAAAACTACATAAAAGCTCTACATTATTAACCATTTATCCATTAGTCATCCTTGTGCAAGTATTCATTTCGGCTAGGGTCTCTAAAACTCTCCATTCTCTTATCATTAGATGGACGACTAGGCCATATGATTTTCGACTTAATGCATCTGCAACTATATTCGCTTTTCCTGGATGATAATACAATGTAAAGTCATAGTCCTTTAGAAATTCCAACCATCTCTTTTGTCTCATATTTAATTCCTTTTGAGAGAACAAATATTTTAAACTCTTATAGTCTGAGTAAACATGGAATTGTTCCCCATATAGATGATGTCTCCAAAAATTTAAAGCAAATACAATTACGGCCAATTCCAAGTCATGAGTTAGATAATTGACTTTATGTGGCTTTAGATTCCAAGTCATGAGTTGGATAATTGAATTCATGTGGCTTTAGTTGGCAAGAGCCATAATCGATAACTTTGTCCTCATGCATCAGTATACATCCCAACCCTTGGCCACATGCATCACAGTATATTTTATATAAGACTCCACTCCTTGGCAAGGCCAAGACTGGTTCTTCAGTCAACCTTTTCTTTAGTGTTTCAAATGCCATCTCACATTTTCCATTCCATATAATTTTGGTTTCCTATGAGCTAACTTGGTTAGTGGAGATGATATCTTTGAAAAATCTTGAATGAATCTCCAGTAATAACCAGCTAGTCCTAGAAAATTTCGAACCTCTGATGGTGTTGTCGGAGCATTCTATTTTAATATAGCCTCAACTTTAGATGGGTCTACTCCTATCCCATCCTTTGAGACAACATGTCCAAGAAATTTGGCTTCCTCCAACCAGAATTCATATTTACTCATTTCTGCATATAATTGATGCTTTTTTGTTATTTGTAGACTAGAATGCAAATGGTGTTCATGTTCCTCCTTCATCTTAGAGTAGATTAAGATATCATCAATAAATACAATGACACATTGGTCAAAGTATAAGCAGCACATGGTACATTAAATCCATGAATACCGCTAGTGCATTGGTAAGGTCAAAAGGCATCGCTAAGAATTCATAGTGTCCATATCGTGTTTGGAAAGCTGTCTTTGGAATGTCTTTCTCTGTTATTCTTAATTGATGATATCCAAACCTTAAATCAATTTGCAAAAACACTATATCCCCTTGAAGTTGATCAAACAAATCATCGATCCAAGGTAATGGGTATTTGTTCTTAATTATTACCTTATTAAGCTCTCGGTAATCAATACACAAGTGGAATGTTCCATCATGTTTCTTCACAAATAACACTGGTGCTCCCCAAGGAGATTTACTAGGTCTTATATATCCTTGATCCTCTATCTCCTTAATTTATTTCTTTAATTCTTAATTTTCTGCTGGAGCCATATGATAAGCTGCTTTAGTAGTAAGGGTACCACCATGGACTGAGTCAATACAAAAATCGATTTCTCTTTTTAATGGCGATCTTGATACATCTTGAAAAACTTCTTTGAATTCCCTTACTACATGGATTCGGTCTACTAATTGATCCTTATCCTCAATATTGATATGGCCTATATATCTAGATATAAAAGTGTCTCTAAATTTATCACATGAGTAAACAAAAGTTTCATGTTCGCAGATAGAAAAACTTATGATTTGTTGTGGCAATTTAAGATGGCCTAATATTTAAAAAGCCAATCCATCCAAAGGATGATATCAAAATATACCATTGGGAAGATAATTAAATTACTCATCATATCCTTACCCCCAATGTTAAGGACACGGTTCTTATATATACTTTTAAGTTTAGTAATTAATCCTACTAAATTTTCTACTACTAAAGAGCTTAGTAGTTGCTCAGTAGGTAATCCTAACTTAATAGCAAATACTACAATATAAGAAAGTGTGTAGCACCAGTATCAAATAAAACTTTAGCTTGAAAGTCAAAAAGAAGTATGGCACCTTCCACATGAGCTTACTCAGAAACTATCGCGTATACTCTTCCTTGATTTCCTTGTTTCATCCTATTATCCTTCTTTAACTTCTTGTAGTTTCTACTAATACGTTCAAGTTCATTGCAATTGCAACACACTATTGCCTTTCTTGGACAATTGGAAGCAATATGTCCTTTTTCATTGCACTGGAAACATATCTTGAGATTGTTAGGTTCCTTTTCTTATCCCATTGATCCTTTACTTCCTCTATTTTATTTCTGCTTCTTCCAATCTGGTTTCTTTTGATTGCTAAACCACCTTTGGTTATTTGGTTTCGTCTTATTTGAATTGTTTCTTTCTTACTGAAACTCAATATAATCCTCTTCCGGATTCAGAGCTTCAACAACTATCATCTCATATGTCTTGCACCTATCACTAATAACATGCCTTCATATTGGAGGGATCTATCCATTGGCAAACCTTCTTGCTCGCATTTCAGGTGTATTAATCAAATGGTTTCCAAATCGGGATAACGCTTCAAATTTATTCTGGTATTGAGCCACCGACATACTTTCTTGTGTAAGACTTTGAATTTTATTTCCATTTTCGCTCTTTCATTTTCGAGAAAATATTTATCTCAGATTTTTTCCTTAAAACGTCCACATTTCATCCTTTCCACCTCCCTCAGATTCGTAGTGGTTTAAACTAGTTCCCATAAATTTCAGGCTTCATCTAATAATTGGAAAACTGCCAACTTCCTTTTTCTAGCTTAGACGATAGACAACTAAATCCCTTTGTAAAACTTCCTCATAATTATTTTCCATATTAAATACTTCATACACCTCATTAAGAAGAATCATCCATGCCCTCCTCTTGAGCACTTGTTATTCCATCGTTAAACTAGTAGCGATCAATCGTTCATTAGGTTTAGTGTGCACTTAACACTACCTGATGAATCTCTCGTAACCTAGGTTTGTTGACCTGGCATAATTTATAACTGCGAACGATTATAAATATGTCGATGAAATGTATAAGCTTCCTATTTCGATATAGTCAATTGATACTATAAAGTTTTCTAGAAAGCACCACTTAAACCTATGCTCTGATACCACAATCTGTAACACCCTACTCTGGCACTATTGTTCGGAGTCAATGATGCTACCTTCAAACCATGGTGCTATCACAATAGTGCCACAACTTAACAAAAGTATATCGAAATATAAAATCATTCAGAGTACATGATTTTAAGCGGAAGTAACATTATACATTCATATCTTCATACAACATGATTACATAAGATCCAAAAGTTTAACCATCACATAATTATACATATTAGTACATAAAAGGGATAATATACATAATATAAGTCTTCACTTCAATGCATCCATCTAACTTCTAAAGTCAAACTACTAACCATCTAAACCTAAAATGTTTAACTGTAGCATCATGAGCAACACAGAACCCAGTGAGATGGCCATCTAATCTATAGTTTCATCTCATGTCATAACGACTCGTTTTATAAGGATTTTCAAGTTTTATCATAGAATTGTTTCTTTGAGATATTACTACATTAAAGTTCATGATGATGTTCAAGATAAATTTTCCAATATTATCTATGAATAAACCAAACAACTTTTCAATAGTAATTTTAGCATGAAGTTTCTTTTTATCAAAATCAAGATCATATTCATCCAAATCTACGTCGACGCTTGGTTTATTTCACACGGACCTAAATCGCTTACTCAGTTTGGATTAGATCCTAGTATATTTAATCCTATTGCGGTCGGCATCCGAACACCAAGTATAGATGTACTCTACTTATTGTAGTCCAAAACTTATCATAAAGTGATAGTGCACTACCCAAGATCTATGTCTTATACCACACACCTAAAGGTAACCATCATTATTGATCCATTCAAAAACTCTCTCATAAGTATAAGCAAAGTATTCTCTCAAAATACTTTGTATTTAAATATAAGCAAAGTATTCTCTCAAAATACTTTGTATTTTGTAATCATCTTCCAATATAGGTAACTCTTTTCTTTTGACGAACCCAAACTTTCAATTTAGGAAATCATTTAGGAGGCATTAAGTATGAAAGTTGAAGTGTACGAAATTATCTTTCTGAATCATTTGATGCATCCCAAAAATATTATGTGAGTCAAAACTTTTTGTGCCTGTACTGAAAGGTATCTAATTTGAATTATAAATTCTGTCCAAAAATATAGGTTACCTTGCAATAGGTTTTTGAGGCAGTAATTCAAAATTCAAAAAAGTTCATAAAGAAATTCTATATATTTACATCATCTTTCCAATAAGATAAATTTCAATAAAATATGTTTACGGAATCAAAAGTTGTGGTCAATATACAACAAGGTGTTTTTGGATGGTCATCATATTCACTGCAGCCAGAGAATATGTCCGACGTTGCAACTTGAATTCAGTTATAAAAACATTCCAATTTGTAAAAGGCACACAAATGAAAGTTGTTTATACTTGAGTTAGCTTTCCAGATCATTAAACAAAACTAAAAATCCATCCATATTAGCAAACGTTATGGCCAAATTACTGGGGGTGTTCGATCAATTTCGAGCTACTACTATCTATACTAAACATTTTCACTATCACATCATGAAATAATATAAAAACATATAATTAAATAGTTTTTCTCATCCTAATGTTGTGTGAATGTAGTCTTTGATTCAATCTTCTTAATTCTCCTTATTTTTCCTTAGCTTTGCATGCCTTGACAAAATCTATTTTTGTGATGCTTTTCATTTAGAACCCTTAATAATCCTATTTGTAACAAAAAACTCCTTCCATCACAAGCTATTTAACTCCTTCCATCTCAAGCTACTTAACTCCTTCCGTCTTAAGCTATTTATCTCTTAAGATGACAAATGTATGCAAATGATAAATTTAGGTAACACATAAGCCTATTTACATTTGTTGCTTTGTACATACACACTTACATGTACATTCTATTCTTCGTCACTTTATACACCTAACCTATATGTGCATAAATATAGATATATGTGTCATTAGTTATATGTATATGTGTATATATAAATGCATGGATATATATATACATATATTACTAATCTTATATACATTTATACTTTCGATCTTTTATCTTTTATATTTGAGTTTGTGTGTGTATGTATGTTTGCATATATGTATACTTCAGGTTTCGGTAGGTCTTTTCTACACGATGCTCGATAGCAGATCAACATATTATACTTGTTAGTATAAACAAAGTAGTTTCTTTGCACACCAATATATTTTGATATAACTTTTATATACGACCATCAAAAAAAATTCTACAAGCTTATCATACCTGATATTCAAGTCAGACCATCACCCAGATAAGTTTTAATTACAATCATCTAAGTATATGGTTAACATGAATGGGTCGCACTCACCGCCTGTCTCATAATCGTACTTGTTATTTATCTATCTTTGCGATAATATTCAAATGCAGACAATACAGGGACAATGTCAACTAGTCAAAGTAAGCTACTCTACTAATCATGCACATACAAGCAAGAAAAGGTAAAACAAGTACTTGGACAAATTTCACATGCCAAAAAATGGTTCTTTTCATTCACAGCTAAAATGTGGGGCACAAGGCCTGCCCCGTTGGGCTTATAAAATAATAAAAAATATTACTAAGCCAATCCACCAACCGACCGGATCAAGGAATCTATCTGCTCCTGTATCAAAATGGACAGCACGGCCAACCCAGCCACTTCCATCTCATCTCTTACCTCGGCTCGATTCTTGGAGAGGGCCTCAACATTGAAGTTGCTTATGGAAATCGGGAGGTGGTAATTTTCCCTGAATAGGGCCTTAACCATATTCTTCAACCAGTTGCTCCAGTTATCCTTCTCCTGCACCCTGGCGGCCTCCACATCTGTAAACGAATGGCATGTAGTTAAATGCTTGATTAGGTCATTCCACAGAGTTTCGACCCCTTCTTGGCCTTAGCCAAGCTCTCCTTGAGGTCCTCAGCCGCCCTTTCTGCCTTCACGCTTGTCTCGATATTATCCTTTGCCACTTTCTTGGTCTCCTCTACTGCCTCCTTTGCCTCATCAGCCTCAACTCTGGTTGTCTTTAACAACTCCTCAATTACCTCTCGGGTAGCTTCACTAGCCTTGGAACCCTCGTGAATTTGCAGGAGTTCATCCCAGATATGGATGTAGCATTGCACGGCTTAAAAAACCAACATTTGAATAGTACAGTATGCAAAAAAGAAAATTCAAAGTTGAAAGCTTACTAGTGGAGCATCCCAGAAGTGCACACTAACCACTGCCACTAAGGGGTTCCGATTTCAAGCAAACCTGGACTGATGAGTGTATAAGAGGGACACTATAGTCATAAGCTGGAAGGCCATCAATAAGCGGTCCAAGTCATCATGGTCTAGGATGCAAGGGATAACCAAAGATACATACCCCAACGACACTGGCTCTTCTCCATTAGCTAACCCCTCTGCATCAAAAATTTCCAACCACCTAGCATAAGGAGCATGGGCTTCTGAGGCTCACCTCCCACAGTCCTCTTTCTCTTCTTACTAACGATAAGGGTGAGACTCGATCGTCTAGGACTGTTGAGCACTTTAATGATCTCTAGGCTGGTGGTGGAAATTGTCTGTAGTGGGGATGCACCAGTCTTAGGGGCAGAGTCGAAGACATCAAAAGCAAGATCATCGGCTACTAAAATAACAAAAAGCCATGGTTAGATCAAGTGTAAGAAAAAAGAAGTTGTAACATCCCCTACTTTGAGGCCTGAAGCTAAGCATTACAGATGTTGCAGTCATCTATAGTATTAACTTCCGGTGACAAAATACGGTAATGTTAATGGTATCCATAATATCAAAAGCACATGAATATGAAATAAAAACAACACAGATTCCAAAAATAGCTTTTCTGATTATATTTCAAATCAATATTTCATATTCAATTACATAATTTCAAAATGATTCCCAAGTTTTGATCAATATAATTATTACAAGTTAAGCCAAGAGCAACATATAAAGATGCCCCTTTGGATGATCAGACTACTAAATAGATAGACATATCAGTCATAAATATATCACAGTGGAAATAACACTAAATAGCTCCTACATAGCTAGCTTTGCCTCCTGCGCATCTTCGAAAGCTTATTCATCCAACCTACTAAACCTGAAAAGTCCTTAACTCTCAATCTACTCAAATTTAATTTTGAGCACCTGAGAGTTTAAGGGGAAAACATAAACTTTGAGTCGGACATAAAGCCTGGTGTGAATAATTCTATTATATCTTGGTTTTCTGATGTTAAGTGAGACCATGCCGCTTAGCGGAACAGGTTTCCCCTTACTAATATTCTTTTAAAATCATATCTTTTGCAAATCAAAAACCTACAATCAAACTGATTATAACAATAACGGCAATAACGTATATGCATATAAATCAGGTAATTGATGGACTATCTGTCCACACTATAGTTTTATCTCGCTAACTATTAACCACTGGTTGACTCGGGCCTACCAGACATAATAAACATTCTAACTTATGTTAGACTCAATACTGTGCTATCTACCCTTAACTTTCTTCTTCTAGGGTCAACTAATCCTAATGGTTTTGCAGGCTCACCGATAACCTATCTTTACTCTGTATATTCCCTTCTGTGTGTAACAATATTTTAGTCCCATCTGTGACAAAGCCCTACACACTGGAATTTTGGACTTATATTAGGTAGGGGCTATTAGCTAAAGTATAGGGCGCTGCCCCATACCAGTCCCATCTGGTCTTCTAATATCTGAGTTATATACTTAGGGTTAACTACCCTATTCAAATTTCATTTCCTTGTAAACAATCTTTATAAATGATTTACCCTTGAAATCATATCTTTATAATGCAAGGAAATCATACTCTTTGCTTTACTCAAAATACTTATGCCATGATATATGCTTTACACAAAACAATGCTGATGAAATCTAATCAATGGGATTATCTATCCCTTCAAATAAGTTAAAGCCTCTTTTTAACTTAGAAAACTTTAGGCTATAAGGCCAAAACAATACCTTCGAAACCCTTGCTTAAAACCCTAAACAATCCCTTTCAAAATAATTGAAAGCAAGGATCCCTTTTGAAACCATTATATAAAACCTTAGACATCCCCTTTCGAAACCATTTAAACTTGTCTTTCGAAAGCATTGGAAACCTCCCTTTCAAAATACTTAAAAGCAAACCTTTTGGAGCACTAAAAATATACCTTTCGAAAGCATTGGGGACTTTCCCTTCGAAACACTTATAACATACCTTTCGAAAGCATTGGGTTCAAGTAAGGGTTTGTGGAAACATTGCTTCGAAACCATTTGAAATTATTCCTTTCGAAACCATTGGGTTTAACCTTTAATATAACTAAAGGATTATAAAGAACAGAGGTGAAAGCATTACTTTTGAAAGCATTAATCCCAAATAAAAGAAAGAGGATAGTTTCGAAACCCACCCTTTCGAAACCATTGCCTCTGAAACCATTTGAAAGCGACTATACGACCCTTTCGAAAGAATTGAGAAGGCGGCTTCAAAGTTAAAAGGCGAAAGCGCCACTTTTGAATATATTGTTTTAAGGCTATAAAGAAAAGTGACCTTAACTAATTTGAAAGGTATGAATGCAGCGGCATGGGTATCAAATTGATTCAAAAGCGGCTATCCATTCAGAAGCTTCTTTTAGAACAAAAGTAATTGGAAACTCTTTCGAAAGCTCCTTTCTAAAACAAAGGCAAGCGGCAACTTGTTCGAAAGCCTCTTTTTAAACAATGGTAAGTTGATTGCTTCGAAAGCTAGTTAGAGTGGCTTCAACCCCTTCGGAAGCATGCCTTCAACACCATCATTTCTTTCGTCTTTCTCCAATACACTACATACCAATTGCTTAATATCATGTGCATTGGTTTTGATTAGGTGCGAAAGGTCTAACTGGGCAAGGTGATAGAAGCAAGCAAAGGAAGTGGCAAAGTTGTAATTCGTAACAAAACTGATTTTATGCCTTTCAAAGTAATTCATTTTTACCTAACTTGCCTAATTTTTCAAAATATGATTGGTTGCCCATTATTTATCAAAATTCTTCTCTAAAAAAGCTGTCGTATTTCAAATTTACAATTTAAAAACGTTTTAACAAATAAGCCCTCCTTCTTAACAAAACATGTAAAATATTTAAGTCCCTTAACTTAAATAGTTTTATAACCATAGTAGAATACTTAGGAATATTCCCCAAAAATCATAATAATTCACTTTTAATATGTTTTCTAACATATATAAATTTCTAACCCGAAATCATTGTATAATTGCCTTAAATAATTTAAACCTAATATTAATATTTTCCCTCATAGAAAATTCATAATAGATCCACAATTACGTAGAAAATTATGGCACTTGAAACCCACTTCTAAAATAATATTTTTGATCATATATCAAAAATGCAAATCATATGGATGTTGTTTAATAGGTTTTCCAATCTAAACTTATCATAAAATCTATATGAAACAATATAAACCATCAACAAGCATCTATATATCCATTCAAACAAACACAACATGGCATGTAACTTGCAAAATTAATTCGGATCTAACTTGAAACCAAAATCAATATCAAAAGTGAGATGTAAGTTAATTATTCACCTTGGCTTGGTGTGAAGAAGGTTGAGATTTTCCCTTTGATTGATTTGCTTAAGCTTTCTACTTGAATCCTAGCTTTTCTTCTTCTTGAATCTCCTTAATGGTGGCCGGCCGAGCTCAATAGGGTTTTAGTTTTGTTTGTGAATGCTAAAATGAATAAGGAATGAAGAATGGAAGGGTTTAGGGTATTAGAATGAAGGATATTCCCATTTTACCCTTACCATATTCCTCCTACTTACTTATTTTAAATTTTCATTTGCTTATACATTCATTAAGGCACGACTCCTTCTAAAATAAAAAATCTCAATCCCTTAACTATCTATATTATTTCATTTAATTTATCTAATTAAACGTTCAAAATAATGATAGTCAAAATCAGGGTCGTTACAGAAGTAAAATACAAGTTAACTACCATTTGGACTTGCCCGGTCCTACCTTATGACAAGGGGCAGGCATGATGAGACCAAACAACCTACGCTTGATTGATTGGTCCCAGCATGGGACATACCCGGTCACCGACGGCACAACATCGTAATTGGGAAACAAAGGATCATAGGTGGGATGGGGCCTAGAGTAGGGACCTGCATTTCCACTAATGCTTGGTTCCTATGGTCATCCCTCAATACTACCTTCCTCAGGAACTCTCCTTGGTATCCCAAGAGACAGCCGACGTCCCATATCGTTGGACCAGGACATCAACCAACTGTTTTGGGTCAAAAGTTACCCATTGAGGCATTGAAACAACATTACTAAGCTTATCATAGTCAAATTGGTGTCGTTCTCCCAACCCCCCACCCTTGCTCACATCATTATATGTTTGATTCTCATCTGTGACCGGCTTGGCATTGGGGTCAAAGAATTTGATCTTCAAGTAGTCTCACTTCTTCTTAGCATGTTTCTTTGTCGGGGCAGCCCTCTTTGCAACCATGGTTTGAGTTCCTAGATATTTTCAGAGTTATATTTTGGACCAGGATTTGATAGTCGGTTATTTAACTATCGAATAACAAGCAATCAATTATAGATTCAATTCTATATGGGATCCACTAAGCCTCTATAAATAAATCTTTCAATTATTAAAAACTCTTTCAGTTATTTGATTCAAAATACCTTTATAAAAGATATGTTCACAAACCCCTTATACTCTTTTCAATACTTGGGAAAACATTCATATATTTATCTCGATGGTATAAGTATATTTCGAACCATTATATTTTCAATACTTAGAAAATATATCCATATGCTTATTTTAACGGTGTAAGTATATTAACAAAACTTAAAGGAGAAGTCCTCTTTTCCAGATTTATATTTTAAATGGGCCAAAACAAATCATTTAAGATATTTCGTATTATAAACCAAACCAACTATCCTTAGGTGTTAAGTATAAAAAGAATGTTTCCATACAACCATAATTAAGAATGATTAATTCTTTAAACAAATCTCATTCCTTTTATAAAATTCCCTTTTTATAAGCATATTTCATATTTATAATCCTCTAATAAATTTCCAAATTAATTCATAAAACTTCTTTTATAAATATCTAATTGATTTATAAAATCCCTTCTATTTATAAAACCTCTTTTATAAATCTTCCTTTATAACTCCTTTAAAAAAAATCCTTTACCCAATATCATTTGTAAAACTCCTTTAAATGAATCTTTTTATTAAGTAAAATTCCTTTTATAAAACAAATTTGTTATCTTTAAATACCTTTATTAAATTAATTAATTATCTTTAAATATCATAATAAATAGTTAATTGACTTTAAAACATCCTTAATAAAATAATTTATTAACTTAACCCATCATTAATTAAGTCAATTAAATAACTTAACCAAAATTAAATAACTTAAAATATTGTTAATAATATAATTAACTAACTTAAAAACATCTTTAATAAAATCAATAATTAATTAACTTACTTTAAAACATCATTTAAAACCCCTTAACCTCAACTTGTTATAAAATTGAAGTTATTTTAAATCCATAATTTTACAAGATTTGGAAAAAGGCTTAGCGACCACAATGGTACTAAATCAAATTACCATTTGATTCAATTTGACTTTTCAAGTCATATAACTGGTATTTACATAAGTAAGCATATATGTAAATAAAATCAATACCTAACCCTCGATGTTAACACATCACTTTTCCAATGTTAATTAACTAGAAAATGAATAAATGTCCAAATTAAATATAATAGCAGAACGGGGATTTATTCTGCTAAATAGATGTTATCAATAATCTATTCCATTTAATTATAGTAGAACAGGGATTTATTCTGCTAAACAGATGACAGTGATAAAATATAATTACCAGACAGTGTAATCATACACAACTAGAATTATTTTACGCTTAATGTACACTACAACATATGGGTTAAACGATTTTATGAGTGTGTTCTACAAGTCCATACGAACTCAACATCGGAAACCGCGTGTCAATCAGATTCCGAACAAATGAGTTATGATTTTTTCAAAGTTAAGCTTTTTAAATCTTTTTTTTACCAAACTCGACCCACTCCTTTCCAGGCCTAACTTGGCCCAACCAACCTAAGTACCCACCACCCGTTCTAACTTCTTCCCTAAACTCTATTTCTCAACTCAACACTCCAGGAACGAAACCCGGAACCAAACACAGCCTATACACGTGTGCACACGTGCACGTGCATGCCTCCTCCGGCCATCCAACCAATGCGATGACGCCCTACCCACGACCGCCTCGCCCTGCTCCACACAGCCGACCCATCTTCGACTCCCCAAGCCCTTCCGATCAAAATTCGACCCAAGGCTAAAACAAACTCAAACAAATCCACTGAGTCATGCATGCAAAACTCTCCACCACCATCGCCTCGACCATCGGTTACCCTTGACACTCGGCCTACTGCACCACCACACGCCACCGCATCCCCCGATACACCCACGGTCGAGCCTGATGCTCCCATTCGCGCCAACAATCCCCAAACCCAAACACAAGCAAACCATGCTCTTAAACCCTAGGACAATTTCTACCTGACACCCCAAGCCACCTGAACACCCACGATCATCATCACACCTCCAACATACCCCAAGGTTGCTCCAAAACCGCTCCCTCCAACTCAAATCACCTAGGACGTCGAAAATGAATTTTTGACCCAAAATCAATCAATTAGCAACCACGACACTAACTAACACCCTAAAATCCTGAAACTTGCTCTTAAAATCATGATTCGTAGATACAAACATGATTGCAAAGGTCGTTCATCGATTCGACGATCGACGAAAAATCGACACTATAAGACCACTTACTGTTATTTACAATTTTCTCACTATATACTCGACAACAAATCCGACAACCATTTTTAAAAATAACTAGACATTAAAACTAACAACTTCCGAGTTGATTACAGGTGCAATTTCTAAATAGTTTATGGGTTGTTGATTTTTGAAGACGAAGAGGAGGATGAAAGTTTGGAAAACTGAGAATGGTAAATGATTTAAAGCAAACTACTATGCCCATTTCAATGCAAATTTAACCAAAAAATATGATTTTTACCCTATTACTTAATCGTTGAAATCAAATACAAATCACATCTAAGCTAACACATAGATTTACACAATATTTTTCCACAAAAATATTGAACAAGGGTTGAATAACTCATCCTTTTTTCCATGCTTTTTGAAATGCTTTATGCTTTGATCTTGAGTGAAAAAAGGATTTTATGAGTTTAAAGATGAGATTTATATTTTAAAATTTTATAAAGATAGAGAAGAAGCAAAATGGAGTTAAGAAGAAAAAATGAAATGGAAGATAGAATGGAAAATAATGAGATAAATATTCATTTTTTTAAAATGCAAAGCTAATGACTATAATCCCCACTTAATTCATTTTTCAATTTTGCCATCAAATCTTAAGCCACCCAAAGTACTAAATATTTGAAAATATGGTGGTTAATAAGGTCGTACATGTACCTTTGTTTAGTTTTACACTTAGGGATCAAACCATCATTTCAACTTTTTAAATATATATTATTTTTTTCAAATTCTTATGATCATTTATTCTCACATTTCAAAATAAAAGTGTTTAAACATTTATAAGTGTTCTTTAGAGCAAAATCAAAGATATTACAACTTTCAATAATTTATTATTCGATAAAAAGCTGAAAATCCGAAAAGCATGTTTCGGTCACATTTTCAGTTTTCCGTCGAATTATCTATTTATGTAAACAAAATTCAAAATTTTAATTTTCTATCATTAGTTATAAATTAAAAGAGGGCTAGTTAATTATTAAAACCATTAATTGAATATTTAAAATAAATTAAATATTCACAAATCTAAATGATAAAATTCTAGATCATCACATCTACTTCAACTATCTCGGAAGCTTTTAGGCTGAAAACGCCAACTGAAGTCGATCTAGAAGTAGCCATCTGAAATACAAGAGACCTAAGTTAAACTACAATAGCCAACACCTAAGCCTAACAAGATCCAAGGGCAACACCCGACGGGGAGTTGGGCAACCGTCTTCATGGCATGCCTGGGCCGAGCATCCTATGATGGCTAACTCTTGACTCAAACTACACTACTAAGCTAAGTAACAGGCCAAGTGGCCCATATCTACTACTTGTTTGACTTAAAGCCGAAGGCTGATAGTTTGGACCTAAAACTATAGACCAGAACACTAATGCATTGGCTAAATTCGCAAATCATTAGAAAGTTGGTCAACGTCGATCGACCGCCACTAACACGGTAGTAATGGTCGATCGACATTCAAAACATGATCAATAAACACCAATTCCGACCAAGCAACGACACAGAATCAACTCAAAAAATAGCAAAAATATGCTTTTAAATATCGAAAACAAATCACATTCACTTAGAGATTAAGGCGCATCAAGGAGAGGAAGAAGCTTTCTATTTTATGCGAAGAGAAACTTTAGAGGTTTATGAAAGCTTGAAGGGTTTTAATGGTGCAAAATATTTAAAAGCTCGATAAAAAGAAGAAGGAAAGGGGATACTTATATATTCACCCTTTCAGCCGTCGGATTCAAAAGGAAACAAAATCTCAGCCATATAGATATAATTAATGATGTTGTCATGTCAATGGTCCCCACAACTAAATAGTCACGGTGTCACTTTGCAAAAGGAATCGTCTCGAGCAACCGTGTGTTGACACGTGGCGCACGCATTATATACAAAGCAAGAAGCCTGAGTGGTAGGACGTTCGTGACTTGACAAGCCGGCCCTTGTTAACGGAGACAGACTTGGGGGCGAAATGTTGCTCGATTTTCTCGCAAGTGAAAGATAAGCCAGTCTGCATATCAAGGCTCGGCCCATTCAAGTCCATCTGCTTAACAAGATTCAAGCCTTCAAATACAGGCCGATCTATAATTTTAAGCCCAACCAAAATCCAAACCGGCCAACACTTCTAAGTCTAACCCAAACCAAGCCCTTCAACCCAACACCACGCTAGGGTTACAACTGCCCGACTCAACCTAAGACAACGTACAGCCAATTCATTTAACTTGATATGGCTCAAAAGAGACCAGTCTTTGGTCCGGCTCTATCTCAACCCACCTACGACCGACCAAATACAACCCATCTCGTCACTACATGGTCGGTTCAACTCATCCCCTTCAGCTTTGTCCTTAGCAATCTATAGCTCCGTTCTCAGCAATCTTCGGCAACAAGCCATCGATTATTACTCTGCACGAGATGCTTCTCTCTAGGCTTGTTACTTAGAAAAATGTGCTAGACGATGAAAAGTACAACCTAGTAAACCTACCACTGTGGCATGTCTGTCAAAAGCACACTCACTCCTATATTATGTCTCCATTCTTGGTACAAAACACGACCCTAGTACAGAACAACAACTGGCACACATCTCGACCATAAGTTTACACCACATTTCCAACTGTCCTCCATCAACCCAACCGACCAGATCTACGGCTAGGGATGATTCCCACTATTCACTGGGCAATCACGACCATGAAATGATCAACATCGGCTGCTATAAATAACCTTGTCATACAACATCGAAGCAGTTGATTTTTATGCTCAGAATTAGTATTTCCAGCAAGCAAAATACAAAAGCTCTTAAGTTTAGCAGCGTTGTAATCTTGAGTGCTTAATTTTATTTTTTATTCTCATGTAATTTCTTGTAATTGTAAGAGATCGAGATAGTTGGAAATCTTTATAGTGTACATAGGCAAGCTTATCACTATACAACTTGTGTCGTGTACTTTATTTGCTCATTTTTTTCTCATTTTCCATTCATAAGCCTAGCATTGTAAGTAACCTTTGCTAATACAAATATTATTTTAATTTCGAGGTTGGTTAAATTTTTAATTGATTATTTTTCATTGAAAATCATAAAGCTTCCAGTACTTTTTGACAGGCAAATCAAACATGGAAAGCTAGAGTTTTCACTCCATTTTTCTCCATATAATTGGTGTTTGGATTGATTATACTAAGCTTGTATAATACAAGGACTTCAACAATTGTGAACAACTTTACTCTTGTATGTTTCTACAAAAAGTAAACACATGGCTACAATTACCTTAATTTCGAGGTTGACTAAATTTTTAGTCAATAATTTCCATTAAAAATCACAAAGCTTCTAGTCTTTTTTGGCAGCAAAAATAAGTGTGGGAAGCCAGAGTGTCCACTTCATTTTTCTTCATATAATTGGTGTTTGGATTGATTAAACTAAGCATGTATAATAAAAAGAGTTCAATAATTGTGAACCACTTTACCGATGTGTGTTTTTTCAAAAAGTAAACACATGGCTAGAATCATAGTTAGGATTTTCTTGCATTGGAAAGTTGATCAGATCAAGGCTTTTTTTGCACAATTATGTCATAGTCCGCACTCTTTATCCATGTTCAACTATAGTGCATTTAAGCTATGTGATAAGTTCTTGATTATGAAATTATACAAGTGCGTTACACTGATATTACAGTCAAAATTAAAGTTCACATGATCCTAAATGAATACTGAATTATAATGCATTTAAGCTACGTCAAACATTATGTGCATGTATATATTAGAGGGGGTTCTTTGTTCAGCACAGCACAACTGGATTTCACAATGAAATATGAATTGATGTTTGATCCGAGTTTTAAGACAGTCCTGCTATCCTTGAACCCTACTTCTGTTTGTTCCAATTTTTTCATCGTGCCTAATTTAGCGTGTATTCAATCGTAGTGGTAAATCATTTGAACAGTATTTGGAATATTTTCATAACCACACACCGATATTGTATCGTTTTGCCTTTAATATAGTAAACTGTGCGCTTTTATAATACATAACACATGTAAAAAGAACAAAATATGGCAGTTGCGTATGTGTATTGCCAGAAGACTCGGAACTTCAGTAATACAGAACACGTAATGCCACCATTACAAAATTCAGTGTAAACAACGCTCTTCTCTAGTAATGAGGCCTGGTAATAAAAATTAGACCTTGTTTTATAATGTGTACAACATAAACGTAGATACATCATTCAAATGTATGATTCTCTCAATCCCTGCATCAATGCAAATAAACTCACTATATTTTGAAAAGTGACAAATGTTTCAGCACAAAAATCCAAGACGAGCATAATCTGAAATCTCAAGATATATTGTAGCACTGATTAGTTCAGGGCTTTTTTTACAGTGTGAAAAAAAGTCCACTCATCATTCTTCCATTTTGCTGTCATCTTTTGAGCCATTTACAGGCGGCAAATTTAGTTCATCTCCATTTACAGGCGGCGGTATATTATCACTATTGACATTTTCAGTCATTTCAGTGTCCACTATATGAGCTGCAGAATCTGCTTGCATATGAGGCGCATCTAAAAGAGGAGTCGGTTCGTCATGTGCTCCATATTGCTGAATCATGGCACGAGCCTGTTCAAAAAAAAAAAAAAATATAAGCGTTAATACGAAAAATACTGATATAATGGGGAGAAAAAACTTACAAAACAACTAAAGCACTTCCCAGACGACAAAGATTTGATGCAATGTATTACACCGATTGCTAGTATATATAACATTCGATGTTTACAATTACTTCACAAATCTTTTGCATACGCAATGTTATCAATTACTTCACAAGTATGATTCACAATGAGGGAATGAATTGCTAGGAATAAATCATAAACTGACAACAGTGTCAACAAATAATGATTTTGCACAACTTCAAAATTAAAATTCTCAAGGCATGCACAATGTATCATATGATGGTGTTGCAGCCTGCAGGATAACTTGCATATGCATGAAATATTATTAATTATTTATTTAAAATACTAGTAGAAAGAAAGAAAGGTGATGTTTGTGGGAGACACCTTCAACTGAAACCAAAATATCATTCGCATAAAATGAACATATTTGTTTGAATAAAATGAACTACATAAACCGATTTTGCTACTATAAGGTTCTAAAGATAGTAGTATCCAAAATATTCCTTGAAATTAAGACAATCTTATACCTTCCAATTTCACCTTTTAACCCCCAAAAAAAACCCTAGAAAAGTTTGATTTCTCGACTTCATTTTACCCAAAAACCAAATCATGTATCAAAACAGTTTGGTCGACTTACTTATGTCGAGCAAACCTCACTACAAATGTTTACACTATTTCTTATAACAGGGCATATATGGTGATATTTTGGGATATGTTTTGTATTTTAATTAGTATTTTGAAGACTAGGTAAGAAGGAGCCTCTATTTTGAGTTAAAGTTTAAAACAATGATATATTACCTGATACTGCTGTTGCATTCTAAAGCTAATCAAGTTCTCCATCTCATCGATGCCATTAACAAAATGCACTCTCCCTGTATCTTCAACCAATCGCTCTGTAAACGGAGTGGTCTCGTCCAAGTTCAATGCAAGGCAATCAGGTCTCTTAAGGAGTAACTGAAATGTAGGCTGTAATTCATAGCATTGTTCAAACAAAGCACGACGGCAAAATACATAGAGCCCTAATCTAGCACGAGACATCGCGACTATCAGTCTCCTTACATCACGGAGATGGCCCACAAATCTAGTGCGGACAAGAGATAGCAATATGAAATCGTTCTGTTGACCTTGAAATTTGTCTACTGTCGTAACCTATTGAGATAAACAATAGAAGGGTGTCGTGTCAGTAAAAGCAATACCTCACATCGGGTAATATAAAAATGATGATACTGATCAAATTGGCATAATTTCATCTAGTTTTGCTTAGTTCTTTTTGGCAAACTTGTATTTTGATAGAAGAGATCAGTAAGGAATCCAATTAGTTCTAGGTTAATTCTACTTGAAGACCAAAAAATGCTTAATTTGACCACGTTTTTTATTGAAAAATCTATGACCAAGTACCCTTCTTTGTGACATCGTTAACATTTCTTTTCATAATTCATTAAACTAAAGCTAAAAGATAAAGACCGATGAAGGGGGAAGCAGGGGGAAGGACAAACTTTAGAAAAAAAATTAAGTTGAAGGACATCAAATTTTATTTTTTGGCTGAAAGACAAATGCTAGTTATAACTAGCATTATATTCAACTTTTACACTATACAAAATGCTGGTTATAACCAGCGTTATATTCAGTTTTACACTATACAATACTATTTATAATTCGCATTGTCCTTCAGTCCAAAAATAACTTCTTGTCCTACAGCCTAATCTTTTTTCAAAGTTTGTCGTTGTGTCTATTTTCCTGGCACTATATTTTGATGAAAAATTCAGTTAATTTTGTGATGAAGACCCCTGCATATCAGCTAAGACAACCTCCACGCTTGGCACTTCCATTTCATACTAATTTTGACCTATCTCGAAACTAAGGTCGCTTTTGCAGAACATGGAAACAAAATTTGAAAAATTAAACTAATAAGCTTCAATTTTTTTTGAATTATTGGTTTGCTTTAATACTTAAATTTATTGGATTCTTGTGTATGTCTTTCAAATTTGAAAACGGTAAAATAATCGAAGATGGAGGTAGTTGTAATTGCGTAGGAAGTTTGTGCATGTTAAGTAATATTTGGTGTACACTAGCTTGTTCTTTTTTCGGTGTATGCCAAGAAAATTTTGATTCACAGAGTGGAATTTGTCCAAGTTTTAAGGGGCCACAGAAATAAGTTTTAAGACCAAATTTTTTACATTGAATTTTTTTTTTGGGTGAGTTTGGGGGCCGCGGGGAGGGGGGGGAGCGCGGCCTGCTTGTAATCAGAATTTTATATTAAAAAAACATATTTTTGTCCTCAAAACTTGAAGAAAATGAAATATGTATGATTTAAAATGTATCCCCATGGCTAAGAGAGATAATTAAGCATTTAAAACAAATTTACACTTTCGAGCTTGTAATAAATAAAGTTGATTTAATTTGGAGTAAAAGTGTAAAGCAAAAGATATAACAGGTTCATGTTTCAAATGTTCACAAGTAATTAATGCTTTATGAGACTTGGAAAACAAAATCATAAGTGTAGAGCCACATCCAAATCCAAATTCAATCATCCTAGGATTTAAAAAATGGTCTGGAGTGAAAATATTTTCATGGAGACGAAACTTAATATGTTGAAATAAAGATGGGAAGTTGCATGCAGGTATTGGGTTTCACCCGTAGAAGATTAACAAAGAAAAGTTATGGAACCATGAAGACTTGCCTTGCTAGGTAGAGGCATTCCACAAGAAGCACATCTCCTACTGATTACATCACGAATCAAAAGCTTCTGACCATTGTACGTAGTCAAAATAGAGATTTTACTTGCTGAGTAACCAAGCAAGATCATATACATATAAACACTGACAACGTATTCAGCTTCCCCTTCATTTTGATAGAACCATGGAGAAGGTGCGCTCTCTCCCTTTCCACGATAATCTGGAACATCTATCAGTTGATAATCATACGCAAATCCAGAATTAGCTTTATTGAAAATTGCTTCCTCTTTCACATAAGGAAGGTCACCCAACTCTCTGTACCTCCAATTATAAAGCTTGGCTATATTAGGCCGAGCTCTACCTTGTGCATTAAGCTCGATGTAAGGAATACCAAGTCGTACAAATCTCGTGAATAAACTTTGATCCATATGACTGTACTTCTGAAAAGCCATGTTTTTAACAACAGGTGGCAGCTGATGATGATCGCCAATCAATATGCATCTTTTTAACCGAGCATAACCATCCTCTTGCCTTTGCAGTAACATCGGAATAAATGTTTCGATCTCAAGTATCTGAGCACTTTCTTCCATCAACAAGTTATCGTATTTAAAACCCACGTTAAGAAAATCTTTCCTTTTCAAAGCAGCATGCGTACATGTCATAGCTACAATCTTGGCCTGTTTAGTCATCAAATAATTTGCACGATCAGCTGTGGATTTAAGCAGCTCAAATGGGCGGCATTCTTCTAGCTCCTGAAACATGGTAGACAGATGACGAAAACACCCCTGTGCTGCCCTCATGTCTTTCTCGAATGACTCACCAGTGAATATAGGTTGAGGGGCATTGGAAAAGAATTCGGTAAATGGAAACCTGTCCTTAACAAAGGACTGTTTATCTTTGTTCTGCGAGCATGCAGATAAAAATTGCTCCCAACGTGAGTACACATGAAGCAACCAAAAGTACCCAGCAGTCTCACAAGTATAACCTACATCTTCAGGAAGTTGAAGTGATCTAGCAAGTCTTTCGACTTCAGCTAACAGTTCTAAACGCCTAACTAGCATAGCATTGACACGACCTTGCCTACTGAAGTCAAGATCGGTTGCTAGTTCTTGTTCGCCTTGACCTAGCCTAAGGAGGTACCTAGCAGGAACATCTCTCTGCATGATTTTTTCGAAAATGTCATTTAGAGCTTGGTTGGAGTGAGTGATGATTAATGTTCTTTGTGAGGGGCAGTTGTGGTAAAGAACGTTGAGAATCTGGACAGCTGTGTCAGTTTTACCGGTACCGGGTGGACCCACGACCATAGTCAGTCCAGGCTGAATGCCTGAGGTGATTGCTCCAACCTGCAATGGGTTAGGAGAAGAGTATTTAACAGTCCTAATCATGTCAAGGTAAGGGTATAATTGGCAATCAAAAGCAAAAGCGCTTTTGCTTTACTGTAAAAATGTTTTTGATTCTAGAAAATGAATGAATCAATACGTGTTATTTGTCAATATACTCGTTAGTTTAGCTGAAATATTTTATCTCGATTGAAGTAAAGATGTAATATTAAATTTTGTCAATTTTGTTTGTATCAAAACTGACAGCTAATCGAACAGGCAACACTGATATTTTCTGTTTACAGACATATGCCTTAAAATGAGATTTAGCACCCCATATAATCAGTTTTAACATGAATTTGCTCTATATTTTCATGTGACTTACTGTACATCTAGTTAACAATTTAACTGCAACACTGATAATACTTCAACATTTCCATAAACAAAAACAACGATGCCCTAATGTTCTCGGGTAGGAAAACATCTTACAATTGATGACTGTTTCTGCTAGACTACTGAAAACGAAGTAAATGTATAACTTATGAATTTCAACACTATCAAGGAACCATCGCTCTAATATAGATTTTTAAATCCCCACAGGGAAAACTGTTGATATCAATCTTCACACAAAGGAAGGAGTTCTAAACCACATTTGATATTAGGATAATAACCTTGAATCTTAGATGATTTTCCAGAACATAAGGCCCCGTTTGGTTTGCTATTTTTAGTTTTGTGTTTTCGTCTAAAGAAAAATTCGCATTTATTATGTATTGTTGAAAAACACACAATTTTGAAAAATGAAACTAACATAGAAAATAGAAAACAAATTTATTTGATTTTTTGTGTTTTGAGCCATAACAAAAGGATGGAAAACAATTCACCTCCTCCGTTTCCCGTCCATCGTTGCAATGGCTAAGAATTGTAAATTTTTTTCCACATTTTCTTGTATTTTGTAGTGTATGTTGAAAACACAAAACTCAAAACGAAACCAAATGGGGCCTAAATATTTGGTTTACTTGTGCTTAGGCAAACCTCGGTACGAACCATGTACAAAGAGATGGATTACTGTTTTCATCTCAATGTCAAATGAACAAGCGGATAAATATATCAGCTATACATACTTATGTATGTGTAGGGAAGGGATCGACTACACTCCTAACACTATACCTCGATATGTTTTCGAGTTCTGCAACTCGAAATGAAACCAAAATTTAGGGATGTTTAATCCACATTACAGTCATCTACAAAATTCTTAGACCATTATGAAATTTCTACTATGCTCTAAATGTTAAATATTAGTCGTTGGATTTAACCTTCAATTTTGGATATTATTTTTGAAAACGTTAAAGATTATCCGAGTAAACCAAAATTTGTGTCTATATGATCTTTGATTATATAAAAAGATATCCTCAAAGGTTGAATTCATCTCGAATTATCTAACTCGGAATATTATCAAGATGTGGCATAAAGGTTGCACCATAAGAGGTGTAGTCGATCCCTTTCCATATACACACACGTGTGTGTAGAGAAAGATTCAACCGAACCCCTCTTTTATAGCACCTCTTTCATCTTTTTAGTTATACTATCCAATTACAAATTATTGTAGATATTTAGCCCACATTATGAATATTATGTCTATGACAACTGAGACTATCTCAAAACCTTTATATCCTTCAAAATTATAAGTTAATATTAACCGTAAAAATGTATACTTTAACCATTGATTTGAAATATCAATACATTGTGATGGAGACACTCAAGTGAAACCGAATTTTGGGGAGATGATCTTAAGTATAACATGAAAAAATCTACAATGTTATAGCATTTGAGATAGCGCAACTTAAAATATGGTAAACGTGCTAAAGGGGTGCCATGAAACTTTGTTCATATGTACGTACACAAGCACGCACATACATACACTTGTGTGTGCACGTGTGCGCGTGAATGTATATATAGCAGGTCTCCACATCCCCATCACTTTAATCCTTTGTCCCCCGTTACTCCATCATATTTTCATAGAATCTGAATTGAGCTATTTTTTATGGATACGATCTTATACTATAGATCATCTTCACAAAATATGTATCATCTCAAAACTTGTATCTCGTTTAAACCGTAAGTGAATATGAGTGGCTGAAAACATTTCTTTTAATTGTTGATTTGAAAAGTATGTTTGAAAGAGTTTCGAAAACCTTCAATTTTATACAAATTATCTACCTAATAAGAAATACATGCGTACTCAATCTGATACCATTTAATATGAAGAAATCAACGGGGAATTTCAAGGGAATAAAAGATGGAGGAACTAGAAATTACCTCCATACATGCATATACTGATATATGTGTGCGCGCGCGCAAACATGTAAATGCATATACAAAAAGATTAATAGATATACCTGTGTCGGTGTAAATCTAACTGAATTCTGTTTTGGCTTATCTTGGGGATAAGGCCCAGGGTCAGCAGGTATATAAGACTCAACAACAAGCTTTTCTTTCTCATGGCCTTCATCCCCTAGATTTCCATCGTTCATAGCCACTGCACTAACAGATTTATTGCCTGGAAGAGCATAAGCATTATTTTTCATTTCCTTCGGAATCTTTATTCGGAAAGGAGGCTGTGGAGACATGTCCTCTACTCCATCTGGGCCAACAAAGGAAACCTAAAGACAAAAGAAGAAGAAAATTTGTTAACTAATGATGTATATCATCCAAATGACAATGAAAATTTTGCATACCTGATAATCAGAAAAACAGTCTTTTAAATGATTAGCATCAAGAAATGTATCTTTGAAGTCCACCACTTCTAGAAGATCAGGCATGTTTGTCCACTGAGCAGCTGAAGGATCTCCGTAACCCAAAAATATATTATGCAACCAGTCAGGAACTATACAATACTCATTCATGAGATCCCTTATCGATTCCAAGATTGCTTTGAAGTTATTTTCTTTAGGTTTCCTTCGCATTAAAATGTTAAAAGTCCCATAAACATCTTCCCCACCTTTTTCAGCTATATTATTGACATCCATGTGATACTGTGCTGTATCTAAAGCAACAGTAACAGTACGAAGTTCACCTTTAGGAGGTTTCCATTCATCTCTCTTTATCCTCCCAGTAAAATCATTCATGAGAACTCCTTCTTCATCACATATCTCTATTACCTCACATCCACGCACATACTGAAGACCAAGTCTCTCAGGCACGGTACTATTAGCAGCTTCTTCAGCGCTAAGTGGTTCAAAAGAAGGGCGAATCGATAACAAAAATAGCACATCATGCTCTTTTAGAGCATTCCATTCGGATCTTATATGTGCTTTGTAACTAGATATGCTAAAAGTGACGCGTGCAGTAACAGAAGAAGGCTTGACTTCTCCAATGTTCGGCTGTTTTACATCAGTAATTTTAAATTCCTTGATAGGCACAGCCATTCTAGACCATCCTCGAAATGCAGTATCTCCCTCACTGTTAATATAAGCGAGGAGATGAGGGATCGCTTCTTGAATATCTTCACGAATTTCATATGTAGACTCGAGTCGGAAAAGATTGAAATTTCTTAATAAATAGTCATGAAGTGTAAGAAATTGAAGGTTAAGTTTTGGAAGAGCTAGGCAACCTTCTCCTGAGTAATTAATGCTGGGCACTACACTTTCATCCCACATTATTTTCTCATTGGGGTAGAGAGGAAGAGCATTTATTGCTTCTTTCTGCGATTGACGCTTTTCAAAAAACGAAAGCATAACTTCAATGAGGAAGTCGATTCTTTTGGCGCATGGATCTTCATCTGAAACTAATTTCAGCTGTGAGATGGAATGTGAGAACGATGAGCATGATTTTTGTTTCAAATACCAGTCATTTATCAAGTTAAAAAATGAAAATATCTGCAGCTGCAATCGAGGTATTGTTTAATTACTGACTGTATCTAGGGATGTCAAGTAGAATAAACAATTTGGCTGTGTTTGACTTTTATCAAATATGTTGTAAATTTATAGTAATTTTACCTTACTGATAGACATTCATGCTTGCAGTGTTATCTATCAAGATCTTTTATGTTTTTATGTGTTAATGCACAAAAGAACCCATATGACCTTGATCAGTTTCAGTGAGAAACAATATCTTATGTATTCATTGCACACCAACTACTTTAACCCAATTTTAGTATAAATATTCAATTTTCATTACAGGAAAATAAGCACAAGGACAAACTTAGAAAAAAAGTTAGGTTCAAGGACAACAAGTTTGTTTTTTAGACAGAAGGACAATGCTAGTTATAACTAGCATTTTGTATAGTGTAAAACTGAATATAATGCTAAATATAACTAGCATTTTTTATAGTATAAAAGTTGAATATAATGCTAATTATAACTATCATTTGTCCTTCGGCCTAAAAATAAAACTTCATGTCCTTCAGCCTAATTTTTTTTCAAACTTTGTCATTTTCCCTAATTCTCTCTTTTCATTATTCCTCCTTTTTCACCCAATTTTATATCCTAGTTACTGGTATTGGTTTTCCTTACCACTGTCAATCTTTGTACTGAAACAAAAGGCAAATGGATACTCGGTAATTATACAAGACACGTATGAATAAATTATTGTAGGATTACTAAAGAAAATAGTTGCATCTAGGAATACCAAGACGTATGAATCCTTTATTCATCTATTGTAGCCTAAGTTATTTATCCCGCTTATCATCTACTACCATTAATAAATACAAATGATTGTAGAATTGACCTCAATCAATGTTGGAGGTTACCTAATGGTGGTAAAGCTACTTTTTGCCAAGTTCCCTTCAATTGACAACAACTTTGACAATGACCGGCAGTTAAAAGATGGTAATGTATCTTACAAAGAACAAACTAAGGATATAGTTGAATATTACACGAAGGTGTAGCAATTAAAGGTTTCAGCTCTTTCAAGCTTCTCCTTTAATTTCATTTACCAACTAATTCATCAATTAATCCATATGAAAGCTAACTTAGCTAAGACTACAGGGGAATGTACAAATGAACATAAAATGATAAACTACTATACCTTATTACAGACTAAATCTTGTAGCTCATCTGCTGATAACACAGATAACTTTTTCGAGAGATCGGCACGCTTGTGTATTGCACCAATATGAGATAGCGCAAGCTCTCTTAACTACAAAAGAAAAGGAGGGGAAATACCAAACAACGCGTATATGTAAGCTGAAGCTAAACAAAACATAAATGAAATAAAATTTGACTATGTAAGGGAAAAAAAACCTTGGGAATTTGCTTAAACACAAAAAGTTGGAAAGCTTGAAGACGAGAATAATGAGAAAGAAGCACATCATCGTCGCTCAACTGTGTTCCAACATGATCATCAATCTCAAACCCTTCATAGAACTGTAACAGGTCTACTAATTGTGCAAAAAGGCGACCTTTCTCATGTTGATAAAGTGTACTTAAATGGCATTTAGCAACAACAGCAGCATCGGCAACTACAGCCTTAAGAAATCTGAAATATTTAAAAGAAATCAGGAAAATGACATGACAAAAATAATAAGAGAAAAAAACAAAAAAGGAAAAGCAAGTACATTAGTTATGTCATCTAAAGAAAGCAGTGAAACAAACTAATTAGGGTAAATTTTATCCAACAAAAGAAAATAGGCAGTAAAGTGGGTAAATTCTATCCAACAAAAGAAAATAGGCAGTAAAACGGAACTGAAGCAATTTTAGTTTATTGTGCATTAAGATTTCCTGAATCCATTATATTATTTATTATCATGTTTAACATCTTGTCACGGAAACATCACAGTTCATTTCATAAACTAGCATCATTCTAAGCTGATAATTTGAAGTACATATGCATTCTTTTTCATCCCCGATGTGGAAGTATATACAGTTATGAGCATATCACTGAGCTAGATGTCACAACCTGCAAAAGGAACATAGAAAGAAAAATGCACGCTACAAGATAACTGGATTTGAAACGCAATAGAAATGTTGAAATCAAGAAATATTCCCCAGGTCATGCTTACGAGTAAATTAAATCTACAGCACCATGTCAATTAAACAGTAATAATGTGGACAAATATAAGAATCCAAAGGAACAATAATCATTTGCTCAAGCTTAGCATTTAGCATTAGCATTATTTAGATTAGGAAGTAGAAAGTTAACTTAGAAACACGGTTAACTCAAAAAATTTACCAACCTCCGTGTAGGCAATTGACTCAACAGATCAATCAAAAATTCCATAAACCTCTCACAGTATAGCACACAAGAATCATCAACTTGGTCGTTGTATAGATTGTTGATAAGGTGACCTTCAATGGCATCTCTTTTATGCTCAGGTTCCTCATCCATTTGATTTTGTGGTATCACCTTTGAATCAAGTATCTGGAACAACATAAATGGACTTGAGTACATTTGTTTGCAGAGAGTAAATGGCCAAATGGCCATCGAAGGTACATTACAGTTGATTTTAGACTATCAACCTTGGAGGGTAAATGACCAAATAACACAGCAGCAACTTTAATCGGACAATTCTTGTAATCATTTAGTTAACAATTGTATAGTGTGTAATAAGGGAAAACATACTTTGTGCTATTTGCATAGTTGTCAAGGCGAAATAGCCCTAGGTTCTCGCCGAGCGCTTTTTTGTACCTAGGGCTTTTTTGGGCGCCTTGAGCATTATTATTTTTTTCAGCCAAAAAAACTGCAATTAGAATATGCACTAAAACTCAATTTTTGGCTTCAAAAAATTGCATAAATGCAATATTGAAAAAAAAACATAAAAATGCAGTTCGAATGATGTTTTTTTACATTCGATGCTGAAGCGAAATGAATACACACTTTTCTTTGCTTGTTGGATTTCGAAATGCAATTGGGCTCCATATTGAGCCAAATACAGAAACTTTATTTTTGTAACAACCCGCATATCTATCGATTTTATATTTAAATATTTTATCGTTAGTCGGATGTTAGTCCGAAAAGCTACTTTTTGCATACGGTCAAATTATGACTCGAGACCACCCCCATTGAGTTCAAAATGACGTTTGCGATCTTTTTGAGTGTAAACTTCGATATGTTTGGAGATAGTGAAATTTTCGTCACTTTTCCCACTTGTGACTTTGGTTGGGACTGCACCTTCTTAATTCAGCTCAACCCTCTTTCTCATTTGTTCAAACACTTCAAGCTTTGTCAAAAATGGTGGTGGGAAAGAGAAATTAAAACTCCCAACTCAAATTCTATTGCAAATCCGAGATTCAACATCAAATTCAAGTAGAAGATTGTGGATTCAAGCTTTGGATTGCTTCTCCTTGCTTTCAATCTTCATCTTCATCAATTTCGTGGAAAAGGTGAGATTTTTGATCTCACATCTTGTCTATGATTGTCATTGGACTGTTGGGAATGATTCCCTATCACTCTAGCATCAACATTTGCATTTGGTTTGGATTGGCGAAAAACTTCAATTTTCAGTGTTTTGGTGATTTTTCTGGCCTTAAGTCGTTTCTGGCCATCGCTAAGTCGTCCACGAGTTAAGCCTAAGTCGTAAGTCGTTCGCGAGTTAAGGGCTTAAGTCGTGCGCGTTGAAAAGTCACCGCCTTTGTATTTCTGTTCGCCTGTGCTAAGTCGTTCACGAGTTAAGCCATAGGTCGTTCACGAGTTAACTCCTTAAGTCGTCCACGAGTTAACCCCTTAAGTCGTCCACGAGTTAACATCTTAGGTCGTCCCCGAGTTAAGACTTAAGTCGTTGCCTTCTGCGATCTCGTCAAGGCTTAGGTCGTTAAGTCGTTTGTTCCACTAAGTCGTTTAAGACTTAAGTCGTTGCCTTCTGCTATCTCGTCCTGGCTTAGGTCGTACTGAGTTAAGTCGTTAGGTCGTATAGACCTTAGCTCGTAGCTCGTATTTGAGCTTAAGTCGTTAAGTCGTATCGACTTTAAGTCGTTGGGTCGTACACCCTCTTAAGTCGTAAGTCGTTCGCGAGATAAGCAAGTACTAAGTCGTTCGCGAGTTAAAACCTTAAGTCGTAGGTCGCCTCCGACCTAATGTTTCCCCTGCTATTTCACTAGGTCGCTTGACCTTAAGTCGTAGGTTGTCTCCGACCTATGCCCCACTAAGTCGCATCCCACTTAGGTCGCAGGACTTTGTTAAGTCGTAGGTCGTCTCCGACCTTGTCCTTAGCCATGTTAGTTCGCGTGAACTCTTAGGTCGTATGACCTATATTTCCTTAGGTCGCTGGACCAGCTTGCCTTCGCTAAGTCGTACCGTGACGGGGCGCTGCCCTGCACCCCGCCGTGGGCGCTGCCCCCTGGACCCCCGCGACCTGACCGGGCAGGTCGAACCCCGTATTACTCTTCGTAGGCAATCTTATCTGAAAAGCATTCATCAGAACTTCCACTTTGATGCATTTTGAGCTGATTTCCTTGGATTTTATTCACGTCTCCGAATGTGAATTTTTGTGATAGATTGTTCCAACAATCATTTTATGACTTGTCACTTTAAAGATATGAAGGTTTTAATACTAGTAGTAAATATCAAAACTCTTTCATCAAATCGATTTCAACACTATTTTTAATATCAAAAGTTCGTTTTCTCAAACTGATTTCCAATCTACTAATATATAAGCCTTTACTTCACTCGAACGAGAAATCGACTTAAACGACTTAGTAAAACGAGTGGTATGAAACGCTTGCGTTCACTTCGTCGGTTAGCTCTTGGACTTATTCGATTGAACCCTTTTGTGACAATTTCCTAGTGAAAATCTACAGTTTGTTCGTAAATATTTAAGTTAAACAAGTGGTTATGGGACATGAAGCTAAACTCATATATTTACTAGCTTAGTGTGATTGACACTTCCTTATGATCATGACGATCATTCTTGTGATTTAGACTAGCGATTGAGCGATGTCTCTTCGTCCGTGTGTTCGGACTTGCCTTCGGGCCATCCGTGTGTTCGGAAAAATTAAATGGATAGCTTCCATGAGATAGCTTCTCGTCCGTTTGTTCGGACTTCCCCCTTTTAGTGATTTCTGGATTTCGTGTGTTGATTTCTGGGATTTGTTCTGGATTTCGTGTGTTGATTTCTGGATTTAGTGCTTCACCAACTTTTGTGGTTTTCACTGATATGATATCAGTTTTTGTGTATTGGTGAATTTGTGTGTCATTACCTTTTTATGTGTTTGGATCTTTGAGAAGATTCTTGTGACATTGATTAATCCCTTGTTGATTATCATTTACATACTTATAGTAGTATGTCATCATGGTTATTATATGTTTATGCCATACCCCTTATCCTATATCATGTCATCTGATATTTATAGTTAGACTGATCCGTTTATTATTTTCTTATAAATAATACTCGGGTCAGACCGAGATGTTACAGGTGCTTCTGCTTGACTTCTCTTCTGGATTACTCTGACTTTTGGCTAACTACATAGATTAGTAGTTTTTGGTTGTACACCTTTGAGATATAGACTCTATGTTATGTACTTATTCTTTTGTATAGCACGTGATGCTATTCTTTTGTATTATAGTGGATCTTTCTGACCACTACTCTGATGTACACTTTCATGTGTTATATATTTATTCATATCTTCTTCCGCCTTTGTGATATGGATGACTGTGACTGATTTATGTTATGACTATTTCTATGTTTGTTTCCGAAGATTATATATAGTCACCGTGTGATAGCTTTGTGTTTGTATCGGTATGTCGGATTTCCTCCTTAAAAGATATGCATTCTATTCTATCTGACGTATCGGTGCTCGCACAAAGAAGTTACATGGATGGTCGCTCCTCCACAGCCTTATTCTCCGTGCTAATTGACAGCACTACATCGTAGTGTTCTTGGTTAGCGTGGGTATAGAGGTGGGGCGTCACAATTTTCTTCTCAATAAAGCTGCACAAGGCGCGCTTTTTCGGTGCTTCAAAAGTCGAGCGCTTTGGCGCCTTTGAGGCTTTTTTAGCGCCTCGCGCATCGTCGGCGCTTTGAAAGGTAAAAAAGCCTCAGGCTGGCGCCTAGGTCTTCTTGATGCCTAGGCACACCTAGGCGAGGGCTTTAATAACTATGGCTATTTGTAGTGTATATCATCAACAACTAGGCATTGGCCTATATCAAGTAGTCACTAAAGGACCCACACAACGTAAATCCATAAATAAGCAAATTTTTACGTAAGGTTCTTTATATCAACATAAACCTTACATGGATGCTAATATATATTGACTACACATTTAATTTTGTACAACCACTAGAAAGACAAGTGAATGAAATTAGGTTGTAGGGAGTATCTACAACACCATAAATACTCAAAAATAAGAAGTAAAAACAGAAAACTAGGCAGGCGTGTAAACAAAACTGCAAGGAATGATGGTGAATGGCAAGCATTGTCATGTGGTCATAAAATCCACTTTGAAATAATCATTACCTCTAAAAATTCTTCAATCAAATTTCTCAAGAATGTCACTTCAAGCATTTGTGAAGGATCAAATGTACGTCCTGCTTTCTTGGCCTCTTTAGCTTCTTTTCTGGTCAATTTCTTCCATTTCTTAATTAAATTAGGATTGGAGCAGAACTCCATCTGAACGAAAATAAATCAAATGGAGATATTAGTGCCCATCTTCAGGCATCAGTGGCCCAGCGCGATAAGTAGTGAGATAAAGTGAGACAAGCAGAAAATTAACCTGTAAGCGACCAAGTGACAAGCAATGCCAAAGCTGCAAACTGACTAACTTTAGAACAGTTTCACTAAGAATCTCGTCCTCCAAACTCTGACATGAGGAATAAGATTTAATGTTTGACAAGGATAAAGTTCATAAAGAACCATATTACAATTGCAACCAAGTCCACAAAACTAAAGTTCCTGTTATAGGGGAAAATATCCTGAATAGGAAAGGTGCAATGTTCCGGAAACAGCATCTTCACAATGCGAGGGAAAGACTGCGTACATTATCGGCCTCCCCAGAGCCCGCTATTGTGCGGGAGCCTCGTGCACTGGGTTCCACCTTAGGAAAGGTGCAATATACAGGTCAAGGAAAAATATTTTGGTAATGATATGAAACAAAGCTACCAAGTGTCATATGACATAGTTTAACTTTACAAATTTTTAAGTTTGAAAACAGCGAGTATGCACTGTAAATGGTTTGGGTCCTTGTACTTTCCTTGAAATTATATGCTTTTAACTTAACATCAAACTCATGAAACTCTACATCAGCAAAACTATCATCATCGCATACAGATCAAAGTACCACCATCTTACTTCACAACTTTTAAAGGTAATCAACCACACAATGGTCAATGCTTTCAAGTTTTTTGGGTCAACGCACTCATGTATTTTTGGCCAATGCGCTCAAATCTTTTAGCAAATGCATCCAACTTTTTTTGACCAAGGACGTTTGGATACTTATTTTGCAACATATCTGAGTTTTCAGCTTGGAAACATGGAAAATGTCAGCCTCTTTGTGAAGTTGTTTTAAGAATAATTGTGAACAATTAAAAACTTTTTGATTTTACAGTATAATGGTCTTTATATTCTTATTACTGGAGACAGAAGAGTACATATGACGTTTGCCGGTAAGTTTGAAGTATAAAGAGCCAAGAACTTGATTGTTTACCACTCATCCCTGAGTGCAATTTTAAACACTTGAATTAAGCCCAACTTTAGTGGCTTAAACTCTAAATTACTTTTAAGATAACATATAAACTTGCAGTTCGAAAAAAGGGGGGAAAAAATTTGGTTGCAACCACATCCTTGCTGTCACTCAAAATTCATGAAGTCAGGGTGGCTGACTGCGTACTTATGACTTATGAGTAAGCACAAGATGATACAAGTGTTAAGATAGCTTAGAAGAACATGAAACTCGGTGAATGATTTTATCAACTATTAGCATTCAATACATTACTTCGCTCAATGATTAGATCGCATACCTGAAAGGCATTAATCATGAAAAGCAAGTAATTTGTCTTCTCCACAATACTCAAATTCCTTCCCTAAGATAGTTAAAAAAATAAAATAGTTAACACCAAACCCAGTAAATACAACAGTAACCACTAAACGGGCTCTAACCTCATCTTTAAGCCGAAGCACCCTTTGTAGAAACCCTCTAAACGCATCCTTCCTATCATAAAAACAAATCCATGCCGCTACATTCTCCCGAAACTACAACAAAAACGAAAACAAAAAACTCTGGATATAACCCGTGGGCAGCAAAACAAACAAACACACTTAATCCTTGCATAGTAAACAATTTGAATACCTTCTCATTAACCATTAGAATCATGGACATCACATGCTCGAAGCTGGAACTATCCTCGTCAAAGTTAGGCCACAAATAGTTCTCCAAATACTGACTTACTTCGAGAATCATAACCCTTTGAAGCGGAACAGTTTTCCTACCCCCGCTTTTTATTAGCAGTTCGGAATCATAGATCTGCTTTACAAGTTCCGGATCAAATTTAGCATCTTTTTCTTTAGTTTTCAGCCAGTTAGAGGCGGCGATTGACGTGAGGCGGTCGCGCTGAATGTCGAGAATGGTGATAGAGTTAGGTAGGTTCGAGACCGGAAGTTTATCAGCTATAGGTAGGTTGTCGGCAGCGTACTCAGCAACTCGGTGGCGGCGAAAGTCAAACGTACCGGTTCCATACACCTTTGGCATGATTTCGGAATAAGGAAATAGATTTTGAAATTCGTGATTTGAATGTATTTTTTGGTTTATTTTTAGGGTTTATGTTACAGTTGAGAGCGGAGATGTTCAAGCTGATACATTGATAAGTTGTCCTAAATGCACCAAAATCTGAGTTTTAATTTATCTGGCAAAAAATGAATAGTTTATTACGGTCAGTAAAACTGGATTGACGTATGACTGGCCATGGAAATGGAGCGGGTAACGGAGGAACTAATTTAAATGACAAAAATTTGTATATTTTTAGCCTCAAGAACACGACCTCAATATTTTAATCACAAGGATAAACATTTTTCTAAAAATTATTCATAAGGACAAACATTCTTTCAAAATTATTCATAAGGACAAGCATTTTTCCAAAACTGCTACCGAACTAAAAACTAATACCTAAAAACTGCTACCGATACCTAAAAACTGTAAAAACTGATACATAAAGAAAGTTGTCCTTTAGGCTAAAATACTGAATGTCTGCTAAAATGCTAAGAAATTTTGTCCTTAACAATAATTTTCTGCGAGTAATATGCGGAGAACCCATATTCCGCCTCCATCTCCGCTACCCATTTATGCCCTCCATCCTCAACCATTCCCGTTTAATACCCAGCAGATTCGGGTAGGGGAATACCCAACGGTTATGTGGAATCTGTGGGTTACCCATTAAGGCAAGATGAAGAAAAAAAAGTAATAAATAAAAATAAATGGCAAAACAAAAGTTTTAAATTTAAATCAAACAAATATTGATTATACTTCATAATCCCTAAAAGATAAAAGATAGGCCTTAAAGTTTGAAACAAAAAACATAACCGACCACATAGTCATAATTTCACAACTGTTAATAATTTAAAATGTAGACAAATCATAAGTAGCAAAATGAAACTAAAATAGTCATGGTGACAAAGTCTTCACACTTGAAATCCACAATCACCACCAGTTCACCACCATCATTTGATCTTCATGATTTAGGCATCAAAATTCACAAAACTTGACCCTACACCATTAAAAAAAAGTCAAGAATACCAATTGTTAGTAAATAAAAAAAATACAAATAAACAACTTACTGCTTCATCATTTGTTATGTCATCAATACTCAGCAATCGATATTTTTTCTTAATACACACGTTAAAACTATAAACATAAACTATATATACCGAGGTCTGATATGGGGTGAATGTATCACCTCCGTACCCACCCCGGCCCCGTTTCGAGTATTGAAATCATCCCCACCACCGCCCCCATTACCCACCAAGTCGGGGAATCCCCGCCCGATTAGGGATGGGTCCCCGCGGGTACCCATCCCTACGATTAAATTTCCATCTCTACGTATCATTGGTTGGAAAAAAAATTAGTTTGATTATCAAATCCAAGTAAATTAAGGGGAAGCCAAAATTAATAATAAGACCATATAACGTTGAGAAAACCGACCATTTTGATCTATAATTTTAATGGATGGAATATTCATTGCAGTTTTTCATTAATTTTAATTAAATGCATAATGATAACATATTAAACAATATTTTATCCGCGATATTAGAGATAAGATCAGATAAAATACTAACAAAGAACAGTTAACAATTGAGTGTTGTACACACATGCATATATATATATATATATATATAAAGGTGAGGGAGTCGATAACCAACATAGATTATGAGCTAAAAGGTGGAAGAAATGAAAGAAAACATATTAGTAATAAGAAGAGAGGAAAAAAACATGTTACTTTTGTTTTGTTGGGAAAAAATCCCTCAAGTTCGTCTTAAGAACAAAAAACCCAACCTTGTGGAAAAACAAATAGGACCGAATTGATGGTGAGGCAAAACAAACAACAGATAGCCGCTAGCTAAAATCAATCACAGATCAAGCAATAAAAGAAAGTAACACACGGAATTATAGTGGTTCCACTACCGCGAGATAGTGTACATCCACTTGGGGAGAGGATATTTTGTTATTTTCTAAGAGGAGAAATTTTTACAAGATTGATAATGGTGAAGAAGAATAAGAAATACAACTGAGAGAGATAATTCTACTCATGTCAATCTCTGCCTTTATATAGAAATTATTACTTAGGGTTAAAGTAATTGATTTATGGTCATAAATCAATGCCGCATTAATTCTCCTATTCATACAGAAAACGTTTATCCATTTGATTTTCCAGTTTCCCCCAATTTACATGCGCCTGATAAGATTCCTTCTTTAATCAACTAACTAGAGAATTAATTGATTGCCTTAATCTCCCAGAATAATTCATCTTCTCACGTAGGTAATTTATTACTCTCTTTAATGCTGTAAAAGAGGCAATATATATTTGAGTAATTATCTCAAATATCTTTCAAATCTTCTGCAATTGGAAATATTGTATCATTGAAATCAACAATATATTCCAAATCTTCTACAATGGAAATATTGTATCATTAAATCTTACAGTCTCCACCTTAATACTATATTTCCCTACAAGTCTATCAACTCCACATACATCTTCTTACTCCAAGTAGCTCTCGGACAAGACACCATAGATACTTCCTCAATGAGCTTCGGCATAGCCATCACCCATCGCACTTTGTCAACGAACTCCGGCAAGGTCATCGCCCGCCAACAAAGTGTTAAAAGTACACTCTCCAAGTAGGACCTATCAATCTCCACAATGAATCAAGTTCGAACAATGCTCGAACTTTGCAACGGTTAATGACTTGGTAAACATACCCGCTGCATTCTCCTCTGTGTGAACCTTCTGAAGACGTATAAGCTTCTCTTCATCCATAGAGACAAGAAAGGACTCTCTCACCTTAATATGCTTCGTCCTTGAGCTGAAAGCCAGATTTTCAACTAAGTGAATTACACTTTGGCTATCACAATTCACTTCTATACCTTCATACACGAAGCCCAAGTCACACAACAAACGCTTCAAGTAAAGCGCCTCCTTAGACGGTTCAACCGCAACTATAAGTTCTGCCTCTGCAGTAGATAAAGCCACAATCATCTACAACCTCACTCTCCAATTAATAGTTGTCCCACCAATGGTGAACACATAACCTGAGGTTGACTTCCTTTTATCTCTATCACCGGCATAATCAGAATCTCAAAATCCAACCAAACTGATATCTCTATCTCTGCCGTCAAAGACAAGCCCATGGTCTGGAGTCCCTCCGAGATATCTGAAAATATACTTCACTGCCTCCCATGCGTTCCTGAATTTGACATGAATCTACTCACTAATCCAACTATCTATGCAATGTCAGGCCTAGTGCAAACCATGACATACATCAGATTACCAACTGCACTTGCATAGGGAACCTTCTCCATATAAGCCTTGTCCTTCTCCGAGATTGGAGAGCCTCTATTAGAAATCTGTATGTGCAAAGGCATGGGTGTGCTAATTACCTTTGCTCCTTCCATGCTAAACCGAGCAAGCACTTTCAAAATATATTCCTTTTGAGTGAGCCTCAAAAGTCCAAACTTTCTATCCCTTTGGATTTTCATACCCAAAATCTTCCTTGCTTCTTAAGGTCTTTCATCTCGAATTCCGCCTTAAGCTCCAACTTCAAACTAACGATTTCAGCTTTATCCTTGGAAGTAATCAACATATAATCTACATACAAGAGTAAATACACCCAATAACCATTCTTCGAATGTTTGAAGTACACACAAGCGTCTTTGATGCTATGATCAAAACCAAGTGAAAGCATAAAAGAATCAAACCTCTTGTACCACTGTCTATGCGACCGCTTAAGTCCATACAATGACTTCTTTAGCTTGCAAACCTAATTCTCTTTTCTATCTACGACATATTCGTCTGGTTGCTTCATGTAAATGGTCTCATCTAAGTCTCCATACAAGAAAGCGATCTTCACATCAAGTTGCTCCAACTCCAAGTCATGAGCGGCAACTATAGCAAACAAAATACGGATGGAGGTGTGTCTCACTACAAGAGAAAAAAGCTCATCATACTCCAATCCCTTCCTCTGTGAAAACCCTTTAACAACAAGTTTATCCTTGTATCTTCCATCATCCTTCACCTTGAACACCCACTTGCAACTTATGGCTCGACTTCCTTGAGAAGGAGGTACCAAATCCCAAGTCTTGTTCTTTTTCAACGACTCTAGCTCCTCTTCCATAGCGCACATTCACTTCGAACTGTCACGTGACTTCAAAGCTTCATCAAGGTCAAGCTGCTCCTCATGAACCACACGCAGGGCATAATCAAACTGATCACTAAGACTAAGGTTTGCATACTGCCAATCACCATACCTTTCAAGCGATCTAACAATCCTACGACTGGCCCGAGTATGTACAACTTCACTTAAACTCCTTTCAGCTCCACCTTGAACTGAACTTCCTCTAGTCCCATGCACATCGCCAACACTACTAGAAGGCACATGTGGACTACTATGTGATGTCACATCCACTGCATCTATTTCACTCTCAACAACATCAACAACTCTACTACTAGGCTGTAAAATAGGAACCTCTTCCATCTCCTTAGGCCTATCGAAAATATCTAATGTGGTAGGTAAATCTTTCTTAGGATTGAACATTTCTAACTCATCAAAAGCAACATGTTTGGAATGAACAATATTCATATTAGTAGGGTGCCAAATACGGTACCCTTTGATATTATATGTGTATCCAAGAGGATACCCTTGTATGCTCTAGCCTCCAACTTATCATCGTCTGTATGTTGAACATACACAGGACAACCAAAAATACGAAAATAACCAAGGTACACGGCTTTACCTCCCCAATTCTCTTCTAGAATCTTCCCATCCATGACTGAGCATGGAACCTGATTAAAAATATGCGCCGCTGTCGATAATGCCTCAGCACAAAAGCCTCTAGATAAGCCCGATGCCAATCTCAAACCATAAGCCTTCTCAAGAAAAGCCCTATTCATACTCTCAGCAACCTCATTGGATTGTGGATCACCTGGTGTAGTGAAATATCTCTCAACGCCATGTTGTCAATTAAAGTCGAGGAACTTCCCAGAGACAAACTCGCCATCATTATCAGATCTCAGCACCTTCAACTTAGAACCAGATTGGTTCTCAACAAGCACCTTCCAAACCTTAAACTTCTCAAAGCTCTCTGATTTGGCCTTCATTGCATACACCCAAACTTTTCGAGAAAAATTATCAATAAAAGAGATAAAATACTTCGCTCCCCCAATGGAAGCAGTAGCAACTGGTCCCCAAACATATGTATGCACATAATCAAGTACCCTCTCTAATCTATGGAGTCCAATTCCAAAGGATACCTTAGTTTGTTTACCTAACACGCACTCCTGTCAGAAATCCAACTTGTCGAAGTCACCTTTGATCATCTTCCATCCACGAAGCAACTCTACGCCCTTCTCAAGAATATGACCCAACCTGAGATGCCAAAGTCTAGTGGCATCCAAAGCACGAGAACTATCAACTCCAACACACGACTCTCTAAGAACTGTGGTCTCCTTGAGCAAATACAAATTTCGAAACACGTCTCCCTTCATATGAACAAGAGCACCCCTGTGACGACCGCCCATGATCCCTACACCGAATCTAGAGATAGTGCGCTGTAAAGTGTGCTAGGCGACCATGGACGATTGTCAAGGTAGATTAAAACAACAGAATCTATCGTATTACTCACAGCGCATGGACAAAATACAATAGAACATATGTATAGTGAAGCTTTACAGAACAAAATGACATCATATAAAACTCCATAATAGTTGAATACAAGCATCCAAATAGCAATACATCAAGCCTCACTACATAACACTCAGAGAATACAAAACAGCGGAACATCCAGTACATATAATAAGAAGATAATATGCAACCCTCCAGCTCGTCTTCGATATCAGCATCGTGAGAAGAGAACAGCACCTGTCACCTGCTACCTAGTCTGCCCGTCCCAAAAATGGACGAACAGACTAGGTAGCAGGTGACAGGTGCTGTTCTCTTCTCACGATGCTGATATCGAAGACGAGCTGGAGGGTTGCATATTATCTTCTTATTATATGTACTGGATGTTCCGCTGTTTTGTATTCTCTGAGTGTTATGTAGTGAGGCTTGATGTATTGGCTATTTTGATGCTTGTATTCAACTATTATGGAGTTTTATATGATGTCATTTTGTTCTGTAAAGCTTCACTATACATATGTTCTATTGTATTTTGTCCATGCGCTGTGAGTAATACGATAGATTCTGTTGTTTTAATCTACCCTGACAATCGTCCATGGTCGCCTGGCACACTTTACAGCGCACTATCTCTAGATTCGGTGCAGGGATCATGGGCGGTCGTCACATTTGGTATCAAAGCATTGGTTAATCGATTTTACCCAACGCTCACTGACGTAACTACGTATGAGAGACGTAATTGTATTTTGATGGATGAATACTATATATAATATAGTAGCTTAGTAGAATTGAGTCCTTTATGTAGTTGTTTCTCTAGATGTTCTAATCATTCCTTTTTATAGATATTGAGAATGAGTCGAAGAGGGAGACCAGCTGCTAGGGAAGGCCGTGCTACTGAGGGGGCTGCTGATTATGCAGCCATGTTCGAAGCTATGATGACTTCGATCATGAGAAGGATACCAGTTCCGGGGGCAGCAGTAGATGTTGGAGTTCAAGTCCAAACTCCGAAACCAGTGGATTTTGCTAAGTTGTGCAAAGACTATACTGCTCTTGGGGGGAAAGTTTTCTTGGGAACAGAATCAACTATTGAAGTCCAGAGATGGATCGATGCTTGTAGAAGGATCTTTGGTGATTTGGGAATTGATGATGCAACTAAGAGGAAGTTGACATCAAGGCAGCTTCAAGGGAGAGCCTCTAATTGGTGGAACTCTATTACCATCAATACTGCGGAGGAAGAGATTACTTGGGAGCAATTCCAAGCTAGATTTGAAGCTAAGTTCATTTCTACAGCTCAGAAGTCTGTTCTGTTCAAGAAGTTTGTGGAGCTCAAGCAAGGAGGGAGATCAGTTCTTGAGTATGTTTCTGAGTTTGAAGCGTTGTCCAAGTATGCCCGGTCATATATTGAGTCTGCATATCAGAAGAACGAGAAGTTTGTGACAGGCTTGGACAGTTATCTTGGGAGACAGTTGGTGGATCATTTGGACGATTCATTTGAGAAGCTTGTGGAGAAAGCTCTTAGGCATGAGAGTCTATTTCCTAAGGAAGGACCTGTTGTTGCTGTTACCAGGGAGAGTCCAAACCCCAGCAGGGTGGAAACCAGAAGAGGAAGCAGCAGCAGCAGAAGGGTAAGGATGGCCAGAAGAAGCCGAAAGGCGAGGTGACTTGCTACAATTGTCAGCAGAAGGGCCATTTCTCTAAGGATTGTAAGAATCCGAAGGTGCCAATGAAGTGTCACAACTGTGACAAGCCGGGGCATTTCAGGAAGAATTGTCCAGAACCGAGGAGGGACAAGCAGATTGTGCAAGCCTATGCTTTGGGAGCTGTTCCGTCGTCTTCGAAAGCTCCTACTACTGAAGAGAAAGGAAAGAGTGTGGTTGTTCAAGGTACTCTTTTCCTATGTGGTGTTCCAGTTAGAGTTTTGTTTGATACTGGAGCGTCGCATTCGTTTGTTTGTAATGAACTCGTAGGCCGGTTAGATTTGAAGCCGGATATTGTTGATAGGCCATTGGTTGTGACTAATCCAGTTGGGGGTTCGTCTTGTTTGTGTATGTTATGCCGTGGTCTAGTTGTGTCGAGTCATGGTTGCTCTTTTGTTTGTGATTGTTTTGTTCTGAACTTTGCGGGGTTCGGATTTATTTTGGGTATGGACTGGCTTAGGAGGTATGCGGCAAAGGTTGATTGCGAGAGGTTGGAATTGACAGTCGAGAATGTGGAGGGGCGAAAGGTTGTGATACGATGTAAGCATGAAGAAGGCGTCTTCATGAGCTTCATGTATTCGCTGGTTGTTCCACGGGATGGACTGTCATCAGTGCCAATCGCTAATGGATTCGAGGATGTCTTTGACGAAGTCAAAGGGTTGCCGCCGCATAGAGAGATCGAGTTTCGTATAGATCTAGTTGAAGGAGCCAGACCTGTTGTGATGCCTCTTAGGCAGATGGCGCCTAGGGAACAGCAGGAGTTGAGGGTGCAAGTTGATGATCTTTTGCAGAAAGGATTCATTCGGCGTAGTGTGTCCGAGTGGGGAGCACCAGTTGTTTTTGCAACCAAGGCAGATGGGTCGTTGAGATTGTGTGTGGATTATCGTGAGCTGAATAAGGTGACGAAGAAGAACAAGTATCCATTGCCGAGAATAGATGACTTGTTTGATCAGCTTCACGAGGCTAAGGTGTTTTCTCAGATGGATTTGGCAACGGGATTTCACCAGTTAAGAGTGGCTAAGGATAGTGTGCCGAAGACTGCTTTTAGGACACCATCGGGTTTCTTTGAGTGGCTGGTAATGCCGTTTGGATTGACTAACGCGCCAGCATATTTTGTGGATCTTATGAATAGAGTGTTCAGAGATCAGTTGAACAAGTTCGTACTTGTGTTCGTGGATGATATTCTGATTTATTCCAAAACGGAAGAGGAGCACAAGACGCACTTGCGTATTGTTTTGGAAATCTTGCGGAAACATCAACTGAAGGCTAAGTTTTCGAAGTGTCACTTCTGGAAGAGTGAAGTGAGGTTCTTAGGCCATGTGGTTTCTGGAAATGGAATAGCGGTTGATCCCGCTAAGGTGGCAGCAATCCAGGATTGGGTTAGACCTAAGAATGCATCTGATGTGAGAAGTTTTCTTGGATTAGCAGGATATTATCGACGGTTTATCAAAGACTTCTCCAAGATAGCTGCACCGTTAATAGGATTGACGAAAAAGAACCAAGTGTTCAGTTGGGATGCTAAGTGTGAGCAAGCTTTCGGAATCCTGAAAGAGAGATTGACGAGTGCTCCTGTTTTGACTATTCCAAGTGGGAATGATGAGATGGTGGTTTACACCGACGCATGTGGTACTGGACTTGGAGCAGTGCTGATGCAGAGGGATAAAGTTGTTGCGTATGCAAGTCGACAACTGAAGCCGCATGAAAGGAATTACCCGACTCATGATTTGGAGTTAGCGGCGATTGTATTTGCTCTGAAGATGTGGAGACATTATCTGTTGGGAGTTCGATTCGAGTTGTTTACGGATCATAAGTCGTTGAAGTATCTTTTCTCCCAAAAGGATTTGAATCTTCGGCAGCAACGTTGTCTAGAGTTTTTAGCATCATATGATTTTGGTATAGCTTATACTCCGGGAAAAGGTAACGCAGTGGCAGATGCGTTAAGTCGAAGACATGCAGGATTGGGAGCCATGTTTTCAGAATGGAAGAATCTCGAGTATTTAGCTGGATTTGACTTCAGGCCTAGATGTGAATTGGAACCTGAGATGTTGGCAAACTTATCGATAAGACCTTCTCTTGTGGAAAGGATTGGCGAGAGCCAAAAGCGAGACGATAAGCTTGTCAAGATTATCTGTGATTTGGAATCTGGATTGGATCCAGAAAAGGATAAAGGATTCGAGGTCGATCGAGAGGGTTGGCTTCGAAAGCAAGGATGACTAGTTGTTCCCGATATAGATGAATTGAGGAGTGAAGTTCTGAAGGAAAGTCATCACTCGAAGCTGACAATTCATCCAGGTGGAAATAAGATGTATCAGGATATGAAGAGAACCTACTACTGGGAAGGTATGAAGAAGGATGTTGGAAATTTTATTTCCAAGTGTATGAATTGCCAGTTGGTAAAAGCCGAACAGAAGAAGCCTAGTGGATTACTTCAGCCATTAGAAGTTCCTACATGGAAGTGGAAGCAGATATCGATGGATTTTATTGATAGATTACCTAGAATAAGAACGGGAAATGAAGGGATTTGGGTCATCGTAGATCGTCTGACTAAGAGTGCAAGATTCATTCCTGTTCGATCGACTAGGACTGCATCAAAGTTGGCTGAGTTGTATGTCAAGTGGATAGTTTGATTTCATGGTATTCCGAAGAGTATAGTGAGCGATCGAGACCCATTGTTCACTAGTGGGTTTTGGAAGAGCTTCCAGGAAGTTTTGGGAACCGAGTTGTGTTTGAGTACAGCTTATCACCCTCAAACAGATGGTCAGACCGAGAGAGTCAACCGAGTTTTGGAAGATCTTCTTAGAGCATGTGTTTTGGACTTCGGAGGATCATGGGAAGATCACCTTCATTTGGTGGAGTTTGCGTACAACAACAGTTACCAGTCAAGCATTGGTATGGCACCGTATGAGGCATTGTATGGAAGACCGTGTAACTCTCCGACATGTTGGTTGGAAACTGGAGAAAAGCTGATACTTGGGCCAAAGATGATTCGGCAGACTTCAGATTGTATAGAAATCATTCGGCAACGAATGAAGGCAGCCCAAGACCGTCAGAAGAGTTATGCCGATAAGCGTCGAAAGGATTTGGAATTCGACGTTGGTGATATGGTTTTTGTGAAGATTTCTCCGCTGAAGAATGTTATTTGATTCGGGAAAAAAGGAAAATTGACTCCGAGATTTGTTGGACCATTCCCGATCATCGAGCGAATTGGAAAGCTCGCCTATAGATTGGAGTTACCGGAAAAGATGTCGAGTGTGCACAATGTTTTTCATGTATCATATCTACGGAAGTATGTGCACGACTCGAATTCAGTGGTTTCTACTGATAGCTGTGAAGATTTCGAAGTTGATCCAGTCGATAGAAGACCTCGTAAGCCGCTTCGTGTTGTTGAAACTGACACGAAACAGCTCAGGAGGAAGGTAGTTAAGTTGCTTAAGATACAATGGAGTGATGATGATAACGACTGTACGTGGGAGGTGGAAGAGAGGATGAAAGCAGCTCATCCTGAACTCTTCAAGGTATGGCCCTAAGGTGTCGTCTCATCTCGCGATATTGTAACTTGTTCTAGTTTTAGAATTCTGTGCGCTAAGCTAGAATTGGATGCATGGTTTGTTGATTGCTATGGATGGTAGGCGTACAAAATAGTCTTTGATTGCTATGATTGCTTGGAATTTCGGGGGCGAAATTCCTAAGGGGGAGAGAATGTAACGACCCGTATTTTACGGATCGAAACATCGTAAAATAATTAACAATTGGTTGCATTGTTGATAAGTCGTTCAGAATTTTTCTAAGTCCTAGGTCGTGAATGACCTAAGTGATAGGTCGTGACCGACTTATAGGATTGGCGACCTAAGGGTTAGGTCGGCAGCGACTTAAGGAAGTTAATGACCTAAGAGTTTTGGTGAGTTAAGTGTTAGGTCGGCAGGGCGAGTTAGCAACCTAGTGGTTACCGGGTTAGCGACTTAGTATCTTGGAGCGACCTATAGGTTAGCGACCTAAGAAGGTTAGCGTGTTAGCGACCTAAGAGTTAGGCGACTTAAGGAGTTAGAACATAACCCAGTTAGGTCGCAGTATGAGTTGTTAGGTCGCAGGAAATAGTTTAAGTGTTAGGTCGCGTGATTTCTAAGTCGTAAGTCACGCACTTGTTAAGTCGTAGGTCGCGCGAGTTGTTAGGTCGCTGGGCTTTGGCTTAGTAGTTAGGTCGCAGTCCAGTTGTTTGCGACTTATGTTAGGTCGCGTAAGGACATAACAGATAGGTCGTTGAGATGTTATGTTGTTAGGTCGCTTCTCAGTTGGGTCATAGGCGCGCATGCTATAGGTCGTGACCGACTTAGGAGATAACCGTTAAGTCGTAAGTCGTAGCCTATGTTTTAAGTCGCGAGCGACCTAGGAGTTAGCTGTTAAGTCGTAACCCAGTTAATTGATAGGTCGTGTAAGGCTTAGCAGTTAGGTCGAAGATGTGCTTAAGCGCTAGGTCGCAGCTGCGTGTTAGGTTAGGTCGTAGAGGCTGGGGGCTTTGTTAAGTCGTAGGTTGGTAAGTCTTTAGGTCGGTAGGTTTTAGGTCGTAGGTCGTGGACGACCTAACTCCGAGCGACTTAGTGTATTTTCAGCTATAAATAGGAGGGGTTGTTCTCACTTTTTGGGATCCGGATTTCGAAGCGACGAAGTGCTGCCATTTTGAGAGCTCGACTTCTACACTTCTTCACTTCTTTTCTCCACTCTAATCTAGTGCTTCCTTTCATCCAAATCGAAGATCAAGATTGAAGATTCAAGAGCTTAGATTGAAGATCTTCATCTTTTCAAGAGAGATTTCTTCGTTTGAAGCGGATTCGTGATAGATCAAGATTGATCCTTCGCTGTTCAGATCTGAAGCGTGTTGATTTGGGGTTGTTTAGGTGATTTGGTGAGTGGTGATTATCTCTCACACGGATCCAGAGGAGTATATCGGATTGTTGGCTCGATTTGGTGTTAAAATAGTGATTTCTATGCATTTTCTTCATCCTAAGTGTAGATCCATGTAGATCCATTGTTCATAATGATTTGACAACCATTTTACTAAGTGTTAACCTATGCAAGTTCATTCATCAAGATTGTAGAGATATTTCTTATGATTTCATGCATGTTAGACTTTCAACTCTTTAATTACGAAAATGCCATTATTGTTATAATTATCTACTTAGATCATAATTGAATGCTTGATTGCTTGGATTAATGTTTGGTTTGATTGATTGTTATGAATTAGATGATTGATGGTTTGATTTAGACCGAAGATGATTCAAAAGCTAGGAGAAAGGCTCTTGAATTGGGTAAGCTGCTCGTGGCATATGTAGCGGGATGATGAAGCTCTTATGCGTGGATTTGATGATGTGATGTTGAGATGAGGCTTTGCGAGGATGTGATGAAGCGAGGCAATCATGTGATGAAGACTTGGTCTAATCCAGACGGGATCATTCCAAGCATATTGATAACTCGGTGATATGATTCGAGTTGAGGATAATGAATGGATATGAGAATAGTCGTCGAGGAGGATGACTAGGAGGCTTGGATAGCATCGTTGTTGAAGGTTATAGCATGCTCTAAGCAAGAGTACGTTTGGGCAGATTCGATAGTCCCAACGGCCAACTATTGATGGTCGAGTACTCTGGGCAGATTCGATAGTCCTAGGCACGGGCTACGACGGCGTGCGGGAGTTATGTCTAGAACCGGGGTTTCCATTAGCCCTTGACGGACGGCTGAAAGAATGTGCCGGTCATTCAATTAACGGTGATATCGAAGCAATGATAACAGTGATAGCCAGAGTCATGGATGTTTGGTTGTATCGTCATTCGGACTCAAGAGCGGTATTTTCTGGGTGCTTATCTGATTTAGGCCTTGGTACTTGGAAAACATCGCCTTTGACTCGAATGATTATTACTTTACTTTAAATTGTATGCTCTGCTATGTTGCTTCTGCTTAGTGTGTGTCTGGGGGCTATCACTGTAGAAAGAGGTGGAGTGGGAGGGTTGTATTCCTATTCCTTTTCCTTTATGCTCTTTTGGTATGTTGTTAGTTAATTTACTGCTCACTAAGACTGTTGTCTGACTCAAGGCTTTATGTTTTTAATTCTTATTGCCTTGGGCTGTTCGTCCATTTTTGGGACGGGCAGACTAGGTAGCAGGTGACGGGTGCTGTTCTCTTCTCACGATGCTGATATCGAAGACGAGCTGGAGGGTTGCATATTATCTTCTTATTATATGTACTGGATGTTCCGCTGTTTTGTATTCTCTGAGTGTTATGTAGTGAGGCTTGATGTATTGGCTATTTGGATGCTTGTATTCAACTATTATGGAGTTTTATATGATGTCATTTTGTTCTGTAAAGCTTCACTATACATATGTTCTATTGTATTTTGTCCATGCGCTGTGAGTAATACGATAGATTCTGTTGTTTTAATCTACCCTGACAATCGTCCATGGTCGCCTGGCACACTTTACAGCGCACTATCTCTAGATTCGGTGTAGGGATCATGGGCGGTCGTCACAACCCCTCGAAACCTTCAAACCATCCTTCTCTAAAGTGACCTTGCACCCCATGGATGTCAACTGCCCAAAAAAATCAAGAACTTCCGAAGACTCGGAACATACCGGACACCTGTCAAAGTGCGTATCACTCCATCAAACATCCTAATCCGCACTGTACCTTCTCTCATGGCTCTACAACTAGCATCATTACTCATAAGGATTGCAATTCCCTCTCTTTGACTAAATAACTGAAGTAATCTCTATTAGGTGTCATATGAAAGACGCCCCCGAATCAAGCACCCAATGGTTTGGTACATTTGATACCGTTGCAGATAACACATTATCAGATACAACTTTCTCCACCGCAAATGATGAAGAACCATCTTCTTCATTCTTCTTCTTCCAATTTGGACATTCTCTTTTCCAATGGTCCGGTTTCTTACAATGGTGACACTTTCCATCCTCGATTTTTCCTCTATAATTATTATCGGGCTTTCTAGATCTGGAACGCCCCCTAGAATTCCAATTCTTCTTCTCCTCTCTCCCTCTCTCGGCAAATAGGCCTTGACTACTACTTCCTCCTCTACATTCACCCATATCCTTCATCGGATCACTCAAGTCCTCAGTTAGAAGATCCAACTTTACATCTTCAACGGTCAAAGTATCTCTCGTAAAGATAAGGTTGTTAGCGAAACCCGTGTAACGCTCCGGAAGGGAACACAAGAGTATTATAACCATATGCTCTTCATCTACCTTCAAATCCACAGTCTGCATCTTCATCGCTAGATTGTCGAAGAAACCTAGATGCTCTTTGATAGAAGTACCATCTCTCATCCTCATAGTGAAAAATGTCTTCAACAAAATCAGACGGTTAGTCAAGGATTTGTTCAGATAGAGATTTTGCAGCTTGGTCCAAATGCCCTTATTAGTAGTTTCACCACTAATCTCAAAAATAACATTTTCTTCCATAGCTAATTGCAAAGTAGCAAGCGCCCATTTTTTCATCTTCATCCTTTCTGCGGCTGAAATTTCATCCTCAACTACTCAAGAGCAAACACCACAGGATGAACTTCATTTTTCATCAGAACAACTTTCATCCTCCATTGCCACTTCTCGAAGTCTTTATCATCATTCCACTTCTTTGTTGCTAAACTAGATCCTGATGCAATATAGGTCCCTCTAACATAGGGCCTTGGTACAACCGCTGGAGTCTCCTCATCTCCTACCATAATGCCTAACACTCTTTCTCAATCAATCTTGTCGCTCTGATACTAGATTATTGGAGAAAAATCTCTCGAGATCGCCTTAGGAACAAAAAACCCAACCTTGCGGAAAAACAAATAGGACCGGATTGATGGTGAGGCAAAACAAACAACAGATAGTCACCAACTAAAATCAATCACAGATCAAGCAATAAAAGAAAGTAAGACACGAGATTTATAGTGGTTCCACTACCGCGAGGTAGTGTACTTCCACTTAGGGGAGGATATTTTATTACTTTCTAAGAGAATAAAATTTCACAAGATTGATAGTGCAGAAGAATAAGAAATACAACCGAGAGAGATAATTTTACTCATGTTAATCTCTGCCTTTATATAGAGATTATTACTTGGGGTTGAAGTAATTGATTTATGGTCATAAATCAATGCCTCATTCATTCTCCTATTCATACGGGAAACGTTTATCCATTTGATTTTCCAGTTTCCCCCAATTTATATGTGTCTGATAAGATTTCTTCTTTAATCAGCTAATTAGGAAATTAACTGACTACCTCAATCTCCAAAATAATTCTTCTTCTTATGTAGTTAATTTATTATTCTCTTTAATTCTATAAAAGAGGCAATATATGTTTGAGTAATTTTCTCAAATATCTTTCGAATCTTCTAGAATTGGAAATATGGTATCACTGAAATCAACAATATCTTTCAAATCTTCTGCAATTGAAAATACTGTATCACCAAATCTTACAACTTTGGCTTTATAGTGTTTTAAATAGGGCTTTCAATGAATACTCGAAAAATTCAAAATCCATCCGTATTCGAAAAACGAATAAATATCTGATATCCGAAAAAGTGATGCAGATGCGGATGCGCAAACATCCGCATCCAAAAATTATCTGTCCAGTTTTTTTCAAGCTTATAGTTTAAATTATGTGTATTTTAGTACAATGAAATATATTAATGTATTATTTTATTAAGTTAGAAGTTTATATTATACGCACTAAATGTATATTAACTGCTCAAAACTATTTACTATCATCATATTTGTTTATTTTAACACTTTAATAATCAATGAAATTGAAATAAGTTTATGTTAAACTAAAATTTCTCATTTATGTTTGTTGATTTATCGGTCGTTAGCGGATAAGATAATTATCTTATATTAATCTGTTAATATGAATATCCGATATTCGAAATTGATTTTGGATCCGGATATAGATATGACATTATTTGTATCTGAAAGTATTCGTTGACGGGTCTAGTTTTAAATATAGGCTCAAAATAAAGCAAATCTTTCTGATTGTGGTTTTGATTATATTTATCATCTACAAACACACAATAGTGGAAAACCAACTAGGTTGTGAAATTTTTTTGCTGACTAAGAACTAAAAGAACAATGAATATGCTAGCACAACGTCGTCATTTACACACGGATTCCCCCTCAAAGTGATCTAGGATATTCGAAAAGATGAATGAACACTCCTACATGGTATCATCATGGAATTAAAATAAATAAAAAATAATAATCTTATAAATGTTGACATATTTTTTTTTCCTAACTTTAAGTTCAATATGGTTATAAACTTATATTTATGCAATACATGAATGTCCATATAATCCAATTTGTTGGAAAAGAACAATTTGAACTCGCATTATTTTGACATTCGAAATACTTATAAGAGTGCCTCAAACGATCAAGGATATTTCATTAAGAAAATGCTTATGCGCCGAAGTTAATACGTGCTACTTCTTCAGTAGATTATTGACTACGCAACTTACCTGAGTTTATTAACACCGCTTTGCAACATGTCAAACATCCTTCCATTTATCATAATCCCACTTTATTTCAAAACAAGAGAGAAAATCATAAGAGATTAGTGATTGATTTTAAGATAATCAAGGGAAAAATGTATAAATTTTGAATAATCATGTAGCTCAAAAGATTCATCAGTCGTAAGAATTTCATGTAAAGATAAACCATTTTAAAATGTCATGATCTTTTATGTGATGTACCGCATATATTTTTGATGTATGCAAATATTTGATTACCTTTCCAGTTTTAGTTAAAGAAATGTTTTACCACCATGGGATGCAAAATACGTGAACACGCTTACGTTGAAAAAAAAGAATGTCAAAATCAATGCACAAAACCTTGACATGGATATCTATAAAACTAGTATGAAAATTTTAGGTAACCATATCATTAGCACATTCCAACTTTTGAAGTCCGTAAATAAATTTCAAAATCCAAAATTTCCAAGCAAATCATTCAATCAAAGAAACAAGTCCAATGACTATGCATAATTAAAAACCAGCCAAAATCTCACTAAAATAAATAAGGCATGGGACTCTTGATTTTGTTCTCTAGAACTAAATGTTTTCAATCTATCTCATTCATCATAACCAACCTTTCATATGAGGCTTTATAAATTTGCATTGTGCACTTCACATATCAGGATCTTGATTTTTTCCTATCAACGACACTAAAAGCAGCATGGGAATAGATTTTTGTTGATCCAAATCCATCAACACATAAGTATGTAGTCAGGGAAACAATATTTTGGATGATTCATTTAGTTCTGCCCCTTGTAATATTCGATTGTTTTGGTCCTCATTGTGAATAAGTAAAGATTAATAATAGCTCATTTTAAAACCTCACCGTTTGAAGGGCCAAGCAACATAGTTTTACAAAGCACTCAAGCTAGATGCAAATTATAGTATGCTAGTAAAGTAGCTTTTATTAATGTAAATGAAAAAAATGCATCGAAAAAAATGTAATCGAGATCTATGTAAACCCACTTAAATTGTACAAACTAACATCGTGCTTTGTAGACATGCCAAACTCCTTAACTTATTTTATCCACATGTACCTTCTTTAATGCTTTGAAAAGCTATCCGCATTTATACACTGAAAAAGGTTAATCTGTTCAAATATAAACATCTCATATGTGAAATTATTAAACATGAGAGCATATGTAGTATAGTAAAACATCAAAAATGTAAACATTTATATGCTGACGTTAAGTATAAACATCAGAAATGTCAAATATTAAATGTGAAAGTGATGTGCACGTAAATGTGTATATTTTTACCACCATATTTAATCTATTTAAATTAAATAAATGATCATATCGGGTATTTTAACTTGTTTAAACCAAAATTCATCTTATTTTCAAATCGTCACATATTCATCTTCATCCAAGGGCAAAATGGTCATTTTTGTGCATATATTAATTTGAAAAAAAATTTTAGAAATTTCTATATTTTTATAGGAATTTGGCTTCATATACAAGTGGTTACATGATGATATATGCATGCACAAGAGTGAAGAGAACAAATGAAGATGGAAATAATTCAAAGTGAAGATAATGGAGGACCCCACCTACCCACCTACCTTAATGTACAAATTAGAGGCTAATGCACATGCTTATGGAATTAATGGCTTCATGTACACTTAAATGAGGATTATTTGAAGCTAATGATTACTTGGCCTCCACACTTCCTAAGAGGGTATTTTAGGCATTCCCCAAAAATATGAATTAGGGTTTAACACTTGTATATATACCCCTTATGTTTCATGTAACTCCTCTCCCTCTTAGTCTCTTTTAGTTAGTTTTAGCTTAGAAAATAAATCAAAGCTCTCTTTCTTTTCATGGCTACTTAGTCATTTCTTCTCTTATGTAATTTCTTTTTTTATGCAATGTAATTATTGTTTCCTTTTAATTACATGTTCATTTCCTTTCATGTTAGTAGTGTAGATTTTCTTTTATGCAATTAGAATAGTCTTCTTTCATTTAGCTTTCATTTTGCTTTCTTTTTGCTTTCATGTTGCAAGCTACATTTGTTAATCAAATGACAAATATGAGAGGCTAAACCCCTTCAATTTAGGGGTAATGAAGCTCTCTAGTATGTAGATCCAACATTTTGTTGTTTATGCTCTCTTTTGTGCTTAATGAGAATGATTGAAGTGGTTTAATGATGTTGTTTAGCTTTGAATTTGATAGTCTATGTTGTTCATAACAAATAGGCTATGCTTAAACAAACAAAACACAAATTGCCTCTTCATCTACATATGATTATGGCAAAGAAGTGAATGTTGAAATTAAAATTTGATAGTCTATATTTCTAATCAATAGTTAATAGGCCATACTTAAAATAGATTTCATTTTCATTGTCAAATTTCATGAAAGTTAGTAAGTGGTTTAAGGGGTGTGTTATAGTTTGATGGCTTATGTTGGCTAATCAATAGCACAAATATGCCATACTTATGATAAACACATCAATTAAAGCACTAATGACCAAAAAAGAGAGATTATGATTTCATATGTGTTGAACTACATGATCTAGAGAGTGGATTTATTCTCTAAATTGTCATTTAACTCTTATATTTGCATCTCTTTTCTTTTAGTTAGTTAGCTAATTTTCTAATTTTTTAGCTTAACTTTCACTCGACTTTGGTATAATTTGATTGAATAGAATTTTAAAATCATCAATTCCCTGCGGATCGACCCGTATTCGCCACGTGCTACATTCGTACACCGTGCGCTTGCAGTTATTTTTATTATAAAATTCGTTCGGCTATTTTCTAACTCGATAGACATTTAGCCGTCCGAACAGAAAGCATATAGTTGATTAAAACACTGAGCGGTAATCTGATCAAATATAGAAAATGAACATCATGAAATTAGATGAACTTATGGAGTATGTAAACACATGAAATTTAAATATTTTTAGATTCGTTTTCATTTTTAAACATCATACCAATTTGGTATAGATTGGTTACGTAAGAGTAAAAGAAGTAAAGCGTAACATAAAGTTAGTAGCATAAAGGAAGTAATTTAAATACAATAGGAAGAAAACAATCGTGGATTGACATATCAACTCTAGAGTTACAGCCGAACAACTTCTTAATATAACATCACCTAAGTGTGTTGTTGAAATAGAAGATGGCATGGTTTATCAAGTATTCTCAAGATAGAGGTAGAGAATGGCGAGTTCTATTTTAATTTTATCTTTCACTTTACACCTCATGAGACCGGTGAATGTTTGCTTGGACTATACGATGTCAGATTGAGAAAAGTGGATAAAACTACTATCATGATTGAGGGAAAACCTAGGTGACTGAAGATGATGAATGTGGAAATTAATAATTGGACCTCAATTTCACTTAAAAAGGAAACTTGCTCACACGCTTATGTGAGGTTAATAGATCCATTGTACTGCTATATGCAAGACTACGCATTGCATGTGACATTAAAATAAGTGGTTACTAATAGAAAACTAAAGAATTTATCATGAGTGGAACCATCATAACTATTTATGGAATAAACAATTAAATAAAGTTATTATCCCTATAACTAATATATAAGTAACCAAATTTCATTGAAACTATATGTACTCATTCAATCTTCAGCATGATCATTATTCGCTTTTTGTAGGCAAGCATCAAACTTCAACATCTAATAGTGATTAAACATAACACTTGATCACAGACTTTGTTACATTACCCTAAAATATAATGCGATGGTGTTTGAGATATCAAAGAAACATAGACATTAATAGAACCTATAAAACTAAAATGATGATTACCTAATAGTTCTGAGGACAAAAAACAAAAACGAGACTACAATTCCAATCAAGGAGAAACTGAACATAAACCTAATGTCGATTTTGAATATATCATTTTCTAATGTGTAACTTTGATAATGAACTCATTTTAAAAAAACCGTATTCTATCTCTAACCACGCTTATCCTTGACAAGGGTAACTTCCCCTTTTCAATCCATATTTATCTGTAATCCCACCGGCGTGTACTTCTCATTCATCAAATCAACAAACGTGTGTAACCTCAATACGTTATGTGCAACCCAAGATGTAACGCTAATTGATTAAGTTCAGATTTGTCAAAAGAAGATTTATGAGAGTAGATAGGATAGAATATGCAAATACAAAATGAAATTAATGGTTAAAAAAATCAAACTTAATCGATTTTCAACATTTACTTACTCCTTCGACTAAGCTTTTATGAGCATGTAAGCTAACTTTTCAATATAGTACAAGTGATGGAAATGAAATCGCATATGCATATTTATGGGAAAAAATTAAAAGAGATGAAAAACTTCAACTCGTTCCTTCAAGCATATCTAATTATACAGAAATTTTGAAGAGGGTTGTTTGAATTTTATCATAAGATAATGGATTTTCTTAACAAACGGATGCAAAGCCTAGCCAACATGTAAATGAATTATCATGATTATCTTCCTTGAAAATGTGCAACAAAAGAATGCAACTCCAAAAGGCAATTTAAACTATAACACAATGTTTCTGATTATATATTATTTATAATAGAGTTATTCTTGCAAAATTTGGGTCATGCTTAGAATCTTTGTTTTTTTGTGCCTACTAACCTAATTAAATCTAAAGATGGGGATAGCAATAAAATAAGAAGTAAAGGAATGAGACAGTACAAATCGTCTACATTTGAAGATTTTAGTTTATTAGCTAATTTTCCTTAAATACATGGTCTGAATGCTGGGAAAAAAAAGAATTCATTTACCAAAATGAAGGGTTTCCAAAAGTTTAGGAACTAATGCATCACAGTTCAATGGTATGGTTTTTATCAATATAGAAAAGAAATTATTCCATGAAGAAACTATTATTTCACGCATAAGTTGCGTAAGTATGCAAAACTCTACTTGACTTGAATTATCAGAATACAAATTCAAATAAACTATGTTACATATGGATAAAAATTATAAATTAGTTACCACTTGTCTCTAAAATGCTCTCAACTTTCATCACTTTTCCCCGCTTCAAAAACATATATTCTACTCAAAAAACATTCATCTCACAAACTAATGATTAAAATGAGGCAAATAACTCTAACGACCATAATACTAATAGTGGTGCTATACCTAACGTGCCTTATTCCTGGCATGAGTAATGATATATGGCTCGACCTAGCGAGTGCGATCACAAACATCAGGAGAAATAGCCCGTAGGCTAAATGAGCTCCATGTTCGGATGGATGAAAGGGTTAGTGGTATGCCCTAGGGGCAATTATTTAATTTGTTACATATATCTATTGTTGGGCGAATTCTCACCACCGGACCAGAATAACCGGACCAGCCACCCTCCAAATTAAAGCAAACCAACTCTTCCACCAGAACCACCGAACCAAAGCTCCACCGGTCCATTCACCTACCACCGAATCAAAACTCAATGCCGGACCAACTCCATACCAACTCGATGCCGGACCAACTCAACTCCATACCAACTCGATGCCGGACCAACTCAACTCCATACCAACTCAACTCCATACCAACTTGATGCCGGACCAACTCAACTCCATACCAACTCGATGCCGGACCAACTCAACTCCATACCAACTCAATGCCGGACCAACTCCATGCCAACTCAATGCCGGACCAACTCAATGCCGGACCAACTCCATAATGGACCAACTCCATGCCGGACCAACCATCGCCGGACCAAATGCTACCGAACCAAGGCATTGCCGAACCAAATTTGCCAGGCCAGATTGTATCAGCCCGGGCCCATCAGCAGCTGTATACATACAAGATCCCTACCCCCAGCCTCACTCTATAAATAGAGGGGCATGGGTACAACAATGGGGGACAAGTTTGAGAGCTCAAGCACGGAGAGAACTTTCAAACAACTTTCTTTTACTTGTATCAAAGCTTTGTACTTGTAATCTAAGCAAGAAAAGAGAAATAATATATAAAGTGGACGTAGGCACTTTCTGGCTGAACCACTATAAATCTGCGTGTCTTTTACAGTTTAGTCCCTGCCTTTCATAAATTTGCATAGATCACTCGAATCACTAAGAACAACATAAAATCAATTAAATCAAACGACTTTGAGGTGTTTGTCCATTTTTTGTGCAAACATTTTTGGTGCTTTCACTGAGAAATAGAAGCTCGAAGCTTCAGCTTCATCCACTTAACATTTTTCCTAACAGCATCGTTCGCCGCTTGAAAAACATGCCTCCCAAGCAGAAAAAAGATGTTAACAAAGGAAAAAACATCGCATCCAGCAGTCTTCCAGATCCAGCTGTCACGGATCAAGTAAATCATCCTCCTCTAGCAGCAGTACCAAATGAAGGATAGGCTAATCCGACCACTCCTGCCACAGAACAGCCCGCAGCAATTACTAGGGCAGATTTAGACAGGGTTGTGGTTGAAGTAACTAACCGCTTCACGTCCCAACAGGAAGCCTTGGTGGATCATCTCATGTCACTCTTAAGGGATGCTGAAGAGTCCAACCGCAACACTGAATCATGGGGCGAGTCCCAGTCTGGAGGGTCTCAGAGACAACAAAGATCTTCCTTCTTCGAAGGATCTAACGGCAGAAGCAGCCATGGTAGGAGCCGAGATCGAGCACAGCCCGAAGTTAGGCCTGAGGAAACGTTTGGAACCGAACCCAACGGGGGAGGTACCGGGCGAAGGTCAACTGTAGCTGAGCCTGTCATACTGCCTAACCATGGAAACGCCAGTGAACGGGGCCGAGCTAGAGTCCAGCCCGAAGTTGGACCCGAGGAAGTGCTTAGATCAGAACCCAGCAGGGGAAGATCAAGGCAAGGGCCAACTATAGCTGACCCTAGCATGCTCCCAGAAGACCAAAGGCAGCCACTGGAAAATATGAGGAATGATAGACGATACCATCCCTACAGGTCATCTGGACAGAATCAATCCCACAGAACATAACCAAACTCGTTTCTATCTGCTCCAAATTCTGATGAAAGGATGGCACGCTTATTCAGAGAGTGCGTCCAACGGGAGCAAAGGGATCGAGGGGTAGGCGCTAGAGTAACCAGCCCTTTCGCCCGCAATATTGAAATTGCTATCACCCCCCGAGAATGGAAGATGCCAACAATGGAACCTTACAAAGGAACCTCCGACCCCGTTGTACACTTACAGAGATACACACAACATATGCTCATGAGTGGAGCAACAGAGGGAGTACTGTGCAAATGCTTTCCACTATTCTTAGCAGATCTCGCTACCTCATGGTTCTGTCATTTACCCCAGGGATCCATCAGCTTGTGGGAAATGTTGAAAGAAAAGTTTATCAGTCAGTTCCGCATTCATGTGGAACAACCTAAGGACGCTTATTCCTTATCCGGCATCAAACAGAAACCCGGAGAGAAACTACAGCAATACCTAACCCGATTCAATGCCGTAGTGGCCGCAGTCGATGCCGATGAGAAGCTTATCCTAATGGCCCTCTGTAGTGGTGTGCATCCGAACACTAAATTTGCTAGAAGGTTGACGAAAGAAAAACCAGCTACTTTACCCGATTTCTTCCATGAAGCCGGGAAATATATGAGGCTTGAGGATGCTGCCGTTGAGGGGCAGTCAGGCCAGCAAAATAAGGCAACTCACAGCAACGCCCCTGCCGTGGTAAGGGACGTTCGAAGAAATGATTCCAGAGACAATGCTGGGGGCAAGAAGGAAGAAAAGCGCCTATATCGGCCAGGACCGAAATTCGAAACTTACACTCCTTTGAATGAGACCGTCGAAAATATCTTCCTTGCCACCCAAGGCGAAGTTAGATGCAAACGCCCACCATACAAGAAGGAATCAGATAACGCGCAGAAGTCTGGAAAGTTCTGCCGCTTCTACGAATCTCATGGGCATGATACCAATGAATGCCATCATCTCCGGGACTTGATTGAGGAACACATCAGAAGGAAGAAACTAGAACGCTATGTAAAAGGTCAGGACAGGACTCCAGCTCCTGCCAATGAGAACCCAAGGCTACCCTCACCGGAGATCGGCAGAGGAAACCACAACACTAGCGGCTCTAGTCAAGAGAAGATAGTGGTCCATACCATCTCGGGAGGACCGCACATCGCAGACAGAAGCTGGAAAGAGATGGAAAGATATGGAAAGTCGCTTAGAGACAATAAAGACTGTGTCAATTCGGTTATAGAAGAGCGCCACCCGAAGCGGAAAGAAAGTGATGACATCACATTCGGTAAGCGTGACCTAGAAGGAAGGTAATACCCTCACATGGATCCCATGGTTATCTCTGCCCGGCTCGGTCCCTCCGAAGTTTACCGAATTCTAGTAGACACTGGAAGCTCAGTAAATATCCTGTTCAAACATGCATTCGACAAAATGAAACTATCAATGAAGGATGTATCTCCCTGCGATAAACCACTACACGGTTTCACTGGAGATGCGAAGATGCCCCTCGGGCAACTGGACCTCTTTGTTGAAATTGGAAGCCATCCCCGCTCCGTTGTACGAAGACAAACGTTTGTGCTAATAGAAAACCACTCGGCCTACAACGCCTTCTTAGGAAGGCCAGCCTTGTCTGACTTCCAAATTGTCCTAGCCCCATGGTGCCTAAAGATGAAATTTCCAACGGACAATGGAGTAGGGGAAGTAGAAGGAGACCAGGACGTTGCTCGAGACTGCTATGTGACTGAACTTTGCAACAACCACAAGAAGGATAAAGGGAAGGGTGTAGAGGTTGCCCTCTGCACGAAAAGTCTAGAAGCATAGCAACTAAAGAAAGCCCCTCCTCTTCGGTATACCAGCGACCCTTTCAATGAATTAGACCCCAGGGACAAAGAGGAGGAGGCCACCGCCGAGCCTGCAGAGGCTATGGAGTTTGTATCTGTAGACAAGCACGACTCGAGTAGACTGTTGAAAATTGGGTCCCAACTAAAAGCAGAGTTGAAGGAGCAACTCATCGACTTTCTCCGCCACAACTTGGATGTATTCGCATGGTCACACGCTGACATGACCGGAATCTCCCCCGACGTAGCATGCCACGTACTAAACATTGATCCTACCAAGGAGCCCGTAAAACAAAGAAAGAGAAGTATGGGGGCAGAGCGATCAGCAGCCCTCGATGAAGAAGTAAAGAATCTACTCGCCAATGACTTCATACGAGAAGCCATCTACCCGGAATGGATCGCTAACCTGGTGCTGGTAAAGAAGGCTAATGGGAAGTGGCGAACATGCATTGACTTCTCCAACCTAAACGATGCCTGCCCAAAGGATTGCTTCCCACTTCCCCGGATCGACCAACTTGTAGACAGCACAGCCGGTCACGAGCTCTTATCTTTTATGGACGCATACTCAGGATATAACCAAATTCCTATGCATGCTCCCGATCAAGACCACACTAGTTTCATCACTGACCGGGGTTTATACTGCTATAAGGTAATGCCTTTCGGACTTAAAAATGCAGGAGCCACCTACCAGCGCCTCGTCAACAAGATGTTTGCAGGGCTAATAGGGCAAACTATGGAAGTATACGTGGATGACATGCTGGTAAAGTCAAGGAAAGCCGACGATCACATAAGCCACCTAGGCGAGATGTTTCAAGTACTTCGCAAATATGGAATGAAGTTGAATCCTCTAAAATGCTCATTCGGAGTATCATCAGGAAAGTTCTTAGGATTCATCGTCCATGCCAGAGGGATTGAAGCAAACCCTGAACAAGTCCGAGCGCTAAGGGATATCAAGATACCTTCCACTCGAAAGGAAATGCAAAGCCTGAATGGAAAAGTGGCCGCCCTAAGCCGATTCATCTCCAAAGCAACGGACAAGTGCGTCCCCTTTTTCGAAGCTCTAAAGAAAGACAAAGGAAAGTTCGAATGGACTGACAAATGCTTAACCGCTTTCCTTAACTTAATCGAACACCTCCAGAAACCACCGGTACTCTCGACTCCAAGCGAAGGCGAAGAGTTATACCTATACCTTGCTGTGTCATCTCACGCCCTAAGCGCTGCCTTGGTAAGGGAAGACAACCGCACGCAGCGGTCAGTTTACTTCGTAAGTAAGAGGTTTACGGGGGCAGAAGTCAGATATCCTAAACTTGAGAAGCTAGCATACTGTTTACTAATCACATCACGGAAACTGCGTCACTACTTCCAGTCCCATTCCATCAAAGTTCTGACCGATCAACCACTGAGGCAGGTACTCCATCGTCCCGACACTTTTGGGCGACTACTTAAATGGTGCATTGAACTAAGTCAGTATGATATCACCTATCACCCTCGCACCGCCATCAAGGGACAAGCCATGGCTGATTTCATTGCAGAATTCACTACCAACGAAGATAAGGAGCAATTGGAAATAGCAGAAGACATCAAATGAAATCTCTTTGTGGATGGTGCATCAAACGAACAAGGCTCGGGGGCAGGTGTGGTAATAATCACTCCCAGGTGAAATAAGCTGCACTATGCTATAAGGTTGGAGTTCGCTGCCACCAACAACGATGCAGAGTATGAAGCAGTGATAGCTGGATTAGAACTTGCCTTAGAGATCGGAGCCAATTCTTTGTGTCTTCATAGCGATTCTCAACTTATTGTTAATCAAATACTAGGAGAATTCCAAGCTCGAGAAGAACGACTCATAGCGTATTTAAAGAAGACCAAGTTACTCCTTGGCCGATTGGACCACTACTTAGTCAAACACATCCCTCGGGAAGAGAACCAAGAGGCCGACGAATTGGCAAAGCAAGCAAGTGTGAGAGACAGCGCCATCTCCGGAGCAGTAACCATCTCAAAGCAACTGACCCTAAGTTTTGAGCAAGTGAATCTGATAGCTGCAACCGAAGAAGCAAATTGGATGACTCCCATCCGAGACTACTTACAAAGCGGCACACTACCCAACGGGCGTAACGAAGTCAAGAAAATCTTGAGGAAAGCTTCCCGCTACACAATACAAGAAGACATCCTCTATCGGCGCGGATTCTCTAACCCGTTATTAAGGTGTGTCGCTGGGAGGGAAGCCAAGGAAATCTTATCCAACATTCATCAAGGAAGCTGCGGAGATCACACCGGAGGGCAAACTTTAGCAAAAAAGATACTCCGATATGGATATTTCTGGCCCACCTTAAGCAAGGACGCCTTAGATTTCGTCAAAAAATGTGACAGATGCCAGAAGTTTGCTAAGATTCTGCGGCTACCAACAACTGAGATTACACAAATGACCAGCCCTTGGCCCTTTGCAGTATAAGGAATTGACTTAATCGGCGAACTACCAATGGGCCGAGGCGGGACCAAATATGCTATAGTGGCAGTCGACTATTTCACCAAATGGGTGGAAGCAGAACCTCTGAATAAAGTATCTTCAGCAAAAGTTATTAACTTCTTGATCAAAAATGTTCTGTGCAGGTACGGAGTCCCACTCAAAATCATATCAGACAATGGACTTCAGTTTGACAGCGAGGAATTCGCCAACTGGTGCCGAGAGCACGGAATTCACAAAAGCTTCTCATCCGTAGCGTATCCCCAGGCAAACGGACAAGTCGAAGCCGTCAAAAAAATTCTGAAAACTCTAATAAAAAAGAAACTCGAAAAGTCAAAGGGCGCTTGGGTGGATGAACTCCCTACGGCACTGTGGGCCTATCGCACATCTTTCAGAACATCAACAGGGCATACTCCTTTCTCTTTGGCATACGGATCAGAGGCTATGCTCCCAGTCGAAACCATCGTGCCTTCCCACCATAGGATCCACTATAACCCGGAAGAGAACGAAGAACTCCTTCACATGTCTTTGGATCTAGTTGAGGAGAGAAGAAATGATGCAGTACTTAAAGCAGCGGCCCACAAGCAAAAAGTGGCAGCACAATACAACTCCAAAGTCAAGCACCGTACCTTACGAGAAGGGGATCTTGTCCTCAAGCGAATCTTCCCTCGCCCCGGAGCACTAGATCCAATCTGGGATGGACCGTATGTAATTCATAAAGATCTCCACAATGGAGCTTATATTTTGTCAACAGTGGACGGAGAGGTGTTCCAGAGGGCATGGAACATCCAACACCTCCGTCGATACTTTTCTTAACTTGTACTACCCATATGAAGTGAATTAATAAAGAGAATCAGTGGACGTAGGCCTTTTCGTGCCGAACCACTTTTAAAAAAACCTTGTCTCTTTTTTAACTTGTTCCTTTATATCTTGGCTGCTTGTTAACTTTATCCTTTTCTGTTGAACAAAATCCCATGCGCATAGCATTTCCACTCAAAGCACTCCACAGCGCAACTTCACCTGGACAAGACCTAACAGGTACTATGTGAATCTATGCCCTCGCCAATGAGACACTTTTGCTCCGGCATCCCTCTGCTGCGGGTTAACTCATTGCTCGCGACGGCCCTTAAAGCCAACTGTAATGAGCCGATTATAAGCCACCGAGAAGGCCGACTATAGCCGAGGCAGCTCAATACGGCGTTCGGCTCGCCGACAACTGTGAACCGACTATAAGCCCTAACATAAGGTGTGGCCAGCCAGGGGCAGTTCACGGTTGACGATCGGCACCCACGCTAGCCGGCCACAGTAAATCGAATAATACCCACGATTATGGGCCATAATGGCCCGGGTAGTTACTGTGCGCAATCTCGGCTCCGATGTGTCTTAAGTGCGGCTGTGGTAAAAAAGAATTAACTCCCCGCGGAGGCGTAAGATGGGTGACAAATGTCTCCAAGACCCACAGCTAGGGAAAGTGACTACAAAGCCCGTTTGCCACGAACTTAAGCACATCGACGGCCTTCCGTGATTGGAAGTTTTACTTTTTCACATATTTCAATTTTACTTAAGAAACTTTTTTCCTATCCTCTGTAACAATCCCTGAAGTACAGGACACAAAACATGAGACACTCACTAATAGAAGCGGATACTCACAGCAAGATACTGGACCGCATCCCTTACTCGGTCACACAGGATATTCAAAGCTGCCATCTACAAGCAAAATATAAAGGGCGGTATTTCCTTCTTTCATATGTAAACACATGGCTATAATTTATTCACACCTCACGCTAACATTGCAAGTCATGAAATTATGTTTTAAACAAGAACCTGACATCAAACACAATTTGATTACAAGAATATGCATAGCTATATTTCTCATACAACATGTCAAAATAGCAAAAAAAAACATTCAAGAGACGACAAAATCAGCTTAAGTTAAAGAATTACACGTCAAGAATAGAGCTATTTATTACAAGTAGCAAAAATTACAACCTAGGAGTTACTTTACTGTTTTAAGACTAACATATACAACCATGTCAATCCACAAAAAGAATTTTCCAGGTCTAATCAAGGAGTCGGCTGCGTCAGAGTCTTATCCTTGTCCTGTTGCCCACCTGTCCGGTCAGAAAAAGAATTCGTTAGTGATAAGCAACCAAGTTAACGGAAAGACTAGAAAGGAAGACTTACCAGCATCTGCTCCTTGATCAACTTGATCATCATCCTCCGCTTGCACACCTGTCTCCTCAGCTGCAAGCAACCGCATGCCCTCCTTCACCGCCACCTTCTCCTCCTTGGTAAACTGGGCGGTAACAGCATCCATCCTAAAGGTCACACCACCCTCCTTATCTGCCTCAGCCTGGGCCTCCTCTAGAGCCCTGAGATAGATCCTAGCCATAACCCAAGGGTAATCATCCATCCAAGACAAGTTACCCTGCCTCCAAGTACGGAAGTACATATCCTGGAGCATCCCCTCCATCAGCCCCTCGTTCTCTTCAAACTCCCTCGCCCGGGCCTCGAAATCCGACAACCTTACGACGATGGCATCTCTGTCCAATTGGTATCTCGAGCAGTCAGCCTGAAGGGATTTCCGCATCGCCTCCATCTCCTCCCTCAACTTGGCTTGAGCAAGCTCTGCAGCCTCAAGCTTCCCAGATAACTCCTCTATCTGCTCAAGATCCGCTTTCCGAACCTCGTCCACTGTGGCAATGGCCATATCGATCCGTTCCTTTCAAGTAGCCTCCATTTTCCGCAGTTCGGCCCGGCTGGCCTCTTCCATAGTTTCCTTTAGACGTTCGGAGGCAGCCTCGTGCTGAGAGATCTGGATGGCCTGATCAGCGAGTTGCTTGGCCTGGTCGGAAACCACTAACCGCAGTCTTATGTTGGCACTCCCAATTTCCTCCCCGGCCTTGACCAATCGGGCATGATGCCCCATCAACTTCCTGGTCTCCTCAGCAACCCGGTCGATATTTGCTTTAGCTTCGTTCCCCATAGCGACAACCCGAGTAGTAAGCAAATCAAGGTCCAGGGATTTGGCCTCATCAAGCACCATTACCATAGGGTTGCGAGGAAGAAGGTGCTCACCGGTAACCTCGTCGAAGGAAATATCATGAGAACTTGGATCCAGATCAGGATGACCCGCAAATGGATTACGAGCCAAGCCAGGACGATCAATCTGAGTAGCGGTAGGATTTTCAGACTGGTGCGGAGAGGGTGTGAACTCAGTATCCTCCTCCGTGATATCATGAAGAGGCTGAATTGGGGGCTGAGGACCAGGTGAAGGCTCGGATAGGGAGCGACTCCTCTTTCTCTTTTGAATATCCTCACCAATAACCCCGAGAAGAGGACGGTAGCCGACTACATCCCCGGAACGGTGGGTCGGAGGCTTCGGCTTGACGGAAGCTTTGGAGAGCTTGTATTGTTCAAGCCTGTGCCGAAGATCTGAGGTCTTGGCCGTTTTACCTGCTCCTGATATGAAAACCAAGTGTCACCAACATGTATTGAGCCATCATTCAAGAATTAAAAGAGTAAAGTGAAATTCACCTTGAACCGCCGAAGTTGCTTCAGTAGAGGCGCTCCCGGAAGATAAATCAACGCCGGTCCCAACTTTATCGGCTCTCTTAGATTTCTCCGTCCCCTCCAGACCTTCGAAGGCTTGGCGGAAAGCGTCATCCGTCCACTCTTGTATCTCGCCTACTTGCCCAGAAGACAAAGCCCTGACACCGTCGCCACCTCCGACGCCTTCTTCTCCATCTTCGCCTTGCTCCTCCTCCACCTCTCCCTACTTTGGGATATCTGGACATGTGCTGGGAGAGGGACCGTCAGACTTTTTGAGCTTCTTCCCCCCGGCAACCGGATGTTTCGGAAAGGGCCTCCTTTTACTGCTCTTTGACTCGGCCCCTTCTTTAGCTTGGGCAGCCTTCTCTTCAGCCGTGTCCCTTTGCTTGACCACGGACTTCTGTGGAAGGATCAAGCTGTACTCCAAGGGTGTAGCGTTCTTGATCAGGTAGGCAGCCGACCTATCTCTCCCAGTAATAGCTTCTATTTCTGCTGCCGTCTGAACCAGGCGGTCATTCTCCACGACCGCAAAACCACCTGTCGCTAGCAAAAAAATAAAAACACATAAGAAAGAGTATTGCAACCAGAACGGGAATTAAAAATAAAGCTTTGACTTACATCCGGAGGTGAAGCGCCGAATATAAACGGAGTCATCCCTGACAAAGAACCTTCCCTTCTTGAACATGCTGTACTTGGAGTATAAATCCAGGACCGGCTTAAAGGTTACGGCCGATTCCAAGCTGATGTAGGGAGACCCCTTCTTGTAACCTCTCAAGTTGTACAAATACCGGATCTCTCGATTGGAAGGAGGACGCCTATATCTCCTCTGGAAGATGACGAAGAGACTCACTAGAATGGCATAAGAGTTGGGCTGAAGCTGGAATGGAGCTACCTTTAGATACGTGAGAAAGCTGACTACCCAGGCGTTGAGAGGCGAGATGGCACCACACATGCAATGGTATCTGCTGTAGGCAAAATATCCTTCGGGAGGATCATACGGCATCACTCCCGCATCCAGCAATAACATGCATGCTCGGTCGATCCCGAAAGAGCGAGATATAACATCAAGTTGCTCGCCCTTGAGTAAGCTAGGGAAGCAATCAGGAGGCAAGTTAAGAAGTTCCTGAGGACCGTACCCATCCACTAATGATCTCGGGGTAGGCCCGTGACGGACAGGTCCTGGCTGAGCCAGGGGCACTGAGGAAGGCTCTTCTCTATCCTGAGATCTTTTCTTCTCTGATCGGGTTTCCACTCTTTGAGACATTTATCTGCAGACACAAGAAAGTACGTCGTTAAAACATACAAGCAGTATAGTTTGAAATCTCACTTGTAATTCAAAATACGAGTTTCATTTGGCAATTCAAGTGTGAGAGTGTCATTCGGTACTTGGACACATGAGTTTCATTCGGCAGTTCAAATATGAGAGTGTCATTCGGTACTTGGACACACGAGTTTTATTCGGCAGTTCAAATGTGAGAGTGTCATTCGGTACTTGGACACACGAGTTTCGTTCGGCAGTTCAAGTGTGAGAGTGTCATTCGGTACTTGGACACACAAGTTTCATTCGGTAAGCCAAGTCCCCATGTCCATTCGGTGATACAACGCAAAGCCATTCGGCGAAAGGAGACTAATTACCTGATTCGGCAAGCTAAAGTGATTCAGCAGTAGGGTAAGCTTCGGAAAGGGAGGATCTGATTCGGCTGTCAAGCTTGGTAGAAGAATGACGAAGGCCTAACACCTCTACTTATAGGCAAATAAAGGACACCGGACCAACTGGACCGGCACTCAGGGACCGAATGAAGATGACCTAGAAACAAAGTAAGCCGTATGCCAGCATACGCCCCACTTTGGGGGGCAAATGTTGGACGAATTCTCACCACTGGACCAGAATAACTGGACCAACCACCCTCCAAATTAAAGCAAACCAACTCTTCCACCAGAACCACCGAACCAAAGCTCCACCGGTCCATTCACCTACCACCGAATCAAAACTCAATGCCGGACCAACTCCATACCAACTCGATGCCGGACCAACTCAACTCCATACCAACTCGATGTCGGACCAACTCAACTCCATACCAACTCAACTCCATACCAACTCGATGCCGGACCAACTCAACTCCATACCAACTCGATGCCGGACCAACTCAACTCCATACCAACTCAATGCCGGACCAACTCCATGCTAACTCAATGCCGGACCAACTCAATGCCGGACCAACTCCATAATGGACCAACTCCATGCCGGACCAACCATCGCCGGACCAAATGCTACCGAACCAAGGCATTGCCGAACCAAATTTGCCAGGCCAGATTGTATCAGCCCGGGCCCATCAGCAGCTGTATACATACAAGACCCCTACCCCCAGCCTCACTCTATAAATAGAGGGGCAGGGGTACAACAATGGGGGACAAGTTTGAGAGCTCAAGCACAGAGAGAACTTTCAAACAACTTTCTTTTACTTGTATCAAAGCTTTGTACTTGTAATCTAAGCAAGAAAAGAGAAATAATATATAAAGTGGACGTAGGCACTTTCTGGCTGAACCACTATAAATCTGCGTGTCTTTTACAGTTTAGTCCCTGCCTTTCATATATTTGCATAGATCACTCGAATCACTAAGAACAACATAAAATCAATTAAATCAAACGACTTTGAGGTGTTTGTCCATTTTTTGTGCAAACATCTATGTAACACCCCACCTTTATACATATACTATCTAAGAGTATTACTGAGTAACACTGTCAGATAGTACAAAAAATGAGGTTACATGGAGTACATACGTGAATATTTCATTTGGCTAACACCGGTATGTATCTCAAAAATCATATATCACTTACATATACGTACACAGTATCGGCACAAAGCAATAACATGTGTGTCTTTAGGATAGAACAATGCATGATATAAAATAAACCATATTGAACACAGAGTCAATAACGCAGCGACAACATATATAGTACAAAAATATACAAATTTGAGTGGATATAAAATAGGTCAACTCCCACTATCTCAAAACTATACAATCTATATCCAATACAACACAATGTCATACAATCATAAGGTAATATAATATACGGTGGTATACAATAATATCGTATCCCTATCTATGCTAAACATCCACAAACTGGTCAACTCATCCCTGAACCTGAAATGTCTCGGACTAACTGAAGTATTATATAAATAACACACGGGTCAGACTATTTCTAGAATATAAAGGTCAATATATAATAACAACTGACATGGTATAGACAAGTGCAACACAAGTGGCATATGCATATCCCAAGTGTTAATATACCTCAAAACCATGCACGCAAAAGATAACACATTTCCAAGAAAAGTCAATCAACACACCAAACGGCTATATAATCTAAGTGGGTAATACAAACATAATCTAACTATAATCGGGTATAAAGTTCAACAACAATATAGGACATCCTCTCATAGGCCTGTCAACGGATGCAAACGAATGCAGATATGGCTATATCCGCATCCGTATCCGAAAATTAAAATCTACATCCGCATCCGATATCCGCGGATATTCAAAAACTAACATCCGTATCCGCATCCGAAAAGAGGATGCGGATATTTCCGAATATCCGAAAATCCGCATCCGAAAACTAGATTGAGAATTATAATATAATGAAAATTTTAATCAAAAAAATTACAATTCATAGCATTCAAATAACAATCAATCGACAAACTAATTTACTTCAGTTTCTAAATTAACAACAAACAATCCACACATATACGATTTGAACAAGCTTAAACAATAAAACAAATAATAGTATTTCAATACATGATCCCACTACTCGAATAATGTTCTTTAGAACATATAATATCTCAGTTTCAATCTCTCAATCTCATAGTTGAAGCATGGGACTTCACACCTGCACAATGACAACACAATGCATGCGTCAGGTCCTTTAATAAAGACATTCAGAAGGCTTATGGCAAAATTGAAAGGTGGTTCATAGTACAAATGATGCAAATGATGAGGTCAATGGTTCTTCTTATTGTTTTATACAATGTAACAGAGGTAAATATCTTAGCATGTCCAAATCCCAACATTATAACTCCAGAAATCAGTGCACAAATCAAAGAAAAAACCATAAAATAATAAGGCGCCAAGACTGGGCAAACACACAGCAACAAGGAGAGAAGTAGGGACGTATACTATACATAAAAAATAAAGGTAGTAAAATATAAAAAAAAGCCAAATTCCAATTCACACAAAATTATCAATGGAGCCGCATTTCTTAACAATGAAACAAAAGAAACCAGCAAAATATTGAAAGAGTGGTTCACATTTCAAAATAACAAAGGACGTGCAAATCAAAATAAGGCAATGCAAGCATGACCAAACTTTCAATGCAATAGGCAATATGCAAACGTATAAAACCAAAAATATTTTGTTACTACTATTCACAGCGAAGACATTTGCATACAGGTCTAAATTAATGTATACAATTGCATAAAAGAGAAATACGAACAAGGCTATAGACATTAATTTAACAAGGTAAGGCAAGCTAGGCACTAGTCATGGGGTTGTGTGACTCATCTAGCAATAGGACAATTAAAAATAAATGAAGTCTAAGGCAACCAAAATTTTGGCATCGGGGATGAAATAATTCAAGCAAAAATGCTTGAGTGGGTGGCCATTTTCCAAGGCAAAGTACATATAAAGGACGTGCAAATTAAAACAATAGGGGAAGTGCAACAAGTCAAGGCTGGGATCATCATTTCTTTTAGTTCATGTGTGAGCAAGTATATATATAAGTGCATTTTAGAACTATATCTATGTACATATCTTCTCTCATGTTTGAAGATGATTTATTGGTATTCACAAAGCCAACTGCCTACTCCTTTTCTAACATTCTCAGTGCTCTAGATATTTTTAAAAGTATGTCTGGTCTTCTCATTAATAAGCAGAAGTCTCATATTGGTATTGCTAGATTGGACTTGAATGCTACTTCGCAAATATTAATTGATATGCAGTATTGCAAACGGTACTTAAAATAGTTAATTTACCTTATGCGATGGATAGTTTATGGTAGGGTTGATCCTTCATCTACAATCTCTATATCTTTACCTGTTAAATAAAAAGACTGATTATATTAAATGGTTAAAATTCTAAAATAATTTTAGAACAACTATGTTATCTTTGACTTTGACACAAGCATTTGATGCAGCACATGCAACAGATTTACTGCTACAACTTGACGAGGTGTTTTCCATTTTTAAAAGTCTATAAATATTCATAGAACAATTGTAAGGAAGATTAAACAGATTAATTTAAAACAGTTAGAACTTTTACGAATGAAAAGAAAAAATCAAGAGAAATGCTACCAATCAAAGTTAATGTATATATAGCAAAATATTAATCCACTTCAATTGAATAACACTAATTTCATACGACATTCTCAAAATTCTAATCTCAACATGTAATACAAAAAATATTTAGAAAATAGAGAATAGCCCCATTTTGTTTGTAAACTAGAGGTTACTTGAATTAGTGTTTAATAAATTCAAAGTAAAGATGGTAATTTGACAAAAGATATCATCATGACCACCTTCATAATTAGTAACAAGATTTTGTTGAATGATATGCTTTTCAACAGACTAACCATCATATATCTACTTTAAATAACAAAATGATAGGAATTGTAGATTTGTAAGTGGAGATGTAGTCATTTTGTTCAGTAAGACTGAAATTAAGGGTCTATAATATGATTTGTTTAAAAGACAACGATTCATATTATATAAATAGCTACTGTTCATGTATAGAATGATTATGAAAAAAAAGTGCAAATAGATTTTATAATATGCAAGCAGACTTTTGTTTTCAACCTCTACTAAATAATTGCGTATTAATTGAAAAAAAATCACTTTGCATAATAAAGGAATTTGTTTAGTCCATTAGCATTCAGTACAATACATTGTCTGTCCTTTGAAGATTGTCTAGTTTTGTCTAGATGGATTACATCATCATTAAGTGAAGAGATGCAGCCGCTTTGCTCAATAAGACTGAAATTAAAGGTTTACAATATGCTTTTTATAAAAGATAATGATTCAGGGTATATAAATGGATATTGTTCATGTATAGACTGATTTATGAAAAAAAAAGTGCAAATAGACATTCAACATCTACGTAACTACAAGATAATAGTATACCATGTATTTCAGTAGCAATAATGACAATAATTCATATCATCTACGTAATAAACATTCAACATTACACTGATAAGGAAAGTTTTCATCTCTGTTAACTAAATAGGAATTGAAACACCATTACCTTCCTATTATAGGTTGAATGCTACAGCCTAATTATTTTGTTCACATATCTGCTTCCTACTTTCAAGTCCAAATTCACACAAAATATGAGTTGCATATGAGCAAAGTTAACTTGAAAACAAATTCAGCTGTAGCTATGAAAGTATGCAAAATATTTCCCTTTTTTTCTGATCCATAAAAACAACCAGGGTAGGCGAGTATAAGCTCCACTAATTATTGAATAACGATCGCTATAAGAATTGAAAAAAATGCTAAAGCTTCATCGTGGATTTGAAAAAACTACATGATGATTAGTACTGTTTTCTTCAATGGAAAAGGCAAGTAGGCGACTTACTGGTTACTGCGAGGCGGAAGTCGAGAAGGAATGAATGGCGTTTGACCGGGTGGGAAGTGGCGATTGACCGGGTGGGAGGCGGCGGCTTCGATTTTGTGGATTTAGGTTTTCTTTTCTTTTTTCGAATGAATGGCTCGCGTGAGTGGCTGAGTGTGTTCGATTGTTATTTGTTTTATGGGATTCTAGGGTTTTTACTGGTGCAGGTATTTCGAATATAGAACCGTGGAACCGTGAGTTAAATGGACTGGTGCGGGTATTTCAGATATAGAACCGTGAGTTCAATGGACTGTTGCAGGTATTTAAATTAATATATAGTAATTATAATTATTCTTAATTAATTACAAGGTTAATATGTATTGTTATCTTAATGAACCTAATTTCGGATCGGACGGATATTTTTCGGATACGGATATATACATATCCGTATCCGCATCCGATTTCTTTTTCGGATATCGGATATCCGCATCCGCTTTTCGGTTATCGGATAATATCCATATTTTCGGATACGGATTCGGACGGATTTCGGATTTTTCGGGTATCCGTTGATAGGCCTATCCTCTCAGCAATGCTCTAGATTATCTCTCAGATAATCATAAAGTAGACATACCTGAGGTTCGTCTCACTCAATATACATATATAACACACAATAATCACCCAAATCAAACATACACGAAATATAAATATGGCATACCCTCAATAGCCAGGGTCATCTCTCAGATAACTATGTAAAAGATAGGTGTAGGGTCCTACTCCATGCTCTCAGTATTTCTAGCTATCCTCGATAGCGGTATCATCGATGTGTACGAGGTTACACAACTTCATACACTCTCAGTTTCATAGATAATCAAAGAGATCGATAAACGCCTAACAATCATCAAAACCTTCAACCGTATAGTAATCGACTTGGCCCTCGACCAATGTAATAATCATACGGTCTCTTAGACCTCTACTAATCAACTCAATTCTCGGTATCGTGGATAATCATCGGGACTCTCAGTCCTATGTGCTCTCAACATCATAAACATCTATTTCGGCATCGGTCTTGACAAATGATCAGATCGTCTCTCAGCCGTAAACACAACGATCTCATATAGGTGAATAAGTAGGTGTGTATAGCATCTCATGCTATCTCATCAATAATAACCAAATGGGAGACTGATAGCTCTCAGCCTGCTCTAAGAGCCTTCCTCACATGCTCTCAGCGCTACACCTATAGTCTTAGTTACCTCAACGACCATCATAACCCAGTATCCATCAAGTGCAAGACTATGTTATGCGTTGTTCACAACTCTGCAAGTGCCTCTAATGGTAATAGACCGCTGGCCTAAGTGACACAAGAGAAGTGGCTCTCGGTAATATATATCAACAGGTGGCCACAAATTTGGAGAGCGACCATGCAATCAGGCTGCTAGGATGGATACTAACCAATCTGGTTTACTCCACGTTGTATAATAGGAGTATACACAATAAATAGACACTCTTATGGCTCTCAGCTTACTCAGTCTCAATGAGCACCGCCTTAAGTATACTACCCCGTAAACTCGATCTTGTAGAGTGACATCTACTTACATAAAGTAATCGAATAAATATCAGCTCAAGCGTCTCATATCACTTGGTGTTACTCATCAGTTTACTCAATGCTGGTAAATTGTAATCATCATCGCACAATTATTCTATATAACAAGTCCAAAGAATAATCAAAGAGATATTACCGAAAGTCTCATACAAGTTATAGTACTATAATTTCATTATTCTAATTCCTTGTCATACAGAAATATAAAGTAATCAAAACATACAATTCTATTATTTATTGATTCGGAAGGGGTTTTAAAATCCATTTTTCCCAAAATCTTCAAAAAAGTTCAAATATAAATAAATTCTTGATAGAAAGAGAATTAATTTATAAAATATCGCATTCTTTCCTCAAAATCCTTTTTCTATTTCAAAATAAATAGTTGCAAATCTATTATTCCATTATAGGGAAATCTATAAATTACAATTAACTTCCAAATCACTTAGAAACTATTTCTAAAAATAATTAATACATTTTTTAAGTTTTCTCTAAAAATTGAAAATAATAATAATATCAAATAAGTTTTATAATTCAAGATTTCCTTTAAACAAAGAATTTAATCAATTTTACATTTCTAATAAGGATTTTCAATTAAAAATATCCCAAAACCATAAAATAAAATTTCGTAAAATAAAATTTTCCATTTACCCAGTGTGACAACCAGGCAGCGCTGCATATATCCAACAACCCAGTGTTTCATGAAAGGACCAAACACATAGAGGTGGATTGTCATTTCATAAGAGAGAAGATACAGCAAGGAATTGTGGTAACTGAGTATGTGAAGACTGGCGACCAAATTGCAGACTTATTCACAAAAGTATTACCTGGACCAAGAATTCAATTCCTATGCAACAAGTTGGGTATGATAAATATTTACATACCAACTTGAGGGGGAGTGTTGAGAAAGATTGTGGCCTCACTATCCTAATTACACTTGTTACACTTGTGCACATCTTAGTTGAATGCTCGGCTGGGTTATATTTGGGCCTATGTATTAATTGAGGCCCATACTCTTCTTTGTTTTCGTTCTTTTAAATAACTTGTACTAAGTATTCATCAAGTATTCATTATGAAATAAAATCGTCGCCACTTTGCTTTATGATTATGCTCAATCTTGGTTTCAATTTGTAACATGGTATCAGAGCTCGATCCCTAAATTTCAAATTTCTTGCAACTCAGTGAGGTTAGGGTTAATGGCAGAAAACAAAGTTGATGTCCTCCCGATTATGTCCAAGATCACTGACCATAAACTCAATGGATCAAATTATTTGGATTGGAGCAAGACAATTAAACTGTATCTTTGGAGTATTGAATTGGATGATCATCTATCTCGAAATCCACACTCTGATGATTCTGAGAAGAAAGAAGATCAAACTTGGCTTCGAGATGATGCTCGGTTGTTTCTCCAGATCCGGAACACAATCGATGCGAGTGTTCTCAGTCTTGTAAATCATTGTAGTTTCATGAAAGAATTGATAGAATATTTGGAGTTTTTGTATTCTGGAAAAGGGAATTTGAGTAAAATGTTTGATGTATGTAAGGCATTTTACAGAGCTGAGAAACAGGATAAGAGTTTGATGAATTACTTTATGAACTTTAAGAAAACGTATGAAGAACTGAATATGCTTTTGCCATTGAGCCCTGATGTGAAGAAACAGCAGCAGCAACGTGAAGAGATGGCAGTGATGAGTTTTTTGGCAGGATTACCACATGAATACGAGTCTGCAAGATCTCAAATTTTATCTGGATCGAGTGTGTCCAGTTTGCATGAGGTGTTCACAAGATTGATGAGATCAGAAAGCACAAGTGCACAAACATCTGTTAATTCACAAAATAGTGCACTTGTAACAGATAAAAATGCACCAAATACAAGTGCATCATGGAAATAAGGTGGATACAGAGGAAATGCTAATCAATCGTCAAACCGACCAATGAATCCTAAATACAAATGCACAAATTGCAAAAAGGATGGGCATACTGCAGATAGATGTTGGTTCTTAATTGGTAGACCAGTACAAAATAAGCAGAGAAATATGAATGTTGCTCAATCAGAAGATTCAGAAAACAAAACAGTAAACATCTCTGCTGAGGAATTTAGTAAATACAAGGCATATCAAGATAGTATGAAGAAACAATCCAATTTTAACTCCATATCTACAGCTGCACAATCACAATCTGGAAAGCACAAATGGGTGATTGACTCAGGGGCAACAGACAACATGACAGGTACATTAAATAATTTTTTAAACTACCAACCAAATACACACATGAGTGGTGTCACATTAGTTGATGGTTCATCTGCAAAAATACAAGGATCTGGAAGTATAAATCTTACCCCAAATATGCATCTAAAGACAGTGTTACATCTACCTAGTCTTGCATTTAATTTACTTTCAGTGAGTAATATAACTCAAAGTTTAAATTGCTGCATCACTTTCTATCCCAATCACTGTATATTTCAGGATCTCATGACAAAGAGGATTATTGGTAAAGGTGTTCAATCCAATGGACTATATATTCTTGATACTACACCACAAGTCACTGCCTGTTCAAGTTCATCACAAGCTTATAAACTACATTGTCAGTTAGGTCATCCTTCATTACAGAATCTTAAGAAGATATGTCCACAGTTTAATTCTTTACAATTTTTAGAATGTGAGTCATGTCAGTTTGCAAAACATCATCGAATTAGTTCTTATCCAAGAATAAATAAACGTGCTACTAATCCATTCGAACTTGTACACTCTGACATATGGGGACCGACATCTGTAATCTCTAAACCAGGTTTTTAGTATTTTGTAACCTTTGTTGATGATTTTTCTCGTGTTACATGGTTATTCTTGATGAAAAAAAGATCTGAGCTATTTGTAATATTTAGTAATTTTTGTGCTGAGATAAAGACACAGTTTCATACATCAATTAAAACCCTCCGTAGTGATAATGCAAAAGAGTATATGTCTAAGTCATTTCAGTTGTTTATGAATCAAAATGGCATGCTTCACGAAACTTCATGTGTAGATACTGCTTCCCAAAATGGTGTTGCAGAAAGGAAAAATAGACATCTGTTGGAGACAACACGAGCTTTACTTTTTCAATCTAATATGCCTAAAGTGTTCTGGGCAGATGCTGTTTCTACATCATGCTTTCTTATCAATAGAATGCCTTCGTCAGTATTAAATGGTGATATACCATTTAAAATCCTTTTCCCAAAAAAATCCTTATTTCCTGTAAGTCCAAAAGTATTTGGCAGTACATGCTTTGCAAGGAACACAACACCACATAAATCTAAACTAGATCCAAAGGCTGTGAAGTGTGTATTTGTTGGTTATTCACGGTTACAAAAAGGCTATAGATGCTATTGTCCTAGTCTGAATAAGTATATTGTGTCAATTGATGTGAACTTCTATGAAGACATCCCGTATTATAAGTCTCCACCAACAAACACATACCCTAAGAGTGAGGACCCAACCTTAAATCAGGATGGAGATGAGGAATTTCTGATATATAATGGTTTTGATAATCCTATCTCAAACCAGAATGACAATATCCCAACTGACAATATCCCAACTGTCAATGTCCCAAGTCCTATTCCAACAAGTCATGTTCTTGAACCAAATCATGACCCTACTTTAGACCTACCTATTGCATTAAGAAAAGGGAAAAGGCAGTGTACGTATCCAATTTCCTCATTTATATCTTATGATCACCTACCACTTTCCACATGCTTGTTTCTCAAATCATTAGACAAAATAAGTGTACCTAAAAGTGTAGGAGAAGCACTGTCTATACCAGAGTGGCATGAAGCTATGATAGAAGAGATGAATGCTCTGGAGCATAATAATACATGGGATCTCGTACAACTACCCAAAGGAAAGAAGGCAATTAGTTGTAAGTGGGTATACTCAGTGAAAATAAATCCAGATGGCTCAATAGCAAGGTTAAAAGCTCGGTTGGTAGCAAGAGGATTTGCCCAAGTATATGGGATTGATTATTCTGAAACATTTTCTCCAGTAGCTAAACTAACTTCTATAAGAATATTCATCTCTTTGGCAGCTACTCATTCTTGGAAACTTAATCAATTGGATATAAAGAATGCTTTCCTCCACGGTGACTTGAACGAAGAAGTATACATGCACCAACCTCCTGGATTCATTGCTCAGGGGGAGAATGATATGGTGTGCAAACTTAAGAAAACATTATAGGGATTGAAGCAAAGTCCAAGGGCCTGGTTTGGAAAGTTTAGCAAGGCAATGGAGGTGTTCGACATGAAGAAAAGTTCTTTTGATCACTCAGTGTTTTATAAAAGGTAAAAAGCAGGAATATTTCTTCTAGTTGTCTATGTAGATGACATAGTAATAACAGGGGATGATGAGACTGAAATTGTGTTATTAAAAGCCTTTATTCATGCACACTTTCATACAAAAGATTTGGGGTATTTGAAGTACTTTCTGGGAATTGAAATTGCGAAAAGTAGTAAGGGTATTTTTCTGTGTCAGAGGAAGTATGTAATGGACTTATTAGCTGAGGTTGGAAAACTTGGAGTGAAACCTAGCAGTACTCCTATGCAACTGAGCAGTGATAATGGGGAGAGCAGTAAAATGTTTGATAATCCTGAAAGATATAGGAGATTGGTAGGGAAGTTGAACTGTCTAACTATCACAAGACCAGATTTATCATACCCTGTGAGTGTAATAAGTCAACATATGGCATCACCTTTACTGCAACATTGGAGGAATCTGGAACAGATTCTAGGCTACTTAAAAAGGACAGTTGGTCAGGGAATAGTATATTCAAATCATAATCATATGAAGATAGAGTGCTATTCAGACGCTGACTGGGCTGGTTCCAAATCTGATAGGAGATCTACATCTGGTTATTGTGTATTCTTGGGAGGAAATCTAGTGTCTTGGAAGAGCAAGAAACAAAATGTGGTTGCTCGATCGAGTGCTGAGTCAGAATATAGGGCTATGACCAATGCTGTGTGTGAGATAATATGGGTAAATAACTTCATGAATGAAATGGGTTTTGAAATTAGCAAGCCTGCGAGTTTGAAGTGTGACAACCAGGCAGCGCTGCATATATCCAACAACCCAGTGTTTCATGAAAGGACCAAACACATAGAGGTGGATTGTCATTTCATAAGAGAGAAGATACAGCAAGGAATTGTGGTAACTGAGTATGTGAAGACTGGCGACCAAATTGCAGACTTATTCACAAAAGTATTACCTGGACCAAGAATTCAATTCCTATGCAACAAGTTGGGTATGATAAATATTTACATACCAACTTGAGGGGGAGTGTTGAGAAAGATTGTGGCCTCACTATCCTAATTACACTTGTTACACTTGTGCACATCTTAGTTGAATTCTCGGTTGGGTTATATTTGGGCCTATGTATTAATTGAGGCCCATACTCTTCTTTGTTTTCGTTCTTTTAAATAACTTGTACTGAGTATTCATCAAGTATTCATTATGAAATAAAATCGCCGCCACTTTGCTTTATGATTATGCTCAATCTTGGTTTCAATTTGTAACATATGGAAATCACTTTTATATATCATCCCTTCAAAAATATTTATTCTTAAAATATTTTTATTACTTTCCAAAAGAAATCATTTCAATTCAAAAGATAAATATCTTTTATTTCCAAAATTATAATAAACATCTTTTATTATAATATCTGCTTAACCAATATTCTCATTGAACATCTTATAGTCAAACTGTGAAATTCTAATCACAAGGTATCCGCTTAAATCATCCTCAATTTATTGTCTGCCTAGCCCATACATATAAAAAGAGTAATTGGTCATAAACTGGCCGAGCTTAATTCAAACAATCAATGAATTACACATAAAAATAAATGATAATCAACACTTCATTTTATCAAACATTTATAACACTTTTAATTTTATCTTAGGATAAAACGGTTTGAGGAAACCAAATTAACTATCCCCATCGTCGGGCCAGTCAAGATAACTAGCAGGAGTAGGCAACTGGTTTTTTAAACTCCAGCCTAGAGACTACCGTTCTATCACCCATAAGGCGGTCAAGTTATTCGATTAATTCAAATATTGTTGATATTTATTTTAGAGCATCCGGGCTTTCCCTTCAACATGTTCTGTCCCTCGCCTAAGTCTCCTTGGAACTCATAGACGAAACACGTGTACTAGTCATTTCTGCATACCCAATTAAGTATTTAACTCTTAATTAATTTTTAAAATACTTAATTAACTATCCAAACATATTTAACATCATGATAACACATAAATAAACAAGTATAAAACCATATCATAACATCATGGAATATTAAATAAAAGAGTAAATTTTTATTTTCTTAAAGCTATCTCTTTCAACCACTATAGCACTTCTTCTTCTAAGTTAAACCAAGGGGAGCTTGTTCTATGGATGAGAGGATGGAGGTGATGGAAGCCAAAGCAAAGGTGGTGAAGAAGAAGAAGAAGAAGGAATTAGATGTGTTAAATTGTAAAGCATTAGGATCTTATTTATAGCCTTAAGAAAATGTGGTAAATTACTAAACTACCCTTAGTATTATCAAAATATCTCTTACACCACACCACCTCAACATCAAATCCTTGCCAACATACTCAATTGCATGCATTAATGAGATGTAATGTGATAAGACATATCGTAAAAATATCTGAAGCATGGAATGATATGCATTAATGGTGGATTTGATGTTTGTTTCTTGGTGAAAAATACCTTAGATATTTTCTATAGCTTTGATTTGACTAATTGTGTATACATATATGTGTATATATATATGTATGTTTATGCATGTGCGTGCATGTACAAACAATGTTGCAACAAGTGAAAACAATTTCTATTCGTCAAACCGTTGAGTTTCGAGGGTCCGAATTCTGATCATACTTTCAGTTTTTAATCAAATATTTATTTATGTAAACAAAACTTGAAAATAATTTTTTTACATCTTTAGATACTCCTTTTTAAAAATGATGACATCATAATTATTTTTGTTTCCAAAAATGGAACAATATTTTTATTTCTTATTTTTCTTTTAATTACTAAATAAGTGCATGCAGAAAAGTTATTCACATGAATACTCTGAGAAAAACTCATATTTATTGAAAACCGATTTTCATCATTTTTTCCGATATATTCAACATATCCATTTTTGTTAACAAATTTCAAAAACTAGTTCATCGTTATTATTTATCATACTAAACATGATTATTTTTTTAAAATAATCTTATATTTGAATATTTAAAATTAATTAAATATTCAAGATTAAGTGATAAAATTACGGGTCGTTACACTTCCAATCTATTAAATCCAAAATAAAATTAACTTAGCACTTTAAAAATATCAATTTCAAATATCATTCCCTAGCCACCCTTTAAATATTTTATAACCAACAACAAATAAATAAAATATAAGTATTCTAAAATTTAATTTATCTTATCAAATCCCAAAAATTTATCATTTCCCAAACAATTCCTATTCATAGAATACTCAAAACAATTTACTTAAACAATTTTCTATCACTAATAATATTTCCAATTATAATAAAATCATTCCAAAAATCTAATATTTATTCCCAAAATATTTCATTTCTCAAAGTCTTCCATTTTAATCAATTAATTCCCTTCCCATCAATTACTAATGTGATTTCATCACAATACCCATCAATCAAAAATATGCAATTTAATTTCACTAAATTTAGTCCATATCAACAAACAACTCAGCATCAAACTACCAACGAATTAAAATAAAATAGAATATAAATCATAGTGGCGAGTTATCAAAACTTGCCAAGCAATGACAGTAAGCACAATCAACCATTTCACACCATAGCACGAATCAAACAGTTCAAACCAAGAAACAAAGGGAGAATATTGGACAATGGTTGCAAGTAAAAAGAATTTACTCATCGAAATGACGCTCGAGTTCCCAAAACAACGACTATTTTGTCATCGCCAAATCCCAAACCATCACTGCCCAAAAATCAAGCACGACAAACTCCATCATCGACCAAGTTCACCGCGCGCACATAGGTCCATACATGTGCCCAAACAGCTGCCGCACACAGCTCTAAGTCGCCTGCTTCACGTCGAGTATGGCTCATTGTCGCACATCATCGCTCGTTGTCGCCACATTCCCAAGTCGCATCACCACCTGACATAGTGCCATGGTCGCGCTTGCACAGCTTCCACATCCGACATTTTGCCTCCTCTTATCAATGCCACCTCCCCATTGTGGAGTCAAATCGCCTTCCACCAATTGATGCACGCACGTCAACGCTAGCTCTAGCATCCACTAGCATCACCAATCACGATGCCTCATATCAAGCGCATTCATGCATTTTTTACATAATCGAGTCGCGGTTTCAGGATTTAGGGCAAAATATGATATCGAGAATTAGAGTGAGGGCACGAGTTACGGGTTTCAAGCTTCAATTTGTGAAAGGATAAGGGAAAAGAATTTTCTAGAAAGGAAGGTGAGTTTTGGGCTTAAATTTGTTTTGGGCCTAGTTTTAATTATTTTCATTTCATTTCTTTTTCTTTTAATAAACTTTTTAATTTGTTTGTAATTAAATTTCAATCCCATTTAAATTAATTAACATATTTCGATAAATGAACAATTTTTCAAATCAGTGACCACTTATTTTATATTTAATCAAAATGTTTTATTATTACAAAATACATTTATATTTCAATTATTTCAATCATATAAAAATTATTTACACTACAAATTATTCTATATTGATTAAAACATTTAATTCAGTTTCAGTGTATTATTCGAAAAGAATTTATTAAGTTAATTCAAGTTATTAAATCAAAATCTTTTATTAAATAAAATTTAATCAACTACAAATTTATTTTCAAAATATTAATTTCTAAATATTGAATTTAAAAATATTGATTTTAATTAAATTTATTTAAATTTATTTATTTATACAGTGTAACGACCGGGGTTTACGACCCTCGAAAATCGACACTAAAACACCCTCGGTATTCACGTGTCGCAAATCCAAGTGCCGGAAAAACTGATCGTTAGGGGAAAAAGAAAATAAATATAGAACATAATCTCACACGAATGGAATAACATATATTATTTCAATATAAAATCTTTCCAACAGAAAATTTTGAATATAATATCAGAGTCCAACCTAGATTCAGCTTGGACAGTTATAAATCTCTGCCTTTACAATTGCTGACAATCAAACAAAACAAAGGCAGTATATGCAGCGGATAATAGATTACGTCCATACGTAGACGAAGATCTCCAGCTCTCCTTTGGATGCTCCAAGCATTTTCAGCTAAACCTGAAATTACTCAGATCTGACCCGAGTATTAAAAATATCCGGATCAGGCTTGATAAACCAGCGTGAGATACTCGAAATTTTAAATGCTGATGTAAATCAAAACCTTTGAAAAGAAGGGTATCTCATAAGACCACGCCCACACATAAACACAGACATGTTTTTATCTTATGATAACCGGAATACTTTATATTGAAAATACTTTGATATTATCTTTAATGACATTGGTTTGAAAACACTTTTCAAGTAATATATCAAAATAATGTATCAATATCCGGACTAAGTCTATGGTAATATATCCGACTAGGTCAACAGAATATACCGAACAGAATATGTGATACCAAAGGGGTAGTTGAAATGTTTGCAAAGTATTACAGCTATTTTAGGAATACAATCAAAACCGTAAAGCTCGTATTGGGATTGGATTTCCAACATGACAGGGAACTAGTGGCCTTTTCCTTCAATCCATGCATAGCAAACATAGTTCCAACGGTGCCTTAATCGCTTTTCTCAAGCAAGTCACTTGGAACTGCACTTGCTACACTACCAATATCCAGTAGCCTTATCACTTTTTGCAAGCTAGCTACTATATTCAAATAAATGGCTTGAGGATCCAAATTCCGCCGGACTCCTCCATACACATAAAACCAATAGCCTGAAATATATACCCTGCTGACCACATAATTACCTGTATCATCTCCAAGATGTGAGGCTTGTGAGGCTACGCTCATTTTAACAAAGCCACGCTTTGCTTTTCACAAAGCCACGCTTTATTCTTCCATAAAGCACATTCCACTTAGAATGCCACATTCTCATTCCTTCGATCACTATTGAGTTCCACGAACATACAACCTCTGAGCTCGTACGTCTCGGAGAAGGGAGTTAAGCTAAGAGAAGTTGCCTTCTTCGCCACCAAGCAGATGTACATTTGTAAAAGTCAACGTTGTGATCGTAGAAATGCAATGTCAGACATTCGTCCATACAAGTTCGTTCTGGGATTGAATGAAACCGAAGGCACTCCTCCCACTACTATTAGTAGCGAGTAGTCCTTGCAATTCGAAGATTTCAAAACACGATAGGACCACTGCTATAATAAATGTCTTTATATTGGGAGCAACCCAGAGAATGTCAACAAGCAGTCCTTCCACTATGAAGATCTTCGGTCTTCAATAATCATCATCTTCAACATGTCCTCACTTTCGAACGTATACATTGGTTCGAAGTGGTTTTCGAATAGGAGTTACCCAAATTCGATCCCGGTTCCTTCGAACCAATCATCGATTAAAAAGATGTTAAGTTCATATGTGATTATCAATCATTAATCAATTTAATTCATCTTTTTATTCATTTATTGATATCTCTTAGAGATATGTTCATTGAATCATTTCTTCCTTTTCAGAGTATATGGAATCATTAAGCCTCATTTATCAAATTATTTGGTAAATTTAAACCTTTTTAATCTTGGAATAATTCCAAATCATTTATTTAAATCTTTACAAAGATTTATTAATTCAAAACTCAAAACTTTGATTGAGTTAAAACCATGTTATCTAGGATGTTAATCCAAAACCAGTAAATATTAAGTGAGCAGAATCTATACAAATCATCTAATTCTACTCAATACCAATTCCCATATTCAACTGGTACTATGGGTGGAATAATGGCGAAATCGCCTTTTAAATTCCACGAATAGTACGGGTTCTCTCTTCGAGCTTTAACACCGAGTACAAGAAGATTATCTATATAAAATCCAAGTTATGTATATTTGGAAAATTATATCCTTTATACTTTGGAAAATTTGATCCGAGTAAATCAAATTTACTATCCCCTCTGTCAGGCTAGACCGGATAGCCAGGGAGAGCAGGAAACTAGTTTTCCAAACTCAAGCCTAAACACTATCTCTCTGACACCCATAAGGCGATCAGGTTATTTGATCGACTCTAAATCATTAAACCTTTAATCATTCCATAACTTCTTTTAAAATTACCTTTAAAATACGTTATTAATCATTTGAAAACATTTACAAAAGATTTGGAAAAGAACGGTTTCATTTAAAACTGTATTTCAAAAGTTATAGAAAGGTGCTGCGGAAAAGTGTTACGGAAAGTGTTTTTAAGTTATATTGATCAAAACGACTTTCTGTCACTTGGAAATTTGTTTTTATTACTCAAATCGCTTTTAAAACATTTACAAGATTTATTTCATATTTTTAAACATTTTAAAATAGGTATCTAAAACATTTGCGACTTTAGCCACCGAACTATCAAAGCGCGATTTTCTTGAAAACTTTATTTGCTCATATTTCAAAATCTATTAAATGAAATCTCGATCATTTTCATTTATTTGAATACTACAGTCATAAGAGTTCAGAAAATTCTTATTGCAAAGAAATTTGATTCTGATTCCATCCTATAGAAGGATTTAACTTTTACGGCGCGAAATCGCGAACTACCGTTACGCGACGCGCCTATTTTTGACTCCAAACTCAATATTTGTCAAAACTTCTCCAAATTGAATTTTAATGTTTATAAAATATTTATAAACCATTTTCAAACGTTTAAACCAATAATTTCCGTTTTAAATCTCTTTTTCACTTTTAAATCATTTCGTAATATTATATTATTATAGTATTCATTTTCAACCTTTTTATACTTCCAAAACCATTAAGAGGCTAAATAACTTCATATACACATATTTATTATGGATTTTATTTTCATTATTTATTATGGTTAATTTACTAACCATTTCCATTGTCATTTATCAACCAAGTTATCAACCATCTTAACAATCATCTAATCAACCAAGTAATTAAACACTTAATCTTCCAATACATTAAACTTTTATATCATTAAACTTGAGAGATTAATTAGTAAATTTAAATATTGAGTACTCACCTTTAACCAAATCGATTAACTCCCTACCAACATTCTTACTAACAACACTTCACTTAAACTTCTAATAATCAACTTCTACTCCATTCCTTTTGCTTTATGCTATCGATCTCTTCTTCCAAACTCCCAAAAATCTGGCAGAGCTTCCGTAGAACCTTGAATTTGCTCCTAACTCCTTGTAATGAAATCGGCGGCACTTCCTTCTCTTTCTCTTGCTCCGGAGTTCCAAAACTTTCTCCTTTCTTCCTTTTGGGCTCGGCTTGGACTTGAGAGGCCTTAGGAGCTCACGGCCTAGGGTGGTAGGAAGTTGGGCTGTGGGTTTAAGAGGTGGAAAGGAGGTAGTTTTCACTGGTTTTGAGGTGGAATACTTTATTTTTCCATTACTTTTATTTTCTTCTAATTTTTTTCTAGAAAATGGAGAGGTAGGAAGCCATGGAAATGGAGCTAAAGAAAATGAAGAAAGTGAAGAAGATAGTAAAGAATGAAGTGTAAAAGAATGAAGTGTAAAAGAATGGAAAGAAGGTGGTGTTATTTATAGCCAAAATTTGGCAAAATATCCTACATCACTTCCTTCCCATCACATTACTTTCTTATATATATATATAATTATTATGTTTAGTCACACACTTTCTTTATATGTATATAATTATTATGTTTAGTCACATCACTTTCTTATATATATATATAATTATGTATAGTCACATCACTTTCTTATATATATATAATTATTTTGTATAGTCACATCACTTTCTTATATATATATATAATTACGTATAGTCACGTCACTTTCTTTTATATACATATAATTATTATGTATAGTCACATCACTTTCTTTTATATATATATAATTATTATTTATAGTCACGTCACTTTCTTTTATATATACATATATATATATATAAGTTTAATTATTAATTAACTAAGACGTGACAAGAGATAATTATGGTTAATGATTACAAATCTAAGATGTGACAGTCACATCACTTTCTTTTATATATATATATAAGTTTAAATATTAATTAACTAAGATGTGACAAGAGATAATTATGGTTAATGATTACAAATCTAAGATGTGACAATACACAATATATATATATATATAATGTTTATTATTTTTAAAACTATGTCTTGTTACATCACTTACTAATCCAAATTAATATAAGATAATTTATTTCTAAGTGTATTATTATCTAGTTAATTAACTCTTATATATATGAATATATAGTGCATAAAGACGAACAACGTTCCCGACAACTTTCAGTGTCGAAAAGTCGAAATTTTGGAAAACGTTCTTCGGTCACATTTTCTGTTTTTCTATAAACTATTTAGTTTGGTAAACAAATTTTGAAAACAATTTCACCGTCATTATTAGTTAACTAAAATGAGTTTATTTTCATTATAAAACTTATATATTGAATATTTAAAATTAATTAAATATTCACTAAACAAAGTAGTGAAATTTCGGGTCGTTACATTCTTCCTTCCTTAAAAGAATTTCGTCCCCGAAATTACACTAAAACAGAACACAAGGTATTTGTCCAAAATATTTATTTTTAAAAATTAAATTCTTATGACGTATATAGATCATCTGTATGCCATATCTGATTTGATCTACTATTCGAATCCTCAACTTTACTTCCGAACTAGTATTGATCTCCCAATCCTCTAGTACGGACTATGATTAGGCTTTACAATTAGAACTTTCAGTTTTCCTTACATAGTTCTCAACTATGATAGAAAACGTAAGTATCCCAATCACAAATCCTCATCAATGTTCGCCATCAAGAATCGAGTGATAAATCCTCTTTTGGACCGGTGTAAACATCTCAAAGTTCCGTACTCAAATCTTAGATCAAAATTTTGTATCGAAATGATCTACGTACCTCATATGTACTCATTTAAAAATCTTTATGAAAAATTTTCATAAAACTTTTATCTTTTACTTTAAATACTTATACAAACCCTTTATTCTTCAAAAATACTTATTTCCAAAAATATTTCTATCTCTTTTCCAAAAGAAATCGGTTATCTTTTATTTGGAATAATACCATTATAATTCTTATTTCAAAATTCCTTTAAAATTTCTTTGTTAATAAATTTCATTATAAATTTAATTCCCAACTTATTTTATATTGCATAACTTTCTCTTTTATACTTTTTCAAAACATTAGGATATGAATTTTAAAACCCATCTTTCTCAAACATCTTTTATTTTTACACTTTATTCTGTAAAATATATTCTTAAATAATTTCTTAAATTAAATCCTTTTTTTAGAAGCCATTTCTAATATTCCTTTAAAATTTTTATTTCTAAATATCTTACTAAATTGATTTGAAAGAAGAGAGAAAAAATGCACAGGGAGAATGATTAAAATAGATTCATTAATTAACATTATTTTTATACATTCACATTACAAACCCTAGACTATGTTACAAACTTTTAGAGATAACTCCCTAGGGAATACAATCTTTCACACACTGCCATTATATAAATACTTGAACTGCCACATATACTATTTTTGGGTTCCTTTTGAGGTAGATGGTGTTTTATCTTGGAGGCCTGAGTTAACCATTTTTATTTTTAGATAGTCCTTCATTAAGTTTTTCCCTTGGAAGCACCAAATGCAAGTTCATTTAGGACAATCTTTGACTTCATGTCTTAGGTTCTTACATCGGTAACAGCTCACTTTCTTCTTTTTAATCCTCGGTTTCTTCTTCGTTTTAGGACATTTATGTAGAAAATGTCCTCTCTCTTTACATTTGAAACAGACTATATCATCCTAATCATAATTTTTTTCCCTCCTCTGCTTCTTCCTTTGCTTAATTTCACACATAACTGCATAATGTCCTTTCTTACAGCAATAGTAACAGTCGATGTCAGCATAGGGTACTAGTTTTGATCTTTCTTTCGCTTCTTCCTGTGCATGTACTCTCTGTGCTTTCTTTGGATTAGCTCATGACTAATCACCCGGCATATAATAAGACATCCTTTACCTAAATGATATACTAAGTTAGTATAAGAGGTTTCATACCATTGATCCAAATTACTTCATTTAACTTGTTCGGCTTTGAACTTGCCTTGATTGTACAATGATAAGAAGAATAATATAAGTGTTCGATACCATTCGCCCAAGCCAACATATGATTGATACTTAGAGGATTATTCCCACCATCACTACGCAGATCAAGACCTTATTCTTGGAACTTTCCAAAGGGATAACATCTTATAAATTTTCTATATCACATAAATATTTATACTTTTATATATATATAAAATATACTCCTTTTAAAACGGTGTGTCGATTTGCCTTGTTTAAGTGTTTAGAAACCCTTATCGATATCGTGGCGTCCCACGTACCAACCAAAATCTATAAACCGCTCAACAGATATATCAACACAAAACATTTTTATATCAATTTACAAATACGGGCTCATATATATATATATATATATATATATATATATATATATATATATATATATTACTCTCAAACTCATTCTAAGGCGTTACTAATCCTATCTCCAATGAGTCACTCATTCTAGGGTATTAATAACCCTATCTATTATGAGTTTTACCTCACCAAAGCCTAGGTCTTCGCTCAACCTAAGCTCCGATACCAAATGTAACGACCGGGGTTTTCGACCCTCCAAAATCGACACTAATACATCCTCGGTATTCACGTGCCGCAAATCTAAGTGCCGGAAAAACCGATCGTTAGGGGAAAAAGAAAATAAAGATAGAACATAATCTCACACGAATGGAATAACATATATTATTTCAATATAAAATCTTTACGGTGGAAAATTTTGAATACAATATCAGAGTCTAACCTATAATCAGCTTGGACAGTTATAAATCTCTGCCCTTACAATTGCCGACAATCAAACAAAACAAAGGGAGTATATGCAACGGAAAATAGAATACGTCCATACATAGATGAAGATCTCCAGCTTTCCTCTGCATACTCCAAGCGTTTTCAGCTAAACCTGAAATTACTCGGATCTGACCCGAGTATTAAAAATACCTGGATCAGGCTTGATAAACCAGCGTGAGATACTCAAAATTTTAAATGCTGATGTACATCAAAACCTTTTAAAAGAAGGGTATCTCATAAGACCACGCCCACACCTAAACACAAACGAGTTTTTATCTTATGATAACCAAAATACTTTATACCGAAAATACTTTGATATTATCTTTAATGACATTGGTTTGAAAACACTTTTCAAGTAATATATCAAAATAAAGTATCAATATCCGGACTAAGTCTATGGTAATATATATGGACTAGGTCAACGGAATATACCGAACGAAATATATGATACCAAAGGGGTAGCTGAAATGTTTGCAAAGCATTACAACTATTTCGGGAATACAATCAAAACCGTAAAGCTCGAATTGGGATTGGATTTCCAACATGACAGGAAACTAGTGGTCTTTTCCTTCAATCCATGCATAGCAAACATAGTTCCCACGGTGCCTTAATCGCTTTTCTCAAGTAATTCACTTGGAACTGCACTTACTACACTACCAATATCTTGTAGTCTTATCACTTTTCGCAAGCTAGCTACTATGTTCAAATAAATGGCTTGAGGATCCAGATTCCACTAGACTTCTCCATAGACATAAAACAAATAGCCTGAAATATATACCATGCTTACCACATAATTACCCGTATCATCTCCAAGATGTGAGGCTTGTGAGGCTACGCTCATTTTAACAAAGCCACGCTTTGCTTTTCACAAAGCCACGCTTTGCTTTTCACAAAGCCACGCTTTATTCTTCCACAAAGAACATTCCACTAGTATGCCACATTGTCATTCCTTCGGTCACTATTGACTTCCACGAACATACAACCTCTGAGCTGGTACGTCTCAAGCCTAGACACTATCTCTTTGACACCCATAAGGCGGTCAGGTTATTTGATCGACTCTAAATCATTAAACCTTTAATCATTTCATAAATCCTTTTAAAATTACCTTTAAAATACTTTATTAATCATTTGAAAACATTTACAAAAGATTTGGAAAAGAAAGGTTGCGTTTTAAAACTGTATTTCAAAAGTTCCCGAACTTGCTCCTTCTCCTTTTGGGCTCGGCTTGGACTTGGGAGGGCTTACGGGCTCACGGCCTAGGGTTGTATGAGGTTGGGCCATGAGTTTAAGAGGTGGAAAGGAGGTGGTTTTCACTGGTTTTGAGGTGGAATACTTTATTTTTCCTTTACTTTTATTTTCTTCTAATTTTTTTCTAGAAAATGGAGAGGTAGGAAGCCATGAAAATGGAGCTAAAGAAAATGAAGAAAGTGAAGAAGAAAGTAAGGAATGAAGTGTGAAAGAATGGAAAGGTGGTGTTATTCATAGCCAAAATTTTGCAAAATATCCTACATCACTTCCTTCCCATCACATCACTTTCTTTTTTCTATATATAATTATTATGCTTAGTCACATCACTTTCTTTTATATATACAATTATGATGTTTAGTCACATCACTTTCTTACATATATATATTATGTTTAGTCACATTAGTTTCTTTTATATATATATAATTATTATGTATAGTCGCATCACTTTCTTATATATATTTATAATTATGTATAGTCATATCACTTTCTTTTATATATATAATTATTATGTATAGTCACATCACTTTCTTTTATATATATACATATAATTATTATGTATAGTCATATCACTTTCTTTTATATATATAATTATTATGTATAGTCACATCACTTTCTTTTATATATATATATAATTATTATGTATAGTCACATCACTTTCTTTAGAAGAGAGAAAAAATGCACAGGGAGAATGATTAAAATAGATTCATTAATTAACATTATTTTTATACATTCACATTACAAACCCTAGACTATGTTACAAACTTTTAGAGATAACTCCCTAGGGAATACAATCTTTCACACACTGCCATTATATAAATACTTGAACTGCCACATATACTATTTTTGGGTTCCTTTTGAGGTAGATGGTGTTTTATCTTGGAGGCCTGAGTTAACCATTTTTATTTTTAGATAGTCCTTCATTAATTTTTTCCCTTGGAAGCACCAAATGCAAGTTCATTTAGGACAATCTTTGACTTCATGTCTTAGGTTCTTACATCGGTAACAGCTCACTTTCTTCTTTTTAATCCTCGGTTTCTTCTTCGTTTTAGGACATTTATGTAGAAAATGTCCTCTCTCTTTACATTTGAAACAGACTATATCATCCTAATCATAATTTTTTTCCCTCCTCTGCTTCTTCCTTTGCTTAATTTCACACATAACTACATAATGTCCTTTCTTACAGCAATAGTAACAGTCGATGTCAGCATAGGGTACTAGTTTTGATCTTTCTTTCGCTTCTTCCTGTGCATGTACTCTCTGTGCTTTCTTTGGATTAGCTCATGACTAATCACCCGGCATATAATAAGACATCCTTTACCTAAATGATATACTAAGTTAGTATAAGAGGTTTCATACCATTGATCCAAATTACTTCATTTAACTTGTTCGGCTTTGAACTTGCCTTGATTGTATAATGATAAGAAGAATAATATAAGTGTTCGATACCATTCGCCCAAGCCAACATATGATTGATACTTAGAGGATTATTCCCACCATCACTACACAGATCAAGACCTTATTCTTGGAACTTTCCAAAGGGATAACATCTTATAAATTTTCTATATCACATAAATATTTATACTTTTGTATATATATAAAATATACTCCTTTTAAAACGGTGTGTCGATTTGCCTTGTTTAAGTGTTTAGAAACCCTTATCGATATCGTGGCGTCCCACGTACCAACCAAAATCTATAAACCGCTCAACAGATATATCAACACAAAACATTTTTATATCAATTTACAAATACAGGCTCATATATATATATATATATATATATATATATATATATATTACTCTCAAACTCATTCTAAGGCGTTACTAATCCTATCTCCAATGAGTCACTCATTCTAGGGTATTAATAACCCTATCTATTATGAGTTTTACCTCACCAAAGCCTAGGTCTTCGCTCAACCTAAGCTCCGATACCAAATGTAACGACCGGGGTTTTCGACCCTCCAAAATCGACACTAATACATCCTCGGTATTCACGTGCCGCAAATCTAAGTGCCGGAAAAACCGATCGTTAGGGGAAAAAGAAAATAAAGATAGAACATAATCTCACACGAATGTAATAACATATATTATTTCAATATAAAATCTTTACGGTGGAAAATTTTGAATACAATATCAGAGTCTAACCTATAATCAGCTTGGACAGTTATAAATCTCTGCCCTTACAATTGCCGACAATCAAACAAAACAAAGGGAGTATATGCAACGGAAAATAGAATACGTCCATACATAGATGAAGATCTCCAGCTTTCCTCTGCATACTCCAAGCGTTTTCAGCTAAACCTGAAATTACTCGGATCTGACCCGAGTATTAAAAATACCTGGATCAGGCTTGATAAACCAGCGTGAGATACTCAAAATTTTAAATGCTGATGTACATCAAAACCTTTTAAAAGAAGGGTATCTCATAAGACCACGCCCACACCTAAACACGAACGGGTTTTTATCTTATGATAACCAAAATACTTTATACCGAAAATACTTTGATATTATCTTTAATGACATTGGTTTGAAAACACATTTCAAGTAATATATCAAAATAAAGTATCAATATCCGGACTAAGTCTATGGTAATATATCTGGACTAGGTCAACGGAATATACCGAACGAAAAAATATGATACCAAAGGGGTAGCTGAAATGTTTGCAAAGCATTACAACTATTTCGGGAATACAATCAAAACCGTAAAGCTCGAATTAGGATTGGATTTCCAACATGACAGGAAACTAGTGGTCTTTTCCTTCAATCCATGCATAGCAAACATAGTTCCCACGGTGCCTTAATCGCTTTTCTCAAGTAATTCACTTGGAACTGCACTTGCTACACTACCAATATCTTGTAGTCTTATCACTTTTCGCAAGCTAGCTACTATGTTCAAATAAATGGCTTGAGGATCTAGATTCCACTAGACTTCTCCATACACATAAAACAAATAGCCTGAAATATATACCATGCTTACCACATAATTACCCGTATCATCTCCAAGATGTGAGGCTTGTGAGGCTACGCTCATTTTAACAAAGCCACGCTTTGCTTTTCACAAAGCCACGCTTTGCTTTTCACAAAGCCACGCTTTATTCTTCCACAAAGAACATTCCACTAGTATGCCACATTGTCTCCTTCGGTCACTATTGACTTCCACGAACATACAACCTCTGAGCTGGTACGTCTCAAGCCTAGACACTATCTCTTTGACACCCATAAGGCGGTCAGGTTATTTGATCGACTCTAAATCATTAAACCTTTAATCATTTCATAAATCCTTTTAAAATTACCTTTAAAATACTTTATTAATCATTTGAAAACATTTACAAAAGATTTGGAAAAGAAAGGTTGCGTTTTAAAACTGTATTTCAAAAGTTCCCGAACTTGCTCCTTCTCCTTTTGGGCTCGGCTTGGACTTGGGAGGGCTTACGGGCTCACGGCCTAGGGTTGTATGAGGTTGGGCCATGAGTTTAAGAGGTGGAAAGGAGGTGGTTTTCACTGGTTTTGAGGTGGAATACTTTATTTTTCCTTTACTTTTATTTTCTTCTAATTTTTTTCTAGAAAATGGAGAGGTAGGAAGCCATGAAAATGGAGCTAAAGAAAATGAAGAAAGTGAAGAAGAAAGTAAGGAATGAAGTGTGAAAGAATGGAAAGGTGGTGTTATTCATAGCCAAAATTTTGCAAAATATCCTACATCACTTCCTTCTCATCACATCACTTTCTTTTTTCTATATATAATTATTATGCTTAGTCACATCACTTTCTTTTATATATACAATTATTATGTTTAGTCACATCACTTTCTTACATATATATATTATGTTTAGTCACATTAGTTTCTTTTATATATATATAATTATTATGTATAGTCGCATCACTTTCTTATATATATTTATAATTATGTATAGTCATATCACTTTCTTTTATTTATATAATTATTATGTATAGTCACATCACTTTCTTTTATATATATACATATAATTATTATGTATAGTCATATCACTTTCTTTTATATATATAATTATTATGTATAGTCACATCACTTTCTTTTATATATATATATATATAATTATTATGTATAGTCATATCACTTTCTTTTATATATATAATTATTATGTATAGTTACATCACTTTCTTTTATATATATATATATAAGTTTAATTATTAATTAACCAAGATATGACAAGAGATAACTATGGTTAATGATTACAAATCTAAGATGTGACAATACTTAATATATATATATATATATAATGTTTATTATTTTTAAAACTATGTCTTGTCGCATCACTTACTAATCCAAATTAATATAAGATAATTTATTTCTAAGTGTATTATTATCTAGTTAATTAACTCTTATATATATATGTATATATAGTGTACAAAGACGAACAATGTTCCCGACAACTTTCCGGTGTCGAAAAGTCAAAATTTTGGAAAACGTTTTTCGGTCACATTTTCTGTTTTTCTATGAACTATTTAGTTTGGTAAACAAATTTTGAAAACAATTTCACCGTCATTATTAATTAATTAAAATGAGTTTATTTTCATTATAAAACTTATATATTGAATATTTAAAATTAGTTAAATATTCACTAAACAAAATAGTGAAATTCTAGGTCGTTACATATAGTGTAGAAAGCAGGGTTGTTCAAATCTAACTCTGTAATCGATTTTGTTCGTAATAAAGGTATTTGATTTCTATTATATACCTTGTTATATTATGATATGATCAATTAAATAATCAATTTAAAGTATATTATGAAAATACTTAAATAAAATATCATGTGATAGTGGTTGGAAATATTTTCAATTGTGAGTAATTAATCACAAAATAAAATAATATTTTATTTTGTGATTCTTTTGCCAAGATGTTTCGAGAAATGATATCGATACATCTATTGAGACCAGAGTGTGTAACGTTCTCCAAATATTGGGCCTATGAAGTCTAAATTGATTTTAGATCCAATCTAAAATATTTTAAATAAAATATTTATTTTATTTAATTTGTTTGAAAAAGATTTTTTTTGATTAAAATTTATAAGTGTATCAAATACACTTATTTGTGTATAGTGCATGCGCAACAGATAAGAAGTGTACATGACTAATATGACCGTATGTAGATGTTGAGATTTACACCGCTATAGACTCATTTGTCCATAGTTTATATATATATATATATGAGGAATGATTTAAGATTAAGATTTCTAGTTTTACATAAAAGTCTATTTTATAAAATAGAAAAATAGTGAGAAGGAAAAACTTCAACCACATTTTTGAATGAAAGACGCAAGTTTTAAAAGTTAGTATGAAGGACACTAATTGCCATATTAATACAACATTCAGATAAAACACATGCTATATAAACTATGAAAACGAATGTTATATGAACTTAGCATTATATATGTGCAATGATATATTAATTTGGCTTTTGTTTTACTGTGAAATGAATGTTATTTTAGTTCATCTAGTGTAGCTCATCTGATGTTAGTTTAATTTAGTATTTTGTTTATCTAATGCTAGTTTAATATAACAATTTTTTTATCCAATGCTATATTTATATAGCATTCAATGTCTTTCAGACTAAATTTTAAAACTTGTTCAGATTAAAATCGATCTCAGGTTTTTTCTTTAAACTAATTCTCTCTTTATAAAATTTGAGCTAAAAACATACACATGCATATGTCCACATATAAATAATTGTAAACAATGTTTAATATTTAAAACAACATATGTATGTAAAGTTTGTAATTATTCTTTGAAAGTCGGTTCTTTATTACGATGTAAAAGGAAACATTAATAGATTCACCTTCTTAAATAACCTTACCAGAGCAGTAAGGAGGAGTGTGACATCTACCAATGTTAACAACAGTGTACACATATACTCCAATAATAATAAAATACAATTTCCATCATCTTATTTTAATAATAACACGTCAACTCAATCCAATAATTTGATTTTCACCTTAGCCGCCATCATTTAAATCGATTCCCCATCTTTCACAAATTCGCATATTCCTCAAAGTCCCGCTGGTTCTCTTTATTGATGCCTTCATCATAACCACAATATTAGTTTGTATCAGCTTTGATCGCTGAATCTTGATCAACTTCTTGGAATTGAAAATCCAAGCGTTTCTCCCCGGTCAAAAATGATGAACTGTAGTAACCAAACTTGTAGCCGCAAGTTAAGCAATCTGGTCATCATAGGTAAGTTCACTTTTCGGTTCTTTAATTTCATCAGCCAAAAGTTTATAACTTGTTGGATCTAAATTCAATTTAAGTCGCATCAAAGTCCAAATGTAGGAGCTGTATGAATATGCAAAGAATAAATGCTCCCTATTTCCTTCTTCTGATTCGCAGAGTACACATGTAGTTGAGCAATTAATCCCCCATTGTTGTAACTTGTCTATAGTATTTATAGCATTCTATATCACTTTGTATGTCGTGAAAGACATTTTACGGGTAGTAACGTTGTTCCATATAAAGCTTATTCGAACTGACTTTTTCTGCTTTGCTTCTGATAATATCCCATGTATGATTGAAATTGTACTTGTATCTATCCTGCCACATCCATTTGTCTGTAGAAATGTATGTATGAATATTTACTTGTTTTATTTGGTCTTCAATTTCTTTAATAAAAGGTAGAAGGTTTAGGTTAATATAGATGTGCTGAATGACTAAACTGACTTTGCAATTTTTTATATTTGTAACATGTATTCTATCCCATCCAAGCAGATCCACCATTATCTTGTTATTTATCTAAGGATCGACCAAAGGTGTATTTCTTCTCCATTTTCTATAAGTCTTTGAATCACGTTCCTTCCTATGTCCCTATGTCGTATAATTGTTTTCATACTGCAAGACATATTGCTATCTATTGCTAACACCAAAAAAAGATTTTTTGAGCGGTATTTGTTCCACATCCAGACGGACCACATAGTTTGCTTTGATAGTAGTTTCCACAACAATTTCAATGCACATGCATCTCTCAGATCTTCTAGTTTCTTCAAGCCTATACCAGCTTCCTTCTTTGGCATGCATAATTTATCCCAAGATATCTTATGTTGCTTCCCACCCCATAGAAAGCCAGCATTCATCTTATCGATCTTTTTAAGTGTGGCTATAGGAAGTTGATATATAAGTAATTGGAATAGTACCATAGAATAAATTACTGAATTTATCGTTTCAGCTCTGCCTGCTAGTGATAGAAATTTACAGTCCCACTTATCCACTTTGTTGGTTATCTTTTGAAACAAGAATGTATAATCTGCATAGTGTAGATAATTATTGGAGAGAGGAACACTTAAATACTTTATACTGCCTTCACTTATTTCCAGAAGCTATAATATTTCTTCTTTGTGCAGTGCATGTTTGCTGAAATAGATAGTAGACTTCTAAGTATTAAGAGTAAGCCTGCATTCTCTTTGAGCTGGTAAGAATTTTCTTTATAGTAAACGCACTTCTAATATCAGCACTTGCAAACAATATGAGATCATTTGCATACAATAAATGAGATATGACAGGTTGACCTTAAAAAGAGCTGTAATTTCTTTAGTTCTAACTGCGTGCTCAAGTAGTAAAGAAAAATATTCCATTACAACACAAAAATGATAAGGGGACAAGGGGTCTCCTTTTCGAAGTCCTTTATTGGATGGAATATATCCCTTGGGCATACCATTCAACAATAAAGAAAAAGCGGGAGTTGTTATACACTCATGTATCAGTTTTGTCTAGTGTGTAGGGAACTTCATCTTATCAAGCATAATGCATATAAAATTTCTATTTATTTTATCATATGCCTTTTGTAAGTCAATTTTAACACAAAATTTTTCCATCCCTTTCTTATCAAAGTTTTTAATTAACTCATGAGCCAATAATGTATTCTCACAGATTGATCTATCAGGTATGAAGATAGATTGGGCTGCTGATACCAAATGTTCAAGGAATCATTTAATTCTATGGCATATAATTTTAGACATTATTTTATATAGTACATTGCAAGAAGCAATAGGTCTAAAATTAGTAATATGAGTAGACTTATCTTTTTTGGCACCATGGTTATGAAAGTGTGATTTAGGCCTTTAGGAATTTCCCCTGTTAAGAACACTTCTTGCACTACTTCAATGATAGACATATTTATACTGTTGGCAATGTGTTATCAATTTTTTTGATGTGAATCCATCGGGTCATGCAGATTTATCGTTTTTAATGGAGAATGTTGCAACCTTTATCTCTTGTGCTAAAACTAGTTAGTACAAGTATGTTAGAGATGATACCTGGAATTTGTGAAGAAGCGTCGCCATTGGAGAGAAGCTTCGAGGAGGAGCTCCAAACTCTAGAATCGACAAAGGTAAAGCCCTAGGCCATGGAGTTGAAGTTTCCGAGTTCGTTCGGTGTAGGAGATGCTGGACCAAATCTTTGGTCCAATGAAGTTTGTTCGGTGTTGATGCTATGAAGACCGAATGAGTGATCTCATTCGGTGGAGCAGTTTCATTCGGTGATGTTTCGTTCGCAGTAAGGAGGACCGAACGAAATATCTCATCCAGTGGTAGTGCATTGATCGACAGTGAAGGCAAGAAGGAAGTTATCTTGTCCGGTGGTGAAGGGATAACGGTCCAGACTTGCCGTTCCAGTTACTTCGTTCGGTGGCCAGTGCAATGAAGGGGATAATGCCGAACAAAATATTTCGTTCGGCGGCATGCCGAACCAGATGGATGCCGAATGAAATATATCGTTCGGTATTTGGGAATGTCGGTCCAGACTTGAAGTGAAGATGCCAAACCAGATTGATATGGGCTTTGCCGAACCAAATGCCATTGTACTGCTTGCCGAACCAGATCTGCCGAACCAAATCCCAGGGCTGCTATATAGTAGCTACCCCTCCTCATATCTTCACTATATAAATAGTGGAGCTTCTGGACAACAATGGCAGCCATCCTAAAGAGCTGAAACTCTGCAGAATTTTGTCTGTATTGTTAATTCTTCTTGTGTATAGCCTTCAAAAGTGAATCAATCTTGTAACTCTAATCTTTCAGTGATTAATAAAATCTCCTCTCCCCAAGTGGACGTACACTGCCTCGCGGTAGTGGAATTCCGTGCTCAGCCATAGATGGAAAGATTCCAGAGGAAAAGTGGAGAGGTAAAGCAATGTATCTTGGTTACTTCTGAATTTTTGGTTGTCCTGTGTACGTTCACCATACAGGCGATGACAAGTTGGAGGCTAGAGCATACAAGGACATACTAATGGGATACACTGATGGTATCAAAGGGTATCGAATTTGGAACCCTGTTGATCGAAAGATTCTTTATTCCAGACATGTTACTTTTGATGAGTCCGCTATGTTCAATCCGAAGGAAAAGCTACCTACCACATCAGATGAATCTGATAGGCCTAAGGAGATGGAAGAAGTTACCGTGTTCTAGCCAAATAGTAGAGTTGTTGTTGATGCTGTCGAGGAAAACGCAGTTGATGAATCATCACAGGATAGTCCACAGGTACCTTCTAGTAGTGCTAGTGATGTGCATGAATCTAAAGGAAGTTCAGTTTAAGGTGGAGGTGAAAGAAGTTTAGGCGAAGCAGTACTTACCCGAGTCAGTTGTAGGACTATTAGGCCACCCGAAAGGTATGGTGATTGGCAGTTTGCGAACCTTAGCCTTGGCGATCAGTTTGACTATGCCCTACATGTGATTCTTGAGGAGCCGCTTGACCTTGATGAATCTTTGAAGCGGTGCGCTATGGAAGAGGAGTTACAGTCGTTGAAGAAGAACAAGACTTAGGATTTGGAACCAACTCCTCAAGGAATCCGCGCCATAGGTTGCAAATGGACATTCAAGGTAAAGGATGATGGGAGATACAAGGCTAGACTAGTTGCTGAAGGGTTTTCACAAAGAAAGGGATTGGAGTATGATGAGATATTCTCTCCAGTAGTGAGGCATATGTCCATCCGCATTTTGCTCGCTATCGTCGTAGCTCATGACTTGGAGCTGGAGACGTGAAAACCACTTTCTTGCACGAAGACTTGGATGAGACCATCTACATGAAGCAACCAATAGGATTATTTGTAGATGGGAAAGAAAATTGGGTTTGCAAATTGAAGAAGTAATTGTATGGACTTAAGCAGTTGCCTGGACAATGGTACAAGAGGTTTGACTCTTTTATGCTTTCACTTGGTTTTGATCGTAGCATCAAAGACGCTTGTGTGTACTTCAATCATTTAAAGAATGGTATATGGGTGTACCTACTCTTGTACGTGGATGATATGTTGATTGCTTCCAAGGATAAGGCTGAAATAAATAGTTTAAAGTGAAAGCTAAAAGCGAAATTCGAAATGAAGGACCTTGGAGAAGCAAAGAAAATTTTGGGTATGGAAATCCAAAAGGATAGAAAGCTAGGACTTTTGAACCTCACTCAAAAGGAGTACATTCGAAATGTGCTTGCTCGGTTTAGCGGAAGGGGTAAAGGCAATCAGCACACCCATGACTTTGCGCATACAGCTTTTTAGTAAAGGTTCTCCGATCTCAGAAAAGGACAAGGTTTATATGATGAAGGTCCCATATGCAAGTGCAGTTGGCAGCTTGATGTATGCCATAGTCTGCACTAGGCCCGACATTGCACATGCGGTTGAATTGGTGAGTATGTTCATGGCAAATCCAGGGAAGACGCGTTAGGAAGCAGTGAAGTGTATCTTTAGATACCTTAGAGGAACTCCAAACCATGGACTTGTCTTTGGCGGCAGAGGAGGAGATTTCAGCTTGGTTGGATTTTGCGATTCCGATTATGCCAGTGATAGAGATCGAAGGAAGTCAACCTCCGAATATGTGTTCACCATTGATGGGACAACGATCAGTTAGAGAGCAAGGTCGCAGACGATTGTGGCTTTGTCTACTACAGAGGCAGAGCTCATAGCTGCGGTTGAAGCAGCTAAGGATGCGCTTTATTTGAGACGATTGTTGTGTGATTTGAGCTTCGTATATGAAGGCGTGGATGTGTACTGTGACAATCTGAGTGCAATCCACTTAGCTGAAAATCTGGCATTCAGCTCGAGGACGAAGCACATTGAGGTGAGAGAGTCATTTCTTGTCTCTATGAGTGAAGAGAAGCTAGTTTGTCTTCAGAAGGTTCACACAAAAGTGAATGCAGCAGACATGTTTACCAAGTCGTTGCCTATTGCTAAGTTCGAGCATTGCTTGGACTTGATTCGCTTAATGAAGTGCTAGGTACCACGGAGTGGCACGGGGGGAGGGGGAAGAGTTGAGATGGTTCATGGAGACGTTTGTTTTCATGGTGGAGATTGATATGTTCTACACAGATTGGGTACTTTGAACACTTTGTTGACGGGCAGGGGCCTTGCTGGAGTTCGTTGACAGAGTGTAATGGGTGATGGCATTGCCGAAGCTCATTGGGTAAGTATCCATTACTTGGAGCATGAAGGTGTAGATGGAGTTGGAAGGCTTGTTTGGAATTCGGTATCAAGGTGGAGATTGTTAGAGATGATACCTGGAATTCGTGAAGAAGCGTCTCCATTGGAGAGAAACTTTGAGGAGGAGCTCCAAACTCTAGAATCGACAAAGGTGAAGCTCTAGGCTATGGAGTTGAAGTTTCCGAGTTCATTCAGTGGAGGAGATGCCGGACCAAAGTGGAGTTGAAATTTCCGAGTTCATTCGATGGAGGAGATGTCGGACCAAATCTTTGGTCCAGTGAAGTTCGTTCGGTGTTGATGCTATGAAGACTGAACGAGTAATCTCATTCGGTGGAACAGTTTCATTCGGTGATGTTTCGTTCGGCAGTAAGGAGGACCGAACGAAATATCTCGTCCAGTGGTAGTGCATCGATCGGTAGTGAAGGCAATAAGGAAGTTATCTCGTCCGGTGGTGAAGGGATGCCGATCCAGACTTGTCGTTCCAGTTACTTCGTTCGGTGGCCAGTGCAATGAAGGGGATAATGTCAGATGAAATATTTCATTCGGCGGCATGCCGAACCAGATGGATGCCAAACAAAATATATCGTTCGGTATTTGGGAATGTCGGTCCAGACTTGAAGTGAAGATGCCGAACTAGATTGATATGGGCTTTGCCGAACCAAATGCCATTGTGTTGCTTGCCGAACCAGATCTGCCGAACCAAACCCCAGGGCTGCTATATAGCAGCTATCCCTCCTCCTATCTTCACTCTATAAATAGTGGAGCTTCTGGACGATAATGGCAGCCATCCTAGAGAGCTGAAACTCTGTAGAATTTTGTCTGTATTGTTAATTCTTCTTGTGTACAGTCTCTAAAAGTGAATCAATCTTGTAATTCTAATCTTTCAGTGATTAATAAAATTTCCTCTCCCCAAGTGAACGTACACTGCCTCGTGGTAGTGGAACCACTATAAATACCGATGTTATTTATTTTTCTGCATTTCTTTGATCTGTGACTGTCTGTTCAGGTGTTTATCTCTGTTTGTTTCGTCTTACTGCAATCACGGTCCAGTTGTTTTCCGCTACGTTGGGTTTTTTATTCTCTTAGACTGGTCATCTGAAGGGATTTTCCCCAACAAAGTATTCTTTTCCCTGCTCATTAATTCTCATTTTGCAATTGATAACTATATATGAAATCATATTATCTACTCCATTATATAAGTCAGTGTAGTAATTAATTGCTTTATCTTCAATCTGCAAGTTGTCATAAATAACTTCACCATGTTGATTTATAAGAGCTTGTATATTATTCATGATTCTCCTCATCAACATTTTGGCAAAGAAGAATCTTGAATTCTATCTCCATGTATAAGCCAATCTACCTTAGATTGCCGAGTATAGTTAGCATAATGTATATCCATCATGTTCTGAACTTGTGTGCTTTTGCAAATCATCTCCTCATACATCTGGTTATTACAATGGTTTTGATCAACCTACAACAATAGATTATTGAATTCTGCTTCGAGTGTTGTAATAGTTTTGTCTGTTCTTTCTCCAGTATGGTTCCAAGATTTCAGCTCCATCTTAGTTGACTTTAATTTATAGATAAGGTTGTATATTTTACCACCCCAAGTAGATTGTTGCATTCCTCTATCTACTATTTCCTTATATCCCTCTTGAGTATGCCATGTGTTAATAAACCCGAATAGTCTACCTTTGGTGTCATTAGCCGTGTAAAAGGTAGTCAGCAAACGGGGTATGGTCACTTTGATTAGTAGGCAGTGCAACAGTTTTAAGCTGGTTAAAAGTGGACAACATCTTGTCATTCAACAGTACTTTAACTATGCGGGTTGCCACATTTTTCCTTCTCCAAGTGTATTTAAATCCATAAATGGTCCTCAACTAACCCATGCTGAATTGTACAGTTCAAAAGTCGTTTGATTTGGGAGAAAGGAATTTGTTTGCCACTCTCCTTATCCTTGAAATTAAGCACATTGTTGAAATATCCTGATAGTAACCATGCTTTATCTATGTTTTTAGTTTGTAATCATGGAATTCCATAACAGTTTTCTTTCTACATACAGATTACTGGCATACAAAACTGTAACATACATCTGAAAACCCCCACAGTTAGTAGCTAAACAAGTTATATGTTGGTCACTGCTAGTGATAACTGTTAAACTCCAAATATCCATAGCATAAAGTATGAGAATTATACATTTTGCATTATTCCCATTATTATGTACATAGTTCCAGGAATTTTGGAGTTTATCAGTGAAATAGGAAATTCGATTAGTGAATAATTTTGTTTCTAGCAAGCCAATAAATGGTGGCTTATATTTGAGGAGGAACTGAATGATATAAGCTTTGTGAATGAATGATTTTGATCTTTATGATTGTTAAGAAAGATAGTTTGAGTTGCAAGAAGAAAAGATTATTGTATTACATCCTTTGATCTGATACAATATGCTTTGTATTTATACAGGCTACACGTTTTAATATATACAGTTTTGGGCCTAATAAATACATAGGCATGTTACCCACTATCGTATAATTACTTTGAGATAAAATAGCTGGTTATCCTTCACTTTTCTCATTATCATTCTAACTCCCCCCGAAAGCGATTAGGGTTAGGGTTTCAGATCTGAGCCGCCTTTTAAAATAATTTGATTTCCAGTTGCAACCTCTTCAAATTTTCATATGCTTTTGAGATATGAGGATATTAGCAAGGTCTTCATGGTTCCGGTGAGCTATATTGTTGGATCTTCGAGTGACAGTTGCTTGATTCATCAGCGGCTGTTGCTCGAGTCTTCATCAGGTTTGCCGATGATTTGCTCTACTTTTAGTTCCTTTTTGAGTCGAACTAAACCTCTTGCTGTAAGTGGTTTTGTTAAGACATCGACAATTTGGTAAGTTGTAGGTATGTGATTCACTTGAAGTTTTCCTTTTAAGATATGCTCTCTTACGAAGTATAAATCAATCCCTATGTGTTTTGTTCTTGAATGAAATACCGAGTTCGTTGATAAGTATACTGTACTTAGATTGTCACACCATAGAGTTGATTTGCTGTTTGTACTCATTTTTAATTCATGCATCGGTGATTGAATCCACATGATCTCGGCGGTATCACTTGCAATACTTCGATACTCTGCCTCTATGCTTGACCTAGATATAGTACACTGTTTCTTTGAACACCATGAAACTGGATTGTCAGCAATGTATATACAGTATCCTATTGTTGATTTCTTGTCATCTGGATCAGAGGCCCAGTCTGCATCTGCATAACCAGTTATGTTGAGATGTTTGCTTTTTTTAGTTGTATTCCATAATCTGTTGTTCCTTTTAAGTATCTCAGTATCCTCTTGACTGCTTTCCAGTGTTGATCTAGAGGTTCCTGCATGAATTGACAAACTTTATTAACACTAAATGAAACATCAGGTCTAGTTATGGTAACTTATTGTAATGCACCAACTAGACTTCTATATTGTTTGTGATTAAATATGGCTTCTCCCCCGTTTTTAGATAAGTGTTGACTGAATGTCATTGGTGTTGGTTGAGGATTAGCACTACATCTTTGACCTGTTTGGTAATTCTCTGATGTATTTGGTCTAGCATATCATGATTTCTGTGTCAGATTTCTTTTTGACCTTAATACCCAAAAAGTAATTTATATGGCCAAGATCCTTGATTGATAATTGCTTGTCTAGGAATTGAATGATTTTGTTGATCTTCGTTTCACTATTTCCTGTTAGAATCAAATTATCAATATATACTAGTATGTAAATAGTAATCTCAATACTAAATTTTGTAAATAATGAGTTGTCAGACTTGGTTGACTGAAAACCCATATTGCATAGAGTGGTTTTCAATTTATCAAACCACACTCTTGGTGCTTGTTTGAACCCATATATAGCTTTATTCAGTTTGCATACATAGTTTTTGTCATGCTGAAAGCCTGGTGGTTGCTCCATGTACACTTCTTCCTTTAATTCTCCATTAAGAAAAGCATTGTTCACATTTAACTGTCTCATACTCTAGTCTTTATATAGGGCTATTGTAAGTATGATCCTGATTGTTGTTGGTTCGACTACTGGAGAGAATGTTTCATTGAAATCAAAACCATGTTCTTGTGTGTATCCCTTTGCTACCAACCTTGCTTTATACCTTGCAATTGTACCATCTGGATTTTTCTTTAACTTGTATGTCCATTTGCATCATACTACATTTTTATTCTCAGTTTGCAAGACAAGGCTCCATGTCTTGTTTTTTAATTAAGGCATTGTATTCATCATTCATTGCAGCCTTCCAGTTTCTGTCTTTGACTGCTTGGTCAAATGTTTCTGGTTCATTAGATATTGTTGATGCATATATCTTTAGTTTGAATATACCACCTTTTGACCTTGTGATCATGTGATGTTTAGTTCTGACTTGAGTTGCATTGTGTGGTGATTCATTGCCTTGATTTGAGTTGTCTTCTGACTCATAGTTTTGATTTTCCGATTCATGCTGACTTATGCTTTGTATTGGACTTGTTGCATAATCAGGTGGACTAGACGACTCTGCCTGACCTGGTTCTAGGAACACCGTGTGTTGTGGAGCAGAGTTCACTGTGTCCCTTTCACCTTCTTTTTGGGTGCATTCAGTGGGATGCAAAGGTATATGAGGTATATAAACTCTTGGATTATAAATCTTCTTTGTAGTTTTGATACTTAAATCAGAATAAGGAAAAATATGTTCATTAAACACCACATATCTACTTATAAATATTTTTCCATTACCATCAATACATTTGTAGCCTTTCTAATTTGAAGCATATCCTAAAAACATATATGCTGTTGATCTAAAGTTCAATTTATGAGTGTTATATGGTCTTGTATAGGAGAAACACAGACATCCAAAAGTTTTTAAGAATTGATAGTCAGGTTTCACTTTAAACAATTTTCCAATGGGCTTTCACCCTTTAGTACTTTAGTTGGCAGCCTGTTAATTAGATAAACTGCAGTACTAAAGGAATCAGGCCAGAATTTTAAAGATAAGTTTGCTTGAACAAGAAGTGTTAAACCTGATTCCACTATATGTCTGTGTTTCCTTTCTACTAGACCATTTTGTTCTGATGTATAGGGACATATAGTCCTATGAACAATTCCTTTCTCACTAAAGTAATTGTTGAGTGTCTTAAATTCTGTACCACCATCAGTCTGTATTATTTTAGCTCGATGATTGGTTTGTTTCTCAACTTATGTAATGAAATGTATCACTACATGATGTGTTTCAGATTTTGCTTTCAAAAAATATGCCCAAGTGTATCTAGAAAATGCATCTACAAATGATATATAGTACCCATACCCATAGTCTGAATTGACTGGAGCTAGACCCTAGAGGTCAGTAGCTATTAGCTCCAGTGGCTTATCATATTTGCTTGAAGAATCAGTAAATGCTAATTTGTGACTCTTACTTAGTTGACAATAGGTACATATATAGGGTAAAGTGACATTATCAAAAGAAATTTTATTTTCTTCTAAAATCCTCTTCATAACATTTACACTAGGATGACTAAGTTTAAAATTGCATACATCAAAATTACTCAATTTCTTCTCTGTCTGAGAGAGTTCAGAGTAATTACAACTTTCAGAGATTTTATTTGAATTGGAATTTCTAGAATCAACAAGATTAAATCTGTACAAGCCCTTCACAGTCTCACCCTGCAATAAGATTTCCTTTGTTATTATGTCTTCAACCAACAGTATTTAGGATAAAATTCAAAATAAACATTGTTATCACTTTCAAATTGTGATACACTCAAAAGATTTTTCTTTATTTGTGGTACCATCAGTAAATTATTAAGATATAGTTTTCTTTCACCTTTGATGCAAGCAATTCCAGTGTGTGTAATTTTAACGGCCTCACCATTTCCCATATGTATGGACTTATTACCTTTGTACTCTTTGTTCCCAAGATTTAGATTGTCCAGACTGTTGGTGATGTGGTTGGTTGCTCCTAAATCTGGATACCAACTCTCATCAAAAGTTTGTTCATGTCGTTTTGACTGTTTGCCTTATTGCTGCATAGTTGATTACTTGATTCTTGTTGAACTTGAGCCATATTTGCACCGAAACTGTTATTTCTATGATTTGTTGAATTCTGGTTTGGAGTGTAATTCACATTGAGCCTGAAATAATACTTTGGTGCAGTGTGTCCAACTTTCTCACATATCTGACATCTTGGTCTGTTATTATTACTCCACCTTCCTCTGCCTCTGACTGGTGGATTTCCTTTGTTTTTGGAATGATTCTTGCTTTTATAGTTTGTTGCATAATTGATTGACATGTCTGAATCTATGGGTTTCTTGAATTCTAATCTTCCTTCATGAGCAAGGAGTATAGAGTGTACATCCTTAATAGATGGTGTGATTCTTTGAGATGATATAACTGCCACAACTGCCTCATATTCTTCACTTAAACCACTCAAAATAATTAGCACTTGTTCAGTTACTGGTACCTTGTGTCTAGCTGCTTCAAGCATATCACATGTTGTTTTAATTTTTGCAAGATGTTCTCCCATAGTTTGATTTTCCTTTCTGATACTATGCAACTGTCATTTGTGATGCATTACTTTTGCTGCAGATTGAGAATTAAAGATTCTTTCAACTGTTGACCAAATTCCATTTGCTGTTTTGCTTCCAATAACTTGTGACAACAGTTGACACTTATTGATGATAATAACCATAAGCAAATTAAACTGTCTTGTTTTGATACTTTCCAATCTTGGGTTACCGACAGTTTTGTTTTCTTCATTAGTGATGAATCTTGGTGGGATTGTATGGGTGCCAAAGAGGAAGTCTTCTAGGCCATAGCCCCCTACAGCAATCTCCACTTGTACCTTTCAGAGAAGATAGTTGTCTTCTTCTAAATGGGCTGTGACTAATTGACTCCGAGGGCTGATGACAGTTTTGATCAAGTTTTCAGTTGCAGTTTGATCTGAGTTGCTGGTTGCTGATGATTCAGAACTGGTGGCCATGATGATGAATCAAGAACAGAAAGGAAACTTAAAGAAGTGAGGGCAAAATGAGGCAAGAACTGATACTGCACTTCAAGAAAAAATCAAGAACAGAAAAAAGTCTTCAAAGATTAGGTATGTGCAGCCACTAATCCAAATGATTACTTTCTTGATGATGGGTTTTTCAAGCAAGGCACTGCTCTTTGATGTTTTGATGAATTTCTGTTGATTTTATTGAACTGGATTTGATTTTGCTTTTCTGAGAGAAAGTCTGTTGCAGCCAGAATCTCACTTGATTCTTGTGGCATGGCACTTGCTTTCTTTTTGCTGAAAGCACCCTCAAATTTCAATCTCAGATGATGAAATTTTTGCTGATGAGATTTCAGTGCTTCTAAATTATCAAATTATGATCTCTGATGTTATACAGACCTATCTTTGTGCCGTTAGGCAAAGGCTTTGCTACCATATAAGCTTTGTGAATGAATGATTTTGACCTTTATGATGATTCGGAAAGATAATTTGAATTGCAAGAAGAAAAGCTTATTTTATTACATCCTTTGATCTGATACAATATGCTATGTATTTATATAGGCTACACATTTTATATATACAGTTTTGGGCCTAATAAATACATAGGCATGTTACCCACTATCCTATAATTGCTTTGAGATAAAATAGCCGACTGTCCTTCAGTTTTCTCATTATCATATTTTCTAACTAATGATGTGTGTCATTTTCTTAGGACCATTCATTCCCCTTAGATTCCACGTGATTATTGTTATTTACGTTTGGTTATGCTCATGGTTTGTCTTTTAGGAGGAGCTTTATTAACATGTTCACCTAGCAACATAGTTGTAGTTTGCATTGCAATTTCTTTCATGTAATCTTCATTATGTTCCAACATGTGTTGTACATCCAAGTTTTCTGGTGCCTCTGTTTCTTCCTAAATAGTTGCTGCTAAATTATTGATAAGGACTGCTTCCTAGAATTCATCGATGGCAAGCTCAAATTCTTCTTGTCTTATGTATTAGATGTTGCATTGATATCATCAGTCACTATGTCTGTATTTGTGTTATGTGTGTAGGTATCCTTTTGTTCTTGTGCATGTGTATCCGATGGATCTGAAGGGATGCTACCCTCTGTCATTGTTTCTGATTCAGTTGTGGCATTCGCAGTGAAATCTTCATAACTTACAGATGCATCTTCTTGCAATACATGGAAAGGGTCACCTTGCATAATATTTGGTTCAGGTTGTAAGTCAATCTTTTCCTTTCCTTTCTCTGTATTATTGTTATCAGCAGCAGTTGTATCTTTGTGTTGACTATTCACACCTGATTTTGGAATCCAGATAGGAGTAGTTTTCTTTGTGCATTTATCATCAGTATGCCAAAAATCATGCAGTGGTTGCACTTATATGGTTTGTAAGCATATGTAATTGGCACTGTAACTATACGTCCATCAAAATATTCTGCCTCTACATTTTCTGATAGTTAGTTCCAACATAAACTTCTGCTAATATCCTAGCATAGTTCATCCTTTCTTCAATTGCAATGAAATGATCGAGTTTCATTGGCTTTCCAATCACACTTGCAAGTCTGCAAATAGCCTTAGTATCCCAGAGTTCGAGATCACTGATGTGTAATTTTATCCACACAGGGAGGGTGCAGAAATACTCTTTATCAAGTTTTATTCCAGGCGTTTTAATAGTAATGATACGTGATTTGTAAGTGTATAGCCCTGATTGCAGCATATGCTTGTAATCTGCTTCTGAGTTGAATTGTATGAAGAGAAAAGCATTCTGTTTTGGGATATACATGTACACATCAACTGGTTTCCAATTTTTGTTTATGTATTTCTTTAGTTGATAATACGATGGTCGTTGACCAAAAACAGATACAACTATGGTGTTGCTCCACTTCTCTGATCTATGTATAATTAACCGTGGAATGAAACCTCTATTGTTGATATCACGTAGAATTGGTTCGAAGTAGGGTTTATCTTCCTCCTCCGCATCAGTTGTAACTGAATCTTGAACTACCTGCGACCATGTTCTTGGCGATGAACCTTTCCTATTGTCAGGTGGTTTTTGTTTCACGTTTCCTCCTCCTTTCTCTCCAGTAGTAATTGTTCTGCCATTTCTATTTAATATATATAGATAAAAAGTTTGTAATATATGTGCGTGTAGACAACAATCAAACAAATTATGTTTAAAACAATAATCATGTAAGACATGTATTCAATTTTAATGGGGAGTTTAAACAATCAAAATTGCTGTAATCAAAATTAATCAAAAGTTAATACAATTGTTTTCAATCAAAATTGTCCAAATAACTATGTAACACGCACACATATGATTAATTGAAAAACGAGTTTTCAATCAAAATTGTTTACAATCAAATTTAATTAAATAATCAAAATTATTTAAATAACCATGTAACATACATACACATGCATACACACACATTTACGTACACACATTGCACCAAAGACATCATTTTAAAACACTGAGAAGATGTTTCAATAACTTCTAGAAAAGCTTTCCAAGTGTTTCAGACTAGTATGATGCTGTTTTTCGTAACACCTTTTAAATATTGCAAGAGTTAAATCCCTAATACCCAAAACGTGGTGCACATTTCAAATCAGGAACACTGCTTGGGTGTTGTAGATTAGGGATTCACAACACCCTTTGATGTTGCGAATTTGGGATCCCAACATCCAATGGGCGTTGCAAACTTTGAATTTGCAACACTCAAGTAGCGTTATAGATTTAGTGTCCACTACACCCAAGTAGTGTTGCAGATTTAGGAACTCCTACAACCGTTGGGTGTTGTGAACCTTAACTTCACAACACTTAAGGGTATTTGCAAATTTCAATTATGATAGACGAAATGGATATTGTAGATTTCAAATACATTGTAGATTTGACATTCAAACCAAATAGAAAATGCAGATGATCTCAAAAGCAATACATAATTAGAAGTCCAGTCGCTTTAAAATAACAAAAGACTAAAAATAAAACAATTAATGATGCACAAATCATCACTTCTAATGTAAGATGGATATAGTTGATAATATTTGTTCGATAATAACAAATTTAAACACGAGGGAATATTCTTTATAACATAATCATCCTCCTTGTAACATTACTTCCATTTAGTGAAAAGCTAATCCACCTACATTCAAAAAATGATCAATTATAATATACTTACCGTCTCATTGTGGCATCTAGTAGAGTTATAATTTGAACCGAGGCCCGTGATTCCCATATCAAATTTGCATAGAGGACATAACCCATTGATCATTTGCCATTTGTCTACGCATTCTTTATGAAATAAAGCGAACATGGCAGTTCACTGAGTTCGTCATCGTTAGTATATTTTGCAAAGCATATGCAACACAACTACATAAAAAATTGCATTTTATTTCATTGACTATATACATTAACAAAACGTATGTTTCACAAAAATACACGCACAATATTTTTTAGAAGAAAAAAGCTTACATCATCTTCAATAGGATGATCCTTTCCTCATCGGTACCCGCAGCTAAGATCCCACCCTCTATAGGAATGTCTAAGTCAATCTCTTCTCCATTTTCAGTTAGCTTTGTTATAAACTTACAAGTTGGCAGTGCTTCAGTTGACTTAGTGGTAACTCCTCTGGTTTGGCCCATATCCTTTCGTAGGCCCATTATACATAGCCTGAGAAAGGAAAAAGGAACATGATTAAATTAAGGTGATTTAAAGTCACATGCTCAGCTTAGATGAATCCGGGATAGGGTTTAGTAATCCGTTGAAAGTTATACTTGTCCAACTTTAATAGACAGGATTTTTAATGTGAAAAAGATTTGGATATAATAATAATACTAATAACCAATATATACCCATACAAAATTGGAGCATTAGAAGCAGAAGAGTGCCCACCAAATACCCACATGTATCCTACAACAAACCATACAGCAAAGAAAAAGTCCAACACCATTTTAAAGTGGTCGAAAATGCTACAAACCTAGAACACATATTTCATCACTAAATCAGTAAGAAAATGTGCTAATTATTGTAGATATGTAAATACCATAACATGATAAACATTCAATAACAAAGCTTGGAAGATAGTTACAGATTTATTTTACAGTTGTAGAAAAGGTTACTCTAGTGTATACTTGCTTATCTAATGCACCATCATCTATGAAGAAATTTGTTGCATTATCGAGCAAGAATACAATGTTTATACCATAATTTACATTCTATTGCCATGTATGCTAAACGAAGGTTTTTCAGAAAGTAATTAAGGTATCATTTCTGCCAACTACAAATTTGCCGCATAAGTGTTAACCTAAAAAGGCGGTTAAACATGTTTTTTTAGTTTGCACTATTAGCTTTCCTCGCAAGTGACGACATAAAAAGACTATAATTTATCTTTCTCTATGCACATATAGTTGAATGTCATGCCGGGAACATAGTATCAAATAGGTTTATGTTTGCTCACATTGCAAGAAAACTGGGTACAAGAATATATGAAATTCTGTTATAGTTTCTGCTATCATATTAATTTCTTAGAATTTTTTAGTCTTTTGCTTGTAGATGACATTTTTCATTAGTCACCAACTTATGTGTTAACACTAATAGAATTATTCACATACCTATATAACATTCAGTAAAAGTGTTACCATTGTTGATTCCAAAGGCATGTTGACAACAAGGATGTCAAAACCAAAGAATATCGGACCATTAGAAGCATCTCGTACCAATATAAGAATAGTTAACGTTAAACCTATTGTAAACAATACCGTGTCTTAAGGAATATTGCACGTCATCAATGCGATATGGGATACCACCCTTCATCAGTATGAAAGCCTACAATGATGTCACATACCATCTATTCCGCACTTCACCAATGTGATAAAGAATGTCATATCCCATCAATATAAGTAAAGAAGATTGTTGTATACCAACAGTACACGGAAGCATGTCACAGGCCATTAGTACGTTTGGAAATGTCGCATATCATCAATGTTGCATCCCATCTATATCGCATATCACCAATAAATGATATTGTATATAACCAACACTATAATATATCAATGTCGTGATATCGGAAGACAGCATACCATAAGCCATCAATGTGATAGAGGCATGATATATCATCAATGCCACTTCCGAAGATCATCAGTATGTACAAGAGTTGTCATATGTTACTGATGTCACACATCATCAAAGCAAGAGTGAGTGTCTTCAATCACCGACTCAGCATGATGCCGCATATCGGTAGCATAATGGCAGTCATTAAAAAGCAATAATGAGTGGAGGAGTGCTAAACAATTGATGTCGTGAATCATAAGCCCTTAATTGTTCTCGAAACTCATTAACAGCTAAAGGGATATCGGAAATCATCAAAATGGAGAATGAAGGCGAATGCCATCGAGATTCCTAATGATGCCGGAAACCAAGCATGCTGAAGGTGACACGTGGCAGTCATGTCGTACGTCTCTGCCACTATAAATACAGACTTAGGGGCATTGTGGAAGGGGATCAATTCTTTTCTCATTTCTTACTTTTTAAACTTTGTAACCCTAAATAATTTGGGGATTTTAGTGATAATTGTAACGTTCCAAACCTTATTACAAATAAGGGCTTATACATGTACAATCGCATAGTATATTGAATAAAGAGACAAGCTTGTTGATTTATGATTCTCAAGCATATATAACTTCAACGTGATCATTGGCTTCACTATTGAATATTTCGAACTCCTGTGACTTCGGCAAATAAGGTCTTGGATATTCAACAACTTCATAGCATATTAAGGAAGACTTCTTAAATTGTGATTTGTTTTGAATTATCAAACATTTATGATTTAACCATAAGTTATTTTGAATTCCTAAACAGTCAATTTCGAAGTTAATAAGGATTCAACATGGAGCACGTGTCTTCCTAGCAAATTAACCTAGGACCACCAAAGATTCTACTCCACCAAGTTTCATTTTCCTCAAACTTTTTGGGTGTTAGCAAAGAAATTCGTTAACATTTTGGCGCTAGAAGGAGGGCTCGAACCTCCATCTCCGCTTAACCCACAAGTGGAACTACTCTTGACCTATATGGGGCTTAAAGGTTTTATCCCTACCAATCATATCTATTAAGGAACCATTCCAAACCTCATCTAACCTCATTTGGATAATGACTATCTCGAAACAAGGATCTTTCGAGCCTAGAGTAACTAGGCCAACCTACCAAATCACTAATGATCCTCGACTTCATGAGGAGCAAGTATTAAGCTTCTTAGCACTATAAATTATGGAAGATAAGAGAAGGTAAGTAACTCTTTATGATTCAGATAAATGGAGTTTGAACCCATTCCATATAGGACCGACCCTAATCTTTGCTTTAGGAAAAGTGATCCCAAAAACAGATAGTTGCTTCTTAAAGATAAGGAGGGCCATACAATGCTAGTCAAAGGGGACTATCTTCAAATAGGAAATAATGAATGACTTCGATAAATTTGCCCAGAAAATGAAAAGAGTAATAGATCATCCTACCGCTCCAATCAAAGCTCAGAAGAGAAAGTGGATGATCCTATTATGCCAATCCAATGCTATAAGAAAGCTAAATAGGAATGAAAGGAGCTATAACCTAATAATTCTTGGATCTATTCTCTCATCACTTCCTATGAACATATCTACCTTTTAACTAAGAGAAAGCTAAATTATTACCCTTCAAAGAAGAAGTGACCTAAAAGTGAAAGGAATCTTGGAGGCGCTTATTGTCAATATCATCAAGCAAATGGACATGAAAACAATCAATGTTGGACTTTAAAGGGAATGATCGGAGATTTCTCAAGAAAAGGAAAACTTGATGTGTTTGTAGGACGATTAGGAAAATCTTCAATAAAGTGAAATTCTTGATGGAAAGGATGCATAAAAGAAAAAGCCTAAATCATTACCTATAAGGTAATAAGGGAGGAGTAAAGACTTTGATCCAACCACAAAGGCCCGGTCAAAGCAACTCCTAGAGGAAAGTCAGAGTAAGCCCTTAGAGGGAGGAGGAAGTAAGCCTTTGGTCCCACCTAAGATGGCCTGGCCAATGCACTGAACCAGCCTTCAGTACTGCCTATAAGGCTTGACTGAAGCACCTCCTTGAGGAAGGTCAGGTAAGTCTTTGGTTCTGCTTAAGATGGCTAACCTAACGCACCGGACGAAAGACCTAAATTATCACATAAGACGGTGGTAAGGGGTGCAATCCAAGTTGAGATCATTACCCAAAGATGGAAATCAATCAAAGCTAAATCACTATCCGAAGAGCAGTAATATGCAATCTTCTAGAGGAAGATCAATAAAAAATGATTCGTTTTAGAGGAAGATCAATCAAAAATGAGCCATTCGTGCTCCAAAGCAAAAGCAAACTTCTAGAGGAAAATCAATCAAAAATGAGCCTTTTGTGCTCCAAAGCATAAATCAAGCAATTTTCTAGGGAAAGATATATCAAATACAATCTATCATGATTCAAAGAAAGCGGGAATTCTCCGTCAGCGTAAAAGAAAATATTATTGCCCGATGAATTTTCTGGTCTTCTATTCATATTATTATTGCCAGATGAATTTTCTGACCTTCCATTCAGATAATTACCAGAATGGATTTCTGGTCTTCTATTCAGATTATTATTGCCAGATGGATTTTCTTGTCTTCCATTCAGATAAATACTAGATGGTTTTCTGGTTTCTTATTCAGATTATTATTACCAGAATGGATTTCTGATATACTATTCAGGAATATCCATTATTAAGAAGACCATTGGATGTCCATATAGATAAAAATTTACGGTCTTCATACCAACTACGATACTGAATGCTCAATAAGGCTTCTGGTTCACTTAACAAATAGATTATTGGCTTATCTATCAAAAGCATGAAATATAAGAAAGCAAGTTTATGTTCAAAATAACAGCTACAAAGCATCAGACTGAAACTAGGAAGCTAATTACAAATCTCAAAGAAAAGCAAAGAATAGAACATCGATCATTCATGTACAAGTTAATTCACCATTTAGCACGTTATGTACAAGAATTATAGGAGCAAAAGATTGGATAATAAGAGAATCCAATTTAAAATTTTACATATAACTCTTTACTAAGAATTAAACTCTTGAACCATCCTGTTTAGAGCTTTAGCAACTGAAGAAGAATCGGTTATATGATGAATTGCCACATCCAGAAGTTGTTTAAGTTTCTTCTCTTTCTTTCGAATGGCGTCTGCATCGTCATCGAATCAATTTGAATTTTTAATGCACCATCAAGCATTTTATTGGCTCCCTTTAGAATCTAAATCTTGCCTTTTAATTTCTCCATCTCTTGTGTAAAAGCGTGTTTTTCACGCTCGAGTCTCTCAACCATAGCTTCATAAGTATTAATATGAGTAGAAACCTTATCACTCCACTGCTTGTTCAGAAATTAAAAACATTCAAATCTAACTCTTTGCCACCATCTGACGATCTCACCATCATCTAAACTCTTAGGAGGGTTTAATATGGTAGAAAATTATTCTTGCCCAACTAAAGGAGTAGGAGTAGGAAGACTGGAATAGCCTCCGTTCACAATAAGTTCCTAACATTGATAGTTTTCTCGGCTTTTTGACAGTTCAGCCTCAACATTCATCAACTTCTAATGCAATCAAGCAATCTCAGCATCAGCCTCGGTGTTTTGAGAAGAAAGCCTAGATTGGCTAATAGCATCTATTTTTCCTTTCAACTCTTGAATTCTCCCATCCCTCTCTTTAATTTGCTTCTCTAAATCAGAAGTCATCTCATTAAAACTAGTAAACATAGATCTTCATTTGAAATATTTGTCATGCCATTCTTGCGAATCTAGGTTATCTAGAAATCGTAAAGCCAGAGTGCCATGAGAAGAGAGTTTCTTCTCGCATTCTACCCTAAGCCTATCTTTAGTAGAATCAAGTCGAGCAAGAATATCTATGCCACTGGGTATAAGGGTTAATTGCTTTTCCTAACAAATATATAGGAAAGAAAATCAATAACACAGAAAGTATTTTCTTTATTAAGCGATAAAGATTTACAACTTAAGCAAATTCAAAATCACATCAACCTTACGAATTTTATACATCAAATTATTAAAGTTTTGAGACAACAGTTTGAACCTTTTTAACTGACCCGACAGATAAAGTAAGGGTAGAGTTAAAAAAAGCTTTAATTTCTTCTGGGGTGTTAACTGGAGGGTATTGATGATAGTCCCACTTTCCGGCTGAAGGGTTGGATTAACCACATAGCAATTTAGCGTGATTAGTTCGAACTTCATTAAGCAGTTTATCATTTTCATCACCCAAGAAATCAAAATGAAAGTGAGGGAATCATGTATAAACTTCATGTAGATCTCTAAGAAAGTAATGTTTTGCTAACTGAGATGTTCTGAGAATTATGGACTTCTCGTTAAAATCCCTCTTTAACTTGATAAATTTACTCAAGACATGGGAACATGACTGCTTGAGGATTCTTTAGTCTATAAAATATATGAAAATAAACTAAGAGCAAAGAAACAAAAGTGATAAAGTTTATAAAATACTTGAATTAAGCATTATAATCATACAATCATCTGGGTTCGTACAATATTGATCCCTTATAAAATTCAGAGATAAATATCTCCTTACTATACTTAATCTTCTCGGGAGGAAGGGTATTAGGAGAGAGGGGAATACTAACAACCCTAGGAAGGTTCCAACAAGTCCTAGGTTAAGGGTCGCTTCCATGATCATCTAAATGTCTTTTGAAGATGCCTAATCAAGCCCCTACTTTTTTCCCTTAAGAAAGAAAAGTCGGTGAGGAGATTCCTAGAATAAATTTTGTAGAGAAACTCTATTAGGGCTTTCTTATCATCAATAAACATCTAGAAGAGGGTCATTAATTCTGCATTCTCTCTCATAATTCTATCCTGATAAAGGCAAGCTCTTTTCAAGCGAGGGGCAACCTGCTTTTCCTTTAAGAACTTGAACCGTGCAACACTAGCAGAGAGGCGCTTGTATTTTTCAAACAGTTTATTAAGTTTGTCAACTAATCTATCAACTTCTCTATGCGATCAACACACACCTCCCTTTGATTCTTTTCATATAAAGTTTCGTTATGGTATGCCTTCTTTTTCCTTAACTAAAGAAATAAGCATATTAACTAAAAAATGCCTGGTAATTTTAAGCATTTAAATAAAGAACTCCATGCCTAAGAAGCCGGAACTTGAAAAGTTGGAGTTTGAGTTTTTTCTTTTTAAAGATGGCTAGTGGAGCACTATATTTTGGGGAAGTATACTAGATTGTCGCACCCTGAGGATCAGGAAATTCAGCAAAGCCCGCATCATGTGCAGATAAGTCAAAGTTAGGATCACTTAATCCATTTCCCCCGTCTTTTGGTATTGAAGGACCCTTTCCATCGCCATCGCCACCATCATCGTCATCATGACCACCATCATCATTATCGTTGTCATCATCATTGTCTTTGTCCTCCTTAGAATCTATCTTCTCTTGAGGCAATAGGTCATCAAAAGTTAATAACCCTTTAGCATCGACCTTCTCTTCGGTGGGAAACTCTTTTTGAAGTAACCCTGAGCTCTCCTCGATATGAGGCTAAACTTTCTTTTGAATCTTTCATTCTAATTTGGGAAGGAAAGTCTAAATCTGGATACTTTTGGATGTTATCACTATATGCCATGAACAAAGCGTTTTAGTAACACTTCTCGGTAAACTTGGTAAGAGCGTTATTGAGAAAAAAAGTAGACTTTCTCCTTGGCATCCCTGATAATGTTGTTCGAATAATTCAGGATATCGCTCTTACTTTTCAACCTTTCCTTTAAAGATCTATTCTTGTCAGCTAGCTCGACCGTCTCTTTGGTGGACTTATCAAGGTCCACGTTCAGTGCTTTCACTTCTTCCTTTAATAACCGTTTAGCTTTCTTTTTCTCGTCAAGGGAGGAAGCAAGTCCATCTTTTTTAGAAATAGCCTCTCGTCCCTTACTGTAGTGATATCAATTATACTATTGTTAAATAAGGAGATTTTTCCCTTAAGCCAATCACTTCATTAGAGGGCTCTTGAGAAGCCTCTTGGAGAGTTGGAGGAAGAACATATGTTTGGCCGCCTGTAATAAATAACAAGCCTAAGTCAGGACAAGAAATATCGAGTTAAAAGCCTAGATTAACTGAATAAAAGGCAATGCATATCGATAAGAACTATTTAATAATAATCAAAAAATTAATCCTTAGAATAAATCGAAGACTGCAGTGGCCTAAGAGATGCCAAAGAAGGAGATTAGGTAGCCAATCGAAGAAGATCATCAAAACTCATCCCAGGAGTTTGAACCTGGACCTTCGAAGGAAGAAAATCATTTGGAGAAGGAAACAGTCCGTGCTCATCACATATATGACGAGGGCCTTTGGAGAATTAGGATGAGAAATGCTAAGAAGGGGATTCGAAGAATGAGCCATCTTTGTGGGTTCTCAAACTTTTTGACCAAGAAAAACCATATTTGTAACATCAATGCTCGAATCATATTCATATGTTCCTCCTCATCCACCACAACTGAAGTATAATCACCTACGAGCATAGGTCTTTTACTTGGCGGAGGAGATGAAGTATCAACAAGGGTGCTAGTGCTCGCTTTTCTTATAGGTGCTTCAACCGCCTTAGCAATGGAATCTTCAATAAGGGTAGATTTACTTGATTTGGTTAGGGTAGGAGCATCATCCTTGGTCTCCTTTTCCTTAGAAGCAATAACGATAGCGGAAGATCTTAAATCAAGGAAAGAAGCTTGTGTGATAATAAGACAAGAAACTCCATACACGTGGTAATGAAAATTTACCAGAAGATTCGAGTTGAACTGGAGAAGAGCGGGGAAAGTATTCCAATTACCGATAACCAACAATCATTTCCCTTGGGCATCCCTCTTCATCATCGAAGGTTCTCCAAGTATTATGTGGATATCCAAAATCAGGGAGTATTTACGGAGATTCACTTCCGTTAAAAGGGTAAGCATGTTGCTCATGCTTTTTAAAGCTTGAGTTGGAGACTGGATAGTGTCATCAATAGGAGCTTAGAAGTAGGACCTGAAGGAAAACATTCATTATAAGAGAACGATATATATAACATAAATGATAGAAAATGGAAACTCACTGAAAACGGAGAAAGTTCCCCTAATCTTAGAGGAATAAAATCTAACATGGAAGAATTGGTTTTTCCATTCCTTTGTCTTGTTAATAGTGTTGGTGATTAAACTCTTTGGGAATGGAGAATTTCAGCACTCAAAGAGGGAAGTTTAACTTCCAAAGCGATAACTTCCAAGCAGCTCAAATATGTGTACGAGTTGGGAGTTAATTGAATTAGAGCAATATTTAGGTGCTCCAGGAAGCGCAAAAGGAAATCGGGAAAAGGCAGGTACATTGAGTGCAAGATATGGATCGGTGTGAAGGCAAAGAACCCTTCTAGAGGGTTGTCAATTCTGCTAGAAGGACCGCAAGGAATGGCTTCTACGTTTATAATCTTGAATTGCTTGTGGATAGTGTCCACTTCTTATTGAGTGGTAATATATGATTGGTTGAGATGATAGTCCCCTTTCTTGACGGAGGGAGAAGGTTTGGAGCTCATATTGGCTTTCTTGCTTTCCATTTGCCTACCAGTGATATTATACCAAATCAGGGAAGTAATAATAGTTTGTGAAATTTAGAATGCTTAAGATATAAAATAGGCAATTATATGCTAAAATAAGAGGTAGCAAATTTATTATAAATTGCCTAAGTTGTAACACTAAAGTGCTAAGGTTCATGCTTAACCATTATATTTGCAACAAGGCTTTGACCATTAGACAATCCATGCTGAATTTATGAAGTACTTGAGTTTTTAGTCGATAAAAAATATGTACACAATTGTTAGATCCATGGTGGAAAAGTAAATTTATAGTTATACAAAAGGAGTCTGATTAAATGTCGAAATCATTAAACTAAAGTCGTAATAATGACCCAATGTCGAAATCACATGTAACCGAAATCAATGAATGATGTTGAAATGGTCTAAAAATATTTTTATAAAAAATATCAAGTATATGATTAGTTCATGAATTTTTCATATGATAACTATGACACAAATTAGTGATGTCGCATAAAATTTAAACCACAACATTGTAAATAGTTGTCAGAAAAGAATAGTGGCATACAATGTAAGGCTATCAGTTTCATACGGTAACCCCTTAAATTGATGTCGCATTCATGAGTGATTTCCGCACCTTTGTTTAGTTATTAACATTATAAGGATCTCACAGTATAAAATTTTCTAAGTTTAGAATTGGTTGTTGAAACATAAAAAAAGAATGGATAAAAACTATTTGATGACAAACATCATGTGGATGCCATAAGGCAACGACTTTGGAATCAAATAAATTAATAACGGGTTCCGGATTTAAATAAACTATCCATTTCGCAATGAAACTGGAAATTCCCAGGTTACTGAATCAGTACTGTTAACTTCAATTGGTTAATTGACCCCCCAGCGACATAATAAATCGAAGTCAAATTCAATCATGAGCATAACATATTTGAAATTCAACTTAAAATTCGAGTATCAACAGTCAAAAACTCAAATATTAAACCCAGGCGTCGATTCGAAATCCAAAACCCCCAAATAATATCCTAGTAATAATTTTAATATAAAAATTCCTAATTCATATTATCGACTTAATCAATTAAAATGAAGATTGTACCTTGATCTTAGCTCGGATGCCAAAGGTTGGAATTTTTTAAATAATTTTGAGAATGTTAAAAAAAATTTATTTCAAGTTTTGAGATGCAAGTAAAAAGAAGATGAAAGAAGAAGCCTGAGTATTTATAGGGAAAAAGAAGAAATATAGTTGTTGTTGGATCAAGTTTGAATGAACGGCCATATCTGGGCACAATATCAATAGACAATAAGCGCCAACACCAAAGCAATGACTTAAAAAGTCAATGACTCCTTCATACTAGGGGGTAAATGTTACTACCATTCTTGACTTCGAAGGCATGTTGACAACAAGGTGTCAAAACCAAAGAATATCGCACCATTGGAAGAATCTCATACCAATATAAGAATAGTTGATGTCGAACCTATTGTAAGCAATACCACGCTTTAAGGAATATCTCACGTCATCAATGTGATTTGGGATGCCGCACTTGATCAGTATGAAAGCCTGCAATGATGTCACATCCCATTTACTCCGCACTTCACCAATGTGATAAATAATGTCGCTTCCAGTCAATATAAGTAAAGAAGATTATTACATGCCAAAATGGAGGTATGTCGCATGCCATCGGTATGCTTGGAAATGTCGTATATCATCAATGTCGCATCCCATCTATATCATATATCACCAATAAATGATATTGTATATAACCAGCACTATACTTCATCAAGGCTGTTATATCGGAAGACACCATATCATAAGCCATCAATGTGCTAAAGGCATGATATATCATCGATGCCGCTTCTCTTCGATGTCGCCTCTTGTCAATGTCGCTTCTCTTTGATGCAAAGATCATCAGTATATACAAGAGTTGTCATGTGTTACCGATGTCGCACATCATCAAAGCAAGAGAGGGTGTCATCAATCATTGACTCGGCATGATGTCGCATATCATTAGCACAATGAGAGTCGTTATAAAGCAACAACGAGTGGAGAGTGCTATATAATTAATGTCGTGAATCATAAACCCTTAATTGTTCTCATAACTCATCAATAGCCAAAGGGATGTCAGAAATCATTAAAATGGGGAAATAAGCCGAATGCCACCGAGATTGCTAGTGATGCCGGAAACTAAGCATGTCGAAGGTGATACGTAGCAGCCATGCCGCACGTCTCTACCCCTATAAATACGGACTTAGGGGCATTATGGAAGGGGGTCAATTCTTTTCACATTTCTTACTTTTTAAACTTTGTAACCCTAAATCAATTTGGGGATTTTAGTGCCAATTGTAACCTTGCAAACCTTATTACAAATAAGGGCTTATACATGTACAATTACATAGTATATTGAATAAAGTAATAAGATTGTTATTTTATGATTCTCAAGCATATATAACTTCAATGTGATCATTGGCTTCACTATTGAAAATTTCGAACTCTTGTGACTTTGGCAAATAAGATCTTGGATATTCAACAACTTCATAGCATATTAAGGAAGATTTCCTAAATAATGATTTGTTTTGAATTCTCAAACACTTGTGATTTGATCATAACTTGTTTCGAATTCCTAAACATTCATGATTTTGAGGTTATTAGGGATTCAACATGGAGCACGTACCTTCCTAGCAAATTAACCTAGGACTACTAAAGATTCTACTCCACCAAATTTCATTTTCCTTACACTTTTTGGGTGTTAGCGAAGAAATTCATTAACAAAAAGCATGCCTGTAAGAATTATCATTAAGGTTAAGTTCCTAGTAATAACCATGACCTTAAAACATAAATTTGTTTGTAGTACACAAATTGTATATGCAGGTACAATATTGATTCATATTACACCTCACATTTGGAAAAATGATGATTGGAAATCAAATTGTCATATTTATCCTTATCAACTATTGATTTTGCACAAATTCATATTATCTGTTTCTAATATTCTATTTGTATACAAAAAGAAAAATGTTTTATGTTAGGCAAAACACCATATATGCAACAAACCAGTAGAAAGTCAGCATGTTACACAATCACGTGAAACTTAAATAACAATATAATATTGTAGAAAACTATTTGTGAACATTAATTTCTTACACATACAAACACACCTTGTGGAAAATCTACATATAAAGATTAAATTCGAATTTATCAACCCTCATATGGTATTATCTTATAATTTTTCAAGCATGATGAAACGACACATATGTAAGCAAGGGAATGAACATCAACTCAAATAGATGGTATACAATAGGAAAACCGGGTTCAATGTGATATCTGTAAGTAATAATGTGTGATGGAAAGTATATAGGTTTGATTGAATTGATAAATTGCATTCTAATCTAATGTAAAGAAAGCTAATAATAAGTAGGGATTGGATAAGACATTAAATAATCATACATATATAACAATATGTTGTAGTATAAGGATACACACACACACACATACACACACACACACACACACACACACACACACACATATATATAACCGTGGCGTCTTAGTTGTGGTTATATATCTGCAAATGAATGAGAACATGGATTGAATAAGACATTAAATAAGCATTTATGAGTATTATTATGCATAACAAAAAATAATATAGGTCATTTTAAGCAATATCATTAAATAGTTTTCTTTTAGCATACTAGTTCCACAATTTACGGATAGGAAGAGCATAGACTATAATAAGAAGTGTATCCAAATGAAATATATAGAGGAAAAAATCATACAACATTAACATGCGAATCTAAGTCTTATTGCATCTTATACCGATTCATCACTCCATGTATCCCTATTAAGCTTTATAATGTTGAAATATTAACTTGATTTTGGATCTTTGTTTTCAGTCTTAATTATTTGATGTAATAAGCCCAAATCTTAGAAATATGTTCTAGAGAAGTCTTATCTAAAAAGCTCTTTCTAGGTAAGTCTTTAAAATTATGTAGAAACAAAGATAAGTTTAGTAATGTGGAGAAAGTTCTAGAAATTAATAATTACTTTTAGATTAAAGTTGTGTTGGCAAAATCATATCCATTGTTTGGGTGATGCCATTAGTATAAATAATGGTGAAGTCTTTGTGTTTGTATCAAGCAAGAAAAAAGAAAACTTTTCAATAATAAAGAGTCTCTTTCATATATTCTCTCCATCTTTGTTCTAAAATATTCAACAAAGCGATATCAGAGCTTAAAGATCCTTCTAAAAAGATGGCTCTCCTTGGAGCACACGACGTATGAGAGATTGTCGAGAAAGGCAACATCGAAAAAAAGAATGAAGGTAGTCTATCCCAAACTCAAAGTGATAGTTTGAGAGATTCAAGAGAGAAGGACAAGAAGGCCCTCTGTCTAATCTATCAAGGATTGGATGAAGATACTTTTGAGAAGATTTCAAGAGAAAAGTCAGCCAAAGAAGCATGGGAGAAGCTTCTAACATCTTACCAAGGTGTCGATCAAGTCAAAATGTACGTCTTCAAACTTCAAGAGGAGAGTTTGAAACTTTGCATATGAAAGAAGATGAACTTGTCTCTGATTACCGTAACAACCTGCACCTTAATGGACCTGAATTTTGAATAAATCGAAACCCAAGTTCATTAGGGTATGGATTGTTGGTTTTGGTGATAGAGTTAGAGGTATGCCCTAGGGGCAATTATGTAATTTGTTACATATATCTAATTCATTGACCAATCTTGTTCAAAATATAAGGTATTTTCTTCCTATTATATACTTGATATAATGTGACTATATTAATTAATTAACTTAATTAAAAGTATATTTAATAGAAAAATCCATAAATGGTATATTTTGTGATAGTAGTTACAAAGTGTTGTAACCGTGAGTAATTTATCACAACGAAACAAATATACCATTTTAAATGTTCCTAGTCAAGATGCATCGAGACTGGATATCGATGTATCCGTTGAGACTGGAGTACATAATGCTCTCCAAATGTTGGGCAGTGTATTACTTATGACTACTGGGGGCACCTAGGGGTTACGTACTAATAGTTATTGGATAAATATGGAACGACTCACTCGATTGTTTTCTGTTGGTTAATACAACTAAGGTCAAATAGAAAATATCGATGTGACTGATTCACACAGTTCTCTCGACTTGAGAATACTGTGGATATTCAATATGAAAGCTTGGCTTTGATTATAGCCAAATCATGGCATGGCGTCCATCGAGTGACTATAGTTGGGTCGAGTGGAAGTATTGGAAGTGAAGCACTATTCAATGGAGTATTCGTCTCCTCAATTATATGTTGTTTGTATCACGGTCAACTCAAGTCAACTCAAAGTCAAAGTCTCTGGCTAGAGCATTTCGGTTAATAATAATTGTTATTATTGAACCAAGGACTTTGTATTTGGACTATAAAGTTGAATGTGGATGATGTTGGAATTTTGACCATTACCAAATTCCATAAGTCCAAAGTGATATAGTTTTGACGAAGAGAATTGGTGTAAACAAATGTCACAACTGGGTATAACGCTTATTAAACTAAAATTGGATTTTACCAAAAATGAGTAAGCGATAAATTTGGTCATAATGTCACACCACCTGCTAAGTGATCTGTAAACGTTAACATTAGAATAGTTCGATGTTAATCGCTGACCAAATTTACGCCCAAGAGTTACACAGCCGAAATGATGAATTCCATTAAGATCGAACGATTTAATTAGTTTATAATTATTATAAATTCATTAAATTAATTAATATTTAAGAAATATTAATTATAAAATTTGAATATGATTTGAGAAATAAATAAAGATATATATTTTATAACAGTTATAAATATATCGATCGATATACAATATCGACAAGCGATTAAATTAGATTTAATTGCATAGTATTTTGGCTTGGGCTTAGATGGGTTTAAGGCCCATCATTAGGGCTGCAAAATTTCGGTTTTGGGAAGGTCTAGGGGTGGCTAAAACATAGGAAATTGGTTTGGAGATAATGAGTTGAGATCAAGTGAGAATGGGTAAAAAGGTTTTCCTTGTTTCTCCCTAATACAACCCTATATATATATGTATCTCTAAAATAATTACTAACCTTTTTTTGGCCGCCATTACCTTCTACATTTCTGGTTAAAACATAGCTCTCAATCCACTCCAAAATTCTCAAATAAATTTCAAATTAAAATAATACTATTCGATAGTTAGAGGTCGGTGATTCTGGACTTGCAATCTGACGAATCAAGAACAATAAAAGGAAGGGAAGTCATTGCTTCAACGTGGATTCAAAGGCATCATTAATTGGTAATTTTAATTCATATTACAATAATTAAATTATATTCTATGATCCTATAATGAGCAATTTCATATCTGGTTAAATATGTTGCTACTATATGTTTAGTTAGGTGAAATTTTGTATGTAGATGTAGTCGCCACAAATCAGTTTGGTTATGTGCATAATTTGTTTATTATACTATTTGATTTATGTATAGACAAATGTTGTTTACTGTACAAAATCAATTTTTTTCATTAATAATTGTTTTATATATATTTATTAATAAATTCATATATATATGTGTGTGTGTGTGTGTGTGTGTGTGTGTGTATTAGTGTATATTTCTCTCTCATAATAGCATATATGCATATATAAGATATATATATGATTTCAAAATTTTAGTACACTTATTTATATATAATATAAATTTACAAATTCGAAAATTAATTATCATACATATATTCATATTTTTAAATTAACTTTTATTGAATTTTGAATTGTTTATTATATATATAAAATAATTATTACACTAAAAATTCAATTACACATTTTTTTAAAATATTATATCATTCCAAAAACGTATAGAAAAAATTTAGGATTTTTTCAATAAATTTTATTATTTTTAATAATTAATATTATTTTGGAAACATTGTTTATGATTTATTAAAAATAATAATTTAATTGAAAAATTCTTAAAAAATTTTCATAACCTTTCATTCATGAACATAGAGTTTCTAAAATTTTAAAATTTGAATTGTTAATAATATGTTATTTTATATTAAATAATTATTGCCGAAATCAATGTATTTGTTTTTAAAAATAATATTTCAACTTTGAAAAATCTCCAGATTTTTTCTAAGCTCTATTTTATGATTATAGATTTTTAAAAGTTGTAAAATTTGAATTCTGATCAATAGATTATTTTATGTTAATTATTTATGGATGAAAACATTATTTTATTCATAATATATACAAATTAAAATACTAAAATTATTATGTTTGCAAAACTAATTTAGTTTCGAATTATAAATAATTTTTAATAATTTTTCTCTTTCTTTATATATATATTTATTTATATATAAATGTTTTATGTTCATATATTATATATAATATATTTATACATACATGTGTGTGTGTGTGTGTTTTGTAACACATATACATGTACATATTTGGACAACATACATGACATACAAAATGAGCTAATATGTCTGTTGCGATGTAAATCCCAACATCTACGTATGGGCATATTATACCTTTCACAGATTATTATGCTACATATGCACTCATACATATATGTATATGATACATTTATGTATAAACTAAATCAAATAAAATTAATTTCATATCTTAATATATTTGAATTTAAATGAAATAAATGATTTTATTTAAATGAAATTTAGAAATGTTCTAATTCAGTTAGACTTCATAGGCCGAATAAAGATCCAATTGGGTAAATTTTTTGAAATTCACCAATAACTTCCGCTGTGGGCTGGTCCTATTCCAACATTTGGTAACTGTAATAAACACAAGTATATCAAAGAGCGATTATAAACTTACAACGAAATTGAGAAATATAATAGAACATATGTACTGACTAAGGCTACTACCTTGGAACCAATATTATTCCTTGGATGTTTAATTGCCTCGTTAACGTGGGGAATGAATAATAAGACTTCTCCATCTGCCGTTCCCGTCTTGCTCTAGTATCCGGTCTCTCTAAATCTATCCCATGGGTTGTAATGTGGAGGGGGGTCAGAAAAAAGTTTTGGTGATTGGAAAATTACATACTTTACCCATATCATTAATTTATGCCGATTGATTTCCATATAAGTATTATGTCTATAACTTACGGCTAATCCATTAAGTCCTATGTGTGCATATGATATGCCTAACCTCCTTCGAGGTATAACTATATATACATGTCTATATTCATATATATATATATATATATATATATATATATATATCTAAACATTTCACTACTCAAAAACCCCGGCCACTTAATACTTCTTAAATAGGGAGGAGATAGACCCAACGACCATTTAATACCTTAGTCCCCAAAGCAGGCCCTCTGCAATGCGAATGCTAGTTAATCGGTTCTAGCTACATTGACTGATGACCACTATATACTGCTCTAAAATCTATACTATACTATAATTACTGAGTTTGGTTTCAACAGCGCAATAGCCCCCGAAATTTTTTTCTTTGATTTTAAACTCAAGCGATGCATATTTCTTTTCTTCTCTTCTTTGATAACGCGTATCCTTTTCATTTGTTCTTCCTCCCTCTGTGGACTTTGACTTCAATCCTCCCTTTGCTCTTATATCCATTTCCTTGCAAATTACCCTAATTTTATCCTAATCTACCGACCAATTAAACCTAATTTTTACCCCTTGTTGCTTTACCACCGACAAAGTGTCTATCTCCCAAGAATCAGTTTACATATTCCTCCACCACCCTAGAAGTTTCGACCTTCCTCATCCCATCATCATCGAACATTAGTCTTCTCCGACTTCAGTTCAGGTCGTTGAATCCTTTGACAACTTACTCCACCGTGGCAGCGATTTCGCTCTTCTTCATCCCATCGTTATCGAATAAAGGCTTCTCCTACTTCAGTTCAGGTAATTACTGAATTTATGTTGATTAAAAAACTTTCTTTTTCTACCGACATACTTAGGCTTATAATCTCTCATGATTTTTTCAATGCAATTCTATCGATTCGAAAACGTTTTTATTTCTGCCGACATAGTTTAGGTAATAAAGTCAATTTGAAAATTCATCATTTAGGGACTACACAACAATATTTTTTTGTTGATAATCTTAATCAAATTTCTACATGTTAGATTTCAAAGTAGATTATATTAGTATGACCATAAAAACATGTAGGTGTATAGTTTCTCATTAGTTAGGGCCCTTTGAAAAAATGATGTTGTTATGCGATGACGTGTTATTATTTTTTATGATTAGCATAATTGTTGAATCTCTCAAAAATCCACAATAGAAGTCGTTACTACCTTAAATTTACCTTGTAAATGAAGTAACAATACAAAAGATCTCATTGGTCCTTTGAAAAAAACCGAAGTTGCTTTACAATGACGTGTTTTTATTTTTGATGATAAGCTATGATAAACACTATTGTAAGTAGATGATATTTAAATATTTCGCATACTTTTAGTTATATTTTGGACTTGATTAGAGTTGAGTATAGTCCGGATTTTATTTTTAGAGCTTTCTGACTTATATGCATAAAGATTATTCCTCAAATAATATTAGTTGTTTATTTAGTTTGCTAGAGAAAAACAACTGTCCATTGAAACTATTAATTATCCTATTCTACAAAAATGGCATGTTACTAAAGTACTATTTTATAGGTTTCTAATTTCTCATGAACTTTGTTGTGCAATTTTGTCGATTTGAAAATATTTTATTTCTACCGACATAGTTCAGGTCCACCTCAACTATTTCCATATACAGTTGATTCTACTTCATCTACACATTCCATTCATTGTTTTCTCTTTCTCATCATCGGTAAATGCCCATAATATATGTAGAAAACTTTAATTCCATAAAAACCCGTTGACATGGCTTTTACCGATATTTTACTATTTCCACTGCCGATTCCTTTCATCAAAGTTGTAACACCCCCTATCTTGAGGCTCGAAGCAAAGCACTACAGATGCTGCAGTCGTCCATAGTGTTAACTGCCGGTGACAAAACATGGTAATGTTAAAGGTATCCATAATATCAGAAGCACATGAATATGAAATAAAATCAACACAGATTTCAAAACAGCTTTTCAGATTGCATTTCAAATCAATATTTCATATTTAGATACATAATCCCAAAATGATTCCCAGGTTTTGATCAAATTTAATTATTACAAATTACGCCAAGAGCGACATATGAAGATGCCCCCAAGGAAGATCTGAGTATTAGATAGACATATCAGTCATAAATACATCACAGTGGAAATAAAACTACATAGCTCCTACATAGCTAACTTTGCCTCCTGCTCATCTTCGGAAGCTTGTTCGTCCAACCTACTAAACCTGAAAAACCTTAACACCCAATCTACTCAAATTAAATTTTGAGCACCCGAGAGTTTAAGTGGAAAACATAAACTTCGAGTCAGACATAAAGCCTGGTGTGAATAATACTATTACATCTCGATTTACTAATATTAAGTGAGACCACTTCGCTTAGCGGAACGGGTTCCCCTCACTAATATCCCTTTAAAATCATATCTTTTGCAAATCAAACCCTCCAATCAAACTGATTATAACGATTAAAGGAAATACATATATGCATAAAAATCAGGAAATCAGTGGACTATCCTTCCACACTATAGTTTTACTTGGCTAACTATTAACCATTGGGCCCAACATAGGGGTCGCTAGGCCTAAATCTCCATGAGGAGGGATCAGTACCGTTCCCTTCCTTAGTTGATTTTTGGGCAGCGATTCCTATGGTGGATTCTTCAAGATGAAATACGTTAGCCCTTCAATTCTCATCTCATTTGGACCAAAGGAGCTCGAGTTATTGATTGTTGAATGTAAGAGTGCACTTGGTTCTTGACGTGTACTGATCCCTTGCCAACAAGTTGAAGTATGACTTTCCAAACCAATAAACCATACCAACTCCTCTACCTTCATCCATGCTGAACCCTCCAAGTAAGCGCATGCCGATCCCTCTCTTTCACATGAATGCTAAACCCTCCAAGATGGCACATGTTATACTGCTTTTTGGTCAAAGCCAGGATATCAACAAATTGGCTAAAAATGATGGATAGATTGAAGATCGATTAGAAACAAGGCTATGATCGATACTGTCAAAATTGGACCAAGCTCCCACCAAGGTGGGATCGATAGGGAATGATACATAAGGTCCGATGAGGCTATGTTTCAAATTTCAAGACAATCGAAGTTGGTATGCTTAAGTTATAAGCAAAACAAGCACTCATGAACTCCATCTAGGATCGATACTAGAAATGGTTCAAATTAGCAAGGATCTTTCAATATATCAAAATCTATAAAGCCAATCAACTTGAAACTTTCTAGAAGTCAATAAAATAGTGTAGGAAGCCCACAAAAAAAAATTTAAGCCAAAACAATAAAGTTGAAAAATCCTTCGTATCCATCATTTTCGTATCGATCTGATGGATACGAAAATGTTGCTTTTTGACACGAAACAAGGTATATCTCACTCGTTTCGGATCCAAACGACTCCAAACTTTGAGGACATGTTTAGAATACTCTAGGAAGCTTGTATAATCGATCACAAGTCAAAATTCAACAAAAATATTTTCCATATCGATCATTTTCGTATCGATCATATGGATACAAAAAACACCCATCTCGTTGAGGATCGATAGCTAAACTCACTGGATCAATCCCAAACTTTCACACAATGCTCCTAAGCCTCTGGGGACCCACTCCAGCAAGTTTCATCATCATGTGATAAGTGCTCCGATCGATACAGAATTGATATGGATCGATACGTAGGACATACAGATCGATACAAAAATGTAATGGATCGATATCAAACTGCACTGGATCGATGTCAAACTTTCACACTACCTTCCTAAGCATCATGGGACCCACCACAAACAACCACAGGTCAAAACTCACAAAAATTGGATCGAAACACATTCTGGATCCACCTCGTTATGGATCGATCCCTAGTTTCACGAAAAATGCGATATCTCACAAACCGTAAGTCGGAATCGCACGAAATTTTGAGAGCAAGGACTTTGCATTGTCATCATTCACCATGATCGATCTCAGCTGATTCTAACATGGGATTATCGATACGAAGGACTTATTGATCGATCCCAAAGCATGGAGGTGGGCCCCATCGATCTGCATATGGGCCCACATGGACCAAGGGACTTCTCTGCCAAATTTTCAGCAAGATCATTGCAGATCTCTACCTATAAATTGAGAGAGCATGGCTCAAGAAAAGGGGTCTTTCTCTCGACTCCTCTTTATCTTCAAGCTTGGCTAAACTCTACCACTTAAGCTACTGAATAACACTCTTTTGTAACTGTAACTACAGTATAAAGGAATGAAAAGGAAATTCTTGAAGTGAATGTAAGCCGGATAAAGCCGAACCACTATAATTCTCTTGTGTTCTTTACTTGCTTTCATTTTTGATTTACTATTTCTTCACTTTATTACTCTCTACATACAACTATCATAAGATCCATGATTGGATCTACCTGGACATCAGTGCTTTCACTACAATCGGGGTTAGTGACCATTTTTGCCACTAACAGCACACGCCGTTCCCTCTCTTTCATATGAATGTCGAACACTCCAAGTAAGCGCATGCCGAACCCTCTCTTTCATATGATATGCCAAACCCTCCAAGATGCCGATCCCTCCTTACTTCGACCAAGTCATTATTCATATCCCAAGCATCCTGAATCGTCTATCTACCAACTCCGTTCAATCCCGGCTTCATGTTATTACCTGTACTTGACTTCCGGGCCCTACAATCATCGCTCTGCACTCATCGGCCTTGATAATCGTGAAGTCTGTTGGGTTAAATCCGCCTGTATACTGCCTTGACAGAAGGCGGGTTAACAAAATGTGATGCACCAATATCAAATAGAACTCTAACTGATACACCATGAACCAAAATCGTACCTCCCAATACAGCTTTTCCTTTCTCCTCAACTGTTGGTCTTGAGGTAGCTGGTTCCAATGCAAACATCTTGCCTTTTCCATCCTTAGCTTGCTCCTTGCACTGGTTCTTATAATGTCCAATTTGATCACAGTTAAAGCACCTCATCTCTTTCTTATTAGCAGCTTTCATCCCTTTGCCTGTCCGACATTCGTGAGCATAATTTCCCTTCTTATCACACTTAAAGCAAACTAGATTAGCCTTCGCCTTCTTGGCAGCTTCTCCCTTTTGAGCGCCCTTCTTATGGAAAAATTTCCTCTTCTGGTTCTGCCCACTTTGAGCTTCCCTTGCTTTGTTACCACCATGAAAAGCAAGCAGCTCTTCCTGCCTTAAAGCCATCTCAACAACTACATCACACGGATCCGTAATATGTAGCAGAGTTGCTTTAGCTAGTTCAGGTTTCAGTCCGCGGATGAATTTCTCATTCCTTTTGATAACCATGTCAACCGTAGCATATTGTATCTCGATAGCTCCTAAAATCTGGTTGCATACTCAAGCCCTGTCATGTCTCCCTGCTCCAACTCTATAAAATTCCCGAGCAGAGTTGACTTAGCAATCTCCAACATGAACCTTTCCTCAAACCTCCTTCTAAATTCAGCCAAAGTCATGGTCTCCTCATTAACTCTCACAGTAACACTGTTCCACCAGTACAGTGCTGCTCCTTGGAACTGTGTAGAAGCAAGTCTCCTCTTCAGCTCATCATTAAGCCCTAAATAAGAAAAGATTCTTTCGCAATGAAGTAATCAATTCTCCACTTCAATTGCATCCTCAGTCCCGATAAACGGCTTTCCTCCAAGCCTGGCATAATCTCTACTTAGTACTGCATAGTTATTGACCATCGGAGCTCCTTGATTTCCTCCTTCAACATTTCCTCCAACTAAACCCGCAACTGTTCCTGCTTGCATCAAATTGATGAAGAACTGATACATCATCCCCATATCTACTGGCGGGATTCCGACACCTACATTGGCATTTGCATTTGGATTAGCATTTGCCTGTCGACCCGGGTTTCTCCTGTTGGGTCGAGCATTTCCGTTGGTTGTGGTGCTTCCTCCACCAATGTTAACTCTTCCACTCCTAGAATCCATATCTTACATCCTTAAAATCTGCATTCGAGTCTTCGTAAGAAACAGAAGAATAACCTAAGAAAGATGGGAGAATAGAGCTAAGGCGTATACTTATATATAGCAAATAGAAGTATGTTACTATATCATTATCCCATACTCTAGTCTTTTCTTTAATTCCTTAGGATTATGTTTTCAAATATCATTTTAAGTTTTCATAAACCTATGCTATGATACAAAGTTGTAACACCCCTTATCTTGAGGCCCAAAGCTAAGCGCTAAAGATGCTGTAGTCATCCATAGTATTAACTTTTGGTGACAAAATACGATAATGTTAATGGTATCCATAATATTAGAAGCACATGAATATGAAATAAAATTAACACAGTTTTCAAAACGGCTTTTCTGATTACATTTCAAATCAATATTTCATATTCAGATACATAATCCCATAACGATTCTCAGGTTTTGATCAAATATAATTATTACAAATTACGCCAAGAGCGACATATGAAGATGCCTTCTTGGATGATCTGAGTATTAGATAGACATATCAGTCATAAATACATCACAGTGGAAATAAAACTACATAGCTCCTACATAGCTAACTTTGCCTCCTGCTCATCTTCGGATGCTTGTTCGTCCAACCTACTAAACCTGAAAAACCTTAACTCCCAATCTACTCAAATTAAAATTTGAGCACCCGAGAGTTTAAGTGGAAAACATAAACTTCGATTCTGACATAAAGCCCGGTGTGAATAATACTATTACATCTCGATTTACTAATATTAAGTGAGACCACTCCGCTTAGCGGAACGAGTTCCCCTCACTAATATCCCTTTAAAATCATATCTTTTGCAAATCAAACCCTCCAATTAAACTGATTATAACGATTAAAGCAAATACATATATGCATAAAAATTAGGAAATCAGTGGACTATCCGTCCACACTATAGATTTACTTGGCTAACTATTAACCATTGGGTGACTCGGGCCTACCAAACATAATCAAAATCCAACTTTTGTTAAACACAGTACTGAGCTGACTGCCCTTAACTTTCTTTTTCTAGGGTCAACTGAACCTAATGGTTTTGCGGGTTCACCAACAACCTATCTTTACTCTGTATATTCCCTTCTGTGTGTAACTTCATTTTAGTCCCACCTATGACAAGCCCCATATACTGGAATTTTGGACTTATTTTAGCTAGGGGCTAATAGCTAAAGTATAGGGCGTGACCCTACACCAGTCTCATCTAGTCTTGTAATATCTAAGCCATAAACTTAGGGTTAACTACCCTATTCATGTTTCATTTCCTTTCTTAGGGTTAACTACCCTATTAAAACTTCATTTCCTTATAAATAGTCTTTACAAATGATTTATCCTGAAATCATACCTTTAAAAAACAAGGAAACCATATAGTTTGCTTTACTCAAAACACATATGCCATGATATATATATATATATACTTTACACAAAACAATGTTGATGAAATCTAATCAACGGGATTACCTATCCCTTCATAATAAGTTAAAACCACCTTTTTAACTTAGAAATTTTTAGGCTATAAGGCCAAAACAATACCTTCGAAACCATTATTTAAAACCTTAAACAATCCTTTTCGAATTCATTGAAAATACCCCATTCAAAATAAGCGCTACAAATGCTGCAGTCATCCATAGTATTAACTTTTGGTGACAAAATACGATAATGTTAATGGTATCCATAATATTAGAAGCACATGAATATGAAATAAAATTAACACAGTTTTCAAAACGGCTTTTCTGATTACATTTCAAATCAATATTTCATATTTAGATACATAATCCCAAAACGATTCCCAGGTTTTGATCAAATTTAATTATTACAAATTACACCAAGAGCGACATATGAAGATGCCTTCTTGGATGATCTGAGTATTAGATAGACATATCAGTCATAAATACATCACAGTGGAAATAAAACTACATAGCTCCTACATAGCTAACTTTGCCTCCTGCTCATCTTCAGAAGCTTGTTCGTCCAACCTACTAAACCTAAAAAACCTTAACTCCCAATCTACTCAAATTAAATTTTGAGCACCCGAGAGTTTAAGTGGAAAACATAAACTTCGAGTCAGACATAAAGCCCGGTGTGAATAATACTATTACATCTCGATTTACTAATATTAAGTGAGACCACTCCGCTTAGCGGAACGGGTTCCCCTCACTAATATCCCTTTAAAATCATATCTTTTGCAAATCAAACCATGCAATCAAACTGATTATAATGATTAAAGCAAATACATATATGCATAAAAATTAGGAAATCAACAGACTATCCTTCCACACTATAGTTTTACTTGGCCAACTATTAACCGTTGGCTGACTCGGCTTACTAGACACAATCAAAATCCAACTTCTGTTAGACACACTACTGGGCTGACTGCCCTTAACTTTCTTTTTCTAGTGTAAACTGAACCTAATGGTTTTACGGGCTCACCAATAACCTATCTTTACTTTGTATAATCCCTTCTCTGTTTAACTTCATTTTAGTCCCACCTATGACAAGCACTACATACTGGAATTTTAGACTTATTTTAGCTAGGGGCTAATAGCTAAAGTATAGGGTGCGACCCTACACCAGTCCCATCCAGTCCTAGGGTTAACTACCCTATTAAAACTTCATTTCCTTGTAAATAGTCTTTACAAATGATTTACCCCTAAAATCATATCTTTAAAAAACAAGGAAACCATATACTTTGCTTTACTCAAAACACTTATGCCATGATATATATACTTTACACAAAACAATGTTGAAGAAATCTAATCAATGGGATTACCTATCCCTTCACAATAAGTTAAAACCACCTTTTTAACTTAGAAAGTATTAGGCTACAAGGCCAAAACAATACCTTCGAAACCTTTGTTCAAAACCTTAAACAATCCCTTTCGAATTCATTGAAAGTACCCCTTTCAAAATAAGTTAACTACTTTAACCTTGAAACACTAGGCCGAAAGGCCAAAACATATCTTTCGAAACCTTTGAATATAAACCTTTCAAAATCATTATTTAAACCTTAGACATCCTCTTTCGAAACATTAGCCTTGTCTTTCGAAAGTATTGGAAACCCTCCATTCAAATACTTAAAATAAACCTTTCGAATACATTGAGGATCTCCCCTTCGAAACCCATATTATATACCTTTCGAAAGCATTGAAATTCTTCACTCAAAACGTACCTTTCGAAAGTATTGGGTTCAAGTAAAAGTTTGTCGAAACACTGCTTCGAAACCATTATAAATCATTCCTTTCAAAACCTTTGGGTTTAACTTTTAATATAACTAAGGGTCGTAAAGAATTGGGGCGAAAGCATTGCTTTCGAAAGCATTTATCCCAAGTAAAAGAAAGAGGATAGTTTCGAAACCAACCCTTTCGATACCATTGAGAAGCGGCTTCAAAGTAAGAAGGCGAAAGCACCCTTTCAAAACCATTGTTTAAAGGCTATAAAGTAAAGCGGCCTTAACTAGTTTGAAAGGTAGAATGCGGCAGCTAGGTTTCGAATATGTTCAAAGCTACCCTTTCAAAAGCTTCTTTTAAAATAAAAGGCGGCAACCCTTTCGAAAGCTCTTTTTCTGAAACAAAAGCATATGGATTAAGTCCAAAGCTAATATAACCCCTTCGAAAGCATCCTTTGTAAGCAGAAGTAATTCAAAGTCAATAAGAGTATCTTCTACCCCTTCGAAAGCTTGGTTTCGACGCTGTACCTTCCGCTTTTCTCCAATTCACTATGTATCAACTATTTGATACCATGTGCATTGGTTTCGACTTGGTATCATGGGTGAAGATATGGTGTCGAAAGCTACTTATGGAAGTGGCGAAGTAGTTAATTTAAGCAAAACTGTTTTATAGCCTTTTAAAAGAATTGATTTTCAACTAACTTACCTTATTTGTAAAAATATAATTGGTTGCCGATTCTTTTCAAAATCTTCTTTTGTAAAAGTGCTGCCGAATTCCGAAATTAGCAATTAATAAACATTTAACAATTAAGCCCTTCTCCTTGACAAAACATGTAAAACATTTAAGTCTCATACCTTAAATAATTTTATAATTATAGTAAAATACTTAGGAAAATTCCCCAAAAATTTCCATAATTCACTTCTAATATGTTTTCTAACATGTTTAAATTTCAGGCCCAAAACCAACATATATTTGCCATAATTAATTTAAACCCAATATTAGCTATCTACTTTCATAAAAATTCATAATAAATCCACCATAGCTTAGAAAATTATGAAACTTTAAACCCACTTCATAAATAATATTTTCGACCATATATTAAAAACGCAAGTCATTTGTATGTCATTTAATAGGTTTTTCAAATCTAAATTTATCATAAAATCTATACGAAGCAACATAAATCATCAACAATCATATATATCCATTTAAAAAATCAAATCATGGCATATTATTTGCAAAATCAATTCGGATCTAAATAGAAATCAAAATCAATAAAAATGAGATGTAAGATCATTATTCACCTTAGCTTGGTGTTAAGAATGTTGAGATTTGTTCTTTGCTTAATTCCTTCAAGCTTTCTACTTGTTTCCATGCTTATCTTCCTTTTGATTTCTCTTAATGGTAGCTGACCAAGCTTCTAAGTATTTTAGTTTTGTCTGTGAATGTTGTAAATGAATAAGCAATGAAGTTAAGAAGTGTTTAGGGTATAAGAACATAGTCTATTCCTATTTTGCCCTTATCATATTCCTCCTACTTACTCCATTTTAATTCTTTTTGGCTTATAGATTAATTAAGGCACAACTACCTTATGATTATACAAATCTCAATCCCTTAACCATCTACATTATTTCAATTAATTTATCTAATTAAATTTCCTAAATAATGTTAGTCAAAATTAGGGTCATTACAGACTTCCCTCCTTAAAAATTTAATCCTCGAATTTACAATAAGGTACCCATAACAATCAAACATAAATGTAAAACATACCATGAAACAAGTCAGGATAAGTGTCTCTAATCCTGCTCTCAGTTTCCCAAGTACAGTCTCTCTCATCGTCACTCTACTGGATTTTGACTAATCTGACTGTCTTGTTCCTCAGTCCCTTCTCATCTCTCGTGACTATACAAACTGGTTTTCTAACTAGAGTCATATCCGCTTCCACTACCAAATCATCTAACACAGTTGGTGCAATAGTAGTTTCTGGATCTCAAATACACTTCCTTATATGAGACATACGAAAAACATTGTGGACTCCTGCCAACTATTCGGTAACTCTACTCTATACGCGAGTTCCCTGATCCTTCTTGTAATAGGAAATGGTCCAACGAATCTTGCTGCCAATTTTCCCGATTTTCCAAATCTGATTACACCATTCATCGATGACACCTTGACGAAAACATGATCTCCAACTGAGAACTCTAAGTCTTTCCGTCTCTTATCAGCATAATTCTTCTGCCTAGACCGAGCTTCCTTCATTCTAGCTCGAATTAACTCAATCTTTTCTGCAGCTTCTCTAACAAAATCCAGGCCAAGAACTAATCTATCCCCGGTCTCTAACCAACAAACGGGAGATTTGCATGGCCTTCCATACAAAGCTTCGAACGTTGCCATCCCTATACTAGTCTGATAACTGTTGTTATCGACTAAGTGTACGTGGTCTTCCCATGATCCTCCAAATTCTAGCACACAAGCTCTTAACAAATCCTCTAAGATTTTGTTAACTCTTTCCGTTTGTCCATCTGTTTGTGGATGGTAAGCGGTACTCATCTTGAGCTTGGTACCCAAGGTTTCCTATAGACTTTTCCAGAACTCGCTAGTGAATAAGGAATCTCTATCACTTACTATACTATTAGAAATTCCGTGCTGTCTAACTACATTCTTTATGAATAATTTAACCAAAACAGGTGCCGTCCTGGTTGACTTAACTAGAATGAAATGGGCACTCTTGGTCAACCTGTCCACTATGACCTATATACTTTCATTTGCTCGATTTGACCTTGGCAATCCATCTATTAAATCCATGAAGATTGAATCCCATTTCCAAACTGGAACATCTAAAGGCTGAAGCAACCCACTTGGTTTTTGATGTTCGACTTTTACCTATTGACTGTTCAAACATTGCTTCACCCATATGCCTATATCTCTCTTCATACCTTCCCAGAAGAAACTTCTTTTCATGTCCTGATACATCTTAGTTCCTCCCGATGAATGGTGAACTTTGAACAATGGCATTCTCCAAGAACTTCCTTCCTAATGTTTCCCACATTCGGAACACACAGTCTTCCTTTCTTCCTTAACCACCCATTATGGTCAAGACTGAAATCTTTTAAGTCATCACTCCCCATTCCATTCCTTAGTTTTTTGATCCGTTCAGCTAATAATGGATCCTCCCCTTGCTTAGAAGCAATCCTTTCGATCATCACTGGTCGAACTTCTAAACATGACAACATAGAAATTTCCTTACTAGAACTAGCTTCAGATCTCCACTGTATTTTGCATGTAGTCAATGCTTCTAAATCTTTCCACTCAGCTATCATTGCCAATACTGCATTCTAATGTTTCCTGCTAAGTGCATCTGCAACCTTATTCCCTTTTCTTGGTGTGTACTCAATACCAAAGTTATAAGCGGCTAAAAACTCTAGCCACCTCTACTATCTCATATTCAACTCCTTCTGAGAGAATAAATATCTCAATGACTTATGATCCGTATATAACTCGAATCTTTCTCCTAAAAGGTAATGTCTCCACACCTTCAATGTGAAAATTAATGCAGCTAATTCCAAATCATGAGTTGGATATCTAACTTCATGCGGTCCAAGCTATCGAGAAGCATAGGCAATCACTTTACTTCTTTGCATTAACTCAGCTCCTAACCCCTATTCCACATGCATCCGTGTATACCACTAAGTCTTGATTCCCCTTTGGAATAACTAACATAGTTGTGTTAGTCAATAAGTGTTTCAGTTTATGGAATGCCTCCTCACACTTATTAGTCCAAACAAACTTCATATCTTTTCGAGTTAGCTTAGTCATCGGTGTCGCTATCCACGAAAAATCCTTAATGAATCTCCGATAATAACCAGCTAGTCTAAGAAAACTCTTTATCTCAGTCACTGTCGTGGGTCTCTTCTAATTATTTACCACCTCAATCTTAGCCGGATCTACGGACAACCCTTTCTTTGAGACTACATGACCAAGAAATTTTACTTCCTTCTTCTAAAAATGTCACTTCAAAAATTTCACTTTCAGTTGATGCTGCCTCAGCGTCTCAAGCACCACTCTAAGATGAACTTCATGCTCTCTTTCATCTTTCGATTATATCAAAATGCCATCTATGAACACTAACACAAATCTGCCCAGATGCTCCCGGAAGATTCTGTTCATCAAATCCATGAAAAATGCTGGCGCGTTAGTTAGTCCGAACGGCATCACTAACCATTCATACGACCCATACCTTGTTCTCAACGCCGTCAAAGGAATACTATCCCCTGCTACTCTAAGCTGATGGAACCCTGTTGCCAAATCCAACTAAGAAAATACTTTGGCTCCACTCAACTGGTCGGACAAATCGTCAATTCTTGGTAACGGATAACGATTCTTTATCATCTTCTTATTCAACTTACGATAATCGATACACAACCTCAACGATCCGTCCGGTTTCTTTACGAACACTACATCTGTTCCCCAAGGCGAACTACTTGGTCTAATAAAGTTCTTACTTTCCAAATCCACCAACTGCTCTTTTAGCTCCTTCATCTCGGTAGGTGTCCTTCTACTTGGCGGTCTACTCACCTGTTCTGCCCCTGATACTAAATTCATTCGAAACTCAATAGCTCGTTTCGGTGGTAGTCCTACTACATGCTCAAAGACGTTTGTAAACTCTTTAACAACGAAAACTTAGTTCAACTTATCTTCTTCCTCTATAACACCCAACAAAGCATTTACCCCAAAACTAGGGGTTTCTATGGAGTATATAATCCGATCGCTACAACTAAGGTGTCCAAGTGATATTTTCCTATCATGACAAAATATCCTAGCATCATATTTACTTAACCAATCCATACCCAAAACAATTCCAAACCCCATGAAATCAAATACATGCAAACTGCAAGCAAATATATGACCAAACAATTCAAACTCTAAGTGGTCACATTCTTCCCAAGAGTCACATACCCTTCTATCGGATTCGCAACCCTTAAGGAAGTAACTAGACACGAGGGTTCTAGGTTAAGCTTATCTACCAAACAATGAGACATAAAATAATGTGTTTGCACAAAAATTGGTCACAAACACCCAGTTGTACGTGAAAGCACCAAATTCCTAAAATGATATCCAAATAGAAAGACAAGCATGCGGATCAGAGAATCAATAGCTGAAAAAAGTAAAGGAACACACAAGTTTTATAGTGGTTCGACAACTCCGGCCTACGTCCACTCCAATAATCTTTGATTAGTTTATACTATTGATTATAGTTACAAATCGGTGAAAGTCAAGAGTAAAATTGATAGGGTATAGCCTAGGTAGAAGATGAAGAGAAGCAAAAAGAAGATCCCCTTTTCTGAAGCCATGCCTGCTATATTTATAGGTTAAACTTCGGCTACAGAACCTCCTTATCCAAATGGGCCTACCATAGGAGTCGCTAGGCCCAAATCTCCATGAGGAGGGATCGGTACCAATCCCTTCCTTAGTTGATTTTTGGGCAGCGATTCCTATGGTGGATTCTTCATGATGAAATATATTAGCCCATCAATTCTCATCTCATTTGGACTAAAGGAGCTCGAGTTATTGATTGTTGAATGCAAGAGTGCACTTGGTTCTTGACATGTACCGATCTCTTGCCAACGAGTTGAAGTTTGACTTTCCAAACCAATAAACCATACCGACCCCTCTACCTTCATCTATGCCGAACCCTCCAAGTAAGCGCATGCTGATCCCTCTCTTTCATATGAATGCCGAACCCTCCAAGATGTCGATTGTCGATCGCTCTCTTTCATATGAATGCCGAACCCTCCAAGATGGCACACGCCGATCCCTCTCTTTCATATGAATGCCGAACCCTCCAAGTAAGCGCATGCCGGTCCCTCTCTTTCATGTGATATGTCGAACCCTCCAAGATGTCGGTCCCTCCTTACTTCGACCAAGTCATTATTCCTATCCCAAGCATCTTGCATCGTCTATCTACCAACTCCGTTCAATATTGGCTTCATGTTATTACCTGTACTTGACTTCCGGGTCCTACAATCGTCACTCCGCACTCATCGGCCTTGATAAGCGTGAAGTCTGTTGGGTTAAATCCGCTCGTCTACTACCTTGACAGAAGGCGGGTTAACACTTTGCCCACCAAAACATGCCTTGCGATAGGAAGGCGTGTTTTGAATTGCCTTAAGTCCAATGTTTGAAACTTGCTGATGACCTGTGAACAAATCAGTGATCTTGCCTGATTGTTAGTAATGACCGTTCGAGACCGTTAATCAAATTCATAGCCATCCCATGCCGATGATGATTGCACGAGATCGAGTGTCTGTTCAAGGTGAAATGCGATCGTTCGAGACCGTGTGCCGTTCGAGGCGAAATGCGATCGTTCGAGATCGTGTGCCGTTCGAGGCGAAATGCGATCGTTCGAGATCGTGTGCCGTTCGCGGAAAATGTGATTGTTTGGATAGGACTCAAAATTACTAATGTCAGATTTCAGGTTCGAGTGAGTTTCATAACTAATTACCAAGAAAGAAACAAAAACAAAAACTAAGCACTACAATGCATGCATCTCCGGGTGTGGAGGTTTGTCATCTCAGAGCATACATAGGGACCGTTCTCAATCCCGTACATGTGTAAGTGACTTAGCCATTTTATTGTGGAGTTTATTACTTATTCTTTGCCATTCCGGTCAATTGATGATAAGTTGATGCCTCGATCCTAGGCAGTTCCCGTTCGATGCGGATGGTGGTTGCTCCTGTTCCACTGCTGCTGCCCGAGTTCTCACGTATTGTAATAGCCTGCTGTTCTGGATATGTCCCTTAATCTCATCCTTTAAGTGCCTTCAGTCGTTTGTACTATGCCCGTTCAGGTCATGGAACATATAATATTTTTTTGATTTCTTTTCATCGTTTGAAGGCTCTCTCCTCATTGGCCTTCGATAGGGTCCTGCACCGTAGTATCCAGATATATCCATTCCAATGTTTAAGTCAATTCCGTGTAAGAGGTGAATCTCGGTTCTCTTCGTGGATGCTTCGATCCATCAAAGCCATCCTCTACTTTCCGTTTTCCTTTATCCTTGTTTGAACCTTCCTCGAACGAACCTTCACCTTGCACAGCATTCACCTCCGGTTTGTTTGCTCGTGCGTCTTCCTATCGCAGGAACCTTTCTGCTTCATGATAAAACTCTTCGAGGTCCATAGGTGGGTCCTGTGCCAGTGAATCCTTGAACTCCGTGCCATTAGCAATTCCAGATACAGCTGCCATCAAAAACATGGATCGATTTGGACGATACACCAATGTCACCATGGCATTAAATCGTGTTAGGAAACTCCCGAGGGACTCTCCGGTCCTCTGTTTCAGTGTTGCCAAACTCATCACATTTTTGGGTCTCGAGATGTGAACCCTAAACTGCCTCATAAACCTTTCGATCAATTCCATCCACATGCCAATAGAGCCGCTTTCCAACTGTCTGAAGCATAGTGCAGCTATATCCGTTAAGTACAAGGGGAAGCATCGTGCCATTACTTCCTCTGATGCACCTAGTACTTCCATGTGTCTTATGTACCTCATCAAATGAACATTGGGATCCCTTTTTCTATCATATGTCTTAAGCGTTGGTAATTTGAACTCCGGCGGATTCCTAGCTTACCTGATATTTGGAGCGAATGGACTTCTATTTACATCCTCGAGATCCCTTTTCACTAATCCTCCATGCATAGCTCGCCTTATCATCTCCGCAAACCTGTCATTGTCTTCCAATGGTAGTCTCCTATTATCATGCCCAAGCTGTCCCCCGAGTCTATGAGGGAATTCTGGAAGGTATTCCTCTGATCGTGCATCCAAATTCTGGTTCGCACCAGGCTCCACGGGATTGATCGCAGGTCCTCCAACATCACGATCACCCAGACCTAGGGTCATGCCCCCCAGCCATTGGGGATCGGTACTGATCCCTCTGGAGGGATTGGTGCCGATCCCTCTTGGATGGTAGGGGACTGCACCCGACTGCTCTATTCCACTCCTCTACCTATTAGCTCTGTTTCCATGGTTCTGATTCTGGATTTCCTCAGCTCTTGGTGCTCCAACTCCGTGATCCATATTTCCAGTATTCCTTGCCACTATATTTCCTTGGTTTTGCACTCCAGCTTGTCCAATCTGTCTGAGTAGGTCCTGCATCATTTCCTCCTGTCTCTTCAGCATCCTTTCCTGCATAGCATCCATCATTGTTTCCATATCATCTCTGGTAATAAAGATTGAGGTTTGATTAGCTCCTAGGGAAGTCTCCTAACTCCCTTCATGATGGCTCCTATATGTTCTCTGTTTCCTTGTTGATGGCCCAACCATTGCTTCCTAGATCCAAGTATCCAAGCTTCTAAATCTGAGATCCTAGCTTCCAAATCCGCGGGTGCATTCTCAGTGAAAGCACCAAAATGTTTGCGCCAAAATTTGTCACAAACACCCAGAGTTACGTGAAAGCACCAAATTCCCAAAACGATATCCAAATAGAAAGACAAGCACACAGCTCATAGAATCAATAGCAGAAAAAAGTAAAGGAACACAAAAGTTTTATAGTGGTTCGGTAAACTCCGGCCTACGTCCACTCCGATAATCTTTTATTAGTTTATATTGTTGATTAAAGTTACAAATCCGTGAAATTCAAGAGTAAAATTGACAGGGTATATCCTAGGTAGAAGATGAAGAGAAGCATAAAGAAGATCCCCTTTTCTGACGCCATGCCTGCTGTATTTATAGGTGAAACTTCGGCTACAAGACATTCTTATCCATATGGGCCCAACATAGGGGTCGCTAGGCCTAAATCTCCATGAGGAGGGATCAATACCGTTCCCTTCCTTAGTTGATTTTTGGGCAACGATTCCTATGGTGGATTCTTCAAGATGAAATATGTTAGCCCTTCAATTCTCATCTCATTTGGACCAAAGGAGCTCGAGTTATTGATTGTTGAATGTAAGAGTGCACTTGGTTCTTGACGTGTACTGATCCCTTGCCAATAAGTTGAAGTATGACTTTCCAAACCAATAAACCATACTGACCCCTCTACCTTCATCCATGCTGAACCCTCCAAGTAAGCGCATGCCGATCCCTCTCTTTCACATGAATGCTAAACCCTCCAAGATGGCACATGTTATACTGCTTTTTGGTCAAATCCAGGATATCAGCAAATTGGCTAAAAATGATGGATAGATTGAAGATCGATTAGAAACAAGGCTATGATCGATACTGTCAAAATTGGACCAAGCTCCCACCAAGATGGGATCGATAGGGAATGATACATAAGGTTCGATGAGGCTATGTTTCAAATTTCAAGACAATCGGAGTTCGTATGCTTAAGTTATAAGCAAAACAAGCACTCATGAACTCCATCTAGGATCGATACTAGAAAATGTTCAAATTAGCAAGGATCGTTCAATATCTCAAAATCTATAAAGCCAATCAACTTGAAACTTTCTGGAAGTCAATAAAATAGTGTAGGAAGCCCACACACAAAATTTTAAGCCAAAACAATAAAGTTGAAAAATCCTTCGTATCCATCATTTTCGTATCGATCTGATGGATACGAAAATGTTGCTTTTTGACACGAAACAAGGTATATCTCACTCGTTTCGGATCCAAACGACTCCAAACTTTGAGGACATGTTTAGAATACTCTAGGAAGCTTGCATAATCGATCACAAGTCAAAATTCAACAAAAATATTTTCCATATCGATCATTTTCGTATCGATCATATGGATACGAAAAACGCCCATCTCGTTGAGGATCGATAGCTAAACTCACTGGATCAATCTCAAACTTTCACACAATGCTCCTAAGCCTCTGGGGACCCACTCCAGCAAGTTACATCATCATGTGATAAGTGCTCCTATCGATACGGAATTGATATGGATCGATACGTAGGACAAACAGATCGATACAAAAATGTAATGGATCGATATCAAAATGTACTGGATCGTTGTCAAACTTTCACACTACCTTCCTAAGCATCATGGGACCCACCACAAAAAACCGTAGGTCAAAACTCACAAAAATTGGATCGATCCACATTCTGGATCCACCTCGTTATGGATCGATCCCTAGTTTCACGAAAAATGCGATATCTCACAAACCGTAAGTCGGAATCGCACGAAATTTTGAGAGCAAGGACTTTGCATTGTCATCATTCACCATGATCGATCTCAGCTGATTCTAACGTGGGATTATCGATACGAAGGACTTATTGATCGATCCCAAAGCATGGAGGTGGGCCCCACCGATCTGCATACGGGCCCACATGGACCAAGAGACTTCTCTGCCTAATTTTTAAAAAGATCTTTGCAGATCTCTACCTATAAATAGAGAGAGCATGGCTCAAGAAAAAGGGTCTTTCTCTTGACTCCTCTTTATCTTCAAGCTTGGCTAAACTCTGCCACTTCAGCTATTGAATAACACTCTTTTTTAACTGTAACTACAGTATAAAGGAATGAAAAGGAAATTCTTGAAGTGGATGTAAGCCGGAGAAAGCCAAACCACTATAATTCTCTTGTGTTCTTTACTTGCATTTTTCATTTACTATTTCTTCACTTTATTACTCTCTACATACAACTATCATAAGATCCATGATTGGATCTACCTAGACATCAGTGCTTTCACTACAATCGGGGTTAGTGACCATTTTTGCCACTAACAACACACGCCGTTCCCTCTCTTTCATATGAATGTCGAACCCTCCAAGTAAGCGCACGCCGAACCCTCTCTTTCATACGATATGCCGAAACCTCCAAGATGCCGATCCCTCCTTACTTCGACCAAGTCATTATTCATATCCCAAGCATCCTGAATCGTCTATCTACCAACTCCGTTCAATCCCGGCTTCATGTTATTACCTATACTTGACTTCCGGGCCCTACAATCGTCGCTCTGCACTCATCGGCCTTGATAATCGTGAAGTTTGTTGGGTTAAATCCGCCTGTATACTGCCTTGACAGAAGGCGGGTTAACAGAATGCGATGCACCAATATCAAATAGAACTCTAACTGGTACACCATGAACCAAAAGCGTACCTCCTAACACAGCTTTTCCTTTCTCCTCAACTGTTGGTCTTGAGGTAGTTGGTTCCAATGCAAACATCTTGCCTTTTCCATCCTTAGCTTGCTCCTTGCACTGGTTTTATAATGTCCAATTTGATCACAGTTAAAGCACCTCATCTCTTTCTTATTAGCAACTTTCATGTCCTTTGCCTGTCCGACATTCGTGAGCATAATTTCCCTTCTTATCGCACTTAAAGCAAACTAGATTAGCCTTCGCCTTCTTGGCAGCTTCTCCCTTTTGAGCGCCCTTCTTATGGAAAAATTTCCTCTTCTGGTTCTGCCCACTTGAAGCTTCCCTTGCTTTGTTACCACCATGAAAAGCAAGCATCTCCTCCTGCCTTAAAGCCATCTCAACAACTACATCACACAGATCCCTAATATGTAGCAGAGTTGCTTTAGCTAGTTCAGGTTTCAGCCCGCAGATGAATTTCTCATTCCTTTTGATAACCATGTCAACCGTAGCATATTGTACCTCGATAGCTCCTCAAATCTGGTTGCATACTCAAGCCCTATCATGTCTCCCTGCTAAAACTCTATAAACTTCCCGAGCAGAGTTGACTTAGCAATCTCCGACATGAACCTTTCCTCAAACCTCCTTCTAAATTCAGCCAAAGTCATGGTCTCCTCATTAACTCCCACAGTAACACTGTTCCACCAGTTAGTGCTGCTCCTTGGAACTGTGTAGAAGCAAGTCTCCTCTTCAGCTCATCATTAAGCCCTAAATAAGAAAAGTTTCTTTCGCAATGAAGTAATCAATTCTCCACTTCAATTGCATCCTCAGTCCCGATAAACGGCTTTCCTCCAAGCCTGGCATAATCTCTACTTAGTACTGCATAGTTATTGACCATCGGAGCTCCTTGATTTCCTCCTTCAACATTTCCTCCAACTAAACCCGCAGCTGTTCCTGCTTGCATCAAATTGATGAAGAACTGATACATCATCCCCATATCTACTGGCGGGATTCCGACACCTACATTGGCATTTGCATTTGGATTAGCATTTGCCTGTCGACCCGGGTTTCTCCTGTTGGGTCGAGAATTTCCGTTGGTTGTGGTGCTTCCTCCACCAATGTTAACTCTTCCACTCCTAGCATCCATATCTTACATCCTTAAAATCTGCATTCGAGTCTTCGTAAGATACAGAAGAATAAACTAAGAAAGATGGAAGAATAGAGCTAAGGCGTATACTTATATATAGCAAATAGAAGTATGTTACTATAGCGTTATCCCATACTCCAGTCTTTTCTTTAATTCCTTAGGATTATGTTTCAAAAATCATTTTAAGTTCTTATAAACCTATGCTATGATACAAAGTTTTAACACCCCCTATCTTGAGGCCCGAAGCTAAGCGCTACAGATGTTGCAGTCATCCATAGTATTAACTTTTGGTGACAAAATACGATAATGTTAATGGTATCCATAATATTAGAAGCACATGAATATGAAATAAAATTAACACAGTTTTCAAAATGGCTTTTCTGATTACATTTCAAATCAATATTTCATATTCAAATACATAATCCCATAACGATTCTCAGGTTTTGATCAAATATAATTATTACAAATTACGCCAAGAGCGACATATGAAGATGCCTTCTTGGATGATATGAGTATTAGATAGACATATCAGTCATAAATACATCACAGTGGAAATAAAACTACATAGCTCCTACATAGCTAACTTTGTCTCCTGCTCATCTTTGGAAGTTTGTTCGTCCAACCTACTAAACCTGAAAAACCTTAACTCCCAATATACTCAAATTAAATTTTGAGCACCCGAGAGTTTAGAGGAAAACATAAACTTCGAGTCAGACATAAAGCCCGGTGTGAATAATACTATTACATCTCGATTTACTAATATTAAGTGAGACCACTCCGCTTAGCAGAATGGGTTCCCCTCACTAATATCCCTTTAAAATCATATCTTTTGCAAATCAAACCCTCCAATCAAACTGATTATAACTATTAAAGCAAATACATATATGCATAAAAATCAGGAAATCAGTGGACTATCCGTCCACACTATAGATTTACTTGGCTAACTATTAACCATTGGGTGACTCGGGCCTACCAAACATAATCAAAATCCAACTTTTGTTAGACACACTACTGAGCTGACTGCCCTTAACTTTCTTTTTCTAGGGTCAACTGAACCTAATGGTTTTGCGGGTTCACCAACAACCTATCTTTACTCTGTATATTCCCTTCTGTGTGTAACTTCATTTTAGTCCCACCTGTGACAAGCCCTATATACTGGAATTTTGGACTTATTTTAGCTAGGGGATAATAGCTAAAGTATAGGGCGCGACCCTACACCAGTCTCATCTAGTCTTGTAATATCCGAGTCATAAACTTAGGGTTAACTACCCTATTCATGTTTCATTTCCTTTCTTAGGGTTAACTACCCTATTAAAACTTCATTTCCTTATAAATAGTCTTTACAAATAATTTACCCTGAAATCATACCTTTAAAAAACAAGGAAACCATATACTTTGCTTTACTCAAAACACTTATGCCATGATATATATATATATATATATATATATATATATATATATACTTTACATAAAACAATGTTGATGAAATCTAATCAACGAGATTACCTATCCCTTCATAATAAGTTAAAACCACCTTTTTAACTTAAAAGTTTTAGGCTATAAGGCCAAAACAATACCTTCGAAACCTTTATTTAAAACCTTAAACAATCCCTTTCGAATTCATTGAAAATACCCCATTCAAAATAAGTTAACTACTTTAACATTGAAACACTAGGCCGAAAGGCCAAAACATACCTTTCGAAACCTTTGAATATAAACCTTTCGAAATCATTATTTAAACCTTAGACATCCTCTTTCGAAACCATTAGCCTTGTCTTTCGAAAGCATTGGAAACCCTCCATTCAAATACACAAAATAAACCTTTCGAAAACATTGGGAATCTCCCCTTCGAAACCCATATTATGTACCTTTTGAAAGCATTGAAATTCTTCATTTATGACGTACCTTTCGAAAGTATTGTGTTCAAGTAAAAGTTTGTGGAAACAATGCTTTGAAACCATTATAAATCATTCTTTTTGAAACCTTTAGGTTTAACTTTTAAATAACTAAGGTTCGTAAAGAACTGGGGCGAAAGCAATACTTTCGAAAGCATTTATCCGAAGTAAAAGTAAGATGATAGTTTCGATACCAACCCTTTCAATAGCATTGAGAAGTGGCTTCAAAGTAAGAAGGCAAAAACACCCTTTTGAAACCATTGTATAAAGGCTATAAAGAAAAGCGGCCTTAACTAGTTCGAAAGGTAGAATGCGGCAGCTAGGTTTCAAATATGTTCAAAGCTATCCTTTCGAAAGCTTCTTTTAAAACAAAAGGCGACAACCCTTTCAAAAGCTCTTTTTATATAAAAAAGGCATATTGATTAAGTCGAAAGCTAATATAACCCCTTCGAAAGCATCCTTTGTAAGCAGAAGTAATTCAAAGTCAATAAGAGTAGCTTCTACCCCTTCGAAAGCTTGGTTTCGACGCTGTACCTTCCGCTTTTCTCCAATTCACTATGTATCAACTATTTGATACCATGTGCATTGGTTTTGACTTGGTTTCATGGGCGAAGATATGGTGTCGAAAGCTACTGATGGAAGTGGCGAAGTAGTTAATTTAAGCAAAACTGTTTTATAGCCTTTTAAAATAATTGATTTTCAACTAACTTACCTTATTTGTAAAAATATTATTGGTCGACGATTCTTTTCAAATCTTCTTTTCTAAAAGTGCTGCCGAATTCCGAAATTAGCAATTAATAAACATTTAACAATTAAGCCCTTCTCCTTGACAAAACATGTAAAACATTTAAGTCTCATACCTTAAATAATTTTATAATTATAGTAAAATACTTAGGAAAATTCCTAAAAAATTCCATAATTCACTTCTAATATGTTTTCTAACATATTTAAATTTCAGACCCAAAACCAACATATATTTGCCGTAATTAATTTAAACCCAATATTAGCAATCTCCTTTCATAAAAATTCATAATAAATCCACCATAGCTTAGAAAATTATGAAACTTTAAACCCACTTCATAAATAATGTTTACCATATATTAAAAACACAAGTCATTTGGATGTCTTTTAATAGATTTTTCAAATCTAAACTTATCATAAAATCTATATGAAGCAACATAAATCATCAACAAGCATATATATCCATTTAAACAATCAAATCATGGCATATTATTTGCAAAATCAATTTGGATCTAACTAGAAACCGAAATCAATAAAAATGAGATGTAAGATCATTATTCACCTTAGCTTGGTGTTAAGAAGGTTGAGGTTTGTTCTTTGCTAAATTCCTTCAAGCTTACTACTTGTTTCCTTGCTTATCTTCCTTTTGATTTCTCTTAATGGTGGCTGGCCAAGCTTCTAAGTATTTTAGTTTTGTTTGTGAATGTTGTAAATGAATAAGGAATGAAGGTAAGAAGGGTTTAGGGTATAACAAAATTGTCTATTCCTATTCTACCCTTATCATATTCCTCTTACTTACTCTATTTTAATTCTCTTTGGCTTATATATTAATTAAGGCACGGTTACCTTATGATTATACAAATCTCAATCGCTTAACCATCTACATTATTTCATTTAATTTATCTAATTAAATATCCTAAATAATGTCAGTCAAAATCAGGGTCATTACAAAAGTCTACACAGTTAAGGCCCTTTCTCCTTCTCTAACATCTTTAAAAAAAAATTCATATGGTTGTATGGTTTTGGATATTTAATTTTTTGCTTACTCCAAATGAACCTAAGATTTGTTTACATGGGTGAGCTAATATTTAATATATTTCACCTAGATCTTCAGGTATATTCAAATATTTTTATAGATCGTTAATTCGTCTGATGAATTTATGTATTTATCTTTTTGTTTAATATTCAAGTAAAAGTGATTTTATGTGATGAAGTGTTATGTGGCAAACAAATAATTCATATGCTGTTATATTTCTTCAAACTGCATATAAAGAATTGCTATTTATGAATATTTTATATAATTGAGATCTGTTTGAAAATATTACAATCAATTTGTTTAGAAGATTTTAATTTTTGCAAGTTGTTATCAATATGATTGCTTGTTTATATTATTAGTAACCTCTATTGATTAACAATAATTCCAAGAAACCCAAATAAAGGTAAATAAAAGTCTGAGCACCACATCCCTTTGCATGGATTATGGGGCCATGGTCCCAACAGCGGGAGCTAGCATAAGAGCAAGCCACTTGCTTGAAGGCAAATTTAGAGAACCCAACGCTTTTAGTAATGTAATTTTTTCAGCTTAATTATAAACAACAATTAATTTCATATTATACCCATTTCATGCACGATAAGTTATGAGTTAATTCTACATTATGTAAACTATGAGTTAACTAATAAGTTAAAGCAAAAACCAAGTACAAGTTGTTTCAAACCCGGATCATAAAATAATATCATAAACTTATGTAAGTTCTAATAAATTCTACATTATGTAAATAATAATGTAGAATTAACTCATAACTCATAGTAATAAGCTAAAACCAAGTATAAGTACAATATGTAACTAATAAGTTAATGCTAAAACTTCATACTTATTCCTAAAAAATATGAAAGAAGAATGCAAAAGGTTTTAGGTCGTAACTTATCGAGATACGTGACAAAGATATAGTGGTGTAGGATATCCAATCATATTCTTTTAATATGTAAACAATGATGTCCTTAAGGTGGTAGCAACTTGTAAGGATAATAACATGTTTCAAACATTTTATAAAACTTATTGTTAGTTTCAATATCATTTTTGTACTTCAATCTCACATTTTGTACAAAAATTATTGTTGGAGTTTCACACGTAGTTACCCATGTTGTTGAACCATCATTTATTATGAAGTTAAGAATTTGAAATGTCATATGGAATACATATGCATATTTCATTATAAAAATGATATAAATACCAGTTCTTTGACAAAATATTTAGTTGCCTCTCTACTTCAAGTCAGGTGCAACTAGGTAGTAGCTAAAGAATAGATGGAGTGCTAAAATGTGGATGAGTTTAGTTAGTTTTGTAGTTTCCACTAGTGACTATTCCAAGTTCTTATTAGTTTTGTAGTATGGGAACTGTATTTGTATTTGCTGAAAATGGGGTGTCTATAACAAAATGTGGAATGTATTTTAAGGCTATTTGAATACTAGAAGGGGTGAAGTGTGTATTTCTATTACTTAGATCTAACTTATGATTGTAACACTATATCTAATCAAATTGCAAATAAAAAACCAATAATCATATATTAAGTAAATAGAAAAGTAAAACGTAGTAAAGTAAATAACACTTGGATTTTTATATTGGTTTGGACTAACCAATCCTACATCCAGTCTTGCGCTGCACCGTGCAAAATTTCACCATAATCACTTGCTTTCCACGGTTTGCAAGAACACATTTACAATCTTGATTTCACGGGCTACAAGATACACCCTCTTGATTTACAGGCTACAAGATCACCCTCTCCTTTTCACAAACAACAATAGAGTATGACAAGTAGTCGTATCTTCAATACATATTTTTGCAGATTCGGTACAATGATCCTATAGACCTTCGATAGTAATATATCTTTGAATTTTTTGAGGAATAGAATTAAATTAGAGAGAGAGTGATTTGAATTCAAGTAGAAACTCTCTGATATTGTGTGGTTTGCAAATCCTTGAAGAATCGAAGTGAAATGGTATGGATTTGCAAAGAGAATGAAAGAGTATGCAATGGATTTCTTTTGCAAAAGTATGGAAGAGAAAGAGTAAGAGAAAGAAGAAATAATTGATGAAAAAATTCGTTTTCTAGAGCCTTTATATAGTGTTTGAAGAGACATGTCTTTTGGTGAAGAGATGAAAGGGCAACAACCGTTCATTTGAATTTTTAAAATCTGAAAAACTACATGTATGTCGACATATCCTTTGCATGTATTTTGACATATGTGTGTTGCAAAATGAACAACAACACCAATATGTGTTGCAAATTTTCAAATTTCAAAATTACCTCATATTTGTGAATTTTTGTGATTCGGTTGAGGTCAATGGTTGATGATCTTCAAATATAGTTGCCATGTGGACTTTAAAAAATGATTCTAAGGTTCAACCATCTACACATCACTTCAAATACCTCTTTCTTTTCAACATTCTTCTTCAATCAGTTTTGTTCTTCCATTGCTCTGATTAACCTTCATATATAATTCATTTGCTTCCACTGTATTCTTGTTTGTCTCTGTAAATATATCCATAACATATCTAGAAGTAATCCACAACTCGAAGATATGTTAGTAGTAATATTTATATGGTTGTTGTCATCAAAATCAATACCTAGAGTATTAACTATATTTGTCTTAAATAAATTATAAATGAATGTTCTTTATAATTAGATTGACTTTGTACATATGATTTTAATTCCTATCCTACAACTTGGTTTTCATTTGCAGTATAACCAGTGTCTACCATCACTGAACATTTTGATAAATAATTTAGCTAAAGAGAACTAAAAAGGAAGTTGGTTACATAAGGCGATAATTTCGTTTAATATTTTTGTTTGATCTGTTTACCTTGGTACTGTTGCTGGTGATTTATGTAGGTACAAGTTTAGAAACTTTCATGTGCTATATATTTTACCTTATTTACCTTTCTATTTTTGTTTTAAGATTACAATGCTTTTACTGTATTGGCATATCTTTTGTGAAATTCTTAAAGACTACCTTTCATTTGATATAGTGAAATTATTTTATCTAATGGTTTATTAGAAAATAGCGTTTATAGACAAACCGTTTCTCCTTTTTTGATCACGTTGACACTATTTACATTTTTTTCGTTTCAAATTGGTTCACTTCTTTAAGATATAGTTTATAGAATCTATGATTTTTTTGTTGTCTTTTCATCTTTGACTTAACTGTATTTAGTTATTTAACTCAATGAAGGTTTAAGCTATAAGATGTATGTATATTTGAACTTTTTTCACTTCCTTAGCACTTATTGACAAAAGTAAATTTATATTATCTAGGTAATTATAGTACACACAAGTTTTAATAGGTAAACTCCATATAACCACTATATAAAAAAAATGTTAACATATCTATCTTTTAATAATGCATGACATGTTTTGGAATAGATAGTATACATTATGGCAAAACATGAGCCCAAGCTCATAAAAGAACCAATTCAAAGACTATAGGTGAGAGTAAAATACTTATAATTCATGTTAGTGATATAAACTTAACTATTAAATCCTCTCGACTGTTTATTGTACAATATGAGAAATACGGTGAGGGATGCAAGTAAAAAGGATATGAATATATGAATATTGAACTTGAGGTGATGTACAATAATATTTAGTGTGAAATATGAACAAATCACAAATCTTAACGATAATGCTCAACTTTTGCCTGATTTATATGAAGCCAAGATGATATTTATTCCTTATTTTGTAATTCAAGTCGTTTCTGTTATATTAATGGGCGTCCATGAGCTTATGTATTTGAATACCGAGCTTTTTTTGTATTATTTTATATCAGCGGGTATTCACATATGATGTTATATTTATTTACTCTTCAATATAAGTTACACACTTACAATATATTTACATCTTCGAATTACTACATTTTATCGATATTTGCTTTTCGAATATGAATACATAGTACAAAGTATATAATCGGTAACTTTATATTGTTCTGCCTTTATAATTGAATTCATTTTGGGGTTGGATAGGTATGGTAAGAAACAAAAGAGAAAGGAAACATAAATGCAATCTCCCTTAACGATGCTTCAACTCGGATAGTCGAAAATGATAGTTCAATCTCTATTAAAGATGCAAATAGCAACACCGATGTTCAACATACGATGTCCTCCAATCGACAAAGCGAATAAATAGCTTCATCTACACCTAATATAAGCCTATTTTTGTTTATGTGTGTTTGACTTATTTTAGACATAGTTACCTACCACCCCCTCTTAATTCCCTATGCTTATAGCCGGTAGGTAGCTCGGATGCGGCCCTTAGTCCTCCATATGTGGCTAAAAGATACAAGAAGTCAACTACGATGTCGTTTTCAACAATTCTAAAGGAATTCACTTCTGACAATCCTGAAGTTTGTCTCATGGCATTTCCTTAAAATAAACGTATCCATACTTTGAATAACGCGCAAAGTCGTTTTTGGTCATCATGTTTAAGCTCATCGTCTCATTCTTCCCTTCCTCCTACCTTGGATTCTAATCTACCTAATTCTGTTAATAGGCCATTAAACACCGACCAAACCAACCAATCATGTGTTCTAGGTGTTGATGGTATGATTTCTATCTTTTCCCTTACCAATCCTTGTTTTGTTCTATTAATAAATTAAAATTTATGAATCGCTTCTTCATTGAGCAAACCTTTTCGTTGACTAAACCTTTACAAAGGAGAATACGAGGGTTAGCTAATTCCTTTACTTCATTTAACCATCAACAAATAAAAGAATAAATTCATGTTGCAAGTGCATGTCCTGTGGCACAAATAGATACACCACCTACCAGGCATGGTTTGAATGAATCATCCACAAGTACATCCACATCTTCCCTGCGTCCTGTATTTCTTCTACAGGAAATAGGTTTCGCGCCTACTGCTAAGCCGTAATGTGTATTTTTGTTCATGTGAGCTCAAACATTTTCATAAATTATTTTTTGCATGTAGGTAATGATAGAGTTAGGGGTATGCCCTAGGGGCAATTCTGTAATTTATTGTAAATTAATTAACTCTGAAATCAGTTCTCATTTAAAATAAAGGCGTTTCTTCTTTCTGTTATATATTTGTTTTAACGTGTTATAAATAATTAAATGATTAATTAAAATATATTAATAAGAAATCCATAAATGATGTGTTTGTAACAGTAATTACAAATAGTTGTAATCATGAATATTGTATCACATTGTTATAAAATACATCATTTTAAATGATCCTAGTCAAGATGCATCGAGACTGGATATCGATGTATCAGTTGAGACTGGAGTACGTGGCACTCTCCAAATATTGGCAGTGTATCACTCATGACAGCTGAGGGCACCTGAGGATTACTTACTAATAGTTATTGGATAACTATGAAATGACTCATTCGATAGTTTTTTGTTGTATAATTAAGGTCGAATAGAAAATATCGATGTGAATAATTTACATAGTTCTTTCGACTTGAGAATACCGTGAATCTACAATATGAAAGCTCCACTTTGATTATAGCCAAATCATGACATAGCATCCATCGAGTAACTATAGTTGGGCCGAGTGGAATATTGGAATTAAAGCACTATTCAAGAGAGCATTCTTCTCCTCGGTTATATGGGGTTAATATCACGGTCAACTCAAGTCAACCTAAAGTCAAAATCTCTGGCCGGAGTAGTACGGTTGATAAAATTGTTATTATTAAACCAAGGATTTGTGTTTGGACTATTAATTCTGTCTACCAACGGTTAGAAGCGTTGGTAATATTAATTTCCAACGGTTATATGCCTTGGTAATAGGATTTTTGCAACGGATATATCAGTCACTAAATTCGATCTTCCAACGAAATATGTGGTAGCAATGTGCATTTTGTAATACATATATCAGTTGCAAATTTTATAATACCAACAGGTATAAGTGTGAGCAATACCAAAATAGTAACATAAATAGATGTTGGTAATTTCTATTTCCTAACATTAATAACCGTTGCAATAATTAATATGGTATGTATGATTATAACATAGACTATATTTAATATGAATTCAAAATTAATATTATCTCAATTTAGCAAATTATAACCAAATGAATATCAAGAAACAACATCCATAATTATAGTAACAAAATAGAGTATTAATTAACAAAAGACAAGTCCAATACATGATTAAGTTACCAAATTCAATACATAGTTTACCAATTCCATATTAATATCAAAGTGGAATAACAAAAGACAGGACTAGTTCATAGTTAAAGTCTAATACGAAACTTCGACCATGAAACTTCGGCCATAAAACGAAGCTTCCATCTGAAAATTCACATACTTTGTACATTCCATTTTAAGGACCATCGTTTGTGTGTCTATGCAAGTATGTAAAGCCTATTTATGCATATTTAATTTGATCCATCTACATAGAAAACAAGTTAAAACTTCTTTAGTAAGCTCTACAACCAAATATAACGTATCTAAACGAATGATAACTTAACATCTCTTCTAAAAAAATTGGTTTTTTACATATAAAAATACAATCTTAGTTGACATATCTATATTTTGTATTCGAGGTAACCAATATGTATTTTCAAAGGATTTCTTTATGAATCATTTTACTATTCATTTAACATAACACATTATGAGATAGGTTGTCTTATGTAAAATCGAGCAGGAAAAATAATGCATCTAGTTCATATATAAATTTTATCAATAATCCATGACAGTAGGCCTAGTAACATACCTCAGTAAAAGCACAGAAATAAGTGGAAAAATGTGAACTAATTTTGTGTGGGGGACATTGCCACTTTCTCCCAAACTTACTGACCTACTACAGTTATATCAAATATCCCAAATTCAGTCTCAATTAAATTCCTTTCTTCCATTTAAGATAAAGTCAATTTCCTAATAAGAATATAAAGTAGAAATCCCAAAAGAAAAAAGCGGCCAAACAAAACATAAAAAACAAAATTAAAACAGGTTAATAAACTAACTGCATATCTATTTAAGTAGAAACCTCTCGAAATAGAAATCGATTTAAATCACATGGGTTGTTGCGACAGACAAATAATGCTCGAAGTAGGCTGAAGGAAAGCTTTAAAAATTGAAATATCTGCAGCCACAAAAAACCTTCAGCTACCTCCTTCAAATCGCGCGATAGTAGCAATAACCTTCAGCTACCTCCTTCAAATCGTGTGAATGTAGCAACTAGAATGTCCATGTTTACTTTTAAGAACTTGCTCTGTAATTATATGCAAATAGATGAAAGCAATTACCCAAGTATGCTCCTTAAGTTGTTATATCTTTCTGGATGAGAACAAAGCAACCTATTTTATATTAGATAGAAAATAATATTTATAGCACTTCGTAAAAATATACCTTTCTGTACAAAATATAAGTAAAATAGTACAAATTAAAAACTATTGTGCATGATGGTAGATGGTCAAGAATCTCCACTACAGTTTGAGTTTCATAGTAAATTAATATGATACCTTTTACTTAATTTATGTGTTATTCCTAGCTAGTGTAGTTCAAAACTATGTCACTATTCAAGATTCCTTGGTTCAACAATCAAAGTATTGTAGTTTAAAAATAAATTATGCTCAGTATTGTTTTGATTTACTATATTTAGTTATAATCAAATAATTCTTGTGTCAATCAACTTTAGCATCACACATGAAAACAATAATAGATGATATATGCAGTAAAAGAAAAAGGTATAATTAAATATTTAACTCATAGAGGATGAATGGATTATGTTTGAATAATAAAAATAATATCCGCCTCCTATGTCAAACAAAGTTATGGATCCATCTTTTCAAGTCTATAAGTAATAAATATTTTTTTGATACAACCATAGAAAGTAATAAAAACTCAACCAAACTGCTATTTTAGGGTGCTAGATAAAACATGGAGCACCGGTGTGACCATGGTGAAAAATGACAGTAATTAGTGTTTTCTCATTTGTAGCACTAAACATTGCAAACCTATAAAAATGTATATCTTACTTTCCCATTTATTTTATAAATTGCATGTAAAGAATTCTTTTTAGCATTTTCAAATTAGTTTGACAGATGTGGAAAGAGAAAAAAATTGGATTGCTAACAAAGCCACCAATTAGCCATATACTTGGTTACATAGTCTCATATGCCTCATTAATATTATTAGCATACCTAAAAAAACATTAATATATAAACAAGTACTTTATACGATGTTTCTATATTTTATAAAAGAATTAATAGTGCTAAAGTTCATGCTAATTTCATTGTAGGCTGCTGCTGCCATTCAAAGAAGATTGGATCCAGATGTTGCTATGTGATAAACTATAGTACGGTATCCTCCATCATGGTGGAACCAATTTTGTTAGGTGGATAAAATTGAGGCATAAATATAAACTTGCTTTTGACATCATATAAGGGTTATGTATAAATATCTGGGATCAACAAATACAAGTTGGTGGCCGTCTAATTCTTGTTTATAATCAGATGTACACCACAATTAGGAAAAAGTTTTACATTGGTGATTTCTTTCTGCCTAGGCCTGTCAAACGGGTTGGGTTGGGTCAAAATGGGTTGGGTCGAGTTTGACCCAACCCATTTATGACCCATTCTTTTTTACCTATTTATGACCCAACCCATTTATGACCCAACCCACTTAATAAGTGGGTTACTCATTTAACCCATTTAAATATTTAAACTTAATTTGACTAATAAAAACCAAATAAATATGAAATAATTCTAATTCTAATTTTCATGTTTTGAGTTTCGATAAAAATTTAAAATTATAATTTTCATCAAAATTCAAATACGGGGACGCGGTAGATTATTATTTTCTAAATACAACTGTCAGTCCCCTTGGAGAACTACAGTGTGCGTTCACACGATGAAGTATCCGAGTGTTCCATACTGTCTGTAATTTAGGTGGGAGTTAATCGGTCGAAGTCCCGCCTAATTCTGAGTTAGAACGAAGGAGTTATTGCAGTCTGAACAAAAAAATAGCGGCTTCTGCACTAGGCGGAGTTCAAATATATGGATGTGGTAGTCTGTTATTTTCTAAGTACAACTTTCAGTCCCCTTGGAGAACTACAGTATGCGTTCACACGATGAAGTATCCGAGTGTTCCATACTGTCCGTAATTTAGGTGGGAGTTAATCGGTTGAAGTCTCGCCTGATTCCGAGTTAGAACGAAGGAGTTATTGCAGTCCGAACAAAAAAAATAGCAGCTTCTACACTAGGCGGAGTTCAAATATGGGGATGTGTTAGCCTGTTATTTTCTAAGTACAACTGTTAATCCCCTTGGAGGACTACAGTGTGCGTTCACACGATGAAGTATCCGAGTGTTCCACACTGTCCGTAATTTAGGTGGGAGTTAATCGGTCAAAATCCCGCCTGATTCCGAGTTAGTACGAAGGAGTTATTACAGTTCGAATAAAAAAAATAGCGGCTTCTGCACTAGGCGGAGTTCAAATATGGGGATGTGTTAGCCTATTATTTTCCAAGTACAACTATCAGTCCCCTTGGAGAACTACAGTGTGCGTTCACACGATGAAGTATCCGAGTGTTCCATACTGTCCGTAATTTAGGTGGAAGTTCATCGGTCGAAGTCTCGCCTGATTCCGAGTTAGAACGAAGGAGTTATTGCAATCTGAACAAAAAATAGTGGCTTCTACACTAGGCGGAATTCAAATATGGGGATGTGGTAGCCTGTTATTTTCTAAGTACAACTGTCAGTCTCTATGAAAAACTACAATGTATGTTCAAAATTCTTATTTTTCAAATTTATATTAAAATTTAATGTTATTAATAAATGGGTAAATGAGTTACCCATTTACAACCCTTTTAAAAATGGGTCAACCCAACCCATAACCCATTTAATAATATTAATAAATGGGTTGACCCAACCCATTTATAAGTAGGGTAAATGAGTTAGGTTAATGGGTTGGGTCATATTTTGACAGGTCTATTTCTACCTATTGTATATGAATATACACAGTAAATAATCTATGTATGTATATATTATGGTAACAAAGCCTATATATATGCATGGTGCAAATTAAAAGTGCAGGTTAATTAGTGGAAGAGATGATCAATAGTAGTCCTAATGCTAGGCTGGGCTAGCTAGCTATTTACGTTGATCTCTTATATAATGATCAGTAACAACGTGCTCTTTCAAATCAAGCCAGTAGTCAGAGAAGCAAGATATACATTTGATGGTAGGTATTTAAGATAGGTAAGTATAATGGACATTGGTAATAATTCATGAATGGGTAGTCATAAATTAATATTTATTTGAGTTATTGTAGTTTAAAACTAAATTATGCTCAGTATTATTTTGATTTACTATATTTAGTTACAATCAAATGTTTCTTGTGTCAATAAACTTTAAGCATCACACATGAAAACAATAATAGATGCCACATGCAGTAAAAAAAAGGGTACAATTAAATATTTAACTCATAGAGGATGAATGAATTATGTTTGAATAATAAAAATAATATCTGCTTCCTATGTCAAACAAATTTATGGCTTCATACTTTAGAGTCTATAAGTAATAAGTATATTTCTTATACATCCATAAAAGTAATAAAAACTCAACCAAACTGCTATTTTAGGATGCTAGATAAAACATGGAGCAGCAACGTGACCATGGTGAAGAATGACAGTAATTAATTTTTTCTTATTTATAGCACTAAATATTGTAAACCTCTAAAAATGTATACTTTCCCATTTAGTTTTTAAATTGCATGTAAAGAATTCTTTTTTTAGCATTTTCAAATTAGTTTGAAAGATATGGAAAGAAAGAAAATTAAATCGCTAACGAAACCACCAATTAGTCATACACTTGTTTATATAGTCTCACATGCCGCACTAATATTATTAGCATACTACTCAACTACAACAACCTTATTCATCTAGTTTTCAAATGTTTTTCGTATCATAAAGTCCTCATATTTTGGTAATAACTAAGCTTAATTTAATCATTTTCCATCTACAAGTAATAACAGATCAAAAACAGTATTTGTAGGACCTTCCAAGTTCACAACAAATTATTATGTTATGTTCTATTGTAATAGTAAAAGAATTCTCACATAATAAATTATCTTTATAAATTTTTGTGAACCTCTGATGTTGTTTACAATGGTACAACCGAAGAAATCATGTTAAACATCTAATGGAGATAATATTCAAAATGACCACGGAGATGTAGTGGTTAACGCTATTGACACAGAAGCTTGAACTTTAAGTGTATATATTTTAATTGTTAAGGAACGGGTGAAAAAGAAAGTTACCCTCTCAATGCATAAAAAATCGTCTAAGCCAATAGTGTCAGTTAATATTAATGATTCGTTGCATCAATGGTAAACTAAGTAAACTAACATTGAAAACACTGAAACTATTGGCATCTTAGTAAGCATGAAAACTATCATACACTTAGTAAGCAGTTAATATTAGTGTTTTCAGTGTCAGTTAATATTAGTGAAGGTATCAGAGAATAACATTGCATATAGCAGTTTCCAAATAGTAAGCATCTTAGTATTTTCTATATGAACCATATTATGTAGTGCAGGGTAATGGTGAAAAAAATCCACACTAACAAATAATAATCCAAAAAGGATCAATAATTGTTAACAAACAATAGTTTAACATCTACATTAATAATTTTAAAAAAATCCACATTAATACTTCGAGTAAAATACACCAAACTATCAGTAATTGCTACAATAACAAAGGATAATCCATAAATAAAACTAAAAATGGAAATAAAACTCATTTCTAGAGAAATGTCCTCATGCTGATTATGATCGAAGTTAAATAAAACTCAGTTCTACAGAAACCTAAAGGCAGTAATTAATCATCAACTAATATAGAATTCAAAATAAATAAGCATATGGATCCAAATTTAGAAACAAATTAAGCCAAACGCTGAAAACGGAAATCCAAATCAATATTTATGGATTACAACTGACATTTAAATAGAAAGATACCTTCACGGATTACACTTGATAGTAGAAGAGAAAACCCTAAAATTTTCCCCCTTTCGGTTTCTAAAGATAGCGTGGAAAAGATGAAAATAAATGAAGCCTAGTTTTGTTTTGGGAAAAAAATCAAATATTACAACTTTACGCTTTTGTTATACACGTATTTTCATTATTACAAAGCTTTACAACGAGCAGAAGTGTTGGAAACAATTTTATTTCCATGGGAAAAAACTTTCCTCATTTAGCAACGGTTTTCTCTGTTGACAGCGGTTTTAACTGTTGTTAGCATGTCACCAAAATAAGTGTTGGCAAACCAAAAATATATGTGTTGGCAATTCGATGATTTGGTGTAGTGCCATTTACAGCCTATAGACTTACAACCAGGTGGTAAATCTACCAAGTGCCAAGTCTTATTGGATTGCAAAGAATCCATCTCATCATTTATAGCCTCTTGCCAAAAATCAGCATCTAAAGAAGATAAGGCTTCTTGGAGGTTTAAAGGATCCTGCTCTATAGTAAAAGTGTAAAAATCTGAACCATAATCTTTTGTAACTCTTGCTCTTTTACTTCTTCTAGATTCGTTTTCAGAAGATTCATTATGTTCTGTTCTAATAGGCATAGTGTTACTTGATGTGCCCCCACTATTCCTCAATTTAAAAGGAAATCTCAATTCATAAAAATCAGCATCATTATATTCTATTATATTGTGTGTATTCAGATCAGAAAATCTATATGCTTTGCTATTAATAGCATAGCCAATAAATACACATTCATATGCTCTACTTGCTAATTTTATTCTCATAGGGTCAGGTATATAAATATATGCTAAACATCCCCAAGTTCTAAAATAAGACACATTCGGTTTATAATTTCCTAAGATTTCAAAAGGTGAAATTTTGCTTTTTGACTTAGGGATCCTAATCAAAACATAACACACGGTCAATAAAATTTCCTCCCACCAAGGTGATGATGCACCAGAATTAAGTAAAATAGCAACTACTAATTCAGTTAATGTTCTATTTTTTCTTTCAGCTTTACCATTCATTTCAGGTGAATATGATGCAGTTCTTTCATGTATTATTCCATGTGAGTTGTAGAATTCAATAAACAAACTTGATTCATATTCAGTTCCTCTATCACTACGCGATCTTTTAACTTTATTATTTGACCAATTTTCAATTTCAGTTATGAAAGATCTAAACATCTTAAATGCATCACTTTTATTTTTCATAAGGTATTCATAAGTAAAATCAGAGCAATCATCAATGAAAGTGATAAAGTAGCGATGTCCATTTCTAGTCAGAATGCCATCAAGCTCACATATATCAGAATGAATCAAGTCTAAGGGTACTGATTCTCTAATTACATATTTATATGGGGTTTTAGTTATTTTTGCTTGACTACAAAAATCACATTTTTCAAAATCATTTAGTGACATATTAGGGATTATACCTAGGCTACTCATGTTCTTTATTATTCGTTTATTTACATGACATAGTCTAGAGTGTCAGATATTAAAATCACACAACATATAAGCAGAAGCAGACATTTTATTACATTCAATATTCAGTTTAAACATGCCATCAGTTGCATAACCCCTACCCACAAACATACCATTCATAATGATGGTGTACATATCAGCCCCAATAGTCTGTGTAAACCCAACCTTATTAAGAAGATAACCCGAAACAAGATTCTTTCTTAACTCTGGAGTGTGCATGACGTCTTTTGGAATGACGGTCTTTCCAGAGGTATACTTCAGCTCTACGCTTCCAATCCCAGTAACAATAGTGGTGTGAGAGTCTTCCAACAACACTTTCTTGTCCTCAGTCTCCGTGTATGTTTTAAACATAACATGGTCATAGCAGACATGACGTGTAGCGGCACTATCTACCCACCAACCCTCTAATCCCCCAATAAGGTGAATCTCATCATATATCATAGCCGTAAGAGGCTCCTCAGTCAGGTTAGCCTGTGGTGCAGAGCTTGGCCTGTTTCGACACTTGCGTGGCATATGACCTGGTTTTCCACAGTTATAACAAAGCAACAACTGTCCATAGTCATTCTTTTAGGGTGGTTTTTGTTGACCTCTGTGGTTTCCTTGCGAATTCAAATTTTGTTTGTTGCGGTTCCGATTAAGCTTGCGGTTCTGATTATTAAAGCTTTTGGGATTCGATTTCAGAACTGCAACTTTCTTAGTGTTGGTTGAAACAGCAAGCACTTCTTCCTTCATAACCTGTTTACGAGATTCCTCCTACAGAGACGGGTTATTAGACTTTCTAATGAAAATTTCTTAGTTTTATGTCTAAGATTATTCTTAAAATCCTTCCAACTGGGAGGTAATTTATCAATCAAAACTGCTACTTGAAACTGTTCATCCAAACTCATACCTTTGGAGATGATCTCATGAGCTATTTTCTAAAGCTCACGAGACTGCATCTCTACTGACCTATCATCCGTCATCTGATACTTGAGGTAGCGAATGACGGCATACTTTTTCTTCTTCTTCCTCTGTATCGTACGTTTTCTGCTGCGCTTCCCAGATCTCCCTTGCGGATGAAGTCATAGAGATCGTCGCTGAGTCCGTTGAGGATGAAGTTCTTAGACAAGTAATCCTGCTCTGCCCAGTTCTACAACTCCTTTGATTTCTCTATCCAAGCTCTCATCTGATCTGCGTCTAGCCCATTGGATTTGTCTGGCAGTTGCGGTTTATCTATTGTCAGCACAGCGGCCACCTTCCTCATCGTCAAAAAAACTCAATCTTCTGTCTCCAGCGCTTGAAACGGAGGCCCTCGAACCTGAAGGGTGCAGCAGACACCATGTGGACCTGGAACAGTGACGTGGGGGCACCATCGTCCAAATTTGCAGCAGAAGTCATTGTTGTTGGTGACGTCTTCAATTTGTTGGAAACAAATGATCTTCGGTTGAGTCGTGTACTTGGTCACTGTCTTGAAGACGTTTCGGCGTTCTTCTCAGTGGTGCAAAGCAGTCTAGCCAACGCCGCCGTCTCTAGGAGAAAATAACCCCTAGTTCGATATCGATTCGCTAGCACAAATGAAACCGACTCAGTTGCACACAAAAATGACTGCTCGTTTTATAATTTAAGAATTTTGTGGAGATGAAGATAGGTTTAGGTTTTCATGGAGGTAAAAAATGTCGTTTCTCTTTTGATTTCGTCTAAACTAATTAAATAGACCGGGCCGGGCCGAGTCGGTCGGCGCGCGTGTGATGGTTATGCATGCGCTCCATCCTCAACACAAAAACAACATTTGGATGCCCAAAGGACTCAATTTAGGAGCTAAGAAACTCATATGTATATATATATATATGAGTATCTCTCAATAATCACTATAGTGTGGGACTCAAGCAATAAATGCACTTATTCCAAGGTATTTAATTTTTAAACAATTCACAAGCACAATTTCCAACACAATGTAATTGGACGTTGATTGTCATTGCTACTTACCTTTCATAAATATGATATCTAATATATCCTTTAAATTAAATGACATATTTAAGTTATTTTGAGCCATTTTTTGTTATCTGTTGGCTGTATTAGATTTGAAATTTAGCAAGGTATAATTCTTAATTAAATGATGAGTGTGTCAATTATCACTTATCAGTTTACAAGGAATGACTGTCAACTCCCTAGAATTAAAAGATGATAGAAGAATAGTCCCTCTTGAAAAAGTTATGAAAATTAGGTCCCTATTTTTAGGTTTTGGCTAATTTATGTCACTTTTGCCCCTGATTTACATGCTGGGCCGATTTTCTAGAAGGGAACTGTTTGGTAAAAATTAACAAAATAGGGACCTAATTTACATGGATTTATGGGTAAGGACTTTTTGTGCATGAACTTTAAGAATATGGACCTTTGGTCCAAAACCCCTATCAGTTTAACCTTATACAACGAATTATTTTTCTAACCCTTTATTTTCCTAGTTTCTTTATGTCTGTTGGTCGTTTTTTATTCACGGTCTTTTCTTTACAAAAGGTTTGTTTTTCCATATGTTGCCACTTACATGACATTATTTTAGGGTATTATCTCATAAGACCATAATGGCAATCCAAATTAAAATATAAAACCTGAGTTGTAGCATGAAATTAATATCATGCAAAATAATATCCAATCATTTACCTTCAAACTCATCCTCATTCATATGTACTTCTAAATAAATATATTTATAAAATACACCTGCAGATATATCTTACTTCTACGTCTATACATTTATAAATATATATACCCAGATAATCCCGGAGGATTAAGAACGCTAGGACTTTTAACGTAGATGTTAGACTCCTATTTAAATTATCAGACTTATATTTTTTTAACATTCAAACCCTCCAATCACTATAAATTCCAAAGAGTGTTATATATATATAGCTCATCACTGCACCTCCTCCAAGCTGAGCTAGCACACTAGCACATTATCAATCAATCGAGATATAAAGTCACACTAGCAAGCTAAGCACACTAGTAGGCAATCGAGATATGAATTCACAACAGGCCACATAAACCTCTACTGCAAGCTCGACGCTTTACGACATTCAAAACCCCCTGATTCTAGCCAGTTTTATCCATTATAGCAAGCTCATCTCGATCGCATTCAAATCAGCACTTCATTATTTCTAACACCCCCTCTCAAAGTTATCTAGGGTTTTCATTTCCCTCTTCTCTTCTGCCGCCATCCTCAATCTTCAATTCAGTCTTTAATTTATTGAAATTTCTGGATGAAAGCGGCTTAGTGAGGATGTCTGCTTTTTGATAAATCGCTGGAACATGATTTACTTCAAGTTTTCCCTTTAGAATCGTTCACGTACAAAATACAGGTCGATTTCGATGTGTTTTGTATGCGAATGGAGGACTGGGTTAGCGGCGAGTGATATGGTGCTGAGATTATCACACCAAATAGTGGGCTTCCTTGTAGATCTGATTTCGAGTTCGTTTAACAAGGATTCGATCCACATGACTTCGGCTGTGGTGCTTGCTACAGACTTGTACTCTGCTTCAGTGCTGGAACGAGAAATAGTGGGTTGTTTTTTTAGCACCAGGATATGGGATTCGTCCCCAAGTAAATACAGTACCCAGATGTCGATCTTCGATCACCTGGGTCTGTAGCCCAGTTCGCATCAGAGTAAGCTTGAATATTTAACTCTTTGGATGATTTCAGAAGTAATCCATGATTTTGTGTACCCTTTAGATATCTTAGTATGCGCTTTACTGCTTTCCAATGTTCGTTTAGAGGATTTTGCATGTACTGACGTACCTTGTTTACATTGAAGCATATATCTGGTCTTGTTATGGTTACGTACTGTAGTGCACCTACCATACTTCTGTACTGCTTGGCATTCCTTATGGGTTCACCTTTTTCCTTTGACAGTTATAGATTACTGACCATTGGGGTTGGTAGGGGCTTGGCTTGATGCATGTTTGCTTTGATACAAATCTCTTATATGTATTTCTTTTGGCTCATAAGTAATTCTGTTTCAGATTTTCTTATGATTTCTATGCCCAAAAAATAGTTTAGATCTCCAAGATCTTTGGTTGAGAAGGTCTGATCCAGATGTTGAATGGTACTGTTGATCTCTTCATTATTGTTTCCTGTAATGATGATATCATCCACATATACAAGTATGTATGTTGCTTTCTGTTCACATGATTTTATGTACAGTGAGTTGTCTGATCTTGTTGAATGATATCCTAGTTTGGTCAGTACTTGTTTAAGCTTGTCATACCATACTCTTGGTGCCTGCTTGAGTCCGTAGATAGCTTTGTGAAGTTTACATACTAGTTCTATCTCTTTTCCTTGAGTATATCCTTTAGGCTGCTCCATGTAAACTTCTTCCTGTAGCTCACCATTTAGAAAGGCATTGTTTACATCCAATTGTCTTATTCTCCACTGTCTATGTAAAGCTATGGTCAATATGATTCTTATTGTGGTTGGCTTTACAACTGGAGAAAATGTCTCGTTGAAATCAAATCCATATTGCTGAGTATACCCTTTTGCAACTAATCTGGCCTTGTGTCTTGATATAGTCCCATCTGAGTTCCTTTTGATTTTGTAAGTCCATTTGCTTGCAATGATGTTTTTGTGATTAGGTGGTGATACAAGACTCCAAGTTTGATTTCTTATTAAGGCATTGTACTCCTCATTCATAGCTTGTCTCCACTCCTTATGTTTGACTGCTTCTTCATACGTGTTTGGTTCAGATTAACTCATAGATGCAGTATATATTTTTGGTTTGAAAAATCCACTTTTGGCTCTAGTAATCATATGATGTTCTTTTCTGACAGGTATCTCTTCTTGATTTCTGTTGGCCTGATTGGACGATTGAGAACATGATGACTGATTTTCATCATGTTCTAAGTTTCCTATTGGGCTGGAGTTGCCTTGAATTGACTGGATGAAGTGGTCAGGAATATTTGTAGCACTGTGACCTGATCTAGTGTTAGATATTATGAGTTGCTGTCCAGATATTCCTTGATCCTCCTTATCTTTCTCCTCTAAGATCCAATCTGAAAGTACAGGTATGGATGGGATTGATACTCTTGGATTATAAATCTTTTGAGTTGGTTTGTTTTACTTATCTGCAAAAGGAAAAATTCCTTCATTAAACACAACATGTCTAGATATAAATAATTTACCATCGTTGCTAAGACATTTATAGCCTTTTTAATTATTAGCATAGCCTAGAAAAGTACATGGAGCAGACCCGAGACTTAGTTTGTGAGCATTGTAGGGTCTAAGATAAGGGAAGCATAAGCACCCAAATGCCTTTAGACTTTTATAGTCTGGTTTTATATTGAATAGAAATTCTGTTGGACTTTTATGCTTTATTACCTTGGTTGGTAACCTGTTAATTTGATATACTGATGTTGCAAATGCATCTGGCTAGAATTTCATAGGCATAGACCCCTGTGCTAGTAAAGTCAGACCTGTCTCAACAATATGTTTGTGCTTTCTTTCAACTATACCATTCTGTTCTGAAGTGTGTGGGCAAGTGGTCCTATGTATAATTCCTTTCTTTTGAAAGTATAGTCTTTTAAGCTTTTAAATTCTGCACCTCCATCTGTTTGAATAATCTTTAAGCTGTTCTTTGTCCGCTTTTCTGCCAGTGTGATAAACTGAATCACTGCATTGTGAGTTTCTGATTTTGTTTTGAGAAAATATATCCAGGTAAATCTGGAGTAAGCATCAACAAATGATAGGTAATATTTGAAACCATAGTCAGTATCTACCGGGGAAGGTCCCCATAGATCTGCAGTAACAAGTTCAAGGGGTGAAGTATAATTGGTAAGAGAATCGGTAAAAGGTAGCTTGTGACTTTTGCCAAGTTGACAGTGTGTGCAAACATAAGGAGTAGATTAGTTTTCAAAAGAAATTTCATTATCTCTTAATATTTGTTTTACAATACTAACACTGGGGTGACCCAATTTACAGTGCCATAGATCAAATACATTTCTACTGTTATCAGCTAAAGATTCAATGTTATTGCACCACTTTTCTTTAACATATCTATCTCTTGTCCTGTCAGAGGTGAATTTGTATAGCCCATTGTCCATTTTACCCTGTAATAAGGGCTTAGTAAGTCTTTAAGTAAACAGAATTTGGGGTGAAACTCAAAGTATACATTGTTGTCATTAGCAAACTGTGAAACACTTAGCAAGTTCTTTTTGATCCTAGGAACTCTTAATATATTATTAAGGTAGAGTTGTCTCTTACCTTTAATACTGCCATTACCAACATGAGTTATACTTATAGCTTCACCATCTCCCATATGAACAGTTTGCATACCTGTATAGTCTCTATTGCCAAGATTGAGATTTTATATATTACCGGTGATGTGATTTGTAGCTACCGAGTCTGGGTACCACTCTTCTCCACTCAGTCCATCTGATCTGGTAAGATTGTCCGAGTCACTTTGTTGATTTCTTGAACTCTCTGATTGACTTCTTGATTGCTGACTTAGTTGAGCAGTGTTCACATTTGGATTGAAGTTTCTTTGATTATTTTGATGTTGTTGATTCACATTGAATTCTGAATTGAATCTGAAATAGCATCTGCTGGCAATATGACCTGTTTTTTCACAAATTTGACACTTCACTCTGTTATTATTATTCCATCTTCCTCCTCTGCCTCTTCCTATCTGATTTTGATTTCCTCTTGAATTTTGTCTTTCTTGATTTTCTTTATTTCTGCCTTTGAATGCATAGTTGACAGAGTATTCCGTTTGATTTGTTTTTCTTTGCTCCACTCTTCCTTCATGTGCAAGCAGTGTGGAGTAAACATACTGTAGATTTGGTAAAGTCTCTTTTGATGATATTATTACAACCACTGATTCATAATCTTGACCTAAACCATTCAGAATGGTTAAGATCTGCTCAGTTTCAGATATTTTGTGGCCTGCGGTATCAAGAAGATCACAATATGACTTTATTTTTGATATGCAGTCTCTCATTGACAAATTTTCTTTTCTGAGATTTTGAAGTTGTCTTTTATAGTGCATGATTCTGGCTGCTGATTGTGAATTGAAAATCTGTTCAATAGTTGTCCATATTTCGTAGGATGAACTGCAACCAACTATTTGAGATAACAGACCTGTGCTTATAGATGATAGTAACCATGATGATAATAAACTGTCTTGCCTTTGATATAAGATGTATTCTTTATTGTTTATTAGTTTGCCATCTTTGTCTACAGTCATTCTTGGTGGAACTGAGGCTGTTCCATTGATGAAACTCTCCAGCCCATATCCTCTTACTACTGTCTCTACTTGGAATTTCCAAAGCAAATAGTTGTTTTCATCAAGTTGGGTGGTAACAATCTGACCTTTGGGTTTAATTAGAGACATGGTGGATATTTCGGTTGCTGGTGAGGTTGTATTTGCATCAGTCTTGGAGGATGCCGAGGATGCATCATTTTCATCGGCCATAATGATGAATTACAGAGTCAGAAGTTGATTCTTGAATGATAGGATAAGAGACTACATGGATTTGGCGAGGCAGATAGTTCAAAAACCGTGTGCAACCAAGAATAGAAGTGGAATCAGATGATGAAAAGCCTTGCTGAGACTTTTCTGATGATCAAGAATGCAGCCAGATCACCAGAATGATGAGGTTTCTCTGACTGAGTGATCTTTGGCACGACAGACTTGATGTGGGATGAATCTTGAAACATATCTCTCAAATGATGAGTATGTTGATGAGGATCTTTTGGTGCAGCCAATCAATCGATGATGAACTCAGATTCTGAGATGATTCTAGCAAGGTACAATCACCGTTAGGCAGGGTGGCTCTAATACCATGAAAGAAATGCTGTAATTTTATTATTGAATGATTTGATGATACAAACTTGTACATAATACACTGCTATTTATATGCACAGTCGGCTATTACAACAGTTTAAAAAATAACTTTGGGCCTAGCAGCATCGTGGGCTTCTCTGGGTATTATACCCGCTTCAGTGATATCTAAATTGTTATATCAGATAACCCTAGCCGCATACTATCGTATCTCTAACACACCTCTTCACAATGGATTGGTCTTTGTCTTCGAAAGGATCGATTCTCACTCAAACAACAGTGGTTAAAACAAAGATTGTTTCATCATATGACATTTCTTAAGTACTTCTATTATAAGTTGATCAATTCTCTGCATGTTTGGTAATATAATTTAATGTTCAAACTATATGACATGTATTTCCCTACCTTTTGATTGTGCAACATCTTCCCGTATTAAAAATACACTATACCATTTAATTTAGTACGTTGCTTTACTCAATATACTATAATCACCTTTTTAGTAGATACATAAATGAATATACTTCAAATTGATAAATAAAGGACCACGATAATGTAGTTTAGCACCACCTTAACACTAACATGCCCTGGAAACAATAATCCGAAATCGACGGGATATGTACGGGTTGCACTTGTATCTTTAATTATTGAAGTTACTGATTATAATTTTTTTTTTGAAAACCCAGGAGAATCCGGCGGACCGGTAAACTCCTGAGGAGGATATAGTAAAGCCGTCCGCTGATCCAAGCCTCCATACCCCCGGGTAAATTTATATAGGATAGGGAAGCGCATGGTAGGAATCGAATCGGGGTCTTTTTACCAAAATTCAAGCCTCCTTTCCGCTGCGCCGCACCCGCGGACTACTGATTATAATTTATACTTACATGCACACATACCTGAGCTTGCACATAGATAGACCTTATCATTTATCAAGGTGGCTAATTATAAATTATTGTTATATTAAGAAATTAACTCCATTATATTTTTAATCCTGTTTATGTACTTAAATCAGTTGTAATTTGATGTATTGTTTTTATTATTACATCGTTGGCCTATGTGAATAAAATTAATCCAGTAGCTATACAGACAGAACCTGTGAGTCAAAATCTGCTAGGGGATTACTTTTCCCTGGATAAATAAATGCCCTCCTGAAAGTTTAATTCAATAAACCTTTGGCTTCCAAATATACATCAATTACACATTTTATTTATTTGTAGTAAAGTGAAAAATATATACTTGTTGAAGTTCAACAGTTCATACGTACAGACTTTAAATTAATTTCCTTTAATTTACTGGATTACCGAAGGTCAGAGGTAATCAGATAATCAATCCTATATAACCACATATTGGCAGGCTATGGGACTCTATCAACCTGCGAAGCAATAATATTTTTGGATCTAATATGCAGCTATTGGATAGCACGGTATGTGTACATTCGCTGTATGGCTTCAGTATGCAATTTTAATATTTGTTTCACAGTATGACAGATGAGTTAACATCGTAAAGTGATCTTTACTATCTTGCAAAATGTTTTCTAATTTTAAATGCTTTAAGAATTGTTTTAAATTATAGGATATGCAGATACAAGTTTAAGCGGAACTGGTTGTATACACTTTGTTTCACTTTATATTTGGTTTGAGTTAGATAGTGCATACTAAAGCACTACATTATGTTTACATGTCAAATTGGTCTTCGCTTTCAAGCAAGCCATATTTAGTTTGAGCAGGATAATAGCTTATCTATAAACACTACTCTCTATTTTATATAAATGGCTATGATGCCTGATTATATTCTTAGTTATCACAGATTTGAGTGTCTGTTTTCTACTGTCAAATTGCACATCGAATTATTACAATCTGCACACACAAGCATGCTTTTTTCCCCAATAATAGTACTTAAATTTTTATGTCCATTCACTGCCAACTTTTAAATTGATAATAAACTAAGGTCTTTCTTTTGGTTGTAATCATCAATGCAAGTTTCCATTATACACTGATTTTTTAAATGAGATGCACCTCCCAATGAACCATTTTTGCCATTACAAATGTAGAAATTGTTTTCATCAAGATTAAACTACATACAAACTGTTTTTATATCTTACACAAAAAGGCTTTGAACCGAAACTCAAGTTCCTATTCATGATCTTTCATACCTTTTTCACTAAAAAAATATGTATTTTTACTACCTATCATTTAAATGATAATAATAACTTTTATCCAGGACTGAACGATGTCTATTTGTTGTTACTACATGTAAGTGTGCACACACATACTCCATATATGATTTTACACAAAATTGCTTAAACGTTGTTGTTTTGCATGAACCCAAAAGGGCTTTTTACTTTCTGACATAAAGTGCTTCATATATAGTTTCGTTTTTTATTGACAAGATATGAATTTGTTTTGATCTATATATTTTTTGTTTTTGGAAAGAAAATTTCACAGTATAATTTCTAAGTTGACCCACAGTTTCAGTTCATTAAAACAGTAGTTGTATATTCTCATTTTTCTATTACTTGGTATCAAAACTTATGAGTACTTTTCTGCATCTTAAAAATTGTTTTTTTCCTAATTAGGATATAACTGTATCGATGTAATTTCAAAATAATTTAAGCACTGTTGGTTGAATGGATATATAAGGGCATTTTTGTTGGTCTGTTTAATTTTTTTAATTTGATAAATAAACAAAATCACTTTTTTTTAAACACCGTCTCACACATTGCGTACTATTATACATCAGTTTAATATTTTTATTTTAATACTACACCCAAATTTCAATTCTACAAATTAAAATCAGTAGTTTAATATTAAAATTTCAATAGTTTCATCGTATTCTATTCAACGCAATAATTGCAACTTTATTCTAACTAACATCCTGCTTGCAAAAAATAGTAGTAATCTATCTACATTTTTTAATTGAAGGCAAGAAGCCTTAATTTAAGTTTTATTATTTAATTCTCTGGTTCAATGAATCCATTTTACTTTGTAAACAAATTTAAATTTTGGAAAAAAAAAATTGAAATTTAGGGTTTTCCTCAGCTATGGGGGAAAATCTCTCCCCTCACAGAAATCTCTCTCATCTTTCTTCCTCAAATCTTCTAAACAGACCACCTGAATCTCACATCAGAGAATCAAGCAATGGAATCATCATAGATAAAGATGGGTTCCAGTTGGTTCAATCAAGATCACAGAAGAAACGTCAGCCCTTGTTGTATGAGTATCAGAGAAATTCGCGGGGCAGTTATACTCAAATAAAGAAGACAAATGGTCAGAATTCAACCATTCCTCCTCCAAATTCAAGAAATCAATCGTACCAACCAAAGAAACCCACAAATTTTTCTCTGAACAAGTCGCAAGGGCAAAGATCTTGGGCTGAAATCGTTTTTGAGCAATCTAAAGAACCTAACAATGATGAATGCAATCTTGAAACTATTGCTCCGATCAAAATCAACAGTAAGAAATTCGGTTTGATAAAAGAATCTGTTTGCAAAAGAGCAATTGATTGTTGGAGTAATTCGATTTTAGTTTATGTTGTCGGTACCAAACCATATTATACATATTTCAAAGCTTACATTCAACGTGTTTGGAAACCTGTTGGAGAATTCGAAATTTTTACCAGAGAAAATGGATTTTTTATTGTTAAATTCAAAGATGTTCAAGATTGCGATTCGATCATTCAGAATGGCCCATACTTTTATAATGGAAAGCTCATCATAATGAGAAGATGGTCTGAGTCCCTTAACATGGATAGGGATCTCCTTAGTACGATGCCGATATGGGTTAAGCTACCCAATGTTAATCTCAAACTTTGGGATCGCGAAGCCTTCAGCGTAATGGCTAGCATTATTGGAAAACCCATTAAGATGGATGCAGCTACAACCTTGAAAACGAGATTGAATTATGCTCGTCTTCTGGTGGAGGTTTCTGCAAATGATGAACTTCCTCAAGAAATAAATCTTACGTTATACAATGGAGAAAACATCACCCAAAAGATTGAGTACGAATGGGTTCCACCGAAGTGTAGCATCTGTAAATGTTTTGGACACATTAGAGAGCAATGTGTCACTGAACAAAGATGGATACCCAAAGCTCTCAATCAAAATAAGGAAATAGTCATCGACCGAGAAAATGATGCAGATACAACTCTTCTAAATTCGCATCTCAACAAAGAGATACCAAAAGAATCAAATATTCAAAAGAATAAAGATCGAATCAACCAGAATGGTATCATACTCGATCAAAAAACAACATCTCTTTTGCTCACTGATCAAGATGACCAGATCCTTGCTGAGGAAGTTCATCATACATGGAAAATAATAGAAAATTCAAAAGACAGTTCTCAATGCAGATCAGAGGAGGGAATATATAGTAAAGAGGTCTTTAACTCTGAAATCCCCCCAATTTCAGAGTTATGTTTAATTACAAACAATCATGAGACTATCACAAACAATATACAGCCTTTGTACGCAAACCAAAGTCCTGAATTTACAATGGAGAGCGAACCACCACCAGATATAGCTGCAGAAGTTGAGGACAATGGTGGCATCCACTCAACCTTGCCTCGCAATACTGAGGAGTTTGACATCTCTCGCATTATAATCCCAGAAAGTTACATTGCATCTACATCTGATAATGTTATGGAGGAACCTGAAAAGCAATTTGATATATCAGAACTTCATATTCATAAGACTAAAGCTATTGGTAAATACAAAAGCATGGGTAAAGAGAAGAAAGCTTTTGGGCAGAAATACATATCAATCAATCCAGACTGGAATGAAATGACCACTAGACTAAAAGCTAAGAGATCAGACAAAAAGAGAAAAAGGTAAGGGTAGCAGTGTTTCAGGTTCGATTTGAAACTCAGTTTATTTTTGTTCAACCTTTTATTATTTTATATATGACTATCATGCCCTGGAATGTTAGGGGTATGAATTCCCCTGCTAAACAAACTGATATTTTAAATATGGTTAGAATTTACAAACCATCTGTTGTTGCCCTCATTGAAAACAAAATGGATAATAACAACACTGAGAAATTCTGTTTTAAGCTATCTAATAACTGGAAATCTATTAACAATAATGACGGTGGTAGTAAAGGTAGAATCCTTGTCATTTGGGATTCTAATATTTGGAATTTAGTTAATGTTAATAAAGATACTCAATTTATTGATTGCAATTTCAAAAATGTTGGTGGGTTTTCCCTTCAGATAACCAATATATATGGTAGTAATTTCGAAAACGAAAGAAACAGTCTTTGGTATAGATTAAAAGCCCTTAGTCATAGCTATGATTTCCCTTGGATTATTTTGGGTGACTTCAATACTGTTTTTCATGTTAATGAAAAATTTGGTGGTAATAAAATTCCCCATAGTAAGCTTGATAAAATTAATAACTTTTTACTTGAATCTGGGCTTATTGAGCCCAATGTGATTGGCAATAAATATACTTGGAAATCTGGAAAGGAGAAAAATATTCATTGCAAGCTTGATAGAGTGTTAATTAATGACAAATTTTGTAATTCTTTTCCAAATTTCTGTTGTTACTCTATTGAGCAAAATACTAGTGATCATACTCCTTTACTGATAAACTTTTTCCAAAACCAATCTTTTAATAATAATAATCCTAAAGCTGCTCCCTTCAGATTTAAAAATGGTTGGGTCTTAAACAGTGATTATAATGATATTGTTAAAGATTGTTTTACTTTTTCTAATATTGGCTCCTATCAGGCCCAGTTTAGCAAATTTCTTAAAAATACAAAAACCACTATCAAAAACTGGAATAAGGCTAACTCTAGTAATAATGACTGTTTAAATAATTTAAGGGAGGATGGGAAAATTTTACAAAAGCTTGCTGATGATAATCCTGGTAATACTGACATTATTGACAAATTCTTTTCTAATCAAGCTAAGCTTTCTCATGAACTCTATATTAACACTATTAATCACAAGCAGAAAGCTAAAGTTGATTGGCTTACTATGGGAGATGAGTGCACCAAATTTTTTCATGCTAAAATGAGTTGCAGAAAGCATGTCAAAAATATTGGCAAAATCATTGACAGTAAAGGGGAGTGCATTAATAACATTGAAAAAATTGTCAATGAAGCTATTAATTACTATTCGCATTTATTTTCTTCTGACCATATTGAAACTAGCTTTCCCAATATAGTGTGTAAAAATGTGTTAAAGGATAATGCTTCTGACATTTTACTTGCTCCTGTTAACATTGATGAAATCAAAGCTATCATTTTTAATGCAGGAGACAATAAAAGTCCTGGCCCAGATGGGTTTAATGCTAAATTTTTCAAAGCTCACTGGGATAATATCAAAGACTTTATTTCTAGTGTTGTTAATGAATTTATGAATGATGGTAAATTGCTCAAAAGTTTTAATCATACTTTCATTACCTTAATTCCTAAAAACAAAAATCCAACTTGCATTGAAGATTATAGACCTATATCTTGTTGCAATTTTATTTACAAAATCATTGTTACTATTTTAAGTAATAGAATTAAGCTTTTTCTCCCCTTTTTAATTTCTGAAAATCAATGTGCTTTTATTCCTGGCAGATTAATCTATGAATACTCTTTGCTTGCTCATGAAATGGTCAGGAATTTCAATTATAAAAAAGGGGATAATATGTGTCTTAAAGTGGATCTTCAAAAAACTTATGATAAAGTTAACAGAAATTTTATTATCCATATCATGAAATGCATGAATTTTCCTGATAAATTTTGTAAGTTAATTTTTGAATGCATAAATACTCCCACCTTCTCGATTTTATTTCAAGGTAAACCTGAGGGTTTTATCAAGAGCAACAGGGGTATACGACAGGGAGACCCTCTTTCTCCCTATCTTTTTACTTTAGCCATGGAATATTTTTCTATTCTTATTGATATTGAAACTATCAAAAACAATATTTCTCCTATTAATAGAGTTCAACCTTCCATTACTCACCTGATTTATGCTGATGATCTTATGTTGTTCTCTAAAGCTAACAAAGATAATGCAGAGGCCATTAGTGAGATTTTTGAAAAAATGTATAATTATGCTGGACTTAAAATTAATGAATTTAAAACAAAAGCATACTTTAGTAAACACTGCAGACACAAAAATGATGTTCTAGAAGTTCTTAAAGTCAATGAAGGTAATCTTCCTATCAAATATCTAGGACTTCCTTTATCTGCTAATCAAATTAAAGATAGTGATTGTTCATATCTGATTGATAATATTCAAAGCAAAATGTAAACTTGGTCATGCAAGCTTCTATCCATTGCTGGCAGGATTGAATTAATCAAAACTGTTGTCTATGCTATCATTTTATATTGGTTTCAAACTCACCACATCCCTATTGCTACAATTAAAAAAATTGAGAGCAGATGTGCTGAATTTCTTTGGGTGGTAAATACCATAAAATCAGTTGGGACAATGTTTGCAAACCCAAAAATGAAGGTGGGCTTGGTATCAGAAATCTTAATGATCTCAGTTTAACTTGTAAATTAAAGCTTTTTTGGAGATTTATTAGTGGAAATTCTTTATGGACCAAATGGATGACTTGTAAATATCTCAAAAATGGTAACTTTTGGACAATTTTACCAAAAAATAATCAATCTAATGCTTGGAATCAAATTTTAAAATGCAGAGATTTGGGAAAATCTCTTATTCAAAGAAAATTCAAATCTGGTTGTGAAACTAGTCTTTGGTTTGATCCGTGGTTTCAAAATGACTCTTTTATTAATAGAGTGGGTTGGGATAATCTTGTCATTTGTGGTGAAGCTAAAGCTAATGTTAATGTCATAATTAAAAATAATCAATGGCAGCCTCACCTGCACCCAATTACTAATCCTCATAAAAACTTTATAACTAATATCCCTTTAGACCCTAATGCAGAAAGTGATCATTGGGATTGGTTAGCTTGCATCAATGGTAAGTTCTCCTTTAAGAAAACTTGGGAGCATATTAGAAACAAGCAGCCTACTGTTGAATGACATAAGTGCATTTGGAACAAAGTGAATAATCCTAAGATGGCTATCTGTACTTATTTTGCTATTAAAAACAGATTGCCAACTCTGGATATTATCAATAAATGGGGGAGGAATAATTTTTCACTTTGTTCCTTATGCAACTTAGAAAATGAAACTGTTTCTCACTTATTTTTTGAATGCAATTTCAGTTATTACATATGGAGCCAGATAAAAACTAAGATGAGCATTAGCAATGTTAGCAGCATGGATCTAAAGCAGATTATCATGGACATCTCCAAACATTTCAAAGGAAAATCTCTCGAAAGAGATCTTGCCCATGTTCTGATTACCACAGCAGTTTATCATATTTGGAAAGAGAGAAATAATCGTACTCATAACAAGATTAAAATGTCCAAAGAACAAAGGTGGCTGATTATTGATAATGATAGTAGAATCATTCTTCAGAAATCAAAGAAAAAAGTTAAAGACCAAACCAATTTTGACTTCCTTGCGGATCTGTGGAGCAAAGACGCTGGTTGCAAATATATAGAACATTATCTCCTCAATCCGAAGGCTCATCAAAATGACTTAAGCTTTCATCAGCAGTCTACCCAAAGCGACAAAGAGCTCCAAATCACCAGGCATCTTAGAGCTGGTAATAATAGCCATAGATCTACAGATCTGGGTCGCGATGACACCAGATCTGTAAATCTTAGCTTGAGAAACCAAATAGCTGGCTTGAATAACTACACCAACTCTAGCAAAGCTGATAGCAGCATGAGAAACAAGCTCAATCTAGGGCTTTCATATTGGGAAAGGGGAGAAAGTAGCGGTAAGGAGAAGACAAAGGAGATCTAATCTCTCGCGTTCGAGAATATCTCGTCGCCATTTTTGTGCTTTGAATCTGATGAATGAATTGTGTCGGCAACCCTAGTTAGGGTTTGTTTGTATTGGTGATTTCAGGTGTGTTGTTTTATGCCCGGTATATTGTTTACTTGTAATATTGGGCCGGGCCCTTTTACCTTCCTTCAAAAAAATAAATTAAATTTTGATTCAAGATTGCATCATCATTCTTTTACTACTTCCATTTCCCCTTTTGATATTTGGATATGATTCATGTATGGCATACCATAGTTTTTTCCCTTCCATTGTGCCCTATGACTCATTTTGAATCATCTATTTACATTGTATAAATGCAATTTTATTTAACTAAATAGAAACAAAAATATACATCAATCAAAGATACTAATTCCAATCTGCAAACTGGTGATATCTGCCTACTTGGGTGCTATCTTGCATGAATATTACTACTTCCATCCATGAACTATTCAAAATGTCCCTCTTTTTATGTTAAAACCAGTTTTAAATTTTTATTCCCATTTCACACCTGTACAAAATTATTTCTACATCGGCATCGCTTTTGTATGTGCTGCAAATGTCAGTACATGTTTACTTGCCATTGCATTATACAACACTGTTCAAACATAACTGAACGTTACTTCTTTTTTAAACATATTACAGCGTGGAGAATTGCATGCAGAGGTGGGGCCACATCCGCGTTTCATGCCACTCTTCTTTGGAAAGCTTCGCGGAGGGTTGGTGTATGACATTGGCGAATTCAATATAGCATGTGTGGTTAACAAATATTTCACCGTACACAAATCCACCAAAATTGAATTCAACGCTTTGACAACCTTCACGGAAGTAGAAAATCCTGATCACAACATATCAATGCATAAGTTCTCCTTCACCGACTACAAAACAATAATGAAAAGAACCAACGCAATCAAGTTTCTAACAAGTTTGATCACTTGACTATTTTATTAATAATATTATGAATCATTATTGTCAATTCATTATTATTAATTGTACCACATTAATGTCAGATGTCATTGGAATTCTGCATCACATTGGTGAGGTCGTTAACCAGTCAAGTGGCAACGAATCTGTCACCCAAAAGCGCGAACTTATCTTATACCTACACCGGTACTTTTTCACATAGCTTTTTCTACATACAATTTACCACTGTAGCTGAATTAATAATCTACTTATAACTAAACTTAATTTTCAACCATGTGAGGTGGTACACAAATTTCAGCTACTTTGTGGGGAAGCAAAACCTCCTTGCTCGATCAATCGACGATGGATGAGAACAATAGGACTGTAATCCTTACTTCAATGACTATTAAAACCTACCTTGGTAAATTCTCCAACAATATGCCAATTACTACATCTATTTCACATTACAATGAGCTCCCTTTGATAATATCTGCACTTTATTAAAGGTAAGCAAACCCTCGGGTCAACGACAGCCACCTGTATGTACATTAATCTTGGTATTGAGGGTAATGAGCTGCTGAGGAGGTGAGTTTTAATGCCTTCAACCCTTTTACAATCAATACTTGGAAAACAAATTTGACATGGTTTACACTATTACCATACCCAGCTTCCGAAAGAGGAAACTTCCGGCAATCAACGATCAGCAAAGCCGATCGGGAAAACGCACTGATGTAATCGATGAGAAAAGCCTGTCAAAAGTAATTGCCTCAGATCTGACACACAAATATGAGGTAACCAATATCTGTTGTTGAAAATTATTTGACAAACCTCTGGATAATTGATCCGTTAATATTAGAGATTTATAAATGCTTGGTATCTCCTTATTCTTTTGCAGAAAATAAAATTGACAATTAATAGTGCTCTAACTGCTTATTAATTAAATTTAATATGAAACTTTTGAACCAACATTTGATTTCTAACACACAATGTAGAAGTAGCAAGTCAAGACGCTTTTCTTTCTTACTTTACTTCAGTAGAAAGTTTGTCCCATATAACCATATAATAATTGCAAAAAATGTAATAAATTATAATTCCATTATTTGTCATACAGAGCCTTTTGCTCAAAAAGAAATGCATATACTTTCAAACTGTATTTTTGTTTACATATTAAAAATGAGTATTTTACATACAAATTCATGGGTAATAGTTTTTAATACGATTCTCACTTTGCATTATTATTTTTCTCCATTCTGAATAAAGCTTTGAATCTGGTAGGTTTCTCATTCAAAATCATATCATTGAAAGATGCAACTGCTAATTATCGTTGCTCTAATTGCTTAATTTTTTTAAATAGTTCTGCATATATATTTTTACAGCATTCTAAGTACACATATAAATATATGTTAATTTCATTAAATTTATACAATAACTACTCCATAAATTGCCATCATAAACTTTTTGTTACATGCTATATACAACAAACGTACATTTGTATTATTTTGAACATCTAATAGATAATTTAGTGAGCAAATTTTTTGATGGAATATCAGAAAAAGGAAATCAATTTTTCATTTATTTTTGTACACGTTAAGGTTAGACTTCTTCTATTCATTGCATACCAATATGAAATTAGGATGTTGGATTCCTCTTATTAATTATTTTATTTTATTTTATTAAAAAAGTCTATTTTTTCCTAACCGCAATTATTGTACAAACAATCATGCTAGAAGTTGTCTGTAGGAACTATTTCTTTCACAACATTGACAACTAATTTAAAAATCTATAAATTTACAGGTTTACATTCGCCTATTTGGCATAATTTTAGCATCGTGTGTTTTCATGAATGAATGATATTTTTCATTACCATCTTAATCGTTTTAAACTGGTTATGTTTAGATGTATATACAAATATTTTGTTTTACTTGGAATCTTTATAAATACAATATACTTATTCTATAAATTTCTGGTACATATAAATAATATAAAAACATATAATTTATTAGATTTTGAGTTTAATTACTTTTAATTGAGCTCATATTTTGATACAATACTATAATAGAACTTTTAGCGATTTCTTTCCTGACAAATTTAACTAGGGTGACATATGGAAAATTCATTAATTTTTCTCTATATTTTACAACTGTAACTTAAATCAAAGCACCAAAACCACATTTTCAAATGACTACTGAACATACAACTCTAGGTGAATGATACAACTATAAAAGGTTCGACACTTTAAATACTTTACACTAAATTACACACTTTGCAATCCTGTAGGATACCATATTTGCATTTGAAGCGAAAATCGCTGACATAAAGCTAAGCAACGGCTGGGAATACTTATCCTGTAACATTTGCAAAACAAGGGTTGGAAACTCTGAATCCAACAGCTACTGTAAAAAATGTGACGCCGACACAGAAGATGTTTACAAAATTTTAAGAGGAAACTTTAGAAAAGCCTCACAAGAATTGATTTGGGAAAACCCACACATCACAACTGAGGTGTTCTATTATTTTTAGACCTCAGCATTACAGCTCGTATTAGCAAAAGTAAAAAATCCAAGTCAACAAACTTTACAATAGAAAGGACTAACAAACTAACTGAAAATAAAGTCTTGGTTATTATCCCTCCCTCAAATGAAAGGGGGTGGAAACCACATGAAGTTTGAACTTAAGATACTCAAATCTATCAACAGGCAATGCTTCAGCAAGAATGCCTGCAATCTGATCCAGAGAAGGAACATAGCGAACAGACAGCTGTTGAGCAATAATCTGGTCTCTCACAAAGTGTAAGTCGATCTCAATGTGTTTGTTACGAGCGTGAAAAACAGGGTTGGATGCAAGTGCTGAAGCTCCCTGATTATCAACCCACAATATAGGAGAGTGAGGCAATGTAATATGCAGCTCATGAAGTAGAGAGACAATCCATTCACTACAAGACACACAGTGTATTCCAACGGAGCCTTCCAATGTCATTGACCAACGTCTTCCAACGTCCAGTGTTTTCTCGTATATTTTATTAGTTAAAAACTGTAGGACGTTGCTAGACGTTGGCGGCCGTTGAATGACGTTGGAAATCCACGAGCAAAACAGAAGCCCAGCTTCTTCTTCCTCATTCGGCTGAAACATCCCCCCCATTCTCAAATTTGCTCCGATTCCGACCCCCTCCCCCCGCTGCTCCGACAATCAACGGCTCCTCCTCCGACTCCAAGCCTCCCTCTCGTCCTCTCTAACTCCCTAATCTCTCAAGAAAAGATATAAACCCTAATCCCTATATTTAATTAAATTTGTTAAATTAGTATATTAAATGTTTGTATTGCCTTATTGTATGTATAATCTAGTTTATTGAGGCATAATTTATGTTGTTAACTTATGTATTGCAAGATTATATATATTTAAGTTTGTGTTAACAATAGAATAATGTGCATACAATTAGTTTTAGGTTTGTTTGGAAACGTTAGTTGTTAGTGAGCATACAATTAGTTTATGTATTTTAGAAAATTTCAAAAACGATATTTTATATCCATGAAACCCTTAGAGTGTCTTTCGGCCCCGTTTGATAAGTATTGTATATGATCGTTATGTGGATATTCGTTTTTTAACAGAACGGACATCTATATTCATCGTATACAATATTTGTTGGATTTGTCCCTGTATTGGACAAGTTACGAACACAATAACGTAATTAAATCTCGTAAAACATTTCATTTTAAATGGTTTATAGAATTTCGACAGCGCTTCCTTTATGTTCCCTGTGTACACGCAAATGTGTACTGTTCAGGGAACTAAAGCGAAGTGCTGTCGAAATTTTGTTGAATCATTTAAATTGAATGATTTACGCGATTTAATTACGTTATTGTATTTGTAATGGGAGGTAGGATGACCCATCGACAAAGTGTCAATGATCTATTCATATAAAATTCACCAATAATATTGTTTTAAATAAATGTCAATTTTTTAAATTTATATCGTACTTTTTAATTATATACGTAGGTAAATGGACAATTATTTTACTGATCGAAGCTGGATGTACAAAAAAAGAAGGGTCGAAAATGGAGGCTCAATAAGTGAACAGTTTAATAACGGTGTTCGCGTATTTATTGAACTGTTCAATAAGTGAAAAGTCATGATTATCATGTTATGATGGAAAATTTATTACCCGTCGCTTTTAAAGAACTGTTGCCCGTAAAAGTTTGGACTGTTGTAATAGAACTTAGTCTTTTTTATAAAGAGATTTGTTCTCTACATTAAAAGTTGATCGTCTACGTAAACTTGAGGAAGAAATCCCAATATTGCTCTGCAAAATGGAAAAAGTATTTCCTCCAGGTTTTTTCAATATTATGGAACATTTACCTATTCATCTTTCATTAGAAGCACGTCTTCGAGGGCCTGTGCAATATGGATGGATGTATTCATTTGAAAGGTATTTAAATCATCCAAAAGAAAAGTGAGACAAAAAGCTCGAGTTGAAGGTTCGATTTGCAAATCATACATCGAAGAAGAAGCTTCGTTTTTTCTCTCTCATTATTTTAGTGACCATGTGAACATATCATTTGAAAGTACTACGCGTAATGATGAAGTCATTGATCAAGATGATTGTCAAACGACCTTATCAATTTTTTAAAAACAAGGTCGGCCTGCTGGTGCTTGTGTGGAAGTATGGTTGGATGATAGAGATTATCATGTTGCACACACATATGTTCTTCTCAACTGTGCCGAAGTTGCACCGTTTGTTAGGTAATTTACTTATATATATATATATCATCAAAACGTGTGTATACACAAATATATGCACACACGTGTATCTTAATCATAATGTAACAACCCACCACTCATTCTACAGAATGACGAATCATTAATAAGAAAGAAAGGGGTGAGAAGTAGAAAAGAAAAGAAGAGAAAGAAAACAAACACAAATACTCACAGCGGAAACGGAATAAAATATAATATATCACATAACTATTACATAGTATCATATACATCATCTATCAGAGTTACACAGATTACACATCACATACTAGACAGTTATAAACATCTGTCTAGTTATTACAACTCAATACAAAACAAAGATCTAAACAAGATCAACACAGCGGAAACTATTATCTATATCTACAACGCTGAAGCCTCCTGCTCCATTGCTCCTCCAGATTACTCGTCAAGGCTAACCTAAATCCCTTGGCTACTCGTAAAAATTTGAGTACCCAAGAGTTTATAAAACAGAGATAAACAACTTGGGTCAGACATGGGTCTGGTGTGAGTAACAGGTTAAACTTGTTTAACTTCAAAACCTTTTTGAAAGAAAAGGTATCACGTAAGACTCCCCACAAATAAACATGGGTAAGTTTTTACCTTACGCTAACCAAAACATTTGATAGGAAATTCGATTGTATTATAATAGGGTCTAGGGTTTTCAAATAAATATGAAATAGCTGAAATTGTTACATTATTAAATTCCAACATACTAGCCAACAAAGTGGGTTATACAATCAAGTCCGTTATCACTTATTGGAAATTGGATTCCATACAATGGCAGGGCTACCGGGGTACCGCCCGTCACAGTACGTGGCCTAGATCACCGTACCGAGGATCACTCCCAATCCCCTGCAACACAAGGTCGGAACATCCCTTACTGGATAATTCCCGCACAAGATACCTCACAGTTGGGATCAGCAACCGCACCACTAAGTCGAAAATAGAAAGGGACATCTAGACAGAGGTAACCTTGTCCTACTTGGGTGCTACCCACTAACCTTGCTGCACCTCCCCTGTTTTAGCCATTCCCGGTTGATGAGGCTTGAGGTCACGATTACCTTTAAAAAGAACACATCTATCTTAGAATGCTCATCGTCCACCTGACGATGTGCTGAAAGCATTCAATCCATACAAGTTCGTTCCGGGTTCGAACGAAACCGAAGGCATTATCTCGTTACACTCGTTTTGGAATCACCCTCAGAGTTAACGACAATAACCCTTGCACTCTGAATCTTCATCTTCACTTGATTCATGACCTATCGTTAATTTGGATCGATGTGGTATTCGGGTCTCCAGACCTGGAAATCCGGTATACGGAAACCCGATCCCGGTCTCATCGAAATCCAAAGCGTATCTTTTAAGGCCAAGTTGTTTAAAGGTTTAAACAATTTAACTTATCTATATCCATACAGATAGATAATTCACAAGTCACAATTGATAATCACATTATCAAATAAACAAATGATTCATAACAACATAGGTAATCCATATCAATAATAGGTAATCTATATTACCTTCATAATGAAACCAAACATTCATACCACACAACATTACTTATCTCATTTCTGAGATTACATCCATTCAAAACAATCAATGTCATCCATAAGCAATGATTTATTTAATCACAACATAATTAATTTAAAATGAATTAAATTAACTATCTCTACCTTTAATTAATTTAAAGTGAATTAAATTAATTACTTCATCTCTTAATTAATTTAAATTAATTACTTCATTATAAATCTTACTTATATAATCATTAATTAATTACAAATAAATTAATAAATCTTTCTTTAACTATCCACTTTAATTAATCACCTTGATTAATGATACTTTAATTACATTTAAGTAATTATCTTTAATTAATTTCAAAAATTAATTATTCTTAATCAAATACAGTAATTAACCTTTAATTACTTCATTAATTAATTAAAATTAATTACTTTAATCTTTAATTAATTACAATTAATCACTTATCATTTGATTAATTAATCTTAATTAATCAACTCTTAATTACATCATTAATTAATTATAACTAATGATCTCTAATTACATCTTTAATTATTTATTTTATTTAAATTAATTACATTAAGTAATTATTCTTATTTAATCCATAATTATTAATCACCTTTGATTAATATAATCCAGTAATTGACTTCCCTTAATTACATAAATTAATTAATTACTTTTAATTAATTATATTAACAAATAATTAATTACCTTATTAATTATCCTTAATCCTTTAATTAACTTTATTAACTAAATTATTTAATTAATAAAACTAAGTAATTAACTCTTAATCACTTTCTATTTAATAAAATAATTGTTCTCTAATTACTTTATTAAATAATTTCCCTTTTACTTAATTATATCAAGTAATCATTCCTTAATTACTTCATCAAGTAATTATACTTAATTAATTATAAGTAATTATCTTTAATAATCACTAATTAATTACTTAGTTAATTATTTAACTAATTATTTAAATTTAATTAAATAATTTCTTAACTTCTTATATTTAAAATCTTAATTAAGAAAAACCATTTATCTTAATTAAATTATTATCTATTCTTAAATCATTTTCAATAAATGAATTATCCTTATTAATTTCACATATTAATTTCCTTTAATTAATCAAAATTCTTAATTACTTAAGATAAACTCTTTATTTTAATTAAACAAATTACAATATTAATTTTAACCTTTAAAATCTTTGAAACCTTCCAAAGTTATTTAAATAAACTTTAATACAAAGATCATTTTGAAAATCCACTTTCTATTCTTTAAAAACTTATTTATTTAAATTATTTAAACTTTGTTAAAACAAATTTCTAGAAAACAAATTAGTTTAATTAGGTAAAATCTTGTTTTATCTTTTGTTTTACAACTCAGAAACATTACAAAATAATTTTCTTTTGCTTTAAAACTTTGAACATTTCTGAACCAAACTCCTACAATCTGCTCATCACTAACCCGAGTAAAACACTCAGAAACCCGAAGTAACCCTCAAGTCGAACCCACGTTCCACTTGCTTCGAGTAAAAACTCAATTTTCCCGATGTAAAACCCGAGAAAACTATTTCTTCTCCAAACCCATATTCCCAGATGCACGCGATCGTGCTTGTGCACGTGCACACCTTCACCGATCGACGTCGAACTCCACGATGGCCTCCGACAAGTCAGACTTCATCACTTCTCCACGATCGACTACCCAGAATTTCTCGATTCGAACGAAATCGAATTACGACCATCGAACCCAACAGCTCCAAAACGCACATCACCAGAAAACGTTCGTCTCCGATGATCCCAGTCTCGAGGAACCTCGCCACCTTCCCCATAGCTTCGCCTCGCCTACCCGCATCTCCAAAACAAATCGCGATCGACTCCAGTTTCGTTTTGACGTCGCGAAACCAAATTGAAACCCACGTTGAAACCAGGGTGTTAAACCCTACATCGTCTTCGTATACCTACTCCGATCACTTAAAAATTCAAACTCTATTTTTCTGTTGAACTCCATTTTCCCTTCGACCTTCAGCTCGAATAATTCCAACCATCTCGCCGTGGGTTGATAGAAATCGATCAAAACATCACAAACTGTCTATACGAGAATACCCAACAACCTCCAAACTAAAAATCAAGTTATACCTATTAAAATTCATGATTTTCTATATTAAATCCAATCATGCAATCAAAACTTAAAATTGAATTAATAAATTTTTGACCAAATTTACATTTTTACTGTTGATTATAAAATTTTGAGACAAATGCTTTATATAAATTCCAGAACTCATTTTTATTAGTGATGTTACATAATTTCCATCATTTTCCATTTACAAATCAAAGGCTAACTGTGATTATATGATGAGATATTGATTTTAAAAAGAAAGATTCAAACTCTGTAAATACTCAGAGCCTAATATACACATATACTACTTATTCACAGGAGATAAACAATTGTATACATGCATGCATCCATTTATTTCAAACATGAAGGCTAACACATGATTTTATTTCACCTATCAAAGTGAAAACAAAATTTAAAACTGTTTTTAAAACTTAAATTTACTCACCAGGCATAAACAGAGACAGAGCAGGGTAGTTTAGCTTTTGAAAACTGGAATTGACTTAAGACTGGAATGCCTCATTGATTTAAAAACTTGAATTGTTGGCTTTAAATTGCTTTAAATCTACATGCATGCTTTCATGTTGAATCAAAGAATGCAGACAGTTTTGAACTGAGTTGTTTCCAGATTGAAAAATGCAGGCAGACAGATTTTTGAAGATGATGTAGAGCATCTCCTTTTTGCTTTGAACATGATTCCAGGGATGAAAAGAAAGAATGCAGACTGGCTTTGATTTCTGATTGTAACTTGGTTACAGGTCTTATGTTTGAGGAATGATTACAGACTTTGATTTGGTTTGAGGAAGATGCTCACTGATTTTCTTTTGAAGTGTATAAATGAATTAAGGCTGAGGATTTTATATTTGCAATGGAAATGAGATTATAGGGATTGATTTGTTTCAGATGTTTAGAGGAAAGATTACTGATTTGTTTTTATCTTGGCTTTTGAAAAAAAATGAAGATTAGAAAAGAATGGGAAATGAAGAAAGCATGTTTTTATAAGTGTAATTGATTTATTTAGAAATTAAAAGAAAAATAAAAAAATAAAAATAAAAGGACACTTGTCACAAAGATTTGTTACTTAAATTACACATGTTAACATGAAGCTTAATATGATGACATTTGTATTTTTGCTTATTTAATTTATTTTAAAAGTAAATTAAACCTTTTTCTTTATTTATTTAAACACTTATCTATATATATCTATTTTAAAGAGAAACAAAAGCTAATTACATTTATAAATAAAAGTTTATACAAATATTATAATATCCAAACAATTTAAATATTTATTCTTTTGAATTTCAAAACTTAAATTAAATTCAAATTAAATTAAATCCTAAGATTCAATTTAAAAATTAAGTTATATATATATTCATATATAACTACTTATCAATTTAAAATAACAATTCCATAGTCTTTAAAATCCATTCATATTTATAAAAATAATACATTATACTTATTATTTGGAAATAACATATTTGATACTTATTTAATTAGATTATTAAATTAAATTCAAATTTTATTATCAAAGATCATCCATATCAAATTTAATTATTCAACAGATTATTAAATTGATATTGTTAAAATTTCCGGGATATTACATTCCTCCCCCCTTAAAATAATTTCGTCCTCGAAATTTAAACAAAGGTGATTTAATAATCTTATTAAAGATTTAAATTTAAAACTCAAGCATATACTATCATCCATATGCTAACAACCATAGCAACCAAATCATCCAATCAATCAAATTCTAACTATCTAGACTAAATTCTAGATAAAATTCCTCGAGTTTCCCCAAGTATATATATATATATATACCGGAATACTCGCTCTACAAACAATCTAAACAACTAAGCTATAGATCTCCTACTCATCTAGATCTACAGAACTAAATAGAATATCAGACTACAGACGAGTCTGACTCAACAATCAAACCTCCAGAACTGCAGATTCCAAAACCAAAGATAGATCAAATACGTACTCCCTCGGAGATACGTAAAACACAATGAATTCCAGTTATCCAAACTGACAATTCAATTCAGAAGACCAAATACTTATTCAGGTCAGAACACAGAAGAGATCCAAACTTACTTCTCCCATCCAGAGATACACTCCAAACTGCTTTCGCTGCTCAACTCTGATATGAGGTAGGACACAAGCACAGACTGGACAACTCATTCCAGAAATAAGGTTCACTGATCCATAAAGAAAACTCAGATACTCCAGCAAAACTTGAGCTGCTTTACCAACTCCATCTCTAGGAAACATCCTTCCACTAGACTGAACCACCGGTATCACTCCTGGAATCCAGTCGATAAGAAAACTCAACCTTCAGATGTGGACAAACTTCTGACTTCTCTGAAGACACCCAGAAAAATTCTGACAACCCAAGAGAACACTCAGACAATCGCAAGTCACTTTTGCGATCAACCCAACCTAATTCCAAAGAAAAACTGTTCCTCTTTACCAATCAGAACAGCTTACACTTATTTATCCAATTTATCGAAGAAATGGATCCACTCTGCTGCTTCTGAACTTCACTTCCAGAAAAACTGCTCAGCTAGAAAACTTCTTGCCATCACAGAACACTCCGAGTAGCACTGCTGACACTGATGCTCCTATCCAAAGCTCTTCGAGAAACTCGAACTCCAAACCAAAGCAGAAACACCATGCTGAACTCAGCGATAACACCGAAACAGACACACTTCCTTAATCTTGTTCCAAAGAAAACATCTTCAGGAACATCCATAGTCACTGCATCTCATCATACAGCTACTATTACCTGAGGTATCAAGGTACCATCACTCACTTCTGCCTCATCGACAGATCCAACTCTACTCATCCACACTTCAAAGATAAACTCCGAACCATTACAGTTTCCTTCGGAGATCGATGAAATCCTTCACCACAGCAAAGCTTACTCGAGACGGTATTGGGTTTACAGTCTCGATATATACTTCCAACCTCAAACATTCAAACTCCAACTATTGGTAATTGTGTTACACACACTACCACCTTATCTACCTTTATAACTTATATTGGAAAACCCGAACAGGTAACCCAATAAATAGGTAGAAATACATAAATATATATATTTAAAATGATATATTTTTTTTATATAGAAATTATTTCTGGGTAAAATTATTTCATCTACCTCTTTAAAACAATATTGTGTCCGTTGGCCTGGTTCAAGTGTTTAGAGATCCCTATCAATAACGTTAGCTACTCGTATTGACCAGAATCCATATACCACTCAACCGATCAATTAACACAATATAAAACCATTTTATATAACTAACAAATATGCGCTCTCGTATATATATATACTCAGACTCAAATAGGTTGCTACAGATCCTATCTCTAATGAACAATCCTTCTGAACCTAGGTATTCACTCAACCTAGTGCTCTGATATTCAATTAACCAAAAGCTTAGGCATTCGCTCAACCTATGCTCTGATACCACTGTAACAACCCGCCACTCATTCTACAGAATGACGAATCATTAATAAGAAAGAAAGGGGTGAGAAGTAGAAAAGAAAAGAAGAGAAAGAAAACAAACACAAATACTCACAGCGGAAACGGAATAAAATATAATATATCACATAACTATTACATAGTATCATATACATCATCTATCAGAGTTACACAGATTACACATCACATACTAGACAGTTATAAACATCTGTCTAGTTATTACAACTCAATACAAAACGAAGATCTAAACAAGATCAACACAGCGGAAACTATTATCTATATCTACAACGCTGAAGCCTCCTGCTCCATTGCTCCTCCAGATTACTCGTCAAGGCTAACCTGAATCCCTTGGCTACTCGTAAAAATTTGAGTACCCAAGAGTTTATAAAACAGAGATAAACAACTTGGGTCAGACATGGGTCTGGTGTGAGTAACAGGTTAAACTTGTTTAACTTCAAAACCTTTTTGAAAGAAAAGGTATCACGTAAGACTCCCCACAAATAAACATGGGTAAGTTTTTACCTTACGCTAACCAAAACATTTGATAGGAAATTCGATTGTATTATAATAGGGTCTAGGGTTTTCAAATAAATATGAAATAGCTGAAATTGTTACATTATTAAATTCCAGCATACTAGCCAACAAAGTGGGTTATACAATCAAGTCCGTTATCACTTATTGGAAATTGGATTCCATACAATGGCAGGGCTACCAGGGTACCGCCCGTCACAGTACGTGGCCTAGATCACCGTACCGAGGATCACTCCCAATCCCCTGCAACACAAGGTCAGAACATCCCTTACTGGATAATTCCCGCACAAGATACCTCACGGTTGGGATCAGCAACCGCACCACTAAGTCGAAAATAGAAAGGGACATCTAGACAGAGGTAACCTTGTCCTACTTGGGTGCTACCCACTAACCTTGCTGCACCTCCCCTGTTTTAGCCATTCCCGGTTGATGAGGCTTGAGGTCACGATTACCTTTAAAAAGAACACATCTATCTTAGAATGCTCATCGTCCACCTGACGATGTGCTAAAAGCATTCAATCCATACAAGTTCGTTCCGGGTTCGAACGAAACCGAAGGCATTATCTCGTTACACTCGTTTTGGAATCACCCTCAGAGTTAACGACAATAACCCTTGCACTCTGAATCTTCATCTTCACTTGATTCACGACCTATCGTTAATTTGGATCGATGTGGTATTCGGGTCTCCAGACCTGGAAATCCGGTATACGGAAACCCGATCCCGGTCTCATCGAAATCCAAAGCGTATCTTTTAAGGCCAAGTTGTTTAAAGGTTTAAACAATTTAACTTATCTATATCCATACAGATAGATAATTCACAAGTCACAATTGATAATCACATTATCAAATAAACAAATGATTCATAACAACATAGGTAATCCATATCAATAATAGGTAATCTATATTACCTTCATAATGAAACCAAACATTCATACCACACAACATTACTTATCTCATTTCTGAGATTACATCCATTCAAAACAATCAATGTCATCCATAAGCAATGATTTATTTAATCACAACATAATTAATTTAAAATGAATTAAATTAACTATCTCTACCTTTAATTAATTTAAAGTGAATTAAATTAATTACTTCATCTCTTAATTAATTTAAATTAATTACTTCATTATAAATCTTACTTATATAATCATTAATTAATTACAAATAAATTAATAAATCTTTCTTTAACTATCCACTTTAATTAATCACCTTGATTAATGATACTTTAATTACATTTAAGTAATTATCTTTAATTAATTTCAAAAATTAATTATTCTTAATCAAATACAGTAATTAACCTTTAATTACTTCATTAATTAATTAAAATTAATTACTTTAATCTTTAATTAATTACAATTAATCACTTATCATTTGATTAATTAATCTTAATTAATCAACTCTTAATTACATCATTAATTAATTATAACTAATGATCTCTAATTACATCTTTAATTATTTATTTTATTTAAATTAATTACATTAAGTAATTATTCTTATTTAATCCATAATTATTAATCACCTTTGATTAATATAATCCAGTAATTGACTTCCCTTAATTACATAAATTAATTAATTACTTTTAATTAATTATATTAACAAATAATTAATTACCTTATTAATTATCCTTAATCCTTTAATTAACTTTATTAACTAAATTATTTAATTAATAACACTAAGTAATTAACTCTTAATCACTTTCTATTTAATAAAATAATTGTTCTCTAATTACTTTATTAAATAATTTCCCTTTTACTTAATTATATCAAGTAATCATTCCTTAATTACTTCATCAAGTAATTATACTTAATTAATTATAAGTAATTATCTTTAATAATCACTAATTAATTACTTAGTTAATTATTTAACTAATTATTTAAATTTAATTAAATAATTTCTTAACTTCTTATATTTAAAAATCTTAATTAAGAAAAACCATTTATCTTAATTAAATTATTATCTATTCTTAAATCATTTTCAATAAATGAATTATCCTTATTAATTTCACATATTAATTTCCTTTAATTAATCAAAATTCTTAATTACTTAAGATAAACTCTTTATTTTAATTAAACAAATTACAATATTAATTTTAACCTTTAAAATCTTTGAAACCTTCCAAAGTTATTTAAATAAACTTTAATACAAAGATCATTTTGAAAATCCACTTTCTATTCTTTAAAAACTTATTTATTTAAATTATTTAAACTTTGTTAAAACAAATTTCTAGAAAACAAATTAGTTTAATTAGGTAAAATCTTGTTTTATCTTTTGTTTTACAACTCAGAAACATTACAAAATAATTTTCTTTTGCTTTAAAACTTTGAACATTTCTAAACCAAACTCCTACAATCTGCTCATCACTAACCCGAGTAAAACACTCAGAAACCCGAAGTAACCCTCGAGTCGAACCCACGTTCCACTTGCTTCGAGTAAAAACTCAATTTTCCCGATGTAAAACCCGAGAAAACTATTTCTTCTCCAAACCCATATTCCCAGATGCACGCGATCGTGCTTGTGCACGTGCACACCTTCACCGATCGACGTCGAACTCCACGATGGCCTCCGACAAGTCAGACTTCATCACTTCTCCACGATCGACTACCCAGAATTTCTCGATTCGAACGAAATCGAATTACGACCATCGAACCCAACAGCTCCAAAACGCACATCACCAGAAAACGTTCGTCTCCGATGATCCCAGTCTCGAGGAACCTCGCCACCTTCCCCATAGCTTCGCCTCGCCTACCCGCATCTCCAAAACAAATCGCGATCGACTCCAGTTTCGTTTTGACGTCGCGAAACCAAATTGAAACCCACGTTGAAACCAGGGTGTTAAACCCTACATCGTCTTCGTATACCTACTCCGATCACTTAAAAATTCAAACTCTATTTTTCTGTTGAACTCCATTTTCCCTTCGACCTTCAGCTCGAATAATTCCAACCATCTCGCCGTGGGTTGATAGAAATCGATCAAAACATCACAAACTGTCTATACGAGAATACCCAACAACCTCCAAACTAAAAATCAAGTTATACCTATTAAAATTCATGATTTTCTATATTAAATCCAATCATGCAATCAAAACTTAAAATTGAATTAATAAATTTTTGACCAAATTTACATTTTTACTGTTGATTATAAAATTTTGAGACAAATGCTTTATATAAATTCCAGAACTCATTTTTATTAGTGATGTTACATAATTTCCATCATTTTCCATTTACAAATCAAAGGCTAACTGTGATTATATGATGAGATATTGATTTTAAAAAGAAAGATTCAAACTCTGTAAATACTCAGAGCCTAATATACACATATACTAGTTATTCACAGGAGATAAACAATTGTATACATGCATGCATCCATTTATTTCAAACATGAAGGCTAACACATGATTTTATTTCACCTATCAAAGTGAAAACAAAATTTAAAACTGTTTTTAAAACTTAAATTTACTCACCAGGCATAAACAGAGACAGAGCAGGGTAGTTTAGCTTTTGAAAACTGGAATTGACTTAAGACTGGAATGCCTCATTGATTTAAAAACTTGAATTGTTGGCTTTAAATTGCTTTAAATCTACATGCATGCTTTCAGGTTGAATCAAAGAATGCAGACAGTTTTGAACTGAGTTGTTTCCAGATTGAAAAATGCAGGCAGACAGATTTTTGAAGATGATGTAGAGCATCTCCTTTTTGCTTTGAACATGATTCCAGGGATGAAAAGAAAGAATGCAGACTGGCTTTGATTTCAGATTGTAACTTGGTTACAGGTCTTATGTTTGAGGAATGATTACAGACTTTGATTTGGTTTGAGGAAGATGCTCACTGATTTTCTTTTGAAGTGTATAAATGAATTAAGGCTGAGGATTTTATATTTGCAATGGAAATGAGATTATAGGAATTGATTTGTTTCAGATGTTTAGAGGAAAGATTACTGATTTGTTTTTATCTTGGCTTTTGAAAAAAAATGAAGATTAGAAAAGAATGGGAAATGAAGAAAGCATGTTTTTATAAGTGTAATTGATTTATTTAGAAATTAAAAGAAAAATAAAAAAAATAAAATAAAAGGACACTTGTCACAAAGATTTGTTACTTAAATTACACATGTTAACATGAAGCTTAATATGATGACATTTGTATTTTTGCTTATTTAATTTATTTTAAAAGTAAATTAAACCTTTTTCTTTATTTATTTAAACACTTATCTATATATATCTATTTTAAAGAGAAACAAAAGCTAATTACATTTATAAATAAAAGTTTATACAAATATTATAATATCCAAACAATTTAAATATTTATTCTTTTGAATTTCAAAACTTAAATTAAATTCAAATCAAATTAAATCCTAAGATTCAATTTAAAAATTAAGTTATATATATATTCATATACAACTACTTATCAATTTAAAATAACAATTCCATAGTCTTTAAAATCCATTCATATTTATAAAAATAATACATTATACTTATTATTTGGAAATAACATATTTGATACTTATTTAATTAGATTATTAAATTAAATTCAAATTTTATTATCAAAGATCATCCATATCAAATTTAATTATTCAACAGATTATTAAATTGATATTGTTAAAATTTCCGGGATATTACACATAATGCAACATTTGTTATATAATTGCAGTATTTACGAATCACAACATCCTAACGACGATATCGGCAAAGAATTCGCTTCTTGGTTTTCTAAGTATGTTTTTAATACAACAAATTGTATTGTAGACGAAGGATTGAAACATTTAGCTATGGGACCAAAAAGGAAAGTGAAGACCTATCCATTCTCGAGGGCTCTGGGCACGATGAGTTGACCGCCGATGAGGAGGATGCTATTTTTGAGTCTGTCATGGATCCAGCGGCACATGGCAGACGCTATGGTTTTGGGAATCAATCGGTAATAACTTTAACTTAAATTTTAAAATAATTATTCTGAACCAACTGTTGCACATTGTGATGGATTATAGTAAACACGAATTACAATTATTAAACACTGATAATTTAAATTTTATTTACAGGCTAAGACGGCTCAGATTGAGTATCAGAGGGCTCAAGATAAGGAGGAGATTGCACAGCTCAGAGTCCAGGTCGCCGCGCTCGAGGAACGCAATATCCGCACCGAAGCCAAGACGGAGGAGCTGAATAGGCGTCTTATGGAGTTTATGGAGCAATACGGCCGGTTTCCGTCTTCTGGTGGTTCTGGAGGAGAGCGATTTCAGGTATGATTTGATTTGTTTTGTATGGACATGTATATTTGGAGAGTGTGAGGATATACATTCTGATGTTTTGGATGTTGGTTTGGATGTGATTTTTGAGATGTTGACGTAGTAGTTTGGATATTGTTGGATTGGACGTTTTGTTGGATGTTGATGTTGGATGGTTTATGTTGTTTATATTGATTTGTATTATGTATATTGATTAGTATATATGCTTATTACTTGGATTTACTATTATGATTGATTATATGTGAGATATGCTGTTGTATATGTGCTCGAAATTGAGCTTTTATGAGATATACGATGTTGGAGGTGGCTGGAAGCATGCATTGTTGGTTCTGTATAAAAAAAACACCCAGATTTCCAACGTCTTCCAACGTCCACCAACGGTTTACTGGCACATTTATTCCAACGTCTTACAACGTCCTCCATCAGATCTTCCAACGTCTTCCAACGTCTTTCCAACGTCTATTTGGTCAACATCTTCTTCCACGTGGACAACCTGAACGTTGGAAGACGTTGGTATATGGGCGTTGGGTCCGTTGGTAGACGTTGGACGCCGTTGAAATGTATATCAACGGCGTTTCCAACGTCCATCAACGGCTTTCCAACGGCCGCCAACGTCTGGCCGCCGTTGGAATGCACTGTGTGTCTTGTAGTGATTTGATCTCAACTGCTGCATTGGCTAGAGCATGAAATTCACTTTCTGTGCTGGATCTAGCAACAACTTGCTGCTTCTTTGCTGACCAAGAAATCAAATTGCCACCTAAAAACATAGCATAACCCCCAGTTGACCTTCTATCATCAGGGCAGCTAGCTCGATCAGCATCTGAATAGCCTTGCAAATCCAACATAGCAGTTGGTCTAAGTAAAAGTCCCTTTGATACAATGCCCTTTAAGTAACTTAACAACCTCTTACAAGCTTCCCAATGAGTAATTATTGGAGTTTGCACAAACTGACTCAACTTATTGACTATAAAAGCAACATAAAGTCTTGTTAGTGTTAAGTATTGTAGAGCTCCTATAGTACTCCTATACATAGTCCCTTCAGGAAAGGAGCTCCTTCTTGGAGAGACAGTTTGTGGGCAGAGCTAGTAGGACTTGGACAAGCTTTAGCCTCTTCAAGGTGAAGTTTAACCAATAGATCAGTGATGTACTTAGATTGAGATAAGTACATACCAGTGAAATTTCTATGAACTTCAACCCCAAGAAAATAATGTAAGGAGCCAAGGTCTTTGAGAGAAAAACTTGTATTAAAAATCTGAGACAAGCTTTGAGATAAGACAGGTGTTGGGTCCAGTAATAAGGATGTCATCCACATAGATAAGTAGAAGAATAAGATTCAAACTAGATCCATAGATGAACAATGAGTTATCAGACTTGCAGGCTATAAATCCCCAGTTAAAAAGAGTGTATTTCAGCTTATCATTCCAAGCACGAGGTGCTTGTTTTAAGCCATATAAAGCTTTGTTAAGCTTGCAAACATAGCTAGGATGTTGAGGATCTAGGAAGCCAGGAGGCTGCTGCATATAAACAACTTCATTGAGAGTGCCAGTTAGAAAGGCATTACTTATATCCAACTGTTTGACATCCCTATTAGAAGACACTGCCAAGGTCAGAACAGTTCGAACAGTGGTTGGTTTGACCACAAGACTAAAGGTCTCCTCATAGTCAATACCAGGTTCTTTAAGGTATCCCTTTGCAACAAGTCTTGACTTGTATCTGTCAAGACTACCATCTGCTTTTAACTTGACTCGAAACACCTATTTATTCCCAATAATACTCATACCAGGTACATAAGGAACTAAAGACCAAGTACCTTGATGCATAAGAGCATCATATTCGTCTTTCATAGAGGTAAGCCATTTAGGGGTTTTTAAGGCAACTCTAGTAGAAGTAGGATCAGTAGGGATAAGAGCTTCAAGAAGTGGGTGTTGAGTAGCTAGGTAAGCTTTAGGTTTGAAAATGCCATGTTGAGATCTGGTAGTCATTTTGTGAGTCCTATTATGAGAGATATTAGGTATAACAGGTGCAACAGTAGGTTCAGGGAATGGAGAAGCTGGACCTGACCTAGAAGATGGAGAAGGCACCAGTTGAGGGCCATCTGTAGGTGATGCAGATACAAGTGGAAGAACTACAGCTGTATTCAATTGCTAATCTTGAGCAGATATAGACTCATCATGAGAACCAGGTGATGCCACAGTAGGTAAATCAACGGACAAGGCAACACCGGTGGAATTAGCATCAATTGGAATGGTATCAGTAGGATGTGAATCGGTTGGAGTTGCATCGGTGGGATTTGCAACAAATGGAGTATAATTAGTAGCTGAAAAGTCAGTAGAAAACTGAGCTGTAGGAAGAGAATTGGAGGTAGAAGCTTGTACCTGAATATTTGAAGAGGCAAAAGAACATCCTGGAAAGTATGTTTCATTCAACAGAACATTTCTAGCTATGAATACTCTTCTAGTTTTTCTTTAACATAAGAACCCTTGTGTTGAGGTGAGTACCTTAAGAAAAGACATGGCTCAGATCTGAAACTGAGTTTATGATTATTATAGGGTCTCAAGTGAGGATATCAGACACATCCAAAGGTCTTTAAGAATGTATAATCAGGTGTTTTGTGAAAGAGACATTCATAAGGAGAAATGTCATCCAGAACTGGAGTAGGAAGTCTATTAATTAAATAGACACCACACTGAAATGCATGCTACCAATAAGACATGTCAAGACCAGATTGAGCTAAAAGTGTAAGACCTGTTTCTGTGATGTGTCTATGTTTGCGTTTTGCTCTCCCATTTTGTTCATGAGAATGTGGACATGGATGTTGGAAATGAATGCCTTGATCTCTTAGAAATCTTTCAAAAATTCTGTACTCCCCTCCCCAATCAGATTGAACACTCTTGATAGGTAAACCAAATTGTTTTTCAACAAGAGCTTTAAATCGAATGAACACCTCAAAAGCCTGTCCTTTCAATGTTAAGGGAAAAATCCAAGTGAATCTACTAAAATCATCAATAAAATGCACATAATATCTGAAATCATCCTTAGATGGAGTATGTGAGGGTCCCCATAGATCAGTGTGTAATAGTTCTAAGGGTTGATTTGCACGATTTGGAGAAGGAAAAAGGCAGTTTATGACTTTTACCCTTTTGACATGCTTCACAGAACTTTAAAGTTTTTAAAGAACCTGGGTTTGGAATGGTTGAGAGTATTTTACTTAAATTTCTAGATGAAGGATGACCAAGTTTGCAATGCCACATAATAACATCATTTGAAACAGAGGAAGAAAAGACTTTGGGAGAGAAGTCATAAGAAGAAACATAAACTGAGTCTTTATTTATTTGTAATTCATTACAATTGGTGGAAGTGTTACAAGTATTGCAACACTGAGTACAAGAATTAGTACATTTGGAAGACAAATTATTACATGAATGAATACCACCATACATGGACTCAGACGTAGTTGCCAAATGACATTGCAGACCAGTGGGTGAGGATTTATGAGAGTCATTTCCAAGCACGTAGATGCCATTTCTGACCTTCCCTTTCAGCAAGACATTTCTTGACTACTTGTCCTTAGCAAAACAACAAGATTTGTGAAATTCAAGATACACATCATTATCTTGGATTAGCTTTGAAACACTGACCAAATTTTTAGTGATAGCAAGAACTTTTATGACATAGTTTAAGTGAACAGGAAAAGTAGAAGAGGAAGGAAGAATAGCATGACCTATATGATAGATTAACAACTTCTTACCATTTCCAACTGCTAGGGACTCAGAACAAACATAGGGATAAGCAATATCAAGATTCTCCATACCAAAAGCAACATGGTTTGTAGCTCCTGTATCAGCATACCATATAAGTTATTCACCAAAATTATGAACAGCAGGGGAGGAGTAGCTTTGAACATCAGGATCAGATTAAAATTCAGTGAGATAAGCTCAAGGTGGTCCTGAAGAAGCCTTTGGAGTGACAAAACTTTTGTCAAATCTGTAGTGACAGATTGCAGCAGTGTGACCAAGTTTGAGACAGACTTGACACGAAGGTCGTGATCCAGATGAAGAAGAAGAACAATTGTATGGTCTGAAAATGGTTCTTGGAGCAGAATCACAAGCAGGACCTCTATTATTACTGAAAGGGGGTCTGTAGGGGCCACGAGGATTGGTTCTTGATGAACCAATAGTGAGATTGGAAGACATCTTTTGTGAAAGATCAACAACATTATGATGGCGGTCCAGTCTGCATTCATGAGCCATCAAGAGAGCCTGAATTTCTTCAAGAGACTTAGAATTAGTGCTAGAAGTGATGCCCGAGACCACAGAATCATATTCAGGTCCAAGACCATTAAGAAGTTGAAGCTTAAGATCCTCATCATTGACCACATATCCAACAATAGCTAAATTATCACAGAGAGACTTGATTTTGTCAACATAGGCAGAAATTGACAAATTACCTTTCTGAATATTACACAATTTCCCCTTGAGTTGTAGAAGACGAGCCTTTGAATGAGTGGAAAACCACCATTCAAGAGCTTTCCACGGAGAGAAAGAGGAGTTGTGAGAAGCAACTGAAGCAAGAACAGCTTCGGTCATCGATGATCGTAGCCATGACAACAGTAATTGATTTTTACGTTTCCATTGGCTGTAAGCTAGATTCGGATTGTCATTTCTCAAGAACCGAGGAGGTTTGTTACTGCTAAACAAGAGAGATCATCAAGATCATGTCCGATTATAGTAGGAACCACCTGCGATTTCCATGCCAAGAAATTCACGCGATCGAGTTATAGGTTTAATGAGAATGTTAATGAGTTTGAAAAAGGATTCCAAGTTTGATTTGAAGGATCAGTGGTATTGGAGATTATAGGAGCGAAGATTTGAGATTGAGGATCATTTGAGGAATTCGTCATTGACGTTCGTCATAAAGCTCTGATACCAAGAAGATGTTTACAAAATTTTAAGAGGAAACTTTAGAAAAGTCTCACAAGAATTGATTTGGGAAAAACCACACATCATAACTGAGGTGTTCTATTATTTATAGACTTCGGTATTACAGCTCGTATTAGCAAAAGTAAAGAATCCAAGTTAACAAACTTTACAACAGAAAGGACTAACAAACTAACTGAAAATAGAGTCTTGGTTATTAGACACTGAGTACCCATAGAGAGTGATTTTGTTCACACTTTTTTTCAAAGTGTGAACAAAACACTCGGTTACTATTGGAGGAATTCAGGGGGTCCCATATGTGACCCCCCAAATTCCTCCAATAGGAGGAAAGTGTTTTGTTCACACTTTAGAAAAAGTGTGAACAAAATTGTACTCGAGTACCCATTACATAGGTAATCACAACATTATCCAAAAACATCTAATCAAACTATTGTTAAATGGAACATCTAATCAAACTTGACTACATATACATCTTTAAGCAAGTCCTTTTTGATAAAGTGGTTGAGTATTTGCTTAAACAAAAGGCAAAAACTTTGTTTGATATCAAACAATCTGAGGTACACATCATAAATACTACCATACTTTCATATCTAAGTATTACTAAAAAAAATAAAGCATTCAGAATTATTACAATAATAAAAGCATCCAAATGTAACCATGCGAAATCTTTGTCATTCTTGAAGGTTGGAGGTGCAAAAAAAGTTGCAAGCATCCTACAGCAGCTAATTGGTAGCATCGAAATATTTCACGCAAAGCTTGACAAATTTTTGGGTGGCAATAGGCAAAAAAAACTTATTGCATCAAAGATTGCTACACGTGGAAATGACAACATCCAACCTATGACTGCCACAAACAATATAAGGTCAATTTTTATATATCGTCCAACAATTAACTAAAGGACTGTTTCTTCTCGTCATAACATGCATAAATCTTAATTCTGTTAATTAATTCACTGAAACTCTACATCACTTGTAAAAAACTAACATAACATAACGATCGGGTTCCAGGCAGTTCTTCCAACAAGAGTCCATCGAACAAGGGATCGGCTAGGAAGAAAAATTGTATGACGGCCGAACTCTACTTCGTTTTCAATTATCTATCTTTATGTTATCTACTATAATGCATGAACTTTGTTTGTTTTCTTATGTCAGTTTAATAAAGAATTACAGCTTCTATCCATAACAATCTGCCTGACATGTTTTTTCTTTTATATTATTTCGCCTGTATTCTTCAACATCGTAAAAACTTAATGTACTACATCCATGCTTTGATATTATCTATCAAAAATTAAATCTTAACAAATCTCCAACTAATACACAAAATAATTGTACCTACAATTTAATATCAACTATTCATTTCCACATGCATGTTTGTCCAATAATATCTGAATTTACTAGCTTCATTTTTTCTTATCATTTAAAATCATGTTTCCTTATTAGTCTTATAGAAAAGTAGCTCCATCTACATATTAATTCATGCAATAGAAAATAAATATAATAAGTGAATATTTACAAATGTGAAGTTCGATATGTGCAAGTTAAACAACAAGTGGTTATAATTATTTTAAACCTAAAAAAAATTGGAACTGCTTCTGTACATGTCCCATGACAAACTTTCAACCAAGATTCCAGATCTTTGTTTACGTCTTTTGTAATTTAGGATTTTTAACCAATTCGTTCAATTGGGGCAATTTAGTTTCATTTTTAGTTTCCTAATATTACACATAATTTTTTTTAATTTGTTCTTGCATACCGTATATTTTTTCTTAAATTGAAAAGCAAGGATTAAACAAATAATTTTTATTACTCATATTATCTGTCTACTAGTATACAATAACTGTTTATTACTTCTTTTTCATCGTTTTATATTCCCACAATTTTATACCTTTCAGCATTTCATATGTTTCCCGACTAATTTTTTTGAATTTTATGCTATTCATATTACGAGCTTTAAAATAATTCTTTCTACTTCATTCTTTAGACTTGGAGCAAAAAACATTTCCTTCTCTACTCGCAGTTTAATCCTACCATTTGTTGTCTTGATTGTCAACAAACTCTAATTTGACATAATGGGATTCGTTATTAAACTTTTGATCATAATTATTCAATGATCATTTGTTTACAAAAAAATATATTCCTACATACAAAATTAACTATCTAAATCTAAAATATCAATTTGTGAATATTCAGACGGTGCAATTATTTGACATAACGACACAATTTATTTTCAATACTGTACATGGTTGTTGTAAAGACCCGGAATTTCACTGCTTTGATTTGCGAATATTTAATTAATTTTAAATATTCAATATATATGTTTTATAATGAACATAAAACTCCTTTAAATAATAATTAGTGATGGTGAAACCATTTTCAAATTTTGTTTAAAAAATATTTAGTTCGATGAAAAACAGAAAATGTGATCGGAAACCGTTTTTTGAATTTTCGACGTTTCATCGTATAAAAATTGTTCGAAATGTTGTGAACCTTGTTTATATGTGAAATAACATTTAAATGGTTAAGAATATAAATTAGGTAGTATATATTGGTATATACATAGGTATATATACTTAAGTATATATACGTATATACTAAAAGATGCCTTAAGATGTCTTTTCAAATTGAAAAATGCAACTTTGTTCAACTTGCGATTAACTTAATCCATGGCGACTTGCGATTTCAAGTTTGGCGAATAACGATTTCTTTTCTCTGGCGTTCTTTTTATTCTGCAATTTCTTCAACCTCTGTCTTCCTTCCGCATTTCTATGTCGAAGCAGAAGCTTGCTCTGCCTACCTCTGATGATCTTGTTTGTGGATCTGCTCTCTTTCGTGGAGCTGCTGCTGTAAACTCGGACTTATCTTCTGCTGTTCAACGCATCCCCTCCCTGAAATTTGTATGCAACCCGGTCGCGATAGCTACAAGTGACAACCAAATTTCTGACCTTTTAGATAATTTAAACTCTCCGCTGGCGATTGTTGGTCACGATGATCCTGTCAGAACTCTGGTTTCGAACCCGTTATCTCCTATGTTATCGAACGAAGGTAATACATCTTGGACTAAAACTATGGTTGGGTTGAATATTGGTTCTGGTGTTGGTGAATCCGAGACAGAGCAGTCTGATCTTGCTCTTACGTCGGTTGGTGTTGTGGTATCTGATGACCGTGTTTCTTTGTCTGATGCTAATGTGTTCAACAAGGCTAATAATGGGTTAACTATGGGTAGCACTTCAGGTGCTTGTAGAAATGCCATAGTCAATATTCCTCTGTCTGCTGATTCTCTTGCAAATCCGTTGGTCCCTCCTCTGCCACGGCCTGCTTCAAAGTGATCATCTTTGTTTTCCAAGCTGCCTAATAATGCCGGTATGCATTCGCCTCATCGCTTTGATACGGTTGAGAATGAGGGTGTGATGATTCCGCCCATGAAAGTGATTGAGGCCGGCGTGGATTTTTGGAAAGAGCACTTGGTTGGTTTCTTTCTTGACTCCAATCCTCCCTATCATTTAGTTAAGGCGAGGTGCAACCAGGCGTGGAAGCCTAGGGGGGTTTGAGTCTTCACTTTGATAATGAAATGTTCTATTTTAAGTTCTCGCGTAGTGATGAAAGGCAACGTATTCTGGAGGCCAACCCAATTCTTATTGATGGGAAACCATTCATTATCACAACTTGGAGTCCTTCTGTGGATCAAGCGAAGGAACAAGTTTTATCAATTCCTATCTGGGCCCACTTTTCTCATATTCCATCTGTTCTCCAGCCTCTTATCGGGATCGACTGGCTAGCTGGTCTAGTAGGTAAGGTGATATGTTATGACGCAAATACTATGGCCAGAAAGAAACTTGTCTATGCCAAAGCTCTAATCGAGATTACTCCTGTCAAACCCTTGCCTCAGGTGTTAAAGGTCAGATTAGATGAGAGCCATGTAGCTGAGGTCAGAGTTTGCTATAGTTGGAAACCTGAGATATGCACGTCTTGTCAGTCCTTTGGCCATCGTGCAGATACATGTTCTAAATCGGTTGTTCCCCTTGTTGACCGGATTCCTCTTCCTCGTCCGCTTGTTCGGAAGTGGGTTCTGAAGGTTGCTCTTGTAGTTCCCATAGTTGATGCACCGGTAGCTCCCATTGTTATAGCTCCCATTGTGGATCCTCCTGCAGTTGCACCAGTAGCTCCGATTTGTGTAGCTTCATCTTTTTCTATGCCTGTTATAGCTCCATCTTTTAGTTATCCACCTTCAGCCTTAGAGGTGGTTCCTTCTGTTACCGCGTCCGATATCATTTCCTGGAATTCTGATGAACGTGCTTGGGTTCACGCTCCTTCTGATATGAGATATTCGCCAGAGAGTGACACATTTTATGCATTTATCAGTGATATTGGGGGAGAGAGTCGTTTTCTTATCTACCATATTGAGGGAGATGGTTTGTGCCTCACTAGGATTGGTGAGATTGGTGAGGAAAACAAAAGTAAGTTTTATGATGTCACATAGGATAGGAAATTTATTTACTCTCCTGACTCAGAAGGTTATGATCCACATCTAGCTGCTCTCTTCTCAGGTTTTTCTCATGTTATTGGTCCTTCATCGGTTGTTGGACGTGATTGTTCTTCCTCTTCTGAGGAAGATTAGTCATGCTGTTATAGTAGTTTAGGCATTTTTGTCTAGCTCCTGTGCTTTCTATTTTTTTTCTTTTGGGCTTCTTGCCTTTTAGTTGTTCTGTGCATGTGCAGAGCACCTGTTTTTCCATTATATATACAGTGGCACGGCCCACTTTAAAGCCGGCTAGCTTTGCTAAAAAAAATGCCTTAAGAGACATGATTGACACTTTGGCGACTCGAGTACAAACATGTTTAAACATGTTTTCTTTGATATAATGAGGGGGGGACAAGGTGGATGTTGAAATGGAATGTGTGGTGGAGGGTGTTGAGGTTGCAAAACAATGTGGAGGGTAGAAGTACAAGGGTATTTTAGTAATTTACCTTTTCTATTACTTATAAATAGCCTTCCACTTCATCAAATTTTCCTCCTCTTCCTCCTATCATATTTTCCTCATCTCCTAATCAAATGGAGATTTCTTTTTGAATCTTCTAAAATTTCAGTGGCTACAACTTTTATGTGTATTACTTATTCAAATTTTGAGCTTAGATATATCCAAATCTCATTTCTTTCAGACCCATATTTTTAAATCCAAAAATACCTCTTCGTATGTTGACGTATCTCCCTCAGAGCAAATCCAAATTGAGTGATTCTTTTTTTGATATGATAGAGAAGAGAATTTCCAACAACTTTTCTATTTATCACTTTCCAAAATTACGAGTGGAACATGACGAAAAGTTGAGGAGAAAATTACCCATTTTCGAGTTGCTTTTTGTGGTTTTCCAAGCTTTGCAAGTTCTAATTATTTCAAGTTTTAGAAAGAGTTTTGCAAAATTTTGGTGAGTAAACTTTTAAATTTTTGTGGAAAGATTCAAACTTTATTATGTTGCCTATTTGGTTGTAGAATATATTGTTTGAATGCTTGAATTATCATATGATTTGGATGTAAATATGTTGCTAGTTTATGGTTTAACGTAAATTTGTGAATCGAATGTTAAAGTGATGTTTTTGGTTATATGAAGTTGTGATCTTTGTCTTGTGATTGGAAGTGATATGGAAATTTAGTAAGTAAAGTTAGTAAATGAAAAAGTTAGTGAGCAAGGTTAGCACTTGAAAGGCGTTTGTATTCGACATAGCAATCCTTTGAATTTTTAAATTTTATTACTTACTTTGTTTTAAACAAAAGTTTTCTAAAGTTTCTAACTTTTTGTTTTGCTTACAATACTTTATATGAAGTTTATAAAGTAAGTTAAAGTTAAACAATAATGTTTTAAAAGACTATTTGAGATGTTAGTCAAGTTTGGAAGTTATGGTATCCATAGCGATAGTCGCTATGGATGCAGTTCGATAAAAAGTCCAATTTTTGAAAAGTTAATTTTTATATTTTAAAGTGTTTTGAAATGTTTTAAAAACTTAATAATAATGATTAAGTAAATTTAATTAGGAATTTAATAATTAATTATTAATTAATTAGTTTTGATAATTAATAAACAACTAAGTACTAAACAAGGTTTGTTAATTTTAATTAATTAAAGATTAGTACTACTTAATTATCTTTTAAAAGTAAGATTAATTATGAGTTAAGTACATGATTTATTTTTAATTAATTATTAATCAAATATAAGGTCGATTATTTATTTATTTAATTAATCAAGTGTTTAACTATTTTTAATGATAAATTAATTAAGGTTTAATTTTAAAATAATTATTCATTAAAGGTTTAATTTATTATTTAAGTTTTAATTAAAAGATTATTAATTAATTAATTAATTAAGATTAATTAATAGTAAATTATTTATAAAGGTTTTAAATTATTATTTAATAATTAATAAATGATTAATTAAGGGTTTAATTTATAATAAAATTATTTATTAAAGGTTTAATTATTTATTAATTTATAATTAAATTAAGTTTAAATTTAATAAAGATTAATTATGATTAAATAAAGAGTTTGACTTGTAATTAATCATTTTAAAAGGGAGTTTTGAGTTTTAAATCCTTTGTTTCGAGAACCAAATTATTTTAAATGTACTTTTTTTAAAAGATGGTTTTGAACACAAGAGATTCAAGTGTCGGTACAATTAAGTAGACAAACAATTGTGAATGAGTTATGTAAATGGTTTGATTGTGTGGATATGTGTTAGCAAAATAAATCCTCGTTCTACTATAGATTGGTTATTTGATTGTATGGACATATGTATCAGCAGAATAAATCCTCATTCACTATAAGTTAATTGTTTGGACATCTATTTAGCATGATAAATCACCATCCTGCTATTATGTTATCTGGACATGTATATGCTAGTTGAGTTGTATTGACATGTTATTCCATGATTAAGGTTTATGAATGATTTTTCAAGTTATATTATTATTTTATAAAGGTATTTATAAATAATAACTTGTTTATAAAAATGGGTTTACTAAGTAAAAATGTTTATTTAAAGTGATTTAAAAGGATGAGTTGCAAAGGATATTTTGTAAAGGATTATTCTTAAAGAAGATTTATCAAAGGAATTTTAAATAGGAAATGTTTTATAAATGATTTAGAGGTTTGTAAAGAGGTTTTGTAAATTGACTTGTAGACTTATAAAAGTGTCATAAATTGATTTTGGAAATTTATAAAGGTATTTAAATGTGAAGTGAGCTTTTAAAAGGGAATTTTTTATAAAGGATAAGTGGATTGGTTTATAGTAAGTAATGTTTTCAAAAAGGAATTTAAAAGGAGGAATTTTTGAAATGTTTTGATAATATATTTATACCCCTAAGATAAGTATAAATGTTTTCCAAGTATAAAAGGAATGTAAAGGTTTCAGAAATAGTGTTTTGAAAAGATCTTTTCATCGAATGTTTATAAAATGATTTTAATTAATTAAAGATTAATTAATAAAGGCTTAGTGGATCCCATATGGAATAAAATCAATGTTGAATGGTTGTTTATTTGATAGTTAAATAATCGACTATCAAATCTGGACCTAAAGGTAACTTTGGAAATATCTAGGAGAAACACGTGAGTTATATGGCACAGTCATCCCCAGTGATGTTGTACAGTGCGTATAAATCTCGTTTCGTTCTTCTAGGATAAATGATAAGGAAATCCGTCCAAAAACGGTTAGGAGGTGAACTCCGCTCTTATCTTTTCTTGTTTATTTCCTAAAGAACTGGGGTTGAGTTTACCGGAAACTATCGAAAGTTGTTTCGAAGAGACCTGGATTGGATATGTTATCTGAAAACCACTTCGATCCAACTCAAGCGTTTCGAATAGAAGACATCTTGAAGAATATGGAATCGAAGATGGAGCATTGAAGTGCAAGGGATGCTTGCTGCTAGTCCTGAGGGTGATTCCAAAATGGATGTAGTAGAAGTAGTGCCTTCGGTTTGTCCTTATCCTGGACAACTTGTATGGATGAATACTGGCACTACATTACTGCTTGGAAGGTAGTGTTAGCATTCCAAGTGGGATTGCTATTCAAAAGGTAAGCGTAGCCGCAAGCCTTATCAACCGAGAATGACTAAAATCAGGGGAGATGCAGCAAGTCTAAGTGTGTTGCTTCCATTAGGGTGTGTCATCACCTTTCTAGATACATCTACATACTTATGGATTGGATGTGCATGAGATCTCAATAAAAAGGGTTGCAAAGCAACCACGGTGATGATATATTCAGGTACTATTCATTAAGGGGGTAGGCCGATCTTGTGTTGGCAGGGGATCCTGGCGAGGTCCTCGGTACATTTTCTAGACGTGTACCGTGATAGGTGGTACCCCGGTGCCTTATCATAGTATGGAATCCAATCTCCAATATGTGTCTTTACGGCTTTGATTGTAGAGCCTAATATGCTGAAATTTAATAATGGTAAAAATTTTGGCTATTTTTCATATATTTATTTTGAATGCTTAGACATTATTATAATATTACTGGATTTCTATAAAAAAGTGTTTTGGTTATCGTAAGGTAAAAACCCGTCCGTGTTTATGTGCGGTGTGGTCTTACGAGATACCTTTGATTTTAAAAGGGTTTTAAACATAATAATTCAGTTGTTTGAGTTTACTCACATTAGACCCATGTCTGACCCGGAATTTTATTTTCTTTCCCTAAAAATCTTGGGTGCCCAAATTTTTATGGGTAGCCAAGTAGTTCAGGTTTCCTTAGATGCATCATGGAGAGCTTGGAGCAGGAGGCTTCATCGACCGCTAGTTATTATCTTATTTCCGCTGTATTATATGTATCTTGTATCAGTTAGGTAGGGATAGGCTGTTATAACTGTCCTAGGGTAGAATTTGTATTAGTATAACTCTGATGTATCATTTTTGAAATGACTTTGTAAAGTATTATGTTGATTAATATATGTTATTCCGTTGCGTTGTGAGATTCTGTGATTGTTTAGTTTCTTCTATCTTTTATCTCCTTTCTTTGCCCTAACAATCTATCTTTCCAGCACTTTGTTGTTCAACACGTGAATATCGTTGATGTACTAGTGTCGACTTCTGGAGTTTGAAAAGGCGGGTCGTTACAGTTGTTCTTACTGTCCTACGATTATCATTTGGGAATGTTGTCATGGTCAACCCATTTAATTCTTTCCTACTTTAGCACAAACCATTTTAAAGTTGGCAATTTCATTTCTACCTTTAAACATCGGTGATATATCGAGGAATTCTACAACCTTTCATATAATATAACATGTTTAACTTACACTTTTTTAAAATATGATTGGGGACACGACCTCATAGCTGCAAGTGGGATGCCACAACATAGAACTTACAACCAGCAATTCACAACAAACTTGATCACCTCAAAAGGACAGGCCGAACCTTATAACCAAGAACAGGTAAATGAATAACCGTCTCTGTGTACATGTGTGCATGCGCATGCATGCGCGTGTGTATATATATATATATCTGTGTATATATATGTATGTATGTATGTGTATGTGTGTGTATATATGTGTGTGTGTACACACGATTACATGCATAGAATAAACTATTTCAATGGCACAACGCAACAACATTGTATCTAACATAATATTTATCTCCTTCTTGCTACTGCTTATCACACCAATGCTATGTAAAGACCATAAAGTATCACATTGACATCTATGGACAAATAACTACTAACACGGGTTGGTATTAACAATTACACTCACAATCATTCGCTCTACAATCATTACTTTGCAATTTTGCTGCCAAATATATGTTCTATCCAGGTAGATGAGAATATCACAATTGTCTGGTCTATTTTGGAGTTGCAAGGAATTCAAGTCAATGTCTCCCCACTTCCAGCTATGTCCCATGCACTACTTTTTCCCAACAATAGTAGCACTACTTAATAAAATAGCAACAAATACTATGTCAATCGTTTACTTCTTAATTCTAACATCAGTTTTATTAAAGGCTCCAACGGAACTTAACGCTGCCTTGCAAAGATCTAGGAATGAAAAGAAATTTCTGCACGAGCTGATGGATAGGAGAAGGTCTAAAAAGGTACGCTACATACACAAATTGTCATCCGTGTAAGTTGGCATACATCAACTCACTTCACAAACTGATGTTAAACCATTATCCCCTAGGATTGGAAATACTCGACCACCCAAATCAAATTAGAACATAAAATTAGACAATTGGAATGCTATGTACATTACTATAATGAGGATATGTGCAGGAATGTCAACGAGGTAAAGTTATGCACCAAGAAAAATAAAGGCGTTAACTTTATTGAACTAAAAAAGCCTAACCATCGATTAAACAAGTAACAGTTTGCACTAATGGTTCAATCAGAGTTGTCTACATTACAAGCGAAGATTTTCTCAACATGCTGCACTCACATAAGTTCAACAACGGACCTTTCTGTAAGGACCCAAATCTCCAGTTGTCTAATGCACATCAAAGGTACTCTGAACTATGGGCTTTAACATTAAACAATAACATATTAGCCAAGCATACACCTAATATCAACCAGATTTTCAAAATTGCATTTTTTTTAAATTCACTCAATTGAAAAATTGTTTTCATATTTTCAACTATTTTTCCTTACATTACACATTGCTTCATGATGATTACAATTTTATATTTTCAGCTCATCTACGTTATAGTTAATTTTCGTTCCACTCATTGTTTCATTTACACTTTTGCAACTTTCACTTTAAAATTCGATCTACTATTAAAATAACAAAATTTTAACTTTTTGATCTTATAAATCTAAAATCAGGAGCACAATGAATTCTTCGTAACACCAAATTTTATGATAACCTCATTATTATCATACTTCCACTAATTATATGGCATTGCTGGATCTTTTTTCCTTACAAACAGGGTCGGTGCTTTGGTTTTATTTAATACATGAACCTTGCAAACTTCACAGTTAATGATTTTATGTTCTAATACGCTATGAAAACCTTTATAGGGAATAATTAAACCTTTTTTTTTATCAAGAACAATAACTAATAGATTTAAATACTTTGTTTACAAATTGCAAACAGTGTCATATTTTATCTAATTATGATTTCTAAATCATATTACTTTTTTACAGAATATAATGCAACGTTTTAATCATTAAATTGTTCAAAACTTTATTGTGTTTAACTACAAATAAATTCAAGCCTTTGTGTAGTTGAAAAATTGATTCATTAAATAAATGATGCAATTATAGGATTATTGAGGGTACAACTATATACTGGGTACTTGTATATCTTATATGAAGTTTAATCTTTCTACCGTTCAATGATTATTTATACTAAATATTTAAGTTGTATCAAGATAAAAGACTTGCTTTCTTTTGATATGCAAGTGCTTATTCATGCAAGATATTAGATATGGCTAACCGTGTCTATTGATGGTAATGTAACATTGAAAATATTAATATTATAGTATGCAATTTTGATTTGGTAGTCTATTCTGGACAAACAACACCTTACAGGCTAATTTTTAGTTTCTAACTTTGCTCTTGTTCTTGAGTAAAACAACTACTAATAAGATAACCAGTAAAAACAACACGAGTCTAAGATTATGTAGCCATTTAATCATTTTTCGTACCACCTATGAAATATCCAATTTGTTACCTATGATTAGACATTCCAATAAAAGATTTTTGCACAAGAATTCAAATCAACTTTTTTATCTTAATTCTCTCCCATCACATGCAAGCTATTTCTTAATATTTATGTAGTTTCATATACAACTCTAATCCTGTCAACTACTGTCCCCTCAAGGCCATTACAAATATGTAAAATTTTGAATTTTACGGTAATTAAATGTATAAAATACATATATACTTTAAGTTATCAATAGCTCTAGAATAATTTTATGTAGGCCAATATTTCAATTTATCTATATAAACACATTTAGAATTGACTTAGCAAACAATGCATCTCCTGTAAGCTTCTTAAGTGACCACCATATGCGTATACCTTTTTCTTGCTTGATTAAACATCTTTTAACATGTAACACTCCATATATGCCATTTTCTTACGTAATCTCTTTCTATTCACATAGGCAGTTGTTACTTTCAGAGAAAAATTAAATTACAAGAAAAGAGCTATAGGTCCCTGTTTTTGATGTTGTTATAAGAAAGTCCCTGCAGAATGTAATTTGGTCGCTATTTTGAAAAATAGAAAATGCATGGTGCCTTGCACTTTTTTGACAAAAAAGACGAGGTAACTTGCATTTTTCTAATTTTGGAATTTTTTTTGAAAATTTTGAAATTACGCTTTCTGATTTTGAAATTTTTGAAAAGCGCAAATTAACTTGCGCTTTCTATTAGAAAAGCGCAAACTAGTTTGCGCTTTCCGATTTTGAAATTTTTGAAAAGCTATCAGGAAAGCGCAAGCTATTTTGCGCTTTCTAATTTAGAAAAAACATGGACCTAATTTACATACTCACTGCTATAAGGACTTTTCTTGTAACAATATTAGAAATATGAACCTTATGTGCAAAGCACTATTAAATTAAATTCATGTCCAACAGAAAGAATTTTGTCCTTTATTTTATTTCATATGTCCTATAACCATATAAATTTTACTCCGTACATGTTTTTTTTTTGCATTCCACTAAATTAACGTCCACTAACATAGTCTTCTATTTTATTTACTTTCTATACTATATGTATCAAAAGAAATAATGATTCATTCCTGCTTTATAAATTACCTTTTGTTTTTTTTCGCAAATAATAAAACCTACATTGTTATTTTCTTTATACTGCTTTGTAACAGCTTCCAAAAAGGCTTGACCCATTACCGACTTTACCGAAATTGATTTGCAGGAATAAAGCGACTACTACCAAATACCACGAAGAAAAAATAAAGCATAGTTACTCCTCTTGTCACTTGCTTGCATTCTGACGTTAACATTTTCCTGCAAGCTGCATTATTACTTTCTAAGTTTATGGTCATACTGTAATAATAACACATATAAAGCAACTTTTTCTCTTTCCAAGTCCAAATTCTTTGTTTTTTTATTCTTTGATATTTATCACTCTATATTACTAATGTCCGGTTGTGCATAAATCTTTTTCAAACTCAATTTTTTAACGGGAAGACAATACTTAAATTCTGATTATACTTTTTTCTGTTGTGATACTATAATAATAATAATCTTCATACTGTTTTTCTTATTCCATCGCAAACACTTATCATGTCTGTCAACATTAACGTGTATTGATTCCACTATCTATTTTATAAAATCATTCATAATGAGACGTTAACACAACCTATTATATAACACGTTCTTAGCGATTTATTATATTAGGAATATACTAAGATAAATATATACTGGCTAGTGGAAACATTATTTGCTTATTCACCTTTATTCCTATTTTACAAGACCTGGTTTATTTAATTGCTTTAATGTATCCTTTCATATTTCACCATTATTTTCTTATACAGCTATATTTTTCACATTCCCGTGTGCGAAGTACGGATTCACACTAGTTTATAGTTTAATTGTCATACTACTAACGCATCTCAAAGACTTATTTAAGGGTTAACTAGCCCGCCTCTGATAAAATTTTTTTCATATAACCATCTACTTTGAGGTATGTGCGTCTCCTATACGGATTCTACACTACTAGGAAGCAAAATCCATCAGAGCATAACTCAAGTCTTTGCTATCGTTCACTCAGGATCGTTGGTGGTTATAACCTATATGCCAGACCTACTACTAAATATCGGTAAAAAATACTAACATAGCCCGTCGACCTTCCACAGTCGACATCCTGTTTATACTAACTAAGTATGTCAAAGAAAACACACATTTTGGTTACTTAATACCCCTTATTGGAATTAAAACGAACACCATTTCCTTAAAAGTAGTGGGTCATTTAATACTTCAAATCCGAGGCAAACCTCGGTGTATTTTTCCCTTAACTATTCGCAATGCATATCCCTTCCCCACGGGTCCTACAGATGGAGATGTCTCACATCAGTAGTAAGTATACACAGCTGTTGGTAGCTTCTAGGTGAAGGGCATACTTTGTTGTGTTACTCTGCTGACCTTGCATCCCAACCCACTAAACCAAATTGAACACCCAAAGCATAAGTGTTGGGCTAGACCCGCTAATTCACGCTCATTCTAAACGTATAATTGAAGTTATATAATTTCCTACTATGAAAATTATATTGCTTTCTACGTATATTTAATAATATTTGTACTTACTTGTTGGCTACGTAATTATTCTTATTTTATATATGCTTAGGCTTTGGTTTTCTCATTTCCTTTTTATGTCTAATAAATGTTCATTGTACATAATAATTGGTCATTAATGTCAAAATTGAATAATATCTAATGCTATTAACTTACCCGTTTCAAAATCCACTTAGTATGCCTATTCAATTTCCCCATAAAAGTCATATTAAATTCTCCAATTAGTCCTTATTTAATTAATTTAACTCTTCATTAACTATAAATTTATTGCCTATTAAATTTGTAGTTAATGTCCATAAATTTTGGAATTACCATTCCTTTCTTTTTCAACTTCCTAGTCCTATAATTTAATAGGCTAATAACCAATATGAATATCGCCGTAAATTACATTGTGTGTGTGTCTATATATATATATATAATATTTATTTATTTATTTTTAACCTGTAAACGCAGTTATGCGTGTGTGTGTGTGTGTATTCCTATCTCTAACTATTAATTTCTAAACTAGAATATTCCTTTTCACGTTTTAATTTATCAAAGCTATCCTTCCAAAAAAGATTACCGTTATAACTTTCCATAAATTATCGAAAAATAGGACTTTTGCTCCGTTTGAAATTACATGGAATTATTATGTTTTATTAAAATAGACAGTGTAAACTACGATGAATAATATCCATACTTTACACATCTATTTTTTTGATATATTCCTTTTAGTTCAAACGATGCACTTTTATACATATTTTTGGAATTGGATAAATTATGGAAATTACATGAAAATAGATATAATTAAATCATACCCTACTTCAAATAAACTAAAATATAAAAATTCACATTCCAAGTCAATTAGGGCAACCTAATTTACAACTCAGTTATAAATCTTGAATCAACTTTACAATTTTATAAATAGTCTACAGTAATAAATATTTGGGACTGAATTCAAATTCCAGATTAGGTTGTATATGCTATTCCTATTCTAATTACCCATTTTATTGAATATGTAGGCGATAATCCTATACGTTTGTTTTAAGCCTACAACTCATCAGATCTTATATAGGCATTATAATTAAATAAAAATCCAACGAGATAAATTTCAATGATATAAATAAATTATATACTTTCCCACTCACTTTCTATCTTTCCAAATATCCCAAATCTGAATCCATTCCTTTACTTGATTTCTTTTCTTTTCTAATTCGAATGAATATGTATAACAAGGTGTATACATACTATTAGAATTACAAATCCGAGAAGATATTTAGGGTTAAGAGGAATATAGATTATAATTATAAAATCTTACCATTTTCTTTCGCGACGTCGTTACACTTCTTCTATTCTTCTCTTTTATTTTCCGCCCTTCTCCAATTTATGTATATATACGTAATATTTTATAATATTTAGAAATAGTGAAGAAGCGAAAATCGTAGAGCTTCACTGCTTGGATCATAAAATTTAAGAAGAGAAGTGAGGGGTTAGGCATGTATTTATAGGTGCTCGAACCAACCATAACCGTTAGATTAAAATAATCAAATCCGGGCCATTTGGCCGAGGTTCAAACCCTAGCCGCCACCTCCAACCTGTCGACTACTCTCCTATAGGTGATCGACTACTAGCAATCTACCGACCCAAGTAAGGGGTCTACCGTGTGGTCCTGCATTTATTATTATTTATTTTCTTATTTCGCTTTTAATTATTTTCGCTTTGGAAACTTCAAACGCAAATAACTATTTCATTTGAGCTCCAATTGTGGAACTCTAAATATGAAAATTTCTTAGAAAATTACCACGAACATAATGGTGGAAATTTTGTCCCTAAATTCTGATGTTTGCTCAAATTCCATTTTTGGAGCCTTGTTAATTATTTATTAATTATTGTTAATTTTACGGAGTGTTACATTCTCTCCCCTTAAAAGAATTTTGTACCCGAAATTCCCAAGGGTTGAATCATGTAACATAGCATAAGCTATCTAACCAATTAGTATATAACCAATTTGCAGCCAAATTGTACAAGTGCATGGTGTATCACAACATATAAGACATGCATGTAGAATTACTCTAAATCGACGCCTTTTATATGAATGCATTCTTTTAAAACATTTTGAAAATATAATGCAAACAACCTATATATACCGGTAGTTCTATATGTATGCAAGTTATCAAAAATCAAAAGTCATTTATCATACAAAAATTTCCTCTCCTGCAAGTATGAGTATGGTTCATACAATTTTGCATCCAACCCCTACCTTCCAAAACCTAACATATAATTGTTGACATCCAAAAATTTAGAGAATTCAGTCTTTCAAAATCTATACTCGTACGTCGAAAAATGAATTTAGATGGAAATTTTTATAATTCCATCCTTCTTTTGGATATCTATTCCATTGTACCTTGAAACCTCCTCTTTTGCCCGCAAAACTTTTCCAACCTTACCAAGTATAATTTGCACAAGGAAGTTTATTTTTGGATGTTAAAACGTAATTATCCTAAGCGCAAGTTTTTGTTTCACTATCAACAATGTATGGAAATAAAAATTCTAAAGCTAAAACAGCTTTTTCCCTTATTATATATGTTGTATACTATCACCCTCGTCGGATAGTAAAATTCACATTCATAAACATGTCGATCCGCCTTACGTTGAGCATGTGGCACTAGAAATCTTTTTCCTTTTCCGATCGAACTTAAAAAATAGTTTGAAAAACCAAATTTCCAAAAGAATTTAAACACCATTTTCTTTTTCAAAAGCACTTAATTTCGTAATTAACTTCCAGTCTTACCTACATTTTATTACTAGTTAAGTGTCCTTGTGAAATTTACTTATCTACATTGTTTATATATATAGAGCATTCTAATCCCATCCATGAAATCAATATAGTAATAAAATAGGAACATATCTCATACTATAACGTACGTTTTTCCAATAACCTAAGGGAGAAAACTAGCAATTATAATCCAAAAACCATAAAAGAAAATTTTGTTGGAAGCAGTCATTCATCATCAATTGGAATTAATGATGCTGTGACCCTAACACTCCTTACTAAATTAAGATGGTCATTCCTAGTACATCATTCAACTATCATCCACCTTCATTAACTCTCCTTCTTGGTTTCTAATAAATGCGCTCCATCCATTATTCAATTATTATACCCGATTATGGGACAAATTGTGCATCCCCACACCGTAGTGGGTACGAAATATGAACTATGCACATTTAGAATAACTCATAGGAAAATTGGTTTTGGGGAATAACTTCCATACCATCTATCATGCCTTCTTCAACCTTGAGTCAACCAACATCTTTCATGTGGGTTTGTCATCTTATTACTTTCTTCTCTAACCATACTACTATTTTTTCTCAATCATAATTTATTGACGGTGTCCTCAAACTTTGGTATTCACTTCCTTTGTATCCTTGATCGTTCATGCAAGTAAACCCTAGGACTCACAAAATTGTACCTTAATACCATTCTCTATACCTTTGAGGGTTCTATTCATGGCTTCCACACATCTCTAATAAAATATTTCTAGGTTCATACCAATATCCTTTATGTTCAACGACGATTCCTTGTTGCTACCCTACGAGCATCCATAACTATTTCATTCCTAGCCTAAACCTTTACTGTTAGTACCTAAGGATTTGGTTTTGATGACAATAACTTTAAGAAATCATATAAAATATAAATACTAATGTTTTATCAAGATATATATATATATATAGTATATAGTGCAGGATATTAAACAGATGTTGCTAAAGGAAACTGTACAGTATCAAGTAATGATAGAAGAGTTAAAGATGTTGATATAGAGACTCAAGAATGAAGACTCATGAGTATTCAAGAGTTCAAGATTCCAAGATATTCCAGATAAGTTATAGAGTCCAAAATATTTGTAAAAATGTTGATAGCACTTGATCTCTCTCTCTCTCTCTCTATTTTTAAATAAGTTTTTAAATATTCTTTTCAAAATAAATTTCGAATAGTTTTCAATTTCTTATGCTTATCATTTTAGTTTTTAATATTTTACCAAGTTATTGTTTTTATTAAATTTAAATTTATATTAGTTTATTTTTAAAAATTCTTATCATATAGTTTTACTTAAGTTTTAGTATGACAATAATGTGTATATATATATATTTAAACATATTTACAAAGTATAAATTATCAAAATAATATTTTAAAATGCTTGTCAAAATTACGAAGAGTATGTCGACATACTCTAACCTTATATGTCGACATACTAGCCATGAGTTTCAAAAATAAAATTTCAAAAGAAGTTTCTAATCGTCGTATCTCTTCACGAATGGACATGACCGTTATTCCTCTATAAATACCTGTCTTCCCAACGAATTTTCCAATCACTTTTGTAACGTCCCGGATTTTCGCGCTCGAAAATCGACATCCATACTTTACATCGTACTCGAATGCCGTAGATTCGACCGTTCAAATCTGAGTCGCCGGAGCTTATAACAACATTAAGTAAATAACACAGCGGAAAAACAAAAATACATTGATATACAATATCTGATACAACAGAGTGATACAATGAATATCAATATACATCAGAGATATGATACAAGAAATAGCAGCGGAAAAGAAAACGATAACATCATCAGCGGATAATCTTCATCTTCAAAGCACTAATCCAGATATAGCTAGAACTCCCAATAACGAGGCACAAAGATAAGCAAGTGCAGTCCATATCCAAAGACTGAACTAGCTCCTTAAAATCTACAAATCCTGACTATCTGAAAAACCAAACTCTAGACTGCTCGTGTAGAAAAATTTTGAGCATCCAGAGTTTAGGAAAGAAACAATAAACTCCGGATCAGTCATGGGACTGGTGTGAACAACAAAAATAGTTTATCTTTAAAAACAAATAGCAGAGATTTTTAAAGTCAATTCGCAATGCTTTTGGAAAATGAAACTACCATAAGACCTCCCACCACACACACAATGCAAACGCAGACTTGGAGGAGATTTCTTCTTATGTTAGTCAAAGATGCTTACTACGCAAAATCAAATCATTTTTGATATTATTATTAGTGCATAGTGTAGAAAACATTTCGAAAGTATAATATCAATCTTAGCCAGCATAGGTACCATTATACTATGCCTACTATAGCTACCATATTAGATGGCAGGTTCTACAACTAATACCGTACAAAGTTCGTATTGGAAGATGGATTTCCAACAAATGGTCAGGCTAAGGAACTTCCTATGCCACGAAGGAACGCCTCTGGAATGACGTCCCGAGAACCTAACCGGATCTCTGCCAACACAAGGCCGAGTTACCTCTGCAAAAATAGGTAACTACTGACACGCGTATGCCATCCCCCGATCGTAACCGATCTTCCCGAGGATCCTCGATTCCAACAACCACATAATAAGCAGTATCAACATAGGTTAAGTATCTGGGCTCCATACCATGATACCACCTCTATCCAGAAAGAATGACATACACTAAGGGGCGCTACTCCCTAGAACCTTGCCGCATCCTTCCTGTTTTGACCATTTCCGGGGTGTGAGGTCCGACGAAGTCTCGTCCACAAAGCTACGCTTTGTCACAAAGCCATGCTTTGGGTCAACAGATGATCAAAGAAATGATCACAAAGATAAATGATCAAACAAATGATCATATCACAAATGATCAAACACTGATCATCACACAGCAACACTCAGCATGCCACATTACCAAATTGGGATATATCGCTGATAAATTTCAACTACATAACCTCTGAGCTCGTACGTCTCAGAGAAGGGTGTTAAGCTAAGAGAATAAATTCTCCGCCACCAAACAGATATGTATTTGAAAGAAATCGGCTTTATATCTCAATTTGTAATGTCAGACATGTATCCATACAAGTCTGTTCCGGGTTCGAACAGAACCGAAGGCACTTCTCACGAAGCCCTTGCAATTCCGGATAATTTCCAATCACGTCCAGACTTCCCATCACAAAAAGAGTGATATAAATCTCTATACCGGCGCGACTCAGTGCAGAGACATTCGACAGGTTGTCCTTTCATTTTCGAAAATATCCGGTCTTCAAATGCGATCCATATACGATGTATCACTATTCAGAATGGGTTATACGACCCAAAGGTCCTTTCCCGGCTAACCTGAATAGTGAGCGAAATATTTAAAAATATATGGATATTGGGATTTCAATTAAGTCACAACTTAAACCCAAACTTTCTTTTCAAATGGTTTAACAAATTACCATTTTAATCTTTTAAACAAAAAGATTCAATTCACAAATTTCACTTAATTTCACAAAGATTCATTCACAGATTTTCCAAATCGATTTCCATTTCAAATTAATTAATTCGTTAAATCTTTAAAATAAAGATTCAACTTATAGCCTTCCAAACAATTTCATTTCGAATGGTTTACATAAATCATCATTTTAAATCTGTTAAAAACAAACAGATTTAATTCATAGCTTTCAAAAAGAATTCATTCATAACTTGGAAAACCATTTTTCAATTCATTCTTGAAATTCCTTTAATTAAACTGGAATTTCATTTCTTATCTGAAAGCTTTTATCATTTTAAAACAAACAGTTTCATTTCAGAAAATCTGATTCATCCATACGAGTTGAAATCCTTGGTTTAACTTCAAATTCCCAGCTTATACTTTTAAAATGGTTTAATTCATACAAACACATTTATATCATCTTTTATCCCTAGTTTCCAAATCATAGATTTAATTTCAAACTTGAATTCAAATTTAAATCTAATTATTTAAATTTTCAAAACTCGATTAAGTTATTCGAAATAACTTTTATCTTTGAAATTCTATTTCAAAAACTTTTCACTTTAAACCCAAATTTCCAATTTCAAAATCAATTGAAATTAAAATTTCAATTTCAAAAACATCAAATTTAAATTATCTGTGACTTAACCGATTTCCACGTGCAATTCATATTTGTGTGTGTAAAGGTGTGGTCCAGGGGTTTTTCACACAATAGTGCAACATCAATCATCACAGATATATCAATAAGCGGTATAATCGATAACGCTTATCTTCATTCATAGATTCATAGATAAAATAAATTTATCAGTCACAAAGATTCACTATTACAATTCGATGTGGGTTTCGGATAACCAACTGGAATCCGACTCCCTGTCGCATCGAAATTCAAATGCCGTTTTACGGGCAAAGGGTTTCATATTCACATAGTAATATATCACAGAAACAGAAAATCTCAGATCACAACATAAATCAGGATGTATCACAAAGCATCATATATCAGGGATATCAAATAATTCACATTCAATAGAATCCAAACATTCATAAGTAAAGTCAAGTATTCAATAGTTATTTATAAGCAGAATCAATTAATCGTTTAATCCTGATAAATTCAATTTATTTCCAAGTAAATTAATTACTTATGAATTAATTATCAAATCTTGATTTATCAATTTATAAATCATTTCATATAGATTAATTTATCAGACACCTTAATTAATTAAAATTTTCTTAATTAATCATATTAATCAAGTTATCCTTTAAACCGTTTACATGATTTAATTAACCCCTTAATTTATTTCATTAAGTAATTAACAATTTCAATTGATTATCTTAAATAAATAAATTTAATTATCAAGGTTTATCACAATATTTTAATTACTTAAAAATCCCTAGTTAATCATCCTTATTAACTACTAATATTTCTTAATTGTTTTCTTAAGAAATTTTCCTTGGATTAATTCATTTAAATCTTTAAATCATTTCTATTTTTATAAATACATCTAAATTATTTATTTATAAATTAAATAAATCACTCTTTAATTACCTTATTAATTTAAATCATCTTTGACTTAACAATAAACTTATAAATGAACAATAACATTATCGTTTATAAAAAAGAATAATTTTAGAAATTTATTTAACTAAATTTTGTTAAAGTTCAAATCTGGAAACATAAAACCCGAGACTTTCCTCCGGTATTACCAGCATAACACTTCGAGTTCCTCCCCATTTTCCCCCGAGTCCACGAAATCTCCTGCCTGCTTAGAGTCGAAACTCCACTTGCACGAGACCAACCCCGAGACTCCTCTTTCTTCCCCAAACCAACTTTCTTCCTGATACACCAGCTTCTCGCGTGCACGTGCACACGTACCACGATCACCTGCAGCCACCATCACGATCATCGGCAAGTCACCCCTGATCATCTCAACCCCATCGACAACTCCGATCGTTGAATGCGAGCCTAAATCGAGATCGAACCTCTCGATCAAAACACTGGAAACCCATCACCACAAACAATCTCCTCGTCCCGACCATCTCGACCACCATCAACCACATCCCTCTACTAGAACCTTCACCGTAGTCCCCTCTACCTTCCCCTTGAGCCACGACGAACTCGATCAATCAGAGGTGGCGAAATCGTCACGTTTCCAGACCACTTCAAAACCAAACGTTAAACCCTAGTTTTGATTCGACCAAACGAATCACGCAATACAAAATTTTCCTAGTATTTTTCTCGTATCCACCGATATACCAGCTAGCTTCGACAAAAACCCCGAGCCCTAAAAGTTCATCGATCACCAGATTTTCACGAAAACCCATTTCCCGTTCAACTCCCTCAAGCTCGAGAATTACTAAGTTAAAAATCATAATTTCTTCATTAAAAATCATGGTTTACTAAGGCGAACATGATCATGAAGTCAAAACTCAAAATTTAATAAATTAAATTTTTGATAAAATTTGATTTTACTGTGTTTTAGTCCATTTCAGTAAACCCACTCATTTTTATTACAAAGAAATATTTTTAACACTTTGGTCTTGATAATTTGAACAATTTTTGTTTAATCATCAAAGTTTAACAGTGAATGATTAAAGAGATTTGTATTTTTCTTTTTTTTCTTTTTGTTTAGCCTGTAAACTTTTAAAACAGGGATATATGCCTCTGTATATACATCTTTAATTCTTATGTATATAGATATACACACATATGCAGATAATCATACAAGCAAAATCACAACTTCAATATCAGATCAACAACAAGATATACATCAGATTCAAGAAGGTTGCTCACCCTGATCATGTTGATTTCTAGAAATTTGAACTTTGAGGGTTTAAGCTTTTCGAAATTGAAAGTTGAAACTTGGTTGAACTGTTAGCTGGAAGACTTCTTCTTCTTGATTTCTGATTTGAGTTGAATTAGATTGTTGTTTAACTGAGATGTTTTAGGTTTGTAAAATGGTGGTGTTTATCTTTCTGGTTTACTCAATTTCGAATGAACAAACTGAGATGAGCTTGAAGATGGTAAAAGAGTTGTACAGGTTATAACAATTTGTAAAAGGTGATGTTTATTTATAAAATAGGGTGATGTTATTTTGTACTAAAGATATGGGCTGCCTTACTTCATACACTTGTCTTTGTACTTAAATATACTTGTTCAACTTCGGCTGAGAGATTTTTAGCTTGTACAGGCTAGTTAAAATTATGTACAAAGGGATGTTATTTGTTATTTTACTTTGTTTTGGTTACAACAGATTTAGCTAGTGTATTTACTTTATATTTTTGTTAATGTGTTGTTTAAAGGTTTTGTTTGTTTTATCTTCATTTCTTTTGTTTGTATATTACTTTGCATTCCAATTTAATATGTTGTTTACTTTATAATGTGTATATATATATATATTCACACATATATACCATATTTACTATATTTAAAATTAAATGATTTATATCAATTTTATTTACGATCGGGGAAACTCGCTTCCGTTTATAAATTGATCCTACAAATTTTTATTCAAAAATTATTTAAGATTAAATTTAACTCAAAAATTCAATAAATTATTAATTTAAATTAAATTAAATTTCGGGGTCGTTACAATCATTGTTCTTCTCTCCTCCTTCTTCTCTTTCATTTTCTAAAATAAATTATAACCATACTCTGCCTAATTTCAACCATAATCACACTCCATTGTGATTAGTTTGATTCTCTATCATTCGCTCTTTGATTTCTATCACCTCTCTCACTCCAATCAAGATCTAAGTGCTATTTAAGGATTATAGGATCATTAGTAATCAAGATTGAAGTTCTGAGTTTGTAAATCTATATAAAATCAAACCAATATATTTGTGGGTGTGATTGTAGCCCGTTAAATCAGTTGGGTGTGCTTAGTAGCCCGTAAATCTAGTGGGTGTGCTTGTAGCCCAAAAATCAAGCAGTTCTACCTAGAGGCAGGGATTCTGGAGGGTGTGTATCGTAGCCCTGAAATCAAGATTGTATTTGCATTTACCATTTGAAAAGAAATCCGTACAAGGAATTATATGAGACTGGATGTAGGGTAACACCGAACCAGTATAAAATCCTGGTGTGTTCTTTCCTTTTACTCTTACTGCATTTACTGTTTATTTGTGTTTTGATTCTGTGATTGTTTTTATGATTGTTAATCTCATTATTCTAAGTATAATTTCAAAAGTTTTCAGAAAGATTCATATAAATTAGAAAACATTATTCACTCCCCCTAGTGTTAATTTATCCTTGAGATCCCTATTCCATAATCTTACATTTGGTATCAGAGCGTTGGTTTTCAAAGTTTTCATAATCTGATTTTTGAAAAGTTTAAATGCCTACCAACAGTGGTAATAGCACTGTTACTCTGTTAGTAACACTGTTAATACGCTTGTTAATAATTCATTTGTCGAAGGACAATCTACTGCCATACCATCACTTTTTAATGATAGTAACTACACATACTGGTCATGTAGAATGAGAATTTATTTACAATCAATGGACCGCTGAACAAACGGCAGTTGCACAACGTAACTCTAAAGTCATGAATATACTGTTCTGTTCCCCAGATAGAAATGAATTTAAAGAGTATTTATATCCAAGTCTACATTTGAAATTTGGAGAACTTTGCAAGTAACACATGAAGGCACAAGTGAAGTTAAACAAACTAAGATTTCCATGTTAACAAACCAGTTTCAAATATTTAAAATGAGTCCAAATGAGTCCGTATATTATATGTAAAGTAGATTTCAATATATTGTGCACTCACTTATTGCATTAGGTAAAAATTTCTCTGAAGAGGATCAAGTTAGAAAACTCTTCAATTCACTTACTCCTAAATGAGACCAAAAGACTCTTGCAATTAAAGAGGCTAATAATATTAGCACACTAAAGATTGAAGAGTTAATTGGCAATTTAATATCATTTGAGGCAAAAATGCAGGGAAGAAGAGAAAGCAAAGCAATAGAGAAGAAACCCATAGAATTCAATGTAATGACGGATAATCTAATTCAGATAGTGATAACGATGAAGAAATTGCTTTCATGACAAGGAACTTCAGAAAATTCCTGAAATATAGGAAGATGAATAATTTTAAAAGAAATGAAAATAAAAATTCTGGAAATGGAAGTGAAAGCGAAAATGACATCAGATGTTATAACTGCGATGAACCTGGTAAGTTAAAACGAGAGTACCCCATCCCGAGAAACTGAAAATCACACCAAACACTGATTCATCTATAAAATAGAGAAGAGCCTAAACCGCAACACTAGATAAACCAGACACATCATCAAGTGAAAATGAATCAGATATGGAAATAGCCAACATGTGCTTCACAGCAATACATAATTCAGATATAATTGGTAAAATAGGATCAGAAAAAGGTACGCATGTAATATATTAAAAGCTTTATATCATTTGAGTTTTTGATTGTTTGATTGTTAGGAATATCCTATAGATTAATAATAATATTGGTTGAATAATGTGTGATTTTTATATTTTTATATTATTGTATTTTTGTATATTAAAATAATATAATAATAATATAAATTATATTTAAAATTATTTTCAACTATTTTTATATATTTTTTATGTAAATAATAATATAGTTATAGATAGTTGTATGTAATTAAAGTAGGATATACTTAAAAATAATTTAATTTTGAAAAATTCAATAGATATGTCGACATACCCTTATAGTATATGTCGAAATACATGTCCAGAATTTGAATTTGAATTTCAAATTCAAAATTTGAATTTCAAATTCAAAATTTGAATTTCAAATTCAAAATTTGAATTTTCCCTCCACCTATTTACCTACCCCAATGTTTTAAAAAGGCATCACTTGACCAGAGAACATGTCATTTGATTCTCTACTTATTACCTCTATCTCTAACCATTCTATTCACCTTTCATTTCGAAATTCAAACTTTTATTAACTCTCTTATCTCTTCAAATCATTCATCAATGACATCCTCAAGCACTCCAACATCCATGAGACTTTCCAAAACCATTAAAAACTTTCTGTAACGACCCGACTTTCTATGCCCAGAAAGTCGCATCATTATGAAGAAAGAAAGGGGTAGAAAATAGAAAAGAAAAGAAGAAAGAAAGAAACAACAACAACGATCTCACAGCGGAACGAATAAATTATATTAATAACATAAACTATTACATAGTATACAACAATTTACAGAGTTACACAGCATATACATCACTTACTAGACAGTTATAAACATCTGTCTAGACATTACAACTCAAATACAAGACAAGACACTATCACAGATATCAACACAGCGGAATACTATATCTACGAACGCCGAAGCCTCCTGCTCCATTGCTCCTCCAGAATATTCGTCAAAGCTAAACCTGAATCCCTTGACTACTCGTAAAAATTTGAGTACCCAAGAGTTTATAAAAACAGAAATAAACACTTGGGTCAGACATGGGTCTGGTGTGAGTAAACGGTTAGATTGCTTAACTTTGAAAACCTTTGAAACAAAAGTATCACGTAAGACTTCCCACAAATAAACATGGGTAAGTTTTTACCTTACGCTAACTAAAACATTTGATAGCAAATCCGATTGTATTATAATAGGGTCTAGGGGTTTCAAGTAAAATACAGAAATAGCTGAAATGCTTACATCTCACATTCCAACATAGTTGGCACAACTAATACGTACGGCACTTATTGGAGTTTGGATTCCATACAATGGCAGGGCTACTGGGGTACCGCCCGTCATAGTACGTGGCCTAGATCACCGTACCGAGGAGTACGCCCGCTCCCCTGCAACACAAAGCCAGAACCATCCCTTACTGGATAATCCCGAACAAGACAATCCCGCAGTTGGCGCGACCAACCACACACTAAGCCGAATAAAAGAAAAGGGACCTCTAGACAGGGATCTATCTTGCTCTCAGTGGGTGCTACCCACGAAGCCTTGCTGCACCTCCCCTGTTTTAGCCATTCCCGGTTGATGAGGCTTGAGGTTACGATTACCTTTAATCAGAACATATCACTTAGAATGCTCATCGTCCGCCTGACGATGTGCTGAAAGCATTCAATCCATACAAGTTCGTTCCGGGTTCGAACGAAACCGAAGGCATTATCTCGTTACACTCGTTTTGGAATCACCCTCAGAGTTAACGACAATAACCCTTGCACTCTGAATCTTCATCTTCACTTGAGATTCACGACCTATCGTTAATTTGGATCGATGTGGTATTCGGGTCTCCAGACCTGGAAATCCGGTATACGGAAACCCGATCCCGGTCTCATCGAAATCCAAAACGTGTCTTTTAAGGCCAAGTTGTTTAAAGGTTTAAACAATTCAATTCAATTTAATACTTGAATTCACATAGCATTAACATAGATAAATATCACACATTTATCACAGATATATCATAGTATATCATCCAATAGATATCAACCAAATCAGACATTCTACTCAACCATCATTCATAAGCAACCATTTATTAATCTCTATTATAATTAATTTAATCAACTTAAATTAAATTAATTACTTAAGAATTAATTCCTTTCCTTGCTTAATCAACATTAATTAATTACAATCCATTTAATTAATTAATCATTAAATATTAATCACTCTTGATTAATTATTAATTACATAAAGTAATTATCCTTTAATTAACTTCACAATTTAATTATTCTTAACCATTAACAGTAATTAACCTTTAATTACTCTCATTAATTACATTAATTAATGATCCTTAATTAATTATTTTAATTAATTAATTAACTATAATTAATTACATTATTCCTTAATTAATTAATTAATTAATCATGCATTAATTAATTTCTACCATTTATCAATCCTTAAATAATTACTAACAGTAATTAACTAATCTTAATTACTTCTTAATTACTTATTATTTACTTCATAAATCCTTTTGATTAATTACACCAATTACATACAGTAATTCATTTATTAATTACTTACACTAAGTAATTATACTTAACCAATCTTATTAAGTAACTATACTTAATCAATTACCAAGTGACTATCCTTAATTAATTAACAATTAAATTAACTTAACTAATCACATTCATTTCCTAAATCATAACTGAGTAACTCATCCTTAATTACCCTTTAAACAAATTAATCCTTGATTAATTATTCTTTAACTATTAATTAATAAACCTTAATTATTAATCAATATCTTTTAATACAAAGTAATCAATCCTTAATTACTTTTATAATTAATTAATTTAAACTTAATTAACTAATTAATTACTTCTTTATAAAACTTAATTATTAATTAACAACCTTAATTACCAATTTAATTAGTCCATAATTATCTATTAATCAATCTTAAATGACAATTAATTAATCCCTTAATAACAGTTAATTAATCCTAAATTAACTTTAATTTTAGATTAATAACTTCTTAATTATTAATTAAGAAAACTTAATTATTACTTAATAAAACTTTATTAAGTACTTCTTAATTACTAGTTTAATTAACCCTTAATCATTTCATTAATCCTTATCAAAAATTAATTAAATTAATTAAACTTAAATGTCTTAATTAACTTAATTAATTTCAACTCTTAAAAATCCTAATTATCCTTGAGATTTAATATTATCATTAAAACATTTAATCTTAGTAATTAAATTACTTAATTAAAATCATTAATTAAGTTTTAACATCAATAATCATCAATTACTTATCTCTAATTATTAATCATCAATTAATTTAATAAATCACTCTTTATTTATCTCATATACTATCAAACTTTAATTAAGTTTTAAAATGAAACCTTTCCTTATTAATTAACCTTATTTTCAAATTAAGTTTGAAAATAACTTAAAATTTAACTTAATATTATTTAAGTTAACAACTATACAAATTAAATCTAGTCAAAACATTTATTTCAAAGGAAAGAATTTTCAAAACAATTGTTTTAACTTGATTATTTTAAATTTAAATCCTATCTTTATTTAAATTTAAAAACTAACTTAAACATCTTACTTTGGGTTTTAACCCATGTGTATTTGAATCTAAACCAATACATCAGCAACTTATATTTAAAACAGAGATTAAATTTTAGATTTTAAAACTGTTTTGAATTTAAAGAAAATTAAACTGCTAACAGTTTTTCACTCAGCTCACAAACGACACGAAGAAAAACCCGAGCCAGCTCCTAATCTACTCGAGACCTCCCCGAAAATTTTAAAAAAACTTGTTTGTTAAATTTTTAAACTGTTAAAAACTTTAACAGTTTCTCTTCTTCTCTCACGTATCACCCTGGAAACGACTTCGAGCAAAAAGCCTTCCTTCCCCGATAACCCTTCGAGAAAACCCACGAATTCACCTGAAACAAACACGAGTAACCCATCTTCCCAAAACAGCTGACACCCATGTCCTCCGTGCACATGCACCCCCACTGCCACCAATTCCAACCTCTCACGACCACATGCGCAAGTCGACTATCATCTTCCAACCTAATTCCGATCATCAAACAAATTACAGAAGCCCCAAATCAAAATCGAACATCGCACTCGAAACTGGAACAATGTCGTATACTGGGAACCACCCAAATCTACATTCTTCGATCACCAGAGTGGCTTCACCTCCGGCCACATCCTCTTCCACACCCCATCAATCATTACCCTAAATCTGAGAAAGCTCGATCATCTATAGGGGTCGCGATGATCAATTTCTTATCAAAGAGAAAGCTAGGGTTATAATCTCTAATTCAAAATTCCCAATGCCACACTGCTTTGATTCACTTCTCACCATTTTTCCATGATTCTACCATCACCATTCCAACACCAGAAACAAATCCGTTTATACCAAACTTCTTGATTTCCAGATAAGACCAAAAACCCATTTTCTAAACAATCTTGGATATCTCGTTCAATACTATCTTAAAAATTATGTTTTAACTCTTAAAAATCATTATCTGAGACAAGTATTTAGAATTTTAAAAGAAAATCACAAGATTATATAGTTTGAATTTTAACATATATTAAATTTCCTACTGTCACTTCCTTTTCCAGGAAATTTTTAAACTTACCTTACTAAATTTTATTTTTAAAAACTTAGACTAAGATTAAACAAACAAATATTGTTTGAATTACAGAACTTGACAGAGAGCAGGTGACCAAATTTTTGAATTCTGATTACAACTTTAAACTCTGAACTATGAACAGAGAGGTATACATATGCAATCAAACATGCACACTTCAAACAGATACATAAATACATACATTCAGCTTAGAACATTCATGCACACATATATTCAAACATACATCACAATTATACTTCAACATTTACCGCATGCAACAAATTTAAAACTGTTTTAAATTTCAGTTTACTCACCTATTTCAGATGAACGGAGCTTTGAAAGAAAAACTGGAATTTGGACTTTGAAAACTTTGCTTTGATTCCTTTAAAAGATTTGAAAAGCTTTTGACACTTGCTTCTGTCTCAAATTATAATGCATGCACTTGGAAAGGATCCAGACTTGAAGAACATGGTTACAGATCTTTTGAACTTAAGAATTAAGCCAGGCTTTTGGTAGATTACAGGTTTTTGAATATTCCAGGTTTAAGAAATAATGGTTTCAGGTCTTTGAATTTGAGAATCAAGCTTTTGCAGATGAATTCAGTTTTGAGATTCTTGGTTTAAGAGAATCTTTCCAGTTTTGGGTTGGAGATGATTTCAGATTACAGGTTTTGAACTGGAAATGATTTCAGTTTTGATTTTGAGAATATTTCAGTTTGGTTTGAGGATGATTACGGTTTGATATGTTTTCTGGTTTTTAGTTTTGGTCTTTGAAGAAAATGAGATTAGAAAAGAAAAGAGAATGGAAAGATAGAAATTTATATAGTTAATTTAGATTTAATAAAAATTTAAAGAAAATAGAACAAATGGTTGACACTTGTCACATACATTGTTTAATTACCTTACACATATTACTAACATGACTTAATTTATTAACACTTGTTATTATATAATTTCATATTATTTTTAAAAAGAGTTTAAAAGACTTTTATATTAATTTCCTAAATAGATAAATACATATCTTATTAAATAAATACTTTTCTATAATATACATAAATGAAATCTTTAAAAGAAAATAAAATAAAACTCATTTATTCTAATAAAATCATATACAATATATTTAATTCATTTTTAAGTGTAAACATATCTTTTGTATTTATTTACTATTAAATAAATACTTTCTAAATTTATATACAAAATCTCTTTAAGGAAGACAAAAATAAAACAAAAGTCTTATTTTAAATAAAAGTCTTGTTCATATATTCTTATACCCAAATATATTAAAATAATTATCTTTCAAAGATTCAAATTTAAATCCAGATTTGAATCCAAATTTTACTTTAAAAATCCTATTTAAAAATCAACTCAATATTTATATTTTTAAATAAAAACATTATTAAGTTTGAAATTAACTATTTCATTTAAAAACAACTCAAGACATATATATACATATTTAAACAATACTTATTAAATTTGAAAATGATAAGTCTTTTTAAAATCAAATTTATAAAATAATACAATTTAAATAATTATTCTTATTAAAATTAATCTATACCATAATTAAAACATTATATTATTATTTGGTTATTTATATTTGAAATAACAATTTTATCAATTTTAAATAATTTAAATTAAGAGATTATCACATTTTAAACTCCTCGAAATTCCGGGATATCACACTTTCTCTTTCAAGATCAAGAAGCTATGAAAGGCTATATTAGCTATATGAATTATGGTAAAGTTTCTACGGGAAAGCTTGCAATTTTTAATGATTTTTCTACTTATGAAATTGATACTCTTTGTTCTCAAAATGGAATTCTCAGTTTAATTGATGCTTCTAAAAAGAATTTTGTTTGCTATCCACACTTGGTCAAAATGTTTTATGCAAATTTGAAAGGGAAATTTTATGAAGGTGGAGAATGAGAAGTATGAAGTAGTGTTAAAGGAACTTTAATTGTTTTGAATTATGAACTTTTGGGTACTGTTCTTGGATGCAAATCCACCGGAATGGACCTTTTTGATTTCAGAATTGATGAGCAGAATCATGAAATTTTTCATAATATTTTCGAAGGAGATAATAATTTTGAGTTTAAAAATCGAAATTTTCATCCAAAAGCTAGAATTCTTATTCTTCTTTTGCAACATACTATCACTTTTCGTTCGGGAAATTTCAATAATCCTATCTTAAAAGTTTGTAAAGCACTCTTTGCCATTTATGGTCAATATGACATAAATTGGGCTCAAGCTATTTTGGATGAATTTTATCCCAAAAATCTTTCCACCCATGAAAACACACTATATCATGGTATTTACGTTACCTGAATCTTTAACTACTTTGCCGTTGATTTTAAAGGAGAGGAATTTGTCTCTCGTAAAGTGTTTAATCAGGCAAATATAGCTCTTATGAAAATTCCACCAATTTTCGAGCCATATGAAACACTTGCGGAGAAAGAAGAAAGAGGAGGAAGAAATACAAGAAAAGGAGAAAGAGGAAGAATGGGAAGAAATGGATATCGAAGAAGAAGAGGAGGAGGAAACTTCTTTAGAAAGCATTGACATTCCACCTCATTCAACCAATCAAGACATTCTCAACAATCAAAAGAAGAATGTTGAAAATCAAAGGATTCTCAAAGTTTCATGAGTAAAAAGTTAAAAACTATTTCCAACAAAATGCATAAGTTCTTTGGAAAGGTGAAACACATGCTTGGAATCTCTTCATCATCCTCTTCATCCACATCTTTCTGTTTGTTTTAGTTATGTTTAAGTATGATTGTACTTGATTGTTTAAGTTTGATTTTGATGTGGTGTTATGTATCTTTCGTTTCTTTGTGAACTATGTAATCCTTGTCTAAGAGTAACGAAATTCTTGTTTCCTTACTGTTATACACTTATAACCATCTCTGGAAAGCATAACTAGTATAATAGTATAAGCTAAATATATCAAAGTACCAAAACAAAACAACTTTACAGGTTTCTGCATATATGTCGACATACAACGGCTCATGTTAAAAAAAATTAATATTGAAAAATGAATAGACAGAAAGTGTCTATTCAATTCCAACGAATTTCTACACTTATAAATACACATTTAAACCATAAAATCATTACTATCCATTCTCTTTATTCTTCCTTTACTTACCTAAACTTCGTATAATAAATAATGGCTTCTCCTATTCAATAATTAACTGAAAACCTTGAAAAAAAACGCTTGAATCCTTCAAAAACATTCTTTCTTTTATCCTAAATCAGAGACATTTAGAATTAAGTCAAATGCAGAGGATCAAGGAGCAAGAAAGACATTTCGATGCAATTCGATAGATGGTTTCAACTCTGAACAAAGAGGAACCAACCACTAATCCAGAATGCACCATCAACGAAGATGATGGAGATTGGGGGGCTATTAAAGCGGATCCAATCTTTGGCATTGATGGATGGGTTAAAGTCCCGAGAAATGTCTAGTTTTAATAGGTTTGATTGTATATAGTACTTGAATTAATTTTGTTTGGTTCGTTTGGTTGGTTTTGAATTTGGTTGAATTTGAAATATTGCTTTGTGTGTGACATTATGTATGCTTGAATTGATTAAAATATTGAATGATGTTTCTTATATCGTTTCTGTCATTTTGTATTTCATGATTATATTACATATTACTTATATATATGTTTATGTCATATAATGTTTTAGTTAGGGGAGTTAGAATTAATACCAAGAGTTAAAGTTAGAATTATAGTTTGTTATTTTTGATTGATGACAAAGGGAGAGAAATATATAAAATACTAGGCATAGATTAAAGGGGAGTTGTACTATATTTTATATAGAAAGTTGTCATCATCAAAATGAGGGACATTGTTAGTACCTAAGGATTTGGTTTTGATGACAACAAATTTAAGAAATCATATAAAATATAAATACTAATGTTTAATCAAGATATAAATAGTATATAGTGCAGGATATTAATAGGTGTTGATATAAGAAGATTGTACAATATCAAGTAAAGATTGAAGAGTTAAAGATGTTGATACAGAGACTCAAGAATGAAGACTCATGAGTATTCAAGAGTTCAAGGTTCCAAGATATTCCAGATAAGTTATAGAGTCTAGAATATTTGTTAAAATTCTGATAGCACCTAATCTCTCTCTCATCTCTCTCTCTATTTTTGAATAAGTTTTTAAATATTCTTTTCAAAACAACGTTCAAATAGTTTTCAATTTCTTATACTTATCATTTTAGTTTTTAATATTTTACCAAGTTATTATTTTTAGTAAATTTTGATTTATACTAGTTTATTTTTCAATATCATATAGTTTTACTTAAGTTTTATTATGATTATACTGTATATATATATTATATTTAAACATATTTACAAAGTATAAAATTATTTCACAAAGCAGTACATTTTCAAAATAATATTTTAAAACGTTTTTCAAAATTACAAAGAGTATGTCGAGATGTTCTAACCCTATATGCTGACATACTCGCCGTGAGTTTCAAAAATCAAATTTCAAAAGAAGTGTTTATTTGTCGTATCTCTTCATGAATGGACATAACTGTTATTCCTCTATAAATACCTATCTTCCCAACGAACTTTTAAATCACTTTTCATTGTTCTTCTCTCCTCCTTCTTCTCTCTCATTTTCTAAAACAAATTATAACCATACTCTGCTGAATTTCAACCAGAATCAAACTCCACTATGATTAGTTTAATTCTCTATCATTTGCTCTTTGATTTCTATCATCTTTCTCACTCCAATCAAGATCTAAGTGCTATTCAAGGATTATAGGATCATTAGTAATCAAGATTGAAGTTCTGGGTGTGTAAACATCTATAAAATCAAATCGGTATACTTGTGGGTGTGATTGTAGCCCGTGTGTGCTTAGTAGCCCGTAAATCTAGTGGGTGTGCTTGTAGCCGGAAATCAAGCGGCTCTATCCAGAGGTGGGATTCTGGAGGGTGTGTCTCATAGCCTTGAAATCGAGATTGTATTTGCATTTACTAGTTGAAAAGAAATCTATACAAGGAATTATACGGGACTAAATGTAGGGTAACTCCAAACCAGTATAAAATGCTGGTGTGTTCTTTCCTTTTACTCTTACTGCATTTACCGTTTATTTGTGTTTTGATTCTATGATTATTTCTGTGATTGTTAATCTCATTATTCTAAGTATAATTTCAAAAAATTTCAAAAAGATTCATATAAATTAGAAAACACTATTCACCCCCCCTCTAGTGTTAATTTAGCCTTAAGATCCTTATTCCGCAATCTTACATTTACCTCATCTTATCTAAGAAGTCATCCCTATCTACTCTATATGAAAAATTGGTTTGGTTTTTCACAACTCTTTTAAAAATAAAAATTCATAGTCATGAAATACTTGATCAAAAAATTTTATCTTTAAAAACATAAACTTAGAAACTTTTTTATTAATTTCAAAAATTGCTTAGTTTTCAAAAAGGAACCATGAAAAATATCCCTTCCTCTAACCAACTTCACCTTTTCAAGGACTTTCTACAATAGAGATTTACTTATTTTTAAAAGTAGGATTTTTAACTGAAAACATTCAAAAACTCAATTTTCATACCAAACCATTTTTTAAAACATCTTTTTAAAAGTAGAGAAGGATAACTTCCATCTTATTATTTTCCTATACTCATGGTATCTCTGTTAAAATGCTATCTCTGCTTCTACCTTTAATGAAGATTTTAATAGCATACAAAGGGGACTTCAAAAAGATACGTGCAATTATTGCATCCGTCTATCTAAATTGTATGTGCAATTACTACATATCCATGGAATTTATCCATTTTTCCTATCCTATTCCTATTGCTTTTCTCCTATATTATTTCTAACTAGATTACTATTCCTATTATGTGTGTGTGTATATATATATTCCTTATGCTAATACTACCTAAATTTTCTAATATTGCTACTATTTATTTTTCCTCCTACCTGAAAGGCTTCTACTTCAGCTGTTATTCTCCATACTTTCTTTATACGGGAATATTCCACCTATCTTAATTATCTAGCATTTATCCAATTTGAAAAATGTACCATTTCCATTTATCCATCCCTTAGAAAATATTTTAAAATTAAACTTTCAGTTTTTACCAAAATAAAAAAAATCATCGAGCCAAACCTACGCCCTATTTTTCATTTATTTCAAAAATGAAAAACCCCTTATCAAAAATCTTTAAACCTACTCAATCAATTTTAAATAAAGAATTTCAAAGTTTCCTTTCTTTTTCAAAACTATAACTTCTTAATAAATCTTTTGAAAAACCCATTCTAAATGTTTCGAGGAATTTTCAAAAATATTTTTGTCAAATTCTTTCATATGGGGTTGGACACAGAAATAGATTTTAATCGTCCTTTTTTGGACTTCCTTCTTCCTACTCCTTAACTCTTCTTCATAAAAAATCCAACTATCTTCTAGTGGTGATTAATTTAATCCTTCTTGGTGGAATTTTCTCCACTCATATTATACCTTACTCCCGGATGCTTGCAACATATAGGTTCTTACTTTCCATTTATCTGGATGAAATGTGCATCTTCAATCAACAATCTAGTAAAGTCCAAAATCATAAGATAGCCTAGGCCCAACAAAGAAGTCGAGTATCCTCCAACTTTCGATATTCTTCTATATGTCGTGCTCATTCTCTTCTTGGCCCACTCCTTACGATATGACCTTCGCCTATAGAGTAATCGGGGTAGGAGTATAGATTTAACTCTATTTATTAGCCTAACTCCTAGTTGCCTCATCCATCCTTTAGGAATATGGTCGCAACTACTTCTATAGCCATAGTTTATAGAGTTTGGCATATAATAGATATAATTATAAGTAAAAATACAAATACGTTCTCTTAGTGTATCCTAAGTCCTGTAATCGACTAACCTAAGCTCAAACAGTAAATGCAACAACCCACACCTTAGTGGGACCGAATTTCGACTAAATCAAAATCCGATTTCATCAGGGTATGGATCGTTGGTTTTGATAACCTATAAAAAACACAAGCATATCAGAGAGCGATTAACATAAACTCATAGCAGAATTAAGAAACATAATGAACATACAAACTGACTAAGGCTATTACTTTAGAACCAATATTTTTTTTGGATGTCTAATTGTCTCATCAATGTCGAGCATGAATAAGAAGACTTCTCCATCTACTGTTCCTGTCTTGCTCCAGTATCCGGTCTCTCTAAATCTATCCCATGGGTTGTAATGAGGAAGAGGGTCAGAACAATGTTTTGCTGATTGAAACATTACATACTTTACCCATACCATTAATTTATGCCAATTGATTTCCATTTTAGTGTTATGTCTATTACTTATGGCCAACTTGTTAAGTGCTATATGTGCATACGGTATGCCTAACCTCTTCCAAGGTATAACTATATATACATGTCTATATTCATATATATTTTTACATTTTACTATCAAAAACCCCGACCACTTAATACTTCTTAAATAGAGAAGATGCAGACCCAACTACCATTTAATACCTCAGTCCCTAAAGTGGGCCCTCAGCAACGCAAACGCTAGTCAATCATTCTAGCTACAGTGACCAATGACCCCTATATATGGCTCTATAATTTATAATTTAATTACCATACTACTAATGCATCTCAAAGACTCATCGAAGGGTAACTAGCCACCTCCAATAAATAAATTTTCATCTAACCATCACTTTTGAGGTATGCGCGTCTCCCATAAGGATTCTACACTAGTAGGAAGAAAATCTGTCAGGGCATAACCCAATTCTTTGCTACCGCTCGCTCTGAACCACTGATGGTCGTAGCCTATATGCTAGATCTACTACTAAATACTAGTACAAAATACTGACATAGTCTGCAGACTTTCCACAGCTGCCATCCTATTTAGACTAAACTAAGTAAGTCAAGGAAATTGCCCATCCCTATTACTTAATACCTCTTATTGGAAGTGAAGCAATTCCAATTTCCTTAAAAGTACCAGACCATTTAATACTTCAAATCTGAGGCAAACCCTTGGTAAATTTTCCCAGCTTATTCGCAGTGCATATCCCTTCCCCATGGGTCTTACAGTTGGAGATGTTTCATATCAGTAGTAAATATACACAACTGCTGATAGCCTCTAGGTGAAGGGCAATCTTCTACTGTGTAGTATGCTAACCTTGCATCCTAACCCACTAAACCAAACTGAACACCCATGCCTAAGTGTTGGGCTAAGCCCACTTATTCATGTTCATTCTAAACGTATAACTGAAGCTATATAATGCCCTACCATGAAAATTATATTTCCTCTTATGTATAGTATTAATATTTACTTGTTCGCTACGTGATTATTCCTATTTTATACGCTTAGGCTTTGGTTTCTTCGTTTCCTTCTTATGTCTAATAAATGTCCATTATTCGTAATAATTAGTCATTAATGTTAAAATTGGATAATCTCTAATGATATTTATTTACCCGTTTCAAAATCCACTTTTATACCTATTCAATTTCCCCATAAATCTCATATTATTCTCTAATCAGTCCTCATTTAATTCCTTTAACTCTCTATTAACTACAAATTTATTTTCCATTAAATTTGTAGTTAATGTCCATAAATTTTAAAATTACTATTCCTTCATTTTTCAACCTCCTAGTCCTATAATTTAGTATGCTATTAATAACTAATACAAATATTGTTTCGTTAACTATGCCATGTATAAGTTTTTATTTTTAATCTGTAAGCACAGTTATATATATATATATATTCCTATTTCTATCTATTAATTCCTAAACTAGAACAATCCTTTCCATGTTTAATTTATTAGAGCTATCCTTCCAAAATGGATGACCGTTATAACTTTCCATAAATTATGCAAAAACGGACTTTTGATCCGTTTAAAATTATAAGAAATTACCTCTTTTCCTTTATTGAAATAAATAGTGTAAACTATGAAGAATAATATCCATATTTTACACATCTCTTTCCTTTTTGGTTATTCCTTGTTAATTCAAATGACACATTTTTGTACATTTTTTGGAATTGAATAATTTATGGAAATTATGCAGAAAATATATATAATTAAATTATACCGCACTCCAAATAAATTAAGATGTAGAAATTCATATTCCAAGTCAACTAGGACAACCTAATTTACAACTCAATAAAAATATGGAATAAATTCTGCAACTTTGTAAACTGTTAACCCAGAAAATATAACAACACCTTGAAACCAGATGAAAGTACCAGTTCTTTTATAATAGATGTAAAAGTAGTAGAAATCCTAGATCAAGCAAGTAAGAGTAGCAACAAAGTAAAGAACGCACAAGAATTTTTATAGTTGTTCGACGTAATCTCCGACCTACATCCACTTTAACTTTTTCATTAGTCATTCTCTCTAAATTACAATTAATTTTCTTAGATATGAACACAATCTAGTGAATCTTAGATTTACAATGGAGTTTCTAGAGTGTTTGAGAGGTAGAGGAAGGAGATGAAGTGTAACGACCCATAAATTTTGATAATTAAAACTATTAAATTAAATAAGATTTGAAATTTAATATTGTGAGAAATTAAAATTTATGATTTATTATTGAGGAAATAATTAGAATATGATTTAATAGTGTTGTTTGAATGCTATTGATAACTATTTAATGTAATTTAAATCAATTGAAAAAAAATTAGTTTAATTTAGTTATAATTGTAAATAATGAAATAAATTAAATGATGTATGTAATGGTGAGATTGTAGGTAACTGATTGAAATTGGTTAATACAGAATATGAAATCAATGATGTGGTATGTAGTTATAATCTTTGTTTGTAAACAATAAATTTATAAATGTGATAAGTTTACTTAAAAGTATCAATTGTTCATTTATCATCTCATTATTTAATATGTTTGGAATTAATTTGGAAATCAACGAAAATTTATGTAATTAATTATTGCAATTAATATGGTAAAAGATGTAAACGATAAAATGATGAATGTAATAAAATGTGAACTTATGTTAATATAATTCATATGGAATTATTGATTGAATAATAAGGATGATAACATAGGTTTGAATGTAATTGAATGAGAATTGGATGCGTAGTTAATGGCATGAATTGGATAATAAAGGAAATGGTAAGCGACGATAGAATGCATATTTATTTAAGGAAAATAAAATGCATGATTTAATTGATAACATACCAAGTTGATTTCAAATAACGGAATGAGGTAAAACAATTAATCGGTGAGTGATGGATGTCTTTTGTTAATTAATGCAATGAACGTTACAACTGTTTTATAACGACAATAGAAGTTACAAATATGTTAGTAACAATAAATTGGAAAATTATAACCACCATTTAATTTGAAATATATATTGAATTGATTGGCATTTAACCTTTCAAATATGATAAGGGGAAACAAATTAATATTGCATTAATTGATATTACATCTTTTAATTAAGATAAAGTGTAACGATCCGTAACTTTTAACAATTTTAAAATGATAGTATTTTGAATTTAAATAAAAAATTAAATTTGAAATTTTTTTTGAATTTGTGACGTTGAGTGTATTATTTGACCAAATTTAATAGAATAAAATTTCTTTGTGAAATTTCAAATTTTGGTCAAACTTAGTCAAAGTTTGACTTTTGGTTGGAAAATTTAAATTTTAGTTTAAAATTTTTATTCTTTTTATATGATACTAGACTGAACTCTAATCTCCTCTCCATTTTTTGTTTTGAAAAAATTGAATTCTTGTTGCTCTAAAAATATAAATTACTGTGAAAAATTGACATAAATTTGCAGTATATATTTGTGTTTTTGGCTAAGTCTTATTGGGTTTGTTTGGTCTAATAGGCTCCTTAGTAAACCAAAAGACCCTAGGAACCCTAAGAGACTTTGGACCCTTCCTTTTCCCACCCATTGACCTTTTGTTTCCTATCTGATTAAACAAGTACGTATAAATTTTTTCTCATTGAGAAACTTTCTGTTTCCTATCTGATTAAACAAGTACATATAGAAACTTTCTACATACTCTTCTTCTTCTTCTACCCCCTCAAATCTACAGAACTCCAAAATCACAAATCTCCAAACTCCATCCCTCCTCTCTTCAAAACCCTTTCATCCTCTCTCCCCTTGCCGCCGCCCTCCACCGCCAATTCCGACCGTCTCCTCTCTCCACCTTTATTTCATAAAAAAACACAATTTGTTCGATTTGCGTTGTCATGCTTTGCTTTGGGATTGATGCTTTGGATATGATTGATTAGCTTGTTGTGTTTGGATTTCAACTTGGATCTATCTATTTTTGTTGTCAAAAACTCTCTAACCTCGAAAGGTGAGCAATCGCTCACGATTAACATTTTTATTGTTATGTAAATAAACATCGATTGTAATATTATGAGAAATGTTTACTTTAGATAGGAATATGTGATATATGTTGTTATGTTCCCTTAAATCTATGTTATAATATTCACATGCACATATTGTTTTATATGTCACAAATAGTATGTTATTTTGATTTGATTAATTGTCACATATGTATGTTAAATATGTCACATATGTTATGTTAGAAATTTTTTTATATATACCATGTTGAAATATGTCACATATGCTATGTTGAAAAAAAAGCGTTAGGTTAATAAAATCATATGTTGCACATGCTATGTTAATAATATGTCACATATGTTATGTGGAAATAATGTGTTATGTTTGGGAAAAATGATATGCCATGTTATTTTATTGTAAATCACCTTGCAAGTTCCTTGTATATATGTCATGTTATATATTTATATGTTATGTTAGTGTATGACCTGTTAGAATTTGAAATATTCACTTATGCTGTTTATGATATATGACGCATGTGATATGTTAGTTATGCATGTGTATATATTAAATTGTTAATTATGCATGCATGTTGGTCATTGACATGTATGTTATTTATGTTATTATTGTTCTCACGCTCCAATTTCCTTGATAGTTAGCAAAATCACTTTGGGTTGAAATGATATGTACCCGATATAAAACCACTTTGGGTTGAAATGATATGTACCCGATATAAAACCACTTTGGGTTTAAATAAATTGATTAGAAAAAAAATTGGAATATTGTAAATTTAAATTTATGTTTGAACTTGAAATAATGAAATTGAAATTTAATCGATTTAATGAAAGTTTTAATTGGATTTTTAGATTTAAACTTGTTGTTTGATTTTAACTTAATAACTTTAAGTGAAAAATTGAAATCTGAAGTTGAATTTAATAATGAATCGATTGGAAATGTACATGAAAGTTAGTATTTGAACTGGACCGATTTATAATGTGAAAAATGATGTTTATTTAAACCTAAGCATTTCACTTATTGAGTTATATGTGCATTTCACTTGAGTTGACTTACTTAAATAAGAATGTTAGTCCTAACTTTAGTGTTTTTGTTTTACTTTACGCTCGGGTCAGACCGAGTATTTCAGTTTAGTGAAGACACTTATTTCTGAAGACGAAGATGGAGTCGAGGACCGTATCTACTACTATTATAGCAATTGTCTATTCTGCCAGAAAAAAATGTGAATTCTGATTTTGTTGAAAAATAGCTTCATGAACTGTTTATGTATTTATTTTGTGTATTATACTTTATCCTTCCGCTGCGAGATTTTGTATTTTGTTCTTTTAAATCTTATTTCATTTGAATAATCCCATTAATAATCTGTCTTTTGAATAGTTTGAGTTAGACATGTGTGGTTTCTTTTCGACTTAAACTGTCCAAAAAGGTGGGTTGTTACAGTTGGTATCAGAGCATTGGTTTAGAGATAACTTAGCCTGTTAGGGTTTACTCATAAGAGATAGGGTTAGTAATACCCTAGAATGAGTTTGAGTGTATGTATATATGAGAGTGCGTATTTGTTAGTGCTATAAATTGCTTTCTATAGTTTTGAAATGAAATAATTTTTTTCCTAACATTATATGTTATATATAAGGGAATGAATTTTTTTTATAACTAATATAGTTATTTGTAATGTGTTTGTTTCAGGAAATGATAATACTTAATTATTATCATTTATCATTGATCAAATATATTTAGTTAGTTTACAAGCGTTGACTATTATTGTTGATTTAAATTTATGAAATAAACACTAGTTTAATAATGGTATATTAAAGAAAATAAAGTGAATGATTATATGAACATGATTTCTAAGTTTAGTCTTAATAAAGAGAATTTAAACTGAAAATTTGAGAACTAAAATTCCGATGTTTTAGAAATTGGTTTCCTAATATTTTGTAAATAATAGTAATATTATTCAAAAGTGAATAATTAGGATATTTGTTTATGAAGTTGGAATGTTTTGTTGTGAAGCTTGTTGTTCTATTGATTGGCAGTTTCAACTATTGGAATAAAATAGAATGTTACGAAATTCTGGACAGTCCAAACTTTTGAAACTAATTTTAGTGTTAAAACTTAGTAATTTTGTAAAATTATAAAAGTTGAATTTTATAACCTTAATTGGAAAGGGCAAAATGAGTAAAACAAGATTTAAATTGTTAATATTTATGTTAAGAAAATGATTTTGAAAGTTTGTATGTACTTTTAGAATGAAATATGGTACTATAAGTGTGAATTTAAGTATTGGAGTGTGTGAGTTGAAATTGTGGAGAAAAATGTGTTATAAATATAGTTAAATGGTTGTAAAAATGTTTATAAACTTAGTCAAAATTTATGAAATGTGTCATAAATAATTTGAAAAGTAAAAGTGAAAACAAATTGGATAAACAAATATGAACTAAAATGAAATGATTATAAATAAATTCATGACCTGTAAATTGTTTATGAATAAATGGATGTTGCAAGAAATGGTTATAATTAAAGTTGTGATAACTTTAAACTTGAATAATGTCTTACAAAAGAAGTTAAGCCTTTATAAATTGGTTATAAACTTAAGGAAATTTCTTATGAAATGATTCGCAAATAAATGTAGTATTAAATGAGAAATGCTATATGTGAAAATGAATGTGATTTAAAATGAAGCGAGATGTTGTAATGTTATTTATTAATGATTTTTTCATTAAATAGAGAATTTTTTTTAATTGATAAGAGATAAAATGTGTATAAATGAATGAGATTTATAAAGTGAATTGAAAATGTAATTATGATGAAACAAATTGGAATAAATACGTAAGTTGTACGTATATTATTTTATTCGCATAATTAATTTGATCCGGATTTGAGTACACAAGTTCGAGGTGAATTACACTATTTCGTGTTAGGATTTTTCATTCGATTCTTGATGGCAAATATTTAATATGGATTTTTGGTCTAATTCTAAAATTCTCTATCATAGTATATGGCTATGCAAGGAGAATGATGGTTTTTAGTGAAGAAACCTTATCAAAGTCCGCACTAGGGAAGTCAAATGAACAATACTAGTTCGAAAGCGATATTGTGTGATCGCGCGAGCGATCGAATGTGATATTGCGTGATGATGGCATATGTACATCTTATGTTCTAATATAATTGATATGCTTTGACACTGAAAATGAAAGTTGTTGGGTTGGATATCCATTGTAATTTAAATTGGAATTTATTTTATGCAAACCTACTATAAATTCAAAACCATATTACAAAAATATTTTTATTTTATTTTATTTTATGTACAAAACTATTTTTTTATTTTATCTTATATACAAAAACTATTTTACAAACTATTTAATATACAAAACTATTTTTTTATTTTATCTTATATACAAAAAAACTATTTTACAAACTATTTTATATACAAAACTAATTTAGATTCAAACTATTCTAAATTCAAAACCTTTTATAAAGCAAAGATGTTCAATCTCATATAGCTTTTTATTCAGGGTAATTGATTTTGGAAAATTTTTGATTCTCATATAAGATGAACTTTATATAAGTATAAGGTGATTTTGAATACTATTGATTTTGGAAGGTATTCGATCTAAAGAGATAAATCTTATATACAACGGAATTTATATAAGAATGATTTGATATATTAGAGACTATTGATTTTGGAAAGTATTCGATCTGAAATGAAATCTTGTATATAATGGAATTTATATAAGTGTGATATTTGAAGTTATGATTTTGAAAGGGTACTATATATGGTATGATATATTTTGAAGTAAAAGGTATGGAGAAGTACCCTCTGCAAAGAAGTATAGTATGATATGCTTCGACCCAGATGGACTTGGGGAATCCAGGAATGGATTTGACCGAAAAACCCTAATATACTTAGGTGAATTCAGAAATGGATTCAGACCGATATGATTGTCCGGACTTAAACTCATGAGTTCCTCGATTTTTTTCAGGGTAGATGGTTCTTTAGTTTACCCAAAGGAGGCTCTTTTAATCTTGGGATCTATTGTTTATGGATCTTCCGGGAAGGAAGTGCATCCATTGCGTAAATCATTGAATCAACAGTATACCACTACAGCAGGGGTCGATGGTCCCTTGTTTACGAAGTAGATACGATATTTTTCTGGAATCCAGAAGGTGGAAGGATCATTTGGAAAGTTTTGTGTCCATTGCGTAAACACTGGATCAGCAGCAGGCCACTGCTATCGTAACATCATCATTTGACATCAGATTTTGAGCGGTACTTTTCATATCTGTTTTAAGTATTTTCACTGAGTGTTGAAATAGGTCTACTAAGTACTTGGAGATTTCTAGTCTTGCGCCTGATCAACATACGACCAGAATCTGTAAGAACGAGTATAAACTTGTTAAAACATCGAGTTATAAAGGTATTTTGATAAAAGTATTATATAAAGGATATTTTGATTATTTTTCCCTTTCTTTTCTAAGTACTTTAAAATGTTTAAAATATTGTTTATTTCTATACAACATGGTTTAATAGCAAATTATTAGTGTTAAATATTGTGAGAAGTTATTAATTAAATAAAACATATTTAAAGTTAATGATTATTGATTTATCAATGACGTTTGAAAAGTATTTTGAGATTTAAAACTAATAAAATTTATAAATTATGGATTTAAGATTTCCAATAACCCCTTTTTAAATATAAGTAATGATGTAAATAATTATTTTCAAATAGTTTACATATATTTATAAAGATGTTATTTAAATTTTTTTATTTAAAAATTGTATTTTTAATTGAAGCAAGAAATATTACAGATGAATCTTTTTGTAAAGTATTAAAGATGATTGATTTGTAAATGAAGTTTTCAAATGAATCCAAGTAAAATTTATATAAGTTTCTTTGAATATATAATTTAAAGATATTATATAAATGGACTATATATGTAACGACCCAGAATTTCGAACAAATTAAATTGAGAATATTTAATTTATTTTAAATATTTGAACGATGATTTAATTTGAATCCCGAATATAACTTGGAATTTGGCGATTAAATTTTATAATTTAATCTATTATAAGTTGAATAAAAATTTGAATCTTCAGTTTTAAGCCGAAGAAAAATATTTCAAAAGATTTTAAAATTCGTATTGATAACACTGAAGATAACAGAAGCTTCAGAATCTAATTTCAAAGTGTTTCGTTCAGTTTTGAAATTTAATCGTTTAAATTGAATTTAAAAATAGCCGTCCGAGGCGTAGTCTCGGAATTCGACGAAACCAGTTCCATTGGGTCCGGAATGTTGTATTATTGCCGGATTTCAATTTTCGTATTTTTCGGGGTTGTTATGTGAGTATACGACACATAAACGCGTGGGAATTTTCAAATCGAATTCAATTTAAAATTTGTATTTATATCAGTTAACATCACCACGATTTTTCCCTTTGAGCACGCCAGAAATCAAGGAACAAATCGTGCAAAGCATGGCCACTCGTCTGTAAAAACTTCAAATCGAAATCCTTTCGCTCAAATTTAAAAAATTCTCGTTCCATACCCAAAGTAATGGCCGCTCGTTCAAAAACGAATTAACAGCCGAACTCCTCTTCGTTTAAAAGAAAAAAATAGGGGAAAGCAAATTTCGATTTCGTTTCAAATCGAGTTCAAGGCGATTCAGGGGCAACGATGGCAGCAGTTCGATGGCGAGCTAGGGCTTAGGGGTTTCGACAGGGGAAGCAGTGGCAACTGGTGGAGGCGCGCATCGCGACTGGAAGCATCACAAGACAGGCGACGTGGTCGCGAGTTGATTGAGCATCGGCGGCGAGTCGCGTGAAATCGCGATGCCTGCAAATGCGATGATGCGTGCTCGATTAGTGTTGGTGGGATTCTCGAGCTAGCAATCGATTCAGGTGATGTACGAGGCTCGAGGAGGCGCAGCGAATTCGTGGCGAGGCCACTGTTGTTAGATCGAAGTGGAGATGGGATTTGCGGTGGTTGTATTCGAAATGATAATGAAGTTTGGCGCCTCTAGCGAACTTTTGGCAGAACTCGGCGATGGTTGGAAGAGTGCGACCTGCGGCGGGTCGACGCGGTCAGGGTGTTGTCGCGATCTTCTGGAGGGTTTCAGCTCGAGTAATTACAAGGTATTAAAGGTAATGCCTTGTTGTTTTCTCATCTGATGTTTAATTTATTTAATTAACTTATTTAACAATTTGAAAATTTATTAAAAGTTAAAACAGAAAGATTTGTTTCAGAAAATAAATGTTTACAGTTTATATGAATGGAAATAAATATACATGCAAATAGATAAATAATTACTGAAGTAAAATTGGAAAGCAGTGGATTTTAATAATGTTGATTTTGAGAAAAGAATGTGTTTGCTGCCCAGTTTTTGTTAAATTTTACAAAGTTTAATTTTATATGTAAGTACAGGAAGTTTATATAAAATTTTGGAAGAATAGAAATTTTTGGGTTTATATAAAAGTCAGATTTTTATCTACATATATTTTATAATTACATATATAGTTTCAAAAGGAAAATTATTAGTTTAAAATAAATTTCTAGTTAATTTAATTACCAAATAAAGAAAATTGGTTATTCGATTTAATTCGAATATTAACAAATTGTAAAATTGTTTTATACAAGGTCAAAATTGCAAGAAAATAATCTGGAATGGGAAATGGGTTTAAGGAATTTAATTATCAGTTTAAAATTAAATAAATCCATTAAATGAAAATTTATTATTATTATTCGATTCAGTTCAAATATTAATTAAGATCGTACAATTGTTATATAAGGTATAAATCCAGAAATCAAGTCAAGATGGAAACTGGACTGCAAAATATAAATCTAAGGTGAGATTTTTCTCACTCGAAGGAAATTTTGGATTAAACAGTTCTTGATTGTTGATTGACTGTTTGGATGTTGTATTAGATATGTAGGATATATCTATATATATATAGCAATATATACATATTGGCATATGTATATATTGGATTGATGATTTCCCGCCTCGTATAGCGGATGAGACCCTATTGCGCCGTTAGTAAGCGGATTTTTATAAAAACCCATATACCGCGATATTCCACCTCGAAGTGGAATGGTATTGTGCTAACGTCTTTGGATGTAGGAAAACAGGTTGGAGGGATCCAACTGGATTCCTCAACTGTATTTATTTATTTACAGATGTTGATATATATTCTGTTATCATATGATGATATATGATGTTTGATGTTGTGATGGACTAATTGATGCGTTGCATCATTGGATTCAAATTTTGAAATTTAAAAATAACGATGTTGATTTTAAAAGTGAAATTTTAAAAGTGATCTTTGAAAATATACGTTTATTTAAATTGTTGAATTGATTTACTTTAAATAGAAAAACGTTAAAACTTTAAAGTTATAAAAGTTAAGATTTTGTGAATTTTAACAAAAAAGTAATTTCTTTTGAAATAAAGAGTTAAGAAATTTATAAAATGGTTTAAGTTGAGATTTTTGAATTATTAAACCAATGTATATAAAAGATGTATCAAGTTGATATTTATCAATTAAAGTTATTGGAATTTTAAAATGAGTTTTATAAGAGATATGAAATTTATAATTATAAAATGTGAAGATATGAAATTTATAATTATAAAATGTGAAGATATGAAATGTATAGAATTATAAATTGTAAAGATATGAAATTTATAGATTTATAAATTTTGAAGTTAAAATGAATGAGATTTATAGATTTATAAATTGTGAAGTTATAAAATGGATGAAACTGTAGAATAAAAGGTTTATAAGAGATTAACTTATAAAGGGGATTTTTGCCTTTAAACGGAATATTTATCGAATTATTAATAAAAGAGATTTATTAAATTGAAGTTGTTAGGAAATAGAATTTATAAACGTGTTTATAAATTCAAAATCAATTGAATTTGATAAATTAAATATAGAAGATTTTTAAAGAAGATATATTCGCGATTTTGGATAGCGAATTTTTATTGAGATAAAAATGTGTAGAAATGATTGAAATTGGGTTAAGTGAATTATATTCACGATTTTGGACAGTGAATATATTGTTAAGTAAAATGGATTTATTGTTGAAAAAGTGATATAAAAGGTGAAGTTAAACATTTTAAAGGTGTTTTAAAATGTATTATGAATCGAAAGCATAGATTTCCGCAGTTCTTGTTGAAATAGACGTTTTCGAAAAATAAGGAAATGGTGGACTATAACACTGTTGTTATAGTAAATGATTTCCGAAAGGAAATGTTTTTAATGTAGTATTGGGATTTATATATCTATCTAAATCCGAATCCCTATACTAGTGATTTTGAGTCGTCGTAACGATGTTTTACGTAACATTCGTTTTGACTCAAATAAATGTTGTTATAGTAAATGATTTCCTTAAAGAATGAATTTATACTTAAATTTGATTTAAGTATATTGAATATTTTCAAATGTTGAAAATAAATAGATTTGTGAAAATACTTATTTTTAAATAAGTATGGAATTGCATTTCCAAAATGAAATGAACGTTTTGAGATTTTATCTTCTTAAAGATAAATTGAAATTGAATATTTGAAATCGATTTGAAAATCGTATATCAGTAGATATTTTGAAGATATAAATTCACTATGGAATTTATAAAAGAAAGGGAAGTTGTTTAAAAATAAACGTTGATTTATTTTTGAAGTGTGGAAATTTTATATCTAGTAAAGATATTTTTGAAGATAAATAATTTGGAAAATTATTTGGAATCTGATGATGTTACGCATCTTTATTGATAGTTAAATAACCGACTATCAATAATTACCTTTAGATAGGTATTTGTTGTGAATTGGATGAATTTGAATGCCACACTTATTTTTGAATAAGCGCTCACTATTCGGGTTAGCCGGGAAAGGACCATGGGGTCGTATAACCCATTCCGAATATGTGATACGTCGTTATGAATTGCATTTGAAGACCGGTGTTGAAGACCGGATATTTTTGAAAACGGAAGGATTACCGTCGAGTTACTCTACATCGGCTGATCTCCGGTTTAGAGGTTTTTATCACCCTTAGTGACGGGAAGTCCTAACGTGATTGAAAATTATCCGGAATTGCAAGGGCTTCGTGAGAAGTGCCTTCGGTTCTGTTCGATCCCGGAACAGACTTGTATGGATTGTGTGTCTGACGTTACAATTTGAGATATAAAGCTGATTTCTTTCAAATACATTTCTGTTGGTGGCGGAGAATTTATTCTCTTAGCTTAAAACCCTTCTCTGAGACGTACGAGCTCAGAGGTTATGTAGTTGAAATTTATCAGCGATATATCCCAATTTGGTAACGTGGCATACTGAGTGTTGCTGTGAAATGATCAGTGTTTGATCATTTGTGATATGATCATTTGTTTGATCTTATATCTTTGTGATCATAGGTTGATCATTTTTGTTTGACCCGAAGCAGGGCTTTTTGAGAAAGCGTAGCTTTGTGGACGAGACTTCGTCGAGCCTCACACCCCGGAAATGGTCGAAACAGGAAGAATGCGGCAAGGTTCTAGGGAGTAGCGCCCCTTAGTGTATGTCATTTCTTCTGGATAAAGGTGGTATCATGGTATGGAGCCCAGATACTTAACCTCTGTGGTTGCTGCAAATTTATTTCTTTGTGGTTGTTGCGAATCGGGGATCCTCGGGAAGATCGGTGACGATCGGGGGATGGCATACGCGTGTCAGTAGTTACCTATTTTTGTAGAGGTAACCCGACCTTGTGTTGGCAGAGATCCGGTTAGGTTCTCGGGTCGTCTATTCTAGGGACGTACCCATCGTGGATAGGAAGTTCCTTAGCCTGACCATTTGTTGGAAATCCAAAGAAACAATACGAGCCTTTACGATTTCAATTGTATAACCTGTCTCCTCAGGAGGCAGCTATAGCAGGCATAATATAATGGTACCTATGCTGGCTAAGATTTATATTCTACTTTCGAAATGTTTTCCACTATGCACTAATAATAATATCCAAAATGATTTGATTTTGCGTAGTAAGCATCTTTGACTATCATAAGAAGAAATCTCCTCCAAGTCTGCGTTTGCATTGTGTGTGTGGTGGGAGGTCTTATGGTAGTTTCATTTTCCAAAAGCATTGCGAATTGACATTAAAAGTTTTCCTGTTGTTTATTTTAAAGATAAACTGTTTTACGATCTCACACCAGTCACCATGACTGACTCGGAGTTTATTGTTCCCTTCTAAACTCTGGGTGCCCACCAATTTACACACGGGCAGCCTAGAGTTATATTATCAGGATATTCTGGATATTCTGGAGCTTTGGAGATAAGCTGGATGGCGAGACGTAGTATTTGTATCTGATAGTATTTATTCCGCTGTGTATTCTGTATGAGGACAAGTTTATATAACTGTCCATTGTTGTTTATTGACTCTGATGATATGATGTGATGTAATGTAATAACAGATATAATTCTTTTGTTTTTAAATGATATTCATTTATCTATTATATATTGTTCCGCTGCGATATGTGAGATTCTGATATTGTTTTCTGTTCTGTTGTTCTTCCGTGTTGTTGTTCTTCTCTATTCTCTCTTTCTTCTCTTTTTCTTCTATCTTTTCTTCTTCCTCTTCTTTTAAACATTAAAGTTCGCGTTTCCGCCATCTGATTGTTCGGCAGTTGCTACAGTGAACGTAGCAGTGTCGGGTTTTCGGAAGACGGATTTGCGGGATGTTACATTTGGTATCAGAGCATATGGTTAAGCGACAACCCTGCTCTGTTGGGTGTTACTCATTAGAGATAGAGTCAGCAGTACTCTAGAATGAGTTGAGTGTAATAATAGATATGAGCGCGTATTTGTTATTGAATATAAAATTGTTTTGTATTGTGTTGACTTATCGGTTGATTGTTTATGAATTCTGGTCGGTGCAGTCTAGCTAACTGTAATCGATAGGGGTTTCTAAACTCTAAACAAGATAAACCGACACAGTATTGTTTTAAATAGGGTGAATGAAATAATTTTGCCCAAAGCTATTTTGTATAGAAAAGAAATGATTTTCTATGAATTATCATAGTATATGGATGTTTGGTTGTTATAAAATAATAACATTGAATTATTATCATTGTTATATGAAATGGAATGAGAAATTAAAATAATAACCAAAGATTTGGAAATAAATCCATTTAACGAATGAAATTTATAAATGTGAATTGAAAGATAAAGAGATGAATTCATATACTAATGAAATTTAAAGAATGTAAATTATAAATGTGAATTGTAATTTGAAACGGAATTCCAGAGAAGTTTTTGGAAATGTTTTGAAAAGAATTTGAAAATTTTGGGGATTTGGAAAGTTTAAATCTTTTTGATTTGAAAATGAATTTCAAAGGTTTTGAAAAGTATTTTAGAGAGATAAAAGCTCTAAACTCTTTGCGGTCGCTGGAAAATAATTCCGATGATGACCGCGGCATCGTTGGTGTTCATTTTCGGGTTTCCAAAAGAGGAATTGCTGCCAAATTGTTTTAAATGGAAGTTGTTCGGAAAATTGGATTTTGTTTTGGAAATTCAAAAGATAATTTGGTTTGTTTTCAAAATGATTTTGAAATATTGGTAAGACTCTGGGATACCATATTTATGAAATATTATCCAGTTGATAACTTATACAATTTGAAAGGTAGATAGAATAAATTTAACTTAAAGGATGAAGTTAAATGAATGTAAGTACAAGTGAATCAATTAAATGAAATTGAAAGTTGAAATTCATTTCGAATTCGTAAGCAAATGAATTGAATTGAATAATGTAAATTGAAAGATGAATTAAAATTCATATGTTATTGGAAATCCAGTTTAATATAAGTAGTTATGAACCAAAGTGGTAAATCGAAAATAAATATAATGTCTACATGGAATATTTACATTGAACCTAAGAAGTGAAGAGTGAAATTCTTAAGTAAAATTTGATATTGAAATTATTCTAAGTTGATGATTGAATGAAGATAAAACTGGAATTGAAACTGAATACTGAAAACAAATTTGAATAAGTGGATTAGAATTTGAAATGGATTAGTAACTGAAACTAATTTAAAATGGTGCAGTTATGAATGAAAGATAATCGATAAAATTCAATATTCGGAATAGAAGATAAAATTGAATTCGAATAGAAATTTGAAATGCAAAATTTAATGAAAAGAATATATGTAACTTCAATAGTAAGCTAAGGATGTATAAGCAGTTCATATTGAAAATTTCGTAACAGAATTGGCAAATTTGTTTGAATGTGTAACTAGATATTATGGCTAGTAGGATATACAGGTATTATAAAGGAAATTGGATTTGATTTCAAAGATAAATTTGAATTGCTCGACAAAAGGTAAGTATTTGAATTTCAAATATGAGATTTGATGATTTTCTTGTCTAGCCGCTTGGCTTTTTCTTTTCTTTTTGAAATCTGAGAGTCCGTAGGGACGTTTTGTAGTCGTACCGTATTAGCCGCGCAAAGGAGACGCTGACGAAATTTTTCGAAAATTTAGGGCGTTAGAAAATTTTTGAGAAATTTTGAAAGTTTAAATTTGAATTTGAATTTAAATTTGAATTTAGAAGTTAAACAATGTTGTTTGACACTTATAATTGAAGTTGGAAAGCTAGTATGAATGATAACGAATCTTTAGTAGAAAGATTGTTTTGAAATTGATAAAACTAGTGGATTGTTGAAAAATAGTAGACGAGTTTAGGACTTTTTCTTTCCCTAACTTGTAATTTCGAGGACGAAATTCTTTTAAGGAGGGAAGTCTGTAACGACCCAGAATTTCGAACAAATTAAATTGAGAATATTTAATTTATTTTAAATATTTGAACGATGATTTAATTTGAATCCCGAATATAACTTGGAATTTGGCGATTAAATTTTATAATTTAATCTATTATAAGTTGAATAAAAATTTGAATCTTCAGTTTTAAGCCGAAGAAAAATATTTCAAAAGCTTTTAAAATTCGTATTGATAACACTGAAGATAACAGAAGCTTCAGAATCTAATTTCAAAGTGTTTCGTTCAGTTTTGAAATTTAATCGTTTAAATTGAATTTAAAAATAGCCGTCGGAGGCGTAGTCTCGGAATTCGACGAAACCAGTTCCATTGGGTCCGGAATGTTGTATTATTGCCGGATTTCAATTTTCGTATTTTTCGGGGTTGTTATGTGAGTATACGACACATAAACGCGTGGGAATTTTCAAATCGAATTCAATTTAAAATTTGTATTTATATCAGTTAACATCACCACGATTTTTCCCTTTGAGCACGCCAGAAATCAAGGAACAAATCGTGCAAAGCATGGCCACTCGTCTGTAAAAACTTCAAATCGAAATCCTTTCGCTCAAATTTAAAAAATTCTCGTTCCATACCCAAAGTAATGGCCGCTCGTTCAAAAACGAATTAACAGCCGAACTCCTCTTCGTTTAAAAGAAAAAAAATAGGGGAAAGCAAATTTCGATTTCGTTTCAAATCGAGTTCAAGGCGATTCAGGGGCAACGATGGCAGCAGTTCGATGGCGAGCTAGGGCTTAGGGGTTTCGACAGGGGAAGCGGTGGCAACTGGTGGAGGCGTGCATCGCGACTGGAAGCATCACAAGACAGGCGACGTGGTCGCGAGTTGATTGAGCATCGGCGGCGAGTCGCGTGAAATCGCGATGCCTGCAAATGCGATGATGCGTGCTCGATTAGTGTTGGTGGGATTCTCGAGCTAGCAATCGATTCAGGTGATGTACGAGGCTCGAGGAGGCGCAGCGAATTCGTGGCGAGGCCACTGTTGTTAGATCGAAGTGGAGATGGGATTTGCGGTGGTTGTATTCGAAATGATAATGAAGTTTGGCGCCTCTGGCGAACTTTTGGCAGAACTCGGCGATGGTTGGAAGAGTGCGACCTGCGGCGGGTCGACGCGGTCAGGGTGTTGTCGCGATCTTCTGGAGGGTTTCAGCTCGAGTAATTACAAGGTATTAAAGGTAATGCCTTGTTGTTTTCTCATCTGATGTTTAATTTATTTAATTAACTTATTTAACAATTTGAAAATTTATTAAAAGTTAAAACAGAAAGATTTGTTTCAGAAAATAAATGTTTACAGTTTATATGAATGGAAATAAATATACATGCAAATAGATAAATAATTACTGAAGTAAAATTGGAAAGCAGTGGATTTTAATAATGTTGATTTTGAGAAAAGAATGTGTTTGCTGCCCAGTTTTTGTTAAATTTTACAAAGTTTAATTTTATATGTAAGTACAGGAAGTTTATATAAAATTTTGGAAGAATAGAAATTTTTGGGTTTATATAAAAGTCAGATTTTTATCTACATATATTTTATAATTACATATATAGTTTCAAAAGGAAAATTATTAGTTTAAAATAAATTTCTAGTTAATTTAATTACCAAATAAAGAAAATTGGTTATTCGATTTAATTCGAATATTAACAAATTGTAAAATTGTTTTATACAAGGTCAAAATTGCAAGAAAATAATCTGGAATGGGAAATGGGTTTAAGGAATTTAATTATCAGTTTAAAATTAAATAAATCCATTAAATGAAAATTTATTATTATTATTCGATTCAGTTCAAATATTAATTAAGATCGTACAATTGTTATATAAGGTATAAATCCAGAAATCAAGTCAAGATGGAAACTGGACTGCAAAATATAAATCTAAGGTGAGATTTTTCTCACTCGAAGGAAATTTTGGATTAAACAGTTCTTGATTGTTGATTGACTGTTTGGATGTTGTATTAGATATGTAGGATATATCTATATATATAGCAATATATACATATTGGCATATGTATATATTGGATTGATGATTTCCCGCCTCGTATAGCGGATGAGACCCTATTGCGCCGTTAGTAAGCGGATTTTTATAAAAACCCATATACCGCGATATTCCACCTCGAAGTGGAATGGTATTGTGCTAACGTCTTTGGATGCAGGAAAACAGGTTGGAGGGATCCAACTGGATTCCTCATCTGTATTTATTTATTTACAGATGTTGATATATATTCTGTTATCATATGATGATATATGATGTTTGATGTTGTGATGGACTAATTGATGCGTTGCATCATTGGATTCAAATTTTGAAATTTAAAAATAACGATGTTGATTTTAAAAGTGAAATTTTAAAAGTGATCTTTGAAAATATACGTTTATTTAAATTGTTGAATTGATTTACTTTAAATAGAAAAACGTTAAAACTTTAAAGTTATAAAAGTTAAGATTTTGTGAATTTTAACAAAAAAGTAATTTCTTTTGAAATAAAGAGTTAAGAAGTTTATAAAATGGTTTAAGTTGAGATTTTTGAATTATTAAACCAATGTATATAAAAGATGTATCAAGTTGATATTTATCAATTAAAGTTATTGGAATTTTAAAATGAGTTTTATAAGAGATATGAAATTTATAATTATAAAATGTGAAGATATGAAATTTATAATTATAAAATGTGAAGATATGAAATGTATAGAATTATAAATTGTAAAGATATGAAATTTATAGATTTATAAATTTTGAAGTTAAAATGAATGAGATTTATAGATTTATAAATTGTGAAGTTATAAAATGGATGAAACTGTAGAATAAAAGGTTTATAAGAGATTAACTTATAAAGGGGATTTTTGCCTTTAAATGGAATATTTATCGAATTATTAATAAAAGAGATTTATTAAATTGAAGTTGTTAGGAAATAGAATTTATAAACGTGTTTATAAATTCAAAATCAATTGAATTTGATAAATTAAATATAGAAGATTTTTAAAGAAGATATATTCGCGATTTTGGATAGGGAATTTTTATTGAGATAAAAATGTGTAGAAATGATTGAAATTGGGTTAAGTGAATTATATTCACGATTTTGGACAGTGAATATATTGTTAAGTAAAATGGATTTATTGTTGAAAAAGTGATATAAAAGGTGAAGTTAAACATTTTAAAGGTGTTTTAAAATGTATTATGAATCGAAAGCATAGATTTCCGCAGTTCTTATTGAAATAGACGTTTTCGAAAAATAAGGAAATGGTGGACTATAACACTGTTGTTATAGTAAATGATTTCCGAAAGGAAATGTTTTTAATGTAGTATTGGGATTTATATATCTATCTAAATCCGAATCCCTATACTAGTGATTTTGAGTCGTCATAACGATGTTTTACGTAACATTCGTTTTGACTCAAATAAATGTTGTTATAGTAAATGATTTCCTTAAAGAATGAATTTATACTTAAATTTGATTTAAGTATATTGAATATTTTCAAATGTTGAAAATAAATAGATTTGTGAAAATACTTATTTTTAAATAAGTATGGAATTGCATTTCCAAAATGAAATGAACGTTTTGAGATTTTATCTTCTTAAAGATAAATTGAAATTGAATATTTGAAATCGATTTGAAAATCGTATATCAGTAGATATTTTGAAGATATAAATTCACTATGGAATTTATAAAAGAAAGGGAAGTTGTTTAAAAATAAACGTTGATTTATTTTTGAAGTGTGGAAATTTTATATCTAGTAAAGATATTTTTGAAGATAAATAATTTGGAAAATTATTTGGAATCTGATGATGTTACGCATCTTTATTGATAGTTAAATAACCGACTATCGATAATTACCTTTAGATAGGTATTTGTTGTGAATTGGATGAATTTGAATGCCACACTTATTTTTGAATAAGCGCTCACTATTCGGGTTAGCCGGGAAAGGACCATGGGGTCGTATAACCCATTCCGAATATGTGATACGTCGTTATGAATTGCATTTGAAGACCGGTGTTGAAGACCGGATATTTTTGAAAACGGAAGGATTACCGTCGAGTTACTCTACATCGGCTGATCTCCGGTTTAGAGGTTTTTATCACCCTTAGTGACGGGAAGTCCTGACGTGATTGAAAATTATCTGGAATTGCAAGGGCTTCGTGAGAAGTGCCTTCGGTTCTGTTCGATCCCGGAACAGACTTGTATGGATTGTGTGTCTGACGTTACAATTTGAGATATAAAGCTGATTTCTTTCAAATACATTCTGTTGGTGGCGGAGAATTTATTCTCTTAGCTTAACACCCTTCTCTGAGACGTACGAGCTCAGAGGTTATGTAGTTGAAATTTATCAGCGATATATCCCAATTTGGTAACGTGGCATACTGAGTGTTGCTGTGAAATGATCAGTGTTTGATCATTTGTGATATGATCATTTGTTTGATCTTATATCTTTGTGATCATAGGTTGATCATTTTTGTTTGACCCGAAGCAGGGCTTTTTGAGAAAGCGTAGCTTTGTGGACGAGACTTCGTCGAGCCTCACACCCCGGAAATGGTCGAAACAGGAAGAATGCGGCAAGGTTCTAGGGAGTAGCGCCCCGTAGTGTATGTCATTTCTTCTGGATAAAGGTGGTATCATGGTATGGAGCCCAGATACTTAACCTCTGTGGTTGCTGCAAATTTATTTCTTTGTGGTTGTTGCGAATCGGGGATCCTCGGGAAGATCGGTGACGATCGGGGGATGGCATACGCATGTCAGTAGTTACCTATTTTTGCAGAGGTAACCCGGCCTTGTGTTGGCAGAGATCCGGTTAGGTTCTCGGGTCGTCTATTCCAGGGACGTACCCATCGTGGATAGGAAGTTCCTTAGCCTGACCATTTGTTGGAAATCCAAAGAAACAATACGAGCCTTTACGATTTCAATTGTATAACCTGTCTCCTCAGGAGGCAGCTATAGCAGGCATAATATAATGGTACCTATGCTGGCTAAGATTTATATTCTACTTTCGAAATGTTTTCCACTATGCACTAATAATAATATCCAAAATGATTTGATTTTGCGTAGTAAGCATCTTTGACTATCATAAGAAGAAATCTCCTCCAAGTCTGCGTTTGCATTGTGTGTGTGGTGGGAGGTCTTATGGTAGTTTCATTTTCCAAAAGCATTGCGAATTGACATTAAAAGTTTTCCTGTTGTTTATTTTAAAGATAAACTGTTTTACGATCTCACACCAGTCACCATGACTGACTCGGAGTTTATTGTTCCCTTCTAAACTCTGGGTGCCCACCAATTTCCACACGGGCAGCCTAGAGTTATATTATCAGGATATTCTGGATATTCTGGAGCTTTGGAGATAAGCTGGATGGCGAGACGTAGTATTTGTATCTGATAGTATTTATTCCGCTGTGTATTCTGTATGAGGACAAGTTTATATAACTGTCCATTGTTGTTTATTGACTCTGATGATATGATGTGATGTAATGTAATAACAAATATAATTCTTTTGTTTTTAAATGATATTCATTTATCTATTATATATTGTTCCGCTGCGATATGTGAGATTCTGATATTGTTTTCTGTTCTGTTGTTCTTCCGTGTTGTTGTTCTTCTCTATTCTCTCTTTCTTCTCTTTTTCTTCTATCTTTTCTTCTTCCTCTTCTTTTAAACATTAAAGTTCACGTTTCCGCCATCTGATTGTTCGGCAGTTGCTACAGTGGACGTAGCAGTGTCGGGTTTTCGGAAGACGAATTTGCGGGATGTTACAATATAAAAAATGTGTTTTATAATTTTATAAAAAAATAAATGATTTAGGAAATTTATTTATAGTAATATGCTTGAGAAATAAATTGGAATCGCTATTTTTGAAAGTATGGTTTGATATATTTCCTTGATTTTGAAGTACTAATAGTAAATTTAAAGGTTTATTTACCATTTGAATCTTGTATTAAACCAAAATTAATGTTTTTCCATGATTTGTATATTTATTTTAAAACAAGTGTGTAAAATTAATTATGAAGATATGAAATTTTATACTTTGATTTGGAAATTTAATGTATGATTTTAGTATACTATTAGTTTCAGTTTAATAACCTTGAGTTTATACTTATTTTAAAATAATGAGTCTAATAAATTATCAGATTTAAGGAACTTTATTTTTAAAGTTTATTATAATGTTTTGATATAAATTTCTAACATTGTTTTAAACTTTTTAGAAAATCCTTGCATAATGCTATGAGGATGTTTTAAATATATCTTATATTTTTACTAAGTGAATGAGGTTAAATGTTTTAACTGAATTTCTTTATATATATTGAAATATTTCTTATCTCTTCAAGGGAAAATAACAAAAACTTAAATTTTTATTCTATACCCGAATTAAGTTATAAACTTAAGTAAGGCAGTAGAAGCTTAAGTAATATTTTATGAAACAATTCATTAATGACTTAAATCTTTAATAGAAAACAAATTATGTAAGTGATTGATCTTTATATAAATAAATGAATGAAAAGTAAATGTGAAGAAGAAAAATCAGTCGAATAAACTAAAATAATATTTAAAATCCTATGTGTTTGGCTTATGGGATGTTTGGGGAATGATACGTTAAATTGTTTAAGGTTGTATGAATAATCTATTAAGTAATTACCAAAGGCAGTTGAGCATAAGGTACACTTGGTAGTTTATTTAACAGACTTGGATGATGAAAAGTGTCAGAACCTGAACAAACCATGAGTTTGGTTGCTATGGATGTTTGATAGTTTCCTTTATTGCATATAATGGTATAACTTCTTTTGTTTGCATATGATTATTATATTTATTGTATGCTGCTTGCACTATTAATTGAACCAACTAATATATAACCTTTACATAATTTTAACTCTTTTGGATTATATAAGTGAAATACAGTATATGGAAGCAATAGCTACTGCTTTTGGTTTCATAAATTAAGTTGTTTGCCCGACAAATAGGTACATTTTCGGATTATGGTTTTGCAACGATATTTTAATTTCTTTTCCCATGGTTTGGGTGTTTTATTTTTGAAATATGATGTATATATATATATTGAAATTATTGATATTTTTTTCAGACCTATCTGTACAGAGGAGACTCTGTCGAAATTCTTCGTAAATTTAGGACTTAGAAATTTTTTGTGAAAGTGAAAATATTTACAAACTTTTATTAAACTTGAATATGAAAGATTTAGTTGTTTATAAGTTGATATATTTTATCTAAAATACTTAATTATATAAGTTTAAAGTGTTTATAAATATATCTTATCTAAAATACTTAATTATGTAAGTTTAAAGTGTTTATAAATTGATTATTCTGAAGAAAAAAAATTAGTTTCTTTATCCCTTCTCGTTCCTTTTCGAGGACGAAAGGTTTTACGTAGGGGAGAGTGTAACGACCCGTAAATTTTGATAATTAAAACTATTAAATTAAATGAGATTTTGAAATTTAATATTGTGAGAAATTAAATTTATGATTTATTATTGAGAAAATAATTAGAATATGATTTAATAGTGTTGTTTGAATGCTATTGATAACTATTTAATGTAATTTCAATCAATCAAAATAAATTTTAGTTTAATTTGGTTATAATAGTAAATAATAAAATAAACTAAATAATGTATGTAATGGTGAGGTTGTAGGTAATTGATTGAAATTGGTTAATATAGAATATGAAATCAGTGATGTGGTATGTAGTTATAATCTTTGTTTGTAAATAATAAATTTATAAATGTGATAAAATTACTTAAAAGTAAAAATTGTTCATTTATCATCTCATTATTTAATATGTTTGGAATTAATTTGAAAATCAACGAAAATTTATGTCATTAATTATTGCAGTTAATATGGTAAAAGATGTTAACGGTAAAATAATGAATGTAATAAAATGTAAACTTATGTTAATATATAATTCATAGAGTATTTTTGATTGAATAATATGGATGATAACATAGGTTTGAATGTAATTGGATGAGAATTGGATGCGTAGTTAATGGAATGAATTGGACAATAAAGGAAATTATAAGCGACGATAGAATGCATATTTATTTAAGGAAAATAAAATGCGTGATTTAATTTGTAACATACCAAGTTGATTTCAAATAATGGAATGAGGTAAAACAATTAATTGGTAAGTAATGGATGTCCTTTGTTATTGCAATGAACGTTACAACTGTTTAATAATTACAATAGAAGTTACAAATATGTTAGTAACAATAAATTGAAAATTTAAAACCACCATTTAATTTGAAATATATATATTGAATTGATTGGCATTTAACCTTTTAAATATGATAAAGGGAAACAAATTAATATTTCATTAATTGATATTACATCTTTTAATTAAGATAAAGTGTAACGGTCCGTAACTTTTAACTACTTGAAAATGGCAGTATTTTGAATTTAAATAAAAAATTAAATTTGAAAAAAAAAATGATTTTGTGATGTTGAGTATTTTATTTGACCAAATTTAATAGAATAAAATTTCTTTATGAAATTTCAAATTTTGGTCAAACTTAGTCAAAGTAACTTTTGGTTGGAAAATTTAAATTTGAATTTTAAAATTTTATTCTTTTTATATGATACTAGACTGAATTATAATCTCCTCTCCATTTTTCGTTTTGTCAATTCCTATTGATCTAAAAATATAAATTACCGTGAAAAATTGACATAAATTTGCAGTGTATATTTGTGTTTTTGGCAAAGTCTTATTAGGTTTGTTTGGTCTAATAAGCTCCTTAGTAAACCAAAAGACCCTAAGAATCCTAAGAGACTTTGGACCCTTCCTTTTCCCACCCATTGACCTTCTATTTTCTATCTGATTAAACAAGTACGTACAGATTTTTTCTCATTGAGAAACTTTCTGCATACTCTTCTTCTTCTTTTTCTTCCTCAAATCTACAGAACTCCAAAACTCCAAAATCACAAATCCCCAAACTCCATCCCTCCTCTCATCAAAACTCTTTCATCCTGTGACGCCCCACCTCTATGCTCACAATAACAAAGAGTATTAAAAGAAATACTGTCTGTTATTACGAAGAATAAGGCTGGATAGGAGCGGCCATCCGTAGTTGGGCCTTACACTAGTATTGGTTAACTCGATAGGAGTGGTATATATTTTTATTTTTCATCTCTTATTTATTTACTCCCATCGACATACCCAATTCCAGTATAAAACAAACTACGATGGTTCATAATAGTTTAGGACAATATATATAATAATAACACAGATAATAAAAATGCGGAACACAGATAATAAAAGTCTCATATATATATATATATATATATATATATATAACTGATGTCAGTTAGAATACATTTGACACTATACATATGATACAACTACAACTGTCGACTCTGGAAGTTACATATACAAGTACATTATTGACAATAATATACATGAATACATATCAACCTAAATCAGATACACTGACTACTAAAAAATGACGAAGACTACTTCAAAAGATATGAAAAGACTTCATAGCTCAAGCAACAACCCAAAGCAAGTTATCTACAACCTGTAATAACTCGGTCTGACCCGAGTATTAAATTCACAAGAAAATAATACACAGGTCAGTCTAATTCAAACTCAGTTATTAATGCACAGAAGCAATAATAATTAAATAGCGAAAAGACGACAGTCACAAAAATCTCGTCTATCCAATCCTTTAACAAGGAAAACGGATAACGGTAGATATAACACTAAATAGTGTTAAACAACAAATCAGAAAATTCAAATCATTAACAAGGATAAATAAAAAGATTATCAATGAAGATAATTTAGAAAACAACAGAATTGTCTAAATGACAATTAACAACAAAATCAATTATTAAATAAATAATTAGAAACTCATAATCTAATTATCAAATAGATAATTAGACAACAACAAAATAATCCAGTCAAACCAAATCAAAATACGCTTTCAAAATATTGAATTGAACACACAAAACAATTCAAGCAATTGTAATATCAATCACAACATCACTTCTGTGTGGCTGCAGTACACGCACGCGTGCAATGCCTCGCCACTACAGCATAGGAAATCATCACAACACCAATTGCTAACAGCAAATCGAAAATGCAAAGGTCAAGTCACGGCTAACGTGACTCAACACAACTGCCAACAATGAAAGGTGACATGCACTAGTAATGTACACATCAATGCTACCAGATAACAATGTAGCATGAAGGGAACACATAGGACAGTGAACAGAGTCGAGGCTACAACCCAGTTCAATATGCAATGTACCCAAAACAAGTGAAAACAACAGGTGACAAGACTCATGTGTAATGCAAAGTCCAACCAAAAGTCAACAAGCTCACAAACAACTCAAGACTGCACACTTCACAGATATGGCAACACAGCACCAAAACACAAAGGCAGCAGATACATGGTACAAGTGCAGCCTCAAACCAAACAAGAGCAAAACTGCAATTTCACTTGCAACTAAACTGTCTCGAAGTAAATGAAAACAATGCAAGGACCAGGCACCAACATCAAGTGGTAGTTTATCATAAACAAGACCAAGTGCAACAATGACCAAAATCAACTAAGGCAAAACTTCATACAAAATGAAACTGCAGCCTTCACTTGAATACAAGGGTAAACTGAAAACAAGAAACTGCAGCTACCACTAGAATACAAGGGAGCCAGTACAAGGTACAACAAATCAAACTGCAAATGAAATTAGTGCATCAATGCAATGCAACCCAACAAGGGCAAAATTTCAACAAAAGCACTGCAGCAACCACAAGATACAAGGGCAAACTGCAACTAAAAACTGCAACATTAATACAACTGAATACAAGTCAGAAAATTCAATATGTACACCTGAAGCAAGGCTACTACAAAGAACAACAGCAATCAAACTCAAGTGCAGTGCGAACAACAACATCAAGTGATAATAGTGAATGTACAGTACATCACTAATGAAACAAGTTCATGAGAATAGTGAATGTACAGTACATCACTAATGAAACAAGTTCAAATTGAATCATGAACAAGTGCAACTCAGTGCAAACCAAGACTCACAAGCTCAAATAAAACTGTAATTACAAGTGACTTCAACAAGTTGATATGCAAACAAAGTATGCAGTGACAACACAAGTGTAGTGACAACATACAATGGTGACCAGGCAGCAAGCCTAAATGCAACACTACTAACCGAGAAAATGAAAGTAACAATGTTTTCTTGAATTAAGGGATGCTTGCCTATGTGACAATCCTTCAAAGCAAATAAAGGTGAACTGCCAACACTTATAGGAAATGCACAGTGATACCGGATAATACGAGTGCCGAACTCAACTGGACAGTACAAGTTATACATGAAAACAACTAAATGCACTTGCAACTAAAACTGGACCAATTGCCAACATATGTGCAAAACCAAAATCAAGTAGCAGTTTTGATCAAAAACAAAGGCAGTGAAACCAGAGACAGAGGTACACATGTGCTCGAGACAACCGAGCTAAATATCAAAACAACATTGCACATACGCATGGAGCAATGCAAAAACAGTAGTAGTGCAACCTGAAGTCGTAACAGCAAGTGGTACAAGACTAAATTCAGACAACATGAGGAACCATGAATTAACAAAGAACAAATTTTAAATCAAGTCACTGGCCGAACTCAACATACAGAGGAATAACACACAGCGATGCTAGTGCCGAAGTCACAGATACCCAATAACAAAGTCAAAGCCGTGGGTCATCAAAGAAGAGTTCAAACAAAAAGGAAATTCACAAAAAGGAAATTCACATAGCAGTTGTTTTTCGAAGTCGAGTAGTTTCAAATCAGAATTAAAACTGAAGCTGTCACGAAATCCAACAACGAAAGTCACAACAAAACGAACTCGAATTGAAGATGTGAGTGATAAATCACTCACCATAGATTCGAAGAACCCAAATCCAATCGCAGCCGAAGTCTTCCTCTTCCCCGCTTCAGATCGCCATAGCACGAATTTGCAAAGAGGAACGAACGAATTTAACGAAGCCGCCATTTTTTTTCTTTTCGTTCTGGTTAGGGTGTGCGAATCGAAGGGAATGGGGATGGAGGAACGGTCATCGGCCTTGATAAGTATCACAACACCAAAAATCAAACATGGGCCAAGGTAATTTCAAAGCCCACAACCCTCAACAAATATTTAAAAGAATTTAAACCCGATTAGAAATTCCAAACAGCAATTAACAACCAATTTAATCGTCATTTGACGATAATTAATTGTTACTAAACCCCGGGTTGTTACAGACTCCCCTCCTTATAAAAATTGTGTCTCCGCAATTTTCATAATTAAAGTCGTCAATAACAATTATTTTTCTAACATAAACTGGTTAAGCTAGAAAAATAAGGTCAGAACACAAACACCAAAGAAATCTTTTATTTTCATAAAAGAAATTCACAAATTCCCACAAAATCTAACTATCAAATAGATAATCATAAAACAATAAAACTGAATAAATGCAATTATCAGCAATATTCAATTACAACTAGATAATAAAATACAGAAAATCACAAAACAGCAATATCTAATTATCGATACGATAATTAGAAAACAGCAAAATCTAATTATCAACCAAGGTAATTAGAAAACACAAATCACAAATCGCAAAACTGCAAATATCTAGTTACCTAACAAATAACTAGAAAACATGAGCTTCATAATCATCAAACTCTAACTATCAACAGAGATGGATAGGAAACAGTAATTCAATAAAATCAACATAATCTAGAATCAATTAGAGACTAGAAAATCTCATAATCAGCAAAACTAGCAAATATCCAATTATCAAAAACGATAATCAGAAAACATCAGATAATTATAAATCTCAAATCAACAAATATCTAATTATCAAAAACGATAGTCAGAAACAACAAATAGCTAATTATCAGAAACGATAATCAGAAAACATCAAATATCTAATTATCAAAAATGATAATCAGAAATCTCAAATCAACAAATATATAATTATCAAAAACGGTAATCAGAAATCTAAAATCAACAAATATCTAATTATCAAAAACGATAATCAGAAACAACAAATAGCTAATTATCAGAAACAATAATCAGAAAACATCAAATATCTAATTATCAAAGACGATAATCAGAAATCTCAAAACAACAAATATCTAATTATCAAAAACGATAATCAAAAACTCAAATCAACAAATATCTAATTATCACAAACGATAATCAGAAAACATCAAATCAACAAATATCTAATTATCACAAACGATAATCAGAAAACTCAAATCAACGAATATCTAATTATCAAAAATGATAACCAGAAAACATCAAATATCTAATTATCCAATACGATAATCAGTAAACATCAAATATCTAATTACCTTCAGATAATTAGAAACAACAAATATCTAGAAATCAATTAAGATACTCTAGAAAATCAACATAAAAGGTGGATCGATCCCATCAGATGGCGAGTTTTTAGCTACGCCGCACGTGCATCAACAAATGGCCGAAGCCTACCAAGCACTATAAATTTTGGCGCCCATCAGATGACCCGAAGGTCCGTAGAGTGACCCGAAGGTCTAGTACTGGTATTTGACCCAAAGGTCCTCAGAGTGGCCCGAAGCCCAACAAATGACCCGAAGGTCCAGCAGAGTGGCCCGAAAGCCCAACAAATGACCCAAGGTCCAGCAGATGACCCGAAGGTCCAACATAGTGGCTCGAAAGCACACAAAATCATAAGAATCATCAAACAGCAGATGTTTCAATTAACGAGTCCGGAATTAACCAAAATAGCAAACGCTAATGTCCCATACCACGAGTTTTACTAAATCGTTTAAATCTCTTCATCGTTTCCTTAAAACTGCAAAATTGTGGATTTTAATTAGTTAACATTTTACGTTCTCAAACGGACAAGTCCGGAATTAAGCGAAACAATAAAAGTGAGGGTTCATAGTCCTTAATTTTGCTGAAGCGTTTAAATCGCTTCCTCATTCTTTTGAAAGCGCAACCTGTAAAATTTTGTATTTTAAATAAATAACATTTTACGTTCTCAAACGGACAAGTCCGGAATTAAGCGAAACAGTAAAAGTGAGGGTTCATAGTCCTCAATTTTGCTGAAGCGTTTAAATCGCTTCCTCTTTCTTTTGAAAGCCCACAACCCTCAACAAATATTTAAAAGAATTTAAACCCGATTAGAAATTCCAAACAGCAATTAACAACCAATTTAATCGTCATTTGAAGATAATTAATTATTACTAAACCCCAGGTTGTTACACATCCTCTCTCCCGTTGCCGCCGCCCTCCACCACCAAATCGACCATCTCCTCTCTCCTCGTCTATTTTATAAAAAAAGAAAACACAATTTGTTCGATTTGCGTTGTTGTGCTTTGCTTTGTTTTTGGATTGTTGCTTTGGATAGAATTGATTAGCTTGTCGTGTTTAGATTTCAACTTGAATCTATCTATTTGTGTTGTCAAAAACTCTCTAACCTTGAAAGGTGAGCAATCACTCACGACTAACATTTTTATTGTTAGGTAAATAAACATCGATTGAAATATTATGAGAAATGTTTGCTTTAGATAAGAATTTGTGATATATGTTGTTATGTTCCCTTGAATTTGTGTTATAATATTCACATGCACATGTTTTTTATATGTCACAAATAGTATGTTATTTTGATTTGATTAATTGTCACATATGTATGTTAAATATGTCACATATGATATGTTAGAAAATGTGTGATGTTAGAATTTTTTTTATATATGCCATGTTGAAATATGTCAAATATGCTATGTTGAAAAAAAAGTGTTAGGTTAATAAAATCATATGTTGCACATGTTATGTTAATAATATGTCACCTATGCTATGTGGAAATAATGTGTTATGTTTGGGAAAAATGATATGCCATGTTATTTTATTGTAAATCACCTTGCGAGTTCCTTGTATATATGTCATGTTATATATTTATATGTTACGTTAGTGTATGACATGTTAGAATTTGAAATATTCACTTATGCTGTTTATGATATATGATGAAAATGACTGTGCTAAAGGATCAAAATGACCAACAGTTGTAAACAATGTAAATGCAGTGGTAGTTCGATATAAACTAAGTTATCTGCTGATGCGGAATATGAGTATAAAAAGTAAATAGTAAAGTAAATGACACCATGGATTTTTATACTGGTTCGAACTCCCGTTCTACGTCCAGTCCCAGACTCCTTCAGGAATTAAAGCTAGCAACCCTCACTTAACCTAGAGGAACAAGTATTACACCGCCCGAGCAACCGAACAGGACTTTGACCGCCCAAGCAACAGAACAAGACTTTGACCGCCCGAGCAACAGAACAAGACTTTGACCACCTGAGCAACCGAACAGGACTTTGATTACAAAGTAGATTGTCTTGACCTTATGTGTTCTAATAACACGGATTTTTCACTTTTAGTACACCCTTCCTATAATCTTTTCCTCAAGTATGATGTGTGTAGTTGTGTGTATATGAAGATTAGGAAGTTTCAAATTGCTTTTAGAAATATAAAATTGTGATTGTAAGCAATGAATGTATGAATTCAAGAGAGTAGTTAATTCAGAAAATATGATTCAAGTATAAGTATGTAAGTGAAGTGATTTGATCTTGAAATTCATGCATATATATAGTAGATAGAAAGTTACAACTTCTGGTGAAAAGGCTTTAACTAACAGCAATGGTCATAACCTTCCGCGAAGAAGAAAACTATTCATGAAAGGAAGTGTCTATTCAGAAAATGGCAGTTGGAACCAGGTCAGTCGACTGGTCTATGAACTTTAATCGACTGAATTTGAAAATATAAACGTGCATACATATGTGCACAAGTTCAATAGGCTGTCTATAGATATTCAGTCGACTGAATGACCTTGTTCAGTCGACTGAATTCTAATAATAAACAAAAATTATCATAGCACATTTGGTTGGAGCACTTGTCTTCTAAACTAGTGACCCGTGTTCGAGCCCCGCTCCATGCATTTTTTGAAAACTTGATTTTGGTTAAAATATGCATGCAAGTTTATTTGAATGTGAATGATGATTCTTGAGGAAAGATTTTAACAAAGCATTAAACTAGACTCTATATACATATTTGATGACTCTTGTTAAAATATATAATTATATGAACCATACTTTGAGTCATTGAGTCCGGATGTTGTCGTAGTCGTAGATTCGTGAATTGTTGTTTCATGTTAGCAATCAAAAGCCATGATCCAACATTCTCCCCCTTTTTGATGATGACAACTCCATTTGCTACGGACAAATCTTCGACAAGCTTTGTTGACTTATCTCTCCCCCTAAATATATTCCTGTAATTGTGCTATTGATTTCTCCACCTGAATCTATGCTATATATTCCTGTAAATAATTAATCTTTTCTCCCCCTTAATTTGTGCTTGCATCGTTTATTCCTACAAATAGCATTAGAATAATATCTTTCTCCCCCTTTGTCATCGACAAAAAGGAGAGTTTATATGATGACATAAATTATATTCCACATAAGTGTTAACATAGAATAATATAAAATAAAATAACTACTACTTATAATGTAAGGTATCAGAAAAAAATTAACATTTAAAGCATGCGATGCCCAAGGTTCTTATAATTTCCTAATTTTTAGGAAACCATACCCATTTGGGTGTGGTTGAACCTTTATAGATATAGTTTTCATTACAAATCACATTCTTATAATAGTTGCTAATATAAAGTTGTTTATCATGATCAATCATATTAGCTAGAATCCATATCTTAATACTATTAGTCATTAGCGTAGTACTTGAAAAACAATTTCTACCATTTCTAAACAAAGTATTATTATGATTGTAAGTAGTTTTAGAACTATCTCTGTTACTAGTACTATCATTAAAAAATTTATACAAGAATGCATATCTAGTACTATTTTTACTTTTAGCTTGTTTATAGCCTAAACCGCTTTTATCATTGTGAGCTTTAGAATTTGTAACTAAGGAAGATAACTTATCTTTACCTTTGTTAAAATTTATGATTTTTGTATTTAATCTTTCAAAATTTTCCTTAGAATCACAAACTTCTTTTTGCAAAATATTATTATTAACTTTTAAAATCTCACATTCTTTAGATAATTCTAAATTCTTTTTAATTAAAGCTTCATTATCTTTTTCAAGAGACAAAATTAAAGAACTAGAATTATTTAAAGAATTTTCCAAAAATGTATTTTTATTTTTTAAAACATTGATTTCCTCAAAAGATTAGTGTTTTTCTCTTCTAACTGCTCATTTTCTTTTTGTAGGAAATCTTTTTGTAAAACAAGTTCTTCTACAGTATTTTCAAAACATTTAGTTTGTTTTATTAAAAATTTATTTTCCTCTTTTAAATTGGAAATTTCTTATTCATAATCTTTTAACTTAGCTAAAGCAATTCCATTAACTTTATTCAAAGTTTTTCAATCTTTTAGTAATTCATCATGTGCTAACAAAAGATCTTTATATAAAGAATCTAAGCATACCTATTGTGATATGAGTTTAGCCATGGAATTTGCTTGTTTGCTCCTTTGATTCTTCTTTATTGCTCTTCTTCTTCTTATTGCCTTGACTATATCTCTTTATGGCCATTTATTCTAGGATGTTGTTACGATCTCTAGAATCCCAGGCTCTGATACCAAATGAAAGTTACTATACTGAAGGATCGTGTAATATGGAATATAATAAATAACTAGTGTGGAAAATAGTAATAGCAGTAAAGAAAATGACAGTTACATACAGTTCAGTTGACTGGTATAGAAGCTTCAGTCGACTGAATTCAAAAACGTGCATGTGCATTCAAAAGTGCAGAGATTCAGTCGACTGACCGAATGTATTCAGTCGACTGAATTCTATCGTTAAACAAAAACTACCATAGCACATTTGGTTGGAGCACTTGTCTTCTAAACTAGTGACTCGAGTTCGAGCCCCACTCCATGCATTTTTTGAAAACTTGATTTTGATTAAAATATGCATGCAAGTTTATTTGAATGTGAATGATGATTCTTGATGAAAGATTTTAACAAAGCTCTAAACTAGACTCTATATACATATTTGATGACTCTTGTTAAAATATATAATTATATGAACCATACTTTGAGTCGTTGAGTCCGGATATTGTCGTAGTCATAGATTCGTGAATTGTTGTTTCATGTCAGCAATCAAAACCTATGATCTAACATATGACACATGTGATATGTTAGTTATGCATGTGTATATATTAAATTATTAATTATGCACACATGTTGGCCATTGACATGTTATGTTATTTATGTTATTATTGTTCTCACACTCCAAGTTCCCTGATAGTTAGCAAAATCACTTTGGGTTGAAATGATATATACCCGATATAAAACCACTTTGGGTTTAAATAAATTATTTAGAAATAAAATTGGAATATTGTAAGTTTAAATTTATGTTTGAAATTGAAATTATGAAATTGAAATTTAATTGATTTAATGAAAGTTTTAATTGGATTTTTAGATTTAAACTTGCTGTTTGATTTTAACTTAATAGCTTTAAGTAAAAAATTGAAATCTAAAGTTGAATTTAATAATGAATCGATTGGAAACGAACATGAAAGTCGGTATTTGAACTGAACCGATTTATAATGTGAAAGATGATGTTTATTTAAATCTAAGCATTTCACTTATTGAGTTATCTCTACATTTCACTTGAATTGACTTACTTACATAAGAATGTTAGTCCTGACTTGAGTGTTTTTGTTTTACTTTACGCTCGGCTCAGACCAAGTATTTCAGTTTAGCGAAGACACTTATTTTCGAAGACAAAGATGGAGTCGAGAACCGTATCTACTACTATTATAGCAATTGTCTATTCTGCTTGAAAAAAAAATGTAAATTCTGATTTTGTTGAAAAATAGCTTCATGAACTGTTTATGTATTTATTTTGTGTATTATATTTTATCCTTCCGCTGCGAGATTCTATATTTTGTTCTTTTGAATCTTATTTCATTTGAACAATCCCGTCTTTTGAATAGTTTGAGTTAGACATGTGTGGTTTATTGTCGACTTAAACTATCCAAAAAGGCTGGTTGTTACATGAAGAAGAAGAAAGAGTCCCTAATGGTAGAGAAATCAGATCCTGTTTTGGTTGCAGGTAGACTGGTATTTATAGAGAAATAGAGCTATGGAGTCAGATGCCAGCTTGCAATGAAGTCCAAAATATAGCCCGATGTCATAAAAAAAATTGGGAACATCATGAGCTAAAAGAAAAACTCGGTACTGACCTAAGTGTGGTCAACTCGGTACCGAACTATGGAGTTTAGTGCAAACTCCTCTTCGATTTTTGCTCCATTCTTCTATCTCTTAGTTGATGTGTTTTGAGCTCTTGTCCATCATCCTTGAGTTGATTCTAGCGATCTTTTTGATATCACTTGAGTTGTCCTGGTTTCTTTGGTGTCATCTCACCAATCTTTGAATTGATCATACAAACTCTAGGAAAAACACTTGATACTGAGCCATTTAAGTTGTATAGGAGTTATGTGAAGTTTTGGAGGAGAATGAGGGAGATGTGATAGGTTAGTGCCGACCTATGGCCACCAACTTGGTACCGAGCTAAGGTGTATGCTCCAATCCAAGTGAAATTCCTTCAAGTTGCTTCTTTAGGTTTCCTAAGTGTATTTCCAAGTTTGTGAATCATTTCGTTCTTGTGTTGACCTTCAAAATCCAGTTGAAATCTACTTTGACTCAAAAGCGGGTTAACACAAACATTCTACAATGATAAATATTTGGGACTAAACACAAATTTCCAGATTATGATATATTTACTATTCATACTTTATTTTCTTGAATATATAGGCGATAATCCTATATGTTTGTTTTAAGCCTACAACTCATCAGATCTTATATAGGCATAATAATTAAATATAAATTCAACGAGATAAATTTCTATGTTATAAATAAATTATATAATTTATTACTCACCTTTCTAGCTTTCCAAATCTCTCAAATCTGAATCCATATTCCTTTACTTGACTGCTTTTCCTTTCTTATCCAAAAGAATATGTATAACAAGGTGTATACATAAAATTAAAGTTATAGATATAAGAAGAGATTTGGGGTTAAGGGAAATATAGATTTATAATTATAAAATCTTACCTTTTTCTTTCACAACGTTGATATGCTTCTTCTCTTCTTCTCTTTTATTTTCTGCCCTTCTCTAATTTGTGTGTGTATATATATAATATTTTATAATTTTTAAAAATATCGAAGAAGGGAAAATAGGAAAGCTTCGCTGCTTGGATCCGAAAATACGAGAAGAGAAGCGAGGGGTTAGGCCTGTATTTATAGGTGATCGAATCAACCATAAATGTTAGATTAAAATAATTAAATCTGGGCCGTTTGGTCAATGTTCAAACCCTAGCCGCCACCTCAAACTGGTCAACCACCCCTATAGGAGGTTGACTTGCCTAAATATGGGGTTGGCCATAAGGTCTCGCATTTATTACTATTTATTTCTTTAATTTTCATTTTAATTATTTTCAGTGTGGAAACTTTAAACACTAATAATTTCTTTGTTTGAGCTTCAATTGCAAAATTCCAAATATGAAAGTTGCTCAGAAAATTACCACAAACGCAATTATGCATGTTTCGTTGTCAAATTCTGTTGTTTGCTTAAATTCCATTTTTGAAGCCTTATTAATTGTTTGCTAATTATCGTTAATTTTATGGGTTGTTACAATTGCTCCTCAAGTGTTTTAACGGTTACTAATAACATAAAATGAAATGATAAAAAGTTTAATGATGTAAGAATTATGTAGAAGATTCTTAGATCATTAGATTCAAAGTTCGAACATATTGTCGCCACCATTGAAGAGACAAAACTTGGAGTACATGGTAATAGAGGAACTTCTTGGCTCATTGCAAGCTTATGAAGAAAAAAAAGGAAGAAAGAAGAGATCAAAGAGCAAGTACTCGAGACATAGATTGATTCAAAAAAGGAAGAAAGCAATCAAAGCCAACAAAGATGAGGTTGTGCCGTTGTGGTTAAGAACGAGGACAAGGTCGTGGATATGGACATGGACGAGGTTGGAGGCCCAATAATGAAAATAACAACCAAAGAGGAGAAAGATCAATAAGAGGTCATAGGATAGGAAATTCAAAATCAAGGTATGACAAGTCACGTGTCAAATGCTACAATCGTGAAAAATTTGGATATTATGCTTCTAAATGTAGAGCTCCAGGCAACAATAAAGTTGTAGAGAAGGCCAATCACGTTGAAGAAAGAAGTCGAGAAGATGGTACCTTACTGCTGGCTTACAAAGAAAATGAAAGAGGTGAGGATAATCGATGGTACCAAGATTGCGGTGCAGGCAACCACATTTACGAAAGAAAAAGCATCTTTGTGGAGCATGATGAATAAATGAAGGCCGTCATGGCATTCGGAGATGAATCCAACGTAGCGATGAAAGGTAAAGGAAATGTTCTCATTTGATTAAATAATAGGGAGCACCAATTCATCACCAATGTTTGCTATGTTCCAAACATGAAGAGCAACATGTTGATCCTAGGATAACTCTTAGAGAAAGGTTTTAATAGTCGATTAAAAGATAATAACCTTTCTATAAGAGACGGTGTAAGTAAATTCATTGCTAAGGTGTCGATGTAAAAAAATAGAATGTTCATTCTCAACATTCAAAATGATGTCGCACAATCTCTTAAGATGTGCTACAAAGTTGCTTCTTTACTTTGACATCTTTGATTTGGGCATCTCAATTTCAAAGGTGTAACACCCCGATATTTTATGGGAAATATAAATAAAAAGAAATTAAAAGTGCATTTGGTACAGTGTTAAAGGCGCATGTTGACTTCCTTAGTGACCAGGAATCAAGTCCCGTTGTCGCCCAAAATCTGTTGCGATGTTTTTTAGCTGGTTCGTTTCCAGCGATTTTCCTACGTATTTCAACGTTGTTTCTAACATGTGGCGGCTTCCCATTCGCTCCAGTGATGTAATAGGATGAGATGGCTAAATTTTATTGGTTGAGTGATGTGTATGGGCTAGAATGGATAACTATTAAGTGTATGAAAGAACCAAATTTAATCTAAAATAATCTAATGGATTATATTCACTTAAACAGTCTATAAATAAACCATCTAACCTAAACCTAATCTCTTATTCAGTCGTCGCCATAATTCTACAGTAAAATTAGTGTGTATTATTCTTCCTCCTTTTCTCTACTAAATAAACAAATCTCTACCAAATTAAATTATCTATATATATTCAAGCAATTTGGGGAATTTAGAAGAATCAAAGGGAGAAAGATTAAAGCAAAGCTTTTTTCAAATTTATGCAAGCTCAAGTGCTAGGTGAGTGGGAATTAATATGAAATAGAAAATAAAGTAGTTCAATTTCAGTTCTTTTCTGGCAAGTTAATATGAATTAATTTCTGTTATTAATTGAAAATAGATGTAAATTATTGCAACTTCTTCTTCTTCCACTTCTCAAATCTAATTCATGTTTGGTTTAAAATATGGGACATATAAATTGTCTATTCACGTTTTATGGCATAAATAAGATTGAAATTTAGGTAAGTTATTGTATCTTCGTTTTCTTCCATTTCTCAATTCTAATTCATGTTTGGGTTGAAATTTGAAATAAACAAATTGTTATTCACGTTTCATGGTGTAAATAATATTGGTTTAATTGAATTGAATTAGAATTTTTATTCAATTTCTAATGGTAGAACAGGTTAGTTGAATAAATTCAGAATATGTTACTTGAATAAAATTATGGTTTTGATTGATATAATTACATAGTTTTGAATATGGTTTTGGAACAAAATTGGGAAGTCTAATTGGCATAATTGTTTGTTTCATATGTGGTCTAAAATGTAAAAGTAGAATTTTGTGTAATTAAATGGTTTGTGGCTATTGGATAAAAAATTTGTACAGATTAAATCTCTAAAAGTGGAACGTAAATTAGGGTGGAAAAAATGTAAATTAAATGGACCCTAAAGGCTAGTGTAAATCTATAACAAAATGGCATAAAAATTACAGACAAACCATACGGACTGAACGGACGTGAAATTGAAATACCATTTATGTAAGAAAAAGGGAAATTGTGAAATAACCAAATCGGATGTAAAAATGGCCTAAAGCAGATTAATGGAAATAAACAGTATGTAAACTATAACGGTAAAATTAATTAATCTGGAAGCAATTTGGTAGGCACACCTTGTAAAGGTCTGGATAGGTGTTTCATGCAGTTAAGATCAAAATATAGTTTTGGCTGTCCGTACTAGAAGCAGGCAAGTAGGTTCACAAGGATGTTTGTTACCTTTCATAGGTTGCTAGTACGTATGATAGATAGCATCCACAATCGTAGGCTTCTTCAGGCAGATCGACGCGGACGGAACATGACAAGCGTGCTCCGACGTAGGCTTCTTTAGGAAGATCATTAGAGGATTTTGCACAGCCGACCCAACTGCGGGCTCTTTTTCAGAGGACCGACACTTTGGATAGGGGCAAGTCCACATTGGTGACCGAGAAGATAGGAGGATAGGAGTCCAGTTTGGCGGAGCCTGAGCGCAACTTCGGGGTCCTACGAGGTTGTTTGAGTCGGCGCTGGTCAGACGTAAGAGGCATTTAGTTACAGTGCACGGGTATAGAGCATGACTTTCACACTATAGCACATGGATAGGTAAGGACAGCAGGTCCGACAGGCCGATTGACGTTTAGTATTACTACATGGTTGACTTCCCTAGAGTGATCACGGACTTTGGCTTCTTAGGAACTGTATCTAAGAAGGATTCAATGCATTATATTATTCACACTCTGCAATATCCGAGGAAGACCTGGAATTAAACTGTTTTATTCTTTTCGCTTCATTTTGTTTCTCATTCACCAGACTTTATGTTTGACCCATTCCTATTTTTCCTATTTTCCCCAAATCACAGGAGGGTAGGTCTAGGTTGCAGTTCTTTGCAGCTTGGAGGGTCATTGGAGCAGTTGTTACCTTCAGATTTTGTTTCTTTTGTTTCATGTACTTCGTTCTCTTTTTATTCGTACTTTACTCTACATATGGGGACCTATATTATAAACTTTGTTATGTTTTGGTGGAGACTACTTGGTACTTTTGGTTTCAGAAATAAATTTGGGATAATGTTGTTTTTAATGAAGCTGTTTTGCTATTAATTTATAACTATTGAAAGTTTTCTTCCACTGTAATATTTTAATCATTTTATGTTGTTGCCTTAGTCTCTGTTATGTTATGGATTTTTATTTCACCCGACCACCCATGCTTCTAGTCATGTCCGATTTTCGGGTGCCTAGAGGTGCGGGGTGTCACAAAAGGATTAAAGTTGCTTTTTGAGAAGGAAATGGTAAGAGGATTACTTTACATCAGCCTTCCTAATCAAATGTGAGAAGGATGTCTACATGGAAAGAAATTTAAAATGAGCTTTCTAAAGGAGTCATACTCAAAAGGTAAAAAAACATTCAAACACATACATATAGATGTGTGCTGTTACCCGGATGTTTGACCCGGTTACAGGATGCTGACCATATAGGCTTTTGTTTCAATCTGGGTGGTTCGGCCCAAATAAAAGGATTGTATGTCGCTCGGCTTAGGATGGAAGTGCACCGTTCAGCCAAGTAACTCGACATGCGTCGTTCGGACTAAACATACTGGCACGCACCGCACGGTCAAGGGGGTGAAGTCATACCTAGTTCGGTGCATACTTGAGAAGTTAGCAGGATATCAGGCCTGCAACTAAGAAAGGCACTCGGCATGACTCCGCTTCGGGTCAACTACCCAAGATCCACCATTCGGTCTCCTCACCTGGTTTGGCTCGGTATATTTGCATGGATCGGTCTACTTACCCGGTTCGGTACCAGGTGTTAGTGCGATCGAGAACGATAAGTGAACAATGGCTCGGTCAAGGTAGACGAGTAGGTGGGGAACGGTTCGGCGTATGCCGCTCGGCATTTACCGTTCGACACTTACCGCTCGGCCAATGTCGCTCGGCAACAAGGCTCGGCCATTATAGGTCGGCATGCCTGGTTCGGTGCATGCTAGAGGGGTTAGCAGGTTATCAGGCCTACAACAAAGTGAGGCGATCGGCATGACTACGCTTCGAGTCAACCCTCTATTTGCTTCGGGTCTCCAGAGGGTTTACTTCGAGTCGCTTGATAATCGACCAGACATGATGGGTCGGCATTTCTCGATCGGCATTTCTCGATCGGCCCGTCTCATTCGGCATGCATGGCTCGATGCGCAGAAGTCGCCTACCATGGGCCGAGGTACCTTGCTCCTGGGCCCGTGAGGGAAGTCCAGCCTATCTTCTCCTATAAATATAAGGGCAGGGGCATAGTGAAAATGGACCTTTTTTCGAGAACTCTGGGGAGACTCTGCCATTTACAAAACCCATTTCTTTTCTATAAAAACTTGTACTCAAGTTGTTGGTGCACGGATTGTATCTGTATTCTATTATTCAAAGAAGTAATAAAGACTACGATCAAAGTGGACGTAGGTAGTTACGCCGAACCACTATAATTCTGGTGTTCTCATTTTTTTATTGTTCTTACTGCATACGATTGCGATATTCCTCAGTTTTAAGTTATTTTCTTCATTAATTTCTCTACACAATCTAACTCAAGGGTGTTAGCGACCAATTTTGGTGCTAACATTTTGGTGCTCTCACTAAGAATGCATTCTCAGGCCGTTAGGATCTCCATTGTTGCTACTGGATTGAGGAAATCCCCCGAAGAAGATCCAAGTTATTCGCAAGAAGTTCAGAGAATCTACTCAGAGTTCCATACTATAACTCTACAATGGGAAGACCATGTACTAGATCTGCCTCTCACAATGCAGATGTCAACGAGACTGATAGCGTCCAATAAGTAGGACCCAGCAGCCAACAAGCTAATCCGGGCATAGGTGTTGCCACCGCCCAAAACCAAACGGAAGTTGTCACCGGAACGAAGTTCCATGAGCTGGTGAGGGAACTCATGGAAAGCAGGAGACAGCTTAATGAGCAAATTCAAGCTAACTCCAACCTTATGACTCAGCTTACTCAACAACAACATCAGAATGCTGGAGGGAGTCCCGCTCCCTACTCCTCGTCCGACAGCTCTGCTTCATCTGATGAACCTCCCAGGCCTAGACGCCGTAGAACTGAAACAACACAAACAGGTGCAGTGCATCAGGAAATCGTGCCCAAGCTGAAACAGTGAACTTAGGATCTGGAGCACGGGAGGAAGCTGGGCGATTGGCTCACCATGGTCATGATGAAGCAGGTCCCCAGGATACACGTTTGGTAGATCGCCAACAGAGGAGACACCAACCGAAACGGTCCCGCAGGATGGATTCCAACTTGCCATCTTCCATACAAACCCCAGACCTATCAGCCATGGTCAGACAGCTGATGAGGGAAAATCAAGGTTTAACTAATGATGATTGGGGGGGTATCTAGGAGTCATACTCCGTTCACAGATGCTATCCTATAAGCTGAGTACCCCAGGAAGTTTAGTACGTCGACTATCACAGCCTACGAGGGGAAGACTGATCCTAGACAGCATGTAATGAGATATGGGTGGATGATGGATTCAGCTAGAGCAAATGATGCAACTAAATGTAGATGTTTCCCAATAACTTTATCTGGAATCGCTACCATGTGGTTTACCCGACTTCCCCCATGGTCTGCCTCCAATTTTGATGAGTTAGCGACAAAATTTGTGGAGTAATTCAGGATTCATACCACTCGTCCCAAGGATGTTATGTCCTTGTCTAGTGTAATTCAGGCCCTAGGGGAATCATTAAAGGAGTACTTACAAAGATTCCACGTTGCTTCTACTGAAGTTAGCAACCCAAATGACCATGCCATTTTAATGGTCGTAATGCGAGGAGTAGATCCGGATTTAGAGTTTGGTGACTGGCTAGCAGGAAAGCCTCTGGCGACGCTGGAACGCTTTTACTCAAAGGCGCATCAATGTATAAGAAGGGAGGAAGCCATGTGGATGAGACGAGATAATGCACAAGGACCCGGCAAGGAGACTGTGCAAAGCAACATGGCGGTAAAAAAATCTGATGGCAACTCTGGAAAAGTCCAAGTCAATGTTCAAAACAAGCCTAAGCAGTCAAAAGGATCCGGAAGAGGAAATTCCGAAAAGAAAAGGGAAGCCGGGAAGTGGAAACCAAGGATCATAACTTACAATGAATACACTCCTCTGAATGCATCTCTAGAAATTATTTATCTATCGACCTGTAATACTTTCCAATATCGAAAGCCACGCCCAAAAGAGTCCACCGAAGAACAAAAGCGGACCGGGAAGTATTGCTGCTTCCATGAGACTTACGGGCACAATACCGAGGAGTGTAGGCACCTCCATGATGCGATTGAAAAGCTAATTCAACAGAAAAAATTACAGGAGTTTGTGAAGGACCCTCAGGAAGGCGGACAAGGGATATCCGACCCGAATCGCGGACAGGCCCCAAGGCGGTCTGAGGAACCCGTTCGGACTGGAGGTAGATTAGTCATAAACACGATAGTCGGTGGGCCTCATCCTACAGACAAAAATTGGCAAGAAATGGAGCGCTATGCTAGTTCCTTAAAACATGCAGATTTTGAATGTTGTTCAAATACGGAAGATGGAACTCCGGCTAAGCAACAGCGAATGATGACGGATGATATAGTGTTTAGAAGTAGAGATGTCGATCAGGTGGAGGCACCTACCATTGACCCGGTGGTCATCTCGGCCACTATCGGGCTAGCGTTTGTGAGAAGGATACTGATTGACTATGGAAGTTCTGTTAACATCATCTTCAAAAAGGCGTACGACCAAATGAAGATGGAGACAAAGGATCTAAAGCCCGCATTCATGGCTTTGATGGTGCGGCTACTGATGCAGTGGGTTTTGTTGAATTGTTAGTTGAACTTGGAGAAGGTGAACGCAGAAGGGTACGGATCCTGCCTTTCATCATTTTGGATGTCGATTCTCCATATAATGTGTTTTTGGGCCGACTGACCCTGGCAGAGTTTAGGGCAGCTTTGGCCCCATGGTGTTTAACTTTGAAATTTCCGACGGATAAAGGAGTTGGTGTAGTTCACGATGATCAGGCGACTGGTCGTGCGTGTTATGTGGCTGAGCTGACAAAGGCCCAGCGAAGAGAGAAAGGAAAGGTTGTGGACAACTCCGTCCGCATTTGAGGCACTGAAGATTGACAAGTAATGCCCGAGCCTTGGCTCGGGCAACATGATCAGATCTATAGAGACATAGATCCAAGGGACGATGATGAGGAATCCAAGGAGGCAAAGGAAGCACCGGCTGAACTGACGATTGACATTCCAGTCAGCCGTGATGACCCATCGTGGGTACTTAAGATTGGATCACAACTCAACCCCTCGATGATCGATGATCTTGCTGATTTCCTCCGAGCGAATCTGGATGTTTTCGCTTGGACGCATTCCGATATGTGTGGGATTTCTCCCGCAATTGCGAGTCATATGTTGAACATAGACCCAAAATACGTGCCAGTAAAGCAAAAAAGGGAGAGGGATGGACCCGGAGAGGTCCACTGCTCTCAGAGAGGAGGTAAACAAACTCAAAGCCAATGGGTTCGTCCGCGACACCCTCTACCCTGAATGGGTATCTAACCCCATGCTAATGAGAAAAGCGAATGGGAAATGGAGGACCTGTATCGATTACTCAGACTTAAACAAGGCTTGCCCTAAGGATAGTTTCCCTTCACCCAGAATTGACCAGCTGGTCGATTCAACTGCCGGGCATGAGTTGTTGTCATTTATGGATGCATACTCAGGATACAATCAAATCCCAATGCATATTACGGATCAGGAACACACTAGTTTTGTCATGGACGTTGGACTGTACTGTTATGTAGTGATGCCTTTCGGATTGAAAAATGCAGGAGCAACCTATCAACGTCGGGTGAATCGGATGTTTAAAGACCAAATCGGTAGGACGATGGAAGTCTATGTGGATGACATGCTCGTGAAGTCATGACAGTCAAACGACCACATTCGAGACTTGGTGGAAATGTTTGATATACTCAGGTACTACGGGATGAAGATCAATCCATTAAAATTTTCCTTTGCCGTTGCGTTAGGAAATTTCTTGGGTTTCAATGTTAACGCACGAGGAATTGACGCTAACCCATAAAATATTCAGGCTATTCGAGACATTCAAGTGCCCAGAACTATAAAGCAAGTAAAAGCCTGAACGGAAAAGTGGCCGCGCTGGGTCGATTCATATCTAGAGCGACCGACAAGTGCATTCCTTTCTTCGATGTAATAAAGAAAGGGAAGATAAATTTTGAATGGACGCCCAACTGCGAGGATGCATTCTGAGCTCTGGTAAGACATTTGGAAAGTCCCCCGGTGCTGTCGAAGCCTATGGACCACGAAGTGTTGTATGTATACTTAGCCATATCTCAACATGCCATCAGTATGGCTTTGGTTCGTGAGGAGGACCGAGTTTAAAAGCTGGTGTACTATGTCAGTAAACATTTAACACGGGCAGAAAGAAATTATCCTAAAATTGAGAAGCTAGCCTACTGCTTGGTGATTGCATCACGCAAGCTTCGTCCGTACTTTCAGGCACACCCAATCAGTGTCTATATTGATCAACCCCTATGACAGGTACTCCAACGACCAGAAACCTCTGGAAGGTTGATAAAATGGAATATTGAGTTGAGTCAGTTCGATATCACCTACCTGCCACGAAGGGCAATACAAGGGCAAGCTCTAGCAGACTTCATCGCGGAATTTACCGTGTCCGAAGAACCAGACAAAGATGATGTTAAACCCACTATCCATTGGAAACTGTACACCAATGGGGCATCCAACGACCATTGCTCTGGGCTGGAGTCATTTTAGTAACCCCTGAAAACCGATCTATTTGTTATGCTTTGAAGCTTGATTTCCTAGCTACGAATAACGAAGAAGAGTATGAAGCATTGCTCGCTGGCTTAAAACTTGTCATGGAGCTAGGAATAAAAACGGTTGAAATCTTTTGTGACTCTCAATTGGTGGTGTACCAAGTGCGGGGAGATTATCAAGCAAAGGGGCAGAGGCTTGCTCCATACCTCGCTCGGGTTCAAGAACTTTTGGCAGACCTTGAGTATTACAATATTTCGCACGTCCCGCGTGAACGAAACACGGAAGCCGATTCATTGGCAAAATTCGCAAGTACTGGCGATGCACAACAAATGAGCTTGGTTCATGTCGAGGTTTTACGATCTCCAAGTATAAACTAGATGGAAATAGACTTTCTGCTAGAAGAAAAAATTGAAAAGGAGTCATGGATGACCTCATTCAAACAATACATACTACATGGGACTTTGCCCGATATAAAGAACGAAAGATGACAAGTCATTCGTAAAGCTTCACGATACATAATGCAAGATGGAATAATGTATCGGACGGGATTCTTGGTTCCCTTACTCCGGTGCATCACCCATGGTGAGATAAAACGAGTCTTGAATGAAGTTCATGATGGAGAATGTAGCGACCATGCTGGGGGGCAGACACTGGCAAAAAAGATCCTCCGCTATGGATACTATTGGCCCACTGTAAATCGGGACGCTGTAGACAACGAAAGAAAATGCGACAAATGTCAAAAGTTTGTGAAAATCCCGAGAGCTCCGCCTGCGGAACTCACACAAATGGTTAGTCCCTGGCCATTTGCGATTTGGGGGAACGATATAATCGGTTCCTTACCAATTTCCAGAGGTGGTGCAAAATATGCAATTGTTGTGGTTGATTACTTTACCAAGTGGGCAGAAGCAGAGCCTCTAGCTACGATCACCACCAAAAAAGTAATTAATTTCGTTGTACGAAACATCATATGCCGTTTTGGCCTCCCACGAACTATCATTACGGACAACGGAACTCAATTTGAAAGTAGGGAGTTCAAAGAATTTTGCCAAAAATACCACATTGAGAAAAATATCACATTGAGCAATCCCAACCTAAAGAGACCCACTTAAAAGCTGTAAAACGTATCATAAGATATGTTAAACATGTTTGTACCAAAAATGGGCACAACACTCTTCGGAAGTTTTTTGAAGAGATAAAAGTGAAGAAAGAAAATTAAAACTGAGGATTATCTAACAAAAACTCCAAATAACAGAAAGTAAATTGCACAGAAGACAACAATTTAGAGTAGTTCGGCATTTCGCTTACGTCCACTATGAAGTTTGATGATTTTATTGCTCGATACTTGAAAGTTACAATTTCTTATAATGTAGTACAACTGATGTTATGAGCTAAGTCTGAATCTAAGGAAGCAGCGGTGATTTGGAGTAAATCTGGCAGAGTCTGGGCGCCCTTTAGCTCTTAAAATTATCCAACCCCTTTTCTGAATGACCAGGGGCTCTATTTATAGATGTGGGAGGCTGATATTTCGCCTAAATTTTGGAAGACTACTTATAGCACGTGAGGGGGCCCACACGCTCGCTTTTAGGAAATCTGGGCCCACTTTGGGATCGATTCGAAGTCCATTCGAATCGATCAAGAAATTGTCCAATCGAGCTGAAATTTGGTGTGGACATTCATCAACATGTGCACGAGCTTCTGTGAAAATTTCATAGCATTTGGACTCATAGATCTCGAGTTATGATCGATTCGAATTGGTGTTTCTCGGCAGGCTAGTTCGTTCGAATCGATACGATCGAATCGATCACTTCGAATCGATCATGACATATTACTTCGTGATGACGTGGAGCAAAACTTTAGCTTTGATCCGCTTTATTCGCCTATTTGATCGAGTCATCCCGGAGACTTCGCCGCTTTGACTTGATGGATTCGAAGGCTTCATTCCCAAATGGATTCGAATAGGAGTTTCGTCGTATCGATCGCGACATGCTATGGTTTATCGATACGAAGCTGTTGTAGCAGGATGGATTCGAGCATACTGTTACCCCTAGATTCGAAGTGAGGCACTCTAGTGGATACGAGCACATTGTTGTTTATGGATTCGGTGCACAGCTTCATTCGTATCGATCTTGATGGCCTTCAGCCAATCGATACAAACAGGAGGTCGTTGGATGGGTTCGAAGAGGGATGGTTCGATGGATTCGAGAGAACTCCGAGCTGGATGGATACGAACAAGGGAATGCCGATGGATTCGAATAGGGGTTATCTCCTTCATTTTGCATCGATCATATCTTGAGTATACGAACTCGGATTGACTTGAAACTTGGAACGTTGGCTTCCCTGGCCTTGCTTGTGTCTTGCTAATCGTGGCTCGATCCGGACTCGGACAAAATTCATTGATATTCATGACGAGTGATTCCTGGTTTTTAGTCAGTCCCTTGGTATCTCGGCCTTACCAAAAGGCGGGATAACATTTGCCCCCCAAAGTACGTCTTGTGTAAACATGGCGTGCTTTGAAAAGTTGCAGTCTTTCATGCTGAATATTTCTATTCAATTGGTTACTTGACAGTCGTCTTGGTCAAATGCTCAGGTTGATGGATTTGAATAGGGCAATTCGAATCGATGTAGTCGAATGATCTCTGGATCTATTTAACATTGTTCTTCGTATTGCTTTTTGGTAGAGTCGAAGAGATGGATTCGAAACGCGGCTCTTATGCAGGCATCTGCCTCTATTCGAATCGACTATGGTTCTCTAGTCTATGGATCCGAATCAAGCGCTTCGAATCGATTACTAGTTCTACCGGCTACTACCGGTTTCGCCTATTGGGATATGAATCGTCCTAGAGTTCCTATAAATACTGGGACGCCATTCACTTTTCACTTTTTTACTTTTGCCTTCTTCTTCGCCTTCGTATTGCTCCAGAGACCAAGAAGAAAACTGCTCTTCGCCTTCGTATCGACCTAGTGTCTAACTCCTTCGATTCAATTACACATCTAGGTAGATAACCCAACTATGTAATCGAAGTTCTAAGATTTGAAATTCTCCCTATTTCCATCCGCGTTCGTATCGATCTTGATGGAGTCGAAATCAGGGATAACACCAAGAAAAACCGAATAGAGGAGAAGTATGGGAGAGAAACTCAGAGCCTTCCCTTCGTGTCGATCTGGAATGACGGCAATCGAATCGATCTGGGAGATGAGATTTTTCTATGGCTACCGTATTGATCTGGATGAAGGAAGTGGAGGTTCATGTTCGAATCGATTATAGATGGTGCGTCCTCGTATCGACCCATAACGATCGATACGTGAAGTTGCCCCTAGACGATCGATTCGAAGGTTTTGTGTATATGATCGATACAAAGTTTAAGCCACTTAACTATTTCGAAGTTTTATTTCCGGAGATCGATTCGAAAGATAGACTAATGATGGATTCGGAGAGGAAGGTCTCCCTATCGATTCGAAGGTTAAGGTGTGATCGATTCGAACCGTATCAATTCGATCAGGATCGATTCGAAACCATGCTTTTCTGATCGATTCGAAGCTTCTGATTCCAACTCTGATCGATACGAACAAGCTTCCATGGATACGAAAATTTCACACAATTAATGGCACGATTCCGACGAGCTTCATCCCTGCATATTTAGACTGAACTTTTTTACTGCATATTTGACTGCCCTTCGAAGCTCGTCGATGGAACTGTACCTTGCCAACTAAAACTGTAACATGAATTAACCTCCGTGGGGTTGGATGATATGGTTATGACGGTCAGCGATGACGGTCACTCCGAACAGATTTTGATATCCTTGCTGTTTGCATATTTTCTTCAATTTTGCTGAATTTTTCAAGTATTAGCTATACTTTACTGCACATCACTTTCACACACTTCACACTGGGAAATGAACGGGGTTATCACATGCTTAACACTGATTTCTGATAAGTAGTCAGTTATGGAGTCTTCGAGCTCTCAGCAGCAGGAGATTTAGAGTTCTCCCCATCCGGTCCTTGTAATTCCAAATATCCCAGCGGATATAGTAGATCCAGCTCCTGATGAGCTACAAGACGCTATATTTATTGAGGATCCTATAGACTCCGTTTAATCCAATATCTCTAAAAACTTGTTGGGTAGGATATGCACAAGACACCATATTTCTTTGGACGATGTGCTATTGCCGAGTTTTAGCGACAGACCTCACTGTCCGCCCGAAGGGTATACTGCCTTCTACCGACATGCTTGTGCGGCCGGAACACTCCCTCCATTCAATCAATACATTAGCGAGATGTTATCGTTTCTTGGAATCGCTCCTTCTCAATTACACCCCAACGGGCACGCGCTACTGAACAGTGCGTTTATTGTATTTGTGGAACACCTCTTCCGTCCTCCAAGGCCGACGGAAATCAGATATATATTTAACTTCAAGAGCAGAGGCGATAGTCCGTCTTTTACATTTTTGGAGGCAGTGAGAAACTTTCAAGTTATTACCGGAGCCTGGACCAGACTTAGTTACTTCAAGAATAAATGGTTTTATGTCCGGTGTCCTCCTGGTTTTGCTAGGCGATGGTTGTCTAGACGTAAGTGTCGTAACCTGTTGACGATTTCTTTGACTAATAGCTTTTTGGCATTGGTATTGACATCCTGTTTTTCTTATAGCCATTATCTCCAGACCCGACGGCGGGTATTACAAGGGCATGATTCGGAGCCTTCAAGAGATCCCGAGCGATGCGAGACACATCGACTTGGTGTTGATCGATTATAACTTAAGGACTCTTGGCTTGATCGAAATGAATCAGAGCATAGTCACCGAAGGGATGCTAAAGCCCGTCTCAAAGAAGAAAAAGAATAAAAAGAAGAAGAAGAGATCGAAGAAAACGCTCGGAGTTGTGATAACTGAAGTGAGCGACGAGGAAAGGACTCACACAGACGTAGAGCCGATGGCGGATCTTTGGGAAATTTTGAAGAATTGGGAGAAAGACGGAAAAGCAAGACCGTCGTTTCTAAAAAACTTAAATCTAAGGGATGGAAGTCTGTAGATGTGTCTTCTCCCACTTCCGGAGCTATAATTTCTGAGGCCGCCCCTTCTCATTCGAGAGATACTTTCAAAGGGCTTGATGATATTCCCATCCCGGATTATATATCGATTCATCACAATTCCGGGTTGGAGGAATTTCAAGATGTTTTAAATATGAGCGAGCCCTTCCCTTTGAGTGCGGTCAACACTTCCGGTTGGTCTGGGGGTTTACACATTTACACACACTTCCACAGCACTACATGATTTCTGCATATTGAACATCGCTTTTGTAGGATTCTAAACTGCAGTTCCTTCTTATCGCAGGTGAGATGTCAGGTCGTGGATCCACTCTGGATAGGCTTCGCAATGTACGCCGATCTTCTTCTTATTATGAGTCCCGTTGGAGGGAATCAGATAGGGATCATGGTCGAGGCTACACCAGCACGGAACGTTACGACAGAGAGCGGGATTATTGGCACGGCCATTCTGGTCAAGATCGTACTGACAGAGATAGGAGCCATCAGTACCGACCGAGATCTCGTTCTCCTCCGCCTCCTAGGGCCCCCGTAGATCTCCCTAAGTCTTCGCAGCAGCATCAGCCTTCTCAATCTTCAAGGCCCGAGACTCAGCGGCAAAGAGTTGAACCGTAGACGGCTGCCATTGTTAAACAAGCTCTGATTGAATTGACGAGTGAAGGAGCCATCAAGCTTGCCCAAATGAAAAAGGACTTCCCGGAAATTTGCCTGGATGCATATGTCTTCCCTCCTCATCTCAAGAGGATTCCTCCGGATGCCGAGAGCATTGCTCATGACTACATCCGTGACTTTTACGCTCAATACAAGGAGTGGTACAAAGTAGCCGTGAAAGCTTCAAAGGTAGCTTTTGACCGGGCAAAGATTATTGAGGAGCGGGATGCTGACATTGTCAAGAAAGATCGCATCATCCAGGTTCTTCAATCAGAGATGGAGTTGTCTCGAAGTTCAAAAATTCAAGCACTTAAAAAGCATGACGAGGCCGTGGCAAAAATGGCAAGGATGCAGCAGGCACATTGTGCCTTAGTAGAAGGGATGGACCATCGTTACACCACCGTTGTAGCTGAACGGGACACTGCCGTTAAAGAGCTGAATGAGCTTAAAGCCAAATTCGCCGAGGTGGTGAAAGAAAAAGATGATGCAAATACCACTGCTCAGGAGGCATGTGATCAAGCAGTATCACTCCGAGCTGAACTTAGTGCGGCGGCTATAAAGACTAAGTCTGTGGAGGCAGAAGTCGAGGAAAAGATTATGGCGGAGCAGTCCAGGTTGGAAGCTGATTTTGATGATCTCCTAGTCACATACAACGCCAATGTGCTGGAGCGCAGAAATTTATTTGGCTCGGAGATGACTCTATGATTTTGTACAACGCCTGGACTAGGCTGGTGGCGGAGAATAAAGCAGCGCGTCCAGACGAAACACTGGATGATTTTGAACTTGAGACGCGCTTGCTTACTGAGGAAGAGAGGAAGGTTCTCCACGAGGCGATGATTTCCGTGGAGAAAGAGAGGCTTGGTGTTCGGCAGATAGAGACCGGTGAGGGCTCGGGGATCGAGCATCATGAAGCAAGTGTTGGAGCTGTAATTCCGACATTGTCCGAAACCACTGGCACGGTCGATCCCCAGTCTGTTCCCGCTTATAACCCCGATCAGCCGCAACTGTCTCCTGTTGATCCCCCTACCTCTGCACCTGCCCATACTTTGGGCCAGGCCAAGGAAGGTATTTAAACTCCTCCTGTATACACTTAGTGTGGTGAATCTGAAGCAATACTTTTAGCTAACAATTTTCGTTTTTTCACATTTCAGTGACTGAAGCCGTTATCTCTGCGCCTCCTGCCTCTCAAGTTTCTTATCAAGCGCCAGGGGCTATTGTCACCGAGGCTATTATGACATCTACTATGGTCGGCGAAGAGGGAGAAACGAGCATGTTATCTTTTGATGCTCAGATGATTGAGGAACTCCTTAGTCAACCCAACGATCCCTTTGTAGACCCATCTTTCGCCATGAGTGGAGTTACTCCAACTACTAGCTCCTTCATGCTAGCCATTAGTACTTCCAGTGCGGCCCAAGTATCTCGTGCGGATGAAATTCTTGCCAAGATCAATGTTGAGATGACATCAGTGACAGTAGGCATGAATCCATCTGGTCCTGCCCCACTAATGATGATATCGCCGGGAGGCACTGTGGTCATTGCAAGCGCTCCTTCCCCACTTCCTGTTACAGCTCCTTTGCCTCCAGTTCCATCCTCCAAGAGAATCTCCGTCGCTTCAAGCTCCGAGGAGGATGTTGACATTATGCTGCAATCGGAGGACAAAACGGAGAAAAGCAAAAGATTGCGGAGGAAGTCGAGTAGCGGATCTAGCGGGACTACCCCAAAAAAGAAACCGAGGAAGAAGAAAGATTGAGCGCTTCCTTTAGTTTGATGTCATGTTCGGGGCTAGTGTTTTGTTTTGTCTCTTTGATTTTTCATAGCCGTGTATAGATGCGGGCTCGGTCCTCGCTAGTAGGAATTTTTGAACCAGCTTGTAATTGGATTTCTTTTGTTGATAATCGAAATGAAAACATATTCCCTTTTGTCTTCAAATCAATATTTGTTTTGGTTCTTCCCCCAGCCTTGGGGATAATGTCGCAATAGTTGCTAACGCTTATACCCAACTCGCGCTCTCGGAGTACTCTGGGGTTTGTTTTATGTTTGTACTCCGTCTCGCACTCTGGGAGTACGGAGTTGACTAATGTTTATACGCCGTCTCGCACTCTGGGAATACGGAGTTGATTAATGTTTATAATCCATCTCGCACTCTGGGAATACGGAGTTGATTAATGTTTATACTCCATCTCGCACTCTGGGAATACGGAGTTGAGCAATGTTTATACTCTGTCTCACACTTCAGGAGTACGGAGTCAATTAATGTTTATACTCTGTCTCGCACTATGGGAGTACGGAGTTGTTTAATGTTTATACCCCGTCTCGCACTCTGGGAGTACGGAGTTGTTTAATGTTTATACTCCGTCTCGCACTCTGGGAGTAAGGAGTTAAATAATGTTTATACTCCACCTCGCACTTCGGGAGTACGGAGTCAATTAATGTTTATACTCCGTCTCGCACTCTGGGAGTACGGAGTCAATTAATGTTTATACTCCGTCTCGCACTCTGGGAGTATGGAGTTGTTTAAGGGGTTGTCGTGTACCAGCCCGTTTGTAGCCTTAATGTGATGGCTTGCCCCCGAGCTCGGGTTTCACTTAGCGAATGGCCGGTCGTATCACAGCCACTCCCTACTTGAATAAATTCCACTGCATGATGGAATTCAACTCTCCGTGCATCGTGATGTTGTACATTGTATTCAATGAATCACAGCTTTGGCTCGAAGAAATGACAATTTATTGCTGAAATAAGAAAATATGGCACAGTCAGTTGCCTTATTACAAATTCTAATTTTGAAATGCAAAAAATAAACTGCTAAATGGAAAAACATAATGAAATAAATAAAGCCTGTCATGTGTAGTAGCGGCGGGACTTTCACTGTTCCAGGCCCTTGGCAAATCAAGGCCGTCAACGGTCGATAGTTTGAATGTGCCATCTCCGAGTCTTTGTGTAATCACGTAGGGTCCTTCCCAATTTGGTTTCATGTGTGAAGGAACCGGATAGATTCTCTTGAGAACGAGATCACCGAGTTCAAAAGTTCGAGGTCGAACTTTGGCATTGTACAATCGGACGACTCGACTTCGATACGCACCAGTTCTTAAATCAGCCTCTTCCCGCTTATCATCCAATAGATCCAAAGATTCAGCAAGCAATATAGCATTTTTTTTCGGATCATAATAAGTCATGCGATGGGAAAACACTTCTGTCTCGACTGGAATAATGGCTTATGTGCCATAAGATAAGGAAAATGGGGTGTGTCCGGTTGCGGTCTTGTGAGTCATTCGATAAGCCCATAATGCCATAGGGAGTTCATCAACCCATTTGCCCCCGGCCTTTTCCAGTCGTTTCTTTAGGATGGATTTTATAACTTTATTGACAGCTTCGACCTGACCGTTTGCCTGAGGATGTGCAACCGCCGAGAATTTTTTATGGATATGAAACCATTGACAGAAATTCTTGAATTCTGCACTTTCGAATTGGGCTCCATTATCGGTGATTATGGCATGCGGGAGTCCAAATCGACAGATGATGTTGCGAACTACGAAATTTATTACTTTCTTTGTTGTAATCGTTGCGAGAGCTTCGGCTTCAGCCCACTTTGTAAAGTAGTCAACGGCGACGATGGCGTACTTCGCACCACCTTTTGCCAGAGGTAGAGCGCCGATGATATCGATGCCCCACATTGCGAATGGCCAGGGACTGACCATTTGAGTTATCTCGGTAGGTGGGGCTCTTGGAATTCGGGCGTGTTTTTGGCACCTATCGCACTTTCTGGCATAGTTTGCTGCATCTCGGTTTACCGTCGACCAATAGTATCCATATCGGAGTATTTTCTTGGCGAGAGCTTGCCCACCGGTTTGATCGCCACACTCTCCTTCATGTACGTCATGTAACACTCGTTTGATTTCATTGTGCGCGATACACCGGAGGAGAGGAATAGAATAACCCCTTCTATACATGACTCTGTTCTGAATGACGAACCGTGAAGCTTTTCGTATAATTTCTCTTCTCATTTCTGTGCTCAGGCAATGTCCCATTCTCAATGTAATTTCGGTACGGAGTCATCCACGATTCTCTACTGGGAGCGGTTTCAAACACAAAATTCGTCTCTATTTGATCGATGCTTAGGGAGGACAAAGTTTCGACGGGGACAAGTCCCATTTGCTGTGCTTCACATGTGCTGGCTAACTTTGCCAATGAATCGGCTTTTTGATTGTGTTCACGAGGTATATAATAAATGGCATAATAATAAAACTGATTCAGTACTTCTTGAATTTGAGCTAAGTAAGCAGCCAGCCTTCGATCTCTCGCTTGATACTCTCCCCGTACTTGACACACGACTAATTGTGAATCACAATAAATTTCCACAGCGATAATTCTCAAATCTCTGGCAAATTTTAGTCCAGCTAAGAGGGCTTCATATTCAGCTTCATTATTGGTTGCACAAAAACCAAACTTCAAAGCATAACATACAGATCGGCCTTCGGGAGTTTCAAGTACAACACCAGCGCCCGAACACCGGTCGTTTGATGCACCGTCAGTATACAGCTTCCAGATGTATTCGGGGGATTCACTGGTTTCAGGCAAGTCTTCTGGAATGGTAAATTCAGCTATGAAATCGGCTAGGACTTGTCCTTGAATGGTTCGTCTTGGAGAGTAAGTAATATCAAACTGGCTCAGTTCGATGTTCCACTTGAGTAACCTACTAGACGTCTCAGGCCGCGTAAGGACCTATCGTAACGGCTGGTCGGTGTAAATAATAATAGGATGTGCCTGGAAATAGGGTCGGAGTTTTCTTGATGCGATGACAAGGCAATAAACCAACTTCTCTAGTTTCGAATAATTTCTCTCAGCTCCAGTCAATCGTTTGCTGACGTAGTAGACTGGTTTCTGTACTCGGTCTTCTTCCCTAACTAAAGCAGCGCTGATTGCATGCTCTGATACTGCCAAATAAAGGTACAATTGCTCGTGGTCAACTGGTTTTGATAAGATCGGTGGTGTGGAAAGATGTTGAACCATCGATCGGAATGCGTCTTCACACTCCATGGTCCATTCAAAGTTTTGCTTTCCTTTCCGGATCAGATCGAAGAAAGGAATGCATTTATCAGTGGATTTTGAAATGAACCTGCTCAATGCTGCTACTTTCCCGTTGAGACCCTGGACTTGTTTTATGGTTCTTGGAGTTTGTAAGTTCCTTATTGCCCAGATCTTTTCAGGATTTGCTTCTATCCCTCGAGCGTTAACGATGAACCCGAGGAACTTTCCAGATGCGACACCGAAATGACACTTTAATGGATTCAGCTTCATTCCATATTCTCGAAGGATGCAGAACATCGAATCTAAATCTTTGACGTGATCTGTGGAGAATCGAGACTTTACTAGCATGTCATCCACATAAACCTCCATGGTCTTCCCGATCTGGTCGGCGAACATCCGGTTGACTAAGCGTTGGTATGTTGCTTCGGCATTTTTTAAACCAAAAGGCATGACTTTGTAGCAGTAGAGTCCCAGATCGGTCATGAAACTGGTATGTTCTTGATCAGGCAAATGCATAGGTATTTGATTGTAGCCTGAATAAGCATCCATAAAAAATAATAACTCATGTCTAGCCGTTGAATCTACGAGCTGGTCAATTCGAGGAAGTGGAAAACTATCCTTTGGACAAGCCTTGTTTAAGTCTGAGTAGTCGATGCAAGTTCTCCATTTTCCATTTAGTTTTCGAACCAATACTGGATTTGACACCTATTCTGGATACAAAGCATCTCGGATGAACCCATTTGATTGTAGCTTATCAACCTCCTCTTTAAGGGCGGCAGATCTCTCTGGATCCATACCACGCCTTTTCTGTTTGACCGGGACATACCGCGGATCAATATTCAGGGAGTGACTTGCAATGTCCGGCGAGATCCCGCACATATCAGAGTGTGTCCAGGCGAAAACGTCGAGATTCGCCCGTAGAAATTCAACCAACTCCTGTTGTGTCTATTTTCCCAATTGAGATCCAACTTTTAGTACTTTCGAATCATCATTCTCATTGATTGGGACGTCCACAGTCAGTTCGGCTGGGGAAGCTTGATTCTCTTTAGATTCGTCTTTATCTTCGTTGTCTCTAGGGTCAAGATCTTTAAGGAATTGGTCGTGGTACCCGGGCCGGGGCCCAGGCACTAATTGTCAATCATCAGCAAAACGGACGCAGAGAGATTCCACTACGCCCTTTCCTTTCTCCTTTCTCTACGCCTCGCGCAGTTCAGCAACATAACAGGCTCTTCCTACTGCCTGATCTCCTTGAATGACTCCAATTCCGTGATCAGTGGGGAATTTTAGAGTTAAACACCATGGGGCAATGGCTGCCCTGAACTCAGCAAGGGCCGGTCGGCCCAAAAACGCATTGTAAGGTGACTCAATATCTAAAACGACAAACTGCAATATCCGGACTCTCCGGCGTTCTCCAACTCCCAACTCCACTGGCAGTTCCACCACTCCAGTGGGTATTGTAGCACTTCCATTGAAGCCGTGAACTCGAGACTGGCAAGGTTTTAAGTCCTTTTCTTCCATTTTCATTAAATCATAGGCTCGTTTAAGCAAGATGTTTACAGAGCTCCCACTGTCAACTAGGATCCTCTTCATCCAAGCAGGACCTACCTGGGCAGATATGACCAGTGGGTTGATTGTTGGGGCTTCAATCTTATCAGCGTCTCTGCTTCTAAATATGATATCATCAGACATTGTTTTCTGTTGTTTAGCCGGAGTTCCATCTTCACAATTACTGCAGCATTCAAAGTCCGCATGCCTGATAGAGCTGGCATACGACTCCATTTCCCTCCAGCTTCTGTCTGCTGGATGGGGACCACCACTTATTGTATTTATAACTAGCCTTCCACCCGTACGAGCGGGTTCCTCTTGTCTTTCTTGATTTTTCACACGATTTTGGTTTGAAGGGCCCGCAACACCAGGTTGCGGCGTTTGCACAAACTGATCTAACTTTCTTTCCCTGATCAACTTCTCGATGAGGTCCTGCAAATGTCAACACTCATTGGTATTGTGGCCATAACTCTCGTGAAATCTACAAAACTTCCCTATTTGAATCTGCCTCTCCGATGATTGCTTCGGAGCAGGCTTCTTATATTGCACAATGTTGCAAGTTTGTAGGTACACGTTTTCCAATGACATATTCAACGGTGTGTAATTATCAAACATTGGAGCCCTACATCGTGGGCCTCAGTTCTGATCTCTCTTTTTATCCTGACCATTGTTGCCTCGCGGCTGGGTCTGTTTGTTCTGTATATTCAACTGAACTTTTCCGGAACTCTCACCGGACTGCTTAATTGCTACATTACTTTGTATTCCTTCAGTTCTGGGCATCGCATCGTCCTGCTTCCTAGACTGTTTCGCGTCCTCTTACCATAATAATTGAAAGGCTTTGGAGTAGAAACGGTCCAACGATGCGGGTGGCTTCCCAGCTAACCAATTTCCAAACTCAGAATCAGGGTCGATTCCTTTGGTTAATGCCATCAAGATCGAGTTATCGTTAGGATTACTAATATCTACACATGCCGCGTGGAATCTTTCTAAATAACGTTTGAGTGTTTCCCTAGGAGCTTGGGTGACACTAGACAGGGTGTTAACGTCTTTAGGTCTGGCAAAATGCATACGAAACTGTTCGACAAATTTCTTAGCCAGTTGATCGAACGAAGAGATAGATCTAGGTGGCAACCTCGTAAACCACATTGTTGCGATTCCTCCCAAAGAGATGGGGAAACTTCGGCATTTCACTGCATCATCAGCCCTTGCAGCGCTCATTGACTATTCATATTTCAAAATATGTTGATTGGGGTGACTACTTCCTTCGTACATTGGGAGAGTTGGCATTCTGAATCGCCGATGAGGATCAGCGTATAATATCTCGTCTGTAAAAGGAGTATTACTACGGGAGATTCCCCAGTCATCATTTGTAAGCCCTTGGCTTTCGCGAATCATCTAACGTATCATGGTTGAAATATCGGGCATCGTCGCATTCTGTGCATGATGAGCTAAGGTGTGGTCGGGTTCCACATTGCGAGTTTGAACCGGACGCTGTCGATGGTCCAAATCTCGCCTCCTTGGCTCGGTATCTTCCGGGACGTATGGTTCAGGAGTACGCCCACGTTGCTGATTATTCGGATCTGACAGATTTCGGGTATCAACCCTTGTTTCTACTGCGGCGGTTGCAGTACGATTGTCTGTGGTATACTGTGGAGCAGCATCCCCTCGTGACGAGGGCCCGGCCTGGAAGCTAGTTGACGGTCTGACCCTCAATTGTCCTATAGTCAAGGCAGGTTGATATCCGGTAGCTTGTGTGTGACTTGCGTCCAATCGGGGACGTGTAGATCTACCGTGATAGTCAGATGAAGAACTTTCTGTGGACGAGTGGGAAGCATCATCCCTCCTGGTCCTCCTGCGCCTTCGGCGGTTTAATTGATTGGTCAATTCAGCGTTAGCGTGTAGCTGTTCAGTTAACTGTTGCCGACTTTGAGTCAGTTCTTGAAGCAACACTTGAAACTCTTGACTGGTGACTGGTCCTGACGGATCTGAGTGAGCAGTGTTGTCTTGGTTGGATGGAGGCAGCTACGTAGGATTCTGTCTATCCCGACCTTCTTGGTCAGCAGCTGTAGAAGCAGTTCTTGTGCTAACCATTTTGAGTGGTGGATTCCTTTCCTAGACTTTATGCAAATCTGAATAGAATGGAAGGATTCTGGATTAGAGATCTGGATCTTCCTCTTGGATTTATGCAATCCGATATCGATGGTAGATCCAAGGAGCAGGAGAAAAAGCTGGTTTCTCTCAGTGAAAGCACCAAAGTGTTTGTACCAAAAATGGGCACAACACTCTTCGGAAGTTTTTTGAAGAGATAAAAGTGAAGAAAGAAAATTAAAACTGAGGATTATCTAACAAAAACTCCAAATAACAGAAAGTAAATTGCACAGAAGACAACAATTTAGAGTGGTTCGGCGTTTCGCCCACGTCCACTATGAAGTTTAATGATTTTATTGCTCGATACTTGAAAGTTACAATTTCTTATAATGTAGTACAACTGATGTTATGAGCTAAGTCTGAATCTAAGGAAGCAGCGGTGATTTGGAGTAAATCTGGCAGAGTCTGGGCACCCTTTAGCTCTTAAAATTATCCGACCCCTTTTCTGAATGACCAGGGGCTCTATTTATAGATGTGGGAGGCTGATATTTCGCCTAAATTTTAGGAGACTACTTCTGGCACGTGAGGGGGCCCACACGCCCGCTTTCAGGAAATCTGGGGCCCACTCTGGGATCGATTCGAAGTCCATTCGAATCGATCAAGAAATTGTCCAATCGAGCTGAAATTTGGTGTGGACATTCATCAACATGTGCACGATCTTCTGTGAAAATTTCATAGCATTTGGACTCATAGATCTCGAGTTATGATCGATTTGAATTGGTGTTTCTCGGCAGGCTGGTTCGTTCGAATCGATACGATCGAATCGATCACTTCGAATCGATCACGACATATGACTTCGTGATGACGTGGAGCGAAACTTTAGCTTTGATCCGCTTTATTCGCCTATTTGATCGAGTCGTCCCGGAGACTTCGCCGCTTTGACTTGATGGATTCGAAGGCTTCATTCCCAGATGGATTCGAACAGGAGTTTCGTCGTATCGATCGCGACATGCTATGGTTGATCGATACGAAGCTGTTGTAGCAGGATGGATTCGAGCATACTGTTACCCCTGGATTCAAAGTGAGGCGCTCTGGTGGATACGAGCACATTGTTGTTTATGGATTCGGTGCACAGCTTCATTCGTATCGATCTTGATGGCCTTCAGCCGATCGATACAAACAGGAGGTCGCTGGATGGGTTCGAAGAGGGATGGTTCGATGGATTCGAGAGAACTCCGAGCTGGATGGATACGAACAAGGGAATGCCGAAGGATTCAAATAGGGGTTATCTCCTTCATTTTGCATCGATCATATCTTGAGTATACGAACTCGGATTGACTTGAAACTTGGAACGTTGGCTTCCCTGGCCTTGCTTGTTGTGTCTTGCTAATCGTGGCTCGATCCGGACTCGGACAAAATTCATCGATATTCATGACGAGTGATTCCTAGTTTTTAGTCAGTCCCTTGGTATCTCGGCCTTGCCAAAAGGCGGGATAACAAAACACACCTTTGATTATGGCTTATTTTATCCTTAAAATGATTCTTTTGAATTAATATCTTACTGTGATGCTGACTATGCCGGTTGTAAATTAGACCGAAAAGGTACAAGTGGAACTTGTCACTTTTTGGGGCATTCTCTGGTTTCCTGGTTTAGTAAAAAGCAAAACACAGTTTCTTTATCAACAACCGAAGCAGAGTATATTCCTGCTGCTTTGGCTTGTTCTCAAGTAATATATATGCAACAAACTTTAAAAGATTTTGGTTTAAATATCTCAAAATCACTAATTTATTGTGATAATACTAGTGCAATAAATTTATCCAAAAATCCTACTCATCATGCTCGAACTAAACATATTGATATCAGACATCATTTTCTCAGAGATAATATAAGTAAGGAAGTAATTACTCTCGATTATATCAATTCCGAGAATCAAATTGCTGAAATCTTAACAAAACACTTAAATGAAACTATATTTACTAAATTAAGAAGAGAATTATGTATTTGTTCAATAACTAAAATATAGAATATAAATATATAAAGTATAATTAAAATTAAATTAAAATAAATCAAATAGAAAAAATATAAGTACCTTGTCGACAACCCTCATTTACCCCTGTCGACATATAACGATTTCTTTCTTTTGAAATTTTCCCACCAAAATTCAAATAGGTGGTTATATATTCTTCTTATTTTGAAATTATGTTCATTCTTTCTGTTCTTTCTCTGTTCTAACTTCTAAAAACAATAAAACAATGGCCTCCTCCTCCAAATCAAACAAAAATTCAACCTTTTCGTTCCCTTCTCCTTCTACCGGACCATTTCAACGAACTACGCTTGCACGAGTTATGAAAATGGAGGTTTCCTTGAAGGATGCACTGGAACTTATGACTGAAATTCAAATGGTGTAAATCAGAATGGCCAAAGAACAAGAACGGCAAGGAAAAATCCTTAGAAACTTGCAAAAGTTTCTAATGGACAATCACGCCAATCCCATCTTGATCGATGAATAATCCTCAAGTGTTCAAGTGTAAGAGGACAGCGAGGAAGAAGAAGAAGAAGCCCCCATGGAAGAAGAGCACGCTGAAGATGACGACAAAGTTGTTTGCGTTGGCGAAGTGTGCTTTGACAAGGATGGAAATCTAGTCGAACAACGTGGAAATTTCTGTTTCCACTACCCAAATTTCTCGGTTCATAGAACTCCCATTGTCAAGGATACACATTAGTTTCTTTTCTCTCTTGCTTATCGTTATTTGTATATGATCTTACTTACGTTTTCTATGCAAATGTAAAAATAACATTATATAATTAATAAATGAATTGTGTTCTCATATTTGAATTCTCACATTATCATTATTATAAATATTATCATATACGGATTTTTAGTTAGGAGAGTTAGTTATTAAGGGCTAAGTTTTAGTTTCAGAATTAAGTATTGATTATTTATGATAACACTATCATTATAATCACATGTAATATAGTATTAGATTAAGGGGGAGTTATATAGTTTGGAGTTAGTTTTTGTTGATGACAAAGGGGGAGAAATATAAAATAGGATAGTTAGGCATAGATTAAGGTGGAGTTATTAGTTTTAGGAGGAGTCATTCGGATAGAAGTAATATTTTATAAACAAAGGTTGTCATCATCGAAAAAGGGGAGATTGTTAGTCCCTGAGAAGTTGGTTTTGATGACAACAACCTTAGAATAAGATTATAAAATATAAATACTAACATTATTGTTTAGATATATATGTATATGCAGGATATATATGCAGGTATCAAAGAATGAAGACTATACAGTATAGAGATTCAAGAACTAATGAATTCAAGATTGAAGATATCAAGATTCAAGACTCATGAGTATCAAGATTATTAAGAGTTCAAGATATGTAATTTAGTTAGGAATTTTGTTAAAACTCCTAGAAAAGCACTGACATCTTAAAATCCATTTTATTCGTGGAATGGAATCCACTTCGAGCCTGTTAAAGGGATGGAACCCTAAGTAGGATGGAACCTACGAAAAATCTAGTAGAACATTGTTTTGTATCCACTAACTTTTATTCAAATGTTTTACAAAATTATATCTTGTTTTCAAAATGATTTCAAAATCTTCCTTTTTAAATCAAAAACATCTATCCTGGTTTTAAAATACTTTTAGCCTCAAAATAATCTTTATTTTCAATATCAAATTATCCTTGGTTTTAAAATATCTTTTAATTATAATATATTTAACTTTTAAACTTAGATTTAAATATAAAATTATAGTAAAATTTTATATATACTTATTTATGTATTTTAACTATAGTTAAGTATATTTATAAAGTTTAAAATAGTTTTAATACAAGATAGAAATTATTTTCAAAGAAAAACAAATTACCAAAAATAACTTAGGCCTGTCGACAACCCCAAGTAACCCTTGTCGACAAGGTGACAGTTGATTTCAAAAGTTTGAATTTCAAAGGAAGTGTATATTCGTCATATCCTTTCACGAATGGACATGGCTGTTGTTCTACTATAAATAGGGGTTGTTTTAAATGAATTTTTATTTATATTTTTCTCTGATTTCACTTCTCTTCTTCTTCCACATTTCTTTATATACATTTTTACCATTACTCTGCCGAAATCACCATTGAATCTAACTAGATCATCTCTGGTTTGATTCTCTATCACTATCTCAACAAGATCCCAGTGCTATTCAGAGTTATAGATTTCTTTGTAATCAATCGAGCGAGAAAAGGTGTGATTGTAGCTTGGAAAATCAATTCGGTGAACTTGTTGCCCGTAAAATCAAGTATCTCTACCCAAAGGATTGTGAATCTGGAGCGGTGTACCTCGTGGCCTTGAAATCGAGGGTGTAATTGTAAGAATTGATTTTGAAAGGAAATCCGTACTTGTGTTGTGGGACTGGATGTAGGGTAACTCCAAACCAGTATAAAATCCGGTGTGTTCTTTCCTTTATTGCTTTTACTTTATATCTGCATCTGTATTTGATTCTGTGATCATATCTGTGTCTGAATATTGCATATAATTGTGTTCAAATTAAGATAAACTCAAAAAGAATTAGTAATTCCTTAAAACACTATTCACCCCCCCTCTAGTGTTTATTCTAGCCTTAAGATCTTTAATCCGCATTTCTCACAGTCCCCAGAGTGTGGACTGGAGTATAACGACTTGAAAAATCTCTAAGTCCCCAGAGTGCGGACTAGAGTACTCTGGGTCCCCAGAGTGCAGACTAGAGTATAAACGACTTGAAAAATCTCGAAGTCCCCAGAGTGCGGACTAGAGTACTCTAAGTCCCCAGAGTGCGGACTAGAGTATAAGCGACTTGAAAAAATCTCTATGTCCCCAGAGTGCGGACTATAGTACTCTAGTCCCCAGAGGCGGACTAGAGTATAAATGACTTGAAAAATCTCTAAGTCCCCAGAGTGCGGACTAGAGTACTCTGAGTCCCCAGAGTGCGGACTAGAGTATAAACGACTTGAAAAATCTCTAAGTCCCCAGAGTGCGGACTAGAGTACTCTGAGTCCCCAGAGTGCGGACTAGAGTATAAACGATTTAAAAATCACTAAGTCCCCAGAGCACGGACTAAAATTGAAGCGATTCAGAAAACTTCGAGTCACGTAGAAATGAACAAGTCCTTGCGTGACCCACATAGCTTTGGAGTTCAAACAAAAGATGGATGGTGAAGCTAAACATCGAACATCATCAGAAAAATAAAATTTTATTTACTAATCAAGGATTCAGTTTCACTACAACTTTTCCTGAACTCGGAAAAAAAACCTATTCACAACGACTACAAAAATAAATAGAAATAATTACAGAATCCATGCTTATTCGCGTTGAACGAAGCATGATAGCTACTTCTTCGACTTCTTCTCCTTCTTCAGTTTCTCTGAAGACTCCTCCCCCGAGTGTTTTTTCCTAGACACCTTGCTTGCAAGGGAAATGGTGCCTAGGGAAGGAAGAGGGACTTCCTATGGCGAGGTACCACCGGGGAGTATAACCTTCAGAGGCCTGTTTAATGGATCATCAAGTTCCACCACCTGAGGTTCAATCTTAATCTCAGCCTTCTTCTTCTTTTCTTCTATGATTTGCTCCGCCATGCTCGATTTTGAAGTGTGTTCAGAGGCGCCCGTGATCTCAACTTCATCATGTTCCTCCACGGGCGATAAATTTTCAGATTTGTCTTCATCAAGCGCCCCGATCACTTGTGCATCGGGTCCAGGGGTCTCTCTAGTCTGAGCTGCCTCTCCCGTTTTCCTCTCCTTTTCTATGGCAGCATCCCTCCATGGAGTTGGCTCGGGGTCAGAATGGCCTGCATGAAATCGCAAGAGACAAATGTTAGAGTACATTTATTATTCGTAAAAAGCAATGGCCCTTTGAACTCTAAAAAAGCTATGTACCAGTTTCTGGCTGACTCTCAATGGTTCATGGAGTTTCACCTTCCGGAATAGGAGATAGAACATGAGTATCAAGTCCGGGTTTCTCCGGGTCATAGCCAATATGCTGCTCTAAGGGATCAAGTGGTGAGCGACCACTCGGCTGAATAGGAGGAGGAACTAAGGACTCGTTTCCAGATGGACCGGCAGTATCATTTTTCCCTTTCGACGAGGAAGAGCCCCTCCCGTAAAGGGTCTTTGCCGCAGATAGATCGGTGTGTTCATTCTCGCAAAGCACTTCTTTCACAAGGGAATCTTCATCAATCTCTTCAGTTCCCAACTCAACTTTTTTGATCTTTATCAAAGTGTCCCATGCTTCGGCCAAAGATTCGAGGTAACCTTCGCCAAGAAAAGTTAAGTCACGATGCATGAGAACTCGAGCGTTATACTCGGCTATGAGTGGATCAAACATGAACTTAATTTCCTCCCTACTAGCTTCAGTGGCCGCCTCGAGGCGGGAGTCGATTTCCGAGAGTGCTATTCTTTTGCCCTCTTCACGGGCCACATCCTTCAGCGCTTCAACTTTGGAAATCTCCTCGTCGAGCTTTACTTTTAGGAGTCGTGTGGAGACAATCTCGTCACAATATCGTTGTGACTCTTCTTTGGCTGCAGTTTTTTCTTCTTTTTCTTTAAGAAGTAGCTCCTCCAATTCTTTAACTCGCTGAGCGAGAGCATTCTTTTCCTTTTGGATGAAGTCTTTCTCTAAGGCTAAAGTGCCACAACGTTGAACCGCCCCATCAATTTCCTTTTTGTGTGCGTCTTCCAGACGATCAACCGCTTCGGCTGTGTCTTTAGCAGTTTTTTGAGCAGCTGCAAGCTGAGATTTATATGAGGAAAGCTCTTCATCTTGTGCTTTGATAATGTCCTTGTCGTGGACAGCTTCGAGTTTCAAGCGATCGATTTCATGCTTGCGTTCCACTGAAACTTCCGAAACTTTTTCCACCAAATGAACGAATGCATCGTGTTGGACGTAGACGTCATTAGTACAAGCAATGGCACTTTGTTTAACATGCCCCAGAATAGGATGGATCGCCGAAAAAAATTTTAGTCCATCAAAAAATATTTTTGGAAAGGTGGTCTTAAGCTCAGCTAGCTTCTATACTACCGATGGATCATGTGCATGACCGGAGGAAGTTTGTTTTGTTGAAACAACAGATTTCTTGTGAAGCTCACGGGATTTGCTGGTGCTTGATGAACCGGAATATTGATCACGAGGAGCTTCAGGTTGAGACCCCTTTTGAGCAGATTTATCCCTGCTATGCTCTGGTTGAGGGGTATGAAGAGTAGCTATAAGTTTTCCTTCGAGACGATGAATCTCGAGAACGATAGTCTCTATCGATATTTTCATCTCTGTCTCGGCGTTTTCTGGACCCCGAGTCTCGGCTGGAATGATGGAAAATAGAGGACCCGCGAAGGCGGTCGAATCCATGAGAGCGTCCCATTTCAGCTATGCAGAAATTAAGCAAGTACGAGTTAGCAGGAATAACATAGTGGCTGAAGTTTATGTGTAAGGTGAGGTGTGAGTGTTAGTGTCCGTGTCCTAGTGTTTCCCCCCGATGGACCAGTTTATTTAGCTTTACTTATCGGAGTTTTTTATCCTTGTTGGTGGGTTTGAGCGCCTTCATCGCCTCTCGCGGGCAAATGAAGTTTTAGGGCCTCGGGATCGTCGAAGCCGTAATTGAGCAAGTCATTGGGAATGGTGAGGTCTGATAAGACTTTCAATGAACTCTCTAAGTGTTGTGGAGGCGACTCTCTATCCATTGGAGTAATCGTAACTTTCGAGCTTCCGCCCACTATCTTTTTCCTTAGTTTGTAAGCCGGTTTTTTCCCCTTTGAGGGAGGATGTGTTTCATTAATGCTAGGTGCCTCATCCACCGGTTCCGGAACGAGGCATATATTTTAGCCCGGTGCTTCGGCCTCCTTTATTTCACCCTCCTCAAATACCTCGGGAGTCTCTCTTGTCAAAGGCACCGAAGACCCAGCTTGCCTTTTGCCTTTATCCAAGGCAAGTCCGGTTGTGGTGGCGCTATGAGGAAGACTTATTCGGCGACCTTCCGCCAACAACCCAAATTTTGAAATTGATTCACTGGAAATGATGGATTTGATGTCCCGGTCTCCCGCAGGAACAGCTCGAATAGCTTCGACAGCCTCAGAGTACCCGAAGCCTTCAGGACGTGGGCTAATACCTGTAAAAATCAAGAAAAGGTTTAGAAAGAATGCACTTCCTATCACATACAACTATTGATTTGGGAAAGGAACTTACTCCTATCCAGCCATCTCCTCGCAAAACCAGGGGGCAACGCACGTAAAACCATTCCTGCTTGTATAAGGAGAATTTGTTCCACTCCTCTGCTAGGATTTGGCACTTGGAGCGTGGCTCGAGGAATATGAAGGATGGGTTGTCGGACCGTCTCTTGAAACGATAGATATATCGTATATCACCGGGAGTGGGGAGTCTGAACAGAACACTCATGAAAAGAATACACGTGCCATAGATGAACGCGTGACTATTGGGATGAAACAGTGCTGGAGCGATCTCCATATACTGCAATACATCACGAAGGAAGGAGCTGAAAGGTGGCACGCTACCAACCCAGCACATGAATTTGTTGCAAGCCGTATACCCGGCTGAAGGTAGGTGAGGACGATCTTGTCCCGATGGAACTAGCACATCGTCAAAGGGGATTCCATATATTGAGCATAGTCGACGAAGAGCATTTTCATTGATTCTTGAAGCTTGAGAATCAGCCGAATTGTCTAGGATAATTGCTCCATCTATGGCGTCCGGAGCCAAATCAATAGCTGCAGCCGTTGGGCTCGGGATGTTCTGAGCTGGAGTTGTCGATAGATTCGAAGTTCCCACTACTTCCTGTTGAGAACTTGGCTCAGGTTTATCTGAGATTGTGGCAGAGCTCGATTTTTTAGACATCCTCAGCAAATGCCGAATTTGAGTAAACACCTGTTTGAACTATACTTGAAAGACAATCGATATTAGATATAATGACAAAGATTTTCCCCCGCGTGGTGTGTGAGCTAGTGTAATGGTTCATGTGAAGAATGTAAATAAATTAGGGTTCTGAAAAGTAAAGTATAGCATGGCAAGCCTTAAGTTGCCCTCCTTACAAAGTTTTAAGTTCACGTTTATTATAGCCTCAATCGTGAAGTTATTAGTCTTGATCAGTTCCATATGCTTTTGGACTTAGATTGGTGCCATGGATTTATTGGTACATGAATAAGTATGGAAATAAGCAGCAATGTTATGTTCTACGAGTTGAGATAAGGTAAGTATTTCAATGCCGATCCTGATACTTAGGACCGGTCATCTGGCAAAGAGCATATATGCCGAACCATAACGCCTCGCTCGGTGCCGGTCCTCAAAGCCTATCCCACTTCCTTTTTCCCTTCTCTACTCACCGACCTACTTAGGCATTGAACATCAACCTAGACCAAATACGACCAATCTGGACAAACTAGAGTTGTAGACCTACACACTCATTACTTTTCCTTAATCCCGAACGAGAACCACTTTCTCTCTCTCCTTAGCCCGAACGACCACCTATCCCTCTACCTCCCTAACATTATTCTCACATGAAGACTACCAAGCAACTGGCTTCACAGTTGACCGACTTCCACCCAAAATAAAAAATCCAACCCGTTCATACTCTTTTCCCTCTCGTTCCTTGGTTATCGAACGATCTCAATCACCAAATTAACCCTACTTCATCAACCTAACAAACACACTCCCTCACTCAGTGGCCCAACGGGAGCCTACGTCCTAGGAATCACCGGCTCCAACCTAAGACATGTTCTAACCTCGGGTTCATCTTCATCACCTACGCGACTCCTGCCGTTCGTAATCTAAAGAAAACGCACGAAATCGAATTCCGTACAAAACCCCTAGCTCGGGAAAGTAGATCGAATGGGAAGTTCATACCTAATAGAGTGAGTTGAGGTTTGGGGAATTGAGCGATTCGAGATGGAAGTTCGTTTCAATTTATTGTCAGAGGGTGTTGCGGAGCAGGCGCTTTGGATTTAGGCTGAGAGAGGAAGGTTGAAGAGGTAGCCGAACTTCAGGGGAAGATAAGCTATGAGGTCCTGTAGAGTCGAAGTGAAAGTAAAAGAATGTGGGAGAGAAGTGTCGGCTTTTATATATGAAGAAGGGGAGGTGAACAGGCATTGCCCAGTGAACCCGGTCAAGGTATCTTAGTGGCTCGGTGAGCAATCGTACCGAGCGACAGTGAACTTGCTGAACGAGTGGTTCGGCGCACGAACATCGACCACTCTCCTTTCAAAGACATGGCACGATAAAGAACTCAAATGTGGTTCGACATTCAGGAGATCGTGTGAATCAACTTATGAGAAGTCGGAGCAAGGTTTTAAAGAAAAACGTGGATTTCTCATGGTTCAAAGCGCATCATGTTGGCTCACACGATACGCTTTAGGGGGCAAATGTTACCCGGATGTTTGACCCGGTTACAGGATGCTGACCATATAGGCTTTTGTTTCCATCTGGGTGGTTCGGCCCAAATAAAACGATTGTATGTCGCTCGGCTTAGGATGGAAGTGCACCGTTCGGCCAAGTAACTCGACATGTGTCGTTCGGACTAAACATACTGGCACGCACCGCTCGGTCAAGGGGGTGAATTCATACCTGGTTCGGTGCATACTTGAGAAGTTAGCAGGATATCAGGTCTGCAACTAAGAAAGGCGCTCGGCATGACTCCGCTTTGGGTCAACTACCCAAGATCCACCGTTCGGTCTCCTCGCCTGGTTTGGCTCGGTATATTTGCATGGATCGGTCTACTTACCCGGTTTGGTACCAAGTGTTAGTTCGATTGAGAACGATAAGTGAACAATGGCTCGGTCAAGGTAGACGAGTAGGTGGAGAATGGTTCGGCGTATGCCGCTCGACATTTACCATTCGGCACTTACCGCTCGGCCAATGTCGCTCGGCAACTAGGCCGGTTCATTATAGGTCGGCATGCCTGGTTCGGTGCATGCTAGAGGGGTTAGCAGGTTATCAGGCCTACAACAAAGTGAGGCGATCGGTATGACTTCGCTTCGAGTCAACCCGCTATTTGCTTCGGGTCTCCAGAGGGTTTACTTCGAGTCGCTTGATAATTGACCAGACATGATGGGTCGGCATTTCTCGACCGGCATTTCTCGATCGGCCCCTCTCGTTCGGCATGCATGGCTCGGTGCGCAGAAGTCACCTACCATGGGTCGAGATACCTTGCTCCTTGGCCCGTGAGGGAAGTCCAGCCTATCTTCGCCTATAAATAGAGGGGCAGGGGTGTAGAGAAAAGGGATCTTTTTTCGAGAACTCCGGGGAGACTCTGCCATTTTCAGAACTCATTTCTTTTCTACAAAAACTTGTACTCAAGTTGTTGGTGCACGGATTGTATCTCTATTCAATTATTCAAAGAAGTAATAAAGACTACGATCAAAGTGGACGTAGGCAGTTACGCCGAACCACTATAATTCTGGTGTTCTCATTTTTTATTGTTCTTACTGCATACAATTGCGATATTCCTCGGTTTTAAGTTATTTTCTTCATTAATTTCTCTACACAATCTTACTCAAGGGTGTTAGTGACCAATTTTGGTGCTAACATGTGCAGTCCGATTAAGCCAATTTCACTTGGTAAGATGGATTTTTTAATTTTGGAGATGGGTTTTTTAATTTCATAATTTTCGAAATTAATATGAATATTTTATGAATTTCCTAAGGTGAAAAGGGCATTTATTTCGGGTTTTAATAGTTAAAAATAATAAAATAATGAGTTTTGCCACAAAATTTTTATATGGTAAAGAAAATGTTATTTCTGTTTTTTAGTGAATTTTTGGGATTTTTCCCAAGTGTTTTCGATTTATTATGAATTTTCTAAGCTAGGAAGGCTTAATAATTATATTAAAATATTAATATAATTTAATGGTTTAAAAATAATTTTGGAAATTATGAAATTGATCTATAGCAGCTTTTCTGCAAAAAAATTGATAAAGTATATCTCTAACCAATAAGAATTTTACAAACAATAAGAGTTGGTGAAAAGAATATATTTTATTTTGCAAAATAGTAGCTTTTACGTTAATTACGAGTATGCCACTGTACCTCATTGTTACTATAGCCTTCGTATTGCTACAGTGTCAGTTAGCCTTCTTATTGCTACAGTATCAATGCTTTCGTAGCCATGTTATAGTATCAATGTTTTCGTAGCCATGGTACAGTGCTGATGCTTTCGTAGCCATGCTACAGTAACTTTAGCCTTCGTAGCCATGTTATAGTAACATCTACCTTCATCACTATTGCTTTCGCCAACTTTGTTTTCAGAATTTAAAACATGTATAACTTTTTAACCGCAAGTCCATTTTTCAATTATGACCACTTTACGAAAAGGGAAACCATCATTCGTAAGCAATGGAATAGGTTAGAGACCCTAATTCTACACCTATAAAAAGTTATAGCCCAAACAAAGTTTTTTATTGTCTTGTCACTTTATTTTCGATGGATGTGGAGGGGTCATTCCGCAATAGTTGAATACATGAGGAAGCCTCCTTCTGAATGATTCCAACCAAGATGGAAGGGTAATTCTGCCTTATTCTTTTGATAGGGGCGGAGGGGTCCTTCCGCCTTAGTTTTAATAGGTGCGGTAGGGTTCTGCCGCATCGCTTTGCCTTTGTAATTGAAGATAAAGGTGGATAGCCTTATCTGATGGTGCCGCCATGGTTGTGGCATCTCACTTGTTTTTAATAGACAAACGAAGGTGTGGATAGCCCTAGAATTTATAAAAGCTGCTTTTGGACCTTAGCGATACTAAGGCATATTTTAATAAAGTCGATACCATAATTGGGGATACTAATAATTTTAAAACATTGCCATTTACATTAGAGGACACCAATATGTCTTATAAAGGAGTATGCTTGGGCAATTATATTCACCTTATTTATAACCCATAACTGCATTTTGGGGTGCTAGGGAAGGATAACCAACTAGGTTGACCCAGTAGTGAATATAAATTTATTTAACCCCTGTGTGAGTAGAATTGCATCCAGGAGGTCAGATAGACCAGAGTATAGGATGCCCAAAACTGGTTAAAAGATTATTAATTTATACAGGTTCTTACTTAGCCCATGAAAACTGTGCCTTGAGAAATGTTATTGCCAGGGGCCAATAGCTTCTTAATGATCCTATGAAAATATGTCCGGAATAGGTTATTGATATAGATCAATAGGTTCATAGTCAGCCCATGAAACTATGATCTCAGAGATGTTACTGGAGAATCCAATAAGTTCATAGTCAGCCCATGAAAACTATGGTTGGATGACGTTATTGGTAGACACCAATAGGTTCTTAGTAATACCATTAAAACTATGAAACCGGACAGATAGTTCGTAAGCTCGGAACAGGTTATTAGTCAGCCCATAAAAACTAATAGGTTAATAGTGACTATAGAAACTATAACTTAAGATAGATAGTCAGATGAATGGGGATGGAAAATCCAGGATATATTGTATAGTCGCATATCATCATATTATTTTATGTTTTAACCATTGTGAATGTAGGTGCACAGTATATGGTTAATTAGTTTTTGGTTAAGGTACTAGCGAGGGGGAACCCGTTTCGCTCAGCGACGTGGTCTTACTAGATATCTATTTGGTTCAAGATGGTGTATTATTATTCACACCAGACTTTTTGCCCGAATCAAAGTTTATGTTTTTACTCTTAAACTCTCGGGTGCTAAAAATTAATTTGAGTAGGCTGAGGGTAAAGATTTTTCAGGTTATTAGTCGACGAATAAGCTTCCGGAGACGTGCAGGAGGCAAGCTTGCTATTTAAGGGATTCTATCTATAGTCCGTTGTGTTATTTGGATGTAAGGGCAAATTTTTTTAATTGCCTAGTATTAGACTCTGATCAACCAAAGGGGCATCTTCATAGGTCGCTCTTGGATTATTTTGTAATAATTATAATTTCTCTGAATGTGGGTTGCGTATGGGAATATGTAATGAATATGAAGCATCTTTTGTGAAATGAAATGTGAAGTTTGAATTTAAATTGTGTTCAAAAATTTTCATATTCATGTGCTTCTGTGTTATCAGTATATCTAATATTATCGCATTTGGTCACCGAAAATTAACAATTATGGATGACTGCAGCATCAGTAGTGGTTAGTTTCGGGCCTCCAAATGGGGGATGTTACAAGTTGGTATCAGAGCCAGGTTTATGTAAATTTAAAAGAAATTTGAACCTAAAAGATTTTCAAAGCATAACACAATGAATTAGAGAATGAAACCAGGGTTTAGGTTTATGCTATAGTAACATACTTGCATTTGTTATATATATATCTATAAGTATGTATTCTCCTTTTCTCTTAGACCGTCCTTGTGTATCTTACTAAGGCTCATATGCAGATATACGAGAAAGGAAGATATGGAGGCATGAAACGGAAGAGGAAATCTACTCGAAGGAAGCACCACAACTAATGGAAATGCTCGACCCAATACCAGGAGGAATCCGGGTCGACAGGCAAATGCTAATCCAAACGCAAATGCCAATGTAGGTGCTGGAACCCCGCCAGTAGATATGGGGATGATGTATCAGTTCTTCGTTAATCTGATGCAAGTTGGAGCAGCTACAGGAGTAGCTGGAGGAAATGATGTGAATGCTGGGGGAGCAAATCCTATGGCCCCAGTTGGCAATAACTATGCCAAGCGGAGCAGGGATTACACTAGTCTTGGTGGGAAGCCGATTTTGGGAATAGAGGATGATGTTGAAGTAGAAAACCCGTTATTGCACTATGAATAATTTTCACTGACCTGGGATTAGATGATGAATAGAAGAGAAGACTTGCTTCCAGATAGTTGCAAGGAGCATCATTATACTGGTGGAACGGGGTTACTTTTGGAGTACCTGAAGAAGATTTAACTTGTACCGAGTCTCGAAGGAGATTCGAAGAGAGGTTTCTATCAGAAGTGTCCAAGTCGGCATTGATGAGGAAGTTTATGGATATGGATCAGGGGGACATGTCAGTAATCGAATATGCCACGAAATTTAATAAGCTATCCAGATACGGATACGCTATGATTGGCCACCGTCATCAAGAGAAATGAAAAGTTTTTTATAAGGACCGAAGGCAGAGATTGCCAGGGCAACCATGCCATACCTCCGTGGCCCAAGTAATGTCATAGTGGAGATGACCATCAGGAATGAAGAGATGCTCTCTACGTTTAGTAAGAGGAAGTCAGTTGAGGTTTCAAGATCCTTAGGGAAAGAAGAGAAAGTTCTTTAAATGGAAAGGAGCTCAGAAAGGAGGAGCTACCAAGAAAGGGAAGGCCGATGTAGTTTGCTACAAGTGCGATAAGAAAGGACATTTTGCTCATGAATGTCGAATTGGAAAAGGGAAGAAGGTTGCAGATAAGAAAGGAGTGAAGTGCTTTAACTGTGACCAGATCGGGCATTACAAGAATCAATGTTCAGAACTAGTTAGAGCGGACAAGGGAATTTATTTTGCCTTGGAACCATCTTCTTCCAGTCCAACAACAACTGAGAAGGTGAAATCCTTGATTTAAGGTACGCTTTTGATTCATGGTATACCAGTTAAGGTACTATTTGATACTGATCCATTGCATTCATTTAAATCTCAGTGTTTGGTAGATAAACTAGGTTTAGAACCATCATACCTACTTACTTCCTTAAGGGTTGCGAATCTAATAGGAGGGTATGCAAACTCTAATTTTAGATGTGATCAGTTAGAACTTGACTTTTTTAGTCATAAGTTTGCATGCAGTTTGTATGTTTTTTATTTCTAGGGTTTTGGGATCATATTGGGTATGGATTGGTTAGATAAATATGATGCAAAAATATTTTGCTAGGATGGGGAAATATCATTGAGACACCCTAACTGCCATAACCGAATTATATACTCGGTGGAGAAGTCAGACCTGAGTGCTTGTGCTTTGCTAAATGCAATGGAAGCGGAAGAAGAATTCGATCGGGTGTTGGTAGAAAAAGAGTTTGCAAATGTTTTTGAGCCAGTGTCAGGGCTACCGCCAAAGCGAGCTATCGAGTTTCGAATAGATCTTATGCCAGGGGCAGGACCTATAAGTAGACCACCTAGCCGGATGACACCTACTAAGATGAAAGAGCTGAAGGTGCAACTAGTGGACTTCGAAGGGAAGAGCTTTATTAGGCCAAGCAGTTCTCCTTAGGGGAGCAGTTGCAGTATTCATGAAGAAGCCTGATGGATCTCTAAGGTTGTGTAAAAGGACGATCAAGAATAAGTATACTATTCCAAGAATCGACGATTTGTCGATCAGTTGAATGGAGCCAGAGTGTTCTCCCAATTGGATTTGGCAACGGAGTTCCATCAGCTAAGATTGGTGGAGAATGGTATTCCGTTAACGGCGTTCAGGACCAAATACGGGTCATATGAGTGGTTGGTGATGCCATTCCGATTAAAGAATGCGCCAGCTTTCTTCGTGGATTTGATGAACTGGGTTTTCCGAGAGCACTTGGATATGTTTTTATTGGTATTCATAGATGACATCTTAATATACTCTAAGAATGAAAGAGAACATGAAGTTCATCTTAGAGTGGTGCTTGAGACGCTGAGGCGGCATCAACTGAAAGAGAAGTTTTCAAAGTGTCATTTCTGGAAGAAAGAAGTTAAGTTTCTTGGTCACGTGGTTCAGAGAAGGGTTTGTCAATTGATCCGAATAAGATCGAAGCTATTAACAATGGAAGAGACCAGAGATGGTGATTGAGATAAGAAGTTTCATTGGGCTTGATAGTTACTACCGGAGGTTTATTAAGGATTTCTCACGGATAGCAATGCCTTTGACTATGCTGACCAGGAAGGATGTGAAGTTTACTCGGTCTGGGAAATGTGAGGAAGCGTTCGTTAAGTCAAAGCATTTATTGACCAATGCACATGTGTTAGTAGTTCCAGACAGAAATCAAGGATTAGTAGTGTATACCAATGCATTGGAATTGGATTAGGAGTTGTGTTGATGCAAAAGGGTATGGTCATTGCCTACGCTTCTGGACAGCTTAGACCTTATGAAGTGAGATATCCTACTCATGATTTAGATTTGGCAGCGGTAATCTTCGCGTTGAATATATGGAGACACTATCTCTTGGGAGAGAGATTCGAGTTATATACTGATCATAAGTCCATAAGATACCTATTCTCTCAGAAGGAGTTAAATATGAGACAGCAGAGGTGGTTGGAGTTTTTAGCAGCTTATGACTTCGGTAAAGAGTATACACCGGGGAAAGGTAACAAGGTCGCGGATGCACTTAGTAGGAAACATTAGAATGTGGTGCTAGCCATGTTGGTCGAATGGAAAGATCTTGAGGTGTTGACTACGTGCAGTGTGCAGTTAAGATCTACCGCTAGTTCTAGTCATAGTACTGCCATGTTCTCTTTCTTGGAAGTTCGACCGAGATTGATCGAAAGGATAACATCTAAGTAGAAAGATGACCTAATGTTAGCTAAGAAGATGAGAAGGCTAGAGGCCGGAATCGAGATTGATGATCTGAAGGATTTGACCAGAGAAAGTGGTTGAGAAAGAAGGGACGATTGTGTGTCCCGAATGTAGAAAACCTATGGAAAGAGGTCCTTAGAGAATGTCATCGATCAAAATTTATGATTCATCCTGGGGGGAACAAGATGTATTAGGATATGAAGAGGAGTTTCTACTTGGAAGGTATGAAGTGGGATGTTGGCTTGTGGGTAAAGTAGTGTGTGAACTGTCAACAAGTGAAGACCGAACATCAGAAGCCGAGTGGGCTGCTTCAACCTTTGGAGATACCAGTTTGGAAATGGGATTCGATATCCATAGATTTTATAGACCGGTTGCCAAGGTCGAACCGAAGAAATGAAAGTATATGGGTCATAGTGGACATGTTGACCAAGAGTGCCCATTTCATTCCAGTCAAATCAACTAGGACGGCACCTGTTTTGGCTAAATTGTTTATAAAGAATATAGTTAAACTACATAGGATTCCTAGTAGCATAGTCAATGATAGAGATGCCATGTTCAGCAGTGAACTCTGGAGGAGTCTACAAGGAACGTTGGGAACCGAGCTTAAGATGAGTACCGCTTATCATCCACAAATGGATGGGCAGACAGAGAGAGTCGACAAGGTACTCGAGGATCTATTAAGAGATTGTGTATTAGATTTTGGTGGGTCATGGAAAAACCATTTGCACTTGGTTGAGTATTCCTATAATAATAAATACCAGGTAGTATAGGGATGACACCTTTTAAAGCTTTAAATGGAAGGCCGTGCAAATCACCAGCGTGTTGGTTAGAGACTGGAGACAGATTGGTCCTTGGTCCAGATATGGTGAGAGAAGCAACAGAGAAGATAGAGTTGATCCGAGGTAGGATGAAGAAACCTCAATCTAGACAAAAGAGTTACTCAAATAAGAGGCGTAAGGATCTAGAGTTCTCGGTTCGAGATAGGGTTTTCATTAAGGTATCACCTGTTAGGAAATCAAATCCATGGTTTTAATGACAACAACTATACAATGAAAATCAAATGTACATACATATATATGTATATATATATATAGGAACTTGCTAGAACAATATCACTAGAAAGACAAGAACAAGGCTCAAAGGACACTACAAGAGACTACAAGTCAATAGGTACAAAGAAGCAAAAGAAAAGATGCACAAAACAAACATGCACAAGTATCAGACGTCTGGGTGCACAAGCCAGACGTCTGGAAAAGTCCTCTGGAACAACAAACAGACTAAACCAGATGTTTGGTAGTAGCACTCAGACGTCTGAAAATCTACTATATAAAAAATATATAGTATCAGACGTCCAATACAAATACCAGACGTCTGATTTCAAACTCGGATTTCAAATAAGAACTTCAACTGTCACATTCAAATAGACATCTCCACTTATCTTCGCTGCAACTCTTCATCATCAACAGAAGCAACTATAGAGCACTCGTTAATGGATGCAACCACTCAACATACATATCTACAACTATATATAGCATCAGGAATCAAGAGATAGAACTAACCTGACAACCTTACTTACTTACGCTCTCTAATTATATACTATATCATATACTCTTGATCTCTAGCAATCTATACTTGTATTTTGTTCTTCCAAATATTCAGTTCTTCATAGACAATACTCTTTAGTTATATATTGGAAGCATTTGTACTAATTAGTCAATATCCGTGTTATAGAACACACATTTGACAAGAACAATTTATTGTAACCAAGCCTATTCCTCCGGGCGAAGCGAGGGTGTTTGATAGTCGAATTCCGAAGGGGAGCTTTGGGACTGGACGTAGGACAGGAGGTCCGAACCAGTATAAAATCCTGGTGTGCTTATTCTATATTTACTTAGATTAATATTGTTTTAGTTACATTATATACTTTGTCACATATACTTGCATATACACTACACGATCCACCCTATAAACTTTCATCACCGATGAAGGGTGTGGTACGTTTTGAAAAGTCAGGAAAACTAGCACCGAGATATGTTGGACCGTTCCCAATCATAAAGAGGATCGGAAAGCTTGCATATAGAGTAGAGTTACCGAGCAGTTTGGCAGTTTTCCATGATGTGTTTCATGTGTCTCATCTTCGTAGGTATGTACATGATCCAGAGACTAAAATCTCTCCGACTTCATTAGAAGACTTAATAGTAGAACAAGATCTGACTTTTGTTAGGCAACAATTTCGGGTTGTAGTGAGAGATGAGAAGAGGTTAAGAAACAAGACAGTCAAGTTGGTAAAAGTTCGGTGGAGCAACAACGAGAAGGATTATACTTGGGAAACATAAGACATGGTTAGGGATACTTATCTTAGGCTGTTATGAGGGTATGTTCTATATTTTTTAATAGACTTTTCGCTGGTAGGATATACTAGCTTTGTTTGCAAGATTGATATGCTTGTTTGTAGTCCTTATTGAATTTTGAGGATGAAATTCTTTAAGGGGGGAGCCTGTAACACCCCTAATTTTTCTTTAATATTATTCAAGAGATTTAATTAGATTAATTAAACAGTATAATGTGTGGCGTGAAAAGGAGATGAGATATGATAATTAATTGGATTAGGCCTTAACTAATCAACATATAAGATTGTTTTAACTTAAACATAAGTAGGAGGATTTATGAGAGGGGCAAAATAGGAATAAATTTCATTTCCTAAACATAAACCCTTGCACCCTCATATCCTTATTCATTTTTACATTCAGACAAAACACAAATAAGGCAGATGCCATTGCTAAAGCTTATAAAGGAAGAAAAGTTAGAGAATCAAGCTAAAGCTAAGGGGAATCAAATCAACAACTCAAACCTCAACTATTTTTCTCAAATCAAGGTGAACAATGGTATCCATCTCATCCTTATGTATTAAATTTCATATTTTGATGTACCATGAATTAATTGATGATTATATGGTTGATTTTACCATTTTTTGCATGAATGGTTATTTATTGGAATTTTTATGGAATTATTATGATAGGTTTCAAGAGAAAAACCTTAGTAAATGACCTCCAAATGACTTGATTTTTGGATATGTTATGTAATACATAATTTTGGAGATGTTTTTTAAATTTCCTAATTTTCGGAAATAACAGGAATATTTTATGAATTTCCTAAGGTGAAAAGTGAATTTATTTCAGGTTTCAAAAATTAAAAATAATAAAATAATGAATTTTTCCCCGAAATTTTTATATGGTAAAGAAAATGTTATTTTTGATTTTTGGTGAATTTTTCGATTTTTACCAAGTGTTTTCAATTTATTATGAATTTTCTAAGCTAGAAAGGCTTAATAATTATATTAAAATATTAATATAATTTAATGGTTTGAAAATAATTTTGGAAACTATGAAATCTGATCTATAGCAATTTTTCTACAAAGGAATTGACAAAGTGTAACTCTAACCAATATGAATTTTACAAACAATAAGAGTTGGTGAAAAGAATATACTTTATTTAGCAAAATAGTAGTTTTACGTTAATTACGAGTCTGCCACTGTACGCCTTCATCGCCATAGCCTTCGTATTGCTACAGTATCAGTTAGCTTGCGTAAAGCTATAGTATCAGTTAGCTTTCGTATTGCTACAGTACCAATGCTTTCGTAGCCAGGTACAGTGCTAATGCTTTCTTAGCCATGCTATAGTAACTTTAGCCTTCGTAGTTATGCTACAATAACATCTATCTTCGTCACTATTGCTTTTGCCAGCTTTGTTTTCACAATTTAAAACATGTGTAACCTTTTAACCGTAAGCCAATTTTTCTATTACGGTCGCTCTACAGAAAGGGAAACCATCATTCAGAAGCAATGGAATAGGTTAGAGACTCTAATTCTACACATATTAAAAGTTATAGCCCAAACAAAGTTTTTTATTATCTCTTCACTTTATTTTTGAGATGGTATATTATTACTCTCACCATATTTTTGTCTGATTTGAATTTTATGTTATTCCTCTTAAACTCTCGGGTGCTCAAAATTAATTTGAGTAGGTTGAGAGTAAGGGTTTTTCAGGTTATTAGTTGACGAATAAGCTTCCGGAGACGTGTAGGAGGCCAGCTAGCTATTTAGGAGATTCTATCTATTCTCCACAATGTTATTTTGATGTAAGGGCAAATTTTTTTAATTGCCTAGTATTAGACTCTGATAAACCAAGGGGCCATCTTCATAGGTCGCTCTTCGAGTATTTTGTATTAATTATAATTTCTTTGAATGTGGATTGCGTATGAGATTATGTAATGAATATGAAGCGTCTTTTGTGAAATGAAATGTGAAGATTGAATTTAAATTGTGTTCAAAAATGTTCATATTCATGTTCTTCCGTGTATCAATATATCTAACGTTATCGCATTTGGTCACCGAAAATTAATAACTATAGATGACTGCAGCATCAGTAGCAGATAGTTTCGGGTCTCCAAATGGGGGACGTTACAAGTTGGTATCAGAGCCAGGTTTATGTAAATTTAAAAGAAATTTGAACCTAAAAGATTTTTAAAACATAACCCAATGAATCAGAGAATGAGACCGAGGTTTGGGTTAACACTATAGTAACGTACTTGCATTTGTTATATATATATATATATAAGTACGTATTCCACTTTTCTCTTAGACCATTCTTTTGTATCTTACTAAGGCTCTTATGCAGATATATGAGAAAGGAAGGTATGATGGCAGGAAACGGAAGAGGAAATCTAGGTGGAGGAAGCACCACAACTAATGGAAATGCTCGACCCAATACCAGGAGAAATCCGGGTCGACGGGCAAATGCTAATCCAAACTCAAATGCCAATGTAGGTGCTGTGTAACGTCCCAGATTTTTCGCGCTCGAAAATCGACATCCATACTTTACATCGTACTCGAATGCCGTAGATTCGACCGTTCAAATCCGAGTCGCCGGAGCTTATAACAACATTAAGTAAATAACACAGCGGAATAAATGAATATAGATATACAACATCTGATACAATATCCAGATACAATGATGATACAAGGAATATCTATATACATCAGAGATATGATACAACAAATAGCAGCGGAAAAGAAAACGATAGATAACATTAGCAGCGGATAATCTCCATCTTCAAAGCACCAATCCAGAATAGCTCGAACTCCCAACAAAGAGGCACAAAGATAAGCAAGTGCAGTCCATATCCAAAGACTGAACTAGCTCCAGCTAATCTACTAAATCTGAATATCTGAAAAACCCAACTCTAAACTGCTCGTGTAGAAAAATTTTGAGCATCCAGAGTTTAGGAAAGAAACAATAAACTCCGGATCAGTCATGGGATTGGTGTGAGCAACAAAAACAGTTTATCTTTAAAACAAATAGCAGAGAATTTTAAAGTCAATTCGCAATGCTTTTTGGAAAATGAGACTACCATAAGACCTCCCGCCACACACACAATGCAAACGCAGAATTGGAGGAGATTTCTTCTTATGATAGTCAAAGATGCTTACTACGCGAAATCAAATCATTTGATATTATTACTAGTGCATAGTGCAGAAAACAATTTCGAAAGTAGAATATAAATCTTAGCCAGCATAGACATTTCGCACTTATGCCTACTATAGCTACCATGTTCAATAGCAGGTTACCACCACATTCCATGGCAGGTAATACAACTAATACCGTACAAGGTTCGTATTTGGAAGATGGATTTCCAACAAATGGTCAGGCAAAGGAACTTCCTATTCCACGAAAGAAACGCCTCTGGCGGGATGTTCCGAGAACCAACTGTTCTCTGCCAAACAAGGCCGGCAACCCCTTTTCCCAAGGGATAAAAGAAACCTCAGATATGCCACCCCCGGTCCTTTGGGACCTTTAACCGAGGCGCCTCGAATCCAACATCACACGTCATAAATAAAGTGTGTCCACATGAGTAAGTATCTGGGCTCCATACCATGATACTACCCTTTTCCAGAAGGAATGGTCATACCCTAGGGGAGCTACCCCTGAAAACCTTGCCGCACGATTCATGTTTCGACCATTACCGGGTTGTGAGGCTCGACGAAGTCTCGTCCACAAAGCTACGCTTTTTCAAAAAGCCACGCTTTGGGTCAATAGATGATCAACCTATGATCACAAAGATAAATGATCAAACAAATGATCATATCACAAATGATCAAACACTGATCATCACACAGCAACACTCAGCATGCCACATTACCAAATTGGGATATATCGCTGATAAATTTCAACTACATAACCTCTGAGCTCGTACGTCTCAGAGAAGGGTGTTAAGCTAAGAGAATAAATTCTCCGCCACCAACAGAAATGTATTTGAAAGAAATCGGCTTTATATCTCAAAGTGTAATGTCAGACATGTAACCATACAAGTCTGTTCCGGGATCGAACAGAACCGAAGGCACTTCTCACGAAGCCCTTGCAAATCCGGATAATTTCCAATCACGTCCGGACTTCCCGTCACAAAAAGAGTGATATAAATCTCTATACCGGAGCAACTCAGTGCAGAGACATTCGACAGGTTGTCCTTTCATTTTCGAAAATATCCGGTCTTCAACACCGGTCTTCAAATGCCATCCATATACGACGTATCACTATTCGGAATGGGTTATATGACACAAAGGTCTTTTCCCGGCTAACCCGAATAGTGAGCGTAATATTTAAAAATATATGGATATTGGGATTTCAATTAAGTCACAACTTATTACCCAAAATCTTTCTTTCAAATGGTTTAAACAAATTACCATTTTAATCTTTAAACAAAAAGATTCATTTTAAACAACCCTCAACGGTTTAAACAATTTCTACTTTTAAATAAAAGATTCATTCATAGATTTTCCAAATTAATTCTCATTTCAATTTGATTAACTCGTTAAATCTTTAAATCAAAGATTTAACTTATAGCTTTCAAAACAATTTCATTTCTAATGGGTTAAACAAAACATCATTTTAAATCTGTTAAAAAAAACAGATTTAATTCATAGCTTTCAAAAAAGAATTTATTCATAGCCTTTTAAAACATTTCGATTTCATTTTGAATTTGAAACCTTTCAACACAAATTGGAAGTTCACTTCTTATATGAAAGCTGTTATTATTTGAAAACAAATAGTTTTCGTTTAAGAAAAATCCAATTATATTTACACAAGTTAAAACCCTTTAATTTTATTCACATTCCAAAATCAATACTTTTTAAAATGGTTTAATTCATACAAACACATTTATATCATCTTTAATCCCTAGTTTCGAATCATAGAATTTAATTTCAAACTTGAATTCAAATTTAAATCAAATTATTTAAATTTCAAAACTCGATTAAGTTATTCAAAATAACTTTTATCTTTGAAAATTCCATTTCAAAAGCTTTTCACTTTAAACCCAAATTTCCAATTTCAAAATCAATTGAAATTAAAATTTCAATTTCAAAAACATCAAATTTACATTATCTGTGACTTAACCGATTTCCACGTGAAATCCATATTTGTGTGTGTAAAGGTGTAGTCCAGGGGTTTTACACAGTAGTGCAACATCATACAATCATCACAGATCAGAATACAGAAATAAAATTTGATAAGCGATATAAATTATAACGCTTATCATTCATGAACATACCACAGATATATAAATATCACATATAATAAATTACATCACAGATAATTTATCACAGATCACAACATAAATCAGGGTGTATCACAAAGCATCATATATCAGGGATATCAAACAATCAAATTGTCCAATAGAATCCAAATATTCATAAGTAAGGTCAAGTATTCAATAGTCATTTATAAATAGGATAAATTAATTGTTTAATCTTAATTTATTCACTTATCTCCAATTTAATTTATTACTTATGAATTAATTATCCAATCCTGATTTATTAATTACAAATCATTTGATATAGATTAATTTATCAACCACTTTAATTTATTAAATTTTTTCTTAATTAATCATATTAATCAAGTTATCCTTTAAACCAATTACATAATTTAATTAACCTTAATAAATCCAAATATCCAAAAATTTATTACAATAAGTGATTAATTACAAATTCCATTCCTTAAGTAATTACATTCAAACAATCTATAATTGATTTTCGGAATTAACTAATCAATAAATTATTAACATTAATCACTTAAATCAAATACTTAACAATTCTTAGTTAATTATCTTCATTAACTAATAATATTTCTTCGATTACTTACTTAAGAAATAGTTTATTATTAATCATTTCTAATTAATTTATTACAAATCACTGATAATTTCTTTCCAAAACTATTTATTAAGAAAATTTGTTTACCTTAATTATCATTTTAAAAATCTTCTTTATACTTTGGAAATCACTTTATTACAGTTATAAAAAGTTTAATATTAATTGACTTCATACTTAATCAAGGACTAATAAAAAACATTGTTTAATTTAACATTATCAACTTTAAATGATTTTGGGCTTAACCCATTTTAAAGCAACCCAAGTAACATGATAATGACTCGAGTAAAACTCCAGTGTTTCCAGCAACTTCCCCGCGTCTTCCCCTCCTCTGTTTCTTCTTCTCTTTTTTTTTTACAAAACTTAGCTTAATTTCAAAATGTTAAATAAAAAATAGTAGGCTTATCACCTACAGATCACTCGAGTACGAACTCGAGTTTCCCAAGCCAAAACTCGAACGCGACTTCGAGACTTCCCACGAGCCTAAACTCGCTGACACCCCACCACCATCTCGTGCACATGCACGCCACCGTTGGTCACCTCCGACCAACATCATCGCCTCCGGCAACTCTCTCAACACCACATCATCCCAAAACGACCACCCAAACATACAAACTCACCGCGAATCGAAATTGGGTATTACTGTCGAACCCAAACCCAAACGTCCCTGCACAATATCCCTTCGACCACCAAGCTCCGGTCACCAGAGACCATGCGAACCTGCCCACGCCTCCGCCACTCACCCACGAAACCATCCCCATAGGTGCGATCGCCCAGATTAACGTGATGATGACGCGATTTGCTCGTGAACAACAGCAAACCAAAACGAACCCAAAACCCTAGTTTGATCTCGTATGATCATTCTAGTTTATTATAAATTTGTTGACTATTTTTCCCAACATCAGAGATGTTCATTTTATCTTCAAAACAAATTTCAACATTTATTATTGATTCGATTGTCAGAAATTCATGAAAATGCAATTTTTGTTCATATATAAATTGCTCTGAGAATACTAAACCAAAAATCTAAGTTTTTGTTTTAAAATTCATGGCTTGCAATATAGATTCAATAAATATTCTTGAATTGATTTTTTTTAACAATCAAATTTATCAAAAATGGTTCTTCATTGCCTGTAAAACATGATTCCAGAAGTATATCCTTCTAACATTTTTAAAACAGATTTGTTTATCCTAATTTGTGTTTAAGAAACCTGTTTTGTTTAAACTTTAAGACTATTACTGATTTCATGAATAAGTTTTGAATTTTTTTGAACCTCTAATTAATCTCTGTAACTACAAACAGAGGAGAACAATTAATATAAATGCTCACAGAACAATCCATATATATATATAAAAAAACATACATATAAACAGAGGAGACTTATTCCAGATTTTATCATGCAACCAAACTTATATTCTTAAAGTTTTAAATTAAAACGTTACTCACAGGTGAAAACAAAGAAGTCTGGAAAAAACAAAGTTGCTCACCTATCATGATTGAAGAACAGAGGAGAAGAGCAGAGCTTTTAGTTTAAACAGAGCTTCATCCATATCGAACTGGCTTTGTTGAATCTAGTTGAGTTGTTGTTGAGTTGAAATGTTAAAATGTTTGTTTAAGTTTGAATGGTTTGTTTACTTCAGATTTTAGCTTCAAGGAACGAACTGAGTTTAAGCTTTAAGATGGTGATATATGGGAAGAGTTGTACAGGTTAATATGTTTGTACAGGGTAATATTATATGTTTGTACCCTATGCCAGAGATTTTTATTCAATGGTGGCTGGTGATGTTTTTCCCCATGTACTAAAGAGGCTAGCATTTATTATCATGTACACACTTACCTTTATTTGCTTTACTTTATTTTGTGCCTTGCTTCATTTCAGCTGTAGAGATAATTGTGTAGTGTACTAAAGATGATGGCATTAAATTAACATGTACAACTTACCTTTATTTCGGCTGTACAAGCATGGAGATAGTTTGTGGTGGCTTGTACTTCTTGTTTTCCTTATACAGGTTAATTCATACTCACCTATGTACATTTTGTTTCATTTGTTTACATGAATCATTTCATTTGATTTCTTTTTTTTCCTTCTTGTACATAAATATTTACTGTCTTGTTTATAACTTGCATACTATATTACTTATCTTTATATAGGTTGAATGTTTTTCTTTCTTTTCTTCACAACTTATACTTTGCCATACCAATGAATTCCCCTTTTATATGTTGTCATGATTTTTAGCTAATGTGATGTTTGAAGTTATCTATGTGTTTCTTGATAATCTATACATAACTATATATTTTGTTTTCTTTTATAAGCCAATACTTTAAATGTATTTTATTTTTAAACAACAGATTTGTTTTATACTTAAACTTAAGATTAATAAGATATATTTCATAAAATCAAATTGTCTTTGAACCATTAACTAAAAATAAAAATTCAAATCCAATTTGATTCTCAATTCTCATTAATATATTTTTAAAACCATTTATTTAGGATTTTATTTCAAATCCAATATATACATATATACAATATTTACAATATTTTAAATTCAAATGATTTATATAGAATTTATTCGAATTTGGGGAAACTCGCTTCCATTTATAATAAATTTTACAAATTTTTATTCAAAAATTCATTTAATTATTAATTTAAATAAATTAAAATCTAGGGTCGTTACAAATTTCCCCCCTTAAAAGAATTTCGTCCTCGAAATTCGCAGGCACGAAAAAAACAAAGAGAGAGATAGACAGATTCAATCTCTTATAATTACTCAAACTTACGATATGAATTCCAAACTAAAGTCGGAATATCTCAGAATACATACCAATTTGTCCCTCTTCGGACTTTGGTATTCACAAGAAATTTCGATAGAATTTCAAAATTTGGTTTCAAACGAAATCGTTTTATTGATTTAATTCAAATTTAACTTCATATTCTATTAATCAATTTAACTTTAATTTAAAATTTCCAATTTCAAATTCATTAAGGTTTAAATCAAAAAGCTGATAAGAAACCGATGAAGATACAAAGTAAGAACTTTTTACAATGATTCGTAGAGCCATCATCATACCGAAACTTCTTCTTGTAGCTGATACGAAGGAATCAAAAGAATTTGGAAACGAATCAAAGAAAATTGATAGAGAAAGATTGTTTCCACTGTCGCAGGGTATTGACCATTTATAGTCGTACTTCCCTGTCCCCTATCTCGTCTTCTTCTTGCACTCATACTCACTATCAGTGGATAGTAAGAGAATTTACTGAGGCGTTCAGACAGATATCTTAAGGATATACTCATTCTAGAGTTTACTTCACTCTGTCTCTAATGAGCTACTTAACGTGTTATACTCCTGAGCTAAAGTTCAACCTTAGCTCTGATACCAAATGTAACGTCCCAGATTTTTCGCGCTCGAAAATCGACATCCATACTTTACATCGTACTCGAATGCCGTAGATTCGACCGTTCAAATCCGAGTCGCCGGAGCTTATAACAACATTAAGTAAATAACACAGCGGAATAAATGAATATAGATATACAACATCTGATACAATATCCAGATACAATGATGATACAAGGAATATCTATATACATCAGAGATATGATACAACAAATAGCAGCGGAAAAGAAAACGATAGATAACATTAGCAGCGGATAATCTCCATCTTCAAAGCACCAATCCAGAATAGCTCGAACTCCCAACAAAGAGGCACAAAGATAAGCAAGTGCAGTCCATATTCAAAGACTGAACTAGCTCCAGATAATCTACTAAATCTGAATATCTGAAAAACCCAACTCTAAACTGCTCGTGTAGAAAAATTTTGAGCATCCAGAGTTTAGGAAAGAAACAATAAACTCCGGATCAGTCATGGGACTGGTGTGAGCAACAAAAACAGTTTATCTTTTAAAACAAATAGCAGAGAATTTTAAAGTCAATTCGCAATGCTTTTTGGAAAATGAGACTACCATAAGACCTCCCGCCACACACACAATGCAAACGCAGAATTGGAGGAGATTTCTTCTTATGATAGTCAAAGATGCTTACTACGCGAAATCAAATCATTTGATATTATTACTAGTGCATAGTGCAGAAAACAATTTCGAAAGTAGAATATAAATCTTAGCCAGCATAGACATTTCGCACTTATGCCTACTATAGCTACCATGTTCAATAGCAGGTTACCACCACATTCCATGGCAGGTAATACAACTAATACCGTACAAGGTTCGTATTTGGAAGATGGATTTCCAACAAATGGTCAGGCTAAGGAACTTCCTATTCCACGAAAGAAACGCCTCTGGCGGGACGTTCCGAGAACCAACTGTTCTCTGCCAAACAAGGCCGGCAACCCCTTTTCCCAAAGGATAAAAGAAACCTCAGATATGCCACCCCCGGTCCTTTGGGACCTTTAACCGAGGCACCTCGAATCCAACATCACACGTCATAAATAAAGTGTGTCCACATGAGTAAGTATCTGGGCTCCATACCATGATACTACCCTTTTCCAGAAGGAATGGTCATACCCTAGGGGAGCTACCCCTGAAAACCTTGCCGCACGATTCCTGTTTCGACCATTACCGGGTTGTGAGGCTCGACGAAGTCTCGTCCACAAAGCTACGCTTTTTCAAAAAGCCACGCTTTGGGTCAATAGATGATCAACCTATGATCACAAAGATAAATGATCAAACAAATGATCATATCACAAATGATCAAACACTGATCATCACACAGCAACACTCAGCATGCCACATTACCAAATTGGGATATATCGCTGATAAATTTCAACTACATAACCTCTGAGCTCGTACGTCTCAGAGAAGGGTGTTAAGCTAAGAGAATAAATTCTCCGCCACCAACAGAAATGTATTTGAAAGAAATCGGCTTTATATCTCAAAGTGTAATGTCAGACATGTAACCATACAAGTCTGTTCCGGGATCGAACAGAACCGAAGGCACTTCTCACGAAGCCCTTGCAAATCCGGATAATTTCCAATCACGTCCGGACTTCCCGTCATAAAAAGAGTGATATAAATCTCTATACCGGAGCAACTCAGTGCAGAAACATTCGACAGGTTGTCCTTTCATTTTCGAAAATATCCGGTCTTCAACACCGGTCTTCAAATGCCATCCATATACGACGTATCACTATTCGGAATGGGTTATATGACACAAAGGTCTTTTCCCGGCTAACCCGAATAGTGAGTGTAATATTTAAAAATATATGGATATTGGGATTTCAATTAAGTCACAACTTATTACCCAAAATCTTTCTTTCAAATGGTTTAAAAAAATTACCATTTTAATCTTTAAACAAAAAGATTCATTTTAAACAACCCTCAACGGTTTAAACAATTTCTACTTTTAAATAAAAGATTCATTCATAGATTTTCCAAATTAATTCTCATTTCAATTTGATTAACTCGTTAAATCTTTAAATCAAAGATTTAACTTATAGCTTTCAAAACAATTTCATTTCTAATGGGTTAAACAAAACATCATTTTAAATCTGTTAAAAAGAAACAGATTTAATTCATAGCTTTCAAAAAAGAATTTATTCATAGCCTTTTAAAACATTTCGATTTCATTTTGAATTTGAAACCTTTCAACACAAATTGGAAGTTCACTTCTTATATGAAAGCTGTTATTATTTGAAAACAAATAGTTTTCGTTTAAGAAAAATCCAATTATATTTACACAAGTTAAAACCCTTTAATTTTATTCACATTCCAAAATCAATACTTTTTAAAATGGTTTAATTCATACAAACACATTTATATCATCTTTAATCCCTAGTTTCGAATCATAGAATTTAATTTCAAACTTGAATTCAAATTTAAATCAAATTATTTAAATTTCAAAACTCGATTAAGTTATTCAAAATAACTTTTATCTTTGAAAATTCCATTTCAAAAGCTTTTCACTTTAAACCCAAATTTCCAATTTCAAAATCAATTGAAATTAAAATTTCAATTTCAAAAACATCAAATTTACATTATCTGTGACTTAACCGATTTCCACGTGAAATCCATATTTGTGAGTGTAAAGGTGTAGTCCAGGGGTTTTACACAGTAGTGCAACATCATACAATCATCACAGATCAGAATACAGAAATAAAATTTGATAAGCGATATAAATTATAACGCTTATCATTCATGAACATACCACATATATATAAATATCACATATAATAAATTACATCATAGATAATTTATCACAGATCACAACATAAATCAGGGTGTATCACAAAGCATCATATATCAGGGATATCAAACAATCAACTTGTCCAATAGAATCCAAATATTCATAAGTAAGGTCAAGTATTCAATAGTCATTTATAAATAGGATAAATTAATTGTTTAATCTTAATTTATTCACTTATCTCCAATTTAATTTATTACTTATGAATTAATTATCCAATCCTGATTTATTAATTACAAATCATTTGATATAGATTAATTTATCAACCACTTTAATTTATTAAATTGTTTCTTAATTAATCATATTAATCAAGTTATCCTTTAAACCAATTACATAATTTAATTAACCTTAATAAATCCAAATATCCAAAAATTTATTACAATAAGTGATTAATTACAAATTCCATTCCTTAAGTAATTACATTCAAACAATCTATAATTGATTTTCGGAATTAACTAATCAATAAATTATTAACATTAATCACTTAAATCAAATACTTAACAATTCTTAGTTAATTATCTTCATTAACTAATAATATTTCTTCGATTACTTACTTAAGAAATAGTTTATTATTAATCATTTCTAATTAATTTATTACAAATCACTGATAATTTCTTTCCAAAACTATTTATTAAGAAAATTTGTTTACCTTAATTATCATTTTAAAAATCTTCTTTATACTTTGGAAATCACTTTATTACAGTTATAAAAAGTTTAATATTAATTGACTTCATACTTAATCAAGGACTAATAAAAAACATTGTTTAATTTAACATTATCAACTTTAAATGATTTTGGGCTTAACCCATTTTAAAGCAACCCAAGTAACATGATAATGACTCGAGTAAAACTCCAGTGTTTCCAGCAACTTCCCCGCGTCTTCCCCTCCTCTGTTTCTTCTTCTCTTTTTTTTTTACAAAACTTAGCTTAATTTCAAAATGTTAAAAAAAACAGTAGGCTTATCACCTACAGATCACTCGAGTACGAACTCGAGTTTCCCAAGCCAAAACTCGAACGCGACTTCGAGACTTCCCACGAGCCTAAACTCGCTGACACCCCACCACCATCTCGTGCACATGCACGCCACCGTTGGTCACCTCCGACCAACATCATCGCCTCCGGCAACTCTCTCAACACCACATCATCCCAAAACGACCACCCAAACATACAAACTCACCACGAATCGAAATTGGGTATTACTGTCGAACCCAAACCCAAACGTCCCTGCACAATCTCCCTTCGACCACCAAGCTCCGGTCACCAGAGACCATGCGAACCTGCCCACGCCTCCGCCACTCACCCACGAAACCATCCCCATAGGTGCGATCGCCCAGATTAACGTGATGATGACGCGATTTGCTCGTGAACAACAGCAAACCAAAACGAACCCAAAACCCTAGTTTGATCTCGTATGATCATTCTAGTTTATTATAAATTTGTTGACTATTTTTCCCAACATCAGAGATGTTCATTTTATCTTCAAAACAAATTTCAACATTTATTATTGATTCGATTGTCAGAAATTCATGAAAATGCAATTTTTGTTCATATATAAATTGCTCTGAGAATACTAAACCAAAAATCTAAGTTTTTGTTTTAAAATTCATGGCTTGCAATATAGATTCAATAAATATTCTTGAATTGATTTTTTTTAACAATCAAATTTATCAAAAATGGTTCTTCATTGCCTGTAAAACATGATTCCAGAAGTATATCCTTCTAACATTTTTAAAACAGATTTGTTTATCCTAATTTGTGTTTAAGAAACCTGTTTTGTTTAAACTTTAAGACTATTACTGATTTCATGAATAAGTTTTGAATTTTTTTGAACCTCTAATTAATCTCTGTAACTACAAACAGAGGAGAACAATTAATATAAATGCTCACAGAACAATCCATATATATATATATAAAAACATACATATAAACAGAGGAGACTTATTCCAGATTTTATCATGCAACCAAACTTATATTCTTAAAGTTTTAAATTAAAAACGTTACTCACAGGTGAAAACAAAGAAGTCTGGAAAAAACAAAGTTGCTCACCTATCATGATTGAAGAACAGAGGAGAAGAGCAGAGCTTTTAGTTTAAACAGAGCTTCATCCATATCGAACTGGCTTTGTTGAATCTAGTTGAGTTGTTGTTGAGTTGAAATGTTAAAATGTTTGTTTAAGTTTGAATGGTTTGTTTACTTCAGATTTTAGCTTCAAGGAACGAACTGAGTTTAAGCTTTAAGATGGTGATATATGGGAAGAGTTGTACAGGTTAATATGTTTGTACAGGGTAATATTATATGTTTGTACCCTATGCCAGAGATTTTTATTCAATGGTGGCTGGTGATGTTTTTCCCCATGTACTAAAGAGGCTAGCATTTATTATCATGTACACACTTACCTTTATTTGCTTTACTTTATTTTGTGCCTTGCTTCATTTCAGCTGTAGAGATAATTGTGTAGTGTACTAAAGATGATGGCATTAAATTAACATGTACAACTTACCTTTATTTCGGCTGTACAAGCATGGAGATAGTTTGTGGTGGATTGTACTTCTTGTTTTCCTTATACAGGTTAATTCATACTCACCTATGTACATTTTGTTTCATTTGTTTACATGAATCATTTCATTTGATTTCTTTTTCTTTTCTTTTTTTTTCCTTCTTGTACATAAATATTTACTGTCTTGTTTATAACTTGCATACTATATTACTTATCTTTATATAGGTTGAATGTTTTTCTTTCTTTTCTTCACAACTTATACTTTTCCATACCAATGAATTCCCCTTTTATATGTTGTCATGATTTTTAGCTAATGTGATGTTTGAAGTTATCTATGTCTTTACTTGATAATCTATACATAACTATATATTTTGTTTTCTTTTATAAGCCAATACTTTAAATGTATTTTATTTTTAAACAACAGATTTGTTTTATACTTAAACTTAAGATTAATAAGATATATTTCATAAAATCAAATTATCTTTGAACCATTAACTAAAAATAAAAATTCAAATCCAATTTGATTCTCAATTCTCATTAATATATTTTTAAAACCATTTATTTAGGATTTTATTTCAAATCCAATATATACATATATACAATATTTACAATATTTTAAATTCAAATGATTTATATAGAATTTATTCGAATTTGGGGAAACTCGCTTCCATTTATAATAAATTTTACAAATTTTTATTCAAAAATTCATTTAATTATTAATTTAAATAAATTAAAATCTAGGGTCGTTACATGCTGGAACTCCACCAGTAAATATGGGGATAATGTATCAGGTCTTCGTCAATCTGATGCAAGCAAGCATAGCTACAGGAGTAGCTGGGGGAAATGCTGTAAATGTTGGGGGAGCAAATCTTATGGCCCCAGTTAGCAATAACTATGCCAAACTGAGCAGGGATTACACCTGTCTTGGCGGGAAGCCGTTTTTGGGAACAAAGGATGCCGTCGAAGTAGAAAACTGGTTATTTCACTGTGAAAGATGACTTGGGATTAGATGATGAACATAAGAGAAGACTTGCTTCCATATAGTTGCAAGGAGCGGCATTATACCGGTGGAACGGGGTTACTTTTGGAGTACCCGAAGAAGATTTAACTTGTACCAAGTCTCGAAGAAGATTCGAAGAGAGGTTTCTATCAGAAGTGTTCAAGCCGGCATTGATGAGGAAGTTTATGGATGTATAGCAGGGGGAGATGTCGGTAATTGAATATACCACGAAATTTGATGAGCTATCCAGATACGGATATGCTATGATTGCCACCGTCATCAAGAGAAATGAAAAGTTTATTTAAGGACCGAAGACAGAGATTGCCAGGGCAACCATGCCATGCCTCCGTGTCCCAAGTAATGTCGTAGTGGAGATGGCCATCAGGAACGAAGAGATGCTCTCTACGTTTAGTAAGGGGAAGTCAGTTGAGGTTTCAAGATCCCTAGGGAAAGAAGAGAAAGTACTTTAAATGGAAAGGAGCTCAGAAAGGAGGAGCTACCAAGAAAGGGAAGGCCGATGTAGTTTGCTACAAATGCAACAAGAAATGAAATTTTGCTCATGAAGGTCGAACTAGAAAAGGGAAGAAGGCTGCAGTTAAGAAAGGAGTGAAGTGCTTCAACTATGACCAGATCGGGAATTACATGAATCAGTGTGTAGACCCGGTTAGAGCAGACAAGAGAAAGTTTTTGCCTTGGAACCATCTTCTTCCAGACCAACAACAACAGAGAAGGAGAAATCCATGATGGAAGGTACACTTTTAGGAGACGTGCAGGAGGAAGCTAGCTATTTAGGAGATTCTATCTATTGTCCGTTGTGTTATTTGGATGTAAGGGAAAATTTGTTTAATTGCCTAGTATTAGACTATGATCAACCAATGGGGCATCTTCATAGGTCGCTCTTGGAGTATTTTGTAATATATATAATTTCTCCGAATGTGGGTTGCATATGAGATTATGTAATGAATATGAAGCGTCTTTGTGAAATGAAATATGAAGTTTGAATTTAAATTGTGTTAAAAAAATTTCATACTCATGTGCTTCTGTGTGATCAATATATCTAACATTACCGCATTTGGTCACGGAAATTAATAACTATGGATGACTGCAGCATTCGTAGCGGTTAGTTTCAGACCTTCAAATGGGGGATGTTACAAAATCCTTCAAGAAATTTACGAGGTAACCAAAAATCAAGTCAATCTTACTCTTTTTGTCTATTTGCAGATTGTGAGCCCTTGAACTACCAAGAAGCATTGCAAAAGAATAGTTGGAGAGATATTATGGATGAAGAGATAAAGACGATCAAGAAGAACGACACATGGGAGTTAGCTTTACTTCCACATAGGTATAAGGCAATCGGTGTGAAGTGGGTATACAAAGCAAAGAAGAACGCTAAAGGAGAAGTTGAAATATATAAGGCGAGATTAGTGGCAAAAAACTACAGTCAAAGAGCCGACATTGACTATGATGAGGTATTCGCTCCAGTCACTCGACTAGAAACTATTAGACTAATAATTTCATTAGTAGCTCAAAACAATTTGAAGATACATCAAATGGATAGGAAATCCGGGTTCCTAAATGGAGTTCTTGAAGAACAAGTTTACATTGAGCAGCCACAAGGTTACGAAATCAAGGGAGAATAAGACAAGGTTTTGAAGCTAAAAAGGACACTTTATGGATTAAAACAAGCCCAAAAAGCTTGTAATGCTCGAATGGATTAGTACTTCCAAGAGAGAAACTTCATCGAGTGTTCATATGAGCATGCAATCTATATCGAAATTCAAAACGATGATACGTTGATTATATGCTTGTATGAAGATGACCTGATCTTCACATGTAGCAATCCAGGTATGTTTAAAGAGTTTAAGAAAGAGATGACGAAAGAGTTCGAGATGATCGAAATTGGGCTCATGTCTTACTACCTTGGCATTGAAGTAAAATAAGAAAACGAAGGCATCCTAATCATTCAAGAAAATGAAGTTGAAGCTCCAAGTCATATAGAGCATAAACAAATTTGTTTCGAAGTAGAGTATCATCACTAAAGGATAGTGAATGTGCATTTAAATTCGATAAAGTAAGAAAGTTTCCTCTACTAGAACATAACAATTGACCAAACGGCTCTATATGATTAATATCCAATATTCAACGGGGACTTATTGAAAAATTATAATGTTATATTGTACAAAGCTTCATGTGCTGAAACACAAATTCATATTACTTTATAAGTTTATATAAGTGCAATCAAATCAAATTAATTCAAATATTCACATACTTGATTAATGGAATTTTATGGAAGTGTACCATATAAGAGCCAATCTTATTTGAGCTTCAAGGCATCCATATTAAATGTATGAAATCCACGTACTGCTAAAATAACAAGTTCAAGCTAAAGTTAACTTGTCTTATTAGAGTTATGCATGCTGTCATTTACAATCAATCTTATTTTACAGGTCAAAAATTGATTTGATACCTCATCATACCAATAACAACTCATAAACTATTGTAACGACCCGAAATTTTCGATCACGAAAATTCCAGATAGTTAGGAAAAGAAGAAAGAGATAGAAGAAGAAGGAACAGAAACACAGCACTGATTCTCACAAATCGCAGCGGATCAAAATATAATATCAAATAATATCAGTTTACAAAGAATACTGTATTAGTCAAATACATTTATAATACATCAAAGTTACTCTCATACCCAAACACTGAACATATACAAATCAAATATGCCTCAGATAAACAGAAATAATAGTCTCAGCGGAAACAGTCCATACGTTCCTGCCATCCAGCTCGTCTCTTGAGCTCCAGAACGTCCTTACCTGAAAATCTATAATACTCGGTCTGACCCGAGCATTACAATAAAGTAACACCCGAGTCAGGCTGGAAACCAGCGTGAGTAAACTCATCTAACATGAAATTCCAATGTATAGAACTTATTTAAAACCCGGGGTAACTCGTTCATTCTACAAGTTCACAACTTGTTATAGTCAACACTTATATTCACAAATCAATCCCTGAGTACCTTCACTTAGTTTTAAATGGTTAGTCATTTAAATTATTCCATTTCTGCCTATTGATATCACATATCAATCTATAAAGATTCATTGTAGGTTACAAGTTCGAAGTGGGTTCGGGTATTTACTGATACCCGACCCCGGTCTCTTCGAATTCAATACCATTTTAACCCAAGTTATTCAAGTGAAATACAACTCAACTTTAAATTCAAGATGTCACTTTACACAGCAATGCATCTTGATAGATAACCACATCATCACTGTCCATCCAAACATAACATATCACAAATCATTTCATATCAGAGATATCAACCAATTCAAGGCATTTAACATCATTCAATCGTTCATAAGCAAAATTGATCACTTCCAAAATTAATTTAATTTATCTCTAATTAAATTAACTACTAATCTATAATCACTTAGATTACCTTTGCTTATCGTTAATTAATTACAAACCAATTAATTAATTGTCTTTTAATTATCCATCTTAATTAACCACTCTTGACTAATTATCCTTTAATTACAATAAGTAATTAACTCTTAATTTATTACGCAAATCAATTAACCTTTACCCATCCATATTACTTACATTGATCCTTAATTGATTACTCAAATTAATTATCTTATAATCACTATTGATTAATTATCCTTTAATTTATCATACTTCTTAATTAATTTCTTTAATTAACCAATCCTTAATTAATTACACTAAGTAAATAATCCTTTTATTTGCTTCTATCAAGTAATTATCCATTAGTTAATTACCCTTACTTAATTTAACCTTTAATTACAAATTAAATTCTTAATCCTTAACACATTAATTCTTAACAAATTAATCTTTTAAATTACTTACATTAAGTAATTATCATTTATTAAATTACATTTAGTGATTTCCCATTAATTACCTACCTTAATTAATGATATCTAGTGATTTAAGTAGTTATCATTATAAATTTCAATTAAGTAATTTACTTTTAATTAAATTATCATCCTTTATTTAATTGCCAAAATTAATCACATTAATAAATCAATCCCTTACAATTATTTCTCAAACTAATTATCTTAATAATTAAATTAATTATTTATCCCCTTAAATTGATTACATTAATCAACTTCCATCTTTATTAAATAAGTTGTATTTATTCAATTGCATTATTTAAATCATCTTTAAAACCTATAGGAATTACCTACTATATAATCATCTAAAAAACAATTCCAAAACATTTGAAATTTTGAAAACTTGTTTCAACTGCTAGTGCTTTGATTGAGATCGTGGTTTATACTTCTTTTGAAACTTATTTACTTAGATAAATTTTGAAACTTGGTTTCTTATTTATCAACCCAGCATAATACTAGGATACTGACCCGAGCACAATTATCATTTACTCGAGCTAATCCCGTTCCTACCCACGTCGAACTCACACCACATCCTTCGAGATAAACGCGGCATTTGACTCGAGCCAAACACGAGAAGATCCATCTTCCCCAATCCCTTACCCTCCCCAGATACCACGTGCATACGTGCACCATGCACGCCGACCAGTCCATCTCCGATCGTCGCTTCCGACTCCAAAGCATTACCTACGACCTATATTAAGCTTTTGGGGATTGAGATTTCTTCTCAACTTGTAGGGGTTTCCTTTGTAAACTTTGGTAAATTAATAACGTTTTGTTTGGATCATTTCTTATCTCTTCTCAAATCTAATTGTGTAGAAATCCTTAGGATAATCCACAGTTAGTATCAGAGTCTACTACGCAAATTATCTAAAGAGGGTTTTATTATAGAGAAGATAAGTGCTGAGAAACTTAATGAGAGAAATTAGGGGTTGTGGAAGGCGAAGATGGAGGATATCTATATCATAATGATTTTATCAATCAATGGAGAACAAAAGGGAGAAACCTAGCGGTATAACAGAAATAAAATGGAAAACTTTGGATAAAAAGGCTGAGACAACTATTCGATGTTTTTTTAGAGTATATTGTCTTTCATATTAGTACTAATGAAACATCCACCTATGTAGTTTGGAAGAAATTGAAAGGAATTTATGCAAATAAATTTGCAACAAACAGAGCCATTCTTATGAGAAGATTGGTAAATCTAAAGCTTAAAGAAGGTGAGCCAACTAGAAAGCATCTTAATGATTTTCAAGTAATTGTGAACCAATCGGTGACTATAAATTACAAGATTGATGATGAGACACAAGTCTTGATTGTGGTGAGTTCGTTATCGGAAAGTTGGAAAACACTCGTGGTTGCATTAAATAACTAAACTTCAAATTGAGTTGTTTCAATGAGATCAGTGGTTAATGAGGAGATGCAAAGGATGAACCTAATGGAAGAAATGATTAATGAAGAGAGGGAAAAAGTAAATTTGATTAAAGATGTGCATTTTGCAAGGAGGTGTACCCATCTAAGTATAGAAAGAGGATCAAATGTATTAAATTTGGAAAGGGATTTCATTTATTATTACCATGAAAAACCAGATCATCAGTTGAAATTTTGCAATAAGCTTAAAAGGGATAAAGAGAGGATGAAGGCATTCGCAAAAAACCAAATGGAACGAAAGGATAATAGCGATTGTGAGGTGTAATTTGGTGAGGAATTTGATGACAACGTTCTATGTGTAGATAATGGCAAACGTAAAGACTTAATGTTTGATTTAGATGTTTATTTCCACATATGCAATCAGAATGAAGCGTTTATTAATTAGAAGAGCTAAATGATAATTTGAAATCTGCTGATGGAGGGGATTTACATGTTAAGGGCATGTGTTTAGTTATGTAGAAGATGCATGATGGAGGGTGATGAATCTTACAAAAATTAGGCATATCTCAGAGATTAAAAAGAATCTTGTTTCAGTAGGACGGTTGGAAGGATAACACTACAATTTTTCGATTCGAGATGGAGTCTTAAGGGTTTGAAAGGGTATTAAAAAGGTTCTAAATGTGAAATGTGAAATGTGAAAGCAATAATATATAACTACTTGGAAACACGTTGGAGAATAAAGGGAGCTCTCAAATTGGAGTTGGAGAGACAAATTTGTCTGAATCAAGTTGGAGTTAGCCATAGAAAGTTGCAAAGTCCAAATGGAGGCCTTTGTGGTATTACAAGCATTTCTAATTCATTGATGATAAGCATGTTCGATTGGGAGACATGTATAATTAGGTGGTTTGGAGATTTTTTAAGTTTTTTTATAAAGACATTTGTTTCCATGGTGATATTAGAGATTATTTGGAGTATAAGAATGCAGGTGAAGCTATGTAGTTAAACCCCCGCTAAAGCCCTACAAAATTTCCGCTATAGCCCATAGCGCTCCTCAACCGCTATGCTTTTTTAATATAGCGTTATTAAACAGTAGATCACTTTAAACCCTGTTATTATCCGCCACATCCACTAAATCAAGATTTTTTAGTACCCGCTTTAGCAACATTAATATAAAAGGGTTGATTTGACTAATTCTTTTATTAACCAAATCAACAAAGTTAAGGTAAACATTCAGTTTTAGAGCTTGAGTGCTCAATATAAGTTAGAAATCTATTGTAGTCACCAAATGTGGACTACATAAATCATGATATTCTTCGGTTTTGTTATATAAGATTAAACAATATTTATTTTTCCTACACAAATGATGTGAGAATGAGAATAAATTAACTTTAAATATTTGGTTTTATATCTAATGAAGCCTTTTGCTCCCGTTATTTTCTACTATATCCATTCTATAACTTTTTGCACCTGCACCGTTACGGAATCGCTAAGTGCTTTAACTGCACAGAGATGAAGCTGATAGTGTTGTATGGAAACAAAGTATCATGGTGGAGATTGGTAGATTTCGATATATAATATTTATAAATTGAAATAGATTTTGGAGATATTCCGAGTAAAAGTGAAATCATAACTCAACTACATTGCCTCTTTTATAGCATTAAAAAATGCACGCAATTATCTATATGGAAATGAATTATCTTGAAAGATGGAAATAATCAATCAATTTCTTAATCGATTAAAGAAGACATTTTATTAAAAGGCTATTATAAGTAAACTTATATAGGGTAATTGTGATTAAAGAGATTAGCGTCATTATATTAAGCTTTTGTGGATTGAGATTTCTTCTCAACTTCTACAGGTTTTCTTTGTGGTGAATTAACAAAGTTTTGTTTAGAGAGAATAGTTTATCTATTATTTTTCTTCATCTTTTATCTCTTAAATCTAATTGTGTATGGATCTTTGTTACAATCCTAACATCGCATAATAAGTGACAACATCAACAACTTGTTGCACTTGCTCTACACATGGTAATCGTGTCATAAGTTACCCACTTGAGTTTCTCTCTTAACAACTTTTGTGTGAAAGCATGGTCCATTAATGATGTATTCAGTGTTGGACAAAGCATTATTCTTTAAGCCATAATAAGTAATCTGTATTAATATTTCATCATGATCTCTTGAGCTAATAAGCATCTATAAAAAAATCTAGCTTAATAATAATCTTCATAATAAAGAACACAAAGGTACCATTTCAAAATTCAATGAACCCTTTTTTAATCCAATCAGAGAACTTAGCTATATGATTTTTCCATTGTAAGGATGTATTTCTTTCCATATACTTGTCTGAATTTCATAGTACTTCCAAATGCAAACTAACAACGGATTTTAAGATATCTTTAAATTTTCGAACACATCAAAAATGCAATAAAAATATGATATGCATTTACCCCAAAAATGGTTCCACCACAATCATATTCATTAGCACAATCAAAATGAGCTTTCTTTCTCATTTGAAGACGACGTGATTATCTTGCATGCTGAGATTGGATGTGCTTCAAGTAATATATAACTTTTAAAATCTTCATTTTGAACTTCTTTTTCTTTGTTTTTTCTCAAAAAGTCCACCATAAAATCTCATGCATTCTTTCATAAGATAAGATTCTGCTATACACCCTGTGGGACGTGCATGATTTCATATATGATCTTTTAGTGTCTTCATGTACCTTTTAAAGAGGTACATCCAATGAAAATGAACTGGTCCACATAAGCACGCTTCTTTCCCAAGATGAATTATCAAATATCTTTCAAGTTCACACTATTGAGACTCTACGATTAAAATTATATGTCATTTTGAAGAGAATTATGTGTTCTTCACTATGAAAGAGACGGGAGGTCGTTCGGAGCATCGAAGAGGAAGTTATGGTAACAAGGAAAGTAATCACGTTTGTTAATTATTTTTAATATGGAAATGCATAAATTATTGGATTGCATTTGCATGAGATGGCAAGGAAATAAATACATGCAGACGTTATGGAATATAATACCTACAAAAGGATATGCATATTATTTCTTTCTCAGTAAACACATTGCTTTGGGATTATTTATTTCCATCTTTGCTAATTAAAGGAAGGAGTGAATTACTTGTTATGTTTACACCATTTGTTACAATTGTAAATTGTGTCGATTATATTCTTACCATATCTTGGTAATTTAATCGACGACTCTCATGGTTTTACACTGGCTATATATTGAGGGTAGACTTCATTGTAAACCTATCTTGGCATTCAACCAGTGATCCCCATATAGAGTGTCTTGTAACAACCCGCATATTTCACGATTGTATATTTAAATGTTTTATTTAAATATAGCATCGTTAATTGGATTAAAGTCCAAAAAGCTACCTTTTGTAAATAGTCGAATTGGGACTCGAAACCACTTCCATTGAGTCCAAAATGGCGTTTACAACTTTTTTGAGTATAAACATCGATATGTTTGGAGTTGAGTAGAATTTGCTATTTTTCTATTGGGCTTTGGGTTTGGGTTTCAGCCCATTAACCCAACTGAATACCCTAACTCCACTCAACTTCCTTCATTCATTTTCATTTCCTAACACTCTCAAGCTTAAGAGAAAAATGGGGGAAAGAATTGGAAATTAGAATTCCAAACCCTAGTTTAATTAGGAAATACAAATTCTAGCTCCAACATCAAAGAGAAGCTAAGGTAAGAATCTTCTCCATCTCTATCTCTCTTCAATTTCAGAATTTCCTATAACCTAACTTAGGAAATATTATTCTTTTGAGCTTAGATTGAAGCTTCTTGAGTTGAGATTGAAGAGGAATTGGTCTTTCCTTTGTTTTCAAGCTTCTCACTTGTGTTTTGAGTTTAAAGGTGAGTTCTTTAACTCACATCTATGTCTATAGCTATCATTGTTGTTAGGTATGAATTCCTAATACTTGTGCATATTCATTTGCTTTTGATTTGAATTGATTTGGTGAATTTTACAAATTTTGGTGTTTTGGTCTAATTTTATGAAAATGATGTTTGGACATTGATGTTTGGGGTGTATCGAAGAGCCTATAAGGCCGGGTTGTCGCTTGGCGTAAATCCTTAGTCGTCGTTGCTCGTTTGATCGCTCCCGATACGTTTTGGCCACTTTGGCCTAGGAAAATTGTTGCCCAGACCAGGTGACCAGACGTCTGGTGACCAAGTCCAAACGTTTGGTTTGGACTTGGAGCAAAAATGTATGCACGCAAAATATAAAAAAAAGGCAGAGATCAGAACCAGACGTCTGAAACTTAAGATCAGACGTTTGGATGGGTCTCAGACGTCTGACTTGAAGTTTCAGACGTCTGGGGGTTCTCTGGATTATTTCCAGAGAACCAATCCAGACGTCTGGATTCTAAATCCAGACATCCGGTCATGGCCCGGACGTCTGCTTCGATATTCCAGACGTCTGGGTGGTTTTCTGAACTATTTCCAGAAAACAAATCCAGACATTTGGAAACGTCCATTTTTGCCTATTTAGGCTGTTTTGTGTGGATTTCCTATTTTTATCGATTTTAGTTGCTCCGATTAGCTGTTATCACTTTTATCGACTTTGATGACTTCTTTTTCCGAATTTTCAGGAATATCCATTTTGATGGATTTGGTATCGATTTCTTTGGATTTAATTCACATCTTCGTTTGTGAATCTTTGGTGATTGATTGTTTCTACAATCATTTTTGTGATTTGTCACTTCTAAATACAAAGGTTTCTATACTAGTAGTAAATACTCAAACTCTTTCATCAAAACGATTTGGACACTATTTTAAATATAAAGCTCTCTTTTAAAACCGTTTTCCAATCTATTAGTATACATAAACCTTTACCTCATTCGTATGAGAAATCTAATTAAACGGCTTAGTAAAACAAGTGGTATGAAACGCTTGCATTTACTTCGTCGGTTAATTCTCGGACTTGTTCGATTGAACTCTTGTGACAATTTTCGAGTGGAAATCTACAATCTGTTCATAAATATTTAAGTTAAGCCATTGGTTATGGGACATGAAGCTAAACTCATCTAATTACTAGCTTAGTGTAATTGACACTTTTTATTGATCGATGATTATCATTTTGTGATTTAGACTAGTGATGTGCGATGTCTCTTTGTCCACGTGGGGACTGTATTCAGTTTTATTGAGCTTCGTCCCATTTCTTTTGTGGGCTAGCGACCCATGTTCTTTTATGGTGTTCGGTTCATCGGATGTACCGTTATTGTACTACATCGATGTCCCGGCTTTTTGGTTCATCGGATGTACCGTTATTGTACTTCATCAATGTCCCGGCTTTTTGGTTCATCGGATGTACCGTTATTGTACTACATCAATGTCCTTGCTTTTTGGTTCATCGGATGTACTGTTATTGTACAACATCGATGTCCCTTTTTTTGGTTCATCGGATGTACCGTTATTGTACTACATCGATGTCCCTGCTTTTTGGTTCATCGGATGTACCGTTATTGTACTACATCGATGACTCGGTTTTTTGGTTCATTGGACGTACCGTTATTGTACTACATCGATGTCCCGGCTTTTTGGTTCATCGGACGTACCGTTATTGTACTACATCGTTGCTCCTAAGTTATGGAATAGCGTTCCATTTGTGATACACGTGTTAGGGAGTTTTCATGCTCCCGTTTGTGATAGGCCTTCCCCCTTTTGTGATTTCTAGATTTCTGGTTACGATTTCTAGAATTTGTGTTTAACCAATTTTCGTGGTTTGCATTGATAAGCTCTATCAATATTTTTATTTTGGTGAATAATTTAAAGAATGTGATTCTTTTTGGTGTTTTGAGATGATTTGAGATATTGTATGATTTTTGTTGTTATTCGATGTATACTTGTCACAGTATGACATTTTTGTTATCATACGTTTTTGGTCATATCTCTTATCCTATCTCATTTTATCTGATATTTATAGCTAGACTGATCCGTTTATTATTTTCTTCTTAAATAATATTCCGGTCGGACCGAGGTATTTCAGGTGCTTCTGCTTGACTTCTTATCAGGGCTTGTCACCTGACTTTTGGCTAACTACCTTAGCTTAGTAGTTTTTGTTAGTATACATATGAGATAGAGACTCCTTGATGTATAATTATTCTTTTGTCTAGCACTTGTATCTATTCATTGTGATGTAGTGGATCTTATATGACCACTACTTTGATGTACACTTTTATGTGTTATATTCATATCTGTTTCCGCCTTCGTGATATGAATATCTGTGACTGATTTGTGTTATGTTTATTTCTATATTTGTTTCCGAAGGCCTCATAGCCACTGTGTGGTGGCTTTGAGTTTGTATTTGATATGTCGGATTTCCTCTTAAAATGAAATGTAAGTTATATTATCTGACATATCGGTACTCGCACAAATCAATTACACAGATGGTCGCTCCTCAACAGCCTTATTCTTCGTGCTAGTCGACGGCATTACCCCATAGTGTCCTTGGTTAGCGTGAGTATAGAGGTGGGGCGTCACAGTCTCTTCTTGTTAACCCAAATTTAGGGTTTTGGTATGTAAACTCTTATCTTGTAATCTCTTGTTACTCTCTCGTGTGTAATAAAATCTCTCTCCTTTGGACTGGACGGAAACTATCTTGATGATAGTGGAACTAGTATAAATGTTGTACATCTTTTTTCTTCTTTGTAGTTATTTACTATTTATTTAGAGTAATAGAATTATTATTTCTAGATTGAGTGATATTCAATTGGCAAATCTAGATCTTGTTTATTTTTTTTCCGCATTTGTGCAATTTTTGCACAATACACACAAAGTTATAATAATCTTTTCATCTAGTTGTTGCAGCTTGTCTCTCTTAATAACACATTGACATAATTTATGGAAGAACGAGAATAAATGAATTATTTTTTCCTTGGCTTCTTTGGCAAAAATCTTCTTTCTACAACATGCAACATTTGTTGCATTAGAACATGATAATCATGGGACTTCAAACCACTAGCTTTACCATCCTTCAACAACACATACTTTTTAAAAGTCAAGCAATAACCATTACATCCTCTAAAATCATACAACCTTTTATGATTGCGCATGAAGGCCATGTCAAATTCCTCAATCCTCTAAATCTTTTCTAGATTTAACTTCAACTTTTGGTTTTTTGTCATGCAACATTGTATCCAATAGGCTTTCATCAACATTTTTCTCGACATGTATTATATCTAAGTTATGACGTAATAAAAGTTCCTAGAAAAATCAAAAGTACAGCATTTTAGTTGTATAATTTCACAATATTAGTTTATTTAATTAGATAAAATAAAGCTTGTGCACTAACCTCCCAATACAGCAACTCAAAAAAGTTGGATCTTTTTTCTAGCTTGGTTGCTCCATTCTCATAGGATCATCATCGTCATCATCTTCCTCTTTCTTGTTACAACCTTTCTTTTTTTTCATCCTTATTTTATTTGCTGATCCTTATTGTCTCCCCTTTTCTATTCTTCTTTGCCTTTCCAAAGCTATTTGCAAAGTCTTTCAAAATGATATAAAATTTCTTCTAGGTAGAATTCTTGGCCTACACCTATTATCCATGGTGTAATGAAACCAGTCCTTTTGTTTCCTTAAGGGGTTTTAAGGGAGCAGAAATCTTCTACGACCCATATAGACACTCATTCGGTCTTGATTCAACCTTCGATGATGAGCATTGATGACTCATAAAGGATAAGCTTTTTTTAACCTTTTACCCAACATCCCGCAAGATTACTATAAGTCAGAAAGTCATTTATCATCCGATGCAAAGTTTCTCTTATATTAAAAGTGTTCAACTAAATGCATCATAAGTCTCTGACTCCATTATTCCAAAAATGAAGCAAGTCTTATACCACTGGTACTGAATATACATCAATGTCATTTCTTGGTTGCTTTAGAACATGAATTAGCAATGTCAACATCTCTTTATTCATGCATAATATAGGCTAGAGATTATATGTAATAAGCATTATAGGCAAACAACTATATCTGAAATTCAACATGGACTATAGATTGTATCCATCGGTAGCAAGGCCAAGTCTAAGATTGCGTGGATCAGCTGAAAAGGGTTTTCATTTCGCATCCACCACATTTCATGTATATATAACACCCCTAATTTTATATAACATTATTTAGGAGATTTAATTAGCTAAATTAAATAGAATAATGTAAAGATTAAATAGCTAAGGGATTGAGAGTTGAATAAATAAGGGGTAGTCATGCCTAGTTAAGTATTAAATGGGTTTAACATGAAATGGGAGAGGGAAATTAGATAAGGGGCAATATAGGAATAAACTACATTCTTATACCCTTAACCCTTCATACCATAACATTTTTCACGTTCACAATCTAAAACACTAAACCTAGAGGTCGGCCACCATTAAAGAAGAGTAAGTGGAAGAAAAGCTAAATCAAGAGGAAAAGCTTAATTGAAATTCAATCCAAGATCAAATCCCAACTCCTTAACAACAAAGCTAAAGGTGAGTAATATATTACATCTCATATTTTGTTGTTTTCGGTTTTCAAGATTAGACCCGAATGATTTCGCAAAGTAGATTGCGATGTTTTGAATGATAATTAGAGATATATGCTTGTTGATGAATTATGCTTATTCATATTGACTTTATGACATGTTTTGGATTGAAAAACCTATTAAATGACATCCAAATGCCTTGTAATTTTAGTATATGGTCAGAAATGATATTTAGAGATGGGTTTCAAGTTTTATGATTTTCTGAATTAATGTGGATTTATTATTAATTTTCTAGTAAAGAAAATGGATATTTGGGTTTAAAAATTAATTATGGCAATTATATATATATATATATATATATATATATATATTGGGTTAGGCATTTAAACATGTTAAATAACATATTAAAAGTGATTTATGAGAATATTTATAGAATTTTATATCCTATGGCCAAGTGAATCGGTTATTTCAATTTAATTCAGGGATGGATATATATCATTTCAATCCAAATAAATGTCATAGGTATATATCATTTCAACCTATTTCTTAATTTATTTGAAATAATTCGATTTGCAGTTTTATATACTGTAAATAAATTACAGGGTGATAATAGGACAATTAAATAAATACCCAACCATCCAAATATCAACCAATTTGCATTCATCACAAAAACCATCCAAACAATCAATAAGTCACAACAAATTCATAGATATTAATATCGGGTATTTTACTAGCAATTAAACTCCAAATTCAAATTTAACTGTCAATTTTAATTTCTACAGTTAATTCAGATATCAATTTATACGTCAATTTAACTATAAATGACAGTCAATAAAATAAATAACTTCATGATATCAATTTAACGAACATCAAAAAAATTTAGTACGTTGTGAGCGTTATAAAACACTCACCTCTTATTTTTGTTGTCGCTTTCGCGTTCTGATTAAATTCGAACGTGTTCGAATTTAGCTAAAATTTTCAGAAGCTTTAATCGCTCCAAATCAATTCCTATGCGTAGCATTCGCAGATACGAGTGCAACGCAGCTTGTTTCGTCCAAATCTGGTTTCGTATGAAGAAGATATCGCATATATAAGTTTTACAAATTTTTAAATATATAATTATCAAAGTTAAATTACAATTTTTAATATAATTACCCTAAAGAAACGGCCCAGCCCATCTAAAACAGTTCGACCCGATCCACCATCATCTTCTCCCCCAATTTCATGTTCTCTTCATCCCAGTGCACGTACACGTGCTCATGAACACACGAACGCCAACATCCCTCAACCAACCCAGGCCATCATCCAGTCGCGATCTACCTTGCCTACCAACCGCACGACGTCTCCCGTGCCTTTACTAAACCTGCCAGTGCCAGAACCTCCTCCCAGACTTCGCCTTCCACCATAAAATCCACCAAACTCGAAATCCATATGCCTTCTGATCATCTTCCTATTTCGACCACCACACCAGTCCAGTCATCACGAAACTTGGCCAGAACCTCACTTTAATCGAGCTCTCCACTTTTGCTTAAGGTCCCGACGTCCAATTCGTCGCCGTTGATGAGAAATCGGCAAAAGGCTGCCGCGGTTCAACTTGATTTCCCAGTCATCATGGTTGATCTCTGGTCACCAAATTTGGTCTGAAGGTGCGCCTGCCCCTCCCCTACACTTCACCAGTTGGAAGCCTCGCCCCACGATCCTTCGAATCGCCACAAACGACGAAAAACTGGCCACCGTTCATCTCGACTTCCTCGCCTCCACAAACCACCAATGTCCATCTCCATCGTATATTGCACTCGCCTTCATGTCACGCACACTTTTCCATCAGGCATTGAAGCCCATATCAACCTGTGTTGGTCCAAATGAACGCGGGCCGTAGGATGATGCCTTAGAAGAAGGACAAGAACGAACGTAGAAATATTTTTTATAAGCTTTTCGTTTGCTATAATTTTTTTCTTTTCTCCTTCATATATGTTGTTTTAAATATGAAGGGAACAATAGGAGATAGGTAGGTTGGTTGTTTTCAGGGAATAGGGCGGCTGAAGCATATATGTATGGTTGAAAAGAAATAATATGGGCTAAAAGGAAAGGACGTAGGCTGACTAGTCCCATCAATAAATTACTTTAAAAAGTCAAAATATCTAGCTATTGATTTCAAACCCCGATCGAGGCATGCCGCCAGGCGTTCATAATGTTATACCTTTATTCTTAATGCAATGGAACAAGTCTCGAGTCCCAATTCGATCGTATGTGGAAGATAGCTTTTTGAACCCAATTATAATATTAAATTTTCGATATTAATTTCAACGCGTTTCTATCCCGTATGACCAAACGATAACTCTAAACGCTAAAAAATTTGAAATCCGATAATACTACACTATTACGGATCCAATGATACTGGTTTCGTCGAATTCTGAGACTATGCCCCGGAAGGCTGTTTTTATTTGTTAATTTAAATAGGTTATTTTTAAAAATCGAGTAAACCACTTATAAATCCAATTTAATTTTTTTATTATCTTCATTCTTATAAATAGAAATTAAATAAGCTTTGAAATTCTCTTTATCTAGCTTAAAACTCAAGATTCATTATTTAACCAATTTCAAGTATTAAATTTAACAATTAAATTATCCAATAAACCACTATATTAGAAATTCAAGTTATTAAATCTATAAAATTAACTTTTAAATATTTAAAATCAATTAAATAATCCAATTTTAAATCTAAAATTCTGGGTCGTTACATATGAGATACTTATCCCGACTTGTTTCATAATATGTTTTACCTTTTTGATTAATTTGTTGAGTACCTTATTGTAATTTCGAGGACGAAATTCTTTTAGGAGGAGAGTCTGCAACAACCCAAATTTTAGATAACATTATTCAGGAGATTTAATTAGCTAAATTAAATAGAATAATGTAAAGATTAAGTAGCTAAGGGATGGAGATTTGAATAAACAAGGGGTAGCCGTGCCGAGGTAAGTAATGAATTAAATGGGTTTAAAATGAAATAGGAGAGGGAAATTAGATAAGGGGAAATATAGGAATAAGCTACATTCTTATACCCTAAACCCTTCATACCATAACATTTTTCACGTTCACAATCTAAAACACTAAACCTAGAGGTTGGCCACCATTAAAGAAGAGTACGGGGAAGAAAAGCTAAATCAAGAGCAAAAGCTTAATTGAAATTCAATCCAAGATCAAATCTCAAATCCTTAATAACAAAGCTAAAGGTGAGTAATATATTACATCTCATATTTTGATGTTTTCGGTTTCTAAGATTAGACCCGAATGATTTCACAAAGTAGATTGCCATGTTTTGAATGATAATTAGAGATATATGCTAGTTGATGAATTATGCTTGTTTATATTGACTTTCTGACATGTTTTGGATTGAAAAACCTATTAAATGACATCCAAATGCCTTGTAATTTTAGTATATGGTCAGAAATGATATTTAGAGATGGGTTTTAAGTTTTATAATTTTTTGAATTAATGTGGATTTATTATTAATTTTCTAGTGAAGAAATTTGATATTTGAGTTTAAAAATTAGTTACGGCAATTATATATATATATATAGGTCAGGAATTTAAACATGTTAAAAACATATTAAAAATGATTTATGAGAATTTTATTAGAATTTTCCTAAGTGTTTTAATAAATATATGAAATTATTTAAGGTATGAGACTTAATGTTTTATACGTTTATAAAAGGAGAAGGGGCTATTAGCAAATGATTTGAAATGTTATTTTCTGTAATTCAACAGCATCTTTCAGACAAGGTTTTGAAAAGTTAAGGCAACCAATTATAAGGTGAAAAATAAGCAGGTCAGTTGAAAAGAATTACCTTTTTAAGTTAAAAATCAGATTTTATAAGGTTTCGATGCTTTACCATCTTCAGCAACCACCTTTCGACTTAGTTAAGCGTGTCTTCCAACCTGATCGAAACCAATGCACATGGTATCAAAGACTTGGTACGTAGTGAATTGGACATAGGCGAAAGGTATACGGCCGAAACATGGGATTCCAAAGGGGGCGAAACCTTTTATGGCTTTTAAATGGAAATGCGTCCGCTTTGCTTTCGAAAAGAATGATTTTGAATATGATAGCTTTCGTCGTGGTCAATGGTTTTAAAGAAGGAATGCTTTCGAATGGGTTTGCGCGTTTGTTTTAAAGTAAATGTTTTCAATAAGGTTGAAACCCTTGTTGCTGCCTTTTCTTTTCCTTTCGACCCAGATTGGTTTCGAAAGGGCTTCTTTGTTTTAAAATTAGAGCCACTTCTCCAGTACTTTCGAAGGGATAGGTTTCAACACCTTCCACTTCTTTACTTTGGAGATTGCTTTCGAAAGAGTTTCTTTCGACTTAGTTGTTTTAAGACCCTTTTGATGTTATGAAAGTTAAACCCGAAGGTTTCGAAAGGAATGGTTTCGCAAGGTTTTTCCACATGTTTTAACTTGAACCTAATGTTTTCGAAAGGTTTGTTTTAAGTAGTATACTTTGATGCTTTCAAAAGGTAACTAATAAAGGTTCCGAAGAAATGGTTCCAGTATTTTCGAAAGGTTTACCTTAGTTTAAATGGAAGGTTTCTAATGGTTTCGAAAGTGGATGTCTAAAGTTTATAAAGCTTTCGAAGAAGGTATTCTCAATGTTTCGTAAGGACAACTGCCAATGGTTTTGAATGGTATGTTTGGCCTTTAGGCCTATGGTTATTAAGTATAATAGTTTACTTATATCGAAAGGGGTACTTTCATTGGTTTCGAATAAGGTTGTTTAAAGGTTTTAAGCAAAGGTTTCAAATGTTTTCATCGACAATGTTTTGAGTAAAGCATATATCATGGCAAAGAGATTTGAGTAAAGAAAATAGTTTATTTTCCTTGTATAAGTATGATTTAAAGGGTTAAATCATTTTGAAAAGGTTTTCAAGGAAAATTTAAAGGGTAGTTAACCCTAGGTAAAATGACTCAGATAATTACATACCAGATGGGACTGGTATGGGGTCACGCCTATACATTAGCTATTAGCCCCTAGCTAATTTTGTCAAAAATTCCAGTGTGTAGGACTTAGTCATCGATAAGACTTAAATGATGGTTTCACACAGAAAGGAATATATATGTATAGAGATAGGTTATTGGTGAGCCCGCAAAAGCCATTAGGATCATGTGACCCTTGGAGATGCAAGTTAGGAATAGACCATTCAGAAGTTTGTCTAACAAATGCTAGATTATTTGTTATTTTTTCTGATAAGCCCGAGTCAGCCAAATGTTAGTAGTTAGCCAAACAAAACTACATTGTTTCGGATAGACGGTCCATTTATTACCTGTTTTTGAGCATACATGATATTTGCTAATATTGATATATTAGTTTGATTAACTAGTTTGGTTCCAGGGTTTTGATTTGCAAAAAGATATGTTTTAAAGGGATATTAGTGAGGGGAAACCCGTTTCGCTAAGCAACATGGTCTCACTTAATATTAGTAAACCGAGACGTAATAGTATTATTTACACCAGGCTTTATGTCTGACTTGAGGTTTATGTTTTTCCCCTTTAACTCTCGGGTGCTCAAAATTAATTTGAGTAGATTGAGAGTTTGGGTTTACAGGTTTAGTAGGTGGACGAATAAAGCTTCCGGAGACGAGCAGGAGGCTAATGTTAGCTAAATTTAGGAGTTGTAGTTTTAGTTTTATTCCGCTATGATGTATTTAAGACAGTTTATGTCTATTTAGTACTCTGGTCATCCAAGGGGCCATCTTCATATGTCTCTTTTGGCGTATTTTGTAATAATTATGCTTGATCTAATCTTGGGAAAAGTTTGGGATTATGTAACCTTGATGTGAAATGTTGTTTCGGAATGTAATCAGAAAAGTGTTTTAATCTGTAATGATTTTATTTCAAATTCAAGTGCATTTGATATTATGGGTACCGTTAACATTACCGTATTTGGTCACCGAAAGTTAATACTATGGATGACTACAACTTCTGTAGCGCTTAGCTTCGAGCCTCCAGATAGGGGATGTTACAACTTTGTATTAGAGCCTGGTTTATGAAATTTTTTAAACTAAAATGATTTTTGAAAACGTAATTCTAAGGAATTAGAGATAGGATCGGGGTATGGGATAATGCTATAGTAACGTACTTGTATTTGCTATATATAAGTATACTCTATATCTCTATTCTTCTATCACTCTTAGGATATTCTTCTGTATCTTACGATGGCTCGAATGCAGATATGGATGCTAGAAGAGTTAACCTTGGAGGGGGAAGCACCACTACAAATGGAAATGCCAGACCAAATACGAGAAGGAACCCAGGTCAGGCACAAGCTGAAAATGTGGATGCTGGAGTCCCACAAGTAGATATGGGTGCAATGTATCAGTTCTTTGTCAACATGATGCAAGCGGGAATTGATGCTGGAGTAGTCAAGGGTAATGCGGGGGGAGGGAACCAAGAAGCTCCAGTGGTGAATAACTATGCTATTATGAGCAGAAATTTTGCCCGGTTGGGAGGAAAGCCATTTATTGGTACTGAAGGCGCAATCAAAGTAAAGAACTGGCTACTTCATTACGATAGGATTTTCGCTGACTTAGGGCTCAATGATAAGCAGAAAAGGAGACTCGCCAGGCAACTTCAAGAGGCAGCGCTGTTTTGGTGGAACAGTGTGACAGTTAGAGTCAACGAGGAGAATATGACATGGGTTGAGTTCAGGAGGAGGTTCGAGGAAAGGTTTATGTCAGAAATTGCTAAGTCCACTTTTCTTAGGAAGTTTGCCGAGTTGGAGTTGGGGGATATGACTGTGCTCGAGTATGCGACAAGGTTTAAGGAGCTAGCGAGATATGGCTATACTACGATTGATACTATGATTAAGAGGTATGAGAAGTTCATTAGGGGGTTGAAGCCTGAGCTTGCCAAGGCCATGTTACCGTATATTAGGGATCCAAGTGATGTCGTTGGGATAGCCTTGAGGAATGAAGAGATGCAAGCTTTTCCAGAAAGAAATAAGGCCAAAGAAGTTCAAGGAGGGCAGAGTCAAAAGAGAAAGTTTTTCCACAAGAAAGGAGCTCAGAAGGGTGGAGTTGCTAAGTAGGGAAAGGCAGAAGTGGTATGTTACAAGTGTGACAAGAAAGGACACTATGCCCATGAGTGCCGGACAAGCAAGGGAAAGAAAGTTGCTGAGAAGAAAGGAATAAAGTGTTTCAACTGTGATCAGATTGGGCACTATAAGAACCAGTGCAAGGAGCCAACCAAGGATGGGAAAGGCATGATGTTTTCATTGGAACCAGCTACCTCAAGACCAACAACAAAGGAGATGGGAAAAGCTGTGTTGGGAGGTAGGCTTTTGATTTATGGTGTATCAGTTAGAGTTCTATTTGATACCGGTGCATCGCATTCTTTTATATCTCATTGTTTGGTAGATAAGCTTAACCTAGAACCCTCATACTTAGTTACTTCCTAAAGGGTTGCAAATCCAATAGGAGGGTATGCGACACTTGGGATGAAGTGTGACCACATAGAGTTTGATTTGTTAGGTCATACCTTTGTTTGCAGTTTGCATGTGTTTGATTTCGTTGGGTTCGGAATTATTTTGGGTATGGATTGGTTAAGTAAATATGATGCTAGGATATTTTTCCATGATACGAAGATATCACTTAGACACCTTGACTGTAGTGATCAGATAGTATATATCGTAGAAAGCCCTAGCTATGACGTGAGTGCTTTGTTGGGTGTTGTGGAGGTAGAAGACGAGTTGAATCGCGTTTTCATTGTTAGGGAATTCACAGATGTCTTTGAACCTGTAGTAAGAATGCCACCAAATTAAGCAACTGAGTTTCGGATAGATTTAGTACCTGGATCAGAACCAGCAAGTAGACCGCCAAGCAGGATGACACCTATCGAGATGAGGGAGCTGAAGGTGCGGTTGGTGGATTTGGAAGGCAAGAATTATATCAGCCCTAGTAGTTCTCCTTGGGGAGCAGCCGTTGTGTTTGCTAAGAAGCTGAACGGATCGATGAGGTTATGTATCGATTATCGTAAGTTGAATGAGAAGGCGATAAAGAATCGATATCCATTACTTAGAATTGACGATTTGTTCGACCAGTTGAGTGGAGCCAAGTATTTTCCTAGTTGGATTTAGAAACAGGGTTCCATTAGCTTAGAGTGGCAGAGGATAATATTCCTTTGACGGCGTTTAGAACCAGATATGGATCGTACGAATGGTTAGTGATGCCATTCGGATTAACTAACGCACCAGTGTTCTTTGTGGATTTTATGTATCGAGTTTTCCAAGAGCACTTGGTTAGGTTCGTATTAGTTTTCATCGATGATATTTTGATATACTCTAAGGATGAAAGAGAGCATGAAGTTCATATTAGATTGGTCCTTGAGGCAGCGTCAATTGAAAGTGAAGTTTCCGAAGTGTCATTTCTGGAAGAAGGAAGTGAAGTTTCTTGGTCATGTAGTCTCAGAGAAATGGTTGTTTGTAGATCCGACTAAGATCGAGGCAGTGAATATTTAGAAGAGACCCGAGACAGTGACTAAGATAAAGAGTTTTCTTGGATTAGATGGATATTATCGAAGATTCATTAAGGATTTTTCATGGATAGCAGCACCGATGACCAAGCTAACGCGAAAAGATGTGAAGTTCGTTTGGACCGATAATTGTGAGGAAGCATTCCAAAGCTTGAAACACTTATTGACTAATGCACCCGTGTTAGTTGTTCCGGAAGGGAATCGAGTCTTAGTAGTATAGATAGATGCATGTGGAACAGGGTTAGGAGCTATGTTAATGCAGAGAGGTAAAGTGGTTGCCTATGCACTCGACAGCTTAGACCGCATGAGGTGAGATACCCAACTCACGATTTGGAATTAGCCGTAGTGATTTTTGTGTTGAAGGTGTGGAGACATTATCTTTTGGGAGAAAGATTCGAATTATATACAGATCATAAGTCATTGAAGTATTTATTCTCTCAAAAGGAGCTGAATACGAGGCAACAGAGATGGTTGGAATTTATAGATGCTTATGACTTTGGAATTGAGTATACACCAGGGAAAAGTAATAAAGTTGCAGATGCACTTAGCAGAAAACATCAGAATGCAGTGTTGGCAATGATAGCTGAGTGGAAAGATTTGGAAGCGTTGATGACATGTTGAGTACAGTGAAGGTCTGAAGTTAGATCTAGTAAGGAGTCTGCCATGTTGTCATGTTTAGAAGTTCGACCGATGATGATAAAAAAGATTACTTCTAAACAGGAGGAGGATCCAGTACTAACTGAACGATCAGAAGATTAAGTGATGGAACGGAGAGCGATGACTTGAAGGATTTTAGTCTTGACCAGAATGGGTGGTTGAGAAAGAAAGGAAGATTTTGTGTTCCGAATGTGGGAGACATTAAGAAGGAAGTTTTGGAGGAATGCCATCGTTCGAAGTTCACTATTCATCCAGGAGGAACTAAGATGTATTAGGATATGAAGAGGAGTTTCTTCTAGGAATGTATGAAGAGGGATGTAGGCTTAAGGGTGAAGCAGTGTTTGAACTGTCAACAGGTAAAAGCCGAACATCAGAAACCAGGTGGGTTCCTTCAGCCTTTAGATATTCTAGTATGGAAATGAGATTCTATCTCGATGGATTTTATAAATGGGTTGCCAAGGTCAAAATGAGGAAACGAAAGTATATGAGTCATAGTGGACTGGTTGACCAAGATTTCCCATTTCATTCTAGTTAAGTCAACCAGGACGACACTTGTTTTGGCTAATTTTTTTATGAAAGGTATAGTTAGACTTCATGGAATTCGTAGTAGTATAGTAAGCGATAGAGGTTCCTTATTCACTAGCGAGTTCTGGAAGAGTCTACAGGATACTTTAGGTACCAAACACAAGATGAGTACCGCTTACCATCTACAGACCGATGGGCAAATGAAAAGATTTAACAAAGTCTTGGAAGATTTGTTATGAGCTTGTATGTTAGATTTTCGAGGATCATGGGAAGATCATCTACACTTTGTTGAGTTTTCGTATAACAACAGTTATCAGGCTAGTATAGGGATGGCACTGTTTGAAACTTTGTATGGAAGGCCATGAAAATCTCCCATTTGTTGGTTAGAGACCAGGGATAGGATGGTTCTTGGTCCAAATTTAGTTAGAGAAGCTACAAAAAAGATTGAGATTGTTCGAGCTAGGATGAAGGAAGCTCAGTCTAGGCAGAAGAGCTATGCAGATAAACGACGGAAATACTTAGAATTCTCTATTGGAGATCATATTTTCAATCAAGGTGTCACCAATGAATGGTATAATTAGATTTCGAAAATCAGGAAAGCTGTCACCGAGGTTCGTTGGACCATTTCTTATTGTAGAGAGAATCGGAAAACTCGCATATAGAGTAGAGTTACCGAACAGTTTGGCAGGAGTCCACGATGTTTTTCATGTTTCTCAACTAAGGAGGTGCATTCGGGATATAGAAACTATCATAGCACCAACTGTGTTAGACGACTTAGTAGCTGAACTAGATTTGACTATAGTTAGAAGACCAGTTCATATAGTCGCAAGAGATGAGAAGAGGATAAGGAACAAGATAGTCAGATTAGTCAAGGTCCAGTGGAGTGACGATGAGAGAGAATGTACTTAGGAAACTAAGAGCATGATACGATGTGACGGACCACATTTCAGAAGGTTTAAATCAACAATAATCCACACATTTCCAATTCAAACAATCCGGAACATAGATGATCAATGAGGTTCATTAAGAAAAATAAGAAAAGAAGAAGGAAACAAACACAGAATCTTGTAGCGGAATGAAAAAATATAATAATCAAATAAACAGTTCATGAAGCTGTTTACTATACTTTTGATTATAATTTATACAACATTTATCAGAGTTATATGTACAATAGAACAAATAAAATAATGCAGCGGAACAAACAATGATGGAATAATACCAGTAATAAAATACCAAATCTTCATCTTCGTCCTCCAGAGAATAATCTTCGATAAGCTGAAAAACTCAGGACTGACCCTAGCGTAATGAAAAGACAAAACACTCGAGTTAGGACTACAATATCCTTATGTAAGTCAAATCAATATCGCATATAACATGGGTGTGATAGCGTCAGAGATGTTTACAGGATTTCATATCTCCTATCCAGTGTATAATGTACATGCAATAACTCAAGAGATGTTACAGGATTTTCCGTCTCTTAAGGATCCTTCAAAATATTTATATGTAGTAGAATACGCAACATATATAATGTCTAATCAATAAAATAAATATTTTTCTTAGCGTTAAGGCTTTACATTAATCCCCCTTAACGCATTTTTAATCATTGTCGTACAGTTTTCATATAAAACACCAGCAAACCGTCGGTGAATAGGGATGCGTTGTGATACGACAACACTAAACTAAAATCGTATGGGTCTCGTATAGGGATAAAAGTATGACAAGGCACGTGAGGTAATGCCCAAGGTAGGATACTACCAGTTTACCCATCCCGACTTGTGGTAACGCATCATAGCCATGATCGCCCATCGCATCCAACACTGCCAAAATCTGAGGGTGTGCACCAATCAATCACAATGTAAATGATGGTAACACGAAGAAGTGTGTCCGCTCAGGGTAGATAGCCCACTTGCCCGGTACGGCTCCTGTTTAGTCATTTCAAATTGGCACAAGTGCCAGGCTAATCCATCATCGTTCTCTTTCTTCAAATCCAGCAAACGTACGCTAAATCCAACCACTTTGTTCTAAATCATCACTCAACGTACACAGTTGTTAAAAAGGTTCTAGTATCGACAGAGAGTATGCCCATATCCGGCCCCAGTCTCTTCAACAACCAAATGTCGTTTTTCACACCGTTTTTTTACATTTCGAAAATAGTTCATACTTGATATCGAAATATCATATTCGCTTCAAAATCAAGTCCATTTCGAAATAATCATATTTACTCAGAATATACTATTTGACTTCAAAAATCATTTTCGCCTCAATATTTCGATTTCGCTTCCAAAATCGTTTCGAATTTCAATTTAGGTTGCAACTTCATTTTAACCCAATTCGCACTTAAATCCAAGATTCAGTTATAAACATTTCACCCTTTGACCAGTTTGAATTGTTGAAAAATAGTTCTAATAGTTTTAAAATAGTTTAAATAATTAAAATAGTTAAAAATAGTTTAAATGATTAAAATAGTTGAAATAGTTTAAAAGGTTAAAATAGTTTAATTATTAGCAAAATAGTTGTATATCTAAGAAGATAGATTTTAAACAGTTTATTTCAAAATAATTTATTTGAAAATAGTTTCAAAGTCAAACTGATTCAATTTCAATTCAAATAAATCTGATTTTGATTTTGAATTAATTCAATTTCACTTTCAATTCCAATTGGTTTCGATTTCAATTCCAACTTGAATAAATTTCGATTCAATTTTCAAATTTAAACCTTTTCAGTTTATATAAATTTGAGTTCGATTTTCAAAATAACGATTTAAATCTCTTAAATTAAATTTAACTTCAATACTCAATTTAAGATTCAAATCTTTAAAATAATTCAATTTCGAGCTCAATCATTAAAATATCGATTTAAATTACTTTTACTTAGCAATGTTTTGAAGTTCGAATAAAAATCCAAGTCCTTTAAAACAATAAATTTCCGAAACTCAAATCATTTTCCAATTATACTTCAAAATCTCAAATTTCATTTTTAAACGATTTCGTTTAACACAATTTAATTCCGCAATTTGAGCTCTGTTCGACAAAGAATTCGATTTCCATAAATCCGATTTTATTTCTTTAAATCCAAATCATATTTATAATTTCAAATCAAAAATTTAAAATCATTTAATTTAACCAATCCGGTGTTCGTATATAATTTTCTATCCTATGGCCAAGTTAATCGTTTATTTCAAATTAATTCAGGGATGGATATATATCATTTCAATCCAAATAAATGTCATAGGTATATATCATTTCAACCTATTTCTTAATTTATTCGAAATAATTCGATTTGCAGTTTTATATACTGTAAATAAATTACTGGGTGATAACAGGACATATATAAATTAAATAAACACCCAACCATCCAAATATGAACCAATTTGCATTCATCACAAACAACCATCCAAACAATCAATAAGTCACAACAATTTCATAGCTATTAATATCGGGTATTTTACTAGCAATTAAACTCCAAATTCAAATTTAACTGTCAATTTTAATTTCTACAGTTAATTCAGATATCAATTTATACGTTAATTTAACTACCAAATGACAGTCAATAAAATAAATAACTTCATGGTATCAATTTAACGAACATCAGAAAATTTTAGTACGTTGTTAGCATTATAAAACACTCACCTCTTATTTTTGTTGTCGCTTTCGTGTTCTGATTCTGATTAAATTCGAACGTGTTCGGATTTAGCTAAAAAATTTAGCAGCTTTAATCACTCCAAACCAATTCCTATGCGTAGCATTCACAGATACGAGTGCAACGCAGCTCGTTTAGTCCAAATCCGGTTTCGTATGAAGAAGATATCGCATATATAAGTTTTACAAATTTTTAAATATATTATAATTATCAAAATTAAATTACAATTTTTAATTTAATTACCCTAAAGAAACGGCCCAGCCCATCTAAAACAGTTCGACCTGATCCACCATCATCTTCTCTACCAATTTCTTGTTTTCTTCATCCCAGTGCACGTACACGTGCTCATGAACACACGAACGCCAACATCCCTCAACCAACCCAGGCCACCATACAGTCATGCTCCACCTCGCCTACCAACCGCACGACATCTTCACTACCTCTGCTGAACCTGCCAGTGCCAGCACCACCTCCCTTATACCCTAAACCCTTCATACCATGCCTAGGTAAGTAATGAATTAAATGGGTTTAAAATGAAATAGGAGAGGGAAATTAGATAAGGGGCAAAATAGGAATAAGCTACATTCTTATACCCTAAACCTTTCATACCATAACATTTTTCACGTTCACAATCTAAAACACTAAACCTAGAGGTTGGCCACCATTAAAGAAGAGTAAGGGGAAGAAAAACAAAATCAAGAGGAAAAGCTTAATTGAAATTCAATCCAAGATCAAATCTCAAATCCTTAATAACAAAGCTAAAGGTGAGTAATATATTACATCTCATATTTTGATGTTTTCGGTTTCTAAGATTAGACCCGAATGATCTCACAAAGTAGATTGCCATGTTTTGAATGATAATTAGAGATATATGCTAGTTGATGAATTATGCTTGTTCATATTGACTTTATGACATGTTTTGGATTGAAAACCCTATTAAATGACATCCAAATGCCTTCTAATTTTAGTATATGGTCAGAAATGATATTTATAGATGAGTTTCAAGTTTTATAATTTTCTGAATTAATATGGATTTATTATTAATTTTCTAGTGAAGAAAATTGATATTTGGGTTTAAAAATTAATTACAGCAATTGTGTGTGAGTGTGTGTGTGTGTATATATATATATTGGGTCAGGAATTTAAACATGTTAAAAAACATATTAAAAGTGATTTATGAGAATTTTTATAGAATTTTCCTAAGTGTTTTAATAAATATATGAAATTATTTAAGGTATGGGACTTAAATGTTTTATATGTTTATAAAAGGAGAAGGGGCTATTAGCAAATGATTTAAAATGTTATTTTCTGTAATTCGGCAGCACCTTTCAAACAAGGTTTTGAAAAGTTAAGGGAACCAATTATAAGGTGAAAAATAAGCAGGTTAGTTGAAAAGAATTACCTTTTTAAGCTAAAAATCAGATTTTATAAGGTTTCGATGCTTTACCATCTTCGGCAGCCACCTTTCGACTTAGTACCTTCGTTTCCAACCTGATCGAAACCAATGCACATGGTATCAAAGACTTAGTACGTAATGAATTGGACATAGGCGAAAGATATAGGGTTGAAACATGGGATTTCGAAGGGGTCGAAACCTTTTATGGCTTTTAAATGGAAATGTGTCTGCTTTGCTTTCGAAAAGAATGGTTTTGAATATGATAGCTTTCGACGTGGTCAATGGTATTAAATAAGGAATGCTTTCGAATGGGTTTGCGCCTTTGTTTTAAAGTAAATGTTTTCAATAGGGTCGAAACCCTTGCTGCTGCCTTTTCTTTTCCTTTCGACCCAGATTGGTTTCGAAATGGCTTCTTTGTTTTAAAATTAGAGCCACTTCTCCAGTACTTTCAAAGGGATAGGTTTCAACACCTTCCACTTCTTTACTTAGGAGATTGCTTTCGAAAGGGTTTCTTTCGACTTAGTTGTTTTAAGACCCTTTTGATATTATGAAAGTTAAACCCAAAGGTTTCGAAAGGAATGGTTTCGAAAGATTTTTCCACATGTTTTAACTTGAACCCAATGTTTTCGAAAGGTTTGTTTTAAGTAGTATACTTTGATGCTTTCGAAAGGTAACTAATAAAGGTTTTGAAAGGAATAGTTCAAGTATTTTCGAAAGGTTTACCTTACTTTAAATGGAAGGTTTCTAATGGTTTCGAAAGAGGATGTCTAAGGTTTATAAAGCTTTCAAAGAATGTGTTCTCAATGTTTCGTAAGGACAACTGCCAATGGTTTTGAATGGTATGTTTGGCCTTTAGGCCTAAGGTTATTAAGTATAATAGTTTACTTATATCGAAAATGGTACTTTCATTGGTTTCGAATAAGGTTGTTTAAAGGTTTTAAGCAAAGGTTTCGAATGTTTTCATCGACAATGTTTTGAGTAAAGCATATATCATGGCAAAGAGATTTGAGTAAAGAAATAGTTTATTTTCCTTATATAAGTATGATTTAAAGGGTTAAATCATTTTGAGAAGGTTTTCAAGGAAAATTTAAAGGGTAGTTAACCCTAAGTAAAATGACTCAGATAATTACATACCAGATGTGACTGGTATAGGGTCGCGCCCTATACATTAGCTATTAGCCCTCAGCTAATTTAGTCCAAAATTCCAGTGTGTAGGGCTTAGTCACAAGTAAGACTTAAATGATGGTTTCACACAGAAAGAAATATATATGTACTGAGATAGGTTATTGGTGAGCCCGCTAAAACCATTAGGATCAGCTGACCTTTGGAGATGCAAGTTAGGGACAGACCATCCAGAAGTTTGTCTAACAGATGTTAGATTATTTGTTATTTTGTTTGGTAGGACTGAGTCGGCCAAAGGTTAGTTGTTAGCCAAACAAAACTACATTGTTTCGGATAGACGGTCCATTTATTACCTGTTTTTGAGCATATATGATATTTGCTATTATTGATATATCAGTTTGATTAACCATTTTGGTTGCAGGGTTTTGATTTGCTAAAAGACATGTTTTAAAGGGATATTAGTAAGGGGAAACCCGTTCTGCTAAGCGGCGTGGTCTCACTTAATATCAGTAAATCGAGACATAATAGTATTATTCACACTAAACTTTATGTCTGACTTGAAGTTTATGTTTTTTCCCTTAAACTCTCGGGTGCTCAAAACTAATTTGAGTAGATTGAGAGTTTGGGTTTACAGGTTTAGTAGTTGGACGAATAAAGATTTCTAAGACGAGCAGGAGGCTGATGTTAGCTAAACTTAGGAGTTGTAGTTTTAGTTTTATTCCCGCTGTGATGTATTTAAGATGGTTTATGTCTATTTAGTACTCTGGTCATCCAAGGGGCATCTTCATATGTCACTCTTGGCGTATTTTGTAATAATTATGTTTGATCTGAACATGGATGTGAAATGTTGTTTCGGTATGTAATCAGAAAAGTTTTTAATTTGTAATGATTTTATTTCATATTCAAGTGCTTTTGATATTATGGATACCATTAACATTACCGTATTTGGTCACCGGAAGTTAATACTATAGATGACTGCAACATTTGTAGCGCTTATCTTCGAGCCTCCAGATAGGGGATGTTACATTATAGAATCTATAGGGTGGCGCATTTTCTCATTGGTACTTTTGTTACCAAAATGCCACCTTAAATCTTTTGTTATTCTTTGAAATCTAGACATTCTCTAAATCTCAAGATTATTGAAAATATCTCAACACTTTAAATAGAACACCTTGCATAATCTCCTTTGTGCGCTGGTTTATTTTTCATATCAAAGATCCACATTTTGGACAATTATTCTCATCATTATGTTCTTCCCTTAAAAGGCCATAATCATTCTCTCAAGCATGAAGCTTCTCAAAATCCTATTGACTATTTTCAGAAATTTCTTAATTTATACAAAGATTTAATGAACACGTTATTATTTTTTCAACAACAATTATTGTACTTTTAGAAGCTTATTAAAGCCATTATCAGACAATCCAGTCCATATTTAAGATTATACAGGGCAAAGATAGCAAACATCTTTGTTTGATCCATGCAACCTAGATAAAGCAAGGTCTCGGCATCTTCCAAATTCCTATGCAGACTGTGCTCTCGCCTTTGTGCATCATCTTTGTCTTTGTCATTTTCAAAGAAAGTATGACTAATGTAGTCTTCATCTTCATAGTGAATAGCTTTAAGTAACTTATATGCATTATCAAACATCATTTTCTTACTAACATTTAGCTACTGCCGTATATTGGTCATATACTTGGGATCCGTTCCTTTTATAATCAAATGCTCAACGATAGTTTTTCTATGAATACATAAGATTTCGAAAATCTAAGCATGGATATAAAAAAATTCTACATTTCCTGTATTTCTCTTCCCGGTGTGCATGAAATTCCAAACTCCTTATTCATACTCTTTAGTAATTCTACGATTACAAATGCAGAATGAACATTGACATTTTCTATTACACTGTGAGATAATTCTTAAACTAACATTAACTATCATACAATTACATGTTTAGATGCACACAATCTTTATCCATCGTGTATATGTATGCAAATAAATTTCTAAATATCAAAGTAATAATTAATTATTAGTTAAGTAAATAAACCATGCAATTCTAATTAATTGATCTAAATAATATACTATTTCGTATGTTATCAAGAAATGCATCGACTAGTAATAAAATTTCAGAGGAGATTAAACATACAACGTCATCATGATTGTAAGATGATGATAAATTAATTATAGTAATATAGGTATAATGTAATCATGATAATTCAGAATTCACATAGAAGGCAAAACCCTTACTTGTAGTGACAATATTTTATTTTAATCATGATAAAAGATTCTTTTAGTTTATCAAAAGAAATATAAAAATGTAGTAACAATGATTTATTTTAATCACATTAAGATTATAATATTTCTGAAGCAAGCGACGTGAACTTCAAAAACTAGTTATAATTTTGACTTTACTATTCTTTAATAACAAATAATTTATTGTAGTACATAAAAATTATCAGTTGGTTTATGTTAATTAAGTTATTCAATGATATCGTAGCTAGATTCATTCGAATGCATGTGTTAAGCTCAACAGGCAAAGTTATTTATACCTACGATTATAGTATTTCCAAATGTTGATTTTTAATTTGCATGTTGTTTGTTCTTATAGGGTACAACGTCACTATATCGTTTATTATAATACAAATACTCAATTATCTTTTATCACAATGCAAAATTATTTTATCTTTTCAGTTTTCAATTCTTCGATGAAAACACACTTCAATTTTTCAACTATGCCTAAAGTCACGTTGAACAATGTATAAGTGGACAATCAACGATATCCATTTTCTATACATGCTCTAGACCATGAGCTACTACATTGATTTTCAATTGACATGATGTTGGTTCTTGATATTGTACAATGTCACTCTACTGTTTATTATAATGCAAATACTCTATCTTTTATCACAATGCAAAATTATTTTATCACTTCAATTTCTAATTCTTAGATAAAAACACTCTTCAATTTTGCAACTTTGAAAAATTTTAGGAATTAGGTACCATAAATTTTACTCAGAAACTAAAGTTAATTGATTAATCGAAAATAACAAAAAGTGGAGGAATAAAGAAGTGAAAAAAACCATACGTCTTTCTTACCATGGTTTTTATTTAATATAGTGATAAAATATGCATTTAAAAGAACATTTAGTGTTTGATGTTTAAATACATATCGTTGTTGATTAAAAAGTTAAATGTAATTATAGTAAGAAATAAACCATGTAAAATTCTACTATAAATCTTTTTTCCCATATGAAAGTAAATAAAAATTCCATATTATAAGTTGGCTCCAAAAAATAAGTTTTTTTTCCTCAAAGTTGCGTATTAAAAAGTTTGCTCAAATACTTAGATCCAAAGTTTTGTAGTAAGTTCAAAACAAAATCGCTTCTCAAAATGGTTGACTAAACATTCAGGCTTTGAGTATAGTAATGAAACGTCGGCTTATATCTTTATTTCTTGCAATATAAGCAAAAGATCTTAACCAAATATGAATCAAACACTTAAAAAGTAAATTCATACAACAAGAATACAAATTGAAAACCACAAGTTTTGTAGTATGTATGTATGTATACTTGTTTAAATAAATAAAATAAAATAAAATAAATCTCAAACTACAAATTGTACAGTTATAATACATATGGATATAGTAATAAATATTGTCATGAATAAATTATTAATAATGACATTTAATGAATCAATCAATTCAAACTAAAGAGATAAAACAAAAGGTTCCTCTCTCCATTTAATACAATTAATGCTCTCAATTAATTCTTGTTTTAAGGAAAGAAATGAAAGGTTTCATTCCCTATACATTGACACTTATAAATAAATGTTAGGTGTAGTTGATAGGTTATACATTTGAAATTAAATTTATTTAAACTTCCCTTTAACTATTTTAAATAGAATACAAGATTTTATTTACACCAACTTTAGAAAAGTTCTAAATGAAATTTAGGCTTCGTAGGCCTATTAAAGATCCAAAATGGTAAAAAAATTGAAATTCACCCATTTCTTCCGTTACGAGCTAGCCCATTTCCTTCAATGGTATCAGAGGCCAATAGCATATGCGGTCTAAATTAGTCATGTTAGGGCTAACTAATTAAACTTTCCCACTAAGTACGGTGTCTAAAAAAGTAATGTCTAGGCTTGGAATTGGATAATCAAGTACCCTGTCCTACCTGGTTGCCAGCCTGGCCTGAAAGGTGAGTGAGTCCAAAGGTTGCCCCTAATAGAAACGGCCCAATTTGAATTGGGCATCGAGCTAGTTTTCAAAATTGTTCAAAAAATTAAAATAAAAAAATGTTTATTATAAAAGTCATAATACAACATAATTTTTCAAAATGTTTGAAAGGATAACGATATTTTCAAAATGTTTGAAAATATTTATATACTAATTTCAAAATTCAAAATTTATTAATAAGATTAATAAAATGAATTAATTAAATATGTTAATTAATTAATACATATATGCATACATTATATATGTTGGTATGTTATGTTATTTTTAAATGTTCAGGATAACATAAGATTACATGTATGTTGTGCAGTTAAAGCGCTCGGCAGCTTTAATGCGGCGGAGGTGCAAAAAGTCATTGCGGGGATACAGCGAGGATACAACGAGGATATAGCGGGATATAGCAGATGGCTTTAAAATAACACATAAAATTCATACTTAATGTTTTTACAAATATATAAATGGTAATTAAATGAAAAATTAACATTCAATTGAATAATAATTAATACATAAGTAGTTTTAAATAAAAACATGTGCGAATATATTGTAAATAAACATAAAACTGTTATATAGCATAATTGAGTTAGTAATATTAGAGTATTTTCATTTCTGAAAATATATTGAAAATTCAATTAAATAAATTAATTTCATAATTTTTATAATGTATAAATGTCATTTTTAAATTCATTACTTTTAAAGAAGATATAGCAGAAATAGCGAAATATAGCGGGAATAACGGGATATAGCGGAAATAGCAGGGCTTAAAGCGGAAAGGCTATATTTGAGGCTATATGGAAAAATCATAGCGGTAGAAATCCGCTATGAGATATAGCAGGGTTATAGCGGGGTAATAGCGGGGCATTAATTACACAGCATGTATGTATGTAGGATAAATTTTGAAATTAATAAAATTTAATCAAAATTGTTTAATTGAAAAAATTAATTGAAGGTTAATTAATTAAATAAAATACACATATATAAGATATATATGTGTGTTATACTATAAAGGTTATAGTGTGCACTATAAAGGTTATAGTAGATATATCCAATATAAGTGTCGTATTGGAATTATAATATAAAATTAATTAAAGAGTTAACTAATTTTAATTAATTAAATAGGTTTTAATTAATATAATATTATACATAAGACTATTATATAAGTTACTTAAGTTATAAAAGTTATATAATAATTCAGCTTATGTAATATAAATGTATAACAAAAGGTGGAACTTTAAAAAACCCTAAATAGACACTTCAGGAATAAATACATACGTAAATGTATGTATACCACGATTTTCGATGTGTCCGACACTTAAATCATGAAAGTATTTCATAAGAAATACATTATTCCATATAAGTCGGTATCACTCAATATAATATATTGAAGCTCATGAATCTTTAATATAAAGTTGTCCTCTATCATTTATATATTAATAGATTACTTGCATACTCTTTAGTTGTTGAGCTTTCCTCAAGCTAGGGATGTTATGTGTAGTACTATTGATATATTGAATAGATGAGGTAAGATAGCCGCACGTATTTGTTGAGCTTTCCTCAAGGTATGTGCATTATACTTAGGCCGTCGTGAAATGAAAGGTCTGAGTGAATAGTCCCACTTTGCTTGTTGAGCTTTCCTCAAGGTAAAGGAGGGATTAGGAAAAGGTATCAAAGGTTAGGAGTTGTATGTGACACAACCGATAAAGTGTTATCCATCCTTTGCGAGCCTACGATTTGTTGATCTTTCCTTAAGGTTAGAATCTCAAGGCATACAAGTCCTAACACCCACTAGTGAAGTTGAAATACTTCTATGTTTCGCTTAGGGTTTGGTGAAACATAAAATACTACTGGGAGCCTTATTAGAAAAATGAAATGGTAACGTATAACCTTTCTAATATTGTAAGAACATATGCTAAATAATGTTATAATTACCAACTAATAAAATTCTGCATTTAATATGATTATTAAAACGTTTATCAATTAACATATACTAATGAACTAAATTGAAAGTTGACAAATGGAAATGTAATACCCACTATTAAATGCCTATTGCATGTTAATGTTTTCTATACCCATGCAAGTGCCTATTTTTTACAACTACTTAATACATTCGTAAATGATCACTTACGTGTTTATTCAGTTTAGACCGTGTATTGCATTTTATGAGTTTCGAACTCTAAAAGCAATACAAGACTATGGATGGAAATTTGTTCCATATACTATCACATATAAATGTTATATGGTGAACGGTCACAGTTCGTAATGTACGATACTCAATGAATATAGTTCTTTCGAAATAAGCCAATAAACTATACTATGAGATCGAGTATTCAATTTGATTGATTACATAAAAGATCATATTGTGTTAATTGTAGCACAAGACCAAAACTACATGATAGATCTAAGAACTCGATCGCTGAAATGTCAGTTTAATTAGTTTATGCAAAGAGCAACATATTTGATGTCCTTAAATGTTAAGGATAATCAAATGCGCTTTCGTAAAGAGTTCGTTATGATATTATAGTAATGGTTTTCTTTTGAATGGTTTGACCATTTAGAAAGGAAAATGATTTATAATAGTAAATGTGATTTAAGGTATAGTTGGGATGGATAGAGTGAATAATCATTTCTTCTTCATAAAGAAACAATGGAAATGAGAATTGTAATAATAGTGATTGATACTTAACATTGGAATGAGAATATGATTTCTATTCCGAAATGTATTTTCATATAGAAAATTGTTTTCTATGAGATTTGTTTCTTTGAGTTCAAGATATTTGATCAAAAAACTCTCCGCAGTAAACTAGTTACAGTATATGAAATAAATATATATATATTAAGTGAATGATGGACCTCCGAATTTAGACGCTATTATAGTAATGGCAGAAATAGTGGGAGCATGTCATATAACACTTATTGATTGCATCAAATTACGAAAATATTATTTTCATAAAACGTATCGAACATTGTTTATGAAATAATGACTATTTTTGTTTACCGACTGAAAAAATAGACATAACTATATTCCTATATTATGAATATTTGTTATGAAATAAAATTATAATGTGGTATATGTTTTCATAACAAAAGTGATGCATTGGAAAATATAGAAGTATCTAATATTATTTACAGTTATTCTGGAATTATAAACTAATTATTGAGAAAATAATTTTTTATATGATTTTGTATCATATGATACTTGTTAATTATATCTCAAACAATAAAAGGCTACGCACCCATTTAGTGGGAGCATCATAAGAGTTATTGAACTCTTCAGATTGATAAATATAGATGTTTGCAATTGTAATTCTATAAATACCAATACGGTTCCACATACTTCGTCATATTCACTGATGAGTCATCATCGACATGGACATGTGTATTTGATACACATGTAGTATGTCCATGGTAAACTCATTGAATATAAAACAGAAGTAAAAATAACATGCGATAGAAATGATTCGATTTGTTCAAATGAGTGAGTATATTGGAAAAGGTTCCAAACGTACCTAAAATGAATAAAGGTTCAATCTCAAAATAGCTCCTTCATGTGATACATAATGATGCATCGATATGGAGAAATCGAACTTTGTTGGACAATGTACGATTAATTATGAGTGACATTGAGTTAGTTTCATTCTATAAGGTAATGTGCTTAAGAGTGGTACACAAGGTTAATATTATTTCATCTGAATAATAGTTTACAAAATCTTACAAGATAAGGGTTCAATAGAAACTCCAACATATCCTAGGCCAAGGAGTTGGCAAATTATGTGAGTTGAAAGATTGCACGTAATAATTGTTTATGAGGGATCTTGAATGAATCTCCCCAAAAGGATTTTGGAAAGGACTGTCATCGAATGACATATTTATGTTTTGAACATAATTTTTGTAAACTAAAACCAAATCAGTTTTATAAATAAAGAAATCCATAAAGTGTTTATGAATCCCTATTCTATTTACAATGAGAAACAATTGTTGTTTCAAGATATACCAACTTCATTGTGAAGGAATTTCTTTGAGGAATTATTGGTAGTTAAATGGAATTGGATACGATCCATAAATAGAACTAATTATATGAGATGAAATGAAATTAACTAACCTAAATGAACACATAGCATTAGTTTGTCCAATAAGTATTCACATACATCGAAAAGAAACTATGAGTTTCTTATTAATGTCGAAATTATATAATCCTCAGTTATTTAATTAAACCTTTAAGAATGTTGACTCTATATGGTATGATGTGCAAATCTAATGAATTCCAAGTACGCTATCAAAATATGATTTTGGTGGTCGTAACCGAAGGGATGTGATCCATCGGTCGAGGTTGTGTCTTTATGAGAAAGACTAATGCAGTTGGAATTAAATGAGCAATTTTGATAAGAATAATATTGCAAATTTCAATTATTGAAATTAGTATAATAGATTCTGTATTCAACATGCTTAAATTAATTCGGATTTACTCACAAAATTATCGCTTGATAAGACTTAGTGTTTTGGTACATATGTATTGAAATAGAAAATTCTAAATAACGATTTAGAGTAAGTTGTTGACATATATTAACCAAAAAAGTCTCGAAGTCAGTGGAAACGATATTGAAGTTGTGAGTCTTTGGATATGATCTAAGAAATGATATGAAAGTATCATTTTATAATCATCAAGATTGAATATGTATTTTGATAGAAATCATATAGTATGATTTCAATCATAGTGCAGAGGAAGAGTGTGTACATAAGAAAGAACGTTAAAAGGTACATTGATATTTCTAAACTATAAGTAAACAACACATTGTTGATTTTAACGGTGTACTTGTGTTGAAATCAACCTTAGTTGTTTTAATACTCAACTTTGGATTGTAAATGATATCTGTTATAGTGAGTATAAAAGGTATTCGGAATGTCCCCAATCGATATGTAAATACACCTTATTAAATTGTTTAATACGGAACATGTGAGTTCCTTATGCATTGGCAATATGAATTATCATACATGTTATGTTGGTTACGATATCGTGATTCGTTTATGTATTTGATACACAAAGCAAATATCAAATCCAAATTGATATCACTAAATGGTTGTTTGAAGTGTTCACGTGTATTTATGAAATACTATGGAATTGTTTACAGAAACAAAAACTTCTTATGAACGAGTGTTCGGACTCAAACATCATATGTGATATTGAGTATAATATATGTCAATAATAAATTCAAGTTAATAGTCTTTAAGTTGGAAATGTTCCAAATGAAAGATCGTGGCTGGTTCAATGAAAAAGGCTAAGTACATCATCTTGAATAGCGCCGAAATAAAAACAATGTATATAAATATATAAGTGCATAAATTTATACGAAGCCGACTCCTAATGTTGAGAATCTCATAACATTGTTATATGATAACAATGTCGCGTTATAGTTTGTAAAAGAACTTAGAGCTTACAAGAAGTCGAGATACATACTCTGAATTGTTCCACATGATAAAACAGTTCATCACCGTCGGAGAGAGTTGATTGACAGAGTGGATAATTGAAACAAAATAACATACCCGTTCACAAAGGGAATGACCCAACCGGTTTTGAGAAAACCGATTAGAGATGTTGGAATAAGATTCCATAATTGACCCAAGTGCAAGTGGGGGATTGATAGAGTTAGGGGTATGCCCTAGGGGAAATTATGTAATTTGTTACACATATTTAACTCGTTGACCAATCTTGTTCGAAATAAAGGTGTTTCTTTCTATTATATACTTGATATAATATGGTTATATTAATTAATTAATTGAATTAAAAGTATATTTAATAGAAAATCCATAAATGGTATGCTTTGTGATATTAGTTACAAAGTGTTGTTACCGTGAGTAATTTATCACAATGAAACAAATATATCATTTTAAATGTTCCTAGTCAAGATGCACCGAGACTAGATATCGATGTATCCGTTGAGACTAGAGTATGTAATGCTCTTCAAATGTTGGGCAATGTATTACTCATGACTGCTGGGGGCATCCATAGGTTACATAGTATTAGTTATTGAGTAAATATGTAACGACTCACTCAGTTGTTTTCTTTTGGTTAATATAGCCAACGTCAAATAGAAAATATCGATGTGACTAATTTACACATTTCTTTCGACTTGAGAATACTATGAATCTTCAATATAAAAGCTCTGCTTTTATAGTCAAATCATGGCATAGCGTCCATCAAGTGACTATAGTTGGGTCGAGTGGAAGTATTGGAAGTGAAGCACTATTCAAGAGAGGATTCGACTCCTCGGTTATATAGGGTTAGTATCACGGTCGACTCAAGTTAGCCCAAAGTCAAAATCTCTGGCCAGAGTAGTTTAGTTGATAATAATTGTTATTATTGAAGCAAGAACTTTGTGTTTGAATTATAAAGTTGAATGTGGATGATGTTGGAATTTTGACCATTACCAAATTCAGTAAGTCCAAACTGATATAGTTTTGGCGAAGAGAATTGGTGTAAATAATTGTCACAACTGGGTAACGCTTATTAAATTAAAATGAGATATTTCCAAAAATGAGTAAGTGATAAATTTGGCCATAGTATCACACCACCTGCTAAGTGAAGTGTGAACGTTAACGTTTGAATAGTTTGATGTTAATCGTTGATCGAATTTACACCCAAGAGTCACACAACTGAAACAATGAATTCTCTTTAGACCAAATAATTTATTTAGTTTTAATTGTTATAAACTAATTAAATAAATTAATATTTATGAGATATTAATTATGAATTTTGAATGTGATTTGAGAAATTAAATTGTTGCATATATTTATAAAAGTTATGAATATATTGATCGATATGAGATATCGATAACAAAATATGTTAAATATTATTATACATATTTAATTTTGGTTAAATGGGCTCACAACTCATGAGATTTGGAGAGGATAGGCGTTGGTTTAGAGAGAGATAGAAGGTGGCTACAACATGTGTGATTAGGTTTTGAGATGTGTGGTTGAGGTCATTGTTTGCTCTCTTGTCCTATCCATATAAAAGCCAATCTCAAAACCCTAATTACAAGCTAATTTATTTTTGAGCCGCCACTTTTTTCTTCCTCTTCCTCATTTTAATGGCAGCAAATTTCCTCTAAAACCATCCCTAAAATTCTCAAATCCAATTAAAAATTAAAAATACTAATTTGTAGCAGAAGGTCTCCAATCTCGGATTAACAACCTAATGGATTGTGAATTGTTCTTAGAAGAGAAATCATTGCTCAATGTGGACTCAAAGGCTTCATTAAGAGGTGCACTTTTACTTATTATCATTGTTTTGGTTTTTAATTTATGATATAAAAGTTGATTTACATCCAAATCCTCTTTTTGTATCCAGATCTGTTTATTGTTTAGATTAGGTGAGATTTTTATGGGTACATGTGTTTGTTACAATTAGATTAGTTATGTGTTTGTTATAAATTTTGTTTATTGATTTATTTTTGAATTAATTTTCGAAAAAAAAGGTTTTAATTTTGATATATATATATATATATATATATATATATATATATTAAATGTGTACAAATCTGCAAATTATGAATATGTATAATCGTGTATGTGTTTATATATCATATATATTTATTCTTAAAATTTTCTTATAATGATTTGTACCTATTATTAATCTTAAAATATAAAAATATTTTATAAATTATGTATATACATATTTTATTATTATTTAATTATTTTGTGAATTGTTTATTATGAATAAAATACTTAATGGTTCAAAATTTCAGTTTTATATATTTTTATATTTTTTGTACCATGTAATAAGATTATGATATAATTATCAAATTTTTTAAACATAATTTATTATTTTTATAAAATTAATTTACTTTCGGCCTACAATCAATTATTTAATTAAAAAATATAATTTCAATTAAGAAAATTATAGAAATTTTTCTTTAGGCTTAAATATGTATCCAGAACCTTTAGAAAAGGTTTTAGATTTTTATAACTTAAATTATTAATTTCTGAATTAATTTATTTTCCAAATGCAATTAATTATTTAATTAAAAATACAATTTCAGTTGAGAAAATTCCAAAAGAATTCCCTAAACCAAAATATGTCTCAGATACCTTTTTTTTTAGAATTTTTCAATTTGATTTCCTATTTTTAAGAACTAATTTGATTATGGGGTATTATCAATTATTTAATAATAAATATTATTTTAATTGTAAAAATTCCATAAATTAATCTTAAGCCCAAAATTTGTTTCCAGATTTTCTAAAATTTTAAAAACTTGTATTATTATCATATAATTATTTTACATTAACTTGTTATGGCAGAAACTGTTTTATTCAACAAATTACACACACACATATTAGTATTTTGTTTTGACATATTATACAAGTTCATATTTGGACAAATTAAAGTACATACAAAATGAGCTAATGTGTCTGTTGCAATGTAAATCCCAGCATCTATATACGAGCACATTATACTTTTCACGGATTATGATGTTACACATGCACACATACATACATCTGTCTATATGTATGTATATGACACACACACATGTATAAATAATTTAAGTAAAATTAAATAAATCTCAAACTACAAATTGTACAGTTAGAATACATATGGACATAGTATAAATATTGCCATGAATAAATTATTAATAATGATATTTAATTAATCAATCAATTCAAATTAAAGAGAGAAACTGAAAGATTTCTCTCTCCATTTGATACAATTAATGCTCTCAATTAATTCTTGTTTTTCGAAAAGAAATGAGAGGTTTCATTCCCTATACATTAACACTTACAAATAAATGTTAAGTGTATTTGATACACTAAGCATTTGAAATTAAATTTATTTATACTTCCCTTTAACTATTTTAAATAGAATACAAGATTTTATTTAAACCAAATTTAGAAAAGTTCTAAATGAAATTTAGACTCTGTAGGCCCATTAAAAATCCAAAATGAAAAAAAATTGAAATTCACCCATTTCTTCCGGTATGGAGTGACCCAGTTCCTTCATAGTCTGGGTATACTTTTCACATATTCCATCTATTCTACAACCGTTAGTCGGTTTGAATTAGTTAGCATGTACGATTGGTAAACTGAAATGTTTTGATTCTAATACGGTGGCTCGAGACAGATTAGTTTATGAATAGTCTTTAATTGAAATAACTTCTAAAAAGTCGCTTCCTTCTTCGATTAGGGTACAGCTAGCTATTGGCCATGTAGTAAAACTTCGAGTTAGATATCGTTGGGATCCCGATATTTATAGCGCTTATCATTCATTTGGCCACCTTGACAACTCTTGCAAGCTCTCGAACTCGTCCTTGGAGGCTCCTCCTCTTCCCAAGATTCCGCTTCCTCGTCCCTTTATGCGGAAGTGGGTTCTTAAGATTAGGAATTGCTCTTCCATGGCTGTAGACCATCCTGTTTCACTTTCTGATGTAACGTCCGGATTTTTCCCGCTCGAAAATCAACATCCATACTTTACATCGTATTCGAATGCCGTAGATTCGACCGTTCAAATCCGAGTCGCCGGAGCTTATAACAACATTAAGTAAATAACACAGCGGAATAAATGAATAATACATTGATATACAATATCTGATACAACAGAGTGATACAAAGAATATCAATATACATCAGAGATATGCTACAACAAATAGCAGCGGAAAAGAAAACGATAACATCAGCAGCGGATAATCTCCATCTTCAAAGCAACAATCCAGATATAGCTCGAACTCCCAATAATGATGCACAAAGATAAGCAAGTGCAGTCCATATCCAAAGACTGAACTAGTTCCAGATAATCTACTGAACCTGACTATCTGAAAAACCCAACTCTAGACTGCTCGTGTAGAAAAATTTTGAGCATCCAGAGTTTAGGAAAGAAACAATAAACTCCGGATCAGTCATGGGACTGGTGTGAGCAACAAAAACAGTTTATCTTTAAATAACACAAAAGAATTTTAAACATTGAAATCCGCAATGCTTTTAGAAAATGAAACTACCATAAGACCTCCCACCACACACACAATGCAAACGCAGAACTGGAGGAGATTTCTTCTTATGATAGTCAAAGATGCTTACTACGCAAAATCAAATCATTTTGATATTATTATTAGTGCATAGTGTAGAAAACATTTTGAAAGTATAATATTAATCTTAGCCAACATACGACCAGTATCGTATGCCTACTATAGCTACCATCTAAACAGTGGTGACCACCGTACGTAAATGGCAGGTTCTACAACTAATACCGTACAAAGTTCGTATTGGAAGATGGATTTCCAACAAATGGTCAGGCTAAGGAACTTCCTATCCACGATGGGTACGTCCCTGGAATAGACGACCCGAGAACCTAACCGGATCTCTGCCAACACAAGGCCGGGTTACCTCTGCAAAAATAGGTAACTACTGACACGCGTATGCCATCCCCCGATCGTCACCGATCTTCCCGAGGATCCTCGATTTCCAACAAACCACAAAGTAATAAATTTGCAGCAACCACAGAGGTTAAGTATCTGGGCTCCATACCATGATACCACCTTTATCCAGAAGGAATGACATACACTAAGGGGCGCTACTCCCTAGAACCTTGCTGCATCCTTCCTGTTTCGACCATTTCCGGGGTGTGAGGCTCGACGAAGTCTCGTCCACAAAGCTACGCTTTGTCACAAAGCCATGCTTCGGGTCAAACAAATGATCAACCTATGATCACAAAGATATAAGATCAAACAAATGATCATATCACAAATGATCAAACACTGATCATCATACAGCAACACTCAGCATGTCACATTACCAAATTGGGATATATCGCTGATAAATTTCAACTACATAACCTCTGAGCTCGTACGTCTCAGAGAAGGGTGTTAAGCTAAGAGAATAAATTCTCCGCCACCAACAGAAATGTATTTGAAAGAAATCGGCTTTATATCTCAAAGTGTAATGTCAGACATGTAACCATACAAGTCTGTTCTGGGATCGAACAGAACCGAAGGCACTTCTTACGAAGCCCTTGCAATTCCGGGTAATTTCCAATCACGTCCGGACTTCCCGTCACAAAAGAGTGATATAAATCTCTATACCGGAGCAACTCAGTGCAGAGACATTCGACAGGTTGTCCTTTCATTTTCGAAAAATATCCGGTCTTCAACACCGGTCTTCAAATGCCATCCATATACGACGTATCACTATTCGGAATGGGTTATACGACCCAAATGTCCTTTCCCGGCTAACCCGAACAGTGAGCGCAATATTTAAAAATATATGGATATTGGGAATTCAATTAAGTCACAACTTAAACCCAAACTTTCATTTTAAATGGTTAAACAAATTACCATTTTAATCTTTTAAACAAAAAGATTTACTTCACAAAGTTCACTAAATTTCACAAAGATTCATTCACAGATTTTCCAAATCGATTTCCATTTCAGTTTGATTAACTCGTTAAATCTTTAAAATAAAGATTCAACTTATAGCTTTCAAAACAATTTCATTTCGAATGGTTTAAACAAATCATCATTTTTAAATCTGTTAAAAATAACAGATTCAATTCATAGCTTTCAAAACAATTCATTTATAACTTGGAAAACCATTATTTCAATTCAATCTTGAAATTCCTTTAATTAAACTGGAATTTCATTTTCTTATCTGAAAGCTTTTATTCTTTTTAAAACAAACAGTTTCATTTTGGAAATCTGATTTATTCATACGAGTTGAAATCCTTGGGTTAAATTCAAATTCCCAAAACTTTACTTTTAAATGGTTTAATTCATACAAACACATTTATATCATCTTTTATCCCTAGTTTTCCAAATCATAGATTTAATTTCAGACTTGAATTCAAATTTAAATCTAATTATTTAAATTTTCAAAAACAAGGTTAAGTTATTCAAAATAACTTTTATCTTTGAAATTCCGTTTCAAAAGCTTTTCACTTTAAACCCAAATTTCTAATTTCAAAATCAATTGAAATTAAAATTTCAATTTCAAAAACATCAAATTTAAATTATCTGTGACTTAACCGATTTCCACGTGAAATCCATATTTGTGTGTGTAAAAGTGTGGTCCAGGGGTTTAACACAATAGTGCAACACGATGAATCATCACAGATCAAATACAGAAATATAGTTGATAAACGATATAAATTATATCGCTTATCTTTATGCACAGATCACAGATATATAAATATCACAGATAAATAAACTGCAGTAAAGATTACACACAAATCTGAATATATCTCAACGCATCGCAGATCAGGAAATATCAACAAAATTCAATCATCCAATCAAATCCAAATATTCACAAGTAAGGTCAGTTAATTATCTGATTTATTCAAATTAGATTAATTACTTATGAATTTCAAATCCGGGTTAATTAATCATTAATTAATTACAAACCAATATAATTAATTATCCTTTAGATCATTTATTAACTAACTATTAATAATTAATAAATTATTCTTAAATTAATTTTCCTTAATTAATCACATTGATAAATTAGTCCTTAATTTATTATCTTTCCTTAATCACCTTCATTAATTTATAATTCCTAAATTAATTAACTTAATTAATTAATCCTTAATGACCCATTAATTAACCATTAATTATTTAATTAATTCAAGTTTTTAAATGTAACTTAATTTAACCTTAATTACTTGATTAAATAAATATTTAACCATTAGTTTCGAACCTAATATATTCCAATTAATGATCTTTAATCACAAATTTAACTTTTCCTAATTTATAATTAACTTAAACCTTTATTAATTGGTTTAGTCTCATAATTACTTAATTAATCTAATTATTAATTAATTTCATTTGTCCATTTTAATTAACTTATTAATTTAATGAACCCAAATCATTAAATTCAAACAAGGATTTTTAACAAAGTTTCTTCCTAAATTTCAAATCATTAAAGTATGCTTTACTCTTACCGGTTTACATCTTTTTAAAGTTATAAACCTTGTTTAATTTCAAAACCTAAGATTCAAATCTCAAATTTAATTTAGTTTAAAATCTTAATTTAACTGGGTTTTAAATTTGTTTCAGATTTTATATTAATTCAAAGGGATCTGAAACTGCCAGGCTATACTCCTCAAAAGAACCCACAATTTAAAAACTATTTAAAATCCGGTCAGTTCAAACTTAAAACAAGTGACCCGAGTCCTCTGCAATTTACTTCGAGAAAACCAGGGTATTTCCCGAGCCAAGGCGCAATTTCCCCACGAAAAATAATTACCTGCTTCGAGTCTTCCAACCTCAACTCAAAACTCCGACCAGGCAAACGTGCTCGTGCACGTGCACATGGCCGTTGGCCAACTTCGATCGCCACCGATACTTCGAACACGTCGCAGGCCACCCCAGCTCCGCTTCCAGTCACCCACTTCGGCCAGATCGCCATAAATCTCGAATTCGAGAATGACAGAGCCTGGAAACATTCAACACTTTTAATTCTCTGACCTGTCAATGCCAATCCCTCACGTCTCCGGCCACCGTTGCCACCCAAACTTCGGTGAAAGCTTCGACAACCCATTGACCTCCTTCCCCTAAAATCCCAAGCAGCTCGATCAAACATCGAGGAAGAACGAATCGAAACTTCCGGCTATCCTAAAACTAGGTTTAAGAATAAGAAAAGTACACCACTGCCACCACAGTACTCCGGCCACCTCCAGACTATTTTCCCCCGACCCACTGCAGTCTCTTCCACCTCCAGACCCAACGCCGAGCCTTCCAGCCGCCTCGATCAACCACGGCGACCCAAAAACTCCAAAGTAGAAAACCACGAACTGCTATCAAATCAGATCACTAAAAATCACGATACTTATTGCTAAAATCATCATTTTCTACACACATTCATGTTATGTATTTGAATTCGAAGATGGCGAGATTCGAATTTTGTCAAATATCAAGTTGTACTTGAAATTATTATTTTCCAGAGATAATATTAAATGATTTCAATTCGAATTTATTTTTAAAATTTAATTCAAAGTTAAACAAGCAATAACTCTTTTGATTCCCAGTCAAAATATCAAATGGTTTGGGAAGAATTGATTTTTTTTTTTTTTGAAATCAAAATTTGATTTCCAAAGTGTCAGAGAACAAACTAATCTTTACTTCCTGTATCATATTTATTCTGAGACTCTGTATATATGTACCAGTTATCCATCATATATGTATATAGGTATATCTCATTCAATCAACAAAGTATCAGATTTTTCTATACAACTAAATTTAAGTTTAAATTGAAGTTACTCACTAGATATGGAAGGGAAGAACAGAGCAGCCTATATATTTGAAAACAGGCTTTGAAAGATGCTAACTGGAACTCTTTTATTTTGATCTTCAAATTTGTTTTAAGTTGAAAATGAGCTTCAGAGATGAACAGAGGCCAGTGAATAGTCTTTAAGCAAAAGTCTGGAATTGTTTTAGAATTGGAAACTTGCATAGCCATTACAGTTAAAACTTTAAACTTGAATGCTTGCTTTTGCCTTGAATTTTGTTTTGTTTATTTTTTTTTTCTCAGTTTTGAAATGGAATTTACTTAGCTTATGATTTTCGAGACTGAAATGAAGTTGTTTGGAATATAGAGAGAAGCTACTAGTTGATAGTGTTTTGTACAGGTTAAGATATGGTTTTATTTTGTACAATATAGTGATATATTTTTTTTCTTTGTTCGGCCATGCCTGCATTTAATGCTTTGTACAATCAACACTTATACCATACTTTGTTTTGTTTACTCCTTGTTGATTTACAATAGTTTGTGGCTGCAATGATATATAATTTATTATGGGCTAGAAATATCTTGCATTGATTTGTTTACTTTGTTTTACTGTTGAGCATGTATTTCTTTTTCGGCTGATAGATGTTATTTTACTTTGTCTTTGTATGTATTTTATTTTATTTTTTCATTTTGTTTACAGCAACCCACTTTTGTACTTCTTTTGTTTGAGTTTGAACTTAGATGAACTTGTTTCATTTGCAGACTATTTCCTTCATACATAATTACATATATACTTACATATATATATATATATATATTTACTTTATCTTATTCTTCAAGCTTGTAGATATTTTGTTTTATCTTCTTCTTTTATAATTTGTTATATCGTTTTGTAATATACATGAGATTTATTTTTAATATGTTGTTAATTTTCTAACGATTGTATTTACTTAATATTTTTCTTGTATTTTCCTATATATATATATATATTTATTTTAAAAATCCATTTACTTGAAATTCAAATGACATTCTAAAATAATACGTTGTTATAATTTATTTTATACTTATGCTTTAATATTTATAAGGTTTATCCTATTTCAAACATTTACTTCTATTTTAACTTAAATTATTTATTAAACCATTTATCAAAGATTCAAATCACCTATATATACAAATATATATTATTTCAAATTTACTCACTACACTATTTACAATATTTTAATCTCAAATGATTTATACAGAATATACTTGGATATCGGGGAAACTCGCTCTCAATTTATCAATTAAATTTACAAATTTTTATCTAAAATTTATTTAATCATAAATTTAACTCAAGAATTCATTTAATTATAAATTTAAATAAATTTAAATTTCGGGGTCGTGACAAATTTCCCCCCTTAAAAGAATTTCGTCCTCGAAATTCGCACGCACGAAACAACGAAGAGATAGACAGATTCGATCTTCTATAATTATTCCAACACAAGATACGGATTCCGAATTCAAGTCGGAATATCTCAGAATACATACCAATTTGTCCCTCTTCGGACTTTGGTATTCACAAGCAATTTTAATAGAATTTCAAATTTGGTTTCAAACGAAATCATTTTATCGATATAATTCAATTTAGCCTTATATTCTATTAATCAATTTAACTCAATTTAAAATTTCCAATTTCAAATTCATTAAGGTTTAAATCAAAAAGCTGATAAGAAATCGATGAAGATACGAAGTAAGGATTCTCTACAACGATTCGTAAGGTCATCATCACACTGAAACTTCTTCTTGTAGCTGATACGAAGAAACAAAAGAATTTGGAAACGAATCAAAGAAAATTGATAGAGAAAGTTGTTTCCACTATCGCAGGATATTGACCATTTATAGTCGTATTTCCCTGTCCCCTATCTCGTCCTCTTCTTGCACTCATATCTACTATCAGTGGATAGTAAGAGAATTTACTGAGACGTTTAAACGGATATCTTAAGGATATACTCATTCTAGAGTTTACTTCACTCTATCTCTAATGAGCTACTTAACGTGTTACACTCCTGAGCTAAAGTTCAACATTAGCTCTGATACCAAATGTAACGTCCGGATTTTTCCCGCTCGAAAATCAACATCCATACTTTACATCGTATTCGAATGCCGTAGATTCGACCGTTCAAATCCGAGTCGCCGGAGCTTATAACAACATTAAGTAAATAACACAACGGAATAAATGAATAATACATTGATATACAATATCTGATACAACAGAGTGATACAAAGAATATCAATATACATCAGAGATATGCTACAACAAATAGCAGCGGAAAAGAAAACGATAACATCAGCAGCGGATAATCTCCATCTTCAAAGCAACAATCCAGATATAGCTCGAACTCCCAATAATGATGCACAAAGATAAGCAAGTGCAGTCCATATCCAAAGACTGAACTAGTTCCAGATAATCTACTGAACCTGACTATCTGAAAAACCCAACTCTAGACTGCTCGTGTAGAAAAATTTTGAGCATCCAGAGTTTAGGAAAGAAACAATAAACTCCGGATCAGTCATGGGACTAGTGTGAGCAACAAAAACAGTTTATCTTTAAATAACACAAAAGAATTTTAAACATTGAAATCCGCAATGCTTTTAGAAAATGAAACTACCATAAGACCTCCCACCACACACGCAATGCAAACGCAGAATTGGAGGAGATTTCTTCTTATGATAGTCAAAGATGCTTACTACGCAAAATCAAATCATTTTGATATTATTATTAGTGCATAGTGTAGAAAACATTTTGAAAGTATAATATTAATCTTAGCCAACATACGACCAGTATCGTATGCCTACTATAGCTACCATCTAAACAGTGGTGACCACCGTACGTAAATGGCAGGTTCTACAACTAATACCGTACAAAGTTCGTATTGGAAGATGGATTTCCAACAAATGGTCAGGCTAAGGAACTTCCTATCCACGATGGGTACGTCCCTGGAATAGACGACCCGAGAACCTAACCAGATCTCTGCCAACACAAGGCCGGGTTACCTCTGCAAAAATAGGTAACTACTGACACGCGTATGCCATCCCCCGATCGTCACCGATCTTCCCGAGGATCCTCGATTTCCAACAAACCACAAAGTAATAAATTTGCAGCAACCACAGAGGTTAAGTATCTGGGCTCCATACCATGATACCACCTTTATCCAGAAGGAATGACATACACTAAGGGGCGCTACTCCCTAGAACCTTGCTGCATCCTTCCTGTTTCGACCATTTCCGGGGTGTGAGGCTCGACGAAGTCTCGTCCACAAAGCTACGCTTTGTCACAAAGCCATGCTTCGGGTCAAACAAATGATCAACCTATGATCACAAAGATATAAGATCAAACAAATGATCATATCACAAATGATCAAACACTGATCATCATACAGCAACACTCAGCATGTCACATTACCAAATTGGGATATATCGCTGATAAATTTCAACTACATAACCTCTGAGCTCGTACGTCTCAGAGAAGGGTGTTAAGCTAAGAGAATAAATTCTCCGCCACCAACAGAAATGTATTTGAAAGAAATCGGCTTTATATCTCAAAGTGTAATGTCAGACATGTAACCATACAAGTCTGTTCTGGGATCGAACAGAACCGAAGGCACTTCTTACGAAGCCCTTGCAATTCCGGGTAATTTCCAATCACGTCCGGACTTCCCGTCACAAAAGAGTGATATAAATCTCTATACCGGAGCAACTCAGTGCAGAGACATTCGACAGGTTGTCCTTTCATTTTCGAAAAATATCCGGTCTTCAACACCGGTCTTCAAATGCCATCCATATACGACGTATCACTATTCGGAATGGGTTATACGACCCAAATGTCCTTTCCCGGCTAACCCGAACAGTGAGCGCAATATTTAAAAATATATGGATATTGGGAATTCAATTAAGTCACAACTTAAACCCAAACTTTCATTTTAAATGGTTAAACAAATTACCATTTTAATCTTTTAAACAAAAAGATTTACTTCACAAAGTTCACTAAATTTCACAAAGATTCATTCACAGATTTTCCAAATCGATTTCCATTTCAGTTTGATTAACTCGTTAAATCTTTAAAATAAAGATTCAACTTATAGCTTTCAAAACAATTTCATTTCGAATGGTTTAAACAAATCATCATTTTTAAATCTGTTAAAAATAACAGATTCAATTCATAGCTTTCAAAACAATTCATTTATAACTTGGAAAACCATTATTTCAATTCAATCTTGAAATTCCTTTAATTAAACTGGAATTTCATTTTCTTATCTGAAAGCTTTTATTCTTTTTAAAACAAACAGTTTCATTTTGGAAATCTGATTTATTCATACGAGTTGAAATCCTTGGGTTAAATTCAAATTCCCAAAACTTTACTTTTAAATGGTTTAATTCATACAAACACATTTATATCATCTTTTATCCCTAGTTTTCCAAATCATAGATTTAATTTCAGACTTGAATTCAAATTTAAATCTAATTATTTAAATTTTCAAAAACAAGGTTAAGTTATTCAAAATAACTTTTATCTTTGAAATTCCGTTTCAAAAGCTTTTCACTTTAAACCCAAATTTCTAATTTCAAAATCAATTGAAATTAAAATTTCAATTTCAAAAACATCAAATTTAAATTATCTGTGACTTAACCGATTTCCACGTGAAATCCATATTTGTGTGTGTAAAAGTGTGGTCCAGGGGTTTAACACAATAGTGCAACACGATGAATCATCACAGATCAAATACAGAAATATAGTTGATAAACGATATAAATTATATCGCTTATCTTTATGCACAGATCACAGATATATAAATATCACAGATAAATAAACTGCAGTAAAGATTACACACAAATCTGAATATATCTCAACGCATCGCAGATCAGGAAATATCAACAAAATTCAATCATCCAATCAAATCCAAATATTCACAAGTAAGGTCAGTTAATTATCTGATTTATTCAAATTAGATTAATTACTTATGAATTTCAAATCCGGGTTAATTAATCATTAATTAATTACAAACCAATATAATTAATTATCCTTTAGATCATTTATTAACTAACTATTAATAATTAATAAATTATTCTTAAATTAATTTTCCTTAATTAATCACATTGATAAATTAGTCCTTAATTTATTATCTTTCCTTAATCACCTTCATTAATTTATAATTCCTAAATTAATTAACTTAATTAATTAATCCTTAATGACCCATTAATTAACCATTAATTATTTAATTAATTCAAGTTTTTAAATGTAACTTAATTTAACCTTAATTACTTGATTAAATAAATATTTAACCATTAGTTTCGAACCTAATATATTCCAATTAATGATCTTTAATCACAAATTTAACTTTTCCTAATTTATAATTAACTTAAACCTTTATTAATTGGTTTAGTCTCATAATTACTTAATTAATCTAATTATTAATTAATTTCATTTGTCCATTTTAATTAACTTATTAATTTAATGAACCCAAATCATTAAATTCAAACAAGGATTTTTAACAAAGTTTCTTCCTAAATTTCAAATCATTAAAGTATGCTTTACTCTTACCGGTTTACATCTTTTTAAAGTTATAAACCTTGTTTAATTTCAAAACCTAAGATTCAAATCTCAAATTTAATTTAGTTTAAAATCTTAATTTAACTGGGTTTTAAATTTGTTTCAGATTTTATATTAATTCAAAGGGATCTGAAACTGCCAGGCTATACTCCTCAAAAGAACCCACAATTTAAAAACTATTTAAAATCCGGTCAGTTCAAACTTAAAACAAGTGACCCGAGTCCTCTGCAATTTACTTCGAGAAAACCAGGGTATTTCCCGAGCCAAGGCGCAATTTCCCCACGAAAAATAATTACCTGCTTCGAGTCTTCCAACCTCAACTCAAAACTTCGACCAGGCAAACGTGCTCGTGCACGTGCACATGGCCGTTGGCCAACTTCGATCGCCACCGATACTTCGAACACGTCGCAGGCCACCCCAGCTCCGCTTCCAGTCACCCACTTCGGCCAGATCGCCATAAATCTCGAATTCGAGAATGACAGAGCCTGGAAACATTCAACACTTTTAATTCTCTGACCTGTCAATGCCAATCCCTCACGTCTCCGGCCACCGTTGCCACCCAAACTTCGGTGAAAGCTTCGACAACCCATTGACCTCCTTCCCCTAAAATCCCAAGCAGCTCGATCAAACATCGAGGAAGAACGAATCGAAACTTCCGGCTATCCTAAAACTAGGTTTAAGAATAAGAAAAGTACACCACTGCCACCACAGTACTCCGGCCACCTCCAGACTATTTTCCCCCGACCCACTGCAGTCTCTTCCACCTCCAGACCCAACGCCGAGCCTTCCAGCCGCCTCGATCAACCACGGCGACCCAAAAACTCCAAAGTAGAAAACCACGAACTGCTATCAAATCAGATCACTAAAAATCACGATACTTATTGCTAAAATCATCATTTTCTACACACATTCATGTTATGTATTTGAATTCGAAGATGGCGAGATTCGAATTTTGTCAAATATCAAGTTGTACTTGAAATTATTATTTTCCAGAGATAATATTAAATGATTTCAATTCGAATTTATTTTTAAAATTTAATTCAAAGTTAAACAAGCAATAACTCTTTTGATTCCCAGTCAAAATATCAAATGGTTTGGGAAGAATTGATTTTTTTTTTTTTTTTTGAAATCAAAATTTGATTTCCAAAGTGTCAGAGAACAAACTAATCTTTACTTCCTGTATCATATTTATTCTGAGACTCTGTATATATGTACCAGTTATCCATCATATATGTATATAGGTATATCTCATTCAATCAACAAAGTATCAGATTTTTCTATACAACTAAATTTAAGTTTAAATTGAAGTTACTCACTAGATATGGAAGGGAAGAACAGAGCAGCCTATATATTTGAAAACAGGCTTTGAAAGATGCTAACTGGAACTCTTTTATTTTGATCTTCAAATTTGTTTTAAGTTGAAAATGAGCTTCAGAGATGAACAGAGGCCAGTGAATAGTCTTTAAGCAAAAGTCTGGAATTGTTTTAGAATTGGAAACTTGCATAGCCATTACAGTTAAAACTTTAAACTTGAATGCTTGCTTTTGCCTTGAATTTTGTTTTGTTTATTTTTTTTTCTCAGTTTTGAAATGGAATTTACTTAGCTTATGATTTTCGAGACTGAAATGAAGTTGTTTGGAATATAGAGAGAAGCTACTAGTTGATAGTGTTTTGTACAGGTTAAGATATGGTTTTATTTTGTACAATATAGTGATATATTTTTTTTCTTTGTTCGGCCATGCCTGCATTTAATGCTTTGTACAATCAACACTTATACCATACTTTGTTTTGTTTACTCCTTGTTGATTTACAATAGTTTGTGGCTGCAATGATATATAATTTATTATGGGCTAGAAATATCTTGCATTGATTTGTTTACTTTGTTTTACTGTTGAGCATGTATTTCTTTTTCGGCTGATAGATGTTATTTTACTTTGTCTTTGTATGTATTTTATTTTATTTTTTCATTTTGTTTACAGCAACCCACTTTTGTACTTCTTTTGTTTGAGTTTGAACTTAGATGAACTTGTTTCATTTGCAGACTATTTCCTTCATACATAATTACATATATACTTACATATATATATATATATATATATTTATTTACTTTATCTTATTCTTCAAGCTTGTAGATATTTTGTTTTATCTTCTTCTTTTATAATTTGTTATATCGTTTTGTAATATACATGAGATTTATTTTTAATATGTTGTTAATTTTCTAACGATTGTATTTACTTAATATTTTTCTTGTATTTTCCTATATATATATATATATTTATTTTAAAAATCCATTTACTTGAAATTCAAATGACATTCTAAAATAATACGTTGTTATAATTTATTTTATACTTATGCTTTAATATTTATAAGGTTTATCCTATTTCAAACATTTACTTCTATTTTAACTTAAATTATTTATTAAACCATTTATCAAAGATTCAAATCACCTATATATACAAATATATATTATTTCAAATTTACTCACTACACTATTTACAATATTTTAATCTCAAATGATTTATACAGAATATACTTGGATATCGGGGAAACTCGCTCTCAATTTATCAATTAAATTTACAAATTTTTATCTAAAATTTATTTAATCATAAATTTAACTCAAGAATTCATTTAATTATAAATTTAAATAAATTTAAATTTCGGGGTCGTGACATCTGATGTTCCTATTTCAGAACAAGCTATTGTTTCTCCTATGACTGCGTCTGGTCCGATGTCTCCTACTGCTGTAGGTATTGATTCCCCGATGATTATTCCTTCTGATGCAATTGTTGATCATGTGTCTTCTAGTGCTGCCCAAGCATATGTTATTGAGTAGAATTATTTTGAGAAAGCTTGGATTCATGAGTCATCGAAGATGAGTTATGACCTAGTTCGTAATGAATTCCACATGTTGTTAGTGAACTTATAGGTGAAATCAGACATCTTTATTACTCGGTAGATGGGGAAGGTCTTGTTCTTTTGGTTGACAGTGAACTTGGTGCTAGGAATAAGGCTATTATAGTCGATGATAGTTGGGACATGAAATTTATTTATTGCAAGGAATACTCTAGTTATGATTCGAATATTGTGTCTCTTTTCGCAGGTTTTCTGCATGTGATTGGCCTTCACCCTTCGGATTTTAGAAGTGGTTCCTTCTCTTTTGAGGAGGACTAGCTTTTGGTCACTTATAGTAGCTTAGACGATTTTTGTCTATCTTATATTTTGTATTTTCTTTTTTAGTAGTTGAGGCATGCTACCTTACTTCTGTATTAACTATTGATTTGTCAGAAATAAAAGTGGATGGTTCACTATAATACCGGCTGGCCTTGCCAAAAAAATGTTCAAAACCAAATTTTAAGAAAGTTAAAAAAGAATAATATAAAATGAAATACATATATAAAATAAAAAGGGAAAAGATTAAAATAATATAGAATTTTGTCACTAAGACTTCGATAATAAAATCGACATCACAAGGGAGTAGGTAATTACCAATGCCTTTGTGATGCCGCATCTTTCATAAAATAAAAAATAATCAATAAGGCATTACAAAGCCATTAGTGAAAGAAATGGCATCACAATAGCGTAGGAGATTACTGACATTTTTGTGATGCTATATCTTTCACAAACACTTTAAAATATATATTTAGGAAGGCATCAGTAATGACTACGGCGCTGTAAGTAATTACTAACACATTGTCTAGCAGAAAATAAAAAATACCCAAAAAATTGAAGGTTTCTATAAGACAATGTTGTAATTGCCAACAACTTAGTGATACCTAATAATTTTGAGGACGATGTGTCATCATGTCACCATGGCATCACAAATTGGCCTCAGAAATCAGCTTACTCTCTAGTAGTGTTAGTTTTATCCTTTATATTCATCATGTTCCAACAACTTGATTTCTTTCCTACCATTTACTTCTTCCCAATCACGATGTTCATAAATCTACCTAAATCTAAAGGAAAACATTATGTATGTATCAACTTAAAATGATATCTGCACTTACCATTTTACCTCAACAGATAAATTCTTTCATCTATTTTTATGACAAGATAAAAGATATTACATTTTTATGTAAAATAATAAACTATATCTTTTTATATAAAATGATATATGCAATTATTTTCCTATTAATAGTATTGTCCTTTTCCATTGGAATTATCTCTACTTAAAACATTATCAATCGTCTAATTTGTTTCTCAGTCTACTTTTTCAAAAAAGCTAGATGATTTTTTCCTTTTAACATGCAATTTGTAAGTGATTTTTTCATTTAAGTATTTCTACCATAGTTCCCAAGAAGGAAAATATGGAAGTCAAAAATTTGTCTACAAGAATTAATGTATAATGATAATTGTATTTATCATATTATATATAAGGATAAAAAAAATATTTTTTATATAAAATTATTAAATCTTTAATCTCTTAATAAACAATGATTTTTTTGGTATTTTTGCACAAATAACAACAAAAATTATATATTTGTCAAAAATCTATTTTGAATTAATCTTTATGTTAGAAACGTATTCAAATCCTTTCTTCTCAATTAGTTTTCTATTAAAAATGCTACTTGACAAAAAAGGTGTATCCTAGAGGCATTTATGTAATTCATTATATAATTAAACTCTTGTATAAGAATCTTGTCTGAAATAAAATGTGCTTTAGATTTTGTTTTTTGTTATATGTGTTGTTATATTGTGATATAAGATCTGAATATATTAAATATATGTAAGTAGAAAAACATTAAAAAAGTATTTAATTGATTGTAGTTGCCAATGTATTCTAATCATGAGTTTTATATCAAACATTCAAAATGCTTCTTAATAAATTACTCCTAGTCAAAATGTATTTTGAGAAAAGTATGCTGATACATTTGTTGAAATTAGTGTATCTAATGCACCACATACAATGGATGATGAATTACTCTTGACCGTTTGGTATACCAAGAGGTTACGTACTTGTGGTTGTTTGAATCAACTTAATGAGAGTCTTTTATAGGTTAAAACAAATAAGTCAAAATACAAGATATCATGCGACGATATTGTTAGGGTTGTCTCGCATGTTTAATGGAGGAACGATGGTTCAGATTTGGAAAGTCCCACATCGCTAAATAACTTGGAGAAGTGGTGTATAAATATGGGTTGGTAGGAACGTAACATTGGAGATTCCTTTTGTTACAACAAAGTGTGAGCCAACCCATATGCGTACGCCACGTGCTGGAGGTGGGGAGCTTGGTCCAACCGTCGTTACTCAACATGGTATCAGAGCTCCATGGTTCGAGGGACCGGTATGATGCAGCGTGACCGAAGCATGGATCTTGAGAGGCTTGAGCATGGGATGCTCGTCAAGGTGGGGATATGGTTAAGTAGCCTGCTTCCCCTGCTTATGAGAACTCGGAGTAGAAGCTTTACACCACTGCGAAGAGGACTCGGTATAACTCCAAGGTGACTTGAGTAATGCTCGCCAAGATGGAGATTGTTAGGTGTGACTTGCATTGTAAATGGAGTAGGTGCGTGGATTGAATAGGTTAAAATCCCACATCGCAGGATATTTGGAATAATTGTGGTATATATATGGCATTGGTGGCACGTAACATTGGGGATTCCTTTGGTTACAATGTGTTGCCAAGACCAAATTATATGCTCAATGGAGGCGATGGAGGGATGTTCAATCGGGACGCCGGTGTAGGAGACTTCGACTGTTGATGTTGATTAGACACGGTGAAGCGAACGCATTCAGAACACGGGATTGCCGAAACTCAACATTGGTATCAAAGCCGATGGTTACGGACTGGGCCATGCAGACACGGCAGTGCTCTCAGAGGTTACCGCAAAGGGATGCGAGTCAAGGGAGAGACTGTTAGGGTTGTCTCGCATGTTTAATGGAGGAACGACGGTTCAGATTTGGAAAGTCCCAAATCGCTAAATAACTTGGAGAAGTGGTGTATAAATATGGGTTGGTAGGCACGTAACATGGGATTCCTTTTGTTACAATAAAGTGTGTGCCAACCCATATGCGTATGCCACATGCTGGAGATGGGGAGCTTAGTCCGACCGCCGTTACACAACAAATATGCAGTAGTTTTTGGAATTTATAGTACTTCTTATTTTTAAGTATCTAAACTAGACTTTGATTATGGTCAATCACACGACATCACTATTATGTTATGACTGCAGGTTGTTACTAGTTAAGCTGCCTGTAGTAAAACATTGCTCAAGTCTACTTCGTTATAGAAGGTTAGTATTACCATGGTTGGTAGTCAACTTAAACTCAAAATATTTGGCTAGAGTAAAACAGTTAATTGATAATTATTACCGGATTGAACTAAGGGCTTTAAAATGACACTATGCAATTAACTAAAGAAATCATTGCAGGATTTTTCAACATTGACCAAACTTTAGTTATCTATGATATAATGATGACAAAAAATATGCATAAAATATCTCTGCAAAGGTGTTAGCGTAACAAGACTAGAAATTGAATTTCTCCTAAATGATCTATAAGTAGTTGGATTCGTTTCAAATACTACACTTCAACAAAGTCCACACATGCTTTAGTATTTAAATTATTTGAGTATTATAAAGTGTCGAGTTCAAACCAAGAAGTCAACACAACATTGTCGTTAGCAATTTTCCAAGTTCAACTTATTTAAGATTAATCTATAAACATTATAAGCTAATAGCGAAAATTAATGCAAATGTTGTATTAAATTTTTATGCCTTTTAATTATTTATTTAATGCCTTATTAATTCAAGTAATATATAATTATTATAAATTAATTAAATCAAATAGATGGGCTTAAATAATTAATTTATTTAATTGATATATAGAATGTTAAGTAGGCCCAACATCATGGAATGTCGATGAAGGGGGTGCGGTCAAAACATAAAAGGGAAGTGGTTTGAATGAGTCTTTTGATCTAGATTAGATCTAGATTTAAAAGAGAGGAAAAAGAGGAGATATTTGATATTTTAGTGGCTATAAATAGCCACACCTTCTCTCATTTAATATACACAAAAATAAATAAACCTAGCCTCCATTAAAACTTGTAAGAGCCTTGAAGTCAGGATTTTCACACAGGGCTAGGGGAATGAACTATAGTCCAAGGAGGAACAGTTAATAACCCAATGTGTCGACAATTGTCGAAGCTGAGGTAACTTCTATGTTAAATAAAGATTAAATATATATATGCATATATACTCTTGTTTACGTTCGACCATCCATATTAAGAAACTAAATTAGTTTAGTTACATATTTACATATATTATATTGAAATATGTTTACACACATTTTTTTAATAATAGAAAATTCTATTTTTTCGGCTAAGCAATAAAATTATATTTATGTTATTTTAAATAATATATAAGCTCTCGGATTCGAGTAAATATAAAAAATCTCTTTTTGACATTTAAATAAACCCTTTCGGCTTTTAATTTAAAATAAAAAGAAATTTTTAGATATATTTATATATATAACAAAATTTAAAATTAAAATTTTCAATATTAATATATATATATGTATGTACATACATACATACACATATGTGTGTGTGTATATCCAAAAATAATTCAAAGAAATTAAAATGGATCCAATTATTTAAATATTAAAACACACACACACAAATATATATATATATGGGTATATGTATATGTATGTATGTATGTATGGAAATATATACACACATGTATATATGATTTAATAAATTATATTATTTAGGAAAAAATTGTCAAAAGTTTTTATGAAAAAAAATACTCCTTTTATATAACCGAATAAAAAAAATTCTTTATTACATGCATGGCTGAAAATAAAATTACACACACACATACACATATATAGACATATACATATATATATATATATATATATATATCTCCTTATAAACAGATACAATTATAAAAGTAGATATTATTGATATTACATGCTCATTTATACAATATGATCATAAATAACAATGATCATACATGTTTATATATATGCTCTATGTTATTGGTTACATAAATATCTTAATTAATTCACATCTTATAAATCACAATGATCATATATATATTTATATATATGCTCTATGTTATTAGTTACATAAATGTCTTCATTAATTTATATCATATATGATATTCAGATTGTGATTATGAATTTCTATTAAACAAAATATAACAAATTAAATAGTGAAATTAAAGATAAACTAATTTATAAAACAATTTAAGTTATTACAAATGTATATTTAACAAAAATATTAAAACAAAATAAAACAGAAATTATTCTCAAATAATAAACTGCTTTTTTATCAAATATTCAGTAAATATGATTTATTGCAACTGATTTATTCATGTAGGCACAAAATAAAATTTTAGTACAAAATTAATAAAAATAATAATTTTTGAATTTCCCCTTTTCTCCTCATTGCCAATGTACTTGATCCAACAATGTTATTAGAGCTTGCATTATATTAATATTAATAGTTAACCCATACGTAGGGTAGTCACTTGAAAATCTAATTAGATGACTGTTTAAGGCAGGGGCGTTTAGTTACAGATAAGGTTACTCTAATTAAGGAATGTTCTTATGAATGGAAAACCTCTCATCTTCTGGCCCTTACCTGGCTCATCGAAGTAGTATGTTTCAAAGGTGCATATCTTTAGTGGAAGGCCTAAAATTGTTTTATGCCTCGGGTTGATTCAAATATGCATATTGAATATTATAAATTAAAATCTAAAATTGTTTTGAACTTAAAAAAAATATAACAAAATTTTATAAAATATTATAAAATGCAAATGCCACATGAGACGTAGAGACATATGATGTCATTGGATATTACATTCATACCCTTTAAAATGTTGATATCATTCAATTATTATTATTTTAAGTTATGAATTTTAAATAATGTTTCTCTCCATCATTTTACAACATAGATAGAGTATTATAAATACATATGTTGTTAAACATCCTAAAAACATAAAATATTTATAGTGATGTTCATGTTATCTTTAGGTTGGTAAGAATATTTTATAACCATTATTGAGCACCCTCAAAGGTTACAAACTTACCCTTAGGATATCATGAAATCATGGTCTAGAGTAACTGATGTACTTTATAATTTGTTGAGCACCTTCAAGGTCTTAAAGATGATTAGGAGCATATATATATATATGTGTGTGTGTGTGTGTGTATGTATGTATGTATGGATGGATGTGTATATATATGTGTGTGTGTGTGTATGGTTAAACATTATAGACGAGATATACTTTCCAGGTATGGGAACCACAATTTATTGAGCATCCTCAAGTTTGTACAAACATGATAAATGTATCCTAATACCCATTGGACGAATTTGAGAAATTCTCGTATGTCTATTAGAGTTTATTTAAGAGATGCAGAATCTAGGGGATCCTTATTAGATAAATATAATAAACCAATCTATTAAGTATAAAAATATGTGTGATGTTATCTAATTTTTTCTAATAAATTTGCATATATTAAATGAAAATAATGAAGTTATTTCTAGAGAAAAACACACTTAGCACGGTGAATTATAAGCATGGGTTAAGAAATGTAAAATTGCACTTACTTATGAATAATTCTAGTATGTAGTCTCCCATGAGCCCAAGGCTAAACCTGATAAAAATGCAATGCCCAAAATTATACCATCCTTTAAGTCTTGGTCTATAGACTGTTAACTTGCTCAATGTTGTGTATTGTCCACCATGAGCATAGAGCTCCAAACACAACGTGAAAATATGGATATATAATCTATATTCAAGCACCTACAAAACTTGTATGGTGATCAATCTCGTACCATAAGGTATGAGATCTTATGGAATTATTTCATGCAAAAATGAGCAAAGTAATTCCCATCCAAGATCACATACTCAATATGATTGGGTACATAGAGAGATTGGTTGAGTTAAGAATTACTTGTGACACTAAGTTACAGACGTACTTGATTCTTAGAACTCGGTATTTTTATAAGTTCATACTGAAATTCAATATGAACTTTTTGATGTGTGTTGTCATACATCTCTTTAATATGTTAAGGATGGCCAAGAGTATGTTCACAAAGGAACTAACTGTAGTATTCGCAGTTTGGGGGCAAATCTCTTCAGAATAGTTCGAAGAACAAAGAAGGTTAAAGGGTGATAAGGATAAAGTTAAGGCTAAGGAAGAGAAAGGTGAATGTCACTATTATTTTAAAAAGAACAGCAGAAGAGGAACTCTCCAGATTGACTAAAGATGCTAAAAGTGAAGAAATCTAGTTCCACTCCTGATGGTATTTTCCTAAAAGAAAAATGTTATCTATAGTGCTTCTTCTTTGGATTTAGATACAAGATCTGGAACTTATATATGTAATTCATTATAGGGACTTAGGGGCAAGAGGCTCATAGCAGGAGGGACCATGGAAACCCAAGCTGCAAATGGACCTACTTTAGCTATCATAGCAGTAGGACCATTTGAAGCTTGCTAGTGGACATGATTTATTTTCATATAATTGTTATTTTGTATCGTACTTTACTAGTGGAATAATCCATGTTTCCCATTTGATGGAAAATGGTTATAGTTTTATTTGTAATGACAATATTATTAATATTTGTTATGATAATAAAACTATTTACTTTGTTAACCTTAAAGATGGCATATATACTTAACTATAATCATGTATTTGCTGTTGAAAATAATAATACATCTAAAATAAATGACAGCTACCTACGACACTGTAGACAAGGTCTTATGAGTAAGAAATGGTTAAACAAGTTAAGAAATCAAGGTTTTCTACCATCTTTGGATTTTGAATCATTTGATACTTATAAATCATGTCTCGAAGGTAAAATTTCTAAGCACCCATTTAGTGGAAGCAATGAAAGAGTTCCGAACTCTTAGGACTAGTACATACAGATGTATGTGGTCTTTTATCTATAGCTACCAAAGGTGGATCCTTATACTTGGTTGCTTTTAAGATGATTTATTTGGATATAAATATGTGTATCTTATGAAATATAAAACAGAGTTCTACTATAAATTCGTAGAATATAAGAATGAAGTTGAAAAAAGACGTGTAATAAAGTTAAAATCCTTCAATCTGGTCGAGATAGTGAGTATATTGGATATGAGCTCCAGAAGTACCTAAGAGCTAAAAGGATTCTCTCTCTCAAGTCACTCCTCCTCATACTCCTCAACACAACGTTGTTTCTAAAAGAATAAATGAAACTCTATTAGACATGGTTTGATCAACGATGAGTGATATTAAGTTGCCTCTTTTTATATTGGGGATATGTGCTTGAAACCGCGTTAAACATGTTGAATTCTATACCATCTAAATCTATTTCTAAGCCTCCATATGATTTATGGAATAGTAAGAATCCCTATCCTAACTATTTTAAGGTATGGGGTTGTCTAGGTTTTGTTAAGAACATAAACCCCTGTAAACTTGAGGCAAGATCATATTTATGTAAGCGTATAGGCATCCTAGAAATTCTCATGGATACATATTCTATCACATTAAGGAATATAAAGTTTTTGTTTTGAGGCATGCCTCCTTTGAGAAAGAAATTTCTATCTCAATAAATTAGTGAAGTTAAGATAGATTTGGATGAGATCCAAGAAATTCCCATAGAAACTGAATACTAGATAGAAATTCAACACATGTAGAAGACATGAACCTATTAGAAAGCCTAGTGGGGAATCTCATGCACTAAAGAGATGTGATGGTTTTCTCATAGACATTATGAAAGCAGATTGCATCGTTTGTAATGATGATCTAAAATGGATTCTATGTACAAGAAAAAAGCTTCGACTTTGGAAAATGTACCCAAAGTGTAAAACTTATCAGCTGCAAGTAGATCTTCAAGAAAAATATCGATATGGATGGAAAGTTGAGACCTATAAAGCAAGGTTGGTAATGAAACTTTCTAGCAAATTTAACATGTTAATTATGATGAAACAACTTCTCCAGTTACCATAGTTAAATCAATTCGGATTTTACTTGCATTTGCTGCTTATTATCACTATGAAATGCAGCAAGGGGATGTTAAACAACGTTTTAAATGGTGACTTAGAAGAGGCCGTTTATATGTCGTAGGTAGAGGGTTTCAAAGTCAGTGATAAAGCATGTAGACTCTTAAGATCAATTTATAATCTTAAGTGAATATCAAGAAATTGGAATAAATTCTTTGACAACGTAATCAAAAACTTTGGTTTCAATCAAAACCAAAGGAGTTGTGTGTGTGTAGGAAAGAACAAAATGATGTTATTACATTTTAGTTTATACATTGACGATCTACTACTGATCGGTAATAATGTAAAAGGATATTGCAGTCATGTTAGTTTGAGTGTTATGTTTATCAATGTTTCATTGTTTCCAACAATTTATGTTCTAGAAAAAAAACGATTGGTAACAATGTAAAAATGTTACAAGCATTGAAAGTTTGATTGTCCAACAAATTTTTATGAAAGATTTGATAGAGGAGTTCTTTATACCGGATATAAAGATAAGTAGAGATAGATCTAGAAGGCAATTGAGATTGTCCCAATTAATATACATAGATACTGTAGTAAAATGGTTTAGTATGGAAAATTCTAAGTGCAGAAATATTCCAATATGGCATGGAATTGATCTTTCTAAGAAACACTCACCATCTACTGATGAAAGGAAAAAACATATGAGTAGGAATCCTTATGCTTTGGTAATAGGATTCATCATGTAGATTATGTTATATATTAGGCCAGATATTGCTTTTGCACTAGTTGTCGTTAATCAATATCAATCAAATCTAGGTGAAAATCATTGGACAGTGGTTGAGGTCATCCTAAAATATTTAAGAAACACTAAAGTATTTGTTTCTAATATATGGAAGTAAGAAACGCCTTATGAGAGGCTATTTGGACTCAAGTTTATAAAGTGACGTTGATGATAGCAAACCAGTCTCAGGATTCGTATTTATCCTCAATGGAGGGATTGTAAGTTGGAAAAGTTCCAAACAAGATGTAAAAGTATATTAGCTTAGTACATCACCTTAAACAGTGATACAAAAGTAGCAGTGTGGATGCACAAACTCATTAAAGAGTTATAATAATCCCAAACGCTGAAGGCGGTCTAATGTTGATGCATTATGACAATAATGTGGCAATGCAGATTACAAGCAACCATGAGGTCACAAGAATTCAATACACATCCTCCGCAATTTCAACATGAAAAGGTAGTTTATCAGTAAAGAAGAGATAGTAATCAAGATAGCAGATACTAAAGGTAACATTGCAGATCCATTCACTAAGGCCCTTTCGCAATTTAATTTAGGTAGACCGATCGAAGGTATGGGCATGAGGCTCTATAATCGGTCCCTAGTACAAGTGGAAGATTGATAGAGTTAAGAGTGTACCATTAGGTCAATTATGCAATTTGTTATATAGCTTAACTCCTGTATTAAAAACTTTTTTGAAGTAAAGCATGCTTTTGGTTTTGTTACCTATTTTATGTATTATTATATTATGACATGAGTAATGATCTGAAATCATTAAGTGTACGCAAGTAGAAAATTCTTAGGAAGAGTAATTAATCGGTTGTAGTTATAAATGTGTTTGTAACCATAAGTGTTGAATCATGTATTTAAAATATGTATCCTTAAATATTTCTAATTTATATGTATCAAGAAAAGGATATGGATATAACTGATTAGGCTAGTGTATGTAATCTCTCCATATGATGGACAAATAATTACTCATGACCATTGGAGACACCAAGAGATTACCTACCTATAGTTGTTTAGAATAATCATAGAACAACCTAATGAGAGTCTTCTATAGGTTAAAACAACTAAGTCAAAAAAAGATTTTATGTTACAATGTGAAGCAGGCTTTGGACCTGAGAGTACTGTTTATCTTAAGTATTTGAATTAAACCTTGATTAATCACATGACTTCGTAATAATGTTATGAATATAGTTGGGTACATATTGAGCTACTTGAAGTGAAGTACTGTTAAAGAGAGGATTTATCCCCTTATTGTAGAAGGATAGTATCATCATAGTCAAGTTAAAGCCAAAATTTCTGACCAGAGTAAAAAAGTTAATCGATAAATGTTATTGGACTAAGCCAATGGCTTTAAAGTGGCACTACGCAATTAACTACAGATATTACTGAAGTGTTAAACCATTGACCATACACTAGATATCTTAGTGATATAGTGATGACAAAAATAAACGTGCACAAAATATCATTACAATGGTGCGACTTAATAAAGATTAAAATTGGTTTTCTCTTAAATGATCTATAAGCAACTGAACTCGTACCCAATATTAGACTTTAGAGAAGTCCATATTGAACGAACCGAGTCGATATATAGCCTGTGAAATAGGTGAATTTGAAAAAAAAATTCCTAAGTCGAATGGGTTTCACTAGCTCCAATCTAGTTATTCAATAAAATCATATTTCATTTAACAATATTTTATGTTTGTTAATTAATCACACTAACTAAATGTTTTATTTAAATGTATCATGTATACATCAAATGACATACAGACATAACATAATTAAATAGAAACATGTGTATAACTATATATACATATAAATACTGGGATATATAGTTTATACATATATTATACTTACGTATACATTTGACAATTTCATATGAATATCAAGAATATAAATGAATTATTAAAATATGTTTCAATATACTATAACATGTGTATATGGTTTGTGTGTGTATAGTACCTATAACGAACCAGCATTTTGGTTATTTGAAATTTGAATATTTAATTGATTTTAAATATTTAAAAGTTAATTTATAGATTTAATAACTTGAATTTCAAATAAAATGATTTATTGGATAATTTAATAATTGGAATTACTTAAAAAATTGAATCATGGGTTTTAAGCTTGACAAAAATAATTTCAAAGCTTATTAAATTTTTATTTATAAGAATGAAGATAATAAATTTTTTAAATTGGATTTAAAAGCGATTTGCTCGATTTTAAAAATATCTCGTTTGAATTAACATATAAAAACAGCCTTCCGGGACATAGTCTCGGGTTTCGACGAAACCAGTTCCATTGGACCCATAATAGTGTATTATTATCATATTTCAAATTTCGTAGCGTTTAGAGTTATCATTTGGTCGTACGGAATACAAACGCGTTGAAATTAATATCGAAAATTTAATATAATAATTGGATCCAAAAAGCTATCTTCTCTATACGATCGAATTAGGACTCAAAACCTTTTCCATTTCGTTCGGAATAGGGGTATAACATTATGAATGCCTGACGGCACGCCTCGATAGGGGTTCGAAATTTTAAATTACTTAAATCGAGATTTTGAAATTTTAATTAATATATATATTTCTAGTCAAACTTGTCTTATCTTCTGCAACCTAGGATCGTAACTTTTACCTATTCAAACATGCAGCGCATCTTCCTTCTTCTTTTTAAACGCACATGCAATAGAACAGCAAGGAGGAACAAAAAAATCAAAGCTTCGAAAAATTATAACTCATAAAATACTCAACTAAAAAATCTCAAACTTGTTTTAAAAATCTAGTTTTAAGCAAAGCTTCGATTTGGTGTAGTAATTGGAAGGTGCAGCATCAGTCGGTGGTGCTCGACTCTTTACAATGACGAGTGGAGGAACTAGGGTTTGAGATGATCGCTGGGTTGATCGTCGATGTGGAGATTTGAGGGTGGAATCGTATTCGTGGTGGTGAGGTGCACCGGTAGGCGAGTTTTGGAAGCGTGCGGCTTCCAATGGTGGAGTGCGACTTCGCACCGTAACACGTGGAGGACCTCGAGTCGCGATTGGCAGGGGAGGGTTTGGCGAGATGTAATGGTGATGGTCGAGTGTCTCTCGTGTTGGGGACTTCGATGGAAGCATCGGATTGTCGATCCGTGGTGTGGTGCTCCGTGTCGTTGCATAAGCGTGCACGACCATGGTTTATTTCGTGCGTAGGGAGGAACCGTGGCATTTGGGGAAGAAGGTGCTTTCTTGATCCGGGTTTGTGAATTTGGGTATGGGTTTTAAAAGTAATATTAAATTTGTGTTTAATTTAATTTAATTATCAATGAACTTATAAAATGTATATCTCTCTCATACGAGGTCCGTTTTGGACGAGACATTTTGCATTGCGATTGCAATGACGAGAGCTTCACAATGAAACTGGTTTGGATGGATTTGGAGAGAGTCGAGATTTGGGCTGAAATCGGGCGTCGTCCGATTTTAGTTCCAAAACGGAACGTCCCGGCGACAACTGAAAATAAATGTGAGTAAATCTCACTCGATTTGGTTGACTGGATTTATTTATAGCAATTAAAAATTATTTATTGATTGATTGGATGAATTTATAAATTATATTATCTATTGGATGATATATTAGATATAGTAGTATATAAATTAGTAGTTGGATTGATTATTCCCGCCAATTAGAGCGGATGAGACTCTATGCGCCCCACATAATAGCGGATGACCCTATATTACCGCGATATCCCGCCTCGAAGCGGAATTGGTATTTTTATGTTATCTAACATCTATTGTTGCAGGGAAACATGTTGGAGGGATCCAATTGGATTCCTCAAAAATATTGAATTTAATTTCATATATAGTGATATATGATATGTTTGAATAATCTGTGATAGATTATAGCGTGATTTAAATTTATTGGATGCTATGGTAGCACTGGCCTAGATTTTGTTATTTTAAAATACCATAAATATATATTTTTTGAATTTGAAAAGAAATTAAAAAAAAGGGATTTTGGAAGTGAAGTATTTATATAGAATTTTGGATTAGTTAAAAGAAATTGATTAGGAAAAATAAATGGTTTGAATTTGCAGTTAACTATTCCGTGATATTTTAAACGGAGATTTTAGAATAATGTATATAAAGGATTTTAAAAGAAAAAATATAATTCTTAAGTGATACTTGTTAAAGGTTTTAAAAGTCGAGATTTTTAATAGATTGGGAGAATAGAAGGGAATTTGGAAATAAATATAAAATTGGTTATACTTGATCTTAAATAAGATTTCTAAATTACGAAATGGAAGTAGAATCGAGATTTGGTTGGTTTTGGAATATAGTTGGGTTATTTAAGAAATTGATTTATAAATGAAATTTAATTTAGAAATCGATTTATAATGGATTTAAGTGATGTGAAACCGCTGTAAATTGGAAATGAGACTATGGGATGTATAAAAAATGTTTATAAATAAAGTGAAATGATTATCAGTTGATAAATTGAAGATATAAATTCATGGTAAGAATTTATAATGAGATGGGTAAATCGATTTAAAAAGAAATGATAGATTTTACTTTATGGAAATGTGGAAAAGGGATTGATGTAATTGAGGACGTAAATCGATTGTTAATAAATTGAGAGAGATTTATAAATATTAGATTGGTTATATTGGAATTGAAAAATATATTTGTATCGAGAAGTTGAGTTTGTTTTAAAAAGAGGATTTTTAATTATTAAACCAAGTAATTTAAAATGTTTTAGCATAAAAATATTTCAATAAGTTAGTTATTGAAATATTTTTAAATTGTCAAAATGAATTATAAGTTTTATAAACAAGTTTGCAAAATTGATTAGAATTTTATTACTAAATCAGAATTAATTATTGTTTCAAAGTTATGTAATTATTTTAATTGTTTAAAAGTATATTTAATTATTAAATAAAGTTTTCGGAAAGTAATGGTATACTTTCAGGGTGGAAATCGGGAGGCGGAGATTGCCTGTAGTTAAGTTTGGATTTCTCTGGGATAGAGACGTAATCACTGAGCTGCGAATCCATGGTTGATACCGCATGGTACTTTCCATATTTATTTTGAAAAGATTTTTTTAAAATATTTCGAAGGAAATGGTTTGTGAATATGCTTATTCCGGTGGGATAAGTACATACATTTTAATAAAGAGATTTAATTTATTTAAATTTAAATTAAATAAGGCTTAGTGATTTCAGTGGGAAATGAAACCTTTGGTTGAATGATTGTTTATTTGATAGTTAAATAACCGACTATCAAATCTGGACCAAAACATAACTTTGGAAATATCTAGGAGAAACACTGGGATTTATGGTACAGTTACCATTGAAGGTGCTATACTTTACGTATAAACTCGTTTCTTTCTTCTAGGACAATGATAAGGAAAACCGTCCACTAACAGTTAGGAGATGATCTCCGATCTTAATTTTTTCTGTTTATTTCCTAAAGAACCGGGCTGAGTTTACCGGAAATATCGAACGATGTTTCGAAGAGACCGGGATCAGATAAGTTATCCGAAAACCACTTTGATCCAATGAATATGTTTTCGAAGTGAAGACAAGAGCATGGAATCAAAGTTGGAGCATTGAAGTGCAAGGGCTAATCGCTACTAATCGTGAGGATGATTCAAAAATGGATGTAGTAGGAATAGCGCCTTCGGTTTCGTTCAGACTCAGAATAGACTTGTATGGATGAATGCTTTCAGCACATTGTCATTGGAGGACAATGAGCATTCTAAGTGAAAATTCCTTAAAAAGGTAATCGTAGCCTCATGCCTCATCAACCGGAATGACTGAAAATCAAGGGAGATGCAGCAAGGCTAAGTGGGTCTGTAACGACCCCGGATTTTAATTAAATTTAAATTGATAATTTATTGAATTTTTGAATAAAAAATTGTATAATTTATCGATTAAAGTGATGCGAGTTTCCCCGCATTCAAATAAATTCTATGTTAAATCAATTAAAATCTAAAATATTGTATATATGTGATTTAGATTTAAATTTCAAGTAAATGGTTAATAATGATTTGAATTTATGAAATAAATACAAGACGATAAGTATTAAAGTAAAATAATAATATCTGAGTTAGAAATAGAAATAGAAATGGATATTGTTGATTAGAAATCACTAAAATGAATATATGGAGAATAATATTGGATTCATTAAACTTTTATATATAGTTAATTGTTAGTAATGAATGATTTGATTTCATATCATTTGTTATAGAATTGTATTAAGTACAAAATAAAATGTAAATAAGAATTTATGAAAGTTTTAAATATATGTGTATATCTTTTGCAAGTATAAATGCATATGTAAATATAAAAGTAAGGCAAGTGCAAGAACATAGACAAAGTAAAGAAAAAAAGTAACCAGGCAAGAACCAGTAAAAGGAAAAAAACATCAAATGATATTTAAGTTAAACAAATATATATATATGGAGCTTGCAAATCAAAACTGTGCACATACAATTCAAATGAATTTGTATGTAAACAAAAATGGGAACACAAGCATTAAATGCTTTCTTCTCTAGCACACAAAATACATATCATCTCAGCCGAAAAGCAAGGCAAGAAGTAAGAACTAAGCAAATATGAATGTACAAATAAACTAAGTACAACAAGACAACTCAACCAAAACAATTATCTTCAGCCGAAATCAAATTGTAGCATAGCCAAAGAAAAAAATAAATAAGTATAAGCAAAATATACAATTTGTACAAGGCAATAAATGCCATATCTCATCAGCCTCCATTTGCTAGAAAAAATCACTGACCATTGTATAAAGAAGACCACTTTGTATTGTACAAAACATTATAACACCCTGTACAAAATGAATACCCTTGTAACGACCCGTATTTTTACGGACCAAAACATTCTAAAATGATTTACCTTTGGATGTATTGTTGTTAAGTCATTCCAGGTTTTGGCAAAATTTTGCTTAAGTCCTAAGTCGTAGCCGACTTAGGAGTTTTGGACGAGTTAGGCAACAAGTCTGGGTTGAGTTGCCGACTCAAGGAATTCACCGAGTTAAGGGAGTATGGTTGACCGACTTAAGGTAGTGACCGACCTAAGTGATGAGTCATGACCGACTTAGGAGGTTTAGGCGACCTAAGTATCCTGGGGTAGAGTTAGGTCGGCAACGACCTAAGAGAATGTTGTGAGCGACCTAAATGTTTGGGTGTTAAGTGTTAGGTCGGCAGTCCGAGTTAAGGTTTCGAGCGACCTATAGGATGTAGTTATGGTTAGGTCGGCAACGACCTAGAGGAGCTGGGATAGCAGGTTAGCGACTTAGTAGTTAGGTCGACTGGGTGGGTTAGCGACCTAAGGAGTTAGCGTGTTAGCGACCTAAGGAGTTAACAAGTTGGCGACCTTAAGAGTTAGGCTGTGTGTTAGGTCGTAGAGGCAGTCTGTGTTAGGTCGTAACACTGTTAGGTCGCAAGGTTTTATAAGTCGTTAGGTCGTATAGGCTGGTTAAGTCGGCATAGCAGTAAGTCGTAAGTCGCCTAACCAGTTAAGGCGCGTGCGCATTAAGTCGTAGACAGGGTTCGTATGTGCGCATGTGTTGAGTCGGAGGTTGTTTTAGGTCGTCAAGGGTTAGGTCGGAGGCTCTGTTAAGTCGTGGGGGTTTTTAGGTCGTAGGTCGGTATAATGTTAAGTCGGCAGCGACTTAAGGAGATAGCCGAGTTACGACTTAAGGGCAGTTTTCAGCTTTAAATAGGAGGGGTTGTTCTCACTTTTTGGGATCCGGATTTTGAAGCGACGAAGTGCTGCCATTTTGAGAGCTCGACTTCTACACTTCTTCACTTCTTTTCTCCACTCTAATCTAGTGCTTCTATCCATCCAAATCGAAGATCAAGATTGAAGATTCAAGAGCTTAGATTGAAGATCTTCATCTTTTCAAGAGGGATTTCTTCATTTGAAGCGGATTTATGATAGATCAAGCTTGATCCTTTGCTGTCCAGATTTGAAGTGTGTTGATTTGGGTTGGTTTAGGTGATTTGGTGAGTGGTGATTATCTCTCACACGGATCCAAAGGAGTATATCGGATTGTTGGCTCGTTTTGGTGTTAAAATAGAGATTTCCATGCATTTTCTTCATCCTATGTGTAGATCCATATAGATCCATTGTTCATGATGATGTTACATCCATTTTATCATATGTTAACCTATGCAAGTTCATTCATCAAGTTTGTAGAGATATAATCCATGTTTTCATGCTTATTGGACTTTCAACTCTTTAATTACGAAAATGCCATTATTGTTATAATTGTCTACTTAGCTCATATTTGAATGCTTGATTGTTTGGATTGATGTTTGATTTGATTGATTGTTATGAACTAGATGATTGATGATTAGATTTAGACCGAAGACGATTCAAAAGCTAAGGGAAAGGCTCTTGAATTGGGAAAGCTGCTCGTGGCATATGTAGCGGGATGATGAAGCTCTTATGCATAGATTTGATGATGTGATGATGAGATGAGGCTTTGCGAGGATGTAATGAAGCGAGGCAATCATGTGATGAAGACTTGGTCTAATCCAGACGGGATCATTCCAAGCATGTTGATAACTCGGTGATATGATTCGAGTTGAGGATAATGAATGGATATGAGAATAGTCGTCGAGGAGGATGACTAGGAGGCTTGGATAGCATCGTTGTTGAAGGTTCTAGCATGCTCTAAGCAAGAGTACGTTTGGGCAGATTCGATAGTGCCAACGGCCAACTGTTGATGGTCGAGTACTCTGGGCAGATTCGATAGTCCTAGGCACGGGCTGCGACGACGTGCGGGAGTTATGTCTAGAACCGGGGTTTCCATTAGCCCTTGACGGACGGCTGAAAGAATGTGCCGGTCATTCAATTAACGGTGATATCGAAGCAATGATAACAGTGATAGCCAGAGTCATGGATGTTTGGTTGTATCGTCATTCGGACTCAAGAGCGGTATTTTCTGGGTGCTTATCTGATTTAGGCCTTGGTACTTGGAAAACATCGCCCTTGACTCGAGTGATAGTAGCTTTACTTTAAATTGTATGCTCTGCTATGTTTGCTTCTGCTTAGTGTGTGTCTGGTGGCTATCACTGTAGAATGAGGTTGGAGTGGGAGGGTTGTATTCCTATTCCTTTTTCCTTTATGCTCTTTTGGTATGTTGTTAGTTAATTTACTGCTCACTAAGACTGTTGTCTGACTCAAGGCTTTATGTTTTAATTCTTATTGCCTTGGGCTGTTCGTCCATTTTGGGACGGGCAGACTAGGTAGCAGGTGACAGGTGCTGTTCTCTTCTCGCGATGCTGATATCGAAGACGAGCTAGGGGGTTGCATATTATCTTCTTATATGTACTGGATATTCCGCTGTTTTGTATTCTCTGAGAGAAATGTAGTGAGGCTTGGTGTATTGACTATGTGGATGCTTGTATTCAACTATTATGGAGTTTTATATGGTGTCACTTTGTTCTGTAAAGCTTCACTATACTTATGTTCTATTGTATTTTGTCCATGCGTTGTGAGTAATACGATAGATTCTGTTGTTTAAATTCTTACCTTGACAATCGTCCATGGTCGCCTGGCACACTTTACAGCGCTCTATCTCTAGATTCGGTGCAGGGGTCATGGGCGGTCGTCACATTTGGTATCAGAGCATTGGTTAATCGATTTTACCCAACGCTCGCTGAAGTAACCACGTATGAGAGACGTAATTGTATTTTGATGGATGATTACTATATATAATATGGTAGCTTAGTAGAGTTTGAGTCCTTTATGCAGTTGTTTCTCCAGATGTTCTGATCATTCCTTTTTATAGATATTGAGAATGAGTCAAAGAGGGAGACCAGCTGCTAGGGAAGGCCGTGCTACTGAAGAGACTGCTGATTATGCAGCCATGTTCGAAGCTATGATGACTTCGATCATGAGAAGGATACCAGTTCCGGGGGCAGCAGTAGATGTTGGAGTTCAAGTCCAAACTCCGAAACCAGTGGATTTTGCTAAGTTGTGCAAGGATTATACTGCTCTTGGAGGGAAGGTTTTCTTGGGAACAGAATCTACCATTGAGGTCCAGAGGTGGATAGATGCTTGTAGAAGGATCTTTGGTGATTTGGGAATTGATGATGCAACTAAGAGGAAGTTGGCATCAAGGCAGCTTCAAGGGAGAGCTTCTGATTGGTGGAACTCTATTACCATCACTACTGCGGAGGAAGAGATTACTTAGGAGCAATTCCAAGCTAGATTTGAAGCTAAGTTCATTTCTACAGCTCAGAAGTCTGTTCTGTTCAAGAGGTTTGTGGAGCTCAAGCAGGGTGGAAGATCTGTTCTTGAGTATGTTTCTGAGTTTGAAGCTTTGTCCAAGTATGCCCGGTCATATATTGAGTCTGCTTACCAGAAGAATGAGAAGTTCGTGACTGGCTTGGATAGTTATCTTGGGAGACAGTTGGTGGATCATTTGGACGATTCATTTGAGAAGCTTGTGGAGAAAGCTCTTAGGCATGAGAGTCTGTTTCCTAAGGAAGGACCTGTTGTTGCTGTTACCAAGGGAGAATCTAAACTACAGCAGGGTGGAAACCAGAAGAGGAAGCAGCAGCATCAGAAGGGTAAGGATGGCCAGAAGAAGCCGAAAGGCGAGGTAACTTGCTACAATTGTCAGCAGAAGGGCCATTTCTCGAAGGATTGTAAGAATCCTAAAGTGCCGATGAAGTGTCATAACTGTGACAAGCCGGGGCATTTCAGGAAGAATTGTCCAGAACCGAGGAAGGACAGGCAGGTTGTGCAAGCTTATGCTTTAGGAGCTGTTCCGTCGTCCTCGAAAGCTCCTACTGCTGAAGAGAAGGGAAAGAGTGTGGTTGTTCAAGGTACTCTTTTTCTATGTGGTATTCCAGTTAGAGTTTTGTTTGATACTGGAGCATCGCATTCGTTTGTTTGTAGTGAACTAGTGGGCCGGTTAGATTTGAAGCCGGATATTGTTGATAGGCCATTGGTTGTGACTAATCCAGTTGGGGGTTCGTCTTGTTTGTGTATGTTATGCCGTGGTCTAGTTGTGTCGAGTCATGGATGCTCTTTTGTTTGTGATTGCTTTGTTCTGAACTTTGCGGGGTTCGGAATTATTTTGGGTATGGACTGGCTTAGGAAGTATGCGGCTAAGGTTGATTGTGAGAGGCTGGAGGTGACAGTCGAGAATGTGGAAGGGCGAAAGATTGTGATACGATGTAAGCATGAGGAAGGCGTCTTCATGAGCTTCATGTATTCGCTAGTTGTTCCACGGGATGGACTGTCTTTAGTGCCGATCGCAAATAGATTCGAGGATGTCTTTGACGAAGTCAAAGGGTTGCCGCCGCATAGAGAGATCGAGTTTCGTATAGATCTAGTTGAAGGAGCCAGACCTGTTGTGATGCCTCTAAGGCGGATGGCGCCTAGGGAACAGCAAGAGTTGAGGGTGCAAGTTGATGACCTTTTACGGAAAGGATTCATTCGGCGTAGTGCGTCCGAGTGGGGTGCACCAGTTGTGTTTGCAACCAAGGCAGATGGATCGTTGAGATTGTGTGTGGATTATCGTGAGCTGAATAAGGTGACTAAGAAAAACAAGTATCCATTGCCGAGAATAGATGACTTGTTTGACCAGCTTCACGAAGCTAAGGTGTTTTCTCAGATGGATTTGGCAACGGGATTTCACCAGTTGAGAGTGGCTAAGGATAGTGTGCCGAAGACTGCTTTTACGACACCATCTGGTTTCTTTGAGTGGCTGGTAATGCCGTTTGGATTGACTAACGCGCCAGCATATTTTGTGGATCTTATGAATAGAGTGTTCAGAGATCAGTTGAACAAGTTCGTACTTGTGTTCGTGGATGATATTCTGATTTATTCCAGAACTGAAGAAGAGCACAAGACGCACTTGCGTATTGTTTTGGAAATCTTGCGGAAACATCAGCTGAAGGCTAAGTTTTCAAAGTGTCACTTCTGGAAGAGTGAAGTGAGGTTCTTAGGCCATGTGATTTCTGGAAGTGGAATAGCGGTTGATCCCGCTAAGGTGGCAGCAATCCAGGATTGGGTTAGACCTAAGAATGCATCAGATGTGAGAAGTTTTCTTGGATTAGCAGGATATTATCGACGGTTTATCAAAGACTTCTCCAAGGTAGCTGCACCATTAACAGGATTGACGAAGAAGAACCAAGTGTTCAGTTGGGATGCTAAGTGTGAGCAAGCTTTCGCAATCCTGAAAGAGAGATTGACGAGTGCTCCTGTTTTGACTATTCCTAGTGGGAATGATGAGATGGTGGTTTACACCGACGCATGTGGTACTGGACTTGGAGCAGTGCTGATGCAGAGGGATAAAGTTGTTGCGTATGCCAGTCGACAACTGAAGCCGCATGAAAGGAATTACCCAACTCATGATTTGGAGTTAGCGGCGATTGTTTTTGCTCTGAAGATGTGGAGACATTATCTGTTGGGAGTTCGATTCGAGTTGTTTACGGATCATAAGTCGTTGAAGTATCTTTTCTCCCAGAAGGATTTGAATCTTCGGCAGCAACGTTGGCTAGAGTTTTTGGCATCGTATGATTTTGGTATAGCTTATACTCTGGGAAAAGGTAACGCAGTGGCAGATGCGTTAAGTCGAAGACATGCAGGATTGGGAGCCATGTTTTCTGAATGGAAGAGTCTCGAGTATTTAGCTGGATTTGACTTCAGGCCTAGATGCGAATTGGAACCTGAAATGTTGGCAAACTTATCGATAAGACCTTCTCTTGTGGAAAGGATTGGCGAGAGCCAAAAGCGAGATGATAAGCTTGTCAATATTATCCGTGATTTGGAATCTGGATTGGATCCAGAAAAGGATAAAGGATTCGAAGTCGATAGAGAAGGTTGGCTTCGAAAGCAAGGGCGACTAGTTGTTCCCGATATAGATGAATTGAGGAGTGAAGTTCTGAAGGAAAGTCATCACTCGAAGCTGACAATTCATCCAGGTGGAAATAAGATGTATCGGGATATGAAGAGAACCTACTACTGGGAAGGCATGAAGAAGGATGTTGGAGATTTCATTTCCAAGTGTATGAACTGTCAGTTGGTAAAGGCTGAACAGAAGAAGCCAAGTGGATTGCTTCAGCCCTTAGAAGTTCCTACATGGAAGTGGGAACAAGTGTCGATGGATTTTATTGATGGATTGCCTAGAACCAGAACAGGAAATGAAGGGATTTGGGTCATTGTGGATCGTCTGACTAAGAGTGCACGATTCATTCCTGTTCGATCGACTAGGACTGCATCAAAGTTGGCTGAGTTGTATGTTAAGTGGATAGTTCGATTCCATGGTATTCCGAAGAGTATAGTGAGCGATCGAGACCCATTGTTCACTAGTGGATTTTGGAAGAGCTTCCAGGAAGTCTTGGGAACCGAGTTGTGTTTGAGTACAGCTTATCATCCCCAAACAGATGGTCAGACTGAGAGAGTCAACCGAGTTTTGGAAGATCTCCTCAGAGCTTGTGTTTTAGATTTCGGAGGATCATGGGAAGATCACCTTCATTTGGTGGAGTTTGCATACAACAACAGTTACCAGTCAAGCATTGGTATGGCACCGTATGAGGCGTTGTATGGAAGACCGTGTAACTCTCCGACATGTTGGATAGAGGCAGGAGAAAAGCTGATGCTTGGGCCAGAGATGATTCGACAGACTTCGGATTGCATAGAGATCATTCGGCAACGAATGAAGGCAGCCCAAGACCGTCAGAAGAGTTATGCCGATAAACGTCGAAAGGATTTGGAATTCGACGTAGGAGATATGGTTTTTGTGAAGATTTCTCCTCTGAAGAATGTTATTCGATTCGGGAAGAAAGGAAAATTGACTCCGAGATTTGTTGGACCATTCCCGATTATCGAGCGAATTGGAAAGCTCGCTTATAGATTGGAATTGCCAGAGAAGATGTCGAGTGTGCACAATGTTTTTCATGTATCATATCTACGGAAGTATGTGCACGACTCAAATGCAGTAGTTTCTGCAGATAGCTGTGAAGATTTTGAAGTTGATCCAGTTGATAGAAGACCTCGTAAGCCGCTTCGTGTTGTTGAAACCGACACGAAACAGCTTAGGAGGAAGGTAGTTAAGTTGCTCAAGATACAATGGAGTGATGATGATAACGACTGTACGTGGGAGGTGGAAGAGAGGATGAAGGCAGCTCATCCTGAACTCTTCAAGGTATGGCCCTAAGGTGTCGTGTCATCTAACGAAATTGTAACTTGTTCTAAGTCTTAGAATTCTGTACGCTAAGCTAGAATTGGATGCATGGTTTATTGATTGTTATGGATGATAGGCGTACAGAATAGCTTTGATTGCCTTGTTTGTTTGGAATTTCGGGGGCGAAATTCCTAAGGGGGAGAGAATGTAACGACCCGTATTTTTACGGACCAAAACATTCTAAAATGATTTACCTTTGGATGTATTGTTGTTAAGTCATTCCAGGTTTTGGCAAAATTTTGCTTAAGTCCTAAGTCGTAGCCGACTTAGGAGTTTTGGACGAGTTAGGCAACAAGTCTGGGTTGAGTTGCCGACTCAAGGAATTCACCGAGTTAAGGGAGTATGGTTGACCGACTTAAGGTAGTGACCGACCTAAGTGATGAGTCATGACCGACTTAGGAGGTTTAGGCGACCTAAGTATCCTGGGGTAGAGTTAGGTCGGCAACGACCTAAGAGAATGTTGTGAGCGACCTAAATGTTTGGGTGTTAAGTGTTAGGTCGGCAGTCCGAGTTAAGGTTTCGAGCGACCTATAGGATGTAGTTATGGTTAGGTCGGCAACGACCTAGAGGAGCTGGGATAGCAGGTTAGCGACTTAGTAGTTAGGTCGACTGGGTGGGTTAGCGACCTAAGGAGTTAGCGTGTTAGCGACCTAAGGAGTTAACAAGTTGGCGACCTTAAGAGTTAGGCTGTGTGTTAGGTCGTAGAGGCAGTCTGTGTTAGGTCGTAACACTGTTAGGTCGCAAGGTTTTATAAGTCGTTAGGTCGTATAGGCTGGTTAAGTCGGCATAGCAGTAAGTCGTAAGTCGCCTAACCAGTTAAGGCGCGTGCGCATTAAGTCGTAGACAGGGTTCGTATGTGCGCATGTGTTGAGTCGGAGGTTGTTTTAGGTCGTCAAGGGTTAGGTCGGAGGCTCTGTTAAGTCGTGGGGGTTTTTAGGTCGTAGGTCGGTATAATGTTAAGTCGGCAGCGACTTAAGGAGATAGCCGAGTTACGACTTAAGGGCAGTTTTCAGCTTTAAATAGGAGGGGTTGTTCTCACTTTTTGGGATCCGGATTTTGAAGCGACGAAGTGCTGCCATTTTGAGAGCTCGACTTCTACACTTCTTCACTTCTTTTCTCCACTCTAATCTAGTGCTTCTATCCATCCAAATCGAAGATCAAGATTGAAGATTCAAGAGCTTAGATTGAAGATCTTCATCTTTTCAAGAGGGATTTCTTCATTTGAAGCGGATTTATGATAGATCAAGCTTGATCCTTTGCTGTCCAGATTTGAAGTGTGTTGATTTGGGTTGGTTTAGGTGATTTGGTGAGTGGTGATTATCTCTCACACGGATCCAAAGGAGTATATCGGATTGTTGGCTCGTTTTGGTGTTAAAATAGAGATTTCCATGCATTTTCTTCATCCTATGTGTAGATCCATATAGATCCATTGTTCATGATGATGTTACATCCATTTTATCATATGTTAACCTATGCAAGTTCATTCATCAAGTTTGTAGAGATATAATCCATGTTTTCATGCTTATTGGACTTTCAACTCTTTAATTACGAAAATGCCATTATTGTTATAATTGTCTACTTAGCTCATATTTGAATGCTTGATTGTTTGGATTGATGTTTGATTTGATTGATTGTTATGAACTAGATGATTGATGATTAGATTTAGACCGAAGACGATTCAAAAGCTAAGGGAAAGGCTCTTGAATTGGGAAAGCTGCTCGTGGCATATGTAGCGGGATGATGAAGCTCTTATGCATAGATTTGATGATGTGATGATGAGATGAGGCTTTGCGAGGATGTAATGAAGCGAGGCAATCATGTGATGAAGACTTGGTCTAATCCAGACGGGATCATTCCAAGCATGTTGATAACTCGGTGATATGATTCGAGTTGAGGATAATGAATGGATATGAGAATAGTCGTCGAGGAGGATGACTAGGAGGCTTGGATAGCATCGTTGTTGAAGGTTCTAGCATGCTCTAAGCAAGAGTACGTTTGGGCAGATTCGATAGTCCCAACGGCCAACTGTTGATGGTCGAGTACTCTGGGCAGATTCGATAGTCCTAGGCACGGGCTGCGACGACGTGCGGGAGTTATGTCTAGAACCGGGGTTTCCATTAGCCCTTGACGGATGGCTGAAAGAATGTGCCGGTCATTCAATTAACGGTGATATCGAAGCAATGATAACAGTGATAGCCAGAGTCATGGATGTTTGGTTGTATCGTCATTCGGACTCAAGAGCGGTATTTTCTTGGTGCTTATCTGATTTAGGCCTTGGTACTTGGAAAACATCGCCCTTGACTCGAGTGATAGTAGCTTTACTTTAAATTGTATGCTCTGCTATGTTTGCTTCTGCTTAGTGTGTGTCTGGGGGCTATCACTGTAGAATGAGGTTGGAGTGGGAGGGTTGTATTCCTATTCCTTTTTCCTTTATGCTCTTTTGGTATGTTGTTAGTTAATTTACTGCTCACTAAGACTGTTGTCTGACTCAAGGCTTTATGTTTTAATTCTTATTGCCTTGGGCTGTTTGTCCATTTTGGGACGGGCAGACTAGGTAGCAGGTGACAGGTGCTGTTCTCTTCTCGCGATGCTGATATCGAAGACGAGCTAGGGGGTTGCATATTATCTTCTTATATGTACTGGATATTCCGCTGTTTTGTATTCTCTGAGAGAAATGTAGTGAGGCTTGATGTATTGACTATGTGGATGCTTGTATTCAACTATTATGGAGTTTTATATGGTGTCACTTTGTTCTGTAAAGCTTCACTATACTTATGTTCTATTGTATTTTGTCCATGCGCTGTGAGTAATACGATAGATTCTGTTGTTTAAATTCTTACCTTGACAATCGTCCATGGTCGCCTGGCACACTTTACAGCGCTCTATCTCTAGATTCGGTGCAGGGGTCATGGGCGGTCGTCACAACCCTGTAAAGCCATTTTCTTTATCAAGCCTTCCTCATATCAGTTCGTTCATTTCAAACTGAGAAAATATGAAGCAAGCATCATCTCAACCTAAAACCAACATCAACTTAAACAACAGAAAAATCAAATTAAACCCAGAGAATCAAAGAAGAGTTTTAGCTTGCAAACTCAAGCTTGGTTCAACATAAGGGCAGCCCTGTTCTTCTTTTGAAAACAAGGTGAGTAACATCACAATTGAATAGTTTAAGTATATATTTGTTCTGTTGCAAACTTCTCTGGAATTCAGTTGTGTTAAGTATATTTCTTTGTATAGCTCTGTGTTATGTGTGAATACAGTGATGAACACCTCTGTGTTTTTATCTGGCTTTAGTTCCAGGTTTAAATCCTCATCAAAACTCATTTGCTCTTAATCAAAGCTTGATAAGACTTAAGTTGTGAATATAAAATGTCTGTTTAACATAGATTTAAGTTTAAAAATTTTATTTAAAAGGAAACAATTTGTATTGGGTCTGGAATACAAATTAACAGTGGAAAACTTACATAAGTTAAAACTCAATTTTTGTAAATCATGGATTCAGGCATATGAATCAAAAAACTAAAACAAAAACTTGATTTTACAACTAAAATCACTATTTTTAATTAATTGTTGAAGGTGTAGTTCTGGGTTGAACATAATACGAGAAATTATGATTTTCTGGTGAACTACTGGAAGGTGGAGATCGGGATTCCTCCTGGAGGTGGAGGAAGGACTGGAGATTGGTGGAAAATTGTTAAATGGATGAACAATTCGAGGAGGGAGAAGCGGTGATGGGATTTTGCGCAAAACCCTAGTTTAACTAGGCTAAGTTGTTCGATCAACTACATCTTCTACAGTGGATCGAGTTCGCTGGAACTCTGGAAGATAGAAGCTTGGTCATGTACAAAGTGGTGGCCGGTGGTGTCGGTGCTCCGGTGGTCGGAGGAGGGGATGCGAAGCGATGACAGGTTTTGTGGTTGGTCCCGAGTCTGTGTTCTAGGTTTGGTTTGAACTGCTCGAATTCGATTTCGAGTCTGGAGTGGTGCTTTGATGATCGCGATGGGATGTGGAGATGATGTCCGATGGGTGAAGATCATCGGAGATGGCTGGAGTTGGTCGGCGGTGTTGTACACGTGCACGAGCACGTTGGTTGGATCTGGAGTTTGGTTTGTTTGGGTGTTTCAGGGGTTATTCGCGAATTTGAACTCTAGTAACACTCGGGTAATTCAAGTTTTGACTCGAAGTAGGGTAGGGTTTTTCTCGAAGCAGTTTTGTGTGGCTCGAGTCAATTCTTTTGTGTACATGTTTTGTTTTAAACCTGTCTGATCAAATTTTAAAATGATTTTAAAATTTGAAAATGAAGATTTAAATAAAGTTTAAAGTCAAATTTTTAGAAATGGATTCAAATCTAAATTTGAATCCTAGTTTTAAATAAATAAGTTTTTAAAATATATGAAATGTTCTTAACAACTTAAAATTTGTTAAAGTATGTTTTAAAATGAAATGGCTTTCAATAAAATGTTTGAAACTTATTTATATAAGATTCTTTATAAAACTCCCTATAACATCTGATTTATGAGATTAAAAAAATTTGATTTAAATTGGTTAAAGTTAAATTTATATTCATTTTAAATCTTAGAATGAATTTGAAATAAAATTGAAAGTAAGGGTTTTAATATGCTTTGGTAATGATAATTTAATCATTAATAAGAGTAAAGTTTTATCTTAAAATTTATTAGAATTTAATGATTTGTGATTCATTAAATTAATAGGATAATTAAATTGGATAATTAATTAATTTAATTAATTAATGATATGGATGATTAAATTTGTAATTATGAATTTTAAACTAAATTAATCAAATATGGTTTAAGTTAATTAATTAGGAAAAATTAATTTGGGATTAAGGATCATTAATTTGATAAGATTAGATTTTAAATTAATGATTAAGAATTAATTTATCAAGTAATTAAGGATTAATTAAGTTACGATTAACACTTAAATAATGAAATAATTGGAGATTAATAAATGAGTATAAAGATTAATTAAATTGTAATTAATAATGATTAATCTGAGTTAATTACTTTAGTATAGTAGTTAAAGAATTGTTATTCGCTAATGAAGGCCATTAATCAAGATTTTTAAAATAATTGATTAATATTATTAAATTTAACAATTAATTAATCAGGATTGGATAACTAATTCATAAGTAATTGATTTAAAGTGGAAATAAATTGAATTGATTAGGATTAAACAATTAATTAATCCTGCTTATAAATGATTATCGAATGTTTGACCTTAGTTATGAATTGTTTGATATCCCTGATATATGATGCTTTGTGATATATCCTGATTTGTGTGTGATCTGTAATGTAGTTAATTATCTGTGATGTAAATTTTATATCTATGATCTGTGAATGAACGATGAGCATTATAGTTTATACTGCTTATCAACTATATTTCTGTATTTTGATTTGTAATGACTGATGATGTTGCACTACTGTGTGAAACCCCTGGACTACACCTTTACACACACAAATATGGATTTCACGTGGAAATCGGTTAAGTCACAGATAATTTAAATTTGATGCTTTGAAATTGAAATTTTAATTTCAATTGATTTTGAAATTGGAAATTTGGGTTTAAAGTGGAAAGCTTTTGAAATGGAATTTCAAAGATAAAACTTATTTTCGAATAACTTGATTAAGTTTTGAAATTTAAATAATTTGATTTGAATTCAAGTTTGAAATTGAAATCTATGATTCGAAACTAGGGATTTAAGATGTTGTACAAGTTATATGAATTTAAACCATTTTAAAAGTATAATTTTGGGAATTTGAATTTAACCCAAGGATTTCAACTCGTAGGAATGAATCAGATTTTCTAAAATGAAACTGTTTGTTTTCAAATGATAAAAGCTTTCAAATAAGAAATGAAATTCCAGTTTAGTTAAAGGAATTTCAAGTTTGAATTGAAAAATGGTTTTCCAAGTTATGAATGAATTCTTTTTGAAAGCTATGAATTAAATCTGTTTATTTTTAACAGATTTAAAATGATGATTTGTTTAAACCATTTGAAATGAAATTGTTTTGAAAGCTATGAGTTAAATCTTTGTTTTAAAGATTTAACGAGTTAATCAAATTGAAATGGAAATTGATTTGGAAAAATCTACGAATGAATCTTTTGTTTAAAAGATTAAAATGTGGAAATTGTTTAAACCGTTGAAGGTTGTTAAAATGAATCTTTTTGTTTAAAGATTGAAAATGGTAATTTGTTAAACCATTTGAAGAAAAGTTTTGGGTAATTAGTTGTGACTTAATTGAAATCCCATTATCCATATGTTTTTGAATATTACGCTCACTATTCGGTTTAGCCGGGAAATGACCTTTGTGTCATATAACCCATTCCGAATAAGTGATACGTCGTATATGGATAGCATTTGAAGACCGGTGTTGAAGACCGGGTGTTTACGAAAACGATAGGATGACCTATCGATTGTCTCTGCACCGAGTAGCGCCCGGTATAGAGATCTCCTAAGTGATGGGAAATCCGATCGGGATTGTGAATACCCGGATTTGCAAGGGCTTCTTCGGAAGTGCCTTCGGTTCTGTTCGAACCCGGAACTGACTTGTATGGTTACATGTCTGACATTACACTTTGAGATATAAAGCAGATTTCTTTCAAATACATTTTTGTTTGGTGGCGGAGAATTTATTCTCTTAGCTTAACACCCTTCTCTGAGACGTACGAGCTCAGAGGTTATGTAGTTGAAATTTATCAACGATATACTCCCAATTTGGTAATGTGGCATGCTGAGTGTTGCTGTGACATGATCATTATTTGATCATTTGTGATATGATCATTTGTTTGATCATTTATCTTTGTGATCATTACTTTGATCATCTGTTGACCCAAAGCATGGCTTTGTGACAAAGCGTAGCTTTGTGGACGAGACCTCTTCGGACCTCACAACCCGGAAATGGTCGAATCAGGAATATACGGCAAGGTTATGAGGGTCGCGCCCTTTAGGGTATGTCATTTCCTTCTGGAAAAGGGTGGTATCAGGTATGGAGCCCTGGTATTTAACCTATGTGGATACTCCGATCTCATTTATTGTGTGATTGTGTGTTTATTGAGGCGCCTCGGATAAAGGTCCCAAAGGACCGGGGGGTGGCATATTCGTGAGTTACCTATTACAGGGGTAACCAGGCCTTGTGTTGGCAGAGAGCAGTTTGTCTCTCGGGACGTCTAGCCAGAGGCGATCCCATTCGGCAATAGGAAAGGAAGTTCCTTAGCCTGACCGTTTGTTGGAAATCCAAAGAAACAATACGAACCTTTACGATTGCAATTGTATAACCTGCTATGGAATGTGGCGGTAACCTGCTATTGAACATAGTAGCTATAGTAGGCATAACGTGGAATGCCTATGCTGGCTAAGGTTAATATTATACTTTCGAAATGTTTTCTGCACTATGCACTAGTAATAATATCCAATGATTTGTTTTGCGTAGTAAGCATCTTTGACTATCATAAGGAGAAATCTCCTCCGATTCTGCGTTTGCATTGTGTGTGTGTGTGTGCGGGAGGCCTTATGGTAGTTTCATTTTCCAAAAGCATTGCGGGTTTCAATGTTTAAAGTTCTTTTGTGTTGTTTTAAAGATAAACTGTTTTTGTTGCTCACACCTGTCCCACGACTGACTCGGAGTTTATTGTTCCTTTCCTAAACTCTGGGTGCTCATAATTTTCTACATTAGCGGTCTAGAGTTGGGGTTTTCAGATATTCAGGTTGAGTAGATTATCTGGAGCTAGTCAGTCCTTGGACGATTGACCTTCTTTCCATGAGCTATGGATTGGAGCATTCTATTGGAGATATTCTATCCACTGCTGGTGTTATCTATTTTCTTTCTGCTGCTATTTCTTGTATCTCTGATATTGTTGTATCATATTGTTATCATTGTTGTATATCATACTGGATATTGTATTCATTGGATTGTATATGATATCATCTATTTTTTTATTCCGCTGTGTTGTTATACTTAATGGTGTTATAAGCTCCGGTGAACCAGATTCGGTGTTTGAATCTACGGCATTTTGAGTACAAGTGAAGTACGGGTGCCGATTTTCGAAGGCCGAGTTTTTGGGTCATTACAGGGTCGCACCCAATTAGGGTATGTTATCACTTTTCTAGACACCATCGGATATATTATAAATTATGAATACGATGGTGCATGGAAAAAAGAGCTCTCGATAAGGGTGAAAACACTGATGGTGGTAACAAATTCGGTTCTATCCAGGTTAGGGGTAGGGCCGGTCTAGTGTTGTAGGGGATCCCAGCGAGGTCCTCATTACATTTTTCTAGAAGTGTATTGGGATAGGTGGTACCCTAGTGCCTAGTCATTGTATGGAATCCATTTTCCAATACGTGCCTTTAAGGTTTTGGTTGTAGAGCCTAGTATGCTGGAATTTAATTAATGTAACAATTTCGGCTATTTGAATAAGTATTTGTACTTAGACACTATTATAATATCAGATGATTTTGATATAAAATGTTTTGGTTATGGTAAGGTAAAAACCCGTCGTGTTTATGTGTGGTGTGGACTTACGAGATACCTTTGTTTTTCAATGGATTTTTATAACAGTAATAATTCAAATTGAGTGTGTTTTCTCACGCTGGTTTTCCAGACTGACTCGGGTGTTATTTTATTATAATGCTCGGGTCAGACCGAGTATTACAAATTCAGGTTAGGATGCTATGGAGCTCAGGAGACGAGCTGGATGACAAAGACGTATTACACGTATTTGATTATATTCCACTGTGTATTGCAGGCTTTATATTCAGCACTTGTGAGGATAAGGTACTATAACCATCCAGTATTGGTTTGTTGATTGCTGTACTCTGATGATTGGTATGTATATTAACAGTTACAGTTTTTCTTTGTACAAGATATGTTGATATATATTATATTTGTTCCGCTGCGATTGCGAGATTCTATGTTGTTATTTATGTTTCTTCTTCTATCTCTTTCTTCTTCAACCGTAACAATCGGGTTTTCCAGCATTCGATTTCTCAGCATGAGATCTAGTGGACGTATTAGTGTCGATTTTCGAGGGTCGAAAATCCCAACCATTACATTTGGTATCAGAGCAGAAGGTTAAGCGAGAACCTTGGCTTTAATTGGGTAACTCGTTAGAGATAGAGTTAGTAGTACCCTAGATTGAGCTCGAGTGTGTGTATATATATGAGCGCGTATTTGTTAGATTGTTTTATATTGTGTCGATTGATCTATTGAGTGGCATATGGATTCTAGTCAATACGAGTAATTAACCTCGGGGATAGGGATCTCTAAATAGTCGGGAGAGCAATTTGACACGGTATTGTTTTGGAAATTGGGTAAATGAAATAATTTTACCCTGGTTATATTTTATATATAAAGGAATATTTTTTTAGAAATTATTATGATGTATATGGTGCGCTTGGTTGTTAGGAATGATAATATTGATTATTATCATTAATTGGTTGTTGTGCCTTAATAAAAGATGTTATTATAAAATAAACAATAATAAAACATTTATGAAATGTTTAAAGAAGTGAAATTTTGTAGGTATAATTTATAAGGTGACTTATAAATTTAAATGGATTTAAATTGAGGAGTTTTGAATCTAAGTCCCGGATATTTTGAAATGTGTTTCAAGTTGTTTTGGAAAAATGATAAAGACAGTATTATTTTGGAAGTATTTTTGAATAAAAATATTTTAAAATGATTTTTAAAAGGAGATAAAAGCACTGAACTCACTTCGATCACTGAATAATAATTTCGGTAATGACTGCAGCATCATCGACGTTCATTTTCGAGTTTCCAAGGAAGGAATTGTTACCTTAATGATTTGTTGTTGGAGTTGTTGATAAAACTGGTCTTGGGTTTGAAATTCAAAGGGATAATTTGATATACCAAGGAATTTTGTGTGTATATATATATATATATGATTTTAAAAATTATTTGAAACACTTAGAACAAATTGTTAAACTTTAGGATTTTGATTTAAAATGTTTTATTTGGAAATATGAGAGAATAAGTTGATAACTTATGAAATTTGGAAATTAGCAGGAGAAAACAATGTTTGAATTGTTGAATGTGAATGCAAGAAAAGTAAAAATTTGGAATTGAATTATGAAATGGAATTTAACTTAAATTTAGTTAAATAAAATGGGATTTGGGAATTTGGCCTAAGATGGGCTAAATGAAAATAAATTTTGGAAATAGAATTGATTGAGATTTGAATAAATTAGAGGATGAAACTAATTAAAATAATTAGTGAATTAAATATGTTTAGGGATATGATTGCTAAAATTCAATATTTAAAATTTGAAGATAAATTGAGTAAATAGAATTGAAATTGAATTTGAATAGAAATGGATGTAAACTTAAGTGATGAAGTGGAAATAAACATAAGGACTTTTGTATAAATGTTTATAATTGACTTAAGAAAATCTGATGATAAAATTCTTAAGAGATAATTGGAATTGGAAAATATACTAAGTGATAAGCGGATGTTGATAATTGAGTATAAAGAATTTGTGCAGCTAAGAATCAATAGAAATAAATACGTAAGTTGTACGTATATTATTTATTCGCATAACGATTTGATCCAGATTCGAGCATAGAATTTCGAGATAATTTATATGGATCCAAGTTAGGATTTTTCACTCAATTCTCGACGGCGAACCCTGGATATGGATTTTGATTGATTCTGGAATTTTCTATCATAGTTATGGCTATGCAAGAAGAATGACGGTTTCTGATCTAGGAACCAGATCTGAGTCTGCACTAGAGAGTCGTGTGAACGATACTAGTTCGGAAGTGAAATTGTGTGATCGAGTGAGCGATCAGATTTGATTTTGCGTACGGATGATATATGTACGTCATACGGGCTTAAGTAAAGCAAAAATTGGAAATTGAAAATGCAAAATAATATGATTTTGAATTATCTGATTGGATATCATTGGTAAATAGGATCCAGGTATATAAAAGCAAGAGTTAAATGATGCCTTCGATTTCATAAGGAAAAATGAGTTGCCCGACAAAAAGGTATGTGTTAAAAATTGTTGTTTGATTGATGGTTTTATGATTAAGCCACTTGGCTTTTGTTTTTTTTTTTACCAATTTGAGACCCGTATTAGCTATTCGTAGTTGTTCAGATCTAGCTGCACAAAGGAGACGCTGGCAAAAAATTTCGAAAATTTAAGGAGTTAGAAAATTTTTAATAACTAAAATTCGATTTTGGATTATAACTTGAATTGATTGAATAAATAATATTATTTGGAATCTATGGATGCAATTGGAAATTAGTAAAAGTGATAATGTGTTTTCAATAAATTGATTTCTGAGAGTTGTTTAAACTAATTGGTTGTGGGAAAGTTAATAGGTTTTGGACCATTCTTCTTACCTTGGCAATTTCGGGGACGAAATTCTTTTAAGGGGGGAGGAATGTAACTACCCAGAATTTTGGTTATTTGAAATTTGAATATTTATTTGATTTTAAATATTTAAAATTTAATTTATAGATTTAATAACTTGAATTTCAAATAAAATGATTTATTGGATAATTTAATAATTGGAATTACTTAAAAAAATTGAATCTTGGGTTTTAAGCTTGACAAAAATAATTTCAAAGCTTATTTAATTTTTATTTATAAGAATGAAGATAATAATATTTTTAAATTGGATTTAAAAGCCATTTTCTTGATTTTAAAAATATCTCGTTTGAATTAACATATAAGACAGCCTTCCAGGACATAGTCTCGGATTTCGACGAAACCAGTTCTATTAGATCCGTAATAGTGTATTATTATCGGATTTAAAATTTCTTAGTGTTTAAAGTTATCGTTTGGTTGTACGGAATACAAACGCGTTGAAATTATTATCGAAAATTTAATATAATAATTGGGTCCAAAAAGCTATATTCTCTATACGATCGATTTAAGACTCGAAACCTTTTCCATTTTGTTCAGAATATGGGTATAACATTATGAACGCCTGACGGCATGCATCGATAGGGGTTCAAAATTTTAAATTACTTAAATCGAAATATTTTGAAAATTTAATTAATATATATATATATATATATTTCTAGTCAAACCTGTCTTATCTTCTACAACCTAGGATCATAACTTTTACCTATTCAAACACGCATCACATCTTCCTTCTTCTTTTAGACGCACATGCAATAGAACAGCAAGGAGAAAACAAATCAAAGCTTCGAAAAATTATAACTCATAAAATACTCAACTAAAAAAATCTTAAACTTTTTTTAAAAATCTAGTTTTAAGCAAAGCTTCTAATTGGTGTAGTAATTGGAAGGTGCCGCATCAGTTGGTGGTGCTCGACTCTGTACAGTGACGAGCAGAGGAACTAGTGTTTGGGATGATCGCTGGGTTGATCATCGATGTGGAGATTTGAGGGAGGAATCGCACTCGTGGTGGTGAGGTGCACCGGTAGGCGAGTTTGGAAGAATGCGGCTTCCAATGGTGGAGTGCTACTTCGCACTGTAGCACGTGGAGGACCTCGAGTCGCGATTGGCAGGGGAGGGTTTGGCGAGATGTGATGGTGATGGTCGAGTGTCTCTCGTGTTGGGGACTTCGATGGAAACATCGGATTGTCGATCCGTGGTGTGGCGATCCGTGTCGTTGCATAAGCATGCACGACCATGGTTTATTTCGTGCGTAGGGAGGAACCGTGGCATTTGGGGAAGAAGGTGCTTTCTTGGGCCGGGTTTGTGAATTTGGGTATGGGTTTTAAAATTAATACTAAATTTGTGTTTAATTTAATTTAATTATCAATGAACTTATAAAAATGTATATCTCTCTCATACGACGTCCGTTTTGGACGAGACTTTTTGTGTTGCGATCATGATGATGAGAGCTTCGTAATGAAACTGGTTTGGATGGATTTGAAGAGAGTCGAGATTTGGGCTAAAATCGGGCGTCGTCCGATTTTAGTTCCAAAACGGAACGTCTCGGCGACAACTGAAAATAAATGTGAGTAAATCTCACTCAATTTGGTTGACTGGATTTATTTATAGCAATTAAAAATTATTTATTGATTGATTGGATGAATTGATAAATTATATTATATGTTAGATGATATATTATATATAGTAGTATATAAATTATTAGTTGAATTGATTATTCCCGCCGATTGGAGCGGATGAGACCCTATGCGCCCCGCATAATAGCCGAGTTTTGTCTGTTTATTCTCCGATCTTATTTTTGTCTGTTTATTTCCTAAAGAACCGGGTTGAGTTTACCGAAAATATCAAACGTTGTTTCGAAGAGACTGGGATCGGATAAGTTATCTGAGAACCACTTTGATCCAACGAATATGTTTTCGAAGTGAAGACAAGAGCATGGAATCGAAGTTGGAGCATTGAAGTGTAAGGGCTAATCGCTACTAATCCTGAGGATGATTCCAAAATGGATGTAGTAGGAATAGTGCCTTTGGTTTCGTTCAGACTCTGAACGGACTTGTATGGATGAATGCTTTTAGCACATTGTCATTGGAGGAAAATGAGCATTCTAAGTGAAAATTACTTAAAAAGGTAATCGTAGCCTCAAGCCTCATCAACCGGAATGACTGAAAATCAAGGAAGATGCAGCAAGGCTAAGTGGGTCACACTAAATTAGGGTATGTTATCATCTTTTTAGATACCCTCGGATATATTATAAATTATGAATACGGTGGTGCATGGAAAAAAGAGCTCTCGATAAGGGTGGGAACACCCGGGGTGGTAACATATTCGGTTCTATCCAGGTTAGGGGTAGGGCCGGTCTTGTGTTGTAGAGGATCCCAGCGAGGTCCTCGGTATATTTTTCTAAAAGTGTACTGCGATAGGTGGTACCCCAGTGCCTAGTCATTGTATGGAATCCATTTTCCAATACGTGCCTTTACGGTTTTGGTTGTAGACCCTAATATGCTAGAATTTAATTAATGAAACAATTTCGGCTATTTGAATAAGTATTTGTACTTAGACATTATTATAATATCAGATGATTTTGATATAAAATGTTTTGGTTATCCTAAGGTGAAAACCCATCGTGTTTATGTGTGGCGTGGTCTTATGAGATACCTTTGTTTTTCAAAGGATTTTTATAACAGTAATAATTCAAATCGAGTGTGTTTTTCTCACGCTGGTTTTCAAAACTGACTCGGGTGTTATTTTATTATAATGCTCGGGTTAGACCGAGTATTAAAGATTCAGGTTAGGATGCTATGGAGCTCAGGAGATGAGCGGGATGACAAAGACGTATTACACGTATTTGATTACATTCCAATGTGTATTGCAGGCTGTATATTCAGCACTTGTGAGGACAAGTTACTATAACTGTCCAGTATTGGTTTTGGGGCAGCCAGAAAATAGAGAAGAGAGGGGTTTGAATGAGTCTTTTAACTTAGATTAGATCCAGATTTAAAAAGGAGGAAAATGTGGAGATATTTGATATTTCTAGTTGCTATAAATGACTTCACCTTCTCTCATTCGATACATACAAACAAATAATCCTACCATCCATTATAAACTTGTTGGAGCCTTGAAGATGAGATTTGCAAACCAAACTAAAAGAAGGAAGGAACTATAATCCAAGGAGGAACAATTGATAATGCAAAGTTTCAATAACCAATAGATCTAAGTTAACGTCTACTTTAAATGAACTTTAAATAAATAAATACACACAAACACACACACAGGTGTGTGTGTGTGTGTGTATATATATATATATATATATATATATATATATATGTTTGCACCAAAATTGGTCACAAACCCCAAATATCGTGAAAAGCACCAGTGTATGAACACAAATCAGCAGTATATAATCACAGATCACATATCTAAGTAATGTAGAGGATAAAAAGTTAAGAATAATGAACTTAAAACAGAAAGAAATAGACAGAGACACAGGATTTATAGTGGTTCGGCTATCTCCGGCCTACGTCCACTCCAAAAGTTAATCTTTTATTGACTTTCCTTGCTGGTTACAACTGATTACAGCAGATTATAATGATAAAATTCGAGTATAACAGCAGCTATGGAGTGCGAAGTTGAATCGGGTAGAGTCTGGAGTTGAATCGCCAAAAGATCCTCTTTCTGTAGGCTCTGGGGTGCTATTTATAGGCGTTCCATGCAAATATATCTCTTAAACTTCGGGAGACTTCTTCTGGCACGTGAGTGGGCCCACGCGATCGATCCTTTGGAGTTTCGACTCGATCCGTGATCGATACGAACATAATTCGTATCGATCAAGATTTTGTCCGATGGAGTCGAAACTTGGTGTGAACATTCCTTAGCTTGCGTGTAAGCTTCTGTGAAAATTTCGTGGCATTTGGACCTATAGATCTTCAGATATGATCGATACGTAATGTAGAGCTCGTGTGACTTTTCGTTTGAATCGATCCATTTCGCATCGATACTTGATCACATCGATACCATGCACGCGCTTGGCGATGACGTGGCCCTACCTTCGAGGCTCGATCCCATTTTCATGCCGAGTTGAATGCTTCTTCCCTTGAATTATGCTTGCACATCGTTCGTGTTAGTCATATTCGTGCCCATCAATCTGCATCCATCAGCTGCTAATGCCTTTGGTCTTCTTCGAACCGATGCACGAGTGTGTCCTTCGTATCGATCGAAATCGATCGATACGAAATGCTTGTACAAATCTTCGCGACCAATGCTCCATCCTTCATATTGATTCCAGCCCCGATCGATACGAAATGCACCGTCATGCCTCACCATCCCATCGATGCGAACAACATCGATACGAAAACAGTAGCATGAATCCATCCGATCGATGCGAATATATCGACCCAAAACGAGTGACTGAATCCATCTTCATCGATACGAACTATATCGATATGAGATATATCGAGGTGAAACCTTCGAGTCGAACAAACCATCGCGCACCCATCTACTCAATCCAAGTTCATATCCACCGAGTCGAAATCCATCTGGCCTTCCTACCTGATCGATATGAACGCCTTATTCGTATCCATGTTGATCGATACGAACGTATTGATTCGAAGTGCTGCATGCTGATCGATTCAAACAGTATCGATACGAAATGTTGTATGTTGATCGATACGTACAACATCGATACAAACCACTTTCGACGAACCTTAACCCATCCATATTTCAAGCATACGAACTCCGATTGATCTGAAAATCGAAACGTAGCCTCTCCTAGCCTTTATCATCATTCCCTATCGATTCCGTCCCGATTGGAGCTCGGACAAATTTTGACGACATCGATCACAACCTCCTTTCCAATTGATTTCCAATCCTGATACCCATCCTTTTCCAGCTAATTTGTTGATATTCCAGCCTTGACCAAAGGGTGGGATAACAATATATATATGTATGTATGTATGTATGTATGTATGTATATACACACACACATATATACTCTTGCTTACTTTTGAAATAAAAAACTCAAAAAATTAAATTAGATTTAATTATATATTTACATTTACTATATTTTAATGTGTTTATACATTTTATATTAATATGTATAAGGTTAATTTTTTGGCTAAGTAATAAAACCATATATTTTTTTATGTTAAATAGTATAGGTATATGTATATATAAGCTTTCCGATTTAAGTGGATAAATAAAAATCCTTTTGGCCTTTATTTTAAATAAAAAATTATTTCTAAATACACACACACATGACTAAATTTAAATTTTAAACTTTAATATATATGTGTGTGTATGTATGTATGTAAGTCTGTACATATATATACACACACACACAAAAATTCAGTCAAAAATAAAATTGGTCTAAATATTTGAATTTTAAAATATGTGCGTGTGTAAATATGTATATATAGTATTATTTAATAAACTATATTTATTTAAAATATTTTTCTATTGAAAGATTTTAGTAAATAGGAAACGCTTTCTTTAACTTACCTAAGTAATAAAATATTCTTTATTATATGTATGGTTGAAAATAAAATATTATATATATATATATTGAAAATTGGTTAAATATTTATTGATTTACTTTAAGGCTTAGAACCCAAGTACAAACTCAATGTGGCTTAACCCAAATAATAAACATACGGACCCAGCCCGTTTATAATAAACTCTCAAAATCAACAAAGGAAATAAATCCATTTGAAATATTCCATCATTTCACCTACTGCCTTTTCATTTTGTCTCCTTCTTTACTTTCTCAAAATTCTTCTCTAGATCTATGGCGGCTGGTAATTCACGAACCTCCACAACACCCGATGTTGAAAATAATGTTGATCTTCGACTGAGTCGTGGACTACGTCACTCTCTTGAAGTCGTTTCGGCAATCTGCTGTACAGTGCAAAGCAGTTCGAATCAATCACCGCCGCCTCTAGGATAAAACAGCCTCTCGATGAATTTTGTAGTATCGATTCGTTTGCACGTACGAAACGACTCTGTTTGCACTTAAAAATGTTGCTCGAATTTGTGGATTTGAAGAAAAAGAATTCGAATGAGATGTAGTTCTTTCTGTTTCGTCTCCTTATCAGTTAAGAAGGTGGAATAGCAAAAGAACGTTACTGGTTGGGGGAAACGTGGTCTCAAAAAATGGATTTGAGAAAATAACGGGTCAAAACATTGAACGTTATGTAACGTTCTCTAATACGGGTCCGGTCTGATTTGATCGTTCCAGCCCGGTCAAAAACGGTTAAAGAATTTTGTACCAAAAATATAATTGTTACACCACTCCGAGCCCGAGCCCGGCCCGGGTCGAGTCGAGTCGGTCGGTCGCGTGAGCGCGTGTGTGGTGGTCAAGCATGGTTTCGCTCCTTACAAAAGAGCATCATTGGGTGCCCAAAGGGCCCAACATAGCTTCAAAGAATCAAATATAAATACTTGATTCTTTCATATAATCCTACAATATGGGACTATTCACATATAGGAGCCACTCATTCACACTTAGTCAATTTTTTTAATAATTCACTTATTATTTAAAACATTTTCCAACAATCTCCCACTTGAATTTTAAAATAAAAATTTGAGCAATTTCTGAAAAACATAAGATTGTGCATAAACAAAGGTGTCTTTCGACATGAACCTTTGCATAGTGGATAAGATTTAGTTTTTACTAGAGTGACACGTAGTCTTGAACTCTATTCCTGACATCAGACCACACACAATCTTTCTAGAGTGCAATCAAGTAAGCCCGTGCATTTATGGTCATGCACGTCTATCCCAGTTTAGTTAATGCTCTAGGAGTTTTTCCCAAAACTCCATAGGAAACGGCAAAATTTCCACTTTCACACATGTGAGTCTATCAAGAGTACTCCTGAAGGTAGGTACTCCACTCCAAATGGAGTAAAGATCTCATTAAGAGTTTCTATTAACTCATCCTCTAATCACTTCAGGAATACATGCTTCTATATATATGAAAAATAGCATGTTCAACTCATATCACTACATAACTTGTTCTTACCCATTGAACCTAGTTCTTGGGATCTCCGGTCATTAGGTCGGGTTACCATTGTGCGTGACTCAACAATCTAAGGGCAATAGTCCCATTTTTCTAGAAGTTGTAAGGACTTTCTCTCTGGCCGGTCCTTCTTCAAAGGATCTGCCAAATTCTCGTCACTGCGTATGTGATCCACTCTAACAGCTCCTGAAGAGAGTAGCTCTCTAATAGTGTTGTACTTACGATGTATCTGTCGTCTCTTACCGTTATAATAACGGTTCTGTACTTTTGCAATAGCCGCGGTACTATCACAATGGATCAACACAGCTGGTATCGGTTTTTCCCATAAGGGAATCTCAGCTAGCAGATTTCTTAAATACTCTGCTTCTTCACTAGCTGTAGCTAGTGCTATCATCTTAGAGTTCATAGTAGACTGAGCCAAAATAGTTCGTCTCTTGGATTTCCAAGAAACAGCTCCTCCAGCAATGCTAAATGTATAGCCACTGGTTGCTTTTGAATCATCAGATAAAGTATTCCAGTCTGCATCGGTGTAACATTCAAGGACAGCTGGAAACTTTTCATAATGTAACCCAAGGTTCATGGTTCGTTTTAGGTATCTCATGATCCTCTCAATAGCGAGCCAATGCTCTATACAAGGTCTACTAGTAAACCTGCATAATAATCCCACGACATAGGCAATGTCAGATCTAGTACAATCAGTGGCATACCGAAGGCTGCCGAAGATGCTCGCATAATCAGACTGTCTTACACCTTCACCAGTGTTCTTAAATAGCTTTACACTAGGATCATATGGTGTACATGTAGGTTTACAGTCAAAGTAATTGTATTTCTTTAAGATCTTCTCAATATAATGAGATTGATCCAAAGAAAGTCCCTTTTCGGACCTACCAATCTTAATACCAAGAATTACACTTGCTTCACCTAGATCTTTCATATCAAAATTGGCACTTAACAAAGATTTAACAGTGTTTATGGCATGAATGTTTGATCCAAAAATAAGTAGATCATCTACATACAAACATATTATAGTGCAAATGTCATTCTCATATTTATAATAAATGCATTTGTCACTTTCATTAACTTTGAAACCATTTGAGATTATTAAGTTATCAAATTTTCATACCATTATTTAGGTGCTTGTTTTAAACCATATAATGATTTATCTAATTTGCAAACTTTATGTTCTTGACCATGAATTACAAATCCTTCAGGTTGGTCCATAAAAATTTCCTCTTCTAATTCACCATTTAAAAAAGCAATTTTAACATCCATTTGGTGTATTATTAAATTATGAATAGATGCTAATGAAATTAGTACTCGAATGGATGTGATTCTAGTTACGGGTGAAAAAGTATCAAAAAAGTCTACATTTTCGCTTTGCCTAAAACCTTTAGCTACCAAACGGGCTTTATATTTATCAACTGTGCCATCAGGTTTTAATTTCTTTTTAAGTACCCATTTACTGCCTATAGACTTACAACCAGGTGGTAAATCTACTAAGTGCCAAGTCTTATTGGATTCCAAGGAATCCATCTCAACATTTATAGCCTCTTGCCAAAAATCGGCATCTAATGAAGATAAGGCTTCTTGGTGGTTTGTGCGATCCTCCTCTATAGTAAAAGTGCAAAAATCCGAGCCAAAATCTTTATCAATTCTTGCTCTTTTACTTCTTCTAGGTTCGATTTCAGAAGATCCATTAAGTTCTGTTCCAATAGGCACGGTGTTATTTGACGTGCCCCCACTATTCCTAAATTTAAAAGAAAATTTAGTTTCATAAAAATCAGCATCATTAGATTCTACTATATTATGTATATTCAGGTCATAAAATCTATATGCTTTGTTATTAATAGCATAGCCAATAAATACACATTTGTATGCTCTACTTGCTAATTTTATTCTCTTAGGGTCAGGTATACGAACATATGCCAAACATCCCCAAGTTCTAAAGTAAGATACATTCGGTTTATAATTTCTTAAAATTTCAAAAGGTGAAACCTTACATTTTGATTTAGGGATTCTATTCAATACATAGCATACAGTCAATAAAATTTCCCCCCACCAATGTTTTGCTGCACCCGAATTTAATAAAATAGCTACAACTAATTCGGTAAAGGTCCTATTCTTTCTTTTAGCTTTACCGTTCATTTCAGGTGAATAAGGAGCAGTTCTGTCATGAATTATACCATGCAATTTATAAAAATCAAGAAATGGACTAGACTCATATTCTGTTCCTCTATCACTATGAAGTCTCTTAATTTTCTTATTAGATTGATTCTTGATTTTAGTTTTAAATAATTTAAACATCTCAAATGCATCATTTTTATTTTTCATAAGATATACATAAGTGAAATCAGAGCCATCATCAATGAAAGTGATAAAGTAACGGTGTCCATGTCTAGTCAAAGTGCCATCAAGCTCACATATGTCTGAATGAATTAAGTCTAAGGGTTCAGAAATTCTATCAACTGATTTATGGGGTTTCTTAGTGATTTTTGCTTGACTATAGAATTCACATTTATCAAAGTCAGTTTGTGACATTTTAGAAATTAAATCTAAGGTGCTCATGTTACCAATAATATGTTTATTTACATGACATAATCTAGAGTGCCAGATATTAAAATCACACAACATATAAGAAGAACTGGTTACTTTATTAGATTCAACATTAATTCTAAACATACCCTCACAAGCATAACCCTTCCCTACAAACATTTCCTTATAAGTCAAAGTATACAAATCAGCCCCTATAACTTGAGTAAAACCAGCCTTATTAAGGAGAAATCCAGAAACCAGATTCTTTCTCATCTCTGGAGTATGCATCACATCTTTCAAAAGAACTGCCTTTCCAGAGGTAAACTTTATTTCCACATTTCCAATGCCAGCAACTGTAGTGGTGTGAGAATCTCCCAACAGCACTTTCATATCATCAGCAACCGTGTATGTATTGAACATAGCACGATCGTAGCAAACATGGCGGGATGCACCAGTATCTACCCACCAACCCTCTGATCCACCAACTAGATGAATCTCAGAAATCATAGCCGTAAGAGGTTCCTCAGCCAGGTTAGCTCTAACGACCCGATATTTTATACCATTCGCATCCATTATAAATGTATAGGTAGACACTCATGCCGGAATTGAATTGCTCAAAATACCGCGTTGTTAATTTAAATTTGGCAAAACTGAACATATACAATAAATAAATAATCACAGATCACAGACACAGGGTAATAAGTGCAGCGGAAATAAAAGAGATAGTAGTTCATGAAGCTACTATATGAATATATAAGATACATCAGAGTTTACAACAGAAGAGTAATACGATACATCAGAGTTAAACCAGATACAACGGAAGAGTAACCCGATGCATCAGATACAATCAGAATACATCACTGGAATCATCGAATGCTGAAAGTAGAATAGATGGCTGGATCTTCAAGCAAAGCTCCAACTCCAAAGGTGAGCATCGAATACTGGTACACTCAGTCTGACCCGAGCGTAAAGCAAAAACACAAGACACTCGAGTCAGGATTAACATTCTCATATTAATAAATCCAACTCAAGTGAAATAGCAATTGAAATACAAGTAACTCAAAGGATGTTTGGAATAACCATCCTTCAAGGATCCGTTAAACTATCTACTATGTAGTAGTGTACGATAAGTAGATAATGTCTATCAGTAATATAAAAAGATATCAAAATAGCATTAAGTCATGGCCCATTCCACCCTTAACACATTTTTATTCCCAAAAGCATATACAAGACCGTAGTTTCCCCAAAACCGGAAGTCACCAGAGGGCAATCCATATACTAAAGGTACAAATCAAAATCGTAGTGGTCGCGTATAAATGGAATACAAGTATGACAAGGCACATGAGGCAATACCCAAGGTAGTGATACTACCGTTCGCCTGATCCGGACTGGTGAGAACGCAACGCCGCAGCGCCCGCAACACCGTGAAACAACACTCCCAAAATCAAGGGTGCACCAATCGACAACAAGTATAAGTAGTTCGAAGAAGTGTGTCCACTTGAGGTAGCTAATCCTCCATTGGCCCGGCACAGCTCCTGTTTTAGTCATTTCCAATTTGACACAAGTGTCAAGGCTATCCATCATCGTTCTCTTTCTTCAGTCATCACGTACATCATTCCAACCACTTCATTCTGGATCATCACTCCGCGTATAGTTATTAAAGTGGTTTCCGGTTTAGATAGAGAGTATATCCATAACCGAATTCCGGTCTCTTTAATAACTTCCGTGATTATTACACCGATTGGTCGTTTATTTATTTCAAAACCAAATCAAATTCAATTTCAATTAGAATTCGTAAATCAACATTTCGTTTGTCTTTCAAAACCAATTCCATAAATTTACGTTTCAAAACTTCCAAATTTTACATTCAAAGTCTTACGATTCAATTTCAATTTTATTTAAAACAATTCAAATATTGATTCAACTTCGAATATAAGTTTCATTCCAAAATCATTTAAATTAATTTAACATTCAAATCAATTTAAATCCATTTATCAATTTCATTCAATATTCATTAAGTAAATTTTCCATTCAAAACAATTTCTATTAAATTTCCAATTCATTAAATCCATTATTTAAATTCAACTTTATTATATCAAAACTTACAAATTGAATTAAATTAAATTCGTCAAATCAAATTCTACAATCTTTCAAATCTTACATTAATTTCAATAAATCACATTTATTTCTTGTTAAAGAAATTCAATTTCACTTATTTACTTACTTAAATAATTTTCCAAAACTTAATAAATAAAGTAACTCAATTTCAATTATTTACGAAGTAAATTCACTTATTCAAAAGTTCAATTTTTACTTATTAAAGAATTCAATTCAATTTAATCATTAAATAATTCAATCTTATTTAATTATTAAATAATTCAAAATTTAATTATTAAATAATTTCAAAGTTTAATAATTTCGAACTTAATTATAATTTCAAACTTAATTATTACATCATTTCAAAGTTTAATAATTTCAAACTTAATTATTACATCATTTCAAAGTTTAATAATTTCAAACTTAATTATTAAATCATTTCAAAGTTTAATAATTTCAAACTTAATTATTAAATCATTTCAAACTAAATTCAATCATTTCTTAAATTAAACATCATTCTTTCATCAATTACATCGTTAATATTTTGTTTCAGATTTTTAAATATTAACATTTTCCTTTCATTAAAAATTCAAATTTCAACTTCATTTCAAAACCATATTAATTATTCAAATAAAATCCTTATTTTATTTTTAAATCAAATTATTGACCAATCGGTTTTATTTAATTTTCTATCCTAGGTCAAAGTTCAACTTGGGTATTTATCATTTCAACCCGATTCCAATTCAACTCAAAAATCAAAGCATAACAAAGGGAACTTGCAGTGTGATAACTGGGATGGTGTCAAAGTAAATAAACAAGCAATAACAACAATCAATAACAATCCAATAATCAATTCAAATAATCCCGAAATAATCGTATTAATTCGCATTGTTATTTGTACGAATTAATATAATTATCTCTAGAATCTACACTATCATTTCATGTAGATTAAAGATTATTACATTACGGTTTTCACTTGTCATCTTTTACAATTTCATCCATCATCAATTTAACAACATACATTCAGTGGTTCAAAGTGTAATTAAACAAATCCTACGTGTCAATAAATTTAACAGTTAAAGGGATCATATTATACAAATGTCAATTAATCAAATTTAACAATTAATTATCCTATATCAAGTTCAATTTCATACTATTTATCATTTTAACATTAACAATTTAACGTCCAATATAAACATCAACAATCAATCAATTATCAGCCAAACTGTATTATCATCGCATAAATAATTATCAGATAATGGTGTCAGATGTCACAGGTGAACTGATACAGGCAATAGCATATATAACAGTGTAATTAACTAACAGCAGCATATTTCAATTATCGTTTCAATTGAAATCAAATTTAATAAATAAAAGAACGTTAATCGTGAGTGAGTGCTCACCTTTCGAGGCTAGAGATAACAGGAGATGACACGAATACGCACACTGATCCAGACACTGAAATTTGAGTTACGATCCAGGCACGAATCCTAAAGCAAAGCTAGACTGGTACCAAGGTTTTAAATCTCGGATTTCGGTCACGTCTCGTCTCGAAGAATTTAGATAGCTTATCTCGTATCGGGTGAGATCTCGAACGAGATGAGTGCATCTCGGTCGTCCATCTCGGATTTACATCTCGGTTTCTAAAATTCATTTCGGAGTTATCTCGGAGTATATGTCATGTCAAAAATTAGTTTTCATACACCTAAATTTATAATACTAGTCACTATTTTAAGGAAAACACTATGCACTTACCTTGAATATATCACACGCTTATCATTAGTAATTTAGTATGGAAAAATATCACTTGTATCATTTAAAATAAACAAATAACTAGATTTCATGAATAATGTTCCATATAATATCATATGAGATAAAGTAGACAAGAAACAAACCATAACATATGCACCTTTACTTTGTTTGATCATTCACTTAACTTTCCTACACAATATAATGTCTCATTTCTACCTTTTATGATTTATAGTGCTACAAGGGAAATCTTAATTTTATAACTTCAAATACAAAAGTCTACAAGTGGAATTAAGATATTCTATGTCTTATTATAGTATTTAATTATTAGCAAACAAAATCTCATTAAGCAACTAATAGCATAGATATTTCAAACAAATGTAGAAAATAGCATACATAGTACAAACAATTTCAAACATTTAGTAATATTATAAGAAAAGCAAAAAAATGATGTACGAATGAACATGTAATCATCAAATGAAATTAATAGATGAAAGAGAATTCCTTTATTGCTTAAAAATAAGCCGTGAGGAAAAAAATTATAGCAACAAAGACTAAATGAAATCAAATTGGAAATCCATTTAGAAGATAAAGTTAAATAAGTGAAGCCCAAAATTTATAGCCACAAAAAAATAGGGTTAGGAAAAAAACTCAAGAAAGTGTCGAAAAATGAAAAATGAAATCGGATGTAAATTAATTTGGATCAGAAACCTAAATGAAAATCATAAAGTGAAATACTTACCATAATCGATGTAGATTTTATCATCTTCTTACACTTGTCACTGCCGTAAAATAAGAGACGGAGATTAAATGAGATTTATATAAGAAATAAGGGTTAAAAAAAGTACAATTAAGAAGGCTTAAATTAAGGTAAAGGATGAGCCAGCCCAATACGGAAAAAGAGTTGATTTTTTCCAAAATTCAAAAATTCGGCCGATATCTCGCTGTTAAATCTCGTCCGAGATACCGGACGAGATACTGAAATCTCGTCCGAGATTTGGGTCAGACGAGATTCAGACGAAATTAGTTGTTTCGAATCGCCCAGGCTTGAAAACGAGATCTCGCCCGATATCTTGCCCGAGATGGACGAGATTTAAAACCTTGACTGGTACGAATTTGACGAGCGAAGCTGATAGATAGGAACGATGAGAACAAAACAAATCAAATCAGTTTGATATAAACTGAAAATATACATTCATCATTATTATATTACATACATTTTATTTTCAATACCTTAGTTTAAGACCGCCCTTAAAAAAAATCTAAAACTTCAACACATTGCTTATAAAACTCAAGTTATTAAGAATCAAAGATATATTTTGTGTTTAAAACCAATACCTACTTATATAATTAAAATATACAAACAAATGTTTTATATCCAAAATCTTATAACTCTATATATATATATAACATTAACTTTTCAGACTAGTATAGATAACCATCAACCGACCCATATATATATACTTTATACCATAAAATATACATACTCATATATAAATATAAGTTTAACACTTATCAAAAATGTCGGCAGACCTATGTATGCATACTAACATTTTTTTTTACAAATGCACTATACTTACATAGCGCATATCAAATAGGCACTCTCTAATTATATTACATAATACGAAAAACAGCGCATATCATATACTCATTTTAGTTTATAGCTGAACAACTAGAACATATACCAAACTATATTATATAAATCCATACAATTCCGCATATATACATATTTAAATCAAACTCATATTATATCCTTCGCCTTTTGCCTACTTGCAAGCATGCGTTTCATCTCTACTGTTTAGACACCTGGCTCGAGTCTCACTCAACATGTCCCTTGTGCAGATACAGTATTGATCCTAATGATGATAATTTGTTTAAATATTCTGAAAGCTCGAGGTGCTTGTTTAGAGCTCAAGTTGATAAAAGCGTTCATGATGTCGAGCATGGGAACGTCCAGGATTCTATTGCATGACATTCTCATAGAGTTTATATTCATAAGTATTATCCTTGTGTTGTCTGTTCGTTATTGTATTATAATTTTTTTTTAAGTTGTCAAAGCTTTTGTACTATATATAAGTAAATAGATCTACAGACCGAACATAAATATTATACTTACTATATACTTATATATATAGTCTGCGACCATGATGAAGAACAGAGAGAACATAAATATATACACACGAATAGATAAAGAAAATATATATATACATATATACCTCGCCGGGACTGGGAAGGAGCACAGAAAGAATGACGAACAGAGCTTGGGTGATGGGATGGTAAAGCACGGCAGACAGTTGTGAATTTGGTGGAGCTTGGCTATCTGGTTGTGGTGGCTTCATATGGAAGGGAGACTCGCTCGCGACGCAAGGAAGAGGAGATGGGCAGAACGTGGGGAAGAGGAGATAAGCCGGCAGTGGAGGATAAAGGCGCGGAGGAGGGAAGAAGGCGGGGCGGAAGTAGGAGGAGAAGCACGGCAAGAAGAGGAACATACTTCTGTAACAAAAGTTTCATTCTTGTTTTGTACATTCATTTTTCAATGTCAGAACCAAAGTATGAAGAGGAAAGAAGAGCAGTGGAAGTCTACAGGGTATATTTGAAGAGAATAGATAATAAAGGGAAGGTTGTGAAAGGCTGAAGATGGCTTGAACGTATAAGTGGAAATGATGAAATATCTAACTAAATTAATAACGTGGAAAATAGCAAAGGTCTTGGCAGTTGAAAACCAGGAAATTAAATGCTAGTGACTATTCAAATTTACACGGTGGTTAAACAATCAGACAAACGAAATCAAAAAAATATATATATCAAAACGTTACCTATACGGATGACCGTTTCGCAGTTTTCGCGGCGTTCCGAACTGCAAAATATACAAATAAGTATACTGCGAAGATCAGCATGACGAGACGATCACAACGGTATACGGATATCAGTGGTATGATTTAATTATAAAAATTCGAATTTTCTACCAGCGGAAAATGCGAGAAAAACGTAAGAAAATAAGATTGACGGAGCCAAAGATGTCCGAATTTGGAAAAACGACAAACTTACATCTTGCTCAGAAGTTGGTTTAGAATTTTTCTATGTAAAAATATTTTGGTTTCGGAAACATTTTATTTTCATCGCTTTTTAACTGATTAAATTGAAGTGAATTTACGCGCGAAATAAACTTTCATATTTTTGGACGAAAATTTACCAATTGCTATGTTTAACTAGACGTATTCCAAATATTAAATTTTTATTTCAAAATTTTATCGTTTAAAATTTCACAAAATTTCAACTAATTACGTTATTAGAACAGTTGAAATTTACGGGTCGTTACATTCTCCCCCACTCAAAACTTTTCGTCCCCGAAAAGGAACGAGGTAGGAGAATAGAAACAACCGGAAAGAAAAACAGATTTGAAATACAAGATAAAAATAAATTTAAACCATATAAATTCAAATTTAAATTAATTGATATTCAATAAAAATTTTTTTCCATTTGATTTCACCAAAATCAATCTCAACTATTTTTGAATCCATTATCTTACTATCCAATTATCTTCGATTTACAATTTCTAAAACCATAAATTTGAATAGTCTTTTATTATAATCATATTTTTTCAGCAATTTAAATTCTTTATTCAAAATTATTGTTAAATTTTATTCTACTTAATACATCTTACCACATATATTTAACCCATATAAATTAATTTAAACCATATAAATTTCAATTTAAATTAATTTATATTCAATAATTGGTTTGAATTTAAGGTATTTCCATAAGTTGATCTAATTTAAATCTATTAATTCTTTCAAACAAATTTATTAATTCTCTCAAAACAAATTTATTTCATTATTAACTGAGTTTACTTATTATCCTATCTAACTCTTGTTAACATCTTTATAATCAAAATTTTATGTATAACATTTATTATAAACACTCAAATTTTATTTGTAAATTCAATTTATCTTATATATTATCCAATTACATATTCAACTTCTGAATGATCTAGGTAAGTTGTATTAGAATGCAGTTGAACAATATACAAATAAAATTTTCCCAATTCAATTAATCAAGTTTAAATATTTATTCCAAATTTTGGTTTTATTTATAATTAAAATCATCATTTAACAAAATTTAAGAATTAGATTTCCGATTTGCTTTAAACAACTTAGATATATATATATAATATATTTATATCAAATCAAATTAAATTTTAAAATAAGATACCCATATATATATAAATCAAATTTTACTGAAGAAATTCAAATCAAAATATATTTTTTCCAAGACAAAACCGTAGCAAAGCTACAGAATGGTTTCTCCACTTCAAAACTCGAAAATGAATGTCGATGATGCAGCCGCCATCACCGAAATTATTTTCCAGCGACAAAGAGAAGAGCACTGATTTCAACATTTTAAAGAATTCTTTGAAACGATTTTTATTCGAAAATACTTTCAATACTATATATTTTAAAATTCTAAGAACCAAAGTTCGAAATCACCGGAAACTAATAAATTCTCAAATTTCTGAACTAAATTCATTTCAAATTCCAATTAATTTATAACCAAGTTTATAAATTCATTTATTTATATTATGCAATAGTCAATGGTTTACAAAACAATAAATGAAAATCAAATATTATTATTTTAGACAACAAATTCATTAACAATTTAACTTCAGAAAACTTATATTTATATATAATATAATCATTCAAAACTATTTTGTTTTGTTTATCAAATTTGAAAATGATATTGTGTCAGTTTGCTCTGCTCAAGTGTTTTGGAAATCCTATCGATAGAGTTGATCAGACGAATCGATCGGAAACCCAAATCAACATCAACAACTCAAACAACACAGCATATATTAAAGTATTTATATATTAGTTTACAATACATTTCTTTGCTCGACGATACAGGAATGAATTTTCAAAATAAGGATAGGATTTCAAATTTGATGGGCTCAAACCAAAGAGAATTTTGATTCGAAGATAAGTTTGAAACAAAGATACGATAATTAAATAACAAAGTAAGACGATGGATAAGTTTATATAAATCGCGGGCAACCTTAACCGGGTCGACCGTGACTTCAAAATAAGATCGATGTAGAATTTCGAGGTAAATCGACATTCGATCTTAAGAAATAAAATTCAGGTATAGTAGGAGATAGATAGCATCGTAAACCGAGGATACAGAAATCTCCGGTAAATCAATGCCTATTGTAAAGGAGTTTTGCTCCTTTACGAATCATTCGAAGATTGGCGAGACCACCGATCTATTATAGATAACATTTAGAATGGAGTTATGGGGTGCTCCAGAATTTGAAAGAAGACGAATAGTGAAGGACACGAATGAATTTCGAAACCGAGGGAACGTTCCAAAATTCAAAGGAATTGAGTCAAAGGAAGAGATTGAAACTCGAATGAGAGTGATTCTGTATATACATTTACCATATATGTTGAGTTTTGCCTAGAGCTACCAAAGCTCTGATACCAACTCTAACGACCCGATATTTTATACCATTCGCATCCATTATAAATGTATAGGTAGACACTCATGCCGGAATTGAATTTCTCAAAATACCGCGTTGTTAATTTAAATTTGGCAAAACTGAACATATACAATAAATAAATAATCACAGATCACAGACACAGAGTAATAAGTGCAGCGGAAATAAAAGAGATAGTAGTTCATGAAGCTACTATATGAATATATAAGATACATCAGAGTTTACAACAGAAGAGTAATACGATACATCATAGTTAAACCAGATACAACGGAAGAGTAACCCGATACATCAGATACAATCAGAATACATCACTGGAATCATCGAATGCTGAAAGTAGAATAGATGGCTGGATCTTCAAGCAAAGCTCCAACTCCAAAGGTGAGCATCGAATACTGCTACACTCAGTCTGACCCGAGCGTAAAGCAAAAACACAAGACACTCGAGTCAGGATTAACATTCTCATATTAATAAATCCAACTCAAGTGAAATAGCAATTGAAATACAAGTAACTCAAAGGATGTTTGAAATAACCATCCTTCAAGGATCCGTTAAACTATCTACTATGTAGTAGTGTACGATAAGTAGATAATGTCTATCAGTAATATAAAAAGATATCAAAATAGCGTTAAGTCATGGCCCATTCCACCCTTAACACGTTTTTATTCCCAAAAGCATATACAAGACCGTAGTTTCCCCAAAACCGGAAGTCACCAGAGGGCAATCCATATACTAAAGGTACAAATCAAAATCGTAGTGGTCGCGTATAAATGGAATACAAGTATGACAAGGCACATGAGGCAATACCCAAGGTAGTGATACTACCGTTCGCCTGATCCGGACTGGTGAGAACGCAACGCCGCAGCGCCCGCAACACCGTGAAACAACACTCCCAAAATCAAGGGTGCACCAATCGACAACAAGTATAAGTAGTTCGAAGAAGTGTGTCCACTTGAGGTAGCTAATCCTCCATTGGCCCGGCACAGCTCCTGTTTTAGTCATTTCCAATTTGACACAAGTGTCAAGGCTATCCATCATCGTTCTCTTTCTTCAGTCATCACGTACATCATTCCAACCACTTCATTCTGGATCATCACTCCGCGTATAGTTATTAAAGTGGTTTCCGGTTTAGATAGAGAGTATATCCATAACCGAATTCCGGTCTCTTTAATAACTTCCGTGATTATTACACCGATTGGTCGTTTATTTATTTCAAAACCAAATCAAATTCAATTTCAATTAGAATTCGTAAATCAACATTTCGTTTGTCTTTCAAAACCAATTCCATAAATTTACGTTTCAAAACTTCCAAATTTTACATTCAAAGTCTTACGATTCAATTTCAATTTTATTTAAAACAATTCAAATATTGATTCAACTTCGAATATAAGTTTCATTCCAAAATCATTTAAATTAATTTAACATTCAAATCAATTTAAATCCATTTATCAATTTCATTCAATATTCATTAAGTAAATTTTCCATTCAAAACAATTTCTATTAAATTTCCAATTCATTAAATCCATTATTTAAATTCAACTTTATTATATCAAAACTTACAAATTGAATTAAATTAAATTCGTCAAATCAAATTCTTCAATCTTTCAAATCTTACATTAATTTCAATAAATCACATTTATTTCTTGTTAAAGAAATTCAATTTCACTTATTTACTTACTTAAATAATTTTCCAAAACTTAATAAATAAAGTAACTCAATTTCAATTATTTACGAAGTAAATTCACTTATTCAAAAGTTCAATTTTTACTTATTAAAGAATTCAATTCAATTTAATCATTAAATAATTCAATCTTATTTAATTATTAAATAATTCAAAATTTAATTATTAAATAATTTCAAAGTTTAATAATTTCGAACTTAATTATAATTTCAAACTTAATTATTACATCATTTCAAAGTTTAATAATTTCAAACTTAATTATTACAACATTTCAAAGTTTAATAATTTCAAACTTAATTATTAAATCATTTCAAAGTTTAATAATTTCAAACTTAATTATTAAATCATTTCAAACTAAATTCAATCATTTCTTAAATTAAACATCATTCTTTCATCAATTACATCGTTAATATTTTGTTTCAGATTTTTAAATATTAACATTTTCCTTTCATTAAAAATTCAAATTTCAACTTCATTTCAAAACCATATTAATTATTCAAATAAAATCCTTATTTTATTTTTAAATCAAATTATTGACCAATCGGTTTTATTTAATTTTCTATCCTAGGTCAAAGTTCAACTTGGGTATTTATCATTTCAACCCGATTCCAATTCAACTCAAAAATCAAAGCTTAACAAAGGGAACTTGCAGTGTGATAACTGGGATGGTGTCAAAGTAAATAAACAAGCAATAACAACAATCAATAACAATCCAATAATCAATTCAAATAATCCCGAAATAATCGTATTAATTCGCATTGTTATTTGTACGAATTAATATAATTATCTCTAGAATCTACACTATCATTTCATGTAGATTAAAGATTATTACATTACGGTTTTCACTTGTCATCTTTTACAATTTCATCCATCATCAATTTAACAACATACATTCAGTGGTTCAAAGTGTAATTAAACAAATCCTACGTGTCAATAAATTTAACAGTTAAAGGGATCATATTATACAAATGTCAATTAATCAAATTTAACAATTAATTATCCTATATCAAGTTCAATTTCATACTATTTATCATTTTAACATTAACAATTTAACATCCAATATAAACATCAACAATCAATCAATTATCAGCCAAACTGTATTATCATCGCATAAATAATTATCAAATAATGGTGTCAGATGTCACAGGTGAACTGATACAGGCAATAGCATATATAACAGTGTAATTAACTAACAGCAGCATATTCCAATTATCGTTTCAATTGAAATCAAATTTAATAAATAAAAGAACGTTAATCGTGAGTGAGTGCTCACCTTTCGAGGCTAGAGATAACAGGAGATGACACGAATACGCACACTGATCTAGACACTGAAATTTGAGTTACGATCCAGGCACGAATCCTAAAGCAAAGCTAGACTGGTACCAAGGTTTTAAATCTCGGATTTCGGTCACATCTCGTCTCGAAGAATTTAGATAGCTTATCTCGTATCGGGTGAGATCTCGAACGAGATGAGTGCATCTCGGTCGTCCATCTCGGATTTACATCTCGGTTTCTAAAATTCATTTCGGAGTTATCTCGGAGTATATGTCATGTCAAAAATTAGTTTTCATACACCTAAATTTATAATACTAGTCACTATTTTAAGGAAAACACTATGCACTTACCTTGAATATATCACACGCTTATCATTAGTAATTTAGTATGGAAAAATATCACTTGTATCATTTAAAATAAACAAATAACTAGATTTCATGAATAATGTTCAATATAATATCATATGAGATAAAGTAGACAAGAAACAAACCATAACATATGCACCTTTACTTTGTTTGATCATTCACTTAACTTTCCTACACAATATAATGTCTCATTTCTACCTTTTATGATTTATAGTGCTACAAGGGAAATCTTAATTTTATAACTTCAAATACAAAAGTCTACAAGTAGAATTAAGATATTCTATGTCTTATTATAGTATTTAATTATTAGCAAACAAAATCTCATTAAGCAACTAATAGCATAGATATTTCAAACAAATGTAGAAAATAGCATACATAGTACAAACAATTTCAAACATTTAGTAATATTATAAGAAAAGCAAAAAAATGATGTACGAATGAACATGTAATCATCAAATGAAATTAATAGATGAAAGAGAATTCCTTTATTGCTTAAAAATAAGCCGTGAGGAAAAAAATTATAGCAACAAAGACTAAATGAAATCAAATTGGAAATCCATTTAGAAGATAAAGTTAAATAAGTGAAGCCCAAAATTTATAGCCGCAAAAAAATAGGGTTAGGAAAAAAACTCAAGAAAGTGTCGAAAAATGAAAAATGAAATCGGATGTAAATTAATTTGGATCAGAAACCTAAATGAAAATCATAAAGTGAAATACTTACCATAATCGATGTAGATTTTATCATCTTCTTACACTTGTCACTGCCGTAAAATAAGAGACGAAGATTAAATGAGATTTATATAAGAAATAAGGGTTAAAAAAAGTACAATTAAGAAGGCTTAAATTAAGGTAAAGGATGAGCCAGCCCAATACGGAGAAAGAGTTGATTTTTTCCAAAATTCAAAAATTCGGCCGATATCTCGCTGTTAAATCTCGTCCGAGATATCGGACGAGATACTGAAATCTCGTCCGAGATTTGGGTCAGACGAGATTCAAACGAAATTAGTTGTTTCGAATCGCCCAGGCTTGAAAACGAGATCTCGCCCGAGATGGGCGAGATTTAAAACCTTGACTGGTACGAATTTGACGAGCGAAGCTGATAGATAGGAACGATGAGAACAAAACAAATCAAATCAGTTTGATATAAACTGAAAATATACATTCATCATTATTATATTACATACATTTTATTTTCAATACCTTAGTTTAAGACCGTCCTTAAAAAAAATCTAAAACTTCAACACATTGCTTATAAAACTCAAGTTATTAAGAATCAAAGATATATTTTGTGTTTAAAACCAATACCTACTTATATAATTAAAATATACAAACAAATGTTTTATATCCAAAATCTTATAACTCTATATATATATATATATATATAACATTAACTTTTCAGACTAGTATAGATAACCATCAACCGACCCATATATATATACTTTATACCATAAAATATACATACTCATATATAAATATAAGTTTAACACTTATCAAAAATGTCGGCAGACCTATGTATGCATACTAACATTTTTTTTTACAAATGCACTATACTTACATAGCGCATATCAAATAGGCACTCTCTAATTATATTACATAATACGAAAAACAGCGCATATCATATACTCATTTTAGTTTATAGCTGAACAACTAGAACATATACCAAACTATATTATATAAATCCATACAATTCCGCATATATACATATTTAAATCAAACTCATATTATATCCTTCGCCTTTTGCCTACTTGCAAGCATGCGTTTCATCTCTACTGTTTAGACACCTGGCTCGAGTCTCACTCAACATGTCCCTTGTGCAGATACAGTATTGATCCTAATGATGATAATTTGTTTAAATATTCTGAAAGCTCGAGGTGCTTGTTTAGAGCTCAAGTTGATAAAAGCGTTCATGATGTCGAGCATGGGAACGTCCAGGATTCTATTGCATGACATTCTCATAGAGTTTATATTCATAAGTATTATCCTTGTGTTGTCTGTTCGTTATTGTATTATAAATTTTTTTTAAGTTGTCAAAGCTTTTGTACTATATATAAGTAAATAGATCTACAGACCGAACATAAATATTATACTTACTATATACTTATATATATAGTCTGCGACCATGATGAAGAACAGAGAGAACATAAATATATACACACGAATAGATAAAGAAAAAAATATATATACATATATACCTCGCCGGGACTGGGAAGGAGCACAGAAAGAATGACGAACAGAGCTTGGGTGATGGGATGGTAAAGCACGGCAGACAGTTGTGAATTTGGTGGAGCTTGGCTATCTGGTTGTGGTGGCTTCATATGGAAGGGAGACTCGCTCGCGACGCAAGGAAGAGGAGATGGGCAGAACGTGGGGAAGAGGAGATAAGCCGGCAGTGGAGGATAAAGGCGCGGAGGAGGGAAGAAGGCGGGGCGGAAGTAGGAGGAGAAGCACGGCAAGAAGAGGAACATACTTCTGTAACAAAAGTTTCATTCTTGTTTTGTACATTCATTTTTCAATGTCAGAACCAAAGTATGAAGAGGAAAGAAGAGCAGTGGAAGTCTACAGGGTATATTTGAAGAGAATAGATAATAAAGGGAAGGTTGTGAAAGGCTGAAGATGGCTTGAACGTATAAGTGGAAATGATGAAATATCTAACTAAATTAATAACGTGGAAAATAGCAAAGGTCTTGGCAGTTGAAAACCAGGAAATTAAATGCTAGTGACTATTCAAATTTACACGGTGGTTAAACAATCAGACAAACGAAATCAAAAAAAAATATATCAAAACGTTACCTATACGGATGACCGTTTCGAAGTTTTCGCGGCGTTCCGAGCTGCAAAATATACAAATAAGTATACTGCGAAGATCAGCACGACGAGACGATCACAACGGTATACGGATATCAGTGGTATGATTTAATTATAAAAATTCAAATTTTCTACCAGCGGAAAATGCGAGAAAAACGTAAGAAAATAAGATCGACGGAGCCAAAGATGTCCGAATTTGGAAAAACGACAAACTTACATCTTGCTCAGAAGATGGTTTAGAATTTTTCTATGTAAAAATATTTTGGTTTCGGAAACATTTTATTTTCATCGCTTTTTAACTGATTAAATTGAAGTGAATTTACGCACGAAATAAAATTTCATATTTTCGGACGAAAATTTACCAGTTGCTATGTTTAACTAGACGTATTCCAAATATTAAATTTTTATTTCAAAATTTTATCGTTTAAAATTTCACAAAATTTCAACTAATTACGTTATTAGAACAGTTGAAATTTACGGGTCGTTACATTAGCCTGGGGTGCAGGGCCTGGTCTATTCCTACACTTGCGTGCCATATGACCTGGTTTTCCATGACCTCGTTTTCCACAGTTGTAACATAGAAACAACTATCCAGAATCCATCTTTTGGGTCGGTTTCTGCTGTCCCTTTTGGTTCCCTTGCGGGTTCCAATTCTGTTTGTTGCGGTTGCGGTTCTGATTCTTAAAATATTTCGGATTCGGTTTCAGAACTGCGGGCTTGGACATTTTAGCGTTGTTGTTGGTGACAACAAGCACTTCCTCTTTCTGGTCCTGCTTACGAGCCTCCTCCTCAATACGGAGGCAAGTGATCAAGCTCTCTAAGGAGAATTCCTTAGTCTTGTACCTAAGCACATTCTTAAAATCTTTCCAACCTGTAGGCAGTTTATCAATAATAACAGCAATCTAAAATTGTTCGTCCAAACTCATACATTCGAAGATGATCTTATGAGCAATTTTCTGAAGCTCATGAGACTGCATCTCTACTGACCCGTCATCCGTCATCTGGTATTTCAGGTAGCGGCTGACTGCATATTTCTTTGCTCCAGCCTCTTCCGTATCATACTTCTTTTGCAGCGCTTCCCAGATTTCTTTGGATGTCTTGTCGGAGTTTTAGTAGTCGTAGAGGTCATCACTGAGTCCATTGAGAATAAAGTTTCTGCACAGGTAGTCTTGCTTTGTCCAGTTCTGCAATTCCTTTGATTTTTCTATCCAGGCTCGCATAAGATCTGCGTCAGCTTCGTCTGGCCTATCTAGCAGGTGCGGTTTGTCAGTTGTCAGCATAGCCACCACTTTTCTCATGGTCGGAAAGAATTCCATTTTCTGTTTCCAGCGTTTAAAGTAGAGGCCCTCGAACCTGAAAGGCGCAGCAGAGACCATCGGGACCTGGAAGAGTGAAGCGGGAGCAGCGGCATCTAGATCTACAGCGGAATTCATCGTTGGTGGCGTCGTCTTCAAATTGTTGAAAACAATGTTGATCTTCAGCTGAGTCGTGGACTACGTCACTCTCTTGAAGACGTTTCGGCGATCTGCTGTACAGTGCAAAGCAGTTCGGATCAATCGTCGTCGCCTCTGGGATAAAACAGCCTCTCAATAAATTTTGCAGTATCGATTCGTTTGTACGTACAAAACGACTCTGTTTGCACTCAAAAACGTTGCTCGAATTTGTGGATTTGAAGAAAAAGAAATCGAATGAGATGTAGTTCTTTCTGTTTCGTCTCCTTATCAGTTAAGAAGGCAGAATATCAAAGGGGGAAACGTGGTCTCAAAAAACGGATCTGAGAAAATAACGGGTCAAAACATTGAACGTTATGTAACGTTCTCTAATACGTGTCCGGTCTGATTTGACCGTTCCCGCCCGGTCAAAAACAAGTAATGAGAGCCCAGGTCGAGTCGGTCGGCGCACGTGTGCGTATGGTGGTCAAGCATGGTCTCCCTCTTCACAAAAGAGCATCATTGGATGTCCAAAGGGCCCAACTTAACTTCAAAGAATCAATTTATTTTAATAGTTCACTTATTATTTAAAACATTTTCCGACACCCGAAGTGCACTCGTAAACAACTTTTTCTTTATTCTCCTTAAAATTATCCTCACATCCACTTCAATTAGCTTACTAATTTGTTCTTTTTCACTTGCTTATCTCTACAAAAGTTTACAATCTCTTTCTTTCCATAAATGATGGACGGTAGTAGTTTGCTTTATTTGCTGACTCAGCTCCGACCCTATTGTTGGCTGAGGTATAACTTCTCCTCCTTTAAGCTTAAAACACCTTGCATGTCATTATTATTTTCTTTTACTGATTGTATGATGTGACTGCTATACGAACAGTAGAAAAAAGGATGGTTGTGTTACTCATTTTTATTCGAAAAAAATTAGCATGCCAAATATACATTCATACCCCCATTTAGCAATTCCGTCTGTTGTTGGTGGACGAAAGTTTATGGCTTTGTAGGTAGTAAAATCCATTTTCGGATTGTTTGCCTTGTTCCATACTAAATCAACCCGTAGTTTTATATCATACTTCGCTTTAATAGTATCCTAAGTTGATTTAGTAGTAAAGACACCATCTTTTGTTGGATTCCATGTGAGAATATCATTTTCCTGACCAGTATAGATTGGAACATAGTTTAGATCCAGTTTAATTGCTTGCATGTAGAAAAAAAATTTGTTCACCATTGACCATTTTCGATAATCATGTTTACTTTATTTTCATAACCACCAATGCTTGCCAATGTGTCCCATCCTAACTTAGAGATTAGGATTTAGCCATTGAGACATATGTTCAAAATCTCCTATTTATTTATCATAAGCTTTGTGGAGATCTATGTTCAAAAAAAAGCTTATCTACACCTTTCTTGTTGAAATTTCTAACCAGTTCATGAGCCAACAAAGAATTTTCTGAAATATGTCTACCTTGATAAAAGTTATTTAGCATTCTAACACAAGATCAAGTAACATTTGTGTCAGTCTATTACATATAACTTTGCTGAGAATTTTATATATCATATTGTAGTGTGAAATTAGTCTATAGTCCTCCAATTTGTTTGGCTTATTAATTTTTGGAATAAGTGTCATGAATGTATTATTGGTCTCTTGCAATAGTTTGCTTGTTGTAAAGGGTTTTTTAACTACATCTAATAACATGTTTATCAGGTCTCCCCAATGAACCTTCAAGAGATTGGCATTCCAGCCATTTGGCCGAAGGCTGGAGTCTTCATGTGTAGAGAAAATAGATTTCTTAATCTTTTGCTCAGTAACTGCATCTTGCAGCATTTCTACCCCTCTTCATTAACCAAAGTCCAATAGTTTATTTGAGGTAAGTCATTTTCATATGAACCATTATATAGCTTGGTAAAGTATGAGATTGTAGTGTGTTCAAATAGCTCAATATATATGACTAGCTCTCCATTACCTGCTAGGGTATTTTGTGGGTTATTGCAATTCTTCCCGTGTGACATTTTTGTGTAGAAGAATTTTGAACATTCATCCCCTTTAGTTATCCACTTTTCCTTTACCTTCTGCTTGATATTGGCCACTTGTTGTTGTAGAGCTAGTTTAGTTGCTTTTGTGCCTCATAGTATCTTTCATTGAGAGTAGCATTTATTATGTCATTGCCTAGCTAGTTGTGTACATCATCACATAACTGCTGCATTTTGTTGATGTTGTCTAACCATTTGGGTCTTTTCTTGTTCCATCTTTTCAACCTGGACTTAATTTCTTTTAAGAAAATCACTAAGATATACCAGTATGTGCCTTTGGATTATTTAATGTTAGCAATTTCAATAGCATTATGATAGTCATCAAAGAGAAACCAATGATTGGCATAGCTGAAAGGTTTACCTTTAGTAGTCTCTTAATTACCGTTACATTGAATATGGTGAGGCAGTGGTCACTTATGGAGCTAGGGAAAATGGAGACTTTGAGTTTATGAATTTTATTAATCATTTCTGCATTTACAACTACTGTATCCACTTTTCAAGTAATTTTTCTTGATTCACCACTTGTTAGTGTATAATTTAGGCCAGTATGGTAGGCTCCCAATAGTCCAGCAACAATGACACAATTGTTAAATTTAGCCACCTAGGATGCTTTCAGCATAAGACCACCCTTCTTTCTTCTGTATGAAGAACCGCATTAAAATCACCCAAAACCATCCATTCATTAGCTATGTGTTTTGATATATGAACTATATTTTCCCGCGTTTGGTTCGTATAGAGGCCCAATTGTTTACATAAACAAAGGTACACACAGAGTTTAGGCCACCAACATTAGTAATTTCAGCTATCGTTTGTTGATCATTTACATCTAGCTTAGAAACTAACCGTATTGCTTTATGTCATATATGTTGGAATTTCTAAAGCACAAAGTGTAAATGAAATACACTTGTCCCACATCGCCAAATATGCAAACAAAGCTAAGTATATTAATAGCTTCCTAATGAAGGGGTTGGGGCCTTGGGGCACCCAAATGTTTGCTTTGTTGTGAGGAGTGATATACAAGGTGTTATACAAAGTATATCAACCTCTAAAGACAGCAAAAGCACTCTGAAACGCGCGCCGCTGCCGTCCGTCCGACCGAACTGGACCGGTCTAATATGATCCTATTTTTATTGCAAAACTGGGCCGGGCTTTCTGACAGTTGCAGGCTATACTGTTCAAGCGAACGCGAATTGACTGAGGGGGTGCGGACGAAATTATAAATAGAAGAAAATACTGATCACATTCTCATTCCATTCCAATCTAATTTCTTCTACTTCTTCTTTCTCCACTGCTCTAAATAATATATCACAGAGTGGACATACTCTTTTCAATCTCGTGCAGATTACGTCTGTTGTATCTTGGGAGACTTTAAATAAAGTCTTAAGTTGTTATACGTCTAGTATACCAAAACAGAGAATAATCAATTAGTCGTCTCACAAGTTTATCAAACAGATTTCTAACAGTATCTCGAGGAGGAGGAATCGATTTCTGCACCAGGCAAGGAAGCAGATGTTGCTACGTGGAAACATTCCAATTTCCTATGCAGAAACTATATTCTGAATTGTCTCGACAAGGTGTTATAAAAAGTATATCAACCTCTAAAGACAACAAAAGCACTCATGAATCACCACCACGCGCGCCGCTGCCGTCCGTCCGACCGAACTGGACCGGTCTAATATGATCCTATTTTTATTGCAAAACTGGGCCGGGCTTTCTGACAGTTGCAGGCTATACTGTTCAAGCGGACGCGAATTGACTGAGGGGGTGCGGACGAAATTATAAATAGAAGAAAATACTGATCACATTCTCATTCCATTCCAATCTAATTTCTTCTACTTCTTCTTTCTCCACTGCTCTAAATAATATATCACAGAGTGGACATACTCTTTTCAATCTCGTGCAGATTACGTCTGTTGTATCTTGGGAGACTTTAAATAAAGTCTTAAGTTGTTATACGTCTAATATACCAAAACAGAGAATAATCAATTATAAAGTCGTCTCACAAGTTTATCAAACAGATTTCTAACAGTATCTCGAGGAGGAGGAATCGATTTCTGCACCAGGCAAGGAAGCAGATGTTGCTACGTGGAAACATTCCAATTTCCTATGCAGAAACTATATTCTGAATTGTCTCGACAAGGTGTTATAAAAAGTATATCAACCTCTAAAGACAACAAAAGCACTCATGAATCACCACCACGCGCGCCGCTGCCGTCCGTCCGACCGAACTGGACCGGTCTAATATGATCCTATTTTTATTGCAAAACTGGGCCGGGCTTTCTGACAGTTGCAGGCTATACTGTTCAAGCGGACGCGAATTGACTGAGGGGGTGCGGACGAAATTATAAATAGAAGAAAATACTGATCACATTCTCATTCCATTCCAATCTAATTTCTTCTACTTCTTCTTTCTCCACTGCTCTAAATAATATATCACAGAGTGGACATACTCTTTTCAATCTCGTGCAGATTACGTCTGTTGTATCTTGGGAGACTTTAAATAAAGTCTTAAGTTGTTATACGTCTAGTATACCAAAACAGAGAATAATCAATTATAAAGTCGTCTCACAAGTTTATCAAACAGATTTCTAACAGTATCTCGAGGAGGAGGAATCGATTTCTGCACCAGGCAAGGAAGCAGATGTTGCTACGTGGAAACATTCCAATTTCCTATGCAGAAACTATATTCTGAATTGTCTCGACAAGGTGTTATAAAAAGTATATCAACCTCTAAAGACAACAAAAGCACTCATGAATCACCACCACGCGCGCCGCTGCCGTCCGTCCGACCGAACTGGACCGGTCTAATATGATCCTATTTTTATTGCAAAACTGGGCCGGGCTTTCTGACAGTTGCAGGCTATACTGTTCAAGCGGACGCGAATTGACTGAGGGGGTGCGGACGAAATTATAAATAGAAGAAAATACTGATCACATTCTCATTCCATTCCAATCTAATTTCTTCTACTTCTTCTTTCTCCACTGCTCTAAATAATATATCACAGAGTGGACATACTCTTTTCAATCTCGTGCAGATTACGTCTGTTGTATCTTGGGAGACTTTAAATAAAGTCTTAAGTTGTTATACGTCTAGTATACCAAAACAGAGAATAATCAATTATAAAGTCGTCTCACAAGTTTATCAAACAGATTTCTAACAGTATCTCGAGGAGGAGGAACCGATTTCTGCACCAGGCAAGGAAGCAGATGTTGCTACGTGGAAACATTCCAATTTCCTATGCAGAAACTATATTCTGAATTGTCTCGACAAGGTGTTATACAAAGTATATCAACCTCTAAAGACAGCAAAAGCACTCTGGAATGCACTTGCCACGAAGTACAAGTCGCAGAATATCAGTTTTAAGAAATTCATTGTAGACAAATTCATGGACTACAAGATGGTCGACTCCAAACCGGTGACTGCTCAACTGCATGAACTGCAAATCATCATTCATGAACTCGAAGCGGAAGGTCATAAGGTTGGAGAATCGTTTTTGGTTGAAGCCATCATGGGAAAACTGCAGCCGTCATGGAGAGACTACCGCAATTATCTAAAGCATAAAAAGAAAGAGATTTCTTTGCAGGACCTCATCGTATGATTAAAGATTAAGGCAGATAACCGCGGAATTACCAAACAAAGCGAGGAGGCGTTGGTAACAGAAGGGTCGAAGAACAAGAATAAAGGCCACTTCAACAAAAAGAAGAACTTCTCAAAGAAGAGGAAAGCTCCTGAAAACAAACCCAAAGATAATAAAACCAAGAAGTTTAATGGTGAATGTTGGGTTTGTGGCAAAATGGGACACGCCGCTAGAGATTGCAGACACAAGAAGGAACGCAACTCAGAGGCAAATATAGTTGACAACATGGAAGTGGACGAGTCCAACTTTTCGGCAGTTATATCTGAATGCAATTTGGTTCAGAATCCTAACCAAAGGTGGGTGGACACAGGAGCTACTCGTCATGTTTGCTCTGATAAATCCATGTTTTCAACATATCAAAAATTTGATCAGGAAGAAAAACTCTACATAGGTAATTCTGTTGTTTCCATGATCGAAGGCAGTGGTACAGTAATCCTCAAGTTTACTTCTGGAAAAACTGTCAAGTTGAATGACGTGCTCCACGTTCCAGACATACGCAAGAATCTGATCTTTGGTTCAGTACTATCAAAGAAAGGATTCAAAATGGTGTTCGAGTCAGACAAGATGGTTCTGTCCAAAGCTGGAATGTATATCGGAAGGGGATATTTATGTGAGGGCCTATTTAAGGCAAATGTAGCCGTTATCGGCAATAAAACTATGTATTCTGATTGTGCTATTAATAAAATTGAAGTTTCTTACTTGCTTGAGCATGAAATTTTACTATGGCATGATAGATTGGGACACATAAATTTTCGAAAAATGAAAACATTATCAAACTTGGGATTAATTCCAAAATTCCAAGTAGATAAGAACTACAAACGTGAGACATGTGTAGAAGAAAAAATGGTTAAAAAACCGTTTCAATCTGTTGATAGAAGCACCGAACCACTAGGTTTGGTTCATACAGACTTATGTGATTTTAAATCATTACCTACAAGAGGTGGGAAAAAGTACTTTATTACGTTTATTGACGATTATACGAGATATTGCTATGTATATCTTTTGAATAGTAAAGATGAAGCAATTACATCATTTATAAAGTACGAAGCTGAGGTAGAAAATCAGTTAAATAAAAAGATCAAGATATTGAGATCTGATCGAGGTGGAGAATATGAATCACCATTTGAACAGTTCTGTGCCGAAAATTGTATAATTCATCAAACAACAGCTCCATATTCACCACAACAAAATGGTATAACCGAGAGGAAGAATAGAACGTTAAAAGACATGATTAATGCCATGCTTTTAACCTCTGGTCTACCGACGAACTTGTGGGGGAAAGCCTTAAATATGTCTAATCACATATTAAACAAAGTCCCTCACAATAAAACAGGAACAATTCCATATGAGTTATGGAAAGGACACAAACCAAGTTTTAAATACCTCAAAGTGTGGGGGTGCTTGGCAAAAGTTCCAGTTCCGCCTCCCAAGAAAGTCAAACTTGGACCAAAAACAGTAGATTGTTACTATCTAGGGCCAGCCCAAAATAGTAGTGCCTATAGATTTTTGGTATTCAAGTCTGATATAGCTGATATTCATGTAAATACAATCATGGAATCTAGAGATGCCTCATTCTTTGAAGACGTGTTTCCGCACAAAAGGAATGAAGGGAATAATGTCCCTAAAAGAACAAGAGAAGAATCAAGCAAACATGAAGATGAAACTCATCATGAGATTGAGGAAGTTGAACCAAGAAGAAGCGTAAGGGCTAGGACTTCCAAGACATTTGGTTCAGATTTTTTCACATATGTGTTAGAACATGAACCTCAAACGTACAAGGAAGCAATGTCATCTTCTGAATCTTCATGTTGGAAAGAAGCAATCCAAAGTGAGATTGATTCAATTCTAAGTAATAAAACTTGGGAAATTATTGATATTCCACCTTGAATAAAACCTATTGGCTGCAAATGGGTTTTCAAGAAGAAAATGAAAGAAGATGGCTCTATCGACAAGTATAAAGCCAGAATAGTAGCCAAAGGATATCGTCAAAAAGAAGGAGTAGACTTCTTTGATACATATTCGCCGGTAACACGAATAACCTCTATAAGAATGCTAATAGCAATTGCATCGATTTATAATCTAGAAATTCATCAAATGGATGTAAAGACAGCATTCTTAAATAGAGATCTCGATGAGGAGATCTACATGGAGCAACCTGAAGGTTTTGTTTCCAAAGGAAATGAAAACAAAGTTTGTAGATTAGTAAAATCATTATACGGACTAAAACAAGCTCCAAAACAATGGCACGCAAAATTTGATAGTGTCATGATGAGAAATGGTTTTCGTATAAATGAATGTGATAAATGTGTTTATTATAAACAAATTGGACAATCATATGTGATGATTTGTTTATATGTAGATGATGTTAATATTTGGTCCAAATACTCAGGTAATAGAGACCATAAAGAAGATGTTAATTAGCAATTTCGATATGAAAGACTTAGGAGTTGCAGACGTTATTTTGGGAATCAAAATAATAAGAACACCTAATGGAATTGAATTATCTCAATCACACTATGTAGACAAAGTGATTGAAAAATTACAAAACTATGGAATTAAAGGAGTGAGAACACCTTTTAATCCATCAGAAGTACTGCATAAAAACACTAATGAGAGTGTGATGCAACTGGAATACTCTCGTGTAATAGAATGTCTCATGTATCTCATGAATTGCACAAGACCAGATATAGCTTATGTAGTAAGTCGACTAATCAGGTATACAAGCAATCCAGGAAAGGAACACTGGAAAGCACTAATGAGAGTGCTTGGATATTTAAAAAATACCACTAATTATTCCTTACATTATGGAAAATATCATGCCGTCCTAGAAGGATATAGTAATGCAAATTGGATTGCTGATTCAGAGGAATCAAAATCAACAAGTGGTTATGTGTTTACCTTAGCAGGGGCAGCAGTGTCATGGAAATCAACTAAATAAACATGCATAGCTCGATCCACTATGGAATCGGAGTTCATCGCTTTAGATAAAGCAGGCGAAGAAGCAGAATGGCTTCGTCATTTTTTTAGAAGATATTCCATTTTGGCCTAAACCTGTACCGGCCATATGCATACACTGTGATAACCAAGCTGCGCTAAGCAGAGCGCACAACTTTGTGTATAATGGAAAGTCACGACATATTCGTCGATGCCATAACACAGTTAGGCAGTTACTCTCAAATGGAACTATTTCCATAGATTATGTGAGAACAAATGATAACCTAGCGGATCCATTTACTAAAGGTTTATCAAGAGAGAAAATTGACTGTGCATCGAGGGGAATGAGTTTAAAAGGCTAAACCAACAAGAGTTATCTTATACGGAAACCTATCCTAGCGACTGGAGATCCCACGGACTAGGATCAATAGGCAAACCAGTTTCGAGTAACTCAAGACGTAATGCATTTACTTGGACATAGTCCAACTCCATTCCTATGGTGCACAATATAAATGCATGCCTACAGAAGTATTTAAAGGTTAAAACTATGTTTTTAATGATGACCATATCTTGAATATAACAAGTGGGATATATGTAGGATACTCTTAATGGTTGCGATCACCTATGTTAGTGTGAGCTGGGTCGGCTCTATGAGAATATTAAAGGCTTATATTTTCTATAAACACTCGCAGAACCAAACAAATTTGTTCAGGACCAAAATGAACACAACCAAGAGATTGGATGAGAAGGGAATCAATGCTTCGTATAGCTTATTGTCTGGATATACAATAAAGACCGACGGTTCAAGATGAAATAATTCACCGATTAGCCAAGTATATCCGATAAGTTTTAACTAGGGAAAGTTCAAAGTGAAATATCTACTTATCCACGATAAAGCATTATTCCATATGTACTCTGTGATATTTCGCTTTGTGTGGGAGAAAAGTATATTATCATTTATGTGGGGGATTGTTGGAATTTCTAAAGCACAAAGTGTAAATGAAATACACTTGTCCCACATCGCCAAATATGCAAACAAAGCTAAGTATATTAATAGCTTCCTAATGAAGGGGTTGGGGCCTTGGGGCAACCAAATGTTTGCTTCGTTGTGAGGAGGGAGATCATGCATCACCACCACACGCGCGCGCGCCGCCGCCATCCGTCCGACCGAACCGGGCCGGGCCGGGCGGGGCGGGGCCGGGGCCGGGCCGGGTTCGGGTTCGGGTTTGGGTCTAATATGATCCTATTTTTATTGCAAAACTGGGCCGGGCTTTCTGACAGTTGCAGGCTATACGAACAGGTGCGAATCTGTTCAAGCGGACGCGGATTGACTGAGGGGGTGCGACCTCTGAAGCGGGCGTGGGTTTTTGGCGAACAGACACAGCCGGAAGCGGGTGCGACCCGTTAGACGCGAACGGGTGCTGCATATGGCAGCAGCAGGAGCGAACGGGTGCACCCCGTTATTGAACAGTAGCAATGAAAGGTAACGGGTGCGACCTTTCAGGCAGACGCGACTGTTCAAAGGGGTGCGAACGAAATTATAAATAGAAGAAAATACTGATCACATTCTCATTCCATTCCAATCTAGTTTCTTCTACTTCTTCTTTCTCCACTACTCTAAATAATATATCACAGAGTGGACATACTCTTTTCAATTTCATGCAGATTACGTCTGTTGTATCTTGGGAGACTTTAAATAAAGTATTAAGGAAATTGTCACGACAAGCCTCAGACGAAATTTCCCTCTTCAACCGGTTAGATTTATATAAACATATATATTTCTTTTTCTTTCTGTGGTATACTATTTCATTGAATAGTATAACGGTTGATTTAGCACTATAGTTATTATTACTATAGTTGTTAATTTGTTGTTGTAATTTAATTACGACATAACTATTATTTAAATTAACTAATACAGACTTCTAGAGTAGTAGAAATCCATTTGATAAACTTGTGAGACGAGTTTATAATTGATTATTCTCTGTTTTGGTATACTAGACGTATAACAATATAACCATAATTCCGCCTTTAGACTAAACAGAACTGTTGTTCATAGATTCTCATTCATTTCCAAAATTTTCTGTAAATGTACTGAGACATTCATCCCCAAATTTATTTTCTAAAGCATCACCTAAAGTGAGTTTTACTTATTTTTGATATTGAAGAGGTCTAATTTTCTAGTTTCATTATTTAGACCTCTAACATTCCGACGTAGGATTGATTGCCCTCAAAAAGATGTTGCTCGGCTCCTTGTTAAAGGAGCTGATGCTGGCCTAAGTTGCTCTAATTTCTTCTTACCCTTCTTAAATTGCTTCATGTATGCTGGTTTTCTTTGGTATAGTTTGTAGTTTTGTTTTCACGGGTTTCTGAGTCTTCATCACTTTGCTCTAATTGATGTTTAAGTGGTTGATACCTTGACTATTTTCAGGATTATCCTTCACTGGCTCCGGACCCAAACTTTATCACGTTCATAGATATCCACTACATCCACATAGTTTGAAATCAACACATGCTTAGACTGGACCTCCACTTGCTGGTTCAAGCCTTTCTGAGGTTGGGGGGCCATCTCTTTCATTATTAGACAGTTTAGTTGTTTCTTTTATGTTACTAGCAGCCTCCTTGGAAAAGCTACAAATTTTTTTGGGTTGTGTTTAAGACAAATACATTTAAGCTCTTTGGGTGGTTAGGATTTTTGATAATACCTTGATCTTTTGTATGTATAAACTCAGGGACATGCTCAACATTAGGACTAGATGGGGTGGTTGTTGTGTCTACTTTCATTTGTCATTGTTTCTTGACTTCTTTTTTTTGGTATTGGGCATTGTATGGTATTGTGCCTAAAGCACTTGTAGTCTTTACATGGAGGTGGAATAAACTCATATTCCACCTCCTCCATGTAAATATGCCCTTTTTGTCCTTTGCTCTAATTGCTTTGTTTAATTTAGCATCTGCCTTCACTTCCACCAGAACTCTTGCATATTTCAGTCTATTAATAGTCTAGTGTTATTATTTATATTTATCAATTTACCAACTAAACTTGAAAGCTTACTAATTCCCCATGCACTCCATAGGGCTAGATGTTGTTTGTTCAGTCTTATCTGGATAGGATAGGTATCCAGCATGTCTCTCTCAAACTAGAAGTTGGCATCCCACTTTTTCATGAAAATCAACTTACTATCCATAAACCATGGACCTCCACCTAGAACCTTCTCATAATCTTCAATCAAATTTGACTAGTAAAAACCATTATCCCATGAAAAAACTTCCCATTTATTTTTTACACTTCCATTCAACTTCACAAAAGCATTAAATATACATCCTAGGGTCGTTTACTTGCCATATAATGAATATATAACTACTCCACATATTTTTTGTGTCCATAATCTATATCATCCATCTCTTTAAATTCTCCACCTAGATCCAATTATGGGGTTATGAAATTTAATGTTTTCCTTAATCTCCATTACCTTTCCCAAAGTTTCAACCCACAGCCTTGTTCCTTGTTCCTTATTCATTTGGACTATATTCACACACAATCTGGGTATAGACCATGTGTTTGTTTCCTTAACTGCTACTTTCTCCCCTTTCTTTGTTCCTTTCTACATTCCTCTTGCCATCTTTTACCATCTTTGTTGTCTTTTATGTTTACTGAAGGTGGTTTGTTTGGAGAAACTCTAGCCGTTGTGCTTTTAGAGGTTGCCATTTCTTATGGTGGTATCAATTTATAATAAATGAAAGTAAAATTATAAATATATATAAAAAAACATACATAAATATACTAATATTGCATATTCACTTATACAATATGATCATAAATCACAGTGGTCAAACACACACATATACATACATACATACATTCTATGTCAATTGTTATGTAAATGTCTTAGATTATCAGATGTGATATTCGCATTGTGAATGTGAACTTCTTTTAAATAAAATATAACATATTAAATTTTTATATTAAAGATAATTTATTTTACAGAAAAAACTAAGCGATAATAAATATATATTTGTAACGACCAGCAAATCCGCACAATTCGAGCTGACAATAAAACCACGCATGTCCAACCTAAATTGAACGGAAAGACAGATAGTTATGGGGGAAAGAACAAAGAAGAAGAGAAAAGAAGAAGAAGAGAAAAAAACTGAAATAACACAGAATCTCACAATCGCAGCGGAACAACATATAATGTAATATCAATGATCTTTACAAAAGAGAAATTGTAATATACATACATCCATTAGAGTACAACAACAAATCACAATCATCGGCCTGGACAGTTATAACAACATGTCCTCACAAATGCTGATAATTTCAACAACAATGCAGTGGAAAATAAACATATACGTGAATACGACATGAAGACCCCCATCTCGTCTCCGGAGCCCCAATGCATCCAAAGCAATCTGTAAATATTCTCGGTCTGACCTGAGCATTATAATAAAATAACATCCGAGTTAGTCTGGTAAACTAATGTGAGAAAACACATTCAGTTGAATTTAATGTTTATCCAAAACCTTTCAAACCAAAGATATCCCATAAGACCACGCCACACATAAACACAGACGAGTTTTTACCTTATGATAACCAAGACATTTTCTATAGAAAATCCGATGATATCATAATATTGTCTAGGGATTTAAAGTAAATATATAAAATAGCTGAAACGCTTGCATCTCACGTTTCAGCATAGTTGGCACAACTATGTCCGTAAAGCTTATTAGAGAATGGATTTCATACTATGACAAGGTAAGGAACTACCTTCCAATGGTACATATCTAGGTAAAATGCACTGGGTCTGACAAGAACATCTTGTACCTCTACCACACAGGACTGGCCTACCACTTGACTAGTGGTACCGAATATGATCACCCCTTTCGTTAGGCTCCGAAGCATACATGAGTAGATAGTAATCGATCTAGATTTTGGAATGACCATACCCTGAAGGAAGCAACCTACATGGCCCTGCTGCATGCCCGATTTTTGTCATTTCCCCGTTGATGAGGCTTGAGGCTACATTTTACCTTTATATAGCACTTTCCACTTGGAATGCTAACACCGCCCTTCAAGCAACAATGCAATGCCTGCATTCATCAATACAAGTTTGTTCTAGGACTGAACGAAACCGAAGACACCACTTCTACCACATCCATTTTGGAATCATCCTCAGGATTAGTCGCAAGTAGCCCTTGCACTTCAAAAAGCTCCATTTCGATTATCTTCAAGATATTCCACTTCGAAACGCTTTTGCCCGTTCAAAGTGGTTTTTGGATAACATATCTGATCTCAGTCTCTCCGAACCGACAACGTTAGTTTATAAACTAGCCGACATTTTATAGTTGGTTATTTAACTATCAGATAAACAAAGAATCCAACCAGAGACCAAATTTCTGAAGGATGCAACACTGGTTAAGCACCAAGCAACACTAAGCCTCTTTAATTAATCTTTTCATTAATTAACACACTTTCCAAATATTTATCTCAAAATATCTTTACGAAGATATATTTTCAAAACCACCTATAATCTTTCTATATTTGGAAAACATTTCAATATACTTATATCAACGGTATAAGTATATTCACAAACCATTTCATTTTAAACGTTTAGACGATGCCCTTATATACTTAAATCCGTAATAAGTATATTTAAACTTTTTGAGGAAAACTTCTATTCTTCCAAAACAAACTTTATTGGGTCAAAATGGATGTTGTGTAAAACATCGTTACGATAACCCAAAAACACTAATATAGTGATCCAATTAGTTGTATTTAATATTAATTTTCGATGTCGAACTCAAACTATTTATTAGTTAACAATGAAGCCGATCAAGTTGGGGTACCATTACCTCTTAGACCTTGAATAAACGACATTCTTAACTTCAAAATGGATTTAAGTCACACACCTCGAAACTAAACATCAAATATAGGATATAGATATAAATCCAGTATATTATTAAAAAACATCTTCCAAAAATCATCTAATATGACAACGGTGTTATAGTCTATTTCTTTCTCACTTTCTCGGAAAACATTTATTACAACGAAAATATAGAAATCCATGTCGCCCTACCACTTAACACATTTTAAACCACTTTTAAACCCATTAAACTCCATTTGAAAATATCACTTTCAAAAACATTCCTTTAAAAGGTTGTTTTAACTTTTAAAAAACGTAAATATATTTCTTTGATAAAAGTCCATACTTAAATTTCAACATAGTCATTTCCATATTTATAAAACTATATTTATAAATCTCTTTTTATATTATAAAACTTCCTCTTTTATAAAATCCCTTTATTTATAAAACTCCATTTATAACTCTATCCCTTTATAAATCTCACTTATTCATAAAATCGCATTTAAAACATTAATTACAATCCCTTTTTAACGTTGCCACCATTTGTATAAATTTCTTTTATAAATTCCTTTCTATTAATAAAATATCGTTTAACCTCCAAATTTGTCCTCACTTTCGATTTCCAAAATAGAATCAACTATTTTTCTAAAACAAGATTCCACATATTATTGTAAATCCACAATTGTGATTCAATTTATCCAATGATAAAAGTTTCACTTTTATTTATAAAACATCGTTTATAAATCTATCCTTTTATTAATAAAATACAATATTACAAATCTTCACTTTATTTGTAAAATGCCACATTTGTACATTATCACATTTATAAATTTCCACATTTATAAATGAATCTTAATATATATGTGTGTGTGTGTGTGTATAAAGGTTAATAAATATTAATACTAAAATATTTCTAGCTTCTCTTTAAAAACGTATTACTTTATTATAAAAGACGGACTTATTTTTAAGATTTTTAAAAATCTTTATTATATAGTTCAAAAATCTCTATTTAAAATATTTCATAAAACTATTAATTTATAATATCTAAAAATCATACCTTTTATTTTATTTAAAATAAATTCCTTCTTTTGGTAATTCAAGAATAATTATTAAAAACATTTAAATTTCCGAAATCACTTAAAATCCTTTTTAAAACTAAATCTTCACTTTATAGTATTTCAAAATACTAAAAATATGGTCCAGTGCTACTATAGCATTAAATAGGGAAAAATCATCCATGTCATCAATATGGCATCCAACACATCATATATCAAAATATATGAAAAGTAAAATCAACAATGTGAGGAATCCAGAAAGATTAAAGGTTAATAAATCTATGTACTAAATAATTGATTTCTTATTGCATACTAACATATTTAAATATTGTTTATCCCATTCTTTATTGACATTTATTATTACAATCGATGGAATTTACATTCAAACAGTTATTGCTTATTTTCAAATTAATATCATTAAATTATGTTCTAATATGCATTACCATGTTTACCTCATTGAAATTTGTCGTTTTAGAATTCATTTAAGATCAAGTTACATATTCTAAATAAAAAAATGTCATTTATAAATCATAAATTTTAATCTCTGACAATACTAAATTCCAAAGCCTTATTTAATTTAATATTTTTAATTTTCAAAAATATGGATCGTTACAGAGTACATGGCATGCAACCATAATAGTAAAAAGTTATGCATACTAATATGAAAAATATCCAAAATTAAATAACTAACAAAATAGATATGTTAAAATATTTTGCTAGGCTCAATAATACAAGAAGATTGAGAAATAGGAAACGACATAACATAGAAGTGACACAAGTTGGATTAAATAGAGATAAGCAAGTGTTATATTATATGATAGAAAAATAGCAAAAAACTAAGGAAAAAGTTTATCGAACAGTGATTATATATACTCTATTGTGCGGAACAAAATGTTTGACATAAAAAAGAAGCAAAAAAGGATAAAAGAAAATAAGTTGAGAATGCCAAGGGGAATGAATATATAGAATTACGAGAACGATATTAAAAAGCGACAATCTCACGAGTTCGAACCCTAGTTACGTTGGTGGGCATAACAACCCTATGAATAACCTGGAGTATGTTGTAGGTTCGATGCATTCTCCCTCAAAGCTTACAAGCCCTAGCTTTGGATCTCCATTTTACCTTTTCTTTAACAAAATTAGGAAATGAGAGAAAATAGAAGTGAGATTAATGAACAAGAAATTTGGATAAAACCGATTTAGATGGTAAGAGTATATGCAAAGTAGACCTAATATGCACTGGTAAGGAGACAACATAATATTTACATTGAAGGAAAAAAAGAATAATAAAATTAAAGTGGGAAGAAAATATTAAAAAGGATGTAAAAGAATTATACCAAATAAAAGTATGACTTAAGATAAATTTATGGAAAATAAAGATTTATTCGATTGCCCCTAACCATTTGGAAAAAAAAGACAAAAATGATGAGAACCAAACTAGGGACAGATTCTACTTTGCACTACCAATTATATTCAGAACAATGCATTATACCAATTTATTTAACAATAGAAAAAATTGACTGCAACTAACCAGAGCAATTGGTAAACCGATACATTGCTTTATGATTAGTAATGGTTGGTAGTGGTTGGCAATTAGCTTCTATAGTTTAAAGGTATAATACTATTTTGTTTTCAATATTTTATGTAGTCATCATTTATTATCATACAATATAGTACTAGTTTGATTATGTGTAACCAAACATACAAAAAAAGTGTTGTGTAAGAAGTTAAAATAGGACAGTTAGAGTTTCAACTACATTTTAAGAATTATATTCATTGAAACAACGTAATAATTTCAAACAAAAATTTTCTGTCAAATCAGTACACTTCTCCTTCACATAATATGTATGTTTTTATGTATGTATGTATGTGTATGTGTGTGTATGTGTCTGTGTGTGTGAGTGAGAGGAAGGTTCAATGACACCCCTCTTTTGGAGCACCTTTATAATATTTTGATTTATTCAATTTTAAGTGCTATGAAATTTTATGAATATGTCCATATCATACTAAAGATCAACCACCAAATTTGAGCTTATTTAACTATTATTAACATTATAAAATTGATGCTTCAAACCAACAAATTAAAATATATGTTTTGCCGATTAATATTGACTTATTATTTTGACGAGCTTAGAAGTTTCAAAACGATCTCATATTTTGTAGAGATGATATTCATGATGTCGATTACTCATTCCTAAATTTCCATAGTATTTAAAATAGTGTAATTCAAAATATGGTAGTGGTGCTAAAGGGATATTCAAACGAGGGGTGTCATTGAACTTTCCTATATACACTGTGTGTTCATACACATACATATACATATACATATATACATATACATATATACATATACATATACATACACATACATATACATATATACATATATATACATATATACACATACATATATATATACATATACATATATATATAAATATAATAGGCAGTTATTATGTGATTTGATAAGACAATTATCATTTCCAACATGTTTAACATGTGATTCAACATAACAAGTCAATCGAAGTGGAAATCTGACAATGTAAAGAGCTTGTGGGACGTTCAAACAAAGGAGAAGGGAAAGAAAAAAGCATCAAAATTATTGTAACGGCCCGTAAATTTATCAATTTGATAAATTATATTTATTTTTAAATATTCAAACATAAGCTTTTTAAAAACAAAGATTATGATGTTTTGAACAATAATAATGGTAATTCTATTTTGAATAAATATTTACAAAAATATATACTTATATCGGTAAAATAACTGAAAACCATTTTATCGATAAACAGCTCTATAATCATTAGAAATCGCGCACCGAGCTGGATATATACACTCATTTATCCATATAAACAAGAATATGAAATAAAATTATTTATTTAATTTTTGGGAAATAAAATGTATTTATGACATCATATTTAATAATTGATTTATGAATTTAAATTGAGATTTAATGATTTAATAATTATTATAATTATTCATTTTAATTAGTTATGAAGTGATAATAAATCATTTACAATAATTTTATAAAGATATATATATATATATATACATATATAAGAAAAATTGATATCGCTTTATCGATATAACAGCACTTTCTGTAAACAATTGTTTAATATTAATTTATATGGTTTTATAAATCAAATATGATCATTTTACTAACTTAAAAATGGTAAGCAATTTGTTTTCAAATTTTGTTTACATTTATATATAAATTAATTTATAAGTGAAAATGTGACTGGGAATCGACCTTACGATCTTCAACGGTTTAACGAACGAAAGTTGTTCAAAGTTGTTGCAACCTTGTTTATATGTTTTGTGCACATATATAACATACACATGCACACCCTAACATATACATGAATACATATATACATACAAATATACATATACACTTATATATACATACAGATATACATATACACTTATATATATATATATATATGTGTGTGTGTGTGTTACAAAAGGTCTAAGGTATTTTTACATAAACTACATCCTTAAGCAAACCAAAGTCAAACTCTTACACACATCAACTCACACACATGGAGGCATAAGAGGGGTGGCATTGCCGTGTGCCTTGAGGTGATGGGAGGGTGTAGACAAGTACATTTTGGTCCATACACATTTAAATATTTATTTTCAAAATTTTTCCTATAAATACCCTTCCATTTTTCATAATTTTAACACTATTATTCATCTTCTTTTTCCTCCTTCTCAAGCTATTTTAGTGGCTTCTCTACATAGGAAAATTATGATAAAAATTAGCAAAAAGAAAATAAATTTATATAAGTATATATGCATTAGAAATCCACTTCAAAACAAGCTCAAACCACTCCTCTCCTCTCTCTAAACTCACGGCCACCCCTTCCAACCACCAAAGCCGAGCCCATCTCCACTTGCAAGCATAGGCCTAGCCCATTCAAAGGTCCAAGGCTCGATTACATAGTCTTTGATTCAATCGTAGTGAAGCTATAGCGAATTTTCATAAAGTTAGAAACCAATGAAGGTGAGAAACTCTATTTATATTATGATATATTGAATGATATATATGTTTGGCTATGCTTGGTTGTGATGATTGTGAGCCATGTTTGGATATGATAATATGTTTGTTTAGATGTGTTAACAATTCACGTTTAATATTTGTCGGATATCACAAAGAAAAATCTTTCCTTTAATAAATGAAATGGTGCATAAGAGATTGTTAAACCTCTTCAAAATGGTTTAAAATGATTAAGAAATGTTTTATAAACATTTAAAAGTGTTTAGACAAAATTTGGAAATGATATGAAAAATTAGTTAAAATAGTCACGTCGCGTAATGGTAGTTCGCGAATTCATATCGTAGAAAGTTAAATCCATTTATATGATGGAATCGGAGTCAGAATTCTTTGGATTAGGAATTTTACGAATTCCTATAATCATAGTTTTCAAAAAAATGAAATGATTGAGATTTTTTTAGTAGATTTTGAAATATGAGCAAATCAAGTTTTCAAAATAGTCGCGGTTTGGCAGCTCGAAAACCAAAGCAAAAAATTCTTTACAATTGATATTTTTAATTCTTTAAAAATACGAAATAAATTCTATAAATATTTTAAAATGTTTTAAAAGAGATTTGAGTTATAAAAATGGATTTCTAAATGATAGAAAAGTTGCTTGGATCAAATAAGCCTTAAAAGAACTATTCGCAGCACTATTAGCAGCTTTTTTTGCCGTACTTTTAATAACTTTTGAAATATGGTTTTAAACTTAAGTATTTTTTTCCAAATCTTTTATAAAAAATTTCAAATAAATAATTAAGTATATTAAAGATTATTTGAAGGTTTTATAATTTATTTTAAAAAGTATAAATAAATGATTTAAAGAAAAGCTATTATAGTCAAGTGATTTAATCTTAGCTCTGAAAGCCGATGGGTAGACTGGATTTTTCTATTCGTTAGGTTTGGATGTGAGGTGCTCAAACTAAGGAGATGTTCAGGAGCAACCAGTTCCCTGGCTCACTTGGCTTCTTTCCTAGGCGAGGAATAGAAAAGGTCGAAATGTCGGAAATGAGGCAAGTATAAAAGATTCAAATTTAATTTAATATAACTTGGATTGTACAGAAATAATCTACTTATACTTGGTATTAAATTCCGAGGAGGAAATCCATACTATCTGTGACGACCGCCCATGACCCGCACTGAATCTAGAGATAGTACGCTGTAAAGCGTGCCAGGCAGCCATGGATGATTGTCAAGGTAAATTAAAACAGCAGAATCTATCGTATAACTCATAGCGCATGGATAAAATACAATAGAACATATATATAGTGAAGCTTCACAGAATAGAATGTCATCATATAAACTTCATAATAGTTGAATACAAACATCTGAATAGTCAATACATCAAGCCTCACTACATATCACTCAGAGAATTATACAAGCAGTGGAACATCCAGTACATATAGTAAGAAAATAATATGCAAGCCTCCAGCTCGTCTTCATCATCAGCATCGTCGGAAACTAAGAACAGCACCTGTCACTTGCTACCTAGTCTGTCCGTCCCAAAATGGACGAACAGCCCAAGGCAATAAGAGTTAAAACATAAAGCCTTGAGTCAGACAACAGTCTTAGTGAGTGGTAAATTAATTAACAACATACCAAAAGAGCATAAAGGAAAAAGGAATAGGAATCCAACCCTCCCACTCCACCTTTTTCTACAGTGATAGCCCCCGGACATACACTAAGCAGAAACAAACATAGCAAAGCAAACATTTAAAGTAAAGAAATTATCACTCGAGTCAAGGGCGATGTTTTCCAAGTACAAACCCCCAAGGCCTAAACCAAGATCAGATAAGCACCCAGAAAAATACCGCTCTTGAGACCGAATGACGATACAACCAAACATCCATGACTCTGGCTATCACTGTTATCATTGCTTCGATATCACCATTAATTGAATGACCGGCACATTCTTTCAGCCGTCCGTCAAGGGCTAATGGAAACCCCGGTTCTAGACATAACCCCGCACGTCGTCGAAACCCGTGCCTAGGACTATCGAATCTGCCCAGAGTACTTGACTACCAATCAGTAGTCTTTAGGGACTATCGAATATGCCCAGCGTACTTTTGCTTTGATCATGCTAGAACCTTCAACAACGATGAAATCTCAGCCTCCTAGTCATCCTCCTCGACGACTATTTCCAAACTAGCTCAAGCACCTCTCGAGCAAACCATTATCCTCAACTCGAACCATTTCACCGAGTTATCAACATGCTTGGAAAGATCCCATCTGGATTAAACCAAGGCTATCTCATACCATGCCTCACTTCATCTCATCATAGCAAAGCCTCATCTCAACATCAACATCATCAAATCTATCCATATGAGCTTCATCATCCGCCACATATGCCACGAGCAGCTTTTCCAATTCAAGAGCCTTTCCCTTAGCTTTTGAATCATCTTCGACTAACTTGTCCAAATCAAATCATCAATTAACTAATTTACAACAATCAATCAAGTCAAACATTAATCCAAGTGATCAAGCATTCAAACATGATCAAATAAACAATTTTAACAATAATGGCAATCTTGTAATTAAAGAGACTAAATCTAACAAGCATGAATCACGAGCAATATCTTTACAAGTTGATGAATGAACTTGCATAGGTTAACATATAGTAAAATGGATGTCAAATCATCATGAACAATAGATCTACACTTAAGTTTATGAAAATGCATGAAAATCACTATTTTAACACCAAATCAAGCCAATAATCCAATATACTCCTTTGGATCCGTGTGAGAGATAATCACCACTCACCAAATCACCTAAACACCTCAAAAGCAACACACTTCAGATCTGGACAGCGAAGAATCTAACTCGATCTATCACAAATCCGCTTTAAACGATGAAATCTCTCTTTGATGGATGTAGATCTTCAATCTAAGCTCTTGAATCTTCAATTCGATCTTCGATTTGGATGGAAGGAAGCACAAGATTAAAGTGGAGAAAAGAAGTGAAGAAGTGTAGAACTCGAGCTCTCAAAATGGCAGCACATCGTCGCTTCAAAATCCGAATCCCAAAAATGAAGAAATGGACGTGAATTTATAGGCAGTTTTCCTAGGTCGTCCGCCTCCTTAGGTCGTCCATGACCTAACAACCCCAACCTACGACCTAACAGATCTGTGCATCCACGACCTACGACCTAACGGCTTAGCAGATCTTCCGACCTAGCGACTTAACGCATATGCGCATCCACGCGACCTATGACCTAACAAAGATGCTGCTTAGCGACCTAACACAGATCGCGACCTAACCCACCTGCGACCTAACACACACGCGACCTAACTGCTATACAGAAGCTCACGACCTAACTAACTTAGGTCGCTTATGACCTAACTCAACAAAGAAGCTCACGACCTAACTAACTTAGCTAGGATACGACTTAACATCCACGCGACCTAACGACTCAACCCACCTATCTCCTTAACTCGCTAACTTCTTAGGTCGCTAACTACTAGGTCGCTAACTACTAGGCCGCTAACTACTATAGGTCGCTCCAACCTGTAGGTTGCTAACTCTTAAGTCGTCCACTACCTTAGGTCGCCAACTTCCTATAGGTCGCTCCAATCGACCTAACTTACCCCACGACCTACGCTACCATACGACTTATCTCCTATACGACCTATCCCAAAATCCTTAGGTCGCCAACTTCCTTAGGTCGCTCCACTTTCTTAGGTCTTCTACTCCGACCTAACTACTATACGACCTAGGACTTAGACTATGGATGACTTATCAACAATACGACCTAATGATAACTGTTTTACGATGTTTCGATCCGTAAAAATACGGGTCGTTACATTCTCTCCCCCTTAGGAATTTCGCCCCCGAAATTCCAAACAAACAGGAGCAAACAAAGACTATTCTGCATGCTTACCATCCATAGCAGTCAACAAACCATGCATCCAATTCTAGCTTAGCATGCAGAATTCTAAAACTAGAACAAGTTACAATGTTGTTAGATGACACGACACCTTAGGGTCATACCTTGAAGAGTTCAGGATGAGCTGCCTTCATCCTCTCTTCCACCTCCCATGTACAGTCGTTATCATCATCACTCCATTGTATCTTGAGCAACCTAACTACCTTCCTCCTAAGCTGTTTCGTGTCAGTTTCCACAACACGAAGCGGCTTACGAGGTCTCTTATCGACTGGATCAACTTCGAAATCTTCACAGCTATCAGCAGAAACCACTGTATTCGAGTCATGCACATACTTCCGTAGATATGATACATGAAAAACATTGTGCACAACCGACATCTTCTCTGGTAACTCCAATCTGTAGGCGAGCTTTCCAATTCGCTCGATGATCGGGAATGGTCCGACAAATCTCGGAGTCAATTTTCCTTTCTTCCCGAATCGAATAACATTCTTTAGTGGAGAAATCTTCACAAAAACCATATCACCTATGTCGAATTCCAAATCCTTACGACGCTTATCGGCATAACTTTTCTGACGGTCTTGGGCTGCCTTCATTCGTTGCCGAATGATCTCTATACAATCCGAAGTCTGTCGAATCATCTCTGGCCCAAGTATCAGCTTTTCTCCTATTTCTAACCAACATGTCGGAGAGTTACACGGTCTTCCATACAATGCTTCATATGGTGCCATACCAATGCTTGACTGGTAACTGTTATTATACGAAAATTCTACCAAACGAAGGTGATCTTCCCATGATCCTCCAAAATCTAAAACACAAGCTCTAAGGAGATCTTCCAAAACTCGGTTGACTCTATCGGTCTGACCATCTGTTTGGGGGTGATAAGCTGTACTTAAACACAACTCGGTTCCCAAAACCTCCTGGGAGCTCTTCCAAAATCCACTAGTGAACAATGGATCTCGATCGCTCACTATACTCTTCGGAATACCATGGAATAGAACTATCCACTTAACATACAACTCAGCCAACTTTGATGCAGTCCTAGTCGATCGAACATGAATGAATCTTGCACTCTTAGTCAGACGATCTACAATGACCCAAATTCCTTCATTTCCCGTTCTTGTTCTAGGTAGTCCATCAATAAAATCCATCGATATTTGCTCCCACTTCCATGTAGGAACTTCTAATGGCTGAAGCAATCCACTTGGCTTCTTCTGCTCGGCTTTTACCAACTGGCAGTTCATACACTTGGAAATAAAATTTCCAACATCCTTCTTCATACCTTCCCAGTAATAGGTTCTCTTCATATCCCGATACATCTTGTTTCCACCTGGATGAATTGTCAACTTCGAGTGATGACTTTCCTTCAGAACTTCATTTCTCAATTCATCTATATCGGGAACAACTAGTCGTCCTTGCTTCTAAAGCCAACCCTCTCGATCGACCTCGAATCCTTTATCCTTTTCTGGATCCAATCCAGATTCCAAATCACGGATAATCTTGACAAGCTTATTGTCTCGCTTTTGGCTCTCACCAATTCTTTCCACAAGAGTCGGTCTTATCGATAAGTTTGCCAACATCTCAGGTTCCAATTCACATCTGGGCCTGAAGTCAAATCTAGCTAAATACTCGAGGCTCTTCCATTATGAAAACATGGCTCCCAATCCTGCATGTCTTCGACTTAACGCGTCTGCCACTACGTTACCCTTTCCCGGAGTATAGGCTATACCAAAGTCATATGATGCCAAAAACTCTAGCCATCGTTGCTGCCGAAGATTCAAATCCTTTTGGGAGAAAAGATACTTCAACGACTTATGATCTGTAAACAATTTGAATCGAACTCCCAATAGATAATGTCTCCACACCTTCAGAGCAAAAACAATCGATGCCAACTCCAAATCATGAGTCGGATAATTCCTTTCATGCGGCTTCAGTTGTTGACTTGCATACGCAACAACTTTATCCTTCTGCATCAGTACTGCTCCAAGTCCAGTACCACATGCGTCGGTGTAAACCACCATCTCTTCGTTTCCACTTGGAATAGTCAAAACATGAGCACTCGTCAATCGCTCTTTCAGTATTCCGAAAGCTTGCTCACACTTAGCATCCCATCTGAATACTTGGTTCTTTTTCGTCAATCCTGTCAATGGTGCAGCCACCTTGGAGAAGTCTTTGATAAATCGACGATAATATCCTGCTAATCCAAGAAAACTTCTCACATCCGATGCATTCTTAGGTCTAACCTAATCCTGGATTGTTGCCACCTTAGCGGAATCAACCGCTATTCCATTTCCAGAAATAATATGGCCTAAGAACCTCACTTCACTCTTCCAAAAGTGACACTTCGAAAACTTAGCCTTCAGCTGATGTTTCCGTAAGATTTCCAAAACAATACGCAAGTGCGTCTTGTGCTCTTCTTCAGTTCTAGAATAAATCAGAATATTATCCACGAACACTAGCACGAACTTGCTCAACTGATCTCTGAACACTCTATTCATAAGATCCACAAAATATGCTGGCGCATTAGTCAATCCAAACGGCATTACCAGCCACTCAAAGAAACCGGATGGTGTCCGAAAAGCAGTCTTCGGCACACTATCCTTAGCCACTCTCAACTGGTGAAATCTCGTTGCCAAATCCATCTGAGAAAACACCTTAGCTTCGTGAAGCTGATCAAACAAGTCATCTATTCTCCGCAATGGATACTTGTTCTTCTTAGTCACCTTATTCAACTCACGATAATCCACACACAACCTCAACGATCCATCTGCTTTGGTTGCAAACACAACTGGTGCACCCCATTCGGACACACTACGCCGAATGAATCCTTTCTGTAAAAGGTCATCAACCTGCACCTTCAACTCCTGTTGTTCCCTAGGCGCCATCCGCCTAAGAGGCATCACAACAGGTCTGGCTCCTTCAACTAGATCTATACGAAACTCGATCTCTCTATGCGGCGGTAACCCTTTGACCTCGTCAAAGACATCCTCAAATCCATTAGCGATTGGCACATATGACAGTCCATCCCGTGGAACAACCAGCGAATACATGAAGCTCATGAAGACGCCTTCTTCATGCTTACATCGTATCACAATCTTTCGCCCCTCCACATTCTCGACTGTCACCTCCAACCTATCACAATCAACCTTTGCCGCATACTTCCTAAGCCAGTCCATACCCAAAATAATTCTGAACCTCGCAAAGTTCAGAACAAAACAATCACAAACAAAAGAGCAATCATGACTCGATACAATCAGACCACGGCATAATATACACAAACAAGACGAACCCCCAACTGGATTAGTCACAACCAATGGCCTATCAACGATATCCGGTTCTAAACCCAACCGGCCTACAAGTTCACTACAAACAAAAGAATGCGATGCCCCAGTATCAAATAGAACTCTAACTGGAACACCACATATGGAAAGAGTACCTTGAACCACCACACTCTTTCCTTTCTCTTCAACGGTAGAGGCTTTCGAAGATGATGGAACAGCTCCCAAAGCATAAGCTTGCACAATCTGCTTGTCCTTCCGCGGTTCTGGACAATTCCTCTTAACATGCCCCAGCTTGTCACAGTTGTGGCACTTCACCGGCACCTTCGGATTCTTGCAATCCCTGGAGAAATGGCCCTTCTGCTGACAATTGTAGCAGGTCACTTCGCCCTTTGGCTTCTTCTGGCCATCCTTACCTTTTTTTTGCTGCTGCTTCCTCTTCTTATTTCCACCCTGTTGTGGTTTAGATTCTTCCTTGGTCACAGCAACAACAGACCTTTCCTTAGGAAACAGATTCTCGTGCCTGAGAGCTTTCTCTACTAGCTTCTCAAATGGATCGTCCAAATGATCCACCAACTGCCTCCCAAGATAACTGTCCAAGCCTGTCACAAACTTCTCATTCTTCTTATACGAAGATTCAATATACGACCGGACATACTTGGACAAAGCTTAAAACTCAGAAACATACTCAAGAACTGGTCTTCCACCTTGCTTGAGCTCCACAAACTTCTTAAATAGAACAGACTTCTGAGCCGTAGAAATGAACTTAGCTTCAAATCTGTCTTGGAATTGCTCCCAAGTAATTTCTTCCTCTGGAGTATCAATGGTGATAGAATTCCACCAATCAGAAGCTCTTCCTTGAAGCTGTCTTGATGCTAACTTCCTCTTAGTCGCATCCTCAATTCCCAAATCACTAAAGATCCTTCTACAAGCATCTATCCACCTCTGGACTTCAATGGTTGACTCCGTTCCCAAGAAAACATTTCCTCCAAGAGCAGTATAATCTTTACACAGCTTAGCAAAATCCACTGGTTTTGGAGTTTGGACTTGAACTCCAACATCTACTGACGGCCCCAGAGCTGGCATCCTTCTCATGATCGAAGTCATCATAGCTTCGAACATAGCAACATAATCAGCAGCCCCCTCAACAGCACGGCCTTCCCTAGCAGCTGGTCTCCCTCTTCGACTCATTCTCAATATCTATAAAAAGGAATGATTAATACACCTTGAGAAACAACTGCATAAGGGATTCAAATCCTTCTAAGCTACTATATTATATATAGTAATCATCCATCAAAATACAAGTACGTCTCTCATACATAGTTACGTCAGTGAGTGTTGGGTAAAATCGATTAACCAAAGCTCTGATACCAAATGTGATGACCGCCCATGACCCCCGCACTGAATCTAGAGATAGTGCGCTGTAAAGCATGCCAGGCAGCCATGGACGATTGTCAGGGTAAATTAAAACAGCAGAATCTATCGTATAACTCACAACGCATGGATAAAATACAATAGAACATATATATAGTGAAGCTTCACAGAATAGAATGTCATCATATAAACTTCATATAGTTGAATACAAACATCTGAATAGTCAATACATCAAGCCTCACTATATATCACTCAGAGAATTATACAAGCAGCGGAACATCCAGTACATATAGTAAGAAAATAATATGCAAGCCTCCAGCTCGTCTTCGTCATCAGCATCGTCGGAAACTAAGAACAGCACCTGTCACCTGCTACCTAGTCTGCCCATCCCAAAATGGACGAACAACCCAAGGCAATAAGAGTTAAAACATAAAGCCTTGAGTCAGACAACAGTCTTAGTGAGCGGTAAATTAACTAACAACATACCAAAAGAGCATAAAGGAAAAAGGAATAGGAATCCAACCCTCCCACTCCACCTCTTTCTACAGTGATAGCCCCCGGACAAACACTAAGCAGAAACAAACATAGCAAAGCAAACATTTAAAGTAAAGCAATTATCACTCGAGTCAAGGGCGATGTTTTCCAAGTACAAACCCCCAAGGCCTAAACCAAGATCAGATAAGCACCAAGAAAAATACCGCTCTTGACACCGAATGACGATACAACCAAACATCCATGACTCTGGCTATCACTGTTATCATTGCTTCGATATCACCGTTAATTGAATGACCGACACATTCTTTCAGCCGTCCGTCAAGGGCTAATGGAAACCCCGGTTCTAGACATAACTCCGCACGTCGTCGAAACCCGTGCCTAGGACTATCGAATCTGCCCAGAGTACTTGACTACCAATCAGTAGTCTTTAGGGACTATCGAATCTACCCAGCGTACTCTTGCTTTGAGCATGCTAGAACCTTCAACAACGATGAAATCTCAGCCTCCTAGTCATCCTCCTCGACGACTATTTCCAAACTAGCTTAAGCGCCTCTCGAGCAAACCATTATCCTCAACTCGAACCATTTCACTGAGTTATCAACATGGTTGGAATGATCCCACCTGGATTAAACCAAGGCTATCTCATACCATGCCTCGCTTCATCTCATCATAGCAAAGCCTCATCTCAACATCAACATCATCAAATCTATCCATATGAGCTTCATCATCCGCCACATATGCCACGAGCAGCTTTTCCAATTTACGAGCCTTTCCCTTAGCTTTTGAATCATCTTCGACTAACTTGTCCAAATCAAATCATCAATCAACTAATTTACAACAATCAATCAAGTCAAACATTAATCCAAGTGATCAAGCATTCAAACATGATCAAATAAACAATTTTAACAATAATGGCAATCTTGTAATTAAAGAGACTAAATCTAACAAGCATGAATCACGAGCAATATCTTTACAACTTGATGAATGAACTTGCATAGGTTAACATATAGTAAAATGGATGTCAAATCATCATGAACAATAGATCTACACTTAAGTTTATGAAAATGCATGGAAATCACTATTTTAACACCAAATCAAGCCAATAATCCGATATACTCCTTTGGATCCGTGTGAGAGATAATCACCACTCACCAAATCACCTAAACACCTCAAAAGCAACACACTTCAGATCTGGACAGCGAAGAATCTAACTCGATTTATCACAAATCCGCTTCAAACGATGAAATCTCTCTTTGATGGATGTAGATCTTCAATCTAAGCTCTTGAATCTTCAATTCGATCTTCGATTTGGATGGAAGGAAGCACAAGATTAAAGTGGAGAAAAGAAGTGAAGAAGTGTAGAACTCGAGCTCTCAAAATGGCAGCACTTTGTCGCTTCAAAATCTGGATCCCAAAAATGAAGAAATGGACGTGAATTTGTAGGCAGTTTTCCTAGGTCGTCCGCCTCCTTAGGTCGTCCATGACCTAACAACCCCAACCTACGACCTAACAGATCTGCGCATCCACGACCTACGACCTAACGGCTTAGCAGATCTTCCGACCTAGCGACTTAACGCATATGCGCATCCACACGACCTATGACCTAACAAAGATGCTGCTTAGCGACCTAACATAGATCGCGACCTAACACACCTGCGACCTAACACACACGCGTCCTAACTGTTATACAGAAGCTCACGACCTAACTAACTTAGGTCGCTTACGACCTAACTCAACACAGAAGCTCACGACCTAACTAACTTAGCTAGGATACGACTTAACATCCACGCGACCTAACGACTTAACCCACCTATCTCCTTAACTCGCTAACTTCTTAGGTCGCTAACTACTAGGTCGCTAACTACTATAGGTCGCTCCAACCTGTAGGTTGCTAACTCTTAAGTCGTCCACTACCTTAGGTCGCCAACTTCCTATAGGTCGCTCCAATCGACCTAACCTACCCCACGACCTAAGCTACCATACGACTTATCTCCTATACGACCTATCCCAAAATCCTTAGGTCGCCAACTTCCTTAGGTCGCTCCACTTTCTTAGGTCGTCTACTCCGACCTAACTACTATACGACCTAGGACTTAGACTATGGATGACTTATCAACAATGCGACCTAATGATAACTGTTTTACGATGTTTCGATCCATAAAAATACGGGTCGTTACACTATCCGTGTGAATTTAAAAGGTGATTTCACCGTTATTTGACGGATAGTAAAGGTTGAATACATAAATTGATGTTGAGTAGAATTATATAATTTCTATTGACCCTTTTTACTCAAAAAGGTTTTGCAATATGATTTGTGAGAAATGATTTTGATTTGGTATTTCCAAAGTTAACGAGAGGTTTAATGATTCATTATATACTGGAAAAGAATATGATTTAAAGATTTATATCTCTAAAAGAGATATTTTACTTGATAAAAGATATTAATGAATGAAATGATAATCACCCTCAAACTTAACATCTTTTTATCGATGATTGGTTCGAAGGAACCGGGGTTGGATTTGGATGATCCATATCTGAAAACCACTTCGAACCAATTTACACATTCGAAGGTGAAGACATGGAATGCTAATAAATGGAATGAAGGGCTGCTTGTCACTAACTCCCGAGGGGGATTTCTCATATCATATATATGTGGCGTTAGTAACTTCATTTGATCTTCCATGCAAGGGCAGCTCACTACTAATCCCAGGGGTGATTCCTGACAGGGTGTAGTAGGAGAGTTACTTCGGTTTGTCCTATTCTTGGACAACTTGTATGGACGAATGTTTGACATTGCATTTCTAAAATGTACGTACATTGATTTTTACAAACGTATATCTGTTTGGTGGTGCAGAAGGTAACTCTCCTATACTTAAGACCCTTCTCTGAGACGTACGAGCTCATAGGTTGTACATTTGTGGAAATCAATCGTGTGTGATGGAATTGGCAATGTGACATTTAAGTGAAATGTGTGGTATGACAAAGGTAATCGTTACCTCGAGCCTCATCATCCGAAAATGAAAAAAACAAGGTAGATGCGGTAGGGCTAAGTGGGTCGCTCCCATTAGGATATGACCATCACCTTTCTAGACCACCATCTATGTTCGGGTATGTTGTGTATGCTACGAGAGCTCTCAGATAGGTCGGGAACGACCGAGGTGATGTCATATTTGGTACTATCTATGGTAAAGGTAGGCCGGTTCTGTGTTAGTAGAGGTTGGAGCCTCAGGTGTATCCCTCTAGAGATGTACTATCGAAAGATAGTCTCTTACCTTGTCATTGTATTGAATCCATTCTTCAATATGAGCCTTTACGGTTTTAGTTGCAAACTTATTATGCTGTCGAACTTAACAAATGTAACAATTCCAGCTATGATTAATATGTTATTTGAAAGGATTTTCAAAGAATGTCATTAAACTAATATCCTTGATTTTGCATAGCAAATGTTTTGGTTATCATAAGGTAAAAACCTGTTCCGTGTTTATGTGCGGCGTGATCTTATGAGATACCTTTAGTTTTCAAATATTCGTATTTTGAGCTTCTCACACCAGTCTCATGACTGACCTGGAGTTTATTCTATTTTCCCTTAAACTCTAGGTGCTCTATTTTTCCAAACAGCCAAGTAGTCGGGTTTAACTTAGAGCATTGTGATGGAGCTTTAAGTCTGGAGCTGAAGATGTTCCTGTATATAATTTTCCATTTCCATTTCTGCTACATTAGTTTACTGATTGTATTCAAATTTATAATGATAGTGATTTATAACTATCTAGGATGATTTATAAGATAGACTCTGATAAATGTATTTAAAATGTAACGATCCAGTATTTTGGACCATTCGCATCCGTACATGTCGGACTTGAATAATTCAAAATACCACGTTGTTAATTTAAATTTTGCAAAACTGAACATATATAGTAAATAAATAATCACAGATCACAGACACAGAGTAATAAATGTAGCGGAAGCAAAAAGATAGTAGTTCATGAAGCTACTATATACATATCAGAGTTAAATAAAGAACAGCGGGAGTCTCAAATACAATATTAAAATACAATATCAGAATACATCATTGGAATCAACTGGATATCTGAAAGCTGGATAGATAGCTGGATCTCCAAGCGAAGCTCCAACTCCAAAGGTGAGTCTCGAATACTGGTATACTCAGTCTGACCCGAGCGTAAAGCAAAACACAAAACACTTGAGTTAGGATTAACATTCTTATATCAATAAATCCAACTCAAGTGAAATAGCAATTGAAATACAAGTAACTCAAAGGATGTTTGGAATAACCATCCTTTAAGGATCCGTTAAACTATCTACTATGTAGTAGTGTACGATAAGTAGATAATGCCTATCAGTAATATAAGATATCAAAATAGTGTTAAGGCGTTACCATTATCCCCCTTAACACATTTTATATAAGCATTATAGTCTATACAGCACTGTAAACTCCACCGTAAACTAGTGGGATATCAGGGAGTACTCCATAGGTATAACACAAAACAAATCGTAGTGGTCGCGTATAAAGGGATACAAGTATGACAAGGCACATGAGGCAATACTCAAGGTAGTGAAACTACCGTTTGCCTGATCCAGACTGGTGAGAACGCATCGCTGCAGCGATCGCAACACTGCGAAACAACACTCCCAAAATCAAGGGTGCACCAATCGACAACAAGTAATGAGTAGTTTTCGAAGAAGTGTGTTCGCTTGAGGTAGCTAGCCCCCATTTGGCCCGGCACGGCTCCTGTTTTAGTCATTTCCAATTTGACACAAGTGTCAAGGCTATCCATTATCGTTCTCTTTCTTCAGTCATCACGTACATCATTCCAACCACTTCATTCTGGATCACACTCCGCGTATAGTTATTAAAGTGGTTTTCGGTTTAGACAGAGAGTATGTCCTTAACCGATTCCGGTCTCTTTAATAACTTCCGTATTTTTTTTACACCGATTGGTCGTTTAATAGATTTCAAAACCAAATCAATTTCAATTTCAATTAGAATTTATAAATCAACATTTCATTTGTCTTTCTAAATCAATTTTCATAATTTACATTTCAAAACTACCACATTCATAATTTCAAAATCTCATAACACAATTTCTATTTTATTTAACACAATTCAAATATAAAATTCAAGTTCGTATATATAAGTCTCATTCTGAAATCATTTAAATTAATTTAATTTATCATTTAAATCAATTAAAATTTATTTATCGATTTCATTCAATATTCATTAAGTAAATTTGCCATTCAAAACAATTTCTATTGAATTTCCAATTCATTAAATCCATTATTTAAATTCAACTTCATTATATCAAAACTTACAAATTGAATTAAATTAAATTCATCAAATCAAATTCTTTAAATTTCAAGTCTTACATTGATTCAATAAATCCCATTTTATTTCTTGTTAAAGAAATCCAATTTCACTTATTTATTTACTCGGTTACAATTTCAAACTCAATTAATAAAGAACTTAATTTCACTAATTCAAGAGGTTCAATTTTATTTAACTATTAAATAATTCAATTTTATTTAATTATTAAATAATTTCAAAACTTAATTATTAAATAATTTCAAAACTTAATTCAATCATTTCTCAAATTAAACAACATTCTTTCATCAATTACATTGTTAATATTTTGTTTCAGATTATTAAATATTAACATTTTCCCTTCATTAAAATTTCAAATTTCAACTTCATTTCAAAACCATATTATTTATTCAAATAAAATCTTCATTTTATTTTTAAAATCAAATTATTGACCAATCGGTTTTTATTTAATTCTCTATCCTAGGTCAAAGTTTAATTTGGGTATTTATCATTTCAACCCGATTCCATTCCAATTCAAAAATCAAAGCATAACAAAGGGAACTTGCAGTGCGATAATTGGGATGGTGTCAAAGTAAATAAACAAGCAATAACAACAATCCAATAATCAATTCAAATAATCCCGAAATAATCGTATTAATTCACATTGTTGTTTGTGCGAATTAATATAATTAATTCTAGAATCTACACTATCATTTCATGTAGATTAAAGATTATTACATTACGGTTCTTCACTTGTCATCTATTTACAATTTCATACATCATCAATTTAATAACATACATTCAGTGGTTCAAGGTGTAATTAAACAAATCCTACGTGTCAATAAATTTAACAGTTAAAGGGGTCATATTATACAAATGTCATTTAATCAAATTTAACACATATATCAAATCTAACTATCCTACGTCAATTTCAATTTCAAATTATTATCATTTTCTACATTAACAATTTAACGTCCAATGTCAAAAATCAAACAATCAATCATTTATCAACCAAAACTGGATTATCATTTTGCAAATAACAGATAATGGTGTCAGATGTCACAGGTGAACTGATACAGGCAATAGCATGTATAACAGTGTAATTAACTAACAGCAGCATATTTCAATTGTCGTTTCAATTGAAAGCAAATTTAATAAATAAAAGAGCGTTAATCGTGAGTGGTTGCTCACCTTTCGAGGCTAGAGATGATGAACGAGAATGAAAGCAAATTGCGGATCTAAACACGAATTCTGAAGCAAAGATTTGCATGAATCGACGATCAAGGCTGATAATAAGAATTGTTGGAACAAGTCAGAACGGGGTCGATGGAGATAAATGGTGTAAGCAAATTTATATAAATATAACTTTATATAATACAAAGTCTCTGTACATATATATAGGAAACCTATTCCTTTATAGCATATAACTATACCACTTATACAACAGCAATAGTATATTATCCATATCATTTACAAGCCCACAACAAATATATATAAGGCTATGTACAAATTACACATACGAACATAGGTTTGTAAATTTAAACTTCTTAAACTAAAACAATGTATGCAGACCCAACTATTATACAATTATACGTATATATAAAATACCTCTTGTACGAGCTAGTATACATTATAGATTCGAAACCTATATAAAACTTATATACTATATACTTAAAATAATAAACTTGCCGACATGCTATATAATACCAGTAAAGAAGAAAACTGGGCATGGCATGTAAACTAGACTGGTTTCGTATATACATAATACATATAAAACAAGGATTTTAAACAACAAAATAACAGAGGATGCTCTTGTATATAAAATAGACTTTTATAAGTTTATTCCTTCAAAACTCAATCGACAATATGTTTTCATATATATACATTTTCATACAGCAACAAAGCAACTAAAACTTTATCTACAACATACTTGTTTAAAACAAAACAAAATCTTAGATTAATACTGATAACCATGCGTGAATCTATAAAGTAATATATACTGTTAAAAGATGAGTACGACCAAATATTGTCAAGCCAAAACAAACTTCTTATATACATCCTTATATACAAGTACGCACGATACTTTTTTTTTCAAAGTACCCATTCTATATAGACAGTACTTAACATGTTATAACTCCTATATATTATCATATGCATCCACTGACAGTGAAAAGAAAACAAATTGTACTCAAATATATATATATATATATATATCATATGTATACAAACATAGCACATCAGAAATCAAAATTTAGTAATATATATTACCTATATATAAGAGAGAGGTACTCGAGTCGATGGTGGTGCGCTCTGCATGAGGAGGAAGTTGCGATATCGAAGTCGGAGAGGAGGCCATGGTGGCTGTGGCCCGTGCTCGCATGGGTTCTCGGCTAGGGTGTTCTCAGGTGAAGGAATGGAGAAGTGGTGAGGCGGTTCTGGGAATGTCAGGGAAGGACGGTGTTGGACAGGGACGAGAGAGATGGTGAAGTGATGAGAAGGCAAGAAGTTGCAGGCAAAAGAATATAAGTTGAAATATGAAAGGGTGGAAAAAGAAATGAAGAGGTTGGAGGTTGTCTCGAAACTGATGGCTTTCAGGCTACTAATTTTTCTTCTTTCAACACGAATTGTGAATGAATGCATCGAGAAATGAAACTGTGAATTTTTTTTTTTAGAAAGTGAATGGAGAGGTAGATGGGTTTGAAATGGTGGAAGATGACTAATTGGAAAAGAGAATGACAGCACATATGATACATCCTATAATATTGTTTATACCCATATCAATTCTTTTCAACAGGGACTAAATGAAGGAGCATGAACCGGTCATAAATCAATACGTGGTTTTCCAAGAAAATAAGATGAAAGGGTATGAATAGTGGCAGGTCAGTTGCAGAATTTATGGATTAAATAAAAGTAGATGAACGTTTGGTTTTCAAACGGTCAAAAATTTGAAAGGTTACAATGTTACAAACTAAAAATGGTACCAATACCGATCACCATTTTACAAATTCTATTTCGTATAAGACTTCAAACACCGAACAGAACATACTATGGATATTAGAACAACGAGGCGGTCAAAATGGTATGAAGATATCGGTGGTACGATTTAATTATAAACATTCGAATTTTCTACCAGCGGGAAATGCAGCAAAACGCAAAAAAAATAAGATCGACGTAGCTAAAGATGTCCGAATTTGGAAAAACGAAAAATGACGTCTTGCTCAGAAGAAGATTTAGAATTTTTCTATATAAAAATATTTAGGTTTCAAAAACATTTTATTTTCATCGCTTTTTAACTGATTAAATTGAAATAAATTTACGCGCGAAATAAATTTCCATATTTTCGGACGAAAATTTACCAGTTGCTATGTTTAATTAGACGTGTTCCAAATATCAAATTTATATTTCAAAATTTTATCGTTTTAAAATTTCATAAAAATTTAACTAATTACGTTATTAAAACAGTTAAAATTTACGGGTCGTTACACTCTCCCCCACTCAAAACTTTTCGTCCCCGAAAAGGAACGAGGTAAGAGAATAGAAACAACCAGAAAGAAAACAGATTTGAAATACAAAATAACAATTAATTAAAACCATATAAATTCCAATTTAAATTAATTGATATTCAATAATTGATTTAATCCATTTGATTTTAAAATCAATCTCAACTATTTCTAAATTTATTATCTTATTATCCAATTATCTTCAATTTACAATTTCTAAAACCATAAATTTGAATAGTCTTTTATTATAATCATATTTTTTCAGCAATTTAAATTCTTCTTTTATTCCAAATTATTGTTAAATTATTCTACTTAATATATCTTATCACATATATTTAACCCATATAAATTAATTTAAACCATATAAATTTCAATTTAAATTAATTTATTTTTATTTTCCAATTAGGTTAAATCCATTTATTAAATCAACAAATAGTCATTCGATTTAAATTTGTTAGTTCAATCGTTAATTCTAATCATATAAACTTCATTTTAAATCAATTAATTTTCAATAATTGATCTTAATTCTAGGTATTTCATTAAGCTGATTCAATTCAATTTGTTAATTCTTTCAGAACAAAATTTACTTTATTTATCTCATTCAGTTAACTTATTATTCTATCATCTTTATTAGCATTTTTTTTTCATAACTAAAATTTAAGTGCATAACATTTATTATAAACACTCAAATTTTATTTATAAAATTATTTTATATTGTATATTATCCAATTACATTTTAACTTATGAATAATTTAGGTAAGTTATATTGAAATGCAATTTAGTAATATACAAATAAAATTTTCAAATTCAATTATTTCAAGTTTAAATACTTATTCAAATTTAGCTTTATTTATAATTGAAAACACCTTTTAACATGATTTTTAAGAATTAAATTTCCGTTTAATTTCAAACCCTTTAGAAATAATTATGTATATACTATATATATAAAATCAAATTAAATTTAAAATAATATACCCATATATATATATATATATATATATATAAATCAAGTCATATTTAAGAAATTCGAATCAAAATATTTTTCCAAAACAAAACCGTAGCAAAGCTACAAAATGGTTTCTCCACTTCGAAACTCGAAAATGAACGTCGATGATGCGGCCGCCATCACCGAAATTATTTTCCAGCGACAAAGAGAAGAGTACTGATTTCATCATTTTAAAATTCTTTGAAAACAGTTTCTATTTGAAAATACCTTTAATAATATACATTTTAAAAAATTTTAAAAACCAAAGCTTGAAATCACTGGAAATTAAATTCTCAAATTCTAAATTTTAAATTCATTTAAATCAGTTTATAATCCATGTTTTAAAATTCATTTATAGACAATAAGTGAGAATCAATTATTATCATTTCAACAACCAATTAATTAACTTATTAAATTTCAGAAAATTTACTTATATATAATATAATTTTACAAGGTTATTTTATTTACCAAATTTTGAAAACAATATTGTGTCAGATTGTTCTGTTCAAGTGTTTTGGAAATCCTATCGATAGCGTTGATCAGACGAATCGATCGAAAACCCAAATCAACATCAACAACTCAAACAACACAATATATTTTAAAACATTTTAAATATTAATTTACAAATACACTTCTTCGCTCGACGATACAATAATGGATTTCAAAGCAAGGATAGAGATTTAAATAAATTTTTGATTCAAAGATAAGTTCGAAACCGAAAACAGGATGATTAAATAACGAAATAAGAAGATGGACAAATTTATATAAAATCGCGGGTAACCTTAACCGGGTCGACCGTGACTTCAAGAATAAGATCAATGCAGAATTCCGAGGCAAATCGACATTTGATCTCAAGAAATAGAATTCAGGTATGGCGGGAAATTGGTAGCATCGTAAACCGAGGATACAGAAATCTCCGGTAAATCAATGCCTATTGTAAAGGAGTTTCGCCCCTTTACAAATCATTCGAAGATTGGCGAGACCGCCGACTCATTATAAGGATCATTCGAAGTGGAGTTATGGGATACTCCAGAATTAAAAGAAGACGAATAGTGAGGGACAAGAATGAATTTCGGAACCGAGGGAACGTTCCAAAATTCAAAGGAATCGAGTCAAAAGGAAGAGATTGAATCTCGAATGAGAGTGATTCTGTAAATATAATTACCCTATATGCTGAGTTTTGCCTAGAGCTACCAAAGCTTTGATACCAACTGTAACGACCCAGTATTTTGGACCATTCGCATCCGCACATGTCGGACTTGAATAATTCAAAATACCGCGTTGTTAATTTAAATTTTGCAAAACTGAACATATACAGTAAATAAATAATCACAGATCACAGACACAGAGTAATAAATGCAGCAGAAGTAAAAAGATAGTAGTTCATGAAGCTACTATATACATATCAGAGTTAAATAAAGTACAGCGGGAGTCTCAAATACAATAGTGAAATACAATATCAGAATACATCACTGGAATCAACTGGATATCTGAAAGCTGGATAGATAGCTGGATCTCCAAGCGAAGCTCCAACTCCAAAGGTGAGTCTCGAATACTGGTATACTCAGTCTGACCCGAGCGTAAAGCAAAACACAAAACACTTGAGTTAGGATTAACATTCTTATATCAATAAATCCAACTCAAGTGAAATAGCAATTGAAATACAAGTAACTCAAAGGATGTTTGGAATAACCATCCTTTAAGGATCCGTTAAACTATCTACTATGTAGTAGTGTACGATAAGTAGATAATGCCTATCAGTAATATAAGATATCAAAATAGTGTTAAGGCGTTACCATTATCCCCCTTAACACATTTTATATAAGCGTTATAGTCTATACAGCACTGTAAACTCCACCGTAAACTAGTGGAATATCAGGGAGTACTCCATAGGTATAACACAAAACAAATCGTAGTGGTCGCGTATAAAGGGATACAAGTATGACAAGGCACATGAGGCAATACCCAAGGTATTGAAACTACCGTTTGCCTGATCCGGACTGGTGAGAACGCATCGCCGCAGCGATCGCAACACTGCGAAACAACACTCCCAAAATCAAGGGTGCACCAATCGACAACAAGTAATGAGTAGTTTTCGAAGAAGTGTGTTAGCTCGAGGTAGCTAGCCCCCATTTGGCCCGGCACGGCTCCTGTTTTAGTCATTTCCAATTTGACACAAGTGTCAAGGCTATCCATTATCGTTCTCTTTCTTCAGTCATCACGTACATCATTCCAACCACTTCATTCTGGATCACACTCCGCGTATAGTTATTAAAGTGGTTTTCGATTTAGACAGAGAGTATGTCCTTAACCGATTCCGGTCTCTTTAATAACTTCCGTATTTTTTTTACACCGATTGGTCGTTTAATAGATTTCAAAACCAAATCAATTTCAATTTCAATTAGAATTTGTAAATCAACATTTCATTTGTCTTTCTAAATCAATTTTCAAAATTTACATTTCAAAACTACCACATTCATAATTTCAAAATCTCATAACACAATTTCTATTTTATTTAACACAATTCAAATATAAAATTCAAGTTCGTATATATAAGTCTCATTCTGAAATCATTTAAATTAATTTAATTTATCATTTAAATCAATTAAAATTTATTTATCGATTTCATTCAATATTCATTAAGTAAATTTGCCATTCAAAACAATTTCTATTGAATTTCCAATTCATTAAATCCATTATTTAAATTCAACTTCATTATATCAAAACTTACAAATTGAATTAAATTAAATTCATCAAATCAAATTCTTTAAATTTCAAGTCTTACATTGATTCAATAAATCCCATTTTATTTCTTGTTAAAGAAATCCAATTTCACTTATTTATTTACTCGGTTACAATTTCAAACTCAATTAATAAAGAACTTAATTTCACTAATTCAAGAGGTTCAATTTTATTTAACTATTAAATAATTCAATTTTATTTAATTATTAAATAATTTCAAAACTTAATTATTAAATAATTTTAAAACTTAATTCAATCATTTCTCAAATTAAACAACATTCTTTCATCAATTACATTGTTAATATTTTGTTTCAGATTATTAAATATTAATATTTTCCCTTCATTAAATTTTCAAATTTCAACTTCATTTCAAAACCATATTATTTATTCAAATAAAATCTTCATTTTATTTTTAAAATCAAATTATTGACCAATCGGTTTTTATTTAATTCTCTATCCTAGGTCAAAGTTTAATTTGGGTATTTATCATTTCAACCCGATTCCATTCCAATTCAAAAATCAAAGCATAACAAAGGGAACTTGCAGTGCGATAACTGGGATGGTGTCAAAGTAAATAAACAAGCAATAACAACAATCCAATAATCAATTCAAATAATCCCGAAATAATCGTATTAATTCACATTGTTGTTTGTGCGAATTAATATAATTAATTCTAGAATCTACACTATCATTTCATGTAGATTAAAGATTATTACATTACGGTTCTTCACTTGTCATCTATTTACAATTTCATACATCATCAATTTAACAACATACATTCAGTGGTTCAAGGTGTAATTAAACAAATCCTACGTGTCAATAAATTTAACAGTTAAAGGGGTCATATTATACAAATGTCATTTAATCAAATTTAACACATATATCAAATCTAACTATCCTACGTCAATTTCAATTTCAAATTATTATCATTTTCTACATTAACAATTTAACGTCCAATGTCAAAAATCAAACAATCAATCATTTATCAACCAAAACTGGATTATCATTTTGCAAATAACAGATAATGGTGTCAGATGTCACAGGTGAACTGATACAGGCAATAGCATGTATAACAGTGTAATTAACTAACAGCAGCATATTTCAATTGTCGTTTCAATTGAAATCAAATTTAATAAATAAAAGAGCGTTAATCGTGAGTGGTTGCTCACCTTTCGAGGCTAGAGATGATGAACGAGAATGAAAGCAAATTGCGGATCTAAACACGAATTCTGAAGCAAAGATTTGCATGAATCGACGATCAAGGCTGATAATAAGAATTGTTGGAACAAGTCAGAACGGGGTCGATGGAGATAAATGGTGTAAGCAAATTCATATAAATATAACTTTATATAATACAAAGTCTCTGTACATATATATAGGAAGCCTATTCCTTTATAGCATATAACTATACCACTTATACAACAGCAATAGTATATTATCCATATCATTTACAAGCCCACATGTAACGACCCGACTTTCCAGACCCGGAAAATCGAACCATTTTAGTTAAGAAGAAGAGGTAGAAGAAGAAGAATAGAAAACAACATCAGAATCTAACCATCGCAGCGGAATAAAATATAATATATATCAACAGATCTTTACACAAATTAAAACTATATCTGTTTATACAATACATCATCAGAGTACATCATCAGAGTACATCAACATTCATAACATACAACTGAATACACAGCGGAAAAATAATAGCAAGTACGAGAGTACGTATCGTCATCCAGCTCGTCTCCTGAGCTCCACGACATCATATCCTGAACCTGTTTATCTCGGTCTGACCCGAGCATCATATAAAACAATACCCGAGTCAGTCTGGAAAACCAGCGTGAGAAAATCACACTCAAATTTATTATTAGAGTTTCAAAATCCTTTGAAAACAAAAGCATCTCGTAAGACCACGCCACAAATAAACATGTCGGGTTTTACCTTACGATAGCTAAAACACTTTTTATAAAAATCCTCTGATATTATAATAGTGTCTATTCACAAATACTTATTAAAATAGCCGAAATTGTTACATCTATTAAATTCCGGCATACTAGCCACAAAGTGGGTAATACAAACAAAACTCGTACAAGGCACGTAGGAAGAATGGATTTCCAACGAATGACTAGGCACTGGGGTACCACCTGTCACAGTACGTGGCCTAGATCACAGTACCGAGGAGTACGCCCGCTCCCCTGCAACACAAGGCCGGAATTACCTATGGGCAATTCCGAATATGATCACCCCACGGTTGGGATCAGCAACCGTACCACTAAGCCGAAATAAAAGGGACATCTAGACAGGGATGACCATACTCTCCAGTGGGCGCTACCCACGAAGCCTTGCTGCATAACCCCTGATTTTCAGTCATTCCCGGTTGATGAGGTTCGAGGCTAAACGATACCTTTATAGCACATATCCCTTAGAATGCCCATCGTCCACCTGACGATGTCACGAAAGCATTCGTCCATACAAGTCCGTCCCGGGTCCGAACGGAACCGAAGGCACTATTCCTACTACATCCATTTTGGAAATATCCTCAGGATTAGTAGCGACTAGCCCTTGCACTTCACTGCTCCATCTTCGACTCCGAACACGTTACACGAAACGTACAAACCGGATCGAAGTGGTATTCGAGTCTCCAGACCTAGAATCCCGGTATATGGAAACTCGATCCCGGTCTCTTCGAAACGATCAGCGCATTTGGCCAATTTTGATAGTCGGTTATTTAACTATCAATTAACATCCATAAGAAACCATCACACAATAAATAATTTCCCACATTATTTATTTGCCCAAATATCTTTCCAAGATATATTTCTATTTTCAAACTCCTTTTGAAAACAATTTCAAACAGTTTCCGCTTACGGAATACATTTCCCAATTAATTATTTCTCTGAAAACACCAAGTACAAAAATACTTTAGATTTAAAAATAATTTAAAAACACTTTATTTTAAATATATCTTATAACATTGAAATTAAACTACTTTAATACTTTATTAAAAATATATACTTTAAAATAAACCACTTTATAAATATAAACTAAATTTCTCCCTTTAAAACATAATAACAAATCACTTTTATATAATTACTACAATATTATATTTTTGAAAATACTTACTTAGGAAATTAACATTTTAAAAGACAAATTTCCTAAAACATGCTTTTTAAAACATACTTAAACCTTTAACTTATATTTCAAATTGCTTTGAAAACGTACTTGGCTATCCAGAGAAATACACTTCTCATTCCCATCTTTTAAAAATAAATCAACATTTATTTTTAAACCAAATCCATATCCTTTTATAAATTCCCACCTTGAATTTATATTTCCAAATATCCCCTGATATTTTATTTTACTTTATAAACCCAGTTTATAAATTCCAAAATCTCACTTCTCTTTTAAATTCCAATTTTAAACAACCAAATCAATTTCCCATTGGTTTTCCCATTTACTTTACTTCGAAATAAATTTCTTATTTACTTCATTTATTTCAAATTACATTTACTCTCAGATTTTATTTCTTAATTTTGAGTTAAACCCTTTTAACTTAAAATACCAATTTAACTTCCAAAATGCCTTCTTTATCCCTTTATTAAATTTAATCCTTACATTCAAAAATAATTTCTTTATTCTCTCCAATAATATCACTTTAGTTTAACATTCATTATCCTCATGTTAATTCAAAATCCCCTTTAATCATATTTGTTCGAATTTAGAAATTTCTTTATTTCTTTTCCAATTCATTATTTAAGTTATTAAAATTCACTAGAATTATTTGACTTAAAAATTTACTCTTTTATTTCTTTCAAAATTTCTATTCTAGAGATTTTGATAACTCAGCATTTTCCAAATCGGTCCAACCAAACCATAACATCCCATTATCCATATAATTCATCACAGGATATCAAAAATCATATCACAGAATATTTAACAAAATTAAATATTTTGAGGAATCCAGTTGGATCCCTCCAACCTGTTTCCCTGCATCCACAGATGTTAGCACAATACAAATTTCACTTCAAAGTGGAATATCGCGGTATATGGGATTTAAAATAAATTATCCGCTATTATGCGGCGCATAGGGTCTCATCCGCTATATAAATGCAGAAATATCAATTCCAATATATACATATGCCAATATATATATATTGGTATATACTACTATATACCATACCAATCAAATCAATCAATTCAATCATTCATCCATATTTAAATTTAATCAATTAAATTTAAATAAAATTAAACTGAGTGAGATTAACTCACCTTTGACTTTTAAATTTGCAATCCAATCCAACTTGTCTTGTTTTCCGCATTTTTGACCTTGAATAACAATTTAAATGATTTATTAACATTTGAGATAATCTACAATAAATTACCATTTAATAAATTAAATTGACCAACCATTTATTTTAACACATCATTTATTTATTTATTTTAAACTTTGTCTATATATAAAATAATTCTTGTTTACCTATATATATAATTAATTTAAAATGTCAGGTGAATATTTATTTCTTCAGAAATGAATACTTTCTTAACTGTAAAAAAAATTGTTTTCCTCTCAAATATGTATATATATAAAAAAAAAAATCGAATAAAATAACCTACTCTACCTTACTGCCGTGATTTCAATGGCAAGCATCACCATCACCGATAAACACGCCAGCCCCCAAAATCCCACTCATAACACACCCTTCATCTCGAGCTGCCGTTCGACACCCACCGCCCTCTCGCGAACCCAAGCGACGTGCCCCAATCGTGAGCCTCCCTCGCGAGTAGCCCCTCCAGCAACCATCGCCTCCCACGCCACTGCACATACGCGCTCACGTGAGTGCGACTCCACATCGGCTCCTAGTGTAGCTTCGTTCCACCACAACGACTCGCGATGCCACCACCTCAACTACAAACCCAAACCCTAGCGTCGATCGATCCACCATTGCTCCCAACCGAACTTCCCCCTTCGCCTCGCGCCTTCCTCTGGTCGAACCCTAGTTCACGAAACCATACCCCATCGCTTCGAGCGACGACGTGCTCGATTGCGATGATTTCTTCGACGTCGCTATCGCTAGCTCAGGTTGTAAACTTGAAAATGATTTCTGGAGTGAGGATTTGATGCGATTTCGGTTGGAAGAGAAGCTACGATTTTAACGAGCTTTGATTAATTTATTTTTTTCCGCGTTCGTTCCTTTTAAGACCGGTTTGAAAACGAGGAAAGGCTCGAGTATGCTTCGAACTGGAAGGAGGACTTACGAATTTAACTCGGCCATTGTTGATTGATTTTTTGATGGATCTCGTTTTCTAATTGAAGAAGAAAACGAGGGGAAGATTAGGCCTTTGATTTATTTTTGAGTTGTGAAATTATTTTGAACGGGAAAAGAAAGAAAGAAAGAAATATCGATTCGAAGAGGCTTCTCGAGTACGCGTGTGAAATATCTCTGACAATGTACTTTTAAAATTTTAAATTATATTATAAAACTTCAAACCGTCCCGTTGCATAACGCGAAATTCCAAACTCCAAATCAGACATTCCAACAGACATTTACAGGGTTTTACCTGTATCCCGAACACGATGGAACTCGTTTCGGAGGTTAATTTGATCGTATGTACGAGTAACGGAAGTAAACGATCAATTTCAAATTAAATCAATTCGAATAAATTCGAAGCGTTTTGAGCTGCCAGGGTCAAACGACAACTCCGATTGCTACGAAAATTGAAATCCGATAATAATTAAATATTACGGACCCAATGGAACTGGTTTCGTCGAATTCCGAGACTGTGCCTCGGAAGGCTATTTTTAACTTCAGTTTAAACGATATATTTCCAAAACCGGACAAAACACTTTTAATTCCAGTTTTAAAAGTTCTATTACCTTCAGTATTATTAATATGAATCCTCCAAGCTTCCAAAATATTTTAGTTAGCTTAGAATGCCAGATTTACTATTTTATCCAACTTCAAATAAATTTAATTTAATAATTAAATTCCCAAATAAACAGCGATATTTGAAATTTAAGTTAATAATTAATCTCTGAATATTTAAAATTAATTAAATATTCCAATTTCAAATATACAAAAATTCCGGGTCGTCACATTCCTCCCCCCTTAAAAGAATTTCGTCCCCGAAATTACTAGTTAGGAAGAATGATTCAATCCCCGTTAACTATTTCCCAAATTCAAACAGTTTTAACAATACCCAAACAATCTTTTATTAATGATACACTAATCATCTTTTAACTTCCCAAACTTATTCATAAGTTCAACCCATACCACCTATTTATCCATTCAAATTTAAATTTGAATTCAAATTTTAACTTATCAAAATTTTTCTAACTCCCTAAATTTCCGAAAATTTTTGCCAGCGTCTCCTTTGCGCGGCTAGCTCGGTACAACTACAAAATGGCTCTACGGCCTCCCAATCTCAAAAAGAAAACAAAAAGCCAAGTGGCTGGATCAAAAACCCAATCAAATTTCATATAGAAATTCAAATACATACCTTTTGTCGGGCCATTAAATTTTATCTTCTAAAATCAAAAATCCCAATTTATCCATTGCTTTTATACACCTGTATATCATACTAAGCAATAATATTCACTCACAATTCCAAAGTCATTTTATACTTTTCTTTACAAATTTTCAATATTTGCTTTACTTAAGCCCGTACGATGCACATATATCATCCGTACGCAATATCAAATTCGATCGCTCACTCGATCACACAATTTCACTTCCGAACTAGTATCGTCCACCCGACTTCCTAGTGCGGACTCAGATCTGGTTTCTCGATCAGAAACCGTCATTCTCCTTGCATAGCCACAAACTATGATAGAGAATTTCCAGAATCAATCAACAATCCATATCCAGGTTCGCCGTTGAAAATCGAGCGAAAAATCCTAACTCGGATCGGCATAATTACCTCGAAATTCTGTGCTCGACATCTGGATCAAATAGCTATGCGAATAAAATAATATACGTACACCTTACGTAATTAGCCCAATTGAATTATCCATTTTATCAATTTCCTTTTTATTCACATTCATTTTGATTGTTATCCACTTATTCACAATTATCCCATTTCACCACTTTCAATCTAACCCTTTATGCAATTATCCACTTAGATAATTTCCTCGATACCCACTTCACTTAAGAATTTCATTTTTTTCAATCCTTAAGTTTAATATAAATATTTCTACACTTCTTACATTAATTTTCACTTTACTATCGAAGTTTATTTTCATTACTATTCATTCTGCCCACGCAACTTCATTTGAATTCAAATTGGCTTCCATTTGACTATTGAATTAGTTCCACTTACTAATTAATTTAAATCTTAATTAAAAGTTTATTTACAAGCTTACTTTCCTTAGTTCTTTCGATTTCACTTACTTTACATTCATATTAAACTAGATTCAATTACTCGGTTTCAACCTTATTTGCTTAACAAATTTTAAATCATTTATCGTTAATGAAAATTTTCAAAAATTTCAAAAAATTTCTAACTCCCAAAATTTACGGAAAATTTTGGCAAAGTCTCCCTTGTACGGGGGGACTTCTGCGATATCGCAGGATGCACAAATATATATATACATCGGCCTCAGGCCGGAAATCACAATATATATCAATATAAGCAGTTCATATTTCCTATTTTGAATTTTTGCGTAAGCGTACCTTATTTAGCATTTATAAAGCAAGCGGTGATTTATTTTAGAAATGTACACGACCAAATCCAGCCATACGGCTTCCCTAAACCTGTACTAACTCCATTTAAACAGGTTAGTGGTACAAATATTCAAAATTTGTTAAACATTTTAATTAATTTCAATAGCTAACACATACGTAACATAAGCAATATGCACTAAACACTTCCATAAGTGCATTTATTAGGCCCAACACAAATTAAATGCTTCCATTTAAAAGGTTTACACTTCATTACTTACATTCTATTCATTTTAATCCAAATGAATACGTATTTATTACGATTGATTTCAAAATCAATTTTATTTCCTTCACTTTCATTTACTCAAGTTAAATTTTAATTCTCGGATTACAATTTCCCAATTTCTTCTTATTAATATCAACTTCACTTTATAAGTACAATAGCTGATCCATTTATTCATTCACCAATTCTTTATTTAACCAATGAATTTTAATTCCAAACATTAATTATTTTTAGTCCATCTTGACTACTTTTTTTTTTCCATTCACACTTTACCCTTTACTCCAGATTATACATTAAATTTTAGTCAAGTATATATTTTTCATTATTATTATTCTATAAATATTCCAAAATAAGATTCCAGAGAATACACAAATTTTCAAAATTTCAAAATCCTTTTTTGAAATCAACTATATCCAAACTCCTTTGGTAAATTCCATTATCTTTTTGAATTCTTAAATCAAACCCAGTTCACAACAATTTCAATTTGAAACAATTCGGTAGCAATTTCTCTTTGGAAACTCGAAAATGAACACCGATGATGTCGCGATCATCATCGGAATTATTTTCCAGCGACCCAAGAGAGTTTAGTGCTTTTATCACTTTAAATCATTTCAAATATTTTTAAATACAACTCTCACCAAACTTCAAATCCAATTTAAAATATTTCTCAAATAATACCACTATCATTTCTCCAAAACCCCTTGAAAAATCATTTTCAAATCCAAAGGAATTTTAAATCCATTCCGATTTATTTTCCACATTTCTCTGGATTCTATTTTAAAGTACAAATCTCATTTGTATATGAAGTTTATTTCAATTTTATAAATTACATTTGTAATCTATATCTCAAATTTTATTTTATTATAAAATTTTATTCTTTACTTTGGTTATAAATTTCAATTTCTAGTTAAGTTTCCATATAATAATGATAACAATTCCATATTATCACTTCTAACATCCAAACAACCATATATATATTAACTAGAATAGTTTACAAAACTTTCCTTTTTATACAAAAATAATTTGGGTAAAATTATTTCATTTACCCTTCTTTAAAGCAATATTGTGTCGGTTTATCTTGTTTAAGAGTTTTGAAACCCCTATCGATATTGTGGCGTCCCACACATCGACCAGAATCTATAAACACTCAACCGATAAATCAACACAATATGAAACCATTTTATATTCACTAACAAATACGCGCTCATATCTATTAATACACTCAAAATTCCCACCAGAGCCAAAGTTATCGCTAGCCTAAGCTCTGATACCATCTGTAACGACCCGACTTTCCAGACCCGGAAAATCGAACCATTTTAGTTAAGAAGAAGAGGTAGAAGAAGAAGAATAGAAAACAACATCAGAATCTAACCATCGCAGCGGAATAAAATATAATATATATCAACAGATCTTTACACAAATTAAAACTATATCTGTTTATACAATACATCATCAGAGTACATCATCAGAGTACATCAACATTCATAACATACAACTGAATACACAGCGGAAAAATAATAGCAAGTACGAGAGTACGTATCGTCATCCAGCTCGTCTCCTGAGCTCCACGGCATCATATCCTGAACCTGTTTATCTCGGTCTGACCCGAGCATCATATAAAACAATACCCGAGTCAGTCTGGAAAACCAGCGTGAGAAAATCACACTCAAATTTATTATTAGAGTTTCAAAATCCTTTGAAAACAAAAGCATCTCGTAAGACCACGCCACAAATAAACATGTCGGGTTTTACCTTACGATAGCTAAAACACTTTTTATAAAAATCCTCTGATATTATAATAGTGTCTATTCACAAATACTTATTAAAATAGCCGAAATTGTTACATCTATTAAATTCCGGCATACTAGCCACAAAGTGGGTAATACAAACAAAACTCGTACAAGGCACGTAGGAAGAATGGATTTCCAACGAATGACTAGGCACTGGGGTACCACCTGTCACAGTACGTGGCCTAGATCACAGTACCGAGGAGTACGCCCGCTCCCCTGCAACACAAGGCCGGAATTACCTATGGGCAATTCCGAATATGATCACCCCACGGTTGGGATCAGCAACCGTACCACTAAGCCGAAATAAAAGGGACATCTAGACAGGGATGACCATACTCTCCAGTGGGCGCTACCCACGAAGCCTTGCTGCATAACCCCTGATTTTCAGTCATTCCCGGTTGATGAGGTTCGAGGCTAAACGATACCTTTATAGCACATATCCCTTAGAATGCCCATCGTCCACCTGACGATGTCACGAAAGCATTCGTCCATACAAGTCCGTCCCGGGTCCGAACGGAACCGAAGGCACTATTCCTACTACATCCATTTTGGAAATATCCTCAGGATTAGTAGCGACTAGCCCTTGCACTTCACTGCTCCATCTTCGACTCCGAACACGTTACACGAAACGTACAAACCGGATCGAAGTGGTATTCGAGTCTCCAGACCTAGAATCCCGGTATACGGAAACTCGATCCCGGTCTCTTCGAAACGATCAGCGCATTTGGCCAATTTTGATAGTCGGTTATTTAACTATCAATTAACATCCACAAGCAACCATCACACAATAAATAATTTCCCACATTATTTATTTGCCCAAATATCTTTCCAAGATATATTTCTATTTTCAAACTCCTTTTGAAAACAATTTCAAACAGTTTCCGCTTACGGAATACATTTCCCAATTAATTATTTCTCTGAAAACACCAAGTACAAAAATACTTTAGATTTAAAAATAATTTAAAAACACTTTATTTTAAATATATCTTATAACATTGAAATTAAACTACTTTAATACTTTATTAAAAATATATACTTTAAAATAAACCACTTTATAAATATAAACTAAATTTCTCCCTTTAAAACATAATAACAAATCACTTTTATATAATTACTACAATATTATATTTTTGAAAATACTTACTTAGGAAATTAACATTTTAAAAGACAAATTTCCTAAAACATGCTTTTTAAAACATACTTAAACCTTTAACTTATATTTCAAATTGCTTTGAAAACGTACTTGGCTATCCAGAGAAATACACTTCTCATTCCCATCTTTTAAAAATAAATCAACATTTATTTTTAAACCAAATCCATATCCTTTTATAAATTCCCACCTTGAATTTATATTTCCAAATATCCCCTGATATTTTATTTTACTTTATAAACCCAGTTTATAAATTCCAAAATCTCACTTCTCTTTTAAATTCCAATTTTAAACAACCAAATCAATTTCCCATTGATTTTCCCATTTACTTTACTTCGAAATAAATTTCTTATTTACTTCATTTATTTCAAATTACATTTACTCTCAGATTTTATTTCTTAATTTTGAGTTAAACCCTTTTAACTTAAAATACCAATTTAACTTCCAAAATGCCTTCTTTATCCCTTTATTAAATTTAATCCTTACATTCAAAAATAATTTCTTTATTCTCTCCAATAATATCACTTTAGTTTAACATTCATTATCCTCATGTTAATTCAAAATCCCCTTTAATCATATTTGTTCGAATTTAGAAATTTCTTTATTTCTTTTCCAATTCATTATTTAAGTTATTCAAATTCACTAGAATTATTTGACTTAAAAATTTACTCTTTTATTTCTTTCAAAATTTCTATTCTAGAGATTTTGATAACTCAGCATTTTCCAAATCGGTCCAACCAAACCATAACATCCCATTATCCATATAATTCATCACAGGATATCAAAAATCATATCACAGAATATTTAACAAAATTAAATATTTTGAGGAATCCAGTTGTATCCCTCCAACCTGTTTCCCTGCATCCACAGATGTTAGCACAATACAAATTTCACTTCAAAGTGGAATATCGCGGTATATGGGATTTAAAATAAATTATCCGCTATTATGCGACGCATAGGGTCTCATCCGCTATATAAATGCAGAAATATCAATTCCAATATATACATATGCCAATATATATATATTGGTATATACTACTATATACCATACCAATCAAATCAATCAATTCAATCATTCATCCATATTTAAATTTAATCAATTAAATTTAAATAAAATTAAACTGAGTGAGATTAACTCACCTTTGACTTTTAAATTTGCAATCCAATCCAACTTGTCTTGTTTTCCGCATTTTTGACCTTGAATAACAATTTAAATGATTTATTAACATTTGAGATAATCTACAATAAATTACCATTTAATAAATTAAATTGACCAACCATTTATTTTAACACATCATTTATTTATTTATTTTAAACTTTGTCTATATATAAAATAATTCTTGTTTACCTATATATATAATTAATTTAAAATGTCAGGTGAATATTTATTTCTTCAGAAATGAATACTTTCTTAACTGTAAAAAAAATTGTTTTCCTCTCAAATATGTATATATATAAAAAAAAATCGAATAAAATAACCTACTCTACCTTACTGCCGTGATTTCAATGGCAAGCATCACCATCACCGATAAACACGCCAGCCCCCAAAATCCCACTCATAACACACCCTTCATCTCGAGCTGCCGTTCGACACCCACCGCCCTCTCGCGAACCCAAGCGACGTGCCCCAATCGTGAGCCTCCCTCGCGAGTAGCCCCTCCAGCAACCATCGCCTCCCACGCCACTGCACATACGCGCTCACGTGAGTGCGACTCCACATCGGCTCCTAGTGTAGCTTCGTTCCACCACAACGACTCGCGATGCCACCACCTCAACTACAAACCCAAACCCTAGCGTCGATCGATCCACCATTGCTCCCAACCGAACTTCCCCCTTCGCCTCGCGCCTTCCTCTGGTCGAACCCTAGTTCACGAAACCATACCCCATCGCTTCGAGCGACGACGTGCTCGATTGTGATGATTTCTTCGACGTCGCTATCGCTAGCTCAGGTTGTAAACTTGAAAATGATTTCTGGAGTGAGGATTTGATGCGATTTCGGTTGGAAGAGAAGCTACGATTTTAACGAGCTTTGATTAATTTATTTTTTTCCGCGTTCGTTCCTTTTAAGACCGGTTTGAAAACGAGGAAAGGCTCGAGTATGCTTCGAACTGGAAGGAGGACTTACGAATTTAACTCGGCCATTGTTGATTGATTTTTTGATGGATCTCGTTTTCTAATTGAAGAAGAAAACGAGGGGAAGATTAGGCCTTTGATTTATTTTTGAGTTGTGAAATTATTTTGAACAGGAAAAGAAAGAAAGAAATATCGATTCGAAGAGGCTTCTCGAGTACGCGTGTGAAATATCTCTGACAATGTACTTTTAAAATTTTAAATTATATTATAAAACTTCAAACCGTCCCGTTGCATAACGCGAAATTCCAAACTCCAAATCAGACATTCCAACAGACATTTACAGGGTTTTACCTGTATCCCGAACACGATGGAACTCGTTTCGGAGGTTAATTTGATCGTATGTACGAGTAACGGAAGTAAACGATCAATTTCAAATTAAATCAATTCGAATAAATTCGAAGCGTTTTGAGCTGCCAGGGTCAAACGACAACTCCGATTGCTACGAAAATTGAAATCCGATAATAATTAAATATTACGGACCCAATGGAACTGGTTTCGTCGAATTCCGAGACTGTGCCTCGGAAGGCTATTTTTAACTTCAGTTTAAACGATATATTTCCAAAACCGGACAAAACACTTTTAATTCCAGTTTTAAAAGTTCTATTACCTTCAGTATTATTAATATGAATCCTCCAAGCTTCCAAAATATTTTAGTTAGCTTAGAATGCCAGATTTACTATTTTATCCAACTTCAAATAAATTTAATTTAATAATTAAATTCCCAAATAAACAGCGATATTTGAAATTTAAGTTAATAATTAATCTCTGAATATTTAAAATTAATTAAATATTCCAATTTCAAATATACAAAAATTCCGGGTCGTCACACCACAGCAAATATATATAAGGCTATGTACAAATTACACATACGAACATAGGTTTGTAAATTTAAACTTCTTAAACTAAAACAATGTATGCAAACCCAACTATTATACAATTATACGTATATATAAAATACCTCTTGTACGAGCTAGTATACATTATAGATTCGAAACCTATATAAAACTTATATACTATATACTTAAAATAATAAACTTGCCGACATGCTATATAATACCAGTAAAGAAGAAAACTGGGCATGGCATGTAAACTAGACTGGTTTCGTATATACATAATTCATATAAAACAAGGATTTTAAACAACAAAATAACAGAGGATGCTCTTGTATATAAAATAGACTTTTATAAGTTTATTCCTTCAAAACTCATCTTTCGACAACTTCATCAGAGAAATCTGGACTCAGCCTTCCCCCATCCAATCAGCCACAGCCAGGGTAGTCTCCAAGCTCCGTTCTCTCCGAAAGATCATCAAACCTTGGGCCAAATCAGTTTGGGGCTCCATTCGTTTGCGCATCTCAGCCATCCAAGATGAGATCCTAGACCTAAACATCTTGGAAGAAACCTCCCCGCTCTCTGAATTGGACCGTTCTCGTCTGAGAGAGCTGGAAGCTGACCTTGACAGGTTGTCACTGCAAGAAGAAATAGGCTGGAAACAACGGTCCAAAGCGAAATGGATCGAAGACGGAGACAAGAACACTGCTTACTTCCACCGTCTTGCCAATGGCAGACGTAGATCCAATCACATCCCTGAAATCACTCATGACAACATCACTACCTCCGATCAATCAGCCATCCTCAAACTTTTCACTAACTATTACCGATCCATTCTTGGCTTTCACCTCCCTCCTCTTCCCCCAATCGATTGGGAACTGCTCTACCCGGTTAACTCCCACATCCCCATTGACCATCCCTTCACCGAAGAAGAAATTTGGGCAGCGCTTAAAAGCATGTCTGATGATAAGGCTCCTGGCCCAGATGGTTTCGGGCCCCTTTTCTTCAAGCACTACTGGGAAATCGTCAAATTTGACATCATCGAAATGTGCTCTGAATTTCACACCGATCCAACTTCTGTGGGCCGCATCAACTACGCAAATATCATCCTTCTCCCAAAATCCTCAGGCTCCACCTCCCTCTCGTCCTTTCGCCCCATTAGCCTCCTAAATACAACCTTCAAGATCATAACCAAGGTCCTGGCCAACCGCCTCCAGGGCTTCATAGCCCCCCTTATTGGTATCGAGCAATCTGCATTCATCTCGGGCCGTAACATCATGGACTGTATAGCAATGACCCAGGAGATCATTTCCTTCTGCCACTCTACCTCAACACCAGGAATGCTTCTCAAACTTGACTACTCAAAAGCGTTTGACTCAGTTAACTGGCAATTCATTATGGAGCTATTGGAACACAGAGGCTTCCCCACAAAATGGTGCAACTGGATATCCTCTATTCTCAATTCAAGCATGTCCTCGATAGTCATAAATGGGGCCTCGGGGGGTCTAATCAAATCGGCTCGCGGACTGCGACAAGGTGACCCACTTTCACCCTTGCTTTTCGTTCTGGTGGCCGATGTGTTCAATCGCATGATCAAATTAGCAATTTCGAACAACATTTTTCAGGGCATCAACCTCCCTAATTCTAACCTAGTCATATCCAACCTCCAAATCGCTGACGACACCATTCTATTCGCATCACCCACGTTCAACCACATCCACTGCCTCAAAGTAGCCCTGTATTCATTCGAACTCATATCGGGCTTGTCCATAAACTTTAGCAAAAGTTCCATCATCACGCTCGGAAAAGCTGACCACCTCGGGCTAACCTGTTCCAGCCTGCTTAACTGTAAGATCGCACACTTCCCCATCTCCTATCTCGGAGTCCCTATCCGTCCAACCAAATTGCATAGATCTGATTGGTTCCCCCTCATCGCCAAGATCGAAAAAAGACTTCATTCATGGAAAGCTCATTCCTTGTCCTCAGCAGGGCGCCTAGTCCTCGTTAAATCTGTTCTATCATCGATTCCCACTTACTGGATGTCACTGTACAAACTCCCCTCCTGGGTAATCAAAAAAATCGACTCAATCAGAAGCTCCTTTCTTTGGAATGGTAGTAATATAAAGAGGCTCGTAAACTGGCAGACTGCCTGCCTACCCCTGAAAAACGGCGGCCTTGGAATCATTAATCTACTTGACTTCAACATCGCGCTCCTCGCCAAATGGCTTTGGCGATTCCTAACCCCTGGTCCCACCCTTTGGAAATCTTGGATCACCTCCCTACACTATCACTCTAACCCTCACCTAGTCCTCCACGCCCCCACCGGCATCAAACCATCCCCCTTCTGGTCTGGAGTAGTTTCAACCCTACCACGTGTCAAAAGGCTCTTCCATGTCAACCTGGGCAACGGGGCTAATTGCCTCTTCTGGCTGGACACATGGCATAATCAGCTTCCCCTCTCCTCCATCCTTCCCAACCTCTTCGCTCACACAACTAATATCTTCACCTCCATCGTTGACATTTCCACTTCGGGCCCAGTTCAGCTTCTCCCGGCTTCCTACTTCGACCTCTCCACCCTCACCGAGATACACCTTGTCTCCTCAATTCTCCGCAACACCCACCTCAACCCCCGACCAGACTCCTTCACTTGGGCCCCCAACCCCTCAACCGGCTTCTCTGTTGCCTCCTGTTATGCTCACCTAAACAACCCTGGACGCCTATTCACCTTCCCCAGGCTTTGGAAGTGCAGGATCCAGCCCCGCTTCGCTTCCTGCAGTGGTGCCTCATTCAGGGGCGAATTAACACAAGAGACAGACTCCTCCACCATAACATCGTAGTAGACCCCAGCTGCGTCCTATGTTCCACCTCAACAGAAAGTTTACAACATCTCTTCTTCGAGTGTGATTTTGCTGTCAGGGTCTGGGCGGCGACAACTGCTCACATTCTCGGACATATTCCCACGATCACCTCACATTTCGACCATTGGCAGAACAACCCCCCCAACTATCACTTAGATCTCACGGTAGCTATTTTCAGTTGGTGGATCTGGGCCGAGCGCAATGCACGAGTATTCTGCAAGCCCATATCCAACTTTGAAGGAACTTGTAGACGTATTATTCACCATTTCTCATCTATATCAGGTCGTAGCTTCTCCGCACCGTTCAGGCTGAGAATACCTCACCCCAGCTCTCCACAGGCTGAATCCTCGGGTAGCACATCAGCAGTTCCTCCAGACAGGCATCGTGGGCACCATTAACCGCAACTTAGCTCTGGTCTTTTCATTCCTGTTGTTCGCTATATGTATTTTGTATATATAACTCTGTCTCACAATGACTAGCTTACTACTTCTCAACACTTTTTGGCCAGCGATCAGGCTTGTTGATCGCAATATTTACTTATTTATATGATATATAATCGGCTGTGTAGTGCCACGCTACACAACCGTGTCGCTCAAAAAAAAACTCAATCGACAATATGTTTTCATATATATACATTTTCATACAGCAACAAAGCAACTAAAACTTTATCTAAAACATACTTGTTTAAAACAAAACAAAATCTTAGATTAATACTGATAACCATGCGTGAATCTATAAAGTAATATATACTGTTAAAAGATGAGTACGACCAAATATTGTCAAGCCAAAACAAACTTCTTATATACATCCTTATATACAAGTACGCACGATACTTTTTTTTTTCAAAGTACCCATTCTATATAGACAGTACTTAACATGTTATAACTCCTATATATTATCATATGCATCCACTGACAGTGAAAAGAAAACAAATTGTACTCAAATATATATATATATATCATACGTATACAAACATAGCACATCAGAAATCAAAATTTAGTAAAGAATATATATTACCTATATATAAGAGAGAGGTACTCGAGTCGATGGTGGTGCGCTCTGCACGAGGAGGAAGTTGCGATATCGAAGTCGGAGAGGTGGCCATGGTGGCTGTAGCCCGTGCTCGCATGGGTTCTCAGCTAGGGTGTTCTCAGGTGAAGGAATGGAGAAGTGGTGAGGCGGTTCTGGGAATGTCAGGGAAGGACGGTGTTGGACAGGGACGAGAGAGATGGTGAAGTGATGAGAAGGCAAGAAGTTGCAGGCAAAATAATATAAGTTGAAATATGAAAGGGTGGAAAAAGAAATGAAGAGGCAAAAGACGTCTTGCTCAGAAAAAGATTTAGAATTTTTCTATATAAAAATATTTAGGTTTCGAAAACATTTTATTTTCATCGCTTTTTAACTGATTAAATTGAAGTAAATTTACGCGCGAAATAAATTTCCATATTTTCGGACGAAAATTTACCAGTTGCTATGCCTATGTTTAATTAGACGCGTTCCAAATATCAAATTTATATTTCAAAATTTTATCGTTTTAAAATTTCACAAAAATTTAACTAATTACGTTATTAAAACAGTTAAAATTTACGGGTCGTTACATAAAATTTCCGCTGTAAATATCATGTACATTGAAATAATATATGTTATTCAATCTGTGTAAGATTCTGTTCTGCCTTTATTTTTTTACCTCATGATAATCTGCCCCTCCAGCACTTGGATTTGCGGCACGTGAATACCGAGGATATATAAGTGTCGATTTTCGAGGGTCGAGGAGGCGGTTCGTCATAGTTGGTATCAGAGCTTAGGTTGAGCGAACACCCGAGCCCGATAGGGGTAAAGTCTCATCAGAGATAGGGTTAGTGATACCTTAGGATGAGAAACTTATTAGAGATAGAGTAAGTGACACCCTAGAATGAGTGAGAGATATAAGAGCACATATTTGTTAATAATATATAAAAATGATTTGTTTTGAAAATATGGTAAATGAAATAATTTTACCTAAGGTCATATTTTAAATATAAAGAATATATTTTGGAAAATATAGTTAGTTATGATATTAAAGTCATAAATTGGATAATTGTTTTAAAAACAAGTTAGTTAAATCAAGAATAAACATCTTGTGATTAGAATTTCATAGTTTGACTATAAGATATTTAATAATGGTATTAAGAGGATTAAGAATAGAGGGAAAACCTAAGATTTGGATAATGAGAACTTTTATCTAAAAGTTTTTTTAGAAATGATTTTGAAAGTCAAAGATAATAATGTTTGGAAAACATTTTTTTATAAAAAAGAGAATCAAAAGGATTTTTGGAAAGAGATAAAACATTTTGATAAAGATCCCGGTTTGCTTCGTAAGTATTGATCAAACCTTGATTTGAAAAAGAAACATTATACTTGTTAAGTTAGGATAAATACTTAGTATATGCTTCTAAGTATTTGCGTTTATGTTTGTAGAATCCATACGGAGGGAAGTATTCAAAAGCAGAGACCTCAGTAGCGAATTGGGATGAGAAAGATGATCTAATCATTCATTTAAGTGATGAGGAAGAACCCATAGAAGAGGAATATGATCCATATACTCGTAGAGATTGAGATGGTTAATTACCCAATAGGGAATGCTTTTACCTCCCCTAACTCCAGAACTAGTCATAATATCTAGTGACGCTGAGGCCGCTCCAGCTTCAAAAGGAAGGGGTGTGACGCCCCACCTCTATACCCACGCTAACCAAGAACACTACGATGTAGTGCTGTCAATTAGCACAGAGAATAAGGCTGTGGAGGAGCGACCATCCATGTAACTTCTTTGTGCGAGCACTGATATGTCAGATAGAATAGAATGCATATCTTTTAAGGAGGAAATCCGACATTCCGATACAAACACAAAGCTATCACACGGTGGCTATATATAATCTTCGGAAACAAACATAGAAATAATCGTAACATAAATCAGTCACAGACATCCATATCACAAAGGCGGAAGAAAATGAATAAATATATATAACACATGAAAGTGTACATCAGAGTAGTGGCCAAAAAGATCCACGATAATACAAAAGAATAGCATCATGTGCTATACAAAAGAATAAGTACACTACAAAGAGTCTATATCTCAAATGTGTACATCCAAAAACTACTAGTCTATGTAGTTAGCCAAAAGTCAGAATAATCCTGAAGAGAAGTCAAACAGAAGCACCTGTAACATCTCGGTCTGACCCGAGTATTATTTATAAGAAAATAATAAACGGATCAGTCTAGCTATAAATATCAGATGATATGGTATATAGAAAAAGGCATGACATGAACATGTAATAACCATAACGGCATACTACGATAAGTATGTAAATGATAACCAACAAAAGATTAATCAATATCACAAGAATCTTCTCAAAGATAAAATAGGGTATCATACCCTAAACCTGTATTCATAACAAGTCAATAACACATAAATTCACCAATGCACAAAAACTGATATCATATCAATGAAAATCATGAAAATTGGTGAAGCACAAGATTCCAGAAATCATCACCAGAAATCCAGAAAACACATAAAAGGGGGGAAGGCCTAACACATGAATGGGAGCATGAAAACTCACCTACGCGTATCACACAGGACGAGAAGCTATCTCATGGAAGCTATCCATTAAATTTCCACACAGTAATGGCCCGAAGACCGTAGGGTGCTACCCTACATATGTGATGGCGAAACATCACATAAACGGGGTATAGTCTCCCTCGCAGACAAAGAGACATCGCTCAATCGCTAGTCTAAATCACAAAAATGATCGTCATGATCATTAGGAAGTGTCGATTACACTAAGCTAGTAAATATAAGAGTTTAGCTTCATGTCCCATAACCACTTGCTTAACTCAAATATTTACGAACAGATTGTAGATCTACACTAGAAAATTGTCACAAGAGTTTCAATATGTGTCAATCGAAATCACACCAATGAGGTATAGACTAACCTTGAAGATAAAGAGATATGTGTGAATCGAAATCACACAAATGGTGTCTAGTCTAACCTCGCAAACAAAGAGACATCGCTCAATCGCTAGTCTAAATCACAAAAATGATCGTCATGATCATTAGGAAGTGTCAATTACAATAAGCTAGTAAATATATGAGTTTAGCTTCATGTCCCATAACCACTAGCTTAACTTAAATATTTACGAACAAACTGTAGATCTCCACTAGGAAATTGTCACAAAAAGGGTTCAATCGAACAAGTCCAAGAGCTAACCGACGAAGTGAACGCAAGCGTTTCATACCACTCGTTTTACTAAGTCGTTTAAGTCGATTTCTCATCCGAGTGAAGTAAAGGCTTGTATATACTAGTAGATTGGAAATCGGTTTGAGAAAACGAACTTTTGATATTTAAAATAGTGTTGAAATCGCTTTGATGAAAGAGTTTTGATATTTACTACTAGTATTGAAACCTTCATATCTTCAAAGTGACAAGTCACAAAACGATTGTTGAAACAAATCGAATCACATCAATTCACGTTCAAAGACGTGAGTAAAGTCCAAAGTAATCAATCCCAAAACCATCATAGTAGAAACAATCAATCATCAAAATTCACATTCGAAGACGTGAATAAAATCCAAAGAAATCGATACCGAATCTATCAAAATGGATATTCCAAAAATCCCAAAGAAAAGAAGACATCAAAGTTGGCAATAAATGATAACAACAAGTAGGGAAGTAACACGAATCGATTAAATTTGGAAACCACGCAAAACTGGCAAAATAGGCAAAATAGCAGCAGGTCGGTCGGCCAGCTATAGGGCTCGGTCGACCAGACCCTGTTCTGGAAAATTCTCGGGAAGCAGGTCGGTTGACTGAGCTCTGCAGTCGGTCGACCAAACCCTGAGGCAGAGAAGTGCTTTGCACTTTGGAAGCAGGTCGGTCGGCCGGCTACAGAGCTCGGTCGACCGGACCTGTTTCCAGCACTGCCCAACTTACCAAGTTCAATGGCCAAATCTCAACCAAATTGCATTTTCGCGAGCAACGGCACTAAGGATTTAAGCCAAACGACAACCCGGCCTTATAAGCTCTTCAATGCATCACAAAAATCATGATCAAAGATCAAAGTTTGGATTTTTAAAGAATTGAACTCAAAACACTAAAAGTTGGAATATTCACCAAATCAATCCAAACCAAGTGCAATTGCACAAGAATAAGTGTTAGGAATTCATACCTAACAATCGAAGATAAATATAGTTTAAGATGTGAGATAAAAATCTCACCTTTGAATCCAAAAAACAATGAATGAGAAGCTTGAAGACAAGGGAAGATCAACCACACTTCAATCTCAACACAAGAAGCTTGAATCTAAGCTAAAAAAGGAAACACTTCCCAAATTACATTTAGGAATTTTTCTGAAATCAAAGAGAGAATGAATTGGAGAAGAAGATGGAGATGCATTCCTTAGCTTCTCTTTGGATTTGGAGCAAGAATTTGGATTTTCAAGAGGAACTAGGGCTTAGAGTTTTAATTTCCCATTCCACTCACCATTGTTGCTCAAGAACTGAAATGAGGAGGAAGTGAGGGAGAATGGGGAGAAGTGGTTCAGATTTGGGGGTTAAGTTGGCAAAGGGGCTGAACCCAAATCCAAACCCAAAGTGCAAATGGTCAAATTTTTGACTAGCTCCAAACATATCAAAGTTTATACTCAAAAAGGTTGCAAACGGCATTTTGAACTCAATGGAAGTGGTCTCGAGTCCTAATTCGACTGTTTGCAAAAAGTAGCTTTCCGGACTATAATCCGACGAACGATGCTATATTTAAATAAAATATTTAAATATAAAATCGATAAATATGCGGGTTGTTACAAGGGGGGTCACTGACCTTGCCAGTTCAGAAGTTGAACCTAAAGAAGAACCCATGGAGGAAGAGTCTGGACCAGAGGAGGACCCGAATGATATAATGCCAAAAGAATCAAACCACAGTAGTGAGGGCAGCAACATCATATGGGAGATGGATGAGGATCATGTTATTTGGCACGAAAAGTAATCAAGTTCGTACATTCAGTGTGATAATATGGAAGATGATGAAGTGGAAGCCGAGGAAGAAGCTGAGCAAGAATTTGAGAATCCCGGGGAGATGGGAATACAAGGAATGGAGGAATTGGAGGAAGGAGAAATGTTGCAGGAAGTACCAATTAGATTTGTACATGTTCTATGGAATTAGCCTTGGCTACCGTATAGGGAAAATGAAGATGGAAATGAAGCTGACACCGAACAAGAGAGTGAGGATGAGGATGTGGGGAAATTTCATTGGAGTTTGGATATTGGTGTGCACCATCAGCAATAGGTTCAGAATGATGATTGAGAGTAGGATTGAAGACTAGTTATATATCTAATATTAAGTATTTAGTAGTAGCTTATAAGCATGGCTTGTGATAGGGTGATGTGTGGTTGGCCATATATTTGTATTCGTAGTATGAACTTTCAGTATGTACCAAGTAAGATTGCGATAACTTAAGGGTGACCATGTAATGACCCAGAATTTTGATCACTTAATATATGGATATTTAATTATTATTTTAAGAAAAAATTAATGGAATTTATAACTAAAATAAACTCTTTTTGAATAGTAATAAATGATGGTGAAATCATTTTCAAATTTGGTTTACAAAAATAATTAGTTCAAAGAAATATCGAAAATGTGACTATAATTCATTTTTCGAATTTTCGAATTTTCGTCAGCTAAAAGTTATCGAAAATATCGTGACACTTTGGTATATACACATACATACATTTACAAATATTTTGACATAGAAATGCATATGTGTACATGTATGTACACTTAAGTGTCATGATATTTATTTGAGATTTATTTTAAAAGGTTATTTAAACTCTATCAACTATTTCTTTTAGATCAACCTTTTCCTTTTAAGTGTATTGTTTTTAAACCAAAGGATCTCTTGTCCATGCCATTAAGTAGCCAAACAAATTAAAATAGTTAGAATAAAACGTTGACACGTTTTATTGGAAGTAAGTCGACTTGTAGTCATCATAAATACCGCATTTCGAAAACGTGATGAATACTAGGGAATTAATTTCGATAAGCGGGTTATGATAATTTAAGCATATGGAATATATTTCGATATGTTAATCTTTACAGTCTGATGGTGGAGTTGTCACTATAAAAAAAACTCGACCCTTTAACATTATCGATTATTGGTTCGAGAAGACCGGGATCGGATAGCAGTTGTTATCCAACAACTACCTCGAACCAAGGTAAGCGTTCGAATTGGAAATAGTGAAGGCAAGGTTCAAGATGAAGACTTTGAATTGCAAGGGCTATTTACTACTAACCCTGAGGGTGATTCCAAAATGGGTGTAGTGGATGTAGTGACTTCGGTTCGTTTATCTCCCGAGCGACTTGTATGGATGAGTGATGACATTGTATCAACATCTAGAAGGCAATGTTAGTATTCCAAGTGGCAGTGCTATAATAAAGGTAAACTTAGGCTCAGGCCTCATCAACCGAGAATGATGAAAATAAGGGATATGCAGCAAGACTAAGTGGGTGGTTTACATTAAGGTAAGGTCACTCTTATCTAGAGTCCCTACTATCAACTCATGTATGCTTCGGTACAGTTGCTGATCCTAACCGAGAGGTGATCATATTCGGTACTATCCAGCAAGGGGCAGGCTGGTTTTGTGTTAGCAAGGGATCCTGGCGAGGTCATTGGTGTTATTTTATCTAGAGATGCACCGTGATGGGTGGTACCCCAGTAGCCCAGTCATTGTATGGAATCCATTCTCTAATAAGTACCGTACGAATTTAGTTATACCTAAATACATTGAAATGTGAGATGCAAACATTTCAGCTATGTTCTATTTTACTTGAGAATCCTAGACATTATCATAATATCACTGGATTTCTATGTAAAGTGTTTTGGTTATCGTAAGGTAAAAAATCGTCCATGTTTGTGTGCGGCATGGTCTTACGAGATACCCTTGATTTTAAAAGTGTTTTAAAAGTAATAATTCGGTTGTTTGAGTTTACTCACACCAGACCCATGTCTGACTCAGAGTTTTATTTTGTTTCCCTAGAACTCTTGGGTACTCAAATTTTTATGAGTAACCTAGTGATCCAAGTTTCTCACGATTGCATTTTGGAGGAGCTAGAACATGTAGCTTCAACATTAGCTAGCTACTATCTTTTTCCGATGTGTATATATGTATGTATTTTGTATTAGTGATGTAAGGACAGGTAGTTATAACTGTCCTAGTTTGGAACTTGTACTATTGTGACTCTGATGTACTATTATGGCAGTATATATGTAAGATCTTATGTTGATTAATATATGTTCATTCCGTTGTGAGATTCTGTGATTGTTTAGTTTTATTCTTATCTTCCTTTTCTTCTTACCCTTAATGGCTCGTCTCTCGAAGTAAGAAAGGTGGTTCGTTACATTTGATATCCGAGCTTAGGTTTAGCGTACACCTAGGCTTTGGGGTGGGGTCAACTTCAAGAGAGCATATTTGTAATTTTTATTCGTATACCTATATATATATATATTCTAGATAGTTAGATCAACTTTGATAGGTTTGGTTGGTGTCATTCCTTTAAGATTATCTCCTCAAAGTATTCTAGGAGTTATCTTACCATGTCCAGGTAGTAAGACATGAGTAACAGAGACATACGAGGTAAGGGAGCAAGTAGCACTATGTCTGTAAATGGTCGAACCTCAAATCCTAGAGGAGTTCAGATTGTCGAAGAGGCAACACCAGAGCAGCCAAGAATGAATTTCGCAACCTTATGCAAGGATTACACCAATCTAGGAGGGAAACCATTTAAAGAAATGAGCCTATCATGGAAATGCAAGCTTGGTTGTGGTCTTGGGAAAAGATTTTTAAATGTCTTGGCTTATCAAATGAATATAAAAGGTTCTTAGCATGGCAACTGCAAGAGGGGGCAATAGCTTGGTGGGACTCCCTTACTGCAAATGTTCCAGAAGAAGAGTTTTTGTGGGCCTGATTTAAAGAAGTTTTTGAGGACCAATTCTTGCCAACAGCAGGAAAGACTAGGATGTACAGGAACTTCATGGACTTGAAGCAGGGGGACCTATCTGTAGTATAATATGAGACGAAGTTCAACGAGCTATCTTGTTTTGGACCTGAATTGATCAACACCCCGTTAAAGAAAAACAAGATGTTTGTTTTGGGTATGCGAGAAGAGTACCATGAGAGAATAACTACTGACGTTAAGAGTACCTTTGTGGATTTGGTTGATATGGCTTTAAGGTATGAGGCTTTGGAAAAGAAGAAGCCTACTCCCGTAGCACCTAGTGCAAATACCAGTGGAAATGGTTCTAATAAGAGAGTTTAATCCAAATTGGAAGAAGCAAGGAAAAGGGACACGGGGAGAAGGTCAAGAAGGCAAGCCTAAGGATAGTGATTGTTATATTTGCAAGTAGAAAGGACATATTGCTAGATACCGTCCGAATCGTGAAGCTCCAAAGCATTAAAGTGGACCCATCTCTCCAATGGTCCAGAAGACTCTGTTTTAATTGCCATCAGCCCGACCATATAGTGAAGGACTGACCACTCATGAAGAAGGTGCAGCAGCCCAAGGTGTACGCTATTAAGAATGAACCGTCAACTTCAACGGATGTGAAGGGAAAAGGCGTCCTTGAAGGTACCTTACCGATTAATGGTATTTTTGTTCGAGCATTGTTTGATACTTGCCTCATATAGATTTATCTCTTTAGAATCAGTAAGAAAATTTCCTCTTATTCCTAATATTGTAGAAAACCCTATGTGTGTGTCTAACCCCATAGGTGGTTAACTCATTTGAGTATGATTTGTAAGGATGTGCAAATTTTCTACCTCTCTCACTACTTTTCTTGTGACCCTTATGTCTTAGATTTTAAAGGATTTGATATTATTCTGGGTATGGATTGGTTATCGAAGTATGGTGCTATCTTATACTGTAGCGAAAGAACTATATCATTAGTAACCAAATTGGAAAGAATTGCTAAAGTATCATGTAAGGAACCCGATATTCATATGTGTACTTTCTTATATGCCCTGGAAGCATGCCAATAAAAGGGTCTGTTGAAGTTATTAAGAATTTTTTTGATGTATTTGAAGAGGTTAAAGTTTAACCCTACACCGAAAGATAGAGTTCCACATTGATTTGGTCCCTGGTGCAATGTAACGACCCGTATTTTTAAACATTTAAAAATATTAAATTAAATAAGATTTTTGAATAAAATTGTTAGGAAATTTTTTGTAAGATTTTACTGATACAAATTTAATTATAATCCAGGTTATGAGCTTAAGTAAAAATTCTATTAATGAAACATGTTTGCAATAATGTAAGGATGATAACAAATGCTAGTGTGTATTTTAATAGCGTTGGTTTGAGTGAAATTAGCAATTGTCTGAATGTAAATTTCCAATTGATTGGAATAATAAATGTTAATGAAGAATAATAAATGTTTCTTTATTAAATAAGAAATCATATGTTTATTTATTTGAAATGTTTGGTAGCTGAAAGATTGATTGCAGAGACGAGAAACTATTATTTGGTAAGAAATGTATAATTTCTGTTTGTATCCAATAGTGTGTAATTATGTTTAAATTACTATTAGATAGGAAATAATTGTTCTATTTCTCATTACATTTATTTTGTTCATTTTAAATTCACCTTTGTAAATAATTGAAATTAATGTAATTGAATAATTTCAATTAATGGTAGAGAAGACACCAAATTGTAAATTAATAGGTGTAATTAAACGTAGCTTATGTTTTATGAAAATATAAGGAAAGTTGATTTAATGAAAAGAACATTTATATCAAATGAAATGAATGTTTCATTTGTGAATGTAGGTTTAATTTCATTAAAATAAAGAATAGAATGATTGATTTAAAGGAAGAAATATATGTATATTTGAACTATGTTTTAGCATACAGATGGATTACAAGAGTAGGAAAATAATCTATTTAAGCAAGTTAATTTATAACTCTTATGTGTAAACAACGGTTCAATAAATGTATTTAAGTTACTGTAAAAAGACTTCGGTTGTTTTAATTATCTTATGTGTAAACAACAATTCTACAAATGTATTTAAGTTACTGTAAAAAAGAATTCAATTGTTTTTATTATCTATCCATTAATTATTTTCCGTTTTAAATTTTAATGTTGAAATTTATTGCCGTGGATTTAATTTGAAATCTTTAAATAAAAGGGAAAGATAATTTAATTGAACTTAATGGCGTTTAATGAATAAAATGTACAGGATCTGCTTTAAAGTGTAATTTTGAAACTAATTAAAACTATGTCGATTTGAAATCTTTCAATATTAAAAAGGCAAAAAAAACCATTAATTGTAATTAATGGATTTAACGAAAGATATGTACGTTATTGTTAAAAAAAGTATGTTTTAATGAAAACAAAATAAACGTTGTTGTTTTTAAAGTAAGTGTAATTTTATAAAAAGAAAAAAAATTGAATTTTGATGCAATATTTTACGGTCGTTGAATAGTAATCTTTGGCAGTATAGAAGTGATTTTAACGCTAATCGTAAAATTTAGAATAAATTAAATATTTTATGTTCACGATTGTGCGCAGAGAAAAACGCCGATTTTGAATTGGAATTTGGAATCATGGTTCTCCTTTTATTTTATGTAGCGGTGGTCATCGTTACTTTAATTGGTGTGTTCAAATTTTATTTACTGTATGTTAATAAAACTTTTAGATAGGTGTAAAGTTTAGTTGATTTGGAGTTAAAGAAATTAATTGAATTGAAAAATATTTCCATATTGAATTAATGTGACATTAAATTCCTTTTGAAGTATGAAAGGTGATGTTCATCATGAATTCATATTCATGCACGTTTCATATTCTATTGCCTTTTCTAACTACTATCTCATTCATATTTTTCTGCCTTGTTTACTCTCACATTTCAGCTATTCATATTAAAAAAAACTCTCTCTTTATTTCATAAAACTTTCATTTATTCTCTATATATTCATTTTCCATTCTTATTGTTAGCTATACATTCTCTTACCCACTTTTATTCGACCTAATTCTTATATACCTCTTGTATTTGCATCTAAGCATTTATTTTTACACGTTACAACTTTTAGTATTCACTCTTTTTCATAACTTCTGCCTGCACTAATTCGTCCATTAACAATTCAGATTTAATGCACATGCATCATTCATGCTAGCCTGTTCATGTTTATATTTATTAAACACATAACCACGTCGTTTCTTTGAAAAGCTTACTTTATTTTTGTATTCTTTTATCACCTTCCCACTTTCCAACCTGTTGACTTTTCAATATCCCACTAGAGAACAAAACCAAAGTACGTACAGATTGTTTCTCATTCCCTTTCTGAAGCTTTCTGCTCACACTTCCTCCATCCTCAAAACTACATAAACTCCAAAATTTCTAAATCCACAAATTCCCCTTGCTTCATCTCTCTAAAAAAAAGAAGAAGAAAACTCAATCAGTTCGATGTGCATTGTCGTGCTTTGCTTTTCTATTAGATTGTTGCTATGGATAAGATTGGTTAGCTTGTCGTGTTTTGATTTCAACTAGGATCTACATATTTGTGTTGTCAAAAACTCTCTAACCTCGAAAGGTGAGCAATCACTCACGATTAATATTTTTATTGTTAGGTAAATAAACATCGAAATGTTATAAGAAATGTTTGCTTTAGATATGAATATGTGATATATGTTGTTATGTTCCCTTGAATTTGTGTTATGATATTCACATGCACATGTTGTTTTATATGTCACAAGTAGTATGTTATGTTGATTTGATTAATTGTCACATATGTATGTGAAATACATCACATATGATATGTAAAAAAAAGTGTTATGTTAGAAAAATTTAGTTTTATATGCCATGTTGAAATACATCACATATGATATGTAAAAAAATGTGTTATGTTAGAAAAAATATTTGTATATGCCTTGTTGAAATACATCACCTATGCTATGTTGAAACAAATGTGTTAGTTAATAAAATCATATGTTGCACATGCTATGTTAATAACATGTCACATATGCTATGTGGAAATAATGTGTTATGTTTGTGAAAAATGATATGCCATGTTAATTTATTGTAAATCACCTTGCAAGTTCCTTGTATATATGTCATGTTATATATTTATAAGTTATGTTAGAATTTGAAATATTCACTTATGTTGTTTACGATATGTGACACATGTGATATGTTAGCAAAATCACTTTGGATTGAAATGATACATACCCGATATAAAACCACTTTGGGTTTAAATAAATTGATTTAGAAATAAAATTGAAATATTGTAAGTTTAAATTTGTGTTTGAACTTGAAATTATGAAATTGAAATTTAATTGATTTAATGAAAGTTTTAATTGGATTTTTTTAGATTTAAACTTGTTGTTTGATTATAACTTAATAGCTTTAAGTGAAAAATTGAAATCTGAAGTTGGATTGGATAATGAATCGATTGGAAACGAACATAAAGTCGGTATTTGAACTGAACTGATTTATAGTGTGAAAGATGATGTTTATTTAAACCTAAGCATTTCACTTATTGAGTTATCTGTACATTTCACTTGAGTTGACTTACTTAAATAAGAATGTTAGTCCTGACTTGAGTGTTCTTGTTTTACTTTACGCTCGGGTCAGACCGAGTATTTCAGTTTAGCGAAGACACTTATTTTCTGGAGGACGAAGACAGATTCAGTATATTATTGCTATTTATTATTTCACTACATTCTGTGTTCTGCTGCATTATTTGTTTATTTCTGATGTATGTATAACTCTGATTTGAATTGTAAAAGTGTAATCAAATGTTATTTGTAAAACAGCTTCATGAACTGTTTATTTGATTATTATATTTTGTTATTCCGCTGCGAGATTCTGTGTTTTTTTTTCTTTTTTTCTTATTTACCCCATTAACAATCCTCCCTTTTGAATGGTTTGAGTCTGACATGTGTGGTTTGTTGTCGATTTGAAACGTCCAAAAAGGTGGGTTGTTACAGTTGGTATCGGAGCCAGGTTTAGACATACCTTAGCCTGTTGGGGTTAACTCATTAGAGATAGGGTAGTAGTACCCTAGAATGAGTTGTCTGAATGTATATACGAGAGCGCGTATTTGTTAGTGTTATAAAAATGTTTTATATAAGTTTTGAAATGAAATTATTTTTCCTAATATTATATGATATATATAAAGGAATAAATTTTTATAACTGATATAGTTATTTGTAATGTGTTTGTTTTATGAAATGGTAATATCTAATTATTATCATTTATTGTTAATTTATTGTATTTAATCAAATTATAAACATTGGCAATTATTGTTGATTGAAATAATGGACTAAACACTAGTTTAATAATGGTGTATTAAAGAGAATAAAATGAATAATTAGGATATTTGTTTATGAAATTGAAATGTTGTTGTGAATTTTGTTGTTTGTTGACCGGTAGTTTCAACTATTGAAATAAAATGGAATATCTGGATATTTTGGATAATCGAAACCTTCTAAATTAATATATGAGTTAAAACTTAGAAATTGTATTGAATTATGCAGTTGAATTTGTTAACATTAATTTGAAAGCAAGTGAAACAAGGTTTAATTTGTTATATCTATGTCCAGTAAATGAATAGAATTGTTGTATACATTCTTGGCATGTAATGTAATAATATAAAAGTGTGAACTTTAAGCCTAGGGGTGTTTAAATTGAAATTGTGATTAAGGAAATGTTGTAAATGTGATTAAATTGGAGAAAAATATGTTTATAAGTTTAATTAACATAAACAAATTAAAAGGTAAAGGTGAAAGTAAATGGGATAAGCAAATATGAATTAAAAGTGAAATGATTATAAATAAAGCCATGACTTGTAAATTGTTATGAAATTAATGGATGTAATAAATGGTTATAAATAAAGTTGTGATAACTTTAAACTCGAACAATGTCTTATAAAAAGGAATTAAGTTTTATAAATTGGTTATGAACTTAAGAAAATTCCTTATGAAAAGATTTGCAAATAAATGTTGTATTAAATGAGAAATATTACATGTGAAATGAATGTAATTTAAAGTGAAGAGAAATATAAGCAATTTTATGAGAATGAATACATTAATGTTTTATATTAATTGGAGAAATTCTGTGAAACAAATATTAAAGTATGAAGTGATATTTGTGTTAATCAATAAGATTAAAAATGAATTTAATTGAAATGTAATTGTGATGAGACAAATTAGAATAATTACGTATGTTGTATGTATATTGTTTTATTCGCAAAAATATATGGATTTGAGTACACAAGTTCTATGTGAATTACACCACTTCGTGTTAGGATTTTTCATTTGATTCTTGATGGCGAATATTTGATACGGATTTTTGGTTTGATTCTAGAATTCTCTATCATAGTATATGGCTATGCAAGGAGAATGTTGGTTTCTAGTCAAGAAACCTTATCGAAGTCCGCATTAGGGAAGTCGAATGAAAAATACTAGTTCGAAAGCAAACTTGTGTACTCGAGCGAGCGATCGAATGTGATTTTGTGAAATGATGACATATGTACCTCTTATGTTCTAATATTATTGATATGCTTTGACGCTGAATTTGAAAGTCGTTGGGTTGGATATCTTTGTAATTTAAATTGGAATTTTTCCTGTATGCAAAACTACTATTAATTTAAAACCATTTTACAAAACTATTTTCTTTTATTTTTCTTATACAAACTATTTTATTTACAAAACTATTTTACAAACTATTTTATTTACAAAACTGTTTTACAAACTATTTTATTTTTACAAAACTGTTTTACAAACTATTTTATTTACAAACTATTTTACAAAACTATTTTATATACAAAACTATTTCACAAAACGATTTTATGTACAAAACTATTCTAAATTCAAAACCTTTTATAAAGCAAAGATGTTCAATCCCATGTGGCTTTTCGTACAGCGAAGTTGATTTTGGAAAAATTTTGATTCTTGTATAAGACGGACTTTATATAAGTATAAGGTGATTTTTAAAACTGTTGATTTTAGAAGGTATTTGATCTAAAGAGATAAATCTTACATATAAAGGAATTTATATAAGAATGATTTGATATATTCGAGATTATTGATTTTGGGAAGTACTTTATTTGAAAATGAAATCTTATATGTAATGGAATTTATATAAGTGCGATATTTGAAGCTATTATTTTAAAAGGGTACTATATATGGTATGTTATATTTTGAAGTAAAAGGTATGGGGAAGTACCCTCCACGAAGAAGTATAGTGTGATATGCTTCGACCCAGATGGACTTGGGGAATCCAGGAATGGATTCGACCGATAAACCCTAATATACTTGGGTGAATTCAGAAATGGATTCGAACCGATATGGTTGTTCGGACTTAAACTCATGAGTTCCTCGATTTTTTTTTCCAGGGTAGATGGTTCTTTAGTTTACCCAATGGAGGCGCTTTCGATCCTGGGATTTGTTGTTTATGGATCTTCCGGAAAGGAAGTGCATCCGTTGCGTAAATCATTGAATCAGCAGTTACCACTGCAGCAGGGGTCGATGGTCCTTTGTTTACAAAATGGCTACGATATTTTTCTGGAATCCGGAAGGTGGAAGGATCTTCTGGAAAGTTTTGTGTCCATTGCGTAAATTCTGGATCAGCAGCGGGCCAATGCTATCGTAACATCATCATTTGACATCAAATTTTAAGCGGTACTTCTCATACCTGTTTTTAAGTATTTTTCACTGGGTGTTGAAACAGGTCTACTAAGTACTTGGAGAATTCTAGTCTTACGCTTGATCAACGTACGACCAGACTCTGCAAGAACGAGGATAAACTTGTTAAAACATCGAGTTATAAAAGTATTTTGATAAAGTATTATATAAAAGATATTTTGGTTATTTTTTTTCATTTCTAAATACTTTAAAATGTTTAAAATATTGTTTATTTATGTAAAACATGGTTTAATAGTAAATTATTAGTGTTGTAAATATTGTGGGAAGTTATTAATTAAATAAAATGTATTTAAAGTTAATGATTATTGATTTATTAATGATGTTTAAAAGTATTTTGAGATTTAAAACTAATAAAATTTATAAATAATGGATTTAAGGTTTTCAATAACTTCTTTTTAAATATAAGTAATGATGTAAATAATTGTTTTCAAATAGTTTACCTATATTTATAAAGATGTTATTTAAATTTTTTAAATGGTATTTATATATGAAGCAAGAAATTTAACAGATGAATTTTTTCGTAAAGTATTAAAGATGATTGATTTGCAAATGAAGTTTTCAAATGAATATTTCAAGTAAAATTTATATAAGTTTTTTTGAATGTATAATTTAAAGGTATTATATAAATGAAAAAAATTGATTTGCGAAGTTCATTTATGGTAATATACTTGACAAATGAATTTGAATCTCTATTTGGAGGTATGGTTTGAAATATTTACTTGCTTTCGAAGTACTAATAGTAAATTTATAGGTTTATTTACTATTTGAATTTTGTATTAAACCATAATAAATGTTTTTCCATGATTTGAATATTCGTTTTAAAACAAGTGTGTACAATTAATTATGAAGATATGAAATTTTATACTTTGATTTGGATATTTAATGTAAGATTTGAGTGTACTATTAGTTTCAGTTTAATAATCTAGAGTTTATACTTATTTTAAAATAATGAGTCTAATAAATTATCGAATTTAAGGAACTTTATTTTGTTTTTAAAAGCTTATCATATGTTTTGATATAACCTTTTAACATTGTTTAAACTTTTTGGAAAATCCTTGCAAAATGCTATGAGGATGTTTTAAATATATCTTATATTCTTACTAAGTGAATGAGATTAAATGTTTTAATTGAATTTTTAGATATATTGAAATATTTCTTTTCTCTTCAAGAGCGAATACCAAAAACTTAAATTTTTATTCTATAACAGAATTAAGTTATAACTTAGGTAAGGCAGTAGGAGCTTAAGTAGTATTTTATGAAATGATTCATTAATGACTTAAATCTTTAATGGAAAACAAATTATGCAAGTGATTGATCTTTTATATTAATAAATGAATGGAAAGGTAAATGATGAGAGAAAAAACTAGTAGAATAAATTTAAGTAAATTTAAAATTCTTGTTGTTTGGCTGATGGGAAGTTTGGGAAAGAATACTTCTAATTGTTTGAGGTTGTATGAATAATTTATTAAGTGATTATCCAAGGCTATTGAGCATAAAGTATACTTATTAGTTTATTTATCACCCTTGTACGATTAAAAGTTCTGAACCTGAACAAACCATTAGTTTTGGTTGCTATGGATGTGTGATGGATTCTTTTTTGCCTATGATGGTTGTATAGTTTTGTGTGCATATGATTGTGATATATTGTATGTTGTTTGTGCTATTGATTTGAAACAACTTAAATATTATTCTTTCACATAATTTTAACTCTTTGGATTATATAAGTGAAATACAGGTTATAGAAGCAACAGTTACTGCTTTTGGTTTCATAAATAAAGTTTGTTTGCCCAACAAATAGGTACGTTTTCGGATTAATAAATTGACTATTTTAAATAAAATATAACAAATTTTTGAATTCCTTCTTGTTTCTTTTCGGGGACGAAAATTTTTGAGTGGGGGAGATTGTAACGACCCGTATTTTTAAACATTTAAAAATATTAAATTAAATAAGATTTTTGAATAAAATTGTTAGGAAATTTTTTGTAAGATTTTACTGATACAAATTTAATTATAATCCAGGTTATGAGCTTAAGTAAAAATTCTATTAATGAAACATGTTTGCAATAATGTAAGGATGATAACAAATGCTAGTGTGTATTTTAATAGCGTTGGTTTGAGTGAAATTAACAATTGTCTGAATGTAAATTTCCAATTGATTGGAATAATAAATGTTTCTTTATTAAATAAGAAATCATATGTTTATTTATTTGAAATGTTTGGTAGCTGAAAGATTGATTGCAGAGACGAGAAACTATTATTTGGTAAGAAATGTATAATTTCTGTTTGTATCCAATAGTGTGTAATTATGTTTAAATTACTATTAGATAGGAAATAATTGTTCTATTTCTCATTACATTTATTTTGTTCATTTTAAATTCACCTTTGTAAACAATTGAAATTAATGTAATTGAATAATTTCAATTAATGGTAGAGAAGACACCAAATTGTAAATTAATAGGTGTAATTAAACGTAGCTTATGTTTTATGAAAATATAAGGAAAGTTGATTTAATGAAAAGAACATTTATATCAAATGAAATGAATGTTTCATTTGTGAATGTAGGTTTAATTTCATTAAAATAAAGAATAGAATGATTGATTTAAAGGAAGAAATATATGTATATTTGAACTATGTTTTAGCATACAGATGGATTACAAGAGTAGGAAAATAATATATTTAAGCAAGTTAATTTATAACTCTTATGTGTAAACAACGGTTCAATAAATGTATTTAAGTTACTGTAAAAAGACTTCGGTTGTTTTAATTATCTTATGTGTAAACAACAATTCTACAAATGTATTTAAGTTACTTAAAAAAGAATTCAATTGTTTTTATTATCTATCCATTAATTATTTTCCGTTTTAAATTTTAATGTTGAAATTTATTGCCGTGGATTTAATTTGAAATCTTTAAATAAAAGGGAAAGATAATTTAATTGAACTTAATGGCGTTTAATGAATAAAATGTACAGGATCTGCTTTAAAGTGTAATTTTGAAACTAATTAAAACTATGTCGATTTGGAATCTTTCAATATTAAAAAGGCAAAAAAAACCATTAATTGTAATTAATGGATTTAACGAAAGATATGTACGTTATTGTTAAAAAAAGTATGTTTTAATGAAAACAAAATAAACGTTGTTGTTTTTAAAGTAAGTGTAATTTTATAAAAAGAAAAAAAATTGAATTTTGATGCAATATTTTACGGTCGTTGAATAGTAATCTTTGGTAGTATAGAAGTGATTTTAACGCTAATCGTAAAATTTAGAATAAATTAAATATTTTATGTTCATGATTGTGCGCTGAGAAAAACGCCGATTTTGAATTGGAATTTGGAATCATGGTTCTCCTTTTATTTTATGTAGCGGTGGTCATCGTTACTTTAATTGGTGTGTTCAAATTTTATTTACTGTATGTTAATAAAACTTTTAGATAGGTGTAAAGTTTAGTTGATTTGGAGTTAAAGAAATTAATTGAATTGAAAAATATTTCCATATTGAATTAATGTGACATTAAATTCCTTTTGAAGTATGAAAGGTGATGTTCATCATGAATTCATATTCATGCACGTTTCATATTCTATTGCCTTTTCTAACTACTATCTCATTCATATTTTTCTGCCTTGTTTACTCTCACATTTCAGCTATTCATATTAAAAAAAACCTCTCTCTTTATTTCATAAAACTTTCATTTATTCTCTATATATTCATTTTCCATTCTTATTGTTAGCTATACATTCTCTTACCCACTTTTATTCGACCTAATTCTTATATAACTCTTGTATTTGCATCTAAGCATTTATTTTTACACGTTACAACTTTTAGTATTCACTCTTTTTCATAACTTCTGCCTGCACTAATTCGTCCATTAACAATTCAGATTTAATGCACATGCATCATTCATGCTAGCCTGTTCATGTTTATATTTATTAAACACATAACCACGTCGTTTCTTTGAAAAGCTTACTTTATTTTTGTATTCTTTTATCACCTTCCCACTTTCCAACCTGTTGACTTTTCAATATCCCACTAGAGAACAAAACCAAAGTACGTACAGATTGTTTCTCATTCCTCTATCTGAAGCTTTCTGCTCACACTTCCTCCATCCTCAAAACTACATAAACTCCAAAATTTCTAAATCCACAAATTCCCCTTGCTTCATCTCTCTAAAAAAAAAGAAAACTCAATCAGTTCGATGTGCATTGTCGTGCTTTGCTTTTCTATTAGATTGTTGCTATGGATAAGATTGGTTAGCTTGTCGTGTTTGGATTTCAACTAGGATCTACATATTTGTGTTGTCAAAAACTCTCTAACCTCGAAAGGTGAGCAATCACTCACGATTAACATTTTTATTGTTAGGTAAATAAACATCGAAATGTTATAAGAAATGTTTGCTTTAGATATGAATATGTGATATATGTTGTTATGTTCCCTTGAATTTGTGTTATGATATTCACATGCACATGCTGTTTTATATGTCACAAGTAGTATGTTATGTTGATTTGATTAATTGTCACATATGTATGTGAAATACATCACATATGATATGTAAAAAAAAAGTGTTATGTTAGAAAAATATAGTTTTATATGCCATGTTGAAATACATCACATATGATATGTAAAAAAATGTGTTATGTTAGAAAAAATATTTGTATATGCCTTGTTGAAATACATCACCTATGCTATGTTGAAACAAATGTGTTAGTTAATAAAATCATATGTTGCACATGCTATGTTAATAACATGTCACATATGAGATGTGGAAATAATGTATTATGTTTGTGAAAAATGATATGCCATGTTAATTTATTGTAAATCACCTTGCAAGTTCCTTGTATATATGTCATGTTATATATTTATAAGTTATGTTAGAATTTGAAATATTCACTTATGTTGTTTACGATATGTGACACATGTGATATGTTAGCAAAGTCACTTTGGATTGAAATGATACATACCCGATATAAAACCACTTTGGGTTTAAATAAATTGATTTAGAAATAAAATTGAAATATTGTAAGTTTAAATTTGTGTTTGAACTTGAAATTATGAAATTGAAATTTAATTGATTTAATGAAAGTTTTAATTGGATTTTTTTAGATTTAAACTTGTTGTTTGATTATAACTTAATAGCTTTAAGTGAAAAATTGAAATCTGAAGTTGGATTGGATAATGAATCGATTGGAAACGAACATAAAGTCGGTATTTGAACTGAACTGATTTATAGTGTGAAAGATGATGTTTATTTAAACCTAAGCATTTCACTTATTGAGTTATCTGTACATTTCACTTGAGTTGACTTACTTAAATAAGAATGTTAGTCCTGACTCGAGTGTTCTTGTTTTACTTTACGCTCGGGTCAGACCGAGTATTTCAGTTTAGCGAAGACACTTATTTTCTGGAGGACGAAGACGAAGATTCAGTATATTATTGCTATTTATTATTTCACTACATTCTGTGTTCTGCTGCATTATTTGTTTATTTCTGATTTATGTATAACTCTGATTTGAATTGTAAAAGTGTAATCAAATGTTATTTGTAAAACAGCTTCATGAACTGTTTATTTGATTATTATATTTTGTTATTCCGCTGCGAGATTCTGTGTTTTTTTTTCTTTTTTTCTTATTTACCCCATTAACAATCCTCCCTTTTGAATGGTTTGAGTCTGACATGTGTGGTTTGTTGTCGATTTGAAACGTCCAAAAAGGTGGGTTGTTACATGCAAGGCCTGTGGTTCAACCTAAACGAAGGATAGCTCCGAGGGAGAGAGAGGAGTTGGTAAGTCGAACCCAGGACCTATTATGGAGAGGATTGATTTGGCCCAGTCGCTCGAGTTGGGGATCAGCTGTGGTGTTTGTGGCTAAATCTGATGGATAGTTAGGATTGTGCTTGGATTATAGGGAATTGGATAAGCTGACAATTAGGAATAAGTACACCTTACCCCACATCGATGACCTTTTTTATCAACTTCATGGAGCTACGGTATTTTCTCAGATAGATCTAGCTACCGGATTTCACCAGTTGAGGGTTGCCGAAGATAGTATACCCTTAACCGCATTTAAGGGCCCTGATTTCTTCTTTGGACGGTTGGTTATGCCTTTTGGGCTAACCAATGCACCAGCCTATTTTATTGATCTAATGAATCGTTTTTTAGAGATGTTCTTAATAAGTTTGTGCTAGTTTTTATCGACGACATCCTTATCTATTCTAAGTATGAAGAGGAGCATAAACATCATTTGGAAATGGTATTAGAAACATTAAGAAGGCATATTCCGAAGGCAAAGTTCTCTAAGTGCCATTTTTGGAAATCAGAAGTAAGGTTTTTAGGGCATATTGTGTAACGACCCAGAATTTTGAACAAATTAAATTGAGAATATTTAATTTATTTTAAATATTTGAACGATGATTTAATTTGAATCCCCGATATAACTTTGAAAATTGGCGATTAAAATATAAAATTTAATCTATTGAACCAAATAAAAATTTAAATCTCCAATTTTAAGCTGAAGAAAAATATTTCAAAAGCTTTTGGAAATTCGTATTGATATTACTGAAGATAATTGAAGCTTCAGAATCGAATTTGATAATGGTTTGTTCAGTTTTGAAAATTATCGTTCGAATCGATATTTAAAGATAGCGTTCCGGGAGACAGTCTCGGAATTCGACGAAACCAGTTCCATTGGGTCCGGAATATTGTATTATTGCCGGGTTTCAGATTTCGTATTTTTCGAAGTGGATTTGTGACCTTACGGTGAGATAACGCGTTGGAAATTTGAATTGAATTCAATTTTAAATTTAATTTTTAACTGGGTCAATATCACACCACCACGTTGTCTCCCATTGAATACGCCTATAATCACGGAAGGAATCGTGAAGGCACGTTCCCCTGTCTTCCCCCTCTCTTTTTAAATTACCCAAATTTCTTTTCCCCTCCAGTTATTCACGAGACCGCTTCACAAATTAAAATAAAAACTCTAGTTCAAATCTTCAATGGCGACGAGGGGCGTCACGCGAACTAAATCGCGGAGGAGGGAGGCGCAGCATCTCGAGTGCGAACTGGAGCTCGATTTCGAGCAGTGCGATGTCGCGATGATTTAAAATCAAGCTCACGTACATGAGAGGCGATGGCGATGTCGTTTGGGCGACGAAGGCGGAGACTGGGTACTCGAATCGAGCAGCACGTCGTTCTGGTGGATGTCGCGAGATGGAAGCGCGGTAGCGATTGCAGGAGAAAGCGCGCCTGGTAATCACGACCTAGGAAATCGCATAGCGTCAATCAGTGGGGAGCACGGTGGCTCATCAATGTTCTCGCGTTCGATTGGAGGCAGCATCGTTCTTGGTGGCTCGGCTTTGATTGGGTGAAGAGGCCGGGATCGATGGGTAGTTGCTAGTCGAGAGGGTCCTGGTAATGATTTTAGCCTGAATTTTTTTTTTGCTAAATCTAATTCTAGTTATACTTCTGAATTAATTTAGTTAATAACAGATGTTTTAAACATTTTATCTAATCCAGAGAAATGAAATTACTATTTTTACAAATTTTATTTATATATATTAAGGACGAAAGGCTTTTACAGTAAAGAAGATTTCAATGAGTGTAAATGTATGTATATACATTAGGAAGTAATTCACAGTAAGGTATAAATCATAAATGCAGGAAGAAAATACATGTTACAGTAAATTTTTAAAACAGTTTTTAATTTAATTTAATTTGGTTTAAACTCGAAAATACATATCTATAAGATTTGGAAATAAGAATTTAAGTTAAGAAATATCTGTTTAATTTAAAAGAAATAAGTAGGTATATTAGCAGGAAATTTAATTTTAGAGTTAATTTTTAGTTAAACAAATTTTATTAAAAGAAACTGGTTTAAAATAAAAATCATTGAATGATTAAAACTATCAAAACGAAAATTGGTTACTCGATTTAATTCGAATATTAATCGATTGTCTAAAATTGTTATACAAGGTTTAAAATGAAGAATCGATCAAAATGGGAAAATGGATGGCAAATTAAAAAGCTAAGGTGAGATTTTTCTCACTCATTTATAAATTGGTATTTTAGTTATTTATTGACTGATTGTTTGCTATTGGATGTGATATTAGATATAGTAGGATATCTATATATATATATAGCAATATATACATATTGGCATATGTATATATTGGATTGATTGATTTCTCGCCTCGTATAGCGGATGAGACCCTATTGCGCCGTTAGTAAGCAGATATATTATAAAAACCCATATACCGCGATATTCCACCTCGAAGTGGAATTGGTATTGTGCTAACGTCTGTGGATGCAGGGAAACAGGTTGGAGGGATCCAACTGGATTCCTCAACTGTATTTATTTATTTACAGATATTGATATATTCTGTTCTCATATGATGATATATGATGTTTGATGTGTGATGGACTAATTGGTGCTATTGCATCATCGGATCCATTTTTGAAGTTTAAAAATAACGATATTATTTTTAAAAGGATTTTAAAGTGATTTTTGGAAGTAGACGTTTTATTTTAATTTTTGAATTAATAAATAAACGTTAAAACTTTAAAGTTATAAAAGTTAAGATTTTGTGAATTATAATCTAAAGGTAATTTCTTTAGAAATAAATAGTTAAGAAATTTATAAAATGGTTTTAATTGGATTTTTGAGTTAGTAAAAACAATGTATATGAAAGATGTACAAAAATGGATATTTATAAATTTAAAAATATTGGGATTGTAAGACAAGTTTCTATAAGTGTTAAAATGAAGTATAAATGGGATTTCATAAGTTAATGAAATCTGAAAGTTTTAAATTTTGTAAAATTTAGTAGAACGATTTCTTTTAAAATAAATGAATGATAAGTTATCAACTTATAATATGGACTTGTGATATTTATATCGAGTTATAAATTGAATTTGTTAATAAAAGGAATTTATAAATCGAAGTTGTTAGAAAAATAGAATTGAAATTATAAATGTTGTTTATAAATCCGAAATCACTTATTTTGATAAGTAAATTATAGAAGTTAATAAAAGAAGATTTATAAATCAAAGTTGTTATAAAATAGAAATAGAATTTATAAACGTTGTTTTATAAATTCAAAATCAATTGAATTTGATAAATTAAATGAAGAAGGTTAAGAAGGGAAAATTATCCATGATTTTGGATAGTGGATAATTCTTGAAATAAACGTGTAGAAATGATTGAAATTGGGTTAAGTGAATTATATTCACGATTTTGGATAGTGAATATATTATTGAATAAAATGGATTCATTTTTGAAGAAGTGATATTAAAAATGAAGTTAAACATTTTAAAGATGTTTTAAAATGTATTATGAATCGAAAGCATAGATTTCAACACTTGTTATTGAAATAGACGTTTTCGAGAAATTTAAGGAAATGGTGGACTATAACACTGTTGTTATAGTAAATGATTTCCGAAAGGAAATGTTTTTATATAGTATTGGGATTTACCTATCTATCTTAAAAAATTCGAATCCCTATACTAGTGATTTTGAGTCGTCGTAACGATGTTTTACGTAACATTCGTTTTGACTCAAATAAATGTGCTTAAGCGAATGATTTCCTTAAAGAATGAAATGTATACTTAATTTTGATTTAAGTATATTGAATATTTTCAAATGTTGAAAATAAACGATTTGTGAATTACTTATTATTAAATAAGTATGGAAATGCTTTTCCAATATGAAATGAAATGTTTTTGAGAATTTATCTTCTTAAAGATAAATTGAAATTGAATATTGAAATCGATTTGGAAATCGTATATCTGTAGATATTTGAAAATATAAATTCAAGATGGAATTTATAAAAAGAAATGGGAATTCGTTTAAAAATAAATATTGATTTATTTTTGAAGTGTGGAAATTTTATATCTAGTAAAGATATTTTGGAAAATAAATAATTTGGAAAATTATTTGGAATCTGATGATGTTGCGCATCTTTATTGATAGTTAAATAACCGACTATCAATAATTACCTTTAGATAGGTATTTGTTGTGAATTGGATGAATTTGAATGCCACACTTATTTTTGAATAATCGCTCACTATTCGGGTTAGCCGGGAAAGGACCATGGGGTCGTATAACCCATTCCGAATATGTGATACGTCGTTATGAATTGCATTTGAAGACCGGTGTTGAAGACCGGATATTTTTGAAAACGGAAGGATTACCGTCGAGTTACTCTACATCGGCTGATCTCCAGTTTAGAGGTTTTATCACCCTTAGTGACGGGAAGTCCGGACGTGATTAGAAAATTATTCGGATATGCAAGGGCTTCGTGAGAAGTGCCTTCGGTTCTGTTCGATCCCGGAACAGACTTGTATGGATTGTGTGTCTGACGTTACAATTTGAGATATAAAGCTGATTTCTTTCAAATACATTTCTGTTGGTGGCGGAGAATTTATTCTCTTAGCTTAACACCCTTCTCTGAGACGTACGAGCTCAGAGGTTATGTAGTTGAAATTTATCAGCGATATATCCCAATTTGGTAACGTGGCATACTGAGTGTTGCTATGAAATGATCAGTGTTTGATCATTTGCGATATGATCATTTGTTTGATCTTATATCTTTGTGATCATAGGTTGATCATTTTGTTTGACCCGAAGCATGGCTTTGTAGAAAGCGTAGCTTTGTGGACGAGACTTCGTCGAGCCTCACACCCCGGAAATGGTCAAAACAGGAAGGATGCGGCAAGGTTCTAGGGAGTAGCGCCCCTTAGTGTATGTCATTCCTTCTGGATAAAGGTGGTATCATGGTATGGAGCCCAGATACTTAACCTCTGTGGTTACTGCATTATTTTTACTATGTGGTTTGTTGCGAATCGGGGATCCTCGGGAAGATCGGTGACGATCGGGGGATGGCATACGCGTGTCAGTAGTTACCTACTTTTGCAGAGGTAACCCGGCCTTGTGTTGGCAGAGATCTAACCGTAATGTTAGGTTATTTCTCGGGTCGTCTATTCTAGGGACGTACCCATCGTGGAAAAGGAAGTTCCTTAGCCTGACCATTTGTTGGAAATCCAAAGAAACAATACGAGCCTTGTACGGTTTTAGTTGTAGAACCTGCCATTTAATATGGTAGCTATAGTAGGCATACTATAATGGTACCTATGTCGGCTAAGATTAATATTCTACTTTCGAAATGTTTTCTACACTATGCACTAATAATAATATCAAAAAGAATTTGATTTTTTCGTAGTAAGCATCTTTGACTATCATAAGAAGAAATCTCCTCCAAGTCTGCGTTTGCATTGTGTGTGTGGCGGGAGGTCTTATGGTAGTTTCATTTTCCAAAAGCATTGCGAATTTGTTTTATTTTCTTTGTGAAAAAAATAACTGTTTTATGATCTCACACCAGTCACCATGACTGACTCGGAGTTTATTGTTTCCCTTCTAAACTCTGGGTGCCCACCAATTTCCACACGGGCAGTCTAGAGTTAGGTTATCAGGATATTCTGGATATTCTGGAGCATGGAGATAAGTTGGAGGACGAGACGTAGTATTTGTATCTGATATTATTTATTCCGCTGTGTATTCTGTATGAGGACAAGTTATATAAATGTCCATTGTTGTATATTGACTCTGATGATTGATGTATGTATAAACTGATATAGCTCTTTGTTTTAAAAGACTAGTGTATATTTATTATATATTGTTCCGCTGCGATGTGTAAGATTCTGATATTTTTTCTGTATCTGATGTTGTTCTGTTCTTCTTCTTTTCTTTTTCCCCTATCTTTTCTTCTACCTCTTCTTTTAAACATTAAAGTTCGCGTTTCCGCCATCCGATTGTTCGACAGTTGCTACAGTGGACATAGCAGTGTCGGGTTTTCGAAAGACGGATTTGCGTGTCTTTACAGGTGGTATCAGAGCATATGGTTAAGCGACAACCCTGCTCTGTTGGGTGTTACTCATTAGAGATAGAGTCAGTAGTACTCTAGAATGAGTTGAGTGTAATAATAGATATGAGCGCGTATTTGTTAGTTAATATAAAAATTGTTTTATATTGTGATGATTGGTTTATGGAGTGGCATATGAACCTTCGTCGGCACAGTCTGCAAAACTGTATCGAAGGGGTTTCTAAACGCTCGAATAGAACAGTTCGGCACAATATTGTTTTTAAATAGGGTAAATGAGATAATTTTGCCCAAAACTATTTTTGTATAAAAAAGAAATGTTTTTCTATAAAGTACTATAGTATATGGTTGCATGGATGTTAGGAAGTAATAATAGTGAATTATCATCACTGAAATTGAATAAGAAATTGAAATCGTAACTCCAAAGTTAAGAAATAAATTCATATACAAATGAAATTAAAGAATGTAAATTATAAATGTGAATTGTAATTTGAAATGGAAATTCCGAAGAAGTTTTTGGAAACGCTTTGAAAATTTTTTGGAGATTTGGAAAGTTTAAATCTTTTTGATTTGAAAATGAATTTCAAAGGTTTTGGAAAGTATTTTGAAGAGATGAAAAGCTCTAAACTCTTTTCGGTCGCTGGAAAATAACTTCGGTAATGACTGCAGCATCATCGATGTCTGCCAAATTGTTTTAAATAAAAGTTGTTGGGAAAATTGAGTTTTGTTTTGAAAATTCAAGGGATAAATTGAATTGTTTTCAAAAAAAAATGGTTTTGAAAATGTTATTAAGACTCTGGAATACTATATAAAAATATTGATGAGAATAATAAATGAGTTGATAACTTATACAATTTGTTGTGAATTTAGATTGAATAAATTTAACTTAAGGAATTTTAAGTTGAATCAAAGTAAGTATAAGTGAAATCAATTAAATAAAGTGAAAAGATTACTTAAAGAAAATTTATTAAGTTGAAAATAAATTGGAGTAGTAACAAATAAATTGGAATTGAGTATAGAATTATGGAAGTAAATTGTGAATAAATAAATTTACAATTGTGATTAATGAAAGTGAAATTCTTAAGTAAATGTGATATTGAAATTATTCTAAGTGATGATTGAATGAAGATAAAACTGGAATTGAAACTGTATGTTGAAAACAAATTTGAATAAGTGAATTGGAATTTGGAATGAATTAGTAATTGGAACTAATCTAAAATAAGCAGTTGTAAACGAAAGATAATTGATAAATTCAATATTCAAAAGTAAACTGAATCCAAATTAGATTGGAATTGTGAATTGAATTCAAATGAAATTTGAAATGTAAAATTGAATGAAAATAGATATTACTTCAATAGTGAAGTAAAAATGTATAAGAAGTAAGTATTGAAAATTTTGTAATAGAATTTGCAAAATGGTTTGAATATGTAACTAGATATTATGGCTAGTAGGATATACAGGTGTATAAAGGAATTTGATTTGATTTCAAAGATGAATTTGAATTGCTCGACAAAAGGTAAGTATTTGAATTATAATATGAGTTTTTGATGATTTCTTGTCTAGCCGCTTGGCTGTTTCTTTTTCTTTTTGAAATTTGAGAGTCCGTAGGGACGTTTTGTAGTTGTGCCGTATTAGCCGCGCAAAGGAGACGCTGGCGAAATTTTTCGAAAATTTAGGGCGTTAGAAAATTTTTGAAAGTTTAAATTTGAATTTGAATTTAAATTTGAATTGTTAAGGAAAACAATGATGTTTGAAAATTATGAAAAGGTTTAGAAATTTAGTTGAATGATAACGAGTCTTTAGTAGGAAGATTTGTTTTGATAAATTGATAAAACTATTGAATGTTGAAAAATAGTAGACGAGTTAAGGACCATTTTTTCCTAACTTGTAATTTCGAGGACGAAATTCTTTTAAGGAGGGAAGTCTGTAACGACCCAGAATTTTGAACAAATTAAATTGAGAATATTTAATTTATTTTAAATATTTGAACGATGATTTAATTTGAATCCCCGATATAACTTTGAAAATTGGCGATTAAATTATAAAATTTAATCTATTGAACCGAATAAAAATTTAAATCTCCAATTTTAAGCTGAAGAAAAATATTTCAAAAGCTTTTGGAAATTCGTATTGATATTACTGAAGATAATTGAAGCTTCAGAATCGAATTTGATAATGGTTTGTTCAGTTTTGAAAATTATCGTTCGAATCGATATTTAAAGATAGCGTTCCGGGAGATAGTCTCGGAATTCGACGAAACCAGTTCCATTAGGTCCGGAATATTGTATTATTGCCGGGTTTCAGATTTCGTATTTTTCGAAGTGGATTTGTGACCTTACGGTGAGATAATGCGTTGGAAATTTGAATTGAATTCAATTTTAAATTTAATTTTTAACTGGGTCAATATCACACCACCACGTTGTCTCCCATTGAATACGCCTATAATCACGGAAGGAATCGAGAAGGCACGTTCCCCTGTCTTCCCCCTCTCTTTTTAAATTACCCAAATTTCTTTTCCCCTCCAGTTATTCACGAGACCGCTTCACAAATTAAAATAAAAACTCTAGTTCAAATCTTCAATGGCGACCGAGGGGCGTCACGCGAACTAAATCGCGGAGGAGGGAGGCGCAGCATCTCGAGTGCGAACTGGAGCTCGATTTCGAGCAGTGCGATGTCGCGATGATTTAAAAGCAAGCTCACGTACGCGAGAGGCGATGGCGATGTCGTTTGAGCGACGAAGGCGGAGACTGGGTACTCGAATCGAGCAGCACGTCGTTCTAGTGGATGTCGCGAGATGGAAGCGTGGCAGCGATTGTAGGAGAAAGCGCGCCTGGTAATCGCGACCTAGGAAATCGCATAGCGTCAATCAGTGGGGAGCACGGTGGCTCATCAATGTTCTCGCGTTCGACTGGAGGCAGCATCGTTCTTGGTGGCTCGGCTTTGATTGGGTGAAGAGGCCGGGATCGATGGGTAGTTGCTAGTCGAGAGGGTCCTGGTAATGATTTTAGCCTGAAATTTTTTTTTTGCTAAATCTAATTCTAGTTATACTTCTGAATTAATTTAGTTAATAACAGATGTTTTAAACATTTTATCTAATCCAGAGAAATGAAATTACTATTTTTACAAATTTTATTTATATATATTAAGGACGAAAGGCTTTTACAGTAAAGAAGATTTCAATGAGTGTAAATGTATGTATATACATTAGGAAGTAATTCACAGTAAGGTATAAATCATAAATGCAGGAAGAAAATACATGTTACAGTAAATTTTTAAAACAGTTTTTAATTTAATTTAATTTGGTTTAAACTCGAAAATACATATCTATAAGATTTGGATATAAGAATTTAAGTTAAGAAATATCTGTTTAATTTAAAAGAAATAAGTAGGTATATTAGCAGGAAATTTAATTTTAGAGTTAATTTTTAGTTAAACAAATTTTATTAAAAGAAACTGGTTTAAAATAAAAATCATTGAATGATTAAAACTATCAAAACGAAAATTGGTTACTCGATTTAATTCGAATATTAATCGATTGTCTAAAATTGTTATACAAGGTTTAAAATGAAGAATCGATCAAAATGGGAAAATGGATGGCAAATTAAAAAGCTAAGGTGAGATTTTTCTCACTCATTTATAAATTGGTATTTCAGTTATTTATTGACTGATTGTTTGCTATTGGATGTGATATTAGATATAGTAGGATATCTATATATATATAGCAATATATACATATTGGCATATGTATATATTGGATTGATTGATTTCCCGCCTCGTATAGCGGATGAGACCCTATTGCGCCGTTAGTAAGCGGATATATTATAAAAACCCATATACCGCGATATTCCACCTCGAAGTGGAATTGGTATTGTGCTAACGTCTGTGGATGCAGGGAAACAGGTTGGAGGGATCCAACTGGATTCCTCAACTGTATTTATTTATTTACAGATATTGATATATTCTGTTCTCATATGATGATATATGATGTTTGATGTTTGATGGACTAATTGGTGCTGTTGCATCATCGGATCCATTTTTGAAGTTTAAAAATAACGATATTATTTTTAAAAGGATTTTAAAGTGATTTTTGGAAGTAGACGTTTTATTTTAATTTTTGAATTAATAAATAAACGTTAAAACTTTAAAGTTATAAAAGTTAAGATTTTGTGAATTATAATCAAAAGGTAATTTCTTTAGAAATAAATAGTTAAGAAATTTATAAAATGGTTTTAATTGGATTTTTGAGTTAGTAAAAACAATGTATATGAAAGATGTACAAAAATGGATATTTATAAATTTAAAAATATTGGGATTGTAAGACAAGTTTCTATAAGTGTTAAAATGAAGTATAAATGGGATTTCATAAGTTAATGAAATCTGAAAGTTTTAAATTTTGTAAAATTTAGTAGAACGATTTCTTTTAAAATAAATGAATGATAAGTTATCAACTTATAATATGGACTTGTGATATTTATATCGAGTTATAAATTGAATTTGTTAATAAAAGGAATTTATAAATCGAAGTTGTTAGAAAAATAGAATTGAAATTATAAATGTTGTTTATAAATCCGAAATCACTTATTTTGATAAGTAAATTATAGAAGTTAATAAAAGAAGATTTATAAATCAAAGTTGTTATAAAATAGAAATAGAATTTATAAACGTTGTTTTATAAATTCAAAATCAATTGAATTTGATAAATTAAATGAAGAAGGTTAAGAAGGGAAAATTATCCACGATTTTGGATAGTGGATAATTCTTGAAATAAACGTGTAGAAATGATTGAAATTGGGTTAAGTGAATTATATTCACGATTTTGGATAGTGAATATATTATTGAATAAAATGGATTCATTTTTGAAGAAGTGATATTAAAAATGAAGTTAAACATTTTAAAGATGTTTTAAAATGTATTATGAATCGAAAGCATAGATTTCAACACTTGTTATTGAAATAGACGTTTTCGAGAAATTTAAGGAAATGGTGGACTATAACACTGTTGTTATAGTAAATGATTTCCGAAAGGAAATGTTTTTATATAGTATTGGGATTTACCTATCTATCTTAAAAAATTCGAATCCCTATACTAGTGATTTTGAGTCGTCGTAACGATGTTTTACGTAACATTCGTTTTGACTCAAATAAATGTGCTTAAGCGAATGATTTCCTTAAAGAATGAAATGTATACTTAATTTTGATTTAAGTATATTGAATATTTTCAAATGTTGAAAATAAACGATTTGTGAATTACTTATTATTAAATAAGTATGGAAATGCTTTTCCAATATGAAATGAAATGTTTTTGAGAATTTATCTTCTTAAAGATAAATTGAAATTGAATATTGAAATCGATTTGGAAATCGTATATCTGTAGATATTTGAAAATATAAATTCAAGATGGAATTTATAAAAAGAAATGGGAATTCGTTTAAAAATAAATATTGATTTATTTTTGAAGTGTGGAAATTTTATATCTAGTAAAGATATTTTGGAAAATTATTTGGAATCTGATGATGTTGCGCATCTTTATTGATAGTTAAATAACCGACTATCAATAATTACCTTTAGATAGGTATTTGTTGTGAATTGGATGAATTTGAATGCCACACTTATTTTTGAATAATCGCTCACTATTCGGGTTAGCTGGGAAAGGACCATGGGGTCGTATAACCCATTCCGAATATGTGATACGTCGTTATGAATTGCATTTGAAGACCGGTGTTGAAGACCGGATATTTTTGAAAACGGAAGGATTACCGTCGAGTTACTCTACATCGGCTGATCTCCAGTTTAGAGGTTTTATCACCCTTAGTGACGGGAAGTCCGGACGTGATTAGAAAATTATCCGGATATGCAAGGGCTTCGTGAGAAGTGCCTTCGGTTCTGTTCGATCCCGGAACAGACTTGTATGGATTGTGTGTCTGACGTTACAATTTGAGATATAAAGCTGATTTCTTTCAAATACATTTCTGTTGATGGCGGAGAATTTATTCTCTTAGCTTAACACCCTTCTCTGAGACGTACGAGCTCAGAGGTTATGTAGTTGAAATTTATCAGCGATATATCCCAATTTGGTAACGTGGCATACTGAGTGTTGCTGTGAAATGATCAGTGTTTGATCATTTGCGATATGATCATTTGTTTGATCTTATATCTTTGTGATCATAGGTTGATCATTTTGTTTGACCCGAAGCATGGCTTTGTAGAAAGCGTAGCTTTGTGGACGAGACTTCGTCGAGCCTCACACCCCGGAAATGGTCAAAACAGGAAGGATGCGGCAAGGTTCTAGGGAGTAGCGCCCCTTAGTGTATGTCATTCCTTCTGGATAAAGGTGGTATCATGGTATGGAGCCCAGATACTTAACCTCTGTGGTTACTGCATTATTTTTACTATGTGGTTTGTTGCGAATCGGGGATCCTCGGGAAGATCGGTGACGATCGGGGGATGGCATACGCGTGTCAGTAGTTACCTACTTTTGCAGAGGTAACCCGGCCTTGTGTTGGCAGAGATCTAACCGTAATGTTAGGTTATTTCTCGGGTCGTCTATTCCAGGGACGTACCCATCGTGGAAAAGGAAGTTCCTTAGCCTGACCATTTGTTGGAAATCCAAAGAAACAATACGAGCCTTGTACGGTTTTAGTTGTAGAACCTGCCATTTAATATGGTAGCTATAGTAGGCATACTATAATGGTACCTATGTCGGCTAAGATTAATATTCTACTTTCGAAATGTTTTCTACACTATGCACTAATAATAATATCAAAAAGAATTTGATTTTTTCATAGTAAGCATCTTTGACTATCATAAGAAGAAATCTCCTCCAAGTCTGCATTTGCATTGTGTGTGTGGCGGGAGGTCTTATGGTAGTTTCATTTTCCAAAAGCATTGCGAATTTATTTTATTTTCTTTGTGAAAAAAATAACTGTTTTACGATCTCACACCAGTCACCATGACTGACTCGGAGTTTATTGTTTCCCTTCTAAACTCTGGGTGCCCACCAATTTCCACACGGGCAGTCTAGAGTTAGGTTATCAGGATATTCTGGATATTCTGGAGCTTGGAGATAAGCTGGAGGACGAGACATAGTATTTGTATCTGATATTATTTATTCCGCTGTGTATTCTGTATGAGGACAAGTTATATAAATGTCCATTGTTGTATATTGACTCTAATGATTGATGTATGTATAAACTGATATAGCTCTTTGTTTTAAAAGACTAGTGTATATTTATTATATATTGTTCCGCTGCGATGTGTAAGATTCTGATATTGTTTTTGTATCTGATGTTGTTCTGTTCTTCTTCTTTTCTTTTTCCTCTATCTTTTCTTCTACCTCTTCTTTTAAACATTAAAGTTCGCGTTTCCGCCATCCGATTGTTCGACAGTTGCTACAGTGGACATAGCAGTGTCGGGTTTTCGAAAGACGGATTTGCGTGTCTTTACATATTGTGTGGGAGATGGCATTTCCGTAGACCCAGTGAAAGTGGAGGCTATGCAAGAATGGAAGCGACCGCAGACTCCTACCGAAGTTCGCAGTTTCCTAGGATTGGCAGGGTACTATAGGAGGTTCATTCAGGATTATTCTAAGATTTCCTCAATTTGACTAAGCTAACTAAGAATGAAGAGAAGTTTGTATGGACTCCGAAGTGTGAGGAAGCATTTGCGGAATTGAAGAAGAGATTGACCAGTGTCTTAGTCTTGGTTGTTCCGGATGGAAGTAGTGGATATACGGTGTATACTGATGCATGTGGAGTAGGGTTAGGCATTGTCCTAATGCAGCATGGTAGAGTGATTGCTTATGCAAGCAAACAGTTAAAGCCTCACGAGAAGAACTATGCTACATATGACCTGGAGTTGCGGCTGTTTCTTTGCATTGAAAATGTGGAGGCACTACTTGCTAGGTAAGGATCCTTCTATTCCTTCTTTAGTTTCTTTCTAATCTTTAGAGATTCTAGAAGTAAGTTTCTTTCTTTAATTAGGTGAAAAATTCGAGCTCTTCACGGGACATAAATGCTTGAAGTATCTTTTTACTCAAAAGGATCTGAATCTGAGGCATCAAAGGAGGTTGGAGTTTCTGGCGGCTTTTGACTTGGATATTCTTTATATGCCAGGAAAAGTTAATGTAGTGGCGGATGCCTTAAGTAGGAATGTTTTTTTGATTCTCTTTGAGGTTACCCCGACACTTCAGGAAAGGATTATGAAAAATCAAAGGAAGGATGAAATACTGGAAGGGTTAATTCATGGTGTTGAAGAGGGTAGATGTTTGGGTTTTGAGAAAGATAGTCGAGATGAACGAACGATTATGTGTTCCAGATGTGGATGGGCTGCGGCGGGAAGTTTTGTTAGAATGCCACAAATCTAAATTGAGTATTCATCCGGGAGTTCATAAGATGTATAAGGATATGAGGCGAGTGTTTTGGTAGCCGGAAATGAAGAAAGACATCTCTATATTTGTTAGCAAGTGTGCGAGTTGTCAACAAGTCAAAGGTGATCATCAGAAGACAACCAGATTACTACAACCCTAGGAAATACCTAATTGGAAATGAGAAATTATATCAATGGATTTTATCGATGGTTTACCTAGTACCAGAAAAGGAAATGAAGGAGTATGGGTAATCGTGGATCGAGTAAAGAAGAATGCACATTTTATTCCGTAAAACCAACAAGAACCGCTGCTTCTTTAGCTGAAATTTTATTGAGGAGATAATCATGTAGCATGGAGTTCCTGTAAGTATAGTACGCAATCAAGACCCCATATTTACTAGTCAATTTTGGAAAGCATTGCAAACAACTCTAGGAACAAAGTTGAGCTTAAGCATAACATACCACCCCCGAACAGACGAATAGTTAATTAGATTCTAGAGGATCTCTTGAGAGCGTGTATTCTGGATTTTGGTGGATCATGGGAGGATCGTTTAGATTTAGTTGAGTTCTTCTACAACAATAGATTCCAAGCAAGTATTGGTATGACATCTTATGAAGTTCTATATGGAAGACCGTGCAAGTCACTAGCATGTTGGGTTGAGATGGGAGATAGACTAGTATTTGGGCCGGACCTGATCTGAGAGGCTATCGAAAAAGTTGCAGTGATTAAGAAAAAAATGAAGAAAGCCTAAGATCACCAAAAGAGTTATGTTGATATGAGGCGAAGAGATTTGGAGTTTGTGGTTGATGACTTGGTGTTCGTTAAGATTTTTCCAATTAGAGGAGCTATTAGATTTATGAAAGCTGGAAAGTTAGCTCTAAGGTATATTGGACCTTTCCGTATTCTTGAAAGAATTGGGTCTTTTACTTATAAGGTTGAGTTGCCAGAGAGATTAACAGGTGTTCATAATGTGTTCCACGTGTCTCATTTGAGAAAATATGTCCATGACCCATCTTTTATTGCGGAGCCATCGGTTCAAAAGGATTTGGAAATAGAACCGAACTTGATAATGGTTAGACATCCAGTTCATATTGTAGGTCAGGATGAGAAGAGGCTGCGTAATAAGGTGGTGAAGTTAGTTAAGATTCATTGGAGTGAGGATCCCAGGGACTACACTTGTGAGACTGTGGAGCGTATGAGGGAAGCCTATCCTGGATTGATGTTAAGATAGTTGTTTGTTCATTTGTGTGTAGTGTATGCCTTGTTTGCTATGACTATTTAGTGTATATCTTTTGTATGTGTTTTATGTTATGAATATATGGATTTTTGTGTAGTTGACTTATCTCCCTGTTTGTTAATTTCAGGACGAAATTCTTTTAGGGGGAGAATGTAACAAACCAGAATTTCGATCATTTAATATATGGATATTTAATTATATTTTTAAGAATTGATTAATGGAATGTATAACTAAATAAAATCTTTTTAAATAGTAATAAATGATGGTGAACTCATTTTCAAATTTGGTTTACAAAAATAATTAGTTCAAAGAAAGATTGAAAATGTGATCGGAATTCGTTTTTCGAATTTTTGATTTTTTATCGGTTAAAAGTTGTTAGAAATGTCATGATACTTTGGTATACACACATACATACATTTACAAATATTTTGACATGGACATGCATATGTGTACATGTATGTACGCTTAAGTATGTGTGTGTGTATATAAGATAGGATTTTAATATAAAAAGTAAATATACTATATAATATAAAGATGCTACTTTAGACATAAGTACAAAACAAGTACTAAGGCATGTTGGCTTGGAAAAATGGAATGGGGACAAGGGAAAACATGTTAGCAAAGGGAGAAGACAAGGGGGTGAGGTGGCGACATGTGAGAGGGGGGTGAAGTACAAGGTCGTTTTGGTAATTTCACATATGCACTTTATATAAAAACTAATTTTTATTCCATTTTTCTCATTTCTTTTCTTCATTTGAAAATTTCCCAAGCTCTTGGAAAATATTCCATGGTTTTCTAAAGTATTTCTAAGTATAAAAAATCATAGCTTTATACTTTAAATCCTCTCCGAAACTTTCTAGATTACTTCTGCATCCACTTCTTCGCCTTATCTTCCAAATACAAGCACACGTCCACCAAAAACCTTCAAGGCCGTACCCATAGTCCCCCTATAACCAAGCCATATAGTGCTTAGGCTAAGCACATTTCCAAAATTTCAAAGCAAGATCAAGTCTTTTCCATAAAATTCAAAAATCCTAAGCATTTTGCAAATGGTTTAAAAAGATTTCGTTGAATTCAGTGAGTAAACTTATAACTTTTTTTGGAAAGGTTTCGCATTTGTATTTATGTAGGTTATGAGATTATTCATATATGATGTTGATGTTGAATTATGGTTTGATTTGGATGTATATATATGTGTTAACATAGTTTAGCTGTAGACTTTAGATCGAAAGTTAAAGTAATGTGTTCGGTTGTAAAGTTAAGATTTTGTGATTTATAGTGATGCCATGGTGATATTATGGTTTGGCTTATGTATACTTGGATGATGGCTAAATGGTTTGGAAGTTATAACTTTAAATGTTAAAAAAGGACTAGAGATCCATTTCCAAAAAATCAAATGGTTTACTAGTTTGATTTATAAAGTGTTTCCATTTTAGTTTTCTAACCTTGTTTTAAGATTTCAAAATCCTTTCTTTTTATGTGTAAAAAGAAGAAAAAGGTAAAAAGGATGAAGTTTGGATGGTAACTTAGATAAGTAAATACTAAGTTATTACATCCATAGCGATGGTCGCTATGGATGCAGTTCGGGAAATTTAACGATTTCAAGTTTTAAAAGTGGTTCTTTAAAATATTTTTGAAAAACCATCTTCAAATTTAATTAGTAAGAATAAAAGTTAATTATTTTTTAATTAAGTATTATTTGGAAGTTAATTAATTAGTAATTAAGATAAGAAATTAGTGATTATTAGCATAAATTAAGCAAGTTAATTATAAATTAATTAATAAGTTTTAAATTGATGATTAATTAAGTTGAAAGGTAATTAAGTATTAATCTCTATTTAATCAAGTTAATTATTATAAATTAATTTTTATTTAAGTAAAGGTTAATTATTTAATTACTTATTATTTAATTAGAGTTAAATATAAATAGATGTTATTTAATTAAGATAAATTATTAATTAATTTTAAAAATTAATTAAGGTTTAATTATGATTAATTAAAATTTAATTAAGCTTTAACTTATGATTTAATTGAGGTTTATTTTAAAAGGTTATTTAAACTCTACCAGTTATTTATTTTAGATCAACCTTCTTGTTTAAGTGCATTTTTTTTAAACAAAGGATCTCTTGTCCATGCCATTAAGTAGCCAAACAAATTAAAATAGTTAGAATAAAATGTTGACACATTTTATTGGAAGTAAGTTGACTTGTACTTATCACAAATGCCGCATTTCGAAAACGTGATGAATACAAGGGAGTTAATTTCGATAAGCGGGTCATGATAATTTAAGCATATGAAATATATTTCCATGTGTAAATCTTTACACCCTGATGGTGGAGTTGTCCACTATAAAAATAAAACTTGACCCTTTAACAATATAGTTTATCAGCTTGGGAAGACCGGGATCGGATAGCAGTTGTTATTCAAAAACTACCTCGAACCAACGTAAGCATTCGAATTGGAAATAGAAAAGGCAAGGTTCAAGATGAAGATTTTGAAGTGCAAGGGCTATTTGCTACTAACCCTGAAGGTGATTTTAAAATGGGTGTAGTGGAAATAGTGCCTTTGGTTCGTTCATCTCATGAGCGACTTGTATGGATAAGTGCTAACATTGTATCAACATCTAGAAGGCAATGTTAGCATTCCAAGTGGCAGTGCTATAATAAAGGTAAATGTAACCTCAGGCCTCATCAATCGGGAATGACTAAAACATGGGATATGCAGCATGGCTAAGTGGGTCATTCCCATTAGGGTAAGGTCACTCCTATCTAGATTCCATGTTATCAACTCGTGTATGCTTCGGTACGGTTGTTGATCCAAACCGTGGAGTGATCATATTCGATACTATCCAGCAAGGGTAGGCTGCACTTGTGTTGGCAGGGGATCCCGGCGAGGTCATCGGTGTTATTTTATCTAGAGATGCACTATGACGGGCGATACCCAATATCCCAGTCTTTGTATGGAATCCATTCTCCAATAAGTACCGTACAGATTTAGTTGTATCCGAATATGTTGAAATGTGATATGCAAACATTACAGCTATGTTCTATTTTACTTAGAAACCCTAGACATTATCATAATATCATTGAATTTCTATATAAAGTGTTTTGGTTAACATAAAGTAAAAACTCATCCGTGTTTATGTGCGGCGTGGTCTTACGAGATGCCCTTGATTTTAAAAGTAATAATTCAGTTGTTTGAGTTTACTCACACCAGTCCCATGTCCAACCCGGAGTTTTATTTTCTTTCCCTAAAACTCGTGGGTACTTAAATTTTTATGAGTAGCCAAGTGATCCAGGTTTCTCACGATTGCATTTTGGAGGAGCTGGAGCAGGTGGCTTCAACGTTAGCTAGCTACTATCTTATTCTGCTATGTATGTATGTATGTATTTTGTATTAGTGATGTAAGGACATGCAGTTATAACTGTCCCAGTTTGGAATTTGTACTATTATGACTCTGATGTACTATTATGGCATTATCTATGAAAAATCTAATGTTGATTCGTTCCGTTGTGAGATTATGGATTGTTTAGTTTTCTTCTTAGCTTCCTTTTTTTTCTTACCCTTAATGGCTCCTCTTTCGAAGTAACAAAGGCAGTTTGTTGCAAACCAAGTGTGGTAGAAAGGATGATGTAATATATAAATATGTATAATATAACTACGATCTTTCAATTGGACTTCATTCATTTCAATTATACAAGTCATTAAGAAAATTTATAAGGATTCTTGATAAAGGAAACAAAGCTTAAAAGGAGAATTTTCTTTGTAAGATAAAAGTCATGAAATAAATTTTGAAATTAAAATGGGATTTATCGACCAAAGAATTTCAAAAGAGGTTTGGAATGAAATTATAATTACATTGTTCCAAGTAATGGATAATTGATTTCTTGTGAAAAGGAGATAGAAATATTTTTAGGGAAAATATTTTGAAATGATTATTAAAATGTTAAAATAAAAGGTGAAAATTTTGGAGAATGTTTTCATAAAGATTTTAGAAAATTAATAAGTATGTATGTTGTAAGTAGATCATTTCGTCACATGATTCTGATCTAAGATTCGAGTACAAGACTTTGAGGTGGTTACACCAGTCTGAAAAGGTATTTATCTCTCGATTCTTGACGGCGAACATTGATGAGGGTTTGTGGTTGGATACTTGAGTTTCCTATCATAGTTGAGAGCCATGCGAGGAAAACTAAAATTCTGATCGGAAAACCTGATCGGAGTCCGCACTGGATGATCGGGGGATCAATACTAGTTCGGAAGTAAAGTTGTGGATTCGAATAGTAGATCGAATTAGATAGTGCGTACGAATGATCTATATACATCGTACGAGCATAAGTTTAAAAATAAATATTTTAACACCTTTGGGTTTTGCATTGTAATTTTGAGGTCGAAATCCTTTTAAGCGGTGAAGTATGCAACGACTCGCAAATTTATCAATTTGATAAATTATATTTATTTTTAAATATTCAAATATAAGCTTTTTAAAAACATAGACTATGATGTTTTGAATAATAATAATGGTAATTTTATTTGAATAAATATTTACAAAAATATGTACTTTAAAAAAATAATATCGATAAAATGACCGAAAACTTTTTATCGATAAACAGCTCTATATCATCAGAAATCATGTACCGAGCTAGATACTTACACTCATTTATTCATATAAACAAGAATATGAAATAAAATTATTTATTTTATTTTTGGAAAATAAAATGTATTTATGACATCATCAATAATGGCATCATATTTAATAATTGATTTATGAATTTATATTGAGATTTAATGATTTGGTAATTATTTAAATAATTGTTTTTAAATGATAATAATTCATTTTAATTAGTTATGAAGTGATAATAATTCATTTATAATAGTCTTATAGGGATATATACTTCATTTAAAATTAGGAAAATTGATATCGCTTTATCAATATAACAACACTTTTTGTAAACAATTGTTTAATATTAATTTATATGGTTTTATAAATCAAATATGATCATTTTAATTAGTTAAAAATGATAGGAAATTAGTTTTCAAATTTTTTTAACATTTATATGTAAATTAATTTATAAATGAAAATGTGACCGGGAATCGGCTTTTCGATTTTCAACGGTTTAGCGAACGGAAGTTGTTCAAAGTTGTGGGGTGGCATTGCCGTGCGCCTTGAGGTGATGGGGGGGTGTGGGTAAGGGCATTTTGGTCCATGCACATTTGGATATTTATTTTCAAAAAAATTTCTATAAATACCCATCCATTCTTTCATAATTTTAACACTATTACCCATCTTCTTCTTCCTCCTTCTCAAGCTATTTTAATGGCTTCTCTACTTAGGAAGAAATTAAATAAGAAAAAAGAAAATAAATTTATATAAGTATATATACATTAGCAATCCACTTTGAAACAAGCTCAAGCCACTCCTCTCCTTTCTCTAAACTCACGTCCACCACCTCCTACCACCAAGGCCGAACCCATCTCCACTTGCAAGCTTAAGCGGAGCGCATTTAAAGGTACAAGGCTTGATTCTATAGGCTTTGATTCAATTGTAGCAAAGCTATAATGAATTTTCATAAAGTTAGAAACCAATGAAGGTGAGAAACTCTATTTATTTTATGATATATTGGATGATATATATATTTGGATATGCTTGGTTGTGATGATTGTGAATCATGTTTGGATATGATAATATGTTTGTTTGGATGTGTAAACAATTCACCTTTAATACACGTCGAATATTACAAAGGAAATCACTTTCCTTTAATAAATGAAATAGTGCATATGAGATTATTAAACCTCTTTAAAATGGTTCGAAATGATTTAAAAATGTTTTATAAACATTTAAAAGTGTTTTGACAAAATTTGAAAACGATATGGAAAATCGGTTAAAATAGGCGCGTCGCGTAACGGTAGTTCGCGATTTCACGTCGTAGAAAGTTAAATCCATTTATGCGATGGAATCGGGGTCGGAATTCTTTGGAATAAGAATTTTCTGAACTCTTATAATCATAATTTTCAAAAAAAATAAATATGATCGAGATTTCGTTTAGTAGATTTTGAAATATGAGCTAATCAAGTTTTCAAAATAGTCCTGGTTTGGCAGTTTAGAAACCAAAGCGTTAAATTCTTTAAAAGTGATATTTATAATTCTTTAAAAATATAAATAAATTCTATAAATATTTTAAAATGTTTTAAAAGAGATTTGAGTTATAAAAATGGATTTCTAAATGATAGAAAAGTTGCTCTGATCAAATAAGCCTTAAAACACTATTCGCAACACTATTCGTAGCACTTTTTGCAGCACTTTTAATAACTTTTGAAATATGGCTTTAAACTTAAGTATTCTTTCTCAAATCTTTTATAAATATTTTTTAATAAATAATTAGGTATTTTAAAGATGATTTGGAGGTTTTATAATTTATTTTAAAAAGTTTAAATAAATGATTTAAAAAAATGTTATTATAATCAAGTCATTTAATCTTGGCTCTAAAAGCCGATGAGCAGACTAGAATTTTCTATTCATGAGATCCGGATGTGATGTGCTTTAAATAAGGAGATGTTCAGGAGAAACCATTGCCCATGCTCACCTTGCCTCTTTCCTGGGCGAGGAATAATAAGGTCGAAATGTCTGAAACGAGGCAAGTATAAAAGATTCAAATTTAATTTAATACAACTTGGATCATATAGAAATAATCTTCTTATACTTGGTATTAAATTCCAAGGAGGGAACCCATACTATCATGTGAATTTGAAAGGTGATTTCACCATTATTCGACGGATAGTAAAGGTTGAATATGGAAAATGATGTTGAGTAGAATTAATATAATTTCTATTGACCATTTTTACTCAAAAAGGTTTTGCAATATGATTTATGATAAATGATTTTAATTTGGTAATTCAAAAGTTAAAGAGTAGTTTAATGATTATGAATATACTTGAAAAGAATATGATTTAAAGATTTATATCTCTAAAAGAGGTATTTTATTTGATAATAGATATTAATGAATGTAATGATAATCACCCTCAAACTTAACATCTTTTTATTGATGATTGGTTCGAAGGAACCGGGGTCAGATTTGGGTGATCTCTATTTGAAAACCACTTCGAACCAATTTACTCGTTCGAAGGTGAAGACATGGAATGATAATAAATGGAACGAAGGGCTGCTTGTCACAGACCCTCGGGGGGAATTTTCCATATCATATATATGTGGCAGTAGTATTTGATCTTCGATGCAAGGGCTGTTGGCTACTAATCCTAGGGTTGATTACTGACAGGGTGTAGTAGGAGAGTTCCTTCGGTTTGTCATATTCCTGGACAACTTGTATGGACGAATGTCTGACATTGCATTTCTAAAATGCATACAAACGTACATCTGTTTGGTGGTGTAGGAGGTAACTCTCCTATACTAAACACCCTTCTCTGAGACGTACGAGCTCAATGGTTATACATTTGGGGAAATCAATAGTGTGTGATGGAATTGGTAATGTGGCATTCAAGTGAAATGTGTTCTATGAGAAAGGTAATCGTTACCTCGAGCCTCATCATCGGGGAATGACAACAACAATGTAGATGCGGTAGGGCTAAGTGGGTCGCTCCCATGGATATGGTCATCACCTTTCTAGATTACCCTCTATATATCGGGTATGTTGTGTATGCTATGAGGGCTCTCAGATAGGTCAGGAACGATCGAGGTGATGTCATGTTCGGTACTATCTATGGTAAGGTAGGTCGATTCTGTGTTGGTAGAGGTTGGAGCCTCAAGCGCATCCCTCTAGAGATGTACTATCGAATGGTAGTCCCTTACCTTGTCATTGTATGGAATGCATTCTCCAATACGAGCCTTTATAGTTTTAGTTGTAAACCTATTATGCTGTCGAATTTAACAAACGTAACAATTCTAGTTATGATTAATATGTTATTTGAAAGGATTTTCAAAGAATGTCATTAAAGACAATATCCTTGATTTTGCATAGCAAATGTTGTGGTTATCATAAAGTAAAAATCCATTCCGTGTTTATGTGCGGCGTGGTCTTATGAAATACCTTTTGTTTTCAAATATCCGTATTTTGAGATTCTCACACCAGTTCCATGACTGACTCGGAGTTTATTTTCTTTTCCCTTAAACTCTGAGTGTCATACTTTTCTAGGCAGCCAAGTAGTCAGGTTTAACTTGGAGTATTATGATGGAGCTTGAAGTCTTGAGCTGAAGATGTTTCTATAGATAGTTTTCCATTTCCATTTCCACTGCATTAGTTTACCGATTGTACTAAGCATTTATAAGGACAAAGATTTATAACTATCCAGAAAGATTTATAAGATAGACTCTGATAAATGTATTTAAAATTTCTACTTTAAACATCATATATATTGAAATAATATATGTTATTCCATTTTGTAAGATTCTGTTCTTTCTTTATTTTCTTTTATCCCTTATAATCTGCCTCTCTGGCAATTGGATTTGCGGCACTTGAATACCGAGGATGTATTGGTGTCGATTTCCAAGGGTCGAGGAGGCGGGTCGTCACAATCATCATATTACTCTAGCCCATGAGATTCATCATGTAGAGAAACGCCATTCAAGGGAGAAAATGAGGTGGATGTGCTCAGTTAGAGGCCTGATGAAGATTCTAGACCAATAAGGTCCAAAGCAGCAAAGAAGAAGAATAAAGCCGAAGCTGACTTGAATTCAAGAGTGTAAGTTACCCATTAAATTCATGAAAGAATACATCAAGATAGAATCAAGCAAACATAGGACAAGATTGATGTAATTCAAAAGTTTGCAGAAATTGAGCAACAAAAGTTGGATCTTGAATGTTTAAAAGCGTAAACATAACATCAAAAATATGAACAATCGGTTATGGAAAAGGATTTGATGGGAACGGACGAAGTTCAAGTCCAATATTAGATGGAGTGCAAAAGGTGAATAATAATGGCTAAATTTACTCAAATGTAGTTTATTTTAAACCTTGCAATTTGTATCATTAGCCTTTTACTTTGTATTCTCAGAAATCGATTTTATTTGGTTATTAATAGTGACCTACTATTTTAGATTTCATATAAACAAAGTATCACATACGATGGATGGTTTTGTAAGGCAAAATAGTACTAGTGTTAATTGCAAGAAAGTACATACATAAATTCAATAGGCATACACACATGGTCTATTAGATCTATGAGTGAACTAATAATCTCCAAAGTGATTCTAAATATGATTCATAAGATTGCTTTGAAACATTTTTGCAGTTGTGTGGCACAGAATGAAAGTTTTCATTCCATGTGGATGTTGAAAGCTTCTTCGATTACAAGAATGTATTCTCGGTATATTTTAGGCATTTGTTTTGTACTATCATGTTCGTAGTGACAATGGGACTCATCCATATCTCTTTCAACTTCAATGATCATATTTTGTAGAATATATATGTAAACATGATTATGTACATATTTTCTCAAGACCATAATCTACAAGGATTTCTAATCTTGCAAATCCAAGTTGAAGGACGCCAAATGCTCTTTCTACATCTTTTTTGGTCCCCTTGCATCTCAGCAAACTTTGCATGCTTCTTTGTTATTGGATTTGGATATGTCTTCACAATGGTGCTCCATTTTTGATAAGACACATCTTCAAGATCGTATCCGTGTTCATAATTGTTTTGTCCAAGGGTAAATGACATGGGAGTTACTTTGTCAAGTGCAAGATCATTAAATAAGTGTGACCTCTCAATAACATTTATGTAACACCCCAGATTTTTTATAACATTATTTAGGAGATTTAGTTAGATAAACTAAATAAAATAATGTTTTGATTAGGAGATTGAGATTTGATTTAATTGAGGTAGCCATGCCTTTTTAAGTAATAAATTAAATGAAGGGTTTAAAAATGAATTAGAGGAAGGGTATTATGGGAAAGAGGCTATTCCTATATCATCTTTCTTAGGCCGTGTGTTTCAAAGCACACGTTCATTCTCATTCTCAAAAATTAAAAATCTTGGCCAGCCACCATTAATAAAGGTAGAAGAAGAGGAAACAAAAGAAAAGCTTAAGGAAAGTAAATTCAAATCAAACTCGTTCAAATCTCAAGCTCCTTAATCATTAAAGCAAAAGATGAATAACGTTTACATCTCAAAATATTTTGATTTCAAAAGGTTTTGATTTCGAAAGATTTGATTTCGAAAGGTTTTGAAGGGGTTATCTTCAATGATAGCAAAAAGTTTTGATATCGAAAGGCTAAGGTTTAAAGGATTTAAAGACGGGTGTCATATGTTTTAAAGCTTAGGAAAAAAAGGCTTTTAAAAGGTTTAGAAGGAGTTACTTTCAATTATTTCGAAAGGTTTATTAAAGGATATGAAGGAGTTACCTTCAATAATTTCGAAGAGTTTTATGAATGATTTTGAAGGAGTTACCTTCTATGTTTTCGAAAGGTTGTTTAAGGGTTTTAAACAAAGGTTTCGAATATAAGAATTAGGTAGATAACCTAAGTGCTTTAAGTTATAAAGGACCTTAACTTATTTTAAAAGATAGACAATTCTTATTGAACATCATCAACATTATTTTGAGTAAAGTATATATAACATAGCAAAAATAGCTTTGAGTAAAAGATAAAGATATATTTTCCTTGTATATATATGATTTGACGAATTAGATCATTTTGAAAAGGTTTTAAGGAAAATTTAAAGAGCAGTTAGCTCAGATATTGTAGAGCAGTTAGCTCAGATATTTTGAAGGGTAGTTAACCCAAAAGAAAATTCGTGCAGTCGGCTCATTTTAAATACGGACAGTCAGTCCATTTTGAGGGCAGTCGGCCCACAGGACAGTTAGTCCATGACAGTTAGTCCAGAAAGAGCAGTCAGCTCTGATATGAACATATAGTTCATTTATTAGCATAACGAACTTTGCTAAATTTTTAAGGACAGTTAGTCCACCCTTTTTACCTGTTTTGGGCATATAGCCCATTATCTAGCATAAAAGATATTTCTATAGTTAATTTTAGAACAGATAATCTAGAAAAGAGCAGATAGCTCAGAATTTAGAACAGACGGTTCAGATTTTAGACAGATGGTCTCTTTCATTTCCTATTTTAGTATAATGGATATTGCTATATTATTATTATAATCGGTTGATTAACTAGTTTGGTTGCAGGAAAGGTTTTGCAAAATATATGTTTTGAAAAGAGATATTAGTGAGAGGAAACCCGTTCCGCTAAGCGGCGTGGTCTCACTAGTTATCTGTAAACTGAGATGTAACAGATATTATTCATACCAGGCTTTAAGTCTGACTCAAAGTTTTTGTTTCCACTTAAACTCTCGGGTGCTCAAAATTTGATTTGAGTAGGCTGAGGGTTTAGGTTTTCAAGTTTTAGCAGATTTTGGTGAATAAAGCATCCGAAGACGAGCAGGAGGCTAATAGATAGCTAATTTAGGGATTCTGTTTTAAAATTGTTTCCGCTGTGTATTAAGACAATTATGTCTATATTGCTTTGATCATCCAAGGGGGCATCTTCATATGTCGCTCTTGGCGTATTATTGTAAATTATATTTGATCAATGCCTGAAATTACGTTTAGGATTTTTGTAACTTGGATATGATATTTTTGAAATATAATCACTAAAACTATTTTTTTGGAAATCTGTGATTTTGTTCATATTCAAGTGTTTTTGATATTATGGATACCATTAACATTGTCTTATTTCGTCTCCAGAAGTTAATACTGTGGATGACTGCAGCATCCATAGCACTTAGCTTTTGGCCTCCAAATACGGGATGTTACAGCTTGGTATCAAAGCATAGGTTTATGAAAAATTTAACTAAAAATTGGTTTTGAAAACAAAAATCCAAGGAAATTGGAGTAAGGTTTGGGGTTGGGTTAACGCTATAGTAACGTACTTGTATTTGTTATATATAAGTATGTGCTTTATCTCCATTCATCTATCTTTGATTAGGTTATCCTTCTGTATCTCATGAGGTTTGAATACAGATATGGATGGTAGAAGAAGTAGAGTTAACCAAGTAGGGGAAGCACCGAAAGGAACGCTGGACCTTGTAACGACCCAAAATTTTAATCGTTTTATTTAGATAATTAATTGAAATTTTGTGAAATTTTAAACAATAAAATTTGGAAATAAAAATTTATTATTTGGAATACGTCTATTTTAATATAGCAACTGGTAAATTTTCATCTGATAATATTGAAGTTTATTTTTCTGTGAAATTTCATTTCAAATCAAACCGGTTAATAACAGTGAATTTTAAAGTTTTCCGAAACCAAAATATGTCAACAGGAGAAAATTTATTCAGATCATTCTGAATCAGACTGCGAAATTCGTTTTTCCAAATTCGGACGTTTCTAGCTCCATTTGGATTTTTCTTCAAAATAGCAGCATTTCTGGTACTGATTATCGACTTTCGATCGGATGATCATACCACTAGTATCTGTATACCGTTTTGATCGTCTCGTCGCGCTGATCACCACGGTATATTTATTTTGTATTTTGAGGTCCGGTACGCGAAGAAAGCAATAAAACGGTGCGCCGTATCGGTACCGGATTCGTGACCTTTTGTTTCCTTTTGCGTTCAAACTTTGAATCATGAATCCCAAGCAATATAATAAATTGCTTTAATAATTTATTTGCAGAATTCAAGGACCCGCTGTTACCATTTGCATCATTTCCATTTATTGTACAGTGGTTTTTCTCTACCTTCTTTCGTACTGTTCTTTTCCAATCGTTGGTATATTTTAGCTGATGCTATCCCACTCTTCATTTTTGAACGCCGGTTCTCATTTATTTTATTATTTTCTAAATTCCAGCCGTTGAAATCTCAAGTGTAAGGTTTAAACGTATAAACTTGTATACGTTTTGTATTTATAAAAATTGAAAGCTCGCTTTAATTTTTCAAAGAGTTATACTTCTGCCTGTAACCTATCACTCTCATTCCTCCCTTTTTCCGATTTCACCCTTCCTCCTTCACATAGCTGTTCCTCTAATGGCCGAAATGTTTTATCACCACCTTCCACTTTTCTTCCACCGTCTGCCGCTCCCTCTTAGCGCCTCGCCTCCGCATGAAAAGCCTCGAGCCAGAGAAACCCCAGACCCATCTCGTTTCTCTCCCTCCCTTAATCTCTCCTCCTCCTTATCTTCTCTACCAAGCTACCGCCCTCAGCACCCATCTTCCTCCATGTTGCCGAGCCTTGAACCGAAGCCACTCTCTTACATCATCCTCCCACGTCGTCGAAGCCATGCTTCCCTCTACCACCGACCCATAGCCGAGGCTCACAAACAAACCACCACCTTCCCTTTCCTCTCTCCTCCGCGTCTACCTAATCCCCTCCACCCTGTCTCCCTCACCGAGCTTCTCCTCCTCCCATACCTGGCCGTGGCCTTATCCTTGGTGGCCTTCCTCCACTTCTTCTTCTAGTATAGCAGGTAGGTAATATAGGTTAGCACCATACATACATTTAAACTGTTTCCAATTTATACAAGTTATATTTATATAAAAACATTATATTATTTTTCTATATTCAGAGTTATATATTTTCTTTGTCTACTTAAAACCGATTTTCATTTGTATATATATGTTTAGTATATCATAGTTTGTCTATATGGTCAGTGTATATATTTCGAGTGGAACAGAAAATATATATATGTTTTGTTATTATAATAGTATGTATGTTGCTACTATATGTTGTTTTAAGTATTATATAGATTTATGTGTTCATTTAGTATGAGATTCCTGTAGAGTTAGTATTATATCTATGCTAGTTTAGATGGTTTAGTTATTCATTTAACACATATATATACTTGTGTGAGCCTATTAGCTACATAAGTTTTAACAATTGTAAGTTCATATATATGGAAGCTGTTAAGTCTGCATTTGTATGTTTATATATATAGTTGTTGCTTACAAATTCATATTGGGAGTGTGTGTTTTCATAGATCAATCAGCAGCCTTTTATCTTATTTTTAGTCCTACTTTTGTATTTCAGCACGAATACAAGTTGCTAGGCACCCATATAGGTATATAGTTGAAAATTTTAAGTAAAGTTATTATTATCCTTTAAAGAAATTTTATGAGTATTTCATTCGTTAATGATCTTTGTGCACTGCCTGTTTTCATTAGCCTAGCCTAAATATGTGTATATAGGAGAAAGCTTTGACAGTTTAGTGATTTCAAAAAAAAAAAAAATTAGTGTTGGTGGAAGAAGAATGTTTATAGATATATGGTTAATGCTTTAACATAGGGTATGCATATTCATTTAGTCTGCATAGTATTTAGCTGTAGCATATATTAAAGTATAAAAAAATAAGTTCCGGTTGTGATGTAAGTGTCTGCATATGATATATATATTACTTTACATCACATTTATTTGATCCTGTTGAGTTTATTTTATACAATAAGTGTATGTATATAGTTTAAACTAGATACTATCTTAAGTATACGTATGCCTGCAGTATTTAGATTTTTCAGTGTATATAGATATATAGAAGTTTACAGTACGTATGTTCTCAGGACCGTGTATTATTATAAAGTAATATTTTTTTTTTCATATGTATGCTTTATAAAATAGTGTTTTATTTATATATATATTTATTTTATTTTGATATTTATCTTGAATTAAAATATTGATTTCAAGGGAATAATAATAATATATACATTTTCTGTCTCTATCAAGTTGATTCTAATTATTCTGTCAATTCCTATTTATCAGTCCTATCCGTCGCATTTGCGCCCATCTTGTTTCGCTTTGAAATTCGTGTTTGGATTCACAATTCGCTTCCATTCCTGTCCATCTCTCTAGCCTCGAAAGGTGAGCAATCACTCACGATTAACGTTCTTGTATTTATTAAATTTGATTTCAATTGAAACGACAATTGAAATATGATGCTGTAGTTATTTAAATTGTTATATATGCTATTATCTGTATATGTCCACCTATGACATCTGACACCAGTATCTAGTATTTATATGCCTGTTATTACCATTATCTGTATATGTTCACCTATGACATCTGACACCAATATCTGTTATTTATATTGATGATATATGCCTGTTGTTATATTTTTATTATCTTTTATCACTCTGCAAGTTCCTTGTTAGTATAGAATTCACTATGGGTTGAAATGATACATACCCGAACAGACTTTAGAATAGGAGAATTTCGTTATGGGTTGAAATGATAAACCCAAGCGATTTTCATTTGAATTGAAATTGGGATTACGGGTCGAAATGATATCTACCCGTATATATTTAAATTTCGGATTGAAATGATAAATATCTGTATCACTTAACCTTATGATAAATATATATACAAACACCGTTGGTCCATATATAAATATTTTAAAAATGAATTCTATGGTTTTGGAAAGAAATATATGGTTTTAATAAATGTTGAGCCTTAAATTATTATATATAAATGGGAATGATTGATTTAAATACATATAATATGTGGAGTGTTTAAAATATATTTCAAAATAGATTTTGGTAATAATTTGAATAAGGTAAGGTTAGAAAGATAATTTGAATTTAGTTGAAATTGTATTCAATAAAGAATTTTATTTAATTAAACCGATTTGAAACTTATTGAATCTGAGATGTAAGATATGATTTATAACTTGAGTTTGATTTATAAGTAATCTAATGAATATTTTTTTTTTGTTTAACCAAAGTTTAAGGAAATATTTAGTAGAAAATGAAATTTAAGGCTAGTTAAATGATATTGAATTTATTAAGTGAATATTCCCTGATTAAATAATAATAAAGTTAAATCAAGAGCTATATGAAACTGTTAAATTTAACTTTGAAAATGTTGAATATTAAAGCTTTGAAATATAGTGAAAATTTAAATGATCTGTTTAGAAATGAATTAAATTGATGAATTGAGCTTTGAATAAATTTGAATTTGGAATTTGAAGTTGATTTGAATCGATTTGCTAGACTTGAGGAAATTAAATACTTTACTTTTCAAATCATTTAAGGTATATATATACTATTGTGGAAATAGATATATTTGAAATGAAATGATATTTGGGTTTTGAAGTATAAATTTAATTGAAATGACCACGGTGTTAAAATGTATATTTCCACCTTGTAGATAGTTCTGAAGATCCTTAGAGGATGGTTATCCCAACATTCTTTAAGTTACTTGTATTTCAGTTGATATTTCACTTGAGTTGGATTTATTGATATAAGAATGTTAATCCTGACTCGAGTGTTTTGTGTTTTGCTTTACGCTCGGGTCAGACCGAGTGATACAGCATTTGAGACTCACTTTTGGAGTTTGGAGCTTCCTCTGGAGATCCAACTTTTGATTCAGCTTCCAGCTTTCCAGTTGATTCGTTCACAGAAGTCATCTGTTTGGATTGGAGACTTCACTGTATTTGAGATATTCTGTGTATTTTATTTCTAACTCTGATGTTTATATAGTAGCTTCATGAACTACTATTTTATCTATTCCGCTGCGTATTATTATATTACTCTGTGTCTGTGATTCTGTGATTGATTTATTTACAACATATGCTGAGTTTTGCCAAAATTTAAATTAACAATCTGATATTTTGAATTATTCAAGTCAGACATGTGTGGATTTATTGTCGATTTGAATGGTCCAAAATACCGGGTCGTTACAGTTGGTATCAGAGCTTTGGCTCTAGGCGAAACTTAGCATATATTGTAAATTTATTTACAGAATCACTTTCGTTTGAGTTTAATCTCTTCCTTTTGACTCGATTTCCTTTGAACTTTGGAACGTTCCCTACGGTTCCAAAATTCATTCTTGTCTCTCTCTATTAGTATTCTTTTGATTATGGAGTATCCCATAACTCCACTTCGAATGATCTCTATAAGAATAGGCGATCCCGCCAATCTTTGAAGGAATTGTGAAGGGGTGTAACTTCTTTACAATTAGCATTGATTCACCGGAGATTTATATATCCCTCGGTTTAAATGCTGCTATCTTTTGCTATGTCGAATTCTATCTTTGGCGATCGAATGTCGATTTGCCTTAGAATTCGGCACTGATCTTATTTTGGAATCACGGTTGACCGGTTATGGTTGCCCGCGATTTATATAAGTATATTCATCTTCTATTTTGAAATTTAATTATCTCATTTTCGTTCGAACTTATCTTTGAATCAGAATCCTAATTGATTAGAGTCCCTCTAATTTGAATGTTTATCTTTGTTTTGAAATCAATTCTTGAATCATCCTTTTGAAAAATCGGGTTTATCCGTATTTTGGAAATTGTTTTATATATCGAAATTTTATAAGTATGATTATATTCTATATATAAAAGTGAAATGTTTTCAATAAGGATTATATATACCTTTTAAAAAGATAAGAATTTGAACTTTTGAAAGGATTTGAATTTTGAAGTTATATAAGAAATTGATTTATATAAAAATGATTTATACCTAAAGGATTTTAAATTTGAAATTCGAGAATGGAACTCCGGTATTTTGAAATTGGTTTTAAGATTTTGAAATATATAATTATAATATGATTTAAAAGTATTTTCCGAATAAGAAATGTTTCAAATGATTTTAATAAGTTTCGAATGATTTCAAAGAAATTTCAAAAGAAGTTTGAGAAAATAGAAGTCCAGAACTCACTTATGTCGCTGGAAAATAATTTCGATGATGAGTGCACGCATCATCGACATTGATTTTCGAGTTTCAGAGTGAGGGAAAGGCCACTTTAATAGCATTGCTATGCGAGTGATTTTGTGAAACCATTTTGATTTCAAACTCCGAAGTATGATTTGATATTCGAAAAATATATGTATATATATTTGAAATGATTTAAAGTAAGCCGGTGTTCATTCCTCGAGTTTCGGATTTGATATAACCCCATCTATTAAAATTGATTTACTGATTTGTTGCTGATTTCCGACTCTTGAAATTGAAATGATTTCTTCAACTATTTTAAAGGTTCGAGCACTTCCAAATCAAGGTTAACTCTTCAAAGCTAAGAAATTTTGAAAAGTATTTAGATAAAGTATATAAGTTGTTTTGAATGTTTAAGTATGAAGTAATATGATTTAAATAAGTTGAAACTGTTTTGTTAAGTAAATGAATAAGGCTATTTTGAATTTTTCTAAATATGGAATTTAGATTTGAAATGTCTTGAGAAGAATTTGGTCTTCAAAATATTTTGAATAAAATTTAGTTTAAATGTTTTAACTTAGTAACATCTTTATGAAACTATATATTTAACAAGTTGGAATAAATATATAAGTTGTACGTATGCTGTTTTATTCGCATAATTAATTTGATCCAAGTTTGAGTACACAAGTTCGAGGTGGATTACACCATTTCGTGTTAGGATTTTTCATTTGATTCTTGACGGCGAATATTTGATATGGATTTTGGGCTTGATTTTAGAATTCTCTATCGTAGTATATGGCTATGCAAGGAGACCGATGGCTTCTAGTCGAGAAACCATATCGAAGTCCGCATTAGGGAAGGCGAATGGACAATACTAGTTCGAAAGCGAACTTGTGTGATCGAGCGAGCGATCAAATGTGATTTTGCGAAATGATGACGTATGTACATCTTATATTCTAATATCATTGATATATTTTGACGCTGAAATTTTCATTTAGTAAGCAAAGATATTCTAACATGACATATGGCTCTTCATACAGCGAAATTTATTTTGAAAAATTTGAACCTTATATAAGATAGACCTTACGTAAGTATAAGATGATTTTGAAAACCATTGTTTTTGGAAATGAATTGGTTGACTTAAATTATTGACTTGGAAATTTGGATTTATTTTCTAAATCTATTATTCGGGAAACGTTGAAACTAAAGATAATTAATTTGAGAAGAAATAATTTGGTGAAATTCTATATGATTTTGAAATTGAACTGATATTGAAACAAATTGAAATTTGAGAACCTTATGTTACTAAATACTTGACTTGGGAGTTGTCGAACTTATATAAAATTGATTTGTATAAGTATGAAATTGATTCGAAACTATAGATTTGAAAAAGTACTCAATTTGGAAGTGAAATCTTATATATTTGAAGTCTATATAAGTATGGTTTGATATACAATTGATTTTGGAAAGTATTTGATTTGAAAATTAAATCTTATATATAATGGATTTTATATAAGTACGATATTTGAAAGTGATTTGAAAAGGTACTATATGATACATATTTTCGAAGTAAAGATATGGAAAGTGCCTTCTGCTTGATATCCGATTTGTGGCCACATCTTGGATTCATTCTATCGATATTATTCTCTCTGATTTTCGGTTTTCCGGATATGATACTCGAGTGTCCTTCGAATTCCATGGCGTTACCCATGGTCTTACGAACTCGACTGCATAGCGTAATTCGTAAGGCAGTGATTGCTTAAAGGGTACGGATGTTTCCTGGGGGATCCAGGCGTAACCATTGTGTATCTGCGATCTATGGTCGTGTTAGTGGCGTAATCCGCAAGGCAGAGATTGCTTACGGGGTATGGATGTTTCCTGGGGGATCCAGGCGTAACCATTTTTATGTATCCTGTGGTCCACAGTTTTGTTGCATGGCGAAATTCGCAAGGCAGTGAATGCTTAAAAGGTACGGATGTTTCCTGGGGGACCCAGGCGTAACCATTGTGTATCTGCGATCCATGATTTGATTCGTTTTTGATTGGATTGTACTTTCCATATCTGTTTTTAAAAGTTTTTCCAGTATTTTCACTGGGTGTTGAAACAGGTCTACTAAGTACTTGGAGAATTCTCGTTTTGCGCCTGATCAACGCACTACCAGAGTCTACAGGAACAAGGATAAACTTGTTGAAACATCGAGTTATAAAAGTATTTTCGAAAGGAAATTTGTTTCGACTATAAAGGTATTTTATTATAAAAGTATTTCCAACAAAGAAATTTTGAATTAATATTTGAAATTGAAATCCTAATGGTTTGAATTAATTATTCATGCCCGATACTAATCTTTTGAATCTATCTTACCTGCTCAGCTTTATTTATTCACCTATATTCTGTTTTTCCAAGTCCCTCTTCTCCTTGTTGACTATATCCCTTTAAATATTGTTTATTTATATACTATATGGTTTAATAGAAATTTTAGTGTTATAAATATTTTGAGTTATTAATTAAATACAACATATTTAAAGAAATGATTATTGATTTATTAATAATGTTGAAAAGTATCTTGAGATAAATTAATAAATTTATAAATTATGGATTTAATGTTTTAAAATAACTTCTTTGTAAATATAAGTAATAAAGTAAATAATTGTTTTCAAATAGTTTTCATATATTTATAAAGGTGTTATTTAAACCTATAAATGATACTTATAAAGGAAACAAGAAATTTTACAAATGGGTTTGAAAAATAATAGGGTATTAAAAATAATTGAATTGTAAATGAAGTCTTCAAATGAATATTTCAAGTAAAATTTTATAAAGTTTCAAATTAATTGTTTAATCTTGACTTCCAATCTACTTTTATCTCTCGTTGTTCTATTCTCCTACCTCCCTCCTTTTCGGGGACGAAAAGTTTTGAGTGGGGGAGAGTGTAACGACCCAAAATTTTAATCGTTTTATTTAGATAATTAATTGAAATTTTGTGAAATTTTAAACAATAAAATTTGGAAATAAAAATTTATTATTTGGAATACGTCTATTTTAATATAGCAACTGGTAAATTTTCATCTGATAATATTGAAGTTTATTTTTCTGTGAAATTTCATTTCAAATCAAACCGGTTAATAACAGTGAATTTTAAAGTTTTCCGAAACCAAAATATGTCAACAGGAGAAAATTTATTCAGATCATTCTGAATCAGACTGCGAAATTCGTTTTTCCAAATTCGGACGTTTCTAGCTCCATTTGGATTTTTCTTCAAAATAGCAGCATTTCTGGTACTGATTATCGACTTTCGATCGGATGATCATACCACTAGTATCTGTATACCATTTTGATCGTCTCGTCGCGCTGATCACCACGGTATATTTATTTTGTATTTTGAGGTCCGGTACGCGAAGAAAGCAATAAAACGGTGCGCCGTATCGGTACCGGATTCGTGACCTTTTGTTTCCTTTTGCGTTCAAACTTTGAATCATGAATCCCAAGCAATATAATAAATTGCTTTAATAATTTATTTGCAGAATTCAAGGACCCGCTGTTACCATTTGCATCATTTCCATTTATTGTACAGTGGTTTTTCTCTACCTTCTTTCGTACTGTTCTTTTCCAATCGTTGGTATATTTTAGCTGATGCTATCCCACTCTTCATTTTTGAACGCCGGTTCTCATTTATTTTATTATTTTCTAAATTCCAGCCGTTGAAATCTCAAGTGTAAGGTTTAAACGTATAAACTTGTATACGTTTTGTATTTATAAAAATTGAAAGCTCGCTTTAATTTTTCAAAGAGTTATACTTCTGCCTGTAACCTATCACTCTCATTCCTCCCTTTTTCCGATTTCACCCTTCCTCCTTCACATAGCTGTTCCTCTAATGGCCGAAATGTTTTATCACCACCTTCCACTTTTCTTCCACCGTCTGCCGCTCCCTCTTAGCGCCTCGCCTCCGCATGAAAAGCCTCGAGCCAGAGAAACCCCAGACCCATCTCCTTTCTCTCCCTCCCTTAATCTCTCCTCCTCCTTATCTTCTCTACCAAGCTACCGCCCTCAACACCCATCTTCCTCCATGTTGCCGAGCCTTGAACCGAAGCCACTCTCTTACATCATCCTCCCACGTCGTCGAAGCCATGCTTCCCTCTACCACCGACCCATAGCCGAGGCTCACAAACAAACCACCACCTTCCCTTTCCTCTCTCCTCCGCGTCTACCTAATCCCCTCCACCCTGTCTCCCTCACCGAGCTTCTCCTCCTCCCATACCTGGCCGTGGCCTCATCCTTGGTGGCCTTCCTCCACTTCTTCTTCTAGTATAGCAGGTAGGTAATATAGGTTAGCACCATACATACATTTAAACTGTTTCCAATTTATACAAGTTATATTTATATAAAAACATTATATTATTTTTCTATATTCAGAGTTATATATTTTCTTTGTCTACTTAAAACCGATTTTCATTTGTATATATATGTTTAGTATATCATAGTTTGTCTATATGGTCAGTGTATATATTTCGAGTGGAACAGAAAATATATATATGTTTTGTTATTATAATAGTATGTATGTTGCTACTATATGTTGTTTTAAGTATTATATAGATTTATGTGTTCATTTAGTATGAGATTCCTGTAGAGTTAGTATTATATCTATGCTAGTTTAGATGGTTTAGTTATTCATTTAACATATATATATACTTGTGTGAGCCTGTTAGCTACATAAGTTTTAACAATTGTAAGTTCATATATATGGAAGCTGTTAAGTCTGCATTTGTATGTTTATATATATAGTTGTTGCTTACAAATTCATATTGGGAGTGTGTGTTTTCATAGATCAATCAGCAGCCTTTTATCTTATTTTTAGTCCTACTTTTGTATTTCAGCACGAATACAAGTTGCTAGGCACCCATATAGGTATATAGTTGAAAATTTTAAGTAAAGTTATTATTATCCTTTAAAGAAATTTTATGAGTATTTCATTCGTTAATGATCTTTGTGCACTGCCTGTTTTCATTAGCCTAGCCTAAATATGTGTATATAGGAGAAAGCTTTGACAGTTTAGTGATTTCAAAAAAAAAATATTAGTGTTGGTGGAAGAAGAATGTTTATAGATATATGGTTAATGCTTTAACATAGGGTCTGCATATTCATTTAGTCTGCATAGTATTTAGCTGTAGCATATATTAAAGTATAAAAAAATAAGTTCCGGTTGTGATGTAAGTGTCTGCATATGATATATATATTACTTTACATCACATTTATTTGATCCTGTTGAGTTTATTTTATACAATAAGTGTATGTATATAGTTTAAACTAGATACTATCTTAAGTATACGTATGCCTGCAGTATTTAGATTTTTCAGTGTATATAGATATATAGAAGTTTACAGTACGTATGTTCTCAGGACCGTGTATTATTATAAAGTAATATTTTTTTTTTCATATGTATGCTTTATAAAATAGTGTTTTATTTATATATATATTTATTTTATTTTGATATTTATCTTGAATTAAAATATTGATTTCAAGGGAATAATAATAATATATACATTTTCTGTCTCTATCAAGTTGATTCTAATTATTCTGTCAATTCCTATTTATCAGTCCTATCCGTCGCATTTGCGCCCATCTTGTTTCGCTTTGAAATTCGTGTTTGGATTCACAATTCGCTTCCATTCCTGTCCATCTCTCTAGCCTCGAAAGGTGAGCAATCACTCACGATTAACGTTCTTGTATTTATTAAATTTGATTTCAATTGAAACGACAATTGAAATATGATGCTGTAGTTATTTAAATTGTTATATATGCTATTATCTGTATATGTCCACCTATGACATCTGACACCAGTATCTAGTATTTATATGCCTGTTATTACCATTATCTGTATATGTTCACCTATGACATCTGACACCAATATCTGTTATTTATATTGATGATATATGCCTGTTGTTATATTTTTATTATCTTTTATCACTCTGCAAGTTCCCTGTTAGTATAGAATTCACTATGGGTTGAAATGATACATACCCGAACAGACTTTAGAATAGGAGAATTTCGTTATGGGTTGAAATGATAAACCCAAGCGATTTTCATTTGAATTGAAATTGGGATTACGGGTCGAAATGATATCTACCCGTATATATTTAAATTTCGGATTGAAATGATAAATATCTGTATCACTTAACCTTATGATAAATATATATACAGACACCGTTGGTCCATATATAAATATTTTAAAAATGAATTCTATGGTTTTGGAAAGAAATATATGGTTTTAATAAATGTTGAGCCTTAAATTATTATATATAAATGGGAATGATTGATTTAAATACATATAATATGTGGAGTGTTTAAAATATATTTCAAAATAGATTTTGGTAATAATTTGAATAAGGTAAGGTTAGAAAGATAATTTGAATTTAGTTGAAATTGTATTCAATAAAGAATTTTATTTAATTAAACCGATTTGAAACTTATTGAATCTGAGATGTAAGATATGATTTATAACTTGAGTTTGATTTATAAGTAATCTAATGAATATTTTTTTTTGTTTAACCAAAGTTTAAGGAAATATTTAGTAGAAAATGAAATTTAAGGCTAGTTAAATGATATTGAATTTATTAAGTGAATATTCCCTGATTAAATAATAATAAAGTTAAATCAAGAGCTATATGAAACTGTTAAATTTAACTTTGAAAATGTTGAATATTAAAGCTTTGAAATATAGTGAAAATTTAAATGATCTGTTTAGAAATGAATTAAATTGATGAATTGAGCTTTGAATAAATTTGAATTTGGAATTTGAAGTTGATTTGAATCGATTTGCTAGACTTGAGGAAATTAAATACTTTACTTTTCAAATCATTTAAGGTATATATATACTATTGTGGAAATAGATATATTTGAAATGAAATGATATTTGGGTTTTGAAGTATAAATTTAATTGAAATGACCACGGTGTTAAAATGTATATTTCCACCTTGTAGATAGTTCTGAAGATCCTTAGAGGATGGTTATCCCAACATTCTTTAAGTTACTTGTATTTCAGTTGATATTTCACTTGAGTTGGATTTATTGATATAAGAATGTTAATCCTGACTCGAGTGTTTTGTGTTTTGCTTTACGCTCGGGTCAGACCGAGTGATACAGCATTTGAGACTCACTTTTGGAGTTTGGAGCTTCCTCTGGAGATCCAACTTTTGATTCAGCTTCCAGCTTTCCAGTTGATTCGTTCACAGAAGTCATCTGTTTGGATTGGAGACTTCACTGTATTTGAGATATTCTGTGTATTTTATTTCTAACTCTGATGTTTATATAGTAGCTTCATGAACTACTATTTTATCTATTCCGCTGCGTATTATTATATTACTCTGTGTCTGTGATTCTGTGATTGATTTATTTACAACATATGCTGAGTTTTGCCAAAATTTAAATTAACAATCTGATATTTTGAATTATTCAAGTCAGACATGTGTGGATTTATTTTCGATTTGAATGGTCCAAAATACCGGGTCGTTACAGACCTAATGCAGGGAGAGGCCAAGGTCAGGCAGAGAATGTTGGTGCTGAAGTCCCGCAGGTCGGAATGGAAGCCTTGTATCAGTTTTCAGGAATATGATGCAAGCAGGAGTTGCAGCCGGAATGGCAGGAGGAAGTGCCGCATGAGCAGGGGTTCCAGAAGTTCCAGTAGTTAATCATTTCGCTAAGATGAGTGGTGATTCTGTGAAGCTAGAAGGGAAGCATTATGGGAACGGAGGATGCCATTGAAGTAGAGAATTGGTTGTTGCACTGCGAAAGGATTTTTGCAGATTTAAGGCTCAATGACGAGCAGAAGAGGAGGTTGGAGTCCAGGCAGCTTCAGGGGACTGCATTGTTCTGGTGGAACAGTGTAACAGCGACGGTTGATGAGGAGACAGTAACCTGGGAGGATTTCAAGAGGAGATTTCAGGAGAGGTTTATGTCAGTAATGGCACAGTCGGCTTTGATTAGGCAGTTTGCTGAGCTGGCGCAGGGGGAGATGTCTGTTGCTGAGTATGCTAGGAAGTTCGAAGAGTTGGTCTGGTATGGGTATGCTTCAGTGGATACCATGTTGAAACAGAATGAGAAGTTTATCAGAGGATTGAAGCCATAATTGGCTAGTGCTACTTTGTCTCATCTTAGAGATCCTTCTGATATTGTTATAGAGATGGCTTTAAGGCAGGAAGAAGTCCTTGAGTCTCTAGAGAAGAGCAAGGCAAAAGTAGTCCAGGTTGGGCAGAGCCAGAAGAGGAAGTTCTTTCCCAAGAAGGGTGCTCAGAAGGGTGGAGCAGCCAGGAAAGCGAAGTCTGAAGTTGTCTGTTATAAATGTGAAAAGAAATGGCACTTTGCTAATGGGTGTCGCTTAGGGAAAGCGAAGGATGTGGCTAATGAGAAGAATATCAGGTGTTTTAACTGTGACCAGATAGGTTATTTTAAGAACCAGTGCAAGGAGCCTATTAAAGATGGTAAGGGCAAGGTGTATGCATTGGAGCCTACCGCTTCCAAGCCAACAACCCAGGAGAAGGGAAAGTCAGTTCTTGGGGGAACGCTTCAGATTTATGGTATGTCTGTTAGTGTTTTATCTGATACTGGTGCATCGCATTCTTTTATATCTAGATGTTTGATAGATAAGCTTAACCTTGAACCCACATATTTAGTTACTTCCTTACGGGTTGCGAATCCAATAGGAATGTATGCAACTCTAGGGTTGAGGGGTGACCAGTTTGAGTTTGACCTGTTAGGTCATACTTTTGAGTGTAGTTTGCATGTGTTTGATTTTATGGGGTTTGGGATTATCCTAGGTATGGATTGGTTAAGTGAGTACGATGCTAAGATATTTTGCTAGGGTAGGAAGATATCTCTTTGTCATCCGGATTGTAGCGATCAGATTGTTTTCACCGTAGGAAGTTCTAGCGGTACAGTGGTTGCTTTGTTGGGTGCATTGGATTTAGATGATGAGTTAAGACGAGTTTTCATGGTTAGAGAATTCGCATACGTGTTTGAGCCTGTAGTTGGATTGCCATCGAAATGAGCTATTAAGTTTCAGATAGATTTAGTTCCAGGAGCAGAACCAGTGAGTAGACCGCCAAGCAGGATGACCCCTTCAGAAATGAGGGAGTTGAATGTGTAGTTGGTGGATTTAGAGGGCAAGAGTTAAATGTATACAAGAGAAGTAGGTGGTATATTCACGGCGAGTAAATAAATACAAGCAAAGATATTAAGCCCGATGACACTTATGATTTACTTAAGGCTATCCATTACGAAGATGAAGATTTCATCAATCATCCTTTTTTCGATGATGATAAAGATGAAGATAATGCACAAAGACGGGAGGAGGATTTATTAAGAAACTTGGAAGAAGCGGAAAACCTATTATATCCTGATTGTATTGATCAAAAAAAATTATCTAACATTATTGCCTTGTATAATCTTAAATGTGAGATTGGGTTGTCTGATACTAGCTTCGATAAACTTCTAAATGTGCAACAATTATTGTTGCCAAAGAATAACGTACTTCCCAAGACATTATACGAGGTAAAAAAATTCCTCAAAATATTCGATATGGGTTTCGAAAAAAATCATGCTTGTCAGAATGATTGTTTCCTTTTTAGAGGAGAGTACAAAGATTTGGAATGTTGTCCAAAATGTGGGTTTTCAAGATGGAAGAATAACGAATGTACAAATGAAATTATGCATGGGATTTCGGTAAAAGTTTTGAGATATTTTCCAATCATTCCAAGATTTAAAAGAATGTTTAGATCTCAAAAGATGGCAGAAGATTTATGGTGGCATTTTAGTAACAAAAGCAATGATGGAAAAATGCGCCATCCTGTGAATTCAATGACATGAAATGTGGTGGATGAGAAATATGAATCGTTTGCAACTAATCCATGCAATCTAAGACTTGGGCTTGCTACCGATGGTTTTAATCCTTTTTTGACATTGAGTTCCAAATATAGTTGTTGGCCTGTGATGCTTGTGACATACAATCTCTCGCCAATGTTATGCATGAAAAAAGAAAATATCATGTTAACATTGTTGATTCCTGGTCCAAAGCAACCGGGAAATGATATTGACATATATTTGACGCCACTACTAGAAGACTTGCAACAGTTGTGGAATAATGGAGTTCCGACTTATGATGCATTTAGTAGATCACTTTTTAACATGAGAGCAGTTTTTCTATGGACGATAAATGATTTTTCGGCATATGGAAATCTTGCTGGATGTTGTGTGAAAGGCAAAAAAGCTTGTGCGTTATGTGGGGTCAATACTCACCGTCGATGATTGAATCATAGTCAGAAGATTGCTTACATGGGTCACAGGAGATTTTTACCTCCTTCAGATTTGTTGAGAAAACAAAAAACCTAGTTTGATAACACTATAGAAAATGGTCGTAGACTTAGAGTTTTGACTGGAAGAAATATCTCTGATATTTCGAAAAGCTTTCTGAATAACTTTAGGAAAAAAGTCAGAAATGAAAATAATAAAAGCAAGAAGGGAAAGAGTAAAAAGAAACAAATTAGGCAGCAGAGTAAGAAGAGAAAAAATATTAATAATGAAGGAGATGAAGATGATGATCCTGTGAATATAGAGCTATCAAGGTGGAATAAACGATCAATTTTCTTTGATTTACCATATTGGGAGGTTAGTTTCTTTTAATGGAATGATAATACAAATTTTATATTATTGAAGTATAACATTGTTGATTTTTGTAGGAACTTCCAACACGTCATAATTTAGACGTAATGCATATAGAAAAAAATATTTGTGAAAGCGTAATAGGCACGATGCTGCATAATAACAAATTGAAAGATGGAATTAATTCTAGAAAAGATTTGGAAGATTGGGGAATTCAACATGGCCTTTATGCACAATCCCATGGAATAAAAACATATCTTCCACCAGCTCCATATACATTGTCCAATTCTGAAAAGAATATATTTTGTAAAAGGTTATATGATTTCAAGGGACCTGATGGTTATTGCTCAAATTTCAAGAGTTCTATATCATTGGAGGATCGTAAAATTAGTGGTTTGAAGTCACATGATTATCATGTTCTAATGCAGCAATTGTTGCCGGTTGCAATAAGCGGATTGTTACCGAAGAAGCCAAGGAAGGCAATAATTCATTTATGTTCTTTCTTCAATAAATTATGCCAACGTGTTCTTGATAGAGAAAAACTACAACAACTTGATGAGATTATTGTAATTTTATGCGAACTTGAAAGATATTTTCCACCTTCGTTCTTTGATATAATGATACACCTGACAGTTCATCTTGTAAAAGAAGCCTGTTTGTGTGGACCGGTTCATTTTCGTTGGATGTATCCATTTGAAAGATATATGAAGACACTAAAACATTATGTAAGAAACCATGCACGTCCCGAGGGGTGTATTGTAGAATCATATCTTGCAGAAGAGTGCATGAAATTTTTTAGTGAATTTTTAAAGAAATCAATACAAATAGAAGAGAAGGCAATCCGAAATGAAGATTATGAAAATAATGTCATACTTGAAGGACGACCAATTTCAACTTGCAAAATAATTACGTTGTCTGACAATGAGAAACAAATTGCTCATATGGCCGTGCTGGAACCATTTTTAGAGTACGTAACTATTATAATTTGTTTTATTGTTCAAAAAAAAATTTGTAATTGTAAGTGCAACTTAGCATTTTTTTTCTTTTATAATAGTTTGCATTTGGAGGAGTTGCAACACTCAAGCAAGCGCATAAAAAAAATGCGACCTTACTTTGGAAAACCCACACAAATAACTTTGCTGATTGGATTAGGAAAAAGGTGAGTTGAATTTTGAAATATCATCTCTTTAATTTTAGATATATTATTACCGAGATCCAACTTAAATAATTTTTTTATTTATAGATACCTTTTGATTCGAAGAATCATGACACAATGTTAAAATGGATTGTCTATCGTCCAAGGAGTAGTGCATTGTCTTGTACATGATATATCATCTATGGACAACGTTTTCACATAAAAGATATTGAGAGAGAAACTCAAAATAGTGGAGTCACTTATGATGCAACTACCATGTGCAGGGCTAGTGCAAAAGATATTTCTCAAGTGGTTGATGTGGTCACTTATTATGGGATATTGACCGATATAATTTTGTTAGACTATCATTTTTTTATTTTCCTGTCTTTTAAGTGTCATTGGGCAAACATAGGAAATGGTGTGAAGGTAAAAGATGGATTTACTCTTGTCAACTTACATCAAAATCAAGCTTCATTTTCAAAAGATTCATATATCCTTGCATCTCAAGCGAAAAAAAAATTCTATTCAAGAGAAGACGATTCTTCTAATTGGTATGTTGTGATGAAGGCACCATCAAGAAGTTTTCATGAAACAGATATAGATGATTCGTTTGAGGAATTTAGCATGGCTACCGAGAATTTTGAAGAAGCCGATATGGATGTTGATGATTTCATTGAGGATATTAGTTATGTTAGAGAAGATTATGAAGGAATACTTGAGTAGTTTACTAATTTATCCTTCTGTGAACACTACTCCGGATGACATTCTTTCTTGTGATGACGTTGCAACAGTTAACACGTCTTTAATAAGAAGAAGAGAAGTCAATTTTCAGCTTATAACCATTGTTATTTTCAGTAATGCAACTCAGGTATGCATGCTATTTTCATTTGCCAAAATACTACATTATTATTATGATGAAATATCTGTATTAAATATACAACAAGGCGTTATAAAAGCATCTCAAATAGTGGGTGCACAAATTACCTTTACTTTTCAGTTGAATTGTTAATTGTATTGAGCTATTACAAGTCATTGCAATCAGCTTTGTACACATAGTTCTGCCCCTTCTGCCCTTTTAATGTTTTATTTTTCTTCCGTTCTTTATGTTTACTTGTAGTTGTTTTTTATGTTTACTTGTAGCTGATGGTTCCTTGATCTAGAGATAAAGTTTATATTGTTATCTGCATCCTTACTTATTGCCTGTGCACTTAGGGTGCGTTCTTTCTGAAAATATATGGATAATTTAATTAATTTAGTGAGTTAGCTATATATGGATAATCATTTATTTTTCCTTTTGCATTGTGACTTGAGTGCATCGTTGGAACTAGCTTTTTATAAATATATATCAATTTTTTGAGAAAACATTTATTCATTTATCTTTTTCAGAAAGAATAGCTTTTTTTTGCAAAACGTGCAAATGCATTTACTTGTTTTGAAAATTTTAAAAGCACTTAGTTTACCAATATAATATAATATTCACTTGCTCTCGTAATCATGTAAATCTTCGTTTGTTTTAACTCACTAGAAAAAATAACAGGTGAATAACTTCTATCTCATTCTTGTTAATAGTACTGTATCAGCTCATCAACAGAAGAGCATGCTTGTTTTTCCTATTGTATGTGAAAAAAATAACATTAAACACTTGTAAGAATAGTGTAATTATTTTAGTATATATAGCAAATCATCAATAAACACTTATAAGAATAGTGCATTACTTTATTTAGTATTTCCTCGGTCATACTCTGTGTATTTCAGGTCTAGTATACTCGTTCATCTTGATTTTAACATGTTTTAATGCAGCTTTTGAGTAAAAGTCTAGTATTTGGTTGCTTCTTCATAAAAAAAGTAACTTTTTAGTTGCATCCAATCTATATATAGATTTGCTTTTATTTGGTTTGTTTGATATGTAAGTATAAAAAACATAACGTCAAGACATCTCACACTTTTTTCTCCTTGCAAGCAAAGTTCATCTCACCTGTAAAAGATAAAAATCAATGCAGGCAGGTTCCTAGTGTGTGCTTGTTATTTAGTGGTTTGTTTCTTTTTGTCCTTTTTTAGAATTTGTTAATTCCTTTGGTCCGAACCGGAATACTGAAAATTAGAGTTTTATGCAACACATTATATACCTAACATTTGCAAGTATTTATTTGGGTATAAAAACAGCAATTACTCTCTTGTGTTAAAACAATTGCAGAAAACTATTTGGATCGCAAGTTTTTCGGGTAACGAGGAGAGTTTACAAATGAGAGTTTTTGCATCTTAGTTTTTGGTTTACAAAAGATGGAATGGTTACTAAAATAAATGTCTACTAAACTGTTAGCGAATTACACTATATGAGATTGAACTAGCATTTCAGTTTTTGAATGTTACTTTACATAAGGTGTAAATTTGGTTTTATTTATTGCTAGTTTGAGGTTAGATTACAATTCTAGTTATTTCCAGATTATAGTGATGGTATACCATTCGGGAAATTCTATCCCCATTCTGTTGGCTGAGGTGATTATTTAAGTACCCATCTGATAAATTATTATGGATAATTAAACTTCGGCTGTTCCTAATTTGGTTATAAAGAATTACAATATTCTATATTGGTCAATTTTATAGTTGGGTTATAAAGAATTACAATATTCTATATTGGTCAATTTTCATGAAATCAGTCTAGCTGTGAAGGAAAAAGTCTATCGACAAGGCATTTGTTAATGGTTACCTTATATCTTTATCAATTTTTTTATAAATTCTCTAAAGGGAAAAATACTCATCAAATCATTGGTCTTATTATAAAAAATTGTTGTTTACATCCAAAATTATTCATTAAAACCATTTATGTAAATACTCATTCATTTTGGAGTTCGATTTATACACTTGATTGCTGCATCTTCCAGTAAACTATCACTATATACAGTTTGGAAATCAAGCATTTATTATGGTTCAGAAGCATTTATTATGTTATTTAAAAATAATTGTAATCTTGTTCTTTCTTATGGTTTATTAATAGGAAATGAAGAGAATTACTCGGCAACGAAAAAAAGAAGCCAAAATTGTACTCATGGAGCCTAATGAGCGGATTAAGCAAATTGAAGACAACAACATTCAAAGCGAGGGAAATCCACAAGTAGTAGAAGATAATCCACCACAAGTAGTAGAAAATAATTTACAAGTAGTAGAAGATGATCCTTGTGCATTCGAACACCATACGATGAAAAACAAACAACATTTGGAAGCCATGATGGAAACTGTGAGACCTATTCAAGATGTAAATGCAAATCCACCAAAGAAAAGAAATACTAGAGGTCCTACGAAAATGAAGAGACTTCCTTCAAATTTCGCAAATCTTATTGAAGTTGAATTTAATGAGCATGTCGAACCTATAGGTGAAGGGTCGATCCATTTATCTTCTTATCTAGAGTCGCTTGTACGAGAGCATGTTCCAGTTACGCTTACAAATTGGAGACACCTTGGTGATGATTTGAGAGCCATTTTATGGGATTGCATTAAGGTATATTTAAAAAAAATTATCTTTAAGTTTATATTTTATCCTTTTTTAATCTATAAAAGTCATATAGAATTATAACATCAAAAGGAGATTTGTTTTAATAATTTATTTCAAATTTTTATCACTTATTATTTTATTTAAAATAATTTCACATATATAATTGTAGGTAAACTTTATTTTATCTTATATTACATGTAAAATATACATTGTAGATATTAAATTACAAAATTTGAAACATAAATATTTTAGTGTTTATGAAATGATACAGAAAGGATTCTCTTATCTTTTTCATTTAATTTTACATTTTTATCATTCTTTTAATGTAAAGGTTTTATCTTTAAAATTCTAACATTATAAACAAAAGGATAAAAAATCTAATTGTCTAAAATGAAATTTTATTCATCTATTATTTTCTAGTTTCCATTTTTATCTTTTATTATTTTTAATATTAAAGCATCACATACATAAATGTGATATCCTTTTAGATTTCCTTTTCTTTTCTTTCTTCCATGTTTTGTTTATTTTTAGTATGTCTTTTTTCTTCCACCTTTTATTTTTTTTACTTTATAATATAGTTATAGATTTGTTCATTTAGCATTGTTTTGAAATGAAGGAAATAAATTTTAAATCCACTAATTTTAAATGCAATTTTTGATAAAACAAACTTAAAGTAAGATTATATTGACATATTGCGGTTATATAAAAAATAAATGCAAACCTATAAAACTATAAAATTATATGGTCCCTCTGCTATTTTTACATTCTCTAATGAACCTTTAACTCATATCTACAAAGAAATAAAAGTTATAATAGGATCATATACAGCGAGACTTTCGGTGATATAGGAAGATTATAAATCGTTTTTTATATAATGTGTTGTGTTCTATTTTGTGTCACAATATCGTTAGAGAATATTAATATTTCTTATATAGATTTCATATTAATATAAAATCTCAAATTAATATTTAGTTCTTTTGTAATATAATAAGACAATTTTATTTAAGTTTTATCTTTTAATATAAAAGAAAATTTAGTCTATCTTTCAATATAAAAGCATGAATTTGTATACCTTTTCACATACTGCTTACTGTCTATACCGAGTTAATGCCAAATATTATACTTATGTTCACTTTAATATATATCATAACTCCATATTTTAGTTCAAATGCCTCATGCTCTCCTTGAATTTTCACTCCTTGCATTTGCATTAGTGCTTTGAATCTTTCACTTGGTAATTGTAAGAACGAATAAGATAAATACTTTTATAAAAATGAAGCTTAGTCTGGTTACAATATATTTGGATTATCATATATCAAATAACAATAAAAAAGAAGATTAGTATTCACCATTATTGAGTGCTCCTTCAATTATCATATTGTTTTTATTTTGAAATACTAGAACAGATTAGTGCCAAGTTATTAGACTAAACAAATCAAAACGTGTTATGATCTTATGCTCACATTAAGTTATTGGATAATTTCTACTGGATATTGATAATTAAAATAGTGTGGCATTGCTTCATCTGCTACGTTTGATTCTTTTAATGTTGTTGTTGGTTGGTTAAAACATGATACGGCTAAAACAATAGATAATTCATGAATCAAACCTTTAGCATATGAAACTGAAATAAGTCAACTAGACTAACATGTTTTATATTAAAATAGTGTGAGTGTATATATATTACTGTGTTTTGTGTTCATGTGTATGCCAGTGTGGGTAGTGTTGTATATGTGAATGTGCATAAATGTACAAAAGATGAACTTATGTTAAATGCTTTTTTTTGTTTATATAAGCTAGATTTAAGTTGGATGAAGAATGACAAAATGTTCCATATTTCAGCAAATGGGGTGTATTTTTTGGTGTTCAAAATGCAGATTAGTTAATAAAATAATCAAAGCAAAGTCGAAGGAGGAAAGACTTCGATTGAAACCGTATAATATCCGAAGTATGAAGGAGTGGAATGATTTTGTCAACTTGAAAACCAGTTCAAAATTTAAGGTAAATTATGCCTAAATGGTCATTCTTCGTGTGTATTAATTAACTATTTAATGTATTCTAATTTCTTATTCAGATACAAAGTGGAATATTTAAAGACATTAGACGCAAACAGATGTCACACACATGCAGCCGTAAAGGAATGGCTCGATTAGCTGCAGATATGGTGAGAAAAGTTTTTTAATATTGTGTACTTGTCATGCCACTTATAAAGTTATGATCAATTGTTCTATTTAATTTTTGTTAATGTAGAAAAAAGAGAGTGTTGATCCCTCTTCTGTTTCTAGAGCTGATGTTCGTGTTAGATCACACACTCGGAAAAATGGTCAGCCGGCGAGCTTGGTTGTTGAAGAAACTATTATATGTGATTTTGTTTCAAATTGACATATTACAAATGACTTTAGAATGTGATAATTTTGGAGATTATAATGTATGTTGACTTTTACAGGAGAAGATTAAAAAGTTTAACAGTGAATCACAATCTACCTCGACAACTAATGTGAGAGAATATGCTCTTTTTGCAGTGCCGGGACAAGATAGACCGGGACGATTAAGAGTAATGGGAAGAGGTATGACCTACACCAAGTTTGTGTTGTCACAAGCTAACCAAAAACAAACAATGCAACTTCAAAATAGAATTGCCAATTTGGAGAAGACGGTTCAAATGCTGGTATCACAAAACCAGGTATGTTTCACTCTTAATATATATTAAAAATAAAGAAGTATAAAAATAATAGGTCGTTTGTTGAGTGTAAATATTGGCAATGTAGGGCACTATGTCCATTGAAATATTTTCAAATACTGCCATGCAGCTATATGCTAAGCAGTTATGCTGCTACATGCAGCTGCTAGGTTGTAGCATCAAGGAGGCTGCTACAAAGATGCAAAGAAGCTACAACTATCAAACTTATGTATGCCAAGGCTATAGAAGAATAAACTAACATGGTGGGTTCCATATCAAACACTAAAAGTCACACAATTAAAATATAGCAAAACAACCAGAAATAAAAATAGGAAACAAAAAAATAAAAATGCAGAATTGACCACTCGTTAGCGTACACAGTAAAGATATTAGTATATCCTACAAAACTCATCATTGATTACTGTACCATTAGCACAGAAAAAATATTATTTTCCAATATTATACTATATAATATCACATGTCATGCAACAACCAAATCCCTAAAATCTAATCTTTGTCACCACCATGCTTTCCTATGGCCAAAAGCTACCAAATGATTGTAGTCAAAATAAAAAATGATGAACATTGGATCAAATTTAGAATTGTGTATATCATTCAAATATAACAGCATAAATTGTGTATATCATTTAAATGTAACAGCATATTTGTTATTTGTAGGAAAAAAACATTGAAAATCAAATTAAATAAAGTTGGAAAGTAATTTACGCAATGAAATAGGGTATTCGAGTTTTAGATCATTGGTTGTAATGAGTTACACATTATTGCTATCATTTGTTTAGTTATTCCTTAAATATGTTTTCCTTGCCTGTTTTTTTCTCGTAAATTCCAATTTGAAGCATGATAATCTGTAAATTCTCACCCTCCACTTCCACTCTTTTTTTCTTTATCGCTACTCTGTAGTTTGAATAGTGATCGTGAGTAGATGCTGAAAGAAATTATATTCAAAGAATTAATGGGTTTAATTTTTATATCATACCCAACGGATTTGGGAATCTATTGTTCATTTGTTTGGATGAAATGCAAGTAAAATTCAAATCCTAAACGCACTGAGCTGCTAAAGAATCTTGATGTGTAGACATACTATAGAGATCGATTTCTCTTCTTAAAGTCATATATTATTCACCCATTCAAAATTTAAAGAAATTTAAATCCTCTTCCTAAACATATTTATGCCCGTTTCAGTGTAATACGTAGAAATATTAACTCCATGATTATTTTATAGTAAAAGCATGCGAGTCATTATCCGAGGAATAACCTATTCTCTATTCTCTTTCTCACATAGGATGAATCCGACTTTTAAATATACAAAAGTTGAAAATGTGACTTGGATCATGACGTGTGTAAAATTGTAAATGGCTTAAGAAAATAAAGAGCCCGTAGATTTCTGAAACCTGAATTTTGTTATTTGAATTTCTCCTAGCATATTATTCATGTTTACCATGACAATTTGTTTAAAATGGTAGCAACACTTAAATGAGAAAGGGCCCGTACAACCTATGAAGTTCAGATTTCATTTCTACTGATAAATATCTTTAAAACAAATAACACTTACCCAATTATATGTATTGTTAAATGACTTTAAAATTGTTATGTATGTTATGCGGTTCTCAACAATCTATAATTTCACACATATATGTAGACTTAACTTTGCCACTGAAATAAAACAACTGTAAGGGTTGTACGTTCGTTAACATGAACCACCCTTCTGTCATTTTTATATATACTAAACATTGTCATTGAATATGTTGTATTCTGTGCATTTTTTTTGCTCATCCTAAACGTGCATTTTTCGTAAACTACCTTTCTTTCGCAACAATATTTGTTTATGTGGTTTAATGTTTTGATTACTACTGAATTTTCAATGCTACCAACTAAATTGTTTGCTAAAGCAAACATTAACAGTTTATTAAGTTTTGCTATTTTTGTTGTATTATCGATAACACTTTATTAGTCAAATCATCTGTTAGATACATTAAATCTACGATCCTATATTATTTCTACCTACGCTTTAGGTTGCTTTTAACATTTCTTTGTCCTTGGTTCACTTTATTTTAGTTTCATGACCTCAAAATATAATATAGCAACTTTATATCATCTAACAATGTATTTTAATCTGTGTGCATGTGATGGGTTAGTACTAGTTTATTATAAGTTGCATAACAAAGTTTTAATCTATCACTGGCATGTTGAGAACATAGATAGTTCAAATCATTTCATGAGTATGAGGCCTGAGCTGCAAGTACACCAATGTAACATACATGTAATGTCATATACTAAAAATTACTTATATAATTGTTTATCAAGCCAAAGGAAGTTGCAGAGACGAGAGTCCATCTCAAGTGGTAATACTTATATTATTGTTGTGCTATCATTTGAATTTTTTTTTAAATTTACTGTATAATATAGTTGCTTTTGGCTAATTGTAGAATAACCATAATCAACCGAACACCAAATGTAATTTATTGGATTGGACCGGGATGGATGAAATAGTTGCTGAAGGAAGAGTTCTTTCAAATGATCCGAAATGCCATGAAAGTTTTGATAGAATTTCCAAAGAAATTGGATGTTTTTTTATGAAGGCCTACACCTAAGATGATCTCACGTATTGGAGAAGTAAGGATAAGATAATAGCAAGGCCAACTGATAGAGTTGTTCTCCACACTATGATAGACTCTGAAAAAGAGGACAATATGGTATACTTAATTCTTTATGCACTCGGTAGCTTTATGATTTGATATACAAAATCTTATAAATTTGTTTTTTCTAGACTAATACCAACATCACAAATAAGAAATGCAAGTTGTATGATTGGGTCGAAAGCAAAGAATTAGTTGCTAAAGGGTGGTTGTACTCTAGTGATCCAAATCAGCTTGTGGATAATATTCCTCTTGGACAATCTATTGTACCTGTTTTGATTGATGAGCCAAAAAATTAAATGCGTTCTTATGGAGACCACCAGTTGGTATGACATATGTTGGAGAAGCTGTTGGTAGCAAAGTAGCTTGGCCGCAAAAAAATGTAGTTGTCGAGAATATTAATGCTACAGCATCTTCTCATACAGCAAATATTGTATCACCTCCAACGGTAATGTATATAGTTTATGTATTTAATTTATAAAAACATATGTGTTGACACTGTTTTATTCTTAGAATCACTTCTATTTTTAGAAAATATATTTAAACAGTTTCATATTTTGCATGACAGAGTACAAAGTTTACGTCAAATATTAAATGCAAGTTGATTAGTGGTCATGGAGTGAAAGAATTTATTGCTGAAGGACGCGTGTCTTCGACTAATCCAAATGAGATGATCCATTTTGTTCCATTGGGAGAAGATGCAGTTAAAGTTTGGGTTGATATTATAAAAATTCCAAATGCACCTTTATGGAGACATACATCTGAGTTTGAGTTTATTGAAGATGCAATTGGTTCTACTATAGCTTGGCCTTCCGCAAATGTTATCATGAAATCAACTTCAAGTAAGTATGATTTATCTTTTTTCGAGAAATAATTTATTGTGCTTACGTTTATGACTAAGAATCATATTAAAATTATTTCTTTTCAACATTTAATTGAACACAATAAGCATAACTAAATGTGCACATTGTTTTTCTATTTATTGTTGTACTTTTTCACACATAGGTGATTGAAAACCTACATGCAACATATCAGAAATGATGGTTTTCTTCTATTTAGGTAATTTCACAATTCTCTAATTTTAATATAAAAAAAGACTGCCAATGTTTACCACACATTAATTTTACTTTGTTGTTCGGCAGTGGCTTGGATTTCATGTTGAGTAGTGGCTTATATCAGATGTTCGGCAGTGGTTTTTGGCAGTGTTTTATTTGGGTAAGTTTTCAAATGTTTGCAGTTTTGAATATATGGATTTTGAGTATATAACAACTTTTGTACATGTTGAGCTTGGGAATGTATCTTTGAGATCAAGTTTTTAATTTCCTAGTTAAAGTTTAAACACCTAAGAGCCGAGTGGCAAAAAAACAAAACACGGAGAAGAGAAAATGTCAAAAACACTAGTATGTTAACATTTAAGTCACCATGACTTTAATTTCGATAGAAACATGGATCATAAAAGAATATAAATATTACTTAAACAAGAGAACATATATAACATTGTATAATTAGAATTTGAAATTAGCTAAAATATTGTTAAGATATTCTTACATCGTATAAGAATGTATCTATAAACTTCTATTAACTCTGAACTCTAAAAGACATTCAAATGTACCATGTACATTATGGTATATTATAGGACATTTGTGTGATCATTCTTTACAAATTATATTTAAGTCTATTAAAAAAAATATTCAAAAAAGTAATTTTTTTCTCAAAATATGTTATAATTGTATGGAATTATTTCAATACAAATTCAAATTATTCCTCAACCTTTAACCACTTCAAAGTTAGATTTCAATTGGATGGTTAAAATAAATTTTGTTTTGCACATTCTAAAATGTTGAGCTTCCATTAAAAGATGCAATCATCCCTCGTGCTGGGTGAGGGGTGTTGCACAGTGCAGCACCGAAGTCATTATTGTGCCTTTTGACACAGTGAAATTTTGTTTTTTATTGGTTGTTGTGCCTAAAAGGCACGGTAAGTATCACCTGCATATGTAGGTGAGTATATCTCACCTGCTTGCACAAGTGAGATATAAATCACACCTGCGCAAGCAGGAGAGATGTTCTCACCTACTTATGCCATCTAGGTTCCATGCAGATGCAAATGAGCAGTCTAAGTGTCCCCGTAATTCTTGGATGTCCTGTCCAAAATTTCATTTAAAGTGTGTTTGTAGGTAATAAGAACTTAGGACTTAAATAAGCATTAAAAGTACTTCTGTAAAACACAACCAGGTTTATATTATACTATTATAGTTACCTTTCCAGTATTAGCATCAACTAGAAGTCCATCAGGATGATCGCCTACTACACAAATAAGCTTTTAATCAAGTGACAGGGATGAGTGTTGCAACAATGAAAAAGATTGTAAGAATAATCATGATCTGAAGTTTTAAACATTAAAACATTTGTTACATGTATGTTAAGTACGTTAACCGTGTTAAGACTGAAGTCAAAATTAAATTTTATATCGTGGGACAAAACTGAAACTCTATTACAAAAAATCCATATAATTCCTTCTATTAACGGCAATGTCACAACTGTCTCAGTTTTCTAAGATGCATAACTTCTTCCTAAGAAACACGTTCGAAAAATCAAGTAACTGTTTATACTTGTAAAACTGTCAACCTTATAGAGTCCTAAATTTGCAATACTTGCATTTACAGGCCATGGAAATTTGAAATGCTTGGATATCTCAAACTTCTCCATATCAAAAACTCTCACTCTACAATCATTGTTTGATGCCATGAAGTTAACCATACCACTGAGTAGCCCAAGCATAAAATTAGACAACAAAATAACAAAATAGAGAGTGCATATCAAATGAATGACATCGATGCTTCAGTTATCAAAGTAATTATTAAACAAATAAAGGTAATAAACCATATCATAAGAAATTTCCTACTGCCATCAGTAATTTTAATTGTAGACCTTAATTGTCCACAACATCATGTACAGAAAAGCATTTACAAAGTCTTGAGCTAGTGTTCGAATATTTCTTTATCTTTAATATTGATTTCTTAAGTGCTTCTTACATGCTTCTTACATGCAGACAGGTTCTAATTTCAATTTTTCCCATGTAGGATATTGGACTTTGCAGATTACAAGCTTGGACTGTCAATGATTTGTATTTTGATTTTCTTAGTAAGCTCCTTTTGTAAAAACACCGTACTGGCATCTTTGCTTAAAACATTGATTACCAAATGTTTTGTGTAACTATTTGTCTATTTGGTACATGGAATTAGTGTAATTTTGATTATGTTTAATATATTATGTGTTATATGTTTGTTTGTTCTGTTTAAATTTAGTGATTATTTTGAACGTGTTTTTTTTATTGCGAATGTATGTTTTAAAATGGCGAAGAATGGGTAAAATTGTTAAAACAATAAAAACGCTACAGATTTGAAAACGCTACAGATTTGAAACACTGTTGAACATGATAATGTAGAAAAACGCTGTTGAAAATGATAATGAAGAAAACGCTGTCATATATATTCATAAAGCGGTGCAAAATATATGAAAGGAGAATCAAAGAAACCGCTGTGATAAACCATAAACGTTGTTGATAAGAAAATAACAGCGTTTTGAAGATGGTGCAATTATAAACAACACTTTTTGTACAAAAGAAAAATGGCGAAAGCTAAACGCTGCAATAAATATAACATGGCAACAAAAACACGCTGCGAAATGTATGAATACCATTTAATAAAACGCTGTCATATGTTCATTTTCTCACCCAGTGTTGTGGTATTATTAGAACCAATTACAGCATGTTGTTACACAACGCTCTTCAAAACGTTGTTAAAACCTTTCATAGCGTTTATAAAACGCTGCAAAAGGTCAAATTGGTTGTAGTGATAAAAGTTTCTCAAAGATCAAAATATTTATAAACTATGCTTAAAGTATTTTACAAAGTATCAAACTATTTTACAAAGTATAGGGTTTTCAAAACATTTTTAAAGAGAAATAAGTTTTAAAATTTACAAGGATATGTCGACATATACCTAGATGATATGTCGATATACATGCCGCCAAATGGTTTCTCAAATTTTAAAAGAAGTGTCTATTCGTCGCAACTTTTCACGAATGGACACATCTGTTTATACACTATATAAAGGGAGTTTAAACGAATTTTTTAGCAGTTGTTAACTTATTTTCTTCCCTCCTTTTATTTTCTTGAAAGCTCCATTAAAAATATACCAAATTCTCTTCAAAAATCACTTAGAATCAATTCATACTTTTGTGTATGATTCAATACTACTTTCTTATTGTTTTGAAATCATCTCTCTCTCAAATCAAAGATCAAATTGTTGTCCAAGAGACTATAGGATCCATTGTATCCAAAGTTCAAGAACTTTTCTTTGGAAAAACCATCAAACTCTATTCATATTTGTTTGGGTGTGCTTAGCCCGTTCAAATCAAGTAGTTGTACCTGGTAGCCCATAAATCTAAGTGGGTGTGCTTGTAGTCCATCCAAATCAAGTAGGTGTACCTGAACCCGAAAAATTAAGAGGGTGTGTCTCGTAGCCTCGGAACCGAGATTGTAATTAGGTTTGCCTTCTACTCGTTTAAAGATAGGTATTTGAAAAGAAATCTCTACAAGCAATTGTACGAGACTAGATGTAAGAGAAATCCAAACCAATATAAAATCCTTGGTGTCATCTCTATAACTCTCTAGTTTACTGTATTACTTTTAGTTTTATCTGTGATTAATTGTTGATATAATTCTGTGTTGAAAATCTGTGATTTAATATTAAACTTGAAAGAAATTTAGAATGATTTACAAAAGTTAGAAAACACTATTCACCCCCTCCCCCATTTAGTGTTTAATTAGCCTTAAGATCCATTATTCCGCAACCCACATTTAGTATCAGAACACTAGATTTTCAAAAACTCGTAATTTGAATTTTGAAAAGTTTTAGTGGCCAGCAACACTGTCAGTACATTTGTTAACACTTTTTTGAACAACAATCTACTAATAGACCCCTCACTTTTTAACGGTAGTAATTACACTTATTGGTCATATAGGATGAAGATTTACTTACAGTCTAATGATTTAGATATTTGGAATGTTACACAAAATAAGAACGCAAAACCCTAGACTAATTTTGCACAATGGACTGCTGATCAAAAGGCCCTTGCACAGAATAATTCTGAAGCCATGAATATTTTATTTTGTTTACCATATAAAAATGAATTTAATATAATCTCTATTTGTAAGTCTACATATGAAATTTAGAGAACATTGCAAGTTACACATGAGGGCACAAGTAAAGTTAAACGGACCAAAATTTCCATGCTAACTAATCAGTTTCAATTGTTTAAAATGAATCCAAATGAGTCTATTTTTGACATGTATTGTAGATTTCAACATATAGTGCATTCATTAATAGCATTAGGTAAAAAAAATCTGAAGAGGACCAAGTTAGAAAAATCCTAAATTCACTCTCTTCGGAGTAGGATCAGAAGACACTAGCAATAGAAGAGGCTAATGATATTAGTACTTTGAAAATTAAAGGGTTAACAGGCAATTTAATGTCCTATAAAGCACAATTGCAGGGCAGAAGAGAAAGCAAGGCAACTGGAAAGAAATCCATGGCTTTCAGTGCAGTAACAGACGATCGGGATTCAGACAAATACAATGATGAAGAATTTGCTTTCACGAACAGAAATTTCAGAATATTCCTGAAATATAGAAAGATGAACAACTTTTGGAGACCTGAAAATAAGACTCCTGGAATTGGAACTGCAATTAGATGTTTCAATTGCGATGAACTCGGCCATCTACAAAGAGAATGTCCGCATCCGAACAAATGAAGATCTCACTAGTTATCAATTTATCCAAAAAAGAAAGAGGACTTATACAGCAACATGACTCAGATACTTCCTCAAGCGATAATGAATTAGATACTGAGGATGCAAACATGTGTTTTGCGACAGTAGTTGATTAATCATAACGGATCAAAGAAAAGGAGCAAAATGCGGTACTTTTTTGTGTTTTGGATGAATATAAGTATATAAGTATGTATAGGAATATATTATCTTAGTTTTAATTTTGAAATTTTCAGACTATATGTTGACATACCTCAGACCATATTTTCTTTTAATTTTGAAAAGAAAGCCTTTGGTTCTCTTTATTAATTCACCCAATCTCTGTTTATTCGATCACTCGCTTAATTTCGAAATTCAAAACATCTCTTCATATTCTTATCTCCTCAAAATCTCAAAAATGGCCTTCTTAAGTCAAACTCCTAAAACTATAAGGCTCTCTAAGAGAACCAAAGGCTTTCTTTTCAATTAAAAGAAGCCACTGAAACCTATATGGAGTATGTTACACCCGGAAAAGTTTATTTGAGATGATTTACTAAATTTAAAGATTTTTCCTTTTATGGTTTACAAGATCTTTTTTTTGAAAATGAAACTTTTGATTTAATTGACTCTTCTCAAAATGATTTTGTTTGTTATCCAGATTTGGTCAAAATGTTTTATGCAAATTTAAATAGAAAAACTTTTCAAGGAGAAAAGGGACAAATTTGGAATAGTGGAAATGACACTCGAATTGTTTTAAATTGTGAACTTTTAGGTCATATACTTAGTTGCAAATCTAGTGGAATTGACGTCTCCACTTTTCAAATTGATAAGTGATGAAGAATTTGATTTTAAATACAAGAATCTTCGTCCAAAATCAAGACTTATAAGTCTCATTTTACAAAAAAGTATCACTTCGAGGACGGGTAATTACAATAACTCTACTCAAAATGTTTTTAAAGCTCTTTTCCCTATTTACGAAAACTACAACATCAATTGGGCATAAGTCATTTAGATAAATTTGTTCAAAATAACATTTCTAGTCACAAGAACACACCCTATCATGGTGTGTATCTTACCAGAATTTTCATATATTTTGGCGTTGATTTAAGAGGAGAACAAACTCTTCCTCGAAAAGTTTTCGATAATACCAACATCTCTCTTATGCACATTCCACCATTTTTTGAACCATACGAGACACTTTTCAAAAAGGAACAAAAATTATCATATGAAGAAGAACAAGAAATTCAACAAGAAGAAAAGGAAGAAAGTGATGAAATGGATGTAGAAGGGGAAGAAGTGGATACTTCTTTAGAAAGTTTCGACAAGCCAACTTACCCTTCCAACAAAGTGATACTAAGGAACCAAGAGAAGCTTCTTAAAAACCAAAAGAAGCTTAAGCGTTCATTTAGTAAAAAGTTCACTTCTCTTTCCAACAAAGTGGACAAATACTTTGGAAAGATCATTTGCAAGCTTGGTGGAAATTCATCATCATCATCTACATCTTTCTAAGACTATCTAGTTATTTACTTGTGATATCTAGCTTTGTATTCCTTAGTAATGTGTGTTTTCAGTTTAAATTCATGTTATTTTCATGTATTCTTTCAAAATCCATGCACTTTTTTATTTCTAGTAATGAAAACTATTTCTTGTTGTTATATACAGTTCTATTAATCTTTGGAAAGAATAAAAATATAATAGTATTAAGTATAAACAAAAACTATAACACAAATACTTGATAATGCATTTTCAGGTATAAATGCCAACATGCATATATATCATATTTCGACATATGTTGACCGTTGGTTAAAACTTTTAAAATTTGAAAGTAAAATAACTACCACCTATTCAATCCTTCTAAACGACTTTTCACTCCTATATAAGCCTATTTCTTCCAAAAAAATCATTATTCATTCTATTCTTTCATTCCCTTTCATTCTCAAACTTCTCTCTTAAAAATATCTTCTCCTCATCGAAAATTGTGGGAAAATCTAAAAGAAACACTTCAATAATTCAAGAATGTTCTTACTTTTAACTTGAGAAATCAAAGGCATTTAGAGTTAAGCCAAATGCAGATGATCAAAGAACAAGAGAGACATTTTGATGCCATTCGATTTATGATTTCTTCCTTAATCAAAGACGATCAAAACAACCCAGAATGCTCTATTAACAAAGATAATGAAGATTGGGATACCATCAAAATAGATCCAATCTTTGGATCCAACAATTGGGTTGAAGTTTCACGAAACTTCTAGTTATTAGGTTTGGATTTGACGTGTGTGTATTATACACACTCTTAGGATTTTATTTGATTTGATTTGGTGTGTACATTTGGATTGGATTTGTTTGCTTTGGTTTGATTGATTATTTATGTTTAAATTGACAATTTGATATGTATGGTTTGAATTGGAAAAATAAAATCTTATTTGTTTGTAAGTCTCCATTATCATATCATAATCATTATATAATTATTATCATGTTTAGTATGCTTTGGTTATTTTACTTAGTTATTGTTTTTGACTCTATAGTTTCTAAGTATTTGATTTAGGGGGAATTTTTATTTTTTTCACCTATTTTTGTTGATGACAAATGGGAGAAAAATATAAAATATACATATGCATATATTCAAGGAGAGTTATATCATATTTTATATATAGGAATAATTAATGGTTGTCATCGTCAAAAAGAGGGAGATTGTTAATACCTCAGTTATTGGTTTTGATGATAACAACCTTGATAACAACAATATACAATATAGATACTATTGCCAAGTTATATAGTATATAGTACATGATATTACATAGGTGTTGAATCGAAGACTGTACAGTATAAAGACTGAAGAAATGGATATGAAGGCTCATGAGTACAAAGACCAAGATATGAAGATCTCAGGACTATAATATAGTGTATAGAGTCATAGAATATTGTTGAAGTCCTTGATAGCAATCTTTAGTATCTATCTCCTATTTTTCTATCTTTTATATTTAAAAAACAATTCAAAATATACCTAAAAATATTTTATAAAAGTTTTTCAAAGATCAAAATATTTATAAACAATATTTAAAGTGTTTTACAAAGCGTCAAACTATTTTACAAAGTATAGGGTTTTCAAAACATTTTTAAGGAGAAATAAGTTTGCAAAATTTACAAGCATATGTCGACATATACCTAGATGGTATGTCGATATACATGCTGCCAAATAGTTTTCAAATTTTGAAAAGAAGTGTCCATTCGTCGCAACTTTTCATGAATGGACATATCTGTTTATACACTATATAAAGGGGAGTCCAAACGAAATTTCTAGCAGTTATTAACTTATTTTCTTCCCTACTCTTACTCTCTTGAAAACTCCATTAAAAAAATACCAAGTTCTCTTTAAAAATCACTTAGAATCAATTCATACTTTTGTGTATTGATTCGATACTACTTTATTACTATTTTGGAATCATCTCTCTCTCTCTCTCTCAAGTCAAAGATCAAAGTGTTATCCAAGAGGCTATAAGATCTATTGTATCCAAATTTCAAGGAACCTGTTTTTGAAAAAACCATCAAACTCTATTTGTATTTTCTTAGGTGTGCTTGTAGCTCATTAAAATCAAGTGGGTGTGCTTGGTAGCCCGTTAATCTAAGTGGGTGTACTTGTAGCCTGTCCAAATCAAGTTGGTGAACCCTGAGCCTGGAAAATTAGGAGGGCGTCTCGTAGCCTTGGAATCGAGATTGTAATTGGGCTTGCCTTTTGCCCGTTTAAAGATTGACATTTGAAAAGAAATCTGTACAAGCAATTGTTCAGGACTGGATGTAGGAGAAATCCAAACCAGTATAAAATCACTCGTGTCGTCTCTATAACTTTCTACTTTACTTTATTGCTTTTAGTTTTATTTGTGATTCCATCTGTTTAATAGTTGATATAATTCTGTGCTGAAAATATGTGATTTAATATTAAACTTGAAAGAAATTTAAAAAGATTTACAAAAGTTAGAAAACACTATTCACTCCTCTACTTTCCTAGTGTTTAATTAGCCTTACGATCCATTATTCTACAATCCACAGCATGTACATTGGTTAAAATTCTATGAAAAATTTAATGAGTGTTTCCTTATAAAAACTTGAGAAGTGAAAGTGAAAGGAAGAACAATATCAGTGTTATTTGTAGGGTTTTGAAAGCAAGATAAGTACACACAACTATATAATTAATTATAATCTATACAGGTGCAAGTCATGCTAATAACAACCATATAATAGAAGGAGTAATAGAACAAATGTCCATATAATAGAATTAATAATGGCCATATAAACAATCTCGTTGTAAATCATGCCAATAACGGCAATATAAACAATATCACTATACATCATGCCAATAATGAGCACATAAACAATATTACTATACATTATGGAAATACATCATCAATAATGAAATAATATACATGTCAATACATACTCAATCAAATATATAAACACTCATGCCACACATCATCATCATCATCAAAGTCAACATCATCCTATACATCATCAAAATGGGAAGGACGACCATCACCCACCTGGACTGCCGCCAATTGATCTCGTAGCTCATCAATCCGTGCTTGCAAAAGTTGTTTCTTGGCTGTATGCTGCTAACTAAGCATATGAGAGTGAGAGTGACATGTGCTTAAGCGGAAATATATCATTTATGCTTATCCAGCCTATATGCATACTATTAGCACCAAAATTGGTCACTAACCTCGTTGAGAAAGATTGTGTAGAGAGATAAATGATGAAAGTAAATTTAAACAAGGAACAATATGCTAAATTGAATGCAAAGACGAGAACACCATATTTATAGTGGTTCGGCGTAATTGCCTACGTCCACTTTGAGGTTAATCTTTATTGCTTTACTTAGATAATTGATTACAGATACAATCCATTTGCCAACTACTTGAATACAATTGCTAAGTAAAGAGGATGAGTCTTGAAAGCGACAGAGTCTCCCCAGTGTTCTCAAAAAAAGGTCCATTTCACTGTGCCCATGCCTCTCTATTTATAGACGAAGGTGGGTTGGACTTCCCTGGTAGGCCTGGTAGCTGAATAACTCGGTCCAAATAGTGTAAGTTCTGTGCGCCGAACCAGAGAGGCCGAACGACAGAATGCCGAGCCTCCCCCTTTATGCCGAACGAGGTGAGGCCGGACACTCTGGATGCCGAACATCCGTTTGTACTGAATGACCTTGGATGACGAGCGGCAGGTGATTGCCGAACGAGATATGTATCGGACGAGATGTGGTGTTGAGTGAGGGATGCAGGTCGAACGAGGCTGGAATGCCGAACAGTCTGGGAATGCAGAGCGTACCTTGTAGGCCGAACGTTCATGGATGCCGAACGTCCCTCATATGTTGGACGTCCCTTGGCCGAACGATGTCTTTGGCCGAACGATATCTTGGCCGAACATGATATCTTGACCGAATGAGGTCTCTGGCCGAACGAAGCCTTTGGCCGAACGATGCCTTTGGCCGAGCGCTCCTAGATGCCGATCGTTCTTCTTTGGCCGAACGGTATTCAATACCGAACATTTCCCGATGCCGGATGCTCCTAGATGTCGAACGCTATCTCATGCCGAACGCCTTTTAGATGCCGAACGATCTAGTTGGGCCGAACGGTGGGTACGCCGAGTACTAAGTTGCCTGGCCAAATCTCCAGGAAACACTTGCCCCCCAAAGTGTATTACGTTACCGAACGTGATACGCTTTGAATTACGTATCCTCCATGCTTCGCTTCGAACCTTGGTTCATCACTCTTGAGGGTTGCTTTCTTGTAAATACCGGTTCTGGAGGTGTGTGCCGAACGTAGTGTGAATGCCAAACGATGCAGTCGAAGCCGAACACTCCTCATGTGCCGAACGACTTTGTGTGCCGAAGCCGAATGTTGCGGCTTTGACCGGTTCCACCGGCCATAGCCTCTTCGACTTCTTCTTCTTCCCTATAAAGACCGGCGCCTTCCTCCTTCTTCTCTTTTCACATTTTCATCACCGCTGCCTTGTACTTGCTGACATTTCTAGTTAACAACCTCCAACGATTCATCAATCCTTTCCAAGTCTTCGACCTACTAACTAGGTATCGATTCTTCCGTCCAAATCCTTCCCATAACTTAAAACGGTCTTTATGCTCGAGTTCCGTAATTGATAGGGTGAATCGAGCCTTGATTAAGGTACTTTAAGAGTTTTTAGAGTTAAACGATGAGGGTGGAAGGAGGAGAGAATAGAGACGAGCTTTCTAGGAAGCTGTGGGGAGACGTGTTGTGGTTCGGCATAATTCTCCTATGCCGAACGAGATTGGAGGAAGAAAGAATATAGGAGGAGCAGGAGATGGTTGGGACACCGAACAGTAAGGTCTGGCATGACTTGCCGAACGCTCGGTTCTCGTTGTTCGGTCGTGGATGGTGGAAGAGAGGAAAAATTGAAGGCAGTGCTGAGCGTTGAGGCTCGACGTAATTCAGGTTCGACGTGACACACCATATGCCAAACGATGGGATGGAAGGTTAGGGAGGAAGCATGAGTTAGTGGGGATGCTGAGTGTTGTTTCGGCCGAACAGAACCTTGGCCGGACGATGCTTTGCCGAGCGCTAACTAGTTCGAACGATGGTTAGGCCGAACGAGAATTTGGCCGAACAAGTTTTAGGCCGAACGGTACCTTGGCCGAACAATCACAAATGCCGAACCATATCAAGGCCGAACAATGATAAATGTCGAAACATACTTAGGCCGAACAGCATAAATGCCGAACCATACTTAGGCCGATCAAACATAAATGTCGAACCATACTTAGGCCGAACAACACAAATGCCGTACAACCATAAGTGCCGAACCATCATAAGTGTCGAACCAACAATTGCCTTGCCTAATCATATAACAAAACAAGGACAAGGACTCTAGCATACTAGCATATCAAACTGATCCGGACTATTGACTCCCTAGCTTCAGTAGACATAAACCTGAACTTAGATTGACATAATCGAATAACTTTTTTTAACGTTCTCTGAATCTGAAACTGTAATCACTTTAAGGTAGGCTTACGGAGACGGTCAGCGATGACGGTCTTCGAAGGCGATGATTTGAAGCTCAATTTTATATCAGTAACCTTGTGACTTTCAAATTTTCAACGCTTATACACGATTGATTGCACTAGTTCACACACCACGTGGGGGGAATATTCGTGTTGTTAATTCTAATGTTGAGCATTTTTCAAGTATAGTTCTTACAGGTGCTTTGCCAGATTCACTATTTATTGGAGATGTCTAAAAAATCTAGCTCCGCCACTATTTCAGATAGGCTCGGGCCGTCTTCAAAGCAAGAAGTCGCGGACACTTCAAATCCGTCAACTTCCCCCGCTCATAATTTAGCTCCTCATGCCCTGGAGGCATCGATTCTCTTGGATGATCTGATCGATTCACAGGCTTCGAAGATTAACGAATCGCGCTTCGACGAATAAGCTCTATCCACGGAATCCCCTTCGCCGACGTGTTGGTTCCGTCGAGGCATGATCGTCCACACCTGCCTCCAGTTGGATATACCGCATGTAATAAGTTTATGTGCTGGATGGGCAGCGTGCCTCCATTCAATTTATTTCTTCGGGACGTGTTGCAATACATAGACATCGCCCCGCCGCAGCTGCACCCAAACGGCCGCGCGTTCATATACGGGACCTACCTCCTTTTCATGGTCGTCTTCTCTAGGCCTCCAACTCCCGGCGACATCATATATATTTATATGATTAAGAAGCGGAAAGATAGCCCCTCCTTTGTGTTCCTCGAGCCGCATCACAAATGCCAAATTTTGACCGGAGCATGTATTTGTGGAATGTGCATGTATATGCTTTTTGTTTGATGATAATAAACATATATACATTCATTTAAATGTATTTGATATTGTACTATTTTATTTTTCACAGATTAAATAGATATTTGCTGAATAAAATAAATTACACATAATTTGAATTCAAACGAATTTTTTATTCAAACAAATATTTATTACATTTTTGATAGTACAATTTCAAGCTCTCACTATATACATCATTTTTTATCACAATACAATTACATCACGATTTCATAGTTACATCATTTCCTCACTACATATCACTCACACTCGTATTTATCTTCAACTTCATTCCAGTTTGAATCCAGCATCTGAGCAATCTGCAGAAATATACATTCACGCAGTAAAATTGAAAAGGAAATGTTTTTGCAGTATAAAACAAAATGTGATTTTGAAAATTTTATTTGCCTCAGTTATTTGGGTTGTTCGTCATCATTTATAATTGAATTTATCACATACGAACATTGTGACATGCACAGTGCATCACTGTACATGCCACAAGGCCGTGCACACCGATATATGTATATACACTTAATCGATTTACAGGGACAGGTAAGCACAAGGTCAAACCCAAATATACAGACAGGTTCAACTCAGGTGCAATATATTCAAAGTCACATTGTTCAAACACAAGGTCAAAACCAAAGCGGATTCAACTCAGGTGCAATATATACAAAGTCACATCGCTTAGCACAATATCAAAATCCAGACCAGGCAGACCAAAGAATAACCATACACAAAGACAAAGTCAATGCATGTACAAAGCTGCAGGAGTATACAAATACTCAAGGCAAAAGCAACAATCCAAAACAAAGAATCAAGTGAACCAGTACAAGGCAGCAAATCCAGACCACATGCAAGTGAAATAATCAGACTACAAGTATCACAAATGCACAAGATACTGCGATGCCGAAGCACACTGGAACACACAATGCAAAACTTCTAGATGAACAAGATCACAGTGATACAAACAAAGCCAGACCAACCAAAGAAGAAAGTCAAACAACATGAACAGAACAAGTGAATCAAGCCCAGCTACCAACTCGAACATATCCAGACCAAATGTACAAGTGCATAGACAACTGCTCAAATCAATACACAAAGTCGAGACAAGAAGTGAGATCAGACTCAAGTGAAACTAACCAACCAACCAATACAAAATCGAAGCAGCTGGTTCAAAACAACACAGTGCCAAACATACAAAACAAATGCCAAAGCTCAGTGCAACCCAGTGTCAACAATGTTTGAAGTGAATGCAGAGAACACTTTGACAGTGATATAGTGACAACATACAAATGCTCACATGAATGACCAGAATAAAGACACAAGAACAAAAATGAAACAGAGGTGGCTACAGGGATGAACAGACATAGCCGAAGCCTAGTTAAATGTCAAACTCAAAGCCGCAATGAACAAGTCAGAACACGGAACCAAAATCAACATCGTCAATGCAATTCAATGCCGTGATGACCAAGCAAATTGACCAAGCAAAGAATCAATACCGTGATTATCACGTAATAGAGAAAAATGAAATATACGCATATGGAAAAGGTCAGAATTCATCGCAAACATCCAAACATTAATCAAACGGTTAAAGACGAATTCAACATAGAATAGACGAACGAAAATTATGGAGTTCGACTCCTATAAAACCCTAATCATCATCGGCATATGAATGTGTGAGTTCGAATACAAAAATCGAAGAGGAACAAAGCTAAAATCTTACCAAAAGCAAAATCGAACTCACCGAAGCGTGAAGCCATATCCAAGAACAAATCTAATTTGCGCAAAGCCGAAGCTATAGCAAATTCTCACAGAAGCAAAAGCAAGGTCGAAATCCTAATTTCTCTCAATCTCCAAAAGCAACGACAAAGCCGAAGCTTCAGTTTGCCAGTGGAACGAACAAGGGCAAAGCCCTAATTCAATCGAGCAAGTAGCAAAGAGAATCGAACTAAATCACCAGAGAAAAGGGAACGAAGCCCTAATTTGCGCAAAGCCGAAGCCCTACCAAGCCTCACAGGAACGAACGCAATTTAGTCGATCGGAGGAAGAAAGGAATCACGAAGTTGCCATTTTTATTTCTCAAAGAATCGGGCCAGAACTAAAGAAAAGAAACGGGATCGAAGAGAATAAGGAGGCGGGCCGATAATTGATTAAAGAAAGGGGCCGGCCTATTTTTTTAAAATAGGGTTTTAAAGTTTTAATTTTTAGTTATTTTTAGGCCGGGATTATTTTCTAGAGCAAAATCAGTTATCAAGTTTAAATTTCAATTTTGCTCCAGGTTTAAACTGTATTTTGTTTTTCAGTCTGTATTTTCAAATTCCAGTCAGAGTGAATCACCACCTAGGGTTTAGGTGTTGTCAGATTGTCTAGTTAGAATTAGTTCAGTGAGCAGGGGGCTGCGAGTTTGCAAAGCTCTATAGGCGGGAGCAGAGTTTGCGAGTAAACGAAACTCTATAGGCGGAGCAGGGTGTGCGAGTCTGTAGGAGTGTTTGTGAGCGGGAGCGAGTGTCTGCGAGTCTGTCAGAGTGTTTGTAAGCGGGATACTGTTTAATTCTAATAGAAATCTGGGAATGCAGCAGTAGGCAGGGGTTGCCGAAGCTGGGTAAATTCTGTGTGTGTTTTACTTTACTGCATATTTATTTATCTGCTATTTGCTTTCGCGTTTAATTTGAGAAAATTTGCGATAACCCTATTCACCCCCCCCCCTCTAGGGTTAATCTAGATCCTACAAGTGGTATCAGAGCCTGGTATTTTTACTTTAACTCTAGAGTCATGAATTCATCGAATAATGCTTTTTCTGAGGGGCAATCTATTGCTAGGCCACCGATGTTTAATGGTAATGATTATGCTTACTGGAAAGTTAGGATGAGTATCTATCTTAGTTCTGTTGATTACGATGTTTGGGATATTATTGAAACTGGCTATAGAGCTCCCACTATAACTGTTGGTGATACTGAGATTCTTAAACCTAAGGATAGGTGGGACGCTAATGATAAGAAGTTAAAAACTACTAATGCTAAAGCTATGAATGCTTTGATCTGTGCTCTTGATAAGAATGAATTTAATAGAATTTCTCATTGTACAACTGCGCAGGAAATCTGGCATACTTTGGAGGTGACACACGAAGGAACTTCTCAAGTCAAGGAGTCTCGTCTAGCCCTGTTCAGCAATGAATACGAGAACTTTGTGATGGACAAAGGCGAGAGCATAAAGGATATGTTTCGACGCTTCTCAACCTTGGTGTACAATGCTAGAGCGCTTGGAAAGGTATTCTCTGAAGTAGAGCTGGTGAGGAAGATTCTACGAGTCTTACCAATGAACTTTGAGGCAAAAGTCACGGCAATACAAGAATCAAAAGATTTGAGTAAACTACGCATGGAGGATTTGATCGGAAATTTGATGACGTATGAGCTTGAGTTGAAAGCAAAGGAGGAACACATCAATTCCGAACCAAAGAAGAAGACGATTGCCTTAAAGAGTAGAGAAGAGAGCGATGAAGAAGAAGTTGATCCAATTGAAGGACTTGCAGTGGCTGTCAATAATTTCAGAAGGTGGTCGAAATACAAGCCACGAAAGAAGAAGACCAGTAGTAATACATCTAAAGATTCTGACAACTCTGAAAATGAACTAATCTGTTATAACTGCAACAAGCCTGGCCACATCAAACCAAACTGCCCACTTCTCAAAATCAACAAAGGAAAGAAAAAGAAGAAGGCCTTCGCAGCAACTTGGGATGATGAGGAAGGAGAGGAAGTGTCGAATGATAGCTCAGAGGAGGCTAACTTGTGTCTTACGGCAAGATCAGATTCAAAAGCAAGCTCAGAGAATTCAAGATCAGATTCAGAAGCAAGCTCAGAGGAATCTAGTGAGGTAAAAAACTATTCTTATAAAGAACTTGTCTTTTTGTGCCTTGATCTTACTAAAACAGTTGATGCCCTAGATTCTAAAATTGAAAAACTGAAATCTGATAGGAGAGAACTTGCCCGTGAAAATTTTAGGTTAGAAACTGAACTTGAAAATATTCAAAACCTAGATTGTAAAAACTGTAAAACTTTAGATTCAGAATTATCAAAACTGAAGAATAGCTTGGAGAATCTTGAAAAAGAAAACTTGAATCTTAAGGAAATCACTGACACTAGGAGAAAGGATTTTATAAATAGATGCACCTCACTTGTGACTGAAAACACAACACTAAAAACCAAAGTCCAAGATCTTGAGAAATCACTGAGTAACTTTTCAAGAGGAGAAAAATCATTCAATATGTTATTTGGAAATCAATTGTTTGCCAACAATAGAAAAGGACTAGGATTTGGAAAAACACAAGTTGATAGTGCTAAAGGAAAGAGTGTCTTTACTGGATATCAAATAAATGGGCATCATAGTCATAGGAACAAGAACACAAAATTTATACAAGTTTGGGTTCCTAAATATTCTACAAATAAATTTCATGTCTATTGGAACAAGAATGAAAGGACAAAACAAATTTGGGTTCCAAAGGGATTGTTTATTCACAATTATTCTGCCACTAACAACCATGGACCTATAAAAACAAATAGGTCACATAAATCTTTAACCGTGTAGGTGTGGTGGCAGGCTAAGGAACAACATTAGTGTTATCTGGATTCTGGCTGTTCCAGATACACAACGGACGACAAATCAACGTTCCTTAGCCTAGTATAAAGGTGACAGATTCACAATGGGCAAACAACGAAAGATTATCGTACAGGTAAAACAGGTAATTGTATTTATTTTCAAACGATAGATAAAATGTGAAAATCTGCACCATAGTCTGAATTAAATCAGCCAGTTATGTGAAATGATTGATGATGTTAATTCTGATCTTTTCGAAGTATTTATGATGGTTGACAGATTCTAACTTACTTGAGATGATCTTACATGACTTGTTCTTATCTATGACTTTGATTTATGCTTAAAAGTTGACCAACCATTTTTCATTGAACTTAATCTGTTTTTGGTCAAATTATGATGTTGATTGATTATTGATTTCTCAAAGGATTTTGAAACTGTTGAAACTGTTTGGTGAAACTTCAAGAAATTGTTTTTGAAATAATGATGATTGTTTAATGACTGTTGATCCTATGGTTTCTTAATCTGACACTGAGATTTTTTTTTGATGGTTAACACGACTTCAATTTAAAGTCAAGTTTGTTGAAAATGACTCTGAGATAATTTGTTGAAATTTCACAATCTGGTCTATAACATCCAAACGAGTGATATTGAGTCAGATGCAAATTACACTGGTAATGTAGTTGATAGAAAAATTACTAGTGGAACGTGATTACATTTTGAGACATTCATTTGCTGCATCATTTTTCAAAGAAAATATCTGCATATCTTTCACTTGAAATATTTTTCATTTTAGCAGAATTTTTCTTAAATATCCCTTCTAGAAAATAATTTCTTTTGACCTTGTATCAGATTTGTTATTTAAGAAAACTTGATTTTATTGAAATTGATTAACTGATCTGACCCCCTAATAATTATCTAAAAAGATAAATAGTGATTGAAAATAAGATGAGTGTTGATATTAATCATATATTATAACTTGAGAAAGTATATTTAGAAAATTTCTTTAGAAATTTAAACAAGAGTTATAAAAACTTTTTGTTGATAACTATTCCATGATCATTTCTATTTCTATCATCCGTCTATCGACCATCACTCATCAAAAATCAATATAGTATGTTAATTTGTGGTAGTTTAAACAGGGAATCATTTGTGCTTCAATTTTATTATATTTCTAACAATAAAATCCAAAATATTCACTCTCATTTAAAAGTCCTCACGGTTATGCATGGGTGAATTACTTGGATTTTTGATTTTGTGCTTCCATGCTCATTTAAAAGTCCTCACGGTTATGCATGTATGGAACGCATATCAAAATTAATTGATTAAATAGACAAGTTGATTCTAATCCCATTTAAAAGTCCTTACGGTTATGCGTGGTTAGAAGATACTTGAATTCATTTTTTTTTTAAAATTTGGAATACTACTAATCTCATTTAAAAGTCCTAACGGTTATGCATGGTTAGTAGATATTCAAATCTCCTGAAATAAATATACCACAAATAGACACAACTAAATGGTTTTATTTGATGAAATCATTCATATCATTCTAAAGTGGAATATGCATCAATTAAAGTATTTATGATTTTTGTTTGATTTTCTTATTGAAATTAATATTTATACTCGATTGAGCTTTAATATTGTATTAATGTCTACCACCATATCTCTACTTTTCTATTACTATTATTCTTTTGCTGATAACAAAAGGGGGAGAGAAAAGTTAAGATTTTGAAAATAAAGGTCAAAGATTTTCTAATTGCATTAAGGCTCATTTGAATTCTTTATTCTCATGCATATATGTAGGGGGAGTATTGTGTAGAAAGAGAGCATTCATATAGGGGGAGCAAACTGAATAATCAAATACATTTAATGTAGTCAAAATCTTAAATATATGTTTGTTATCACCAAAAGGGGGAGATTGTGGAATGTGCATGTATATGCTTTTTGTTTGATGATAATAAACATATATACATTCATTTAAATGTATTTGATATTGTACTATTTTATTTTTCACAGATTAAATAGATATTTGCTGAATAAAATAAATTACACATAATTTGAATTCAAACGAATTTTTTATTCAAACAAATATTTATTACATTTTTGATAGTACAATTTCAAGCTCTCACTATATACATCATTTTTTATCACAATACAATTACATCACGATTTCATAGTTACATCATTTCCTCACTACATATCACTCACACTCGTATTTATCTTCAACTTCATTCCAGTTTGAATCCAGCATCTGAGCAATCTGCAGAAATATACATTCACGCAGTAAAATTGAAAAGGAAATGTTTTTGCAGTATAAAACAAAATGTGATTTTGAAAATTTTATTTGCCTCAGTTATTTGGGTTGTTCGTCATCATTTATAATTGAATTTATCACATACGAACATTGTGACATGCACAGTGCATCACTGTACATGCCACAAGGCCGTGCACACCGATATATGTATATACACTTGATCGATTTACAGGGACAGGTAAGCACAAGGTCAAACCCAAATATACAGACAGGTTCAACTCAGGTGCAATATATTCAAAGTCACATTGTTCAAACACAAGGTCAAAACCAAAGCGGATTCAACTCAGGTGCAATATATACAAAGTCACATCGCTTAGCACAATATCAAAATCCAGACCAGGCAGACCAAAGAATAACCATACACAAAGACAAAGTCAATGCATGTACAAAGCTGCAGGAGTATACAAATACTCAAGGCAAAAGCAACAATCCAAAACAAAGAATCAAGTGAACCAGTACAAGGCAGCAAATCCAGACCACATGCAAGTGAAATAATCAGACTACAAATATCACAAATGCACAAGATACTGCGATGCCGAAGCACACTGGAACACACAATGCAAAACTTCTAGATGAACAAGATCACAGTGATACAAACAAAGCCAGACCAACCAAAGAAGAAAGTCAAACAACATGAACAGAACAAGTGAATCAAGCCCAGCTACCAACTCGAACATATCCAGACCAAATGTACAAGTGCATAGACAACTGCTCAAATCAATACACAAAGTCGAGACAAGAAGTGAGATCAGACTCAAGTGAAACTAACCAACCAACCAATACAAAATCGAAGCAGCTGGTTCAAAACAACACAGTGCCAAACATACAAAACAAATGCCAAAGCTCAGTGCAACCCAGTGTCAACAATGTTTGAAGTGAATGCAGAGAACACTTTGACAGTGATATAGTGACAACATACAAATGCTCATATGAATGACCAGAATAAAGACACAAGAACAAAAATGAAACAGAGGTGGCTACAGGGATGAACAGACATAGCCGAAGCCTAGTTAAATGTCAAACTCAAAGCCGCAATGAACAAGTCAGAACACGGAACCAAAATCAACATCGTCAATGCAATTCAATGCCGTGATGACCAAGCAAATTGACCAAGCAAAGAATCAATACCGTGATTATCACGTAATAGAGAAAAATGAAATATACGCATATGGAAAAGGTCAGAATTCATCGCAAACATCCAAACATTAATCAAACGGTTAAAGACGAATTCAACATAGAATAGACGAACGAAAATTATGGAGTTCGACTCCTATAAAACCCTAATCATCATCGGCATATGAATGTGTGAGTTCGAATACAAAAATCGAAGAGGAACAAAGCTAAAATCTTACCAAAAGCAAAATCGAACTCACCGAAGCGTGAAGCCATATCCAAGAACAAATCTAATTTGCGCAAAGCCGAAGCTATAGCAAATTCTCACAGAAGCAAAAGCAAGGTCGAAATCCTAATTTCTCTCAATCGCCAAAAGCAACGACAAAGCCGAAGCTTCAGTTTGCCAGTGGAACGAACAAGGGCAAAGCCCTAATTCAATCGAGCAAGTAGCAAAGAGAATCGAACTAAATCACCAGAGAAAAGGGAACGAAGCCCTAATTTGCGCAAAGCCGAAGCCCTACCAAGCCTCACAGGAACGAACGCAATTTAGTCGATCGGAGGAAGAAAGGAATCACGAAGTTGCCATTTTTATTTCTCAAAGAATCGGGCCAGAACTAAAGAAAAGAAACGGGATCGAAGAGAATAAGGAGGCGGGCCGATAATTGATTAAAGAAAGGGGCCGGCCTATTTTTTTAAAATAGGGTTTTAAAGTTTTAATTTTTAGTTATTTTTAGGCCGGGATTATTTTCTAGAGCAAAATCAGTTATCAAGTTTAAATTTCAATTTTGCTCCAGGTTTAAACTGTATTTTGTTTTTCAGTCTGTATTTTCAAATTCCAGTCAGAGTGAATCACCACCTAGGGTTTAGGTGTTGTCAGATTGTCTAGTTAGAATTAGTTCAGTGAGCAGGGGGCTGCGAGTTTGCAAAGCTCTATAGGCGGGAGCAGAGTTTGCGAGTAAACGAAACTCTATAGGCGGAGCAGGGTGTGCGAGTCTGTAGGAGTGTTTGTGAGCGGGAGCGAGTGTCTGCGAGTCTGTCAGAGTGTTTGTAAGCGGGATACTGTTTAATTCTAATAGAAATCTGGGAATGCAGCAGTAGGCAGGGGTTGCCGAAGCTGGGTAAATTCTGTGTGTGTTTTACTTTACTGCATATTTATTTATCTGCTATTTGCTTTCGCGTTTAATTTGAGAAAATTTGCGATAACCCTATTCACCCCCCCCTCTAGGGTTAATCTAGATCCTACAGTATTAAATTTGCCCTATACAAATAGGAATGGTTCTAGGTGCGTTGCCCTCCTGGTTTCGCGAGGAGATGGGTTGAAGGCAGTAAGTCTTTTCCCTGAGTCGGCATTCGCGCTCTATCGGAGCTATGCTTTTTCTAACGTCTTGTTTCATCTTTTCAGGTATCAACCCATGTCCTGAGGGCCGAGGATATTCTGAGACCGTCGAAGCCATTAGAGCTCTTCCTGCCGAGGAACGGGACATCCGAACCCTCATTTCAAATGAGTCATTATCGAGATTCGGACTGTTAGTAGGAGGTCGTCGGATTAGCCTTCCTGAGGGCGTCTCCATTCCCAAGCCCGCATCCGGTAAAGGGAAAAAACTAGCTGAATCGTCATCACGCCATACCCCTGATGTACAGGAAGGGGAGAAAATCAAAGAGAGTGAAGCTCCTGAAACACAAGGCGAGAATGTGGGTCCTACTCAGGATCCGTTGGTCAAAGTGCATGATATTGAAACGTCATCTTCCCCTTTGAAGGGGAAAAAGAAATTGACGTATAATATGAGGAAGGAAAAAGTTGGTGGAACTTCCAAAATTACCCTTGCCCCAGTGGAGAAAGAAACTTCCTCACAGCATCTAGAAAGTTCTTTGAAGGTTCTATCGAACCTTACCATCCCTGACGATCTACTCAACTACGATTTTGACGATCCAGAGGCCCTTAAGTTTCATTCGCCCGCTAGAGGCGACACGGGAGTTCAGGCCCGAGTCCAAGGAGATAATACTCCAATCAGTAGAGATAAAGGAACTGGTCTGTCGGGGGGAACACTAGGACACACACGCAAACACGCACTTCACCATACACTTCAATTTTTGCCATTATCCCGATTCTTCCTAACTCGCTGTTATTTTTATTCTATGCAAGTGACATGGGGCGCTCCCACGGGTTCGATCGCCTCCACGGCTCTTCTATATTTCACCATCCTGGACGGTATTCAAGCTCAGGTAGACGCAGGGACAGAGATGATTACGAAGATCGAGACAATCGTCCCCGTGAGTCGTCTTATCAAAAGAAAACATATTCCCAGTCTTCACACTCTCGCGATCTCCCTCCTCAGACCGAGTCAGATAGAGAAAAGCTTTCGCAGAAGGGGTCTCAACCCGATGTTTCTCGAGATCAACATTCTGGTTCATCAAGCACACGGCAATCTTGGGAACATCGGAAGAGAACAGAACTTTCAAAGCCTCCTCCCCCTGTTTCTACGGCTGACCCAACGATAGCGGAGAAGATGGTCGATCTTAAAGCTAAATTTCCCAAGATCTGCTTTGACGGCCTGAAGTTCCTCCCAGCAATTCACCACATTCCATGGCACGTCAAGCAGAGTGCCATCGCCTACAACAACGATGTCTATGTTCAACATGACGCGTTTGTACACTTGGTCGAAAAAGTCTCGGAAGTATCCATTGAGCGACAACAGGAAATTGACCGTTTGAAGCTATCTTCGACAAGGACATCATCAAGAATCAAGACGAAGAGCTCGCTTCGTACAAGTCCAAGCTTGAAGCCGCAGAACAAAATGCTAAGGAGACTGCGGAGGCCGTCGCTCATCTAGAGACGGCCCATAAGAAAGAACTTGACGTCGTAGTCCAACGCAGCGGGGCCCTAGCCCTAGAAAAAGATTCTATTCAAAAAGAAAGGGATACACTCGCCCTGCAGGTCAAAGAGCTGAAGGAGCTACTCTCTAAGGAGAGGGAAGAAAAGATAGCGGGTCAAGAAGAGTCTCAACGGTACTGTAACGAGATCGTTGATACACGTCTCCAAAAAGTAAAGCTCGATGATGAGCTTTCCAAGGTTGAGATGATGAAGAGCGAAGCCCGTGAGGAGGGCAAGAGACTAGCTTTCGAGGAGATCGACTCCCATCTTGAAGCAGCTGCAGAGGCCGGCAGAGAAGAGGTCAAGTGTATGTTTGACCCGCTGATTGCCGAATACAGCGCCCGCGTCCTTATGCACCGAGACTTGACTTTCTTAGGCGAAGGCTATCTTGAATCTCTAGCTAAGGCCTGGGAGGCTTTAATAAAGATCAGGAAGGTCGAGTCGGGCACTGAGGAGGTCGATGAGGAGGCTTTAGTGAAGGAGTTTCTCAGAGGGAACGAGCCAGCGGACTTGTCTACAGCTTTGGCTCTTTATGGTAAAGGCACTCCCCTATCAAAAGAGAAAGACGATGAAGCTGGTCCATTTGGGGCAAAGGCTGTAGCTCCTCCTTCTGCTCAATCGGCCGGTCGGCCAACACTTGACCCATTTGAGTAGCATGCTGGCTATGATCCGGAAGATCCCGGCCTCGGCATTCACGTGCTATCTCCTATTCTAGAGGGTGAAACCCCACGCACAGCTGAAAGCCAGCAAGAAACCGGTATAAAACTCTTCCTTTAGAAGTCCAAAGATCTGTCGCTTTCTGTGAGCGGTTATTGATCTTAATGTTCGTTCTTATGTTTTTATGCAGGCCGCTCCGATCCTGAACCAACTCCGAGGTGCGATGGCGCCAAGGAGGAGGCAGGGAAAACAAGCGATGTCGCTCACGCGAGAGTAACTCCCGGCCCTGACGCTCAAGTGATCGGGGCGCTAGATGATGATAAGTTTGACACTTCATCTCCCGTTGAAGGGAGTGATGAAATCGAAATCACTGGCGCCTCAGAACATACTTTGAAGGTGAGCATGAAAGAGCGACTCGTAGAAGAGAAGAAAAAGAAGGTCGAGATCAAGGTCAAGCCTCAATACTAGAACTTACCAACCCGCTGAATAGGCCTCTGAAAGTCATTCTTCCCAGCAAATCCAAACCTCTGGATGTTCCTTCTCCCACTCCTGACTCCGCTTCTTTGGCAAGCAAAAAGTCCAAGAGGAAGCGTGAGGGAGAGGAGTCATTTGAGAAAACAAAGGAAGACAAGAAGAAGAAGCCGAAGAAATAGCCACTATACTCGTTCAACGAGATTTTGCTTAGGTCTTGTAACTACTTTTACTTTTTCGTTTCCGTAGTTTGTGTAGATAGATTTTTGACTCCAAGTTTTGGAGGAGTGGTTGTATAACCCCATTTTGGATTATTGAATAAAGCTTAGTTTCTTTGTCATTTGAACGATTCTTTTGCCCCTTTTTTTAGCTTTCTGTATAACTGTGGTCGAAACTCAAGTTCTTATGAGTTGCATAATTTCCCAATCAATTCTTATATTGTTCGAACATTCTTTGGAACTCAGAATATTTTCTAATCCGCGCTCCAGGGACTTAGAGTAATTCGGTCCGCATTCAGGGGACTCGGAGATTGGAGTCGTTTATACTCTAGTCCGAGCTCCGGGGACTTAGAGTACTCCGGTCCGCACTCAGGGGACTTGGAGATTCAAGTCGTTTATACTCTATTCCGCGCTCCGGGGACTTAGAGTAATCCGGTCCGCACTCAGGGGTCTCGGAGATTCAAGTCGTTTGTACTCTAGTCCGCGCTTCGGGGAACTTAGAGTACTCTGGTCCGCGCTCAGGGGACTCGGAGATTGGAGTCGTTTATACTCTAGTCCGCGCTCCGGGGACTTAGAGTACTCCGGTCCGCGCTGAGGGGACTCGGAGATTGGAGTCGTTTATACTCTATTCCACGCTCCGGGGACTTAGAGTACTCCGGTCCGCACTCAGGGGTCTCGGAGATTCAAGTCATTTATACTCTAGTCCGCGCTCCGGGGACTTAGAGTACTCCGGTCCGCGCTCATGGGACTCGGAAATTCAAGTCGTCTATACTCTAGTCCGCGCTCTAGGAACTTAGAGTACTCCGATCCGCGCTCAGGGGACTGGAGATTCAAGTCGTTTATACTCTAGTCCGCGCTCCGGGGACTTAGAGTACTCCGGTCCGCACTCAGGGGACTCGGAGATTCAATTCGTTTATGTGAGTTCGTACATCATACGGAATAATGTAACTCCAGCGGTTCATCACCAGATTATAAGGTACAGAAACATTAATAATTCATGAAACAGACGGCTTCAAGCCTTTATTAATGAAACAAACTAAATTTTCCAATTACACACTAAAAAGGAAACTAAGAATCAGCGGAATAAAAACATACAGCAAACAATTGTACCTAAAATAGGAAAGAAACAGGCTAAATGTAATAACGTCGCAAATGTTCACTGTTCCACACTTGGGGGAGTGTCACGCCATCAACGGTCGCTAGCTTGAAAGTTCCCTCTCCAAGCTTCCATTCAACGACATATGGACCTTCCCAGTTGGGATTCATACGTGATGGTACCGGGAAAACTCGTTTCAAAACGAGATCACCCACATTAAAGATCCTTGGGTGGACTTTGTCGTCGTAATATCGCTTGACTCGGTGCCTATGTGTTGCCGCCCTTAGTTCAGCCTCTTCACGTTTTTCGTCGATGCAGTCCAGTGATTCCAACAAGAGATCCTGATTCATCCTAGGATCATAATATGTCACTCGATGCGATGGAACTTCAAGCTCCACGGGTATAACGGCTTCCGAGTTGTATGCCAATGCGAATGGAGTATGGCCAGTCGCGGACTTGTGGGTAGTTCTATAAGCCCATAATGCTGTTGGGAGTTCATCTACCCACTTGCCTCCGGCTTTTTCCAAACGCTTCTTCAGTATGGACTTGATTATTTTGTTTACGGCCTCGACTTATCCATTAGCTTTTGGATGCGCAACGGCGGCGAACTTCTTCTCAACGCCGTACTTTAAACAGAAATCTTTGACCTCTCTGCTTTCAAATTACGTTCCGTTGTCCGTAATGATGGTTCGAGGGAGACCAAAGCGGCATATAATGTTTCGTACAACGAAATTAATGACCTTCTTAGAGGTGATTGTGGCTAAAGGTTCTGCCTCGGCCCATTTTGTGAAATAGTCGACTGCAACTATCGCGTATTTTGCACCACCTTTGGATATAGGCAAAGAGCTGATTATGTCGATTCCCCAGATTGCAAATGGCCAGAGACTAACCATTTGTGTGAGTTCTGTTGGTGGAGCTCTCGGGATTTTCGCATATCTTTGACACTTGTCACATTTTCTTGCGTAGTCTGCAGCGTCCCGATTTACAGTTGGCCAATAGTATCCATAGCGGAGGATCTTTTTTGCTAGTGTCTGCCCCCCAGTATGGTCGCCACATTCTCCTTTGTGAACCTCCTCCAAGACCCGCTTTGCCTCATCACGGGCAATGCACCGTAGTAAAGGGACCGAGAACCCTCTCTGATACATTACTCCTCCCTGCATTACATATCGAGCGGCTTTGCGAATGACCTGCCGCCTTTCGCTTCTTCTTTCGGGCAAAGTCCCGTTTAGCAGGTATCGTTTGAACGGGGTCATCCACGACTCCTCCTCGATTTCCATTTCCAACGCAAAATCGACTTCCATCACATCTATGCTTGGAGTGTGTAAGGTTTCGACGGGAACTAATCCCATTTACTGCGCATCGCCAGTGCTTGCAAATTTGGCCAACGAGTCGGCTTCCTTGTTTTGTTCACGCGGGACATGCGAAATGTCATAATGTTTGAAGTTCGCCAATAGTTCCCGAACCAGAGCAAGGTATGGAGCGAGCTTTTGTCCCCTTGCTTGGTAGTCTCCTCGCACTTGGTACACCACCAACTGCGAGTCACAAAAGATTTCAACTGATTTAACCCCGAGTTCTCCAACTAGTTTTAAGCCAGCAATCAGTGCTTCATATTCTGCTTCATTATTCGTAGCCGGGAAACTGAGCTTCAAAGCGTAACAAATCGATCGATTTTCTGGAGTTACGAGAACTACACCAGCTCCGGAGCAACGGTCGTTTGATGCCCCATCGGTGTACAATTTCCATCGAATGGGGGGAATGACACTGTGATTATCTGGTTCGTCGGATACAGTAAACTCAGAGATGAAATCTGCTAGTGCTTGCCCTTGTATGGCTCTTCTTGGCAGGTAAGTAATATCGAACTGACTCAACTCGATATTCCATTTTAACATCCTTCCAGAAGTTTCTAGTCGTTGGAGTACCTGCCGTAAGGGTTGATCGGTATAGACACTGATCGAGTGTGCTTGAAAGTATGGACGTAGCTTACGTGATGCAATCACCAAGCAATAGGTCAATTTCTCAATTTTAGGGTAATTTCTTTCTGCCCCCGTTAAACGTTTACTAACATAATACACCGGCTTTTAGACTCGGTCCTCCTCGCGGACCAAAGTCGCACTTATAGCATGCGGGGAAACGGCCAAGTATACGTACAGCATCTCATGGTCTACTGGTTTTGACAGCACTGGAGGACTCTCCAAATGACTCACCAGATCTCGGAACGCTTCCTCACAGTTGGATGTCCATTCGAAATTCCTCCTCCCTTTCTTTATTATATCGAAGAATGGAATGCACTTGTTCGTGGCTCTGGATATAAATCAGCTCAGCGCAGCCACCTTTCCATTCAAGCTTTGCACCTGTTTTATAGTTCTGGGCACTTGCACATCTCGAATAGCTTGAATCTTTTCCGGGTTAGCTTCAATTCCCCTAGCATTAACAATGAATCCCAAAAACTTCCCCGACGCAACGCCGAAGGAACACTTCAGAGGGTTGATCTTCATCCCATAATATCTGAGTATATCGAACATCTCTTCTAAGTCTCGAATGTGGTCGTTTGACTGTCGTGACTTCACGAGCATGTCATCCACATAGACTTCCATCGTCCTACCAATTTGGTCTTTGATCATTCGGTTCACCAAACGCTGATAGGTCGCTCTCGCGTTTTTCAATCCGAAAGGCATTACTACATAGCAATATAGCCCAACGTCTGTGACGAAACTGGTGTGTTCTTGGTCCGGAATATGCATCGGGATCTGATTGTATCCCGAGTATGCATCCATGAATGATAACAACTCGTGTCCTGCAGTGGAGTCGACCAACTGATCAATCCTAGGCAATGGGAAACTGTCCTTGGGGCATGCTTTGTTCAAATCGGAATAGTCTACGCAAGTTCTCCATTTCCCGTTCGCCTTTTTCACCAGCACGGGGTTTGATAGCTATTCAGGGTAGAGGGCATCGCGGACGAACCCATTGGCTTTGAGTTTGTCCACCTCCTCTCTGAGAGCAGCGGACCTCTCCGGGTCCATTCCTCTCCTCTTTTGTTTAACCGGGACGTACTTCGGGTCTATGTTCAAAATATGACTCGTAATAGCGGGAGAAATCCCGCACATATCAGATTGTGTCTAGGCGAAAACATCAAGATTCGCTCAGAGGAAATCACTAAGGTCTTCAGTCATTGCGGGGCTGAGTTGTGATCCGATCTTCAGTACTCGCGATGGATCGTCTCGGCTGACTGAAATGTCAATTGTCAATTCAGCCGGCGCTGCCTTTTCTTCCCTGGGTTTCTCATCGTCGTCTCTCGGATCTATGTTTCTGAAGATCCGAGAATTATGCCCAAGCCAAGGCTCGGGCATTACTTGTCAATTGTCGGTATTATGGATGCGGACGGGATTGTCCGCAACCTTTCCTTTCTCCCTCCGATGGGCCTCTCGGAGCTCAGCCACATAACATGCACGACCAGTCGCCTGGTCGCCATGAACAACACCTACTCCTTTGTCAGTCGGAAACTTCAAAGTCAAGCACCACGGGGCTAATGCTGCCCTAAACTCAGCCAGGGCCGGTCGACCCCAAGAACACATTGTACGGAGAATCCACATCCAAAACCACGAAGGGTAGGATTCGCACCCTCCTATGCTCGCCTTGTCCCAGTTCAACTGGTAACTCAACATACCCCACTGCATCGGTCGCTGCGCCATTAAAGCCATGTATACGAGCTTTAGACGGTTCAAATCCTTCATCTCCATCTTCATCTGGTCATAAGCCTTCTTGAAGATGATATTGACAGAACTTCCACAATCAATCAAAATTCTCTTCACATAAGCCGGCCCGATTGTCGCAGATATGACCATCAGGTCGATGGTAGGAGCCTCTACTTGGTCAGCATCTCTGCTCCTGAATACTATATCGTCTGTCATCACGCGCAGCTGTTTAGCAGGGGTCCCATCCTCTACGTTGGAACAACACTCGAAATCTGCGTGCTTCAGGGAACTAGCATACCGCTCCATCTCTTGCTAGTTCTTATCCGCAGGGTGAGGCCCGCCGATGATCGTGTTTATGACTAGTCTGCCCACAGTCCGGGCAGGCTCCTCGAGATGACGCGGAGCTGGTGCACGACCTGGGTTGGATGTCCCATGTCCTCCTTCCTGCGGATTCTTCACAAACTCCTGTAACTTTTTCTGCCTGATCAAGTTCTCTATAGCATCGTGTAGGTGTCTGCACTCTTCCGTATTGTGCCCATAAGTCTCATAGAAGCGGTAGTATTTCCCAGTCCGCTTTTGTTCTTCGGTTGACTCCTTTGGACGTGGCTTTCTGTACTGAAAGGTATTGCAGGTTGATAGGTAAATGTTCTCAAGAGACGCATTCAGCGGGGTATACTCGTTGTAGTTTGGAATTCTCGGCTTCCACTTCCCCGCTTCTCTCTTCTTCCCTTGATTTCTTCCTCCGGATTCCTTAGGTTGCCCGGGCTTGTTCTGGACATTGACTTGAACTTCTCCCGAGTTGTCTCCGGACTGCTTCACAGCAATGTTGCTTTTCACGGACTCCTGGACAGGCCCCGGTGCCTTATCTTGCCTTACCCACCTGGCTTCCTCTCTTCTTATGAACTGATGTGCCTTTGAGTAAAAATGCTCTAGCGTAGTTGGAGGTTTTCCTGCCAGCCAGTCTCCAAACTTTGAATCCAGATCCACGCCTCACATCACAGCCATAAGAATTGCATGATCATTGGGATTTCTAACTTCGGTTGCCGCAACATGGAATCTCTGCAAATACTCCTTCAATGATTCCCCAGGAGCCTGGATTACACTTGATAGAGACATCACGTCCTTTGGACGAGTAGTATGTATCCTGAACTGTTCTATAAATTTCTTCGCCAACTCCTTGAAACTGGATACGGACCGTGGAGGGAGTCGAGTGAACCACATGGTAGCGATCCCAAATAGAGTTATTGGAAAGCATCTACACTTGGTTGCATCATTTGCTCTAGCTGAATCCATCATCCATTCGTATCTCATGACATGCTGTTTGGGATCAGTCTTTCCTTCATATGCTGGGATAGTTGGCATACTAAACTTCCTAGGATACGCTGCCTGCAGAACAGTGTCTGTGAACGGAGTATGGCTTCTGGAGACCCCCCAATCGTCGTTTGATAAGCCTTGATTCTCTTTCATCAATTGTCTGATCATGGCCATCAGGTCTGGGGTCTGTATGGAAGGTGGAAGGTTGGAGTCTGTCCTTCATGATTGATCAGGCTGATGCCTCCTCTGCTGGCGATCTGCCAAATGTGCATCTTGAGGTTCGACATCATTGGCATCTTGATGATCCGGGACTCCAGCCTCCACCTGCACCTCAACTCCTAAGTTTCCAGCTCTTGCTTGGTCACGGTCTCCAGCTATTCGGACAACAGCACCTGCCTGCGTAGTTTCAGTCTTACGGTGTCTACGCCTGGGAGGTTCATCGGACGAAGTCGAGCTATCGGATGAAGAATAAGGAGCGGGATTGCCCCCAGCATTCTGATGTTGTTGTTGAGTGAGTTGTGCCATGAGGTTGGCGTTGGCTTGCATCTGCTCTCCGAGTTGTCTCCTGCTTTCCCTGAGTTCTCTCATCAAGTCGTTGAACTCTATTCTGGTGACAACCGGCATTTAGTCCTAGGCGGTAGTCCCTGCACCTAGCATTGCTTGCTGATTGCTAGGCCCTGCTTGTTGTACGCTAGCAGTCTCGTGGGCGTCCGCATTATGAGAGGCTGATCTGGTACGTGGTCTCGCCATTGTAGAGTTATTGGTATGAACTCTGAGTAGAATCAACGGACGTCCTACGAATGAATCGGATCTTCTTTGGGGGATTTATTCAATCCAATAGCTTCAAAGCAGATCCTTGAGGTCTGAGAGTTCAATTCTCAGTGAAAGCACCAAACTATTAGCACCAAAATTGGTCACTAACCTCGTTGAGAAACATTGTGTAGAGAGATAAATGATGAAAGTAAATTTAAACAAGGAACAATATGCTAAATTGAATGCAAAGACAAGAACACCAGATTTATAGTGGTTCGGCGTAACTGCCTACGTCCACTTTGAGGTTAATCTTTATTGCTTTACTAGATAATTGATTACAGATACAATCTGTTTGCCAACTACTTGAATACAATTGCTAAGTAAAGAGGATGAGTCTTGAAAGCGGTAGAGTCTCCCCAGTGTTCACGAAAAAAGGTCCATTTCACTGTGCCCATGCCTCCCTATTTATAGACGAAGGTGGGTTGGACTTCCTTGGTGGGTCTAGTAGCTGAATAACTCAGTCCAAATAGTGTAAGTTCTGTGCGCCGAACCAGAGAGGCCGAACGACAGAATGCCAAGCCTCCCCCTTTATGCCGAACGAGGTGAGGCCGGACACTCTGGATGCCGAACATCCGTTTGTACTGAATGACCTTGTATGACGAGCGGTAGGTGATTGCCGAACGAGATATGTATCAGACGAGATGTGGTGTTGAGTGAGGGATGCAGGTCGAACGAGGCTGGAATGCCGAACAGTCTGGGAATGCAGAGCGTACCTTGTAGGCCGAACATTCATGGATGCCGAACGTCCCTTATATGCCGGACGTCCCTTGGCCGAATGATGTCTTTGGCCGAACGATATCTTGGCCGAACGATATCTTGGCCGAACACGATATCTTGACCGAACGAGGTCTCTGGCCGAACGAAGCCTTTGGCCGAACGATGCCTTTAGTCGAGCGCTCCTGGATGCCGAGCGTTCTTCTTTAGCCGAACGGTATTCAATATCGAACATTTCCCAATGTCGGATGCTCCTAGATGCCGAACGCTATCTCATGCCGAACGCCCTTTAGATGCCGAACGATCCAGTTGGACCGAACGGTGGGTATGCCGAGTACTAAGTTGCCTGGCCAAATCTCCAGGAAACACATACTGTAATTACAAATAATATTTGAGTAGATCACATTTAGCTAGAACGTACGGTAAATTACTAATTTATTTAATTACCTCGAAATGATGGTATAATCCTGTTAAAGGAATACCAGTAATCTCATTATCTGGAGGATGAATTATGGGCTACTCAATAAGAATATCACTAATGTCCTATACACTAAAACTGGAGTCGAGGCCAAAATCCATCGACTGCTGCGAGTGCTGAGATGGCATCAGATCGAAAGAAAATGGAGGAGCCTGAACTTTACTAGTGGCTAAATGAGGACCTACATGATTGGAGTTCACTCCATGACAATACTCCGATAACATAAAGCATCGTGGAGCAACTCTGCCCTAACAGACATCGAAATCACCATCGGCTAAGAAGAACGTCGAAGCATCCACCCATCTAGTCTATCATAGTCCTAACAGATACTATGATATAGTAGTCCGACTTCTTCCAGACATGTCATCGCATGATAGAGGATCTCTTGGTATATGTATCTCACAAGTCATCTAAAACCAATATCTCTCTCTAATACCAAATTGGAAGAAAGGCTGGTGTATACAAAGCAATCCTCCATCTAGACGCATGATATGCAATGGCAAGAGGATGAATATTAAACATTTAGATAGTCTGTGTTAAGTGGATCCAATATCTAGCCCATAGTGTCTGTAAAATGTTACTCCTAGTCCTCAAATCAATCTAAGATTGGGCCTTCATCAAATCGTGGCTAGCCCCCAAGGTGCGTGAGGAACATACTATAGTCGCTTACATCGTCTCGTGCAGGGAAAGTTTGCTTCTATCGCCAGCTAGTTGTCCCAACTGTAACATCCTAAAAATTTAAGAGAGAATTTAATAAAATAATTAAATTTAATATTTAACAAAGGCTAAAAAAACATACTTTTTACAATCATTCGAATATGGCTACGAAATGTAACACCCCATATTTTTATAACATTATTTAGAATATTTAATTAGTTAAATTAAAATAAATAATGTGAAGATTGATAGGTTGGGATTTGATTAGTTAATGGTAGCTGTGCTATGTTAAGTGTGTCAACTAAAATGAAATAACATTAGAGAATGTATTAAGAAATGAGAAGGGCAATATGGGAAATGGTAAAACCTTATACCCTAAACCCTTAGGAGATAGAAACTCACGTTCATTCTCACTCTCATTTCACTCAAACAAAAATACTAAGGTCGGCCACCATTTTGCTCTCAAGAAAAGAATTAAAGCTAGGATTCAAGAGAAGAGAAGTAATCAACTAATTCGACAATCAAATCACTCATCTATAATCTCAAAGCCAAGGTGAATAATTATTACATCCCTAATTCTTTTAGTTCTCGGCGTTGTGATTAGATCTGAAATGTTTTTGCTATATTATTTCCATGTTTGATGTTTAAAGATATATATATATATATATATATATATATATATATATATAGTTGGTGAAATTATAAATGTTTATTCGTGTTTTATGATATGTTTAACATGAAAACCCTATTTAATGACATCTGAATACCTTGAAAATTTAAATATAGGTCTAGAATAATATTTTAGAGATGGGTTTTGATTTTCATAATTTTCTGATTTATTATGAATTTTAAATGAATTTTCGAGTGAAGAAAATTGTTTATTGGGTTATAAATTATTTTCGGCTAAAATATTAATTGTTTGGGTTTGAGATTTTAATATGTTAGGTAAAATATTAAAATAGATTTTCTGGGATTTTTCTAGGATTTTCCTAAGTCATTTGAGGGATATATAAAATTATTTAAGGTATGCGACTTAAATGTTTTATATATTTATAAAAGTGAAGGGGCATTTTGCAAAATAAAATGATTTATAAATTCTGGTAATTGCGGCAGCACATTTCTGAAAAGTATTTTATTGACCAATGAAAATTAGACAGACAAAGGCAGGTTAGTTGAAAAGTTTTCTTTTTAAGCTTAAAGACAAAAATCACTCTTTTTCCATGTTTCAGCCCATACGGTAGTATACCTTCCGCCCAAACCTTTCGCCTCAGTCGAAAGGTTAGCTTTCGATAAGGTCAAAGTTCAATGCATAAGGCATCAAGTAATTGGTACGTAATGAATTGAATATAGCCGAAAGGTTCTAAGCCGAAAGGTTGATGGCCTAAGAGGTTGGAATATAATTGTTTTATAAGTGAAAAGCTTTCGCCTGCTTTGATTTCGAATTTGAGCTTTCGACTTGGTCACTTTTGACCAGGTCAAGCTAGTTAAAAGAAAAGACTTTAAACCTTCCGAAAAAGTTGATAGGTTGTTGTTGTTTTCGTCATTACTTTTTTTTGAAACCTTCCAACATAGCCGAATGGTTTCTACCGCTTTTATAAAGGTTTTTGCTTTGAACCTTCCGACCCAGTCGAAAGGTTTACCTGTTTTTAAAATAGTCGTTTCTCCAATGCTTTCGGAAGGAAGCTTCCGACTTGGGTGGTTACCCTTGTTTTGTAAAGTATAACCCAAGGCTTTTGAAAGGCTATTCCAATAAAGAAGAAAGGTTTTAAAAAGAAGATTTCCATATTGTTTTAAGTTGAACCCAGTATACCTTCGAAAGGTTTATGTTTTAAAAAGTTTTAAGCATTCGATGGGTTTATTCCTTGATCTGTTTCGAAAGGTTTATTAGATGTTTTCGAAAGGTTTTTGAGGGAAGGTTTTCTAAAGGTTTTTTCTAAGGCAATGACTTGAAGTGATTTTAAAGAAGGATGTCTAAAGTTTATAGCTTCCGAAAGGTTTGCTTTGAATGAATTCGAAAGGTTTGAGAAATGATTTCGAAAGGATAAACATTGATTTTGAAGGAAATAATTTCAAAGTATGAAAAGAGGTTCTTTCAAATGATTAAGTGTTTTCATAAACTAAAATTTGATTGAGTAAAGTATAAAGACTTTATTTTTTTCCTTGTTTGAAGTTTGATTTAAAGGTTTAAATCATTTTGAAATTGTTTTTAAGGAAAATTATGGGAGGGGATCCTTAAGTATAAATGACTCAAATATTAGAAAACCAGATGGGACTAGTATGGGGTCAGGCCCTATGCATTAGCTTATAGCCCCAGCTAATTGTTGTCCAAAATTCCAGTGTGCAGGGCTTGGTCATAGGTAGACTAAAATTATGAGTACACACCGAAAGGAATACATGTTGTATACAGATAGGTCATTGGTTAGCCCGGAAAACCATCAGGATCGAAAATACCTGGGAGATGATTAAGTTAGGGACAGACCGTTCAGAAGTGAGATATTTAACAGATAGTTTAGGACAGACCGTCCTGATGGTAAAAGTTAAAAAGATAGATAAGGATAGATAATCCTAAATATGAAGATCTAACAGGTGTTAGGTTAATTTTGATTGTATTGTTTGGTAGGCCTGAGTCAGCCAAAGGTTAAAAGTTATCCCAACAAAACTTTTGCCATTGAACAGATAGTTTATTATTACCTAATATTTATGTATGTTTACATAATGTTTATTTTGTAGTGTTTAACCATTGTGGATGCAGGAGCATAGTATATGGTTATATGAAAGGATTTGCAAAGATAAGTTTTAAAAAGGATGTTAGTGAGAGGAAACCCATTCCGCTAAGCGGCGTGGTCTCACTTAACAAAATTAAACCGGGATTGTAGTATTATTCATACCAGGCTTTATGTATGACTCAAATTTTATGTTTTCCCCTTAAACTCTCGGGTGCTCAAAATTGATTTGAGTAGTTTGAGAGGTTAAGGATCTTTTCAGGTTTAGAAAGTTGACGAATAAGCTACTAAAGGATGCAGGAGGCAACGGATAGCTACTTAGGATATGCTGCTCTTATTTATGTTTTGATGGATTTTCCACTGTGTTGTGATGTATTAGGTCTAATATGACCATATGACTCTGATCAATCGAAGGGGCATCTTCATATACCGCTCTCGGCGTAATTTTTAATAACTATATTTAATCTATACTTGGGGGTTTATGTGACGTGAATGTGGAATAATTTTTATTTAGAAATGCAATGAAGTAATTTGTGGTTTTGAAATCTGTGTTTTGTTTCATATTCAAGTGCTTCTGATATTATTGATACCATTAACATAGCCGTATTTAGTCGTCGGAAGCTAATACTATAGATGACTGTAGCATTTGTAGTGCTTAGTTTTGGGCCTCTAGATAGGGGATGTTACACGAAATTTGCTCTGATGTATTTGTAGTGATTTTCTGGACAATTTTCATATATAACACTTTAAAATTAGAGCTGCTATGGAGAAGATATAGACGTTTCAAAATTTAAAAATGAAATTAATTAAATAAATTAATAAGGAAATTAAACTATCTTTAAATAAATAGCACCATCGGTCGACACCTGGAGGGTCGTGGGTCGATATGTAGTGGTCGACTGGTTCCCACCTAGCGGTTGATCGATCAATGTTCCAGATCGATGCATTTGAGTTGACAATGGCCCGGATTTAATGAAATATTTTTACTTGGGTGTGCAGTAAATGTTTAACACTCAGGATGAAACCAAAGATTCTCCTTGAGTTAATCAACGGTCAAGACTAATCCAAAACCCCTATAAATACACCGCTAACCTAAAATTCATTAGAAATTAGTCCGCTCTACTAAAAATTTGCTAAATTCTTTCCTCTCCAAACATGAAGAGATTCCAGTTGGGATTCAAAGGAAAGCTTAGGTACGAGGTGAGTGGGTATACTTTTGATAAGATGATTATATGTAGTTAATTTTAATATGCCCTATCTGATCTAGGACGTTAGACACTAAATTGGAGAATCATATTATTTAAACCTGTGGTTTGAATTATAAATTGAATTGAAGTAAACTTGTTAAATAGGGATTAATCTATGCTAAACCCTTTTTCTAATCGTTTTCTAATTGTATAATCTGTTAATATAACTGGTCAATATTGACGTTAATAGTGAACCTAGATTTGAACTATTTTCCATGAATCATAAAAATTGAAATTCGAATAATTGGAAATTTGGTTTATTGTAATTGCTGTAACATCAAATTATATAAGACCCTATGCTAGAAATTTATATTGAACGATTAACTGTTAATTAAATAACCAAAAAGAATTAAAATCGGAAATTAAAATCCTAAATCAGCGACGACCGATGGATCACACTATCTGGAGCGATTGATCGCTCCATGAGCAGGTAGTCAACCGGTAGGCATTCCAGAAGCGTAACTTGAACCTTGGCCTAAGGCCTAGGGTTATTTATTTTATATAAATGTATTTAGTGTAAATATATAGAATATATATATTTATGGATGTTAGGAATAGGGAAGTAGTTTCCTACAAGGCGACACTAGGACATTGCGGAACTAAATAAATGCAATTTATCCAATGGGGGTCGATACTGGACTAGGGGCAATTTTATTGCAAATGGAGCTCACGAGAGGTTCTATAGTGGATGGACAACACTAACTAATGATGGATGAAGTGTGTGGGTCTTCATAATGGGAGTTCCTTGGCATTTACGGGTACTAACGCGATATGATGTTGTGTTGTTGATGGATCCGGACGCATGGAATAAGAGGTGTTATGTTACCATTGAGAGGTGGACATGGATGCAGAAGATGAGACACTTCGGCGAGTCGGCATTGCGGGCTCCCCCTCAATTCATAATGGGGTACCTATAGTCATAGTTATGGGAAACTTAGTCCCAATATAGAAATTGTAGGGAAACCTATGCGGAATAGTTACGCTAGGCATAATGTGAGAGATGTAGTCCTATAAAAAAAATTATAGGATTGCCCTATGTTGGAAAAGCTCTAATAGTTATTAGTTGATTGCAATGATCTATATTCTACATATCGGAGGATCATAGAATATTTATATTATTTTCATATGAGGTCATATGATTCTAAAGTTTTAGGGAGTGACTATTATGGACATTTCCCATGTCTATGATTTTCGTCGAATTCTGTGTGACTATTTTGACCCTGAGAATCTTGTATGACCTATAATTTTTATAGGAGCCGAATTGAGGTCTGAAACCACTTTCATTAGATTGAGATGATGGTTTTCCTTTTTGTAGAGTGATCATAATAGGAAAATGGACTTACCATTAGGGAGATTAGCTATTTGAAGTTCCACTCCATTTTAGACAGCTTGATGGGTAATTAGTAAGTTAATAGGTAGGCCCAAAGCCTCTTTTGAGATTAGCATGGGGTTAGGGCTGATGGGACTCTCTCCTATCATTTCACTTTTTCCAAAAAAAGAGAGAATCCATCATTAATAATCTTCTTAGCCGAAAAGTTACCCTAACTCTTACTTTAATTAACCTAAATGTGTAATTAGAAGGACATTAGCAAGTCTAGCATCTTGGATTGAAGATTTGCTATTGAAGACCACCTTGGAGCTGTTGTTCATCCTTAGATTTCATGCCAATTGGATTGCGTAGGATTTAGGTAAGTGGTTTTAAACCTATACTCGCTAATTAGCCATTATTAGACGATTAATGATGTTTTTAAATAATTTTCAAATTCTAAAACATCTTTTAAACCTTTTTAAACAACATATATGAATTTCAAGTAGTTTGAATGAGTTTTAAAAATTCGATTTCTTAGGGATACTACCTTTAGATTTAGGACTCATATTGTGTGTTTGCTTGCATGCTTATTAGCAAAGATTATTTGTGATGATTGCTTGATTTTGTGATGCTTGAATGATTAAAAAAGCCGATTGAATGGCGACTTAGTTTTAAGTAAGTGTTAGGCATTATTGCTTAGGAATCGAAGATGATCCCTGACTTTTGTCCTAAATTTGGAGCGATTGGGGTGACAAGGAAGGCCCCATAAGACTAATTTCCAAGTTTCAAGTCGTTTGGAGTTCGTAAGCTCGAGATATTGATGGATCGGTGTGATTTTGCATTGATGGATCGGTGCAAACGATAAGGATGGTTCGCTACTTGCTTTGGATCGCTTGCATGGATCGTTCGATAGATGTTGGAGGCAATATCTTGGGATCGCTCACTTGGATTGATTGTTCGTATGGAAATTTAAGGAAAAACTTAAGTGAGGGATTGGTGGAGCATGCTTAGGCTTGGAGCAAGGGATCGGGATGAGCGTGGTAGCTAGGAGCAAAGGAAATGGATGGAGGAAGCAGAGCCAATTTTTTGACAAAGTATGGGATCGTCCCTATGGATCGGTACCGATCCATGGATGTTGACCCATACGACATGCGATCAAGGATAATCTAGGGGTGGAAAGTAACCTATGTGTGAAGTGTGGGATCGGGTTAAGCATGGATCGGTGGTGGCTTGTATAGAGAAGTTGGACGTCGAGTCTTCAAGTGCTTGCTTTGAGGTTCCATATGTATACTTCTTGACATGATGGGCTTGACTAGAGTTTAGGCATGAGATTGCTTAAAATCAAGACGAACCAAGTACTTAGCCAAATATAGCAATGTACAGTGATCGGTACCGAACCCTGGGTTCAGTGGTGATCTCCACAATGATGATGCATGGTTCGACGATGATGGTTGCATGATGGGAAGTGATGGCTTTGATGATGGATAGCTATACTTCGAGATGCAAAGTAGTAGACTATGAGTCGTATTCAGGGCTATTAGAGGAAGGTTACGGGACATATGACGAGAGTCTATATTTAATTATGGTTGTCTAGAGTAGTTCATTATAGTAGTTGTAGAAACAGCCCGGGATAAGCTCTGCTATTGATGACGTGAGCAAAGGGATCGATGAAACTCGAAGGTTCAGAAGTAATTATGAAGCAGGGGTATATATGGTACCCACTTGAGCTATGACAGGCTCTGATCTCCATGATGGGTGATCATTACCTTGGATCAGCGATGATAAATGATCTAGTTTCCTAGCCTACCAAGTGGCATTGATTCGAGTACTGAGGAATCAGACATTGAGTAGTCCTTAACCATGATGGGTCGTTTGAGTTATCACGTATCCAATGCACTGAGTAGGTAAATGTGAGGATGGATGATGCATGTTATGATTACTTGATTGCTTATCGCCTTATTCCCTAGGGATGTCACATGAGACCGATATTGTTGATGTATATATATCTAGACACCCCTTAGTACTTTGATGTATAGTACACCCATAATGACTATGATGTAAAGTAGCTTATATTTTATATGTGTACTAACTCTATGGATGCGAGGACAGGTCAGGTATGATCTCTCATATGTCCTATTATAGTGGCATATTATTATTTAGAGATTTATTATCGCTCACACCAGACTATTGCCTGGCCTGGGGTTTTATGCTTTGCTTCCTATTATTCTTGTTACTCTTAAATGAGTAGATTAGGAACATCAGGTCTAGTGAGCATGTAGAGATGGACAGGTGGTGAGAAGGAGGATATTCTCTTGTATTATTATATTTACTCATTTGTTATTCTATTGCACAGCATCATGGATCTTGCTAGTGCCTTTACTACTTAGAGGCGGTTTATGGGTTATTATTTTATGTATAACTCTATTACTATGATGTATACTGTATGGATCTGTGCACTTTGATTTTGTGATTCATTCAGTCATTTACTACTTCGCCTCATCTATATTTGAGATGTTTATTATTATATTTTATTCGATGTGTTGTGAGATATACGATAGGTTTTGTGATGTTTTATGGCACTGCTACAGCGCGCTATATAGGTATATTGATTATTGGTGGTGTAGGGCGATCGTCACATTTGGTATCAGAGCTTAGGTTTTATTATTTAATCTAAGGGATATCATGATACGGTAGAGATAGGATATGAGCTCTCACCCTAGAATGGATCGAGAGTATGTATATATATATGAGAGTGCGTACTTGTTATATATTTTTGTTTTGAAAACTATATAGTAGTATATGGTATATAAGTCACACTGCATACACGAGTACTACTAATGTAGGATTCCTTATAGAGAAACTGATCGGCCTTATCACATATTGAAGGATGAGCCGTCAAACAAGAATGTTGTTAGGAACTCCATCTTGGAGTCGAAGGAGCAGGCTTGGGAGCTGCTAATCCTGATCCGCTGACTATGTTCAATACCATGATGTGGAATATGCTGCAGAATGCTCAAGTAGCCACTCCAAATGTTAATGCTGATAGTGGTGCTCTAGTGCAGGTGCCTAGAGCCGATTTTGCCAAGCTGAATAAGGACTTTACTAGCCTTGGAGGCAGATCATTTCTTGGAACGGAGTCAGTGATGGAAGTTTGTGATTGGCTCAACACTTGCGAGCGGATATTTCATGATCTTTAAATTAATGATGCTATAAAGAAGAGGTTGGCCTCGCGTCAACTTCAGGGAAGGGCGATGAACTGGTAGAACACCATGAAAGTTGCTACACCCAAGGATTAGTTTACTTGGATTCAATTCAAAGCTCATTTTGAAGAGAATTTTATACCAGTAGCTCAGAAGTCGGTTTTGTTCTATAAGTTTGTGGATCTGAAGCAGAGAGATATGATTCGAATATGTTGCTAAATTCAACGCCCTGTCGAAATATGGGATGTCCTTCATCGACGCTCCATTAAAGACGAACGAGAAGTTCATCTTGGGCTAGGATGACCACTTAGGAGAGAAGCTTGTAGGCCACATTGATGAGACTTTCGAGAAGTTAATCGAGAAGGCTATGAGGCATGAGATCCTTTATCCGAAGTCGAGAGCTATTGTTCCCAAAGAAGAGCCAAAGCCGCAATTGAGTAGGGGAGGCATGAAGAAGTGGAACAATAAAAGGAAGCTGTTTCAAAACAAAGGTGGCTAGAAGAAGAGCAAGCCAACTCCGACATGCTGCAACTGCTTAGAGAAGGGTCACTATAGCAGAGACTGCAAAGCTGAGGGGAATAAATGCTACAATTGCAACAAGCTTGGACGCATTCAAAAGGACTGTCCAAAGCCGCTAAAGCAGAATAAAATGGTGAAAGAATATGGTATCAACGCCGTTTTGACTTCGTCGAATGCTTCATCGGCGAAAGAGAAGGAGAAAGGCATCCTCATTCAAGGTATGCTTTCCATTCATAATGTTCTTCTACGAGTTTCATTTGATACCGGGGCTTCACATTCCATTATATCAGTGACTTAATAGATAGATTAGGATTAAGACACGAAATTGTCGACCGACCTATGATTGTGATGAACCTTGTTGTAGGCTCTACTAGCTTGTGCATGGTTTGTCGTAGTTTGGTCTTTATCGAGTCATGGAGGCTCTTTTGATTGTGATTGCTTTGTTTTAGGTTTCGTTGGCTTTGGTATTATTCTGGGGATGGACTGGCTCTATAGATACAAAGTGATGGTAGACTGTGAGAAGTCATTGGTGACGATAGGGGTGGATAATGGGCGGACGATATTGTTAGGTTGCCCTCCAGATGATGACGTGATGGTCGGTATTCTATATTCGCTCGATATCCCACATGATGAGTTATCATCAGTGCCTACTGTTAGGGAGTATCCAGACGTATTTGAGGAGGTGACCGAACTTATGCCACATAGAGAGATTGAGTTCTGTTTTGATTTAGTTAAAGATGCCAGACCAATAGTGATGCCTTTGAGGAGGATGGCACCTAGAGAGCAGCGGGAGCTTGAGGTGCAAGTGAATGACCTATTGCGATGAGGGTTCATTCGCAGGAGTATTTCTGAGTGGGGATCACCCATAGTATTTTCCACTAAGGTAGATTGTTCCCTTGGACTATGTATTGATTACGTGAGCTAAATAAAGTGATGAAGAAGACCAATCATCCACTCTCATGTATAGATGACTTGTTCGATCAGCTTCATGGTGCTAGAATATTTTCTCAATTGGATCTTGTGATGGAATTTCACCAACTGAGAATAGCAAGGGAGAGTGTGCCGATTATGGCATTTGTACTACAACTGGATTTTATGAGTGATTGGTTATGCCATTTGGGTTTACCAATGCGCCGACATACTTTGTTGACCTCATGAATCGTGACTTCAGGGATTAGCTAAATAAATTCACTCTAGTGTTCGTTGATGATATTCTTGTCTACTCACGGATAGAGGAAGAACTTGAGGATCGTGCTTGAGGTGTTGAGAGAACACCGACTGAAGGCGAAGTTTTCAAAATGTCAATTTTGAAGGAGGGAAGTAAGATTCTTGGGTCACGTTGTTTCTGAGCAGGGAATTTCCATTGATCCTGCAAAAGTCACAGCAATCCAAGATTGGACTAGACCCAAAAATGCTACGGATGTGAAAAGATTCTAGGAGTTCGCTGGATATTATAGATGATTCATTTGGGACATGCCAGCTTGGGAGCTATATTCCTAGAGTGGACGCAGCTAGATTATATTATTGGCTATGATTTCCAACTGAGATTTGAGCTAAAGCCAGAGATGTTTGTGAGCTTGACTATTGACCTACTCTGATTGAGAGTATTGGTACTAGTCAGAGGCCTGATGCCAGATTAACTGAGATCACTACTAAGATTGAAGCTGGAGTAGAGTTTGACAATATAAGGCAGTATGGACTCGACCAAGACAGTTAGCTCCGTAAGGATGGGAGATTGTTTGTTCTTGATGTCGATGGGTTGAGGGATGAGGTGCTACGAGTGTGCCATCATTCAAGATTTACTATACATCCTGACGGTGATAAGATATACCATGACATGAGGCGAACCTTCTATTAGGAAGCGATGAAGAAAGACGTGGGGACATTCATCTTAAAATGCATGAAATGCCAGTGGTTAAGATAGAGCAGAAGAAGCCTAGTAGTTTGATGCAACCGCTATAAGTTCTCGGGTGGAAATGGGAACAAGTATTGATGGATTTCACCGATGGACTGCCAAGGACTCGAGCAGGGTATGACAGCATTTGGTTCATAGTTGATCGATTGACCAAAAGCGTCAGACTCATACCCGTTAAGTCAAGTAGAATGGTAGCCAAACTGGTCGAATTGTACGTTAAGCGGATAGTACGATTCCATGGTGTGCCAAAGAGCATTGTGAGTGATCAAGGCCCATTGTTTGCTAGTGGGTTTTGGAGAAGCTTACAGGAGGCATTAGGGATAGAGCTGCACTTCAGCACGGCTTATCACCCTCAAACTAACGGTCAAACAGAGAGAGTGAATCGTATCTTAGAGGATCTCTTATATGCTTATATACTAGACTTTAGAGGTTCATGGGATGATCACTTACATCTTGTTGAATTTGCATACAACTATTATCGATCTAGCATTGGTACGACACCATTTGAGGTGTTATATGGCCGACCATTCAACGCTCCTTCATGTTGGTGGGAAGCGGACGAGAAACTAATACTTGGGCCAGATATGATTAGAGAAACTTTGAAGAAGATCAAGATCATTCGACAACGACTGAAAGCAGCCCAAGACATACAGAAAAGTTATGCTGATAAGAGACGTTGAGATCTAGAGTTCTCTATCGACGACATGGTATTTTTCAAGTCTCTATTGAATAATGTTATTCAATTCGACGGTAAAGGGAAGTTGACATCGAGATTCGTAGGTCCTTTTCCAATACTAGATAGGAGTGGGAACCTTGCTTACAGAATCGATTTACCTCAAAGAATGGTGGGAGTACACACTGTATTCCACATTTCTCATTTGCAGAAATTTATGCACGACTCAGGCGTAACTATCGCACCGGGTTAATTAGATGATATCGAGATTGAACTGAAAACTTCAAGGCCTCGTAGGCCTATTTGTATCGTCGGAGGTGATACAAAGCATCTTAGAAGGAAGATGGTGAAGTTGGTGAAGGTTCAGTGGAAGCGAAGACGATTGCACTTGGGAGACCGAGGATAGCATGAGGACAGCTTATCCAGAGCTCTTTACTTGGTGAGGCTTCTTATTTATCACTTTTACTTTTACTTATGATATCATGAAGTATATACCCTAGTGTAGTATCCTACATGTTAGGATAGGTTTCAATGTTTCCTTTTTCCATTTGTTGTTGTGTATGCATGTTTGATGTATGATGGTTATTTATACTTGTATATGGATGTTAGGCATGCGGGATGACCCTATTGACTTGTTTATGGAATTTCAAAGGAGAAATTTGTAACAAACCGCACCTCCCGACACACCGATCCAAAGCCCAATATGAATTTCAGACATGCCATGCTGAGAAATACAAACTGTTGGGATCTCAAAACCTTATAGAGCATAATTATAAGGGTGGAGTTCTAAGACATTCTACACTTTCAGATCTCACAGCAGAAGGAATTAAAATATAAGCACATAAAATAGACATCTCGGAAAAACAATCAAAAAAATACTTGATTTACATATACACCGACCGCACAGTACAATATAGGCTTTACAGACATTTAATACAATAGGAGACTACAAGAGAAATAATGGATGATATGAGAACTCCAACGTGAAGCTCCATTCTCCATGTACTATGTCCAACTAACTACAATGCTGTCATCCTATGGTGGGGAAAAATGGAAAAGGTGGAGTAGGTCAGACAAAAAGTCTACTGAATGAGAACAAAATTAATAAGATGATTAAGTGCGATTAACTTTAAATCTACTCTAAGTGGTATAGGATGTATAGAAAGTGTCCGTGAACTCCTAAGGTCAACAACTAAGGACTCTTATCTAACATAATGGGTCGAACTTACTGATCGAACCTCACACTAACGATTGGTTGAAATGCCTCTTATTATACTGCACCGGGGTTCGTCTCATAAGAACTCCCGTTAGTACGGACTCCAATTTAATCAATACCTATAGCCACTTATTGTACTGCATTGGGATTCATCTCATAGGAACTACCGTTAGTACCGGGCTCCATTTTAATCAATACCTATAGCCACTTATTGTACTGCAATGGGGTTCGTCTCATAGGAACTCCCGTTAGTGCCGGGCTCCAATTTCATCAATACATATAGCCATTTATTATACTGCACCGACGTCCACCCATACCACGTTGCGTCAGAAAACATACATACCTGGATCTCCCATTAGTACCGGACTCTCTCAAAAAGCGTCTCCGATAGTGCTGCGCTCACCCGTACGGAACACCCCTAAGCCTATGCGAAATAAATCGCCCCAATCAACTTCGCATATGCGATTTACATCGCCTATACCAAATTAACTATTGCGAAATGTATATTTGCCCATACCAATATCAAACATTGTGAATTACTTAGCCTAAATTAGTTAAATCAACAGTCCACGGTTCATATAATTTCCAACTGAATTATATAAATTTTATTATTAAATTTTAGCCTCGGTCTGAGGTTCAATTTGCATATTTTTCACTCAAACGGTCGACCCAGATAGTCCCCAGGTCAACTGCTACTGGTCGACCCCTACCAATCCAAGTCGACCAGTTGCACATAAAATTTAGGGTTTCGATTCCTGTTTTGATGTCGATTAATTATGTCGTTAATTCAAGTCGATTTGCATATTCAGTAACCCAAATTTTACTAATGACCAAGTTAATAATCCAAATTAAGTTCAATTTAGGGTTAGGGTTTTAGGGTTTTCAATTTGATATTAAACAAGTGTTTAATTAACTAATTTCATAATCCATTTACTGTAATTTAACAAATTCGATTCTAGGGTTTAGGTATCAAAGATTTAGGGTTTAAACATTATAAATTTAAATTTAACAAATTCAATTCTAGTGTTTATAGCACTCTAATCAATTAGAATAATTTAAAGTTAATTACATTAATCAAATTATTAATCTATGCCCACTCACCTCTAGCCTAAGCTCCTGGCCTTGAGAAATTTGCATCCAAACGATAGCTCCTTCCCTAGATTGCCTTAGTTCCCCTTGATTGCTTGCTCTTGCCTCTTTAGATTGATTAGGGTTTTATTTTGATTTTTGGGTTTTGAAGAAATAGGATTTTGAGTAGAAAATTTGACAAAGTTTACTTACTATACGTTCAATAAGAGAATTAGAGTTTCTCTAATGATGTATTTGAACACATAGGGCCATTAGACCAACTCAGTTATCATCTAAACCACCCATCAACTACTTTAGATGCAAGCAACAAATCCAGGTTGCCCATACATGTCACTGCAGATCATTAATCACTCAATTAACTAGCGTTCAGGTCGACCACTTTTGTGCGTGGGTCAACCCAAGGCCTTGTTTATTTTATATCTTTGTTTTAAAAATTTAACTCATTCTGACTCCTGTAACTCCCCAATATTAACTCGGATCATGACAATTTATGTATGAAAATCATCTAGAAAATCGCTACGAAGGCAATGGTGCAAGTTTCATAGTCAAATTTGAACGTCTGTTAAAATTTTCTCTTAAGTCCTTGGTTTATTTTAATTTAATTTCCTTATTGAATTCTGTTAAATTTTCAGGGTGTTACAAAATTTCTAAAGTGGGGAGAATGTAACGACCCATATTCTACATATTGGAGGATCGTAAAATATTTATATTATTTTCATATGAGGTCGTATGATTCTAAAATTTTGAAAAATGACTCTTAGGGACATTTCCCACATCTATGATTTTCTTCGGATTTCTATGTGACCATTTGACCTTGAGAATCTTTTATGGCCTATAATTTTTATAGGAGCCGAATTGGGGTCTGAAACCACTTCCATTGGATCAGGATGACAATTTTTCTTTTTATAGAGTGGTCGTAATAGGAAAATAGACTTACCGTTAGAGAGATATAGTTGTTTGAAGTTTCACTCAATTTTAGACAGCTTAATGGGTAATTAGTAAGTTAATGGGTAGGCTCAAAGCCCATTTCATGATTAGCATGGGGTTAGGGCTGATGGGACTCTCTTCTATTATTTCACTCATCCTAAAAATGGAGAGAACCCCCATCAACAATCTTCTTAGCCTAAAAGCTACCCAACCCTTACTTTAATTAGCCTAAATGTGTAATTAGAAGGAGCTTAACAAGATTAGCATCTTGGATTGAAGATTCGATGTTGAAGACCACCTTAGAGCTGTTGTTCATCTTTGGATTTTTTGCCATTTGGAGTTGCTTCGGGTAACTTAGGATTTAGGTGACTAGTTTTAAGCCCATACTCGCTAATTAGCCATTATTATACATTTAATGATATTATTAAATGATTTTCAAATTCTAAAACACGTTTTAAACCTATTTAAACAATATATATGAATTTCAAGTAATTTGAATGGGTTTTGAAAATTTGTGTTCTTAGGGATACTATGTGTTATTAAGGATACTATTCTTAGATTTAGGACTCATATTGATGTGTTTGCTTGCATGCTTATTAGCATAGATTATTTATGATAATTTCTTAATTTTTTTATGCTTGAATGGTTGAAAACGCTGATCGAATGATGACTTAGTTTTAGGAAAGTGTTAGGGATCGGTGATGATCCCCGACTTTTGTCCCAAATTTGGAGCAATCGATATGGGGTGACAAGGAAGGCCCCATGAGGCTATGTTCCAAGTTTGAAGTCTTTTGGAGTTAGTATGCTTGAGATATTGACAGATCGATGTGATTTTCCATTGATGGATCGGTGCGAACGATAAGGATGGTTCGCTACTTGCTTTGGATCGCTTGCATGGATAGTTCGGTACATGTTGGACGAAACACCTTGGGATCACCCACTTGCATTGATGGTTCACGTGGAGATTTGGGAAAAAACCTAAGTGAGGTATCGATGGAGCATGCTTGGGCTTGGAGCAAGGTGTCGGGACGAGTGCGGCAGCTTGGAGCAAATGAAATGGATGGAGGAAGCAAAGCTAAGTTTTTGGCTAAGTATGGGATCGTCCCCATGGATTGGTATTGATCCATGAATATTGACCCATATGACTTGCGATCCCTAGAGGATGGTCTAGGAGTGGAAAACAACCTATGTGTGCAGTATGGGATTGGGGTGAGCATGGATCGACGGTGGCTTGCATAGAGGAGTTGGACGTCAGGTCTTCAAGTGCTTGTTTTGGGGTTCCATATGTATACTTCTTGACATGATGGGTTTGACTAGAGTTTGGGCATGAGATTGCTTAAACTCGAGAAGAACCAAGTACTTAGCTAAATATGGCTAAGTATAGAGATCGGTACCAAACCCTGGGTTCGGTAGTGATTTCGGCAACGACGATGCATGGTTCGACAATGATGGTCACATGAAGGGAAGTGATGGCTTCGATGATGGATAGTTGTACTTCGAGATGTAGGGTAGTGGAGTATGAGTTATATTAAGGGGACTGTTGGAGGAAGGTTACGTGACATATGACGAGATTCTATGACTAATGATGGTTGTCTAGAGTAGTTCCGTAGTTCCCGACCATAGTGACTTCATGACGGGAGTCGTAGAAACGTTCCAAGATGAGCTCTGCTATTGATGACGTAAGTAAAGGGATCGATGAAACTCGAAGGTTCAGAGAGTACTCGTGAAGCAGGGGTATATATATATGGTACCTACTTGATCCATAATAGGCTCTGATCTCCATGACGGGCGATTGTTACCCCAGATCAGCCATGATGGGCGATCTAGTTTCCTAGCCTAATGAGTGGCATGGATTCGAGTACTAAGGAACCGGGACGTTGAGTAGTCCTTGACCATGACGAGTCGTTTGAGTTATCAAGTATCCAATGCACTGAGTGGGTAAATGTCAGGATGGATGATGGAATCTTATCACCCTAGGGATGTCACATGAGACCGATACTGTTGATGTATATATATATCTAGACACCCCTTAGTACTTTGATGTATATTACACCCATGATGCCTATGATGTGGATTTAGCGTATATTTTGTATAGTGCTAACTCTATGGATGCAGGGACAGGTCAAGTATGATCTCTCATACCATTTTTCCTATTAGTGGCATATTAGTATTTTGAAATTTATTATCACCCACACCAGACTGTTGTCTGACCCGGGGTTCTATATTTTTCTTCCTATTGCTCTAGGTATTATTAAATGAGTAGATTAGAGACATCGGGTCTGGTGGGCACACGGAGCTAGAAAGGTGGCGAGCAGGAGGTTGTTCTCTCATATTTTTATATTTACTCTTTTGTTATTCCACGACACAACATCATGGAGCTTGTTAGCCTTTACTTCTTAGAGACAGTTTATGAGTTAGTATTTGATGTATAACTCTATTACTATGATGTATCTCGCCTATTTTATATCTGAGATGTTTATTATTATATTTTATTCGATGTGTTGTGAGATATACGATAGGTTCTGTGATCTTTACAACCCTTGACGGTCGCCCTGCATCAACCGAGCACCAATATAGTGTGTTATACATGTATATTGGACGTCGGTGGTGTATGGCGGTCATCACACTAATTCTTAGTCACATAGAGTATCATTAAGGTCCACTGCATGTGTTCACCATATATTAACAGTGTACTCATTCACCAGACTTTTGTCTGACCCACCCATTTTCCTTTCTTTTCCCCACCACAAGAGGATGGGGAAGTAGGTGATAAGCCCGTGATTAGTACGTGGAGAGACGAGCTCATCGTTGGAGTTGCTTGTCATTTTATTTTACTCTTCATGTAACTACCTATTTTTGTTGAATACTTAATATTTATTAGACTATGTATCTTATTTCTATGTACTCTAGATTTGACTACGTACTGTTTTCTGAGAATGTGTTTGAGATATTTTCTGAGACAGTTATTTTCTTTATTTATATTTTGTTGCCTTCTGCTGTTAGTTTTTAAAGTGTAGTATATCTTAGATCATATCCGTATATCTTTAGTCTATGTAATGTCTTAAAACCCCCGACAGCTCGTATTTTTCAGTATCGACGTCAGTCCAAAAGTCGCCATAGGCTTTAGATCGGTGTGTCTAGAGATGCAAGCTGTCACACCAACAATGTGGGGATGCATGTTTGTCATGTACTCATAGTACCAGCATGGAAAAATATATCAAAACCCAAACTTCTGCTTTACCTCCCATGGAGCGTAAGAGTCGAGAGCCGTATACAAACATCCAAGTATAGACAACCCCAGTCTATAGGATGGAGCTAATCTAGATCAGCTATCACTGTAAGATACCCTGATCTAATAGTCCCATTTTGGTTCGCAAAGAATGTTGAACCGGACAAAAATAGCAGAAAGAACCTAATGATAGCATCACTCATAGCGTCATTGTCCATATGTTGTAATATGTACTGTTATAGGTATATCAAGGGAACAACACTAGAGTAATAGCTCCATCATCAAAATGGTGTAGATACACGATGTATAACTCAGGAGTCCCATATGCATCATTAAAAGGAAAAGAAATCCTATTTGGGCCTCATATCTCAATGCCAATCAACATATAGAAATCGGTTGGAGTAATACCGAGCTCTAAATAAGGAAGGTAGAACATGTGTGTGGTAGGCCACCATCACTCTGCTAGGGCAGAAATGAGAGGACGATCATAAGACTGGGGAGGTCTAATCTGTAGGAAATAGGCAAATGGACTGGTCTACGATCTATCTACTAAAGCTGAATGGAATGTCGTAAAACTGCACAATATACCTGGACCAACTGCCCCAACAATTGATATGTTAGGTTTATATAATGAGCAATAGTTCATGATTAATATACAATTAACCAAACATTGATATACTTGAACTATATAATAAACAATAATATATTAGGGCTATATAATTAACAATAATGAATACTGCTGCTTAACTAATATTCAATTAACATAACATTGATGTACTAACAGTTATTTTATATTTATAATTATATCTCGATTGTATCCAAAGCGGTCTACATGTGATATGTGTATCCATCTGGAAGTTCCCGCAAGGTCCGTAAGTTGAAAATCATCGTGTTGGACAATGTGAAACAGACCAGCTTGCTCCTCTATCTGTCTTCGAACGATACGTCTTGCAATTTTGGTAGTGCGCGACGGCATTTTGACGCTTTTTAGTTAAAAAATTAAAAAGGAAATTATGAGGAGGGAAAGGCTTGATGCCCCATTTATAAGCGTCCACCATCGGATGCCTATTTGACATGTGTCTGATGCTCAAGCGCCTATTAACTAGACATCTAAACGTCCGGCGCATATTTAATAGGCGCTTAAGATCAGACATCTATTGAATAGATGTCTGACTGTTGGGCCAAACCTTTAATATTAAGGGCTGGATATTTAGAGATTAGAATATGCAACCCTTAAGTTGTTAGAGATGCTCTAAGTAGTTACATAGTAAAAAAAAGGATTTTTACGTCAAGTCCCTTCCTAATAATTTTAATATACAAAATACCCTCCTTTATAATTTTATGTAATTAGGTCCTTGACTGCGTTTTTCTTTACAACCAGTTGAAATTCTCACACTCATATTAATATTCCACGTCCTATTTAATTTCAGTATTTGAAATACAACAAATTTTTGTAGAAATATTGTATCAACGAACTGTTTTCACCATTAAATCTCAAATTTTATCATTTTTCAAATGATATGTGTTATGCATATATAAATATGTAATCGTTGAATTTTTATTAAAAAAATTATAACATTTCCATATAAATAACATATTTAAAACTACATCTTTCAAAATGCCACTACAATTGCATCATTCAAAACATAAGGTTTAAAAATAATAAATATGCAGAATTATAATTGCATTATATTAATGCAGTTATCACTACATTTTCTTAATGCAGTTAAATTCTGCATTAAGATCGAATATAAGTACATTTTCTAAATATAGTTAAGTTATAAAGTACACTAATATTATATAAAATTATCAAGTGCAACCAAAATTGTTATTGCATCACATAAATGCAGTTAAATTAATTCAAAAAATATTATTACATTATAATTGCATTTTTTTTCAAGCATTTAAATTTAACTATATTTTCATAATACAATTAAAATATAACTATACTAAAATTGAATAAAATTATCAAATGCAGCCAAATTTATTGCTGCATCACATAAATATAGTTAAATTAATTGAAAAAATATGTTGTTAAAATATAATTGTATTTTCTTAAAAAATTTGAATATAACTGCATTTTCTTAATGCAGTTAATTTATAAAGGGCATTGAGATTATATAAAATTATCAAATGCAGTCAAAATTATTACTACATTACACAAATGTAGTTAATTAATTAAAAATGTTGTTAAACTATATTGCATTTTCTTAAAGTATTTAAATTGAACTGCATTTTCTTAATGCAGTTAAATTATAATTATATTAGAATTGGATAAAATTATCAATTGCAAGCTAAAATTGTTACTACACTACATAAATGCAGTTAAATTAATTTAAAATATGATGTAAAAATGTAATTGCATTTTATTAAAACATTTAAATATAACTGCATTTTCTTAAGGGTATTACTATTTACACCCACCTAAACACTCACTAACGTCACTTAGACATTTAATAAAATTAAACCCTCACCTTAAACTTAAAAGAGGATTTAGAATTAAACAAATTGAAATAAAAACTTCAAACATAATTATTTTCTATCATCTCAACCAATAGTTGGTGGAAAAAAAAAAGATGAACAACATAATTATAAATATTCTATCGATTCATAATCGGAGTTGATAAGTTAAGATATCTGATTATTTTTAGAATATGCATGTAAATCAATATTTTTATGACTTCGTTAATGTTATAGGGAATGATGATGAATCTAAATATATTTAACTATATCATACTGATTTCTATTATAATTCATTTCATCGTCGTTTTTTCTTTTCTTATTGAAATAGTGACAAAAGTAATAATGATTGGATATTTTTGATTGAAGTGGTAACATAATTAGTGTTTTACTATGTTTCACGATAGCACCAAATTTGGGTCGCAAATTTTTCTTCACTATGTTAGCCTTAGTTAGGGTATGTAATTTACAAATAAAATTGAAAATATACATGCAATTAAAGTTGGTAACATCATTTCATAACCAAGTTTGTTGGATTCATATTTATCGATGAAGCATTAGATTAAAAAGACTAGACGTGAATATTTTTGACGAATAAACTTTTATTTCATTATTTGAAGAGAGAGAGAGAGTAAAAGTTAAGTGATTGTTATGGAAAAAATAAAAAAATAAGAAAATGTTGGTGTGTGTGGGTGAATGAAGCATTTAAGTGGACGTGAGGATAAATGGATGAGAGAAGTGTTTAAGTGGATGTAAAAGGCATCATCATTTCTTAATGGATAAAATTATAAAGTGCATTAAGAATGAATAAAATTATCAAATGCAGTCAAAATTATTACCGCATCACATCAATGCAGTTGAAAAAAGTCAAAAAATGCAATCGTTACTCCGTAATATAAAAAGCAAATTTCTTTCAATTAGGTTGAAAGATGATCGCCGCATCATCCTACTACAGTTAAAAGCAAATATGTAAAAAATATGTCATCAAAATAAATACAGTTATATAAATGCTTTTAAATAAAAGAGTAACATATAATTGCATTACATATTTGCATTTAAAACTGTTATGTAAAATTATGAATTTCAAAATTTTACTTTCAAGTATCAATCATGAATATTATTGAAAAGTTTGTTAAATTTATGATTTAATGATGAAAACGAATCTTAAATTCGATTAATCAACATAAAATTATCCCGTTTAAAAAATTTCATCGGATGTGATGCTAAAAGGAGTAGGGACCTAATTTGCAAAACATTAATGATAGAAACCGCTTTACATAAAGAAAATATTTAGTAGTAAAAATGACCAATATGAAACCAAACGTAAAGGTGAAAGAAGTTAAAATATTATATGAATTCACAGTTCCAAAAAAATGTACAAAATCATATTCAACCAAACAACCTAATAATCTCTGGCAAGACAACTTCTCATTTATCTTATTTTGCATTTTATGCTATTTTAAAAGTACATTACGAAGTATTAAATAAACTCTTAGCTGACGTAAGCGGTTTGCAACGGTAAATTAACCTACAACCTTCTGATTTATTTTACATGTAGGTTCACATTAAAACACCAATAGTACAAAATTTGAGTTTCGTACATTCCTGTCAAACAATTACAGGTAACACCTAAAAATATAAATAAATAAGAGCCCCGACATTTTGCAGCAACTGGACCAAAGTGCAAGATTTGAAGCATAAGTAAATTAACAAATGTATCTTTCCTGCTGTTCTTGAAGAAGCTTAGCTGAAGATTTTGCATCCAAATACAGTGCATTCACCTCCTCCACATCAGACTGGTAAAAAAACATAAATCATAATACAAGGTGATCATCAAAATTAACAAAGACTAATTTCAATATTTGATGCAATATTTCCAACAAGGATAAGTTGTTTGAAATTGAGACAATTTTAAAATTGCAAGTAAAATGACAATTTAGACAAGTATTAAAATTAAAGGGACTGACATAAGAACAAGAAATATTGAAAGGACTTAATGTAAGATTTCATATATCGTGAAACATACCTTGCAGATTTTATCTCTTCCATTTGTTCTTGCAACAATGCTAGCCGGTGATAACAACTGCATAGCATGCCTGAAGGACAAGGATATTTACATCATAGGTTTTGTTCGGTAGCATGGCTAATAATAATTATTATTTGTGGGGTGAATGGTCATATTTGAAGAAAACAAACTACCGGTGTAAAAGTGCGTAGTGACCAGAGACATACGCCCATTGTTTTCAAAATGGGATCCAAACCGTAAAGAGCAAAATTCAAAATTTAAAGTGAAACTAGATCTAAATCGTGAATTGTGGATTCAAAACATTCGTATTTTAACGAGTATGTATACGCGTGTGCATATTGCATCGTGTAGATATTTCAATGGCGATTAGGTATGTGAAAACATTCATTCATGTCTATTATATAATGATACTTAACTTCAGTGAAACCCTTTTTCCAATGCAAAAAAATTCTTTCATAAAGATGTTTATAAAAATAAAGGGAATTGTTAAAAAGAGATATTAAGCATGTCAATGGATATCTGCAAAATCCAAAATCCATCCATATCTGCATCCGAGAAGTGGATAAATATCCAATATTCAAAAAAATAGATATGGATACGAAGACATCCACATCCGAAAATTATCCATTCAACCTTTGTCAAGATTATAGTTTATATTAGATGCATTTTAGTATAATGAATAAAGATATTGTTGTTTTATTAAATTAATAGTTTATGTTATATGCAATTAATGCATATTAACTACTCAAAACTATTTATTATCATCATATTTGTTAAGTTTCGTACTAATACAACCGATGTGATTGGGAAAAAAACTAAATAAAATCAAAATTTTCTATTTGTGTCTTCAAATTTGTCAATCGTCGGCACATAGGATAAATATGTGATGTACATCCATTTCTACGGATACGGAATTCCAAAAAATAATTTCAGATATCTGTATCCGAAAGTATCTGTTGATGGATCTAAAAGAAATGGCTTCAATAAGGAGAATGAAAAATAATGAAATTTCTCTTAATAGGAGGAGAATCAAACGTTTATTCCCCCTTATAAAAACAAACAAAAATTACTAAATCGATCATTTATAATAATTATTTTCTTCTCTCTTCATTCGTTCTTTCACGTACATTCTATCTTGTCAAAACAAAGTTTTGTCTCTTTACTCTCCAAAAGCTTCAATCCTAAGTCCCAAATTTAAAGAGATTGTAAAAAATTAAGATTATGGAGGACCCATCCCATCCCATCTTATCTCTATCATCATCTCAACTTCGTTCTAGACATTTTATAAAGTGAAAATTATGATTCGTCTCTTATTTTCAAACTTAATACCCAAAAAAACCTCTTCAAAAACAAGTTTCACCATCAAAATTTCCAACAAAAATTGCATTTTAAACTGCATATATTTGCAGCTAGAACTGCAAATATTTGCCGTTCTAGTTGCATTATTTTGTGAAATGAAAATTTACTGAAATGAAAATTTACAGTGTGGACTGCAAATATTTGAAGTGTAGAATGCATATTCTTGCAGTGTGGATTGCAAAATTGTCATTTTACAAAAATATACATATATAACTGTAAATATTTGCAGTGTGAAATGAAAATGAAATGCAAATATTTGCATGCGGTTTAAACTGCATATTTTAGTTGGAAATTTTGAAAGGGGTATTTCGTGATTTTTTTTTTTGAGAGGGGCAGAAGTGAATTTTGGAAAGAAAAAAATTGTGTTTGACAAAATGTCCCTTTTATAAATTTAGAAATCAGGGTTTTTAAAGTTAAGATTCTAAAGTGGATAGGATATGAATATAATGGCAGCAATAATGGAATAATGAATATAATGACGGCGCGGAGTGAGAAAGGAAACGAGGAGCTGTAGAGGAAAGGATGGTTGGCGGATATTCTGCTGCAGTTTTGTTTTATAGTGGTTTCGAGATGTGAAGAGAACCCGGTATGGAGAGAAGTAAGAGGAAAAGAAAACGTAAAATATTTTTGGGAGGATTTTAATATTTTACGCATTAAAAAATATATTCACTATTTTTCCCTTGTTGATTTTTAGTTTTCTACGATTTGCCCTCTAAACTATAGCCTATTAACCAATTTATTTCTCACTTTAACAATTCCCAACATTATCTTTCTCTTATAAATTTCAAAATCCTCATGGTTTAACCTGGTTGTTTCTCATCCTTTGTCCAATATTCGTTCTCATTTGACAGTGAATGCATGTTTGAATACTAAAGTACAACTTGCCCAATCCAATCACTGCTCAAGGGAGAGCCTTGTGCACAGGGTAAATGATGGTGATGACATATCTAAAATACTAAAATGTTTTGCTCCTATTTTATTTCTAATTAGAAGACGTATTTTATCTCATGATATTAATTAATATTTACTTTTATGTGCATGTGCATTTCACATGCCAAAATACTGAATTTCATACTGACAATTTATATGTTTGAGATTGCTTTGATGGTTGAATTTCTACGTCTAGACTTGGAGCTTAACTTTCTCTCTAATTCCTTTTTCAAAATCGTGTGTTGAATCGGAATGTATGAACCAGATCATGATTGGATGGATTCAATTTTAAATGAGATTCAAATAGTACATACCTGTTGGTTTGAACTTTAATTTTGTTTTTTGCGTTTTCAACATGTATTTCAAAAGGCGTGGAAGGGGAGGAGGAGGAAAAATCACAATCATTACAACAAATGAAAGGAGATGAAAGGAGAAGATAGTTTTTCGTGTTTTTGATACTTTCCAAAAGATGGAAAACAAGAAAATGTCGTTTTGAATTCTATGTTAAAACTACTTTCTAAACTGACTGTTTTGAAAACTCAATGCATTTTGTTTGTTATAAAAACTCAAAATTAAAATCTTCAAACCAAACAAGGCCTAGATTTTAAATTTTGGTAAATAATGCTATAAGCTACCCATGAAGTAAGGGAGGTGATTCAGACTTCAAGCGAGGTTACTCAAGAATTTTGAAAACTACATGTACTGTAACATACCTCAAAGATGCTTGCTGCCCAATTTCTCCAAGATAAGCTAGACTTTCTTCATCGATTACAAGCTCTTCAACTTGGGCACGGATTGCCAATATCTACTCATTACATGGAAAAAATAGATATTGTTATATAACAAGTTATTTAGCCCAAAAAGGAAAAAAGAAAAGAAAAAAAAGAGCCTCAAAATATCAAGGCGATCTAACAAGTTAAAAACCTGAATCATTTCAGTCGGTCCATAAGTTTCAGTCCTAATGATTACTAGGCGATCTAACAAGTCCACCGGTATGCCATGTGGGCTGGTCATGTCAGTTCCTCTGAAAAGAAATTGGAAAGTTTGATATGATTAGCTAGAAAGAAAACCATCAGATAACTGATAAGTCCACAAAGTTTTGGAAATGCAAGCTACTTGATTACCGATACTGCATTTTTGTTAACCCATACCTCACATTGCATATTCCCCTGTTTGTAGCAAGTATTACAATTGGAGAGATTGAGCTCTCTAGAGCACGATTTAGGTAGGAAAAACATTCCATATCAAGCATATGAACCTACAAAGGAGTGGAATTATAGCCTGTGATTCTTACTGAGTAAAAAATAGCCTAAAAATTATAGAAGATTTTACCTCATCAATGAACAATACACCAGGAACAAGTTCTGCTACCCCTTCATCAATATATCTGTTAACAACCTATCAAAATAAAATAAAAAACCTCAATCCATCAAGCAAACAATCAGGTAATTGTGTTAACAAATGGCGTATGTCCAGCAATCAGGTATTTGTGTTAATAGATGGTCTGTATTCAGCAATCAGGTATTTGAGTTCAAGCAAGCAATACGGACAAAAAATATTGAATTCAAGGCTTTTCAAATAAATATTGGCATCAATCATTTTATGACGATTGCAAATAAGGAAATGACCATGTAATTTACATTCTGTATTATCAGAACAAAAAATATAGTATAAATATGTATTATGAATCTATGATATTTTAATAAAAGATTGTCTAGTATGAGCATCAAGCTCTGCATACATTTTCTTGAAACTAAGGGTTTCCAAAGATAAATAAACCATTTAAACTTCAACAGATTTTCATTCTTATCAACGAAATAGTCTTTTCTTTCTCTTTTGTTTGACTTCGTAGTTGTGCATTTGCGTGTTCGAACTGAACACTTATCTATATCAGACTCGTAATTTATTTGTTTACAATATCTGTATCCACACTTTTCGATGTAACTATTTTCCTCCAGAACATATTAAGAGCTCTTACTGCATAATACCCCTAATGCAAAACTGGAATAAGAGTTTTTACAAACATTATAATTCAATATTGAAACTGTATCCCAAGTGAGATCACAAAAACATAATGGACTAATATTATATGATATTAAAATTTATAACATATTACTGGTTGATTAGTGTATATAATACCACTGATCAGCCACAAGTGAGATTACAAAACCATAATGGATTGATATTAAATGATATTAAATTTTATAACATACTACTGGTTGTTTAGTGTATATAATACCTTATTGATTTCTTGTCTTAATTTGTCTGTTATTTCTGTTTTTCTAGGTTTCATCATCTGGCCCATAAGAGATAATATATCCTGTCCACCTTGCGGGCGAGCATTTGCTGCATCAAGATCATGCAGAGTGACATCCTATAAAAAAAACATAAATCTTTAGTATATACTTGCATTCCAATCATACTGAATCACCCTTAGTACAAGCAGCTAACTACACTGCTTAAAATGTTAGCCAATCAAAGGTAATATGAAGTAATGGTGAGTCGTTGATTTCAAATATTCAGCTACCAAGTATTTTATAAGTATTAATCGTAATGACGATAAAGCAGAGTCAAATTGATCCAGCTTGGTACAAAGATGTCATAATAAAGCTTAAATAATTTCACCACTTGCATCAAGCTGTTTCACCAAATAATTGGTCCACATTTTTTACCAATATAATTAATTTGTCATGAAAACTGGAAGGTGGGTGGATATTTGAAATTACTGGTGCAGGGAGATGACCATTTTTTTTTTGACTCGGTTTGTACTCAAAGTCGGTAAGTTTCAGTAGTTTATCACTTACTAATACCCCAGAAAGTAAACATCGCTCGTATTCATTCCCCTAGCTAATATGCATTTAAGTACAATTACAACATCATGTGGTTATATGTTTTTTTTCCACAGAATGTCCTGTCTGAATAACACAGCAATAAGCATTCTGAATTTGATATAGCAATAAGTTTTCCACATATAAGGAACAGTTTTAGTGCTCCATTTATACAAAATAACCAGCACATGCATTCAGTTATAAAATAGTTAAATATATCTGATACTTACTTGCACTATCTCCTTTTTCTTGTGCACTTCTCCTTTAGGGATAGGAACATACTCCTCTGCTTCAAGATCAAATTCAGTAGCAAAAGTATCACATCGACCTACTCTCCTGACAGCACCACTATTTGCTTCAATGTATATAACATCACCGACAGCAACCTGTAATGGACAGGTGCTGCTTAACTTGGAGCTGGTTGAACAACCAAATTGTATTTTATTTGCACTAAATGCTTGCGTAACATATATTAGTGAACCTAATGTTGAGTTTCACAACTATTAGATTGCATATAACGGTGAATCCCTTAATAAACTATCAGATAGAGAACATGATGATGCAATTCATAATTACCCTTAATTCATCTTAACAACAGAATAAAATCAATCACAACAATAAGCAGAACATACTGAGCTGATCCAGGTACAAAACTATTTCTAAGAAAATTTACACCGTAGTAAGTATATTGTTCTGCAGGTCGTTTATAATATATGAAATAAAGCTAATAATATGTCAAGTTAAACAGCCGATCAGACGCAATCATGTCCAACAGACCACAAATATTAGTGCAGGGTCATGTGGCTGTAAAGCCAATTCTTTACCTTTTCTTTGATGAGAGCATCATAGATTGTCGGATCCAACTTGAGTTGTTTGGTTCCTTTGACTGTCTTCAGACCAATAATTATGTGACTAATACTTTTTCCATATCCACCTGTTGTGCTCTCAGCTTCCTCAGGAGAGAGTTCCGTAACCTGAAACAACAATATACGAGGAAGTTGCAAGCACTCGTGAAGAAAACACATCTAATTGTCTTGGCATGAACAAAGAAATTTGATACTGAAAGATGTAAAACAGACATGGTTTAACCAACATATGCATATATATCAAAAACTACCTCTCCTTCGTACACTTCCTTGTTTTCCTTAATACGCAAACCAATAGCCCTCCGAAAATTTTCCATAAGCACCTCAGTTTTCTTTACCTCTGATGAGTACACTTCTGATCCAACCATGGGACAAAACGGTACCTAATATTTTATTTTAACATAAAGAGAGAGAAAATCAAACACACATCCAACACAAGTATTCATTCAAAGTACTATGAACTTTTAAAATATGTTATCAATGTGATATAGAAACATGAGCAAAGTAAATAGATATGTTAACACTAGCCACTAAGAGATATTTTCAATGAAAACATACTAGGAAGTAATCTCAAAATTTACAATAATATGCCTCAATTAAGATACAGATGAATCTCATCAAGCTAACGAAAAAAGTAAAAAAAAGTTTCAAACTTAGTAAATTACCCCTCCAAATACCTGTGTTAATTTATCAACAATCGCACTTAATCATAACTCGGTGAATGCTCTGCAACTCTTCTCATTCAAATTACTATGGAAAAATTGTTGCGCACCTTTTCCACACAACCCAAATTACTATGACAAAATTCTAATTGCTAGCCATAACTCCACAAACAATTTACTAAGCTTTTCTCATTTCAAATTATTGTGCATTTAACAAAGCCATTGCCCCACGTTCTGCTTATACTTGTACACATGCACGTAACTCCAATGAATGCTCCACGACTTTTCTCATTCATCTTCCTCCTGTAATTTGAAAGTTTCGTATATTGTCTCACTCGTCTTTCGCATGTGGTTTGCGCCTGGATGAATTACAAGAAGACTTGGATATTTCTGAAGGTGTTATATGTATATATGTATAGACACAACAAATCCAACGTGTTCTGTTACATACTGACAGATTCTTATATAGTGGCATAACTTGGCATACATGTTTATTATACTGTTATATATACTTTCAGTTATATTTATTAAATAACAACATTCAGTGATGGATTATTTATTGAATCCAACAGATGCAGCGATCATGAATTTATGATCAAACTGTGGTGGGGTCGCTGATGGTATCAGTGGATGCACCGGTTATGACTGCATCATTCCAGAATGATGCTAATCAGAAGTTGTGTTGCCTTAGGAAGGAAGAAGCAAGAAAGAGGAGGAATTTGTGGGTGACACTATAACCAGGCTGAGCAAGATGAAGCGAGTCAGATCGTGCTTGGATGGGCTAATGTCATTGCTAATTGTAATGTTATTCGTTGATAACAATTAATATGTTTAATTTGAAAGTATTGGATATTGATGTTGAAGGTAGTTAAGCCGCTAAGGCGCAAAAAGACGTCAAGCTTGCGCCTTGGGCTTTTTCACGCCATGAGCCTTTTTGTGCGCTTTTTGTACAACTTCACGTCTTTTGTACTTTAAAAAAACAGCACAATAAATTAACGTTAAAAATAATAATTTTAGTGTTCAAACATGTTCGTAAACAATCTTTTTGCAAATAAAAAAGCACTAGCTACTAGATACGAAGTTACAAATGATAACCTTGACCAAAAAGATGTCCAATTCAAGTCTACAACACCAAAAATATAGAAAGCACAACGAAAAGCTTGAAAACATAAAGATGTTCAAGTTCAAATGTTCAACAAAACACTAGAAATTTAATTCAACTTCTAATCACTAATATCCAATTTCAATTTAACTAAACATTAAATTCAAACTAAAATTAATCAAAATTAAAATCAAATTAAAATTAGCGGAATTTTAAATTTAAATTCAAATTCAAACTACTAAATCTAAAATTTAAATAACATTAACTAAACTTTAGGTTAAAATTAAATTAAAACAATTAAACTCAAAATTAAAATTAACTAAACTTTGATTAACATAAAATTTATTAAAGTTAAAATCAAAATTAAATTAACATGAACTAAACTTTAAATTTAAATTAATTGAACTTTAAATTAAATTTAAAATTAACGTTAAAATTAAACTAATTGCTTTTAATTACCAATTTAAATTTAACTTAATTTAAAACAGGAAAATAAGCACAGGGAAGAAGTTGCAAAAAAATTTAGTCTCAGAGACAACAAGTTTGCTTTTTAGTCTGAAGGACACTTTTTAGTGTAAACAGAAAATGATAGTTCCAACTATCATTCTGTGATTTACACTAGAAAGTGTCCTTTAGCCTAAAATGCAAACTTCTTGTCCCTAAAACTAAAGTTTTCTTCAACTTTTTCCTTGAATCTAAAAACCCCTAATTAAAAAGTATAAATTTGACTAACTTTTATTTAAATTAAGTTCTAAACACTAATTACTTTTAAAATACTAGCTTAAATTTTACTTAACTTAGTTAAATACGTAAGAAAAAAACAGTATCTGACTTGAGAAGACCAGGCAAAACGAGCTAAAAGCATGATGGCGACTCTGGGCAGGAGTTTGCGGCGGCGGTTTGGAGCGACAGCGGCGGTGAGGATGGCTTGGAACTTGATTTGTGGCAGAGTTTTTTTTTCTGCTGTCGAAGTTAAAATCGCTTAAGTTTCGACTTAATTTAGGGTTGAGAAACAAATCCTAATTGAGGCGCACTTTTGACTAACTTTTATTTAAATTAAGTTCTAAACACTAATTACTTTTAAAATACTAGCTTAAATTTTACTTAACTTAGTTAAATACGTAAGAAAAAAACAGTATCTGACTTGAGAAGACCAGGCAAAACGAGCTAAAAGCATGATGGCGACTCTGGGCAGGAGTTTGCGGCGGCGGTTTGGAGCGACAGCGGCGGTGAGGATGGCTTGGAACTTGATTTGTGGCAGAGTTTTTTTTTTCTGCTGTCGAAGTTAAAATCGCTTAAGTTTCGACTTAATTTAGGGTTGAGAAACAAATCCTAATTGAGGCGCACTTTTTAGGCGCCTTAGAGCTTCACCGCCTTAGCAAAAGACGCGCTTTTTGGGCATCTTGAATAGCTAGAGCGTCTCAGCTTTCAGAAGGGAGCAACTGTTGCGTCTGTGCTTTTCTACGCCTTAGGCACGCCTAGGTGTGCGCCTTGATAACACCGTTGTTTTGAGAATTGATGCAATGAAGGCTAGGTTTTATAGTTTTTCTTTTTTCCCATTTATTTTTGTTTTCCGTTAAAAAAAGTATTATTTCAAACACTGACATGTTGTCATAGAGTGCTAAACACATCATTTTCGGTTGGTTCCCGTTCTTAGTTTTCATAAAACATTACACCAAAAGGTTTCATTCGCCATCAACATAATATTCTGTAGTTCTAAATAAATTATGATGCTAAAAACTAATGAGAATATAAGGGCATTTTTATTACAAAATGTTCTCTGGTAAATTTTCATATTCAAAACTGGAACAAAGCCTAAGCTGCTTCATAAAAACGATGCCCGACTTAGGGAGATTATGTTACAAGACATGTTAATAATATTTCAATTTGAAATTTTATTCCTGATCATGCATAAACATATCTAAGCTTATATTTAAACATTTTTTTAAATTCTCACTTAGTTAAATTTCCTATGATGTGTAATGAGTCAAGAATCCAAAGTACTTTGATTAGTCAATGGACAGTGACTTTCTATGAAAACCACAATGATATTTTTAATGATCAACACCTGTTGTACAAATTTTATTTAGAGCAACAAGCTTATACTGAATACATTAGCTTCTAATCAAGTGATAGAGCAGTTAGGAGCAATCCATCAATAAGTCTACTTAAACAATAGATATTTATTTATGTCAACATGGTTGCTTAAAAAACAAATATACCATAAATGACAATTCATTCATTCAAGCAAGCATCATCATCCCCTCAAAATTGTTCCTGTGAAACAAACAAATGAGAGGAAAGACAATTTCTGAAATATTATATCTTTGATAAAGTGTCTATCAACCTCAATGTGTTTGGTCCTGTCATGTTGAACAGGGTTATGGGCAATGCTTATAGCTGATTTGTTGTCACAAAAAAGCTTCATTGTACTTGTCCAATTAATCTTGAGATCATTCAGTATGATTTTGAGCCAAAGTAGCTCACATATCCCAAGTGCCATAGACCTGAACTCAGATTCAGCACTTGATCTTGCCACAACTTGTTGCTTTTTACTCCTCCATAGGACTAGATTCCCCCCCAAATAGACACAGTATCCAGATGTGGACCTTCTATCTTCAGTTGAGCCAGCATAATCAGCATCAGTGTATGCTTCCAAATCCAAGTTTTCCCCTTTTCTGAAGTAGACACCTAGGCCAGGAGTACCCTTCAAGTATCTGAGAATCCTATCAACAGCTTTAAGGTGACTTTCTTTGGGATCTTGCATGTACCTGCTAACAACATTCACAGAGAAAGCAATATCTGGCCTTGTGTGGGCTAAGTAAATTAGTTTGCCAATTAGCCTTTGATAATTTCCTTTATCTACTGATGTACCTTCCAAGTCCTCATCAATGTTATGATTATTCTCGATAGGTGTATCAACTGGTTTGCAGCCAAGTTTACCTGTTTCCTGGAGAAGATCCAAAATATATTTTTGTTGAGATATGAAAATGCCTTTGTTAGAATATACTACCTCAATGCCAAGGAAGTATTTTAATCTGCCTAGGTCCTTAATGTCAAATTCATTGAACAGGAACTGTTTGAGAGCTTGAATCTCCTCATGATCACTACCTGTTACAATAATATCATCAACATATACTAATAAAATGGCCATTTTTCCTGGAGCAGTGTGTTTAATGAACATAGTATGATCTCCTTGACTTTGAGAGTACTTTAGAGAAGTCATGGCTCTAGAGAATCTGCCAAACCAAGCCCTTGGGCTTTGTTTTAAGCCATACAAAGCTTTCTTCAGTTTGCATACCTTGCCTTTGCTCCCTTCAAAGCCAGGGGGAATTGTCATATATACCTCCTCTTCAATCTCGCCTTGAAGGAAGGCATTTTTGACATCAAATTGTTGGATATTCCATCCAAAGTTGGCGGCTAGAGATAATATTACCCTGACCGTATTCATCTTTGCTACAGGGGCAAAGGTCTCAAAATAGTCTATTCCATAGGTTTGTGTATATCCCTTGGCAACTAGCCTTGCCTTGTATCTTTCAATAGTCCCATCAGAGTTATACTTAATAGTAAACACCCATCTACAACCAACAGGTTTTATATTTTCAGGGAGGTCTACCAACTCCCAAGTCTTGTTTTTTTCCAAGGCCTTCATTTCCTCTATCATGGCATGTTTCCAGTTATTATCTTTTATAGCCTCTGATAAGCTAGTAGGAATGGTATTAGAATGTAGTTGACCTAATAAGGCTTTATGTTCACTGGAGAATCTCTGATATGTTATAAATGACTGAATAGGATGTTTAACATTTTTCAGAGAGCAACTCCTAATACCTTTTCTTAGGGCAATGGGAAAAGTTTCAGGATTATTAGTCTCATTATTTTGCTCAGGTCCCTCATTAGGGTTAGGATCATGAGTTTGAGACTTATCAGATGTTGACTCAGGTTTATCAATGGGACACTTATGAGACTTGTTCCTTCTGGCATAAACTTGTAGTGGTTTTTCAAAATTATTAGTCTCATTATTTTGCTCAGGTCCCTCGTTGGGGTTAGGATCATGAGTTTGAGACTTATCATATGTTGACTCAGGTTTATCAATGGGACAGTTATGAGACTTGTTCCTTCTGGCATAAACTTGTAGTGGTTTTTCAGTGCTTGTGCCAGCATCAATCCTAGTGTTAACTTTTATACTTTTATTTGTTCCAGCATCTGTACTTGTGCCTGTTCCAATATCAAGAGGAAAAACTAGGAGAAAGTTGTTGTTAAGAAAGCTATCACAGGTAACATACTCCCCCTTAGTCAAGGATTCATTATCTGTATAGTATGATGAATGTTCATCGAAAGTAACATCTCTAGACACAAAATATTTCCTTGAGGGTGGGTGATAGCACTTATACCCCTTTTGTGTACTGGAGTACCCTATAAAGATACATTTTAAGGCCCTTGGTTCTAGTTTGCCTCTGTTAGGTTGATGAATATGTACAAAGGCAGGACACCCAAATATCCTAGGTACTAACCCTCTAGAAGCATTGTAGTCAGGATAAAATGTGGTTAAGACATCAATGGGGGCTTTCATGTTGAGTTTTCTAGAAGGCATCCTGTTAATTAAGTGAGCAGAGGTAAGCAGTGCCTCTCCCCAATAACATTTAGGAACTTTATTCTGAAAAAGAAGAGCCCTAGTCACATTTAATAAATGTCCATTTTTTCTTTCAGCCACCCCATTTTGTTGGGGAGTATACACACATGAAGACTCATGAATTATACCCTCCTTTTGAAAGAACGGGGTTAAGGACTTATTAAAGAAATCTCTAGCATTATCAGATCTGAACCGCTTAAGGGTGATGTGAAACTGGGTTCTAACCATGTTAAAGAACCTGTAAAAAGCATCACACACATCAGACTTATGGTGCAACAAATAAATCCAAGTGACTTTGGTGCAATCATCAATGAAGGACACAAACCACTTAGCCCCTGAAATGTTTTGGACAGTAGATGGTCCCCATATATCACTATGAATCAAAGAAAAAGGTAAATTATTTCTATCATTAGATGTAGGAAAGGGGTTCCTTTTATGTTTTGCAAGTTCACATTCATAACAAGATAAAGTTTCAATACTCACTCCTTTAAAGGTTTCTGGAAACATAAATTTCATTACAGAGAAGGAAGGGTGCCCTAATCTTCTATGAAATAACCAAATTTTATCATTAGAAGATGCAGCCATACATGTCATAGATAAATTCCCATTATTACAATCTTCCTTCACCAGGTAATACAACCCATTCCTTATTTTAGCAACCCCAATTCTCTTCTTCTGAGTTTGCTCCTGAATGAAACATAGATCATGAGAGAAAACAACATCCCAGTTATTTTCATTAGTTAATTTCCTTACAGAGATCAGATTAGTAGATAGATTAGGAACATGTAAGACATCTTTAAGAATAAGGTCATTACTAATCTTTATATTTCCTAATCCAGCAACAGTAGCATAAGTTCCGTCAGCAATAGTTACTCTCTTATTACTGGGACAAGGCTTATAGCAAGTGAACATGTTTGAGACATTAGTCATGTGGTCAGAAGCCCCTGAATCAATTACCCACTCAGGTTGTTTATAACAGTTATTAACAAGATAGGTAGATGTAGTACCTGAAAAAGCAAGAGAGCACGTGGATTCATTCATGGATTGAAGGAGTTTTTTAAGCTTCTCCAATTCACTGGCTTCAAATCCTAGTAGTGATGCAGATGGTGGAACAGAGGGTCCATCATTGTTATTGCTTACAGTGTTTGCATACCTTTTTTCCCCAGGATTGTTCTCCCTTCCATTCAGTTTCCAGCAATTCTCTCTGGTGTGCCTTTTCTTCTTGCAGTAGCTACAATATAGACTATCCCTGTCAGTAGGTTTGGTAGGCGCCACAGTTTCCTTTTTGTCCTTTGGAGTCCAAGCTTTAGAGTTTTTGACAAAAAGGGCAGAGCTGGCATCATTAGAAGTGTCCAGCATAACATTCCTTCTGCTTTCTTCAGCCCTTACAATGGCAATTGTCCCATTCAGAGATGGTAAATTCTCTTTACCAAGAATTTGACTTCTAACAGAGTCATATTCAGGATTGAGACTTGCTAGGAACACAAATATCCTATCCTTTTCAAAGAGTCTTTTCAGATTGGCTGTGTCTGCTGCAGTTTCCATCTGAATTACTTGGAGGTAATCAAGTTGCTGCCAAAGGCCTTGCAAGCTTCCCGCCAGTTCATTGATGGTTTTATTCCCTTGTTTGGTAGCCATGATTTTTGCTTTTATTTCATATATTTGAGCAGCATCATTGACTTGTGAATAGCTCCTTTCAACAGACTCCCATACTTCTCTTGCAGTATTGAGAAGCATCAAGGAATCATTGATTTCAGGTTCCATGGAACACCATAGCCAAGTTTTGATCATGGAATCCTCATTGTCCCATGCTTCAAAGCCTGGATCTTCTTCATTAGGTCCAGCAGGTCCTGTAATATGGTTCAACAGTCCCCTGCCTTTTAGAAAGGCTTTGACTACTTGTGACCATTTTAGATAATTCTTGCCATTTAGACGTTGAGCAGCTGGGATATCCCTGAGTTCTCTTGTAGTCTCTCTGGCATTAGGAGGGTTAAGGATAATCTCATTCTCCTCCTCCATTTCAGATAATAATTCTTAAAATCGAGCCTAAAGCTCTGATACCATGTGAAACAAACAAATGAGAGGAAAGACAATTTCTGAAATATTATATCTTGATAGATAGATTGGTTACAAGGATTAAATAGGAGAAAAAGGGAGAGGTGAGAACAGCCTGGAAAACAACCGTTGGAAGGCTGTTGGGATACCCTAGAGGAAACTCAGTGGTTCCCCAAGACAATAGTTAATTCTAGGGTATTAATGATGAGAGAGAAAGAAAATGGCTTTATAATTAGCCTTACATGATAATAGTAAAAATAATGAAAAGACATATGAATATATTCCACACGTTCTAACAGTTCCCCCAAAGCATAAATCATCAATGTTGTGATTATAAATTTGCTTTGCTGTTACTGGTTGTTTTCAGGCTCTTTTATGGAACAAAACAGAGAAACAAAGAAGAAAATTTAGCAAGTTTTCAATTATCATCAATTTTAACCATAATAATAGATAAAAGGATAAATAAATTAGTACAAATTGATATGATGATGATAGATATACTGAATTTGTCGAGAGAAAAGTGATTTCTCGAAAACTATGAACTTTGAGTAAAATAAACTATTAGAACTTTTGTTTTCTACAGCAAAATTAGGAAAAAAGCAATGGGAAATGGAATATGCAAATTTAATTTGTTATGGGTGTGTGTATGATTATGATGTATATCTCCATTGGAGTGGAAATTTGATGCAGAAGTAACTGGGGAAATTTGTTTATAACCATGCATAGTTGCTATCTATATTCTAGTCATTTTAACCAAAAGAACGGATAATAAAAGGTTTGTACAACCAAAAATGTACATTGCTTCATTTAATTAGGAAACAATTTGAAAATGCAATTACATTTCCAAAAAAATAAAATAAATAAATAAATAAATAAATAAAATTGATGTAATGGAATAGTGTATCTGTGATGCATTCTGCACAAGTTTAACATTCATTTGAAAAAAGTTTAAGAGAAAACGAAGATTGCCACTACTTTTTTTAGCACGTATATCCAAGGAATGTGCCTTAATACTGTATACAAAAACTGATGTTAAATGTGTAAAAAATAGTTGTCTACTTATTCTTCGCCTTGAATAGGGTGCTTACAAATAAATAACATGAGTGGAAAATCCTTCAACTGTCAACGAGCAAAAGACTTAGAGCACGTTTGACAACAACTTATTTCAAAACTACTTAAAAGGAGATTTGAAACTGCTTAAACGTAGAAGTGTTTGGATGCAATTTGACTTATAAGTTAAAATAAGTAAAATAATTTTTTGAAACTAGTTATAGAATATGTCCATAAATCATAAGCAACAAATTGTTGCTTCTCATATTTAACTTTTGTCGCTTTTGTAAGCTCCTTATAAGAAGTTGTCAAACATTTGAATTACAGTAAGTGACTTACTAGTACTTGTAAGTAGTTGTCAAACGTGCTCTTAACCTAAACCAACAAAGGAATATTTGAGTAGCAGCTCAAAGTAAATTTTCACAATCATAACACTGAAAAGTCACTTCAGTTCACACACAAAAAATATAGTACTTCCAGCCAACACACCCTCTCAGATTACAGGCATAACTGTCAAATGACAAAATGCAAAATTAAAGTATTACTCACTTTACTTCCAAGTTCTTGAGAAATCCCTAGGGCCAAGGCAGTCTTTCCAGTACTAGGCGGTCCAGCAAGTAGCAACGCCCTACCCGCCATTTTCTTTTGTCGTATCATATCCACTACCAACCCCGACGCCTCTCGTGCCGCCACCTGTCCCACGAACCCTGCCGACAGTGGAATCGCGTTCCCTTTCGACTGAAGATTTCAGACAAACTAAGCAAAGTTGTGAAACGTTATTTGAAACGATAGGATTTTCGAAGGACTTACGTCGAGGCCTAAGCCTTTGATGTGAGTGTGCGTTGCAATCCGCTGCTTCTTCGTAGTAGACTGCACTTCTTCGATTTTCATTTTGCTTATAGGCCTATGCTTTTAGGTATTTTTCTAGTAGAATTTTTGATTCCAACTCTTTTGAGGGCGGAATTTAACTTTTAGGGTTTAAGAGCAGCAGGGGTAAGGGATCATTGGCGAGCGAGAAGATAATAAAGCTGTTTGGGCTGATTAGCCAGTTATTAGCTCATACAACCCCAAAATAATTCTTTTCAGTTGGAACTCATATGCCCCGACTAATAATTAAAGTAACAACTAAAGGTGATATTTTTATTGTTAAAAGTAGATCCGGTTGGGTATTAATGTTATAAATGTGTATTTTTATGTTTTTTTGTTGGATTTTCTGTACACGCTAGTATGTTAGACAAGTCTCGGACGTGTCACGTGTGCAACGAAACTGAAAGCGAATTTATTTATTATGAATTAATGGTTATATAAATAAATAAAGGCTTTACTGCTTACATATATTTGCAGTCGCACTTCGGTAGCGATCATTATATATTTCGGTTATGAGGAAATTTAAATTTATTATGGTTAAGAACAAAACTAAGAGAGATATCAAAAGTGACGACTTCAATGGATTTCATTTTTTGTTCATGTTTTTTTGGAGAAATTGCCAGAAAATTCATGTTTTTGTACAATTGTGATGTTGAGACAGGTTTATGTAGGTTTACGTTCAACACATCTAGGTCTCGGTTAAGCATGTAAAGAAATAAATGTTGCTTCTTTCCTTTCATTAGTTGCTAATAGCTAAAGATTCATTAGATTGAACTTTACTACAAGATCATAGGAACCAAATTTTGATAATTAGTGGAATTCCAAATTAAGGTATAATAGTGCATATAATGTACTTAATACATGAATTTACTCGATTGAAACGCAATGAAATGATAAACTACATCAAACAATGAACACAAGTTGCAGAGTTATGAAAGCTTCAATTACCCTTCTTTTTTTCACTATACGGAGAAATATTTTCAAATGCTCCAGTGATCTTCCTTACTACATGTATTCTACTGTATAGATAATGAAATGTAGTACATTCGAGTCTTCAAACTCTAGCGATCTCATGTCCCTTATATTAGTCGAGCCAATCAATACCATCCAGTCATATGCTATCATTAATTTTCTATGAATATACACATAAAAACAAATAATTTCATATATAAACTACAATATTCAATACTCTATCAGTATACACTTAACATGAGCATATTTATTTGGTTATTTAATTTCTTGCAAAATATTGGCATGAACATTTAGGAATTTAGTAAAAGATTCACCAACATTAGGTTTTGGTTTATTAGTAGAGATGATAACATTTTATTACATACTTCAAGTTTTATGACTCCAGCATTATTTTAGTCACCTTATTCCCAATGAAGCAACCATTCTAAATAGCAAGACAGTAGTTTTCTATATCTCAATCATCTGAGCAATAGAACCTAATATGAAACAAAATCCAAACAGGCAACCTTTAGTAATCTTCTTACAGAACTCAAAAAAGAATAAATAAAAGGAACAAAAAATAAATTGGAGATGTTGTTTGCTTGAAATGCTTTGGAAAATTACTTGAAACAAAATTTAATTAGGCAAACTTTAGTAAGCTTCTTGCATAATTCAAAAATGAACAAATAGAAGGTACATAAATGAAACTGGTGAAATTGTTTAGTTTGAAATTCTTAGGAAAACCGCTTCTATAAAAATTCATCGACCCCAAATAATGAAACTTGTAGCTCCAAAACCCTAGAAATGGTCAGATGCAACACTAAACCATCATTTGTTTCTGATGGAGGTGCCAACATGCTGTGAAAGCATTCCATGAGGTATACATATTCTAACTGGGATTGCTTGAGAATAATTGAAATGAGAACGGTTGTAGAAAAAAAACTTGGGGGAATGAATTTATGAGTAGGAAGGAGACACAGGCTTAAACATTCAATATGTGCTAGTTAAAACGTGGGATAAGGGTAATGGCAACAATATCTGTCATTGTTTTTTTTTTAATTTAATAAACTAAAGTGATACTTTTGTGAATTCAAAAGCTTTAAATAGAGGTATTCTCATTATATATATGATATTTTTGAAAGGATAGAATGGGATTTAATTTGATTATGTCGTTATGGTATCTTTCACAACTCATAACCAATTTAAAATTCATTGAATTCAATTTGAGTTTCGGTTGTGTCAAAATGGATCGGTTCGATTTTGTAGAGTTTGGCTTTTGTTCACAATTTTTAATCCAATGTTTGTCGAATTGTGGTTCGACGAACGAAGTTTGGCGAATTTGTAATTTTGAACCATTTGAACATTAGAATTAAAATGGAACGTAAGGTCATGTTGTTTAGTGACTTATTCGATTGATATAAAGAATAAATCATGATTGAAATTAACGATTAGTAATTTATAATTAATAAGTAGTAATTTAGCTTTAGTAATTATTAATTAATAATTTAATATTAATAATTAGTGAAATTTTAATCATTTAAATTTACTAATTAAAATTTTATAATCTATAATTCATATTTCGTAACTAAAACTAATATTCAACGGTCATTAGTTAATATTTTAATTTGAATAACTAATGGATTATATTAATATTTAATTGTTGATTTTTCATCTACATCAGAATATGAACTAAAATATCATTGGTTACTGAGTGTTAACAAGGAGTGCTTTTATGTGTAATTGTAATAAATAATGAGTAAAGTGTGATAAAGGAAATACACACTTGATTTGAGTGGTTGATCTGTAAGTATGAGGATTTGATGTTTCTATTAATTTTAAATGGAGTTTTGTAAACAACTATATGTATTACTATAACAAAATTCTCACCCTCTTTCCTATATAAGGTAGAAAGTTATTTACATGTAGTTTGAGATTGGATTATGTATAATGTGACAATTGACTTGGTGTCAACATAGTGGGCATTGATGTGCCTCCAACCGTTATATTTAGAAAAGATTCCTTTGTAAACTGGGGCATAGAATTTGCATTGCATGGATGGACCTTTTGTGAGGCAGAATATAAATAGATCACAACAGTCCTAAGGTCAATGAATATGCTTAGGGAAAATTGTGCTTTAAACATGTAGGTGTTGTTATTGATAAGAAGGTAAATGCAATTTTGAGGGTCACGTGTCCATTGAGAGCATTTTTGGTTGAGAGGTTAGAATGGATTAGTTAGGGACCTGTAGCTTTGAGGTTCTTTGAATGGAGTTTTTGTTTCTTGTTCGATCATATGATACCTTATGTAATCAATAGATCTATTAATGGGATAAGTTTAGTCCGTATAGCTCAAAATCCAAACATGGACCAGATTACTATAATCATAACCCAAGCTTGGTCTGTGTCCGTTTGGTATTTCGAACTCGTCACTAGATCCTGAAACGAGCTTGTCCTAAGCATGTAACACTACTATTGTACATATACTACCAAAGGGATTTTACTACCCAAAAGTGTATAGAATGTAAAGTTAAACTTGTTACCTTAGCTTTCCCTAATCCCTTTGGCTAACACTGACTAGTTCATATAAGTCCTATATCGATACAAAATAGCAGAATAGATCTTTTAGGCAATGTATCAGAAACAACACGAGACAATATTGATACATCCCTGTTAATTATAGTGTAATGGAAAAAATTAATATACACAATTATGCATGTACTTGAGAATGACTGACATATTTAGATGTACGGTTCACCAGACCAATATATACACTAGTTACCTTATAGATCGTATATACATACATACACTACTAGAAAAGGCTATTATTTCGACAGAGCCTAGCGATGACTTCCGATGGCTCTTTTCCGATGGTTTCTGATGGGCCGTCGGCGGCCGTTGGAAGCCGTAGGAAATTCACGAATACTGTTTCAGGTCGAAGCCTTTCTTCCTCATTTCCTACTCGATTTTCTTCCTCCATTAATCCCCAAATCTCCCCTCCAAGCTTCCAATCAGCAATTTCGAGCTTTCGGATCCTCCCCGGCTGCGTAATCAACGTCTATTGCTCTCTAAATTAGGTATAATCTCTTATTTTCGCCAAAAATCTAATTTTTACCCTAAATTTAGATTTGCATAAGTTGATAAATTATGGCTAATTAGTGATTGCAATTGTTTCCAATACCGTAATAATGGTTTATAGCATCCCATGGTATACATATTTCATATGTTATCGTGAAATTGTAAATAGTATGTATAATTTGTGACTGGGTGTGTATATGTAAACCATTGTATATGTGTTGTTTCTACCATTGTATTGTGTTAATTGGAATAAGACATGAGTCGTATAACATCTTGACTTGTGCAACAATAATGAATGCACGAGCCTAAAAGAAATTTGACTATATAGGAAAATGACAACAATACTAAAGCAGCCTTATTCGATGAAATACGTGGAACAAATATGGTAAATTAAAAAATTTGAAATGTATAAAATTAGTAAATATATATTCTTTTTTTATAAAATAATTTTTTTTACGTCCCTTAGAGAGTTTTTGGCCCCATCCGACGGGTGTTATACATGATCGTTATATAAATAGTCATTTTTGTCACAAAATGACCATTTATATTCATTTGGTACAATGCTTGTTGGATTTGTCCCTGTATTGGACAAGTTATAAACACAGTAAATAATTACATTTCACATATTATTTCATTTCAAACGATTCAAAAAATTTCGCCGTCACTTTTCTTTTTTGTTTCCTACGTACACGCATTTGTGTACAATGCAGGAAACAAAAGGGAAGTGTTGTCGAAATTTTGTTGAATCGTTTAAAATGAAATAATGTACGAAATGTAATTGTTTACTATGTTTTTAATGGGAAGTAGGATGACTGACCAGGAAAAAAAGATAACCATAAATCAACACTTCTATATTGTATTCTTAAGTGGGGTAAAATTGACGCGTATAAGTTTTTGTAACGATACGTTGAAAAATAAAATATGAATTCGTAATATGACCAATATTTATTTTTGAATTTGTGATATATTTTTTCTAATAGGAAAAATGATCGATTATTTTGTTGATCGGAGGAGATGGATGTATCAAAGAAGGGGGTTGAGAGACTCAATAAAAGAAGATTTTTATAATGGTATAAACGTATTTGTTGAATTTGTTTTAAGTAATAACGAAAACGATGCAGAAATTTGTTGTCTGTGTAGTAGGTGTAGACATTTAATGTATTTGTTACCCGATATTATGAAAGTTCATTTGTGCAAATACGGTTTCGTGCCGGAGTATTATGTTTGGGATCGTTCTGGAGAAGTTGTAGTAAATACTTCTACAGAGCCTGAATTAGACATTGTTGGCAATGAAATTGTTACGACGAACCGTATAGAAAATATGGTCGAAGATGCAGCACGATCAATGTTCCATACGGTTGAAGTTGACGACGACGATGAAAATGTTGAAGCACCAAATATTGAAGCAATTTTTTTTTATGATTTACTGGATGCTGCTAAGAAACCTCTTTGGGATGGTTGTAAAAGCGGCACCCAACTATCAGTAACCACATAATACATTGCGATGAAGTCAAAATACAACATCACTAAAGCCGGATTTACAGCCATTGTACAAGCTGCAAAAAGACATATGCCGTCCGATAATTTAATGTGTGAAAATCACTATGAAGTTAAAAAACTTATGCCGGCTTTTGGTTTACCTTATCAGAAAATAGATACATGTTTAAATGACTGCATGTTGTTTTGGAAAGAAGACATAAATCTTAGGAATTGTAAAATATGTAATTAGGAAAGATACAAACCAAGAAAAAAGAAGGGAAAGGAAGTTCCGTACAAGCATATGCATTACTTACCCATCACTCATATGCTTCAAAGATTATACTACATCTCATATGAGATGGCATAGTGTGAGAACGGAGGAAAAGGGTACGTTGACACATCCAGCAAATGGAGAAGCATGGAAGCAATTCGACAAAACTTATCTCAATTTTGCAGCGGAGAGTCGTAATGTTAGACTTGAATTATGTACGGATGGTTTTTCATCATTTTCTCAATTTGGTGCTAAATATTCATCTTGGCCAATTATCATCATGCCTTATAATTTATCTCTGTGGATGTGTATGAAAATGCAATATATGTTTCTTACTGTTGTCGTTTCTGGCCTCGATGATCTGACACAAGGAATCGATGTTTATTTACAACCGTTAATTGAGGAGTTAAAAACACTGTGGAATGAAGGAGTAGAAGCCGTAGGATCGATTACACCCTTGGGGGGTGAATAGGGTGATACTAGTAATTATAAAAATTTATTGTGTAAGTATATAAAATAATCGCAGCACTGATAACAGCAGAATAATAGCAACATAGATAATAGCATAATATAAAAAACCGAAATTGAACAACACAAATTTACCCAGCTTCTGCAAAACTCTGCCTACGTGTTGCCCCCAAGGTTTCTAATAGAAATCAAGTAGTCGGACGTTTACACACGTAAACTCGCGACATCCGCCATCGACTAACCTAACTCTATGCTCAAAACCCTACCACAACTCAGCCACTGAGTTGCGAATTCTCGAACTACACCACCGTAGTTCGTCCCCTAGTCACACGACTAGAAAATTATAAAAGTTTGAAAAAGAAATACAAATTTAAAAACAATTTAAACACAAAACCCTAGTTTTTAAACCCAAAAGCTGTTTGATCCGGCCCAATTTAAAAGTTAAAAAATGAATCCCCTTTTTCCTTTTTCTCATAATCCCATACCACATGCATTGGTTTAAACTATGAAAGGCATCGTCCCATTAGGAATAGTTAATACTGGTGTGCTCGTCAACAGCTCCTTCAACTTTTCAAATGCTTCCATGCACTTCTCATCCCATGCAAAAACTAGATTTTTCTTGATTAAGCGAGTTAGTGGGACTGCTATCTTCACAAAGTCCTTGATGAATTTCCTATAATAACCCGCCAACCCAAGAAAACTTCCAACCTCAAAGACGTTCTTTGGAGCCTTCCAGTCTTGAATCCACCTTCGCCGGTCAATAGAAAATCCCTTCTCGGAAATAATATGTCAAAGAAATCTCACCTCCTTCTTCCAAACATGACATTTTGAGAATTTGGTTTTAAGTTGGGGCCTTCTCAAAGTCTTTAGTACCTCCCTTAAGTGATTTTCATGCTCTTCTTCACTTTGAGAGAATATTAAGATGTCATCTACAAACACTACGACAAATTTATTTAGTTGTCCTCTAAATACTCTACTCATCAAATCTACAGAGTATGCAGGGGAAATCGTCAATCCAAAAGGCATAACTTCCTATTCATTAGTCTGTCCAGAGTGTAAAATGCGGTCTTCTACTTGCTATCTTCTATTATCCTCGGTTGATGAAATCCGTTGGCTACGTCCAATTAGGAAATTTTTTTGCCTTCAACAAGTTGATCAAACAAATCATCTCTTCTAGGCAAGGGATACCTATTCTTCTTAGTCAACTTATTAAGTTCTTTATAGTTGACACATAGCTTTAATTAGCCGTCTGCCTTAGTGGCAAAGAAAGCAGTGCTCCCCATTCAGAAGTACTTCGAAGAATGAATCCTTTCTACAACAATTTCGAAATCTGCTTATCCAACTCTCGCCTTTCTTTGGGGGTCATGTGCCTTAATGGTAGAGTGACAGGTCCAGCATCCTTCTCTAAAATGATCCTAAATTCGATCTCCCTTCGAGGTGGGAGACCCGAGACTTCTACAATTCTCGAACTACGGGTACAGTGAGAGCTCGTCTTGTGACAAGCTAAGCGATAATAAGTAGCTTAACTCGACTGAGTTTTAGGGTGTACAATGAACATCTATATCTCGCCCCTTATAACTTCTTAACCTTACAATTCTCCTATCACAATCTAAAATAGCCCCATAGTAAGATAACCAATCCATCCCTAGGACAAGCCCATACCCCTCAAAATTAAAAACATACGCGTTACATGTAAAATCAACATTATATATGTCCATAACTAGGTCTTTGCAAATAAAAAAAGATGTTTTGAGCTCCTAATAGGATTTGATACTACTATTGGGTTGGTGACAACGAGGGTTTTAAGAATCAAAGAGTTAACAACACTTTTAGCTACAAATGAATATGATGCTCCCGAGTCAAATAGGGTACAGATTGAATGCCTAGAAATAATAGTTGTACCTTTCATTATAGCCTTTCGTCGATCCCTAAGGGGAGGTCTACTCGTGGTAGGAACTGCTTCAATAGCGTAGGCTTGCCCACTCCGCCCTTCCTTCGCAAGCTTCAAACATCGGTTTTTGAAGTGCCACTCTTTATGGCAGTGATAGCACTTCCCCTTGAATTCTTCCCTCATCAAACTCGCTCTATAATTCTCTGCGATGTGTCCTTTCTTCTGGCATCTTCGACATATTATACCCTCCTTCTTAAACTTCCCTTTTGTCTTCTTATTCACCCAAAATCTCTTTTTAGCTCCACCCTGGTTTTCCACCGGTCCTACTTTCTCCTTTTCTCTCTCCTCTTAATCTAATCCTCCCATCCAAGCTCCTGGAAGATACACTCACAATCGTTAATCCAAGTCTTCGTCTCCACAAAACCTTCTACTCTCGTGTACACCTTTCAACCCATATTCAGGAAGTCCTTGCACATCTTGGGAAAGTTTATAAGGATGCTACCTCAGCAAGCGAGGTAGCGGGTGCCGTTGGTGCAACTTTTTGAGGAATGAGAACTTGCCTTACATGCCTCAGGTGTTGCTTGAACCATTCAAGTATGCCTCGAATAGTGGGTATCTCTTAGGTAGAGGGATTCCCGGTCTCAAAAGAATAATTTTCATCCATAATCAACTATCTGTAAGTTTAAAATTTTAGTTACAATTTCCTAAGACAATATTATTTGCTGAAATAAAAGATTTGCCTAGTGTTTTTGCGTATGTTTAAAATAGTATATATATGTATGCAGCAGGGTTTTGAAAAATACTTTCAAAAATAACAAGTATGCTCTCATATGTATACATATACCCATTGATCGAGCAACCTAAGCTCTGATACCAAATGCAACAACCACCTCGAAACGGACCTAATTTTCGATCCAGAAAAAGCCTTTGAACATTAGACCCATTCCAAAGCTGGTTGTTGGTTGGTAATTTTTTTTAAAACACAGAGCTATCTATCTACCCATTTAGAATCTCACAGTGGAAGAATAAAACATAATATTGGAAATAGTACCCATTTTATAAAAACTCAAGTCTTAGGAAAACATAACATACAACATAACAACCCCAAATATTTGTATTGCAATATCTCAAAATACTAATCATCATGTCTAAATGGGTACATCAAAAATACAAAAAACAACATAAGTAGATAGGTAAATAACAGCCACAAGACTCCGTCTTCGTCTTCATCTCCGAAAATCTGCATTGTCTTCTCTAACCCGTGTTGTAATGAGGAGGAAGTCAAAAGAATAATGTCTGGTGAATAAAAATCTCGAGTCTTTCCAATTTAGTACTTGGGCAGTATAATTTAGATAAGAATATGTCTTACGTATCCTAATCATATTTCTTATAAATACCTTCAACTATAAGTCAAAAGGCCTTCAATTCCAATCCTATAACTTGCGATATTCTAACCAAGCTCTGTAACTTACTTTTAACTATAGGCCCAAGCCCATTCCTAAGCTCATGCATTTACCGTCAATCATGTCCTAACAATGTGAGAGAAAGTACCTAGGCCATTTAATAACTTTTCAATGGGAATTAGGTAGACTTTGACCATTTAATACCTATTTCTTGGGCAGGACCCCGTCATTTAATACCTAACCCAAGGCGGACATCTTTTTGGTACAATCTAGCCGATATCGCACAGAATCTCATTAGACCACTTAATACTTCTTTTTGGAAGAGGCGGACCCTACAATAGCTACTTAATACCTCAAACCCGAAGCGGACCCTTCCTGAGATTTCCATCAACCGTGTCTAACGCTATCCCCGACCATTTAATACTTCTTAATTAGGGAAGAGGAAGAACCTACAACAACCACTTACTATCCTCGATCCTCAAAGCAGGTCCTACGTGTTATGATCTGTAACCCAGGTATGACATCTCATATTAGTCTAACCATTAGCAAGCATTAGTAGCCAGATTAAATGAGCAGACTTACCCTATAGAATTGGGACTAACCTCGCGTCCTCCGTGGTACTTATTATAGGTGATATCTCATATCTGTCCCCAAAGTCACATTGCCGGTAGTCAGATTAGCTGGACAGACTTCCGTGTGCTTTTGACTGACCTCGCATCTCTATAACTTGGTCATAATTTGCACTTCCTTAACAATACTACCACATACCCACAACATTCCACTAATGCTATAAAGAAAGATCCTTTATTTCATCACTAGTTATAATCATCCATACCTTCCATTCTATGGGATTTTAATACTAATTACTAACCTATTTATTACGCGATTAATACATTATTAATTTTACGTTATTTATACGCTTTTATATATACTTATAAATACGTAACTAAAATATTCCTAGGCGTGCGAAGATTATGCCCAATACTAATTGTTAAATATCAAAACTTTCAATTTATACAAGTCTAATTCCATAACGTACAAATTAGCTAACATCATTAATTCAACAATAGACTTGTATAAGAAAATAGAATCAATTATCAAACTTATTTTATATTAAAATAGCAGAATCAACATCAATAGAATTTACAATTCGATTCTTTTACACTTTATACAACTTCCGCATATAAAATGCAAAAAGATTCATATTTAAGCTATGGAAATAGGCAGTGCAAACTACGAATTGGAGAATTTGTATTTTTACACACAATTTTCTAAATTTTAGAACCCTCGATCATATTAAAAGAGGAAAAAAATGAGAAGTGAAATAAAATGTAAAATATTAAAATTACAATGCCCATACAAATTCTGCTGTTTTAATAAATATATAATAATTAAGATTTTAAAACATAAAAATTGACATTTCGCTTTAGGGGATTTTGGAGGTTTAGATTTGAAGTTTTGATGCTACTACGTTATGATCTATTCAAAAACATAGATATACAAAGTAGCTTCCTAAATTTTTATACAATTAAACGTGTTAAAATGCTCCTTCTAGATTTCTACCTCGTATTATTTTTACGTTTTCGACCACAACGTACATCGACTACGAGGTAGGCATTTTTACCTCGTAGGTCAAATGCGTTGTAGGTACTTAAACCGTTCACTCGCATTGTGTGTTTATTTCATAATCCAGGTAGACATCCAATGTAATAATAGAAAACATTTGAAAATAATAATATAATAAGGTGGGAATTCAATGGATGGCGACTTTGTTCGATTAATTTTTTAAAATTTCGAGGGGCTGATCGGCACTTTCACAGGTGAATAAAATTCAGGAAAATAGGCACAAGGACAAACTTAAAAAAAAAATTTAGACTGAAGGACAACAAGTTTGTTTTTTAGACTGAAGGACAATGGTAATTATAACAAGCATTTTGTATAGTGTAAAACTGAATATAATACTAGATATAGCTAGCATTTTATATAGTGTAAATACTGAAGTTATAACTAGTCTTTGTCTTTCAGTCTAAAAATAAAAGTTCATGTCCTTCGGTCTAATTTTTCTTTTTGACTTTTTTCTTAATTCCATAGAAGTTTGTATGATTAAATTAAATTCTTTTTGATTATTCATTGACAGGCGGCAATTGAAAAGAGTTGATACAAGGATTGGATAAAGTATTTCGCTTTCTTCGCGTCCTAGGTCTCAGCATGGCTGACTGCCTGCACCCACGGCGTCCTCTTTCTGCCACGACTCACCATGAGCCACGTGGTGGAGATCTCCCATGGCAAGATGGCATCGCAGCCTGTGGGCCCCACGTAGGCCACAATACAGCAGCTATACGCGGGACCCCGAATAGACAGCTGTCCCCCAGTCCTTGTGATAAGACGAACCCCTAGACGCATCTAGGCTGCACTCGGCGCTTTTTCTTCAATCAAACCCCCCATCGCAATCCATACCCGACCCGATAGCGTTACTAGCGGGTTCCTTATTTTAAGCCGGATAACTCCCCCCTTAACTTTTTGTCCCTTTATAAATACGGGTGGCTTTTCGGAGATACGTTCCATTATTCAACAAATATCTTTTGAGCTTTTCATTTTATATATTTTTCCGAAGATTCAAACCTTTTCTTTGATTGACTTGTACGGGGAGGTAATCTCTTTCTTTTACTGTGGATCGTTCAGTTTTCTAAGTTCACTCTAATAGTGTGGAACTTTTAGGTTGAAATTGCGGGAACCCGAATTTTGCTAGTAAAGATTCATCAGTTGTAGAAAAGTAGCATCTAGTTGTATAATTAGATACGATAACAGTGATTTTAGTATAAATTCGTTTTTAGCTAAGTTCTTGTTTTAGATTAGTGACCAGCGATGAATTGGTGTCACTTGAGAGTTTTAAATATTTATTTGACGCTGATTATAGGAGTTAATTTCTCTTACTGTTGATTGTTCGGTCTTTTAAATTGATTTTGGTAGCGTTCAACTTCCAAATATTTATGGAATTTTTAGGCTTAACGTTGTGGGAATCTGAATATTTTAGCAGAAACTATTGGAGCACTAAAGACGCTAGAGAATTGAATTATAAATTCAATTCTGGTATTCATTTCTCATTAATACTCATTCATATTGATATTCAATTATAATTAATTGAACTAATTTAGAATAAGAATCGTGTTAATTATAATTAATTACTATTAATTTGAATTAATTAGTGAGGTTATTAATATTTATTTAAATTCAAAATTTAAGTTACGTTCAACTGTGTATAAGTATGTATGTAACTCGAACAAAAAATAATCGAGCCTGTTGTATTCTTCTTCTTCTATCATCTTAACAGAAACTCGTCAGTGGTCGGTTGAAGAGTAGTATCTAACATTTTCGTAAGATCTAAAAATTTGGTGTGTAATAATAATAGCTGGGTGAAAGATTTTAGTAACTTCTGATGAGCGGGCATTTCACTTGAGAGTTCAATATAACGGCAAATAACTCTTCTAAGGTTATTCTAACAATTGAAGAATAACTTTCAGTTAAGAGTTATTAGAGCTGTAATTTGTTATGTTTGTATCCTGGAATAGTTTATGAATTTCTGCTTCTTAAACTTGGATTATTGGGATCCTGTATTAACTATTGTGTTGTTTGATTGTTGCTATTTATTTACAGTGCTATATATAATATTGTTCCAAACAAAACAAATCACTTTTCAGGTATTTATAAATCATAATCATATTGTCAAACAGTTTAATGGATCTACTATTTACTCATGATTTGTCGTATTTGACGAATAACTACAACGATGAAGATAGAGCATATATGAATCTCAACAGGGACGGGCGTGATATTTATGATCCAGCAGATGAAGTAAAACTGGTACTATGATTCTAAAATAATTTGAGAACCGTGAATAGATATGCTGGTTAAGATTTATTGATGGCATATCTTTTATGTCATTCAGCCTGAGCAGAATAATGACACATCAGCTAGTGACTTCCGCAGTGGAAAAGACATGCAAGGTTTTCCATGGGAGAGGTTGAATTATAGTAGAAACACATATCGTGAAATGAGGCTGAAGCAGTATAGGAATTTTGAAAGCCTCTCTAGATCAAGGGATGCACTACTCATGGTATCTGTTCATATGTCTATTAGATAATTGTTACGATATCATGACATAAGTTTTTTGGTCTTGCTAAGATTGTTTGCCTTTCACAGGACTGCAAGATGGTGGACAACAGAAACGCTTTCTATGATTTTCATTTCAACACCAGAATTGTGAAACCCACAGTTGTACATTTTCAGGTACTAGCCTGTTATACCTCTGCAAATAATTATCCACAATATAGTCGTATTAGTTATCATAGCACTCCTTAAATTTAAGAGTAAAATTGTTGTTAAAAAGGAGTAGAAGTCAAGCTATGTATCATCCTACTGAGGTTTTTGTATAGTATTTTCAATATTCAATTTTACGTCCACTATTTTTTAACTTGCTTCTCGTGAAATAAAAAGCATAAATGAATCAAAAAAAAATAATCTCAAAACGCATCTTATAGTGGAAGGTTCTACATTGAGGGTGAAAGGTTCTCTTATGATGTCATTTTATTTTCTTTTAGGAGGAAATATTTTAGTAGATGCATATGCTTTGCTAGTAGTCTCTCTATTGTAGTTATTGTTAAGTTTAAATAGTTTTGCAGGTTCTGAATACCTGTTTATTATTTATGGAATTAATTCCAACCATATAAGCCCTCTAACACTAATGCAGCATTTACGACTGCGAGAATCAATGCGTCATCATATTTTATGTAGAGCAGGTAAGGTTACTTATTTTAGTGATGTTCTTTTATTCACTTTGAAATGAATTTCACATTGCTATTTAGTCTGCAATACCATATGCCTACTTTGTAATCCCCTGCTGCCATCAAGTATGTATACATCATCAATGTCCAAATGCAGTGTTCATTGCATGCAAATAGGTCGCTTGTTTTATGTTATTCCTACTTAAGGGATGGAACTAACTCTTCTAGATGTATACATAGTCAGTTTTTTATATCAAATTTCCTATCTAATGATTTTGGAAAAAGAGTACACTGCATAATATATCTGGAGAAATTCAGTGGATATAGTATTCAAAACCAAAACAGGAAATTATTGTCAAGGACAAAAATTTTCAGCGTTTTTGTCTCAAGGACAGACCTTCAATATTTTATCCTGAAGGACAACTTTTTTTAGGTATCAGTTTTTAGTCATTGATAGCAGTTTTTAGGTATCAGTTTGTAGTTATCGGTAGCAGTTTTTAGGTATCAGTTTTAGCTTGGTAGTAGTTTTGTTGTCCTTATGAATAATTTTGGAAAATATTTGTCCTTATGAATAATTTTTAAAAGAATGTTTGTCCTTATGGTAAAAATATTGAGGTTGTGTCCTTGAGGCAAAAAATATACAAATCTTTGTCCTTTAAATTAATTCCCCCTATTCAAAAACGATCGACGACTTGCTGCAAAGATTTCATTATTCATGCTTATACAATATGGCAACTTTCATTTTATATATGGTGATTTTTCTTGTAAAATTTGCAGCTACCATGTTCACTATGTATAAAGGCCCTAAATTATGTTGCTTCCATGTTGCCAGAAATCAGAGTTCGACAGCTCATTCTTAAAATATTAGTTTCATGCATATATTTATTCATATTATTTAATGATGTTGATATCTGGGAGGAGTTTCTGCTTAATGTGTTACATGTCAGGGACTAACACCAGGGCAGGACTACTTCCTACATAGCCGCTGGTTAGGTGTTCTCTTTAGACATTTCTGGGATATCTATCTACCTTTATTTGAAATATCATCTTATTATAATAGCAGATGATGATACACAAAATGCTCATTGACTTGTGGATTATATGTTCACCATCATGTTCATGCAGTTTAAGCGCACTAAATTATGTTGCATCCATGTTGCCAAAAGTCGAGTTCGACGACTCATTTATAATCTTTAAATGCTACTTTGATGCATATTTTTCTTCACTAGTTTATGATATTTGGGAAGAGTTTCTGCTTAATATGTTACATGTCAGGGACTAATACCAGGGCAGGACCTCTTCCTACATAGCCGCTGGTTAGGTGGTCTCTTAAGACATGGTATATTGGGATATCTTGCTAAGAGGCCTTTATTTTAATTATAATTGATATTATTTTAGTCGCAGATGATGATACACAGTTTAACTCATTGACACCTTTTTTCTTGTGGATTATATGCTTGTCACTTTGGATGATATTAAAAGACACCCTATAATTTTACTTGTTATGCTAAGCCTCTATGTACCTTGATTTTTTGGCAAAATTTATTGCCAAAAGTCTCTGTCTATTGGGGTTGGTAACATGGTATCATTGAAGATCCCTGCTGTGATGAACGTCATTACAGTTATATAGATTTTTCAGCATTTTTTGTTGACTGTAGCAATACATTTGCACTTGCTGGTAAATGATTTGGCATATCACCCAAATTTTGAGTTTGCTACTTTCATTCAGTAGAATGAGATAATTCTGACACACAGCAACTAGGCTCATACTCTAGTGGTTTTAATTGGTCAGTAGATCTACATGGCGTTATGTTCAAATGTACCTTCAATGACGTCCATTTACTTTTATCATTATTTTTCAAGGCTTAACAATGGTATTTGGGACTGCATTTTCATCTAGCATGTGTGTTTCATACTTCCAATATGGCAATTATTATGCATTTTCATGTCGGGCTTGATTTAAACATTGAGATTTTCTGCAGACTTCTTTTAGCTATAACATCTCCCTGCATTAAAGGTTCAACTGTATTAAGCAATTATACTTCATTCGTGCTAGAAGGCTATGCTATTTAACTGCACTATGTAATGCAGGCATTGCATGTATTTGAGTTAGCATCAGTGTATCGAAACCTGCCTATGTTCATATCATAAACACGTGTGCGCACACAGATAATGCATACCTGAATAGCTAGGCAGTATGCAAGTCTTTATCATCACCTATTTTATGATGTTTTCCATAATGAATACCCGAATAGCTAGGCAGTAAAGAATTTTTGTAAGAATTTTTGCCTATTTGAGCAAGGTTCCCACTTTGAGTGGGAAATGAGATGAGAAAGTTGTATGGTGTTTTTGATATGTGTCCATTAAACCAATCATCTACAAAAGCTGAATCCCATGATGTGTTTGAGAATAAAACACACTATTTGGTTCATTAATGTAGTTTGAGACAACCAACTAATTTCGTTGATGTAGTTTGAGACGCAGGTGGAGGCACTCTTATGATTTTGCATAATTCGGCTTAATTGATAAATGCTGAAACCTAATTCAAGCGTTTCCCCCCCTCTCCATTATGCATGACATTATGTTCTTGTAACTGCTAGTTTCAATTGTTGACATTTGAGTTATATAATGTTGTGTTTACGTTTTACTATTTCAGTCTATGATGTCCAAGCGAAGATGGAAAACGCGTTAGACAAATATATTACATGTACAACTTATCTAAAAGTCCTGCGTCATTAGCTATCGTAGGTGTTAGGTAGATGACTAGAAGTCTTTCAGTGTATGAGCTTTAGGGCAAGTGAGAGTGTCAAATTATTGGTTAAACGCCTACATATTTAGCTATTAATACTGCATAGTTAGCTGCCTTTAACTCGTCAATGGACATTCATTTTCAGCTGAGGAATCTTCTGTGGGCTACATCAAAGCATGATGTTTATATGGTGCAAAACTATTCGGTTATGCATTGGTCATCTCTCCTTCAAAAAGGCAAAGAAGTCCTAAATGTGGCAGGAAAAATTCTTCCAACTCAAGTAGGCTTTGTTTGCTTCATTGTTCAAACTACACATAATTTTTCTGAAGCATTCAGATGTTATCCGACCTTTTCTTTCTATGTACTATTTATGTAGAAATGCCATGGGTCATCAACACCACATATGCTTTCCAGAGTGCAGATTAGTACCTTAGCTGTGAAAGATAACATGATGGTAGCTGGTGGCTTTCAAGGAGAGCTTATTTGCAAGGTAATTCATAGCCGCCTTTTATGTATGTATATATCTAATCGTGGTTTGGTTAAAAAAATTGAAATCTTTTTTATTTATATGTATTTTGCTACTGTAGTATCTGAATCAACCTGAAGTAGCCTTTTGCACTAAAGTAACCAGTGGCAACAATGCCATCACAAATTCAGTGGATATATACAGGACTGCAGGGTAAGTACTCTCGCTTTTCAAATCTTAACAACTCTCTACAGCGCTTATTACTAGTTTTCCTTCAGTGGCTCAACTCGAGTGATGGCTGCTAACAACGATTGCTGTGTAAGGATGTATGATGCTAATAGCTTCACCTTGTTGAATCAACTTTCGTATTCCTGGTCTGTAAATGTAAGTTGTCACTATACATCAATTAGCACAGGTTAAATATATAGCATATTTCAGGTTGCATCATATTCTCTAAACACACCTTGTTATTACTCATTCATTGCAGGGCACATCGGTCAGTCCAGATGGAAAACTTATTGCTGTTCTTGGCGACAGCACAGATTGCTTATTAGCTGATGCTCTGTCTGGAAAGGTGTGTATAATACCTATCGCAGTTAATACTATTATCATAGAATAGAATTGAAAAACCAACAGTTTCATTGGAAAATTTCAGACTATAGGTAGCTTGAAGGGGCATTTAGACTACTCATTCTCATCAGCATGGCATCCAGAAGGCAACATACTAGCTACAGGAAACCAGGACACAACATGCAGGTTATGGGACATTAGAAACCTATCCAAGTCTCTATCTGTGTTCAAAGGAAGAATGGGCGCCATAAGAGGCATCAAGTTCTCAGAAGACGGTCGATTCATGGCCATGGCGGAGCCTGCTGACTTTGTTCATGTCTTTGATGTCAAATCCGATTACTCTTCTGCTCAGGAAATCGACATATTTGGTGAAATTGCAGGTATTTCATTCAGTCCTGATGCTGAAGCGATCTTTGTTGGGGTTGCGGATAGGACCTACGGCAGCGTTTTGGAGTTTAAGAGGAGGCATCAGTTTCATTATTTGGAATCCTTTATATGATGCTCTCTATAGAGTTGGTATATTGCAGATAGAGTTTGTTGTCATGCTTGTAATGCTGTGGCTGGCTTATGTATATGATGATACTTTTACCTTATTCCGTGAGTGGTTTTCTTGTAAATATGGTGTACCCCTCTGTTGATTGATGCTTACTGCCGTTTATGTTTAGTGTTTTTAGCCAAAGTTTACTCTCATAATCTGAAGTGAACGGTTTGTTTTGTGTTTTGCAACTTCCATTGTCATCTCTTCGAATTTTTCTTCCCGACAGTAATAAGACTTTTATCCGGTCGCTCTGAAGCGAAGCACTATTTGGCAAGTTGCATGCTTCCGATCATTTGGTATTTTTGCACTTTGAAATGGCATAATAGTGAGTAGGTGTTAGACTGTTTTTACGGTGGATGTTAATACTTTTGACTTGCCATCCAGTATGTTTGTATTGGTTCTGCATGAAGCGCCTTGGGCTTTATAGAGTGAGTTATTATGTTCGATCGTGTCATACGATCTTGAAACTCGTATTATCTTTGATAATAGTTGTAATAGCTTCGGTGTCACACTTTTTTGGTATCGACGTGAACTAACAAAAATACTTCTTGATATATTAAATTCAAACGTCCCTAAAATATGATCTAGCAATTAAACATGCTTTACAAATTCAGAATGCTTTAAAAAATAGGATATAAAATTAAAATTTCTTTACAAATTCAAAATACATCTTTACAAATATACAAATCTTAATATCATTTAAAAATAAAAAATCATTTTTTTATTAATTTAAAACATACAATTTATAACGAAAATAATTCGCACGTGTCGTAACACTCGTTAATACGTTAAGTGCATAAAAGTGTTGTATACGAAAGCTTATATGAAATAGAATTGAGAATGCGCAGGGGATGAGAAGTCTGTGCTACTTTTTTAAATGGGGCATTTCACCAGAAGGACAAACTTTGCAGTTCCATTAATTTCTAGGATACGCATCTAAAATAATTACTTTCAAGGCCAAAGTCAGCAGAATAATTACTTTCAAGGACAAAGTCAGCTGTTCAATTACTTTCAAGGACATAATTTCGTAGGTTTTTAGGCCCTAGAAACTAATTATTTAGCGTATTGTCCTTAAAAGTAATTATTTTAGTTGTGTGTCCTAGAAATTAATTTCACTTGCTAAAGAGGTCCTTGTGGCTAATTCCCACTTTTTAAATTTGTATGACTCTATAGACAATGATCAAAAAGCAGAGAAAAGAAAACAACGATTCTCTATTAAGTGGAACATGTAAATTTAGATTCGGAATTCAATATCAAATTTGAACTTTAATCCAAATTAGCAAAGAAACCAGTAATAACGATGTTGTAAAACAACCAATCAACAAATATTTCAAACAAACTAAACAACAAGCTATCTAACTCAGCAATCACAATTAACAGAATCTTTAATAATAGATGTAATACCTTCGGTGTCACACTTTTTTGGTATCAACGTGAAGTACCAAAAATGCCCCTCTACAAATATTATTAAATATTAATATAACTTAAAAATAGGATCTAAAAGATATGTTTTCTTTACCAATTCAAACGCCTATCTATAGATATTATTGAAATCATAATATAACTTAAAAATAGGATCTAACAAATATTTTTTTTTCAAAGTCGCTTTTTATTAATTAGCAACAGAAATAAAAATTCAAACTAATAAAAAAATTAAATTCATTCTTTATTAATTAACAATAGAAATAAAAATTCAAACAAACAAAAATTAGATGTTGCAATTTAGAAAGTAAAATTAGAACTAACTGCGTATCATTTCAACACAAAAATACGGTTAAATATTTGTACAAATCATATTTTTTTCGAACGAGTTAAACATATACAATTTGTAAAAAACAATTCACGTGCGAAGTGTGTGTCATCATCACGCGCGAAGCGCGTGTCGTACCACTCGTAACAAAAATGCGAAAAAGATATATAATTGTTCCAGTAATTTCATATCAGTAAACATTCACTTTTGAAGCATGTTAGTAAACTGTCACATTTGAACAAAGATTTTCTTTGCATTAAAAGATGAGCACAAGAGATTGATTATAATATTTGATTGACTCAAATATAAAATTCATCCAAAAAAGTTGTGGTTTCTAAAGAATTTAGAAGGATTTAAAGAGGAGAAACATTTTCTTAATTTCCAAAATGTCCTGATTAATATCTCAAAGTCTAGGCTTTCTTTACATAGTATAAATCCCATATAGCTAAAGGTGGAACCCAATGCACGAGCTTCCCGCACGATAGTGGTGAGAATATCGATAACATACGCAGTCTTTTCCTCGCATTGAGAAGATGCTGTTTTCGAGCTCGAATCTGGACGTCCAGATCATCATGTGGATGGCCTAACCGTTGCGCATATATCCCATATAGCTAATGTGTCAAAATATCCTTGAGGATATGCACCGAAATAAGGTCAGTATGAGCTGTTTAAAGCATTGACCAGACTGCCCTAGAGCAGGCGATGGATTGAAACCTGCCTAAAATGGCCTAAATCCCCTTTTGCCTTGCTTCGGTCTTACTGGGCATAACACCAGATGACTGGACACTTTTCTTCATGTTACTAAAAATGCATATAATTGCACTAATTTCTTTCCATCCCATATTTTAGCTTCAAGGCAAATAACTGCCCAAATATATAACACATACAAAGTGTTCTTTGACAACAAGTGCTCGCCAAGAAGATAAATAAACTAGAATCTCAACACAATACTTCATAAAAAAGAAAGAATAAACTACTCTCCCCAACCGTATCAACCGTGACACCAAACACTTCAATAAACAAATTAAGTTGGAGCTTCTCAACCAATAATTATAACATCCCAAATTTTATTAATTTAAATCTGATAATTAAATTGAATCTTTGGGAATTCAATTGGAAAATTTCAAAACAAATAAAAATATGTTTTAATTTATATGAATAAAATTTCAATTTCTTTTGAGTTTAAATCAGTTGAATTTAAATCTCATATATGTAAACATATATATGTATATATGCATATATGGGTAAATTTGAATTTTTGTATATATGTATATTGAATTTAAATTTTAAGTTAAAAATGGGAATAAATATAGGGAGTAAAATAAAATACAAATATATAAGATAAATTATAAAACAAAATAATAAACACATAGATAAATTCTAATATCATGTAAATTTGAACTTCATTTATATTACAAAGCATAAGACAAAAGAAAGAAATATGTTCATAGAAACAAATGAAGTTAAGTATGTACACTTGAACAAGAGTAAATATCTTTGAACAAATTAAAAAGGATAAACATGAGAAGAACAAGACAATGGCAATTAATGCTAGCCTCCTTAGTACACAAGATAGGGTTATATCAGCCTCCAATTGAGAAAAATCTCTCTGACCAAATGAAAAAAATCTTGTACTAGCTTGTACAGTAGCCTATACACACATTCTTTCATATATCACCTTCTTGTTACATTTCGTGAAAACTGGGTATTATAAAAAAAAATAGCAAACCTGAAAAACTAAACCAGATCAACAACTATTATAAAACAACAATTCAATTAAACAAGCAAGGAGATAAAGAAGATCAAAGGGGTTTCAGCTAGCAGTTCTCAAAAGCAAGTTTTGTTCTCCGTTTCAAATATATTTCAGGTGAGTAAACATTTTTATTAAAAAGCTTAAGTAAATTAAAATCTGTTGCATGTGATTGCTGAAATGAATTATGCCTTGCATGTGTACATATAAGTGTAATTACTGTGTATATGAATATGTTGAAGTGTGTATGTCTGTGTACTGTGTATATCTCTGTTTCATAGTTACAAAGTTTTAAATTTAGATCAAAATTCAAAATCTTTTCATCCATTCTCTGATAGACTTTTGTTTTCAAACAAAATATGTTTGTTTGAACATATATTAAGATTTTAAAATGTATTTAAGTTTAAATAAGTCTGAATATCTCTGGAAATCAAGATATTACAGTAAGAATTTTAAACCATGTTAAAATCAAATATTATAAAAAGTTGATTCAAGTATATAACTTGAATCAACTTTGAAAAATATGATTTTTAAAAAGAAAATCATGATTTATGGTGTTGTATCGAGTGAGTTATTCGAAGATGACCAAAAATTGAACTTTGGGGTTTTTCTGGTGATCGAGGTACTCGGGGTGGTCGGGGTTTTGACTGGAGGTAGAGGGAAGTTAGGCGAGCTCGAGAAAAATGCTAAGTGAATTTATCATCCACCGTGGCGGCGATGATTGATCGGAGTAGGGTTTAAAACCTAAATGGGTCGAGGTCTGGAACTGGGTTGCTGCGGCGCCTCTGGTGGATCGGAGTTCATCGGACTGGGGGGAAAGGTTGAAGGGTTAGTCGGTGAACCTTTGGGCGGAGGTGCGTGGTCGCTGGTGGTCGGCGTCGTGAATTCGAGGAGGTTTTAGTTGAAGGTTTCTAGTTTCAGTTAGTTTGAGTTTTCTCGATGTCAATTCTGAGTTAGTGGAGAACTTCGAGTGGTCAGAATCAGAAGAGTGGGTCGGGGCCGACTTGCCGAGGGTAGTGTGGATGGTCGGAACCGCCTGGGTCGCTGGTTCATGTGCACGAGGGTGTCAGCGGTGTCAGTGGGTTTGGGTAGATGGTTGACTCGAAGGGACACTCGGGGATAAGGGCAGGTGGCTCGAGATCATCTTCGAGTAGAACATGAATGAAGTCATGTTTCAGTTTTAAATTTTTTAACAAGTTTTATAAATATAAAGGGAGAAGGCGATTTCTCGGGGGTTGACTCGGGAGGGACTCGGGTAGAACCCGAAGCAGGTTTTAAAACTGTTTTTTTAAATCAATAAAAGATTTACTTTAAAGTTAATTAAGATTTTGATAATTAATAACTAATTAATTAAATAAGGTAATAAAGAGTAATTAATTAGTTTAATTTAATAATGTTTAAGATTAATTAATTTATAATTAAGGGTTAATTAATTTAGTAATTAATGATAAATTAAATTGTAATTAGAGATTAATGAATTTAAAAAATTAAGGATTAATTAACTGATAATTAAGAATTAATTAAATTGTAATAAAGTTTTATAAATTAATAATTAAGGTCATTAATTAATAATTAAGGAGTAATTAATTAAGTAATTAAGACTTAATTAATTGATTTAAAGGGTAGTTAAGCAGTGATTAATTAAATGGGTTGTAATAAAGAGGGAGTTTGTTTTAGATAAAAACTAAACCAAGTGATTAAGAAGTTAATCAAATGTTTTTAAATCTTAACTTAAAAGTTAAGTTAATTTATATTGTTAATGATCATTAGATAATTAATGATTTATAATTACTTAATAATTAAAGAATAATTATTTAAAGTTAATTAATTATTAATTAAAAAGGTTAATCAATTTATAATTAAGGATAATTAATGAAAATAATTATGTGATTAATTAATTTTAATCACATGATTAGTCCATCTTAATTTCAGATAATTGATTGTTATTGAATGCTTTGTATTGATTGATATCTCTGATGTGTGATTATGATACCATGTGATATGAATTGCTTTGTGCTGAGCTGTGATATCTGCGATTTGTTTCTATGTGAATGTGAAACCCATTGGCCCGTAAAACGGCATTTAAACTTCGATGCGACAGGGAGTCGGATTCCAGTTAGTTATCCGAAACCCACATCGAACCCTGAATGTGAATCTTTGTGATTGATACATCCACGTGTTTTAAAATTAAGCGCTCACTATTCGGATTAACCGGGAGAGGACCTTTGTGTCATATAACCCATTTCGAATAGTGATACGACGTAAATGGATAGCATTTGAAGACCGATGTGAAGACCGGGTGTTTGCGAAAACGATAGAATAACCTATCGAATGTCTCTTCACTGAGTTGCTCCGGTATAAAGATCTCCACATGTGATGGGGAGTCCGATCGGGATTGTGGATACCCGGATTGCAAGGGCTTCTTTGGAAGTGCCTTCGGTTCTGTTCGAACCCGGAATAGACTTGTATGGCCGTATGTCTGACATTACACTTTGAGATATAAAGCCGATTTCTTTTAATTACATTTTTGTTTGGTGGTGGAGAATTTATTCTCTTAGCTTAACACCCCTCTCTGAGACGTACGAGCTCAGAGGTTATGTAGTTGAAGGTTATCAGTGGTATACTCCCAATTTGTTAGTGTGGCTTGCTGAGTGCTGTTGTGTGTTGTTGATCATTTGTTGATCAAAGCATGGCTTTCGTTTAAAGCGTAGCTTTATGGACGATACCTCATCGGACCTCATGACCCGGAAATGGTCGAAACAGGAAAGATGCGGCAAGGTTATGAGGGTCGCACCCTTTAGGGTATGTCATTTCCTTTTGGAAAAAGGTGGTATCATGGTATGGAGCCCAGATATTTTACCTATGTGGTTGCTCCAATCTCATTTACTGTGTGATTGTTGCTTTGTGATCGAGGGCCCTCGGATAAAGGTCGCAAACGACCGAGGGGTGGCATACTCGTGTAGTAGTTACCTAGTAAGAGGTAATCCGGCCTTGTGTTGGCAGAGAGCTGGTTAAGTTCTCGGGGCGTCCCTCCAGAGGCGTACCCATGTGGCAGTAGGAAGTTCCTTAGCCTAACCATTGGTTGGAAATCCAATTCCCAATACGAACCCAGTACAGTTTTAGTTGTAGAACCTGCTATTTAACATGGCAGCTATAGTAGGCATAATATCATGGTACCTATGCTGGCTAAGATTAATATTATATTTCGAAATGTTTTCACACTATGCACTAGTAATAATATCAAAGAGTTTTCTCGTATTAAGCATATCTGACTATCATAAGGAAAAATCTCCCCCATGTGTGCGATTGCATTGTGTGTGTGTCGGGAGGCCTTATGGTAGTTTCATTTTCCAAAAAGCATATCGGATTTCTCTTATGAACTGTTTGTGTTTCAAACAACTGTTTTTGTTTACTCATACCAGTCCCATGACTGACCCGGAGTTTATTGTTTCTTTCTAAACTCTGGGTTCCCATAATTTCCACACGGGCAGCCTAGTAGCAGGTTTCCGTGTTTTGATGCTAGCTGGATTTTGAAGTCTTTTGGGTATTAGTGGCTATCGGTTTTTGGAAGCTTTTGACTTGGAGATATTTTGAAAGCTTTTGGGATCTCAAGGTGTGTAACGACCCGGAATTTTGAACGAATTAAATTTAGAATATTTAATTAATTTTAAATATTTGAACGATGATTTAATTTGAATCCCCGATTTAAATTTGAAGCTGACGATTAAATTATAAAATTTAATCTATTGATAGTCGAATAAAAATTTGAATCTTCTATTTTTAGCTGAAGAAAAATATTTCAAAAGCTTTTAAAATTCATATTGATAATTCTGGAGGTAATAGAACTTTCAGAATTGAAATTGAAAGTGTTTCGTTCAGTTTTGAAATTTTATTGTTCGAATCGATATTTTAAAATAGTCAATTTTCAAACAGTCTCGGAATTCAACGAAACCAGTTCCATTGGGTCCGGAATGTTGTATTATTGCCGGATTTCAATTTTCATAATTTTCTGAGTTGATACGTGAGCACGCGATATATAAACGCGTTAAAGCTTTAACGATATTCAATTTAAAATTTGAAATTTAAATTTAAGTCAAATATCACACGTTCTCTTCCCTAACTTCAGCCTAAAATCACGCAGAGAATCACGAAGCCAAATCGTGCCTGCCATGCTTCGTTCGACTTTAACGTTATCTCGTCCCTCCCTCATTCATTTTCAAAATCAAGACAGTCGTTTCCCTTCCTTCACAAACGAAATATAAATGGCCACAATAATTCTCAGATTTGAAATCGAATTCCCTTTCAAAATATAAATCACGAGTTCGTTCAAGGGAAAAGGGGGTTTCGCCATCATCAGAGAGGCGCGCGAGCGCCTGGAAATCATGATCGCGAGATTCGCGAGTGGGTGGAAATTGGTAGCGGCGGCGCGAGCGTGGGAGATGTCGCGGTGCTGAGAGGTTCGCTAGGGTTTGGGGGCGACTTCCGCGACTTCGCGATGGCATTCGCGAGGCCAAGGCAGGCGACGAGAAAAAGTTGGGTCGCGAAATCGAGCTCGAGTCGAGGAGGGATCGTACTCGCATACGCGAGTATTTGGGGTGGTCTCCGATGCCACGTGGTCGACTGGGGGGGTAGTTGCGATCTGGTAGTGCTGGCGATAGGCGTGAGCAGGTGGGAGGCTGTGGGTGTCGAATTCATCGAGGTGAAAGGGGGTGTCGTAACCGCGATTCAAGATGAGTTCGAGCTGTAGCTTTGGGTCTCGATAAACTCGTCAGTTAGGTAATCAATTTATTAATTTATTTTCGATAAACCTAGGTAAATTTCTTTTGGATGAAAATTCGATAGTAAATTACTGCTTGTATTTACAGTAAAATAGAAAATTTTATATATATAAGAATTTTATAAAGATAAGATTTTTATAGCTTATTTTTATAAGCAGTTAGGAATAAATTAAATAAGTATATAAGTAAAACGTTTGATATATATATGCAAATGAGATTTTGTTTAAAGAAACAAGGAAGTTAGTTTGAAATTGAAAATACTTAGTTAAATAAATTTATTTAAAAATAATTTGTTTGAAATAAAAGTCGTTGGATAACTAAAATTACCAAGCGAAAATTTGTTATTTGATTTATTCAATTATTAATCAACTGTATAAATTATTTATACAAGGTTTAAAATCAAGAAGAAATGGTCAAAATGGATTGGATGGCAAAATAAAAGCTAAGGTGAGATTTTCTCACTCGAAGGAAAAATTTAATATTGCAGTTATTTATTGATTGATTGATTGCTGTTTGTATTAGATATGATAGGATATATCTATATATATAGCAGTATATACATATTGGCATATGTATATATTGGATTGATTGATTTTCCCGCCTCGTATAGCGGATGAGACCCTATTGCGCCGTTAGTAAGCGGATTTATAAAAACCTATATACCGCGATAATTCCGTACTGGAGCGGAATTGGTATTGTGCTAACATCTTTGGATGCAGGGAAACAGGTTGGAGGGATCCAACTGGATTCCTCAACTGTATTTTTTTTATTTACAGATGTTGATATATATTCTGTGTCATATGTTGAGATATGATATTGACTGTTGTGATTGACTAATTGATGCGTTGCATCATCGGATTCAAATTTTGAAATTTAAAAATAACGATGTTGATTTTAAAGGTGAAATTTTAAAAGTGATCTTTGAAAATATACGTTTATATAAATTGTTGAATTGATTTACTTTAAAAAGATAAACGTTAAAACTTTTAAGTTATAAAAGTTGAGATTTTGTGAATTTTAACAATAAAAGTAATTTCTTTCGAAATAAAGAGTTAAGAAATTTATGAAATGGTTTAAGTTGAGATTTTTGAATTCTTGAACCAATGTATATAAAAAGATGTATCAAATTGATATTTATCAATTAAAGTTATTGGAATTTTAAAATAAGTTTTATAAGAGATATGAAATTTATAATTATAAAATGTGAAGATACGAAAATGTATAGAATTATAAATTGTAAAGGTATGAAATTTATAGATTTATAAAGAATGAAGTTGTAGAATGAATGATTATAAGAAATTAACTTATAAAATTGGATTTTTACCTTTAAAGGGAGTATTGATCGAACTTGTTAAAAAAAAAGGGGGTTTATAAATCAAAGTTATTGTGAAATATAAAGTTGAATTTATAAACGTTGTTTTATAAATCTGAAATCACTTATTTTAATAAGTGTACTATAGAAATTAATAAAAGGAGATTTATAAACCGAAGTGTTATAAAACAGAAATGGAATTTATAAGCGTTGTTTTATGAATTCGAAATAAATTGAATTTGATGAATTAAATAGTGAAATGTGATTAGTGAAGTATATTCACGATTTTGGACAGTGAATATATTTTTGAAGTAGAATGAATATGGTTTTGGGAAAGCGATATTATAAAAAATGAAGTAACTGTTTTAAAAGATGTTTTAAAACGTGTTAAGTATCGAATACATAGATTTCAACATTCATTGTTGAAATAGACGTTTTCGAGAAAAATAAGGAAATGGTAGACTATAACACCGTTGTTATAGTAAATGATTTCCGAAAGGAAATATTTTTATGTAGTATTGGGATTTATATATATCTATTTTAATTTCGAATCCCTATACTAGTGATTTTGAGTCGTCGTAACGATGTTTTACACAACATTCGTTTTTGACTCAAATAGATGTTAAAATTTATGATTTCCTTAAAGAATGAAATGTATACTTAATATTGATTTAAGTATATCGAATATTTTCAAATGTTGAAAATAAATGATTTGTGAAATACTTATTTTTAAATAAGTATGGAAATGCTTTTCCAATATGAAATGAACGTTTTGAGATTTTATCTTTGTAAAGATAAATTGAAATTGAATATTGAAAATGATTTGAAAATCGTATATCAGAAGATATTTTGAAAATATAAATTTAATATGGAATTTATAAAAGAAAAGGGAATTTGTTTAAAAATAAATATTGATTTATTTTTGAAGTGTGGAAATTTTATATCTAGTAAAGATATTTTGGAAGATGGAAAAATTTGGAAAATTATTTGGAATCTGATGATGTCGCGCATCTTTATTGATAGTTAAATAACCAACTATCGATAATTACCTTAAATAGGTATTTGTTGTGAATTGGATGAATTTGAATGCCACACTTATTTTTGAATAATCGCTCACTATTCGGGTTAGCCGGGAAAGGACCATGGGGTCGTATAACCCATTCCGAATATGTGATACGTCGTTATGAATCGCATTTGAAGACCGGTGTTGAAGACCGGATATTTTTGAAAACGAAAGGATTACCGTCGAGTTACTCTACATCGACTGATCTTCGGTTTAGAGGTTTTATTACCCTTAGTGACGGGAAGTCCTGACGTGATTGAAAATTATCCGGAAATGCAAGGGCTTCGTGAGAAGTGCCTTCGGTTCTGTTCGATCCCGGAACAGACTTGTATGGATTGTGTGTCTGACGTTACAATTTGAGATATAAAGCTGATTTCTTTCAAATACATTTCTGTTGGTGGCGGAGAATTTATTCTCTTAGCTTAACACCCTTCTCTGAGACGTACGAGCTCAGAGGTTATGTAGTTGAAATTCATCAGCGATATATCCCAATTTGGTAACGTGGCATACTGAGTGTTGCTGTGAAATGATCAGTGTTTGATCGTTTGTGATATGATCATTTGTTTGATCTTATATCTTTGTGATCATAGGTTGATCATTTTGTTTGACCCGAAGCAGGGCTTTTTGTAGAAAGCGTAGCTTTGTGGACGAGACTTCGTCGAGCCTCACACCCCGGAAATGGTCGAAACAGGACGAATGCGGCAAGGTTCTAGGGAGTAGCGCCCCTTAGTGTATGTCATTCCTTCTGGATAAAGGTGGTATCATGGTATGGAGCCCAGATACTTAACCTCTGTGGTTGCTGCACAGTTATTATTACTTTGTGGTTTGTTGCGAATCGGGGATCCTCGGGAAGATCGGTGACGATCGGGGGATGGCATACGCGTGTCAGTAGTTACCTATTTTTGCAGAGGTAACCCGGCCTTGTGTTGGCAGAGATCTAACCGTAATGTTAGGTTATTTCTCGGGTCGTCTATTCCAGGGACGTACCCATCGTGGATAGGAAGTTCCTTAGCCTGACCATTTGTTGGAAATCCAAAGAAACAATACGCGACTTGTACGGTATTAGTTGTAGAACCTGCCATTTAATATGGTAGCTATAGCAAGCATACTATAATGGTACCTATGCTGGCTAAGATTTATATTCTACTTTCGAAATGTTTTCTACACTATGCACTAATAATAATATCAAAAAGAATTTGATTTTTGCGTAGTAAGCATCTTTGACTATCATAAGAAGAAATCTCCTCCAAGTCTGCGTTTGCATTGTGTGTGTGGCGGGAGGTCTTATGGTAGTTTCATTTTCCAAAAGCATTGCGAATTGACTTTAAAAATGTTTCTGTTGTTTAATTTAAAGAATAACTGTTTTACGATCTCACACCAGTCACCATGACTGACTCGGAGTTTATTGTTTCCCTTCTAAACTCTGGGTGCCCACCAATTTCCACACGGGCAGTCTAGAGTTAGATTATCAGGATATTCTGGATATTCTGGAGCTTGGAGATAAGCTGGATGACGAGACGTAGTATTTGTATCTGATAGTATTTATTCCGCTGTGTATTCTGTATGAGGACAAGTTTATGAAACTGTCCATTGTTATATATTGATTCTGATTGATGTATGTATAAACTGATATAGTTCTTTGTTTTAAAAGACTAGTGTTTATCTATTATATATTGTTCCGCTGCGATGTGTAAGATTCTGAATATTGTTTTCTGTTTCTGATGTTGTTCTGATGTGTTCTTCTTTCTTTTTCTTCTTTTCTTCTTCTTCTACCTATTTCTTCTTTCTAAAACCCTCACTATTGGAGTTTCCGGCACTCGATTTCTCGGCAGTCGATAAAGTGAGTATCGATGTCGAATTTTCGAAAGTCGAAAATTTTAGGATGTGACAAGGTGCTTAGTTTTGGATATTCGCTATCACTCTATTTCTTTGAAGACTTTTTGGTATATGATCACTTGTTGTTCTATTATGATGTTCTATTTGGAGTTGTGACATATGTATTATGATACTCCGATGTAGTAATGGATATTATGATGATGTTGTATCTGTGATGTAATGAATGATGTTCATTTTGTTTCCGCTGTTTTATATTCATCTAATGTTGTTATAAGCTCCATCCGAACTGGAGTTCAACGTTTGAATCTAGGCAGTCGAATACAAGTGAGGTATTTGATGTCGATTTCAATCGCTGGATTTCGGATCGTAACATGTGGTATCAGAGCTGACGGTTGAGTAAGAACTTTAGCTATGGAGTATAACCCATTAGATGGCTCATTAGACATAAGGTGAAGTGTACCCTAGAATGAGTATAACCAGAGACCGAAACCTTGAATTTTCCTAGTCTATTTCTTTTAACTGCTGGTATTCCTTAAGATATCTCGTCCGAATATCTAAATCAAGTCTTCTTACTAATTACAGATAGTAAGAATGAGCGGACGAAGAGGAAGAGTTAGGGGTCAAGGAAATGCCACAACAGCTAATCAAGTTCTCCCAACAGCAGAAGCAGCTATACCTACTCAGAATCAGCCGAATCTGGCTGATTTGTATAAGAGCTTTTCGAGGCTTGGTAGTAAGCCGTTCACCGGCAAGGAGTCTATTGTTGAGGCCCAAGCTTGGATCAGATCGAGTGAAAGAATTTTTAAAGGGCTAAAGTTGGAAGACAATCAGATGCGACTAATTGCTTCCTGACAACTTCAAGAAGAAGCCTTAGCATGGTGGGAGACAACCATTGTAGATAAGCCAAAGGACGAGTTTACTTGGAAGAGATTTAAAGAAGTGTTTGAGAAGCGCTATATGCCATCGGCTGGTATTTCTCGAATGTACCAGGAATTTATGGACTTAAAGCAAGGGAGTTTGTCATTTGAGGGGCATCTAAACAAGTTCAATGAATTGTCTCATTTTGGTCCAGAATTGGTAAACACATCTTTAAAGAAAAATGAAAGGTTCATTCGTGGGATGAATAAAAAGTTCCACGAAAGGATGACTTGCCACGTCAAAGAGTATTTTTCTGATCTTATTTATATGGGGTATAGGCATGCTACTTTGGATATGCAAGAGGTCCCGAAGAAGGGAGGAAATACGAGCAATCCAAATTGGAAAAAGGGCATTACTCAACTAATTGTACGAAGCATAAGAAACAAATGAATCAACCTGTACAAGCAAAACCCAGGAAATGCTATTACTGTCAGAGGCTGGGACATGAAATCAAAGACTGCCCAACAATGAAGCAAGCTCAGGCAGCAAAGGTGTACATAGTCAAAGATAAACCTACAACTTCTAAAGCAGGAAAGGGGAAGGGAGTTCTGGAAGGTAACCTTACTATTTATGATAGAGTTGTTAGAATTTTTTTTGACACTGGTGCTACACATAGTTTTATCCCTCAACAAGCTGTAAATGAATTAAACCTTGAACCTGATTTTGTCGACGAGCCAATTTGTGTAAAGAATCCAGTTGGAGGCCCCGCGAACCTTTGTCTTCGATGTAGAGACGTTCCTATCTCGTATTCTTGTTACCAATTCCCTATTGGTCTTTTTGTCCTTGATTTTAATGAATTCGAAATCTTACTCGGAATGGATTGGCTAACGAAATACGAAGCCAAATTGGATTGTAACAATCGATTGATTTCAATCAAAACCAAATTTGGAGATTCCATTGAGATTTCTTGTTAGGACCCTAGTCCTAAAAGAGATGGGTTGATGTATAACTTGGGTTATCCCGAACCCAGTCTGGAGTCCATACCCATTGTTAGAAATTTTCCAGACATATTCGAAGAAGTGAAATCCTTACCTCCACATCGAGAAATAGAATTCAGAATTGACTTAGTTCCAAATGCTCGTACTGTCATTCATGCAAGTCGCAGGATGGCACCCCGAGAAAGAATTGAACTAGTCAAGCAAACTGATGATTTGCTAAGCAAAGGATTAATTCATCCTAGTGTTTCTGAATGGGGTTCAGCCGTCGTGTTTGTTGCTAAATCGGATGGATCTTTGAGATTGTGTGTAGACTACCGTGATCTTAATAAGCAGACTCTCAAGAATAAATTTCCTCTACCTAGAATTGATGATCTGTTTGATCAATTGCACGACGCTCGTTTCTTTTCGAAGATGGATCTAGCTCAGGGGTTCCATCAATTACGAATTGTCGAAGATTGTGTTCATTTGACTGCCTTCAAGGGTCCTAATATGTTCTACGAATGGTTAGTCATGCCTTTTGGGCTAACCAATGCTCCAGCATACTTCGTAGATCTTATGACCCGTGTGCTCCGGGAAGTATTGAATGAATTTGTGCTTGTATTTATTGATGATATTCTGATTTATTACAAAACCGAAGAGGAGCATGTTGAACATCTCAGGATTGTTTTGGAGATATTAAGAAAAAATATCCTATTCGCCAAATTTTCTAAATGCCATTTTTGGGTCAAAGAAGTTAAATTTCTTGGCCATATTGTTAATGAAGAAGGAATTTCTGTTGATCCTAGCAAGATTTCATCTATTCTAGACTGGAAGCAACCCACTACCCCAAAAGAAGTTCGAAGCTTTTTGGGTTTAGCAGGTTATTACCGGAAGTTTGTTCAGGACTTTTCTAAGATAGCTAGTCCGTTGACTAAGCTAACAATGAAGAATGCAAAATTCAATTGGACTCCGAAATGTGACGAAGCTTTTCAGGAGTTGAAGAAGAAATTAACTACCGCTCCTGTTCTCGCTATTATTAACGGGAATAAGGGTTTATCTGTTTATCTTAACGCTTGTGGTGATGGGGTAGGTGCAGTATTAATGCAGAATGGGAAGGTAATTGCCTACGCATGTAGACAATTACGTCCGCACGAGAGAAACTACCCAACACATGATTTGGAGCTTTTAGCTGTTATTTTCACCTTAAAGATCTGGCGACATTATCTTCTGGGTAAGAATCCTCTTCAGGTTTCTAAAAGAAAATTTCAAAATTCAATTTAACTTAATATATACTAAATAAATCCTTCTTGTTTAGGTGAAAAATTTGAATTATTCACCGACCACAAATCTTTGAAGTATCTTTTTACCCAGAAAGATTTGAATCTGCGACAACAATGTTGGTTGGAATTTCTGGCATCTTATGATCTGGATATTCTTTATACACCCGGGAAGGCCAATGTAGTTGCCGACGCCTTGAGTAGGAAGCACGCTATTCTTGCTCACCTTGTCATTGCTCCTACTCTCCTTGAGAAAATCGCCAACAAACAAAAAGAGAACAAGTTTCTTCAGGAAATATATGGAAGGATTCGTCGAAGTGAGGATTCCAGTTTTGGAATCGATAATAATGGGATTATAAGATTAAAAGACAGGATTTGTGTCCCGGACATCCCTGATCTGAAACGTGAAGTTTTAGATGAATGTCACAAATCTAAGTTTAGCATCCATCCAGGAGTTAACAAGATGTATAGAGATATCAAAAGAACTTTCTAGTGGAAGACAATGAAAAGGGACATATCTATATATGCGAGTCACTGTGCTAACTGCCAACAAATTAAAAGCGATCAAAAGAAAATGGCGGGTTTACTTCAGCCTTTAGAGGTACCCAAGTGGAAATGGGACCAAGTATCGATGGATTTCATCGATGGGTTACCTCGTACTCGGAAAGGCAATGAAGCAATTTGGGTTATTGTGGACCATTTGACTAAGACAGCCCACTTCTTGCCAGTAAAATCTACCCGCACGGCAGCAAGCTTAGCTGAGTTATATGTGAAAGAAATTGTCCGTCTCCACGGTATTCCTAGCAGTATAGTGAGCGATCGTGATCCGATCTTCACTAGTAGATTTTGGGAGGCATTCCAAGACGCATTGGGAATGAAACTGAACCTCAGCACTGCTTATCACCCACAGTCTGATGGGCAGACTGAAAGAATTAATCGAATCTTAGAAGACCTATTGCATGCTTGTATACTCGATTTTGGTGGTTCTTGGGAGGACCATTTACATCTGGTCGAGTTCTCATATAACAATAGCTATCAGGCCAGTATAGAGATGGCTCCTTTTGAAGCTTTATATGGTCGTCCGTGTCGCTCACCTACATGCTGGATCGAGGCGGGTGATAGACTCGTCCTTGGACTAGATATGATTAAAGAAGAAACTGAAAAAGTTGATTTTATACGAAAGAAATTGAAAACGGCTCAAAGTCGTCAGAAGAATTATTATGATCGCAGAAGAAGGGATTTGGAATTCCAGATTGGAGACTCTGTTTTTCTCAAAGTATCTCCAATGCGAGGTGTATTGAGGTTTGGAAAGACCGGTAAGCTGGCACCACGGTATATTGGTCCTTTTCCTATTCTGGAGAGGATCGGTTCTTTAGCCTATCGAGTGCAGCTGCCTAGCTGGTTGTCTGGCGTGCATAATGTGTTTCACATTTCTCATCTCCGAAAGTATGTGCACGATCCAGACTGCATTATTGAAGAAGCTGCTCAGCAGGATCTCGAAATTACTCCCAATTTAACAGTTAAAAGAGAACCAATAAAGATTGTAGATCGTGATAACAAGCAATTGAGGAACAAAGTTGTGAAACTGGTTAAAGTACAGTGGAGTGGCAATCCAAAGGACTGCACTTGGGAAACTGAAGATAGCATGCAGAATCATATCCCAATTGCAGAATGGATATTTCGGCTTAAACTGGTAAGCCATTTCTCTATCCTTTTCTGAATTCGTATATTCTTTGTTTGCTTTTCTCTCTCTTTCAAATTTCGAGGACGAAATTTCTTAAGGGGGATATTTGTAACATCCCAAATTTTATTAATTTAAATCTAATAATTAAATTGAATCTTTGGGAATTCAATTGGAAAATTTCAAAACAAATAAAAATATGTTTTAATTTATATGAATAAAATTTCAATTTCTTTTGAGTTTAAATCATTTGAATTTAAATCTCATATATATGTAAACATATATATGTATATATACATATATGGGTAAATTTGAATTTTTGTATATATATATTGAATTTAAATTTGAAGTTGAAAATGGGAATAAATATAGGGAGTAAAATAAAATACAAATATATAAGATAATTTATAAAACAAAATAATAAACACATAGATAAATTCTAATATCATGTAAATTTGAACTTCATTTATATTACAAAGCATAAGACAAAAGAAAGAAATATGTTCATAGAAACAAATGAAGTTAAGTATGTACACTTGAGAAGAGTAAATATCTTTGAACAAATTAAAAAGGATAAACATGAGAAGAACAAGACAATGGCAATTAATGCCAGCCTCCTTAGTACACAAGATTGGGTTATATCAGCCTCCAATTGAGAAAAATCTCTCTGACCAATAGAAAATATCTTGTACTAGCTTGTACAATAGCCTGTACACACATTCTTTCATATATCACCTTCTTGTTACATTTCGTGAAAACTGGGTATTATAAAAAAAATAAAAATAAATAGCAAACCTGGAAAACTAAACCAAATCAACAACTATTATAAAAAAACAATTCAATTATACAAGCAAGGAGATAAAGAAGATCAAAGGGGTTTCAGCTAGCAGTTCTCAAAAGCAAGTTTTGTTCTCTGTATCAAATATATTTTAGGTGAGTAAACATTTTTATTAAAAAGCTTAAGTAAATTAAAATCTGTTGCATGTGATTGCTGAAATGAATTATGCCTTGCATGTGTACATATAAGTGTAATTACTGTGTATATGAATATGTTGAAGTGTGTATGTCTGTGTACTGTGTATATCTCTGTTTCAAAGTTACAGAGTTTTAAATTTAGATCAAAATTCAAAATCTTTTCATCCATTCTCTGATAGACTTTTGTTTTCAAACAAAATATGTTTGTTTGAACATATATTAAGATTTTAAAATGTATTTAAGTTTAAATAAGTCTGAATATCTCTGGAAATCAAGATATTACAGTAAGAATTTTAAACCATGTTAAAATCAAATATTATAAAAAGTTGATTCAAGTATATAACTTGAATCGACTTTGAAAAATATGATTTTTAAAAAGAAAATCATGATTTATGGTGTTGTATCGAGTGAGTTATTCGAAGATGACCAGAAATTGAACTTTGGGGTTTTTCTGGTGATCGAGGTACTCGGGGTGGTCGGGGTTTTGACTGGAGGTAGAGGGAAGTTAGGCGAGCTCGAGAAAAATGCTAAGTGAATTTATCATCCACCGTGGCGGCGATGATTGATCGGAGTAGGGTTTAAAACCTAAATGAGTCGAGGTCTGGAACTGGGTTGCTACGGCGCCTCTGGTGGATCGGAGTTCATCGGACTGGGGGGAAAGGTTGAAGGGTTAGTCGGCGAACTTTTGGGCGGAGGTGTGTGGTCACTGGTGGTCGGCGTCATGAATTCGAGGATGTTTTAGTTGAAGGTTTCTGGTTTCAGTTGGTTTGAGTTTTCTCGATGTCGATTCTGAGTTGGTGGAGAACTTCGAGTGGTCAGAATCAGAAGAGTGGGTCGGGGCCGACTTGCCGAGGGTAGTGTGGATGGTCGGAACCGCCTGGGTCGTTGGTGCATGTGCACGATGGTGTCAGCGGTGTCAGTGGGTTTGGGTAGATGGTTGACTCGAAGGGACACTCGGGGATAACGACATGTGGCTCGGGATTGTCTTCGAGTAGAACGTGAATGAAGTCATGTTTTAGTTTTCAAATTTTTAACAAGTTTTATAAATATAAAAGGAGAAGGCGATTTCTCGGGGGTTGACTCGGGAGGGACTCGGGTAGAACCCGAAGCAGGTTTTAAAACTATTTTTTTTAAATCAATAAAAGATTTACTTTAAAGTTAATTAAGATTTTGATAATTAATAACTAATTAATTAAATAAGGTAATCAAGAGTAATTAATTAGTTTAATTTAATAATGTTTAAGATTAATTAATTTATAATTAAGGGTTAATTAATTTAGTAATTAATGATAAATAAATTGTAATTAGAGATTAATTAATTTAAAAAATTAAGGATTAATTAACTGATAATTAAGAATTAATTAAATTGTAATAAAGTTTTATAAATTAATAATTAAGGTCATTAATTAATAATTAATGAGTAATTAATTAAGTAATTAAGACTTAATTAATTGATTTAAAGGGTAGTTAAGCAGTGATTAATTAAATGGGTTGTAATAAAGAGGGAGTTTGTTTTAGATAAAAACTAAACCAAGTGATTAAGAAGTTAATCAAATGTTTTCAAATCTTAACTTAAAAGTTAAGTTAATTTATATTGTTAATGATCATTAGATAATTAATGATTTATAATTACTTAATAATTAAAGAATAATTATTTAAAGTTAATTAATTATTAATTAAAAAGGTTAATCAATTTATAATTAAGGATAATTAATGAAAATAATTATGTGATTAATTAATTTTAATCACATGATTAGTCCATCTTAATTTCAGATAATTGATTGTTATTGAATGCTTTGTATTGATTGATATCTCTGATATGTGATTATGATACCATGTGATATGAATTGCTTTGTGCTGAGCTGTGATATCTGCGATTTGTTTCTATGTGAATGTGAAACCCATTGGCCCGTAAAACGACATTTAAACTTCGATGCGACAAGGAATCGGATTCCAGTTAGTTATCCGAAACCCACATCGAACCCTGAATGTGAATCTTTGTGATTGATACATCCACGTGTTTTAAAATTAAGCGCTCACTTTTCGGATTAACCGAGAGAGGACCTTTGTGTCATATAACCCATTCCGAATAGTGATACGACGTAAATGGATAGCATTTGAAGACCGATGTGAAGACCGGGTGTTTGCGAAAACGATAGAATAACCTATCGAATGTCTCTTCACTGAGTTGCTCCGGTATAAAGATCTCCACATGTGATGGGGAGTCCGATCGGGATTGTGGATACCCGGATTGCAAGGGCTTCTTTGGAAGTGCCTTCGGTTCTGTTCGAACCCGGAATAGACTTGTATGGCCGTATGTCTGACATTACACTTTGAGATATAAAGCCGATTTCTTTTAATTACATTTTTGTTTGGTGGCGGAGAATTTATTCTCTTAGCTTAACACCCTTCTCTGAGACGTACGAGCTCAGAGGTTATGTAGTTGAAGGTTATCAGTGGTATACTCCCAATTTGTTAGTGTAGCTTGCTGAGTGCTGTTGTGTGTTGTTGATCATTTGTTGATCAAAGCATGGCTTTCGTTTAAAGCGTAGCTTTGTGGACGAGACCTCATCGGACCTCACGACCCGGAAATGGTCGAAACAGGAAAGATGCGGCAAGGTTATGAGGGTCGCACCCTTTAGGGTATGTCATTTCCTTTTGGAAAAAGGTGGTATCATGGTATGGAGCCCAGATATTTTACCTATGTGGTTGCTCCAATCTCATTTACTGTGTGATTGTTGCTTTGTGATCGAGGGCCCTCGAATAAAGGTCGCAAACGACCGAGGGGTGGCATACTCGTGTAGTAGTTACCTAGTAAGAGGTAACCCGGCCTTGTGTTGGCAGAGAGCTGGTTAAGTTCTCGGGGCGTCCCTCCAGAGGCGTACCCATGTGGCAGTAGGAAGTTCCTTAGCCTGACCATTGGTTGGAAATCCAATTCCCAATACGAACCCAGTACGGTTTTAGTTGTAGAACCTGCTATTTAACGTGGCAGCTATAGTAGGCATAATATCATGGTACCTATGCTGGCTAAGATTAATATTATATTTCGAAATGTTTTCACACTATGCACTAGTAATAATATCAAAGAGTTTTCTCGTATTAAGCATATCTGACTATCATAAGGAAAAATCTCCCCCATGTGTGCGATTGCATTGTGTGTGTGCCGGGAGGCCTTATGGTAGTTTCATTTTCCAAAAAGCATATCGGATTTCTCTTATGAACTGTTTGTATTTCAAACAACTGTTTTTGTTTACTCATACCAGTCCCATGACTGACCCGGAGTTTATTGTTTCTTTCTAAACTCCGGGTGCCCATAATTTCCACACGGGCAACCTAGTAGCAGGTTTCCTTGTTTTGATGCTAGCTGGATTTTGAAGTCTTTTGGGTATTAGTGGCTATCGGTTTTTGGAAGCTTTTGACTTGGAGATATTTTGAAAGCTTTTGGGATCTCAAGGTGCTTAGTTTTGGATATTCGCTATCACTCTATTTCTTTGAAGACTTTTGGGTATATGATCACTTGTTGTTCTATTATGATGTTCTATTTGGAGTTGTGACATATGTATTATGATACTCCGATGTAGTAATGGATATTATGAAGATGTTGTATCTGTGATGTAATGAATGATGTTCATTTTGTTTCCGCTGTTTTATATTCATCTAATGTTGTTATAAGCTCCATCCGAACTGGAGTTCAACGTTTGAATCTAGGCAGTCGAATACAAATGAGGTATTTGATGTCGATTTTCAATCGATGGATTTCGGATCGTGACAATAATGGTTTTGTAAACATATTTGTTGCATTATATTTTGTGTGTACTTTCAAAGATAGACAAGCATCTTCATCTACGGCAACCAAGAAAGACTCTCCCACCTTAATGTGTTTTGTTTGAGAGCTAAAAGCTAAGTTCTCTTTCAAATGTAAAGACTTCATTGCACGTCAATACCGTCATGCTCAATTCTCATGTAAGATAATAATCACCTCATATAAAATGTTTCCTCTATCGTCTCCACAACGACTGTTGACTAGATTTCTATCCAATCTCATAGTTGTGACTAGCGGTAGATTTAAGTAAAGATAATTCACTAAAACCGTGGTTAAAATGTAAAATGATGGGTCAAGTAAAAGAATTACGACTAGTTCTCGTAAAGTAGATAACGCAAAATGTACAGTGGTTCGACCTTAGAAAAGATCTACGTCCAATATGGTTGATGAACTTATTACTAGATATTTTAGTTATAAGAGAATTATAACAAGAAATTAGAGCTAGGTTATGCTACTTGTAAGGCTAGATAATAGGATCCTTGTACAAGTACATGTGGATCTCTATTTTAAAGCTGTAGAGATCACGCTTTGAATGGTTCAAACTAAAGCTTTAGATGTGAGAGTTAGAAGTATGAGGGCAATTATGTAATTTGTTACACATATCTAACTCTGTAATCAATATTGTTCATAATTAGAGTGTTTAGTTTATATCATATACTTTGTTATATGAAAATATAACTAATTAAGTAATTAATTTAAAGTATATGAATTGAAAATCCTTAAATAATATGTTATGTGATAATAGTTACAAATAGTTGTAATCATGAGAAAATTATCACAATATAGAAAAACATATTGTTTTAAATATTCTTGATAAAGATGTTCAAAAAAGTGTATCGATACATCCGTTGAAAGCAGAGTACGTAACGCTCTTTATATTTTGAGCAGTGTACTACTTACGACTGTTGGGGCACTAAGATGTTACCGACTTATAGTTATTGGATAACTATGAAATGACTCATCCGAGAATTTCGTGTTGGTTAATAACAACCGATCAAACATGAAATCTTAGAGTGATGATATTACACAATTCTCATGACTTGAGAATATTATTGAGTTTTAATGTGGATGTTCCACTTTGATTACAGTTAAATCATGACATGACGACCATCGAGCGACGATAGTAGGATCTGAGTTGAAACATTGGAAATGAAACACTATTTAATAGAGAATTTATTTTCTCAATTGTATAAGGTTAGTATCACGATCAACTATAGCCGAATCAAAATCAAAATCTATGGTCAGAGTAGTACGGTTAATAATTAATGTTATTATTGAGCCAAGTACTTTGTTTGTGGACTAACATAGATACATGTGGATGAAATTGGAATTTCAATCAAAACCAAATTCCATACATCCTAAAGCAATATAGAGTGATGTATGAAATGTGTAAATAATCGCTACTAAAAGGTACCACTTAAATTGTAAAATTGGATTTTATCGATGAAGATTTACAAGAAATAAATTTGGTCATACTGCCAAACCACTAGCTAATGTGACTTGTGAACGTTACTACTCAAATTATTTGATATTAATTACTAATTGAATTTACACCTACGAGTTGCACAACTGCGTTGATGACTTCTTTGAAACACCAAATGATTTAATTGATTTATAAATTATTATAAATTATGTATTATAAGATGCTTTTACTATTTTCTGGAGGCCATTGTACGCATCAATATACGATATCGATACACTTTTAAACATGAGTTAAATGTCATTAATTATTAAACTGGTTTGGTTGTCCATTGGCCCATGTAAGCCTATGATATGGCCGAACCTATGCTGAGAGGGAGATAGGGTTTTGAATTCAGAACTCGATCTAAGAAATGGTAAGAGGAGTAAAAGGAGGAGAATTTATTTTCTCCTTCTCTATTTAAACCATTATAACCCCCTCATGTTCACTCTACTTGAACCTTCTTAAACCTAGACGAACTCACCTTGCTCCCCACCTCCAAAGCCTTGTATATTCCATATACAAAATTACATCAAAATAAATCAGTTCAAGTAGTGCTCTAGATTGTTGTAAGGTCGGGTGGATCGACTCTTTCAAATATAGAAAATCTCTTCAAATAAGGTGCACTCAGGAGCAATCTCCTCAAGTTATTATTTTATACTTTATAACTTACATCTAATATGTCATGTGATCCCCTTAGAGCAATTTTAAAGGTACATTCATCGTCTCTTGAAATTATTTGAGTGAAATTACATTGAACTATCTATATTGATTGATACCATTGATTTTGTAATGACCTACAAATTTATCAATTTGATAAACTATATTTATTTTTAAATATTCAAATATAAGCTTTTAAAAACATAGATTATAATGGTTTGAACAATAATGAGGGTAATCTTATTTTGAATAAGTATTTACAAAAATACAAACTTTGAAGGAATATCGATAAAATGGTCGAAAATCGTTGTATCAATAAACATCTCTATAATTATCAGAAGTCACGCACGGAGCTAAATACATAAACTTATTTATCCATTTAAACAAGAATATGAAATAAATTTTATTTTTGAAAATAAAATGTATTTATGAAATCATCAATAATGGCAATATATTTAATAATTGACTTATGAATTTAAATTGAGATTTAATGATTTAATAATTATTATAATTATTCAAATAATTTTTTTTAAATGATAATAATTCATTTTAATTAGTTATGAAGTGATAATAAATAATTAATAATAGTTTTATAAAAATATATATTTGATTTGAAATTATAAGAAAAATTGATATCGCTTTATCGATATAATAACACTTTTTGTAAACAATTGTTTAATATTGATTTATATGGCTTTATAATTCAAATGTTATCATTTTAATTCATTAATAATGATAATAAATTAGCTTTCAAATTTTGTTTACATTTATATGTAATTTATTAATAAGTGAAAATGTGACCAGGAATCAGCTTCCCGATTTTCAATGGATTATCGAACGGAAGTTGTTCAAGGTCGGTGCAACGTTGTTGTTCTCTTGTGCACATACATATACATGCACATATATTTCACATGCACACATATACATACATATAACATATATATTTATATACCATTTACATAAAGTAAAAATCAAATTATCACGATATTTTACAAAATTAAAAAGCAAACTAGCCATCATATGTCAACTCCTTACATACATCAACTCACACATGGAGGATGGATGGATATTTATTTTCAAAAATTCTATATAAATACCTATCCACACTTCACATTTTAAACACCATTCTTCATCTTCTTCCTCCACACTTTCAAGCTTTTCAATGGCTACTTGTCTTAGGAAATTTATGATGAAAAATAGTGGAAAAAGAAATTAAACTATTATATATATTACCATTTCAGATCAAAACAAGCTCAAAACTCTTCCACTCCTCCTTCTTTACTCACGGCCACACCCCACAACCACCAAGGCTGAACCCTCCACCATCTACAAGCCAAGGACGAGCCCATCTAAGGGTATAAGAGTCGATTCCATAAGCTTTGTTTCGATCGTAGCGGAACTATAGTCTATTTTCATAAGTCTAATATCCAATGGAGGTGAGAAAATTCTATTTATATTATGATATGGATGATGATATGATATGTTCGGAATGATTGGTTGTTATGTTTTGATAATCATGTTTTGGTTGTGAAAAATATGGTTGTTTAGATGGGTAAACAATTCACGTTTAATACAAGTTGAAATTACACAACGGAAATCAATCTCCGAAATGAATTATAAAAGTGTTACGAGATGATTAAACCTCTTTAATTGGTTTATAATCACTAAAACTCAATTTGAAAAGGATTGAAATTGGAGTCAAAAAGGCGCGACGTGTAATGGCAGTTTGTGATTTCGCACCGTAATAGTTTAAATCCATTTATACGATGGAATCGGGGTCGGAATTCTTTGCAATAAGAAAATTTTGAACTTTTATTATCATAATTTTCAAGAAAAAGAAAGGATCGAGATTTCATTTAGTAGACTTTGAAATATGAGCAAAACAAGTTTTCAAAATAGTTGCGCTTCGGCAGTTTGAAAACCAAAGTGATAAATTCTTTAATGGATATTTTTAATTCTTTAAGAATACAAAATAATTTTTATAAAGGGGTTTTTAGACTCAAGGAAAAAGTTGAAAAAAAATTTAGTCTCAGGGACAACAAGTTTGCTTTTTAGGCTGAAGGATACTTTATAGTGCAAATCACAGAATGATAGTTATAACTATCATTTTCTTTTTACACTAAAAAATGTCCTTCAGACTAAAAAGCAAACTTGTTGTCCCTGAGACTAAATTTTTTTGCAACTTCTTCCTTGTGCCCATTTTCCTGTTTTATAAATATATTAAAATGTTTTAAAAGAAATTCGAGTTATAAAAATGGACTTCCAATTGATAGAAAAGTTGTTTTGATCAAAGAAGTCTTAAAAACATTATTTGCAGCATTTTTCCGCAGCACTTTCTAGTAACTTTTGCAAACAATGGTTTTAACTTGATTATTCTTTCCCAAACCTATTAGGAACATTTTTAAATAAATAAATAAGTATTTTAAAGATGATTTTGAATTTTAAAATTACTTTTAAAGGAGTTTAAATAAATGGTTAAAAGAAAAGCTGTTATAAATAAATGATTTAATCTTGGCTCTAAAAGCGATGAGTTGACTGGATTTTTCTATTCGTGAGTTCCGGATGTAGGGTGCTTAAAATAAGGGGATGTTTAGGAGTAACCAGTGCCCTGGCTTACTTGACTTCTTTCTTGGGCAAAGAATAAATAAGGTCAAAATGTTGAAAACGAGGCAAGTATAAAAGATTCAAATTTACAAATTTAATACAACTTGAATTTTGTAGAAATAATCTTCTTATACTTGGTATTAAATACTGAGGAGGGAACACGTACTATCCATGTGAATTTAAAAGGTGATTCACCATTATTCGATGGATAATTAAGGTTGAATACGAAAATTGAAATTGAGTAAAATTAGTATAATTTCTATGAATCCTTTTTACTTAATAATGTTTTCCAACATAATTTATGAGAAATTATTTGGTGTTTTCCAAAGTTAAAGAGAGGTTTAATAATCTCATATATAATGGAAAAGAAATGATATATCTCTAAAAGGTGTTTTATTGATAATTGGTTCGGAGAGACCAGGATCAGATTTGAGTGATTTCTATCCGAAAACCACTTCGAACCAATGTATGTTTGAAAGTGAAAACATGATAAAGGCGATGATTTTGAAGACAAAGATCTTTGTAACGAAAGGCTACTTGCCACTAGCCCCTCGATTTCCATATTATATACATATGGTGACAATAATACTTAATTTTGAAAATCTTCGATGTAAGGACTTCTCGCTACTAATCCTGCGGGTGATTCCCAAAACAGGATGTAGTAGGGAAGTGCCTTCGGTTTGTCCTGTTTCTTGACAACTTGTATGGACGAATGTCTGACATTGCATTTCTAAAATACACGTATGTTGATCTCTACAAATGTACATCTGTTTGGTGGTGTAGGAGGTAACCTCTCTTATACTTAGCACCCTTCTCTGAGACGTACGAGCTCAGATGTTGTACGTTTGTATTTGTGGAAATCAATAGTGTGTGATGGAAATGACAATATGACATTCTAAGTAGGATTTGATGATTCTATGAAAGGTAAAACGTGACCTTAAGCCTCACACATGGGAATGACAAAAACATGGTAGATGCGGCAGGGCTATGTGGGCCGCACCTATTAGGATATGGTCATTACCTTTCTAGATTACCCTCTATATAACAGGTATGTTGTGTATGCTATGATAGCTCTCGGATAGGTCGGGAACAACCGGGATGATGTCATATTCGGTGCTATCTATGGTAAAGGTAGGTCACTCTTATGTTGGTAGAGGATCATATGTTGGTGCCTCGGTGCATTTTTCTAGAGATGTACTATCGGAAGATAGTCCCTTACCTTATCATTGTATGGAATCCATTCACCAATACGAGCCTTTACGGTTTTAGTTGTAAACCTATTATGCTATCGAATTTAAATAATGTAACAATTCCTGCTGTGATTAATATGTTATTTGAAAGGATTTTCAAAGAATGTCATTAAAGTTAATATCTCTGATTTGCGTAGCAAATGTTTTGGTTATCCTAAGGTAAAAACCCGTTCCATGTTTATGTGCGGCGTGGTCTTATGAGACACCCTTTTTTTTTCTAATACATGTATTTTTGAATTTCTCATACCAGTCCCATGACTGACCCGAAGTTTATTTTCTTTTCCCTTAAACTTTGGTTGCCTTATTTTTTTGGGCTTCCAAGTAGTCAGGTTTAACTTGGAGCATTATGATGGAGCTTGAAGTCTGGAGCTGAAGTTGTTCCTATAGATATTCTCTATTTCCATTTCTGCTGCATAAGTTTACTGATTGTATTCTACATTTATAAGGACAGAGAATTATAACTATCCAGGCTGATTTATAAGATAGACTCTGATAAATGTATTTAAAATTTCCCCTGTAAAGATCATATATATTAAAATAATATATGTTATTCCATTCATATAAGATTTTGTTCTGTCTTTATTTCCATGTTACCCTTTACCATTCGTCCTTCTGGCACTTGGTTTTGTGGCACGTGAATACCGAGGATGTATTAATGTCGATTTCTGAGAGTCGAAGGGCGGGTCATCACATTTGGTATTAGAGATTAGATTGAGTGAACACCTGAGCCTCATAAGGGAAAAGTATCATCAGAGATAGGGTTAGTAATACCCTAGGATGAGTAATTCATTAGAGATAGGGTTAGTAACACCTTAGAATGAGTTTAAGTGTATTATATAAGAGCGCGTATTTGTTAATGACATATAAAAATGATGTGTTTTGAAAATATGGTAAATGAAATAATTTTACCTAAGGTCATATTTTAAATATAAAGAACATATTTTGGAAAACATAGTTAGTTATGATATTAAAGTCATAAATTGGATAATTGTTTTAAAAACAAGATAGTTAAATCAAGAATAAACATCTTGTGATTAGAATTTCACAGTTTGACCATAAGATGTTTAATAATGGTATTGGGAGGATTAAGAATAGGGAGGAAAACCTAAGATTTGGATAATGAGAACTTGTATCCAAAAGGTTTTTTTAGAAGGATTTTGAAAGTCAATGATAATAATGTTTGAAAACATTTTAGCAAAAAAAATTTCAAAAGGATTTTTGGAAAGAGATAAAACATCTTGATAAAGATCTCGATTTGCTTCCAAACTATTGATCAAATCTTGGTTTGAAAAGCAATATACTTGTTAAATTAGGATAAATACCTAGTGTTTGCTTCTAAATATTTGTGTTTATATTTGTAGAATCCATACAGAGGGAAGTACTCAAAAGGAGAAGCCTCAAGAGTAAATTGGAGTGAGAAAGATGATCTAATCATTCTTTCTAGTGATGAGGAAGAACCCATAGAAGAAGAATATGATTTGTATACTCGTATGGACAAAGATGATTACCCAATAGTAGGAAAGCTTATACCTCCCCTAACTCCAGATCTGGTCATAATATCTAGTGACGTAGAGGCCGCTCCAGCCTCAGAAGGAAGGTAGATCATTGAACCCGCCAGTTCAGAATTCGAACCTGAAGAAGAACCTATGGAGGAAGAGTCTGAACCAGAGGAGAACCCAAATGATATAATATCAAATGAATTGAACCACAGTAGTGGAGATAGCAATATCATATGGGAGATGGATGGAGATCATGTTATTTGGCATGAGGAGTCATCAAGTTCATACATTCATTGAGATGATATGGAAGATAATTAAGAGGAAGCTGAGGAAGAAGCTGCGGAGGAATTCAAAAATCCCATGGAGATGGAAGTGCAAGGATTGGAGGAATTATAGGAAGAGGAAATGTTACAGGGAGTACCAGTCGGAATTGGACATGTTACATGGAATCAGCCTTGGTTACTATATGTGGAGGATGAGATATAGCAAAATGAAGACAGAAATGAAGCTGACGACGAACACGAAAGTGAGGATGAGGATGTTGGGGAAGTTTCAATGGAGTTTGGATACTGGAGTGCACCATCGACAATGGATTTTGAGTGATGATTGAGATTATGATTGAAGATTTGTGACCATCTATCTAGTATTAAGTAAGTAGTAGCCTATATATATGGCTTGTGATAAGGTGGTGTTGTAATTAGTCGTGTATTTGCATTTGTATTATGTACCCAAGTAAAATTGGGATGACTTAAGGATGATCCAAATACGGTAGGAATGCTGGATGTAAGATATGAAGTGGTATAATATAACTATGAGCTTTCGTTTTGATTTCGTTCATTTATAATTACACAAATCACTCAAGTACAATAATAAGAATTCTTAATAAAGGAAACAAAATTTAAATGAAGAAATTTCTTTGTAAGATAAAAAGGTATGTTATGAAATGTTTAAAAACTTAAAACAAAATTTTTACTAAATATTTTGGAAAAGATAAAGTATAAATGCATTATCCACTAATTATTTCGCAACATAACTTAACCCAAGGTTTTGATATAAGACTCAGATATCCAAAAGAAAGAATTTATCACTCGATGCTCGATGGCAAACATTGATAAGGGTTTGTAGTCAAATACTTACATTTTCTATCATAGTTGGGGGCTACACAAGGAAAATAAAAGCTTCCGAGCCTGATCAAATTCTGCACTAGAGAATCGAAGAATCAATACTAGTTCGGACGTAAAATTGTATATTCTAAAAAGAGATCGAAACAACTATCGCATAGGTATAATCTATATACATTATACAAGTGTAAGCTTAAAACATAAATATTTTAGGCAAATACCTTTAGGTTTTGCGTTGTAATTTCGAGAACTACTTTTAAGGAGGAGAGTCTGTAACTACTCGCAAATTTATCAATTTGATAAATGATATTTATTTAAGTATTCAAATATAAGCTTTTTAAAACATAGATTATGATGTTTTGAACAATAATGAGGGTAATCTTATTTTGAATAAGTATTTACAAAAACATAAAGTTTGAAGAAATATCGATAAAATGGTCGAAAATTATTTTATCAATAAACAACTCTATAATTATCAGAAGTCATGCACGGAGTTGGATACATACACTTATTTATCCATTTAAACATGAATATAAAATAAAAATATCTATTTTTATCTTTGGAATAAAATGTATATATGACATCATCAATAATGGCATTATATTTGATAATTGGTTTATGAATTTAAACTAAGATTTAATGATTTAATTGTTGGAACTGGACCACCCCGCAGCGGAAGTTATGGGTGAATTTCAAAAATTTTACCTTATTGGATCTTTATTGGGCATATGAAGTCTAACTGAATTAGAACATTTCTAAATTTCATTTAAATAAAATCATTTATTTTATTTAAATTCAAATATATTAAAATATGAAATTAATTTTATTTGATTTAATTTATACATAAATGTATCATATACATATATGTGTGAGTGCATGTGTAACATAATAATCCGTGAAAGGTATAATATGCCCATATGTAGATGTTGGGATTTACATCACAACGGCCATATTAGTTCATTTTGTATGTCATGTATGTTGTCCAAATATGTGCATGTATATGTGTTACAAATACACACACACATGTATGTATAAATATATTATATGTAATATATGAACATAAAACATTTATATATAGATAAATATATATATGAATAGAAAGAGAGAGAGAAATTATTTATAATTCAAAATTAACTTAGTTTTGAAAACATAATAATTTTAGTATTTTAATTTGTATATATTATGAATAAAATAATGTTTTCATCCATAAATGATTAACATAAAATAATATATTGATAAAAATTCAAATTTCATAATTTTTGGAAATCTAGGATCATAAAATAGAGCTTAGAAAAAATCTGGAGATTTTTCAAAGTTGAAATATTATTTTAAAAAAAAATACATTGATTTCGGCAATAATTATTTAATATAAAATAACATATTATTAAAAATTCAAAATTTAAAATTTCTGAAATTCTAGGATCATGAATGAAAGGTTAAGAAAAATTTTGAAGAATTTTTCAATTAAATTATTATTTTTAATAAATCATAAATAGTTTTTTGAAATAATACTAATTATTAAAAATAATAAAATTTATTGAAAAAGACCTAAATTTTTTCTATACGTTTCTAGAATGATATAATATTTTTTTTAAATATAAAATTGAATTTTTAATGTATTTATTATTTTATATATAATAAACAATTCAAAATTCAATAAATGTTAATTTAAAATTATGAATATATGCATGATAATTAATTTTAGAATTTTTTAATTCATATATATATAAATAAGTGTATTAATTTTTTAAATCATATATATATCTTATATATGCATATATGCTATTATGAGAGAGAAATATACACTAATATATATATGAATTTATTAATAAATATATATAAAACAATTATTAATGAAAAAAATTGATTTTGTACAGTAAACAACATTTGTCTATACATTAATCAAATAGTATAATAAACAAATTATGCACATAACCAAACTGATTTGTGACAACCACATCTACTTACAAAAATCTCACATAACTAAACATATAGTAGCAATATATTTAAACAGGTATGAAATTGCTCATTATAGGATCATAGAATATAATTTAATTACTGTAATATGAATTAAAATTACCAATTTAATGATGCCTTTGAATCTACGTTGAAGCAACGAATTTCCTTCCTTTTACTGTTCTTGATTCGTCGGATTGCAAGTCCGAAATCACCGACCTCTAACTATCGAATAGTATTATTTTAATTTGAAATATATTTGAGAATTTTGAAGTGGATTGAGAGCTATGTTTTAATCAGAAATGTAGAAGGTAATGGCGGCCAAATTTGTTTTAAATTTTATTTTTAGAGACACACACACACAAATATATATATATATATATATAGGGTTGTATTAGAGAGAAATGAGGAAAACCTTTTTATCCATTCTCACTTGATCTCAAACCATTATCTCCAAGCCAATTCCCTATGTTTTAGCCACCCCTAGACCTTCCCAAAACCGAAATTTTGTAGCCCTAATGATGGGCCTTAAACCCATCTAAGCCCAAGCCAAAATACTATGCAATTAAACCTAATTTAATTGCTTGTCGATATTGTATATCGATCGTTATATTTATAACTATTATAAATATATATATAACATTATTTATTTCTCAAATTATATTCAAATTTTATATTTAATATTTCATAAATATTAATTAATTTAATTAATTTATAACAATTATAAACTAATTAAATCGTTCGGTCTTAAGGGAATTCATCATTTCGGTTGTGTAACTCTTGGGTGTAAATTTGGTCAGCGATTAACATCGAACTATACTAATGTTAACGTTCATAGGTCACTTAGCTGGTGGTCTGACATTATGGCCAAATTTATCGCTTACTCATTTTTGGTAAAATCCAATTTAAGTTTAATAGGCGTTACCCGGTTGTGACATTTGTTTACACCAATTCTCTTTGTCAAAACTATATCACTTTGGACTTATGGAATTTGGTAATGGTCAAAATTCCTACCTCATCCACATTCAACGTTATAGTCCAAATACAAATTCCTTGGTTCAATAATAACAATTATTATTAACCGAAATGCTCTGGCTAGAAACTTTGACTTTGAGTTGACTTGAGTTGACTGTGATACTAACCGCATATAACCGAGGAGACGAATCCTCTCTTGAATAGTGCTTCACTTCCAATACTTCCACTCGACCCAACTATAGTCACTCGATGGATGCCATGCCATTATTTGGCTATAATCAAAGTGGAGTTTTCATATTGAAGATCCACAATATTCTCAAGTCGAGAGAACTGTGTAAATAAGTCACATCGATATTTTTTGTTTGACCTTAGTTATATTAACCAACAGAAAACTATCGAGTGAGTCATTCCATAGTTATCCAATAACTATTAGTACGTAACCCCTAGGTGCCCCCAGTAGTCATGAGTAATACATTGTCTAACATTTGGAGAGCGTTACGTACTTCAGTCTCAACGGATACATCGATATCCAGTCTCGATGCATCTTGACTAGGAACATTTAAAATGGTATATTTGTTTCATTGTGATAAATTACTCATGGTTACAACACTTTGTGTAACGACCCGTTTTTTTGGAAAAAGAAGAAAATTCAAATTTTAGAATTTAAAACGGTAAGAAATTAAAAAATTTATGATTTTAAATAAAATTTACTTTGAATTATAACATCTGATTTTGATTTAATAAAGTGACAACTATTTTATGTGATTTCAAATGTATGGTTTAATAAAAGTTTAATTGGATAGATTTAATATTGTGTAAAGCATGAAATCAATTTATGATTAACTGGAATTGGGTTTTAATTGTAAATTAACTTCTAATCTATTTGTAAACAATAAATGTATAATTATGTATTCAAACTTATTTAAATTTTAGTCTTGATTTTTGCTCATCTTACATATCAACCTATTGAAATTTAATTGTTAATAAAATTTAGTATAATTGGATTTTACATAAAAGGAAAGAAATATAAATTTTAATTTAATAAGACTTAATTGGTTAAACGATTCATAAATTGAGAATTTAATACTGCATTAGTTAATATTAGCATTTTAGTTAAGGAACTAGAAATTATAAACCAATGAATATTCAATTATATTAATTTGAAATATAGTTTATTTTGAAATTAAATAAAGGTGAATTTTATTGAATATAATAAACTGGAATCTACCATTTAAAACAAACAATAGAATTTTATGACGGAAATTTGATATTTGCTATGCGTCCATCTAGACATAGCAAATGGAAAATTTTCGTCGAATAATATAGATGTTCTATTAGTCGCTAGAAATTCAGTTTAAATCAGTTAATAACAGTTGAATTTAAAAGTGTTCCGAAACCTAAATATGCAACATGAGAAAATTTATTTAGAACACTCTAATAAGACTGCGTAATCCATTTCGTGAAATTCGAACGTTTCTAGCTCCGTTTGGAATTTTCCGTACGGGATAGCAACGTATATCAGTGTCAGTGTAACAACCCGAAAATTTTAATAGTTTTATAACGTAATTAAATGAAAATTTGATATTTGGAATACGTCCATTTTAATATAGCAAATGGTGAATTTTCATCTGATAATATTGGAGTTCATTTATTGTATAATTTTATTTAAATTCAAATCAGTTAATATTTGATGATAATAAAATGTTTTCTAAATCTAAATATTTTTATACAATAAATTTGTAAATCATCTTCTGAGTGAGACGTCATATTTCGTTTCTTCAAATTTTGACTACTATTGCTCCGTTTATCTTATTTTCGATAGATTTGCTGCATTTTTCGGTACCGATTATCGACTTTTGATAGGATAATCGTACCATTGATATATGTATACCGTTTTGATCGTCTCGTCGGGCTGATCTCCATAGTATATTCGTTGTGTGTTTCGAAGTCCGAAAGATGGCAAAATCTACAGAACGATTTCCATATCGGTTCGGTTTTAAAACCTTTTGATATCCCGTGACCATTCATTTCTTACCGTGTTAATCAGAAGGCCATTTATTTCTTATTCCCAGAATTATACTGCTGACCTTTCCATTCCACGATTTCAATATTTTTGTTCCGTTTCATTTTTCTGGTTCCAATTCTTTATGTGTCGATTTATTTTTTTATCGGTTCACTTTCATTCCGTTGGTTCATCTATCCACCTTATCAACATGCTGCTCATATTTTTTCATTTTTTTCCAACCCTGCCTAGCTGAAGCTTGCACCATCTCTTCCACACGCAAGCTCTCGCCTTGCTTCCCTTCAACATCACCACTCCGCATTCTCTCCGCCCAGCCTATCTCTCGAGCACGCAAACCCATCTCCACCTCACTACTAGCCGTGCACCTCTCTTCATACAAAATCTCTTTAGTTTGTACATACATAAAGGTTATACGTATTGCTTTATATATATATTGTTTTCAAATATGATATTGTTTAAGTATAAAATACATATAAAACTGTATAATATATTTGTGATAAACAGAGGAAGAGTATTTCGTTTCTTTTGGTTTGTATATTATATAAACATCTATGTATAGAATTTTGTTCTGTTATTTATATGCTGTGTATCTATATGTAGTTTATATAAGGTTTATATGCCATGTTAGTTTTCTATTATATTAGTCTGTTTATATGAAGGTATGTGTTCAGGTTATATTCAAGTTAATATACATATAGTATATATAAAGTTTTGGGTTGCGTGAGTTTTATATATATCAGTATGTATTATATGCTGGGTAAATAAATGACAGTAGGGAAGTATAAGTTGATATATGCCATTAGATATTATTATAAAGAAATATCGCATATGATTCCAGTATGAATGTGTAACAGGTTGTTGTATTTTGAATAAGCATATGTACATAGGTTTGTATAGGATTTAAAAAAAACGTTGTGATATATATGGTAATTGGTATATATAGTTATAGTTTTTGGATATGTATATTTACAACAGTGTCGATATATTTTATAACATATATTTCTAAAGCTGTATAATAGGATTTTTACAATCTGTTAGTTGTATACATAAGTTTCGGCCTGTATATATATACTTATGTATTAGTTCTCTATACATGTTTATATACTAGTCAGAGATATTAGTTTATATATATATATATATTATATTAAGTGAGTTATATTTATAAGTTTGGGTTGGTTTTAAATTTATATATATTATATTGATATAAATAAATAGATGCATATTTATCTGTTATATAAAGTTTATATATTTTATATATACATAGTTTATATAATCTAATTTTATATTAGTTTGCTAAGTTATAATACGTTCTGTTTGCTTTATACATGTGAAAGTTATATCCAGTTATATGTATATATATATATATATATTAGTATATATGTTAAATCTTATAATGATCTTGAGATATATATTTTTAGATTTCAGTTTGATATATGTTAAAAATTTAATATTGAAAAAAATGTATATATTTTCAGTTAATATCAAAATTTATTTGATTCATTCTCATCAATTTCTTATCTATCAGCTTGTCCGTCGAATTCGTGCCAATCTAGCTTTGCTTTGGAAGTCGTGTTTGCATTTCGTAGCCTATTTCTTTGTCAAATCTATCTAGCCTCGAAAGGTGAGCAGTCACTCACGATTAACGTTCTTATATTTATTAAATTTGATTTCAATTGAAACGACAATTGAAATATGCTGCTGTTAGTTAGTTACATTGCTTTATATATGCTATTATCTGTATCTGTTTACCTATGACATCTGGCACCATTATATGCTATTTATATTGATGATATATGCCTGTTATATTATTATCATATCTGTTATCACTCTGCAAGGTCCCTATTAGTATAGAATTCACTATAGGTTGAAATGATACATACCCGAACGATCTGTAGAATAGGAGAAAATCGTTATGGGTTGAAATGATAGACCCAAGCGATTTTCATTGAATTGAATTTGGGATTGCGGGTTGAAATGATAAATACCTGTATATATTTAAATTACGGATTGAAATGATAAATATCCGCATGACTTGACTATAGGATAGAAAATTTTATACAGACACCGTTGGTCTATATATAAATATTTTTAAATGATTTTTATGGTTTTGAAAGGAAAATATATGGTTTTATTTTAATTTGAAAATATTATGTATATAAATAAGTTTTAATATAAAGTAGATTTAATAATAAGTTTCAATTTAATAAAGTATGATTTAATTAATATATAATATGTATAAGTATTTATTTAAAATTTTATTTTAAAAATTGATCTTTATAATGATTTTATATGTTAAGGTTGGGAAGATAAATTTGAATATATTCGAAATTGTATTTAATTAAGAATTTTGTTTAATTAAATCGATTTGAAACTTATTGAATTTAAGGATTTTAAGATATGATTTTATAACTTGATTTTGATTTAAAGTGATTAAATGGATATTTCATGTTTTAAATAATTTGAAGGAAATATTTAGTTTAATGTAATTTAATGTTATTTAAATGATAATGGATTTATTAAGTGAATATTTCAAAACTAAATAATAATGAAGTTAAAATAAGGTATATATGAAATTATCAATTTAGTTTTGAAAGTGCTATAATTTGGAAATATATATATTTGAAATGGAAATGATATTTTGGTTTTGAAGTATAAATTATTTTGAAATGACCACGGTGTTATAATGACGTTTGGTTGTGAATAGCGTATATTTCTACATAGTAGATAGTTCCATGGATCCTTAGAGGATGGTTATCCCAAACATCCTCTAAGTTAAATTGTATTTCAGTTGATATTTCAATTGAGTTGGATTTATTGATATAAGAATGTTAATCCTAACTCGAGTGTTTTGTGTTTTTGCTTTACGCTCGGGTCAGACTGAGTGATACAGCATTTGAGACTCACCTTTGAAGTTTGGAGCTTCGCTTGGAGATCCAACTATCGATTCAGCCTTTAGCTTTTCCAGTTGATTTGCTCAGAGATGTCATCAGTCTATATTTGAGATATTCTGTTGTATTTTATTTCAAACTCTGTTGTTTATATAGTAGCTTCATGAACTACTATTTATCTATTCCGCTGCATTATTATTATATACTTTGTGTCTATGATTCTGTGATTATTTTATTTACTGTATATGCTGAGTTTTGCCAAATATAAATTAACAATATGATATTTTGATTAATTCAAGCCCGATATGTGCGGATGCGAATGGTTGAAAATATCGGGTCGTTACACTTTGTAGCTACTATCACAAAATATACCATTTATGGATTTTTCTATTAAATATACTTTTAATTAAGTTAATTAATTAGTATAATCACATTATATCAAGTATATAATAGGAAGAAAATACCTTTTGATTTCGATAAAGATTGGTCAACGAGTTAGATATATGTAACAAATTACATAATTGCCCCTAGGACATACCCCTAACTCTACCAATCTCCCACTTGCACTTGGGGTCAATTATGGAATCTAATTCCAACTTCTTCAATCAGTTTTCTCAAAACCAATTAGGTCGATCCCTTAGTGAATGGGTATGGTATTATGTTTTAATTATCTACTTTGTCGATTAACTCTCTCTAACACTGATAAACTGCCTTTATCATGTGGAACGATTTAAAGTATGTATTTCAACTTCTAGTGAGCTTTAAGTTCTATCATGACCAATTTCGTGACATTGTTATCTTATAACAATATTACGAGATTCTCAACATTTGGAATCACCTTTGGCTCAATTATAAATTTATGCATTTATATTTATATACACTGGTTTATTGTAGCGCTATTCAAGTTAATGTTCTCAATATTTCGTTGAATTGACCACAATCACTTTTATTTTGAAACATTTTCAAATTAAAGATTTTAACTTGAATTTTATCATTGACTTGTTGTACTCAATATCACTTATAAAAGTTTGTGTCCAAACATTCCATCATAATGAGTTCGTTGTTTCTATAAACAATTCTCTAGTATTTCATAAATACGCGAGAACACCTCAAACAACCATTTAGTGATATCAATTTGGATTTTATATTTGCTCCATGTATCAAATACATAAACAAAACACAATATCATACACACGTTATCTATATGATAATTCCTATTGCTAATGCATAAGGAACCCAACTTACATGTTCTCTTTTTAACAGGGTGCTCTTGTATATCGTTTTGGGACAATCCCTATATCTTTTATACTCACCATAAAAGACATCATTTACAATCCAAAATTGAGTATTAAAACAACTGATTTTAGTACATGCATATTGTGACGCCCCACCTCTATACCCACGCTAGCCAAGAACACTACGGTGTAATGTTGTCAACTAGCACGGAGAATAAGGCTGTTGAGGAGCGACCATCCGTGTAATTGCTTTGTGCGAGCACCGATATGTCAGATAGTATAACATGCATTTTTATTTCAGGAGGAAATCCGACATACCGATACAAACTCAAAGCTACTACACAGTGGCTATAATAGTTTAGGACAATAAATATAATAATAACACAGATAATATAAATGCATAACATAGATAAAACAAAAAGCCTCATATATATAATAACTGATGTCAGTTACAATACATGTGATACAGTACATATGATACAACTACAACTGTCGACTCTAGAAGTTACATATACAAGTACATTATCGTATATAATATACATGAATACATATCTTCCTATACAAATACACTGACTACTATAAATGACGACGACTACTCAAAAAGATATGAAGAGACTTCATAGCTCAAGCAGCAACCCAAAGCTAAATATCAACAACCTGAAATAACTCGGTCTGACCCGAGTATTACATTCAAAAGAAAATAATACACGGGTCAGTCTAATTCAAACCAGTTATTAATGCCCAGAAGCAATAATAAATAAATAACAAATAGACGACAGTCACAATAAATCTCGTATATCCAACTCTTCAATAAGAGAATCAGATAATGGTGGATATAACACGTAGCAGTGTTAAACAACAAATCAGCAAATTTAAATTCATCGACAAAGATAAATAAAAGGATTATCAATGAAGATAATTTAGAAAACAACAGAATTGCCTAAACGGCAATTAATCAACAAAATCATCAATTTGAACCAAATCAAAATACAACTCAAAATATATTGAATTGAATAAACAAAACAATTCAATCAATTGAAATATCACTTAAAAACATCAATACTGTGTGGCTGCAGTACACGCACGCGTGCACTGCCTCGCTACTACAACATATAAAGTCACAGCAACTCCAAATATTAACAGCAAGTCGTAACTGCAAAGCCAAAATAATTTACAAAATGCAAAGGTCAAGTCACTGTTACCAAGACTCAACACAACTGCGAAGCCAAACCAATGTTAACAGCAAAACCAAGAAAAGGTCTGGGCAACAATGAATGACCAAGTGCACAAGGGCGGTGGTACAAACATGAGGACACGGCAAAATGGATTTATGCAACTGTTTTACATATACTCAAGCAAACTCAAGTAACAAAGTAGTTCAGGCTTGAAGCCATCCAGTGAACAAAGTATAAAATCGAATGAGTGGAGACACCAAAGATACGGCATCACAGTAACAAATTCCAGTGAAGTTAAAAAATGAAAATCAAGACATCAAGTATGCATAAAGTTAATGCAACCCAGTACAGTTCAGTGAACTGAAGTGAGGCCACAATTGTACAACTACACCAGACCAATTTCCATCAAGTAAACAAGACTCAAGTCAGTGCACATGATCTGGCAACCAAATATACAAGATCAATGGCAAAGACAAGCAACATGGTATCGAGTCCAACTACCAACAAAAATAAATGGACCAAGTCAAAGCCAGTTCCAAAATCAAGTGAAAACAATATATCAATGAACTCGACCAGTTCAAAATGAAACAATAGGAATAATTCAAAGAAAAGAAAAGCACATAAATACATGAATAACAAGTATGCAAGTGAAGACAACAATGGTGCCAGCAGTTGCAAACAGATTCAGAGACATAAGAGTGACCAAAGTCACAGCCGTGCTTTATCAATAAGGAAACAAGTGATAATAGCATGTGTACTAAAGATAAAGCAACACAGCCACAAATCACAAAGGCTACAAGTGAACAAGCATGTATACCCTGATAAGTCAAAACAGCAAGGCACAGCAATTACAAAGAAATCAAATAAGCAGCCTCAATATCAAAGACCATAACACTAAAACATTGTCCAAGTCATTCCAGCCATGTAACAGTGCAAACAAGTGCACACTACCAGCTATAACATAAAACAACCCAATATATATATGCATACAAATTCGACATGCACATGAGCCACAAATTTTCACAAAATCATGCCTGCAGACCTCTAACCAAACTCAGGACCGTGGTCATGCCGAAGCCAACAGGAAAATGAAGAAGTCGAGCTACAGTTCAAAACATAGCTATGGCAACCAAAGTCAACGCAAAGTCAGGTAATATCAAAATTCGATCCAAAGCCGTGAACAACAGACTGGAATCAAAGGGAACAAAGAACAAAATCAACATCAGACAAATATATACGAACACAACAAAGTGCCCGAATCCATCATCCTTGAACAGATGGTACAGTTCGAATATAAAATCAAGACCGAAGTCAAATGAAAATCAAACCGTGATGGTCACGAGATACAACCGTGCCAAGGTGACCAGAAAACATGAAATCATCAACATTCAACCAAAACGAATGGCCAACAAATCAGAGGGACCGGGGCCAACAAGTATATCATGAGTTTGAAAACATTAACGAAGTTAACCAGAGGCAAAAACAAACTAGAAGATGTCAGATAAATCTCAAGCAACAACATACATCGAACGACAAGCAAAATGAATCGACAACTCAACAATTAAAAACGAATGAAAATCACAGAATTCGATTGAATTAGATGTGAGTGAGATCGAGATTCATTCACCTTTTTCGAAGCGAAGACGAGCACGGCGGCCACGAAATCTTCGAACGAGGCACCGAAAATCGACAGCCCCCAATTTCACAAAACCCTATTTTTTGAAACGGGGACGAACGAAAAACGCGGCTGCCATTTTTCTTTTTCTTTCATTTGCTTTTGTTTAGGGTTCGAATGAAAAATTTATAAGGGGAACGGGTTTATGATTGAGGTAACATGGCACAAATCAAGAAAACATGGGCCAAGATGATTTTTAAAAACTCACAAACCCTTAACCAATTTTTATTAAAGAATTTCAGCCCGATTCAAAACTGCAATAGCAATTAACAACCGATTTAATCGTCTTTTGTCGATAAATAATTGTTGTAAAACTCCGGGTTGTTACAGACTCCCCTCCTTATAAAAATTGCGTCCCCACAATTTTCATAATTAAAGTTGTCAATAACAATTATTTTTCTAACATAAACTGGTTAAGCTAGAAAAATAAGGTCAAGAACACAAACGCCAAAGAAATCTTTTAATTCCATAAAAGAAGTTCACAAATTCTCAACAAAATATAATTATCAGTAGATAATCAGGAAGCAGCTAAATTGGATAAACACAATTATCAGCAACATTCAATTACCAATTTGATAATCAGAAATACAGAAATCACAAAACATCAATATCTAATTATCGATACGATAATTAGAAAACAGCAAAATCTAATTATCAACAAAGATAATTAGGAAACACAAATCACAATTCGCAAAATATCCAATATCTAGTTATTAATCAGATAATTGGAAAACAACAACTATCTAATCATCAAAACGATAATCAGAAATCTCAAATCAACAATTATTTAATTATCACAATCGATAATCAAACTTCAAATCAACAAATATTCAATTATCAAAAACGATAATCAAATTTCAAATCAACAAATATTCAATTATCACAAACGATAATCAAATTTCAAATCAACAAATATTCAATTATCAAAAACGATAATCAAATTAACAAATATTTAATTATCACAATTGATAATCAAATCTCAAATATCTAATTATCACAAGCGATAATCAGAAACAACAAATGTCTGATTATCAAAAACAATAATTAGAAATCACAAATATCCGATTATCAAAATTGATAATCAGAAATAACAAATATCCGATTATCAAAAATGATAATCAGAAATCACAAATATCCGATTATCAAAAACGATAATCAGAAATCACAAATATCCGATTATCAAAAATGATAATCAGAAATCACAAATATCCGATTATCAAAAACGATAATCAGAAATCACAAATATCCGATTATCAAAAACGATAATCAGAAATCACAAATATCCGATTATCAAAAACGATAATCAGAAATCACAAATATCTGATTATCAAAAACGATAATCAAAAATCACAAATATCCGATTATCAGAAATGATAATCAGAAATCACAAATATCTGATTATCAAAAACGATAATCAGAAATCACAAATATTTCAATTAACGAGTTCGGAATTAACCGAAATGGCAAACGCACATGTCCCATAATTCATGAGTTTTACTAAATCGTTTTATTCTCTTCATCGTTTCCTTGAAAGTGCAAAATTGTGTATTTTAAAAATAACATTTCACATTCTCAAACGGACAAGTCTAGAATTAAGCGAATCAGCAAAAGAAAGGGGTCATAGTCCTCGATTTTTACGAAACGTTTAAATCGCTTCCTCATTCTTTTGAAAGCGCAAACTGCAAAACTTCTGAAAACAATTTTCATTTATTTTATAAAAGTAATAATTTACATTCTCAAACGTACAAGTTTGGAATTAAGCGAATCAGTAAAAGAAAGGGGTCATAGTCCTCGATTTTGCTGAAACGTCTAAATCGCTTCCTCATTCTTTTGAAAGCGTAAACTGTAAAAATTTTGAAAACAATTTTTTATTTTGAAACAATTTTTTTTTAAAACACGTGATTAAAACAGCAACATCAATAGTAACTTCGACAAGGAAATTACACTTCTCAAAATACCGTAAAAACAGACAATAAAATCAGCATTGCGGGGTAACCGCTTGAAAATCCATTTTAAAATTGACGGTTACTGAAGTTAAAGCGACAGTAATTTTTATACGTCAAAATCTCATCAAAATAATTGGCATCAAAACATAATACCAGTGAATTTTCATTCATTAAAAATGTCACAAGAATCTTCTCAAAGATCAAAAGGAATGTCAAACTCCTTAAACTTTTATTCATAAAAAGTTAATGACACACAAATTCACCAATGCACAAAAATTGATAAAATTTATCAATGGAAATCACGAAAATTGGTAAAGCACAAAATTCTAGAAATCATCACAAGAAATCCAGAAATCACAAAAAAGGGGGAGGCCTATCACAAGAACGGGAGCATGAAAACTCACCAACACGTGTATCACAAAATGAGACGCTATCTCATGGTAGCTAACCATTAATTTTGAGCCGAAGCTCCACAAGAATGGCCCGAAGACCGTGGGGCGCTACCCCACATATGTGATGATGAAACATCACACAAACGGGGTTTAGTCTCCCTCGTAGACAAAGAGACATCGCACAATTGCTAGTCTAAATCACAAAAATGATCGTCAATGATCATAAAGAAGTGTCAATCACACTAAGCTAGTAAATATATGAGTTTAGCTTCATGTCCCATAACCACTTGCTTAACTCAAATATTTACGAACAAACTGTAGATCTTCACTAGAAAATTGTCACAAGAGATTCAATCGAACAAGTCCAAGAATTAACCGGCGAAGTAAACACAAGCGTTTCATACCACTCGTTTTACTAAGTCGTTTAATTAGATTTCTCATACGAGTGAGGTAAAGGTTTGTATATACTAGTAGATAGGAAAACGGTTTGAGAAAACGAGCTTTATAAATAAAATAGTGTTGAAATCTTTTTAGTGAAAGAGTTTTGATATTCACTACTAGTATTGAAACCTTTATATTTTTAAAGTGACAAATCACAAAAATGATTGTAGAAACAAATCAATTCACTAAAATTCACATTCGAAGATGTGAATAAAATCCAAAGAATTCGATTCCAAGGAAATCGATATCAAATCCATCAAAGTGGAAATACCCAAAAATTCCAAAAATAGAAGTTATCAAAGTTGACAAAGGTGATAACAACTAATCGGATAAGAAGAATCGGTTAACAATTGGAAAAAAAAACCAAGCAAAACGAGCATAAATAGGTAAACATGGAAATAGGAGCAGGTCGGTTGACCGAACTGCAAATTCTGCAATTCCTACCCTATTTAATAAAAATGCAATCTCTCACTCAATTTGCAACCGGTCGAGCACGGACGCTTGGGGATTACGCCCATCGGCTACCCGGTCCTATTGGCTCGTCGATGCATCACTAAAAACATGTTCGAACATCAAAGTTAGGATCTTTAAAATTTTGAACCCAAAACACTAAAAATTGGAATATTCACAAAACCAATCCAAATCAAAATCAAATGCACATGAATAAGCGTTAGGAATTCATACCTAACAATCAAAGATAATCATAGACAAAGATGTGAGATAAAACATCGACAAATAGTTGTAACACATGCTCCATCTAAGTTATGTTTTATATTTGTCCTAAACCCCAGGCTCTGATACCAAGCTGTGACGCCCCACCTCTATACCCACGCTAGCCAAGAACACTACGGTGTAATGTTGTCAACTAGCACGGAGAATAAGGCCGTTGAGGAGTGACCATCCATGTAATTGCTTTGTGCGAGCACCGATATGTCAGATAGTATAACATGCATTTTTATTTCAGGAGGAAATCCGACATACCGATACAAACTCAAAGCTACTACACAGTGGCTATAATAGTTTAGGACAATAAATATAATAATAACACAGATAATATAAATGCGGAACACAGATAAAACAAAAAGCCTCATATATATAATAACTGATGTCAGTTACAATACATGTGATACAGTACATATGATACAACTACAACTGTCGACTCTAGAAGTTACATATACAAGTACATTATCATATATAATATACATGAATACATATCTTCCTATACAAATACACTGACTACTATAAATGACGACGACTACTCCAAAATATATGAAGAGGCTTCATAGCTCAAGCAGCAACCCAAAGCTAAATATCAACAACCTGAAATAACTCGGTCTGACCTGAGTATTACATTCAAAAGAAAATAATACACGGGTCAGTCTAATTCAAACTCAGTTATTAATTCCCAGAAGCAATAATAAATAAATAACGAATAGACGACAGTCACAATAAATCTCGTATATCCAACTCTTCAATAAGAGAATCGGATAACGGTGGATATAACACGTAGGAGTGTTAAACAACAAATCAGCAAATTTAAATTCATCGACAAAGATAAATAAAAGGATTATCAATGAAGATAATTTAGAAAACAACAGAATTGCCTAAACGACAATTAATCAACAAAATCATCAATTTGAACCAAATCAAAATACAACTCAAAATATATTGAATTGAATAAACAAAACAATTCAATCAATTGAAATATCACTTAAAAACATCAATACCGTGTGGCTGCAGTACACGCACGCGTGCACTGCCTCGCCACTACAGCATATAAAGTCACCGCAACTCTAAATATTAACAGCAAGTCATAACTGCAAAGCCAAAATAATTTACAAAATGCAGAGGTCAAGTCACTGTTACCAAGACTCAACATAACTGCGAAGCCAAACCAAAGTTAACAGCAAAACCAAGAAAAGGTCTGGGCAGCAATGAATGACCAAGTGCACAAGGGCGGTGGTACAAACATGAGGACACGGCAAAATGGATTTATGCAACTGTTTTACATATACTCAAGCAAACTCAAGTAACAAAGTAGTTCAGGCTTGAAGCCATCCAGTGAACAAAGTATAAAATCGAATGAGTGGAGACACCAAAGATACGGCATCACAGTAACAAATTCCAGTGAAGTTAAAAAATGAAAATCAAGACATCAAGTATGCATAAAGTTAATGCAACCCAGTACAGTTCAGTGAACTGAAGTGAGGCCACAATTGTACAACTACACCAGACCAATTTCCATCAAGTAAACAAGACTCAAGTCAGTGCACATGATCTGGCAACCAAATATACAAGATCAATGGCAAAGACAAGCAACATGGTATCGAGTCCAACTACCAACAAAAATAAATGGACCAAGTCAAAGCCAGTTCCAAAATCAAGTGAAAACAATATATCAATGAACTCGACCAGTTCAAAATGAAACAATAGGAATAATTCCAAGAAAAGCATAGCACATAAATACATGAATAACAAGTATGCAAGTGAAGACAACAATGGTGCCAGTAGTTACAAACAGGTTCAGAGACATAAGAGTGACCAAAGTCACAGCCGTGTTTTATCAATAAGGCAAAAAGTGATAATAGCATGTGTACTAAAGATAAAGCAACACAGCCACAAATCACAAAGGCTACAAGTGAACAAGCATGTGTACCTTGATAAGTCAAAACAGCAAGGCACATCAATTACAAAGAAATCAAATAAGCAGCCTCAACATCAAAGACCATAACACTAAAACAATGTCCAAGTCATTCCAGCCAAGTAACAGTGCAAACAAGTGCACACTACCAGCTATAACATAAAACAACCCAATATATATATGCATACAAATTCGACATGCACATGAGCCACAAATTTTCACAAAATCATGCCTGCACACCTCTAACCAAACTCAAGACCGTGGTCATGCCGAAGCCAACAGGAAAATGAAGAAGTCGAGCTACAGTTCAAAACATAGCTATGGCAACCAAAGTCAACGCAAAGTCAGTTAATATTAAAATTCGATCCAAAGCCGTGAACAACAGACTGGAATCAAAGGGAACAAAGAACAAAATCAACATCAGACAAATATATACGAACACAACAAAGTGCCCGAATCCATCATCCTTGAACAAATGGTACAGTTAGAATATAAAATCAAGACCGAAGTCAAATGAAAATCAAACCGTGATGGTCACGAGATACAACCGTGCCGAGGTGACCAGAAAACATGAAATCATCAACATTCAACCAAAACGAATGGCCAACAAATCAAAGGGACCGGGGCCAACAAGTATATCATGAGTTCGAAAACATTAACGAAGTTAACCAGAGGCAAAAACAAACTAGAAGATGTCAGTTAAATCTCAAGCAACAACATACATCGAACGGCAAGCAAAATGAATCGACAACTCAACAATTAAAAACGAACGAAAATCACAGAATTCGATTGAATTAGATGTGAGTGAGATCGAGATTCACTCACCTTTATCGAAGCGAAGACGAGCACGACGGCCACGAAATCTTCGAACGAGGCACCGAAAATCGACAGCCCCCAATTTCACGAAACCTTAATTTTTGAAACGGGGACGAACGAAAAACTTGGCTGCCATTTTTCTTTTTCTTTCGTTTGCTTTTGTTTAGGGTTCGAATGAAAAATTTATAAGGGGAACGAGTTTATGATTGAGGTAACACGGCACAAATCAAGAAAACATGGGCCAAGATGATTTTTAAAAACTCACAAACCCTTAACCAATTTTTATTAAAGAATTTCAGCCCGATTCAAAACTGCAATAGCAATTAACAACCGATTTAATCGTCTTTTGTCGATAAATAATTGTTGTAAAACTCCGGGTTGTTACACATATTGTTAAAATCAACAACGTGTTGTTTACTTATAGTTTAGAAATATCAATGTATCTTTTAACGTTATTTCTTATGAACACACGCTTCCTCTGCACTTTGATTGAAAATCAAACTATTTGATATTTGTATCAAAATACTTATTCAATCTTGATGCTTATAAAATGATACATTCGTATCTTTTCTTGGATCATATCCAAAGACTCACAAACCCAATATCGCTCCCACTGACTTCGAGGCATTTTTGGTTAATATGTGTAAACGGCTTACTCCAAATCATTATTTAGAATTTTCTATTTCAATACATAAGTACCAAACACTAAATCTTATCGAGCGATAATTTTGTGAGTAAATCTGAATTAACTTGAGCATGTTGAATATCGAATCTGTTATGTTAATTTCAACAATTGAAATTTGCGATATTATTCTTATCAACATTGCTCATTTAATTCCAACCATATTAGTCTTTCCAATAAAGATACAATCTCGACCGATGGATCACATCTCTTTGGTTACGACCACCAAAATCATATTTTGATAGCATACTTGGAATTCTTTTAGATTTGCGCATCATACCATATAGAGTCAACAATCTTAATGGTTTAATTGAACAACTAAGGGTAATGTATATTTTCAGCATTAATAAGAAACTCATAGTTTCTCTTCGATGTACGAGAATAATTATTAGGTATTCTAATGCTATGTGTTCATTTATGTTAGTTAATTTCACTTCATCTCATATAATCAATTCTATCTTTGGATCGGATCCAATTCCATTTAACTACCAAAAATTTCTCAAAGAAATTCCTTCACAATGAAGTTGATATATCTTAAAACAACAATTGTTTCTTAGTGCAAATAGAATAGGGATTCATAAACGCTTTATGAACCTTTTTATTTATAAAACTGATTTTAGTTTAAAAAATTTATGTTTAAAACATAAATATATCATTTGATGACAAACCTTTCCAAAAAACTTTTTGGAGATTCATACAAGATCCCTCATGAACAATTATTGCGTGCAATCTTTCGACTCGCACAACCTGCCAACTCCTTGGCCTAGGATATGTTGGGATTTCTTACAAACCCTTATCTTGTATGATTTTGTAAACTATTGTTTAGATGAAATAATATCAACCTTGTGTACCACTCTTAAGTACATGACCTTATAGAAAGAAATTAACTCAACTTCACTCACAATTAATCGTAAATTGTCCAACAATGTCTGATTACTCCTATCAATGCATCATTATGTATTACATGGAGGAGTGACTTATGAGATTGAATCTATATTTATTTTTAGGTACATTTGGAACTCTTTCCAATATACCCACTTATTCGACCAAATCAAATCATTTTATTCTATTGCATGTTATTTTATTTACTTTTCTGTTATATTCTATGATTTTATCATAAACTTACTACATGAGTATCTAATACACATGTTCATGTTGGTAATAAATCATCGATGGATATAACAAAGTATGTGGAACCCTTTTGGTATTAATAGACTTGTGATTGCATACATCAATATGTATTAATTCAAAGAGTTCATCAACTCTTATGATGCTCCCACTGAATGAGTGCATAGCCATTAATTGTTTGAGATATAATTAACCTGTATCATATGATTCATAGTCATATAGTAAAATTATTTCTCAAAACTACAACTTGATCTATAATTCCAAAACAACCGTAAATAATATTAGATGCATATGTATTTTTGTTGCATCACTTTTACTATGAAAACAAATTCCATAATATAGTTCCATTTCATAATGAATATTCATAATACTCATATTGAAATATAGTTATATCTATTTTTCAGTCAATACCAAAAATAAACATTATTTCACAAATAATGTTCGGTACATTTTACAAAAACAATTTTCGTAATTTGATGCAATCATTAGGTGCTATATGGCATGCTCCCACTATTTCCGCCATTACTATAATAGCGTACTAAATTTAGAGGTTTACCATTCACTTAATATTGTTAATATTGTTTACTTATTTCATATGCCACAACTAGTTTACAGTGGAGAGTTCTTTGATCAAATATCTTGAACTCAAAGAAATAAATGTTATAGAAAACAATTTTCTATATGAAAATACATCTCGGAATAAAAATCATATTTCATATTCCAATATTAAGTATCAATTATTATTACAATTCTTGTTTCCAATGTTTCTCTATGAAGCAGAAGTGACTATTCATTCTCTTCATTCCAACTTTATCTTAAATTACATCTATTCTTATACATTCGTTTTTCTTTCAAATGGTCAAAATATTCAAAAGAAAATCTTACTACAATATCATAACAAACCTTTTACAAAAGCGCATTCAATTATTCTTTACATTTAAGACATCAAATATGTTGCACTTTATGTAAACCGATCAAGATGACATTTCAACGATCGAGTTCTTAGATGTATCTCATAGTTTATGGTCTTGTGTTATATTAACACAATATAATCCTTTTGAAATCATTCAAGTTGAATACATGATCTTAAAATACTGTTTATTGGCTTACTTCAAATGAACTAACTTCATTGAAATATTGTACCACACAAACTATGACTGTTCACCATATAACATTTATATGTGAAAGTACATGGATCAAATATCCATAGTCTTGAATTGTATTTAGAGTTCAAAAACTCATAAAATGCAATACACGATCTAAACCAAATAAACATATAAGTGACCAAATTACGAATGTATTAAGTAGTTGAAATTGGGCACTTGCACGGGTATAGAAACATTATATAACATGCAATTATAATTATTAGTAAGTATATATTAAATTTCTATTTGTTAACTTTCAATTCAACTTGTTTATATATGTTAATTGACAAACGTTTTATCAATCATATTAAATGCTCAAATTTATCATTATAGATAATTATAACATTATATAGCATATGTTCTTACAATATTAGAAAGGTTAAATGTTACCATTTCATTTTTCTAATAAGGCACCCACTAGTCTTTTATATTTCTCCAAACCCTAAGACGAAACATGGAAGTCTTACAACTTCACTAGTGGGTGTTAGGACTCGTTTGTTTTGGTATTCTGACCTTGAGTTTGCTCAACAAATCATAGCCCCATATACAACTCCTAACCCATTTTTCCTTGTTCTAATCTCATTTCGACCTTGAGTTTTCTCAACAAATCGAAAGAGATTATTCACTCATACCTACCATATTGTGATGGCCTAAGTATAGTATATGTACCTTGAATTTTCTCAACAAATATATATAGTTATCTTACCTCATATGTTCAATATATTAATAATACTACACATAACATCCCTAGCTTGAGTTTGCTCAACAACTAAGAGTATGTAAGTAATTTATTAATATATATATGGTAGAGGACAACATTATATTGAAGATTCATAATCTTCAATATATATATTAAGTGATATCGACTTATAGAATAATATATTTCTTATGAAATACCCCAGCGATTCAAGTGTCAGACACATCAGAAATCACGGTATATGTACATTTACATATGTATTTATTTCTCAAGTCTATTTGGGTTTCTTTAATGTTCCACATTTAGTTTATACACATATCATGTAAGTTTTATTGTTATATAACTTTTATATTTCATATCACTTATATGATAGTCTTACATATAATATATCATTAATTAAATCTTATCTAATTAATTTTAATCAATTTACTCTTTAATTAATTTTAAATTAGTATTCCAATATAACTTTTATATTAGACATATCTACTATAACATTATAGTGTATACTATAACCTTTATAGTGTAACACACATATATCATATAGTGTATTTTATTTAATTAATTAGCCTTTAATTAATTTATTCAATTAAACAATATTTATAAAAATTTATTAATTTCAAAATTTATCTTGTATACATATATGTATACTTATGTTATCTTAAACATTTTAAAATAACGTAACATAAATCAACATATATAATACATGTATATATGCATTAATTAATTCACATATTAATTAATTTATTTTATTAATCTTATTAATAAATTTAAAATTTAAAATTATTATATAAATATTTTCAAACATTTTGAAAATATCATTATCCTTTCAAACATTTTGAAAACTTATGTAGTATTATAATTTTTATAATAAACATGTTTTATTTTAAATTTAACTATTAAATTTAAAATCTTTAACATTAATTTTCAAACCGATTTTGAAAATTAGCCCAAGACCCAAATTAAGTTGGGCCTTTTCTATTAGGAGCAACCTTTGGGCTCACTTCGCCTTTCGGCCAGGCCGGTAACCAGGTAGGACATCGTACTTGATTACCCAAGTCCAATCCTAGACATTACCTTTCTAGACACCGTACTAAGTGGGCAAACTTAATTAGTTAGCCCTAATATGACTAATTTAGTCCGCATAGGCTATTGGGCTCCGATACCATTGTTGGAACTAGACTAGTCCGCAACGGAAGTTATGGGTGAATTTCAAAAAAATTACCCTATTGGATCTTTATGGGCCTACGAGGTCTAACTGAATTAGAACATTTCTAAATTTCATTTAAATAAAATCATTTATTTTATTTAAATTCAAATATATTAAAATATGAAATTAATTTTATTTGATTTAGTTTATACATAAATGTATCATATACATATATGTGTGAGTGCATGTGTAACATAATAATCCGTGAAAGGTATAATATGCCCATATGTAGATGTTGGGATTTACACCACAACGGCCATATTAGTTCATTTTGTATGTCATGTATGTTGTCCAAATATGTGCATGTATATGTGTTACAAATACACACACACATGTAAGTATAAATATATTATATGTAATATATGAACATAAAACATATATATATATATATATATATATATATATATATATAGAAAGAGAGAGAGAAATTATTTATAATTCAAAATTAACTTAGTATTGCTAACATAATAATTTTAGTATTTTAATTTATATATTATGAATAAAATAATGTTTTCATCCATAAATAATTAACATAAAATAATCTATTGATAAAAATTAAAATTATACAATTTTTGAAAATCTAGGATCATAAAATAGAGCTTAGAAAAAATCTAGAGATTTTTCAAAGTTGAAATATTATTTTTAAAAAACAAATACATTGATTTCGACAATAATTATTTAATATAAAATAATATATTATTAAAAATTAAAATTTTTAATTTTCAAAAATTCTAGGATTATGAATGAAAAGTAACAAAAAAATTTGAAGAATTTTTCAATTAAATTATTATTTTTAATAAATCATAAACAGTTTTTCCAAAATAATATTAATTATTAAAAACAATAAAATTTATTGAAAAAATCCTAAAATTTTTCTATACGATTCTGGAATGATATAATATTTTGAAAAAATATATAATTGAATTTCTAATGTAATAATTATTTTATATATAATAAACAATCCAAAATTCAATAAATGTTAATTTAAAATTATGAATATATGTATGATAATTAATTTTCGAATTTGTAAATTCATATTATATATAAATAAGTGTACTAAATTTTTTAAATCATATACATCTTATATATGGATATATGCTATTATGAGAGAGAAATATACACTAATATACATATACATATATATGAATTTATTAATAAATATATATAAAACAATTATTAGTGAAAAAAATTGATTTTGTACAGTAAACAACATTTGTCTATACATAAATCAAATAGTATAATAAACAAATTATGCACATAACCAAACTGATTTGTGACAACCACGTCTATTTACAAAAATCTCACCTAACTAAACATATAGTAGCAATATATTTAAACAGGTCTGAAATTGCTCATTATAGTATCATAGAATATAATTTAATTAATGTAATATGAATTAAAATTACCAATTTAATGATGCCTTTGAATCCACGTTGAAGCAATGACTTCCCTTCCTTTTACAGTTCTTGATTCGTCAGATTGCAAGTCCGGAATCACCGACCTCTAACTATCGAATAGTATTATTTTAATTTGAAATATATTTGAGAATTTTGAAGTGGATTGAGAGCTATGTTTTAATCAGCAATGTAAAAGGTAATGGTGGCCAAAAAAAGTTGTAATTTTATTTTTAGATATATATATATATATATATATATATATATATATAGGGTTGTATTAGAGAGAAACGAGGAAAACCTTTTTCCCCATTCTCACTCGATCTCAACCCATTATCTCTAAGCCAATTCCCTATGTTTTAGCCACCCCTAGACTTTCCCAAAACCGAAATTTTACAGCCCTAATGATGGACCTTAAACCCATCTAAGCCCAAGCCAAAATACTATGCAACTAAATATAATTTAATTGCTTGTCGATATTGTATATCGATCGTTATATTTATAACTGTTATAAATATATAAAATTATTTATTTCTCAAATCATATTCAAATTTTATAATTAATATTTCATAAATATTAATTAATCTATAACAATTATAAAATAATTAAATCGTTCGGTCTTAAGGGAATTCATCATTTCGGCTATGTAACTCTTGGGTGTAAATTTGGTCAGCGATTAACATCGAACTATTCTAATGTTAACGTTCAGACGTCACTTAGCAGGTGGTGTGACATTATGGCCAAATTTATCGCTTACTCATTTTCGGTAAAAATCCAATTTTAGTTTAATAAGCGTTACCCGGTTGTGACATTTGTTTACACAATTTCTCTTCGTCAAAACTATATCACTTTGGACTTATGGAATTTGGTAATGATCGAAATTCCAACCTCATCCACATTCAACTTTATAGTCCAAATACAAAGTCCTTGGTTCAATAATAACAATTATTATTAACCGAAATGCTCTAACCAGAGACTTTGACTTTGAGTTGATTTGAGTTGACTATGATACTAACCGCATATAACTGAGGAGACGAATCCTCTCTTGAATAGTGCTTCACTTCCAATACTTCTAATCGACCCAACTATAGTCACTCGATGGACGCCATGCCATGATTTGGCTATAATCAAAGCGGAGTTTTCATATTGAAGATCCACAGTATTCTCAAGTCGAGAGAAATGTGTAAATCAGTCACATCGATATATTCTGTTTGACCTTAGTTATATTAACCAACAGAAAACTATCGAGTGAGTCGTTCCATAGTTATCCAATAACTATTAGTACGTAACCCCTAGGTGCCCCCAATAGTCACAAGTAATACACTGCCCAACATTTGAGAGCGTTACGTACTCCAGTCTCAACGGATACATCGATATCCAGTCTCGATGCATCTTGATTAGGAACATTTAAAATGGTATATTTGTTTCATTGTGATAAATTACTCATGGTTACAACACTTCGTAACTACTATCACAAAATATACCATTTATGGATTTTTCTATTAAATATACTTTTAGTTAATTTAATTAATTAATATAATCACATTATATCAAGTATATAATAGGAAGAAAATACCTTCTATTTCGAACAAGATTGGTCAACGAGTTAGATATATGTAACAAATTACATAATTGCCCATAGGGCATACCCCTAACTATGTCATTAATAATTATTATAATTATTAAAATAATTATTTTTAATGATAATAATTCATTTTAATTAGTCATGAAGTGATAATAAATCACTTATAATAGTTTTATAAAGATATATTTGATTTGAAATTATAAGGAAAATTGATATCGCTTTATCGATATAATAGCATTTTTTTAAACAATTGTTTTATATTGATTTATACAGCTTTATAATTTAAATGTGATCATTTTAATTCATTAATAATGATAAGAAAGTAGTTTTCAAATTTTGTTTACATTTTTATGTAATTTAAATAATAAGTGAAAATGTGACTGGGTATCAACTTCCTGATTTTCAATGGATTAACGAACAGAAGTTGTTCAAAGTCGGTGCAACGTTGGTGTTCTCTTGTGCACATACATATACATGCACATACATATCACATGCATACATATACATACATATAACATATGTATATACATATATACCATTTACATTTATATTTACATGAAGTAAAAATCAAAATATCATGATATTTTACAAAATTAAAAAGCAAACTAGCCATCAAATATCAACTCCTAACACACATCAACTCACACACATGGAGGAGGGGGATATTGCGCTAGGAAGGTGATGGGGATGGTGTGAGCGAGGGCATTTTGGTCCATGCACATTCAGATATTTATTTCCAAAATGTTTCTATAAATGTCCATTCACTCTTTCACATTTTAAACACCATTCTTCATCTTCTTCCTCCACACTTTCAAACTTTTCAATGGCTTCTTGTCTTAGGAAATTTATGGTGAAAATAGTGGAAAAAGAAATTAAATCAATATAGTGTGTAAATATGTATATATTACCATTTCACATCAAAACAAGGTCAAAACTCCTCCACTCCTCCTTCTTTACTCACAACCACACCCCACAACAACCAAGCCTGAACCCTTCTCCATCTATAAGCTAAGGTCGATCCTACCTAAGGGTATAGGAGTCGATTCCATAAGCTTTGTTCCGATCGTAGCGGAGCTATTGTCTATTTCATAAGTCTAATATCCAATGAAGGTGAGAAAACTCTATTTATATTATGATATGGATGATGATATGATATGTTTGGAATGATTGGTTGTTATGTTTTGATCATCATGTTTTGGTTGTGAAAAATATGGTTGTTTGGATGTGTAAACAATTCACATTTAATACACATCGAAATTACACAACGGAAATCATTTTTTGAAATGAATTATAGAAGTGTTACGAGATGATTAAACTCTTTGAATTGGTTTATAATCACTGGAACTTAATTTGGTGAAATTTTGAAATGACTGAAATTGGAGTCAAAAATAGGCGCATCGCATAATGGCAGTTCGCAATTTCACACCGTAATAGTTTAAATCCATTTATATGATGGAATTGGAGTCGGAATTCTTTGGAATAAGAATTTTCGAGCTCTAATAATCATAGTTTTCAAACAAAAGAAAATGATCGAGATTTCATTTAGTAGATTTTGAAATATGAGCAAAACAAGTTTCAAAATAGTCGCGCTTTGGTAGTTCAGAAACCAAAGCGATAAATTCTTTAATGGATATTTTTAATTCCTTAAAAATATAAAATAATTTCTATAAATATATTAATATGTTTTAAAAGAGATTTAAGTTATAAAAATCGACTTCCAATTGATAGAAAAGTTGTTTTGATCAAAGAAGCCTTAAAAACATTATTTGTAGTATTTTTTCGCAGCACTTTCTAATAACTTTTGCAAACAACGGTTTTAACTTAATTATTCTTTCTTGAATCTTTTAGGAACATTTTCAAATAAATAATTAAGTATTTTAAAGATGATATGGAAGTTTTGAAATTACTTTTAAAGGAGTTTAAATAAATGGTTAAAAGAAAAGCTGTTATAAATAAATGATTTAATCTTGGCTCTAAAAGCCATTGCGTAGACTGGATTTTTCTATTTGTGAGATCCCGATGTAGGGTTCTTAAACTAAGGAGATGTTCAGGAGAAACCAGTGCCTAGGCTCACCTGGCCTCTTCCTGGGCGAGGAATAGATAAGGTCGAAATGTCGAAAATGAGGCAAGTATAAAAGATTCAAATTTACAAAATTAATACAACTTAGATTGTGTAGAAATAATCTTCTTATACTTGGTATTAAATTCCAAGGAGGGAACCCATACTATCCATGTGAATTTTGAAGGTGATTTTGTTGTTATTCGATGGCTAGTAGACGATGAATATGGAAATTGATATTGAGTAAAATTAGTATAATTTCTGTGAATCCTTTTTACTCAATAATGTTTTCCAACATGATTTATGAGAAATGATTTGGTGTTTTCCAAAGTTAAAGAGAGTTTTAATAATCTCGTATATACTGGAAAAGAAATGATATATCTCTAAAAGATGTTTTATCGATAATTGGTTCGGAGAGACCGGGATCAGATTGGGTGATTCTTATCCGAAAACCACTTTGAACCAATGTACGTTCGAACGTGAAAACATGATAAAGGCAATGATTTTGAAGATGGAGATCTTCATAATAAAAGGTTACTTGCTAGTAGCCCCTCGATTTCCATATTATATACATATGGTGGCAGTAGTACTTAATTTTGAAAATCTTCGATATAAGGATTTCTCACTACTAATCCTAGGGGTGATTCCCAAACCAAGATGTAGTAGGAGAGTGCATTTGGTTTGTCCTATTCCTGGACAACTTGTATAGACGAATGTTTGACATTGCATTTCTAAAATACACGTACATTATCTCTACAAACGTATATCTGTTAGGTGGTGTAGGAGGTAACCTCTCTTACACTTACACCCTTCTATGAAACGTATGAGCTCAGAGGTTGCACATTTGTGGAAATCAATAATGTGTGATGGAAATGGCAATGTGGCATTCTAAGTAGTATTTGATGATTCTATGAAAGGTAAAACATGACCTTAAGTCTCGCACCCGGGAATGACAAAAACATGGTAGATGCGGTAGGGCTATGCGGGTCGCACCCATTAGGATATGGTCATCACCTTTCTAGATTACCCTCTATATATTGTGTATGTTGTATATGCTATAAGAGCTCTCAAATAGGTCGGGAACGACCGAGGTGATGTCATATTCGGTACTATCTATGGTAAAGGTAGGCCGGCCTTGTGTTCGTAGAGGACCATCTATTGGTGCCTCGGTGCATTTTTCTAGAGATGTACTGTCGGAAGGTAATCCCTTTCCTTGTCGCTGTATGGAATCCATTCTCCAATACAAGCCTTTATGGTTTTAGTTGTAAACCTATTATGCAGTCGAACTTTACAAATGTAGCAATTCCAGCTATGATTAATATGTTGTTTGAAAGGATTTTCAAAGAATGTCATTAAAGATTATATTCCTGATTTTGCATAGCAAATGTTTTGGTTATCATACGGTAATAGCCAATTCCGTGTTTATATACGGCGTGGTCTTATGAGATACCCTTTGTTTTCCAATACCCGTATTTTCATGTTTCTCACATCAATCCCATGAATGACATGAAGTTTCTTTTCTTTTCCCTTAAACTCTGGGTGCCCTATTTTTTCGGCCTACCATGTAGTCAGGTTTAACTTGGAGCATTGTGATGTGGCTTGAAGTCTGGAGCTGAAAATGTTCCTGTAGATAGTTCTCCATTTCTATTTCCACTGCATTAGTTTACTGATTGTTTTCAGCATTTATTAGGACAGAGATTTATAACTGTCCAGGCTGATTTATTAGATAGACTTTAATAAAAATATTTAAAATTTCCGCTGTAAAGGTCATATATATTAAAATAATGTATCTTATTCCATTCGTGTAAGATTCTGTTCTGTCTCTTTTTCTTTTTACCCTTTACCATCCGTCCTTCCGGCATTTGGTTTTGCGGCACGTGAATAACATGTGATGCATTAGTGTCGATTTTTGAGGTTCGAAAGGGCAGGTCGTCACAGATTTGTTCTATGTATAAAATTATAAAAAAATTATATTTCAATACAACCATGTATAGTATGATTTGTTTATTAGGTTTCTAAATATTTAATTTTATTTTTTAATAATTTAAAGGTGTTATTTACTATTTTCAAATCACATATATATATATTATGTATTTACATTTTTTTATAAAATTAAATATATATAAAATATGTTTCGGCTTTTAATATTTTTTGCTGAAACCATATTAATATAGTATTATTATATTTATGTTTTAATAGTTATAAACAATGTTTATATATAAATATGTAAATATTTAATTTTTTTTATATTTATACGTATGCAAATATTTAATTTATTAAAATAGAATAAATGGTTTTTAATTTTGGTTTTTTAAATTTCATGGCCGAAAGAAAATAAACATATAGAAATTATTTTAATACTTATTTTATTGCAAATTACATTCCTTAATTATTTTATGTAATTCTAAATATTCAGTGTATTTAAAATAATTTTTTATATCATTTTCGCCAATAGTAAATATGAGAGAGTTAAGAGTATGCCCTTGTGACAATTATGTAATTTGTTACATATATCTAACTCTATAACCAATCTTATTCATATTAATTAAAGGTGTTTAATTTTATATTATATACTTTTTATATTGTGATATATTAATTAAGTAATTAATTTAAGTATATTAATATAGAAAATTGTTTAAATTAAAAAAGATAAAAAATGAAACAAAAAAAATAATTTTTTTATACAGATTGAATTTGCTCTAAAGGTTTGAAATATGAAAACAATATTTTTAATCTTGTAATTTTTTAAAGGCATTCATTTGTAAAAACGGTTATAAAAGTTAAAGGTTTAATTTATCAGCAAGTTATATAAAGTTTAAACAATTTTCCTAAACAAGTGTTATGATTCAAATTTAAAATAGATCTATGAAAACATCGTTATAATACCAACTGAATTTGTTTTATAAGTATTCATTTAAAACAATGGCTATAGAGGTTAAAGGTTAAAAGTAAATTTTTAACAAGTATATAAAGTTTGAACAAATTGTTTAAACTAGTGTTCTAACTCAAATTTTAAAATAGATTTTGTTTAAAGGCATAGATCTAATTTTGAATTCTTTCTAAGTCAAACTAGATTCCAAATGATAATTTTAAATTTAAAAACACAAAAAATTAGTCATAAATTATTATTATTTTGAAATTGGGTACTTAGATGTTAGTACATATTAGTAAAACAAGTCTTATGTAGTATACAACATAGTACATGTCAATATATACAATTCGAATCATGCTACACATGTTTCAAACATGTGATCTCTCGCACCAAAGTCGGAACGCTTAACTATTAGGACAATGGTGTTGGTCAACATAATTAATTTTAATATGAATAAGGGTTTGAGTGTTCAAATGAAATTTGAAAAGGCAGACAAAAGAATGAATAAGGAAGAAAAAAGGACCACCACTTTTCCTCTTCTTAAAGGCCTACTTAAACTCATTAATTATTATTTTATAAATATATATAAACTTGTATTGAAATACCTCCACATTTTCCTCTTCTTAAATGCCTACTTAAACTCATTAATTATCGTATTATAAATATAAGTAAATTATTGCCAATCGATTAAAATAATTTCATAACATGTTATATATATAACTAAACTCTGCGTGTGTAATATTATTATTATTTTATATTATTTCAAAATAAAATTATGGACAACAAAAAATATATAAATGATGAATGTGTCTGTTATGATGTAAATCCCAGTGCCAATAAACGTAAACATTGACCATGTACACTGTTATATATTTCACTTGCACTATGCATGAATGGGTATATTTGATACGTTCATTATAATATATTTAATTTAAATTAAATTAAAATTTTAAAAAAAATAAGATTTTATATAAAATAAATTTTAGACTGGATCTAAAATCAGTTAGACTTTATTGGCTCAACAAAGATCCTAAATGGATTTCTTTTTTGAAATTCACCAATTTAACACAATTTTGAGTGGCCTGGTTCTTTTAATAGTATCAAAGCCATAATTGTGTATATGTGGTCTAAATTACCAATATTAGGCCTAACTTATTAATATCTACCCATTTAGTAGGGTGTTTGTCTAGTAAGGTAGTGTTGGATAATCAAGTATCATGCCTTACCTAGTTGCTAGCCAGGTCTAAAGGATGATGTAAGCTCAAATGTTATCCTAAATATAAAGGTGTGATTCGATTTTGGCCTTGGGCTAATTTTCAAAATTCAGTTTGAAAACTTAAAATATATTTTGAATTTAAAAGTTAACTTTAAAGTATAATTTTTTTTATAAAAGTTATAAATATTATTTCAAAATTATTTTGAAAATAAATTAATATTTTTCTTAAATTATTTAATAATTTAATTAATTTGATTAATTAAATTAATAATTAGAAGTTGTATATATAATGGTATATGTATGCATGCGTGTGTGTATGTCCTAAAATGTTTAAGATAAATAATATATATTAATTTTCGAAAATCATAATGAAATTATTTAATTAAAAATGTTTTAATTAAATAAATATTTATTTGATAAGTATGAAAATTAATTAAATGGTAATTAATAAATCTATCTATAAGTATTATAGTTAATATTCTGTTAAATTGTTTAGGATGAATAAAATAATTTTTTGGAATTTTAAAATAATTTAATTAATTTGTTAATTGAATTAATTAAAATAATTAAATAAGATTTAACTTATATATATATATTGATAACATGAGTGATATTTTATTCAAGCAGAGCACTCTTTATACACACACATATGAGTATTATATATGTTAATTAAATTATAAACTGTTATAAATGAATTAAACTTATAATATATGAATGTATAATCCTAAATGGAACTGTAAGAAACCCACTTAGATTTTAGGAACAAATACTTGCGTATTTGTATGTATAGTATGATTTTAGATGTATATGACACTTGAACCACAAAGGTATTTCATAAAAAATACATTGGTCTCTAAATTGATATCACTCGATGTGTATATATTAAAGATTATGAATCCTTAATATATAGTTGCCCTCTAGCATGTATAAATTTATAGATTACGTGCATACTCTTTAGTTGTTAATTTTCCTCAACCTATGGATGTTATATGCAGTATAATTTATACATTGTCTAGACGAGGTAAGATACATGCAATCATTTATTGATCTTCCTTATGGTAAGTGCATTATACTTTGGCCATCGTGAAATGATGAGTAATGTGAATACTCTCTCGATTTGTCGATCATTCTCAAGGTCGAGATAGGATTAGGACAAAGACTATGAGTTTGGAGTTGTATATGATACAATCAGTAAGGTGTTGTCCATCGCTTGCGAGCTTATGATTTGTTGTCATCTTTTAAAAAGATAAGTGAACAAGTGTGAATTATTTCTTTTGGTTTTCATGATTTTCTATAAGGCAAAGAATTTAATAAACGATTAAATAGTCAGATTGGTATGGGATAGCCAGGGTAATATGAACATGTACAACATGGTGCAACACAATGGTGCTATATATTTCGATAAACTAGGTTCAAAACGTGTATGCAAGTGTGGTGCAAGAGTGTGCACTACCTAAGTGCATTTTTCTACTTGCACTAGAGATGTATTTGCATTACCATGTCTTGTTTTACTTGAGATGCACACTTGCACTTTGATTATGGTGCACTTGTATATATTGCTACTTCATTTCAGTGTGCTACACCATATATGATCTTTAAGGGTTGTACCCTTGCTCTACCATGTGTACTTGACCCTTATGTGATGTTTTCCCTGCCTGGCCTGGTATGCCTTACAATTCTGCCTTGAACACTCTTGCACCACACTTGCATACACGTTTTGAACCTGGTTTATCAAAATGTGTAGCACAGTTGTGTTGCACCATGCTGTACATGTTCATATTCGCCTGGCTCATAGTCAAAAGCCTAAGGCAAGCGAGTCCTAATGCCCACTAGAGAAATCAAAATATTTTTATGTTTTCTCTTAGGTTTTGAGAACATAAAATTCCAATGGGAGCTTTATTAGAAAAATGAAATTATAACATTTAACCTTTCTAATATTGTAAGAACATATGATATATAAAGTTAAATAAATCTACTTCGATAAATTTGTGCAATTAATATAATTGATAAAAAGTTTATCAGATAAAATATAAAAATGAAATAAATTTAGATTGATATTGAAATATAAAGTATATTTACTAATAGAACTTTTGGTATGTTATCACTTCAAGACCCATGCAAGAGCCAACTTATACAACTACTAAAACATCATGTCTCGGTTGCTTAAGTGTTTATTTGTCCGAGACTCTATATTATTTTTTATGAGTTTTGAGCTCTAAGCAACACAAGAATATGGATATTAGATCCATAATCGATCACATATTAATTTTGTTTGGTGAATTGCTACGATTCGTAATGTGCGAAACTTCGATGAGTTTTTTTCGTTCGAAATAAGCAACTAAACCATAATGTGAGATTGTATATTCAATAAGACTGATTACAGTAAGGATGTTATTCTGTTAGATGTAGTGTTAGACCAAGAGCTACAAGATGTACTAAGAAATTCGATCATTGAAATGTCAGCTTGACCAGTTTACGTAAAGTACAACTTATTTGATATCCTTAAATGTTAAGGATGATCACATGCAGTTTTCGGTAAAGAATTCATTATGATATTGTAGTAATGGATTCTTTTTGAATGGTTCGACCATTTGGAAAGGAAAGTGAATGAATGAGACTGAATGTAATTTAGGCACGGTTGGGATGAAGAGAATGAATGGTCATCTTTGCTTCATGAAGAGATGTAAGAAACAAGAATTGTATAAAACATTGAAAGATATTTAACATGGAATGAGAAATTTGATTTCTATTCAAAATGTGTTTTAAATAGAAAATTACTTTTTATGAAAGTTGTTTCTTTGAGTTTAAGTTATTGATATGAGAATCTCAACCGTAAACTAGTTACAGTGTATGGAATAATTTTTTAAAATAAGTGGTTGAACGAGGCATCATATTTCGTACACTATTATATCAATGGAAGATAGTGGGAGCATACCATGTAACACTTCTTAATTGACATATTAAGCTACAATTTTTTTTTGTAAACATACCAAATATTATTTATGAATTAATGCTATTTTCAGTACTGACTTAAAATAAATATAGTTATGTTTTGATATGAATATTATAAATAATTGTTACAAGATAAAATTGATAGAGTTAGGGATATATCCTATGGGCAATTCTGTAACTAATTGTAAGTTAATTAACTCCGTAATCAATTCTCATTCATAATAAAGATGTTTTTTCTGTTATATATTTGTTATAATATGTAATAAATAATTAGATGTTTAATTAAAATATATTTAACAGAAACCCCATAAATTGTGTGTTTGTTATAAATACAAACAGTTGTAATCATTAGTATTGTATTAAATATAATGAACACATCATTTTAAATACTCCTAGTCAAGATGCATCGAGACTGGATATCACTACATCCGCTGAGATTAAAGTATATAACGCTCTTCAAATGTTAGGCAATGCATTACTTATGATTGTTGAGGGCACCAAGGGGTTACGTACCTGTAACAACCCGGATTTGGAGTTTACCTTTCAATATTGAATTATAATGATAATTATGATTTAATATTGTAAATTGAATAAAAAAATTGGTGAAAATAAACTGTTTATTTATTTTAAACAATGAAATTGGGAAATAATTGTTGAAAATAAAGCATAGAGCTTTATTTTAATGGTTTGGGTGATAATAAATGTGAGAATAATTTTATTTGAGTGAAAATGCAATAATTTTGTTAATTATTGCTTTGTGGCTTCTTTTAATAATTTTTAAAAGAAGTAGCTTTTTTTAATGAGCGTTTAAGGAAATAAAAAGGAGAAAATGTGATTAAAAATAAGTTTTGAGTGTAAATAATATTTGTAAATGAATTGGAACATTTTTACAAGTAAGAAAATGTAATTTGTTGAATTTTAAAAGTAATAAACGTGGTATATTACGATTAAATGAATAAAAAGTGCATTTTATTCAAAATAAAGGAAATTAACAATAAAAATGTTTAAAAAGAGTAAATTATCATTTTAAATGATATAAAATGTAAAATTTAAGGAGTTTATAAACTTACACTAATTATTTAGTTCATAAGTATGTAGAACATAGAATTTTGTAAATATATATGTACATATATGTGTACATAAGTGTTAAACATAGTTTAACTTAACTAAAAATGGTTTAACTTCTTTAATTTGTTCACTTGGGCCCAAAGCCTGGTTAGGTGAGAAGGAATAGCTCAGAAACTTTATTGTACGTAGCATTTCTCTTCCTTCTCCAAAACCTAACAGAAAGCTTATCAATGGCTTCCTCTAAAACCATTTTCTCAAAGCTTCATCAATTTCTCAAATAAAAACACCAAAACTTTTAGCAAGAATAAAGATAAGAGAAGGTAATCAACTCCAAATCTCACCTTTTCATCATCTAATTTCAATTTACAGTGAACTATTTCTCATTTTTGCTATTGTTTTCCTTCTTGCATGTCTGTCTATTGCTTCTAGCAGGTGTTTCCAGCCCCAATTGAGCTAAAGTCGCCGCCTTGCTGGCAAAATCTTTGGTATTTCAGTAAGTAGCTAAGGGGAGACTAAAATCTCACATCTACTGGCCAAAAATATTGAATCAGTAGCTAAATTCGTTGGTTGTACAAGTTTTTGTTCATTGCTGTTTTTGTTTTCGTTTCTAGCCTCAAGTGCCAACTTTGGCTGTCCATAACCTTCATCTCCAGCAACGAAATGCTACCGGATCTTTTTATGAGTCAAGTTTATATGTTGAAATTTGTTTTTGCAAAATTTGGTTGAAAAATATTGCCATTTGTGTGTTCAAACCGTTGCTGCAAAATCAACAAAACTCAGATTTTTGCCTGTAGAAATTGTGTTTTCTGAGTTGCTGCAAACATGGCCTGAGCCATGTTTGAGATAGCATAACTCTTTCATTTCATACTGAAATTGCGTGATTATTTTTTGTTTGAAAGATTAAGTTTTGTAATATAAGTATACCAAATTTCAAGTGATTTAGACCTATATAGCTTATTGAAATATGCTGCCGAACTTTGACTCGGAGCATGTTTTTGCCCAGATTTTTACAGTGAAAACACTGTCTGGGTTCAACTTTGAGACATCATAACTTTCTCATATTTTATCCAAATTGCATGATTCTTTTTTTGTTTGAAATATAAATTCTTCTAATATAAGCGTACCTATTTTGAGCTCAATCCGATACCGTTTGGTGCTCTGTTTTATGCCTGGTAGTTGAACCCAGAATGGATTTTTAGGCCTGGACAGATTCTTGTTGAACTGTTACAAACATGGTCTGAGTCCATGTTTGAGACAGCGTAACGTTTTCATTTTCTTTTGGAATTCATTGATTTTTTTTGAAAGATGAAGTTTCCTAATTTATGCACACCAATTTTTAGTTCAATCAAAGGTCGTTCGGCCACCTGTTTTATGTCCGAAAGTTGAACCCAGAGAAGATTTCAGACCTGGGTATTATTTTGCCCAAGTGTTTTATATTCTTTTTCCGTTCGATTTTTGACTTTTACTTCATGTTTTTGTGATATTTCTGAAATGTTTTGAGGTCTATGATGCCTATCAATAGGCTAGCCAAGTTTTGATGAATTTGAAATTCAAATTTGAATTGAATTTGAAATGAATTTGAATGACAGTTTTGAGTGATTTCTTTGATTTCGAGCATAGATTTTTCTAAACAAATTTGAAATAATTTTAAAAATAAATTGGCATTTAAAATAATTATTATGTAATATTTTTAAATTACTTTAAGCTACAAAATGTATTATTCTCTATAATAAGGGAATATTCAAATATCGTCTTCAAAATTGATTTCAGAAAATGGTTTTAAAAGCTTGTTTTCTCAAATAAATTATTATCTATAATACACGTTGCACTATTCGAGCGAATAAGAAGGAGAATTAAACGGTTTGGTAAAACGCGTGGTATGGGACACATGCGTTTATCTTATCGGTTAATTTCTGACTTGTCCGTTTGATCGTTTTGACCTTCGGGTCGAGTTTACCGATGAGATGAAGTAAACTTTTTACTGCTTTGAGTGTGAAATTTACTGGCGATTAGTAAACCGTTTAGTGTGAACGTGTGGTATGGGACACACGTTAACACTATTCCGGTTCCTATTCGAGGGTGTGTGACACATTTTCCATTGCGGCATGTCGGTACTGGACCTTCGGGTCATTGCCATTGCGGCGTATTTGTCTTCGAGACGTTTGCCATTGCAACGTATTTTCCATCGCAGCGTATTTGCCATTGCGGCGTATTTTTCATTGTGACGTTTTGCCTTCGGGCGAGGTATCTATTTGAGATAACAGTACTGGGCAAGGCTTCGGCCACATGCACGTGTAAACAATTTTGAGATGATTTCTTTGACTATTTTCCCTAGTGTATCGCCCTTTCCGGAATTGGTCCTTTGAACCATTCGATATATATTTGTGGCTATTATCTTTCGGTAATTTGAACTCTTGGAAGTTCTATTTTTGAGATTTGAATTGCCTACACTAGCGTTATATGAGATTAGCCTTTTTGCATTTACTTGAGATTTTATTCTCCTCTTTGGAGATATATTTGCCTTATGGCATGTTTGAGATGAGATCTCTTTATCCATGTTTTGGGTTTGCCAAGATGGCGGGTTTATGTTTTCCCCTAAACCATATTTGATGTTTTATGAATGCCGATGATATGAGGCTCGCTACTTTTAGCGTTTTATGGGTTATTTTATCTCTTTTGAGATTATATGTTTGTGTAGTGATACCATATTATCACTTGATGTAATCATACTCTTTAATTGTCCCTTCTTACTTGAGAATAGTATCACATTATCCTTATGCTCATATTATCGCTTATCCTCGTAAACTGATTTTTTTAGCTAGACTGACCCGTGTATTTTATACTCGGGTCAGACTGAGGTGTTTCAGGTTAGGTACATTTGGACTTAGCCTATTCTGCTTCCGCAATGGACTCTATTTCTGCTAGCTCTTTTTGTTATAGTTTTTTTGTGTAGTCCATTTTGGGTTGCTACTCTGATATGTATATTCTTTTGACTCGCTTGTATATTGTGGTTGCTATACCACTTGATATGTATCATTTTGTATACTCTGTGATGTATCTGTATATGTATATATATGTGATGATCTACTGTTCTGTGATGTGTTTTGCATTCGAGTTGTTGTATTTTGTTCTGATAGATCCTATAGCCACCTATGGCTTTGTATTAATTATTTATTGGATATGTCGATCCACTTGAGATAGACAAAAAAATATGGCATTTGTCGACGTATTCAATAGTTTTTTAAGACAAGGCTATAGATGGTCATTCCTATCCAGCCCTATTCTCTGCATTAGCAGACAGTATTACCCAATAATACTCTTTGTTAATGTAGGTCTCGGGGTGGGGCGTCACAGTACCTATAGTTATTGGATAACTATGGAATGACTCGCTCGATAGTTTTTTGTGGTTTAATATAGCTAAGGTCAAACTGAAAATATCGATGTGACCGAATTACATGGTCCTCTCGACTTGAGAATATCATCGATGTTCAATATGAAAGTTCTGCTTTGATTATAGTCAAATCATGGCACGATGTCCATCAAATACTATAGTTGGGTAGAGTGGAAGTATTGGAAGTGAAATAATATTCAAGAGGGGAATTACCTCCTTAGTTATATGGGGTTAGTATCATGGTCAACTCAAAGTCAAAATCCCTTACCAGAGTAGTTCGATTAATAATAATTGTCAATATTGAACCAAGAACTTTGTGTTTGGACTATAGAGTTGAATATGGATATATTAGAAGTTTGACCATTATCAACTTCCATAAGTCCAACGTGTAATAGTTTAGACGAAGAGAATTGGTGTAAATAATTGTCACTGCTGGGTAATTCTTAATAAAGTTAAATTGGGTAATGTCACACCATCTGCTAAGGCATGTGTGAACGTTAATGTTTGAATTGTTCGATATTAACCATTGACCAAATTTAAACATACGAGCCACACAATCGAAACGATGAATGCTTCTTTTACCACTTGATTTAATTAATTTGTAATTTTTATAAATTAATTATATTAATAAATAATCAGTATTTATGAAACATTAATTATAAAATTTTATATTTGATGTGTTAAACGATGTTAAACTATGTATTTATAATAGTAATAAATATATTGATCAATATACGATATCCGTACACGTTTAAATTTGAATTTAAATGCAACAGATATTGTTCCGGCTTAGAATTATTTTTGAGGCCCAAAAGGGGTTTGGAATTTTAGCCATGATGCTTTCATGGGGGTGGCCATATATGATGTGGCTTTGTGAATTTGAATGAAAAGAGGAGTGGAAATGGTAAAAGAGATATTAGAAATTGTGATCCACTTTTCAATCTCCTATTTCCCTTTAAATAAGCCACTCTCTATTCATTCACTTTATAAATTTTGTTCCTCCTCTTACCTGATATTTTTGGCCAGAAATACTCCTTTCCAAACCCCAAAATATCCAAGCACAAACTACATCAGAACTTTTCGATTCAATCATTAGTGGTAGAGTAATTTGGGAGCTAGCAACTCTGGAACATGGAATTTGATTCAATGAGTCATTTCATCATTTCAAAGTGTAATCTCTATGCCTGGTGATAGGTATGCTTCACATCTATTAATATTTTAAATTGCTTAAGTTAATTAATCAATCATATGTTAGCTAGATAGAAAATATCACGAATCGGTATATTATCATATTGTCATATGTCGATGGTTATATATATATGCATAATTTTTTATAGATATCGTCTTGTTGATCTTGGCCTAATTTAAAAAAAATAAGTTTTTTTATTATTAAAATATTATTGCTAAATAATTTTATTAATTAATTATAATTATAAAACAGTAATTCATATGATATACGTGTTTCAAATTTAAAAAAAATTATATATGCACCTAAAAACCATTCGATAGAAAATACTATTTATTTTATAAATATTTAACTTATTTATTTAATTTAATATTAGTTAAATAAACAAAATATTGTTATAATACATTTATAAATAATATAATATTCAATAAAAATATATAATATAAAATATGCATTTTGATTATAGAAATATTTTTTATTATTAAATTTGCATGGATTTAAATTTAAATTTAAATTTTATTTGAATATGTATTTAAATATATAATATATGATAATATGTATTTAATAATATATATTAATTAACGAACTAGTTATATGTTTATAAGTATAATATATCTACTGAATATATAAATTAAAAAATATATAATATATGAAAATGATTTAGATTATTTTACAAATTATTATTTAAAATAAATTTGTAATTTAATTATATTATATATATATGTATATATATATGTATATATATATATATATGTATATATATATTTCATAATTGATTTATACATGTAATTTACAATCTATATTTTATGACAAATATATATTAAATTTGCATGCATACATACATACATATAATAATTGATGTACATATTTGTATGTTAGAACAATATATTAGTATACATAAGGGGCTAACTTGTCTGTTGCAGTGTAAATCCCACACCTATAAACGGAGATGACAAACCATGTACACATTATCATGTTGCACGTTCACACACACACACACACATATGTGTATATGATACACATATATAAATTATAATGCAAATTATATAAAATAAATTTCATTTATAAAATTCAGATAAAATATTGATTTTATTTAAAAGAAAATTTAGAAAAGTTCTAAATAAATTAGACTGCATAGACCCATTAAAGATTCAATAATGGAATTTTTTTTTGAAATTTACCCAATTCCTCCGTTGCGGGTTGGCCCAGTTCCAACAAAAACTATAATAATGGTATTTGATATCATAACAAAATAATGCATTATAAAATATAGAAGCATTGAAATTTTACAATTTTTTTTGGAATTATGGACTAAGCCATAGTTTTGAGAAATAATTCTTCGGTCATATAATTATGAATCATATGGTACTGGTGAATTGTATTTCAAATGATTAAGGACAAAGCACCCATTCAGTAGGAGAGACATAAGAGTTGGTGAACTCTTAGAATTGATACGTAAGAGTTGGTGAACTCTTAGAATTGATACATATAGATATATGCAATCATAGGTCCAATGATTCCAAAACAGTTCCATGTACTTTGTTAAATTCACCAATTAATTATCACAAACACAAATATATGTATTTAATACATATGTCGAATGTCTATGATAAGAGCATAGTGTTGCAACTGGGCCAGCCCATAGTGGAAGATTTAGGTGAATTTCAATTTTTTTACCCTATTGGATTTTTACTGGGCCTATGAAGTCTAATTTATTTAGACCATTTCTAAATTTAATTTAAACAAAATCATATATATCATTTACATTCATAAATTGTTCATAGAAATTTATTTAATTTATTTTCAATTTATATATAATTATACATATGTATCATATACATATGTGTGTGTGTGCATGTGTAACATGATATTCTGTAAAGGATATAACATGCCCGTGTATGGATGCTGAGATTTACATTGCAACGGATATGTTAGCTCATCCTATATGTATTGTATGTTGTCCAAATATGTGTATATATTTATGTTTATTATATACGAAACCAAGAGTGTATGTGTATATATATAAGTATATTATGAGAAAATATTATAGATATATTTATATGTAAATTTTATAGTGTTAAATAATATATAAATAAATACACACACACACATATATATACACACAAGATATAAGTTCAAAATTTCTATATATATATATATGTATGTATGTATGTACATATTTACGTATGTACTAAACTAACATAGTTATATGTATAATATATATATATATAATTACTTAAATGTAAATATGATTTATAATGGTTTATATGTATATATATATAAATAAATTACAAAATTAAAAATATATCCATTTTTAATATTCTAGATTGAATACACAACACGTACAGTTTTAATTATGATTTTATTATATTAATATAAATATTATGAATTAATTATTTAAACAACAATAAATAAATGATAGAACATGTATAATATATATATATATATATTTCGAATTTTAAAATTTCAAAAAATTTGGAATCATAATTTATAGCTTATGGAAAAATTTGAGATTTTCTAAGTCAAAATATTAGTTTTTATTAATTAAATACTTTCACCAAATTTAAAATTGATTTTTTTAAAAATAATAAAAACATTTGAAAAAATATATTTTTTTGACTAAAAGCTTCTATAATGAAAAATTAATTTTAGAAAAATTTAAGATCTAATTTTTGAAACATAATTTATTTTATACAAATTTTTAATTCGTATAATAATTAAATAATACTAAAAATATTAAATAATTACTAAATTTTTTTTACTGTTACTGAAAATTATAATTGATATAAATATATATTTAAAAATACTAGATAACTTTTTATATGATATAGTTATATATAGATTAGTATTAGTCATATAAATAAATAATTTAATATATGTATAAATAAATTAATAAAATAATAATAAATGAAATAAAATAATTTTGGCTATGTGTTTCGAATCTATTATAAAAATATTTTTTTATACACATTACCAATCAATATATGTGGCAACAACAATACCTATAAGAATCTCACCTAACTAACAATTCAACAATAACAATGTGTATATACAGACACACATACGAATAATATTGAGTTATACAGAGATTATGCATCATATATAAAACTAAATACTTACCTAAACTAATGCCCTTAAGTACACCTTGTAATGATGAGTTCGCTTCCTCTTGAAATCTTCCTGATTCGTCAGATTGCAAGTCTTTGAATCGTAGACCCTTTGCTATCGAATAGCTATTGATTTTATTTGGGTTGTGTTGGAACACTATGAGGTACAATTCTGACAGCAAAAATGGAGAGAGGAGGCAGCCAAAAGTGTTTTAAAGTTAGGGTTAGAGTCTCTTATGTAATGGTTGAATTAAAGAGAAAAGCGGATCACAACACTTACCTTTTCTCACCCAATCTTAACCATTCATTTCAAACCCTTTCTCCCTCCTTTTGTGTGATAACCCGGATTTTTGGACATCGGATAATTGGATAATTAACTGATTTTAAACTATTGAGATACTGATTTTATTTAGTTGAACAAATAAAATTATGGTAGTTAAAAATATCTGGATATATAAATGGATTTGAAACTATAATAAATGTTGAAATTTTTAAGTGTATACATATACAAGTATATAAGTGTGTGTATATACATATGTATATATATGTCATGAGAAGTAGAATATATAGAAGTTTGTAAAAGTGTGGATATATATATATATAAGTTTAAGCTTAAAGTGGGTATAAATAAATAAGTTTATATTGCTTTTTGAGTTATATACATATAAATAAAAAGAAAGTTAAAGATATATAATATAAAAACATATAAATGCATGCATAAAAACAAAAATAAATATAATATTTGTTGTTGACATTTGTAGCTTGAGACAACATGCAAATTTACAAGTGGCTTTAGTTTTTCTTAAAATAGAAATATATAAAGTGTTTTGAGAAACCAGGTTAATACATATTCATTTTCATCTCTCTCTTTTCATTCCTTTTTCTTTTATCTCCTTCTAAACTAAAAACTAAAAAGGAAATCAAAACCTGTTCAAGTCTTCAAACTGAACTAAAGTAAAGTAAGATCAATATAATCAAACAACTTCCAATTCAACTGAAGTAAGCAAGATTAAGGCTTCTAATTTCAGATCAAAGGGAAAACCTCTATCCCCTGTTATCCAAATACAGGTGAGTAAACCTCTTTCAAAAGCTAAATCTGTGAAGTAATGTTGTAAATATGATTTGCATGGATGTATTTTGTTTGAAAAATAGCTGAATTACCGAGTATATACATATGTGCATGTCTGTGTATAAATATCTAGCCTCTGTTTGATTCTAACAGACTAAACCAAGTTTAAAAATCTATATCTCTAAATTTAATTCAAATCTGTTGATGTTGTAAACTAAGAAAACGTTTATTTTTTTGTGTAGTTTAAGTTAAAAATAATTCTATGAATAGATTATGTTGTGTAGTTAACTAATGATATGTTTTACAGTGAATAACCAAATTTGGTGAAAATTCAATGTATTTAAAACAAGGATTCAAGCATGCTATCTGGATTTTTTTTATAGAAATAGGAATTTTAGAAGTAAAATTGTGATTTTTAGCAGTTCATAATGTAAGAGATTTTAAGATGACCAATTTCTCTTTAAAAATTAATTTCACCACCATGGGTGGCGGAGGCATCGGGATGGCGACGCTGGGAGGTGCGCATGGGCATGGTGAAGAGCTCGACCGTGGCCATTTGTTGGATTAAGGCTTGGATTGGGTTGGGAAATGGATTTTAGGGTTTAAGAACAGCTTCAGCTATGGTGGCAATGCAGTGATTTTGAGGAGAAATGGTGCATCCGGAATTCGAATGGGTTGGCTCGGAGGTGGCTGCATGGGAGGGCTTTCGTCGGAGGTCGGTGGCATGCGAAGCAGTGATCGGTCGTCGATGTAGTGGGTCAATTTGTGGTGGTAGTTTGGTTCCAGAAAGGTGTCGTCTTGCTCGATTTCGAGTTCCAGCGAGATTGATGGCTCTGGGTGGTCTGAGGGTTCGAGTAGATCATCGATGACTTGTAGATGACGGCTAGGTCGATCGGAACGACGGCGAACTCTTGTGCACGTGCACGAGTTTTCGTTGATATTTGATGTTGGCTGAGGCATCAGGGAAGATGGGTTCGGGCTCGAAGTAGAACGCAATTTGTCTCGAGTTTATCGAGGGAGAGAATTAGCTCGGGTTTTGGTTCGGTAAATTATAGATTGGCTCGGGTTTCTTTTGCATAGATAACAAAGTTTAAAATAAAAGAAAATAACAAGTTTAAAAGAAAAACATAAGTTGGTCAACAAGTTTCAAGCTAATTACTAAGCAGGTTTTCAAGTAAAGTAGCTAACCAAGTTTTAAAAAGAAAACATGACCAAGGTTTAAAGCAAAAGTAAATTTTGTAACAAGTTTTCAAAGCATTATTAAACTAGATTAAAATATCAAAGTTAAAGGTCGTTATGATAAATTGGTTTGGAATTGAATAATTTTATATTAGGCTAATTATTTAATTAAATCTCTAACTATTTCAAATGGAATTTAATAATGATTGAATTGAGTAAGTGATTAAGATTAGTGTATTAAAACTTTAATTAATAAAAGATCTCAATTGATTTTGTAATGAATCAATTTCAAGCATTTAATTTGATAAGATCTAAATGGTAATTAAGTAAGATAAATGGTTTATCTTTAATTAATTATGGTTGTAAGGATCATTGATGTAGTTAATTAAAGGACAATTACATATTGTAACTAATTAAAGGATAATTAATTAATGTAAGTAATTGAAGGATAATTAATCAATGTGAATAATTAAGGGATGATTAATTAATTCTATTAATAAATCAATCATGATAATAAATGGTTTAATTAAGGTTAATTAAGCAAGATTTAAAAGTAATTAATTTACTTTGTGTTAATTAAATTAATTAGAAATGGACTAATTAATCTTGCTTATGGATGATTAAATTGTATTGAATGTTTGGATTGATTAATATCTCTAGTCTGATAAAAATTATGGTGTTCTGCGATATGAAATGCTTTGGATTGAACTGTTGATATGTGTAAATCATTTGTTTAATTGATATCTGTGATGAAATTTCTGTGTGAATATGATATGCTGAATTTAAATTAAATTGTTTAACTTAAACATCAATAATTAAAAGATGGTATTGAATTCGAAGAGACCGGGATCGGATATCAGCGATATCCGGAACCACTTCGATTAGTAATCTATATTCTTTATAGATTTGATTGTAAATCAAATAGGCTGGAATGGAATAAATTAAATAACCGGACCATTAAAACTAAGTAACGGTACTTAGACATTATTTTGTGAAAAAAATGTTTGGCTACAGAATGATTAAAACTCGTAGTGATGAACGAGTTACCCTGGTTTTCAAAGAAGTTTTACAACCTTAGTATTTCAAATTAAATGGGTTTTAATCACGTTGGTTTTCAGCCTGATTCGGGTATTACTTTATTGTAATGCTCGGGTCAGACCGAGTATTATAGATTTTCAGGTTAGGACGTTCTAGAGTTCAAGAGATGAGCTAGATAACATGGACGTATGGAGTATATTCCGCTTGAGATTGTATTGATAGTAGTCAGGGACAAATCATTATAACTGTCCAGTTTATTTGTGAATGGTTGTACTCTGATTAAGACGACCCAACTTTCTATCACCAGAAAGTTGCATCATCTTTAAGAAAGAAAGGGATAAAAAAGAGAAAAGATAAAGAAGAAAGAAGAAACAACATCAGAATCTCAACAGCGGAACGAATAAATTATATTAATCACATAAATATTACCTAATATACAATATCAATCAGAGTTACATAGATAATACATCACATACTAGACATTTATAAACAGCTGTCTAGTTAATACAACTCGATACAACTCAAATACATCACAGAGATACCAACACAGCGGAAAACTATATATCTATAACGCTGAAGCCTCCTGCTCCATTGCTCCTCCACAATTCATCAAAGCTAAACTGAATCCCTTGGCTACTCGTAAAAATTTGAGTACCCGAGAGTTTAAGAAAAACAGAAATAAACTCCGGGTCAGACATGGGTCTGGTGTGAGTAACAGGTTAAAGTTGCTTAACTTTGAAAATCCTTTGGAAACAAAGGTATCATGTAAGACTCCCCACACATAAACATGGAAAAGATTTTACCTTACGCTAACCAAACATTTGATAGGAAATCCAGTTATATTATAATAGGGTCTAGGGTTTCCAAAATAAAATACAGAAATAGCTGGAATGCTTACATCTCACGTTCCAACATAGTTGGGCACAACTAACATGTACGACACTTATTGGAGATTGGATTCCATACAATGGTAGGGCTACTGGGGTACCGCCCGTCACAGTACGTGGCCTAGATCACCGTACCGAGGATCACTCCCGACCCCCTACAGCACAAAGCCGGAACCATCCCTTACCGGACAATCCCGAACAAGACAACCCCAGCAGTTGGAGCTCACAACTGCCCACACAGCCGAAATAAAAAGGGACATCTAGACACGGGAAAATCTCGTCCTACTTGGGTATGACCCACTTAGCCTTGCTGCACCTCCCCTGTTTTAGCCATTCCCGGTTGATGAGGCTTGAGGCTACGATTTACCTCATCAGAACACATCACTGAGAATGCTCATCGTCCACCTGACGATGTTCTGAAAACATTCAATCCATACAAGTTCGTTCTGGGTTCGAACAAAACCGAAGGCATTATCTCGTTACACTCATTTTGGAATCATCCTCAGAGTTAACAACAATAACCCTTGCACTCTGAATCTTCGTCTTCACTTGAGATTCACGACCTATCGTTAATTTGGATCGATGTGGTTTTCGGATATCCAAATCTGGAAACCCGATTCCGGTCTCATCGAAATCCAAAACGTATCTTTTAAGGCCAAGTTGTTTTAAAGTTAAAACAATTCATTTCATTATCCATATACACACAGATAGATAATCTACATTATCATCACATATAGATAATTCACTTCAACCAAAGCATCCATATCACATAGCATTACTTATCTCATATCTGAGATTTCAAATCATTCAAGGAAATCAATATCATCCATCATACATAAACAAGGATTAATAATCACACCATTTATAATTAATTTAAAATGAATTAAATTAATTATCCTATTTCTAATTAATTTAAAGTAAATTAAATTAATTACTTCATCATTATAAATCTTGCTTACATAACCATTAATTAATTACAAATCAATTAATTAATCATTATCTAATTTCCATCTTAATTAATCATCCTTGATTAAATTATCCTTTAATTACATTCAAGTAATTATCCTTTAATTAATTTCACAAATTAATTATCCTTAACCAAATACAGTAATTAATCTTTAATTACTCTATTAATTAATTAACTATAATTAATTACATTAATCCTTAATTAATTACATTAATTAATTTCTCAAAATCACTTATTATTGATTAATTAATCTTAAATAATCAACCTTTAATTACATCATTAATTATATAAATTAATGATCCCTAATTACATTTTTAATTAGTTATTCTATTTAAATTAATTACATTAAGAAATCAATCATTAATTAAACCACATTTATTAATCACTCTTGATTAATTCACATCCAGTAATTAACCACCCTTAATTACTTCATTTAATAAATTAATTACTCCATAATTAATTATATTAATTAATCCCTTGATTAATTACACCAAGTAATTTAATCCAAATTACTTCCATTAGTTAATTATACTTATTCCATTTCATAAGTGATTATCCTTAATTAATTAATCTAATTAATTATTAAAATTAATCACATAAATTAATTGTTAAATAATATCAAGTTAATGACCTTCATTAACTATTAACAATCCTTTAATTACTTTTCTTAAGTAATTAAACTTAGATTAAGTAATATTAATTACAAATTTATTTATCCTTAATAACCAATTAATTAACCTCTAATTATTTAATTAATTTAAGTTTTAACTGTAACTTAATTAATCTTTAATTACTTGATTAATTAACATTTAATCAATAATTTAAAATCTAATCTTATCAAATTAATGATCTTTAATTACAAATTAATTATTCCTTAAATAATTAATCTTAAACTTTATTTAATTAATTTATAACTCTTAATTACTTAACTAAACATCCATATCATTAATTAATTAAATTAATTAATTATCCATTTTAATTATCTTAATAATTCAATGAATCACAAATCCTAATTAATTTTAAGATAAAACTTTATTCTTACTTATGATTGAATTATCATTAACAAAGCAATTAAAACAATTTAGTTTTAAATTTACTTTCAAATTTCATTTTAAATTTAAGATTTAAAATGAATACAAATTTAACTTTTGAAATCATACTTAAAAACCGATTTAAAACTTAGTTAAAATCTTTGTTTTACATTTAAAAATTCAGCTCCTAAAATTTAAAACTGACAGGTTTTAAAACCTGTAACACAAAATTTTACCCGAGCCCATTCCAAATAGCTTCGAGCAAAACCTTACTAAACTTCGAACCAAACCTCAAATTACTCGAGAAAACTCGAGTAACCAACTCCCCTTCAAAACCAACTTCACCCGATTCACGAAAATACACCGTGCACATGCACCGGCCAACCACCCACTTTCGACCACCGACGGTGACCCTCACAAATCGCCGATCACCCTCGCACCTAAACACGATCATTAGATGATCATCCCTAACTCGAAATCAAATTCGAGAGTTAAATCCAAACCTGGAACATCAACAGAATCCACCACCTCAACATGGACCACTGCCTCGACCACGAAGCTCCGACCACCATCGCCTCGGAAACTCCGGCCAAGTCTTTGTTTACGTTCAAGCTATCATCACCCAAGGTTTCGTTACACTCGATCAACTAGAGAAATTAAGATGATCGAAAATTCTTAACTCAGCCAAACTAGGTTTAGAAACTTCCCCAACCAACCACCATCGCCACGGTCATCTATACACCCATCTATTATTTTTCCTCCACTCACCGTTCATTCATCTACCTCCAGAATGATTCACGACCTTCCAATTTCCAGAGATCCTCAGAAATTTCTAAAATTCTGATTTCTGGTTAAACCAGAAATACACACAAACACCTTAACTAAAAACTTCCAATTTAGTTTTAAAAATCAAAATTTGGTCTTAGTATTTGATTCATAAACCTGAATTTATAATCTATGACAAACTATTTTTGACTTAATTTAAGATTTCACTGTGTTTTATATTTCCTGAACAAAACTAAGTTATTTTAACTAACTATATATTTTTAAACTAACATTTATGATATAACAATCATATTTCATTTGTATCTTAAATCTTAACAAAGCCTAGATCAAGAGATATGGAAATATGAAATCAAACTTGAATTAGGAAATTGAAACAAAGGTGTCTACAGTCTTTAACAAATATGCAGATATCATATTTCACACATACACCAATTTCAAAAATAAATAAATAAACACAAACACATGATTATCTTCAGGCATAAATCAAGCAACCATATTGAAATTCACTTATGTATTTTTAAAATGAAGTTACTCACAGATTTGAGAAGGCAGAACAGAGCACATTTTGAATTAGCTTTGAAAGCTGCTAGCAAAAATCTCTTTTTATTTTGATCTTCATTTTTATTGAGTTGAATTGTTGTAAAGCTTCAGTTGTAATGTATTTACTTTTCTGGAATGCTAAGTCTCTTTGTAAACAAAAATGAAATGGGAAAGATCGATATATAGATAAATGTTTACAGGTGATATTATTTACTGGTACAAGCTTTTATTAATTTTGGTCAGAGATCTTTCTACTCTATGGGGGCTGATATGATCTTACTAGTGTACTTAGAGATAATAGCATTTATGAAGTTGTCCTCCATGTCTACAAATACTTATACTTCTTTATTTCGTATGGTACTTATATGATAGTATTCTTTATTTTCCTGTACAACATGAATATATTTTTTTCCTTATGTCTTATAGCCTTGTATCTACATGATTTTTCTATAGTTAACATATGTGTTCACTTATTCTCTTATATATATATTTCTTTTAAAACTTAAACCACCCAACACTACTTACAATTATATATTTTTACTTTGCCTGATTTGCTTTCATACCCTATATACAAATATAAAGTTGTTATGGTTATTGTTTAAAATATAACTCATTGTTAAATTGAAATAATTTATAAAAGAAATTTTCTCTTTATTAATAAATTACTTATTTAATCAAACTACATTTAAAAAGAACAAAACAACCTTTCTTGTTTAAATTTAAACTTAGGCTAAAATCATTTTAAACAAATAAACTTTTATCTTGAGTATTTTAAAATCATATGGTTATTTATTAAATATTAAATTAAATCAAATTTCCAAATTACCAAAAATATTAAAATTAGAAAACATGCCTTCATTTATTAAATTTAAAACAAAGCTTATCTATTTACAATATATATACAAATATATATATATATATACACACATTATAAATAGAAAACCATTTATTAGATTTAAAAAGATAAATTATCAGTTAAATATTTATTTAAAAGAAGATTATTAAATCAATTCAAATCTTATTAACAAATATTATCAAATCAATTTAATTTTTAATGCAGATTATTAAATTGATATTGCCAAAAATTCCGGGATGTCACATTCCTCTCCCCTTAAAAGAATTTCGTCCCCGAAATTTAAAACAAAGGTAATTTAATAATCTCATTAATGATTTAATTTTAAAATCACAAGCATATATTAATCATATGCTAACAACCATAGCAACCAACTCATCCAATCAAACAAATCTAACTATGCAGACAAAATCGGGATATGACTATCTAGAGTTTCCCAAGTATAAACACCAGGATACTCGCTCTACAGAATCCAAACAAAACTATACTACTAAGCTACAGAGCTCCTACTCATCTAGATCTACAAAACTAGACAGAATATCAGACTACAGACAAGTCTGACTCAACAACCAAAACTCCCTGAACTGCTGGTTCTATAACCAGAGATGGATTATACACGTACTCCCTCAGAGATACGTGAAACACATCGAATTCCAGTTATCCAAACTGACAATTCACACCCGAAGACCAAACTCTTATCCTCACCAAAACATAGAGAAAATCCAAAATACCTCGGAGCTAGCTTCCCAATCTTACCAAACTATATAGCTCCTTCGATCAGAGGAACTTACTCAAAATCAAATTCCCGACTTCGAAATCCAAATTCCTCTGTCTCTTATCCACAAAACTCATCTGACGATCAGGGCTGCCTTCATCCTTACAGATCAGCTCAACCTTCGCTGATGCCTCAAAACAACTCATTATAATGATCCACTCACAATCAATCCAAGAACACAAACTCTACTCCTCAAACATCAGAAGACTGAACTTACTTTTCCTATCCGAAAAGATAAAACAGATGCACTCCCAAACTGCTTCCGCTGCACAACTCTGATCTGGAGTAGATGAAAATGCTGATGATACACACGAGCACAAACTGGACAACACATCCCAGAAATATAGTTCAACAGATCCATAAAGAGAAAACTCAGAAATTCGATGATATCCCGAAAGATCTCTGACAAACCAAGAGAACACTCAACTATCGCAAGTCACTTTTGCAACCAACCCAATCTAATATCCAAAGAAAACTGTTCTCTCTTTACCAATCAGAACAGCTCAAGCCTAACTAGCCAATCCATCGAAGAAATGGGTCCACTCTGTTGCTTCTGAACTTCACCTCTAGAAAACTACTGACAGATGACCTCCTTGCCTGCACATAGAACAATCTGAGCTGCGACGCTGCCACTGATGCCAAAGATTTCCTAATCCAAACTCCTTGAGAAACTCAGGCCTCAAAGCCAAACACAAACACCCAGCTGAACTCAGCCTCAACACCGATGCAGACTGTGACGCCCCACCTCAATACCCACGCTAGCCAAGGACACTACGATGTAGTGCTGTCAACTAGCACGGAGAATAAGGCTGTTGAGGAGCGACCATCCATGTAATTGATTATCACACGGTGGCTATAAAATAATCTTCGGAAACAAACATAGAAATAAACATAACACAAAGCAGTCACAGACATCCATATCACAAAGGCGGAAGAAGATATGAATATATAACTAACACATGAAAGTGTACATAAGAGTAGTGGTCAAAAAGTTCCACAATAATACAAAAGAATAGCAACCTGTGCTATACAAAAAAGAATACAACTATGAGTCCATATCTCAAGTGTATACAACAAAAACTGCTAAACTAAATAGTCAGCCAAAAGTCAGAGTAGCAAATCCCGGAAGGAAGTCAAGCAGAAGCACCTGTAACATCTCGGTCTGACCCGAGTATTATTTAAGAAAATAATAAACGGATCAGTCTAACTATAAATATCAGATGACATGATATATAATAAAAGACATGGCATAAACATAGAATATCCATACTGACATACTACTATAAGTATGAAAATGATGATCAACAGGAGATCAACCGATGAGAAATGATCAATATCACGAGAATCTTCTCAAAGATCCAAAGAGGGCATCATACCCTAAACTTGTACTCATAACAAGTCAACGACATAAAAATCCAGAAATCAAAACAAGAAATCCAGAAATCATAAAAAGAGAAAGAGGCCTATCACATGATGGTCCGAAGACCATGGGGAGCTACCCCATATGCGTGAGTCGGAATCACACTGATTGAGGCCTAGGCTAACCAAAAAGCAGAAAGGTATGTGTGAATGGAATCACACAAGTGGTGTCTAGCCTAACCTCGCAAACATAAAGATATGTGTGAGTCGGAATCACACTACTGCGGCCTAGACTAACCTTGCGGACAAAGAGATGTGTGTGAGTCGGAATCACACTATTGCGGTCTAGTCTTACCTTGCAAACAAAGAGACATCGCACAATTGCTAGTCTAAATCATAAAATGATCATCATGATCAGCGAGAAGTGTCAATCACACCAAGCTAGTAAATATATGAGTTTAGCTTCATGTCCCATAACCACTTGCTTAACTTAAATATTTACGAACAAGCTGTAAATCTTCACTAGGAAATTGTCACGAAAAGGGTTCAATCGAACAAGTCCAAGAGCTAACCGACGAAGTGAACGCAAGCGTTTCATACCACTTGTTTTACTAAGTCGTTTAAGTCGATTTCTCATTCGAGTGAAGTAAAGGCTTGTATATACTAGTAGATTGAAAAATCGGTTTGAGAAAACGAACTTTAGATATTTAAAATAGTGTTGAAATCGCTTTGATGAAAGAGTTTTGATATTTACTATTAGTATTGAAACCTTCATATATCTTTAAAGTGACAAGTCATAAAACGATTGTAGAACAAATCAATTCACGTTCGAAGACGTGAGTAAAGTCCAAAGAAGTCAGTCCCAAAACCATCAAAGTAGAAATTCTGACAAATGTTTTTCAGATGAGATTGCCTACGCAGAGTAATACGGGGTTCGACCTGCCCGGTCAGGTCGCGGGGGTCCAGGGGGCAGCGCCCACGGCGGGGTGCGGGGCAGCGCCCCGTCACGGTACGACCTAGTGAAGGCAAGCGGTCTCGAGAAGCCAAACGACCTAAGGGAAGAATGCCACGCGACCTAGCAGAAGAACAGGTCAAACGACCAAGTACTAACTCGCGAACGACTTACGACTTAAGGGATAAGGTCATACGACCTAAGTGGAGAATGCCACGCGAGCTAGCAGAAGAACAGGTCAAACGACCAAGTACTAACTCGCGAACGACTTACGACTTAAGGGAGGAATGCCACACGACCTAGCAGATAACAGGTCATTCGACCTAAGGGTAAGGTCGGTGGCGACCTACGACTTAACAAAGTCGAGCAACCTACGACTTAACGAAGTCAAGCGACCTACGACTTAGGGTCAAGCGACCTAAGAGAAGCAGCGGGAATGTTAGGTCTGAGACGACCTACGACTTAAGGTCATACGACCTAACAGTTGCGAGCTAGCGGAGTTGGCATGGCCGAGCGACTTAAGAGAAGCAGCGACCTACGACTTAACGATTTAAAGCCAACGACCTAGGACTTAAGAGTCATACGACCTAGGACTTAAGGGAGGCAAGAGACTTACGACTTAAGGGAGGCAAGCGACTTACGACTTAAGGGATAAGGTCATACGACCTAAGTCTTGAACGACTTAACGACTTAAGCCTTTAACGACTTAACGACTTAAGCCAGGGCGAGCGAGCTAACTGCAAAACGACCTACGACTTAAGGCCTTTAACTCCTGAACGACTTATGCCATTAGCTCCTGAACGACTTATGCCTTTAGCTCCTGAACGACTCAAGCCAGTAACTCGCGAACGACTCAGCCTTTAACTCGTGAACGACTTAGCACACCCAGAACGACTTAACGCCTGGAACGACTTATGCTCCGTGTGGCTTTTCAACACGAACGACCTACGACTTAGGCTTAACTCGCGAACGACCTAGCGAAGGCAGAAACGACCTAAGTGCAGTTTTTTCACCAAAAACACTAGAATTTTGGGTTTTTCACCAATCCAATCCAAACCAAATGCAAATGCTGATGCTAAAATGATAGGGAACCATTCCCAACAGTCCAAGATAGATATAGGCAAGATGTGAGATCAAAAATCTCACCTTTTCACGGAATTTGATGAAGATGGAGATTGAAAGCAAGGAGAAGCAATCCAAAGCTTGAATCCACTATCTTCTACTTGAATTTGGAGTTGAATCTCGGATTTGCAATAGAATTGGAGTTTGGAGTTTTAATTTCCACTTCCCACCACCATTTTTGATGAAGCTTGAATGTTAAAACAAAGGGTGAATGAAGTGAGGAAGAGGGTTGGGCTGAACTAAGGAAGTGCAGTCCAAACCAAAGTCTCAAGCGGGAAAAGTGTCGAAAATTTCACTATCTCCAAACATATCGAAGTTTACACTCAAAAAGATCGCAAACGTCATTTTGAACTCAATGGGGGTGGTCTCGAGTCCTAATTTGACCGTATGCAAAAAGTAGCTTTTCGGACTAACATCCGACTAACGATAAAATATTTAAATATAAAATCGATAGATATGCGGGTTGTTACACAGACACACTTCCTTAAACTTGTTCCAAAGAAACATCTTCGGATACACCCTAGAGCCACTACATCTCATCACACAACTACTACTTCCTGAGATTGCCAAGATACCATCACTAGCCTCTGCCCAACTGCCAGAATCCAAATTCTACTCATCCAAACTTGCACTTCAAAAATGGACTCCGAACCCTAACAGATTTCCTTCAGAGATTGGTGAAATCCTTACACCACAACAAAAATTCACTCGAGACAGTATTGGGTCTACAATCTCGGCAGATACACTTCCAACCTCAACAAACTCCAACTATTGGTAGTCGTGCTGCACACACCACTACCCCATCTACCTTTATAACCTATATTGGAAAACCCGAACAGGTAACCCAACAGATAGGAAGAAATATATATATATATATATATCCAAAATACAAGTACGCTCTCTTAAGATAGACACCACTCCAGAGCCTAAGTATTCACTCAACCTAGCGCTCTGATACCAACTGAGACGACCCAACTTTCTATCACCAGAAAGTTGCATCATCTTTAAGAAAGAAAGGGATAGAAAAGAGAAAAGATAAAGAAGAAAGAAGAAACAACATCAGAATCTCAACAGCGGAATGAATAAATTATATTAATCACATAAATATTACATAATATACAACATCAATAAGAGTTACACAGATAATACATCACATACTAGACAGTTATAAACACCTGTCTAGTTAATACAACTCGATACAACTCAAATACACCACAGAGATACCAACACAGCGGAAAACTATATAACTATAACGCTGAAGCCTCCTACTCCATTGCTTCTCCACAATTCGTCAAAGCTAACCTGAATCCCTTGGCTACTCGTAAAAATTTGAGTACCCAAGAGTTTAAGAAAACCAGAAATAAACTCCGGGTCAGACATGGGTCTGGTGTGAGTAATAGGTTAAAGTTGCTTAACTTTGAAAATCCTTTGGAAACAAAGGTATCACGTAAGACTCCCCACACATAAACATGGAAAAGTTTTTACCTTACGCTAACCAAACATTTGATAGGAAATCCAGTTATATTATAATAGGGTCTAGGGTTTCCAAAATAAAATACAGAAATAGCTGGAATGCTTACATCTCACGTTCCAACATAGTTGGGCACAACTAACACATACGACACTTATTGGAGATTGGATTCCATACAATGGCAGGGCTACTGGGGTACCGCCCGTCACAGTACGTGGCCTAGATCACCGTACCGAGGATCACTCCTGACCCCCTACAACACAAAGCCGGAACCATCCCTTACTAGACAATCCCGAATAAGACAACCCCAGCAGTAGGAGCTCACAACTGCCCACACAGCCGAAATAAAAAGGGACATCTAGACAGGGGAAAATCTCGTCCTACTTGGGTATGACCCACTTAGCCTTGCTGCACCTCCCCTGTTTTATCCATTCCCGGTTGATGAGGCTTGAGGCTATGATTTACCTCATAAGAACACATCACTGAGAATGCTCATCGTCCACCTGACGATGTTCTGAAAGCATTCAATCCATACAAGTTCGTTCCGGGTTCGAACGAAACCGAAGGCATTATCTCGTTACACTCATTTTGGAATCATCCTCAGAGTTAACGACAATAACCCTTGCACTCTGAATCTTCGTCTTCACTGGAGATTCACGACCTATCGTTAATTTGGATCGATGTGGTTTTCGGATATCCAAATCTGGAAACCCGATTCCGGTCTCATCGAAATCCAAAACGTATCTTTTAAGGCCAAGTTGTTTTAAAGTTAAAACAATTCAATTCATTATCCATATACACATAGATAGATAATTCACAATATCACAGATAGATAATCTACATTATCATCACATATAGATAATTCACTTCAACCAAAGCATCCATATCTCATATCTGAGATTTCAAATCATTCAATGAAATCAATATCATCCATCGTACATAAACAAGGATTAATAATCACACCATTTATAATTAATTTAAAATGAATTAAATTAATTATCCTATTTCTAATTAATTTAAAGTAAATTAAATTAATTACTTCATCATTATAAATCTTGCTTACATAACCATTAATTAATTACAAATCAATTAATTAATCATTCTATAATTTCCATCTTAGTTAATCATCCTTGATTAAATTATCCTTTAATTACATTCAAGTAATTATCCTTTAATTAATTTCACAAATTAATTTTCCTTAACCAAATACAGTAATTAATCTTTAATTACTCTATTAATTAATTAACTATAATTAATTACATTAATCCTTAATTAATTACATTAATTAATTTCTCAAAATCACTTATTATTGATTAATTAATCTTAAATAATCAACCCTTAATTACATCATTAATTATATAAATTAATGATCCCTAATTACATTTTTAATTAGTTATTCTATTTAAATTAATTACATTAAGAAATCAATCTTTAATTAAACCACATTTATTAATCACTCTTGATTAATTCACATCCAGTAATTAACTACCCTTAATTACTTCATTTAATAAATTAATTACTCCATAATTAATTATCTTAATTAACCCCTTGATTAATTACACCAAGTAATTTAATCCAAATTACTTCCATTAGTTAATTATACTTATTCCATTTCATAAATGATTATCCTTAATTAATTAATCTATTTAATTATTAAAATTAATCACATAAATTAATTGTTAAATAATATCAAGTTAATGACCTTCATTAACTATTAACAATACTTTAGTTACTTTTCTTAAGTAATTAAACTTAGATTAAGTAATATTAATTACAAATTTATTTATCCTTAATAACCAATTAATTAACCTCTAATTATTTAATTAATTTAAGTTTTAACTGTAACTTAATTAATCTTTAATTACTTGATTAATTAACATTTAATCATTAATTTAAAATCTAATCTTATCAAATTATTGATCTTTAATTACAAATTAATTATTCCTTAAATAATTAATTGTAACAACCCGCCACTCATTCCACAGAATGACGCATCATTGATAAGAAAGAAAGAGGTGAGAAAGTAGAAAAGAAGAGAAGAAAGAAAAACAACAACATAATCTCAACAGCGGAACGAATAAATTATATTAATAATAAAAGTATTACATCATATACAATGACTATCAGAGTTACACAGATTATACAACACATACTAGACAGTTATAAACATCTGTCTAGTTATTACAACTCAACACAAAACTCTATTCAGAGATTAACACAGCGGAACTACTATCTATATCTACAACGCCGAAGCCTCCTGCTCCATTGCTCCTCCAGATAACTCGTCAAAGCTAACCTGAATCCCTTGGCTACTCGTAAAAATTTGAGTACCCAAGAGTTTATAAAACAGAAATAAACAACTTGGGTCAGACATGGGTCTGGTGTGAGTAACAGGTTAAACTTGTTTAACTTCAAAAACCATTTCGAAAGAAAAGGTATCACGTAAGACTCCCCACAAATAAACATGGGTAAGTTTTTATCTTACGCTAACCAAAACATTTGATAGGAAATTCGATTGTATTATAATAGGTCTAGGGTTTTCAAATAAATATGAAATAGCTGAAATTGTTACATTATTAAATTCCAGCATACATAGGTATACAATCAAGTCCGTTATCACTTATTGGAAGTTGGGTTTCCATACAATGGCAGGGCTACCGGGGTACCGCCCGTCACAGTACGTGGCCTAGATCACCGTACCGAGGATCACTCCCAATCCCCTGCAACACAAGGCCGGAACATCCCTTACTGGATAATTCCCGCACAAGATATCCCAGCAGTTGTTGCAATTCAACTGCCCACTCAATCGAAAAATAAGAAGGGACCTCTAGACAGGGATAATCTTGTCCTACTTGGGTGCTACCCACTAACCTTGCTGCACCTCCCCTGTTTTAGCCATTCCCGGTTTGATGAGGCTTGAGGCTACGATTACCTTTAATCAGGACATCACTTAGAATGCTCATCGTCCACCTGACGATGTTCTAAAAGCATTCAATCCATACAAGTTCGTTCCGGGTTCGAACGAAACCGAAGGCATTATCTCGTTACACTCGTATTGGAATCACCCTCAGAGTTAACGACAATAACCCTTGCACTCTGAATCTTCATCTCGAATCTGAAAGTACTATCTCCGTCAACTCATTACGGAATCACCCTCAGAGTTATATTGACAAAGAATAGTGTAACGACCCTGAATTTTGAACAAATTAAATTGGGAATATTTAATTAATTTTAAATATCTGAACGATAATTTAATTTGAATCCCCGATATAACTTTGAAAATTTGCGATTAAACTTTAAAATTTAATCGATTGAATGCTGAATTAAAATTTAAATCTTCAATTTAAAGTTGAAGAAAAATATTTCGAAAGCTTCTAAAATTCGTATTGATAATACCGAAGCTAATCGAACTGTCAGGATTGAATTTGAAACCGTTCTGTTCAGTTTTGAATTTAATCGTTCGAACTGATATTTATAAAATAGTCAATTTTCAAACAGTCTCGGAATTCGACGAAACCAGTCCCATTGGGTCCGGAATGTTTTATTATTGCCGGATTTCAATTTTCGTAATTTTCTGAGTTGATATGTGAGCACACGGAAATTTAAACGCGTTAAAAATAAAAAGAAATTCAAATTAAAGATTTAAAATTTATATTAATAACATCCCACGTTCTCCCATACTTACTCCCATACCCCCGTACCTTATCACCATTCCTCAGTTCCCATTCAAAATTCACGAAATCCGAAAGAAAGAAAATCATGATTTCCATCCTCTGGCCAAATCGATCTTCGTGATCGAAACTCAATCGCGAGGAACACTCGAGGTCGCATCGTTGCGAGTGGGTCGCGCGTGCGTACAAGGACGGGGCTGCGACAACGAGGGCGAGGCGACTTGAGGGGCTCGAGCGCGACGCTGCAAGCGAGAGGCTGGGTCAGATCTGAAGGCGCATGGGTACGCGTGCGTGTGGGTGAGTAGGGGTGACTCGCGACATGCGGTGGTGGAGTCAGAGTCGCGACGCCGAGGCCTGAGTCGAGCATTTCGATTGAGCAAATCGAGGCGAGGTACTCGATGTCAGGGGAGATCGCGAAGGAAGAACTCGGCATTGATACAGGGTTTCGCGATGACCTACGAGGATTAGGGTACCTCGGCGCAGAGCAGTGAGGTATTTAGTTTTTCCCCAAATCTTTCAATTCGATTTAAACCTGAAAAAGAATATATATTTATGTATGCGGAAATAAATTTTTACAGTAAGTTTTAGATTTTTGGGTGGATTTCAGAATAGTTTATCTACAAAATTATATATATATATATATACAGTTTTAGAAAAAATTTGATTGGTCCAGTGAAAATAATTTATTAAGGAAAATTAGTTCTAATTTAAATCGGGTTAGACAAATTACTCGAAGGAAAATTGGTTTAAAATAAAATCTTGGGATAATTAAAATTTCCAAACGAAAATTTAATCGATCGATTATTTTGAATATTGATTAATTTTTGTTTATAAGCAGAAGTATTTAAAATAAATAGATAGATAGTTAAAAATTTGTAAATTTACTGATGATGGAATTTGCAGCAAAGATTTATAAATGAAAATATTTGGGAATGAACAAAAGAATAAATTTTTAGTTGAGATTAAATTTATGATTTAAAATCGATCATTGGTTAATTTAATTTATCAAATGAAGTTTAAATTATTCGATTGGTTCGAATATTAATAAATTTATATAAATTGTTATACAAGGTATAAATCAAGGAAAACAAGCCGGAAAGGAAAAATGGATTGCAAATTAAAGCAAAGGTGAGATTTTTCTCACTCGAAGGAAAATTTTGATTTGCAGTTATTGTTTGATTTGTTTGAATGTGCTATTAGATATGATAGGATATATCTATATATATAGCAGTATATACATATTGGCATATGTATATATTGGATTGATGATTTCCCGCCTCGTATAGCGGATGAGACCCTATTGCGCCGTTAGTAAGCGGATTCATAAAAAAACCTATATACCGCGATAATTCCGTACTGGAGCGGAATTGGTATTGTGCTAACGTTTTTGGATGCAGGGAAACAGGTTGGAGGGATCCAACTGGATTCCTCACCGTATTGATTATTTACAGATATGTTGATATATTCTGTTATCATATTGATATATGATATTGACTGTTGTGATTGACCAATTGGTGCTGTAGCATCATCGGATTCAGTTTTGAAATGTAAAAATAACGACTGTTACTTTAAAAAGATTTTTAAAGTAATTTTCTGAAAATATACGTTTTATGGGATTTTTGAAGTGATTTATTTTAAATAAATAAACGTTCAAATTTTAAAGTTACAAAAATTTATAGGTTTGGGAAATATAACCGAAAAGTTATTTTTGGAATAAATAGTTGACTGATTTATGAAATGGTTTAAAATTGAGATTTTTAAATTTCTGTAAACGGTTTATATAAAAGATTTATGAGATTGATATCTACAAAATTAAGAATGGTGAAATTATAAAATGAGTTTTTATAAGTGTGAAAAAAATGAAATATTATGGAATCCGTAAGTGACTGAAATTTATAGATTTATAAATTGTGAAGTTGAAAATGAATGATAAGTTATTAACTTATAATATGGACTTGTGATATTTATATCGAGTTATAAATTGAATTTGTTAATAAAAGGAATTTATAAATCGAAGTTGTTAGAAGAATAGAATTGAAATTTATAAAAGTTGTTTATAAATCCGGAATCACTTATTTTGATGAGTGAATTATAGAAGGTTATTAAAGAAGATATATTCACGATTTTGGACAGTGAATATATTATTGAATAAAATGGATTCATTTTTGAAGAAGTGATATTTTAAAAAATGAAGTTAAATTGTTTTTAACGATGTTTTAAAAAATGTGTTAAATATCGAAAACATAGATTTCAACAGTTCTTGTTGAAATAGACGTTTTCGAGAAATTTTAGGAAATGGTGGACTATAACACTGTTGTTATAGTAAATGATTTCCGAAAGGAAATGTTTTGATGTAGTATTGGGATTTACATATCTATCTTAATTTCGAATCCCTATACTAGTGATTTTGAGTCGTCGTAACAATGTTTTACGTAACATTCGTTTTGACTCAGATAAATGTGGTTATAGTAAATGATTTCCTTAAAGAATGAATTTATACTTAAATTTGATTTAAGTATATAGAATATTTTCCAAGTGTTGAAAATAAATGATTTGTGAATTACTTATCGTTAAATAAGTATGGAAATGTTTTCCAAAACGAAATGAAATGTTTTGAGAATTTATCTTCTTAAAGATAAATTGAAATTGAATATTGAAAACGATTTGAAAATCGAATATCAGTAGATATTCGAAAGTATAAATTCAATACGGAATTTATAAAAGAAAGCGAAGTTGTTTAAAAATAAATATTGATTTATTTTTGAAGTGTGGAAATTTGATTTGAAATTGTTTTCAAATGGTTAAGTGTGGAAATTTTTATATCTAGTAAAGATATTTTTGAAGATGAAATAATTTGGAAAATTATTTGGAATCTGATGATGTCGCGCATCTTTATTGATAGTTAAATAACCGACTATCGATAATTACCTTTAGGTAGGTATTTGTGGTGAATTGGATGAATTTGAATGCCACACTTATTTTTGAATAAACGCTCACTATTCGGGTTAACCGGGAAAGGACCATGGGGTCGTATAACCCATTCCGAATATGTGATACGTCGTTATGAATCGCATTTGAAGACCGGTGTTGAAGACCGGATATTTTTGAAAACGGAAGGATTACCGTCGAGTTACTCTACACCGACTGATCTTCGGTTTAGAGGTTTTATCACCCTTAGTGACGGGAAGTCCGGACGTGATTAGAAATTTATCCGGAAATGCAAGGGCTTCGTGAGAAGTGCCTTCGGTTCTGTTCGATCCCGGAACAGACTTGTATGGATTGTGTGTCTGACGTTACAATTTGAGATATAAAGCTGATTTCTTTCAAATACATTTCTGTTGGTGGCGGAGAATTTATTCTCTTAGCTTAACACCCTTCTCTGAGACGTACGAGCTCAGAGGTTATGTAGTTGAAATTTATCAGCGATATATCCCAATTTGGTAACGTGGCATACTGAGTGTTGCTGTGAAATGATCAGTGTTTGATCATTTGTGATATGATCATTTGTTTGATCTTATATCTTTGTGATCATAGGTTGATCATTTTGTTTGACCCGAAGCAGGGCTTTTTGAGAAAGCGTAGCTTTGTGGACGAGACTTCGTCGAGCCTCACACCCCGGAAATGGTCGAAACAGGACGAATGCGGCAAGGTTCTAGGGAGTAGCGCCCCTTAGTGTATGTCATTCCTTCTGGATAAAGGTGGTATCATGGTATGGAGCCCAGATACTTAACCTCTGTGGTTACTGCATTATTATTATCTATGTGGTTTGTTGCGAATCGGGGATCCTCGGGAAGATCGGTGACGATCGGGGGATGGCATACGCGTGTCAGTAGTTACCTATTTTTGCAGAGGTAACCCGGCCTTGTGTTGGCAGAGATCCGGTTAGGTTCTCGGGTCGTCAATTCCAGGGACGTACCCATCGTGGAAGTTCCTTAGCCTGACCATTTGTTGGAAATCCAAAGAAACAATACGAGCCTTTACGATTTCAATTGTATAACCTGTCTCCTCAGGAGGCAGCTATAGCAGGCATAATATAATGGTACCTATGCTGGCTAAGATTTATATTCTACTTTCGAAATGTTTTCTACACTATGCACTAATAATAATATCAAAAAGAATTTGATTTTTGCGTAGTAAGCATCTTTGACTAACATAAGAAGAAATCTCCTCCAAGTCTGCGTTTGCATTGTGTGTGTGGTGGGAGGTCTTATGGTAGTTTCATTTTCCAAAAGCATTTCGAATTGGCTTTAAAATTCTCTGTGGTTTATTTTAAAGAATAACTGTTTTACGATCTCACACCAGTCACCATGACTGACTCGGAGTTTATTGTTCCCTTCTAAACTCTGGGTGCCCACAAATTTCCACACGGGCAGCCTAGAGTTATATTATCAGGGTATTCTGGATATTCTGGAGCTTGGAGATAAGCTGGATGACGAGACGTAGTATTTGTATCTGATAGTAATTATTCCGCTGTGTATTCTGTATGAGGACAGGTTATATAACTGTCCATTGATGTGCTGTGTTGTATTGAGTCGTATATTGACTCTGATTGATGTATGTATAAACTGATATAGTTCTTTGTTTTAAAAGACTAGTAATTATCTATTGTATATTGTTCCGCTGCGATATGTGAGATTCTGATATTGTTTTCTGTTCTGTTGTTCTTCCGTGTTGTTGTTCTTCTCTATTCTCTCTTTCTTCTCTTTTTCTTCTATCTTTTCTTCTTTCTCTTCTTTTAAACATTAAAGTTCGCGTTTCCGCCATCCGATTGTTCGGCAGTTGCTACAGTGGACGTAGCAGTGTCGGGTTTTCGGAAGACGGATTTGCGGGTCTTTACAGGTGGTATCAGAGCATATGGTTAAGCGATAACCCTGCTCTGTTGGGTGTTACTCATTAGAGATAGAGTCAGCAGTACTCTAGAATGAGTTGAGTGTAATAATAGATATGAGCGCGTATTTGTTATTGAATATAAAATTGTTTTGTATTGTGATGATTGGTTTATTGAGTGGTATATGAACCTTCGTCGGCTCAGTCTGCGCAACTGGATCGAAGGGGTTTCTAAACACTTGAATAGAACAATTCGGCACAGTATTGTTTTAAATAGGGTAAATGAGATAATTTTGCCCAAAACTATTTTTGTATATAAAAGAAATGATTTTCTGTAAATTACTACAGTATATGGTTGCATGGTTGTTATAAAACAATAACATTGAATTATTATCATTGTTATATGAAATGGAATGAGAAATTAAAATAATAACCAAAGATTTGGAAATAAATCCATTTAACGAATGAAATTTATAAATGTGAATTGAAAAATAAAGAGATGAATTCACATACAAATGGAATTTAAGAATGTAAATTATAAATGAATTTGTAATTTGAAACGGAATTCCAGAGAAGTTTTTGGAAATGTTTTGAAAAGAATTTGAAAATTTTGGAGATTTGGAAAGTTTAAATCTTTTTGAATTTGAAAATGAATTTCAAAGGTTTTGAAAAGTATTTTGGAGAGTTAAAAGCTCTAAACTCTTTTCGGTCGCTGGAAAATAACTTCGATGATGACCGCGGCATCGTTGGTGTTCATTTTCGGGTTTCCAAAGGAGGAATTGCTGCCAAATTGTTTTAAATAGAAGTTGTTTGAAAATTTGGGTTTTTGTTTGGAAATTCGAATGGAATTTGAATTGTTTTCAAATGGTTTTGAAAAAGTGGAAACGACTCTGAAATTGAGTATTGAATTATGAAAATAAAATTGTGAATGAATAGATAAATTTACAATTGTGATTTAATGAAACTGAAATTGAAACTGAAAAGTAGTAAGTGAGGCTAATTAAATGAAGTAAATAAGATTAAAATTTAAATGTTGAAACCGAATTTGAATAAGTGAATAAATGAATTAGAATTGAAATGAATTAGTAACTGAAACTAATTTAAAAGAGTGCAGTTGTGAATGAATGAAAGCTGTTAAAATTCAATATTCGGGATTGAAGATAAATTGAATTCCAATAGAATTAAAATTGAGAATAGAATTCAAATTGAATTGAATGGTAAATTTAACTCAAATGTGAAATTGAATTCAAATAAAATTTGAAATGTAAAATTGAAGATAATGGATATAACTTCAATAGTGAACTAAAGATGATATAAGCGATTTATATTGAAAATTTTGTAATAGAATTTGCAAAATGATTTGAATATGTGTAACTAGATATTATGGCTAGTAGGACATACAGGTGTTATAAAAGGAATTGGAATTGAATTGCAAAGATAAATTTGAATTGCTCGACAAAAGGTACGTATTTGAATTATAATATGAGTTTTTGATGATTTCTGGTCTAGCCGCTTGGCTTTTTCTTTTTCTTTTTGAAATCTGAGAGTCCGTAGGGACGTTTTGTAGTCGTACCGTATTAGCCGCGCAAAGGAGACGCTGGCGAAATTTTTCGAAAATTTAGGGCGTTAGAAAATTTTTGAAAATTTTTGAAAGTTTAAATTTGAAATTTGAATTTAAATTTGAATTTAGAAGTTAAACAATGTTGTTTTGAAACTTAGAGTTGAAGTCGAAATGTAGTTGAATGATAACGAATCTTTAGTAGAAAGATTTGTTTTGATGGATTGATAAAACTATTTAGATTGTGAAAAATAGTAGACGAGTTAAGGACCTTTCTTTCTAACTTGTAATTTCGAGGACGAAATTCTTTTAAGGGGGGAAGTCTGTAACGACCCTGAATTTTGAACAAATTAAATTGGGAATATTTAATTAATTTTAAATATCTGAACGATAATTTAATTTGAATCCCCGATATAACTTTGAAAATTTGCGATTAAACTTTAAAATTTAATCGATTGAATGCTGAATTAAAATTTAAATCTTCAATTTAAAGTTGAAGAAAAATATTTCGAAAGCTTCTAAAATTCGTATTGATAATACCGAAGCTAATCGAACTGTCAGGATTGAATTTGAAACCGTTCTGTTCAGTTTTGAATTTAATCGTTCGAACTGATATTTATAAAATAGTCAATTTTCAAACAGTCTCGGAATTCGACGAAACCAGTCCCATTGGGTCCGGAATGTTTTATTATTGCCGGATTTCAATTTTCGTAATTTTCTGAGTTGATATGTGAGCACACGGAAATTTAAACGCGTTAAAAATAAAAAGAAATTCAAATTAAAGATTTAAAATTTATATTAATAACATCCCACGTTCTCCCATACTTACTCCCATACCCCCGTACCTTATCACCATTCCTCAGTTCCCATTCAAAATTCACGAAATCCGAAAGAAAGAAAATCATGATTTCCATCCTCTGGCCAAATCGATCTTCGTGATCGAAACTCAATCGCGAGGAACACTCGAGGTCGCATCGTTGCGAGTGGGTCGCGCGTGCGTACAAGGACGGGGCTGCGACAACGAGGGCGAGGCGACTTGAGGGGCTCGAGCGCGACGCTGCAAGCGAGAGGCTGGGTCAGATCTGAAGGCGCATGGGTACGCGTGCGTGTGGGTGAGTAGGGGTGACTCGCGACATGCGGTGGTGGAGTCAGAGTCGCGACGCCGAGGCCTGAGTCGAGCATTTCGATTGAGCAAATCGAGGCGAGGTACTCGATGTCAGGGGAGATCGCGAAGGAAGAACTCGGCATTGATACAGGGTTTCGCGATGACCTACGAGGATTAGGGTACCTCGGCGCAGAGCAGTGAGGTATTTAGTTTTTCCCCAAATCTTTCAATTCGATTTAAACCTGAAAAAGAATATATATTTATGTATGCGGAAATAAATTTTTACAGTAAGTTTTAGATTTTTGGGTGGATTTCAGAATAGTTTATCTACAAAATTATATATATATATATATACAGTTTTAGAAAAAATTTGATTGGTCCAGTGAAAATAATTTATTAAGGAAAATTAGTTCTAATTTAAATCGGGTTAGACAAATTACTCGAAGGAAAATTGGTTTAAAATAAAATCTTGGGATAATTAAAATTTCCAAACGAAAATTTAATCGATCGATTATTTTGAATATTGATTAATTTTTGTTTATAAGCAGAAGTATTTAAAATAAATAGATAGATAGTTAAAAATTTGTAAATTTACTGATGATGGAATTTGCAGCAAAGATTTATAAATGAAAATATTTGGGAATGAACAAAAGAATAAATTTTTAGTTGAGATTAAATTTATGATTTAAAATCGATCATTGGTTAATTTAATTTATCAAATGAAGTTTAAATTATTCGATTGGTTCGAATATTAATAAATTTATATAAATTGTTATACAAGGTATAAATCAAGGAAAACAAGCCGGAAAGGAAAAATGGATTGCAAATTAAAGCAAAGGTGAGATTTTTCTCACTCGAAGGAAAATTTTGATTTGCAGTTATTGTTTGATTTGTTTGAATGTGCTATTAGATATGATAGGATATATCTATATATATAGCAGTATATACATATTGGCATATGTATATATTGGATTGATGATTTCCCGCCTCGTATAGCGGATGAGACCCTATTGCGCCGTTAGTAAGCGGATTCATAAAAAAACCTATATACCGCGATAATTCCGTACTGGAGCGGAATTGGTATTGTGCTAACGTTTTTGGATGCAGGGAAACAGGTTGGAGGGATCCAACTGGATTCCTCACCGTATTGATTATTTACAGATATGTTGATATATTCTGTTATCATATTGATATATGATATTGACTGTTGTGATTGACCAATTGGTGCTGTAGCATCATCGGATTCAGTTTTGAAATGTAAAAATAACGACTGTTACTTTAAAAAGATTTTTAAAGTAATTTTCTGAAAATATACGTTTTATGGGATTTTTGAAGTGATTTATTTTAAATAAATAAACGTTCAAATTTTAAAGTTACAAAAATTTATAGGTTTGGGAAATATAACCGAAAAGTTATTTTTGGAATAAATAGTTGACTGATTTATGAAATGGTTTAAAATTGAGATTTTTAAATTTCTGTAAACGGTTTATATAAAAGATTTATGAGATTGATATCTACAAAATTAAGAATGGTGAAATTATAAAATGAGTTTTTATAAGTGTGAAAAAAATGAAATATTATGGAATCCGTAAGTGACTGAAATTTATAGATTTATAAATTGTGAAGTTGAAAATGAATGATAAGTTATTAACTTATAATATGGACTTGTGATATTTATATCGAGTTATAAATTGAATTTGTTAATAAAAGGAATTTATAAATCGAAGTTGTTAGAAGAATAGAATTGAAATTTATAAAAGTTGTTTATAAATCCGGAATCACTTATTTTGATGAGTGAATTATAGAAGGTTATTAAAGAAGATATATTCACGATTTTGGACAGTGAATATATTATTGAATAAAATGGATTCATTTTTGAAGAAGTGATATTTTAAAAAATGAAGTTAAATTGTTTTTAACGATGTTTTAAAAAATGTGTTAAATATCGAAAACATAGATTTCAACAGTTCTTGTTGAAATAGACATTTTCGAGAAATTTTAGGAAATGGTGGACTATAACACTGTTGTTATAGTAAATGATTTCCGAAAGGAAATGTTTTGATGTAGTATTGGGATTTACATATCTATCTTAATTTCGAATCCCTATACTAGTGATTTTGAGTCGTCGTAACAATGTTTTACGTAACATTCGTTTTGACTCAGATAAATGTGGTTATAGTAAATGATTTCCTTAAAGAATGAATTTATACTTAAATTTGATTTAAGTATATAGAATATTTTCCAAGTGTTGAAAATAAATGATTTGTGAATTACTTATCGTTAAATAAGTATGGAAATGTTTTCCAAAACGAAATGAAATGTTTTGAGAATTTATCTTCTTAAAGATAAATTGAAATTGAATATTGAAAACGATTTGAAAATCGAATATCAGTAGATATTCGAAAGTATAAATTCAATACGGAATTTATAAAAGAAAGCGAAGTTGTTTAAAAATAAATATTGATTTATTTTTGAAGTGTGGAAATTTGATTTGAAATTGTTTTCAAATGGTTAAGTGTGGAAATTTTTATATCTAGTAAAGATATTTTTGAAGATGAAATAATTTGGAAAATTATTTGGAATCTGATGATGTCGCGCATCTTTATTGATAGTTAAATAACCGACTATCGATAATTACCTTTAGGTAGGTATTTGTGGTGAATTGGATGAATTTGAATGCCACACTTATTTTTGAATAAACGCTCACTATTCGGGTTAACCGGGAAAGGACCATGGGGTCGTATAACCCATTCCGAATATGTGATACGTCGTTATGAATCGCATTTGAAGACCGGTGTTGAAGACCGGATATTTTTGAAAACGGAAGGATTACCGTCGAGTTACTCTACACCGACTGATCTTCGGTTTAGAGGTTTTATCACCCTTAGTGACGGGAAGTCCGGACGTGATTAGAAATTTATCCGGAAATGCAAGGGCTTCGTGAGAAGTGCCTTCGGTTCTGTTCGATCCCGGAACAGACTTGTATGGATTGTGTGTCTGACGTTACAATTTGAGATATAAAGCTGATTTCTTTCAAATACATTTCTGTTGGTGGCGGAGAATTTATTCTCTTAGCTTAACACCCTTCTCTGAGACGTACGAGCTCAGAGGTTATGTAGTTGAAATTTATCAGCGATATATCCCAATTTGGTAACGTGGCATACTGAGTGTTGCTGTGAAATGATCAGTGTTTGATCATTTGTGATATGATCATTTGTTTGATCTTATATCTTTGTGATCATAGGTTGATCATTTTGTTTGACCCGAAGCAGGGCTTTTTGAGAAAGCGTAGCTTTGTGGACGAGACTTCGTCGAGCCTCACACCCCGGAAATGGTCGAAACAGGACGAATGCGGCAAGGTTCTAGGGAGTAGCGCCCCTTAGTGTATGTCATTCCTTCTGGATAAAGGTGGTATCATGGTATGGAGCCCAGATACTTAACCTCTGTGGTTACTGCATTATTATTATCTATGTGGTTTGTTGCGAATCGGGGATCCTCGGGAAGATCGGTGACGATCGGGGGATGGCATACGCGTGTCAGTAGTTACCTATTTTTGCAGAGGTAACCCGGCCTTGTGTTGGCAGAGATCCGGTTAGGTTCTCGGGTCGTCTATTCCAGGGACGTACCCATCGTGGATAGGAAGTTCCTTAGCCTGACCATTTGTTGGAAATCCAAAGAAACAATACGAGCCTTTACGATTTCAATTGTATAACCTGTCTCCTCAGGAGGCAGCTATAGCAGGCATAATATAATGGTACCTATGCTGGCTAAGATTTATATTCTACTTTCGAAATGTTTTCTACACTATGCACTAATAATAATATCAAAAAGAATTTGATTTTTGCGTAGTAAGCATCTTTGACTAACATAAGAAGAAATCTCCTCCAAGTCTGCGTTTGCATTATGTGTGTGGTGGGAGGTCTTATGGTAGTTTCATTTTCCAAAAGCATTTCGAATTGGCTTTAAAATTCTCTGTGGTTTATTTTAAAGAATAACTGTTTTACGATCTCACACCAGTCACCATGACTGACTCGGAGTTTATTGTTCCCTTCTAAACTCTGGGTGCCCACAAATTTCCACACGGGCAGCCTAGAGTTATATTATCAGGGTATTCTGGATATTCTGGAGCTTGGAGATAAGCTGGATGACGAGACGTAGTATTTGTATCTGATAGTAATTATTCCGCTGTGTATTCTGTATGAGGACAGGTTATATAACTGTCCATTGATGTGCTGTGTTGTATTGAGTCGTATATTGACTCTGATTGATGTATGTATAAACTGATATAGTTCTTTGTTTTAAAAGACTAGTAATTATCTATTGTATATTGTTCCGCTGCGATATGTGAGATTCTGATATTGTTTTCTGTTCTGTTGTTCTTCCGTGTTGTTGTTCTTCTCTATTCTCTCTTTCTTCTCTTTTTCTTCTATCTTTTCTTCTTTCTCTTCTTTTAAACATTAAAGTTCGCGTTTCCGCCATCCGATTGTTCGGCAGTTGCTACAGTGGACGTAGCAGTGTCGGGTTTTCGGAAGACGGATTTGCGGGTCTTTACAAATAGTTCTTACACCTCGAGTCTTCACTTGCTCCATTTTGATTTCACAACCTAACGTAAATTTGGATCGATGTGGTATTCGGGTCTCCAGACCTGGAATTCCGGTATACGGAAACCCGATCCCGGTCTCATCGAAATCCAAAACGTATCTTTTAAGGCCAAGTTGTTTTAAAGGTTAAAACAATTCAATTCTACTATCTATTTACACAGAGATAGATAATTCATAGATTCACAATAGATAATCAACATTATCATTATAAGCAGATGATTCATATCATTATGCAACCAAAGCATCCAAATCATACAATATCTATTATCTCATATCTGAGATCTCAAACCATTCAAGGTAAATCAATATCATTCAGTATCCTTAAGAAATGATTTATTAATTACCATCTATAATTAATTTAAAATGAATTAAATTAATTACTTCCATCATTAACCATCTTACTTAAGTCACTACTAATTAATTATTAATTAATTAATCATTCACCATCCAATTATTCATTTTAATTAATCATCCTTGATTGATTACATTTAATTACATTCAAGTAATTAACATTAAATTAATTCACAAATTAATTATTCTTAATTAATTATAGTAATTAACCTTTAATTACTTTATTAATTAATTAACTAAAATTAATTACCTTAATCCTTAATTAATTACATTAATTAATCACTCAGTTATTAATTATTCCTTAGTTAATTAATTCTTAATTACATCATTAATTATATTAATTAATGATCCTTAATTACATTTTATCATTACTTAATTACATTAAGTAATTGATCTTTAATTAAACCATAACTTATTAATCACTATTGATTAATCACATTCAGTAATTAACTAATCTTAATTACTTCTTAAAATAAATTAATTATTCCTTAATTAATTTCTTAATTAATCCCTTGATTAACTTCCATTAAGTAATTAACTACCCTTAATTACTTTATTAATTACATCAGTAATTATCCATTAATTACTTTCCTAAGTAATTATACCTCCTTAAATTACATTAAGTAATTATACAAATCATTAAATGATTATCTTAAATTAATTAAACTAAATTAATTAACTTAACTTATCAATTTAAACTCAATTAATTACAATGAGTAATTAATTTCTTAATTACTTCCATTAAGTAATTTTATTAATTTCACAAATGATTATCCTTTAAATTAATTAAACTTAATTAATTATCAAAATTAATCACATAAATTAATTATCCTTAGTTAATGATCTACATTAACTATTAATTATTTTAATTACCTTTCTAAAATTATTAAACATTAATTAACCATTATTAATTACAACTTAATTAATCCTAATTATCAATAAATTAATCTCTAATTACTTAATTAATTAAGTACTTAACTATAACTTAATTAAACCTTAATTACTTGATTAATTTATTCCTAACCATTAACTTATAAAATTAATGATCCTTAATTCAAATTAATTAACCTTTAAATTAATTTAATTAATCCTTCATCAATAAAGTTTTAAACCCTTAATTACTGATTTATTAACCCAAGTCATAAATTAATTAAATTGATTAATTATTTTTAATTACCTTAATAATTTATTTTATCCCATATCATTAAATCTTAATTATCTTTAAGATAACACTTTATTCCTATTAATGATTAAAATATCATTAATAAAGCATTTAAACCAAATTACCTTTAAATTTACATTTAAATTTCATTTTAATTTAAGATTTAAAATGAAGACAAGTTTAACTTTAACAAAGTTATAAAACTATTTATCTTTAAAATTCAAACTACTTAATCCTTTTTAATGTTGTTAAATCAATTCAAAATTCAAATACTTTATCTTATTTAAAAACTGAGATTTTAACTTAAACTCCAGATTTAAAAACTAAACTTATTTAAACTTTACTTTTAGATTTAAACATCAGTTTTAAATTTTATTTTAAAATTTAAAAACTGAAAAACAGGTCTCTGTTAAAACCTGTTATACAATTCTACTCGAGCCATACCTTCATTTACTCGACAGTTCCTTCGAGTCTTCCACCACAAATCACGAATACATACCCGAGCACAATACTTCTTCTCCACTTAAACAAAACCAGATACACGTTCGATCACCGTGCACATGCACAATCAACTGCGGCAGCTCCGATCACCTTCGCTACCACCAGCAAGTCGTTGACGACCTTCTTTCTCGATCCGACCTCCCAGAATATTTATTCAAGCTCGAAATCAAATTCGAGCACTCGAGCATCCCCCTGAAACCAAAACAAAGCCTGGAAACTTCTCGAATTCACGATGCCGATCACCAGCGCACCTGAGCCTCCTGCCACAACTTCGCCAACACTCATGCTATCGATTCTCAAAGATTGGTTGAACTCGAACAACCAGAGTTGCCGTGATGATCGATTTCCTAACCTAGTTAAAACTAGGGTTCTAAACCAAAAATCCACAACTGCTATCCCCTCGATGAAATATATCACCATCAAATATTTTTCCCATCGACTACATTCATTCCTCCATCATTACCCAAAGTCCCGACCTCTTCTAACACTTGGATCACCAGAAAATCTCAGATTTTCATTTCCAGTTCAATCTAGAACTACAGCTTCAATCCTAAATTAAAAACTATGATTTTAGTTTTAAAAATCTTGTTTTAGGATAAGAATTCAGTTTACATTCCTGAATTTAGAAATTAAGATGTTTTGAATTTTTACCTAAATTAAGTTACTCAGTTTTTTTCCTTGATTTCCAGAGATATTACCAATTTATTTTAACCTAAATAAAATTTTAAACTAAAACTTATGATGAAACAACAAGTTTCATTTGAAACTTAAGTTTTAAACAGAGACTAAATCAAAGGGTTTTGGACTTAAATCAAAACAAGAACTTAAATCTGGGAACAGAGAAGTTTCAGATATTCAAATGTGTACATCATATATCAGGAATTCAACAACATACATACACCAACATACTTATAAATATACACAATGCAATATTTATCACAGCAGTAACATGCAACCAAATACTTAAGTTTTGAAAGTAAAAGTTACTTATCAATTTTATAATGAAGACAGAGCTTCCAGATTCTTTTGCAAGCAGTACTTATAAACAACATGCACATCAGACATTCACTTAGCAATACATATTTAAATTCAGCCATATAAGCATGCAACCAATTATGATTTAAATTTTAAAAGTTACTCACCTGTTTTGTTTTTGAAATAGCTTTTAAATCTTTAAAACTTGAGTGCCCCTGCTTTTGATTTGAAAACTTGAACTGAATTGCTTTTGATTCAAAACTTCAAGTTGCTTCTCTTATTTTTCTTAAAACTTCAGTCTTGATCTTACTGCAATTGCTTTGCTTTTAGATTCTACAATTTGCATGCATGCTGGAGTTTGATTCCAGGTTTGAAAAGAAATTGCTTGTTGAGGACTTTGATTTGGAATTGTATTACAGGTTTGAAGAAGATGCAGGTAAATGATTTTAGTTCAGGCTTATACTTTTGAAAATGAGTTTGCAGGCTTGGGTTTTTAATTTCGAAAATGGTTAACAGGTTTCTGGTTGAAGATGATTTCAGATTTAAAGGCTTTTGAACTTGAAAATGGTTTATAGGATGATTTAGTTTGAGAAGTATTGATTTTCTGGTTTGCTTTAGAAGTGGGAAATGCATTTCAGATTTTCTGAAATGAAGATTAGAAAAGGAAATAGGAAAGAAGAAAAATGTTTTATATATAGGCTGAATTTATTTAAAAATAAAAATAAAGGAAAAACAAGGTTAAATGACACTTGTCTCATTTCATTTTAATTATCTAACACTTGTAATATGGAGGCCTTAAATTAATAACACATGTTAATTTAGGGTGTTAAGAGGCTTACACATGTAATTTAAGTATTTCATTTAAATTTTAATTTAAATTATTTACAAAAGCTTTTAAACCTTAATTTATTATTTCTTATGTATAAATAAATGAATTTCTTCATTTTCTTTTATAGAAAAATAAAACAAAACAAATTGTAAATAAAAGCCTATTCAAATACTTTAAGTATTTATTCTTTTAAATTTCACAACATCAAATTCAAATTCAAATTTAAATTAAATTAAAACTCCAATTAAAAATCAAGTTATATATATATGCATATATAATTACCATTTAAAATAACAATTCTATTTTATCAAAGTCTATTCATATTTATAAAAACAAAGTATTATAATTATTATTTGAAAATATCAAATTTGACTATTTTAAATAATTTATAAAGGAGATTATAAATTACTTCTATTTTAAAATCATATATATCAAGTAAAGAAATAAAACAAATCTTTTATTCAAATTTGAACTTAAGCTAAAAATCTATTTTAACAATTAAACATTTATAATATGTATTTTAAACTATATAGTTATTTATTAAATGTCTTTGGAAAGCTTAATATTAATTTAAATCAAAATTTCCAAATTACCAAATATTTGAAAACATAATTTCATTTGTTAAATTCAAACCAACTCATCTATTTACAATATATACAATTATACATATATATTATAAATAGAAAATATTTTATTAAACTTTTAAAAGATAAATCACTAATTAAATATTTATTTAATTAGATTTTTAAATTAATTCAATTTATTACAAAGATCATCAAATCAATTTAATTTTTAAATATAGATTATTAAATTGATATTGTCCAAATTCCCGGGATATCACATTCCTTCCCCCTTAAAATATTTTCGTCCCCGAAATTTAAACAAAGGTAATTTAATAATCTATTCAAATCACAAGCATATACTATCATCCATATGCTAACAACCATAGCAACCAATCATCCAAACAAACAATTTTAATTATCCAGAAAAGAAAAATTCTGGATAAAATTTTCTCGAGTTTCCCCAAGTATATATATATCGGGACACTCGCTCTACAAACAATCTAAACTACGAAGCTACAGAGTTCCTACTCATCTAGATCTATAGAACTAGACAGGATATCAGACTACAAACGAGTCTGACTCAACAACCAAGTATACCAACTCTACTCCTCAAACATCAGAAGACTGAACTTACTTCTCTTATCCGGAAAAGACAACAGATACACTCCCAAACTGCTTCTGCTGCACAACTCTGATCTGAAGTAGATAAGAATGCTGATGAAGAACACAAGCACAGACTGGATAACTTATCCCAGAAAAATGATTCAACAGATCCAAAAAGAAAACTCAGATACTCCATCAAATCCTGAACTGCTTCATCAAACTCTAACTCTAGGAAACATCCTTCAACTAGGCTGAACCACCGGTACCACTCCTGGAATCCTGTCGATAAGAAAACTCATCTCCAGATGCGGACAACTTCTGACTTCCCTGAAGACATCCATAAAATCTTCAATAACTCAAAGATCACTCAAACTATCGCAAGTCACTTTTGCGATCAACCCAGTCCAGTATCCAAAGATACTATTCTCTCTTAACAAATCAGAATAGCTTACACTTATCTATCCAATTCATCGAAGAAATGGATATACTCTGCTACTTCTGAATTCCATCTTCAGAAAAACTGCTCAGCCAGAAAACTTCCTGCTAATACACAAAACACTCCGAACTGCACTGCTGCCACAGATGCCAAGGACTTCCTAATCCAAAGCTCTTCGAGAAACTCGAACCTCAAACAGAGACGCTATGCTGAACTCATCCACAACACCGAAGCAGACTTACTCCTTAAACTTGTTCCAAAGAAAACATCTTCGGAAACATCCATGGTCATTGTATCTCATCATACAACTACTTCTTCCAGAAGTTACCAAGATACCATCACTCGCTTCTACTTAACTGGTAGATCCAAACTCTACTCATCCAACTGCACTTCAAAGATTGACTCCGAACCTTAACAGTTTCCTTCGGAGATCGATGAAATCCTTTACCACAGCAAAGCTTACTCGAGACGGTATTTGGGTCTACAGTCTCATCAGATACACTTCTAACTCCAAACATTCAAACTCCAATCAATGGTAGTCATGTTACACACAGCCTACCTCATCTACCCTTATAACTTAATTTGGAAAACCCGAACAGGTAATCCAACAATAGGTAGAATAAATATATATATAGTTATATAAAAATTACAAATATGCTCTCTCAAGATAGACGCCACTCCAGAGCCTAGGTATTCACTCAACCTAATGCTCTGATACCACTGTAACGACCCGCCACTCATTCCACAGAATGACGCATCATTAATAAGAAAGAAAGAGGTGAGAAAGTAGAAAAGAAGAGAAGAAAGAAAAACAACAACAGAATCTCAACAGCGGAACGAATAAATTATATTAATAATAAAAATATTACATCATATACAATGACTATCAGAGTTACACAGATTATACAACACATACTAGACAGTTATAAACATCTGTCTAGTTATTACAACTCAACACAAAACTCTATTCAGAGATTAACACAGCGGAACTACTATCTATATCTACAACGCCGAAGCCTCCTGCTCCATTGCTCCTCCAGATAACTCGTCAAAGCTAACCTGAATCCCTTGGCTACTCGTAAAAATTTGAGTACCCAAGAGTTTATAAAACAGAAATAAACAACTTGGGTCAGACATGGGTCTGGTGTGAGTAACAGGTTAAACTTGTTTAACTTCAAAAACCATTTCGAAAGAAAAGGTATCACGTAAGACTCCCCACAAATAAACATGGGTAAGTTTTTACCTTACGCTAACCAAAACATTTGATAGGAAATTCGATTGTATTATAATAGGTCTAGGGTTTTCAAATAAATATGAAATAGCTGAAATTGTTACATTATTAAATTCCAGCATACATAGGTATACAATCAAGTCCGTTATCACTTATTGGAAGCTGGGTTTCCATACAATGGCAGGGCTACCGGGGTACCGCCCGTCACAGTACGTGGCCTAGATCACCGTACCGAGGATCACTCCCAATCCCCTGCAACACAAGGCCGGAACATCCCTTACTGGATAATTCCCGCACAAGATATCCCAGCAGTTGTTGCAATTCAACTGCCCACTCAATCGAAAAATAAGAAGGGACCTCTAGACAGGGATAATCTTGTCCTACTTGGGTGCTACCCACTAACCTTGCTGCACCTCCCCTGTTTTAGCCATTCCCGGTTTGATGAGGCTTGAGGCTACGATTACCTTTAATCAGGACATCACTTAGAATGCTCATCGTCCACCTGACGATATTCTGAAAGCATTCAATCCATACAAGTTCGTTCCGGGTTCGAACGAAACCGAAGGCATTATCTCGTTACACTCGTATTGGAATCACCCTCAGAGTTAACGACAATAACCCTTGCACTCTGAATCTTCATCTCGAATCTGAAAGTACTATCTCCGTCAACTCATTACGGAATCACCCTCAGAGTTATATTGACAAAGAATAGTTCTTACACCTCGAGTCTTCACTTGCTCCATTTTGATTTCACAACCTAACGTAAATTTGGATCGATGTGGTATTCGGGTCTCCAGACCTGGAATTCCAGTATACGGAAACCCGATCCCGGTCTCATCGAAATCCAAAACGTATCTTTTAAGGCCAAGTTGTTTTAAAGGTTAAAACAATTCAATTCTACTATCTATTTACACAGAGATAGATAATTCATAGATTCACAATAGATAATCAACATTATCATTATAAGCAGATGATTCATATCATTATGCAACCAAAGCATCCAAATCATACAATATCTATTATCTCATATCTGAGATCTCAAACCATTCAAGGTAAATCAATATCATTAAGTATCCTTAAGAAATGATTTATTAATTACCATCTATAATTAATTTAAAATGAATTAAATTAATTACTTCCATCATTAACCATCTTACTTAAGTCACTACTAATTAATTATTAATTAATTAATCATTCACCATCCAATTATTCATTTTAATTAATCATCCTTGATTGATTACATTTAATTACATTCAAGTAATTAACATTAAATTAATTCACATATTAATTATTCTTAATTAATTATAGTAATTAACCTTTAATTACTTTATTAATTAATTAACTAAAATTAATTACCTTAATCCTTAATTAATTACATTAATTAATCACTCAGTTATTAATTATTCCTTAGTTAATTAATTCTTAATTACATCATTAATTATATTAATTAATGATCCTTAATTACATTTTATCATTACTTAATTACATTAAGTAATTGATCTTTAATTAAACCATAACTTATTAATCACTATTGATTAATCACATTCAGTAATTAACTAATCTTAATTACTTCTTAAAATAAATTAATTATTCCTTAATTAATTTCTTAATTAATCCCTTGATTAACTTCCATTAAGTAATTAACTACCCTTAATTACTTTATTAATTACATCAGTAATTATCCATTAATTACTTTCCTAAGTAATTATACCTCCTTAAATTACATTAAGTAATTATACAAATCATTAAATGATTATCTTAAATTAATTAAACTAAATTAATTAACTTAACTTATCAATTTAAACTCAATTAATTACAATGAGTAATTAATTTCTTAATTACTTCCATTAAGTAATTTTATTAATTTCACAAATGATTATCCTTTAAATTAATTAAACTTAATTAATTATCAAAATTAATCACATAAATTAATTATCCTTAGTTAATGATCTACATTAACTATTAATTATTTTAATTACCTTTCTAAAATTATTAAACATTAATTAACCATTATTAATTACAACTTAATTAATCCTAATTATCAATAAATTAATCTCTAATTACTTAATTAATTAAGTACTTAACTATAACTTAATTAAACCTTAATTACTTGATTAATTTATTCCTAACCATTAACTTATAAAATTAATGATCCTTAATTCAAATTAATTAACCTTTAAATTAATTTAATTAATCCTTCATCAATAAAGTTTTAAACCCTTAATTACTGATTTATTAACCCAAGTCATAAATTAATTAAATTGATTAATTATTTTTAATTACCTTAATAATTTATTTTATCCCATATCATTAAATCTTAATTATCTTTAAGATAACACTTTATTCCTATTAATGATTAAAATATCATTAATAAAGCATTTAAACCAAATTACCTTTAAATTTACATTTAAATTTCATTTTAATTTAAGATTTAAAATGAAGACAAGTTTAACTTTAACAAAGTTATAAAACTATTTATCTTTAAAATTCAAACTACTTAATCCTTTTTAATGTTGTTAAATCAATTCAAAATTCAAATACTTTATCTTATTTAAAAACTGAGATTTTAACTTAAACTCCAGATTTAAAAACTAAACTTATTTAAACTTTACTTTTAGATTTAAACATCAGTTTTAAATTTTATTTTAAAATTTAAAAACTGAAAAACAGGTCTCTGTTAAAACCTGTTATACAATTCTACTCGAGCCATACCTTCATTTACTCGACAGTTCCTTCGAGTCTTCCACCACAAATCACGAATACATACCCGAGCACAATACTTCTTCTCCACTTAAACAAAACCAGATACACGTTCGATCACCGTGCACATGCACAATCAACTGCGGCAGCTCCGATCACCTTCGCTACCACCAGCAAGTCGTTGACGACCTTCTTTCTCGATCCGACCTCCCAGAATATTTATTCAAGCTCGAAATCAAATTCGAGCACTCGAGCATCCCCCTGAAACCAAAACAAAGCCTGGAAACTTCTCGAATTCACGATGCCGATCACCAGCGCACCTGAGCCTCCTGCCACAACTTCGCCAACACTCATGCTATCGATTCTCAAAGATTGGTTGAACTCGAACAACCAGAGTTGCCGTGATGATCGATTTCCTAACCTAGTTAAAACTAGGGTTCTAAACCAAAAATCCACAACTGCTATCCCCTCGATGAAATATATCACCATCAAATATTTTTCCCATCGACTACATTCATTCCTCCATCATTACCCAAAGTCCCGACCTCTTCTAACACTTGGATCACCAGAAAATCTCAGATTTTCATTTCCAGTTCAATCTAGAACTACAGCTTCAATCCTAAATTAAAAACTATGATTTTAGTTTTAAAAATCTTGTTTTAGGATAAGAATTCAGTTTACATTCCTGAATTTAGAAATTAAGATGTTTTGAATTTTTACCTAAATTAAGTTACTCAGTTTTTTTTCCTTGATTTCCAGAGATATTACCAATTTATTTTAACCTAAATAAATTTTTAAACTAAAACTTATGATGAAACAACAAGTTTCATTTGAAACTTAAGTTTTAAACAGAGACTAAATCAAAGGGTTTTGGACTTAAATCAAAACAAGAACTTAAATCTAGGAACAGAGAAGTTTCAGATATTCAAATGTGTACATCATATATCAGGAATTCAACAACATACATACACCAACATACTTATAAATATACACAATGCAATATTTATCACAGCAGTAACATGCAACCAAATACTTAAGTTTTGAAAGTAAAAGTTACTTATCAATTTTATAATGAAGACAGAGCTTCCAGATTCTTTTGCAAGCAGTACTTATAAACAACATGCACATCAGACATTCACTTAGCAATACATATTTAAATTCAGCCATATAAGCATGCAACCAATTATGATTTAAATTTTAAAAGTTACTCACCTGTTTTGTTTTTGAAATAGCTTTTAAATCTTTAAAACTTGAGTGCCCCTGCTTTTGATTTGAAAACTTGAACTGAATTGCTTTTGATTCAAAACTTCAAGTTGCTTCTCTTATTTTTCTTAAAACTTCAGTCTTGATCTTACTGCAATTGCTTTGCTTTTAGATTCTACAATTTGCATGCATGCTGGAGTTTGATTCCAGGTTTGAAAAGAAATTGCTTGCTGAGGACTTTGATTTGGAATTGTATTACAGGTTTGAAGAAGATGCAGGTAAATGATTTTAGTTCAGGCTTATACTTTTGAAAATGAGTTTGCAGGCTTGGGTTTTTAATTTCGAAAATGGTTAACAGGTTTCTGGTTGAAGATGATTTCAGATTTAAAGGCTTTTGAACTTGAAAATGGTTTATAGGATGATTTAGTTTGAGAAGTATTGATTTTCTGGTTTGCTTTAGAAGTGGGAAATGCATTTCAGATTTTCTGAAATGAAGATTAGAAAAGGAAATAGGAAAGAAGAAAAATGTTTTATATATAGGCTGAATTTATTTAAAAATAAAAATAAAGGAAAAACAAGGTTAAATGACACTTGTCTCATTTCATTTTAATTATCTAACACTTGTAATATGGAGGCCTTAAATTAATAACACATGTTAATTTAGGGTGTTAAGAGGCTTACACATGTAATTTAAGTATTTCATTTAAATTTTAATTTAAATTATTTACAAAAGCTTTTAAACCTTAATTTATTATTTCTTATGTATAAATAAATGAATTTCTTCATTTTCTTTTATAGAAAAATAAAACAAAACAAATTGTAAATAAAAGCCTATTCAAATACTTTAAGTATTTATTCTTTTAAATTTCACAACATCAAATTCAAATTCAAATTTAAATTAAATTAAAACTCCAATTAAAAATCAAGTTATATATATATGCATATATAATTACCATTTAAAATAACAATTCTATTTTATCAAAGTCTATTCATATTTATAAAAATAAAGTATTATAATTATTATTTGAAAATATCAAATTTGACTATTTTAAATAATTTATAAAGGAGATTATAAATTACTTCTATTTTAAAATCATATATATCAAGTAAAGAAATAAAACAAATCTTTTATTCAAATTTGAACTTAAGCTAAAAATCTATTTTAACAATTAAACATTTATAATATGTATTTTAAACTATATAGTTATTTATTAAATGTCTTTGGAAAGATTAATATTAATTTAAATCAAAATTTCCAAATTACCAAATATTTGAAAACATAATTTCATTTGTTAAATTCAAACCAACTCATCTATTTACAATATATACAATTATACATATATATTATAAATAGAAAATATTTTATTAAACTTTTAAAAGATAAATCACTAATTAAATATTTATTTAATTAGATTTTTAAATTAATTCAATTTATTACAAAGATCATCAAATCAATTTAATTTTTAAATATAGATTATTAAATTGATATTGTCCAAATTCCCGGGATATCACATTAATCTTAAACTTTATTTAATTAATTTATAACTCTTAATTACTTAACTAAACATCCATATCATTAATTAATTAAATTAATTAATTATCCATTTTAATTATCTTAATAATTTAATGAATCACAAATCCTAATTAATTTTAAGATAAAACTTTATTCTTACTTATGATTGAATTATCATTAACAAAGCAATTAAAACAATTTAGTTTTAAATTTACTTTCAAATTTCATTTTAAATTTAAGCTTTAAAATGAATACAAATTTAACTTTTGAAATCATACTTAAAAACTGATTTAAAACTTAGTTTAAATCTTTGTTTTACATTTAAAAATTCAGTTTCTAAAATTTAAAACTGACAGGTTTTAAAACCTGTAACACAAAATTTTACCCGAGCCCATTCCAAATAGCTTCGAGCAAAACCTTACTAAACTTCGAACCAAACCTCAAATTACTCGAGAAAACTCGAGTAACCAACTCCCCTTCAAAACCAACTTCACCTGATTCACGAAAATACACCGTGCACATGCACCGGCCAACCACCCACTTCCGACCACCCACGGTGACCCTCACAAATCGCCGATTACCCTCGCACCTAAACACGATCATCAGATGATCATCCCTAACTCGAAATCAAATTCTAGAGTTAAATCCAAACCTGGAACATCAACAGAATCCACCACCTCAGCCTGGACCACTGCCTCGACCACGAAGCTCCGACCACCATCGCCTCGGAAACTCCGGCCAAGTCTTCGTCTACGTTCAAGCTATCATCACCCAAGGTTTCGTTACACTCGATCAACCAGAGAAATTAAGATGATCGAAAATTCTTAACTCAGCCAAACTAGGTTTAGAAACTTCCCCGACCAACCACCATCGCCACGGTCATCTATACACCCATCTATTATTTTTCCTCCACTCACCGTTCATTCATCTACCTCCAGAATGATTCACGACCTTCCAATTTCCAAAGATCCTCGGAAATTTCTAAAATTCTGATTTCTGGTTAAACCAGAAATACACACAAACCCCTTAACTAAAAACTTCCAATTTTGTTTTAAAATCCAAAATTTGGTCTTAGTATTTGATTCATAAACCTGAATTTATAATCTATGACAAACTATTTTTGACTTAATTTAAGATTTCATTGTGTTTTATATTTCCTGAATAATACTAAGTTATTTTAACTAACTATATATTTTTAAACTAACATTTATGATATAACAATCATATTTCATTTGTATCTTAAATCTTAACAAAGCCTAGATCAAGAGATATGGAAATATGAAATCAAACTTGAATTAGGAAATTGAAAAAGAGGTGTCTACAGTCTTTAACAAATATGCAGATATCATATTTCACACATACACCAATTTCAAAAATAAATAAATAAACACAAACACATGATTATCTTCAGGCATAAATCAAGCAACCATATTGAAATTCACTTATGTATTTTTAAAATGAAGTTACTCACAGATTTGAGAAGGCAGAACAGAGCACATTTTGGATTAGCTTTGAAAACTGCTAGCAAAAGTCTCTTTTTATTTTGATCTTCATTTTTATTGAGTTGAATTGTTGTAAAGCTTCAGTTGTAATGTATTTACTTTTCTGGAATGCTAAGTCTCTTTGTAAACAAAAATGAAATGGGAAAGATCGATATATAGATAAATGTTTACAGGTGATATTATTTACTGGTACAAGCTTTTATTAATTTTGGTCAGAGATCTTTCTACTCTATGGGGGCTGATATGATCTTACTAGTGTACTTAGAGATAATAACATTTATGAAGTTGTCCTCCATGTCTACAAATACTTATACTTCTTTATTTCGTATGGTACTTATATGATAGTTTTCTTTATTTTCCTGTACAACATGAATATATTTTTTTCCTTATGTCTTATAGCCTTGTATCTACATGATTTTTCTATAGTTAACATATGTGTTCACTTATTCTCTTATATATATATATTTCTTTTAAAACTTAAACCACCCAACACTACTTACAATTATATATTTTTACTTTGCCTGATTTGCTTTTTTACCCTATATACAAATATAAAGTTGTTATGGTTATTGTTTAAAATATAACTCATTGTTAAATTGAAATAATTTATAAAAGAAATTATCTCTTTATTAATAAATTACTTATTTAATCAAACTATATTTAAAAAGAACAAAACAACCTTTCTTGTTTAAATTTAAACTTAGGCTAAAATCATTTTAAACAAATAAACTTTTATCATGAGTATTTTAAAATCATATGGTTATTTATTAAATATTAAATTAAATCAAATTTCCAAATTACCAAAAATATTAAAATTAGAAAACATGCCTTCATTTATTAAATTTAAAACAAAGCTTATCTATTTACAATATATATACAAATATATATATGTAACAACCCGTGATTGCGGTTACCAAATAATAAATTAAAATTGGGATTTTAATTTAATTGGAGCTATTAATGAATTTTTAATGTGGCTAATTTGTTCAAAATTTAGTCATTTTGAATAAATTAATATTTTGGGCTTAAGTGTAAAATGGAGCATTTCAAGGAAATTAATTAGGGAAATTTGTAATTTATATTATTGCAAAATTTTATATGTGTAAAATAGTGCAATATTTGATTTGGGAAATTAATTTGCAATTTATTTGCAAAATGGTGATTTTGGCTAATATTAACTATAAACGGTGTTTTGGAAAAATTAGGGGTTAAAATGTAAAATATTGTTGATATAGGATTTTATGAAATGGCTAAAAGTAATTTTTAACATATTTTCATAATTTTCTATGGTTTGAAATGTATTTAGTAATTTGTATGTAGAGTGTACTTAGAGAAAATTGCCTATATATGTATGCACATGAATAATACAAAGTCCTAATGGGTATTAGATCCAATAACCCTAACCATTAGCCTATAAAGTATCTTTTACTCTCCCATTTCAGCCAACACTTTATTTCATAACCACTAAAACCTAATTAGAAAGCTCCAAAACCTAGTCATGGCCTCCTAAGCAAGACTCCAATCTACACCAAATCAAAGAGAGTTAATCCAAACTACTAAAAGAGGTAATAGCAATCACAAAACCCACCTCTAATTCATTCTTTAATTTCTGAAATTATTTTGTAATCCTCTTTTTTTTGTGCATTTAGATTGTGAAACTCTTTGATCTTCTTTTCATTGCTTGGAAAGAGGTAATATATGCTAGCTGAAATTATAATTAGTTTATTGCTGTTAGTAAATTAGGCATATCTCATTCATCTTAAATCGGAATTAAGATTTTCTTGAAGTTCTGGAAAGCTTATTCTGTAGCCTATAACTTTCATGTTTTGAGCTTTGCCTAATTTTGTGGTTTCAATGGTCGAAATCACGTTTGTTTGTCGCTGACCTGACAACAAACTACAAGGTTGATAAAATAAAACCCTGAAATTGATTTGGCCATAAGTTACTCGTTTTTGATCCGAATTAGATAATTTTGGATGTTCCGAAAAGCTTAAAACATATGCTACAATTTTTGTTCAGTGAGTTTTCTGTAATATTGCAATTTAGATGACCTGAAATGCGTTCAAAGACAGAAGACCAATTCTGTCTTTAACAAGTATCTTGAGTTTCAATCTGATATTGTTTTGCATGTATCTCTCTCGTTTCTTATCCAAATCTAAGAATTTTGGATGTTCTGGAAAGCTTAGATTTAGAGCTAAAACTTTCATGTTTTGAGTTTCATGAAATTTCTATTTTGGTCAAAATTGTACATTCTTACCACTGTCTCGAGAAAAAAAAAAGAAAAAAAAAATAATTTTTTTTTAAACCCTGTTCCAGATTTTTTTTCCTCCACTTCGCGATGCCGCCACGATCGCATCCGAAGTCGGAATTCGACGTTTTTGGTCTCGTTGGAAAGGTGGAGATTCGAACACCATCTCTGTAAAATTTAGGCATCATCGGCATTCTTTTGGTACTTCGAATTTCGTGTCGAAGTTGAACTCTTGTCGCTGTTTGTAAACAGTGTGAATCTTGTTCTGGGTCCAACTTTGAGACGTCGCTGCTACTTCGTCTCAACTCGGATTCCAGAAATTCTTTTTGCATCTTATAGTAGGGATGTTGGACTATAATCCTACCAGTTTTCATGTCATTTGGATTCAGTTTGCTGGTCCAAATAAATTGCCGAACTTGGGTTCGCAGCAGTTTTTGAATGGTCAAACACTTAGAATGAAAATCAAATATCCCTTCTGTTTCCAGCTTTTGAGCGCCACTCCGCGATGCCTCCACGTTCGCATCGGAAGTCGGAATTCGACGTTTTTGATCTCGTTAGAAAGGTGGAGTTCCGAACTCCATCTCAGGAAAATTTGGACAACATTGGAGTTCGTTTGGTACTTCGAATTTCGTGTCGAAGTTGAACTCTAGTCGCTGTTTGTAAACAGTGTAAATCTTGTTCTGGGTCCAACTTTGAGACGTCGCTGCCACTTCGTCTCAACTCGGAATCCAGAAATTCTTTTTGCATATTAAAGTAGGGATGTTGGACTACATGCCTGCAAATTTTCATAACATTTGGACACATTTTGCTGGTCCAAATAAATTATCGAACTTGAGTTCACAGCTGTTTTTGAATGTTTACAAACACTTAGAATATTTTTGATGATTTTCTGGTTTTCATTGATTTCTTTGAGATTTCTCTCTAGATTTCGTACACGGGTTTTATGAATCATTTTCAAAAGATTTTTCACTCCTAAATGGCTTTTGAAAATTATTATATAATATTATTTTAATTATTAAATTAATTACTCCATAATAGGAGACCTTTCAAAAGACCGTTTTAAAAGTGATTCCGAAAATCAATTATAAATCCATTTTACACCATTATTTTCTATAATAAAAATCTCACACTCACTTTTAGCACGTCGAGCGAAGTGGAAAGGTGCTTAAACGGTTAGGAAATCTCCGGCCTATGGAAACCGTGTGTATTTTCTTTCCGGTTAATCCCCGACCTATTCGATTGATCGTTTTGACCTTTGGGTCTAGTTTACCGATGATATGAGGTAGACTTTTTATTGTTTGGAGTGTGAGCTTGCTATTGGTTAGGAAACCGTTTAGTGCGAACGTGGGGTATGGGACTCATTGTTAACACTTTGCGGGTTCCTCTACAAGAAGTTAGTGACACATTAGCCTCTGGGCGGCCAGTACTGGACCTCTGGGTCACCACGCCTCTGGGCAACCGTCTCTGGACACCTGCTCTTTGGAGCAGTTTATTTTTCGGCGTGTGCCTTTGGGCCTTTATCCTTCTGGGAAGGATCTCGCCGTCTCGCGCGTTTCGCATCGGTGCAAGTGATCGATCACAACTCTACAGTACTTGGCAACAACGACTCTGGTCGGTGCACGTGCAAAACTTGTATTATCTGATTATTTTTATATCCATTCGAGTACCGCCATTCGGTGTTGGTTCTATGGAACCATACGATGTAAGTGCGATTACCTTATGGATCCACAGTGTCTCTGGACACTGCTTTTCAGTGTTTGATTTCATTGACTTTTCAGTATATCCCTATGGCTCTTTGGAGCATCGATCTTTGCTTGGGCATTGATCACAGACTCTGGTCACTATTGGGATTATTGCCTATGGGCATCTTTTTATGGCTTTGGCTACGCCGATGATATGAGGCGACTTTATTTATTCTACACTTTGGTGTTGATTTCTCTTTGGAGATTTTTATTGTTTATTGATGATTAGGGATCGTCATTATATTCATGTGGTTCATAATATACTTATCTTTGGATAAGTACTATTTTATTTATGTACCGCATTATTATATATCTCAGTTATTACTGATTGTTTAGCTAGCCTGACCCGAGTGTTTTCGCTCGGGTCAGACCGAGTTGTTTCAGGTTAGGTCTTTGGACTTAGCTGCTCTATGCTTCCGCTTTGGACTTATCTGCTATGCTTTTGAGATAGCTTATCTTAGTGTCCGCTTATGATATTATTCAGACTCTTATATGTACATATTTTTGACTCACATGTGTGAGCAGTGGCTTTGTACCCACTTATGATATTTGGATCTGTATTGACGATGTATTGTTCTGGGATTTTATATCTGTTATGTGATTCTGTTCTGTGATGTTTTATCATTTATTATTATGCTTTGTCCTGATAGATCTTTAGCCATTTGTAATTTCGTTATAAGTATTTACCGAATATGTCGAACCACCTGATTGAGAAAAATTTAAATAGATTCCACCTTTCGACGTATTCGGTAGATAGTTATAGCTTGATTATAGATGGTCGCTTTCACTATACTCTATTCTCCGCTTTAACAGACAGTATTACTCCCGTAATACTCTTTGTTACAGTGGGTCTCGGAGTGGGGCGTTACAGCTTGGTATCAGAGCGAGGTTTCAGGAATAAGCATAATAAACACAGAAAAGATACACTTAGTACAATACATTTTAAATTAGATCCGAATTAAATTAGATCCGAATTAAATCAAATCCCTTCCTTATGGTTATTGATAGATAAGTTAGGAATATGTATAGGAATCCGTTATATTCCGTAGTATTCCTTAATTAATTATCTATCATTGAATCATGTCTAACTCTAATTCCCGTTACGACATGTTTGACCAATTGAGCGGTGCGAAGGTCTTCTCTCAGTTTGACCTTGCCACCGGATTCCATCAGCTACGAGTCATGGAAGACAGCATTCCTCTTACAGTATTTCGCACTCGTCATGGTTCTTTTGAGTGGTTGGTCATGCCGTTCGGCTTGACGAACGCTCCGGCTTTCTTCGTCGATCTCATGAATCGAGTATTCCGGGAATACATCAATAGATTCGTTCTGGTTTTCATCGACGATATTCTTGAGACTCTTTCTATGTGTGATATTCGAAATCGAGCTCCGTCTTCTGTATTCCTTTTGTGGATTAGATGTTATAGACGACTTCTATATTTAAGGAATTGCGGGGACGCAATTTTCTTAAGAGGGAGAGTTCGTAACAACCCGTGATTGCGGTTACCAAATAATAAATTAAAATTGGGATTTTAATTTAATTGGAGCTATTAATGAATTTTTAATGTGGCTAATTTGTTCAAAATTTAGTCATTTTGAATAAATTAATATTTTGGGCTTAAGTGTAAAATGGAGCATTTCAAGGAAATTAATTAGGGAAATTTGTAATTTATATTATTGCAAAATTTTATATGTGTAAAATAGTGCAATATTTGATTTGGGAAATTAATTTGCAATTTATTTGCAAAATGGTGATTTTGGCTAATATTAACTATAAACGGTGTTTTGGAAAAATTAGGGGTTAAAATGTAAAATATTGTTGATATAGGATTTTATGAAATGGCTAAAAGTAATTTTTAACATATTTTCATAATTTTCTATGGTTTGAAATGTATTTAGTAATTTGTATGTAGAGTGTACTTAGAGAAAATTGCCTATATATGTATGCACATGAATAATACAAAGTCCTAATGGGTATTAGATCCAATAACCCTAACCATTAGCCTATAAAGTATCTTTTACTCTCCCATTTCAGCCAACACTTCATTTCATAACCACTAAAACCTAATTAGAAAGCTCCAAAACCTAGTCATGGCCTCCTAAGCAAGACTCCAATCTACACCAAATCAAAGAGAGTTAATCCAAACTACTAAAAGAGGTAATAGCAATCACAAAATCCACCTCTAATTCATTCTTTAATTTCTGAAATTATTTTGTAATCCTCTTTTTTTTGTGCATTTAGATTGTGAAACTCTTTGATCTTCTTTTCATTGCTTGGAAAGAGGTAATATATGCTAGCTGAAATTATAATTAGTTTATTGCTGTTAGTAAATTAGGCATATCTCATTCATCTTAAATCGGAATTAAGATTTTCTTGAAGTTCTGGAAAGCTTATTCTGTAGCCTATAACTTTCATGTTTTGAGCTTTGCCTAATTTTGTGGTTTCAATGGTCGAAATCACGTTTGTTTGTCGCTGACCTGACAACAAACTACAAGGTTGATAAAATAAAACCCTGAAATTGATTTTGCCATAAGTTACTCGTTTTTGATCCGAATTAGATAATTTTGGATGTTCCGGAAAGCTTAAAACATATGCTACAATTTTTGTTCAGTGAGTTTTCTGTAATATTGCCATTTAGATGACCTGAAATGCGTTCAAAGACAGAAGACCAATTCTGTCTTTAACAAGTATCTTGAGTTTCAATCTGATATTGTTTTGCATGTATCTCTCTCGTTTCTTATCCAAATCTAATAATTTTGGATGTTCTGGAAAGCTTAGATTTAGAGCTAAAACTTTCATGTTTTGAGTTTCATGAAATTTCGAAGTTATTTTGGTCAAAATTGTACATTCTTACCACTGTCTCGAGAAAAAAAAAAGAAAAAAAAAATAATTTTTTTTTTAAACCCTGTTCCAGATTTTTTTTCTCCACTTCGCGTGTCGAAGTTGAACTCTTGTCGCTGTTTGTAAACAGTGTGAATCTTGTTCTGGGTCCAACTTTGAGACGTCGCTGCTAGTTCGTCTCAACTCAGATTCCAGAAATTCTTTTTGCATCTTATAGTAGGGATGTTGGACTATATTCCTACCAGTTTTCATGTCATTTGGATTCAGTTTGCTGGTCCAAATAAATTGCCGAACGTGGGTTCGCAGCAGTTTTTGAATGGTCAAACACTTAGAATGAAAATCAAATATCCCTTCTGTTTCCAGCTTTTGAGCGCCACTCCGCGATGCCTTCACGTTCGCATCGGAAGTCGGAATTCGACGTTTTTGATCTCGTTAGAAAGGTGGAGTTCCGAACTCCATCTCAGGAAAATTTGGACAACATTAGAGTTCGTTTGGTACTTCGAATTTCGTGTCGAAGTTGAACTCTAGTCGCTGTTTGTAAACAGTGTAAATCTTGTTCTGGGTCCAACTTTGAGACGTCGCTGCCACTTCGTCTCAACTCGGAATCCAGAAATTCTTTTTGCATATTAAAGTAGGGATGTTGTACTACATGCCTGCAAATTTTCATGACATTTGGACATATTTTGCTGGTCCAAATAAATTATCGAACTTGAGTTCACAGCTGTTTTTGAATGTTTACAAACACTTAGAATATTTTTGATGATTTTCTGGTTTTCATTGATTTCTTTGAGATTTCTCTCTAGATTTCGTACATGGGTTTTATGAATCATTTTCAAAAGATTTTTCACTCCTAAATGGCTTTTGAAAATTATTATATAATATTATTTTAATTATTAAATTAATTACTCCATAATAGGAGACCTTTCAAAAGACCGTTTTAAAAGTGATTCCGAAAATCAATTATAAATCCGTTTTACACCATTATTTTCTATAATAAAAATCTCACACTCACTTTTAGCACGTCGAGCGAAGTGGAAAGGTGCTTAAACGGTTAGGAAATCTCCGGCCTATGGAAACCGTGTGTATTTTCTTTCCGGTTAATCCCCGACCTATTCGATTGATCGTTTTGACCTTTGGGTCTAGTTTACCGATGATATGAGGTAGACTTTTTATTGTTTGGAGTGTGAGCTTGCTATTGGTTAGGAAACCGTTTAGTGCGAACGTGGGGTATGGGACTCATTGTTAACACTTTGCGGGTTCCTCTCCAAGAAGTTAGTGACACATTAGCCTCTGGGCGGCCAGTACTGGACCTCTGGGTCACCACGCCTCTGGGCAACCGTCTCTGGACACCTGCTCTATGGAGCAGTTTATTTTTCGGCGTGTGCCTCTGGGCCTTTATCCTTCTGGGAAGGATCTCGCTGTCTCGCGCGTTTCGCATCGGTGCGAGTGATCGATCACAACTCTACAGTACTTGGCAACAACGACTCTGGTCGGTGCACGTGCAAAACTTGTATTATCTGATTATTTTTATATCCATTCGAGTACCGCCATTCGGTGTTGGTTCTATGGAACCATACGATGTAAGTGCGATTACCTTATGGATCCACAGTGTCTCTGGACACTGCTTTTCAGTGTTTGATTTCATTGACTTTTCAGTATATCCCCATGGCTCTTTGGAGCATCGATCTTTGCTTGGGCATTGATCACAGACTCTGGTCACTATTGGGATTATTGCCTATGGGCATCTTTTTATGGCTTTGGCTACACCGATGATATGAGGCGACTTTATTTATTCTACACTTTGGTGTTGATTTCTCTTTGGAGATTTTTATTGTTTATTGATGATTAGGGATCGTCATTATATTCATGTGGTTCATAATATACTTATCTTTGGATAAGTACTATTTTATTTATGTACCGCATTATTATATATCTCAGTTATTACTGATTGTTTAGCTAGCCTGACCCGAGTGTTTTCGCTCGGGTCAGACCGAGTTGTTTCAGGTTAGGTCTCTGGACTTAGCTGCTCTATGCTTCCGCTTTGGACTTATCTGCTATGCTTTTGAGATAGCTTATCTTAGTGTCCGCTTATGATATTATTCAGACTCTTATATGTACATATTTTTGACTCACATGTGTGAGCAGTGGCTTTGTACCCACTTATGATATTTGGATCTGTATTGACGATGTATTGTTCTAGGATTTTATATCTGTTATGTGATTCTGTTCTGTGATGTTTTATCATTTATTATTATGCTTTGTCCTGATAGATCTTTAGCCATTTGTAATTTCGTTATAAGTATTTACCGAATATGTCGAACCACCTGATTGAGAAAAATTTAAATAGATTCCACCTTTCGACGTATTCGGTAGATAGTTATAGCTTGATTATAGATGGTCGCTTTCACTATACTCTATTCTCCGCTTTAACAGACAGTATTACTCCCGTAATACTCTTTGTTACAGTGGGTCTCGGAGTGGGGCGTTACAATATACATTATAAATAGAAAACCATTTATTAGATTTTAAAAGATAAATTATCAGTTAAATATTTATTAAAAAGAAGATTATTAAATCAATTCAAATCTTATTAACAAATATTATCAAATCAATTTAATTTTTAATGCAGATTATTAAATTGATATTGCCAAAAATTCCGGGATGTCACTCTAATATATTGTCTGTAAATAGACAGTTACAGCTTTCTTTGTGTAAATGCTGTTATTTGATATTATATTTTGATCCGCTGCGATTGTGAGATTCTGTGCTGTTGTTTTCTGTTTCTTCTTCTACCTCGTTTTCTTCTTTACCCTAACAATCTGGGATTTCCGGCGTTCGATTGCTAGGCACTTCTATAGTGAACGTATTAGTGTCGAATTTTCGAAGTCGAAAATTCCGGGTCGTTACATTTTGGCGGCCCCTTGTACCCTATACATGCAGCCGAATTTTGCCTCTAATATCATGGGCTAATAGCCCATTTAAGCCCAATAAATATATTTAATTAAATCTAATTTAATTCCTTTATCGATATCTCATATCAATCGATGTATTTATAACTATTATAAATATATACAACAATATTTATTCCTCAAATAACATTTAAATTTTATAATTAATATTTATAAATATTAGTTAATTTAATTAATTTATAACGATTATAAACTAATTAAATTGTTTGGTCTAAAGAGAACTCATCATTTCGGTTGTGTGACTCGTGGGTGTAAATTCGATCAGCGATTAATATCGAACTATTTGAATGTTAATGTTCACACGTTACTTAGCAGTTGGTGTGATATTTTAGCAAAGTTCATCGCTTACTTAGTTTCGATAAAATCCAATTTCACTTTTTTAAGCGTTACCGGATTGTGACATTTATTTTACACCAATTCTCTTTGTCAAAACATATCACTATGGACTTTGGAATTTTGTAATGGTAAAAATTCCAATATCATCCATATTCAACTCTATAATCCAAACACAAAGTCCTCGGTTCAATAATAATAATAATAATTAACCGAAATGCTCTGGCCAAAGACTTTGACTTTGAGTTGACTTGAGTTGACCGTGATATTAACCCCATATAACCGAGGAGGCAAATCCTCCCTTGAATAGTGCTTCGCTTCCAATACTTCCACTCGACCAAACTATAGTCACTCGATGGAACGTCATGCCATGATTTGACAATAATCAAAGTGGTGCTTTCATATTAAAGATTCATAGTATTCTCAAGTTAAGAGAACTGTGTAAATCAGTCACATCGATATTTTCTATTTGACCTTAGTTATATTAACCAATAGAAAACTTTCGAGTGAGTCATTCTATAGTTATCCAATAACTATCGGTACGTAACCCCTTGGTGCTCCCAACAGCCATGAGTAATACACTATCGAACATTTGGAGAGCGTTACATACTCTAGTCTCAACGGATATATCGATATCCAGTTCTAGTGCCTCTTGACCAGGAACATTTAAAATGGTATATTTGTTTTCATTGTGATAAATTACTCATGGCTATAACACTTTTTAACTATATCATAAAGCATACTATTTATGGGTTTTCTATTAAATATACATTTAGTTAAATAATTAATTAATATAATACATTATATCAAGCATATAGTAGAAAGAAAAAACACCTTTTATTTCAAACAAGATTAATTACCTAGTTAGATATATGTAATAAATTACATAATTTCCCCTAAGGCATACCCCTAACTCTATCAATCTTCCACTTGCACTTTCGGTCAATTATGTAATCTTATTCCAACTTCTCCAATCAATTTCCTTAATACTAATTGGATCAGTCCTTTAGTGAACAAGTATGCTATTATGTTTTAATCATCTACTCTGTCGATTAACTCTCTTCGACAATGGTAAACTACCTTTGTCATATGGAACAATTCAGAGTATGTCGCTCAACTTCTAGTAAGCTCTAAGTTCTGTTACGAACTATGTCGTGACATTGTTTCATATAAAAATGTTAAGGGATTCTCAATATTTGGAACCACCCTCAGCTCAGTTGTAAATTTGTGCATTTATTATATATTTACACGTTGTTTTTATTATGACGCTATTCAAGTTAATGAATCAGCCACAATCTCTTCTATTTGGAACATTTCCAACTTAAAGGTTCTTAAATTGAATTTATTATTGACATATTATACTCAATATCATTTTTGAATTTTGAGTCTGAAAACTCCTTTATAAGGAGCTCGTTGTTTTTGTAAACAGTTCTCTAATATTTCGTAAATAAACGAGAACACTCCAAACTACCATTAGTGATATCAATTTGGATTTGATATTTGCTTCATGTGTCAAATATATAAAAAATCATGATATCGTAGACAACATAACATCTATGATAATTCCTGCTGCCAGTGCATAAGGAATTCATCTCACGTGTTCCGTATTAAATAATTTAATAAGGTGTCTTTGCATATAGATTTGGGACATTCCCAATATCTTTTATACTCACTACAAAAGACATCATTTACAAATCCAACATCGAGTATTTAAGCAACTACGGCTGATTTTAATACAAAAACATTATTAAATTCGATAAAATGTTATTTACTTACAGTTTAGAAATATCAATGTACCTTTTAACGTTCTTTCTTAAGAGCACACGCTTCTTCTGCATTTTGATTGACAATCAAACTAATATTTTTATCAAAACACTAGTTTAATATTGTTGCTTTTCGAATGATACTTTCAGCTCTGTTTTTGGATCATACCCAAACACTTACAAACCTAAATATCGCTCCCATTGACTTTAAGACACTTTGGTTGTTGTGTACAAACAGTCTATTCTACTTATTGTTTAAAAATTTTCATTTCAACACATATGTACCAAATCGCAAAGTCTTACAAAGCGATAATTTTGTGAGTAAATCCGATGTTGAATGATGAATATATTATGATTTCAATGTTTGAAATTTACGAAATTATTCTTATCAACATTGCTCAATTAATTCCAACCGCGTTAGTCTTACTCATAAAGACACAATCATGGACGATGGATCACATCTCTTCGTTTACGACTACCAAAATCATATTTTGATAACGTACTTGAAATTCAATTTTGGATCTTCGCATCATAACATATTCTAGAGTCAACACTCTTAATGGTTTATTTAAATAACTGAGGATTATATATTTTCGACATTGATAAAAAACTCATAGTTTCTCTTCAATGTGCGAGAATAGTTATTACACACTCTAATGCGATGTGCTCCTTTAGGTTAGCTAATTTCATTTCGTCTCATGTAATCAATTTTTCATTGCATCATATCCATTTCCATTTTACTACCAACAATTTTTCAAAAAAATTCCTTCACTATGAAGTTGGTATATCTTAAAACAACAATTGTTTCTCAATGCAATAGAACATATATTCATAAACACTTTATGAATTGACTTTTATTTAAGACCACTTTAGTTTAGTTTACAAAACTTATGTTTAAAACATAAATGTGTCATTTAATGACAATCCTTTTCAAACTCCTTTAGGGGAGATTCATACAAGATCCCTCATGAATAATTATTACATGCAGACTTTCGACTCGCACAACCTGCCAACTCTTTGACCTATGATATGTTGGGGTTTCTTATAAACTCTTATCTTACATGATTTTTTAAAGTATCATTTAGATGAAATAATATTAATCTTTTGTACTGCTCTTAAGTAAATACCCTTAAAGAAAGAAATTAAATCAACTTCACTCACAATTAATCGTACTCTGTTCAACAAAATTCAATTATTCCTTATGGATACATCGTTATGTATCACATGGAAGTGTGACTTTTGAGGTTGAATCTTTATACATTTTTAGGTACGTTCAGAACTCTTTCCAATATACTCACCCATTCAATTAAATTGAATCATTTCTATCGCATGTTATTTTATTTTTTTATACTCTATGAGTTTACCATAGGCATACTGCATATGTATCAAATACACATGTCCATGTCGGTGATAACTCATCGGTGAATATAACGAAGTACGTGGAACCGTTTTGGTATTAATAGACTTGAGATTGCATACATTAATATGTATCAATCTGAAAAGTTCATCAACTCCTATGACACTCCCACTAAATGGGTGCATAACCCCTAATTATTTGAGATATAATTAACTAGTACCATACGATTCATAATCATATAATAATAATTATTTCTTAAAACTATGGCTTTGTCTATAATTCCAAATAATTGTAAATAATTTTAGATACTTCTGTATTTCTAATGCTTCACTTTTGTTATGAAAACAAATACCACATTATGTTTTATTTCATAACAAATATTCATAATATTCACATTGAAATATAATTACTTATATTTTTCAATCGATACCAAAAATAGTCATTATTTCATAAATAATGTTCGGTATGTTTTATGAAAACAATTTTTGTAATTTGATGCAATCAATCAGTGCTATATGGCATGCTTCCACTATTTCTGCCATTACTATAATAGTGTACTAATTCGGAGGTCCATCATTCATTTAATGTAGATTATTTATTTCATAATTACAGTGGAGATTTCTTTGAGCAAATATCTTGAATCAAAGAAATAAATCTTATAGAAAATAATTTTCTATATGAAAATACATTTCGGAAAAGAAATCATATTTCTTATTCCAATATTAAGTATCAATTATTACTACAATTCTCGTTCCCGGTTATGAAGCAGAAGTGACCATTCACTCTCTTCATCCCAACTATACCTTAAATTACATCTACTCTGATACGTTCGTTTTCCTTTCAAATGGTCAAACCATTTTAAAAAACCCTTACTACAATATCATAACGAACTCTTTACCAAAGCACATTCGATTATCCTCAACATTTAAGGACATCAAATATGGTGCACTTTACGTAAACTAATCAAACTGACATTTCAGCGATCGAGTTCTTAGATTTATATCGTAGTTTTAGCCTAATGTTACATTTAACACAATACGATCCTTTTATAATCAATCAAATTGAATACTCGATCTCGCACTAAGGTTTATTTGGTTATTCAGATGAACTAATTTCATCGAAATATTGTACATTACAAGCTTCGACTGTTCACCATATACCATTTATATGTGATTGTATATGGATCAAATATCCGTAGTCTTGTTTCGCTTTTAGAGTTCGAAACTCATAGAATGCAATATACGGCCTCGAACAAATAAATATGTAAGCAACCAAATTATGAACGTAATAAGAAGTTGTAAAATTAGATACTTGCATGGGTGTAGAAACGTTCACATGCAATATCATTTATCAGTAAGTATATTTTATATTTCTATTTTTCAATTTTCAATTCAGTTTAATTGAATATCTTAATTGATAAATGTTTTTTCAATCATTTTAAATGCACAAATTTATCGGTGTAGATAATTATAACATTATATAGCATATGTTCTTACAATATTAGAAAGGTAAAATTTTATCATTTCATTTTTCTAATAAGGCTTCCACTTGTCTTTTATATTTCACTAAACCCTAAGCGAAACATAGAAGTCTTTCGACTTCACTAGTGAGTGTTAGGACTCGCATGCATTGGGATTCTGACCTTGAGGAAAGCTCAACAAATCATAGGCCCACATATGATGGACAACTCCTTATCAGTTATATCACATACAACTCTTAACCTTTGGTACATTGTCCTAATCCCACCTTTACCTTAAGGAAAGCTTAACAAGTAAAGTGGGACTATTCACTCGGACCTATCATTTCGCAACAGCCTAAGTATAATACACGTACCTCGAGGAAAGCTCAAAAAATACATGTGGTTATCTTACCTCGTCTATTCAATATATTAAATGTACTACACATAACATCCTTAGCTTGAGGAAAGCTCAACAATTAACGAGTAGAAAGTAATCTATTAATGTATAAATGATAGGGGACAATTTTATATTAAAGATTCATAATCTTCAATATATTATATCGAGTGGTATCTACTTATGGAATAATGTATTTCTAATGAAATACTCTCATGATTCAAGTGTAGGACACATCAAAAATCATGGTATACGTACATTTACGTATGTATTTATTTCTTAAGTCTATTTGGGTTTCTTTAATGTTCCACATTTAGTTTATACATTCATATTATATAAGTTTTATCATTATATAACCTTTATATTTCATATTACTTATATAATAGTCTTATGTACAATATTATATTAATTAAATTTTATTCAATTAATTTTTAATTAATTAACATTTTAATTAATTTTATAATGGTCTAACATAACATTTATATTAATTATTTATTACATACAATAACCTTTATAGTATTACACATATTTTATATATGTGTATATTCATTTAACTAAATAAACTTTAATTAATTTATTTAATTAAAATTTTATAATTAAATTATATTAATTTCGAAAATTCAATTCATATATATGCACGTATACTTATGTTATTTTAAACATTTTAAAATATCATAACATATGTCATAATATATAATACATGCATATATATATATTTTTTAATTAACTTATTTACTTAACTAATTTTATTAATCTCATTTTATAAATTTTGAAATTAATTTCTATTAATTTTCAAAAAGTTTGAAAATGTTTATTACATTATAACATTTATAATATATATATATATATATATATTATATTTTAAATTTAACTTTTAAATTTTAAAAATCCTATATTTTCACTTTTCAAAACAATTCGAAAATTTGTATTATAACATTTATAATACTTTACTCATTTTCAATTTAACTTTTTAAAATTTTCAATATAACTTTCAAATTAAAACTTTTGCTTAAACAATTTTGAAATTAGCCCATGGCCCCAATTCAAATTGAGCCTTTTCTATTAGGGATAACCTTTTGGGCTTACCTCATCATTTCGGGCCAGGCTAGTAGCCAGGTAGGGCGGAGTACTTGATTACCCAAAACCAACCTTAAATACTACTTTTCTCGACACCCTACTATATGGGCAGGCTTTAGTTAGTTAATCAAAACATAACTAATTTAGACCGCATAGGCTATTAGGCTCTAATACCATTGTTAGAACTAGGCCAGCCCGTAGTGGAAGTTATGCGTGAATTTCAATTTTTTTTATTCTATTGGATCTTTATTGGGGTTATGAAGTCTAATTTATTTAGAATATTTCTAAATTTAATTTAAATAAAAATCATATATTTCATTTACATTCATGGATTGTTGATCGAAATTTATTTAGTTTATTTTCAATTTATATATAAGTATATATATGTATCATATACATATGTGTATGTGTAACATGATATTCCGTGAAGGGTACAACATGCACGTATATAGATATTGGGATTTACATCACAACAGACATGTTATTTCATCCTATATGTATTGTACGTTGCCCAGAGATGTGTACATATTTATGCTTATTATATATAAAACCAAGAGTATATATATATATATATATTTGTGTGTGTGTGTGTGTTTGTGTGTGTGTGGGTATGTATGTATGTATGTATGTGTATGTATATTATGGGAAATATTATAGACATATTTAAATGTAAATTTTATAGTGTTAAATAATATATAAATAAATATATACACACACACATACACATGTATATACAAGATATAAGTTCAAATTATATATATATATATATATGTGTGTGTGTGTGTGTACTAAAGTAACATAATTATAGGTACAATATATATACTTATATATACATATTAAATCTAAATATGATTAGAATGGTTTATATATATCTACAAATAAATTTCAAAATTAAAAAAATCTCCTTTTTAGTATTCTAAATCGAATACACCGTAGGTGCGGTTTTAATTATACATTTATTGTATTAATATATAAACATTATGAATTAATTAGTTAAACATCAATAAATAAACGATAGAAAGTGTATAATATATATATATATATATATATATTTTGAATTTAAAATTTTTAGAAAATCTGGAATCATATTTTATAGCTTACAGAAAAATTAAGATTTTTCTAAGTCAAATTTTTTTAATTGAATACTTTCGGTTTAATTAAAAAATGATTTAAAAATAATAATATATACGGTTGAAAATCTCTAATTTTTGGACAGAAAGCTTTTATCATGATAAATTAATTTTAGAAAATTTATAATCTAATTTTTGAAATGTAGTTTATTTTATATAATTTTTAATTCATATAATTTATTAAATATTACTAAAAATATTAAATAATTACTAAAACAATTATTCATAGTTACTGAAAATTATAATCTATATAAATATGCATTTGAAAACATTAGTTTAATTTTTATATGATATAGTTACATATAGATTAGCATTAGTCATATAAATAAATAAATTAATATATTAATATATGTATAAATAAATTATTAAAATAATAATAAATGGAATAAACTAATTTTGGCCGTGTGTACCAAATCTATTATAAAAAATGTTTTTTCATACACATAACCAATCAATATATGTGACAACAACAATACCTATAGGAATCTCACCTGACTAACAATTCAATAATAACAGTGTGTGTGTATAAATACACACACACGAACAATATTGAGTTTTACAGAGATTATGCATCATATGTAAAACTAAATACTTACCTAAACTAATGCCCTTAAGTACATCTTGTAATGATGAGTTCCTTTCCTCTTGAAACCTTCCTGATTCGTCCGATTGCAAGTCTTTGAATCGCAGACCCTTTGCTATCAAATAACTATTGATTTGAACTGATTTTATTAAAATTGTGTTAGGGAATTAAGAGGTATAATTTAGCCAGCAAAAATGGAGAGAGGAGGCGGCCAAATGTTGTGACGACCGCCCATAACCCCTGCACTGAAGCTAGAGAAAGTGCGCTGTAAAGTGTGCCAGGCAGCCATGGACGATTGTCAGGATAAATTAAAAACAACAGAACCTATCGTATTACTCACAGCGCATGGACAAAATACAATAGAACATATATGTAGTGAAGCTTCACAGAAAAGAATCTCATCAATAAAACTTCACAATAGTTGAATACAAACATCTGAGTAGTCAATACAACAAGCCTCACTACAAAATACTCAGAGAAAATACAAACAGCGAAACACCCAGTACATGTAATAAGAAGATAATATGCAACCCTCCAGCTCGTCTTCGATATCAACACCGTGGAAGGCAAGAACAGCACCTGTCACCTGCTACCTAGTCTGCCCGTCCCAAAAATGGACGAACAGCCCAAGGCAATAAGAGTTAAAACATAAAGCCTTGAGTCACACAACAGTCTTAGTGAGCAGTAAATTAACTAACAACATACCAAAAGAGCATAAAGGAAAAGGAAAAGGAATAGGAATACAACCCTCCCACTCCACCTCTTTCTACAGTGATAGCCCCCAGACACACACTAAGTAGAAGCAAACATAGCAAAGCACACAATTTAAGGTAAAGCAATTATCACTCGAGTCAAGGGCGATGTTTTCCAAGTACAAACCCCCAAGGCCTAAACCAAGATCAGATAAGCACCCAGAAAATACCACTCTTGAGACCGAATGACGATACAACCAAACATCCATGACTCTGGCTATCACTGTTATCATTGCTTCGATATCAACGTTAATTGAATGACCGGATCATTCTTTCATCCGTCCATCAAGGGCTAATGGAAACCCCGGTTCTAGACATAACTCTGCACGTCATCGTGACCCGTGCCTAGGACTATCGAATCTGCCCAGAGTACTTGACTACCCAATCAGTAGCCTTCAAGGACTATCGAATCTGCCCAACGTACTCTTGCTTTGAGCATGCTAGAACCTTCAACAACGATGATACCTCAGCCTTCTAGTCATCCTCCTCGACGACTATTTCCATACTAGCTCAAGCGCCTCTCGAGCCAACCATTATCCTCAACTCGAACCATATCACCGAGTTATCAACATGCTTGGAATGATCCCGTCTGGACTAGACCAAGACTATCTCATATCATGCCTCGCTTCATCACATCCTCGCAAAGCTTCATCTCAACGTCATCATCATCAAATCTATGCATAAGAGCTTCATCATCCGCTACATATGCCACTAGCAGCTTTTCCAATTCAAGAGCCTTTCCCTTAGCTTTGAATCATCTTCGGTCTAAATCAAATCATCAATCATCTAATTCATAGCAATCAATCAAGTCAAACATTAATCCAAGTAATCAAGCATTCAAATATGATCTAAATAGACAATTATAACAATAATGGTAATTTCGTAAATAAAGAGTCGAAAGTCTAACAAGCATGAAAACATGAGCAATGTCTCTATAATCTTGATGAATGAACTTGCATAAGTTAACATGTAGTAAAAATGGATGTCAAATCATCATGAGCAATGGATCTATATGGATCTACACACATGACTAGGAAAATGCATGGAAATCTCTACTTTAACACCAAATCAAGCCAACGATCTGATATACTCCTTTGGATCCGTGTGAGAGATAATCACCACTCACCAAATCACCTAAACAACCCCAAATCAACACACTTCAGATCTGGACAGCGAAGGATCTAGCTTGATCTATCACGAATCCGCTTCAAACGATGAAATCTCACTTCAATGGATGTAGATCTTCAATCTAAGCTCTTGAATCTTCAATTTGATCTTCAACTTGGATGGATGGAATCACTAGATTAGAGTGGAGAAAAGAAGTGAAGAAGTGTAGAAGTCGAGCTCTCAAAATGTCAGCACTTCGTTGCTTCGAAATCCGGATCCCAAAAAGTGAGAAATGGACGAGTATTTATAGCTGAAAACCCCCTTAACTCGTCCGCCTTCTTAAGTCGTTGCCGACTTAACTCCTTCTCCGACCTAACACTCCAGACGACCTACGACTTAGCTGCTGTGCCGACCTAACACTCCAGACGACCTACGACTTAGCTAACTCACCTGTCTACGACTTAACCAAGACGCGACCTAACACTTAGCTATCCTCCTTAGGTCGCTTACGAGCTAACAACTCACGCGACCTAACATTTAGCTAGGGTACGACCTAACGCAACACAGAACCCACGACCTAATTCTTAGGTCGCTACTCACCAGTTCCTTAGGTCGTTGCCGACCTACGACTTAACTGGGTATACGACATAACGACTCAACAACAGGTGCGACCTAACTGTATACGACTTACGACCTATCTCTGGCCGACTTAACACACACGCGACCTAACGACTCATCACCCTATTCCCTAAACTCGGCCATGACTCAACTGAGTTACGACTTAACTGCTAGACTTAGGTCGCTCACATCCTAACTCCAACACTCCTTAAGTCGTTAACTCGCCCAGTCGACCTAACATTTAACCCGTCCATTCTCTTAGGTCGTCGCCGACCTACCCTTTAGGTCGTCACCGACTTAAGTCTTCTATCTATAAGTCGGTCACTACCTTAAGCCTGCCTATTCTTGAGTCGCCAAATCCTTAAGTCGTCCCAATCTCTCCTAAGCCGGTCAGTTCCTTAGATCGTCTATGTCTTAGGTCGTACACTTCCTAAGTCGGTCACTCGACCTAAGCCACCCCATACGACCTAATTTCCCCATGACTTATCCCAATGCCTAGGTCGCTCCAAACCTTCCTACGACCTAAGACTTAGACTCTAGACGACTTAGCAACAGTGCGACCAAATGTCAACTGTTTTACGATGTTTTGATCCGTAAAATACGGGTCGTTACATTCTCTCCCCCTTAGGAATTTCGCCCCCGAAATTCCAAACAAACAAGGCAATCAAAGACTATTCTGCACGCCTACCATCCATAGCAATCAACAAACCATGCATCCAATTCTAGCTTAGCGTACAGAATTCTAACACCAGAACAAGTTACAATATCGTGAGATGACACGACACCTTAGGGCCATACCTTGAAGAGTTTAGGATGAGCTGCCTTCATCCTCTCTTCCACCTCCCACGTACAGTCGTTATCATCATCACTCCATTGTATCTTGAGTAACTTAACTATCTTCCTCCTAAGCTGTTTCGTGTCGGTTTCCACAACACGAAGCGGCTTACGAGGTCTCTTATCAACTGGATCAACTTCAAAATCTTCACAGCTACCAGTAGAAACCACTGTATTTGAGTCGTGCACATACTTCCGTAGATACGATACATGAAAAACATTGTGCACACTCGACATCTTCTCTGGTAACTCCAATCTGTAGGCGAGCTTTCCAATTCGCTCAATGATCGGAAATGGTCCAACAAATCTCGGAGTCAGTTTCCCTTTCTTCCCGAATCGAATAACATTCTTCAGAGGAGAAATCTTCATAAAAACCATATCTCCAACGTCGAATTCCAAATCCTTACGACGCTTATCGGCATAACTTTTCTGACGGTCTTGGGCTGCCTTCATTCGTTGCCGAATGATCTCTATAAAATCTGAAGTCTGTCGAATCATCTCTGGCCCAAGCATCGGCTTTTCTCCTGTCTCTAACCAACATGTCAAAGAGTTACACGGTCTTCCATATAATGCCTCATACGGTGCCATACCAATGCTTGACTGGTAACTGTTATTGTATGCAAATTCCACCAAATGAAGGTGATCTTTCCATGATCCTCCGAAATCCAAAACACAAGCTCTAAGGAGATCTTCCAAAACTCGGTTGACTCTCTCAGTCTGACCATCTGTTTGAGGGTGATAAGCTGTACTAAAACACAACTCGGTTCCCAAAACTTCCTGGAAGCTCTTCCAAAATCCACTAGTGAACAATGGATCTCGATCGCTCACTATACTCTTAGGAATACCATGGAATCGAACAATCCAGTTAACATACAACTCTGCCAACTTTGATGCAGTCCTAGTCGATCGAACAGGAATGAATCTTGCACTCTTAGTCAGGCGATCTACGATGACCCAAATCCCTTCATTTCCCGTTCTGGTTCTAGGTAGTCCATCAATAAAATCCATCGACACTTGCTCCCACTTCCATGTAGGAATTTCTAATGGCTGAAGCAATCCACTTGGCTTCTTCTGTTCGGCTTTTACCAACTGGCAGTTCATACATTTGGAAATAAAATTTCCAACATCCTTCTTCATACCTTCCCAGTAGTAGGTTCTCTTCATATCCCGATACATCTTATTTCCACCTGGATGAATCGTCAACTTCGAGTGATGACTTTCCCTTAGAACTTCATTCCTCAATTCATCGATATCGGGAACAACTAGTCGTCCTTGCTTCCGAAGCCAACCCTCTCGATCGACCTCGAATCCTTTATCCTTTTCTGGATCCAATCCAGATTCCAAATCACGGATAATCTTGACAAGCTTATCGTCTCGCTTTTGGCTCTCGCCAATCCTTTCCATAAGAGTCGGTCTTATCGATAAGTTTGCCAACATCTCAGGTTCCAATTCACATCTAGGCCTGAAGTCAAATCCAGCTAAACACTCAAGATTCTTCCATTCTGAAAACATGGCTCCCAATCCTGCATGTCTTCGACTTAACGCATCTGCCACTGCGTTACCCTTTCCCGGAGTATAAGCTATACCAAAGTCATATGATGCCAAAAACTCTAGCCACCGTTGCTGCCGAAGATTCAAATCCTTTTGGGAGAAAAGATACTTCAACGACTTATGATCTGTCAACAACTCGAATCGAACTCCCAATAGATAATGTCTCCACATCTTCAGAGCAAAAACAATCGCCGCTAACTCCAAATCATGAGTCGGGTAATTCCTTTCATGCGGCTTCAGTTGTCGACTTGCATACGCAACAACTCTATCCTTCTGCATCAGCACTGCTCCAAGTCCAGTACCACATGCGTCGGTGTAAACCACCATCTCATCATTCCCACTAGGAATAGTCAAAACAAGAGCACTTGCTAGTCATTCTTTCAAGATTCCAAAAGCTTGCTCACACTTAGCATCCCATCTGAACACTTGGTTCTTTTTCGTCAATCCTGTCAATGGTGCAGCCACCTTGGAGAAGTCTTTGATAAACCGTCGATAATATCCTGCTAATCCAAGAAAACTTCTCACATCGGATGCATTCTTAGGTCTAACCCAATGCTGGATTGCTGCCACCTTAGCGGGATCAACCGCTATTCCATTTCCAGAGATAACATGGCCTAAGAACCTCACTTCACTCTTCCAGAAGTGACACTTCGAAAACTTAGCCATCAGTTGATGTTTCCGCAAGATTTACAAAACAATACGCAAGTGCGTCTTGTGCTCTTCTTCGGTTCTGGAATAAATCAGAATATCATCCACAAACACTAACACGAACTTGTTCAACTGATCTCTGAACACTCTATTCATAAGATCCACAAAATATGCTGGCGCGTTAGTCAATCCAAACGGCATTACCAGCCACTCAAAGAAACCGGATGATGTCCTAAAAGCAGTCTTCGGCACACTATCCTTAGCCACTCTCAACTGGTGAAATCCCGTTGCCAAATCCATCTGAGAAAACACCTTAGCTTCGTGAAGCTGATCAAACAAGTCATCTATTCTCGGCAATGGATACTTGTTCTTCTTAGTCACTTTATTCAGCTCACGATAATCCACACACAACCTCAATGACCCATCCGCTTTGGTTGCAAATACAACTGGTGCACCCCACTCGAACACACTACGCCGAATGAATCCTTTCTGTAAAAGGTCATCAACCTGCACCCTCAACTCTTGCTGTTCCCTAGGCGCCATCCGCCTAAGAGGCATCACAACAGGTCTGGCTCCTTCAACTAGATCTATACGAAACTCGATCTCTCTATGCGGCGGTAACCCTTTGACCTCGTCAAAGACATCCTCAAATTCATTAGTGATCGGCACAGATGACAGTCCATCCCGTGGAACAAACAACGAATACATGAAGCTCATGAAGACGCCTTCTTCATGCTTACATCGTATCACAATATTTCGCCCCTCCACATTCTCGACTGTCACCTCCAACCTCTCACAATCAACCTTTGCCGCATATTTCCTAAGCCAGTCCATTCCCAAAATAATTCCGAACCCCGCAAAGTTCAGAACAAAACAATCACAAACAAAAGAGCAATCATGACTCGATACAATCAGACCACGAGATAGCATTCACAAACAAGACGAACCCCCAACTGGATTAGTCACAACCAATGGCCTATCAACAATATTCGGTTCTAAACCCAACCGGCCTACAAGTTCATTACAAACAAAAGAATGCGACGCCCCAGTATCAAATAACAGTCTAACTGGAACCCCACATATGGAGAGAGTACCTTGAACCATTACACTCTTTCCTTTCTCTTCAGTGGTAGGAGCTTTCGAAGATGATGAAACAGCCCCCAAAGCATAAGCTTGCACAATCTGCTTGTCCCTCCTCGGTTCTGGACAATTCTTCCTGATATGCCCCGGCTTGTCACAGTTGTGACACTTCATCGGCACCTTCGGATTCTTGCAATCCCTAGAGAAATGGCCCTTCTGCTGACAATTGAAGCAGGTCACTTCGCCCTTCGGCTTCTTCTAGCCATCCTTACCCTTCTGCTGCTGCTGCTTCCTCTTCTTGTTCCCACTCTTTCCACTCTGCTGTGGTTTAGACTCTTCCCTGGTCACAGCAACAACAGATCCTTCCTTAGGAAACAGACTCTCATGCCTAAGAGCTTTCTTGTAACGATCCGGATTTTGCCCGCTCGAAAATCGACATCCATACTTTACATCGTACTCGAATGCCGCAGATTCGACCGTTCAAATCCGAGTCGCCGGAGCTTATAACACAATTAAGTAAACAACACAGCGGAAGAAAGAAAACAATATAGATATACAACATCTGACACAATATCCAGATACAATGATGATACAATGAATATCTATATACATCAGAGATATGATACAACAAATAGCAGCGGAAAGAAAATAGATAACACCAGCAGCGGATAGAATGTCTCCAATAGAGTGCTCCAAGATAAGCAATGTCAGTCCATGAACTCCAAGAACTGAACTAGCTCCAGATAATCTACTAAACCTGAATATCTGAAAAACCCAACTCTAGACTGCCCGTGTGGAAAATTGTGGGCACCCAGAGTTTAGGAAGGGAACAATAAACTCCGGATCAGTCATGGGACTGGTGTGAGCAACAAAAACAGTTTATCTTTAAACAAACACAAAAGGCTTTTAAACATTGAAATCCGCAATGTTTTTGGAAAATGAAACTACCATAAGGCCTCCCGCCACACACACAATGCAGTCGCAGAATTGGAGGAGATTTCTCCTTATGATAGTCAAACATGCTTACTACGCAAAATCAAAACTCTTTTGATATTATTACTAGTGCATAGTGTAGAAAAACATTTCGAAAATATAATATTAATCTTAGCCAGCATACAACATTTCATCGTATGCCTACTATAGCTACCATGTTCAATAACAGGTTACCGCCACATCCCATAGCAGGTTATACAACTAAAACCGTACAGGGTTCGTATTGTTTCTTTGGATTTCCAACAAATGATCAGGCTAAGGAACTTCCTTACCGAAATAGAAACGCCTCTGGAAAGACGCCCCGGATCCTAACCGGATCTCTGCAAACAAAAGGCCGACGCTACCTCACGCTATACAGCTGTAACTAGGTAACTAACACACTGACGCTACCTCACGCTGTACAGCTGTAACTAGGTAACTAACACACGAGTCATGTCATCCCCCGGTCGTAACCAACCTTTATCCGAGCGCTCGATAACCAACATCACACATAATAAATAAAGTGTATCCACATGAGTAAGTATCTGGGCTCCATACCATGATACCACCCTTTATCCAGAAGGAAATGACATACCCTAGGGTCGCTACCCCTACAAACCTTTGCCGCAACATTCCTGTTTCGACCATTACCGGGTTGTGAGGCTCGACGAAGTCTCATCCACAAAGCCACGCTTTTTCACAAAGCCAAGCTTCGATCAACAAATGATCAGCAGCACTTCGTATGCCACATTACCAAATTGGGAATGTATCACTAGTAACCATCAACTACATAACCTCTGAGCTCGTACGTCTCAGAGAAGGGTGTTAAGCTAAGAGAATAAATTCTCCGTCACCAACAGAAATGTATTTGATAGAAACCAGCTTTACATCTCAAAGTGTAATGTCAGACACACATCCATACAAGTCTGTTCCAGGTTCGAACAGAACCGAAGGCACTTCCGAAGAAGCCCTTGCAATTCCGGGTATTCACAATCCTGATCGGACTTCCCATCACTTAGGAAATCTCTATACCGTAGCTACTCAGTGCAGAGACAATCGATAGGTCATCCTATCGCTCTCGCAAATACCCGGTCTTCACCACCGGTCTTCAAATGCTATCCATATCGTCGTATCACTATTCGGAATGGGTTATATGACACAAAGGTCCTCTCCCAGCTAAACCGAATAACGAGCGCAATTAAAAATCATATGGATAATGGGGTCTCAGTTAAATCACAGCTTAAAGCCCAAAACTTTTCATTCGAATGGTTAAAACAAATTACCATTTCCAATCTTTTAAACAAAAAGATTCATTTCAAAAACATTCAATGGTTTAAACAATTTTCCACACTTTTAATCTTTTAAACAAAAGATTTAATTCACAAAGTTAACCCCATTCACAAAGATTCATTCATAGATTTTCAAATCAATTTCCATTTCAATTTGATTAACTCGTTAAATCTTTAAATCAAGATTTAACTTATAGCTTTCAAAACAATTCCATTTCAAATTGGATTAACTCGTTCGGTCTTTGAATCAAAGACTCATTTCATAAATTTCAAAACATTTCAATTCTATTTCAACTCGAAATTCTTTCAACACAAATTGGAAGTTCATTACTTATGTGAAAGCTTTTACTATTTGGAACAAATAGTTTCGTTTCAGAAAAATCCAGTTATATTTACACGAGTTAAAACCCTTGAATTAAATTCAAAATCCCAAATCAATACCTTTAAAATGGTTTAACCCAATATAACTTGTACAGCATCTTTAATCCTTAGTTTCAAATAATAGAATTCAATTTTAAACTTGAATTCAAATTTAAATCAAATTATTTAAATTTCAAAACTTAATCAAGTTATTCGAAATAAATTTTATCTTTGAAATTCCATTTCAAAAGCTTTTCACTTTAAACCCAAATTTCCAATTTCAAAATCAATTGAAATTAAAATTTCAATTTCAAAAACATCAAATTAAATTTATCTGTGCTTTAACTGATTTCCACGTGAATTCCATATTTGTGTGTGTATGGTGTAGTCCAGGGGTTTTACACACAATAGTGCAACATCAATCATCACAAATATATCGATAAGCGGTATAATCGATAATGCTTATCTTCATTCACAGATTCATAGATAAAATAAATTTATCAGTCACAAAGATTCACTATTACAATTCGATGTGGGTTTCGGATAACCAACTGGAATCCGACTCCCTGTCGCATCGAAATTCAAATGCCGTTTACGGGTCAAGGGTTTTCATATTCACATAGTAATATATCACAGAAACAGATATATATCGCAGATAAGTAAATTACAGATCACATCATAAATCAGGATGTATCACAAAGCATCATATATCAGGGATATCAAACAATTCAACATTTACTAAAATCCAAACATCCATAAGTAAGATCAGTTAATTATCTGATTAATTCAAATCAGATTTATTACCTATGAATAAACTACAAATCTTGGTTAATTAATCATTAATTATAAAACATTTGGATTAATTATTCTTTAATCATTAATTAACCTTCTGTTATAATTTATCAATTAATTATAACCAGTAATTACCCATTAATTAATCTCTAATTATCAAATTAATTTAAACCTCAAATTACTTATTTTATTAATTACAAAATAAATTAATCTTAACAAATCTCATTTATTAATCCTTAATAAATCCCCATTTGATTAATTTCCCTTAATTGATCATAACAAGTAATTATCCCTATTTGATTACTTTTATTAAGTAATTATCATTAATTAATCACCTTTAATAAATTTATCATCGTTAATTAATTACCTTAATTTATGATTCACATTAATAAATCAATTCTTTAAATCGATTACACAAATTTATTTAACCATCCTTTATTACATTAAGTCATTAATTCTTTATTCCCTTAAGTCTTTTAAATCACCTTTGAAAACATTGTTTACAAGTGTTTAAAATCTGAAATTTTTTAGAGTAAAACTGTTTTAAACTTAGCTTTAAAAACATAGTTTAAACTCTGCTTAATAATTCAAAAATCATTGTTTAGATTTAAAAACAGAACAAGTTTAAATATTGAAACCTGTAAACCCACATTCGACCCGAGAAAACCATCAAAAATCTCGAGACGCTCTCGAGTAATCACGTCAACCACTCAGCTTCGTGTCGAACTAAAATTTTCACGAACAAATCCCGAGTCTTACTTCGATACTTCCTAGAGCAAAATCATCATCTGCTTCGTGTTCGACTCCTTCTTTTTTCTTCAATTCCATCAACAGATATATCTCAATCATCACGTGCACGTGCACGACACCGGAGGCGACTTCGACCAACGGCGAACCTTCCGGCACGTCAACCACCAACCCAGCAACCATCTTCAGACATCCAATCACCCTAACTTACCTCGAATCAAAATCGAGCATCAAGGCTCAAGACTGGAACAACATCACAACCTGGAACCGCCTCGTCAACGCATCCCCGACCACCAGACAGTCTGAGACTCCGGCCAAACCCTCGTTGACACTTCCTCTTCCATTCCCCAACAACCCATAAGACTCGATCACCTCTGGTCATCGAACGAGATCAAAACAAAAACTGTGTCAAAACTAGGTTTAAAAATTTTAAACCTTCGCCGCCGCCGCCGCCGTTGTCTAATCACTACCATGCCATTTTTCCAAGCTCCACCGGTCACTCCTCCACCTCCAGGAGGAAACTCGATCACCAACCTCACTCCGATCAACCTCAATTGATAAAAAACCCATTTTCGAACAAATACGAGTTTCTCTCAAATCCTTGATCTAAAAATCATAATTTTTACTTCAAAAATCATATTTTAGTACAAGACTTCAGTTTATAACCCTGAATTTATAAACTAAGATGTTTGAAATTCTCACAAAACTCAAGCTTTCCTGTTCTTAGAGTTTTCCAGAGTAGAATTAAATTTAATTTAACTTAAATAAAATTTTAAAAACTTACTCTATGATTCAACAACAAATTTTATTTAGAACTTAAACCCTAACAAAGGTTTGATCAGGAGATAAAGAATTTTATTTAAATTCTTGAGTTTGAAAACAGAAAACAGAGATGTTTTCAGGCATACACTCAGATGTACATTCACAGCACATTTCTCTTATATATATATATATATATATATATATATATACATATAAACACCATACATATATATCACAGAATTAACATGCAACCATAATCATACTTATTTTTGAAAAATGTGATGTTACTCACATACAACCATACATATTCAAAGTATAAAGTTTGCTCACCTGGTCTGGGAAGATGAATAGGGCATGTTGTTTTGATTTTTGTCTGAGCTTTGATTTTCCAGATTCAAACTTGATTAGGTTGAAGTTTGATTTATGATTTTAAGTTTTCAAATTGCCTGACTTTTGATCTTGAGTGATATTTGAATTCTTGTAAGTAGTGATGTTTATTTCTTTTTCTCTGGTTTGCTATTTGCTTTCATAGTTTGCTTTCAGGCTTTCTAAGTTTGGTTTTGAACGAAATGAAATGAGGAAGCTTGATGTATAAAGAAGATTACAGGTTGATGATGATATTTGTACAATGCAAAGTAATATCTTTGTACAATAGTCAGTAACATTTCTTTGCTTTGGGGCTGAAGACATTTTCGAGTTGACAAAAATGTTGCCAGCATTTAATGCCAAGTACTTTATGTCCAATATATGTTTACTTGTTTTGGTCTTCATACTTACATTTTGCTTGCGCATGAATATACATTGCATTAGAGAAAAAATCTGGTGGCTGATATGATTCTTGTATAGGGCTGAAGATAATAGGGTTGTGGTGATAAAAAAAATGTGTTGTACAACAGGGTAAAAGTCTTGGGTATGGAGGCTGAAAGCAATTTTATGTACATTTCGAATGACCAAAACATGGCTAGCATTTATTGCTTAAGTCCTTTGACCTTTTTCTTATACACTTCCATATCAAAATTTGATTTGTTCAACTTTATGCAGGCTGGTGATATTACCTTTGTGCTTTGTTTATTTGCTTACTTTGTTTATTTGTCACATGAATATTAAGTTTTGTTTTATGCTTTGTAATTTGAATGAAGTTCTAGTTACATGTTTTTATACTTTATCTAATAGATTGACTTATATATCACATATACATATATATATTCACATATATATACAATATTTAAATTTAATTGATTTAACACAAATTTATTCGTCTCGGGGAAACTCGCAATCTATCTACCGTTTTATTTCACAAATTTTGTTCAAAAATTCTTTAAATTATCAATTTAAATTTATATGAAATTCGGGGTCGTTACAGACTTCCCCCCTTAAAAGAATTTCGTCCTCGAAATTGATAAGAGACATAAGGATAGATGAAGATTATTTCACCAACTCAAACTGAACATCTATTCTTCATTTGGCTTACCAAATCAGAATATCAATAACAGATACAAGAACGAATCTGTTGAATCCTTTCATACGATACTCGGGTTATCCAGATCTACGAAGTATACAATGGCATCGGTTAGTTTAAAGGGATAACTAACCATTCGTAGAACATATCGGAACCCAAAGAATAGATAGATATATGGATACGATTTCAAAGCTTTCAGTTTAGAAACTAAATTATAGCTATCAACCATAACAAACAAAGCAACCAATTCATCCAAACAAACAGTTTTGGCCTATTTGGAGTTTATGTCCCATATTGATATTGAATCTCCTTCCTGGATCTACCAGAAATTATCGATGCATTGAGAAGAAGATGCTGAACAAAAGAGATTGATAGAGAAAAGATTGTTTCCTTGTTGTTACAGGGTATTGAACATTTATAGTCGTATTCCCCTGTCCCCTATCTCATCCTCTTCTTGCACTCATACTCACTATCAGTGGATAGTAAGAGAATTTACTGAGACATTCGAACGGATATCTGAGAATACTCATTCTAGAGTTTACTTCACTCTATCTCTAATGAGCTACTTAACGTGTTACACTCCTGAGCTAAAGTTCAACCTTAGCTCTGATACCACTTGTAACGATCCGGATTTTGCCCGCTCGAAAATCGACATCCATACTTTACATCGTACTCGAATGCCGCAGATTCGACCGTTCAAATCCGAGTCGCCGGAGCTTATAACACAATTAAGTAAACAACACAGTGGAAGAAAGAAAACAATATAGATATACAACATCTGACACAATATCCAGATACAATGATGATACAATGAATATCTATATACATCAGAGATATGATACAACAAATAGCAGCGGAAAGAAAATAGATAACACCAGCAGCGGATAGAATGTCTCCAATAGAGTGCTCCAAGATAAGCAATGTCAGTCCATGAACTCCAAGAACTGAACTAGCTCCAGATAATCTACTAAACCTGAATATCTGAAAAACCCAACTCTAGACTGCCCGTGTGGAAAATTGTGGGCACCCAGAGTTTAGGAAGGGAACAATAAACTCCGGATCAGTCATGGGACTGGTGTGAGCAACAAAAACAGTTTATCTTTAAACAAACACAAAAGGCTTTTAAACATTGAAATCCGCAATGTTTTTGGAAAATGAAACTACCATAAGGCCTCCCGCCACACACACAATGCAGTCGCAGAATTGGAGGAGATTTCTCCTTATGATAGTCAAACATGCTTACTACGCAAAATCAAAACTCTTTTGATATTATTACTAGTGCATAGTGTAGAAAAACATTTCGAAAATATAATATTAATCTTAGCCAGCATACAACATTTCATCGTATGCCTACTATAGCTACCATGTTCAATAACAGGTTACCGCCACATCCCATAGCAGGTTATACAACTAAAACCGTACAGGGTTCGTATTGTTTCTTTGGATTTCCAACAAATGATCAGGCTAAGGAACTTCCTTACCGAAATAGAAACGCCTCTGGAAAGACGCCCCGGATCCTAACCGGATCTCTGCAAACAAAAGGCCGACGCTACCTCACGCTATACAGCTGTAACTAGGTAACTAACACACTGACGCTACCTCACGCTGTACAGCTGTAACTAGGTAACTAACACACGAGTCATGTCATCCCCCGGTCGTAACCAACCTTTATCCGAGCGCTCGATAACCAACATCACACATAATAAATAAAGTGTATCCACATGAGTAAGTATCTGGGCTCCATACCATGATACCACCCTTTATCCAGAAGGAAATGACATACCCTAGGGGCGCTACCCCTACAAACCTTTGCCGCAACATTCCTGTTTCGACCATTACCGGGTTGTGAGGCTCGACGAAGTCTCGTCCACAAAGCCACGCTTTTTCACAAAGCCACGCTTCGATCAACAAATGATCAGCAGCACTTCGTATGTCACATTACCAAATTGGGAATGTATCACTAGTAACCATCAACTACATAACCTCTGAGCTCATACGTCTCAGAGAAGGGTGTTAAGCTAAGAGAATAAATTCTCCGCCACCAACAGAAATGTATTTGATAGAAACCAGCTTTACATCTCAAAGTGTAATGTCAGACACACATCCATACAAGTCTGTTCCGGGTTCAAACAGAACCGAAGGCACTTCCGAAGAAGCCCTTGCAATTCCGGGTATTCAAAATCCTGATCGGACTTCCCATCACTTAGGAAATCTCTATACCGTAGCTACTCAGTGCAGAGACAATCGATAGGTCATCCTATCGCTCTCGCAAATACCCGGTCTTCACCACCGGTCTTCAAATGCTATCCATATCGTCGTATCACTATTCGGAATGGGTTATATGACACAAAGGTCCTCTCTCGGCTAAACCGAATAACGAGCGCAATTAAAAATCATATGGATAATGGGGTCTCAGTTAAATCACAGCTTAAAGCCCAAAACTTTTCATTCGAATGGTTAAAACAAATTACCATTTCCAATCTTTTAAACAAAAAGATTCATTTCAAAAACATTCAATGGTTTAAACAATTTTCCACACTTTTAATCTTTTAAACAAAAGATTTAATTCACAAAGTTAACCCCATTCACAAAGATTCATTCATAGATTTTCAAATCAATTTCCATTTCAATTTGATTAACTCGTTAAATCTTTAAATCAAGATTTAACTTATAGCTTTCAAAACAATTCCATTTCAAATTGGATTAACTCGTTCGGTCTTTGAATCAAAGACTCATTTCATAAATTTCAAAACATTTCAATTCTATTTCAACTCGAAATTCTTTCAACACAAATTGGAAGTTCATTACTTATGTGAAAGCTTTTACTATTTGGAACAAATAGTTTCGTTTCAGAAAAATCCAGTTATATTTACACGAGTTAAAACCCTTGAATTAAATTCAAAATCCCAAATCAATACCTTTAAAATGGTTTAACCCAATATAACTTGTATAGCATCTTTAATCCTTAGTTTCAAATCATAGAATTCAATTTCAAACTTGAATTCAAATTTAAATCAAATTATTTAAATTTCAAAACTTAATCAAGTTATTCGAAATAAATTTTATCTTTGAAATTCCATTTCAAAAGCTTTTCACTTTAAACCCAAATTTCCAATTTCAAAATCAATTGAAATTAAAATTTCAATTTCAAAAACATCAAATTAAATTTATCTGTGATTTAACCGATTTCCACGTGAAATCCATATTTGTGTGTGTATGGTGTAGTCCAGGGGTTTTACACACAATAGTGCAACATCAATCATCACAGATATATCGATAAGCGGTATAATCGATAACGCTTATCTTCATTCACAGATTCATAGATAAAATAAATTTATCAGTCACAAAGATTCACTATTACAATTCGATGTGGGTTTCGGATAACCAACTGGAATCCGACTCCCTGTCGCATCGAAATTCAAATGCCGTTTACGGGTCAAGGGTTTTCATATTCACATAGTAATATATCACAGAAACAGATATATATCGCAGATAAGTAAATTACAGATCACATCATAAATCAGGATGTATCACAAAGCATCATATATTAGGGATATCAAACAATTCAACATTTACTAAAATCCAAACATACATAAGTAAGATCAGTTAATTATCTGATTAATTCAAATCAGATTTATTACTTATGAATAAACTACAAATCTTGGTTAATTAATCATTAATTATAAAACATTTGGATTAATTATTCTTTAATCATTAATTAACCTTCTGTTATAATTTATCAATTAATTATAACCAGTAATTACCCATTAATTAATCTCTAATTATCAAATTAATTTAAACCTCAAATTACTTATTTTATTAATTACAAAATAAATTAATCTTAACAAAACTCATTTATTAATCCTTAATAAATCCCCATTTGATTAATTTCCCTTAATTGATCATAACAAGTAATTATCCCTATTTGATTACTTTTATTAAGTAATTATCATTAATTAATCACCTTTAATAAATTTATCATCTTTAATTAATTACCTTAATTTATGATTCACATTAATAAATCAATTCTTTAAATCGATTACACAAATTTATTTAAACATCCTTTATTACATTAAGTCATTAATTCTTTATTCCCTTAAGTCTTTTAAATCACCTTTGAAAACATTGTTTACAAGTGTTTAAAATCTGAAATTTTTTAGAGTAAAACTGTTTTAAACTTAGCTTTAAAAACATAGTTTAAACTCTGCTTAATAATTCAAAAATCATTGTTTAGATTTAAAAACAGAACAAGTTTAAATATTGAAACCTGTAAACCCACATTCGACCCGAGAAAACCATCAAAAATCTCGAGACGCTCTCGAGTAATCACGTCAACCACTCAGCTTCGTGTCGAACTAAAATTTTCACGAACAAATCCCGAGTCTTACTTCGATACTTCCTAGAGCAAAATCATCATCTTCTTCGTGTTCGACTCCTTCTTTTTTCTTCAATTCCATCAACAGATATATCTCAATCATCACGTGCACGTGCACGACACCGGAGGCGACTTCGACCAACGGCGAACCTTCCGGCACATCAACCACCAACCCAGCAACCATCTTCAGACATCCAATCACCCTAACTTACCTCGAATCAAAATCGAGCATCAAGGCTCAAGACTGGAACAACATCACAACCTGGAACCGCCTCGTCAACGCATCCCCGACCACCAGACAGTCTGAGACTCCGGCCAAACCCTCGTTGACACTTCCTCTTCCATTCCCCAACAGCCCATAAGACTCGATCACCCCTGGTCATCGAACGAGATCAAAACAAAAACTGTGTCAAAACTAGGTTTAAAAATTTTAAACCTTCGCCGCCGCCGCCGCCGTTGTCTGATCACTACCATGCCATTTTTCCAAGCTCCACCGGTCACTCCTCCACCTCCAGGAGGAAACTCGATCACCAACCTCACTCCGATCAACCTCAATTGATAAAAAACCCATTTTCTAACAAATACGAGTTGCTCTCAAATCCTTGATCTAAAAATCGTAATTTTTACTTCAAAAATCATATTTTAGTACAAGACTTCAGTTTATAACCCTGAATTTATAAACTAAGATGTTTGAAATTCTCACAAAACTCAAGCTTTCCTGTTCTTAGAGTTTTCCAGAGTAGAATTAAATTTAATTTAACTTAAATAAAATTTTAAAAACTTACTCTATGATTCAACAACAAATTTTATTTAGAACTTAAACCCTAACAAAGGTTTGATCAGGAGATAAAGAATTTTATTTAAATTCTTGAGTTTGAAAACAGAAAACAGAGATGTTTTCAGGCATACACTCAGATGTACATTCACAGCACATTTCTCTTATATATATATATATATATATACATATAAACACCATACATATATATCACAGAAATAACAGGCAACCATAATCATACTTATTTTTGAAAAATGTGATGTTACTCACATACAACCATACAGATTCAAAGTAGAAAGTTTGCTCACCTGGTCTGGGAAGATGAATAGGGCATGTTGTTTTGATTTTTGTCTGAGCTTTGATTTTCCAGATTCAAACTTGATTAGGTTGAAGTTTGATTTATGATTTTAAGTTTTCAAATTGCCTGACTTTTGATCTTGAGTGATATTTGAATTCTTGTAAGTAGTGATGTTTATTTCTTTTTCTCTGGTTTGCTATTTGCTTTCATAGTTTTCTTTCAGGCTTTCTAAGTTTGGTTTTGAACGAAATGAAATGAGGAAGCTTGATGTATAAAGAAGATTACAGGTTGATGATGATATTTGTACAATGCAAAGTAATATCTTTGTACAATAGTCAGTAACATTTCTTTGCTTTGAGGCTGAAGACATTTTCGAGTTGACAAAAATGTTGCCAGCATTTAATGCCAAGTACTTTATGTCCAATATATGTTTACGTGTTTTGGTCTTCATACTTACATTTTGCTTGCGCATGAATATACATTGCATTAGAGAAAAAATCTGGTGGCTGATATGATTCTTGTATAGGGCTGAAGATAATAGGGTTGTGGTGATAAAAAAAATGTGTTGTACAACAGGGTAAAAGTCTTGGGTATGGAGGCTGAAAGCAATTTTATGTACATTTCGAATGACCAAAACATGGCTAGCATTTATTGCTTAAGTCCTTTGACCTTTTTCTTATACACTTCCATATCAAAATTTGATTTGTTCAACTTTATGCAGGCTGGTGATATTACCTTTGTGCTTTGTTTATTTGCTTACTTTGTTTATTTGTCACATGAATATTAAGTTTTGTTTTATGCTTTGTAATTTGAATGAAGTTCTAGTTACATGTTTTTATACTTTATCTAATAGATTGACTTATATATCACATATACATATATATATTCACATATATATACAATATTTAAATTTAATTGATTTAACACAAATTTATTCGTCTCGGGGAAACTCGCAATCTATCTACCGTTTTATTTCACAAATTTTGTTCAAAAATTCTTTAAATTATCAATTTAAATTTATATGAAATTCGGGGTCGTTACATTTCTCCACAAGCTTCTCAAATGAATCGTCCAAATGATCCACTAACTGCCTCCCAAGATAACTGTCCAAGCCTGTCACAAACTTCTCATTCTTCTGATATGCAGATTCAATATACGACCGAGCATACTTGGACAAAGCTTCAAACTCAGAAACATACTCAAGAACTGGTCTTCCTCCTTGCTTGAGCTCCACAAACTTCTTGAACAGAACAGACTTCTGAGTATTAGAAATGAACTTAGCTTCAAATCTGACTTGGAATTGCTCCCAAGTAATCTCTTCCTCCGGAGTATCAATAGTGATAGAGTTCAACCAATCAGAAGCTCTCCCTTGAAGCTGTCTTGACGCCAACTTCCTCTTAGTAGCATCCTCAATTCCCAAGTCACCAAAGATCCTTCTACAAGCATCTATCCACCTCTGAACCTCAATGGTTGATTCTGTTCCCAAGAAAACCTTTCCTCCAAGAGCAGTGTAGTCCTTACACAGCTTAGCAAAATCCACCGGTTTTGGAGTTTGAACTTGAACTCCAACATCCACCGATGGCCCCGGAGCTGGCATCCTTCTCATGATCGAAGTCATCATTGCTTCGAACATAGCAGCGTAATCAGCAGCCCCTTCAGTAGCACGGCCTTCCCTACCAGCTGGTCTCCCTCTTCGACTCATTCTTAATATCTATAAAAAGGAATGATTAGCACACCTAGAGAAACAACTGCATAAAGGACTAAAACTCTACTAAGCTACTATATTATATATAGTAATCATCCATCAAAATACAATTACGTCTCTCATACGTAGTTACGTCAGCGAGCGTTGGGTAAAATCGATTAACCAATGCTCTGATACCAAATGTGACGACCGCCCATAACCCCTGCACTGAAGCTAGAGAAAGTGCGCTGTAAAGTGTGCCAGGAAGCCATGGACGATTGTCATGATAAATTAAAAACAACAGAACCTATCGTATTACTCACAGCGCATGGACAAAATACAATAGAACATATATGTAGTGAAGCTTCACAGAAAAGAATCTCATCAATAAAACTTCACAATAGTTGAATACAAACATCTGAGTAGTCAATACAACAAGCCTCACTACAAAATACTCAGAGAAAATACAAACAGCGGAACACCCAGTACATATAATAAGAAGATAATATGCAACCCTCCAGCTCGTCTTCGATATCAACACCGTGGAAGGCAAGAACAACACCTGTCACCTGCTACCTAGTCTGCCCGTCCCAAAAATGGACGAACAGCCCAAGGCAATAAGAGTTAAAACATAAAGCCTTGAGTCAGACAACAGTCTTAGTGAGCAGTAAATTAACTAACAACATACCAAAAGAGCATAAAGGAAAAGGAATAGGAATACAATCCTCCCACTCCACCTCTTTCTACAGTGATAGCCCCCAGACACACACTAAGTAGAAGCAAACATAGCAAAGCACACAATTTAAGGTAAAGCAATTATCACTCGAGTCAAGGGCGATGTTTTCCAAGTACAAACCCCCAAGGCCTAAACCAAGGTCAGATAAGCACCCAGAAAATACCACTCTTGAGACTGAATGACGATACAACCAAACATCCATGACTCTGGCTATCACTGTTATCATTGCTTCGATATCATCGTTAATTGAATGACCGGCTCATTCTTTCATCCGTCCGTCAAGGGCTAATGGAAACCCCGGTTCTAGACATAACTCTGCACGTCATCGTGACCCGTGCCTAGGACTATCGAATCTTCCCAGAGTACTTGACTACCCAATCAGTAGCCTTCAGGGACTATCGAATCTGCCCAACATACTCTTGCTTTGAGCATGCTAGAACCTTCAACAACGATGATACCTCAGCCTTCTAGTCATCCTCCTCGACGACTATTTCCATACTAGCTCAAGCGCCTCTCGAGCCAACCATTATCCTCAACTCGAACCATATCACCGAGTTATCAACATGCTTGGAATGATCCCGTCTGGACTAGACCAAGACTATCTCATATCATGCCTCGCTTCATCACATCCTCGCAAAGCTTCATCTCAACGTCATCATCATCAAATCTATGCATAAGAGCTTCATCATCCGCTACATATGCCACTAGCAGCTTTTCCAATTCAAGAGCCTTTCCCTTAGCTTTGAATCATCTTCGGTCTAAATCAAATCATCAATCATCTAATTCATAGCAATCAATCAAGTCAAACATTAATCCAAGTAATCAAGCATTCAAATATGATCTAAATAGACAATTATAACAATAATGGCAATTTCGTAAATAAAGAGTCGAAAGTCTAACAAGCATGAAAACATGAGCAATGTCTCTATAATCTTGATGAATGAACTTGCATAAGTTAACATGTAGTAAAAATGGATGTCAAATCATCATGAGCAATGGATCTATATGGATCTACACACATGACTAGGAAAATGCATGGAAATCTCTACTTTAACACCAAATCAAGCCAACGATCCGATATACTCCTTTGGATCCGTGTGAGAGATAATCACCACTCACCAAATCACCTAAACAACCCCAAATAAACACACTTCAGATCTGGACAGTGAAGGATCTAGTTTGATCTATCACGAATCCGCTTCAAACGATGAAATCTCACTTCAATGGATGTAGATCTTCAATCTAAGCTCTTGAATCTTCAATTTGATCTTCAACTTGGATGGATGGAATCACTAGATTAGAGTGGAGAAAAGAAGTGAAGAAGTGTAGAAGTCGAGCTCTCAAAATGTCAGCACTTCGTTGCTTCGAAATCCGGATCCCAAAAAGTGAGAAATGGACGAGTATTTATAGCTGAAAACCCCCTTAACTCGTCCGCCTTCTTAAGTCGTTGCCGACTTAACTCCTTCTCCGACCTAACACTCCAGACGACCTACGACTTAGCTGCTGTGCCGACCTAACACTCCAGACGACCTACGACTTAGCTAACTCACCTGTCTACGACTTAACCAAGACGCGACCTAACACTTAGCTATCCTCCTTAGGTCGCTTACGAGCTAACAACTCACGCGACCTAACATTTAGCTAGGGTACGACCTAACGCAACATAGAACTCACGACCTAATTCTTAGGTCGCTAATCACCAGTTCCTTAGGTCGTTGCCGACCTACGACTTAACTGGGTATACGACATAATGACTCAACAACAGGTGCGACCTAACTGTATACGACTTACGACCTATCTCTGGCCGACTTAACACACACGCGACCTAACGACTCATCACCCTATTCCCTTAACTCGGCCACGACTCAACTGAGTTACGACTTAACTGCTAGACTTAGGTCGCTCACATCCTAACTCCAACACTCCTTAAGTCGTTAACTCGCCCAGTCGACCTAACATTTAACCCGTCCATTCTCTTAGGTCGTCGCCGACCTACCCTTTAGGTCGTCACCGACTTAAGTCTTCTATCTATAAGTCGGTCACTACCTTAAGCCTGCCTATTCTTGAGTCGCCAAATCCTTAAGTCGTCCCAATCTCTCCTAAGTCGGTCAGTTCCTTAGATCGTCTATCTCTTAGGCCGTACACTTCCTAAGTCGATCACTCGACCTAAGCCACCCCATACGACCTAATTTCCCCACGACTTATCCCAATGCCTAGGTCGCTCCAAACCTTCCTACGACCTAAGACTTAGACTCTAGACGACTTAGCAACAATGCGACCAAATGTCAACTGTTTTACGATGTTTCGATCCGTAAAATACGGGTCGTTACAAATGTGGTCTAAAGTTAGGGTTAGAGTCTCTTATATAATTGTTGAAATAGAGAGAAAAGTGGATCACATCACTTACCATTCCTCACCCAATCTTAACTATTGATTTCAAACCCTTTCTCCCTCTTTTTGGCCACCACTTGCACCCTATACATGTAGCTGAATTTTTCCTATAATATCATGGGCTAATAGCCAATTTAAGCCCAAATAAATATATTTAATTAAATCTAACTTAGTTCCTTTATCGATATCTCATATCGATCGATATATTTATAACTATTATAAATAAATACAATAATACTTATTCCTCAAATCATATTCAAATTCTATAATTAATATTTCATTAATATTATTTAATTTAATTAATTTATAACACTTATAAACTAATTAAATCATTTGGTCTAAAGAGAATTCATCATTTGATTGTGTGACTCGTGGGTGTAAATTCGGTCAGCGATTAACATTGAACTATTCGAATGTTAACGTTCATACATCACTTAGCAGTGTGAGAAATGCGGATTAAGGATCTTAAGGCTAGAATTAACACTAGAAGGGGGGGTGAATAGTGTTTTAAGAAATCTGTTAATCTTTTTGAGTTTATCTTAATTTGTTAACAATGTATACACTAATCAGACACAGATTTGAACACAGAATCAAACACAGATGAAAATATAAAGTAAAAGCAGTAAAGGAAAGAACACACTGGATTTTATACTGGTTCGGAGTTACCCTACATCCAGTCCCGCACAACTAAGTACGGATTTCCTTTCAAAGCCAATTCAACAATTACAACCCTCGGTTTCAAGGCTACGAGGTACACCCTCCAGAATAACAATCCTTTGGGTAGAGATGCTTGATTTCAGGAGCAACAAGTTCACCCAATTGATTTCCAAGGCTACAATCACACCTTTTCTCGCTCAATTGATTTCCAAGGCTACAATCACACCTTTTCTCGCTCGATTGATTACAAAGAAGTCTATAACTCTGAATAGCACTGAGAACCTTGTAGAGATAGTGATGTAGAATCAAACTAGAAGTAATCGAGTATGATTCGATGTTGATTTCGGCAGAGTAATGGTATGATTTTGTATTAAGAAATGTGGAAGAAGAAGAGGAGTGAAAACCAGAAAAAAGTGATTGCAAATTCGTTGAAACTGACCCCTATTTATAGAAGAGAAACAACCATGACCATTCATGAAGAGTTATGACGAATAGACACTTCTTTTGAAATTTGAATTTTGAAGCCAACTGACACTATGTCGACATGGGGTATATGGGCATGTAGACATCCCAAAGGGAATTTTGGTGTTTTGATTTTCTTTGAAAATAACCTCTATTTTATTTTAAAATTATTTTAAACTTTATAAATATACTTAACTATAGTTAAAATACATAAGTAAATATAAAGAACAATATATACATAATTTAACTATAATTTTATATTTAAATCTAAGTATAAATATTTAAAAGTTAAATATATTATTTGAAAAGACATTTAAAATCAGGAGTAATTTGACTTTGAAATTAAAGATGTTTTGAGGCTAAAATTATTTAAAATCAGGACAGAGAGTTTTGAATCATTTAAAAAGAAAGTTTTGAAATCATTTTGAAAACAAGATAATTTTGTAAAATCATTTGAATTAAAATTAGTGGATACAAAACAATGTCCCACTAGATTTTCGTAGGTTCCATCCTACTTAGGGTTCCATCCCTTTAACAGGCTCGAAGTGGATTCCATTCCACGAATAAATTGGATATTAAGATGCCAGTGCTTTTCTACGAGTTTTAACAAATATTCCTAATAAAACAAACTTAACCTTGAAATCTTGAACTCTTGAAAATCTTGATACTCATGAGTTTCAATCTTTGATATCTTGAATCTCTATACTGTACAGTCTTCATTCTTGATACCTACATGGTTAGATCCTGCATATACATATATATCTAAACTTGTAATGTTAGTATTTATATTTTATAATCTATTCTAAGGTTTTTGTCATCAAAACCAACTCCTCAGGGACTAACAAGCAGGTGGTGTGGCATTTTGGCCAAATTTATCACTTAGTTTTGGTAAAATCCAACTTCACTTTATTAAGTGTTACATGGTTGTGACATTTATTTTACACCAATTCTCTTTATCAAAACTATATCACTTTGGAATTGTGGAATTTTGTAATGGTCAAAATTCCAATATCATCCATATTCAACTCTATAGTCCAAACACAAAGTCCTTGGTTCAATAATAACAATTATTATAAACCAAAATTCTCTGGCCAGTGACTTTGCTTTGATTTAACTTGAGTTGATCGTGATATTAACCCCATATAACTAAGGAGACGAATCCTCTCTTGAATAATGTTTTACTTCTAATACTTCCACTAGGTCCGAGTCAAATAGCACATATGAATGTGCCAATTATGAGTTAGGCGCTTTAACCATTCAGTCTTGGATGCTTAACATGGCTCATTGTAAAAAAGCAGACATGAGATAACAAATCCAGTCTTTCCCAAATCTAAGAGAAATTCTAGATAATATTTATTACCCTGAAATTTTCTTGTCTTTCTCGAATGATAAGGAGGAAAAAAAGATTGGATCCAAAGAAAATGCCATTTTGGAGTTTTATTGACCCAACTACAGTCACTCGATGGAACGCCATGCCATGATTTAACTATAATCAAAGAGGAGCTTTCATATTGAAGATCCATAGTATTCTCAAGTTGAGAGAACTGTGTAAATCAGTCACATCGATATTTTCTGTTTGACCCTGTGCAGTTAAAGCGCTCGACAGATTCAAAGCGGTGTAGGTGCAAAAAGTCATAGCGGAGATACAGCGAGGATATAGCGGGATATAACGGATGGCTCTAAAATAGCATATAAAACTCATACTTAATGTTTTTACAAATATATAAATGGTAATTAAATGAAAAATTATCATTCAATTGAATTATAAGTAATACATAAATAATTTTAAATAAAAATATATGCGAATATACTTTAAACAAACGTAAAACTGTTATATAACATAATTGAATTTAGTAAAATATTAGAGTATTTTCATTTCTGAAAATATATTAAAAATTAAATCAAATTAATTAGTTTCATAATTTTTGTAATGTATAAATGCAATTTTTCAATTCATTTTATTAAAGAAGATATAGCGGAAATAGCGGAATATAGCGGGAACAACGGGATATAGCGGAAATAGCTGGGCTTAAAGTGGAAAGGCTATATTCTGGGGCTATATGGAAAAATCGTAGCGTTAGAAATCCTCTATGAGATATAGCGGGGTTATAGCGGGTTAATAGCGGGGCATTAACTACACAGGTTTGACTTTGACCTTAGTTATATTAACCAACAAAAAACTATCGAGTGAGTCGTTCCATAGTTACCCAATAACTATCAGTATGTAACCCCTTGATTCCCCTAATAGCCATAAGTAATACACTGTCCAACATTTGCAGAGCATTACATACTCTAGTCTCAACGAATACATCGATATCCAATCTCGATGCATCTTAACTAGAAACATTTAAAATGGTATATTTGTTTTCACTGTGATAAATTACTCACGGTTATAACACTTTGTAACTACTATCATAAAACATACCATTTATTGATTTTCCATTAAATATAATTTTAATTAAATTAATTAAATAATATAACACATTATATCAAGTATATAATAGAAAGAAAATACCCCTTTTATTTCGAACAAGATTGATTACTAAATTAGATTTATGTAAAAAATTATATAATTGCCCCTAGAGCATATCGCTAACTCTATCACATAAAATATAAAACCTAACTATATCACATAATGTGCAAAAGAAAATAAAATTATTCGATTTGATCGAATAGGTGAATGTATTGGAAAGGAATTCCAAATGTACCTAATAATGAATAAGTTTCAATCTCAACAGTCACTCCTCCCTAAAATACATAATGATGTATCAATAAGGAGTAATTGGACTTTGTTGGACAAAGTACGATTGATGATGAGTGAAGTTGAGTTGACTTCTTTCTGTAAAGGTTTCTACTTAAGTGTAAGTTACAAGGTTAAAATTAATTTCATCTTAAAAACGTCTACAAACTCGTACATGATAAGAGTTGATGAAACATCCCATACAATTTTTGAATGCAGATGTGTAACGACCCGCCTTCCTATGCCCAGGAAAACGCATCGTTATGAAGAAAGAAAGGGATAGAAGAAGAAAAGAAAAGAAGAGAAAGAAGAAAGAACAACAACATCAGATACTCATAGCGGAATGAATGAAATATAATATATCACATAAAATATTACATAGTATCATATACAACAGAGTTACACAACTATACATCTCATATTAGACAGTTATAAACATCTGTCTATCATACATCTCTATATATCAATACAATACAGACACAACTCTAACACAGCGGAAACCATAATATCTACACGTTGAAGCCACCTGCTCCAAATCTCCTCCAGCATTCGTCAAAGCTAACCTGAATCCCTCGACTACTCAATACAATATTGGGTACCCAAGAGTTTAATAAAACAGAAAATAAACACTTGGGTCAGACATGGGTCTGGTGTGAGTAAACGGTTTAAACTTGTTTAACTTTGAAAACCTTTGAAAACAAAAGTATCACGTAAGACTTCCCACAAATAAACATGGGTAAGTTTTTACCTTACGCTAACTAAAACATTTGATAGGAAATCCGATTATATTATAATAGGGTCTAGGGTTTCCAAGTAAATATGAAATAGCTGAAATTGTTACATTATTAAATTCCAGCATACTAGCCACAAAGTGGGTTATACAATCAAAACCGTAAGGGCACGTAGGAAGAATGGGTTTCCATCAATGGCAGGGCTACTGGGGTACCGCCCGTCACAGTACGTGGCCTAGATCACCGTACCGAGGAGTACGCCCGCTCCCCTGCAACACAAAGCCGGAACCATCCCTTACTGGATAATTCCGAACAAGATAACCCCGTAGTTGGCGCGACCAACCACACACTAAGCCGAATAAAAAGAAAAGGGACCTCTAGACAGGGATCTATCTTGCTCTCAATGGGTGCTACCCACGAAGCCTTGCTGCACCTCCCCTGTTTTAGCCATTCCCGGTTGATGAGGCTTGAGGTTACGATTACCTTTAATCAGAACATATCACTTAGAATGCTCATCGTCCGCCTGACGATGTGCTGAAAGCATTCAATCCATACAAGTTCGTTCCGGGTTCGAACGAAACCGAAGGCATTATCTCGTTACACTCGTTTTGGAATCACCCTCAGAGTTAACGACAATAACCTTGCACTCTGAATCTTCATCTTCACTTGAGATTCACGACCTATCGTAAATTTGGATCGATGTGGTATTCGGGTCTCCAGACCTGGAATTCCGGTATACGGAAACCCGATCCCGGTCTCATCGAAATCCAAAATGTATCTTTTAAGGCCAAGTTGTTTAAAGGTTTTAATCATTTAAACTTATATTCAGGATGATATAAACAGATAGATAAATCACATTATCACAATAGATAATTCATATCAACATTTATCTCACAAAGCAGCATATCACATATATATCACATATATCAGAGATATCCAAATCATCTAATATCAACCAATCACCCAATATCAATCAATCATCCATAATCAGGTTTGATTAACTCCATATCAATTTAATTAACCTTTAATTAAATTAATTACTATTCTTTAATCACTTGGATTATCTTAATCCTGCTTACTATCATTGATTAATTACAAATCAATTTATTAATCATCTCTTAATGATCTTCCTTAATTAATCTTCCTTGATTAATTATCTTTAATTACATTCAAGTAATTAACCTTTAATTAATTTCACAAATTAATTATCCTTAACCATTTATAGTAATTAACCTTTAATTACTATCATTAATTACAATAATTAATGAACCTTCATTAATTAATTTACTATAATTAATTATATTAATCCTCAATTAATTACAATTAATTAATCATACTTATATTAATTACTTTTATTAATCAACCTTGATTAATTCATTAATTATATTAATTAATAATCCTCTAAATAATTCATTAATTAATTAACCTTTTAATTAATTAAATAATTAATCTTTAATTAACTACATTCATTAATTTACCTTAATTAAATCATAAACAGTAATTAACCATCTTGTAATTACTTACCTTAATTAATTAATTCTTTAATCACTTATTATTGATTTATTAATCTTAATTAATAAACCCTAATTATATCATTTATTATATTAATTAATGATCACTAATTACTTCCTTAATTAATTATTCTCTTTTAATTAATTATCTTAACTAGTAATTAATCACATTTTTAATTAACCTTAATACTTTAATTAATTAATTTCTCTTTAATTAATTAACTTCAATTCGATTTTATTAATTACCCTTTAATTAATAACATCAAGTGATTAACTCTTAATCACTTCCACTTTAATTACTTCCATAAGTAATTTTCTCTTATCTTAATTACATTTAGTAATTATCCACTAATTTCTCTATCAACTAATTATACTTAATTAATTCATAATTAAGTGATTATTTAAATTAACCAAACATTTAACAATCATTTAAAATTAATTAAATAATTAGTTAACTCCTTATATTTAAAAATACTTAAATAAATTAAGAAAATCATTTATCTTAATTAAACTTTTACTTATTAATTAACTATTCTTAAGTTAATAACAATAATTTATTAACCTTATTTATTTCCACAAATTAATTATTTAATTTTAAACAAAATCTTAATAACTTAAAGACAAAATCCTTTATTATAATTGATTACTTAATTAAACCATATTTACAAATAAAACATTTAGAGATCAATTTAAAAGAAGTTTAAACATCTTAATTTTAACCTTTAAATCTTTGAAATCTTTCAACGATCGTTTAAATACATTTTCATATAGTTATTTTAAAAAATTTGATTATCAAATCTTAAAACTGTTTTGAAAACCTTGTTTATAAGTTTAATTTGAAAACTTGTTTAAACATTTACTTTGAAACTTTGTTTTTAAAACTTCTCTTCCTATTGCTTTTGAAATCCAGTAAATAAATATTTTGAAACTTTGCTAACCAAATTTACTTTTGTTTTTGCTTTTAGTCTGGTTTTCTTTTAAACATTTAAACCTGGTTACTTATTAAAATAACCCGAGCCAAACACGATTCTTTCCCGAGTCACTCGCGAGGAACTCACGCACGTCTTCTGCTTCGAGACTTCCTCTCATTTGTACGAGCCAATACCCGAGACTTCTTCGTCTTCTCCAACGCTAAATCCACCATAACGAAACCAATGTGCATGATAACGTGCACGTGCACAGTGCTTCCAGCCTTCTCCGACCATCCAACTGATCGCCGACCAACCACGCATGATCTCGGCAGTTCGTTCCTCAACCCAGATCGAACCAATTCACTCGAAACAAAAATTCGACCTCGTGCTCGAAAACTACAGTAGCTTCGTACCGGAAATTCCCTCACCCACGACCATCCTCGCCGCCGTTGAATTCCGCCAGACCCCCCATCGAATCACCTCGAACCCAAGCCTCTATTCCCCCTAATGCGAACGCACTCGATGCCACCTCCATGTCGCAAATACCACGATACTCAAGCCGAGCAAAACAACCCTAAAACCCTAGTTCGATCGATCTCGAAAAAATCCCTCATTTGAAAAATCTACTCGCATTTTTCCTAACATCCACAACCCACCATCTAGCTTCCATCCAAATTTCGAATCAAAATATTGCATGGATAATCAGAAATCCACAAAATTCCCAATTTCGTATAAACCCAAATTCATCTTAAATACATAATTAAAAATTATGAAATTAGTGTTAAAATTCGTGATTTCCTATCACGAATTCACCCATACAATCCAAACTAAAATTCGAGTTATTTAATTTTCGACATACAACAGTATCTTACTGTATTTTTCCTTTTTAAAATTATTTGTAAATTAAAAATTTCAAAAACTATTTTTAATATCACCTTCAATCATAAACAAACAATTTTCATTTAATCAACAAGACCAAATACTGATGTTAGTGGGAGGTTTTGATTTTTGAAAGCAAAACAGAACCCTGTAAATCAACAGAGTAATGTATATTTTCATGTACACAAACATGCACAGTTATTCCATATATATATATATACATGAAATCACATCCATTCATTCAGGCAAACCACATTTACAACATAACTACACAAGTTTATCACATGCATTAAGTATAAACATGGATTAAAACTGTTTTTAAAAGAATGTTTACTCACCTATAAACAGAGCAGAGAACAGGGCAGAGCATTTTCCAGGCTTTTAAACTTTGAATTCTGGCAATGCTTTTGATTTTGTTTGTTATTGAGATTTGAAATCCTTGCATGCCTTATTTATGTTGAATCTTCATTCGAAATGCATGTTTGAATCCTAGATTTTTATCTTCATTTGCATTGAGAATTTTTACAGGCTTTGATCTTTTTCTTTGAAAATTTGTTTTCAGTTTTCTTTTAGATTTTAGAAAAGAGGAGAAAAAGAATTGAGAAAATATGTTTTGAACGATTTGAACTGAAGAAAAAATGAAGATCAGATCTTCTTCTATATTTACTTATAATTTAAATTTCAAAAGAAATTAAGTATGCCACTTGTATTATTATAAATTAGACAAATGTCCAACTTGTTTTTATATGTTTACAAGTGTTAAAACAATGCATAATTATGTCTAGACCCTTATTAATAAAAGTAATTATGTTTTTCTATTTATGTAAATGTGAATTATTATTTATTTTTACAAACCTTCTAAATTTAAGAGATATTTAAAAAGAAAGTTTATTTAATATTATATATACACACTTATAACCATTTTAGTTTAGTACTTTTTAAAAGAAAACAAGATAAAATAATTCTTTTATTAAATCTTATTTAAACTATCATACTTTAGAAATAATAATTATCTTATATTTTGAAAATATAAAATTATCCTTAAATTAGCATTTGAAAAATATTAAATTTAAATCAAAGACTTCCTATTTACAATATGTATACTAATATATACATTATAAATAGAATATATTTTTATTAGCTTTGAAAGATAAATTTTATCCATTTTAAATTGTTAGAAATGATATAAATAAATATTACTAAATTAAATATTGCCAGATTAAATATTGATTATCCTTTAAAGATTAAATTACCAATTTAAACTAAAATTATAAAGAAAATTTATCAAATTAATTAAATTATTAATACAGATTATTAAATTTATATTGCCCAAAAACCTGGGATATCACATTCCTCCCCCCTTAAAATAATTTCGTCCCCGAAATTAAAAGCAAAGTTAATTTAATAATCCAGCAAAGATTTTAATTTTAAACAGCAACCACATACATATCATCCAATTCCTAACAACCAAAGCAACCAATCAAACAATCAAACAAACCTAACTAACTATCCTAATACAAATCAGGATAGATCTCATAATACTATCTCGAGTTTCCCCGAGTATAAATCACCGGGAGACTCGCTCTACAGAAGCTAAACAAACTACACCACCATAATCCAGAGCTCCTCTCTTCTCTAGATTCACTAATCTGAACAAAATATCAGACTACACACAAATCCAGCTAAACTTCCAAATCCATCTGAACTGCAGATTCAACAACCAATGATGAATCATACACGTACTCCCTCAGAGATACGTGAAATAGAATGAATTCCAGCTATCCAAACTGGCCATTCAATCCTGTAGATAAAAGAACTACTCCTCTCGAGAACACAAGAAAATTCCAAAATATTTTGGAGCTAGCTTCCAGACTTACCAAATCTTATAGTTCTTATAATCGAGGAAAATTTTAAACAGTTTCCAATTTCCAACTCCGAAATCCAAACTCTGACTCATATCTGCATAGCTCACCAGACGATCCCGAGCTACCTCATCTCTTCCTGATCAACTTAACCTTTGTTGATGCTTCTTGAAACAACTGGACCAAGAACAAAATGATTTCCAGATCCTATCAACAAGATGATATTCCAAAATCTACTGAAATCCACAAACTCTACTCCACAAGCAATAGAAGACTGAACTTCCTTCTTCCAGATTCCAGAAAATTCTATACACACTTAGAAATTCACATAAACTTCTTGTAGAAATCTGAGGTTACTTCCTTTCTTGCACATCTACTACCTTTGCTTCCGCTGCACAACTCTGATTTTGAAATAGATGAGAATGTCGATGAACTTGAGCACAAACTAGATCCACAAACAAGTGGAAACATTGGTTATCTTAAAGACATAACCAACTTCTCAAAGAATAGACGAGTCCTCGGTCAAGGGTACTGTCTTCAGCTATCCTTGGCTAGAGGAAACTCGAAACTAGAAGTAGAAGAGAAAACACAGATACTCCATAAAATTCTAAGATACTTCACCAAATCCTTCTCTAGGAACCAAATCGATATAAACTAAATCTTTGACCTCTTCGATAACTTTTACTTCCTCTTGAGATGTCTCAATTTCATACAAAAGATTACTCAAGATGAACTCTCAAAATAATCGCAATTCACTTTTGCTATCCTACCTAGTTCGGATTCCAAAGAAACTGTTCTCTCTTTACTAATTAAAACAGCCTTAAACTTTTCCGAATAAGGTTAACCCTTCAAGAAAACATTCACCATCTTCCCGGACTGCTGATAGAAGAACCACAAAGATTCCGGAACCATCGAAGAAATGAACCACACTGCTGCTTCCAAACTCTATCTCGACAGCACACCGAACACTCCGAGCTGCACTGCTATCACAGCTAACCAAGAACTTCTAATCCAAAGGCTTCTCAAAACTAAAACCATCAACAAACCTCTCAACGAATCTCCGAGATGGCAGACATCCAAAAGAAACTCGGGCTCTAAACCAATCGCCAATAACTTACTCTTCTTAAGGGAACAATGAGACCATGTCCGAAGAACAACTAATTGACCTTAGTCCCATACTTCAAAATAGACAAAACTCTCTTACTTGATATCAGAGAATTCCTATACAGTCGAGTCTTTCCTGCGGTAGACATCAACTGTTCCTCCAATACCTTCTTAATCTTGTTCCAAAAAGAAAATCTCCTTCGGGAACATCCATAGATACTGCGTCTTATCACACAACTGCTCCTTCCTGAAGTCGCCAAGCTACCATCACTTACTTCTGCACAACTGATAGATTCAACTCTAGAAAATCTGCTCACCCGAGCTCAACCAATCTTACATTCCAATAATGGACTCCGAATCTTGAAAAGGATTTCCTTCAGAGATCCGAGACATCCTTACTCCATACTGCCAGCTTACTCGAGACGATATTGGGTTTACAGTCTCGATATATACTTCCAACCTCAAACATTCAAACTCCAACTATTGGTAATTGTGTTACACACACTACCACCTTATCTACCTTTATAACTTATATTGGAAAACCCGAACAGGTAACCCAATAAATAGGTAGAAATACATATATATATATTTAAAATGATTTTTTTTTATATAGAAATTATTTCTGGGTAAAATTATTTCATCTACCTCTTTAAAACAATATTGTGTCTGTTGGCCTGGTTCAAGTGTTTAGAGATCCCTATCAATAACGTTAGCTACTCGTATTGACCAGAATCCATATACCACTCAACCGATCAATTAACACAATATAAAACCATTTTTATATAACTAACAATTACGCGCTCTCAAGATAGACACCACTTCAGAGCCTAGGTATTCACTCAACCTACAGCTCTGATACCACTGTAACGACCCGCCTTCCTATGCCCAGGAAAACGCATCGTTATGAAGAAAGAAAGGGATAGAAGAAGAAAAGAAAAGAAGAGAAAGAAGAAAGAACAACAACATCAGATACTCACAGCGGAATGAATGAAATATAATATATCACATAAAATATTACATAGTATCATATACAACAGAGTTACACAACTATACATCTCATATTAGACAGTTATAAACATCTGTCTATCATACATCTCTATATATCAATACAATACAGACACAACTCTAACACAGCGGAAACCATAATATCTACACGTTGAAGCCACCTGCTCCAAATCTCCTCCAGCATTCGTCAAAGCTAACCTGAATCCCTCGACTACTCAATACAATATTGAGTACCCAAGAGTTTAATAAAACAGAAAATAAACACTTGGGTCAGACATGGGTCTGGTGTGAGTAAACGGTTTAAACTTGTTTAACTTTGAAAACCTTTGAAAACAAAAGTATCATGTAAGACTTCCCACAAATAAACATGGGTAAGTTTTTACCTTACGCTAACTAAAACATTTGATAGGAAATCCGATTATATTATAATAGGGTCTAGGGTTTCCAAGTAAATATGAAATAGCTGAAATTGTTACATTATTAAATTCCAGCATACTAGCCACAAAGTGGGTTATACAATCAAAACCGTAAGGGCACGTAGGAAGAATGGGTTTCCATCAATGGCAGGGCTACTGGGGTACCGCCCGTCACAGTACGTGGCCTAGATCACCGTACCGAGGAGTACGCCCGCTCCCCTGCAACACAAAGCCGGAACCATCCCTTACTGGATAATTCCGAACAAGATAACCCCGTAGTTGGCGCGACCAACCACACACTAAGCCGAATAAAAAGAAAAGGGACCTCTAGACAGGGATCTATCTTGCTCTCAGTGAGTGCTACCCACGAAGCCTTGCTGCACCTCCCCTGTTTTAGCCATTCCCGGTTGATGAGGCTTGAGGTTACGATTACCTTTAATCAGAACATATCACTTAGAATGCTCATCGTCCGCCTGATGATGTGCTGAAAGCATTCAATCCATACAAGTTCGTTCCGGGTTCGAACGAAACCGAAGGCATTATCTCGTTACACTCGTTTTGGAATCACCCTCAGAGTTAACGACAATAACCCTTGCACTCTGAATCTTCATCTTCACTTGAGATTCACGACCTATCGTAAATTTGGATCGATGTGGTATTCGGGTCTCCAGACCTGGAATTCCGGTATACGGAAACCCGATCCCGGTCTCATCGAAATCCAAAATGTATCTTTTAAGGCCAAGTTGTTTAAAGGTTTTAATCATTTAAACTTATATTCAGGATGATATAAACAGATAGATAAATCACATTATCACAATAGATAATTCATATCAACATTTATCTCACAAAGCAGCATATCACATATATATCACATATATCAGAGATATCCAAATCATCTAATATCAACCAATCACCCAATATCAATCAATCATCCATAATCAGGTTTGATTAACTCCATATCAATTTAATTAACCTTTAATTAAATTAATTACTATTCTTTAATCACTTGGATTATCTTAATCCTGCTTACTATCATTGATTAATTACAAATCAATTTATTAATCATCTCTTAATGATCTTCCTTAATTAATCTTCCTTGATTAATTATCTTTAATTACATTCAAGTAATTAACCTTTAATTAATTTCACAAATTAATTATCCTTAACCATTTATAGTAATTAACCTTTAATTACTATCATTAATTACAATAATTAATGAACCTTCATTAATTAATTTACTATAATTAATTATATTAATCCTCAATTAATTACAATTAATTAATCATACTTATATTAATTACTTTTATTAATCAACCTTGATTAATTCATTAATTATATTAATTAATAATCCTCTAAATAATTCATTAATTAATTAACCTTTTAATTAATTAAATAATTAATCTTTAATTAACTACATTCATTAATTTACCTTAATTAAATCATAAACAGTAATTAACCATCTTGTAATTACTTACCTTAATTAATTAATTCTTTAATCACTTATTATTGATTTATTAATCTTAATTAATCAACCCTAATTATATCATTTATTATATTAATTAATGATCACTAATTACTTCCTTAATTAATTATTCTCTTTTAATTAATTATCTTAACTAGTAATTAATCACATTTTTAATTAACCTTAATACTTTAATTAATTAATTTCTCTTTAATTAATTAACTTCAATTCGATTTTATTAATTACCCTTTAATTAATAACATCAAGTGATTAACTCTTAATCACTTCCACTTTAATTACTTCCATAAGTAATTTTCTCTTATCTTAATTACATTTAGTAATTATCCACTAATTTCTCTATCAACTAATTATACTTAATTAATTCATAATTAAGTGATTATTTAAATTAACCAAACATTTAACAATCATTTAAAATTAATTAAATAATTAGTTAACTCCTTATATTTAAAAATACTTAAATAAATTAAGAAAATCATTTATCTTAATTAAATTTTTACTTATTAATTAACTATTCTTAAGATAATAACAATAATTTATTAACCTTATTTATTTCCACAAATTAATTATTTAATTTTAAACAAAATCTTAATAACTTAAAGACAAAATCCTTTATTATAATTGATTACTTAATTAAACCATATTTACAAATAAAACATTTAGAGATCAATTTAAAAGAAGTTTAAACATCTTAATTTTAACCTTTAAATCTTTGAAATCTTTCAACGATCGTTTAAATACATTTTCATATAGTTATTTTAAAAAATTTGATTATCAAATCTTAAAACTGTTTTGAAAACCTTGTTTATAAGTTTAATTTGAAAACTTGTTTAAACATTTACTTTGAAACTTTGTTTTGAAAACTTCTCTTCCTATTGCTTTTGAAATCCAGTAAATAAATATTTTGAAACTTTGCTAACCAAATTTACTTTTGTTTTTGCTTTTAGTCTGGTTTTCTTTTAAACATTTAAACCTGGTTACTTATTAAAATAACCCGAGCCAAACACGATTCTTTCCCGAGTCACTCGCGAGGAACTCACGCACGTCTTCTGCTTCGAGACTTCCTCTCATTTGTACGAGCCAATACCCGAGACTTCTTCGTCTTCTCCAACGCTAAGTCCACCATAACGAAACCAATGTGCATGATAACGTGCACGTGCACAGTGCTTCCAGCCTTCTCCGACCATCCACCTGATCGCCGACCAACCACGCATGATCTCGGCAGTTCGTTCCTCAACCCAGATCGAACCAATTCACTCGAAACAAAAATTCGACCTCGTGCTCGAAAACTGCAGTAGCTTCGTACCGGAAATTCCCTCACCCACGACCATCCTCGCCGCCGTTGAATTCCGCCAGACCCCCCATCGAATCACCTCGAACCCAAGCCTCTATTCCCCCTAATGCGAACGCACTCGATGCCACCTCCATGTCGCAAATACCACGATACTCAAGCCGAGCAAAACAACCCTAAAACCCTAGTTCGATCGATCTCGAAAAAATCACTCATTTGAAAAATCTACTCGCATTTTTCCTAACATCCACAACCCACCATCTAGCTTCCATCCAAATTTCGAATCAAAATATTGCATGGATAATCAGAAATCCACAAAATTCCCAATTTCGTATAAACCCAAATTCATCTTAAATACATAATTAAAAATTATGAAATTAGTGTTAAAATTCGTGATTTCCTATCACGAATTCACCCATACAATCCAAACTAAAATTCGAGTTATTTAATTTTCGACATACAACAGTATCTTACTGTATTTTTCCTTTTTAAAATTATTTGTAAATTAAAAATTTCAAAAACTATTTTTAATATCACCTTCAATCATAAACAAACAATTTTCATTTAATCAACAAGACCAAATACTGATGTTAGTGGGAGGTTTTGATTTTTGAAAGCAAAACAGAACCCTGTAAATCAACAGAGTAATGTATATTTTCATGTACACAAACATGCACAGTTATTCCATATATATATATACATGAAATCACATCCATTCATTCAGGCAAACCACATTTACAACATAACTACACAAGTTTATCACATGCATTAAGTATAAACATTGATTAAAACTGTTTTTAAAAGAATGTTTACTCACCTATAAACAGAGCAAAGAACAGGGCAGAGCATTTTCCAGGCTTTTAAACTTTGAATTCTGGCAATGCTTTTGATTTTGTTTGTTATTGAGATTTGAAATCCTTGCATGCCTTATTTATGTTGAATCTTCATTCGAAATGCATGTTTGAATCCTAGATTTTTATCTTCATTTGCATTGAGAATTTTTACAGGCTTTGATCTTTTTCTTTGAAAATTTGTTTTCAGTTTTCTTTTAGATTTTTGAAAAGAGGAGAAAAAGAATTGAGAAAATATGTTTTGAACGATTTGAACTGAAGAAAAAATGAAGATCAGATCTTCTTCTATATTTACTTATAATTTAAATTTCAAAAGAAATTAAGTATGCCACTTGTATTATTATAAATTAGACAAATGTCCAACTTGTTTTTATATGTTTACAAGTGTTAAAACAATGCATAATTATGTCTAGACCCTTATTAATAAAAGTAATTATGTTTTTCTATTTATGTAAATGTGAATTATTATTTATTTTTACAAACCTTCTAAATTTAAGAGATATTTAAAAAGAAAGTTTATTTAATATTATATATACACACTTATAACCATTTTAGTTTAGTACTTTTTAAAAGAAAACAAGATAAAATAATTCTTTTATTAAATCTTATTTAAACTATCATACTTTAGAAATAATAATTATCTTATATTTTGAAAATATAAAATTATCCTTAAATTAGCATTTGAAAAATATTAAATTTAAATCAAAGACTTCCTATTTACAATATGTATACTAATATATACATTATAAATAGAATATATTTTTATTAGCTTTGAAAGATAAATTTTATCCATTTTAAATTGTTAGAAATGATATAAATAAATATTACTAAATTAAATATTGCCAGATTAAATATTGATTATCCTTTAAAGATTAAATTACCAATTTAAACTAAAATTATAAAGAAAATTTATCAAATTAATTAAATTATCAATACAGATTATTAAATTTATATTGCCCAAAAACCTGGGATATCACAAGATGTTTTTGATATGGCATGCTTGACCACCTCCTCGTCAAACGCATCAAAAAAAAATTCAATGATCGCTTTAACAACGAGGAGCAAAGATGAAACGAGTTAGTCAAAATTTAGTGTAGACAGAAGACAAGTGAAAGTAAACTACCATTTGTACCGACCCGATCCCTAATTCTAACATGGCATCGACATGATGTAGGCGAGCTGCCTATGCTAGTTTCGTTTGTCCCTACATAAGGCTCGCCCATAGATCCTCCTTCGTATCCGGTATACAAAGGGTCGTATTTTAGATTTTTCCTGGAGGAGGCACATGCGTCCTTACCGACACCCAGCTCTTGTCCCCCTCCCGCAACACTACTTTTCCCGGAGCTCGTATTAGTATCCCACTCTTCGAGCAATGGCTCATGGCAAAGTATCGAGACATCAACTAGCTGCTTTAGATCAAACTATTATCATCGTGGCTCCATCACAACATCACTTAACTTTTCAAGGTCAACTTTTGCAACTTCTCTTTCTCCCCACCCATGACAATGTTGTCGTATCCCCAATTTTCATCCGTGATCGAAATGACATCGAGCTTCAAGAATGTGACTTTGGAGCAGTTCTGTTTAATTTTGATCGGCTTCTACTAGTACAAAATATGTCCGTTGTCTCACCTCATTTGCTTCGCTTGTGTTCGCAACCAAATCAAATAACACTATTTGCTTCGGTTCTAAGGACAACTGAAGTAAATGCACTGAAGTAACTAGTGTTATTTGCTTCGATGGTCCTTATGAACTGAAGCAAATAGTGTTATTTTCTTCGGTTGTTCTTACAACTGAAGCAAATAGTGTTATTTGCATCGGATCCTTGTGAACCGAAGTAGATACAACAAAGCATATAATGTTATTTGCATCGGTTCCTTTGGAACCGAAGCAAATGCACCGAAGTAGTGTTATTTGCATCGGTTCCTTAGGAACCGAAGCAAATGTATCGAAGCAAATAATGTTATTTGCTTGGGTTGTCCTTACAACCGAAGCAAATAGTGTTATTTGCATCGATTCCTTATGAACCGAGGCAAATGCAAATTATATTAATCGGAGCAAATGCGCATCCCAAATTACTTTTATTTTGCTGATTACTTTTAACCCAAATCGAAGAAACTGCAAATTACTTTCAGCCTAGCTTTGTTTTCGCTAATTCGCAAATTATTTCCATTTCCTTTTCAAAAAAACCTTATAGATTGATTATCGATTTCAAATAGTGTTATTTTGAGTGTTCATGGAGTCCAAGACTAAAGAAAAACTAAAGTAGAAGAAAGAAACAAAGAGAACAATGAATTTTTGATAAGAAAAATAGACTTTTGACTAGAGTTCAACTTTATAGAGAATTAAAATAGAATTTAACATTATGACTAAAATTAATAAAATGGGAAGTTAAAAGATAATGTTACACTTAAATAAATTTAAACTTGATAAATGTGAAATTTTAGAAGGATAAATGTACGAATATACACATGAATTAAGAAGAAAAAAGAATTTTAATTCTAATATTATGATAAAATATAAAAAATACCTTGGGAGATCAAAGTTATATATGTATGTTACAAAATAAGAGGTATATCATATGCTAAATTTGATATACACTCGCTGTACCATAGTTTTTCCAACTAGATATTTTTTCGATGATAAAAGTCTAAAAGGTTTGTGTGGGTGGCAGATCCTTGGATACCAATGAAAAAGAAATATTGGATTGTCACCAGTTTCAACATTGGATTCGTGTATTCAAACCAAACCGACCCATAAAAATATCCCCTCATATCCATCAAAACTTCCACAATAAAACCCTAGCTAAATTCGTAATCTCATTCCCAAAAAATAGAGTTTGTCCATGGCAATCAATCTTTCAGCATTTGTCGTTCCTTCTTTATTCCCCGCTCACACTAAAACTCTAACTACAATCACCCTCCTCCACCAAGCACTAGTTACACTCACCCACTTACCTAAAGCATCAATTTTAATCGTCCACCTCCACCAAACCCTAATTACAATCGCTAGAATCAGTACGAAAGACCTAATACTGTTAATCAGTTCAATTGCCAGCCTCCGCCACCATCTTAGCAAGCAGCTCCCCCACCATCTCAGCAAGTTGATCTACCTCCACCTCCAGGACTTACTGTTTTGATTGCACTTGGTAAAGAAGGTAAAGTTGCTGAGGGCGTTAATACCTATTTTTAAAATGAACTTAGTTTCTGATACTTCGTTTGAGATTATTCGATAAATATATACATGAGGTGAACCATAGATCCCATTGAGATGCAAAAGTTCTAGACCTTTATATTCATAGCCATTTCCATAGATAGAGCATATACAATATTGTCTTTATTCTTCCTATCTTCATGATTAACTAATCATGGGTTTTTTCTACATCATTTGAACTTTTTTGAAGAGGATCCAGAGTTTGCAGTTGTTACTCTCCAAGGAATTCGAGACATCAAAGCAATTGAAGAAAAGAACGTTCTTCTCTTTCTGCAAACATCTCGATTCTCTGTTCTTAGCAAAAACGAGGGAAGCAACAAATGGAGAAGAAAGAATCACTACGCCATAAATGGCCTACTGCAACACAAAAAAAATGTTGGCTCAGGCCCGAAAAATGTTGCCATAGGTCTATGGCAACACTTTTAGGGTGATGCAATTTTTGCCGTTGCCTTAGACCTCAAAGGCAACATTTTGACTATCTAAGGCAACATAAGTAATATTGTTGCAATAGAACCCTATTTGGGTCTATGGCAACACCCATAGGTATCTGTAGCAACATTCCAAAATGTTGCTATAGATATTAACTTTCTGAATTGTGGGGCCCACAATGTAGAGCATATTTGATTTTTTAATAAAAATAAATTTTTATTTAATAAAATGCTATTGCATAGAATTTGATATTTAAACAGTAATTTATTTAAATAAATATTTTATTTCAACATTTGAAATAGTACAAATTCCTGACTCCACTATTTTACAATTCAATGATATATAACACTGATATTCACATATACAGATATTCCTCACTACATCACTCAGTTCACTCATTACATATGCAGTTTCAATTTATACAGACACCGACACTAAGAAATATATGACGAGCCGAAGGCGAGCCTAGTGCCGAGCCGAAGGCGAGCCGAGAAGCGGGTCCGGGCGCAGCGCCGGCGGGGGTCCGGGGCACCGCCCGATTCATCCGATTTCGGAAGATCGAGCCTTCTTTGAAACGACGTAAAATGATGCACCACACATACTTCTAAACCACCAGCCTCCATCCTCTAATTGCCTCACCAACAACCTATTTCAGTTGCCAAATCGCCTAATCACCTAATCACAATCGCTGATTACCCATTCCGACAACCCAAACATCATCAAACTTTCACACTGCAAATTCGCAACAAAACCAAGCACCACCCTTGGCTGATAGCAAACAACATTGCTTCTCACATTGCTTCTAGGTCAGTTCATACATGTACATTAGTTCAAAGCACCAAGCTATATATCTTCAGATTTGGACCATCATTAGCCTACAAAAGAAAAACCAAACTCGTTTACTCAATGTGAAAGAACAAAATGCAGTGAAAAATTTGAAGTATATCAATGTGAAACTACAGGAAACCGGACATTTTGATAACAATACCATTCACACAAAGTATCGAACACTTTTAGTGCATTACAAAATAGCTCTTCCAGTCAGGAGGCACAAACCGGAAATGCATAAAATCCACAGTATCAAATATCACAAAATGAAAAAAAAGGTCAAAACAAACCGGAAATTAGACAGCCTGCTCTTCATTGGACTGCAGTGGTATCTCAAGCAACTCAGGAGGCACAGTCTCGACACTCTTAGGTGTGTTCCTGGCAGCAACAGGAACAGCAAGAATCGTGTGCCCTAATTTTCACATAGAGAGGAACGAGAAAGAAGAGCTGATGGCGACGACAGCGGTGGCAAAAGGGGTTTGAACGGAAAACTTTGTTTGGCTTCGGGTTTTGGTGTCGTGACGGGGCTCTGGTTAGAGCTAGATGGTGGTGATGGGTCAGGGGGTAGCTGGGGGCGATGGGTCAGGGGGTAGCTGGGGGCGACGGGTCAGGATTTGGTGGCGATGGGTCAGGGGGTAGTTGGGGGTGAGGAACGAAAATATGATTTGGAAATTAGGGATTTGGAAATTGGGGGTGAGAACGAAAATGATATGAAAATTAAAGCGGGAAAACGAAAATTTGCAGCAAATTGTAGTGGTGATCCAGTTTAACAATCAGATTAAATGTAGACCGTTGGATCGTATTCACGCGGATTGCTAATTTTATTAATTTTTTAATCTGAATACATCTATAGCAACACTATATAAAAATGTTGCATCGTGTTACACTTTTTTAGCTAGAGCAACACATTTTTATGGCTAAGGTAACACCATAAATACAACGTTGCAGTAGGACCAAAATTTTATATCTATCGCAACATTTTAGCTGGCAACACCTTGCAAAAATGTTGCAGAAGGTCATTTATGGCGTAGTGAATTCTTTAAGGAATGAGGGTCGGTCATCTAATAAAAGGGTTCAAATAATGCTCCTTTGTTTTCTGTTCAACCAAAGGTACGATCCTTTTGATTTGTCGCTATGAATTTTGACAGTTTGTGCTATTTCATTTCAATGGGCTTTGTTTGTTTCTCTATGTACATGGAAAAAATATGATTTGTGAATAATTAATTATAATGTGCATATCAGTCTACTTTTCTACTAACCCATCAAAAATAAAATATTGTTTATAAAATAATTTATGTTTCAGCTTTGTACGTAAAATAAGTTGTTATATTATAGATTTTCTTAGATAAATAAGAACGGAGGAGAGAATTTGAGTTATACTTATGCATCACATATAGAAGTAAATACTTACCTAAACTAAGGCCCTCAAGTACACCTTGTAATGATGAGTTCCCCTTCCTCTTGAAACCTTCCTGATCCGTCATATTGAGTGTCTTTGAATCGTGGACCCTTTGCTATCCAATAGCTATCGATTTGAATTGATTTTATTTGAGTTGTGTTGGAGCACTAGGAGGTATAACTCGGCTAGCAAAAATGGAGAGGAGGCAGCCAAAAGTGTTCTAAAGTTAAGGTTAAAGTCTCTTATATAATTGTCGAAGTAGAGAAAAGTGGATCAGATCACTTACCTTTTCTCATCCAATCTTAACCACACTCATTTCAAACCCTTTCTCCCTCTTTTTGGCCGCCCCTTATACCATATACATGCAACCGAATTTTGCCTCTAATATCATGGGCTAATAGCCCATTTAAGCCCAAATAAATATATTTAATTAAATCTAATTTAATTCCTTTATCGATATCTCGTATCGATCAATATATTTATAACTATTATAAATATATACAACAATATTTATTCCTCAAATCATATTCAAAATTTATGATTAATATTTCATAAGTATTATTTATATTAATTATTTATAACAATTATGAACTAATTTATTGTTTGGTCTAAAGAGAAATCATCATTTTGGTTGTGTGACTCGTGGGTGTAAATTCGGTCAGCAATTAACATTGAACTATTTGAATGTTAACGTTCATACGTCACTTAGCAGGTGGTGTGACATTTTGGCCAAGTTTATTACTTACTTAGTTTAGGTAAAATCCAATTTCACTTTATTAAGTGTTAACCGGTTCTAACATTTATTTTACACTAATTCTCTTTGTCAAAACTATATCACTTTGGACTTGTGGAATTTTGTAGTGCTCAAAATTCCAATATCATCCATATTCAACTCTATAATCCAAACACAAAGTCTTTGGTTTAATAATAAAAATTATTATTAATCGAAATGCTTTGGCCAGAGACTTTGACTTTAAGTTGACTTGAGTTGACCGTGATATTAACCCCATACAACCAAGGAGACGAATCCTCTCTTAAATAATGCTTCACTTCCAATACTTCCACTTGACCCAACTATAGCCACTCGATGGGACACTATGCCACGATTTGACTATAATCAAAGCGGAGCTTTCATATTGAAAATCCATAGTATTCTCAAGTCGAGAGAATTGTGTAAATCAGTCACATCGATATTTTCTATTTGACCTTACGTATATTAACTAACAAAAAACTATTGAGCCAGTCGTTTCATAGTTACCCAATAACTATTAGTACTTAACCATTCGGTGCCCCCAACAGCCATAAGTTATACACTATCCAACATTTGGAGAGTGTTACATACTCTAGTCTAAACGGATACATCGATATCCAGTCTCGATGCATCTTGACTAGGAACATTTAAAATGTTATTTTTTTCATTGTGATAAATTACTCAAGGTTATAACACTTTGTAATCACAAAACATACCATTATTGGTTTTCTATTAAATATACTTTTAATTAAATTAGTTATTAATATAACACATTATATCAAGTATAATAGAAAGAAAATACACCTTTTTTCGAACAAGATTGATTACCGAGTTAGACATATGTAACAAATTACATAATTGCCTCTAGGGTATACCCATAACTCTATCACATAAAATATAAAACCTAACTATATAACATAATTTGCAAAAAAATGATTCGATTTAATCGAATAGGTGAATGTATTAGAAAGGAATTCCAAATGTACCTAAAAATGAATAAGTTACAATCTCAACATTCACTCCTCCCTAAGATACATAATGATGTATCAATAAGAAGTAATCGAACTTTGTTGGATAAAGTACGATTGATGATGAGTGAAGTTGAGTTGACTTCTTTATGTAAGGACTTCTACTTAAGTGAAAGTTACAAGGTTAAAATTAATTTCATTTAAAAAATTATATAAACTCATACAAGATAAGAGTTGATGAAACATCACCTACAATTTTTAAACGCAAATGTTTTCGTCACAGCATGCTTGACCATCTCCTCGTCAAATACATAAAAACCCAATTCATCGGTCGCTTCAACAACGAGGAACAAAAGGTGAAACGAGTTAGTGAAAATTCAGTGTAGACAGAAGACAAGTGGAAGTAAACTACCATTTGTACCAGCCCAGTCCCTAATTCTAACAAGGGGCCAACATGATGAGGGCGAGCTTCCTATGCTAGTTTCATTTGTCCCTACACGAGGCTCGCTCATAGATCCTTGTTCATATCCAAGATACGAAGGGTCGTATTTAAGAATTTTCCTGGAGGAGACACCTATGTCCCTACCGACACCCAGCTCTTGTCCCCCTCTTACAACACTACTTTCTCCGAGCTTGTATTAGTATCCCACTCTTCGGGACGTGGCTCATAGCGAAGAACTGAGACATCAACTAGCTGTTGTGGATCAAAATATTCCCATTGTGGCTCCAACATAACATCACTTAACTTGTCGAGTTCAACTTGTTGTCACTTCTCTTTCTCCTCACTTGTGACAATGTTGTTGTATCCCCAATTTTCATCTGTGATCGGAACGACATCGAGGTTCAAGAATGTGACTTTGGAATAGTTCTGCTTAATTTTGATCGGCTTCTCCATTACGACCACCTTCTTTTTTGGATTCCTCCTTTGCTGCTCACTAGTCATTGCCTGCTCTTCCCTCATCAACCCAGTCTGATGGAGGTTGGTGTCGGCCACTAGAAGTCTCAAGTTTCGGTCGGGGGCAGTCGTCTTCAGTCGTTTCTTGTTTTCAATTAATATATCTAATTCCAAAGGACTCAAGCTTCTCTTCAGTCAATAAACATGTTAAGTAAAGGAAAGAAACAAAAAAGATAATGGAAAAGGAGAGAGAAGTGGAGACTTACTATGGATTTGGAATGTGCTGTTCTCGAGCATGGGGTTGACACCGTGAGGAACGAAGAAGTACCTAGTCATCCAACCAAGGGCTGCCTTACTGGGGATGCGAGAAAATTTTTACAGGCTTTGTGTTAGCCTGGAATCAAGTGCTCGGCCACCTTAGGAAGACGAATGACCTGATAGAGTTATGGGAATTCCCTAGGGGTAATTATGTAATTTGTTACATATATCTAACTCGGATAACCAATATTGTTCGAAATAAAAGGCATTTTCTTTCTATTATATACTTGATATAATATGTTTTATTAATTAATTAAATTAAAAGGTATAATTAATAGAAAATCTATAAATGGTATGTTTTGTGATAATAGTTACAAATGCATTGTAACCATGAGTGATTTATCATAGTAAAATAAACATACCATTTTAAATATTTCTAGTCAAAACGTATCGAGACTGGATATCAATGCATTCGTTGAAACTAGAGTATGTAACACTCTCTAAATGTTGGGTACTGTATTACTCATAACTATTAGGGGGCAATAAGAGGTTACATACTGATAGTTATTGGATAATTATGGAATGACACACTCGATAGTTTTCTGTTGGTAATATAACTAAGGTCAAACAAAAAATTTCGATGTGACAAAATTACAAAGTTCTCTTGACTTGAGAATATTGTTGACCTTCAATGTGGAAGCTCCACTTTGATTATACTTAAATCATGGCATGACGTCCATCGAATGACTATAGTTGGGTCGAGTGAAGGCATTGGATGTGAAACATTATTAAAGACGGGATTTGTCTTCTTGGTTATATGAGGTTAGTATCATGGTCAACTGAAGTTAACTCGAAGCCAAAGCCTCTGGCCAAAGCATTTCAGTTAATAATAATTGTAATTATAAACCAAGGACTTTATGTTTGGACTATAGAATTGAATATGGATGATACTAAAATTTTGACCGTTACCAAATTCCATAAGTCCGAAGTGATATGGTTTTAAGGAAGAGAATTGGTGTAAATGACAGTCACAATCGAATAACGCTTAACAAAATGAAATTGGATTTATCAAAACCAAACAAGCGATAAATTCGGCAAAAATGTCACACTACCTGCTAAGTGAAGTCTGAACGTTAATATTCGAATAGTTAGATATCAATCGCTGACCGAATTTACACCTAAGAGTCACACAATCAAAACATTAGACACTCCTTTGATCAAATGATTTAATTAATTTGTAACTTTTATAAATTAATTAATATTTATGACATATTAATTATAATATTTTATTTTGATTTGATAAACAATATTAAATATGTTTATAATAGTTATTAATATATCGATCGATATATGATATCGATGCGCGTTTAAATTGGATTTAAATACAACAAAATTTGTTCGGGCATTAAATGGGTTTGAAGCCAATATGGTGGCAAATGTACTTTAGCCATACAAACAAGGTGAGGTGCGGCCATATAATCACATTTGGGGCTAGGGTTTTGATTTGATTAGAGGAAAGAATGGGTAAGAGAGAAATTTGGATCTTGATCCTAACTTATCTCTCTAATCCCTTCTCTATATAATCATCTCAATCCACACTCATTTACTACTTTTTTGAAGCCTTCATCTACCTCTCTTCTGGCCGAAACACATACTCACCTCATCGTCCATTTCCAATTTCAAATCAAATTAAAAAAAATCACTATTCAATAGTCGGTGGTCATCAGTTGAGGAGCTAGCACCTTGCTGAATTAGAATCTTGTTCAAGGAGTCAGTCTCTTTGTTTCAACGTGTACTAATACGCTTTGGAGATAAGGTAATTTTGTGAGATACAACAATATATTAATGTTTAAATAATTTATATATCATATATTGTTTTGTTAGTTAGGTGATGATTCTTGCATATTGGTATATCGTCACATTCGAAATGTTTATTTGTCCATATGCTTATATAATTATTTAAAAAAATTAACACAAACTTGCCTCGATACTCAAGGTTAAAAAAATTTGATTTTTTTATTTAAATTAATTTAATATACCTTATTTAAATAACCTAAGCTTTGTAATTTAAATACTAAACCTTATACTATACAAAATGTGTTTTAAAATTACATATAAATAATTTCATATGTAAAATATTTTTTAGTATAAGAAATAAAATTTTAATACAGAAATAAATATTATTTAATTTAATCACTTAAATAAATCTATAAAATAAATAAACATATCATAAAGTATAATTTAAATTTTATTAAACCATTTTAAAACCTGATAAACATTTGGCTAATTTTTTAATATATATCAATTAAATATTAATATAAATGCTGAAATTAAAATATGATTTTAAACTACAAAAATATATCTTGAAATATTCAAATGCTAAAATATCATTTAGATTTTTTATAAATATTAAAACACGAAATTATAACTTCAAAAAAATAATTATATATATAATATTATTATTTATTTTCGATCAGAAATTTCAATTTAATAAATTTTCAAAAAATAATTTTTTCGTAAGTATTATTAGGTAAGTATATATATATATATATTTATATACTTAAATTTTATATATATTTCATTCGTATATCTTTATAATTATATGTTTATTTATTATTAAACAATTTATTAGAATATATATACACATACACACTTTATATGTATAAAAATAGCAATAATAATTTAATTTTGTTTTTGGTTTTACAACAAAATAAATAATTAAATTTTATAATATATTTAAAATGTTATTCATATACATAATTATATATATATTATAAATTCCACACAGATATATATATATATATAATTATTCAAAATAGAATATATATATATATATCTATGTATGTATGTATTTATGTATGTGTTCATAATATTTTGTATACATCAATTAAAGCATGTAAGTATATATTTGGAAGATATATTTTGCATACTATATGAGCTAACATGTCTATTGTGGTGTATATCCCAACACTTATACATGGGCATGTTAAACCTTGCATGGATTGCTATGTTACACATGTGCACGTGCGCGCACACACACATATACATTTGTGTGTGCATGATACATGTATATATGATATAATATTAATTAAATAATATAAACCTATATTAGAAATATAAATAAAATAATGATTTTATTTAAAAGAAATTTAGAAATGTTCTAAATAGATTAGATCTCATAGGCCCAATAAAGATCCAAAATGGCAAACAATTGAATTCACCCAATTCTTCCTCTACGGACTGGCCTAGTTTCAACAATGGTATCCGAACACAATAGCCTATGCGGTCTAAATTAGTTATACTAGGTGTAACGACCCGCCATTTAGACCATCGAAAGTCGACACCGAACACTACCACTGTGTTCCAATGTCGTGCAACCAATCGACAAAAAAGCAGATTGTTAGGGTAAATAGAAAGAAAAGAACAGAGAACAGAGAAAAATAGAATCTCACAACAGAATCGACAACATATAATATAACAAAGACAGTAGAAAATGTCTCTTTAAAAATACAAAGTATATCAGAGTTAAAACAAACCTTATCGGCTGGACAGTTACAAAATCCCGACCTTACAAATGTCGATAGGTATACTATATAATACAGTGGAAAATTAAATACTAGGATAGGTGAATCTTCAGCTCCCCTCCATGATTTCCATAACACCAAAGGCAACCTGGGACAATACTCGGTCTGACCCGAGCATTATAAATAAATAACACCCGGATCAGTCTGGAAATACCAGCGTGAGATAACTCGAATAAGGGAAAACATATATAAAAATTCTATGAGACCACGCCGCTAACGCGGAACGGGTTATTACCTCACAAGAATAACATCCATATAGGCAAGAGAAGAAATGAATATCATGAAACAAAACCAAATATGATTGAGCATAAATATTATCAACCAGACTTGAAAGAATGGAAATAAACCGAGTAAAATCCAAACTGGACAGAATTGATAGAATAAGGGAAAACAGTCCAACTCGATAGAATGGGCTAAATAAAGTAATAGTCCAAACTCGATAGAATGGGCTAAATAAAGTAACAGTCCAAACTCAATAGAATGGGCAAAATAAAGTAATAGTCCAAACACAATATAATGGACTATATAACTTAAATTCCATGATGAGAAGTTGGCTCTACTCAAGGAAATTTAAAGCTAAAACAGATTCAGGGATACTAATCAAATAAGGAAAGGAAATTTTCCAACAAATGACTAGGAAGGTGCACCCCCTTGAAGTATACCTCTAGTAATATACTTCAGAGAAGCTCATATACTCTGTGACACTTCTCGGACAATGCCAAGCCGGACCCCGCCAAACCTTACCGAGTATCCGAATATTTCATATCTAATTCTTAATTGTTTTTCAAGTGATGGTACACAAAAATCTAGATGAGATATGAAAATACTCTAATGGGACCAACCCCACATAACTTGGCTTCCTCTCGCGCTTTTGGTTTAGTCATTTCCGACAAAGGATAACAATGCTCAACGGAGCAATACATCGTCTTAGAATGACGATAATAAAGAAGCTGAAGTAACCGATAGTTGAGATACCAACTATCAAGGATATAAAACGATCGTATATGGAAATTAAGTCTTGTATACCTATCACCACTCATTGAATTCAAACTTGTACTTTTCTTGGTTAATAGTAATACCGGAAAAGTCAAGGTAGTGTTACCTCTAAGTCATGTCCAACGAACACTCTTAACTTTTGAAATAGCGACAAGTTTACTTCTTCGATGTTTAGTGCTAATTATACAAATAAATTGTTTCCATATAAATGATTTGCTTTACGGAAGTGCTCCCAGGTGAGATCCGCTTCATTAATTTCGGAAGTAATAATTTCATACCAATCCAATGCTCTCTCTTGGAGCATACTGGAAGCCACTTGAACGCGGTGCAGATCGATAAGGTTCATGCGAGAGAAGATTCGATCGCATGATTTTAACCAAGCTTGAACCTCGATAATAGGTTCGGAACCTTTGAAGGGCTTCCCACCCAAATTGGTGTAATCGCTGCACAACCGTGCAAATCCCGACTTTGGGTGAGTAGGCTCCGGGTTAGCTCCAACTGCTTGAGCATTCGTCACTAATTCAAGAAGCTGTTGAGTTGTCATAAAAATTCCATCTCGAGGAGCCGCAGTAGATGTCCCAGCTCTGGGACGGCCTGGTCTTGACATCCTCTTCCTTTAGAAAGAAAGAAGAGAAAGAAGAAGGTTATTCACCAATGAACATCAAGCAATCGTGAATGATGAAACAAGGAATCATAAAGAAAACAGGATAAATCGGTTCGAAGACTCGAACTAAATCCTGAAACACAACTCCTAAGGTGGACTTAGGACGATGATCCTTGTTAAGTTATTCTACATTGTTCCGAAGTTTGGCTCTGATACCAAGCTGTGATGCCCCACCTCTATACCCACGCTAACCAAGAACACTACGATGTAGTGCTGTCAATTAGCACGGAGAATAAGGCTGTGGAGGAGCGACCATCCATGTAACTTCTTTGTGCGAGCACCGATACGTCAGATAGAGTAGAATGCATATACTTTAAGGAGGAAATCCGACATACCGATACAAACACAAAGCTATCACACGGTGGCTATATATAATCTTCGGAAACAAACATAGAAATAATCATAACATAAATCAGTCACAGACATCCATATCACAAAGGCGGAAGAAGATATGAATAAACATATAACACATGAAAGTGTACATCAGAGTAGTGGTCGGAAAGATCCACTATAATACAAAAGAATAGCATCACGTGCTATACAAAAGAATAGATACACAACATAGAGTCTATATCTCAAATGTGTACAACCAAAAACTACTAATCTAAGTAGTTAGCTAAAAGTCAGAATAATCCAGAAGAGAAGTCAAGCAGAAGCACCTGTAACATCTCGGTCTGACCCGAGTATTATTTATAAGAAAATAATAAACGGATCAGTCTAACTATAAATATCAGATGACATGATATAGGATAAGAGGTATGGCATAAACATATAATAACCATGATGGCATACTACTATAAGTATGTAAATGATAATCAACAAGGGATTAATCAATATCACAAGAATCTTCTCAAAGATCCAAACACATAAAAAGGTAATGACACACAAATTCACCAATACACAATAACTGATATCATATCAGTGAAAACCACAAAAGTTGGTGAAGCACTAAATCAAGAAATCAACACACGAAATCCAGAAATCACTAAAAGGGGGAAGTCCGAGCACACGGACGAGAAGCTATCTCATGGAAGCTATCCATTTAAATTTTCCGAACACACGGATGGCCCGAAGGCAAGTCCGAACACACGGACGAAGAGACATCGCACATTGCTAGTCTAAACCATAAAATGATCATCATCGATCATAAAGAAGTGTCAATCACACTAAGCTAGTAAATATATGAGTTTAGCTTCATGTCCCATAACCACTTGCTTAACTTAAATATTTACGAACAAACTGTAAATCTTCACTAGGAAATTGTCACAAAAGGGTTCAATCGAACAAGTCCAAGAGCTAACCGACGAAGTGAACGCAAGCGTTTCATACCACTCGTTTTACTAAGTCGTTTAAGTCGATTTCTCATTCGAGTGAAGTAAAGGCTTATATATATTAGTAGACTGGAAATCGGTTTGAGAAAATGAACTTTTGATATTAAAAATAGTGTTGAAATCGATTTGATGAAAGAGTTTTGATATTTACTACTAGTATTAAAACCTTCATATCTTTAAAGTGACAAGTCATAAAACGATTGTTGGAACAATCTATCACAAAAATTCACATTCGAAGACGTGAATAAAATCCAAGGAAATCAGCTCAAAATGCATCAAAGTGGAAGTTCTGATGAATGCTTTTCAGATAAGATTGCCTACGTAGAGTAATACGGGGTTCGACCTGCCCGGTCAGGTCGCGGGGGTCCAGGGGGCAGCGCCCCGTCACGGTACGACTTAGTGAAGGCAAGCTGGTCCAGCGACCTAAGGAAAAGTAGGTCATACGACCTAAGAGTTCACGCGACCTAACAAGACTAAGGATAAGGTCGGAGACGACCTACGACTTAACAAAGTCTTGCGACCTAAGTGGGATGCGACTTAGTGGGGCATAGGTCGGAGACGACCTACGACTTAAGGTCAAGCGACCTAGTGAAATAGCAAGGGAAATATTAGGTCGGAGACGACCTACGAGGTAAACTTAGGCCGACTTAGAAGACGAGCGACCTAAGGTAAATGGTCCAACGACCTAACTCGAACGACCTAGGGGGTCGAACGACTTAACTGGAGGATAAGTTGGAGACGACCTACGAGATATACTAGCCGACCTAACTCGAGCGACTTAAAGACTTAACAGGGTCAAGCGACTTACGAGCTACGACCTAAGGTGACGAGGGGCGTTAGGTCGGAGACGACCTAACACTTGACTCGCAAACGACTTATGGAAAAGAAGCTTAGGTCGGAGACGACCTACGAGATAAGCCAGTGCGAGCGACCTAACGTTTGCCTGGGGATTATAGGTCGGCAACGACCTAAGACTTAAGGGCGAACGACCTAAGATTTTGCTTGGGGATTATAGGTCGGCAACGACCTAAGAAAGTGGAGACTTTTCAACACGCGAGCTAGTAGCCTGGACGACCTAAGGAGTTAACTCGTGGACGACCTAGCGATGGTCAGAAACGACTTAAGGCCAGAAACTCACCAAAACGCCAAAATTTGTAGTTTTTCGCCAATCCAATCCAAACCAAACGCAAACAAACATGCTAAAGTGATGAGGGATCATCCCCAACAGTCCAATGACAATTATAGGCAAGATGTGAGATCAAAAATCTCACCTTTTCCACGAAATTGATGTTGGAGAGCTTAAGAGCAAAGCAAGAATCAACCCCTAGCTTGAATCTATGTTCTTCACCTTGAATTCGGAGTTTGATGTTGAATTTACTAAAGATCTCGAGCTTGGAATTTTAATTTCTCTTTCCCTCCACCATTTTTGAAGAAGCTTGAAGTATTTGATGAAGTGATGAAGAGAAGAGGGAGTTGGGCTGAGTTAAGAAGGTGCAGTCCCAACCAAAGTCACAAGTGGGAAAAGTGATGAAAATTTCAATATCTCCAAACATATCGAAGTTTACACTCAAAAAGATCGCAAACGTCGTTTTGAACTCAATGGGGGTGGTCTCGAGTCCTAATTTAACCGTATGCAAAAAGTAGCTTTTCGGACTAACATCCGACTAACGATAAAATATTTAAATATAAAATCGATAGATATGCGGGTTGTTACAATTTCAATTATCATTAATTGAAATAATTAATTAAGTTCAATAAATTAATTAAACTTCATTAATTAAAATAATTAATTAAACTCAAATAATCATTAATTAAAATGATTAATTAAGTATAAAAACATCATTAGCAAAAATGATTAATTAAATCCAAAGATAAACCAATTTTAATCATTATTTATTAAATTGCTTAATTAATCTCAAATTAATTAATTAAAAAGATTAATTACTTTAACTATCATTCATCAAAATGATTAATAATTTTTTAATATTCTTTTTAGCGGAAATACAAGCTCAAGTTCATATGACAGGGTTTTGGGGATGAAAATTTAGTAAACGACGGTATAGCGAAAATCGCTATAACGACATTTAAACTATTAAATGGAATATCATAAATTAATTTCAATTAACCATCAGTAACAACATATGGATGTAAATAAATAATTTATGGGCGAGAAACCCCCTTTGGGTCTCTCTACATATTTTTCCTACAATACAATGGTTATGGATAACATATAGATAATCATATTGGTTTATAGCGATCAAATTAAGATGTCATCCATTTTCCAATCGGAAATGCAACCAAACAAGCAATCAAACAATTTAACTAACATCCAAACAATCGATAAACATTTATAACATCATAGATATGATATAATAAAATTAAATGTGAGTTAAACTCACATTGATTTCCGTTTTTGCCGAAACGGCCCGATTTCGGACTAAAACCGAACGGTCGTCCGATTTTAACCTAAATTTCTACTTGCTCCAAATCCATCCAAACCAATTCCATCGCGAGGATCTCGACAGCACGAGTCCAATGCAAAAAAGGCGTCCGAATCCGATCTCGTATGCAAAAGTTATTCAAATTACATGTTATCGATTAAATTATATTAATTAATAACTCAATCAATTCCTTAATTACCCTTACTAATATAATCCCCCACTTAATTCTTCTTCCCCAAATGCAAAGGCACAGGCCGTGCATTACAGTGCACAAACCCATCACTATAAAACTTCAAACGACCATATCTCCTTCGTTTCTCGACGGAATTGACTCCCGGTCTTCGCGAGAGCTACCTCCTCATCACCATTACTTCACCTCTAGCTAGCCCCATCAAAACCCGACCTGGGCCTACCACATACGACTGCACTATTCACGTGCAACATTTGTCGCCACCGATCCCTCCAGAAATTCACGCCTAGGTGCTACTCGACGTCACGAACTCAAATCCGGCCTCCGTTTCACGAATTGTTGCCTAAAATCATTGAAAACACAAACCCTAGAATCAACAAGCACGTGGCCTCTCCCACAAAACATGATCGGACATCACCAAAGTATTCCGGATCAAAGCCCTCATCAAAACTAGATTTTTAAGACTTGTTTCATAATTTTTCATTGAGAATAATTGAGATAATGATTTTTGAATCTTGAATTTAAAGGAAGAAGCCTCTGTTGTTTACAGAAACAAGGACAAAGGCGGAGGGGACAATGTAGAAAACAGGGAAAAATGTTTGTGGGCTGATGTTAAATGTTGACCTATATTTATTTTATTTATTATTATATTTTTTAAAATTTTCAATAAAACATACCCAAAAATTTCGAACTCCAAACGAGGCGTGCCGCCTAGCGTTCTATATGTTATTCCCCTATTCCGAACACAATGGAACTTGTTTCGAGAGCTAATTCGATCGTATGTAGAAGATAAGTTTTTAAACCCAGTTATTATATTAACTTTCCGATATTAATTTCAACGCGTTTCGATCTCGCACGACCAAACGATACGTCGGATTGCTACAAAATTCGACGGCATAATATAATTCACCCTTACAGTTCCAATGAAACTAGTTTCATCGAAATCCGAGACTGTGCCCTAGAAGGCTAATTTCACAGATTTAAATATTTAATTATCGATATTTATCCAATCTATTTTATATTTTTAAACAAATTTAGTAATTGAACTTACCAATATTATTTATTAGTTAAATGGAGTTAAATAAAATTATTAAATCCATTTAATTAGAATTTAATTCACAATTCAAATATTTAATTATTCTCTATATTTGAATTGTAAATTATTAAATTCCAAAATTCATTTATTTTAAATATTTAAAATTAATTAAACATTTAAGATCAAACAACCAAAATTTTAGGTCGTTACACTAGGACTAACTAATTAAGCTTACAACCTAGTTAGTATGGTGTCTAAGAAAGGTGTTGTCTAGGTTGGATTGTAGGGTAATCAAGCACCCTGTCCTACCTGGCTACTGGTCTTGCCCAAATAGTTATGTGAGCCCAAAAGTTACCCCTACTACCGACGACCCAATTTGAATTGGACCTTGGGCTAATTTGATAATTGTTTAGAAAATTAAAATTAAAGTTTTAAATTTAAAAGTTGAATTTAAATAAAACACATATTATAAAAGTTATAACATAATTTTTCAAAATATTTGAAAATGTTATAAAATTAATTTTGAAAATGTTATTTATTAGTAAGATTAAAAAAATAAAGGAATTAATTAAATAAGTTAATTAAGTAAATATATATAGACATGTATAATATATATAAAGATATATGTTATGTTGTCTTGAATTGTTTAAGACAATATGAGTATACATGTGTGTATAAAAGAGTTTATGAAATAAATAAAATTTAATTAAAAATATTGTAATACCCCACCTCTATACCCATATTACCCAAGAGTATTAACGACTAATACTATCAAGTAATATATGTCACATAATATAAAAACCGCTCACCTTGACGTAAACTATCTTGGTATAAAGAAATAAACACATGTGGTGCCCGAGGATAGAATAATACACAATATATAAATCTCAGAAAACACAGAGTCATCAATGCATCAATAAATATAATCCATCACATAAATATGAGTGAGATACAAAAAAGTCAAAGTCTCACTAAATCTCAAATATATACAAGATAGATCCTCTACGTACGGTCCAACAAAATATACATACACGAGTCCAAATACACAATATATAATACGGCTAATAATCTAATCTCCAACTAGGCCCATTAAGAAAATCTGATCACATCGTCTCTAACCTGAAATGTTTCAGACCGACCTGAGTATTATATGGATAATCAACGGGTCGTACTATGTCTAAATTCAACGGTGAGAATATAAACGATATCTCAAGGAATAATATACATAACATAATAATAAATCAAATCATCAAAGGAATAATCAAACATCCACAACACATCGTACAACATCCATAACACATCAAACATCAAAACATCCATCAAGCATCGAAATACTATTATACACATTACACCACATACATCAAACATCCATCACACACATCACTCATCACGCATCACACACATCGCACACATCGATACATCACACATCGCACTCATCCACATCACACGCATCGCACACATCTATGCATCACACATCACACACAGCACACATCAGACATTAATTCATTCATATTTATTTAGGAGTAATAGATTTATTCATTTTATCCTTATTTTATTCTTCATTTTAGTTTTCATTACTGCTACCCTAAAAATGTGCTATTGTTATTACAACTGCGAGTCTACACCCGAGCCTCATAATTTCTCAGGTGCAAAGGGTAACCCGACTCATAATATTATTATGAGTGTCCTCACTAGTCTTTAGTTGCACAATAAGTGCATATAGCATCCTCGCCTCATCGCCTCCTTGCTCCTCGCTCCCCATCAACCTCCTCACCTCGTTTTGAATTCATCCCATTGGCCCGTGAGGTAGATTGTAACCGTGCAACGAGGGGGCCATGTCGCCTCAACCGCATCGGGGAGTGACCCCATGGTCAGTCAAGCTAGGGTGGGGCTAGCGAAAACATTTGGCTATCATATCCTCGTAAGGGACTTCGTACTTATCGTTACACTCAAAAGCAAAAATAATCATATTCCTGCTTTAAAATAAAATAAAGAATATTATAATTTACCTCACACGTCAAGTCAAAAATCCAAATAATATCGATTAATATTTGTGTATAATATAGAATAATTCCCCGACATCCAAATATCAGATACTCGGCCCTCAATGACTTACCCGACATTATCTAGTGTTGGGTAAATAAATATACCCTACACGGATGTCCCATAGTGTCAAGCGCAATATAATCATATACACAACACCCTCAATTAATCAATATTATATAAATTTCCATTTTGCTTAATAATTCATACCCGTTTAAATCGTTATTCAATTCATTATTCTTCATTTTATTATTTTATATTTCCACACGATTGATAATTTTACTTCATCTCATTCGTAGCAAACAAATCAATAATCATCCATTCACACATCAAGATATTAGTCGAGTAATATTTAAGTAGATGATGGGTTTGTTTAAATATATTTCACTTCATTGTCTTCCTTTTATAAAACACTTCAATTAATTAACAAAATGCCTCTTTTATTTAATTTCTTCACTTTTAAAATAATAATTATTAATTTTTACATCTAATTTCTTAATCCATATTTCATAACAATTTATTTGGTGTCAAAGAAACCTTTATTAAAACTCATTGACAGAATTTAAATCCTTAAAAATATTTTCACTTCAAATTTCCACTTTAATAATATAGAAATACTTCAAAGGATTTTATATTCTTGAAATATCTTTCAAAGATCAAATCCTAAAAATATTTGCAAACCCCAAATATACCATTTGAAATCATTATTTAAATCCTCATTTATATTCAAACATTTCTTTTAAAGCTATTAATCCATCAAATTAATATATATTACTTTCAAAAATTCACTTCATGTTTTATATATATGTGTGTGTGTGTATATCAAAATCATATAATTGAAATTACTCAAATAAATAGTTTGCATTATCTAACAGATACTTCAAAATGTTATTTATAAACCTTTCCCCCTTTTAATTTCATCGTTTTAAAAATATAGATTTCAAACTTCATTTTATAAATATCCTCTAAATATTTTTGTATTTATTGGTAACCAAAACATAATCTTCAAAATTCCCTTATTTAATCAACATCTCAAAATTCATAATTTTCAAAATAATTCCATTTTTCAAAATCCCTAATTTATTCCATATATTTGTCCAAAATTATTCCTCTTTCAAATTCTCCATTAATCTAATAATCTCAATATTAAATAAAACATATTTCCAAAATTCACTATTTATTTCAAATAATTTATTTAATTCAAAGTTACATCTTTCAATTTATTTACCTCTTTTCCAACAAATTTCAAATATCATTCAATAATTTGCAATCATCAAATTATTACTCAAACAAAACAACCATCTAACTATAATCGTCGCAATAACAAATAATCATAGTTCACAACACTATTCCATCTAATTCAAGCAACATCAAACGTCACTCATCAACAAACATCCAATTCCATCTAATAATCAACAATCCATCCAATCAAACAAATCAAACAATTATAAGGGGAATACACATCAAATACAAAGAAATAAACATAGTTGTGAGTGAGTTTAGCTCACCTCAACCAAAAGCTATTCCAGACTTCTTCACTTTGTAGCTCAACTCACCACTACAACAGTAGCTCCTAGTACCACACACCGTCCCCGAGCATCGCTTGTTGCTACCTATTCCATGCCCTCATTGCTCGCCAATGTCTTATGTCTTTACCTTTAACAGCTCGCTACCTCTGAAATAGTCGCCCAAAATGGATGCAGGGGCCTAAATAAATCTGCCTCGCTGCCTTAAATCTTCCCCACGTCAAGCAAACCCTTGCGTCCTCCTCCATTGCCCAACACACATCACCAAAATATGCACTACCTCCCGTCGCACAAACCTGGTCGTAGTTCCCCTTCTACATCGCCTGCAACTACCATGTCAACATATCGCCTACCACTGTCATCATTGTCCCCAATTCATGCATCATGATCACTCGTACAGGTCATAACGACCTTCAGCCATCACCATCTGCTTGCGTCACTATAGCCGCATCTGCCTCCATCCTTGGCGTTGATCGTCGTAGCCAACCCGCCCTTGAACCGCATCCTACGCGATCAATTTCTCATTTTTTTTAATTTATGAACATGATTTGTTAATTAAAGGAATTAGGGGGTTTGGGTTTGATCAGGAAACAAGGAGAGTTTTCGAGAGAATGAAAGAAAAGAGAATGGGCTTTGGGCTCATATTATTGTGGGCCCGTTTTCAATTTAATTTAATTTAGCTAATTTCCAATGCATTTAAATTTGAATATTAATCTTCGAATAAATTTCAATCTAGTATAAATTGATTCACATCTTATTCTATAAATTACATCCTGATAATGGCCAATTTTATTCTATTTAACACTCACTTGTTTTTATTTAAAAATTATTCTTACCATTTCAAAATCTCAACTATTTCAACCATATAAAATTATTTACACTTCAGAATATTTCATATTAATTAAATATTTTATTTGATTTCTACAAATTATTCGAAAAGAATTTATTGATTCAATTCAATTTATTACGACATAAATCCTTTATTTAATAGAATTTAACTAAATAAAATTTTTATTTTCAAAATCTAAACATCTCAAATCAAACTCAAACACTTTTTATTTTTTTAAAATTAATTAATTTGTACGGCGTAGAAAGACGGGCTATGACAGACTTCTCCACTTAAGAAAATTGCATCCTCGCAATTTATTATAGGGAAGTTGTAAAACACAACTCATACTCTGACTTTCTTCATAATCATCGCTCGTCTATCAAATTCAACTATTCGATCCTTTATGTGTCTCTTACATTAACTTCTCTTATCATATTCAATGATTTCAAATATATTCAATTAACGACTCTCTATTCTTCGCATACGATAAATTTTATGAAATTTTTCTAAGTGTCGGATTTTTAGAAAAATTTCAACAGAGTCTCCTTCGTACAAGGAGCGTTCCAAAAAATCGAAACATAATATAATTAAATGATATACATCTTTGAAGAGGAATCTCAATACGGGGCATCCCTAAATATGGGGAAACAATCTAGTATCAAATCATATATTTGTATACCATAAAAACGTACCTTTATTTAGCATTTTTAAACAAATTTGCTTATTATTAAGCTAGCAAAAGCATGCCATCATCATCAAATGGTCCAAACATGCTTGTATGTATTTAAAATTAACTCAAACTTGCACATAAAATTCATATGAAAAGGTAAAATGGACATGGGTTCATTTAATTTCAAGGCAATGCAATATTTAGGTTTTAGCCACATTCCGATAAATTTTTAACCACCAACAACTCAAAATTAAGCCATGAAATAAAATATTAATTTGTTGCATAATGTGTTAGCTATGCAAAGCATCTTCTGGATTACAAAAATGCCAAGTGCACTAGGAGTTATGGAGGTTTTTATAAGGTGAGTAAAATATGGTCTCATACTAGAAATGCAGGTCCACTTATGAAACTCGCATTTTTGACCATCGAAACATCAAAAGTTCATGAAACAATTCAAAAAAAGTTGCAGATTATGTTTTAAGATTTCCATAGTAGGTAAAATCATCGAAATCAGACAAACGGTTCAAAAGTTATGAACAAAAGAATTCAGCTTAGTTTCGAGCAATTTAGTACTTCGGGACAGCGAGCGCCATAAATGTTAGTTCATGTTTAATATTCACAAACTTCAAACTTTTGGAAAGTGATAATCATTAAAGTTGTTTCTTATGAAATTATCTAACCAATGAAAGAAGAATTGTCAAAATTGGATCACTCCACCACAAGTTATGACTATAGATGTAAGAGCTATAATCTCTTGTTTCTTTGTCAAAATAATCAGTAACTTTTCTATTCACTTCATCTCTAAAACTATCCTTAAATTTATAAACCTCTTTAATAATAATTATATCATTTTTAATTATACAAACACACACACACAATATCTTCATTTCAAAAGCTTCCAATATTTTAAAACCACTTTTCAAAACGTTCATTGAATTTTTTTTTCAAAATGATATTTATCTTGTTTCATCATAAATTAATGCCAATTTGTTTTATTAACATCGAAATCAATTTTTTTTTCAAACAATGCATCGCATTCCAAACATCTTCATGACACGTATCCAAATTACAAACATCATACAACATAACAACCATTCAATCGCAATATATAACAACCATACTAATTTCAAATTCAAATATATTTACTAATCTTGCGACAATGCCATGCCATGAATTTCTAGTGGTTTACTTCATCAATTGGCTACAGTGTTGATCGTGTGATCAATATTGCCTCGCCATCAACTATAGCTTTCCATTAATGCTCGATGGCTGCTGTTATCACATCAATTATTTGAATATAGAAAATTTTTATTTTTCAAACTATTCATCGGCTTACCATAATAATATTCACATTCATAAAAACACTCATATATATACTCAAGTAAAAAAGACTTGTAATCTTCATAATGTTTTACAATTTTCATGTCAAACTTTTCTAAATCATCATCTTAATATAATATCTCTCATCTAAATTTTACTAAATCTTCACCTATATTCCTTTTTTAAAAAAAATCATCTCAAACATTTCTTTAAAATATCGATTTCTTTATAAAAAACATCTTTTTCAAAATATTAATTACACTTTTCCTCAAATTAAATATTTCTATCTAATAATAACTCTTCATTTATTAAACATTTTACTCGCTTAAAAATATTCTCCAAATCCCTTTAATCTCTTTAAAATAATCAATATAGTTCTCTTGAAATATTATTTCAAATATTAGTATATAATATAACTCCAAACACATTCCTCTCCTTAAAATGATTCCTCACTCTTCAAAAATTTGTGTTCATTAGTCTGGTTCTAATGTTTAGGAATCCCTATCAATAACGTAGATCATGCGCATCGACCAGAATTTTTAAACACTCAACAGATAAATTAACAAAAAGTCAACTTCAAAAATTCTTTTAAATATTTATTCGTAAAACAACTTAATCTTTTATAAAGCATTCGTTAGCTTCTAATAAAATATCTCTCCAAACCATATATATAAACTATAACCAACAGGATTTTTAATCAACATACATTTGCTTATGTAAAAGGGTTTATAGATAATCTATATGAACATAATTAAAAATACTCAAATTACAAAATCTCAATCATCAATCAACCATTCATAAAAAAAAATAAGCAAGCTTTTGCCTTCATGTTATTTCAATCACAGTTTAACCTTATACAAAAATAGATACCATTTTATTTTATATGAAAATAATTCACAATATCTTTCGCGGTAACTTCGCAACCAAAGACACCGCTGGGTTCAAATTGTAACAACCCAAAATTTTAGTCATTCGAATTTGAAATATTTAATTGATTTTAAATATCGAAAATTTAATTTAATAAGTTAAATAACTTATATTTCAAGTATAATGATTTATTGGATAAGTAAATTGTTTAATTTAATATTTAAAATTTATTAAATAATTGAACCTTGGATTTAATGTGAATGAAAATGATTTCTAAAGTCGATTTAAAATCTATTTAAATAAGAATGGGGATAGTAAACATTTTAATTTGGATTTAAAAGTGAATAAACTAAAATGGGAAATTACTCGTTTTAATTTACGTGTAAAATTAGTCTTTTGGGGCACTATCTCAGATCTCTACGAAACTAGTTTCATTAGATTTATAATAGTGAATTATAGTATGCTGCTGAATTTCGTGGCGATTGGACGTATCGTTTGGTCGTGCGAGTTCGAAAATGCATAGAATTTAATTAAAGGAATTTAAATTAAAATAATTCGATTTGAAAAGCTATCTTCTGCATACGATAGAATTAGGCCTCGAGACTAGTTCCATTGTGTTCGAAATAGGGGTATAGCATATAGAATGCCAGGTGGCACATCTGCTTGGAGTTCGAAATTTTTAGACGTTTTATAGCTTAATAATTTAATTAAAATAATATATGTAAAATATTAGACCAGGTTTAAGGCCATGCTTGCTCATGCCTTGCCCATGTCGTTCCCATACCCTTCCTCTATTTATTCGCGTGCAAGCTGAAAACGAGTGCACCATTTTTTTTAAATTTAAACTATGGCATCGAACGACCATCATCATTTGGCGCTACTAGGGGCCGATTCAGGCAAGTTCTTCAACCAAGGAAACATAGGCGTCGAGGAGGGAAGAGATTCAACGGTGGTGATCAAAAATGGAGGAGCACGGTGGCCATAAAATGGCCGCGTTCATGGGTAGGAGGTTGGATTTTGGGGGCTTGATTGGGTCGATTTGGGCGGCGCTAGCGTGGAGGAGCGGCGGTGGCGAGGCGGTTACAGGCGGTGGTGGCTCTACGTCGTGGGTGGTGGCGCGATTCGTTCATGATGAAAAAAAGTATATATACAAAGGCAGCCTGGAGCGTGCGACGTAGAGGAAGAAAGGTTTATTTGTTAAACTTTTAATTAATTTAGTTAATTTAATTATCGCGAATATTTAGTAACCCATATTAAACTCGTACGTGGTCCAAATCAAACGCGACGAGTCGCGTTGCAATCGTATCGACGAAGGCTACGCAATGGAACTGGATTGAACTGGTTAGGAGCTGGATGGAATTTTGGATTAAAATTGGACGTTCGCTCAATTTTAATTCAAAACGGAATGTTTTGACAACTATTAAAATCAATGTTAGCTAATCTCACTTTTTTGGCTAATCGGAAAATTTATATAGTCAATAAATATTATTTATTCGATGTTTATATATTTATTTCTAATCGTTATTGATTGTGGGATAATATACTAAATTATATTGTTGGTTTGAATATATTCCCGCCTATTGGAGCGAATGAGACCCTATTACGTTCCCATGTAAGAGCGGATGACACTTTGTATATGAATCCCGCCACGAAGCGGTCGATTTGTATTATTTGATTTTATATTGTATGTGATGCGGGGGGACAGGTTAGAAGGATCCAATGGGATTCCTCACACTGTTGATTTTAATTTTCATATATATTATGATATGTAATATGTTAGATGTTATTGGATGACATGAATATGATTTTGTTTATTTTGGGCTTTAGTAACACTGGGCCTTGTTTTTGATATTTTAAAAATACTATAAACTAATGATTTGATTTGAAAAGGAATTTCTAGTGATTTAGAAATTATATGTCTAATAAATTTTCTAAAGTAAAAGTATGATTTTTTTAGATTATAAATTTATGGTTTTATAAAATATTTTAAATAGAAATTTTGATCTGTGAATAAGGTTTTTAAAATCTTGGAAATAAGTTCGTGTTTTGAAATAAAGGATTACGATTTTAAAAAGAAGGTAGAAATAATTATTAACCATATTATATAAAGCAATATGTATATAGTATATACAAATATTAAGATTTATTTATAAATATGGAGATTTATAAAGGCGATAATGTATAAAGTGGAATTTACAATAAAGTTAAGATTTGTAAAATCGCATTTTATTTATAAAGGGATAAATTTATAAATGGTGTTTTATAAATAAAAAGAAAAACTACTATCATTTAATAGATTAGAGAAATAAATTGAACGGTGGATTTATTATAAGATAAGGGTAAAAACATTTTATAAATAGTTTTAAATACTTATAAAAGAATTTTAGGAATGTGTTTATGGATGTATAAAAGGGATTTTATAAATGGTTTTGTGGATGTAAAATGGAGTTATTAAATGATTTTAGAATTTAATAAAAAGGGGAACCTTCCCAAATGTTGGTGAATATACTTATACCATTAAAATAAGTATACGGATATTTTTCCAAGTATCGAGAAATGGAGATTGTGGGTTTATATAAACCTTTAAAAAAAATAAAATAAAAGAATTTTTGATTCAAGAATTACAAAGTGAATTTAATTAATAAAATATTTATTAATAAAAGACTTAGTGTTGCTTGGTGCTTAACCAATGTTGGATTTCCCTATGGAATTGTAGCGACCCGGAATTTTTGACTCTCGAAAATCGAGATAAATACGTTCACTATATAACATGCCAAGTATTCAAATGCAAGAAATACTGATTGCCAAGGGTAAAGAAGAAGAGATAGAAGAAAATAGAAACAATAACAAAGAATCTCACAATCGCAGCGGAATAAAATATAATATATAATAACAGATTTTTATACAAAAGAATCTGTAGCTGTTAATATACACACACAATCATCAGAGTACAACAATCAACAAATCAATTTGGACAGTTATAATAACTTGTCCTCACAAATGCTGAGTACACAGCCTACACACGGCGGAATATAATCAAGTACGTAAATACGTCTAAGAATCCTCTTGCTCGTCTCCTGAGCTCCATAGCATCCTAACCTGAATCTGTAATACTCGGTCTGACCCGAGCATTATAATAAAATAACACCCGAGTCAGTCTAGAAAACCAGCGTGAGAAAACACACTCAATTTGAATTATCACTGTTATCAAAATCCTTTGAAAAACAAAGGTATCTCGTAAGACCACGTCACACATAAACACGACGGGTTTTTACCTTACAATAACCAAAACATTTTATATCAAAATCATCTGATATTATAATAGTGTCTATAGAAAGTAAATTAGAAAATAGCTGAAATGCTTGCATCTCACGTTTCAGCATAGTTGGGCACAATCAAAACCGTACAAGCTCGTAGTGGATATTGGATTCCATACAATGACTGGGCTACTGGGGTACCGCCCGCCACAATACACCTCTAGAAAAATATACCGAGATCGTACCTAAAGATCTCTGCCAACATAAGATCAGCCTACCCCTAACCTGGATAGTACCGAATATGTTATCACCCCGGGTGTTCCCACCCTAATCGAACGCTCTATTTTCCATGCACAACCATATCCATAATTTTATAATATATCCGAGGGTATCTAGAAAAGTGATAACATACCCTAATTGGGTGCGACCCACTTAGCCCTACTGCGTCTTCCATGTTTTAGTCATTCTCGGTTGATGAGGCTTGAGGCTACATTTTACCTTTAGCATAGCATTCATACTTGGAATGCTAACACCGCCTTCTAGGCAACAATGCAGTGATAGCATTCATCCATACAAGTTGTTCTGGGTCTGAACAAACCGAATCTCCAAGATCACCGTCTTCATTTACTTCATGATATCACAATTCATAATGCGCAAACCGGATCGAAGTGGTTTTCGGATAATTAAATCCGATTTCGGTCTCTTCAAAACGATCAACGAATTTGGCCATATTTTGATAGTCGATTATTTAACTATCAAATTACACGCATAAGCAGTCACTAAGCCCAATCTTATAAATTTTTCAAAACATTCATTTCAAAATATCTTTATAAAGATATATATTCAACTCTCTTCCAGTATTCCAACATTTGAAAACAATTTCAAATACTTATCTATAATAGGATATTTTTAAACCATTTCAACACTTAGAAATATTTCCGAATTCAATTTACAACACTTAGAAAATTATTTCTATATAAACCATTTCACACTTAAAATATTTTCCAAAACCCTCTTTTAAATACTTAGGAGAATATTTCATAACTTATCTCATAATCTCCGGAATTATTAATAAATTCCTTCTTACAATTTCCAAAAACAATTTATACTCTTTTATAAATCCAACCAACAATTTATAACTTCTTTTATGAATTCGGATTTCATATTCGAAGTTACCATATTCAACATTTTTGAAATTCCATTTTCTCCAAATCCCTTATAAAATTCCTCTCATCAAAATCATATCCATTTTATAAACCCCGTTTACGAATCTCGAGAGAATTTATAAATAAATTTGAACCGCTTCAAAATTCTATATATATATATGATAAGTATTTTTAAAGAATAATAATTTATTTTTAAAAACATGTTAAGTAATTATTTTAAATATTAAAACACTTTAAATGAATATTGATAATTCATCTCTAATCCATTTTTTAAGTAAAATAGATCGATTTACAAAGCTAATTATAAAAATTAGAATTTATTTCAATTAATATTAAATATTTGAATAACTAACTTTTCCGAAATATTTTAATCTAAATATTTATTTAAAAATCCAATATTCCAATTTAAATTTATAAATCCCTCTTGATTAATATCCCATCGACTACATCTCAATTTCATAACCATCTCCACATTTCAAAATAATCCACTATTTTTCGAAAACCCGATTCCCATATCTCGATATAAATTCACATTGTAAATTTATATTCCAATTTATAAACTGATATCAATTTCCCTTATTTATAAACATCGTTTATAAATTTACAACTTCCCTGAGATTCACTTGTTTTAAAATAACTAATCTTTTTTTTAAATTTCATTTCATGAATCCATTTCTTATAAATCCTATTTATTTTACAAATCTACTTTTAAATATCGATGTCAACTTCTTTTCCAAATTTCGAAAATATCATTTTAAAAGTCCATTATTAAAAATCCTTTATATAAATTATTTTACATTTTCTATTTTAAACGTTTACGAATAGATAAGTACAAACCCCAATATCAAATCGTTTATTTTGTACAAATCAATTTTCTTTAAAATAAATTCAAATTTCGATATAAATATTTTTATATCCAAAATCTCTTTTTAAATTCTTTCAAATTCCAAAAATAATATTTATGGTATTTAAAATACCAAAATTAAGGCCAGTGCTACTATAGCATCCAATAAAACAAATCACACAATAATCCATAACAGATTATCAATTCACATCACACATCACTATATATGAATAATAATCAATATATTTTTGAGGAATCCAGTTGGATCCCTCCAACCTGTTTCCCTGCATCCACAGATGTTAGATTACATAAAATACAAATCCCGCTTCAAGGCAGGATATCGTGGTAATATAGGGTCATCCGCTATTACGCGGTGCGCATAGGGTCTCCTCCGCTCCAACGGCGGGAAATATATCCAACTACTAATATATATTAATATATATATTTAACATCCAAACTGATAATAATTTATAAATTAACCAGGAATCCAATAGATTATTTTAACTATTTAAAATTAAATTCGGTAATCCAAATGAGTGAGAATTTCTCACCTTGATTTTTATTTTTCCAAACATCCAGATTTTAATTTTTTTTTCTAAAATTCTAGCTACCTTCGAAAATTCCCAATCCAAATGTATTGCATAGATTTTCCAGATACGAACCAATCTTGACTTATTTCATCAGTTTTGAACCTCGTATGCAAATTTATTAAGTTTGATTAGCTACCTAAAATTTTAAACTCTTAATTTAAATAATAGAATATATCATTAAATTTAATTACAGGTTTAAATTAGAGTTTACCCTTGATTATCATCTTTCCCAAACTCAACTGCCCTCACTGATGGTCACTGCCACGTCCAACCCCACCCGCCTCGACCACTGACCATCGCCAAAATACCTAAAACGACCATGCCAACGCCCAACTCTCCTTAACCTCCAACCTTACACTGTTCAGACCTGCTCTCACCTACCTCCAACGACCATGCCCCCGATCGACTTCCACTGCCTTGGCTTTCATAATCAACCCCCAGTTTGAACACGCCTAAATCCTTGCCGCAGCCACCATCGCCTGCACATGACCAAGAATGCAGTTGACCCTAGCCCTAGCTCTGCATCGCTTGACTTCCCCCCGCGAACGCCGTGACATCACGCGAGCAATCCCCTCTTCGCCGCGAACGATCGCCAAACACTTCTCCTCTAGTCGCGAGCACGAACGCGCTCCGCCTAGCTTCCCCCGACCTCGCGAACTTCGCCCACCATCGCGCGCCCTATGTTTTCGATCGCTGCTCTTTTTTCTTCTTCTGAGCTTTTAAAATTTGGTTGAAGATGGGGGAAAAGTGTTCGAACTGATTCGAAGAAAGGAGGGGTATGTGATTTTAAACGAAGAAGGCTCACGATTATTTAATTTGATTTCGGTTTTGATTTAAGACTGAAGAACAATGCCACTTCTCTTTTTTTTCTTTCTGTTTTTCTTTTCTTCTGTTTAAAAATTTAAAGTGGGGGGGGGAGGGAAGAACAAGTTTATGAAAGAAAGGGTGGGTACGATCCTAGGGTGGCTGGAGTGAAGTATAGGTTGGCTTAAATGAAAGGATAGGTTGGCTGATGTGAAATGGAGAAGTAAATATATATATATATATATATTTATTTATTTAATATTCCAAAATACCTAGATATTTATTTTGAACCCCGATCGAGGCATGCCACCCGGTGTTTCTAAAGTTATACCGCTATTTCGAACCCAAAGGAATAAGTCTCGAGGTCTAATTCGATCGTATGGAGAAGATAGCTTTTTAAATCGACTATTTAAATTAATTTCAATTAAATTATTTCTAGGCGTTTCTATCCCGTACGACCAAACGTTAATCCCAAATGCTACAAAATTTAAAATCTGATAATAATAATACACTATTACGGATCCAATGGAATTGGTTTTGTCGAATTCCGAGACCGTGCCCCGGATCGCTATTTAAACGCCCCGATTTAATCGACGATTTTAAAAATTTGCGAAATCGCTTGAAATCTTAGTTTTAAAAGCTTACTAACTCAGTTCTAAATCAAATAGAACTTATATCAACATTAGAAATCATTTTGATTCATATTCAACCCAAATTCTAATTGTCCACCTTTCCCGTATTACGATAAGTCGTTATATTTGAAATTTAAATTCATCCTATAATTCCAACCTGTTAATCGGCTAGTTTTCTATCGGATAGAAAACCGTCGAAATTTTTTGAAATAAAATATAACCGCAAGCGCACGGTGTACACTTGTAGTACATGGCGAATACGGGTCGATCTGTAGGGAATTGTTGATTTAAAAAATCTATTCAATCAAATTAAACCAAAGTCGAGTGAAAGTTAAGCTAGAGAATTAGAGAATGAACTAACTAACTAACTAAAGAAAAGAGATGCAAATATAAGAGTTAAATGATAATTTAGAGAATAAATCCACTCTCTAGATCATGTAGTTCAACACATATGAAATCATGATCTCTCTTTTATGGTCATTAGTGCTTTAATTGACGTGCCTATCATAAGTATGGCATATTTGTGCTATTAGTTAGCCAACATAAGCCATCAAACTTTGACGCACCCCTTCAACCACTTACTAACTTTAATGAAACTTGACAATGAAAATGAAAATGAAATCTATTTTAAGTATGGCCTATTAACTATTGATTAGAAATATAGACCATCAAATTTTAATTTCAAATCACTTTCTTATGCCATAATCATATTTTGATGAAGAGGCATTTGTGTTAGTGATTGTTTAAGCATAGCCTATTTGGTGTCAACAATATAGGCTATCAAATTCAAAGCAAGAACAACAAATAAAATACTTCATTGATCATCATTAAGCACAAAAAGAGAGCATGAATTAACAAATAGTTGAAGCTACATAATGAGAGAGCTTCATTACCCCTAAATTGAAGGGGTTTAGCCTCTCATATTTATCATTTGATTAACAAATGTAGCTAGCAACATGAAGGCAAAAAGAAAGGAAAATGAAAGCTAATGGAAAAGAGAAGCTAATTAACAAGAATTAAAACTAATCTACTTTGCATGAATGTAAATCTACACTACCAACATTAAAGTAAATGAACAAGTAATTAAATTACATAAGAAAAAGAAAGGAAATTACATGAAAATAAAAATGGCTAAGTAGCCATGAAAAGAAGAAAGAGAGCTTGTCTTTTTTATTTTGAGCCTAAACTAAAATTAAGAGGAACTAAGAAGGAGAGGGTTACATGAAACATATACATGTATGAAACCCTAATTCATATTTTTGAGGAATGCCCAAAATACCCTTGAGAAAGTGTGGAGGCCAAGTAATCATTAACTTCTACTAATCATCATTTAAGTGTACATGAAGCCATTAATTCCATAAGCATGTGCATTAGCCTCTAATTTATACATTAAGGTAGGTGGGTAGGCGGGGTCCTCCATTATCATGCCTTTGAATTATTTCCATCTTCATTTCTTTATCTTCACTCTTGTGCATGCATACATTTTCATGAAACCACTTGTATATGAAGCCAAATTCCAATAAAATAATATAGAAATTTCCAATTAAATTTTCTCAAATCAATATATGCACAAAATGACCATTTTGCCCTTGGATGAAGATGAATATGTGACGATTTGAAAATAATATGAATTTTTGTTTAAACAAGTTAAAATGCCCGGTATGATCATTTATTTAATTTAAATAGATTAAATATGGTGGTAAAAATATGCACATTTACGTGCACATCAAATACCCCCACACTTATCTTTTTATTCGTCCTCGAATAAAGGAAAAACTAAGCTAAATCCATTTTCGTAGGGAGCACGATTGCATTGAGCGTATGCAACAATCCATTAAACCTCTGGGTGTCCCCAGTAGGACGAGTGTTGTCTCGTGAGGGTTTTCAGCGGATACTACCCACTAAATCCAAATGCAGGATGAAAATATTTACACAATGCAAGATTTATTTACAAAGAGATGAATGCAAGTTTTTGAAAATATATACAAATGAAGGGTTTTTTTTTAAATTGACACAAATAAGTTAAATATAGGTTTGGTCATTATCTTGAAATTTAAGTCATTTACTCGTCAAAATTTCCAACAAAAATTATGTTATCATAACAAATAGACTAGAGTTTAACTCGTTGTTTCGGTTGATAAAAAGTGTAATTATAAAATGGTTCCTTAGTTGATTATCGAAGTTTATCAAAGTGGTAATTTTATTTCTTTTCAATAAAAAGTCAAATCAAATAAGTTAAAATAGTGCTTGGATTTCAATTGCTCACTCTCTCCATTTTTTCTTTTGAAAATTTTGTTGATATTAGCAATATTTACATATGCCTAACTCAGATAAACTGAGGCCGGATATATTACCCATGCATTGCCTTGCGGACTGATGTGAGGGGAATACAGAGCGTGGCGAGTGAACACACAAGTGTGAAACACTTATTGACTGTAGGCATTATTAGTAAATTAATTTTTATATACACACCTAACTCAGATAAACTAAGGCCAGATATACCGATTGTGCACTGCCTTTCGGGCTTACGTGAGAAGGGTACAGAGCATGGCGAGTGAACACACGAATGTAAACACATGACTATAGGTGTTTATTAAGAAAATATATACATATATACAAGAATTTTTTTTTGGGTTTTTGTTTTTTTTAGGGAGAGAGTTTCGCAAAATCATCTTAACATCCTTTAACTTAGAAGACCAAAAAACATGATATATCCTTTACTTTAAATTCACACTTTTTAAACAAAGATTTTCAATTAGGATATTTCATAATTAACACATATGAACCTTCCTATATACTAGTTAAACCATCGTTATTTGTAATCAAACTTCATTCTTATTTTTGTTGAGACAATTTTTTTTAAAAAATTTCAATTTAATTAACCAAAACCATATATTTATCTTATAACGTTTCTTTAAAAATAAATCAAAAATGCTAAAACAAATGTTTTTTTGAGATTTTTTTGTTTTTTTTAATTTTTGAAAGAAAAATTAAAAATAAACCATGAAAAATCAAAAATGATGATGAGTCCCCCCCCGCCACACTTGATTTTGACTGTGTCCCCACAGTCACCCCAAGTGGAAGAAGAAAAATAAAAAACATGACCTTTATTTAAATGAAAATCAATGGTATTTACACGAGATCAGAAAGTATATCGTCAAAAAGTAAATGAAACGGTCTTCCAAAGACCGATTCATTTGTCACGTCAAATATGTGAGACACAGCTTAAGCTCGGAAAACCAAACCATACAAGATTTCAAAGTGGAATTTGGATTTGGAAAAACGAATGTCGTTTTATTAAAAATCGTACGAGTTGTTTTATTTTCGATGAATTTTGGGGTCGGCATAACAATTGATTAAAATTCAAATTTGTTTTCACCAATTTGAAATTCAAGCTTATCATTGAAAACTTCTTCAAAATTATTTATTTCAAAATCAAAGTGATGATTTAAACCTTCCCCTTCAGAGTTTAACGACTCGTTTTCAAAAAGTCCATAAAACTCATGTTCATTAAATTCGACTTCCTTTGTTGGATTATCAATAACTTTATTGTATAAATTAAGTTCAAAATTCAAAGTTGTTGTATTCAAATTTTCAGAAAAAGGAAGATTGAAATTTAAATCGAGTTTCTCACCCTCAAAAGAATTGAAATCAATCTTAGTTACCAAATTTTCAACAACTTCATTAAGATCATCATTTTCCATTTCAAAAGTTGTTATTTGAAAATTGTCTATTTGGGTAAAAGGTGGATTATCGCTTGACTCGTCACACATTGGGATTTGAGTATGTTTATCACATTGATTCAAATTGTTTCGAGCACCAAATCCATGTGATTATTTTGAATTTCGTTCATTTGCTCAACAAAATCCAATCTATAGTTATTAGCATAAGGATTTTCATTTTGAAATTGTTGAGGACAAAAGTTTTCAATTATAACGTGGTTAAGATTATTTCCATTGCCAAATTCATTTAAAAAGTTGTTTCCATTTTCATTTTGACTTTTGTAACATCCCGAAAATTTTCGACTTTCGAAAATTCAACATCGATACTCACTTTATCGACTGCTGAGCCATCGACTGCCGGAAACCCGAAAAGTTATGGTTTTAAGAAAGAAGAAGTAGTAAGAAGAAGAAGAAAAGAGAAGAAGAGAGAAGAACAACAACAGAACAGCATCAGAAACAGAACAATATCAGAATCTCACATATCGCAGCGGAACAATATATAATAGATAACACTAGTCTTTTAAAACAAAGAACTATATCAGTTTATACATACATCAATCAGAGTCAATATACAACTCAATACAATACAGCACATCAATGGACAGTTATATAAACTTGTCCTCATATAGAATACACAGCGGAATAAATAATATCAGATACAAATACTACGTCTCGTCATCCAGCTTGCTTCCAAGCTCCAGAATATCCAGAATATCCTGATAACATAACTCTAGGCTGCCCGTGTGGAAATTTGTGGGCACCCAGAGTTTAGAAGGGAACAATAAACTCCGAGTCAGTCATGGTGACTGGTGTGAGATCGTAAAACAGTTTATCTTTAAAATAAACAACAGGAAAACTTTAATGTCAATTCGCAATGCTTTTGGAAAATGAAACTACCATAAGACCTCCCGCCACACACACAATGCAAACGCAGACTTGGAGGAGATTTCTTCTTATGATAGTCAAAGATGCTTACTACGCAAAAATCAAATTCTTTTTGATATTATTATTAGTGCATAGTGTAGAAGAAAAAAAAACATTTCGAAAGTAGAATATAAATCTTAGCCTGCATAGGTACCATTATAGTATGCTTGCTATAGCTGCCATATTAGATGGCAGGTTCTACAACTAAAACCGTACAAGTCACGTATTGTTTCTTTGGATTTCCAACAAATGGTCAGGCTAAGGAACTTCCTATCCACGATGGGTACGTCCCTGGAATAGACGACCCGAGAACCTAACCGGATCTCTGCCAACACAAGGCCGGGTTACCTCTGCAAAAATAGGTAACTACTGACACGCGTATGCCATCCCCCGATCGTCACCGATCTTCCCGAGGATCCCCGATTCGGAACAAACCACATAGATAATAATAATGCAGTAACCACAGAGGTTAAGTATCTGGGCTCCATACCATGATACCACCTTTATCCAGAAGGAATGACATACACTAAGGGGCGCTACTCCCTAGAACCTTGCTGCATTCGTCCTGTTTCGACCATTTCCGGGGTGTGAGGCTCGATGAAGTCTCGTCCACAAAGCTACGCTTTCTCAAAAAGCCCTGCTTCGGGTCAAACAAAATGATCAACCTATGATCACAAAGATATAAGATCAAACAAATGATCATATCGCAAATGATCAAACACCGATCATTTCACAGCAACACTCAGCATGCCACGTTACCAAATTGGGATATATCGCTGATGAATTTCAACTACATAACCTCTGAGCTCGTACGTCTCAGAGAAGGGTGTTAAGCTAAGAGAATAAATTCTCCGCCACCAACAGAAATGTATTTGAAAGAAATCAGCTTTATATCTCAAATTGTAACGTCAGACACACAATCCATACAAGTCTGTTCCGGGATCGAACAGAACCGAAGGCACTTCTCACGAAGCCCTTGCATTTCCGGATAAATTTCTAATCACGTCCGGACTTCCCGTCACTAAGGGTGATAAAACCTCTAAATCGGAGATCAGCCGATGTAGAGTAACTCGACGGTAATCCTTCCGTTTTCAAAAATATCCGGTCTTCAACACCGGTCTTCAAATGCAACTCATAACGACGTATCACATATTCAGAATGGGTTATACGACCCCATGGTCCTTTCCCGGCTAGCCCGAATAGTGAGCGCTTATTTAAAAAAATAAGTGTGGCATTCAAATTCATCCAATTCACAACAAAACATCCATTCAGGGTAATTATTGATAGTCGGTTATTTAACTATCAATAAAGATGTGCAACATCATCAGATTCCAAATAATTTTTCCCAAATTATTTCATCTTCAAAAATATCTTTTACTAGATATAAAATTTCCACATTTTCAAAAATAAATCAACGTTTATTTTTGTAAACAGTTTCCATTCCCTTTATAAATTCCATATTGAATTTACATTTTTCGAATACCTACTAATATTCGATTTTCAATCGTTTTCAAATATTCATTTTCGATTTATCTTTAAAAAGATAAAATCTCAAAACAGTTCATTTCATATTGGAAAAACATTTCCATACTTATTTAAAAATAAGTGTTTCACAAATCTATTTATTTTCAACGTTTGAAAATATTCGATATACTTAAAATCAAAATTAAGTATATATCTCATTCTTTAAGGAAATCATTCTTAAATCACATTTATTTGAGTCAAAACGAATGTTGCGTAAAACATCGTTACGACGACTCGAAATCACTAGTATAGGGATTCGGAATTAAGATAGATATATAAATCCCAATACTATATAAAATATTTCCTTTCGGAAATCATTTACTATAACAACAGTGTTATAGTCCACCATTTCCTTATTTTTCGAAAACGTCTATTTCAACAATAAATGTTGAAATCTATGATTTCGATATTCAATATAATTTAAAACGTCGTTTAAAACAATTAACTTCATTTCAAATATCACTTTCCCAAAACCATATCTATTTTACTTAACAATATATTCACTGTCCAAAATCGTGAATATAATTTACTTAACCCAATTTCAATCTTTTCCACACATTTTTATTTCAATAAAAATTCGCTATCCAAAATCGCGAATATATATCTTCTTTGATAATCTTCTATATTTAATTTATCAAATTCAATCGATTTTGAATTTATAAACACGGTTATAAATTCTTTTTCTATTTATAAAAACTTCAGTTTATAAATCTTCTTTATCTACCAATTCAATTCACAATTCAATTTATATACCACCATCCATATTATAAGTTAAATACTTATAATTTCATTTATTTACAAAGATCATTCTTTTAAAACTTTACAACTGTAAAATTTACCCTTTTATAAACCCATTTTAACGTCATTTCCAAATACTACATCAATTACAGATTGATTTCCAAAATTTTATCATTTCTAAATAATTTTCCTTATTCTTTCCAATTTATTCAATATTCTATTTTTAAAAGAATTCTTCAATTTGAAATCATTTTTACATTGATTTCCCAAGTTATTTCAATTCATAAATTTAATTTCTAATTGGACTTCCAACTTATTTCATTTTAAATAAATTCCTTTTGAAGAGAATAAATTTCTTTGTCTCTTTCAATCTATTTAAAAATCCAAATTTAAGTTAAATTCTTCAATTTATAATCACTGTTTTATGAAATTCTTTTATTTAGCAATTTCACTTTATTCTGGAATTTATTCCATAAGATTATAAAAATTAACTTTTTTATACTTTAAAAATTCCTTTCTTCAAAATTATTAAATTTCTAAAATTGATTCATTTAGAAATTCCTATTTTTGATTTCAAAAATCCAATTTCGTATATTTTGGAATCCAATGATATCAAACATCCATTCGGCCAATTTTTATTTTCAAACAATTCCCAATCATCAATATCATCGATCGTATCAATAAAATCATTCACAGAATTATCATATCACAATAAAATAAATTCACAACAATATTGAGGGGTCCAGTTGGATCCCTCCAACCTGTTTCCCTGCATCCAAAGACGTTAGCACAATACCAATTCCGCTCCAGTACGGAATTATCGCGGTATATAGGTTTTTTATAAATCCGCTTACTAACGGCGCAATAGGGTCTCATCCGCTATACGAGGCGGGAATCAATCAATCCAATATATACATATGCCAATATGTATATACTGCTATATATATAGATATATCCTATCATATCTAATAGCACATTCAAACAAATCAATCAATAACTGCAATTCAATTATAAATCTGAGTGAGAAGATCTCACCTTAGCATTTTATTTTTGCAATCCATTTTCCATCCAGTTGTTTTCTTCGCGGTTTTAAACCTTGTATAAACAATTTTATAGAATCGATTAATATTCGAAATAAATCGAACAATTCAATTTTTCGTTTTGATAGTTTAATTGTCGAATGATTTTATTTTATCGAATGATTGACTTTTAACACATACTTAAATTTTTTAAATCAACTCTTTCAAAAATGAGAGCATGCATATAAAATCAACTATTATTTTAATCGTTGGTACATTTCTTCCAAAGTTTTATATGTATATATATAAAATTTCTATTTACATATAAATTATACTTCTGCATTTAAAATCAAATCGATCTGTATATATATATATATATTTTTCCTTTAATTTATACTTTACTGTAAAAATTCAGGTATATAACAACATTATTTTTTTTTCTACTGAAAAAAATTTTAAACCACTGTTAAAATCAGTATATATATATTTCTTTCTTTAAATACATACTTATTTTTTTTTTTGAGATAAAAATAAAAATTATACCTTACTCTCGAAATTGAACGTTGCAGTCGACACCATCGCCTTCTCGAGCCTCGCAAAACCCTGCCTACTCACGCTACTCCATCTGAGTGTCATCTGCCATAACCCCTTCACTGTTCGCCATCGCGATTTCGAGTTGCCACAAACACGCCTCCATCCACGCGCGTGCCCACGATTCCAGTCTCCACAAACAACTCACACGCGAGCCCTAATCGAACTGCCTTGATTCGAGCTCCAAGTGAGCCATCACGCCGCCACTCGAACCTGCCCTGGTCGCGACCCCAGCTACTCGCCACTCTCCCCTACGCGAGCGACGACGAACCCCCCCCCCCCCTATTGCCTTCGCGACGCGATGGGTAGGCCACTGCCTTCGCCCCGACTTGACAGCGCCGCCGCTCGATTTGATTTAAATCTGAGGAGCTCGGCTTCTTTTGATTTTCGATTGAAGGAGGGTATACGAGGAAAGGAAGAGTTTGGTGATTTGGGTTTTCTTTGTTTTTCGACTTTGAATTATACAGAGGGGAGGAATTTGAATTCGTGAATTAAGTTGAAAGGGGGAGAGGGGACTCGACTGCCATTACTTTGTTTCGTTCTATTTTCTTCTCGTTTGAAATGTTTTGAACAGAGGGAGAACGAGGTATTTGAAAACGAACGACATGCTCAGCGCGATTTCCTCCCCGTGATCGATGGCGTGACTTTAGGCTGAAACTAAGGGAAGACAACGTGCTCACATTTGACTAAACATTTAAATAAAAAATGAATTTGAATTTGATTTTTATCCTGATGCGTTTGCATATCGTACGGTCACGTATTAACTCTGAAAAATACAAAAATTGAAATCCGGTAATAATACAATATTCCGGACCCGATGGAACTCGTTTCGTCGAATTCCGAGACTGTGCCTCGGACGGCTATTTTTTTAAATATCGACTGAACGATATAAATTTCAAAACTGAACGAAAAAAAATTTGAAATTAGATTCTGAAGCTTCTGTTATCAATAGAATTATCAATATAAATTTTAAAAGCTTTCGAATATTTTTCTTCAACTTTTAAACTGAAGATATAAATTTTTATTCAACTTTCAATCGATTAAATTTTATAATTTAATCGTCAAATTCAAAGTTATATCGAGGATTCAAATTAAATCGTCGTTCAAATATTTAAAATTAATTAAATATTTTCAATTTAATTCGTTCGAAATTCTGCGTCGTTACAGACTTCCCCCCTTAAAAGAATTTCGTCCTCGAAATTACAAGTTAGGGAAAAAAATGTCCTTAACTCGTCTACTATCTTTCAACATCCAATAATTTTATCAATTCTTCAAAACAAATCTTTCTACTAAAGATTCGTTATCATTTAACTAATTTTTTCCAACTCAAATTATAAGTTCCAACAACATTGTTTACTTAACAATTCAAATTTAAGTTTAAATTCAAATTTTAAACTTTCAAAATTTCTCAAAAATTTTCTAACACTCGAAATTTTCGAAAAATTTCGCCAGCGTCTCCTTTGCGCGGCTAATACGGTACGACTACAAAACGTCCCTACGGACTCTCAGATTTCAAAAAGAAAAAGAAAAAGCCAAGCGGCTAGAGAGAAATCATCAAAACTCATATTATAATTCAAATACGTACCTTTTGTCGAGCAATTCAAATTATCTGTGAAATCAAATTCAATTCCCTTTATACACCTGTATATCTACTAGCCATAATATCTAGTTACAGCATTCAAACTATTTTGCAATTCTGATTACCAAATTTTCAATATAAACTACTTATACAATTTCAGCTTACTATTGAAGTTGCATATTCAATTTCATTCAATTTTTTCATTTCAATTTCTTTTGAATTCAATTCACTATTCCAATCTAATTTGGATTTCAATTCAGCTTCTAAATATTAAATTTTATCAACCAACTTTCTTTTATTCACAACTGCACTCTTTTAAATTAGTTTCAGTTACTAATTTATTTCAAATTTCAATTTCAAACATTCGGTTTGAATTACATTTACTAACAAATTCAAAACAAAGTTTACATTCATCTTTAATCTTATTTACTAGCAACTGTAAATTCCATTCATTCGAAAATTTATTCCTACTTACTTGAATATATTTGCAATTTCGAACCATTCTTTTATTTAGTTCACAATTCAAGTTTTTATTTATCTAATTCAACTTCCATTTCTGCATTTCGTGAATTAATAAATTATTAAAGTAGTTTATTTGAATTCAATCCATTTTATTTTTCTTAGGTTTGGAATTTTATTCCGCTTGATTCAAATCTCATTTCTATCAAATTTTCAAATGCTATAAGTTATCAACTTATTAATATTTCGCAAGTATTTTAAATAGGATTCCAGAGTCGTTTCAACTTTTTCAAAAATCATTTTGAAAACAATTCAAATTATCTTTTGAATTCCCAAAACAAAACCCAAATTTTTCAGACAACTTCTATTTAAAACAATTTGGCAGCAATTCCTCTTCCAGAAACCCGAAAATGAACACCAATGATGCCGCGGTCATCATCGAAGTTATTTTCCAGCGACCGAAAAGAGTTTAGAGCTTTTCATCTCTCTAAAATATTTTTCAAAACTTTCGAAATCCATTTTCAGATCAAAAAGATTTAAACTTTCAAATCACCAAAATTTTCAAATTCTTTTCAAAACATTTCCAAAAACTTCTCTGGAATTCCGTTTCAAATTATAAGTCACATTTATAATTTATATTCTCACATTTCATTTGTATGTGAATTTTATTTCTTAACTTTGGAGTTATGATTTCAATTTCTTATCTAATTTCAATGATAATAGTTTAATATTATTACTTCTAGCAACCATGCAACCATATACTATAGTACTTTATAGAAAAACATTTCTTTCCTATACAAAAATAGTTTTGGGCAAAATTATCTCATTTACCCTATTTAAAACAATACTGTGCCGAATTGTTCTATATAAGTGTTTAGAGATCCCTATCGATAGAGTTGTACGGACAATACCGACCAGAATCCATATACCACCCAACAAACCAATCATCACAATATAAAACAACTTTATATTAACTAACAAATACGCGCTCATATCTATTATTACACTCAAACTCATTCTAGAGTACTGCTGACTCTATCTCTAATGAGTAACACCCAACAGAGCAGGGTTGTCGCTTAACCATATGCTCTGATACCAAATGTAACATCCCGAAAATTTTCGACTTTCGAAAATTCAACATCGATACTCACTTTATCGACTGCTGAGCCATCGACTGCCGGAAACCCGAAAAGTTATGGTTTTAAGAAAGAAGAAGTAGTAAGAAGAAGAAGAAAAGAGAAGAAGAGAGAAGAACAACAACAGAACAGCATCAGAAACAGAACAATATCAGAATCTCACATATCGCAGCGGAACAATATATAATAGATAACACTAGTCTTTTAAAACAAAGAACTATATCAGTTTATACATACATCAATCAGAGTCAATATACAACTCAATACAATACAGCACATCAATGGACAGTTATATAAACTTGTCCTCATATAGAATACACAGCGGAATAAATAATATCAGATACAAATACTACGTCTCGTCATCCAGCTTGCTTCCAAGCTCCAGAATATCCAGAATATCCTGATAACATAACTCTAGGCTGCCCGTGTGGAAATTTGTGGGCACCCAGAGTTTAGAAGGGAACAATAAACTCCGAGTCAATCATGGTGACTGGTGTGAGATCGTAAAACAGTTTATCTTTAAAATAAACAACAGGAAAACTTTAATGTCAATTCGCAATGCTTTTGGAAAATGAAACTACCATAAGACCTCCCGCCACACACACAATGCAAACGCAGACTTGGAGGAGATTTCTTCTTATGATAGTCAAAGATGCTTACTACGCAAAAATCAAATTCTTTTTGATATTATTATTAGTGCATAGTGTAGAAGAAAAAAAAACATTTCGAAAGTAGAATATAAATCTTAGCCTGCATAGGTACCATTATAGTATGCTTGCTATAGCTGCCATATTAGATGGCAGGTTCTACAACTAAAACCGTACAAGTCACGTATTGTTTCTTTGGATTTCCAACAAATGGTCAGGCTAAGGAACTTCCTATCCACGATGGGTACGTCCCTGGAATAGACGACCCGAGAACCTAACCGGATCTCTGCCAACACAAGGCCGGGTTACCTCTGCAAAAATAGGTAACTACTGACACGCGTATGCCATCCCCCGATCGTCACCGATCTTCCCGAGGATCCCCGATTCGCAACAAACCACATAGATAATAATAATGCAGTAACCACAGAGGTTAAGTATCTGGGCTCCATACCATGATACCACCTTTATCCAGAAGGAATGACATACACTAAGGGGCGCTACTCCCTAGAACCTTGCTGCATTCGTCCTGTTTCGACCATTTCCGGGGTGTGAGGCTCGATGAAGTCTCGTCCACAAAGCTACGCTTTCTCAAAAAGCCCTGCTTCGGGTCAAACAAAATGATCAACCTATGATCACAAAGATATAAGATCAAACAAATGATCATATCGCAAATGATCAAACACCGATCATTTCACAGCAACACTCAGCATGCCACGTTACCAAATTGGGATATATCGCTGATGAATTTCAACTACATAACCTCTGAGCTCGTACGTCTCAGAGAAGGGTGTTAAGCTAAGAGAATAAATTCTCCGCCACCAACAGAAATGTATTTGAAAGAAATCAGCTTTATATCTCAAATTGTAACGTCAGACACACAATCCATACAAGTCTGTTCCGGGATCGAACAGAACCGAAGGCACTTCTCACGAAGCCCTTGCATTTCCGGATAAATTTCTAATCACGTCCGGACTTCCCGTCACTAAGGGTGATAAAACCTCTAAATCGGAGATCAGCCGATGTAGAGTAACTCGACGGTAATCCTTCCGTTTTCAAAAATATCCGGTCTTCAACACCGGTCTTCAAATGCAACTCATAACGACGTATCACATATTCGGAATGGGTTATACGACCCCATGGTCCTTTCCCGGCTAGCCCGAATAGTGAGCGCTTATTTAAAAAAATAAGTGTGGCATTCAAATTCATCCAATTCACAACAAAACATCCATTCAGGGTAATTATTGATAGTCGGTTATTTAACTATCAATAAAGATGTGCAACATCATCAGATTCCAAATAATTTTTCCCAAATTATTTCATCTTCAAAAATATCTTTTACTAGATATAAAATTTCCACACTTTCAAAAATAAATCAACGTTTATTTTTGTAAACAGTTTCCATTCCCTTTATAAATTCCATATTGAATTTACATTTTTCGAATACCTACTAATATTCGATTTTCAATCGTTTTCAAATATTCATTTTCGATTTATCTTTAAAAAGATAAAATCTCAAAATAGTTCATTTCATATTGGAAAAACATTTCCATACTTATTTAAAAATAAGTGTTTCACAAATCTATTTATTTTCAACGTTTGAAAATATTCGATATACTTAAAATCAAAATTAAGTATATATCTCATTCTTTAAGGAAATCATTCTTAAATCACATTTATTTGAGTCAAAACGAATGTTGCGTAAAACATCGTTACGACGACTCGAAATCACTAGTATAGGGATTCGGAATTAAGATAGATATATAAATCCCAATACTATATAAAATATTTCCTTTCGGAAATCATTTACTATAACAACAGTGTTATAGTCCACCATTTCCTTATTTTTCGAAAACGTCTATTTCAACAATAAATGTTGAAATCTATGATTTCGATATTCAATATAATTTAAAACGTCGTTTAAAACAATTAACTTCATTTCAAATATCACTTTCCCAAAACCATATCTATTTTACTTAACAATATATTCACTGTCCAAAATCGTGAATATAATTTACTTAACCCAATTTCAATCTTTTCCACACATTTTTATTTCAATAAAAATTCGCTATCCAAAATCGCGAATATATATCTTCTTTGATAATCTTCTATATTTAATTTATCAAATTCAATCGATTTCGAATTTATAAACACGGTTATAAATTCTTTTTCTATTTATAAAAACTTCAGTTTATAAATCTTCTTTATCTACCAATTCAATTCACAATTCAATTTATATACCACCATCCATATTATAAGTTAAATACTTATAATTTCATTTATTTACAAAGATCATTCTTTTAAAACTTTACAACTGTAAAATTTACCCTTTTATAAACCCATTTTAACGTCATTTCCAAATACTACATCAATTACAGATTGATTTCCAAAATTTTATCATTTCTAAATAATTTTCCTTATTCTTTCCAATTTATTCAATATTCTATTTTTAAAAGAATTCTTCAATTTGAAATTTTTTTTACATTGATTTCCCAAGTTATTTCAATTCATAAATTTAATTTCTAATTGGACTTCCAACTTATTTCATTTTAAATAAATTCCTTTTGAAGAGAATAAATTTCTTTGTCTCTTTCAATCTATTTAAAAATCCAAATTTAAGTTAAATTCTTCAATTTATAATCACTGTTTTATGAAATTCTTTTATTTAGCAATTTCACTTTATTCTGGAATTTATTCCATAAGATTATAAAAATTAACTTTTTTATACTTTAAAAATTCCTTTCTTCAAAATTATTAAATTTCTAAAATTGATTCATTTAGAAATTCCTATTTTTGATTTCAAAAATCCAATTTCGTATATTTTGGAATCCAATGATATCAAACATCCATTCGGCCAATTTTTATTTTCAAACAATTCCCAATCATCAATATCATCGATCGTATCAATAAAATCATTCACAGAATTATCATATCACAATAAAATAAATTCACAACAATATTGAGGGGTCCAGTTGGATCCCTCCAACCTGTTTCCCTGCATCCAAAGACGTTAGCACAATACCAATTCCGCTCCAGTACGGAATTATCGCGGTATATAGGTTTTTTATAAATCCGCTTACTAACGGCGCAATAGGGTCTCATCCGCTATACGAGGCGGGAATCAATCAATCCAATATATACATATGCCAATATGTATATACTGCTATATATATAGATATATCCTATCATATCTAATAGCACATTCAAACAAATCAATCAATAACTGCAATTCAATTATAAATCTGAGTGAGAAGATCTCACCTTAGCATTTTATTTTTGCAATCCATTTTCCATCCAGTTGTTTTCTTCGCGGTTTTAAACCTTGTATAAACAATTTTATAGAATCGATTAATATTCGAAATAAATCGAACAATTCAATTTTTCGTTTTGATAGTTTAATTGTCGAATGATTTTATTTTATCGAATGATTGACTTTTAACACATACTTAAATTTTTTAAATCAACTCTTTCAAAAATGAGAGCATGCATATAAAATCAACTATTATTTTAATCGTTGGTACATTTCTTCCAAAGTTTTATATGTATATATATAAAATTTCTGTTTACATATAAATTATACTTCTGCATTTAAAATCAAATCGATCTGTATATATATATATATATTTTTCCTTTAATTTATACTTTACTGTAAAAATTCAGGTATATAACAACATTATTTTTTTTTCTACTGAAAAAAATTTTAAACCACTGTTAAAATCAGTATATATATATTTCTTTCTTTAAATACATACTTATTTTTTTTTTTGAGATAAAAATAAAAATTATACCTTACTCTCGAAATTGAACGTTGCAGTCGACACCATCGCCTTCTCGAGCCTCGCAAAACCCTGCCTACTCACGCTACTCCATCTGAGTGTCATCTGCCATAACCCCTTCACTGTTCGCCATCGCGATTTCGAGTTGCCACAAACACGCCTTCATCCACGCACGTGCCCACGATTCCAGTCTCCACAAACAACTCACACGCGAGCCCTAATCGAACTGCCTTGATTCGAGCTCCAAGTGAGCCATCACGCCGCCACTCGAACCTGCCCTGGTCGCGACCCCAGCTACTCGCCACTCTCCCCTACGCGAGCGACGACGAACCCCCCCCTATTGCCTTCGCGACGCGATGGGTAGGCCACTGCCTTCGCCCCGACTTGACAGCGCCGCCGCTCGATTTGATTTAAATCTGAGGAGCTCGGCTTCTTTTGATTTTCGATTGAAGGAGGGTATACGAGGAAAGGAAGAGTTTGGTGATTTGGGTTTTCTTTGTTTTTCGACTTTGAATTATACAGAGGGGAGGAATTTGAATTCGTGAATTAAGTTGAAAGGGGGAGAGGGGACTCGACTGCCATTACTTTGTTTCGTTCTATTTTCTTCTCGTTTGAAATGTTTTGAACAGAGGGAGAACGAGGTATTTGAAAACGAACGACATGCTCAGCGCGATTTCCTCCCCGTGATCGATGGCGTGACTTTAGGCTGAAACTAAGGGAAGACAACGTGCTCACATTTGACTAAACATTTAAATAAAAAATGAATTTGAATTTGATTTTTATCCTGATGCGTTTGCATATCGTACGGTCACGTATTAACTCTGAAAAATACAAAAATTGAAATCCGGTAATAATACAATATTCCGGACCCGATGGAACTCGTTTCGTCGAATTCCGAGACTGTGCCTCGGACGGCTATTTTTTTAAATATCGACTGAACGATATAAATTTCAAAACTGAACGAAAAAAAATTTGAAATTAGATTCTGAAGCTTCTGTTATCAATAGAATTATCAATATAAATTTTAAAAGCTTTCGAATATTTTTCTTCAACTTTTAAACTGAAGATATAAATTTTTATTCAACTTTCAATCGATTAAATTTTATAATTTAATCGTCAAATTCAAAGTTATATCGAGGATTCAAATTAAATCGTCGTTCAAATATTTAAAATTAATTAAATATTTTCAATTTAATTCGTTCGAAATTCTGGGTCGTTACAACTTTGAAACTCGTTTTGAAGTTCAAAATTGAATTGGCGTGGGTTATACTCGAAGTCATTTGAATTTTGAAGTGAATTCAAATCTTGATTATTTTGAAAATTTGGATTTGGGTTATCGCCCAAATATGTATTACACAAATCATTTATACTGATTTTGTTCTGTAGAGAATTCAAGTAAAGATGAAATGCTATTTTCGAGATTCGAGGGTTGGTCATCGTTTTGAAAACTTTGTTGTTCAAAATTCGAATTGTTTATAGAATAGTTGTCGTTAAATATCCATACAAATTTGGAGTGAAATCATATGGATTATATTGATTTTCACTATTGATTTTCACAACTATTGTAAAATCCAAGTGAATATGGAAATTCAGACATTCTCAAGAATGCTTTTGGTTTTTTTTTATAAAGGAAATATATTTACAAATAGAATTTATGGAAAATTGATTTGATTTCTTCTTTTTTTGTATTTTGGCTTTTCAATTTTTTTTATGTTTTTGAAAAGATTTTATATTTTTTTTGGATTTTTGATTTTGAAAAGAATTTTTTTTTTTTGGATTTTTGAAATTTCAAAGAAAAAGGATTTAAAAATTTCAAAGGAAAGGAAAAGGAATATTTAAATTTTTTTTTAGTTTTGGATTTTGAATTTTTTTGTTTTTTTTAAAATATGCATGAACTAATGCAACTAAATGAATGCAGGGGTTACTTACAAATGATTTATCCTAAGCTAACCCAAAATTGTATAATCACACTCTGTCTCAAATGAACAAGATAGTTCTCAGCCATGTAACGGGCAGGATTTATCGGTGCACCAAGAATCACCGTAGCAATGCAGCCGAAGGTTTAAGTACCTTTAGAGAAACAATTCAGTATAATATTTATGAATCACTGTAATATTTATAACTGATTATTGCTCCGCCGTAGCCTAGACACCAAGAAATTAAATTGTCGAAAGAGGACAAATTGTCAATATACAATTAAGTGTTATTGATGTCTTAATCAAAATCTAGGATGAAATGCAAAGCAGAAAATAAACGTGTATTAACAATGCAACTACAAATGATTTTTGTTTCTGTTTTTTTTTCTTTTTTGAATAATTTTTTTTTAAATGCAAGCAAAGAACAATGCAAGACAAATAAAAACAATAAATAAGGGTTAAAAGCAAAAAAAATTCTTTTTTATATGCAAGTGAAGCAGTTATTTTTTGACAAGCTTAGCAGCGCAATCCTTCTCCTTATGTTTTTGCAACCTGAAAGATAAAACAAAGATATATACACAGATTATATATATATATATATATATATATATATATATCAAAGAAGAAACTAAGAAAAATGAAAACAGAACAGCAATGAACCTAAAACAAAACGAATGAAACTATACAAAAGAAAATAACATTAAATCTAACTTGTTTGTTTGTTTGCTTTTTTTTTTTTAAGGAAGAAGTAAAATAAATTAAAATGAAACAACTTGGGTTTTTTATTATTAAGAAATAAAACAAACGAAACTAAAAAAAACTTTTTTTTAGGGAGAGAGTCTTTGTTTTTTTTTTGAAAAGGAAACAAAATTTAAAAGTGAAGTTTTACTTTAAAAAAAAATATTGCAACCTCAGCCCATAAGATATACACCCGACCCAAACACAGATGCGACTCCACATATCATTAGGGAAAAGACTTCACAACATCTCACATTCACAAAAAGAAAAAATATATTAAACCAAAGTAATTGAACTCGCAAATTTATTGACTTCACAGAATCTCAAATTCACAATTTACCAAACTAATATCGATTGTCGCGATCGTTGTGGGTTGCGAGGAGAGGCGATTACGGTTGACTGAGCGGTGCTAGAAGAGGTTGAGTCGAAGTCGCGATGGGATTTCTGGTTGGCAATTTATGGGTGAAGGACTTGGGAGTGGCGAATTGGGAGTCGATCGATGTCGGAGTGGAGTTCGATTTAGGTTTTGTGAGCAGCTATTCGAGGTTGCAGTTGCTGTTAAGGAGTGGGCTTGCTGGAGGAAGTGACGTCGTGTTGTGGTGATTTTGGTTATTCAGGTAGCTCGACAGGCGAGTTTAGGAGCAAAGTGATCGTGACTGGGTTTTGGTGTTGTCGAAGTGGTTACTAGGGTAGATGATGATCAGATTTCTACTGTTGGTGCAGTGGAGCAGAGAGTAGTGGTTTGAGTTGATGATTTATGGAAATAGCGGTGACTAGAGGTGGTGGGGTATAGAAAAGTGTTCTATGGGATGTATGGCAGGGGGTTGGTTGATCAAGAAAGTAATGGGGCTGGTGATAGTAGGGGTAAGATGATTTTGCAAGTTGGAGGAGATTTTCTGGTGGTCGATGGTTGTCAGGTGGATTTTGAGCAGAGGCATATTTGAATGATAGTCTATGTTGTATTGGTTGTGAATGTCGGGGAAGGTGATGAAGATGGTGTTGTATGGGTTGACTGAAAGTTTGGAGTTGAATGTTAGTGGTTTGTGGTTTGATGACTGAAACTTGTTCGGGTTAGCTGTTGTATGGAGAGGAAGGTGAAGTTGTTGACACTGTATCAGTTTAGCTTGCACTGTATCAGTTTTGAGGTTGGTTGTTGTTCAGGCAGAGTATGGTTGTTTGGGTTGTGGAGTTAGTCATGAGGCTGAAAGGAGATGACGATGAACGATATTATAGTGGTTTTGGCAGTGGTTTGGGCTGTTGTAGGTGGTGGTTCTGGATGATGATACCGATGGGGATGGTGATGTTTTGCTTTGTACAATGCAGCAGTAATAGGAGATGACTGGCAGTGTAGTTATGTTTGAACAGAGACAGGTTGTTGAACTGTTGTATTGTAGTTTTTCTAGTGATGTGTGATGTTGTTGAACAAGAAGTGGCTGAGTGATGCAGCAGAGGGTGGAAATGGAACAGAGGTGGATGCTACAGATGTATGTGTGTGGGGGTGTTTGAGGAAGTTGACTGGAGTTATGGGCTATTATTGGCTGATTTGTGTTGACAGCAAGTTTGTGTTGAGTGGCAATGTAGAGGTGTTGTTTGAATAGCCAGAAGAAGATGGTGATGTATATGACTTGACAACAGCAGCTGATTAGTGGTAGAGTTATGAGATGGAGGTGGTTGTATTGATGTTTTCAGGTGGTGGTGGAAATGAGTTGTTTGACGGTTGTTGTGGGGGTATTGCAATGTGACAGTTAGCGGATGGTTATGGCAATTGTGACTGGATGGACAGTTTTGGTTTGAAGTGAATGAAGTGGTAAAAATGTGATCAGTTATGGTCTTGGTAGTTGTTGCAGTTTTGTGGAAATGGTAGTGAGTGGTATTATGGTCTGGTTTTGTGTGCAGTCAGGGGGTGGTTGAATTATTGTTTGTGTTGCAATGTAGATATGTGATGAAACTGCAGTTATGCAATGATGAGGCCGTGGGCAGTGAATGAAACAAGGCACTGTGGGCTTGTGAATGTGGTAGGAAGATTGAGTTTATGGAGAGCAGTGACAATTCTGATGATATGCACAGAGAAAGGTTGGGTAGAGTAATAAAAGAAATTTGTAAATGAAATTGTTGAAGGAATTTGTAAAAGAAAGGCAGAAAATGTAATTTGTAAAGAAAATGGTAATAAAATATTTTTTTTGTTTTGAAATTGTATGTTTTTTAAAATAGAATTGCAATGCAAATGGAAAAGGAAACTAGAACAATAAACACACAAACAAATGCACACAAAAATCAAACACACACTCAATAATTTTTTTTTTAAAATGCATACACACACAAAAATCAAACGAAAATAATTCGAAGAATAGAAAATTAAAATCAAAACAATTCCACGACAACGACGCCAAAAACTTGTTAATCGTCTAGTTTTCTATCGGATTAGAAAACCGTTGAATTTTTTTGAAATAAAATATAACCGCAAGCACACGGCATACACTTGTAGTACGTGGCGAATACGAGTCGATCCGCAGGGAATTGATGATTTAAAAAAATCTATTCAATCAAATTAAACCAAAGTCGAGTGAAAGTTAAGCTAGAGAATTTGAGAATGAACTAACTAATTAAAAGAAAAGAGATGCAAATATAAGAGTTAAATGGCAATTTAGAGAATAAATCCACTCTCTAGATCATGTAGTTCAACACATATGAAATCATGATCTCTCTTTTATGGTGATTAGTGCTTTAATTGATGTGCCTATCATAAGTATGGCATATTTGTGCTATTAGTTAGCCAACGTAAGCAATCAAACTTTGACACACCCCTTAAACCACTTACTAACTTTCATGAAACTTGACAATGAAAATGAAATCTATTTTAAGTATGGCCTATTAACTATTGATTAGAAATATAGACCATCAAATTTTAATTTCAAATCACTTTCTTATGCCATAATCATATTTTGATGAAGAGGCATTTGTGTTAGTGATTGTTTAAGCATAACCTATTTGGTGTCAACAATATAGGCTATCCAATTCAAAGCAAGAACAACAAATAAAATACTTCATTGATCATCATTAAGCACAAAAGAGAGCATGAATTAACAAATAGTTGAAGCTACATATTAGAGAGCTTCATTACCCCTAAATTGAAGGGGTTTTGCCACTCATATTTGTCATTTGATTAACAAATGTAGCTAGCAAATGAAAGCAAAAGGAAAGGAAAATGAAAGCCAATGGAAAAGAGAAGCTAATTAACAAGAATTAAAACTAATCTACTTTCCATGAATGTAAATCTACACTACCAACATTAAAGTAAATGAACAAGGAAAGTAAAATGAACAAGTAATAAAATTGCATAAGAAAAAGAAAGGAAATTACATGAAAATAAAAGTGGCTAAGTAGCCATTAAAAGAAGAAAGAGAGCTTGTCCTTTTTATTTTGAGCCTAAACTAAAACTAAGAGGAACTAAGAAGGAGAGGGTTACATGAAACATAAGGGGTCTTTATACATGTATGAAACCCTAATTCATATTTTTGAGGAATTCCCAAAATACCCTTGAGAAAGTGTAGAGGCCAAGTAATCATTAGCTTCTACTAATCATCATTTAAGTGTACATGAATCCATTAATTCCATAAGCATGTGCATTAGCCTCTAATTTGTACAATAAGGTAGGTGGGTAGGTGGGGTCCTCCATTATCATGTCTTTGAATTATTTCCATCTTCATTTCTTTATATTCACTCTTGTGCATGCATACATCTTCATGAAACCACTTGTATATGAAGCCAAATTCCTATAAAATAATATAGAAATTTCCAATTAAATTTTCTCAAATTAATATATGCACAAAAATGACCATTTTTCCCTTGGATGAAGATGAATATGTGACGATTTGAAAATGAAATGAATTTTGGTTTAAACAAGTTAAAATGCCCGATATGATCATTTATTTAATTTAAATAGATTAAATATGGTGGTAAAAATATGCACATTTACGTGCACATCACAACCAAAAATCTTCATATTCAAAAATCAATTTATATTTCAAATTCGATATTTAAAACCATTTAAATATTCTAAATCAAACGTCGAAAAATCCAGGTTGTTACATTCCTCCCCCCTTAAAAGAATTTCGTCCCCGAAATTGCTAAGGTTGGAAAAATGCTCCAAACATAATACTTTTCAAAAACCCCCTTAGTTAAAACTCGATATTTCACATTTCTAAATCTTTTAGTTTCAACCAAAACCATTAGTTTCCATTTCTAATTCAAAACCTTTTATTTCAATTTCAATCCAAAAATCAACTTTTTAGCTAACAAAAATTTTCCGAAAATTTTCAAAATTTTTCTAACACCCTAAATTTCAAAAAAAATTTGGCAGAGTCTCCCCTGTACGGAGAGCCTTTTGCAATATGACAAAAGTGATAAAAATATATACATCGACCCACATTGTCAGAAAACACAATATATATCAATATTTATTCATTGTAGTATTTAATCCTAAAACGTACCTTCATTTAGTATTTTTAAGCGTTATTAAGCAAGGGAGTTTACTTCATATGCAATTTCGCAACCCCAATCTAGCCCAATAGTCTCTCTGTACCTATGCTTACTCAATTTAAACACGTAAGTACCAAATATGAAATTTAACAACATTTCAATCTTTTAACTAGTGTAAACACATAGATTTCACAACTAAACAAGTTATAGCATGAATTTATCAATAATCACAAGGCTCCAACATTTGATTATTTATTTCCATCAATTTATATATCATTTCATTCAATTCGAATGATGTACAACCCAATTTCTTACATTCACTTCATAAACACACACATTATATTTATATCCATTCCAAATTTTTGTTTACTTCTGTTTACGTCAAACAACAAATTTTTCTACGCAAACTCGGTGATATTCATTTAAATAATATCCCAAAGCTATATTCAATTTATTTACACCTAAATTGAATTTATTTATAACCTAAGTCATCACTATTTCAATCCATTTCTATTTTATTCGACACATTTCATAATATATTTAATTCGTTATTTTTTAAGTCGAATTTTTATTTATAACTCAAGTTCCACATTTAATTTCAATTTCAAGTCACAATCCATTTTACTTAACCAAGTTAAGTTCCATTTCTATATTCAATTAACCGATTGATTTATCTTATTAGTTCGCTTCGAATTTATAATTTAATATCTGATTTTTATTTCAAAAATCATTTCATTTGGTTTTACTTGAGTTCAAATTTATTTTATAATTCAAGTTTGGATTTTCATTTCTTCATCCAATATCCAATCATTTTTATTTTGGTTTTTCTATTCCACTTTTCCAATTAATAAGTCACACCACTTATTATTCACAATTCCGTAAATTCAATATATGAGTTTATTCCATTCAAAATTTATAACTTATAGTTAAGTCATCATTTTACTATCCAGTTTATTTCAAAAATCATTTTGAAACCATCCATACATTCATAACTTCTTTTTCACCTTTTTATCAAATCTATACCATTTCCTTTTGCAATTTAACTTATTTAACTTGCATAAGTTAAATTTCAATTTCATTTTGAAATTTCCAATTTCAGGTTATAAGTTCAAAACTTATTTTTGATATTTTTTAAGACATTTAGCTAGGAATTTCAGAATTCAAACACCCGGATTTTTTTATTTCAAAATATATTGAAATCATAGATATATATATCTATGTATACCAAATCCTACCTTTTTTAAAGTTTAACTAAACCTGGCTTTTATCCAAAAAAAATCCCTTCGGAATTTCCAAAACAACTTGGCTTTACCCAAAACAATTTCTTTTTGGAATTTATAAACAAACTTGTTTTTTCTCAAAGCAATCCAAAAACAACGACCACAGTAATCACTTAGAAACTCGAAAATGAACACCGATGATATCGCGATCATCATCGAAATTTTTTTCTAGCGATTGAAGTGAGTTCAGTGCTATAATACCTTCAAAATCCATTTTTAAATCAAATTCAAAGCATTTTCTATTCCAAAAATAACAGCACTATCATTTCTTTCAAAACACTTGGAAAACATTTCCTGAAATTTCCGGGATTTAATTTCCATTTTCTTGTTTGAATCAAATTTTAATTTTAACTCATTTGTATAATAGACACTTATACAATTTAAGTTTGGTTTTTATAAACCATTTCCAATTTTATAATCTTGTTAGATTATAATATTATCAACCAAATACTCCAATATGCTATAATAATTTTAGAAAATTATTTCCTTTATATAAAAATATAATTTGGGTAAAAAAATTTCATTTACCCCATTCCAAAACAACACTGTGTCGAATTACTCTATTCAAGTGTTTAGAAGCCCCTATCGATACAATTGGACGGACTGTGCCGACCAGAGTTCATAAGCCACTCAATAAATCAACCAACACAATATAAAACAATTTATATTCACTAACAGATACGTGCACATATCTATTAATACACTCAAACTCATTTTAGGGTACTACTGACCCTATCTCTAATGAGTAATCCCACCAAAGCCAAGCTTCTCGCTTAACCTGGCTCTGATATCAAATGTAGCGACCCGGAATTTTCAAATCTCGAAAATCGACATAAATATGTTCACTATATAACATGCCGAATATCCAAGTGCCGGAAATTCCGATTGCTAGGGGTAAAGAAGAAGAGATAGAAGAAAATAGAAACAATAACACAGAATCTCACAATCGCAGTGGAACAAAATATAATATATAATAATAGATTTTTATACAAAAAATCTATAGCTGTTAATATAATATACAATCATCAGAGTACAACAATCAAAAAATCAATCTGGACAGTTATAATAGCTTGTCCTCACAAATGCTGAATATATAGCCTACACACAGTGGAATATAATCAAGTACGTAAATACGCCTAAGAATCCTCCTTCTCATCTCCTGAGCTCCATAGCATCCTAATCTAAATCTGTAATACTCAGTCCGACCCGAGCATTATAATAAAATAACACCCGAGTCATTCTGGAAAACCAGCGTGAGAAAACACACTCAATTTGAATTATCACTGTTATCAAAATCTTTTGAAAAACAAAGGTATCTCGTAAGACCACGTCATACATAAACACGACAGGTTTTTACCTTACGATAACCAAAACATTTTATATCAAAATCATCTGATATTATAATAGTGTCTATAGAAAGTAAATTATAAAATAGCTGAAATGCTTGCATCTCACGTTTCAGCATAGTTGGGCACAATCAAAACCGTACAGGCTCGTAGTGGATATTGGATTCCATACAATGACTGGGCTACTGGGGTACCGTCCTCCACAGTACACCTCTATAAAAATGTACCGAGATCGTACCCAACGATCCCTGCCAACACAAGACCGGCCTACCCCTAACCTGGATAGTATAGAATATGTTATCACCCCGGGTGTTCCCACCCTAATCGAACGCTCTCTTTTCCATGCACAACCATATCCATAATTTTATAATATATCCGAGGATATCTAGAAAAGTGATAACATACCCTAATTGGGTGCGACCCACTTAGCTCTGCTGCATCTCCCCTGTTTTAGCCATTCCCGGTTGATGAGGCTTGAGGCTACGTTTTAGCTTTAGCATAGCATTCATACTTGGAATGCTAACACTTCCTTCCGGGCAACAATGCAATGATAGCATTCATCCATACAAGTTGTTCTGGGTCTTATCAAAATGAATCTCCAAGACCACCGTCTTCATTTACATCACGATATCACAATTCGTAACGCACAAACCAGATTGAAGTGGTTTTTGGATAATTAAATCCAATCCCGGTCTCTTCGAAATGATCAACGAATTTGGCCATATTTTAATAGTTAGTTATTTAACTATCAAATTACACACATAAGCAGTCACTAAGCCCAATCTTATAAATTTTTTAAAACATTCATTTCAAAATATCTTAACAAAGATATATATTCAACTCTCTTCCTGTATTCCAACATTTGAAAACAATTTCAAATACTTATCTATAACAGCATATTTTTAAACCAATTCAACACTTAAAAATATTTCCGGATTCAATTTACAACACTTAGAAAATTATTTCTATATAAACCATTTCACACTTAAAATATTTTCCAAAACCCACTTTTAAATACTTAGGAGAATATTTAATAACTTATCTCATAATCTCTGGAATTATTAATAAATTCCTTCTTACAATTTCCAAAACCGATTTATACTCTTTTATAAATCCAACCAACAATTTATAACTTCTTTTACGAATTTAGATTTCATTTTCAAAGTTACCATATTCAACATTTTTGAAATTCCATTTTCTCCAAATCCCTTATAAAATTCCTCTTATCGAAATCAAATCCATTTTATAAACCCCATTTACGAATCTCGAGAGAATTTGTAGATAAATTTCAACCGCTTCAAAATTCTATATATATATGATAAGTATTTTTAAAGAATAATAATTTATTTTTAAAAACATGTTAAGTAATTATTTTAAATATTAAAACACTTTAAATGAATATTGATAATTCATCTCTAATCCATTTTTTAAGTAAAATAGATCGATTTACAAAGCTAATTATAAAAATTAGAATTTATTTCAATTAATATTAAATATTTGAATAACTAACTTTTCCGAAATATTTTAATCTAAATATTTATTTAAAAATCCAATATTCCAATTTAAATTTATAAATCCCTCTTGATTAATATCCCATCGACTACATCTCAATTTCATAACCATCTCCACATTTCAAAATAATCCACTATTTTTCGAAAACCCGATTCCCATATCTCGATATAAATTCACATTGTAAATTTATATTCCAATTTATAAACTGATATCAATTTCCCTTATTTATAAACATCGTTTATAAATTTACAACTTCCCTGAGATTCACTTGTTTTAAAATAACTAATCTTTTTTTTTAAATTTCATTTCATGAATCCATTTCTTATAAATCCTATTTATTTTACAGATCTACTTTTAAATATCGATGTCAACTTCTTTTCCAAATTTCGGAAATATCATTTTAAAAGTCCATTATTAAAAATCCTTTATATAAATTATTTTAAATTTTCTATTTTAAACGTTTACGAATAGATAAGTACAAACCCCAATATCAAATCATTTATTTTGTACAAATCAATTTTCTTTAAAATAAATTCAAATTTCGATATAAATATTTTTATATCCAAAATCTCTTTTTAAATTCTTTCAAATTCCAAAAATAATATTTATGGTATTTAAAATACCAAAATTAAGGCCAGTGCTACTATAGCATCCAATAAAACAAATCACACAATAATCCATAACAGATTATCAATTCACATCACACATCACTATATATGAATAATAATCAATATATTTTTGAGGAATCCAGTTGGATCCCTCCAACCTGTTTCCCTGTATCCACAGATGTTAGATAACGTAAAATACCTATCCCGCTTCGAGGCGGAATATCGCGGTAATATAGGGTCATCAGTTATTATGCTGGGCACATAGGGTCTCATCCGCTCCAACTGCGGGAAAAATATATCCAAATACTAATATATATATATATATACATATATATATATATATATAACATCCAAACTGATAATAATTTATAAATTTAACCCTGCATCCAATAGATTATTTTAACAATTTAAAATTGAATTCGGTAATCCAAATGAGTGAGAATTTCTCACCTTGATTTTTATTTTTCTGAACATCCAGATTTTTTTTCTCTAAAATTCCAATTGCCTCCGAAAATTCCCAAACCAAATCTATTGCATAGATTTTCCAGATACGAACCAAATATGACTTGTTTCTTCAATTTTGGACCTCGTATGCATATTTATTAAATTTTATTAGCTACCTAAAATTTTAAACTCTTAATTTAAATAACTGAATATATCATTAAATTTAATTAAGGTTTAAATTAGAGTTTACCCTTGATTATCTTCTTTCCCAAACTCAACTGCCCTCACTGATGGTCACTCCCGCGTCCAACCCCACCTGCCTCGACCACTGACCATCGCCAAAATACCCAAACCAACCACGCCAATGATCAACTCTCCTCTACCTCCAACCTAACACTGTTCAGACTTGCTCTCACCTACCTTCAACGTCCGTGCCCACGATCGACTTCCACTGCCCTGGCTTTCACAATCAACCCCCAATTCGAACACGCCTAAATCCCTAACGCAGCCACCATCGCCTGCACGCGACCAGAATGCAGTTGACCTTAGCGCTAGCTCTGCGTCGCTCGACTTCCCCCCTGCGAACGCCGCGACATCACGCGAGCAATCCCCTCTTTGCCGCAAACGATCCCCGAACACTTCTCCTCCAGTCGCGAGCGCAAACGCGCTTTGCCTAGCTTCCTCTAGCCTCGTGAACTTCGCCCACCATCGTGCGCCCTAAGTTTTTGATCGCTGCTCTTTTTTTCTGAGCTTTGATTTATAATTCGGTTGAAGATGGGGGAAAACTGTTCGAACTGATTCAAAGAAAGGAGGGGGTATGTGATTTTAAACGTAGAAGGCTTGCGATTATTTAATTTGATTTCAGTTTTGATTTGGGACTGAAGAACAATTCCACTTCTCTTTTTCTTTCTTTCTTTTTTTCTTTTCTTCTGTTTGCAAATTTAAGGGGGGGGGGAGAAATTGTTTATGAAAGAGAGGGTGGGTACGATCCTAGGGTGGCTGGAGTGAATTATAGGTTAGCTGAAATGAAAGGATAGGGTGGCTTATGTAAAATGGATGATGTGCATATTTTTACCACCATATTTAATCTAATTAAATTAAATAAATGATCATATCGGGTATTATAACTTGTTTAAACAAAAATTCAAAATATTTCAAATTGTCACATATTCATCTTCATCCAAGGGCAAAATGGACATTTTTGTGCATATATCAATTTTCTAAAATTTAATTGAAAATTTCTATATTGTTTTGTAGGAATTTGAATTCATATACAAGTGGTTTCATGATGATATATGCATGCACAAGAGTGAAGAGAACAAATGAAGATGGAAATAATTCAAAGTGAAGATAATGGAGGTCCCCACCTAACCACCCAACTTAATGTACAAATTAGAGGCTAATGCACATGCTTATGGAATTAATGGATTCATGTACACTTAAATGGTGATTAGTAGAAGCTAATGATTACTTGGCCTCCATACTTTCTCAGGGGTATTTTGGGCATTCCCTAAAAATATGAATTAGGGTTTAACACATGCATAAAGACCCCTTATGTTTCATGTAACCCTCTTCTCCCTTAGTCTCTCTTTAGTTTAATTTAGGCTCAAAAATAAACAAAGCTCTCTTTCTCTTTTCATGGCTACTTAGCCATTTTTATTTCATGTGCATTTCATTTTTTTTATGCAATGTAATTATTGTTTCCGTTTAATTACATGTTCATTTAGTTTCATGCTAGTAGTGTAGATTTTCTTTTATGCAATTAGAATAGTTCTCTTTTCCATTAGCTTTCATTTTCCTTTCCTTTTGCTTTCATGTTGCTAGCTACATTTGTTAATCAAAAGACAAATATGAGAGGCTAAACCCCTTCAATTTAGGGGTAATGAAGCTCTCTAATTATGTAGCTTCAACTATTTGTTAATTCATGCTCTCTTTTTGTGCTTAATGATGATCAATGAAGTGTTTTATTTGTTGTTCTTGCTTTGAATTTGATAGCCTATATTGTTGACACCAAATAGGCTATGCTTAAACAATCACTAACACAAATGCCTCTTCATCAAAATATGATTATGGCATAAGAAAGTGATTTGAAATTAAAATTTGATGGTCTATATTTCTAATCAATAGTTAATAGGCCATACTTAAAATAGATTTCATTTTCATTTTCATTGTCAAGTTTCATGAAAGTTAGTAAGTGGTTTAAGGGGTGTGTCAAAGTTTGATAGCTTATGTTGGCTAATCAGGCGTGCCACTTGGCATTTCTAAAGTTATACCGCTATTTCGAACCCAATGGAATAAGTCTCGAGGTCTAATTCGATCGTATGGAGAAGATAACTTTTTAAATCAACTATTTAAATTAATTTCAATTAAATTATTTCCAGGCGTTTCTATCCCGTACGACCAAACGTTAATCCCAAATGCTACGAAATTTGAAGTCTGGTAATAATACACTATTACGGATCCAATAGAACTGGTTTCATCGAATTCCGAGACTGTGCCCCAGATCTCTATTTAAACGTGTCGATTTAATCGACGATTTCAAAAATTTGTGAAATCGCTTGAAATCCTAGTTTTAAAAACTTATTAACTCAGTTCTTAATCAAATAGAACTTATATCAACATTAGAAATCATTTTGATTAATATTCAACTCAAATTCTAATTATTCACCGTTTCCGTATTACGATAAATCGTTATATTTGAAATTTAATTTCATCCTATAATTCCAACCAAAAATATTCATATTAAAAAATCAATTTATATTTCAAATTCAATATTTAAAACCATTTAAATATTCCAAATCAAACGTCGAAAAATATGGGTCGTTACAGGAATTAAATCCCTGATTGAATGTTTGTTATTCGATAGTTAAATAACCGACTATCGAATTTGGACCGAAACGTAACTTTGGAAATATCTAGGAGAAACATGTGAGTTATATGGCACAGTCATCTCCGATGATGCTATACTGTGCGTATAAATCTCATTTCATTCTCCTAGGACAATGATAAGGAAATCCGTCCACTAACGGTTAGGAGGTGATCTCCAATCTTATCTTTGACTGTTTATTTCCTAAAGAACCGGGGTTGAGTTTACCGAGAATTATCGAAAAGTTATTTCGAAGAGACCGTGATCGAGCATGTTATCCGAGAACCACTTCGATCCAACGAATGCGTTTTGAAGTAACATATTGAAGATGATGGAATTGAAGATGGAACTCTCAAGTGTTTCGTTTAGTTTAGAAACAAACTTGTATGGATGAATGCTAGTATTGCGTTGTTGCCTGGAGGGCAGTATTAGCATTCTAAGTGGAAAGTGCTATATAAAAGGTAAAACGTAGCTTCAAGCCTCATCAACCGGAATGACTAGAACATGGGAGATGCAACAGGGTTAAGTGGGTCGCTCCCAAGTAGGGTATGATCATCCCTATCTAGAGTCGCTATCATCTCTCATTTGTATGCTTCGGGGCCCATTAAAGGAGGGGTGATCATATTTGGTACTATCCAGGGAAGGGTAGGCCGGCTCTGTGTTGGCAGAGGTCGATAGGTTCAACCTCGGTGTTATTTTATCTAGAGATGCACTGTGACGGGCGGTACCCAGTAGCCCAGTCGTTGTATGGAATCCATTCTCCAATACGAGCCTTTAAGGTTTTAGTTGTATACCTATTATGCTGGAATTTAATTAGTGTAACAATTTCGGCTAAGATTAATAAGTATTTGTATTTAGACACTATTATAATACCAGAGAATTTCATATGAAATGTTTTGGTTATTGTAAGGTAAAAACCCGTCCGTGTTTATGTACGGCGTGGTCTTACAAGATAACTTTTGATTTTCAAATGGTTTTCTAGAACTTTAAAATCCAGTTGGGTGTGTTTTCTCACGCTAGTTTTCCAGACTAACTCGGGTGTTATTTTATTATAATGCTCGGGTGAGATCGAGCATATTTATAGATTGTTTTGGATTCATTGGAGCGCAGGAGACGGGTTGGAGGTCTTCAAGTTGTATTTACGTATATGTTTTATTTATGCTGCTTTTTATTGAATTCATCAGCAATTGTGAGGACAGGCTGTTATAACTGTCCATGCTGATGATAGTGAATAGATGTTGTACTCTGATGGATGTAAGCATATAACAGTTTCTCCTTTGTAAAGATTATTGATATTATATTATATGGTGTTCTGCTGCGATTGAAAGATTCTGTGATTGTTTTATTTTTTTTTCTCTTCTTCTTCTCTTCTCTTCTTCTTCCTTCCTCTTTCCTTTAAATATTCGTCTTTCCGTTTGATTTGAGTTGGACATGTGTGGTTTATTGTCAGTTTGAATCTTACGGACTGGCGGGTCATTACACTTGGTATCCGAGCTTAGGTTGAGCAAACACCAAATATATATGAGCGCGTATTTGTTAGTGATTATAAAAATGTTTTATACTATGTTAATTTATCTGTTGAGGGGCTTATGAATTCTGGCCAATACGCGGGATGCCACGATATCGATAGGGGTTTCTAAACGCTTAAACAAGGCAAACCGACACAGTGTCGTTTTAAAATGGGTAAATGAAATAATTTTACCTAAATTATATTTTATATATAAAGGAATAATTTTTCAGAAATTATTATAGTTATATATGGTGTGTTTGGTTGTTAGTAATATTTGATTATATAACCATGAATTATAAATATGATTTATAAATGGAAAGGAAATGAAATTGCCTAAGTATATATATAAATATGATTTGTAAATGAATGTGGATTTTATAATATTGCTTATAATTAAAATAATCAACTTGTGTGAAATAAAATTTCATAAGTATATCTAAAAACATGATTTGTAAATGGAAATGGATTTAAAACAAGAAGTTTAAGAATTTAAATCTTAATGGTATGAAAATGGTTTTCCAAAGGGTTTGGAAAAAAATATTATTATTATTTTAGGAAAATGTTTTAACTGGAATTATTTTAAATGAGATTTAAAAGAAATAGAAACACTGAACTCATCTCAGTCGCTGGAAAATAATTATGCTTATGACGGCCGCATCATCAGTATTCATTTTCGAGTTTCTACGTGAGGAATTGCTACCATTGAAGTTTTGTTTTGGTAAAACAAATTTGTTTTAGATTCTAGAAGTGTAATTAGAAATTTAAAGGAGTTATGTATATATATGGTTTCAAAATGATTTGAAAGTAAACCGGGTGTTTAAAATCCTGAAATTTCTATATAAATGTTTTGAGAAAACATAAGATAATAAGTTTTTGAACTTCAAATTTGGAAATGGTATAGATATGAAAAGAAAATTGGAATTGAGATATGAGATTAATAATTTAACTTTAATAAAGTTAAATAAAAATTGAGTAATGAATTAAAGGAAATGAGGCTTAACTTAAAAAAAGATTAAATGAAGTTGAATTGGATTTGAAATGAATCAAGCGAAGTAATGGAATTAAAGGGAGTTTGAGTTATAAAATGAAATTTAGTTTAAGTGTAAAATGAATTAAATATGGAATAAAATGTTGCTAAAAATAATGTGAATGATTCAATGTGAACATCGAATGTGAATTAATTGAATATAGAATAATTGAATGTGAATTAATTGAATATAGATTAATTGAATGTGAATTAATTGGATGAAAATTTATTGGGCAAGGATGAATGAATTTGATGTAAATAAGAAAGTTAATAATTGATTGAGACTCAAGTGAATGAGAATAAATGAGTACATGTGAATTTAATGTGAATAATTGAATTTGATTTAAATTCAATGTCAATCAATTGAATGAGAATAAATTGAATGTTAATAAGAAATGGAAGTATATAGTGTTGACACTTGGAAGTGCAAAATTGTTATGATGGTAAGTAAAATTGGATGAATATTAATTGTTTGATGGTTTCTCTTATTGCATTTGCTATATTTGCATATAGTTATTATATTGGTACATATCTCGGATTACATATCGTACTTTTATATTTTTTTCCCTACAGGATGCCTCATACTCGAAGATGAGTTGTGTGTGTGTGTGTGTGTATATATATATATATATATATATATATTGTGATTTACTACGATCGAACCGCGCAAAGGAGACGTTGGCGAAATTTTCCGGAAATTTAAGGCATTAGAAAATTTTTGAGAATTTTGGAAAAAAATTTTGATAACAAAATTTTTGAGTTATAACTTGAAATGATATTAGTTTATTTTTGGAATAGTATTAGTTAATAACTATGAAATTAATTTAAAGATTTAGAAAAGTTGATAACAAAGTTTCTACTAATTGATTTTGATAAGTTAAAAGGTTTAAAAGAAATTTTTAATCTATTTCAACTAATTGTTTTTGAAAAGCTAATGGGTTTTATGGCATTCTTCTTACCTGGTAATTTCGGGGACGAAATTCTTTTAAGGAGGGGAGTCTATAACAACCCAAAATTTTAGTCATTCGAATTTGAAATATTTAATTGATTATAAATATTGAAAAGTTAATTTTATAATTTAAGTAACTTATATTTCAAGTATAATGATTTATTGGATAATTAAATTGTTTAATTTAATATTTGAAATTGTATAAATAATTGAATCTTGGATTTAATGTGAATGAATTTCTAATGTCGATTTAAAATCTATTTAAATTAGAATGAGGATAGTAAACTTTTTAATTTGGATTTAAAAGTGAATAAACTGAAATTGGAAATTACTCGTTATAATTTACGTGTGTAGTCTTTTGGGGCACTGTCTCGGATCTCATGAAACCAGCTTTATTGGATCCGTAATATTGAATTATAGTATACCATCGAATTTCATGGCCATTGGACGTATCGTTTGGTCGTGCGAGTTCAAAACGCATAGAATTTAGTTAAAGGAATTTGAATTAAAATAATTCGATTTGAAAAGCTATCTTCTGTATACGATCGAATTAGGCCTCGAGACTAGTCCATTATGTTCAAAATAGGGGTATAACATATAGAATGCCAGACGACAGGTCTCATTTGGAGTTCGAAATTTTCGGACGTTTTATAGCTTAATAATTTAATTAAAATAATATATGTAAAATATTAGACCAGGTTTAAGGTCATGCTTGCCCATACCTTGCGCACGTCGTTCCCATACCCCTCTTTTATTTATTCACGTGCAATTTATAGCTTAATAATTTAATTAAAATAATATATGTAAAATATTAGACCAGGTTTAAGGTCATGCTTGCCCATACCTTGCGCACGTCGTTCCCATACCCCTCTTTTATTTATTCACGTGCAAGTTGAAAATGAGTACGCCATTTTTTTTAAATTTAAACCATGGCATCGAACGACCATCATCATCTGGCGCCCTTAGGGGCCGATTCAGGGAAGGTCTTTAACTAAGGAAATGTAGGTGTCGAGGAGGGGAAGAGATTCAATAGTGGTGATAAAAAGTGGAGGAGTACGGTGGCCAGAAAATGGCCACGTCTGTGGGCAAGAGGTTGGATTTTGGGGGCTCGATTGGGTCGATTTGGGCGGTGCTGGCATGTAGGAGCAGCGATGGCGAGGCGGCTACAGGCGGCGGTGGCTCGGCGTCGTGGGTGGTGGCGCGATTCGTTCGCGATGAAAAAATATATATTTTTACAAAGGCAGCCTGAAGCGTTTGACGTGAGGAAGAGGAATGAAGGTTTATTTGTAAAACTTTTAATTAATTTAGTTAAGTTAATTTAATTATCGCAAATATTTATTAACCCATATCAAACTTGTACGAGGTCCAAATCAAACACGACGAGTCGCGTTGCGATCGTATCGACGAAGGCTACGCTTTGGAATTGGATTGAACGGATTAGGAGCTAGTTGGAATTTTGGATTAAAATTGGACGTTCGTTCAATTTTAATTCAAAACGGAATGTTTTGACGACTATTAAAATCAATGTGAGTTAATCTCACCTTTTTGGCTTATCAGAAAATTTATATAGTCAATAAATATTATTTATTCGATGTTTAATATTTATTTCTGATCGTTATTGATTGTTGGATAATATACTAAATTATATTGTTGGTTTGGATATATTCCCGCCTATTGGAGCGGATGAGACCCTATTACATTCCCGTGTAAGAGCGGATGACGCTTTGTATACGAATCCTGCCTCGAAGCGGTCTATTTGTATCATTTGATTTTATAATATATGTGATCCAGGTGGACAGGTTGGAGGGATCCAATGGGATTCCCACACTGTTGATTTTAATTTTCATATATATTATGATATATGATATATTGGATGTTATTGGATGCCATGAATATGATTTTGTTTATTTAGGGCTTTAGTAACACTGGTCCTTGTTTTTGGTATTTTTAAAATACTATAAACTAATGATTTGATAAAAAGGAATTTCAAGTGATTTGGAAATTATATATGTCTAATAAATTTTTTAAAGTAAAAGTAATATTGTTTTTAGATTATAAATTTATGGTTTTATAAAATATTTTAAATAGTGATTTTGATCTGTGAATAAGGATTTTTAAAATCTTAGAATTAAGTTTATGTTTTAAAATAAAGGATTACGGTTTTAAAAAGAAGATATAAATAATTATTAACCATTTTATATAAAGCAATATGTATATAGTATATACAAATATTAAGATTTATTTATAAATATGGAGATTTATAAAGGCGATAATGTATAAAGTGGCATTTACAAATAAAGTTAAGATTTGTAAAATCGTAATTTATAAAGGGGTAGATTTATAAATGGTGTTTTATAAATAAAAAGGAAAACTACTATCATTTAATTGACCGGAGAAATAAATCAAACGATGGATTTATTATAAGATGAGGAATGATATTTTAGAAAATAGTTGGTTCTATTTTGGAAATTTAAGATGAGGATAAATTTTGGATTGTTAAACGATATTTTAGAAATTGAAGGAAATTTATAAAAGAAATATATACCTTTTGAAGCAAGGTTATAACAGTTGAAATTATGTTTTGGATGGGGTTTTATAAATAAGCAGGATCTATAAAGGAATAAAGGTATAAATGGGTTCATAAATAAAGGAATTTTTATGAAAGGAAGTTTTATAAAATGGGAAGAGATTTATAAACATGATTTATAAATATGGAAATGATTATGTTGAATTAAGTATGGATTTTTATCAATGAAATATATTTACATTTTAAAGGTTGTTTATTAATATTAATATTAATATTGTTTAAAGGTTGCTTATCAATATTTTAAATATTTTGAAAGGTTAATTATTTAAAAAATTAATATGGTTTGAAATTGATTATAATTATTTATCAGAAATATTTGGAAATTAATTATTATTATTTATAATAATGTTGAAGATAAATTATTATTGTTTATTTAAGAATGTTTTGAAAATTATTAATTATTATTTAAGATGTTTTAAATTTAGTATTTATTTGTTTATAATGTTATTAGTATATAGTAGTGTTTAAGGGTAAGTGATTGGGATTTAATTATTATTGTTTCCGAGATTTATAAATGGAGTTTTATAAATAGATGGGGTTTTTATAAGAGGAATCATATAACATGTTTTGAAAAATGTAAAGGAAGATTGCTTAAAAAGGGTAAAAACATTTTATAAATAGTTTTAAATACTAATAAAAGAATTTTAGGAATGTATTTATGGATTTATAAAAGGGATTTTTTAAACGGTTTTGTGGATGTAAAATGGAGTTATTAAATGATTTTAGAATTTAATAAAAAAGGGAACCTTCCCAAATGTTGGTGAATATACTTATACCATTAAAATAAATATATGGATATTTTTTCAAGTATTGAGAAATAGAGATTGTGGTTTATATAAACCTTTGTAAAAAATAAAATAAAAGAATTTTCATTTCAAGTATTTCAAGTATTGAGAAATATTGTGGGTTTATATAAATTTCTTAATTTCTCGGGTATTACTTTTAATTATTTTAATTTTATTTGGAAAGCTAATGCTCCGCCTAAAGCTAAGATTCATATGTGGTTAATCATGCATGGGAAGCTAAATACTATTGAATTATTAAAAAGAAAGAATATGCAAATTGATAATAAATGTACTTTTTGTAAACTACATTTTGAAGATATTAATCATATTTATTATGATTGTATGAATACTCGTTACATTCTTAACAATATTCTTAAAATCTTTAACTTTGATCTTACAACTAAAGTTTTTGATTGTGGTTTCTATTGGAGTAATTTAAGATTTAAGTTTAAAAAGGGAAATAGATTTTTACTAGATATTTTATTCATTATAATACGTTGGTATATTTGGTTTGAGAGAAACCAGAGACTTTTTAATAATAATTATAGTCATATTAATAGATTGATATTTACAATAGCATCATTTTGTTTCAATTGGATCTCAAATCCTAAATATAGATTAGTTAAAAATAATCTTTTTAAAGAATATCTTAGTAAGGTTAGAAATAACATTAAGTTATTTAAACAAAAATACAATATTTTTAATAATAATAATTATAGCATTAACATTTTCTTGAATTTTAATGATGATTTTACTGATTATCATAATGTTTTTTGACCAAAGGAGCACAATGTTAATTAATTTTTTAGATTTTATACTTTATAGGCTTTTAGCTTCACATTTTGTTTCTTTTTATGCCTTTTTGTTTTCGAAATCAATATTTCATAACTTTAGAGCTATTTAAGGTGTTTCATAATGAACTTTGATCCTTTTATCAGTCTTTCTCTTATTTTAGTTTATTTACTGTTTTATAATTTTAATTTTAGTTTTATTACTTTTACTTCATCAATACATATATATGTACATAAATTTCATTTATATACATATATGTGTATTACTCTTACTTTTCTTTAGTTGCATCTACAGATACAGGTTTAGGCCAGAAATGGTGCTAGATTACTAGTTGCAGGTTTTCAGGGTTGCTGTCATCAGTATTGCAGGGAGGCGTTCATTCTGGATCTTATGTGTTGGCAGTGAGGCGTTCTTTCTGGTTCTTCCACGTTTGCAGTGATGCGTTCTAACGGTGGTGGAGCTGCTAGTTAATTTCATCCGTCCACTTGGTTGCATCATGGATCATCTGCTTTTGTAGTGAGGTGTTCTTTCTAGATCATCCGTATTTGGAGGTGTTCATTCTGGATCTCCCGCGTTTGCAGTGAGGCGTTATTTCTCTACTGGAGCTGCTTATCCATCTCATTCACAATAGGTTGCACCATGGATTTTTTGGGTGCTTCTAACACCTCATTATCGGGCGGTGGCTTGCCGGAGCTCGATATTGAGGTGTAATGGGCGGTGGCCTTGCCGGAGCTCATTCTAGAAGTACCTGGCTCATTTTTTTTTCTTCTTCTGATTTTAGCATTATGATTTGTTACCTGCCAGGCATGTTGGCAGCTCCCTTATTTTCAGTGATATATATACACATGTGTGCTCTCCTCTACTTTTGAGGATCACACATTTCTCTCAAAAAAGTATTACAAAGTGAATTTAATTAATAAAAGATTTATTAATAAAAGACTTAGTGTTGCTTGGAGCTTAACCAATGTTGGATTTCACTATGAAATTAAATCCCAGTTTGAATATTTGTTATTCGATAGTTAAATAACCGACTATCGAATTTGGATCCGAACGTAAATTTGGAAATATCTAGGAGAAACACGTGAGTTATATGGCATAGTCATCTCCGATGATGCTATACTGTGCGTATAAATCTCATTTCGTTCTCCTAGGACAATGATAAGGAAATCCATCCACTAACGGTTTGGAGGTGTCTCCGATCTTATCTTTGACTGTTTATTTCCTAAAGAATCGGGGTTGAGTTTACCGAGAATTATCGAAAAGTTGTTTCGAAGAGACCGGGTTCGGGTATGTTATCCAAAAACCACTTCGATCCAATGAATGCATTTCGAAGCAAAGACATCTTGAAGATGATGGAATTGGAGACGGAGCTCTCAAGTGTTCTGTTTAGTCCCAGAACGAGCTTGTATGGATGAATGCTAGTATTGCATTGTTGCCTAGAGGGCGGTATTAGCATTCCAAGTGGGAAGTGCTATATAAAAGGTAAAACGTAGCCTCAAGCCTTATAAATCGGGAATGACTAAAACATGGGAGATGCAGCAGGGTTAAGTGAGTCGCACCCAAGTAGGGTATGATCATCCCTATCTAGAGTCGCTATTATCTCTCATTTGTATGCTCCAGGGCCCAATAAAGGAGGGGTGATCATATTTGGTACTATCCAGGGAAGGGTAGGCCGGCTCTGTGTTGGTAGGAGTCGATAGGTTCGACCTTGGTTTTATTTTTTTCTAGAGATTCACCATGACGGGCGGTGCCCAATAGCCCAATCATTGTATGGAATCCATTCTCCAATACGAGCCTTTACGGTTATAGTTGTATACCTATTATGCTGGAATTTAATTAATGTAATAATTTCGGCTAAGATTAATAAGTATTGGTATTTAGACACTATTATAATACCAGAGAATTTCATATGAAATGTTTTGGTTATCGTAAGGTAAAAACCCGTCCGTGTTTATATGCAGCGTGGTCTTACGAGATACTTTTGATTTTCAAATGGTTTTCTAGAACTTTAAAATCCAATTGGGTGTGTTTTCTCACGCTAGTTTTCTAGACTGACTCGAGTGTTATTTTATTATACTGCTCAGTCTGGACCGAGCATATTTACAGATTGTTTTGGATTCATTAGAGCTCAGGAGACGGGTTGGAGGTCTTCAAGTCGTATTTACGTATATGTTTTATTTCTGCTGCTTTGTTATTGAATTCATCAGCAATTTTGAGGACAGGCTTTTATAACTGTCCAGGCTGATGATAGTTAGTTGATGTTGTACTCTGATGGATTTAAGTATATAATAGTTTCTCCTTTCTAAAGATTATTGATTTTATATTATATGTTGTTCCGCTGCGATTGAGAGATTCTGTGATTGTTTTAGTTTTTTTCTCTTTTTCTTTTCTTCTCTTCTTCTTCCTATTTCTTTCCCTTAACTATCCGCCATTCTGTTTGATTTGGGTTGGACATGTATGGTTTATTGTTAGCTTGAATCGTACAGACTGGCGGGTTGTTACACAAATCATCCAAAATCATATGTAATTCTAACTTGAGTGATAATTTCTAACGTATACCACACTCAACATGAATCCTTCAAATTAATCATCATTAATCAATACAACAACACAAAGAAATCAAAATATCAACCATCCAATCAAAACATCCAAACAATCAAAATACTTAGAAAGCAATCTATATATCTCCGCTGCGTTACTCTGATCTCTACTAGATCTTTTCACTCATCCCACCTTGTCACAATATAAAATTATGGAGTATTCGATACTATATTTGAATTAGAGTCTTTTACAACTTCTCTAACCAAACAACTTCATTCTCTGTTCAGAGCCATACAAAGTTCTAACATCCACCTTCAATACTGACCTACTAGTTGAAAAGCTACTTCTACCTCTTCAACCTCCATCTATTCCTTATATCTCATATAGAGATTCACACTCGCAAAAAGGTAGAAAATATATTTATTATATAATAAGAAAATTACAAGTATGTCCCTAGATAATTAACCCCATAATCATAGTATACTTCTACTATTAATTAAGTATAAAAGATAATCCATCGCACATGGCAGGGACTCTACGTCTCATCTAAGGCCAGGACTCATGTCTCTTATACTCTGTATTGTTCTAAACCTGCTTTGATACCAACTATGTAACACCCAACCTCTATACCTATATTACCCAAGAGTATTAACGAGTAGTATCGTTGGGTAAAACGAAAAATAAGGTGATGTGGGTGAAGCACACATGAATACTCCCTTGGACCAACACTGAATACGTCATATAATATAAAAACTGCTCACCTCGACGTAAACAGTCTTTGTATAAAGTAATAAACACGTGTGGTGCCGAGGATAGAATAAAACATAATATATAAATCTCAGAGAACACAGAGTCATCAATGCAACAATAAATATAATACATCACATAAATATGAGTGGGATATAAAAATAAGTCAAAATCTCACTAAATCTCAAATATATGCAAAATATATCCTATACATACGATCCAATATTATATACATACATGAGTTCAAATACACAATATATAATACAGCTAATAATCTAATCTTTAATTAGGCCCAATAAGCAAATCTGATCACCTCATCCTTGAACCTAAAATGTCTCGAAGAAACCCGAGTATTATATAAATAATAAATAGGTCAGACTATGTCTAAATTCAATGGTGAGAATATAATCGATATCTCAAGGAATAATATACACCATATAATAATAAATCCAATCATCAAAGTAATAATCAAATATCCACAACACATCATACAACATCCATAACACATCAAACATCAAAACATCCATCAAACATCAAAACACTATTATACACATTACACCCCATACATCAAACATCTATCACACACATCACTCATCACACATCACACACATCGCACACGTTGTAATGACCCACCTTTTTGGACGATTTAAATTGACAATAAACCACACATGTCAAACTCAAACCATTCAAAAGGGAGGATTGTTATGGGGTAAATAAGAAAAAGAAGAGAAAAGAAAGAAAAGCAAACACAGTTGCACACAGTAGAATGACAAAATACAATAATCAAATAAACAGTTCATGAAGCTATTTTACTAATAACATTTTATTACACTTTTACAATACAGGTTAGAGTTACATACAGTAGGAATAAATAATTAATGCAGCGGAACAACATGATGCAGTAGTATAAATATAATAAATAGCATACAAATCTTCGTCTTCGTCCTCCAAAGATAAATGGTCTTCGATGCACTGAAAAGCTAAGACTGACCTGAGCGTAATGAAAAGACAAAACACTCGAGTTAGAACTAAAAGATCTTATGCAAGTTAAATCAACAGTAAATAAATACGAGTGTAACGGCATCAAGGATGTTTACGGGATTTGACATCTTCTATCTAGTGTCAAACGTGGGTGCAATAACTTAAGAGATGTTTGTGATTTCCATCTCCTAAGGATCCGTTAAAATATCTACACACATAGTACAATACGCTATTATAATAGTGTCTACAGTAAAGTAAAATATTAAAATAGCGTTAAGGCGTTACCCATATCCCCCTTAACACATTTTTATATATTCCCGTAGTCTATACAGATACTGTAAGCTCCACCAAACTGGTGGTTTACTCAGGGAGCACTCCAAAGGTACGGTACAAAACAAACTTGTAATAGGCACGATAATGCATGTGACAAGGCACGCGAGGCAATGCCAGGGTAGGATTCTACCGTTTGCATAACCGGGCTGGTGGTAACGCATAGCAGCTACTACTGCCCACCTCGGAACACACTCCCATAATCAAATCGAGGGGTGGCCACCAAATTAACCACAAAATCATAATATGGTATCGAAGAAGCATGTCCGATCGGAGGTGCGACCTCACTTGGCCCAAGTATAGCTCATGTTTTAGTCACATCAAGCTGACTCGTAGGAGTCAGGGCTACATTAATACCTCATACAGAATCGTTCGCCAAACCATCCTACTTCATTCTGGAATCTCCACCACGTGCACAGTTGTTAAAGTGGTTTTTGGTATTGGTAGTGAGTATGATAATATCTGATCCCAGTCTCTTTAACAACCAAACGCTTATTTCACACCGGATGGTTCTTTTACATTTCCAAAACCGATTCATAATTGATATCAAAATATCATATTCAATTCAAACCATATCACTTTCGAAATCATATTCACTTTCGAAATCATATCAATAAGATAGGTTAATTAAATCCTCAATTCAAAATCATCATATTTACTCAAGTATGTCATTTCATTAGCAAATATCATTTCAAATCCCAACTTGGGTTATAACATCATTTAACCATATTCGCTTTAAAAATGAAGAATTTAAATATAAACACTTCTGCTTTACATAGTCTGAAATTTAGAAAATAGTTTAGATAGTTATAAATAGTTTAGCATAGTTTAAAATAGATTAAATTAGTTTAATAGTTTGAAAATCTTAATAATCAGGATTTTTAAAATAATATATTTTTAAACAGTTTATATTAAAATAATAAATTTGAAATTAATATCAAAATAAACTATTTCTTTCATTTCAACACATCTGGACCACGTCTAGCTTTCAAATCAAGAAACTAAATTTTGTCTTTCAATTCAAATTCTCATTTAAAACCATTTAATCAATATCGGTTTCAAATCCATGTTCGAACAATAAATTCAAACTATTTCAAATTTAGTAGATTTCAAAGTAACATTTTCAAACGTTTTCAATAACTCAATTCCGATAAATTTCATTTATACTTCAAATTCAACTTTAAAATTACAATTTAATTTCTTTAAACAATTCCTTTAAACCAATTCCGATTTCAACATTTAAAGCTTGGATTTTTGAAATAATTCAGTTTATATAAATCCAATTTTATTTCAAAATATCATTTAACTGAATTCAAAAATTAAGGATTTAAAATCATTTAATTTAACCAATCCGGTGTCCATGTATAGTTTTCTACCCTATAGTCAAGTGATACAGATATATATCATTTCAATCCGTAATAATTTTAAATTTACGAGTATATATCATTTCAACCCGCAATCCTAAAATAACATTCAAAATCCATAAAATCGCTCGGGTATATCATTTCAACCCATAACGATTTTTCCCTAATCTATAGATCGTTCGAGTATGTATCATTTCAACCTATAGGGATTTCTAACAATAAACTAAGGGAACTTGCAGGGTTATAACAATGTAAATATAACATCGAGTCATCCAATATCAACAATCAAATATCCATCACAATCACCATTCAATAAATCAATAAATACATCAATTAACTGATTATCATTAACAGGTATTCAATTGACAATTAAATTTCAATATTAAATTAAATGACGATTAAATGCAATAAAAGTCATATTTAACTGGAATGACTATTTAAATATACCAAACATCAACCAATCAATTTCTAATCAAATCATAAATTTAATTTAACTAACACAAGATGATTCAGTAGTTGTGAGTGGGTCAAAACACTCACCTTTGATTTCAAATCGATTTGAAATCCAAATTAAGGCACAAAATCTAGCAGTCTCAAAATTCGTCCAAACTAATTTTATAATGTCCAGAATTTTGATATGATCCTAACGAAACCAACCGCGCATAAATCCGACCTCGTACGTAAAAGTTTTATAAGTTAGAACGTTTTAAAATTAAATAAATCAAAATAAAAAAAATAAAAAGAAAAACACGCGTACCAATCCACGTCAGCCAATCGTTCGAAGCCTCTCAGCAAACCCTAGTTCCTTATCTCGAACACGCACGCCGCCAGTCTTCAGGCAATTTTTACCGCCACCCCACGCCAATTCACCCTGATCTGATCACCTTGTCGAGTCCCCATCACGAGACACACCTCCCCTTAGGTCGCGCAGCCTCCATGCCCCCTGGAACCACCTCCGCCTGTATGCGACCGCCGGCATTTTGAACGCTGATCGAGGCGAGCTCATGCATCTGACTGAAGAACGAAGACCACTGATGATCACTGCTCGATGAACTCTACCACCCTATGCCCTTCGAACGTCGCTATGATGACGATCCACCGTCCAATCCAACAACCACACATGAACGGTCATGAATAAATGGCCAATTTTCAGTCAAACCATGATCAAAATCGAAAAACAAAACATAGATTTAGGTTGCGCTCATCGAGGGCTTTCTAACGATATATAATATGACATAGTTTTGAGGAGTTTGATTTTCAATTTGAATTTGAAATTGAATTTGGGTTTGGATCTGCAGCCATTGGAAAGAAGAATAAACAGAAAGGTGGAATGGACAGATACGTATAGAGATAAGGAATAAAAAGGCTGCTAGGGTTTAGAAGAATCTATTTATATGAACAAAGCCCGATAAGAAAGAATGATCATATCGAATCGGTTTTAAATGATAATAATGACCCGAAAAGCCCGTTTCGCTTCCAAAACGAAAATTGGTCATCACATATATCAAAATAGATGTTTTCGATATTTTTAAATTCAATGCAATGGGTCTCAACTCCTAATTCCATTGTATGCAGAAGTTAGCTTTTAAAATCCGCTTATTTCAAATTGAATTCAATTAAATTGATTTCTACGCGTTCCGAGTCCGTACGATCAAACGGCAAGTCAGATCGCTACGAAACTTGAAATCCTACAATAATTCACTGTTATGGATCTGATGAAACTAGTTTTGTCGAAATCCGAGACAGTGGCCAAAATGGCTATTTTTGTACTAATTAAATAAATAATTATTAAATTAATTAATCACCTTTAAATTCAAATTTTTATAACTAACAATTTTTTTATCATTTCTAATCACACCGAAATCATATAATCTTTTAAAATAAATTTCCCAATAATAAATATTGCACAATTTACAGCATTAAATTTCAATTGCAATAAATTCATTAGTTATAATTTAAAACCCAATAAATTAATTTATTTTGATTTTAATCTTTTTATTCAATCCATCATTACTTTATGGACATAGTTAACATTGGTTTACCATTTATTACCTTAATATTCTACAGTTACCATATTATATCACATACTAATTTTATCCGATTACAATTAATTACATATTGTTTCACCAGTTAATTACACATTTGGTTTATTTCCTTGTTTTCAATTTATAACCAAATTTTATATTTACAATCATTTCAATTAATTGAAATTTCATTAAAATAATTATCAATTGCCTTAAATTAACATTATTAAATTTCATTCTAGTTATTATTCTCATTAATAAATCACAAATTTTAATTTCTTCCAATATTAAATTACAAAATTTTATTAAATTAAATATTTTAATTATCGAAAGTTATGGGTCGTTACACACGTCTACACATCACACATCACACACAACATACATTGCATACATCACACACATCTACATATCACACGTTGCACACGACACACATTAAACATCAATTCATTCATATTTATTTACCAGTATTAGATTTATTCATTTTATTCTTTATTTTAATTTTCATCACTACTGCTGCTATTAAACTGTTATTATTGCTACTGCCAGAAGTCGAGTCTACACCTGAGCCTCATAGCTTCTTAGGTGCAAAGGGAGATCCTACTCGTAATATTTTTGTGAGCATCCTCACCAGTCTTTAGCTGCATAATAAATGCACGTCATTTTCTCGCCTCCTCACTCCTTGCTCCCATCAACTTCCTAGCTTCATTCTGAATTCATCATGTTGGCCCATGAGGCAGATTATGACCAAGCAACGAGGGGACCATGTCGCCACAACCGCATCGGAGAGCTACCCACCGGTCGGTCAAGCTAGGATGGGGCTAGCAAAACTTCTTGCTATCACGTCCACATAAGGGACTTCATGCTCCCCATTCCACTTAAAAGCGGAGATAATCATATTCCTGCTTTAAAATAAAATAAGGAATAATATAATTTACCTCACACATCAAGTTAGAAATTCAACTAATATCAATTAATAATTGTGTATAATATAGAATAATTCACTAACATACAAATATCATATACGCGGTCCTCAATGAATTACCTGACATTATACTCATTGAGTAAATAAATATATCCCACACGTACGTCCCATACCGCCCAGTGAAAAATAATCATATACACAACACCCTCAATTAATCAATATTAATTAAATTTCCACTTTGCTTATTAATTCACACTCATTTAGTTCTTCAATTCATTATTCTTTCTTTTATTAATTTATAATTCCACACAACGGGCAATTTTACATCATCTCGTCCGTAGCAAACAAATCGAAATCATCCATTCACACATCAATATATTACTCAATTAATATTAAATGAGATGAAGGGTTTGTTTAAATATATTTCACTTCATTCTGTTCCTTTTATAAAACACTTTAATTAATTAACAAAACACCTCTTTTATATAATTTCTTCTCTTTTAAAATAATAATTATTGATTTTCACATCTAATTTATAAATCCATATTTCATAACAATTTATTTAGTTTCAAAGAAACCTTTATTAAAATTCGTTGATAAATTTTAAATCCTTAAAAATACTTACACTTCAAAATTCCGCCTTAATGATATAGAAATACTTCAAGGGAATTTATATTCTCGAAATATCTTACAAACATCAAATCCCAAATATTCTCAATTCAAAATATTTGCAAACACCAAATATACCATTTCGAAATCATTATTTAAATCCTCATTTATATTCAAACACTTCTTTTAAAGCTATTAATCAATCAAAATAATATATGTTACTTTCAAAAATTCACTTCATGTTTTATATATATCAAATCCCTGTAATTAACAAATCTCAAATAAAATAGTTTGCATTCATATAACAGTTACTTCAAAATGTTATTTATAAACTTCCCCCCTTTTTAGTTCAAATTATTCATAGTTTTAAAAATATATATTTCAAACTTCATTTTATAAATATCCTCTAAATATTTTTATATTCATCGATAACCAAACTATATTCTTCAAAATTCCCTTATTTAATCAAAATTCATCGTTTTCCAAAATAATTTCCATTTTTCAAAATCCCCAATTTCTTCCATATATATTTCCAAAATCGTTCCTATTTTAAGTTCTCCATTAATCTAATAATCTCAACATTAAATAAAACATAATTTCAAAATTCACTATTTCTTTCAAATAATTTATTTGCTTTAAAATTACATTTTTCAATTTATTTCCTCTTTTCTAACAAATTTCAAATATCGTTAATAATTTGCAATCATCGAATTACTACTCAAACAAAACAACCATCTAACTATAATCATCGCAATAGTAAACAATCGTAGTTCTCAACAATATTCCATCCAATTCAAGCAACATCAAACATCACTCATCAACATACATCCAATTCCATCCAATCAAGTTGCTTTTCTTACTGGCAGAAGCATTCTCGATAATGTTATGATGTCTCATGAATTGCTTAAGGGTTACAACAACTCTCGGGTTTCTCCCAGAGCTATGTTCAAGCTTGACATCTCGAAAGCCTTTGACTCATTGCAGTGGGACTATGTCGTTAGAATCATGGGGCTGATGAATTTCCCCAAACATTTTGTGGCTTGGATTGAAACTTGCATCTCTACTCCTAGGTTCTCCATTATGGTCAATAACTGTACTGTAACAACCCAGGATTTGCATTACCAATTAATAAATAAAAGTTAGGATTTTTATTTATTTTAATGAAGCATAAAAGGATTTAGAATAACAAAAATTTATTTGAAAAAGGCTATTTTAATTAAATGGGAAATATGGGATTTAAAATGAGGATAAAATGTTATTTTTGGAAAGTTAAATATTTTAGGAGAGATTTTAAAAGGGGTTTGGATAAGAAAAATGAGTTTTATAAACATATATGAACACTTAGACTAATTGTTGGAAACATGTAAATAACTCTCTTCTTATTGGGTTACTAAACCTAGCCCAATAACCCACCCTAAACCTCCTCTATATATTATCTCAAACTCTCCTAACCTCATTCATTCATCTCTAATCAAAACCCTAATCATTTCCTAAAGCTTTCATAACAAAAATGACCTCTATCTTCATCTCCTTCTAGTTTTAGCTTATGCAGGTCATTCTATGCAAAGGTAATGCAAATACCCATCTCAAATCCATTTTTATATCTTTATTATTTCTGAAATTGATTTGGTAACACATTTTTTATGTGTTTTTTTGATCTTATAGCCTCCTAATCATCTTTTGCTAACTTGGGTTGATGCTATAGTAGTCTTTGTTGCTTTCTAGAGAGGTATATTGCTAAAAACCTCTTCTAATATGTGTTTAATCATCTTTTGATTTTGGTAATCAGTTAGTAACACATGTTTTGTTATGTAACATGTGAATCATAGCTCTTTGATCATCTTTGCTTTCATTTTGGGGTGTGCACATAAGGTACTTGTAATATATGCTAGCTGAAATTATAATTAGTTTATTGTTGTTAGTAAATTAGGCATATCTCATTCATCTTAAATCGGAATTAAGATTTTCTTGATGTTCTGGAAAGCTTATTCTGTAGGCTATAACTTTTATGTTTTGAGCTTTGCCTAATTTTGTGGTTTGAATGGTCGAAATCACGTCTGTTTGTCGCTGACCTGACAACAAACTACAGGGTTGAGAAACTAAAAACCTAAAATTGATTTGGCCATAAGTTACTCGTTTCTTATCCAAATCTAATAATTTTGGATATTCTGGAAAGCGTATATTTAGAGCTAAAACTTTCATGTTTTGAGTTTCATGAAATTTTGAAGTTAATTTGGTCAAAACTGTGCATTCTTACCACTGTCCCGAGAGCACAACGACAGTGATATAAAATTTAGATCTGAGAATTGTTTTAGTCATAGAATTTTCATCTCTGGTCGGAATTTGACGATCTTGGTCATTCCGGAAAGCTTAGAAACTAAGCTACAACTTTAATTTTATTCATTTAGCCAGAATTTGAATTTTACTATGCCAAAATTATGGTTTTTCATCTCTGGCCAGTTAGTGCATAGCTATAGGCCTTAGTCTCTTTTCTCCCGTTGTTTTCAGCGTAGAACTCCGACTTTGCGACGCCATCCCGGGCTCGTCCTTTGTCGGATTTCATCGTTTTTGGTCTCGTTAAAATGATGAGATCGAGATCTTTAACCATGCAAAGTTTGGTTTAGATCTGGGTGCATTAGATACTTCGTTTCTATTGCCGAAGTAGCACCCAGAAACTGTTTTACAATAGTGATCATTTTCAGTTATCGTCGGACCAACTTTGAAACATTGTCGTTTCTTCGTTTCAAGTCAAAACCAAACGATTCTTGTTGCATATCAAAGTAGGAGTACTTTACTACGCTCCTGCAAATTTTCATCAAGATCTGAGTTCATGTGACCTTCGACCATGTCGTCGAAGTGGGACCTTTACACTGTTTTGACACAGTAAAGTTTTATGATTTTTGTCCGACTTTGAGACGACGCCGTTTCTTCGTTTCAAGTCGGAATTTCCCGATTCTTTTTGCAGTTTGGAGCAGGGATTTTGGAATATATGTCTACCAATTTTCATGCCATTCGGATTCAGTTTGCTAGTCCGAATAATTTTCCGAACTTGGGTTCGCGTCATTTTTGGACTATTTTCCAACACTTGGAATATTTTCAGTGATTTTCTGGTTTTATTGATTTCTTTGAGATTTGTCTCTAGATTTCGTACACGGGTTTTATGAATTATTTTCAAAGGATTTTTCACCCCTAAATGGCTTTAGAAATTATTATATAATATTATTTTTAATTATTAAATTAATTACTCCATAATAGGAGAGTTTACAAAAGCCGTTTTAAAGTGATTTCAAAATCAATTATACATCCGTTTCGCACCATTATTTTCTATAATAAAAATGTCACACTCACTTTTTAGCACGTCGAGCGAAGTGGAAAGGTGCTTAAACGGTTAGGAAATCTCCGGCCTATGGAACCGTGTGTATTTCCTTTTCGGTTAATCCCCGACCTATTCGATTGATCGTTTTGACCTTTGGGTCTAGTTTACCGATGATACGAGGTGGACTTTTTATTGTTTGGAGTGTGAGCTTGCTATTGGTTAGTAAACAGTTTAGTGCGAACGTGGGGTATGGGACTCATTGTTAATACTTTACGGGTTCCTCTCCAAGAAGTTAGTGACACATTAGCCTCTGGGCGGCCAGTACTGGACCTCTGGGTCACCACGCCTCTGGGCAACCGTCTCTGGACACCTGCTCTATGGAGCAGTTTATTTTTCGGCATGCGCCTCTGGGCCTTTATCCTTCTGGGAAGGATCTTGCCGTCTCGCGCGTTCCGCATCTGTGCGAGTGATCGATCACAACTCTACAGTACTTGGCAACAACGACTCTGGTCGGTGCACATGCAATATTGGTATTATTTGATGATTTTTATATCCATTCGAGTACCGCCATTCGGTGTTGGTTCTATGGAACCATACGATGTAAGTGCGATTACCTTGTGGATTCACAGTGTCTTTGGACACTGCTTTTCAGTATTGGATTTCATTGACTTTTCAGTATATCCCCATTGCTCTTTGGAGCATCGATCTTTGCTTGGGCATTGATTACAGACTCTGGTCACTTTTGGGATTATTGCCTATGGGCATCTTTTTATAGCTTTGGCTACGCCGATGATATGAGGCGATTTTATTTATTCTACACTTTGGTGTTGATTTCTCTTTGGAGATTTTTATTGTTTATTGATGATTAGGGATCGTCATTATATTCATGTGGTTCATAATATACTTCTCTTTGGATAAGTACTGTTTTATTTATGTACCGCATTGCTATATATCTCAGTTATTACTGATTGTTTAGCTAGTCTGACCCGAGTGTTTTCGCTCGGGTCAGACCGAGTTGTTTCAGGTTAGGTCTCTGGACTTAGCTTCTGTGCTTCCGCTTGGACATTATCTTCTATGCTGATAGATAGCGCTTTTATTTGTCCACTATTCCGCTACTCTGTTATTATTCAGACTTTGATTTGTACATATTTTTAACCCACATGTGTGGGCAGTGGCTTTGTACCCACTTATTGTATTTGGATCTGTATTGACGATGTATTGTTCTGGGATTTTATATCTGTTATGTGATTCTGTTCTGTGATGTTTTATCATTTAATATTATGCTTTGTCCTGATAGATCTTTAGCCATTTGTAATTTCGTTATAAGTATTTACTGAATATGTCGAACCACTTGAAAAAAAATATAGATACCATCCTTTCGACGTATTCAGTAGATAGTTATAGCTTGATTACAAATGGTCGCTTCCACTATACTCTATTCTCCGCTTTAACAGACAGTATTACTCCCGTAGTACTCTTTGTTACAGTGGGTCTCAGAGTGGGGCGTTACAGCTTGGTTTCAGAGCCTGGTTTCAGGAATAAGCATAATAAACACAGAACAGATACACTTAGTACAATACATTTTAAATTAGATCCGAATTAAATCAAATCCCTTCCTTATGTTTATTGATAGATAAGTTAGGAATATGTATAGGAATCCGTTATATACCGTAGTATTCCTTAATTAATTATCTATCATTGAATCATGTCTAACTCTAATTCCCGTTACGACATGTTTGACCAATTAGGCGGTGGGTCTTCTCTCAGCTTGACCTTGCCACCGGATTCCATCAGCTACGAGTCGCGGAAGACGGCATTCCTCTTACAGCATTTCGCACTCGTTATGGTTCTTTTGAGTGGTTGGTCATGCCGTTCGGCTTGACGAACGCTCCGGCTTTCTTCGTCGATCTCATGAATCGAGTATTCCGGGAATACATCGATAGATTCGTTCTAGTTTTCATCGACGATATTCTTGTTTACTCTAGATCCGAGGCAGAGCATGCTCGGCATCTGCGGATCGTCTTGGATACTCTTCGTCAGCATCTGCTTAGGGCCAAGCTCTCCAAGTGCCATTTCTGGAGAGCAAGTGTCACGTACCGGAGTTTTCGACTTTTGAAAATTCGACATCGATACTCACTTTATCGACTGTCGAGCAATCGAGTGCCGGAAACTCCAATAGTGAGGGTTTTAAAAAGAAGAAAAAAGTAGAAGAAGAAGAATAGAGAAGAAGAAAGAAGGAAAAAACAACAGAACAACATCAGATACAGAAACAATATCAGAATCTTACACATCGCAGCGGAACAATATATAATAAATAAACACTAGTCTTTTAAAACAAAGAACTATATCAGTTTATACATACATCAATCATCAGAGTCGATATACAACCATGGACAGTTATATAAACTTGTCCTCATACAGAATACACAGCGGAATAAACATATCAGATACAAATACTACGTCTCGCCATCCAGCTTATCTCCAAAGCTCCAGAATATCCTGATAACATAACTCTAGGCTGCCCGTGTGGAAATTTGTGGGCACCCAGAGTTTAGAAGGGAACAATAAACTCCGAGTCAGTCATGGTGACTGGTGTGAGATCGTAAAACAGTTATTTATCTTTAAAATAAACAACAGAAAAACTTTAATGTCAATTCGCAATGCTTTTGGAAAATGAAACTACCATAAGACCTCCCACCACACACACAATGCAAACGCAGACTTGGAGGAGATTTCTTCTTATGTTAGTCAAAGATGCTTACTACGCAAAAATCAAATCATTTTGATATTATTATTAGTGCATAGTGTAGAAGACATTTCGAAAGTATAATATAAATCTTAGCCAGCATAGGTACCATTATATTATGCCTGCTATAGCTGCCTCCTGAGGAGACAGGTTATACAATTGAAATCGTAAAGGCTCGTATTGTTTCTTTGGATTTCCAACAAATGGTCAGGCTAAGGAACTTCCTATCCACGATGGGTACGTCCCTGGAATAGACGACCCGAGAACCTAACCGGATCTCTGCCAACACAAGGCCGGGTTACCTCCGCAAAAATAGGTAACTACTGACACGCGTATGCCATCCCCCGATCGTCACCGATCTTCCCGAGGATCCCCGATTCGCAACAACCACAAAGAAATAAATTTTGCAGCAACCACAGAGGTTAAGTATCTGGGCTCCATACCATGATACCACCTTTATCCAGAAGGAATGACATACACTAAGGGGCGCTACTCCCTAGAACCTTGCCGCATCCTTCCTGTTTCGAACATTTTCGGGGTGTGAGGCTCGATGAAGTCTCGTCCACAAAGCTACGCTTTCTACAAAGCCCTGCTTCGGGTCAAACAAATGATCAACCTATGATCACAAAGATATAAGATCAAACAAATGATCATATCGCAAATGATCAAACACTGATCATTTCACAGCAACACTCAGTATGCCACGTTACCAAATTGGGATATATCGCTGATAAATTTCAACTACATAACCTCTGAGCTCGTACGTCTCAGAGAAGGGTGTTAAGCTAAGAGAATAAATTCTCCGCCACCAACAGAAATGTATTTGAAAGAAATCAGCTTTATATCTCAAATTGTAACGTCAGACACACAATCCATACAAGTCTGTTCCGGGATCGAACAGAACCGAAGGCACTTCTCACGAAGCCCTTGCATTTCCGGATAATTTTCTAATCACGTCCGGACTTCCCGTCACTAAGGGTGATAAAACCTCTAAACCGGAGATCAGCCGATGTAGAGTAACTCGACGGTAATCCTTCCGTTTTCAAAAATATCCGGTCTTCAACACCGGTCTTCAAATGCGATTCATAACGACGTATCACATATTCGGAATGGGTTATACGACCCCATGGTCCTTTCCCGGCTAACCCGAATAGTGAGCGCTTATTTAAAAATAAGTGTGGCATTCAAATTCATCCAATCACAACAAATGTCATTCAAGGTAATTATTGATAGTCGGTTATTTAACTATCAATAAAGATGCGCAACATCATCAAATTCCAAATAATTTTCCAAATTATTTATCTTCAAAAATATCTTTACTAGATATAAAATTTCCACACTTAATCATTTGAAAACAATTTTCAAATATTCACTTTTCAATTTATCTTTAAAAGATAAAGTTTCAAACCCTTCGTTTCATACTGGAAAAGCAATTCCATACTTATTTAAAATAAGTAATTCACAAATCTATTTTATTTTCAACACTTGAAAATATTCGATATACTTAAATCAATATTAAGTATATATTTCATTCTTTAAGGAAATCATTCTTTTAAGCACATTTATTTGAGTCAAAACGAATGTTACGTAAAACATCGTTACGACGACTCAAAATCATTAGTATAGGGATTCGAATTTTTAAGATAGATATGTAAATCCCAATACTATATAAAAACATTTCCTTTCGGAAATCATTTACTATAACAACAGTGTTATAGTCCATCATTTCCTTCTTCCTCGAAAACGTCTATTTCAACAATAAATGTTGAAATCTATGTTTTCGATATTTAACACGTTTTAAAACATCTTTTAAAACAATTACTTCATTTCGTAATATCACTTCTTCAAAAATGAATCCATTTTATTCAATAATATATTCACTGTCCAAAATCATGAATATAATTCACTTAACCCAATTTCAATCATCTCTACACATTTTTATTTCAATAAAAATTCGCTATCCAAAATCGCGAATATATCTTCTTTAATAATCTTCTATATTAAATTTATCAAATTCAATCGATTTCGAATTTATAAAACAACGTTTATAAATTCTATTTCTATTTATAAAACTACAATTTATAAATCTTCTTTATTAACTAATTCAATTCATAACTAAATTTTTTTTTTCTCTAACGATCCATATTATAAGTTAATACTTATAATTCATTTATTTTCAAAAATCGTTCTTTTAAAACTTTACAACTGTAAAGTTTATCCCTTTATAAATCATTTTAACATCATTTCCATTTTCAAATTCACATTCCCTTATTTCAATTGGATTCATTTTCCAAATATTCATTTTTAAATCTAAAATCGAATTTCAAATTAATTTCTAATTCTACTTCAATTCCAAATCAATTACAAATTGATTTCTAAATTTATTTTCTCTACTAAAATAAATTCCTTATTCTTTTCAAATTATTCAATATCTTGTTTTTAAATGGATTCTTCAAATTGAAATCATTTTGCATTGATTTCCCAAATTATCTCCTTATAAATAAATTCCTTTTAAGGAAAATAAATTTCAATTGTTTTCTTTCAATCTATTTAAAAATCCAATTTTTAACTAAATTCTTCAAATAAAAATCACTATTTTACGAAATCCATTTATTTAACATTTTCACTTGATTCTGGAATTAATCCGATAAGATTATAAATATCAGCTTTTATACTTTTAAATTCTTCTCTTCAAAATTTATCCAATTTCTAAAAACCAATTCACTTAAAAATTTCTATTTGAATTTCAAAAATTCAACTTTGTTTATCTTTGGAATCCAATGATATCAAACATCCATTCAGCTAAATTTTAGCTTCAAATAATTTCCAGATATCAATATGATTAATAACATCAATATAATCATTCACAGATTCATATCACAGTATAAATAAATTCAATCAATGTGAGGGGTCCAGTTGGATCCCTCCAACCTGTTTCCCTGCATCCAAAGATGTTAGCACAATACCAATTCCGCTCCAGTACGGAATTATCACGGTATATGGGTTTTATAAAAATCCGCTTACTAACGGCGCAATAGGGTCTCATCCGCTATACGAGGCGGGAAATCATCAATCCAATATATACATATGCCAATATGTATATACTGCTATATATATAGATATATCCTATCATATCTAATAGCACATTCAAACAAATCAATCAATAACTGCAAAAACTCCACATTCAATTTTCGAGTGAGAAGATCTCACCTTAGCTTTTAATTTTTGCAATCCCATATCCATTTCCAGTTCGTTTCCTTGATTTTTAACCTTGTATAATAATTTATACAATTCTATTAATATTCGAATTGAAATCGAACAATTAAATTTCGTCAAATAGATTTAATTTCAACTAATTATTATATTTGAACAAAATTTCCTTTGATAATTAATTTGGTAGCCAAAATAAGTTAAACAAATATCCTTAATAAATTATTTTTGTTGAACTACCCGAACAATCCATTTATATTTTCCAATGTAATTTAAACTCGTCTTCCTTAAAATAATTTCTAATAACCAAATAACTATATAGGTTCTTTAAATAAATTAATTTCCATTAATACATTTTTTTCCCACTTGAAATCTTATACATATATTTTTATAAAATTAGCTATATAAATTCCATAAAAATTGGAATTTTATATATATATAAACCTTCAACATTTTTAACATTCATATATACATCGAAATCCTTTCCATATAAATTTTCTGTTTTCAACCTTTATATATTCAAACAGACATATTTTTATTTTTAAAATTATCTGTAACAAGTTTTCTATTTATTAGATAAATATATACACATCTTAAATTGAACAAAATAAACTGTTTTTATATCTTACTTAAAATTTAAACTCTTATCCATCTATAATTTTATTTTTATTTTGAATAGGTAAAAATAGTTTCCAGTGTCAAACATTTTAAATTTCCGAACAAAGAGAAAAATAAACATGAATACCTTACTGCCCTGATCACACGAGATCGTCATACGCGATTCCCAGCCTCCAGACTTGCCACCGACATCTCGAAGCCCTAGCTGCCACCATCGGCATTCCCTCCATTCCAACATCGCGAATGCCTGACCTCCACACGTGCTTCGAAATCGAGCGCCCTCCACTTCTCCACAACAGCGCCTCCTCGAGCTCGTGCTCGAGTACTAGCTCTCGAACCCATCGCGCCTGTCGCCTTCGCTGACCTCGGGCCCCACATCGCTAATGCCGTTCGACATCGAGAAACCCTGACGTTCCCATCTGAAACAACGCCCTAATCGCCTTCGACGTCGTCGCGCCCACGCCACGGCCACCCCCCTGTCCTCTGCTTCACTATGCGGCAGCGCGCACGCACCACCTCCCTTGGTCGCGATTTCCAGTCGTCGCGAACGAGAAAAGGAGGGCTTCGATTTTTATTTGAAAACGAACGAAATGTTTTCGATTTCTTTTCTCCTCTTTCTTTTTTCGTTTAAATCTGAGAGGCTTCGGCCATTTGAATTTGAAACTGAGGGATGGTAATGAAGTACGGGGGTATGGGAGTAGGTATGGGAGAACGTGGGCTTGAACGTGCCTTTTTCTTTTTTTGTTTATTATTATTATTTCTTCAAAATATCTCGAACTCCAATTTCAGCGTGTTTGCTTGTCGTATAGCCACGTATTAACTCTGAAAAATACGAAAATTGAAATCCGACAATAATTCAATATTTCGGACCCAATGGAACTGGTTTCGTCGAATTCCGAGACTGTGCCTCGGACGGCTATTTTCCAATATCAATTCGAACGATTAAATTTCAAACTGAACAATTCACTCCCAAATTCAATTCTGAAGCTTCCATTATTTTCAGTATTATCAATACGAATTTTAAAAGCTTTTCGAAATATTTTTCTTCAACTTTAAATTGAAGATTTAAATTTTATTCAACTTACAATAGATTAAATTCTGTAATTAAATCGCCAAAATTGAATTTATATCGAGGATTCAAATTAAATTACCGTTCAAATATTTAAAATTAATTAAATATTTTCAATTTAATTTGTTCAAAATTCTGGGTCGTTACAGACTTCCCTCCTTAAAAGAATTTCATCCTCGAAATTACAAGTTAGGAAAAGTGGTCCTTAACTCGTCTACTATTTTTCACAATCTAATGGTTTTATCAATTTATCACAACAAATCTTCTACTAAAGATTCGTTATTACTTCAACTAACTTTCTAACTTCAATTATGAGTTTCAAACAACATTGTTTAACTTCTAAATTCAAATTCGAGTTTAAATTCAAATTTTAAACTTCAAAATTTTCTCAAAAATTTTCTAACACTCTAAATTTTCGAAAAATTTCGCCAACGTCTCCTTTGCGCGGCTAATACGGCACGACTACAAAACGTCCCTACGGACTCTCAGATTTCAAAAAGAAAAAGAAAAAGCCAAACGGCTAGACAAGAAAATCATCAAAAACTCATATTATAATTCAAATACTTACCTTTTTGTCGAGCAATTCAAATTCTCTTCAAAATTAAAATCCCAATTCCTTTACACCTGTATATCCTACTAGCCATAATATCTAGTTACATATATTCAAACTATTCTGCAAATTCTATTACAAAATTTTCAATATTAACTGCTTATATATCTTTAGCTTACTTCACTGTTGAAGTTATATATTCATATCCATTCAATTTTTACATTTCTAATCTCATTTGAATTCAATTCTCAATTTTTCTAATTCTATTGGAATTCAATTTATCTTCAATTATAATCATTGAATTTAATTCGTTCAAACCTTATTCATTTGGTCAATAATCAATTAGCTTTACTTACTAACTTTCAGTTTAATACATCATAAATCAAATTCAATTCTAGTTCTATTCACTTACAAATTCAAAATAAATCTCAACTTTCATTTTAAATTGAATCTCATTTCTATCAGATTCTCAAATATTTTATAAGTCTTCGATTTACTTACATTTTGATTTATACAATCATTTATACATTCACATTCACAATTCCATTTCATTAAGGAATTTTATTTTCAATTATCTTCTTGGAATTCTATTTTCATTTGTAAATCATATTTACAATTCATATTCATAATTTTTTATTCATATATGAATTTATTTCCTTATACTTTCAATTCACATTTATAGATTTCATTTGTTAATGAACTTTAATTCCAATCACATTTACATAATTTACATTAACAATTTCTATTTGTATAAGTTATCAATTCAATAATATTCCATAAATATTCTTATAAAGTATTCCAGAGTCTTTTCAACCTTTCAAAACCATATTGAAAACAATTCAAATTTATCTTTTGAATTTTCTAAAACAAAATCCAAATTTTCCAAACTCTTCCATTTAAAACAATTTAGCAGCAATTCCTCTTTTGGAAACCCGAAAATGAACATCAGTGATGCTGCAGTCATTACCGAAGTTATTTTCCAGCGACCGAAAAGAGTTTAGAGCTTTATCTCTCCAAAATACTTTTTCAAAATCCTTTGAAATTCATTTTCAACTCCAAAAAGAATTTAAACTTTCCAAATCTCAAAAATTTCAAATTCTTCTCAAAACATTCCCAAAAACTTTTCTGGAATTCCGTTTTAAATTACAATTCACATTTATAATTTATATCCTCAAATTTCATTTGTATGTGAATTTTATTTCTTAACTTTGGAGTTACGATTTCAATTTCTTATTCAATTCCAATGGGAATAATTTAATCTTATTACTTTTAGCAACCATGCAACCATATACTGTAATAATTTACAGAAAATTATTTCCTTTATATACGAAAATAGTTTTGGGCAAAATTATTTCATTTACCCTATTTAAAACAATACTGTGCCGAATTGTTCTATTCGAGTGTTTAGAGATCCCTATCAATGATCGTTAATTACTCGTATTGACCAGAATCCATATACCACTCAACAAATCAATCATCACAATATAAAACAATTTTTTTTATATTCACTAACAAATACGCGCTCATATCTATTATTACACTCAACTCATTCTAGAGTACTACTGACTCTATCTCTAATGAGTAACACCCAACAGAGCAGGGTTGTCGCTTAACCATATGCTCTGATACCACTTTGTCACGTACCGGAGTTTTCGACTTTCGAAAATTCGACATCGATACTCACTTTATCGACTGTCGAGCAATCGAGTGCCGGAAACTCCAATAGTGAGGGTTTTAAAAAGAAGAAAAAAGTAGAAGAAGAAGAATAGAGAAGAAGAAAGAAGGAAAAAACAACAGAACAACATCAGATACAGAAACAATATCAGAATCTTACACATCGCAGCGGAACAATATATAATAAATAAACACTAGTCTTTTAAAACAAAAAACTATATCAGTTTATACATACATCAATCATCAGAGTCGATATACAACCATGGACAGTTATATAAACTTGTCCTCATACAGAATACACAGCGGAATAAACATATCAGATACAAATACTACGTCTCGCCATCCAGCTTATCTCCAAAGCTCCAGAATATCCTGATAACATAACTCTAGGCTGCCCGTGTGGAAATTTGTGGGCACCCAGAGTTTAGAAGGGAACAATAAACTCCGAGTCAGTCATGGTGACTGGTGTGAGATCGTAAAACAGTTATTTATCTTTAAAATAAACAACAGAAAACTTTAATGTCAATTCGCAATGCTTTTGGAAAATGAAACTACCATAAGACCTCCCACCACACACACAATGCAAACGCAGACTTGGAGGAGATTTCTTCTTATGTTAGTCAAAGATGCTTACTACGCAAAAATCAAATCATTTTGATATTATTATTAGTGCATAGTGTAGAAGACATTTCGAAAGTATAATATAAATCTTAGCCAGCATAGGTACCATTATATTATGCCTGCTATAGCTGCCTCCTGAGGAGACAGGTTATACAATTGAAATCGTAAAGGCTCATATTGTTTCTTTGGATTTCCAACAAATGGTCAGGCTAAGGAACTTCCTATCCATGATGGGTACGTCCCTGGAATAGATGACCCGAGAACCTAACCGGATCTCTGCCAACACAAGGCCGGGTTACCTCTGCAAAAATAGGTAACTACTGACACGCGTATGCCATCCCCCGATCGTCACCGATCTTCCCGAGGATCCCCGATTCGCAACAACCACAAAGAAATAAATTTTGCAGCAACCACAGAGGTTAAGTATCTGGGCTCCATACCATGATACCACCTTTATCCAGAAGGAATGACATACACTAAGGGGCGCTACTCCCTAGAACCTTGCCGCATCCTTCCTGTTTCGACCATTTTCGGGGTGTGAGGCTCGATGAAGTCTCGTCCACAAAGCTACGCTTTCTACAAAGCCCTGCTTCGGGTCAAACAAATGATCAACCTATGATCACAAAGATATAAGATCAAACAAATGATCATATCGCAAATGATCAAACACTGATCATTTCACAGCAACACTCAGTATGCCACGTTACCAAATTGGGATATATCGCTGATAAATTTCAACTACATAACCTCTGAGCTCGTACGTCTCAGAGAAGGGTGTTAAGCTAAGAGAATAAATTCTCCGCCACCAACAGAAATGTATTTGAAAGAAATCAGCTTTATATCTCAAATTGTAACGTCAGACACACAATCCATACAAGTCTGTTCCGGGATCGAACAGAACCGAAGGCACTTCTCACGAAGCCCTTGCATTTCCGGATAATTTTCTAATCACGTCCGGACTTCCCGTCACTAAGGGTGATAAAACCTCTAAACCGGAGATCAGCCGATGTAGAGTAACTCGACGGTAATCCTTCCGTTTTCAAAAATATCCGGTCTTCAACACCGGTCTTCAAATGCGATTCATAACGACGTATCACATATTCGGAATGGGTTATACGACCCCATGGTCCTTTCCCGGCTAACCCGAATAGTGAGCGCTTATTTAAAAATAAGTGTGGCATTCAAATTCATCCAATCACAACAAATGTCATTCAAGGTAATTATTGATAGTCGGTTATTTAACTATCAATAAAGATGCACAACATCATCAGATTCCAAATAATTTTCCAAATTATTTATCTTCAAAAATATCTTTACTAGATATAAAATTTCCACACTTAATCATTTGAAAACAATTTTCAAATATTCACTTTTCAATTTATCTTTAAAAGATAAAGTTTCAAACCCTTCGTTTCATACTGGAAAAGCAATTCCATACTTATTTAAAATAAGTAATTCACAAATCTATTTTATTTTCAACACTTGAAAATATTCGATATACTTAAATCAATATTAAGTATATATTTCATTCTTTAAGGAAATCATTCTTTTAAGCACATTTATTTGAGTCAAAACGAATGTTACGTAAAACATCGTTACGACGACTCAAAATCATTAGTATAGGGATTCGAATTTTTAAGATAGATATGTAAATCCCAATACTATATAAAAACATTTCCTTTCGGAAATCATTTACTATAACAACAGTGTTATAGTCCATCATTTCCTTCTTCCTCGAAAACGTCTATTTCAACAATAAATGTTGAAATCTATGTTTTTGATATTTAACACGTTTTAAAACATCTTTTAAAACAATTACTTCATTTCGTAATATCACTTCTTCAAAAATGAATCCATTTTATTCAATAATATATTCACTGTCCAAAATCGTGAATATAATTCACTTAACCCAATTTCAATCATCTCTACACATTTTTATTTCAATAAAAATTCGCTATCCAAAATCGCGAATATATCTTCTTTAATAATCTTCTATATTAAATTTATCAAATTCAATCGATTTCGAATTTATAAAACAACGTTTATAAATTCTATTTCTATTTATAAAACTACAATTTATAAATCTTCTTTATTAACTAATTCAATTCATAACTAAATTTTTTTTTTCTCTAACGATCCATATTATAAGTTAATACTTATAATTCATTTATTTTCAAAAATCGTTCTTTTAAAACTTTACAACTGTAAAGTTTATCCCTTTATAAATCATTTTAACATCATTTCCATTTTCAAATTCACATTCCCTTATTTCAATTGGATTCATTTTCCAAATATTCATTTTTAAATCTAAAATCGAATTTCAAATTAATTTCTAATTCTACTTCAATTCCAAATCAATTACAAATTGATTTCTAAATTTATTTTCTCTACTAAAATAAATTCCTTATTCTTTTCAAATTATTCAATATCCTGTTTTTAAATGGATTCTTCAAATTGAAATCATTTTGCATTGATTTCCCAAATTATCTCCTTATAAATAAATTCCTTTTAAGGAAAATAAATTTCAATTGTTTTCTTTCAATCTATTTAAAGATCCAATTTTTAACTAAATTCTTCAAATAAAAATCACTATTTTATGAAATCCATTTATTTAACATTTTCACTTGATTCTGGAATTAATCCGATAAGATTATAAATATCAGCTTTTATACTTTTAAATTCTTCTCTTCAAAATTTATCCAATTTCTAAAAATCAATTCACTTAAAAATTTCTGTTTGAATTTCAAAAATTCAACTTTTTTTATCTTTGGAATCCAATGATATCAAACATCCATTCAGCTAAATTTTAGCTTCAAACAATTTCCAGATATCAATATGATTAATAACATCAACATAATCATTCACAGATTCATATCACAGTATAAATAAATTCAATCAATGTGAGGGGTCCAGTTGGATCCCTCCAACCTGTTTCCCTGCATCCAAAGATGTTAGCACAATACCAATTCCGCTCCAGTATGGAATTATCGCGGTATATGGGTTTTATAAAAATCCGCTTACTAACGGCGCAATAGGGTCTCATCCGCTATACGAGGCGGGAAATCATCAATCCAATATATACATATGCCAATATGTATATACTGCTATATATATAGATATATCCTATCATATCTAATAGCACATTCAAACAAATCAATCAATAACTGCAAAAACTCCACATTCAATTTTCGAGTGAGAAGATCTCACCTTAGCTTTTAATTTTTGCAATCCCATATCCATTTCCAGTTCGTTTCCTTGATTTTTAACCTTGTATAATAATTTATACAATTCTATTAATATTCGAATTGAAATCGAACAATTAAATTTCGTCAAATAGATTTAATTTCAACTAATTATTATATTTGAACAAAATTTCCTTTGATAATTAATTTGGTAGCCAAAATAAGTTAAACAAATCTCCTTAATAAATTATTTTTGTTGAACTACCCGAACAATCCATTTATATTTTCCAATGTAATTTAAACTCGTCTTCCTTAAAATAATTTCTAATAACCAAATAACTATATAGGTTCTTTAAATAAATTAATTTCCATTAATACATTTTTTTTCCCACTTGAAATCTTATACATATATTTTTATAAAATTAGCTATATAAATTCCATAAAAATTGGAATTTTATATATATATAAACCTTCAACATTTTTAACATTCATATATACATCGAAATCCTTTCCATATAAATTTTCTGTTTTCAACCTTTATATATTCAAACAGACATATTTTTATTTTTAAAATTATCTGTAACAAGTTTTCTATTTATTAGATAAATATATACACATCTTAAATTGAACAAAATAAACTGTTTTTATATCTTACTTAAAATTTAAACTCTTATCCATCTATAATTTTATTTTTATTTTGAATAGGTAAAAATAGTTTCCAGTGTCAAACATTTTAAATTTCCGAACAAAGAGAAAAATAAACATGAATACCTTACTGCCCTGATCACACGAGATCGTCATACGCGATTCCCAGCCTCCAGACTTGCCACCGACATCTCGAAGCCCTAGCTGCCACCATCGGCATTCCCTCCATTCCAACATCGCGAATGCCTGACCTCCACACGTGCTTCGAAATCGAGCGCCCTCCACTTCTCCACAACCGCGCCTCCTCGAGCTCGTGCTCGAGTACTAGCTCTCGAACCCATCGCGCCTGTCGCCTTCGCTGACCTCGGGCCCCACATCGCTAATGCCGTTCGATATCGAGAAACCCTGACGTTCCCATCTGAAACAACGCCCTAATCGCCTTCGACGTCGTCGCGCCCACGCCACGGCCACCCCCCTGTCCTCTGCTTCACTATGCGGCAGCGCGCACGCACCACCTCCCTTGGTCGCGATTTCCAGTCGTCGCGAACGAGAAAAGGAGGGCTTCGATTTTTATTTGAAAACGAACGAAATGTTTTCGATTTCTTTTCTCCTCTTTTTTTTTCGTTTAAATCTGAGAGGCTTCGGCCATTTGAATTTGAAACTGAGGGATGGTAATGAAGTACGGGGGTATGGGAGTAGGTATGGGAGAACGTGGGTTTGAACGTGCCTTTTTCTTTTTTTGTTTATTATTATTTTTTCTTCAAAATATCTCGAACTCCAATTTCAGCGTGTTTGCTTGTCGTATAGCCACGTATTAACTCTGAAAAATACGAAAATTGAAATCCGACAATAATTCAATATTTCGGACCCAATGGAACTGGTTTCGTCGAATTCCGAGACTGTGCCTCGGACGGCTATTTTCCAATATCAATTCGAATGATTAAATTTCAAACTGAACAATTCACTCCCAAATTCGATTCTGAAGCTTCCATTATTTTCAGTATTATCAATACGAATTTTAAAAGCTTTTCGAAATATTTTTCTTCAACTTTAAATTGAAGATTTAAATTTTATTCAACTTACAATAGATTAAATTCTGTAATTAAATCGCCAAAATTGAATTTATATCGAGGATTCAAATTAAATTACCGTTCAAATATTTAAAATTAATTAAATATTTTCAATTTAATTTGTTCAAAATTCTGGGTCGTTACAGCAAGGTCAAGTTCTTGGGCCATATTGTATCATCTGAGGGTATTTCTGTCGATCCTGCCAAGATCGAAGCTATTCAGATTTGGAGGCAGCCCGAGAACGTTCATGATATTCGCAGCTTCCTTGGTCTGGCGAGATATTACCGTTGGTTTATCAAGGATTTCTCTCGTGTTGCACTTCCCCTCACGACTCTGACTCGTAAGGGGGTTCATTTTATTTGGTCTGATAAGTGTGAAGCTTCCTTTCAGCGACTGAAGGAACTTCTCACTCATGCTCCTATTCTAGTGGTTCCTGAGAGTAACTAGGATCTTGTTGTTTACACCGACGCTTGTGGTAGCGGCCTCGGTGCTGTGCTTATGCAGAAGGATCGGGTAGTTGCTTACACTTCTAGGTAGCTACGTCCGAATGAGGTTCGCTATCCTACTCATGATCTTGTGTTGGCTGCTATCGTCTTTGCCTTGAAGACGTGGCGTCACTTTCTATTAGGCGAACGCTTCATTTTTACACAGATCACAAGTCGCTGAAGTATCTATTCTGTCAGAGGGATCTCAATATGAGGCAGCAGCGATGGCTTGAGTTTCTCGTCTCATATCATTTAGATATTCAGTATACCCCTGGCAAGGGTAATCGTGTTGCAGATGCGCTCAGTCGCAAGCACTCGGCGGTAGTTTCTATGATGATTGCCGAGTATGATATTCTTGAGACCCTATCTTTGTGTGATATTAGAGATCGATATTAGAGATCGAGCTCCATCTTCTGATTCTCCAGTCTTATTATTCAGCTTGGAAGCTCGTTCTATCTTATTGGATCGCATTGCCCATGCTCAGCGGCAGGATCCAGACTTATTGCATCTTATTCATCTTCTCGAGTTGGGTTCCAGTGATGAGAAATTGCTGGGTTATTCTCTTGATTCTCATCGGTGTCTTCGCAGGAAGAATCGTATTTTGGTACCATCTGATATCACTTAGGCGTGACATTCTAGACGAATGTCATCGCACTAAGTACACTATTCATCCCGGGTCGAGCAAGATGTATGCCGACATGTGTCGTCTATATTATTGGGAAGGCATGAAGAGTGATGTTGCAAGTTATGTAAGCCGTTGCATGACTTGTCAACAGATCAAAGCTGAACACCAGCGTCCATCTGGTCTTCTTCAGCCGCTGGAGATTCCATTGTGGAAATGGGATCAGATATCCATGGATTTTATTGACGGTCTGCCTCGATCGAGGTCAGGCCATACTTCTATTTGGGTCATCGTTGATCGCTTGACCAAATCAGCTCATTTCATTCCTATTAAGTCCACTCGGACTGCTCCTCAGCTTTCCAAGCTATATGTGAAGGAAGTCGTTCGACTTCATGGTATTCCTAGCTCTATCGTCTCTGATCGAGACACTATCTTTACTAGTCACTTCTGGAAGTGCCTACAGTCAGCTTTGGGCTCAAAGCTGAATCTCTCGACTGCTTATCATCCTCAGACCGACGGTCAGATGGAGAGGGTGAATCGTGTTTTAGAGGATCTTTTGCGCTGTTGTATTCTGGATTTCGGAGGTAGTTGGGAGGATCACTTACCGCTTGTAGAGTTCTCCTACAACAACAGCTTTCAGTCTAGTATCGGCATGGCACCTTTCGAGGCTCTTTACGGAAGGCCATGTCGCTCTCCTTGTTGGTTAGAATCTGGTGAGAAGTACCTTCTTGGTCCAGATTCAGTTCGGGAATCTTCCGAGAAGATTATTCTTATCCGTCAGAGAATGAAAGAGGCACAGGACCGCCAGAAATCCTACGCAGACAACCGTAGGAAGCCTCTTGAGTTCTCCATTGGTGATCATGTCTTTATTCGGATATCTCCTATGAAAGGGGTTGTGTGTTTCAGCTCTACAGGGAAGTTGGCTCCTCGCTATGTTGGACCATTTCCTATTACGGAACGCATTGGCCCCGTGGCTTATCGTGTGGCTCTACCTGCTCACTTCTCTGGAATGCACGACGTGTTCCATGTTTCCCAGTTTCGCATGTGTGTCCGCGACCCTAATTCTATCATTGAGCTGCATGCTGTGCCTGATTTAGAGATCTTACCCGATTTATCTTTGGAGCAGCAACCTCTTCGTGTGCTTGATTCGAAGGTTAGACGCTTTCGCAACAAAGAGGTTCCACTCGTGAAGATTCAATGGTCACTAAATCCTAAGGACTGCACTTGGGAGACCAGAGAATCTATCGAACGCTCTTATCCTGGCTTTCTCCCATCTTCTTCTGCGGGTGAGAATTCTCTATTTTATCTCTATCACTTCTTTTGTGGATGTGACGTTATAAACGACATCTATCTTAAGGAATTGCGGGGACGCAATTTTCTTAAGTGGGGAGTCTGTAACAATCCAGGATTTGCATTACCAATTAATAAATAAAAGTTAGGATTTTTATTTATTTTAATGAAGCATAAAAGGATTTAGAATAACAAAAATTTATTTGAAAAAGGCTATTTTAATTAAATGGTAAATATGGGATTTAAAATGAGGATAAAATGTTATTTTTGGAAAGTTAAATATTTTAGGAGAGATTTTAAAAGGGGTTTGGATAAGAAAAATGAGTTTTATAAACATATATGAACATTTAGACTAATTGTTGGAAACATGTAAATAACTCTCTTCTTATTGGGTTACTAAACCTAGCTCAATAACCCACCATAAACCTCCTCTATATATTATCTCAAACTCTCCTAACCTCATTCATTCATCTCTAATCAAAACCCTAATCATTTCCTAAAGCTTTCATAACAAAAATGGCCTCTATCTTCATCTCCTTCTAGTTTTAGCTTATGCAAGTCATTCTATGCAAAGGTAATGCAAATACCCACCTCAAATCCATTTTTATATCTTTATTATTTCTGAAATTGATTTGGTAACACATGTTTTATGTGTTTTTTTGATCTTATAGCCTCCTAATCATCTTTTGCTAACTTGGGTTGATGCTATAGTAGTCTTTGTTGCTTTCTAGAGAGGTATATTGCTAAAAACCTCTTCTAATATGTGTTTAATCATCTTTTGATTTTGGTAATCAGTTAGTAACATATGTTTTATTATGTAACATGTGAATCATAGCTCTTTGATCATCTTTGCTTTCATTTTGGGGTGTGCACATAAGGTACTTGTAATATATGCTAGCTGAAATTATAATTAGTTTATTGTTGTTAGTAAATTAGGCATATCTCATTCATCTTAAATCAGAATTAAGATTTTCTTGATGTTCTGTAAAGCTTATTCTGTAGGCTATAACTTTTATGTTTTTAGCTTTGCCTAATTTTGTGGTTTGAATGGTCGAAATCACGTCTGTTTGTCGCTGACCTGACAACAAACTACAGGGTTGAGAAACTAAAAATCTGAAATTGATTTGGCCATAAGTTACTCGTTTCTTATCCAAATATAATAATTTTGGATGTTCCGGAAAGTGTATATTTAGGGCTAAAACTTTTATGTTTTGAGTTTCATGAAATTTTGAAGTTAATTTGGTCAAAACTGTGCATTCTTACCACTGTCCCGAGAGCACAACGATAGTGATATAAAATTTAGATCTGAGAATTGTTTTAGTCATAGAATTTTCATCTCTGGTCGGAATTTGACGATCTTGGTCATTCCGGAAAGCTTAGAAACTAAGCTAAAACTTTCATTTTATTCATTTAGCCAGAATTTGAAGTTTACTATGCCAAAATTATGGTTTTTCATCTCTGGCCAGTTAGTGCATAGCTATAGGCCTTAGTCTCTTTTCTCCCGTTGTTTTCAGCGTAGAACCCCGACTTTGCGACGCCATCCCGGGCACGTCCTTTGTCGGATTTCATCGTTTTTGGTCTCGTTAAAATGATGAGATCGAGATCTTTAACCATGCATTAGATACTTTGTTTCTATTGCCGAAGTAGCACCCAGAAACTGTTTTACAATAGTGATCATTTTCAGTTATCGTCGGACCAACTTTGAAACATTGTCGTTTCTTAGTTTCAAGTCGAAACCGAATGATTCTTATTGCATATCAAAGTAGGAGTACTTTACTACTCTCCTGCAAATTTTCATCAAGATCTGAGTTCATGTGACCCTTCGACCATGTCGTCGAAGTGGGACCTTTACACTGTTTTGACAAAGTAAAGTTTTATGATTTTTGTCCGACTTTGAGAGGACGCCGTTCTTCATTTCAAGTCGGAATTTCCCGATTCTTTTTGCAGTTTGGACCAGGGATGTTGGACTATATGTCTACCAATTTTCATGCCATTCGGATTTAGTTTGCTAGTCCGAATAATTTTCCGAACTTGGGTTCGCGTCATTTTTGGACTATTTTCCAACACTTAGAATATTTTCAGTGATTTTCTGGTTTTATTGATTTCTTTGAGATTTGTCTCTAGATTTCGTACACGGGTTTTATGAATTATTTTCAAAGGATTTTTCACCCCTAAATGGCTTTAGAAATTATTATATAATATTATTTTTAATTATTAAATTAATTACTCCATAATAGGAGAGTTTACAAAAGCCGTTTTAAAGTGATTTCAAAATCAATTATAAATCCGTTTCGCACCATTATTTTCTATAATAAAAATGTCACACTCACTTTTTAGCACGTCGAGCGAAGTGGAAAGGTGCTTAAACGGTTAAGAAATCTCCCGCCTATGGAACCGTGTGTATTTCCTTTCCGGTTAATCCCCGACCTATTCGATTGATCGTTTTGACCTTTGGGTCTAGTTTACCGATGATACGAGGTGGACTTTTTATTGTTTGGAGTGTGAGCTTGCTATTGGTTAGTAAATCGTTTAGTGCGAACGTGGGGTATGGGACTCATTGTTAACACTTTACGGGTTCCTCTCCAAGAAGTTAGTGACACATTAGCCTCTGGGCGGCCAGTACTGGACCTCTGGGTCACCACGCCTCTGGGCAACCGTCTCTGGACACCTGCTCTATGGAGCAGTTTATTTTTCGGCATGCGCCTCTGGGCCTTTATCCTTCTGGGAAGGATCTTGCCGTCTCGCGCGTTCCGCATCTGTGTGAGTGATCGATCACAATTCTACAGTACTTGGCAACAATGACTCTGGTCGGTGCACGTGCAATATTGGTATTATTTGATGATTTTTATATCCATTCGAATACCGCCATTCGGTGTTGGTTCTATGGAACCATACGATGTAAGTGCGATTACCTTGTGGATTCACAATGTCTTTGGACAGTGCTTTTCAGTGTTGGATTTCATTGACTTTTCAGTATATCCCCATTGCTCTTTGGAGCATCGATCTTTGCTTGGGCATTGATTACAGACTCTGGTCACTCTTGGGATTATTGCCTATGGGCATCTTTTTATAGCTTTGGCTACGCCGATGATATGAGGCGATTTTATTTATTCTACACTTTGGTGTTGATGTCTCTTTGGAGATTTTTATTGTTTATTGATGATTAGGGATCGTCATTATATTCATGTGGTTCATAATATACTTCTCTTTGGATAAGTACTGTTTTATTTATGTACCGCGTTGCTATATATCTCAGTTATTACTGATTGTTTAGCTAGCCTGACCCGAGTGTTTTTGCTCGGGTCAGACCGAGTTGTTTCAGGTTAGGTCTCTGGACTTAGCTTCTGTGCTTCCGCTTGGACATTATCTGCTATGCTGATAGATAGCGCTTTTATTTGTCCACTATTCCGCTACTCTGTTATTATTTAGACTTTGATTTGTACATATTTTTAACCCACATGTGTGGGCAGTGGCTTTGTACCCACTTAATGTATTTGGATCTGTATTGACGATGTATTGTTCTGGGATTTTATATCTGTTATGTGATTCTGTTCTGTGATGTTTTATCATTTAATATTATGCTTTGTCCTGATAGATCTTTAGCCATTTGTAATTTCGTTATAAGTATTTACTGAATATGCCGAACCACTTGAAAAAAATATATAGATACCATCCTTTCGACGTATTCAGTAGATAGTTATAGCTTGATTACAAATGGTCGCTTCCACTATACTCTATTCTCCGCTTTAAAAGACAGTATTACTCCCGTAATACTCTTTGTTACAGTGGGTCTCAGAGTGGGGCGTTACATGTACTGAGGGATATTTTCAAAGTAAACAGGGTATTAGACAGGGTGACCCTATGTCTGCCTATTTATTCATTCTTGTTATGGAAGTGCTAACTCAAATTCTTATCCAGCATGTTCAAGATGGTAGTTTCTTGGTTCATCCAAAATGTTGGAATCCCCTCATCACTTATTTAATGTTTGCTGATGACTTGGTTATTTTTTTCAAGCCAACTATGTTGACTATTAGATCTATTATGGATGGTCTCAATAAATTTTTCAAAATTACTGGCATAGCTATTAATTTAACTAAGTCTGATTTAATGATAGCTGGTGTGAGTAATGACTTGATCTCCCAAATCTCTAACTTCACATCCATCAATCATAGAACTGATACATCCATGTACTTAGGTATCCCTTTGGCTACTTCAAGAATTTCGTTTGCTCAATGTATTCCTTTGTATGAGAGGATAACTGCTAGACTTTCATTGTGGACTAATAGGATGCTTAGTCAGGCTGGTAGGCTTACTCTTATCAAATCCATTATCTTCTCCATGACTGTGTACTGGTCTAGATCTTTCATTCTTCCTATCAAGTTGATCAAAATGATTAGGAGTGCTATGTCAAACTTTTTCTGGCATGGTTCTATTAACTCCAAAAAGCTATCTCCTTGTGCATTCTCCAAGCTTGAAATGCCGAAGTCTAGAGGTGGACTAGGAATTAAAAATATGCTTCTGTGGAACCGTGCAGCCATGGTGCACCACATTGACAACTTCCTGAATCATAAAGACAGTATTTGGGTGAAATGGTCTTACAAATATATCATTGGTAATAAAAATTTCTGGACGATGGCTATTCCTCAATCTTGTAGTTGGACATGGCGTTGTATTCTCAAACTCAGATCTGTTATCCTTCCTTATGCTATGAGTAGAATTGGTATCAATAGTCGTATTTCATTCTGGCATGACCCGTGGGTTAAGTTTGGCATTATTCTGTGTCAGCTTCTTTCTTCCAACCAACATGTGCAAACTGGTATTACTTAAGATGCCCTGGCATCTAACTTTCTCTCTGAAGGTTGTGTTGTCCTTCCTTACTCTAGTAATCAGTGTGTCAAACGACAATGGAATCTTTTGAGTGGTTGTCATGTTCTATTATCTCCTGATGATGGTATTACTTGGTCATGTAGTAAAGACAAGTACAGGATTGGAGACATGTACAAGCATCTTGTTTGCCAGAATAATAGTGTTACTCTAAGCTGGCATAAGCGTATTTGGCTCAATCACAACACTGAGAGGCAAAACCTTTTACTTTGGAAATTTTTTAGTAATGCTTTGAAAACGAAAACTAAATTGAGACAGAGAGGCCTTAATATTGATACTATGTGTAGTTTTTGCCAAGCTGAGGAAGAGGATACACTTCACCTGTTCTTTAGATGTCCTCAAGTCAACATGTTATGGTGCTTGACAAATTCTATCACCACTGGCAGGAGTGTTGCTTTAGTTAGTGAGGAAGAATGGGATCTCATTTTCAAAGCAACAAGATGGAAAGGTGAATCTACCTATGTTTTGCTGTTCACCCTGAAAGTTTTCATAATGATGATCTGGGAAGAGAGGAATGCAATTATTTTTGGTGGAAAAAAAAAACCTTTATGCAAATGAAAGATAGCATTGTGGAAGGATTGAGGTTTGGTATTGCTGCATCTAGCCATGAGTTTGAACCAGCCTTTCTGACCGGACTCTCCTGATTTTTGCTTGTCTATGTGTTCCTCTGTTGTGTTTTTTTTAGTTTCATCTGATATGCCTGTTCTTCTTTGTTTTCTTGTTTCTTTGTTGCTTGTCGGCCTATTTATTATAGGTAGCTTTGTTTCCTTCTTTGTTGTACTTCTCTCTTGGTATATCAATAAATGGTAGGGGTCCATTTCTAACCCCGCTGGCCTTGCCAAAAAAAATTCCTTCCAATAATAAACAATCCATCCAATCAAACAATTATAAGGAAGAATACACATCAAATAAAAAGAAATAGACATAGTTGTGAGTGAGATTAACTCAACTCAACCAAAAGCTATTCTAGACTTCTTCAATTTGCAGTTCAGCCCCCCACTACAATAGCAGCTCCTAGTACCACACGTCATCATTGAGCATTGCTTGTTGCTGCCTATTCCATGCCCACAGTGCTCGCCAATGTCATGCATCTCTACCTTTAACAGCCTACTTCCTCTAAAACAGTCACCCAAAATGGATGCAAGGGCCCAAATAAATCTGCCTCGTTGCCTTTAATCTTCCCCATGTCGAGCAAACCCATGCATGCCTCCTCCATCACCTAATACACATCACCAGAATAGGCGCCACCTCCCGTCGCACAAACCTGGTCGTAGTTCCCCGTTTACATCACTTGCAACTACCATGTCAACATATCACCTTCCACTTTCATCGCCATCCCTAATTCGTACATCGCAATCGCTCGTATAGGTCGTAACAACCTTCAGCCATCGCCATCTGCTTGCATCACTATAGCTGCATCGGCCTCCATCCTTGGCGTTGATCGTCATAGACGAGCCCGTCTTTGAATCATTTCTTATGAGATTGATTGTTGTTTTTTTCTAATTTATGAACGCAATTTGTTAATTAGAGGAGTTAAGGTTGAATAATAAAATAGGCGAGTTTGGGTTTGATGAGGAAGCAAGGAGAGTTTTCGAGAGAATGGAAGATAAGAGAATAGGCTTTGGGCTTATATTACTTTAGGCCCATTTTCAATCTACTTTAATTTTAGCTAATTTCCAATGCATTTAATTTTTAATTTTAATCTTTGAATAAATTTATCTAGTATAAATTGATTCACATCTTATTCTACAAATTACATTCTGATAATGGTCAATTTTATTCAATTTAACACTCGCTTATTTTTATTTAATAATTCATCGTACTATTAAAAAATAAATTTACTTCTCAACTGTTTCAACCATACAAAATTATTTACACTTCAAAATACTTCATATTAATTAAAACATTTTATTTGATTTCTAAAAATTATTCGAAAAGGATTTATTTATTCAATTCAATTTATTACGACAATAATCCTTTATTTAATAGAATTTAATTAACTAAAAATTTTGTTTTCAAAATATAAATCATCTCAAATCAAACTCAAATACTTTTTATTTCATTAAAATTTATTAATTTATCATGCGTAGAAAGCAGGGTTGTTACAAATATGTAATTGAATAAATTAATTAAAAGTTAAAATAATTTAAAATACATACATATATATATATAAGATATATGTGTATTACTATAAAGGTTACAGTATATATATTCAATATAATATAATATAATTAAATAATATAATAATCAATTAAAGTGTTTATCGATTAAATTAACTAAATAAGATTTAATTAATATAATGTTATGCATAAATATTATATAAATTAAATACAATATAAAAGTTATATAGTAATAAAACTTATATAATATAAATGTATAACTAAATGTGGAACATTAAAGAAACCCTAAATAGACTTAACGAATAAATACATATGTATAGTACGCATACCATGATGTCTGATGTGTTTGGAACTTGAATAATGAGGATATTTCATAAGAAATACATTATTTCATAAGTCGATATCACTCAATTAGATATATTAAAGATTATGAATCTTTAAAGTAAATGTTGTCCATTACCATTTATATATTAGTAAATTACTTGCACACTCTCTGGTTGTTAAGAAAACTCATGCTAGAGATGTTATGTGTAGTATTTATTAATATATTTAATAGACGAGGTAAAATAACCATATGTATTTGTTGAGTAAACTCAAGGTACATAAACTATACTTAGGTCATTTCTAAATGGTAGGTATGAGGGAATAATCTCTTTTGATTTATAGAGCAAACTCAAGATCGAATTGAGATTAGAACAAGGAACCATAGGTTTGGAGCTGTACATGATACAACTGATAAGGAGTTATCCATTGTTTGTGGGGCTATGACTTGTTGAGCAAACTCAAAGACAAATTCCCAAGACAAACGGGTCCTAACACCCGCTAGTGAAGTCGTAAGTCTTCTATGTTTCATCTTAGGATTTGGAGAAACATAAATGACTAGTGGGAGCCTTATTAGAAAAATGAAATGGTAAAATTTAACCTTTCTAATATTTTAATAACATATGTTATATAAACTTATAATAATCTACATTGATAAATTTATGCAATAAAAATAATTGGTAAAATATTTATCAATTAAAATATACAAAGGAACTGAATTAAATATTGGCAAAGAAGTATTAAATATACTTACCAATAAGTTTTTGCATGTTGACCCATGCAAATGCCTAATTATACAACCACTTAATACGTTCATAACTTGCTCATTTATGAGTTTACTTCCCTAAAACTGTGTATTGTCTTCAATGAGTTTTGAACACTAAAAGCAATACAAGAATATGGATATTTGATTCGTATACGATCACATATAAATGTTATATGATGAGCGGTAAAAATTTATAATGTACGAAACCTCGATGAAAATAGTTCATTGAAATAAGCAAGTAAGCTATAATGTGAGATCGTGTATTCAATATGATTGATTATAATAATGATCTCATTGTGTGAATTGTAACATTGGATCAAAGGCTACAACATAGATCTAAGAATTCGATCACTAAAACGTCAGTTTGATCAACTTACATAAAGCGTAATTATTTGATGTCCTTGAAGATAAAGAAAACCAAATGTACTTTTGTAAAGAGTTCTTTATAATATTGTAGTAAGGATCTTCTTTGGATGGTTCGATGAATCGAATGTATAAGAGTGGATGTAACCCAAGGCACAGTTGGGATGAAGAGAGTGAATGGTCACTTTTACTTCATAAAGAAATTCAAAAATGAGAATTGTATAATACTTAACATTAGAATAAGAAATATGATTTCTATTCCGAAAAATATTTTCAAATAGATAATTGTTTTCTATGAGATTTATTTCTTTAAATTTAAGATACTTGATTTGAAAATTCTCGACTGTAAACCAGTTACAGTAAATAAAATAAATAGTCTATATTAAGTGGTTGAATGGAGCTTTGTATCTCATATACTATTCTACTAATGGAAGAAATAATAGGAGCATGTCATATAACACTTATTGGCCACATCAAGTTACAAAAATTGTTTTCGTAAACCATACTAAACATTATTTATGAAACAGTAATTATTTTCAGTATTGACTGAAAAATGGGCATAGTTTTATTTCAATATGAATATTATGAATATTCATTATAAAATATAACTATAATAGTGGTATTTGTGATGCATTGTACGGAAGCATTAAATTTATTTGCAATTATTTTAGAATTATGGACTAAGCCTGAGTTTGGAGAAATAATTCTATCTAAAACAATAAAGGGAAATCCACCTATTCGGTGGGAGAGATCGTAAAATTTGGTGGACTCTTTGGATTGATACATATAGAGTACGCAGTTGTAAGTCTAATTATACCAAAACATTTCCACGTACTTCATTATATTAACCGATGAGCTATCACAGACATGGGTATGTGTATTTAATACCCATGTAGTATATTTGTGATAAGCTCAAAGATTATAAAACGAAAGTAAATAAAATAACATGCAATAGAAAATAATATTGATTCGATTTGATCAAATAGTCGAGTATATTGGAAAGTGTTCTAAACATACCTAAATATGAATAACGATTCAATCTCAAAATATAGACTTAACAATAAGAAGTAATCGAACTTTTTTTAACAAAGTATGATTAATGGTGAGTGAAATTGAGTTAATTTGTCTCTATAATTCATGTATTCAAGAGTAGTACACAAGGTTAAAATTAGTTTCATGAAAAGAATGGTTTACAAAATCATAGAAGATAAGGGTTTATAAGAAACCCCAAAATATCCTAAGCCAAGGAGTTGGCGAGTTGTGCGAGTTAAAAGATTGAATGAAATAATTGTTCATGAGGGATCTGTTAGTACCTTAGGTATTGGTTTTGATGATAACAATAATAGACATTATATAAAATATGCATACTAATGTTTTATCAAGTTATATATAGTATATGGTGTTGGATATCAGACAGGTGTTGATCAAGAAGACCGTACAGTATTAAGAGTAGATTCAAGATGCTGATATAAAGTTTCAAGAGTTGGAGAATGAAGACCCATGAGTATTGAAGAGTTCAATATTTCAAGATATTCCAGATAAGTTATAAAGTCCTAGAATTTATGTGACGAATGGGGATTTTCAACCCTCGAAAATCGACACTAATACAACCTCGGTATTCACGTGCCGCAAATTAAAGTGCCGGAAAGACCGATCGTTATGGGAAAGAAAGAAAGAAAGAGAAGAAGAGAAGAGAAAAAAAGAAGAGATAAAAGAAGATAAGAAGAAGAGAGAAAGAAACTAAAACAAACACAGAATCTCACAATTACAGTGGAACAACATATAATATAATATCAATGAGCTTTACAAAAGAGAAACTATAACCTTTAATATACATACACAATTAGAGTACAACAATTAAATCACAATCATCAGCCTGGACAGTTATAATAACCTGTCCTTACAAACGCTGATAATTTCAACAAAAAGCAGCGAAAAATAAACATATACGTGGAATATGACCAAAAATACCTCAAGCTCGTCTGCTGAAGCTCCAAAGCACCAATCTGAATTTGTAAATATGCTCGGTCTGACCTGAGCATTGAAAGGGAAGAACGCCCTGATCAGTCTGGTAAACTAGCGTGAGAAACACATCTCAAATTTACTTTAAAGTTATAAAACCTTTCTTTATCAAAACAAAGGTATCTCGTAAGGCCACGCCCACACATAAACACGGATGGGTTTTTACCTTACGATAACCAAAACATTTCATATCAAATCATCTAATATTATATTAGTGTCTAGTATACAAATAATATTAATCATAGCTGAAATTGTTACCATTATTATATTCCAAAATATGTTAGGCTCTACAAAAAAAATGGCAGTCACATAGTGGAGAATGGATTCCATACAAATGACAAGGTAAGGGACTACCTTTCGACAGTACATCTCTAGAAAAATGTATCTAGGGTCCAGATACTGAACTCCTAAACCAACACAGAACCGGCCTACCCCTTCACTAGATAGTACTAAATATGACATCACCTCGGTCGTTCCCGAACTATCCGTAGCCACAGCATACGATACTCGACATATAGAGAGTAATCTAGAAAGGTGACGACCATATCCTTATTGGACATTTCCAGGTGATGAGGCATAAGGTAACAATTACCTTTCACATAGCACATTCCACTTTGAATGCCACACTGCCATTCCATGGTTACACAACTGATTTCTAAAACAGTATAACTACTGAGCTCGTACGTCTCAGGAAAGGGTGTTAAGCTAAGAGAAGTTGCCTTCTCCGCCACCAAACAAATGATGCGTTCATAGAGATTAATTAATGTAATTAGAAGTCAGGAATTACAAGTTCTCAGGAAAGGGTGTTAGACATTCATCCATACAAGTCGTCCAGGAATAGGACAAACCGAAGGCACTCTCCTACAACATCTTGTGGGGAATTACCCCAAGGATTAGTAGCGAGAAGTCCTTGCATATCATAGGTTTTCATAACGAAGCACCACTGCCACCATAAATATACGATAGGGTAAATTTCACCTTGACGGACTAGTGGTAAGTAGCCCTACATCATGAAGATCTCCATCCTCAAATATCATATTCATAAACCTGCACTTTCGAATGCATACATTGGTCCGAAGTGGTTCTCGGATAAATCCAACCCTGGTCTCTCCGGACCAATAATGATAAAAGTGGCCAAATTTGATAGTCGGTAATTTATCTATCAAAGCAACAAACAACATCTAGTACATAAGCAGTCACTAGGTCCATTTAATTAATCTTTTATTAATTAAATCAATTTCCAAAAATTTACTTCAAATTATCTTTAAAAAGATATATCGTCAAAACCATTTCAAATCTTCGATATTGGAAAACATTTCCATATACTTATATCGATGATATAAGCATATTTAATAACACTACCATTTTGGAGACACGCCAAATAGATTTCTATAACCATACTACTCCAAAGTTCGTACGCCTCCGGACGGGTGTTAAGTATAGGTAGCAGAGCTCCTACACCACTAAGCCTTTAGTATGATCATAAGAACTAATTCGTGTATTTCACGATGGAATGTCAAAACATAATTTATTGGGTTAAAACGAATGTTGCATAAAACATCGTTATGACAGCCCAAAACATTAGTATAGGAATTCGATTAATTATATATATATATAATTTCCATATACTATATAAAGCATTTCCTTTTGAAAAATAATTTACTTTAACAACAGTGTTATAGCCCATGCCTTCCATACTTTCCAAAAACGTCTATTACAACAATAAATGTTGAAATCTATGTTTTCGATACTTATCACATTTTAAAACATTTTTCAAAACCATTAAATCCCATTTGGAATTATTAAAAAAGAATAATTACATTTCAAAAATCATTTACTCCATCAAACTATTACTTCCAAAAACAGTCCTTTAAAAGATTGTTTTAACTCTTAAAAACTTGAACATATTTCCTTTGTATAAAAATCCATATTTAAATCTCAACATAAATCATTTCCATATTTATAAAACTATGTTTATAAATCTTCTTTCTATTTTATGAAACTTCTATTTTTTTAAAATCTCTTTATTCATAAAATTCTACTTACAAATCATTCTTTAATAAAAGCTCATTTACTATCAAAATCCATTTATAAAATATTTCCTTATAAATCTAATTTATTTATAAAATCCATTTACCAAAACTATTTAAAAGCTATTTACAAAATATTTATAATTTTGATTACAAGTCGGTTTCTTAATATATAAAATATCGCTTTTATAAATCCTTTATATAAACTTATTCAAAAATTTCAAATCAAAGTATATCTCAAACTATACTTTTACAACATCAAAAATCATATTTTTATTTGTTTAAAAATAAGTTCATTCCTTTTAATAATTCAAAAACCATTAAAACATATAAACTTCCAAAATCACTTTAAAAATCATTTCAATTCAAAATTACTATTTTATAATATTTCAAAATACTAAAAATATGGCTCAGTGCTACCATAGCACTAAATAAGTATAACAAATCCATGTCATCAAATATGGCATCCAATACATCATATATCAGCACATATATTAAAAATAAAATCAACAGTGTGAGGAATCCTATTTGATTCCTCCAACCTGTTCCCATGCATCAAATACAGCAGATAATCAAATAATATAAAAATCAACGGCTTCGAAGTGGGATTCGTATACAAAGGATCATCCGCTCTTACACGAGAACGTAATAGAGTCTTATCCGCTCCAATAGGCGGGAATATATCCAAACAAACTAATAAATATAGTAGATCATCCAAACAAGCAACAAACAACATAAATAAAATTATTCCCACTAATATAAAAATATAAGCAGACCAGAGAGGTGAGTTTACTTACAAAAATGCCAGAAATCGCCATAGTGCTCTGGTTTGAATTAAAATTGAATGGCCGCTCAATTTAACCCAAAATTCCTATTAGCTTCGGATTCATCCAATTAAACTCCATAGCGTAGTGCTCGCTGCTACGAACACAACGCAACTTGTCGTGCTCGAAACGGACCTCGTACGAGAAAGTTACGAATTTATTAACATTTGATATAATTAAAATTAATTAACTAAATTAAAAAAGTTGAAAATTATTAAACCTTTCTCCCTCCCTCACTCTTCCTCATGCATAAGCATTCGTACCCAGGCCCGAGCATTTTTCTTCTTTTTTAAATTATTTTTTGAATCGATCAAATGCACGCTACCAGCTGATGTCGACCCATCCACTGCCGTGCCACCTCGCCTCCATGTCAGCACCTCCCTCACGCACGTGCAAACACGAAAAAAATTCACGATGAACCCATATTGCTGCTTGCGAATGGAGGAGCTTTTACGTCACCTCGCCTCTATCCAACCGTTGAACAAATTTGTACCATCGTGCTCTACATTTCCCTAGTTGAAGTCGAAGACTAATTCGGCCTCTAGAGGCTCTAATCATTGTAGGTCGTTGGATGGTGGAGTTTTCATGGCGGCTGAAAATATTTTAGGGTTAGGTTTGCAAATGAAAGAAAGTTATGGCCCTTATATAGAAATTTTCCCAAAACACTATTCATTCATGAAAATTTCGAACTTCAAACGAAGTGTGCCGCCTGGCGTTCTATATGTTATACCCCTATTCCGAACACAATGGAATATATATCAAAAGCCAATTCCATCATATACAAAAGTTAACTTTTTAAATCAAATTATACTACTTTAAATTCCTTAAGTTAACTTCTATGCGTTTCAAACTTGCATGATCAAACGATACGTCCGATCGCCACGAAATTCGATAACACAAAATAATTCACTATTACGGATCCGATGAAACTGGTTTCGTCGAAATCCGAGATAGTTCCCCAAAAAGGTATTTTTACACGTTAATTAAAATGAGCAATTTCCAAAATCAGTTAAATTGCTTTTTAAATCCAATTTAAAAGTTTACTAACTTCATTCTTATTCAAATAGATTTTTAAATCAACTTTAGAAATCATTTTCATTCACATAAAATTCAAGATTCAATTATTTAAACAATTCCAAATATTCAAATTTAACACTTTAATTATCAAATAAATCGCTATTTTGAAATTCAAGTTACTTAATTTATAAAGTTAACTTTTCAATATTTAAAATAAATTAAATATTCCAAATTCGAATGACTGAAATTCTGGGTCGTTACAGACTCCCCCCTTAAAATAATTTCATCCCCGAAATGACTAGGCAAGGAAAATGTAACAAACCCATTAACTTTTCAAAATAATTAATTGAAATAGATTTCCAAATTCATTTAAACTTTTCCACTTTTCGAAATCAATTAGTTAAAACTTCTTATAAAAACTTTTTCTATGCCTTTAAATTCATTCATAGTTATTAACTAATACTATTGCAAAAATCAAATTTTAGTTATCAAAAAATTTTGCTTCCATCGATTTTTTCTATTTTTTCTTCCAGACTGCATTTTTTTTCTATTTTTGCTTCCATCGATTTTTCGTGACCTTCTCCTTCAGGTATGAACCAACATGCCTTTTCTTTTCATTTTGTTTTGTTACTAATTCTTCCTCCCTACTTTGTTTTTGTTGCCTGCTCATCACTCGACCTATTCCCGAAACCCACGCCATACCCATTCGCCACCGTACCCCAGCCACCACCCACGTCCCAATGGCAGACCGAACCCCTACCCCAGCCACAACCCCACCGAGAACCCCCTGAACCCATGCTCCGCCATGAGAACCTACAACCCCACGCCAGAAAATCCCCACGCCCTGCCTGCCACCACAATCCAGTTCGAGTTCCCAGCCACCACCTCACGCCAAATACCACCACGTTAGCCTACCCCGGTCCACCACCACGTCACCAACAGAAGCCCTGTCACCAGTCACGAACCACCACAGCCCCAGGCCGAGACCAGGCACCACCACACCCTATGCCGAGACCAGACCACCCATGTCCCCTCCTTCAGACCGATCATGTTTGAAACAAAAGAAAATTTGACAACTTCCAATTTGTCACCGTATATTTTTTATTTGTGATAGTATATTCCTCTGGCCCTGGTAGTTGAATCAGAGAAGAGAAATTGCTTTGAGCCTTTGTATTTTGTGGTACCTTAGTTATATTTTTGCCTCTGGCTTTGAAAAAAAGAATGAGAACGAGTTGTTTGTCATTTTTTTGTTTTGAAGTTGTTAGTTATATCTTTCGGCCGAGCCCTGCCATTTGAGAAAAGTTGTTTTGTCACCTCTGCATTTTTTCGAAATATAGTGCCTGACCGAGTTTTGTTTATGAAATGAACAATAAAAGTGGTTGAGCCATTTCCTTCTATTTTTCAACTTGATTTATTTCCGTTTGTTTGCTTCAATTGAAAATTTTGTTATTCGTGCACTCTTAGATTTGTCTATTTATTTGCTTTATTCTTTTGACTTTAGATTTGAATCTAGTTGGCGAATCCGCTAACAACTGATCGTGCTTTCCGCGTGCTTTCAATTGATAGCGTACTTCTTTTTCGAATCTCCAGCTCCGTAGAGGTGAGTAAATCTCACACGAATATTCATACTTATAGGATTGTGAAACGACCGCAACTGAATGTGTAGAAATAATTAAATAAATAATTGATGTTATAATTACCTGTGATTATTTATAGTTGATGTTAGAATTGTTAAACTGCATAACATATCATTTGTTATATTTTGGTTTATTTTACTGTTATTCTATTCTGTTAAATCACACTACAGGTTCCCTGTAGAATAGAATCACTATGGGTTGAAATGATACATACCCGAACGGACTTTAGAATAAGGGAAGATCGTTATGGGCTGAAATGATAGGCCTGAACGATTTTCAATTAAATTTTATTTACTTGGGATTGCGGGTTTGAAATGATAAAACCCGGATTTTTCTTTGTAAACTACGGATTGAAATGATATAGTATCCGTATCACTTGACTTAGGTTAGAAAATATCATACAGACTGGTGGTTATTTTTCTGTATTTTCTGGATACCTTTAAATATTTTAAATATTTGTAATAATATTAAATTGATTTAACTTGATTTTTTTAATGATTTATTTAGAATAGAAATGATTTTTCTATATGATAAATGAAAAAAAATGGGTAAAAATATTGATTTTAAAATGTAACTTAAATTTGAAAATTTGACTAAAAAGAAAAGATGGAAACTTAAGTTAATTAAATTGAAATAAAAATTTAGTTTAAAAATGGTGAAAAATGGAGATTTAAGTTTAAATGTTGAAATGAATTGTTTAAGTGAAAATGGGAATTTACACACTTGAATTTAATAAGTGAACTTTGGTTTTTATTCGTAAAATTTCTCTTTAGAAAATCGTAAGTTAAAGGATTTAAATGAACATTTTAAATGTGAAAAATTATGACTTTTATAAATTTAAATGGTTTAAATTAAATGAACTAATTCTAAATTTAGTATAATCTGTAGCACTTGTTAAGTGCTGTGGTTATATAAATGAACCAAAAGACTAAAATGAACTTATGCTATGATAGCACTTGGTAAGTGATGTTGTAACAGAAACTAAAATTTAACCTGAACAAATAAAAGGGCTACTGTAGCACTTGTTAAGGACTGCAGTAGGCTGAAATATGATTTTTGTTTAAAACTGATATGTTATAGCAGTTTATAAATGTTGTTTTGCGGAATAAAATTGTTTTCAAATATAACTTACCGCCGCATTTTTTTAAATGCCGTGAAAGCTGAGAATTTTAACGTTATTGTTTTAAGTGAATAATTGAGCTCCGAAAAGGTTAGATTTTTTAGAATTTAATATTTGATTTAAAGGAATAATGACTTTGCCTTTAAATGGTTTAATTTGAAGTATTTTGATATAAATTGTTTTAAATTTATAACCACGGGTTATAATAACGATTGGTTGTTAAAGAGACCGGGATCAGATATGGACATACTCTCTGTCTTACCGAAAACCACTTTGACAACTATGTACGCGGTGGAGTTTCCAAAATGAAGTAGGATGGCGGCGACGATCCTAAGGTATATACGTGGACCCAACTCCCGTGAGTTGGCATAAGGTGGCTAAAACAGGAGCGATTGACGGACCAAGGAGGTAGCACCTCTTATCGGACACACTTCTTCGATACCATTCTATTACTTGTGATTGATTTGGTGGCCACCCTTGATTTGGGAGTGTTGTTCGAGGTGGGCGGTAGTGGCTGCTATGCGTCACCACTAGTCCGGATGCGTAATTGGTATATCTACCCTGGCATTGCCTAGTTGTGCCGTGTCACCTACCATATCGAGCTTTACTACGATTATGATTTTAAGATCCGACCGCGTTAAGGTTCTCCATCCCCTTAACGCTATTTTCTATATGATTATACTTTACCTTTTAGACACTATTATAATAGCGAATATTACTACCTAGTAGATATTTTAACGGATCCTTAGAGGATGGGCGGTCCCAAGCGTCTTCTAAGTTACTTGTACCTTTACTACAGTTCACTTGAGTTGGTTTACATTGTATAAGTATGTATATCCTGACTCGAGTGTTTATGTTTTATTTTACGCTCGGGTCAGCCTGAGTATCAGTTGGACTTCATCTTCACGGAGCTAGGACTACTGGAGATCATCTTTATCAAGCTGCTATCTATTTTGCTATTCAGTCTTTTATTTTAGCCTATGTAATTGAGACAAATGAATTTGGGATTTTCTGTGGTTATTCAAACTGTATTGGTTTTAGACTATGTAATTTGTACTTGTTTCGAGACTATGTATTTTAGTGGCTTCATGAACCACTATGGTTATTTTTAAATTCCGCTGCGAGTTATTCTGATATTTCTGTGTCTGTGATTCTGTGAATGATTTTATTTGCTCCAAATTTTATTACAATCTGTTATTTTGCATTTTTCAAGTCTGACATGTGTGGATTATTGTCGATTTGAATGGTCCAAAATAGTGGGTCGTTACATTTGGTATCAGAGCTTTGGTTTTAGGCAAACCTTAGCCTATGGAGCAAAAACTCATTAGAGATAGGGTAGAAATACCCTAGAATGAGTGAAATCAAACTCAGAATCATTTCCTTGTGAGTGAACGTATTTTCAAAGTATAAAATGATTTTAAAATGATTTCTCAAATGATTTTTCAAAGATTATTTTAATATAAAGTTTTCTTGTTTTAAGAGGAAAATTTTTCTAAACTTCCTTCTTTCCGTATCTACCTTGTTGGAGAATTTATTATTAGGATATTCATCCAAGTGATCTTATCCTGTCTTATCTTAATTTATCTTTGTCTTCTCTATACCTTGTCCTAAATTTATTCTTGATATTTCCAGGATGAATCGTGAAAATGCTAGAGGTAGGGGTCGTGGTCCTGCTCCTCCACCTGTTGCACCCGTTAGGTTTACTGTTCTTTGCAAGGAATTCTCTCAGCTCGGTGGCACTAGGTTCACCGGTTCAGAGAGTATTATCGAAGCCCAGCAATGGCTACGAAGTTTGGAGAGAATTTTTACTGGTCTAGAGATCACTGATGCCCAGAAGCGTCAGTTAGTAGCATGGCAGCTGCAAGAGTCAGCCTTAGATTGGTGGGAGTCTGTTACGACTCACACTAACGAAAGTGATCTTTCGTGGGAGCAGTTCAGGTATCCTTTGTGTTAACTTGAATTTTTCCCATTTCCTTTCTTTTTGAATCTATCTTAAGTTCAGTTTCTGTATCTTCTTTCCAGGGAGGCTTTTGTGGCAAAATGGATGCCCGAAGCCGGGAAATCTCAGCTTTACCGTGAGTTCATGGACCTCAAGCAGGGTACCATGTCTTTTTCGGAGTATGAGCGAAAGTTCAATGAACTTTCAAAATTTGGTCCAGGTCTTATCGACACTCAGCTAAAGAAGAATGAGAAGTTCATTTCTGGAGCTCGCCCAGAGTTCTACGATCGCCTTATTTCACATGTCCATGGCACATTTACTGAGCTCATGGATATGGCTATTCGCTATGAGAACCCTACTTCCAAGGGTCCTGCTGCTTCTGGTGCTCATGTCTCACAATCTCCCTCTGCAAATTCCAAGAAGAGAAAGCCCAACTTCCACCAGCAGAAGAAAAATTGGATCAAGCATGCGGGCTTGGGATCTTCAGCATCTTCTCCTCCCCCGAGACACCCTATTGATCTTTCCTCCATTACCTGCTTCAAATGTGACCAGAAGGGACACTATGCCAATAGTTGCCCTACTCCGACTGGTGCTGCTGTTCCTCCACCTTAGGTAACCAGGAACAATCTTTGTCATGTTTGTCTTCAGCCTGGTCATTTTAGGAATAACTGTCCTTTATATCAAAAGGGAAAGCCATCTGGCGTATTTGCTGTCACATCTGCTTCTTCTCCTGCTGCACCTACTCCTGCTCCTAGCGATGATCAAGGTACTCTTCAAGGCACCTTTACTTTATTTCATCATCCTGTTCGTGTTTTATTTGATACTGGAGCTTTGCATAGTTTTATTTCTGATGTTTTGTGTAATAAGTTTGAAACTCTCCTTTCTCCTGAGTATTCTTCTGTTCCTCTATGTGTTTCAAATCCTATTGGTGGTCCCGCAAATCTTGATAAGATTTGTAAGCAAGTGAGACTCTTCTATTCTAGTCATAAATTTTCTGGAGATTTCTATGTCCTGGGTTTCGATGCTTTTGATTTGTTGCTTGGAAGTGATTGGCTTGACGGGCACGATGCTCATATCTCTTGTAAATCCCGAATTGTTTCTCTTAAGGATGATCGGGGTAACTCTTTGGTTATTCAGGGTCGTATGCCTCATGTTTATGCTGGTAGCTTTATCTTTTCTCTAGAAGCTTCTACTGATGATCTTCAGTCGACTCGTGTAGTCAATCTCTATCCCGATGTATTCGGTGAAGTTACTGCTTTACCTCCCAAGCGGGAAATTAATTTCCGCATTGATCTTATTCCTGGAGCTCGACCTGTAGTCCTTCCTCCTAGAAGAATGGCACCCCGCGAGAAGGTTGAGTTAAGGGAACAAATTGAGGACCTATCTTCCAAGGGTCTGATCAGACCTAGCTATTCTGAATGGGGAGCTGCGATGGTCTTCGTCACCAAGTCTGATGGTTCTCTTCGGATGTGTGTTGATTATAGGGAGTTGAACAAGCTCACTATGAAAAATAGATATCCAATGCCTCGCATAATTGATATGTTTGATCAGCTTTTTGGTGCTACTGTTTTCTCCCAGCTTGATCTTGCCACGGGTTTTCACCAACTCAGAGTTGCCAAAGAAAGTATTCCTAAGACTACTTTCCGTACTGAGAATGGATTCTTTGAATGGTTAGTTATGCCTTTTGGTTTGACTAATGCTCCTGCCTTCTTTGTTGACTTGATGAATCGTGTTTTCCGTGGTGTGCTTAATAAATTTGTTCTAGTCTTTGTGGATGATATCCTCATTTTCTCTAAGTCTGAAGAAGAACATGAGTCACATTTGAAATTTGTTCTTGAGACTCTTCGAAATCATCAGTTAAAAGCTAAATTTTCCAAATGCCATTTCTGGAAGGATGAAGTCTGATTCCTCGGGCATATTGTTTCTGGTAATGGAGTTTCAGTCGATCCAGTCAAGATCGCTGCGATCAATGTAAGTCTCTCTTTCTTCTCTTTCCTTGTTTCATTCAATTTATTATATCCTTCTTATTATCCTTCTATCCCTATTACGTACAGGATTGGGAAACTCCTAAGACTCCTACTGATATCCGTAGTTTTCTAGGCCTTGCCGGTTATTACCGGAGATTCATTGAGAATTTCGCTCGGATTGCTGCACCTCTCACTGCTTTAACTCGGAAGAATGCTAAGTTTATTTGGAGTAACGAGTGTAAGGCCGCATTCAATGAGTTAAAAGACAAGCTTACTTCCGCACCTGTTCTTACCGTTCCAAATGGAAATGAGGGATTAACGGTATACACTGATGCTTGTCGAGAAGGTTTGGGAGCTGTTCTGATGCAGGATGGTAGAGTGATTGCTTATGCTAGTAGACAGTTGAAGACCCATGAAGTACATTATGCTGCCCATGATCTAGAGTTGCTTGCTGTTGTTTTCGCTTTGAAGCTTTGGAGACATCATCTATTGGGTACCAAGTTCGAGCTTTTCACAGATCATCAGTCTTTGAGGTATATTTTCTCTCAGAAGGATTTGAATCAAAGATAGGTTAGGTGGTTAGAGTTCCTTGCTTCTTATGACCTCGACATCAATTATACACCGGGAAAAGCTAATGTTGTGGCGGATGCTTTGAGTAGGAAGAAAGCTTTGTTGTGTCAGATTGTGGTTTCTTCACCCCTTGTGGATCGTATTATGGTTAGACAGGATGAGGATCAGATGCTTAGATTGATTAAGGATAGTGTTCGAAGCAGAGTTGGAGGTAGTAGTCTTGATGGCAGTGGAGCTCAGATTGACGATAAGGGTGTATTAAGGATTAATAATAGGATTTGTGTCCCGAATGTTGATGGATTGAGACAGGAGTTACTTCGGGAGAATCATCAGTCCAGACTTTCTATTCATCCAGGCGTGACGAAGATGTATCAGGACATGAAGAAGTTATATTGGTGGAAAGGTATGAAGCGAGATATTTCCATTTTTGTTAATAGGTGTGCGACTTGTCAGCAAGTCAAGGTAGATCATCAGAAGACTCTTGGGTTATTGCAGCCTCTTGAGATTCCCAATTGGAAGTGGGAACAAGTTTCTATGGATTTCATTGATGGTTTACCGAGGACTAGGAAGGGTAACGAGAGTATCTGGGTTATTGTAGATAGATTGACCAAATCAGCTCATTTCATTCCGGTCAAGTCTACCCGTTCAGCTTCTAGTTTGTCTGAGATTTACATGAGGGAGATTGTTCGTCTCCATGGTGTTCCTCTCAGTATCGTTTGTGATCGTGATCCTATCTTTACTAGTAGGTTTTGGAAAGCCTTTCAGGATTCTTTGGGTACTCATCTAATCTGAGCACTGCTTACCATCCACAGACCGACGGTCAAACGGAAAGGGTGAATCAGATTTTAGAAGATCTTCTACGTGCTTGTGCGCTTGATTATGGAGGATCTTGGGAAGATCATCTCCATCTCGTCGAATTCACTTATAACAATAGTTATCAGGCCAGTATTGAGACATCTCCGTTTTCTGCTCTTTACGGACGACCTTGTAGATCTCCTTCTTGTTGGATTGAATCCGGTAATCGTTTGGTTCTTGGTCCTGAGATGGTTTTGGAAGCTTCAGAGAGAGTTGAAGAGATTAAGAGGAAGATGAGGATTGCTCAAGATAGACAGAAGAAGTACGTTGATCGTCGAAGATGGAGTTTAGAGTTTGCTGTTGGTGATTTGGTTTTCCTTAAGGTCTCTCCCTTAAGGAATGTTATTCTTTTTGGTCGTAGAGGAAAGCTTTCTCCTAGATTTGTAGGTCCAAACCGCATTTTGGAAAGAATTGTCTCTCTTGCTTATCGTCTGGATTTACCCGAGAAATTTTCTGGAGCACACAATTTCTTTCATGTATCTCATCTTCGTCGCTATCTGCATGATCCATCTCTTATTATCCAGCCTTCTGCTCTTGATAGTTTGGATATTGAGCCAAATCTGACAGTTGAGAGGAAGCCACTTCGTATCGTCGATCGAGGAACGAAGCAGCTAAGAAGAAAATCTGTCAACCTGGTCAAAGTGCAGTGGAGCACTAATGAACGGGATTGCACCTGGGAGACGGAGGAGAGCATTCGTGCTTCGAATCCGGAATTGTTTATTTCAGGTACTTTTGCTCTACTGTCTTATCTTTCTTTGTTTTCCTTCTTCGTTCCTTTTCGAGGACGAAAAGCTTTGAGTGGGAGAGAGTGTAACAGCCCGATATTTTTAACAAAATTTTATTTAAAAATAAACATTTTTTAATATTAATTTGAATTAAAAGTGTAAAAATTAGTGTGAAACAGGAAATTTAAACTCTACATTTCATTCCGTATATTTACATCCGTTCTTATCTTATATTTAAAAATCAAATTTTATTTATTTTTGGTAATAGCTATTTAAATTTTTGGTTTAAATGATACGTTATTTATTTAAAGAAATGTTATCATTTTTAAATTTATTTAATAAAAGAAACAAATAACAGTGGTACGTTACTTTGGGCATTACACTTTTACGTTCGTTGTTTTCTTTGTCTATTGATTTTTCTCGCGTTAACATTTCAAGTTCAACCGTGTATATTTCAGCTTGGAATTCAAAAACCTTGCATTTAATCGGTTGCACGTGAAAGATTTTTCTTTCCCTTTGACTCCTTGCGTTTCTTTAAATTTAATAAAATTGATTGCCTAAAATTTTGCTACCGTTCAACTTTATTTATTGCCTTAATTTTCTTTACCGTTCCAAAACTTTTCGTTGCCTTCTCTCTACAAATTGTGAGCAGCTGTCTTATTCTATCCCACGTTCAAACATAAATTCCAGACTGCATTTTTTTTCTATTTTTGCTTCCATCGATTTTTCGTGACCTTCTCCTTCAGGTATGAACCAACATGCCTTTTCTTTTCATTTTGTTTTGTTACTAATTCTTCCTCCCTACTTTGTTTCTGTTGCCTGCTCATCACTCGACCTATCCCGAAACCCACGCCATACCCATTCGCCACCAGACCAGCCACCGTACCCCAGCCACCACCCACGTCCCAATGGCAGAGCGAACCCCTACCCCAGCCACAACCCCACCGAGAACCCCCTGAACCCATGCTCCGCTATGAGAACCTCCAACCCCACGCCCTGCCTGCCACCACAATCCAGTTCGAGTTCCCAGCCACCACCTCACGCCAAATACCACCACGTCAGCCTACCCCAGTCCACCACTACGTCACCAACAGAAGCCCTGTCACCAGTCACGAACCACCACAGCCCCAGGCCGAGACCAGGCACCACCACACCACATGCCGAGACCAGACCACCCATGTCCCCTCCTTCAGACCGATCATGTTTGAAACAAAAGAAAATTTGACAACTTCCATTTTGTCACCGTATATTTTTTATTTGTGATAGTATATTCCTCTGGCCCTGGTAGTTGAATCAGAGAAGAGAAATTGCTTTGAGCCTTTGTATTTTGTGGTACCTTAGTTATATTTTTGCCTCTGGCTTTGAAAAAAAGAATGAGAACGAGTTGTTTGTCATTTTTTGTTTTGAAGTTGTTAGTTATATCTTTCGGCCGAGCCCTGCCATTTGAGAAAAGTTATTTTTTCACCTCTGCATTTTTTCGAAATATAGTGCCTGACCGAGTTTTGTTTATGAAATGAACAATAAAAGTGGTTGAGCCATTTCCTTCTATTTTTCAACTTGATTTATTTCCGTTTGTTTGCTTCAATTGAAAATTTTGTTATTCATGCACTCTTAGATTTGTCTATTTATTTGCTTTATTCTTTTGACTTTAGATTTGAATCTAGTTGGCGAATCCGCTAACAACTGATCGTGCTTTCCGCGTGCTTTCAATTGATAGCGTACTTCTTTTTTGAATCTCCAGCTCCGTAGAGGTGAGTAAATCTCACACGAATATTCATACTTATAGGATTGTGAAACGACCGCAACTGAATGTGTAGAAATAATTAAATAAATAATTGATGTTATAATTACCTGTGATTATTTATAGTTGATGTTAGAATTGTTAAACTGCATAACATATCATTTGTTATATTTTGGTTTATTTTACTGTTATTCTATTCTGTTAAATCACACTACAAGTTCCCTGTAGAATAGAATCACTATGGGTTGAAATGATACATACCCGAACGGACTTTAGAATAAGGGAAGATCGTTATGGGCTGAAATGATAGGCCTGAACGATTTTCAATTAAATTTTATTTACTTGGGATTGTGGGTTTGAAATGATAAAACCCGGATTTTTCTTTGTAAACTACGGATTGAAATGATATAGTATCCGTATCACTTGACTTAGGTTAGAAAATATCATACAGACCCGTGGTTATTTTTCTGTATTTTCTGGATACCTTTAAATATTTTAAATATTTGTAATAATATTAAATTGATTTAACTTGATTTTTTTTAATGATTTATTTAGAATAGAAATGATTTTTCTATATGATAAATGAAAAAAAAATGGGTAAAAATATTGATTTTAAAATGTAACTTAAATTTGAAAATTTGACTAAAAAGAAAAGATGGAAACTTAAGTTAATTAAATTGAAATAAAAATTTAGTTTTAAAATGGTGAAAAATGGAGATTTAAGTTTAAATGTTGAAATGAATTGTTTAAGTGAAAATGGGAATTTACACACTTGAATTTAATAAGTGAACTTTGGTTTTTATTCGTAAAATTTCTCTTTAGAAAATCGTAAGTTAAAGGATTTAAATGAACATTTTAAATGTGAAAAATTATGACTTTTATAAATTTAAATGGTTTAAATTAAATGAACTAATTCTGAATTTAGTATAATCTGTAGCACTTGTTAAGTGCTGTGGTTATATAAATGAACCAAAAGACTAAAATGAACTTATGCTATGATAGCACTTGGTAAGTGTTGTTGTAACAGAAACTAAAATTTAACCTGAACAAATAAAAGGGCTACTGTAGCACTTGTTAAGGACTGCAGTAGGCTGAAATATGATTTTTGTTTAAAACTGATATGTTATAGCAGTTTATAAATGTTGTTTTGCGGAATAAAATTGTTTTCAAATATAACTTACCGCCGCATTTTTTTAAATGCCGTGAAAGCTGAGAATTTTAACGTTATTGTTTTAAGTGAATAAATGAGCTCCGAAAAGGTTAGATTTTTGGGAATTTAATATTTGATTTAAAAGAATAATGACTTTGCCTTTAAATGGTTTAATTTGAAGTATTTTGATATAAATTATTTTAAATTTATAACCACGGGTTATAATAACGATTGGTTGTTAAAGAGACCGGGATCGGATATTGACATACTCTTTGTCTTACCGAAAACCACTTTGACAACTGTGTACGCGGTGGAGTTTCCAAAATGAAGTAGGATGGCGGCGACGATCCTAAGGTATATACGTGGACCCAACTCCCGTGAGTTGGCATAAGGTGGCTAAAACAGGAGCGATTGACGGACCAAGGAGGTAGCACCTCTTATCGGACACACTTCTTCGATACCATTCTATTACTTGTGATTGATTTGGTGGCCACCCTTGATTTGGGAGTGTTGTTCGAGGTGGGCGGTAGTGGCTGCTATGCGTCACCACTAGTCCGGATGCATAATTGGTATATCTACCCTGGCATTGCCTAGTTGTGCCGTGTCACCTACCATATCGAGCTTTACTATGATTATGATTTTAAGATCCGACCGCGTTAAGGTTCTCCATCCCCTTAACGCTATTTTCTATATGATTATACTTTACCTTTTAGACACTATTATAATAGCGAATATTACTACCTAGTAGATATTTTAACGGATCCTTAGAGGATGGGCGGTCCCAAGCGTCTTCTAAGTTACTTGTACCTTTACTACAGTTCACTTGAGTTGGTTTACATTGTATAAGTATGTATATCCTGACTCGAGTGTTTATGTTTTATTTTACGCTCGGGTCAGCCTGAGTATCAGTTGGACTTCATCTTCACGGAGCTAGGACTACTGGAGATCATCTTTATCAAGCTGCTATCTATTTTGCTATTCAGTCTTTTATTTTAGCCTATGTAATTGAGACAAATGAATTTTGGATTTTTTGTGGTTATTCAAACTGTATTGGTTTTAGACTATGTAATTTGTACTTGTTTCGAGACTATGTATTTTAGTGGCTTCATGAACCACTATGGTTATATTTAAATTCCGCTACGAGTTATTCTGATATTTCAGTGTCTGTGATTCTGTGAATGATTTTATTTGCTCCAAATTTTATTACAATCTGTTATTTTGCATTTTTCAAGTCTGACATGTGTGGATTATTGTCGATTTGAATGGTCCAAAATAGTGGGTCGTTACAAATAATTTACATTCCAATTAAAATCAATTGACTTACATTCAATTATTATCCATCAATTCATTAACTTTCAATTTCATTTACATTCATATTCACCATTCACTTTTTATTTAATTCACGTTCATTTACATTTACATTCATTCTTCACTTAGTATATTTCTTTAATGCTAATAACACCTACTAACCATTCCATAAAATTCTTTATTTTTTTAAAGTTTAGTTTAAACATTTTATACAACACAACTTATTTTCATTATCACTTCACAATTTAAGTTCATATTCAATTTTAACAAACAACATTCCAAAACATATTTCATTCACCAATTTATTTCATTAGCTCAATTCAATTCATTTTTCCACTTAAGTTGAATTTCATTTTATAACTCAAGTTCATATTCGTTCTATTATTTTATTACAAATCAAATTCAGTTTCATTTTCATTTAAATTTTCTTAAGTCAAATTTCATTTCAAAATTCATTTTATTTAACTTAACATTAAGTTAAATTTCATTTCATAATTCAATTATCAAATTTACTTTTCTTAACATTCATATTCAACAAATTTAAAAATTTTGTTTTAACTCACTAATTCTCAAAATTTATAAGTTATAAAACTTAGTGTCTTATGTTTTTAGCAAAATGCCCAAAAAAATTTATTATTTACAAAACCATTTGAAAAAAAAATTCAAAATCAATGGGATTTAAATTCTCAATTCTGAGCTTTTAAATTCATTTATTTACAAATCATATAAATTTTCCTTATATATAATTTCACTTTGGTTATATAAAACCATTTCTTCATTGTTTTTTTACACTATAATAACAATAACTTTTATTTAAACACAACAACAAATAAAAATATAAGTAATCAAATATTATCATTCACTAACAAACAAATACACCATATATAGCTATAATAATTCCTGAAAATTATTCCTTTATATATAAAATATAATTTAGGTAAAATTATTTCATTTACCCAATTTCGAAAACAATACTATGTCAAATTGCTATGTTCGAGTGTTTAGAGATCCTAATCGATAACGTTAGCCAGATGCATTGACAAGAACCCATAAGCAACTCAACTGATCAACCAACACAATATAAAACATTTTTATACCACTAACAAATACGCGCTCATATCTATAATATACTCAAACTCATTCTAGGGTGCTACTGACCCTATCTATAACGAGTACCCATCATAGCCTAGGTGTATCGCTAAATCCTAGCTCTGATACCATGTGTGACAAACGAGGATTTTCAACCCTCGAAAATCGACACTAATACAACCTTGGTATTCACATGTCGCAAATTCAAGTGTTGGAAAGACCAATCATTATGGGAAAGAAAGAAAGAGAAGAAGTGAAGAGAAAAAAAGAAGAGAGAAAAGAAGAGAAGAAGTGAAGAGAAAAAAAGAAGAGAGAAAAGAAGAAAAGAAGAGAAGAAGAAGAGAGAAAGAAACTAAAACAAACACAAAATCTCGTAATCGCAGCGGAACAACATACAATATAGTATCAATGAGCTTTACAAAAGAGAAAATGTAATCTTTAATATATAAACATCAATCAGAGTACAACAATTAAATCATAATCATCAGCCTGGACAGTTATAATAACCTGTCCTCACAAATACTGATAATTTCAACAACAATGTAGTGGAAATAAACATATACGTGGAATACGACCAAAAAGACCTCCAACTCATTTGCTGAAGCTCAAAAGCACCAATCTGAATATGTAAATATGCTCGTTTTGACCCGAGCATTGAAAGGGAAGAACGCTCGAATCAGTCTGGTAAACCAGCATGTGAAACAAATCTCCAATTTATTTTAAAGTTATAAAACTTTTCTTTATCAAAACAAAGGTATCTTGTAAGACCACTCCCACACATAAACACAAATGGGTTTTTACCTTACAATAACCAAAATATTTCATATCAAATCATTTGATATTATACTAGTGTCTAGTATACAAATAATAATTAATCATAGCCGAAATTGTTACCATTATCAAATTCCAGAATATGTTAGGCTTTACAAACAAAATGGCAGGCACGTAGTGGAGAATGGATTCCATACAAATGACAAGGTAAAGGGACTACCTTTCGACAGTACATCTCTAGAAAAATATACCTAGGGTCCAGATGCTGAACTCCTGAACTAACACAGAACAGGTCTACCCCTTTGCTGGATAGTACCGAATATGACATCACCCCGATCGTTCCTGACCTATCCGTGGCCACAGCATACAATAGTTGATATATAGAGAGTAATCTAGAAAGGTGATGACCATATCCTTATGGGAGCGATCCACATAGCTTTGTCGCTTCTATCCTGTTTCTGTCATTTTCGGGTGATGAGGCATAAGGTAACGATTACCTTTTGCATAGCACATTCCACTTTGAATGCCACACCGCCATTCCATGGTTACACAACTGATTTCTACAATAGTATAACTACTGAGCTCGTACGTCTCAGGAAAGGGTGTTAAGCTAAGAGAATTTGCCTTCTCCGCCACCAAACAAATGATACGTTCATAGAGATCAATTAATGTAATTAGAAATGCAACGTCAAACATTCATACATACAAGTTGTCTAGGAATAGGACAAACCGAAGGCACTCTCCTACAACATCCTGTTGGGAATTACCCATAGGATTAGTAGCGAGAAGTCCTTGCATATCTAGATTTTCATAACGAAGCACCATTGCCACCATAAATATATGATAGGGTAAATTACTGTAACGACCCGGATTTTAAGACATTTAATTTTGAATATTTAAATGGTTTTAAATATTGGACTTGGAATAAAAATTGATTTCTTTTAATATGAAGATTTTGGTTGAAATTATAGAATGAATTTAAATTTCAAATATAGTGATTTATCGTAATACGGTAATGGTTAATAATTGAAATTTGAGTTGAATATGAATTGAAATGATTTATAATGTTGATATAAATTATAATTGAATTAGAATTGAGTTAGTAAGTCTTTAAAACTGAATTCCAAGTAATTTCATCGATTTTGAAAATCGTCGATTTAATCGACACGTAAAATAGCAATTCGGGGCATAGTCTCAAAATTCGACGAAACTAGTTACATTGGATCCGTAATACTGTAATATAATCATATTTCAAATTTCGTAGCACTTGGATTTACCGTTTGGTCGTACGAGCTGGAAATGCATAGAATTATTTTAATTAAAAAAATAGTCGATTTAAAATGCTATCTTCCATATACGATCGAATTAGGGCTTGAGACTAGTTCCATTGCATTCGAAATAGGGGTATAACATTAGGAATGCCAGGCGGCATGCCTCAATAGGAGTTTATAATTTTAAGATATGCTAAGCGAGATATTTTGAATATATAAAATAATAAATTTCAAATCGAACAGCCACCCTATGTCTCGGCTCTACCCTAAGCATCTGCACGCGCTGCCTTCCCAGCTTTAAAACCCACGCGAGTTTCCCTTTCTCTTTCTCTTCAGTTTGAATCACGAAAAAAACAAATCGCGATCGAGTCGATACTTCGCCTGGAGGCGCGCCATGAGGAGCGACGGCGCCGCGATTGGAGGTGGGGAGGCTCGAACGGCAGTTTAGGGCTTGGGTGTTTTGGGGCATGGATCTGTGCATGCGCGTACGCGTTGATGAGGGAGGCGGGTTTGAGGAGAGTGGTGAAGCTTGGTGAGGACGGACCCATGTCAATGGAGGAGCACGGCAAGGCGAAGCTCCGGTAGGGTTTCAGTGAGCTCAAATGACGAGCAGCGACACTGCGGTGGTGATTTGCCCGACGTCGAGTGGGTTCGATTCCTTGTTCTCGTGCCTGGAAATGTGCTCAAGCATGGAAGTGGGAGAAAGGAGGGTAATTAGTTTAAACATGTTATTAATTTTGAGTTAATCTTAATTTAATTAATTTAATTATCTCGATGTTAATAAATTCATAATTCATTCATACGAGGTCTAAAAACCATGGAATCAGTCACGTTAGATTCGTAGCTACAAAATATACAATCTGGAATAGATTTGGAATCGATCGATGTTAGAATGAAGACTATACAGTATAGAGATTCAAGACTGACGAATTCAAGATTGTTAAAATTAAGACTGAAGACGCATGAGTATCAAGATTATCAAGAGTTCAAGATATCAAGGTAAGTAATAGAGTCTAGATTTATGTTAAAACTTCATAATAGCACTAAAATCTTTATTCTAGTTTTAATTGTGGAATGGAATCCACCTTCTTGCTTTAATAGTGGGATGGAACCCACGACCTCTTTAGTAGGATGGAACCTATGACCTTCTCTAGTGGAATGGAATCCACGAAATTTTCAAAATGACTTATTTTTACATTTTTCCAAAACTAACTTTTTAAAAAGACATCTCTCTCTCGCTTTAAATATTTTAGCCTTAATTCAAAAAAAACTATTTTTAATCATATTAATTTCAAAATCATTTCTTGTTTTCAAACTATCTCCTGGTTTTAATGTTTTAGCTTTAATCTCAAAATATTTATATATTTAGTTTTTATTACTTTTATATTTCATAAGATCACTTTCCAAAGGTTTTTATAATCATAAAGTATATTCAAAATAGTTTACAAAGTCTTAAGATTGTTTTGACAAACTTTAGAAAGGAAATCCCTTTTAAAAAGAATTCAATTTTCAAAAAATACTAGTGGATGCCTATACCCCCCATGTCGACATGGTAGCCGTAGATTTTAAAATTCGAATTTTCAAAAGAAGTGTCTATTCATCATAACCTTTCACGAATGGACATGACTGTTATTCTCCTATATATACTAGCAGTTTTCAACGAATTTTTACTTAAGATTTCTTTATTTTCTCTCCTCTTTCTCTTCCATTCTTATTTTCAAACATTCTTAACAAAACTCTGTCGACATCCTAAGTGAATCAAACTCGATCGTCTCTAGTTTGATTCTCTACCACTCTCTCTCTCAAAGATCTTAGTGCTATTAATAGGATCATTTGTAATCAAAGATCGAAAGATCGAAGTGTATCGAGTATCTCTCTATTAAAGTGTGATTGGAAATGGTGTGATTGTGGCCCGTAAATCAATTGGGTGTGATTGTAGCCCGTAAATCAATTAAGTGATCTTGTAGCCTGGTTAAATCAAGAGAGTTTGCCCTAGACTCAGAGATAGGAGGGTGTATCGAATGGCCTTGAAATCAAGGTTGTAATATCAACATTATATTTGAAAAGAAATTCGCACAAGAAATTGTATGGGACTGGATGTAGGGTAACTCCGAACCAGTATTAAATTCCCGTGTATTCTTTCCTTTATTGCTTTTATTTACTATTTGCAAATGTGTATGGTTCTGTAATTGTCTCTATGTTTGTGAATTGCATCTGTTTGGGTTTAATTTGAAAAGATTTCAAAAGGATTCATAAAATTAATTAAACACTATTCACCCCCTTTCTAGTGTTAATTCTGCCTTAAGATCCGTAATTCACATTTTCTACATTTGGTATCAGAGCATTGATTTTCAAAGTTATCATAATCTGAATTTTGAAAAAGTTTAAAATGGCAATTTTTGGAGATTCTGTTAATACTAGTTCAAAACTGCCCAAATCATCATTGTCTCATAAGTCTGCATATTGTTATTATAGAAAATCAAGTTACCTACCGAATTGGTGTGTTGTGCAGGAACGGATGTGTTATATGGCTTTTGAAGAATCAACACTCAATGGACAAATGGTGCAAATTAAGATAAACAAACGGATACTTGATAGTGGATGTTCAAGACACATGACTGGTAATCCGAAGATACTGAATGACATAATTTATGAAGATGGAGCACTGGTCAACTTTGGAGACAATTCAAAAGGATATGTGATTGGCATCGGCAATGTCGGTAACTCTAAAACTTCAACTATTTCTGATGTTCTATTAGTTAGGAATCTAAAACACAACTTACTTAGCATAAGTCAACTATGTGACAAGGGCTACAAAATTAAATTTGAAAAGGGTAAGTGTCACATCAAAGATAATAAATCAAATATTATCTTTGAAGGAATTAGGAAGAAAAATATTTATACTCTCAGTATGAAAATCTCAAATGATAACCTATGTCTTTTGGCTAATACAAGTAACCCTTGGATTTGGCATGATTTGGGCATTTGAATTTCAAACTCTTATCTAGACTTTCAAAACTTGATATAGTAAGGGGTCTTCCTAAAATGGATTTTAAAGTAGATAGTATATGTGATGCTTGTCAATTAGGAAAACTTAGGAAGAGTTCATTCAAATTGAAAGATATGATTTCAACTTCAAAACCTCTTGAGCTACTTCATTTAGATTTGTTTGGTCTATCTCAAATTCAGTCAATAAATCACAGTAAATATGTTTTTGTAATTGTAGATGATTATTCTAGATTTACATGGACAATTTTTCTGAAACATAAAAGTGATGCTTTTGATTTATTTAAAACTTTTGCAAAAAGAATTCAAAATCAACTTTCTTTAAAAATCAAAACTATTCGTAGTGATCACGGTGGAGAACTTGAAAATGAAAATATTGAGAATTTCTGTAATAAAAAAGGAATAACTTATAGTTTTTCTTTTCCAAGAACTCCACAACAAAACAGAGTGGTAGAACATAAAAATAGGACGATTCAAGAGTGTGTAAGAACTATGCTTTCAGATAGTAAATTACCAAGGAATTTTTTGACTGAAGCAGTTGCTACAGCTTGTTACATTTTGAATAGGATTTTAATTAGACCTCTAACCAATAAAACACCATATAAACTTCTTTTCAATAAGAAACAAAAGGTATCTTATTTTAAAGTTTTTGGAAGTAAATGCTTTATTCTAAATACAAAGGACAATTTGGATAAATTTAATCCTAAATCCGACAAAGGAATCTTTATCGGATATTCTAATAGAAGTAAAGCATACAGAGTTTTCAATTTAAAAACTAACACCATTGAAGAAACAATGCATGTATCTTTTGATGAAAATTTCAAAGATTTTGTTCAAATAAATGATGAAGATGATTTTGTTACTTTAAATAATGAATCAAATGAAACAAATTGTGAAACTGTTCATCCTAATAAAAGGATCAGGCTTTTAAAAGATCATCCTATAGAAAATATATTAGGAAATATTGAATCTGTTGATAGAACTAGAAATCAACTAAACAAGATGAGTAATGTAGCTTTTATATCAACCGTTGAACCCAAAAATCCAAAGGAAGCATCATCTGATGATTCATGGATTCTTGCAATGCAAGAAGAATTGAATCAATTCACCAGAAATGATGTATGTGAACTTGTTCCTAGACCCGAGGACAAAACTATAATAAGAACTAAATGGGTTTATAAAAGTAAAATGAATGAACAAGGTGAGGTCATTAGAAATAAAGCTCGGTTAGTCACGCAAGGTCATTGTCAAGAGGAAGGAATAGACTTTGATGAGACCTTTGCACCCGTAGCAAGATTAGAAGCCATTAGAATTCTACTTGCTTTCGCAAACCACAACAATTTCAAATTATTTCAAATGGATGTCAAAAGTGCCTTTTTAAATGGTTTTGTTAAAGAGGATGTTTATGTTGAACAACCACCACTTTTTGAAGAAGAAAAGTTTCCAAATCATGTTTACAAATTAAAGAAAGCTTTATATGGTCTGAAACAAGCTCCTAGAGCCTGGTATGACAGACTAAGATCTTACCTATTACAATCAAATATTGAAATTGGTAGAGTAGATAATACTTTTTTTATTAAAAGAAATAAAAATGATATCCAATTAGTACAGATTTATGTAGATGATATCATTTTTGGATCAAGAAATAATGAAATGAACCAAAAGTTCTCTGAAATAATGACAAAAGAGTTTGAGATGAGTCATATGGGTGAAATTACTTTCTTTTTAGGATTGCAAATAAAACAATTAGATAGTGGTATTTTCATTAGTCAAGAAAAGTATGCTAGGGATCTAGTTAGTAAGTTCGGTATGACTACTGCGAGTGGAAAACCCACTCCTATAGCAACCAATGAAGCCTTGAATAAAGAAGACATGTCAAAAGATGTTGATCAAAAACTATACAAGGGAATGATTGGATCACTACTCTATATAACTGCGAGTAGGCCTGATATCATGCATAGTGTCTGTCTCTGTGCAAGATACCAATCTCAGCCCAAAGAAACCCATTTAAAAGCTGTTAAATGTATCCTAAGATATGTTAAACACACTTTAGACTACGGCCTATGTTACCCTAAAAATGATTCATTTGATTTAATCTCATATTATGATGCTGATTATGCTGGTTGTAAATCAGACCGAAAAAGTACAAGTGGAACCTGTCACTTTTTAGGACATTCTCTGGTTTCCTGGTTTAGTAAAAAGCAAAATACTGTCTCACTATCAACAACTGAAGTAGAATAGATCTCTGCTGCTTTGGCTTGTTCTCAAGTTATCTATATGCAACAGACCCTAAAGGATTTTGGATTAAATATTTCAAAATCACCAATTTATTGTGACAATACAAGTGCAATAAATTTATCTAAAAATCCTACTCATCATGCCAGAACCAAACATATTGATATCGGACATCATTTTCTCAAAGATAATATAAGTAAAGAGATTATTTCTCTTGAATTTATCGACACTTTGAATCAAATAGCTGATATTCTGACCAAACCCTTGAATCAATCAACCTTTACTAAATTAAGAAGAGAACTAGGTATTTGTTCTATAACTGAGATATAGAATATAGATATAGTAATATATATACTTAAATAAATAGAGAAAAACAAAATTGTCAAAATTTTCAAAGGGATGTTGACATGCCCCTACTCCCCATGTCGACATACAACGGTCAGATTTGAAATTGTGGTTTTCCCTCTAAAATCAGTTTGGTGGTTATATAACTATAATATTTCGAATTCATCTGTCTTCTCACTTCATTTTCTCTGTAATAAACTTCTGAAAATACAAAGTAATGGCCTCCTCTTCCAAATTAAACCAAAATGCAACCAATTCCTTCCCTTCTCCTAATTCTAGTCCATTCTAATGTACTACATTGGCTCGAGTAATGAAGATTGAGGAAATTATGAAGGATTCTCTACAAATGCTGACTGAATTACAAGTCATGCAAATAAGGATGGCAAAAGAACAAGAGAAAAAAGGCAAGATTCTTAGAAATTTGCAAAAATTTCTAATGGATAATCATGTAGACCCTATTGTGATTGAAGGTGATTCCTCTAACATACGTATTCATAATCCATTAGAGGACGACGAAGAAAAAAAGAAGAGGAAGAAGCGCAAATGGACGAGGACAATAATGTTGTTTGCATTGGTGAAGTCTGTTTTGACAAAAATGGTAATTTGGTCGGACAACATGGAAACTTTTGTCTCCATTACCCTAATTGTTCGATTCACAGGTCACCAATTGTCAAGGACCCTCATTAGATTTTTATTATATTAATGTTTTTATATTTTGTGTACTTGTATATATTTGCCTCTATGTTTCATATATATGTGTAATGTAACATCATATATAATAAAATTAGATTTATGTTTTGCTTATTATACTTCGTTATTAGCATTTAGTTCCATAGTATTAGTTTAGGGGGGAGTTATGTAGTTTAGGCTTAGTTTTTGTTGATGACAAAGGGGGAGAATTATAAAATAGGATAGTTAGGCTGTTAGTTAGGCTTAGATTAAGGGGGAGTTAGTAGATTAAGGGGAAGTTGTTGGAATAAGGGGGAGTCAGAGTTTGGTGGAGTATATTTTATAAACATAGATTGTCATAATCAAAAAGGGGAATATTGTTAGTTCTTGAGATGATGGTTTTGATGACAATAACCTTAGGACATGTTATAAAATATAAATACTAATATCACTACAACAAAATATCCTTTTATAAGCGTTTGAGAACCGCTGTTAAAGGATATAATAACGTTGTTAGAAACGCTGTCTAACGACATGCGGTCGTTGATATACAATTTCTAATGCTAAAAGAAAACTCTGTCAAAAATAATTTTATACAGCGTTATTTTGTTGCTGTTAATTCGTTTTCTACAGCGTTTATATTTTGCTGTTTTAATATTAAAACATCGTTTTCAAGTTGCTGTGAAAAAGTGTTTAGGGTATTATTTTACATTTTCATAAGTGTTTTTAAGTGATGTTAGTAAGTTATGACAGCGTTTAAAATACGCTGTCTAAAGCTTATTCAGTAGTTTTCAACAGCAATCGATAAACGATGTTATTACTTATTTCATCAGCAGTTCCTAAACGTTGTAGTATCAATATACTTTATCTTTTCAAAGAACTCACAACAAGGTATTAACGCTGTCGTATTAATATGGATTATTTTTCCAAAAAACTGACCGCACGTGTTGTACCATTGCAATATTCACATATCATTAATCTAATTGCATTTATGTATAACACAGTTTATGTAAACACATATATTTCATAACAAACATATATTATATTAATCACACATTTTATAATCAACATATTATATTAATCACACGTCTTACAATTAACATGAAACATTACATAATAAACATACGCGATATTCTTACATCAAAATAGATAATAAGTTCATAATATTTCAATGTAGAACAAGCAACAACTAGTGACCAAAAGCAGTAATGCATACAAGCATACAAGCTGGAGCAGTCTTTGATTGCAAATAAAGGTAGTGCTCCTATCGCCAATGCTTGCATGATCGATGGCCACCCTGGACCTCGCCATAACTGCACTAATAAAGAGAGTAAGATGTTACAAACATTAAAAAAATACATTAAAGCTCTCAACAGTACAATGTAGATGAAGTGTAGTGATATTAACAATATAGAGAAGAAAAAAATGCATACTGAGTATACCTCATCGTGATCGAACAATTGAGATTGCCACTCAAGCTGCAAATTTCGAATTCACTTTCTTATGCACACTGTTTGTTTTCAATTTCAGTATGCGAATCCACAATATTTTTAGTTACTTCTCTTTTTCTTAGCTCTTCTAGTAAATGTAATTAATGGGAACTTATACTTTTCCTTTGAATGTTTAGTAGCTTTGTCCGATGTTATCATCATATCTGGATCCTTTATTGCTTTGGATGGAAGCAAATATACCTTTTTGGTTTTTGCGATATGCAACAAAAAACAATCAACTCATACACATTTTCTTATGTGAAGCTAATAAAAAGTAGCTGCATCTAGGTATTGGTGATTATAAAAGAATATCAAGAATTTGTGTACACACCAATAAATCATTGCATTTCCTACTATCTTCAGATATATCAGACGCTTTATTTGCTGGCTTTGAATCTTTGGAGAAACGTTTGCACTTATATGTAATCAATATTTCTTTTTTCACCATATCTAATCCAAACAATATATATCTTGATAAAGTTGGAGCACCTGGTCGGCTAAAAGAGATTAGAACTTAATAGATGGGATGCTATGATCTTTTGAATAATTTTGCGCTATACTGCAAACATGATTATTCACTAGCTGTTTTTTTCCAAACTTTGCTTGATAAACTAATTCCATCACCATTAGCACTTGATTTGGTCATCTACCAATTACATGGATGTGTGTGTGTGTCCGTCATATTTTAATTAATATATGTGCAATTGAAAAATGTATGAGCTAGGAGACAAGAATATAAATCATAAGGATCGATTAATCAGTCATAGTGATGCAATAAAAAGCAACTTCACTTTAATTAAAGAACGCAAAATTAATAACAAAGCGCATGAAGAAGGAGAACCTTAGTCATTTATTATATCCTTCATATTTTAAGACTGTAACTTTATACTAGAGAACTTAAGAGTTGGTCTGGATGCACAAAAGTGCACCAAAAGGAATTTGATCTGGTGACAATATTGTAGTCAAACATATTAATATTTCTCAGGTTTTACTAAGCCAACTACCTAAATAAACAACATCATCAAGAAAATGCTAATTTTTGCAGGTTCTGATCAGCCTTATTACTCTAAAGTGCTACTCTAATCGGAGTTCCTAATATCACAAATAAAACGATAGAATATTCAAAATATCATTGCCCTATTTCTAATTACCAAGTGATAACTACTCTAAGAGCAATCTAGCACCAAACTTCAGAAACTGCCGTATCATATTCAGAATCAAAGTTTTATTGTTGATTGTTAAACAAACAATTTCAGAATACAAAGTAAATTTTTTTGATGCAAACTAGAAGTCTATATATCGCACAAGAATTTGAATGGCACAATAACTTAAAACATGTCAAAACAGAAAAGGAAAAAAAAATCGTAAACTGAAAATAAATTTGGGAAACCAATAGATGTTTACAGCGAAACCCATTAATCAGTTGTTTTACTAACCTATTGAAGCGAATAACAAGATTTCAGTAAAGTTTGCTGAAGATTAATCTCTAAATTAATAAATTAAACAAGGAGCGATACAATTAAATTGGACATGTAAATTTCCTAAACTTCAAGAAATTTATCGAGATAGTAATAATAAAAAATGAGGATAGAGTTTAAGGAATTTCAAAAGGAAAGTGGGAGATGATGCTGTGAATTTTAATTTTTCTTTCTCGCTCTTTTTTTCAATTAATGGAGCCAAAGTCAGTAATTTGTTTCCTAAAATTCCCATACTTTACTGATATTTTAAGCAAAACAAGAACGGGATATAATGACCATATCAAAAAAGACATGTGGTTTTTGTGCAAAGGATGCACTGGCGGTAGTTTGCACATTGAATATCGTAGAAATTAAATTCATTCATTGATTTTGAATGATCTTTTGCGCTTTGACACCCTTTATTTATTATTTATTTATTTACAATCTGAATACCATTCACTCTTCTGTGTAAATTTCATTTATAATTCTGCAAAACTATGGTCCAATACACCGAAAGTATATATTTATGTTTTCCAACTATATGTCCATCGTTTTTACTTATCTTATCACGAAAATTGTCCAAAAATTATGTGATATAAATTTGATCTGTAGGTTGGTTCTTCCCAAATGCTCGTTGTTTAACCATTTGTAGTCAGCTAAACTACCTGAACATGGTGTCCATACATTTTGCAGGTAAATATGAGACCATAGCAGAAATTATATTTTTTTTCTTGGTTAGACACAAAAAAAGAAGTTCAATTTCTGAAGTTTTAGATCAAAGATCTATGAATACAAGTTCAAAGATTTTACCACTTTGCTAGTGATCATGAACAAACCGCAACTATAATCAGTGTTGATATCTTTATGGCAATATAGCTATCAACAAGCAATACAATATCTACCAACAATTTTGTAAAGAACAAACATGGAACCAATAATTATAAACCCCAGGTCAAAATAAATAGAGTCAGGCGAATGGTTCATAACCAGTTATTACACATAATTTTACTAGTATTGTGAATCGTTGCAACAACATAAGATCGTACAATACATCAAAATGCATAATAACTGTGTACTGTAATTATTACTAGCAAATAGTCCTAGGCTATTGTTGGGTATACTGATAAATTGCTGTGTTATGACAGATAAATCTTTGTTCTCATGTTCTTTTTGGAAAATATTACCGTGTCTTCTATTATCATGTTTGAGTTCGATCTCTTAAACTTTCAGAAACATATGGTTGAATATAATATGTACTATCATGCTTTTCCTTAATCACATTTCTATCTGACAAATATACTATTTCTCAACTTTGGATAATTATAATAATTAACTGGCATTTTACTGTGTAGTAATGGGAAAGTTGAAGGGCAATGTGAATCTTGGCAAGGACATTTAACTGCAGTAACAGTTGCTTATTGATTTTTCTTTACTAATATTATAATACTTTTTATTGTCAATTATGATCTTATCATCATAATCATCAATTACTACCACATAATTATTGCATAATTTTGTTCAAAGTTGTATTAAATATTACCATATTTATCATTCTCAACATATTTATCATTATTGACTTTATTATTTTTGTTAAATCCTGTAAATAAGCATATAGCTTTTAGAATAAGCCTAGTGTAAAAATGGTTTGTTAAATTTGTCAAAAATTACAAAAAATTACCATTGATTTTGTTCTTCCAAGTTGTTATACTCCACAACTTTTAACGAATGTTTTAGATATTTATATAAGAAAGAGTAAATGCTCAAAGCTTTATTTCATTGAAGTAGGTAACATATTTGACTTAGGATTATGTAAATAAAAGGCTTTAGAATAAATAAAATGCAGATCAACACATTAGAGAAATCTTATTCCTAGCTCTTTAGATGTTTACAGGCTGTGCCTCTTGCTCAGAACTCTTTACCAATGACATCGACGCCCAATTTAACAGGGCAAGGTTGAATGTATGACACCTTGACAGGTTAAAAGCAATATACACAAACTAAACATGTAACCGCAAATGGTTTGGAATTCAGCTAAAAGTTATGAAGTATTTCATGTTCATGTTTTCAAGTATAAAAAATTACCATTGATTTCATTTTTCATTCAAGTATATAACAACAGATATGGTTAAAGCATTCTATATAAACTACACTCAACATATATGGTGCAACAATCTATTATTGTTGTCTTTTTTTCAATTTACAACAATCAAGCACAAAGGGCTAAATAAAGCCCACAGACCCATCCACCCTACTGCCCACCCAAACTACACTCAGTTGCAATACTTAACTGGCCCAAGAATTGACTGATATATACTGATTGATATTTTATTAATTTTGTCGGGTATCCTACTCCAACAGAGAATCACACTATAATGGATGTACAAATACTGTCAGTGAGGTTTTACAAAATTGTAACGACCCGATATTTTGAACCATTCGCGTCCATTATAAGTGTATAGGTAGACACTCATGCCGGAGTTGAATTGCTCAAAATACCGCGTTGTTAATTTAAATTTGGCAAAACTGAACATATGCAGTAAATAGATAAAATCACAGATCACAGACACAGAGTAATAAATGCAGCGGAAATAAAAGAGATAGTAGTTCATGAAGCTACTATATGAATATATAAAAATACATCAGAGTTTACAACAGAAGAGTAATACGATACATCAGATACAAATCAGAATACATCACTGGAATCATCGAATACTGAAAACAGAATAGATGGCTGGATCTTCAAGCAAAGCTCCAACTCCAAAGGTGAGTCTCGAATACTGGTACACTCAGTCTGACCCGAGCATAAAGCAAAAACACAAGACACTCGAGTCAGGATTAACATTCTTATATTAATAAATCCAACTCAAGTGAAATAGCAATTGAAATACAAGTAACTCAAAGGATGTTTGGAATAACCATCCTTTAAGGATCCGTTAAACTATCTACTATGTAGTAATGTACGCTAAGTAGATAATGTCTATCAGTAATATAAAGATATCAAAGTAGGGTTAAGCAGGGCCCATACACCTCTTAACCTGTTTATTCCCAAAAGCATATACAAGACCGTAGTTTCCCCAAAACCGGAAGTCACCAGAGGGCAATCCATATACTAAAGGTACAAATCAAAATCGTAGTGGTCGCGAATAGGATAATCAGTATGACAAGGTACATGAGGCGATACCAACTAGGATACTAGTAGTTGCGTGATCCGGACTGATGTTGGGCATAGCAGCTACTACCCCAACACCGCGAACAACACTCCCAAATCAAGGGGTGCACCCAAATCGAATCACAAAAGTAATAGATATGGTATCGAAGAAGTGTGTCCGCTAGAGATGGCGATCCTCAATGGCCCGGCGCGGCTCCTGTTTTAGTCATGTCAGGGGTCATCCAAAATCGTTCTCTTTCTTCAGTCAACGCGTTCACCAAAACCATCCACTTCGTTCTGGATCATCACTCCGCGTATAGTTATTAAAGTGGTTTTCGATTTAGATAGAGAGTATATCCATAACCGAATTCCGGTCTCTTTAATAACTTTCGTAATTATTTCACCGATTGGTCGTTTATTTATTTCAAAACCAAATCAATTTCAATTTCAAATAGAATTCGTAAATCAACATTTCATTTGTCTTTCAAAACCAATTTCCATAAATTTACGTTTCAAAACTTCCAAATTCACAATTTCAAAATCTTATAATTCAATTTCAATTTCTATTTAAAATAATTCAAATATTGATTCAAGTTCGTAAATAAGTTTCATTCCGAAATCATTTAAATTAATTTGATTTAACATTTAAATCAATTTAAATTCATTTATCGATTTCATTCAATATTCATTAAGTAAATTTGCCATTCAAAATAATTTCTACTAAATTTCCAATTCATTAAATCAATTCTTAAGTTCAACTTCAATAAATCAAAATTTACAATTTTGAATTAAACTAAATTCGTCAAATCAATTCTTTCAATTACAAGTCTTACATTAATTCCAAAAATATCACATCTTCATTTCTTGTTAAATAAATTCCATTTCACTTATTTACTTTCTTAAATAATTTTCCAAAACTTACTTAATCAAGAAACTCAATTTCAATTATTTACGAAGTAAAGTTCACTTATTCAAAAATTCAATTTTACTTATTAAAGAGTTCAATTCAATTTAATCATTAAATAATCCAATCTTATTTAATTATTAAATAATTCAAAACTTAATTATTAAATAGTTTCAAAGTTAATAATTTCAAACTTAATTATTAAATCATTTCAAAGTTTAATAATCTCAACTTAATTATAATTTCAAACTTAATTCGATAACTTCTCAAATTAAACCACATTCTTCCATCAATTACATTGTTAATATTTTATTTCAGATTATTATATATTAACATTTTCCTTTCATTAAAATTCAAATTTCAACTTCATTTCAAAAGCATATTATTTATTCAAATAAATCTTCTATTTATTTTCAAATCAAATTATTGACCAATCGGGTTTTATTTAATTTTCTTTCCTAGGTCAAAGTTAAATTTTTGGGTATTTATCATTTCAACCCGATTCCAATTCAATTCCAAAATCAAAACATAGTAAAGGGAACTTGTAGTGTGATAACAGGGATGGTGTCAAAGTAAATAAACAAGCAATAACAATAATCAATATCAATCCAATAATCAATTCAAATAATCCCGAAATAACCGTATTAATTCGCATTGTTATTTGTACGAATTAATATAACTATTTCTAGAATCTACACTATCATTTCATGTAGATTAAAGATTATTACATTACGGTTTTCACTTATCGTCTATTTACAATTTCCTACATTATCAATTTAACAACATACATGCAGTGGTTCAAAATGAAATTAAACAAATCCTACGTGTCGATAATTTCAACAGTAAAAGGGGTCATATTATACAAATGTCAGTTAATCAAATTTAACATTTAATTATACTATATCAAGTTCAATTTCATACTATTTATCAATTTAACATTAGCAATTTAACGTCCAATATAAACATCAACAATCAATCAATTATCAGCCAAACTGTATTATCATCGCATAAATAATTAACAGATAATGGTGTCAGGTGTCACAGGTAAACTGATACAGGCAATAGCATATATAACAGTGTAATTAACTAACAACAGCATATTTCAATTGTCGTTTCAATTGAAATCAAATTTAATAAATAAAAGAACGTTAATCGTGAGTGAGTGCTCACCTTTCGAGGCTAGACAGATTTGACAACGAAATGAGCTACGGATCCGAGCACGAATTTCCGAAGCGAAGCAAGATGGGCACGAATCGACGGTCAAAGCTAATAATAGGAATAAACGAATTCAAATTAGGATTGGTCGAGGAAGATAAATAGGATGCATGAGCTTAATTTACAACTATATATAGATAAATGATATTCTAAATTCGAACATATTTTATATTAAATATACATGTATTATATTTATTTTACAAATAATTTAAACACATGCTAGCTAATCATTTATATTCAAATCATTGTTTTAGTCAACACGTATAAAAGTCAAAGTAATTTATATTTCCATAACAACCCTCGCATCAAACTTATGTAACTTATAATATAACTAACTTACTGTATAACTTCCATATGCTTATATATAAAACTAACATAATAAAGTACTTTAACATGTGATATATACGACACCTTTACATAAAAGGTTGTTATAAAATGCTTGTATTCAGTTATAAAGTGTAGAGATAACAATTAGTAAACATTTAACAGCCTTCATAATTTCAATAGTTGAGAGACAAGTAGAATGGAAAAACAGTTCGCATGCAAATTATAAAAAGTTTTAAATTATGAAATTTATAAACTCTACAGGTAAGATACTTAAAACTCACTTACTAACTACCAAACAACACCAAATTGCTGCTCATATGAAAGTGGGAGTCTGGAAAGAGCAAGCTTTATAGGATTTGATTACATATGATTTCCACTTCTCACGTTTTTCTCAAAATATACATACATTACCTATATAAAACTAGTATGTTCTATAGCCTTCACAAACTGACATATAACTAGCCTATTCTGTAACTCATATGAACTGACATATATTAAACAAGTCATATACAAACTTGCATATAAAAATATATGTACTGATGTATAAATTTACATATATATAGTATATATATCCTTTCAAATCTTATATGCATAGTTTTCTTCAACCTCATGTATAACTTTATATAAGCTAACATAACCAACTTACACTATATAGAACTAATACTGCACATATACATTAAATATAGATATTAACAAAACATACAAGAACTCGAGTTGGTAGGAAGAAAGGAAGCCACGCGCTCGGCCACTAGAGGAAGGTGGTGGCGAACGGCAAGGAGGGTTGGTCGGCACATGGGTCAAGGGAAAAGGCGAGCGGCAGGGGGTCTGACGTGTCAGGCATGGGTGCGGCAGGCTGTTTGGTGGTTCGTGTTCATGCGGAAGGCGGTTGGTGGTGTTGACGAAGTGTTGGGTCCAGTGTTTGCGGTGGCTCACGCGGATGGGTTGAGCATGATGGGGGGTACGGCCGGAGGATGGCCAGGGAAGGGAGGGAAGGCTGGCGTTGGCTCGAGTGGGCTGGGCGGTGAAAAGCGATGGCATGGTGTAGGGAAGGTGGAGCACAGGCAAAGGCGGTGGGAAAGTGGCTATTGGGTATGAAAACAGTAGGTAGAAGGAAGATATGAAAGGAACGGTGAAGCTACAGGCATAATTGTTTTATTTCTCACGAACAAAAATATAGGAATGAACGAAAATGAAACAATATATTTTGAAACTCAAACAATATAGAAAGTTTGCATTGAATACAGTGAATAATATTGATTACCTGACCATTGGACAGATATGGTGAATTGTGGAAGTCAAGGCACGATAATTCAGGGAGAAATAAATGCAATTGTCTACTGGCTTTCAACCGTTGGAAATTTGAATGGACACGGAAGCCAAAAGGCATGAAACGGTTACCGATACGGTAGGCGTTACGCAAAGTGCAACGTACACCGGAACTCCGAATTTGACAATCGAATATACCGTAGAGATCGGCACGACGAGACGATCAAAACGGTATATAGAAATCAGTGGTACGATCATCCGATAAAAATCGATATCGGTACCAGAATACTGCTATTTTGCAGAAAATAAGAACGACGGAGCCAAACATGTCCGAATTTGGAAAAACGACAAACTGAAATCTTGCTCAGAAGATGGTTTAGAATTTTTCTATGTAAAATATTTAGGTTTCGGAAACATTTTATTTTCATCGCTTTTTAACTGATTGAATTGAAGTGAATTTACGCGCGAAATAAACTTCCATATTTACGGACGAAAATTTACCAGCTGCTATGTTTAACTAGACGTATTCCAAATATTAAATTTTTATTTCAAAATTTTATCGTTTAAAATTTCACAAAATTTCAACTAATTACGTTATTAAAACGGTTGAAATTCACGGGTCGTTACAAAAATTAAGCTGTTTGGATACCTATCTATACAACGAGGAATCTCCATAAGGCTTCCTTAGTTCAACGACATATAGAGATGGACCCAGTTCAAATACCTAACCAATCATATATATTATTATTTAGTACATAATTATACGAACATACTATAAACTATTAGTAATGGAGATATATAAACAATAATAAACAATAGTTACCTCTGCAGCAATTGAAAGGGGTCCTGAGATTTTTGGGCTCGATGAACTATCTTTGTGTTGCACAACTTTTAACTGCAAAGTATTGTACGTTAACAATTAGCTATCCATTACTGAACGAAACAAAGAACTCTTCATTTTCTGTTTATATGAATTGAAGTATACCTTGCCGTGTCCTTTTTTAATTTGACATCCCATTTCTTTAACAATTTTCTCAAATAGATCATTTGGTGAATAATTTAAGGTGAACCTTATCTTCCTTTCTGAAACAGTCTACATGTTCAATATATAGTAAATGGTTAGTACTTTATCTTATTTTAAAATTTCTTTATAGTAGTTATATAGCATTTTACCTCTTCTTCAAAAAAGCCTGAGAGGTCAAGAAACGAGGGCATTTCGATAAGTTCAAAAGCATTGATCGAGGGAGGGTTTTCATTTTGACTTCCGTTTGCCTCGATGGGCTTTGAAAATATGAATAAGCATCAGCAAATTATATGCAAGTTTATCTAATCAAACTAATTTAGAGAACATGCATAGAATAACAATATACCTTTTTGATTACTGCAATCATTAGTAGTCACATCAACTTCATCGTCGTCGTCGTCATCATCATATGGAGGGACTGGAGTGTAGTCTTGTTTAAACCAATTATCCGCTTTAATCCTTTCAATATTTATTCGGGTTTTAGGGTTAGGGTCAAGAATCCTTCGAATTAGGGTCTGTGCTTCACGAGTTAGCCATTTAGGAATCCGGAAGTCTCCCCTGAAAATCTTTACCAAATTTCAAAATGAATGTTAATATAGTCGATTAAGTATGCAAGTAATTAATGAAACGCTCGTACTACTTTACAAAACGTACCTTTTGATAAAGAACAGCAAGGTTTCTATCATCGAATGTGTCACAAACCGACTTCCTATCACCAGAAAGTCGCATCATGAATAAGAAAGAAAGGGATAGAAAAGAGAAAAGACAGAGAAGAAAGAACTAAACAACATCTGAATCTCACAGCGGAACGAATAAATTATATTAATCACATAAGTATTACATAGTTTACAACATCTATCAGAGTTACACAGATTATACATCACATACTAGACAGTTATAAAGATCTGTCTATTTACCATTCAATACAACACAGAGAAACTATACAGAGATACCAACACAGTGGAACACTATACATATCTATAATGCTAAAGCCTCCCGCTCCATTGCTCCTCCACAATTCGTCAAAGCTAACCTGAATCCCTTGGCTACTCATAAAAATTTGCGTACCCGAGAGTTTAAGAAAAACAGAATAAACTCCGGGTCAGACATGGGTCTGGTGTGAGTAACAGGTTAAAGTTGCTTAACTTTGAAAAACCTTTGAAAACAAAAGGTATCACGTAAGACTTCCCACACATAAATATGGAAAAGTTTTTACCTTACGCTAACCAAACATTTGATAGGAAATTCTATGATATTATAATAGGTCTAGGGTTTTCAAGTAAATAAGAAATAGCTGAAATTGTTACATCTATTAAATTCCAACATACTAGCCAGCAAGTGGGTAATACAATCAAATCCGAGGGCACTTATTAGAGATTGGATTCCATACAATGGCAGGGCTACTGGGGTACCGCCCGTCACAGTACGTGGCCTAGATCAACGTACCGAGGATCCACCCTAAATCCCCTGCAACACAAGGCCGGAACCATCCCTTACTGGATAATTCCCGAACAAGACACCCTAGCAGTTGTTGCAATCAACTGCCCACACAGCCGAAATAATAAGAAGGGACTACTAGACAGGGGAAATCTTGTCCTACTTGGGTGCTACCCACTAACCTTGCCGCACCTCCCCTGTTTTAGCCATTCCCAGTTGATGAGGCTTGAGACTACGATTACCTTATAGAACACATCTATCTTGGAATGCTCAACGTCCACCTGACGATGTTCTGCAGCATTCAATCCATACAAGTTCGTTCCGGGTCCGAACGAAACCGAAGGCATTATCTCGTTACACTCATATTGGAATCACCCTCAGAGTTATCGACAATAACACTTGCACTCTGAATCTTCCTCTTCACTTGAGATTCATGACCTATCGTTAATTTGGATCGATGTGGTTTTCGGTCTTCCAAATCTGGAAACCCAATCCCGGTCTCATCAAAATCCAAAACGTATCTTTTAGGTCCAAGTTGTTTTAAAGTTAAAACAGTTCAATTCTATTATCTATATACACACAGATAGATAATTCACAATATCACAGATAGATAACCTACATTATCATCACAAATTGATAATTCACATTATCATTACAATTCAACCAAAGCATTCATATCACATAGCATCAATTATCTCATATCTGAGATCTCAAACCATTCAAGGCAATCAATATCATCCATCATACATAAGCAAGGATTTAATTAATCACACTATAATTAATTTAAAATGAATTAAATTAATTACTTCATCTCTAAATTAATTTCAAATAAATTAAATTAATTTCTTTCATCACATAAATCTTGCTTACTTAATCATTAATTAAACCAATTAATTAATCATACTCTAAGTATCCATCTTAATTAATCACCCTTGATTAATTATCCTTTAATTACATTCAAGTAATTATCCTTTAATTAATTTCACAAATTAATTATACTTAACCAAATACAGTAATAATCTTTAATTACACTACGCCATAGATTGCATACTGCAACACCAAAGAAGTGATGCAGGATGTGCCAAAAAATGTTGCTGAAGGCTAAAAAAGGGCAAAGGCAACACTTTCTCGGTGTTGCATTTTGCCGCGTTGCCGCAGACCTCAAAGGCAACATTTTGACTATCTAAGGCAACATAAGAAATATTGTTGCAATAGAATCCTATTTGGGTCTATAGCAACATCCATAGGTGCATGTAGCAACATTCAAAAATGTTGCTATAGATATTAATTTTCTGAATTTGTGGGGCCCACAATGTAGAGCATATTTGATTTTTTAATAGAAATAAATATTTATTTAATAAAATGTTATTGCACAGAATTTGATATTCAAACAGTAATTTATTTAAATAAATATTTTATTTCAACATTTAAAATAGTACAAATTCCCGACTCCACTATTTTACAATTCAATGATAAATAACACTGATATTCACATATACAGATATTCCTCACTACATCACTCAGTTCACTCATTACATATGCAGTTTCAATTTATACAGACACCGACACTGACAAATATATGACGAGCTGAGTGCCGAGCCGAAGGCGAGCCGAGTGCCGAGCCGAAGGCGAGCCGAGAAGCGGGTCCGGGCGCAGCGCCGGCGGGGGTCCGGGGCACCGCAGTCCATTTCAGATTTCTCATTTCAAGTGGGCACCGCCCGATTCATCCGATTTCGGAAGATCGAGCCTTCTTTGAAACCTGTCTTCAACTCCATTTCAGATTGAATCCAACATCTGAGCAATCTGCAAAAATACACACTGACGCAGTAAAATTGAAAAGGAAATATTTTTGCAGTATAAAATAAAATGTAATTTTGAAAATATTATTTGCCTCAGTTATTTGGGTGACAATTTGGTCCAAGCAGTTGACAATGCACAAGAACAAAAATGAAACAGAAGCATGCTACAGAAATAAACAGCATGCTCAATGAATTGGTCAGAGCAAACTATACCAGACTTGTATGCCAGACATAAAACAACAGTGGACAGAGCTCAACAAAAGAACTCAAACTCACAATTAAACCAAAACTCCAACCATATTCAAAAATACAGACCAACAGAAGTGTCAAGTGAATGAGCTGCAGCAATTTCAAAAATGGCCGAAGTCAGATAATATAAGAAATATGAACTCGAGCAAGTCCAGCTACCATATGAAAGCAACCATACATATATACATGTGTGAAACAGCATGTATATATATAGGCAGTGCAAACAGACTCAAAGGACCAGTGCATAGATATACAATGACCAATGCAAAGTGGTGAATACAAAAACATGCATCAATGAAACAAGCAGCCTTAACAAGTGAATGGCCAAGACCAAAACAAAGCAAGACTGGCATAAGGGAAAGAAACTTATATGACTCGAAGGCAACTAAATACAAGAGAAGGCCTCAACATCAAATAAAAAACAAACCCAGTGCAACATATATACATGTTCAAGTGCAACAACAAACACATATATACATACATGAATGCATATATATATACATGATAATGGAAAACATAAGTGATACAACAGTTTCAGTGAACAAGTGAAGCACAAAGAGAAAGGTACACAAGTGTGTGTGTGGCACCAATGGAAACAGTATGGTGAAGCAACTTGACTACAAAAACTCAAGTGAAATATATTACAAGTTCAAGCTACAGGATGAACAGACATAGCCAAAGTCAACCACGAACAGTAGCAAGTTCAACCAATTCAAATCAAGTTGCCGAAGTCTAGTTAAATGTCAAAGGCAAAGTCACGATGAACAATCAATTAAATGGCCGATGTCAACAGATATATACGAACGTAAATCTAGGGGTTCGAACCCTATATAAACACATTAACATCATCGGCAGATAGTATCGAGTTCAAGCAAGCAATACAGTAAAGTAAAAGCAACAAATTACATACCCGAATACACAGTTGAACTCAAGCAAAATCGAAGGAGCTGTATTCGAAGCAAGGAGACGATCGATTGCCAAAGCAAATCAGAAGAACAGCAATTGTAATCGATCGACAATCAATCGGGTCCTTCGATATTAGCCGAAGCCCTAATCGCACAAGGCCGAAGCCCTAGCTAATCTCACAGGAGCGAAGACAAGGCCGAAGCCCTAGCTAATCTCATAGGAGCGAACACGAGGCCAAAGCCCTAATTTCAGAGCAAAAGAGGAACAAGATAGGAGCAGCCATTATCACATACGAGAAAAGGGGATCTACTCTAAACTAGTTCAGGTGGTAAAACGAAATTTTGGGGCAAATTGCAGTGGTGATCCATTTTAACAACCAGATTAAATGTAGACCGTTGGATCGTATTCACGCGGATTGCTAATTTTATTAATTTTTTAATTTGAATACATCTATAGCTACTGCAACATCTTGTTGATACCTATGCTAACACCTTGAAGCGAGTGTTGTAATAGACAAAAATCAGCATACCTATCGTTACATTATAGCTAGCAACACCTTGTAATTTCGTTGCAGTAGGCCATCTATGGCGTAGTGTTACTTCATTAATTAATTAACTAAAATTAATTACATTAATCCTTAATTAATTACATTAATTAATTACTCAAAATCGCTTATTATTGATTAATTAGTTTTTAATTAATCAATCCTTAATTACATCATTAATTATATAAATTAATGATCCCTAATTACATTTTTAATTAATTATTATATTTAAATTAATTACATTAAGAAATTAATCTTTACTTAAACCATAATTATTAATCACTCTTGATTAATCTCATTCAGTAATTAATTACCCTTAATTAATTACTTTATTAATTTCTAAATAAATTTTATTAATTCTTTAATTAATTACACTAAGTAATTAATTCTTAATTACTTCCACTAAGTAATTATCCTTTTTATTAATTACATAAAGTAATTAAACCCAAATTACTTCCATTTATAATTATTCTTCAACTAATTACATCCAGTAATTACCCATTTATTACTTCACTAAGTAACTACACTTCATAAATTACATTAAGTAAGTACTTAACCAATCATCGAGTGATTACTTTTAATTAATTAAACTAATTAATTAACTTAAATAAATCACATAAATTAATTAATTACATTGAGTAATTAATTTCTTTAATTAATTCATTAATTAATTACTTCTTAATTAATTAACTTTAATTATTTACATTAACTAATTAAACCTTAATTAATTAAGTAATTAATTTTACTAGGTTAGCTAAACCAATTATCTTAAATTAATTTCATTTATAAATCAACTCACAATTTCTAGTTAATGATCTTTAAATCACATTCATTAACTATCCATTAATTACTTCACTTAGTTGTTATCCTTTAATTTGCATTAAGTGATTAACCTTAATTAATCCCACTAATTAATTATACCTAATTAAGTACAACCTTACTTAATTTAAGATAAATTCTTTTATCTTAATTAAATACTTCATTAGAAAAACATTTTGAAATCAATTATATAATTGAAAGTATATAATTTTCTTTAAAACAAAACAATTTAAACATTTAATTTATATCATTAAAATCTTTGAAAACTTGTTCAACTTGTTTAATCAATTAAATAATTAATTATTCTTTGAAAACTTAATTACCATTCCTTTTTAAAACTCATTCATTTTAAATATATTTTGAAGACTCGGCTTATCTCTTCTTTATCATTTTAAATCTTAACTTGTTTAAAACATTTACTATTATAAAACTTTATATATTTTTTTAAAACCTGGTAACAAAATCATTACCCGGTCCAACACACAAAATTCCCGAACCCAACTTCGACTCACTTGCAATCAGCATTCACTTCGAGACGATCCTTACTCATCTCCGAGACACACAGCCTTCAACCCGAGCCAAAACCCGAGCGTTCCTTTCTTCCCAATGCCACAAACCAATCTAACACAAACGTGCACCGCGCACGTGCACAGATCAACGACGACCCTTTGGTCATTGCCGCCGCCACCAGCACATCGACGACAGCCCCCTCTAACTATTCTTCCACCCAGATTTCCAAATTGCTCACGAAATCAAATTCGAACTCGATCGAACCAAAACTGGAATCAAACTCAATCCACTAAACTCCTCGCCGACGACGAACTCCACCACCAGAAAACTCGCCCGTCCTCCCAGAGCTGCTCCATGAAACAACGCAACGATCCCCCCCACATGCGATCCACTCCGGTCTTCCCACGGCGATGTCATTGCCTCGAATACGTCGACAACCCAAACTGCTTGCTAAACCCTAACTCAACTCCGACGAGCCGCCTCGACCATCGGGAAAGACTCTAACCATTTTTCCCAAGATCCCCATACTCCATTCTACCTCCAGCAACCATCACGACAACAATCACCTCACCGATTATCGGAAATCGCCGAAACTCTAAAATCTGATCAACTCAAGATATTCCACTAAATACAATACTAAAAATCATGGTTTCTATCTCTAAATTCATAATTTACTAATACGAATTCATTTAGTTAATCAAAACATGGAATTAAGATGATTGATTTTCGACTTATATTTGATTTCTACTGTTATCTCTTATTTTCAAAATAATTGCTTAATATATATACTTAAAACTATTTTAAAATTTGATGATACATTGTTACAGATATTTTCTCTTTTATGATCATGGCTTAAATATATTTAGATAAGAAGATATGAATTTTTATCATGATCTTGAGTCTGTGTAAACAACAGAGGCCAGTATCTATACACACAGACATGCTCACAATATACAGAGCATTTTCAACTACATACCAGTTTTGAAAAAAACATCCATGCAGATCATATTTACAATACCACTTCACAAGTTTATCACATGCAACAAGTATTCAACTAGATTTAAACTTTGAGAAGTTTTGATTACTCACTGGAAAACTAGAACAGAGGAGCAACAAATATATTCACATATAAACAAAGCAATTCATATATATTCAAATAAAATCAATCATGCAAACAACTTCTTCATATAGGATCATCACATGCAATAAAGCTAGCAAACATATCACTGTTTTTAAAAGTTTTGTTTACTCACCAGTTTGAAAGACAGAGCCTTTTTGAAATAGCTTTTGAAAACTTGAATTACTGGAATATGCCTTTGATTTAAAAACTGCATGCTAAGATATGAAAAATGCTTCTTTGATTTTTGAAAATTGGATGTTATGATCTGGAAACTTGTTGTAGAGATGACTCAGTTTTTATTTGAAAACGGAGAGGTTCCTGCTTTGATTAAATCTCAGGTTGAAGAAAAATGCAGGCTTTGGTTTTCAACTTGCAAATGGGTTTCAGGTTTTGATTTTTCTGGTTTTCATTTGTTTTAGAGGAGATGTTCTCAGGTTTGATAATTCTCTGGTATGCATTAGTTTATGAACGAAAAGAAAAGAGATCGATATATAGGAAACAAGTGCAGTGGCTTTGTATTTTGCTGGTACAATTTTTGATCAGAGATTTTTTTTCTTTGGAGGCTGAAATGATATTACTAGTGTACTAGAGATGATGGCATTAAATGCCTTGTTCCTTATCATGTTTACACATACCATTTCTTTATTTTATTTTGTACATCTTGTACGTATGGTCATACTTATCCCCTTATAAATTTCGTATATACCTATGTGTTTTCTTCTTGCCTGCAAACAAGTATTTCCATAGGATATATATTTCTAGAATTTACTTATGTTTTTACTTTAAAGTTGTTATGGTTTTTGTTATTATGTTAACTTGTATATTTATTTCTATTTTCTAACTCAAATATTTATTTCTAACTTAAATACTTATTGTCTTGTATTTCTCTATAAATATATTTATTTATTGTTTACTTCTTTTTAAAGTTTAAGTATCAAGTATTTACTCATATTCATATTTTATTTTATGCTTATATTTAGTATTGATAAATATGATCTAGTTTAAACATTTTTATCTAGATTACATCATAACATATATATAAAAATCAAATATCAATAATGTAAAGCTTTACTCTAATGTAAATAAAAATAGATTTTATTTTAAAATATTAAAACACTCTATCTTTTAAATTCCAAATCATAGTTTCTTATGTTTAAAATCATATAGTTATTTATAAAATAGCTTTTTGAAAAGTTATATATCAAAATTTCCAGATTACCAAAAATATTAGAATTTGAAAACAATATTTATTTATTTATTAAATTCAAACCAAAGATTTCTATTTACAATATATACAAATATATACACATTATAAATAGAAAACATTTTATTAGTTTTTTTTTAAAATAAAATCACCAATTAAATATTTATTGAAAAGAAGATTATTAAATCAATTTAATTTTTATTACAGATTATTAAATTGATATTGCCAAAAATTCCAGGATATCACATTCGTCCCCCCTTAAAAGAATTTCGTCCTCGAAATTTAAAACAAAGGTAATTTAATAATTTCATTGAAGATTTAATTTTAAAAACACAAGCATATATTAATCATATGCTAACAACCATAGCAACCAATTCATCCAATCAAACAAATCTAACTATCCAAACAAAATCAAGATAGGACTATCTAGAGTTTTCCAAGTATAAACACCGGGATACTCGCTCTACATCCTTCCTGATCAGCTCAACCCTCGCTGATACCTCTCGAAACAATCTGAACCAAAACAATCCAACAAAATGACCTTTCCAAGATCAACCAAACTCAGAACACAAACTCAATTCCAAAATCAGAAGACAGATCTCACTTCCGGAAGAGATAAAACAGATGCACTCCAATCTGGCCTCAGATCCTAAAACTTTCCTATAGAAACTCTCTAATCCAAAACACTGCAACTTCCAGTTGCTTCCACTCTAAAACAGCTACCACCATGCTTCCACTGTGCAACTCTGACTGAGCAGATGAAAATGCTGATGACAAACACAAGCAAAGACTGGACAACACATTCCAAAAATATGGTTCAACAGATCCAAAAATAAAACTCAGAAGTTCCTCCAAAACCTGAGCTGCTTCACTAAAATCTTCCTCCAGAAACCATCCTACTACTAAGCTGAACCATTGGTACCACTTCTGGAATCCAGTCGATACCAAACTCAATCTCCAGATGCTAACAAAACTCTGACTTCCTGAAGACATCCAGAAAAAAATCTCTGAAACACAAGAGAATGCTCAAACTATCGCAAGTCACTTTTGCGATTAATCCAGCCTAATTCAAAAGAAAAACTGTTCTCTCTTTACCAAACAAAACAGCTTACGCTTAACTAGCCAATCCAACGAAGAAACGGAACCACTCTGCTGCTTCTGAACTCCACTGCTAAGCTAGAAAGCTTCCTTGCCAACACACAGAACACTCTGAGCTGCACTGCAGACACCAATGCCAAGGAATTCCTAATCCAAATCTATTCGAGAAAATCGGACCTTAAACCAAACAGAAACATCCTGCTGAACACAGCCACATCACCGAAGCAGACACACTTCTTTAAAACTTGTTCCAAATAAAACATCTTCGGAAACATCCCAAGTCACTGCGTCTCACAACGCAACTACTACTTCCTGAGGTTGCCAACATACCATCACTTGTTTTGCCTAACCGATAGATCCAAACTCTCAAAAATCCGCTCACACGAGCACGATCAAACTTGCACTTACATGATGAACTCCGAACCTTAACAGGTTTCCTTCAGAGATCAATAAAATTATTACACCATAGCAAGCTCACTAGAGACGATATTAGGTCTACAGTCTCGACAGATACTCTTCCAACCTCAAACATTCAAACTCCAACCATTGGTAGTCGTGTTACACACACCACTACCTTATCTACCTTTATAACTTATGTTGGAAAACCCGAACAGGTATCCCAACAGATAGGTAGAAATATAGATATACATATATATATATATATATATATATATATTCAAAATTACAAATACGCTCTCTGAAGAAAGATACCACTCCAAAGCTTAGGTATTCACTCAACCTAGCACTCTGATACCAACTGTCACAACCCGACTTCCTATCACCAGAAAGTCGCAGCATGAATAAGAAAGAAAGGGATAGAAAAGAGAAAAGACAGAGAAGAAAGAACTAAACAACATCAGAATCTCACAGCGGAACGAATAAATTATATTAATCACATAAGTATTACATAGTTTACAACATCTATCAGAGTTACACAGATTATACATCACATACTAGACAGTTATAAAGATCTGTCTATTTACCATTCAATACAACACAGAGAAACTATACAGAGATACCAACACAGCGGAACACTATACATATCTATAATGCTGAAGCCTCCTGCTCCATTGCTCCTCCACAATTCGTCAAAGCTAACCTGAATCCCTTGGCTACTCATAAAAATTTGAGTACCCGAGAGTTTAAGAAAAACAGAATAAACTCCGGGTCAGACATGGGTCTGGTGTGAGTAACAGGTTAAAGTTGCTTAACTTTGAAAAACCTTTGAAACAAAAGGTATCACGTATTACTTCATTAATTAATTAACTAAAATTAATTACATTAATCCTTAATTAATTACATTAATTAATTACTCAAAATCACTTTTTATTGATTAATTAGTTTTTAATTAATCAATCCTTAATTACATCATTAATTATATAAATTAATGATCCCTAATTACATTTTTAATTAATTATTCTATTTAAATTAATTACATTAAGAAATTAATCTTTACTTTAACCATAATTATTAATCACTCTTGATTAATCTCATTCAGTAATTAATTACCCTTAATTTATTACTTAATTAATTTATAAATAAATTTTATTAATTCTTTAATTAATTACACTAAGTAATTTATTCTTAATTACTTCCACTAAGTAATTATCCTTTTTATTAATTACATAAAGTAATTAAACCCAAATTACTTCCATTTATAATTATTCTTCAACTAATTACATCTAGTAATTACCCATTTATTACTTCACTAAGTAACTACACTTCATAAATTACATTAAGTAATTACTTAACCAATCATCGAGTGATTACTTTTAATTAATTAACCTAATTAATTAACTTAAATAAATCACATAAATTAATTAATTACATTGAGTAATTAATTTCTTTAATTAATCCATTAATTAATTACTTCTTAATTAATTAACTTTAGTAATTTACATTAACTAATTAGACCTTAATTAATTAAGTAATTAATTTTACTAGGTTAGCTAAACCAATTATCTTAAATTAATTTCATTTATAAATCAACTCACAATTTCTAGTTAATGATCTTTAAATCACATTCATTAACTATCCATTAATTACTTCACTTAGTAGTTATCCTTTAACTTGCATTAAGTGATTAACCTTAATTAATCCCACTAATTAATTATACCTAATTAAGTACAAAAGATAAATTCTTTTATCTTAATTAAATACTTCATTAGAAAAACATTTTAATTGAAAGTATATAATTTTCTTTAAAACAAAACAATTTAAACATTTAATTTATATCATTAAAATCATTGAAAACTTGTTCAACTTGTTTAATCAATTAAATAATTAATTATTCTTTGAAAACTTAATTACCATTCCTTTTTAAAACTCATTCATTTTAAATATATTTTGAAGACTCGGCTTATCTCTTCTTTATCATTTTAAATCTTAACTTGTTTAAAACATTTACTATTATAAAACTTTATATTTTTTTTAAAACCTGGTTACAAAATCACTACCCGGGCCAACACACAAAATTCCCAAGCCCAACTTTGACTCACTCGCGATCACCATTCACTTCGAGACGATCCTTACTCATCTCTGAGACACACAGCCTTCAACCTGAGCCAAAACCCGAGCGTTCCTTTCTTCCCAATGCCACAAACCAATCTGACACAAACGTGCACCGCGCACGTGCACAGATCAACGGCGACCCTTTGGTTATTGCCGCCACCACCAGCACATCGACGACAGCCCCCTCTATCTATTCTTCCACCCAGATTTCCAAATTGCTCACGAAATCAAATTCGAACTTGATCGAACCAAAACTGGAACCAAACTCAATCCACTAAACTCCTCGCCGACGATGAACTCCACCACCAGAAAACTCGCCCATCCTCCCAGAGCTGCTCCACGACACGACGCAATGATCCCCCCACATGCGATCCACTCCGATCTTCCCACGGCGACGCCATTGCCTCGAATACGTCGACAACCCAAACTGCTTGCTAAACCCTAACTCGACTCCGACGAGCCGCCTCGACCATCAGGAAAGAATCTAACCATTTTTCCCAAGATCCCCATACTCCATTCTACCTCCAGCAACCATCACGATGACAATCACCTCACCGATTGTCGGAAATCGCCGAAACTCCAAAATCTGATCAACTCAAGATATTCCACTAAATACAATACTAAAAATCATGGTTTCTATCTCTAAATTCATAATTTACTAATACGAATTCATTTAGTTAATCAAAACATGGAATTAAGATGATTGATTTTCGACTTATATTTGATTTCTACTGTTATCTCTTATTTTCAAAATAATTGCTTAATATATATACTTAAAACTATTTTAAAATTTGATGATACATTGTTACAGACATTTTCTCTTTTATGATCATGGCTTAAATATATTTAGATAAGAAGATATGAATTTTTATCATGATCTTGAGTCTGTGTAAACAACAGAGGCCAGTATCTATACACACAGACATGCTCACAATATACAGAGCATTTTCAACTACATACCAGTTTTGAAAAAAAACATCCATGCAGATCATATTTACAATATCACTTCACAAGTTTATCACATGCAACAAGTATTCAACTAGATTTAAACTTTGAGAAGTTTTGATTACTCACTGGAAAACTAGAACAAAGGAGCAACAAATATATTCACATATAAACAAAGCAATTCATATATATTCAAATAAAATAAATCATGCAAACAACTTCTTCATATAGGATCATCACATGCAATAAAGCTAGCAACCATATCACTGTTTTTAAAAGTTTTGTTTACTCACCAGTTTGAAAGACAGAGCCTTTTTGAAATAGCTTTTGAAAACTTGAATTACTGGAATATGCCTTTGATTTAAAAACTGCATGCTAAGATCTGAAAAATGCTTCTTTGATTTTTGAAAACTGGATGTTATGATCTTGAAACTTGTTGTAGAGATGACTAAGTTTTTTTTGAAAACAGAGAGGTTCCTGCTTTGATTAAATCTCAGGTTGAAGAAAAATGCAGGCTTTGGTTTTTATCTTGCAAATGGGTTTCAGATTTTGATTTTTCTGGTTTTCATTTGTTTTAGAGGAGATGTTCTCAGGTTTAATAATTCTCTGGTATGCATTAGTTTATGAACGAAAAGAAAAGAGATCGATATATAGGAAACAAGTGCAGAGGCTTTGTATTTTGCTGGTACAATTTTTGATCAGAGATTTTTTTTCTTTGGAGGCTGAAATGATATTACTAGTGTACTAGAGATGATGGCATTAAATGCCTTGTTCCTTATCATGTTTACACATACCATTTCTTTATTTATTTTGTACATCTTGTATGTATGGTCATACTTATCCCCTTATAAATTTCGTATATACCTATGTGTTTTCTTCTTGCCTGCAAACAAGTATTTCCATAGGATATATATTTTTAGAATTTACTTATGTTTTTACTTTAAAGTTGTTATGGTTATTGTTATTATGTTAACTTGTATATTTATTTCTATTTTCTAACTCAAATATTTATTTCTAACTTAAATACTTATTGTCTTGTATTTCTCTATAAATATATTTATTTATTGTTTACTTCTTTTTAAAGTTTAAGTATCAAGTATTTACTCATATTCATATTTTATTTTATGCTTATATTTAGTATTGATAAATATGATCTAGTTTAAATATTTTTATCTAGATTACATCATAACATATATATATATATATATATATATATATATAAATCAAATATCAATAAGGTAAAACTTTACTCTAATGTAAATAAAATTAGATTTTATTTTAAAATATTAAAACACTCTATCTTTTAAATTCCAAATCATAGTTTCTTATGTTTAAAATCATATAGGTATTTATAAAATAGCTTTTTGAAAAGTTATATATCAAAATTTCCAAATTACCAAAAATATTAGAATTTGAAAACAAGATTTATTTATTGTAGAGTGGTCAGTACGAGTGATTTCTAAGCGGTTTTTTTTTCACTTGTTTGACGTTGTTTCTACATGTTTTGTAACCTGTTGTTTCTAATAAAAGTACCCATTTGCTTCAAAAAAAAATATATATACACATTATAAATAGAAAACAATTTATTAGTTTTAAAAAAAATCACCAATTAAATATTTATTGAAAAGAAGATTATTAAATCAATTCAATTTTTAATACAGATTATTAAATTGATATTGCCAAAAATTCCGGGATATCACAGAATGGAAGAGATCCTGTAAGTATGACGTAGAGAATTACGCCACATGACCATATATCGGAAATAGCGCCATCATAACCTCTATTTGTAAGCACCTATAAATGAAATACAAAACACACTTAAAAAAATTTACATTTATAGTAAATTAAAAGTGAAAATGAAACTGGATAACATTGAAAATTGAATTAACGTTTTACCTCTGAAGCAATGTAATTCGGGCTTGTGGCAGTTGTGTGCAGTAATCCATCTGTCTGAAATATATAATAGAGATATAAAATGCACATAACACAACTTATGAAAATTTAACACATACATGTGTGCACGTGCGTGTGTGCGTGTATGAATAAATATAATGTTAGTAGCATACACCACAATGCTGAGGCAATGCGCTGAGACCAAAATCTGATATCTTAATATTCCCATTTGCATCAATAAGAACATTTTCAGGCTGCAATAGAAATATGATTATGGAAAATGTAACCAATGGTATAATTGCAAGTGGATGGAGTTATTTTATTATCAGAAGTGTTATTGTACTTTCAATTAACTATCGTGGCAATAACTTATAGCATCAATTAACTACTGGAAAAGCCTCCGACCTTCACATTCTGAAAGTCTTCCTTTATATTCATGTTGAAATTGGTGTAATTTTTCTTGCTAATTTTAAGTTTGATACTTAATGTAATTTGTAAATAAATGAACTTAGTAACGTACATTTTTGTCAAATAATTCGCCTCCATCTACGTATTCAAGGACTCTATAAATCTTTTTTTTGCTTGCTGCGACCTGCAAAGTAAATCATAGTGTATAGTATCATAACCTAAACTACGTGAAAAGTATCGAGAAAACACTATAGTACAATACAAAAAAACAGTAGTATTTGACTAAAACATCCCATAAACTCCATAAACCAGACCACAAATCTAGTTTCGAATTGATTAGAAAAGGAAAAGAAAAGAAAAAAAACCTAAATCTAACTTTAGAACAAATCTACGAAGTATATGATAGAAAAATCATAAAAATTTAGATAAATTGAAAAAGGTCAAACGTCGCTGAAGCTTAAATCGAAGTACTCTATCCTCTATTTTACTTGATTAGGTTAAATTTAATCGTTATTTTTTATATGTTATCCACATTTGTAATGTAAATATCTGTAACTTAGTATTGTTCTAAAACTTATTTATTTTCATTTGGTATACCGTATCCAATAAGAGTAGTAGTACATCATTTACTAGTGTATCTATTTAGAAAATGGATACCAAAATTAAAAATTGAAGAGCGCGTATTTGTCAACTGATTAAAAATAACTATCTCAGCGTTTGTGGTAAGAAAGTGAAAAGGAAAAATAATATCAATGGCATGTAAATAATAAACGCTGTACTATTTTGCTGTTGATATGTAATTTGGTTAACGAGTGAGTAAAATAAGAGTGGTGTAATGACAAAAGAAATAATGAAGAGAACAACAGAATATGGAATTGACCCCAACTAAACATAACCATCATAAGGCCAACATTAGACGGTATAAATATGGACTGCTCTATTAGTGTAGGCATCTCAACATGCCATCTGCATTACGACCAACAACAAATACATATTAACATCAGCATTTATCATACCATTTCACACTACTTCCTTGTCATTCCCAAAAGAAAATAATAAAATACACATTTACAAATAGTTTAATGATAAAAAGTGAAATGAACTAACCTTAGAATTATCTTGTTGTATTACATGCATATGGATGAGCTTATGGACACGGTCATGATGGCAGACGCATATGTTCTAAGTATAACACCACTTTCCAATCCATCTTGTGGATTGTATGCCAATTTGTCAAACATGCCTTGCTTTCCATCATGGGAACCATCAATCCTTAGTATTGCTCCACTATAAAATAATTAATCCTTAAATTTGCCTCGGCCACAGGCCATGATTGCCGTAAAATGTGCATACCCACATGTATTGTGCAGGCCTACCTCCCATAACTCATCAAATTTCTAATTATACAATGCCTAACTAAGTGTTAAAACTGTCCATGTCTTAAATGAAGTTATATCTATCGTTTCCAAGTCTTTCAATATTCAACCACACTTCAGAATTGGCCTTAATGCCAGAGCCTCAACCCAACAACTCCTTGAATATAGTTCTTCTACTCTCCACTGGGTCATTGATAGAGCCCTGTGACAACAGCTCCTTTACTTATGCATGCATATCGAGTTCTGTCTTCTACACCACTACTTCACTCACTGCCAGCTTAAAAAAATCATCCTACTTCAAGCAGCTTCAATACCATCGTTGACCACCAAACCAAGACCACCACTAGCAATACTAACTGCTTTGGACCTTTAGCCACATGGTAGGTTAATCACGCTATCTACATCATGGAGTTCAAAGCAAGGAAGATACCAACCCAAGAAAGTAGCCTCGTCTGTTGTAAAAGGCCACAACCCTTCACTATCCTCCTTGGCTAGGGATAAAGGAGAATTCTATAACGACGGATGACATAATCTTTGATGAAATCCTCGTATTTGAGCATCACATAAATGATTCAGAGAGCAATAAGGGTCTGCATCAGCCCAATTCCAATGAGCCTTGCCTTTACCAATCCAAGTCTTGAACTGATCTCCTAGAGCCGTCAACAATAAAAAAATTGCTCGGCTCCGCCCTATCCAAAGACGACTGCTTTCCTGGTGTGTATCATACTGATTCATTATTAATTAATAGCTCTTTTGCATCTACTTGTAACTCACAAACAATTAACCCCTTTATCTGCACACGACAACGTGCACAGATGCAGCTAGTATCCTTTCTGATCCTTCTCTCTCTTATTGCACATAGGTTATAACAGTATCCATGACACACATCACAATTACTACCCGCTCTTCTAGTTTTGAGTGCACTACAGCCGTTGATGAATCATCCCCAATTGAAATCATAGCCTGGTAAAAGTATTGGCATCCCATTTTGAATATAAAACTAAATCATATCAAATGGACCACATCTACAAAGCTACCTTTAATTTAGTGTTCAAAATAATAGCACAACAATTTGTTGGATACTCTCAGGTACTTATCATGCAAATACTGATAGGTTGTAGAATGGTATCATGTCATATTGTGAAAATATTTGGACTAGCAACTTAATAACAATTGTTTCTTTTCCTACTACTTTATAACAATTATTATTATGCACTTCAGTTATCTGTTATTCTATGCACTTCACTTATTAATATATATTATTGACTATGATGAAAACGAACTATTGAAATTTGAAAAGTAAAAAGAATGTACATAATAAATTAAACAATATCCACAATCTTTGGAGGTCCTATTTTTATTTTGTTGAAAAAATGCCTATGTGAAGTTACTGGCCCCACCCTCGTTTTAGTTCATTTGACTGATAAATGTGGTAAACATATTCTATACGCGTTGAATTATTTTAAAGTGCCTTTTATCTATTGAGGAAACTCGGAAGTGGCTAACTTGCACTCTAGGTACCAATTATATAGTATAAGTTTTGGAATAAAAATGCTTAAGTGAGTTTCAAACGAAATAGAGGAAAACGTGCAGTTTGAGTTGTTAAAACTTAAAACTCATTCTCTCTTTAACTACTTTTTATTTGAGCCATGAAGGAGAAAACCAAAAGTCTAACTATAATTTGTCATTATGTTCCTCTCATCAGTCAGCAATAAAGAATTGTTAATTGGAGAAGACAATGGTTATCTACCAAGTTAAGATGGTTATTATCGAGTAGTTGCATCACCAGCAAATGATGATGATCTTCCGTCCAACGAAGTTAAGGTATCCAAATTCAATCATTTTCAACTAATTTTATATAGTTCTTAACAATATATAATATTTTTAACTAATTTTTTCAAGAAGGTTATTAATTTTAGCATATGTTTCACATTTTAAGAGTTCAAATTCTCTATATTGCTTAAAAAATGAAATTTGCAAAATATTAAAAAATGGTGATATTTCACAAATGTTCAAACTATTTCAAAATTTGGGAAAAGGTCATAAAGTTAATGAAATAATTGATAATTTCAAAAAAACTGAAAATTATAGATATTCATTATGTTTTTCAAAAATATTTAAAACTTATATATTAATCCAAATTTTCAAATAAAGGTAAAATTTTTGAATAGATTTCTAAGAATATGAGAACTTGATATTTAGCTCACCACCAACCACATGATTCATTCATAGATCAAAATGAAAATATGAGGAGTAAGGAAATATCGAATTCATGTCATTTAATATCTATATGTTCATTCCATAAACCACTTATTCATGAATGTATATAAAATTGGTATAAACTAAAAATCTAATACATAGTTATAGAGATATATCCAAATACTTTACATTCACAAATTAAGTAACATTGAAAAATAAAGTACACTTTATCTAACATGGAGAAATTAGAAATATAAACTACTTGTTCATAGCTTACTTATATAAATTTAGTTAAACATTACTATCCACTATGAATTGCTAATACATGATTTTCCTAAGAAAATGTCAAGTATGTTTCCAAATGTCATATATAAATAACATATCCACAAGGTAACCGAAACAAAAAAGGTACAACTTAGAAAAAATGCAGTTCACTGTAAATAATTCTATTTATTTACTCAGTCTAACAGTCAAAACAATAGAAATAGAACTAAAATGCCTTTTTTCTTCTTTGCTTCCTGATTCTTTAGCTTATTTGATGTTATAACCAAACTAGAAAATCAAAAGGTTAACAAAAGCATTTAAGCAAATTAAGTGAATAATAATATCAAACTTTATATTTTCCATTAAATTTACAACTAGCTCCAAACACTAGTTAGTATAAGACAAAAGAAGCTAAAGATCGCTTTCTTTTACAAAATTACAGAGAAAGGGTTAATAGCTTACATGAAGAAATCAAACTGTTATCTAGGATGTATGAGTAACATCCAAAAAAATGGAGTCAGTTGTTTACAACTAAACAATTATGAAGATTTGTTTTCAGAGTGTAATATGCAGCTATCATAGTAATCCTAGATGCAAATACATGAACTAATCAATATTTATTTATGTATATTCTATAAACATATCTAAATTCCAAGTCTTGGCAATGGTGAAACATGATAGTATGCATAATATCAATTTAAACATAATAAGCTAGGGACTTAATTTCTACGCACCTTCGAGTGATGTTTTGAATGCTTCTTTCGGCTAGGCTTGCGAACATTCACATTACATGCTCACCATAGAAAATGGTCATGACTAAGAATAAATATAGACGGTAAACCTCCTTGGATGATATCTGTTATGATAAATAAGAATAAATAACTTAACCAAAATTGTGTTTAGGAAAATATAACAAATAGTGATTGAAATCAGATTAAAAGAAAAGAAGAGATCTGAGGTTTCTATACTAAATCAAGTTACGAGTCGACTAAAAGTAAAAGAGGGCAATTAGGTTTCTTTACAAAATCAAGTTACTGATGAAATCGTGAAATGTTGATAAGCCAATTTAAAGAAAAAGACTTTATGTTATCTTTAATTTTCTGGAAGATGATTAGTTGCACTTACTGATACTGGAAATGCAGTCGAAGAAATCCGTGGGACTCAATTTTCATAATCTCCATGAAAATAAAATCCAAGAAAACTGATGAACCCTAATTCTAGTCAATCAAAGTTATTTACGGTTTTTGAAAGACGAGTACGCATTAGGGCTATCGAATCAGCTTTTTGAAGGAGAAAATCGGTGAGAATTTTTGATTTGAGAAATGGTATAGTGTTTTGGGGAAAGAAAAATAAAATTAGATTGGTATGTATTTGGAGGGACGGGAAATAAATGGCGCGTTTTGTTCCTGCTTAGTAATTAGGTTAAATGACAGCGCGTACTTTATTTATATCGACGAATAAAAAGCCTGTCACAACAGCAAGCGTTTAAACGCTGTTCAATTCTACTGTTTATGGAAGATTTTCTTGTAGTGTATCCTTGTCTAGATATATATGTATATGCAGGATATATATATGTGCAGGTACTGAGAATGAAGACTGAAACACCCCACACCCCTTAGTATACCTAAAAAGGGCACACTAAAGAATGTGGTGCGTTATAGGTATAACTAAAGCATGACAGAGACTAAGATTCACAAGACAAATAAATAAAAACAGCGCAAACGTTTAAAATACTTATCATCACTTCATAAAATAAGTCATCAAAACAGAATATGTCTTAAAAACCAAATACACATGTCTCGTGAAAAATACAATCCCAGTCACATCATCAGAGTACATAAACAATAAAAATCATCCCTCTCATAAAGTACCAGTACATCAAAAGCCAAATGAAAAGAAAACTGAAAAGAAGAAGAAGAATACGTGAAGAACTCCGGGAATGTATCTCCAAGAAATCTGAATCTACTGTCCTCGACTCTGTTGGCCTATGAGGGAAAAAGGGGAAATAGAGGAGTGGGTCAGACAATAAGTCTGGTGAGTGAAAGTAATTACTAGCATTTCTATGCAAGATAAAGATATAGACTAAGCAATAGTTCTAGTATGGAAAGAAATACTGAGAAGATAAAACTGGGGTAAAATACTATTTTTGATTCTGTTTAGCTGTTTAATTGTGATTGTTTCGATTGTTTGCACTTGTCTTAAACTGATGTGATTAGGCTGAAACCCAAATACTATTTTAATTAGGCTGAAATCCTAATTATACCCATTGATCGGCCTTCTATCTCCGTTGTGCCACTGTGAACCAATCCTGTTGGTCACAACAAAAGACACATGTTTAGCGCTTGGAATGTAGTAGCGAATTATTTACCCAAATCGATGTCGCACGCTCGATCATCGCCGGTACACACTAACTTCCGCCCCCTATTTTGACCTCTTATTTACCCTAATCAGCATAAGCGTGCCCAGCCTCACCTAAATGTTGCGAGACCATCAGTCCTAGTCTGAAACGGAATGCTGCCCAGCCTCACCTAAATTTGTGAGACCATCAGTTCTAGTCTGAAAGGGAATGCTGTCGGTACTGGTCCTAACAAACAAATTCTAGTTTACGCCCCTTGCCTAAATCCCCAGATTTGAGCTTCTATCTATTGGCCACTTATGTAACCTAATTAGCATAAGCGTGTCCTAGCCTCATCTAACTATTGTGAGACCATCAATTCCTGACTGAAAGGGAATGTTGTTGGTAGAGGCCCTACTTCTATGTTTTCTTATTAACTTAGTGTAAGTTTTAAAATAAGCCTCTTCTGTTATTTCTGCTATATTTGCTTATTAACTTAATCTAAGTTTCAAAATAAGCCTTTTCTGTTCTTTCTGCTTAATTATAACATATGATATAATTGTTACTCTTCTATTCTATCTTTTTAGTTATAACCACTAGTTATAAACATGCTTGCAAATGTCTCAAATTTGCCTATTTCAGTCTACCTTCGTTTTATTTTAGTTCTTTCTTATTTTACATCTAATTTCTGTAAGTTCAGTGTTTATTTCTATTTAATCCATATTAGTGAATTCTCCTCTTTTTAATATTCTTTTATTTGCGTAAAAAGGAATAAAAAGAAACTAATATTTACAAACTAAATTCTAACGTAAAACAGACGTAAATAAATACAAATAACTATAAATAACTGAATAAAATAGACTGAAAAGAACTTTAAAAACTAACTGTAAATAACTTATATAAAACTGTCTCAAAATTGCATAATAACTACAACTATTAAGAACCCTATTATTTTAAATTACTTAAAAATCTAAAATAATTACAAAACACTCACCTGTGGTCCTTAGCTCTATTCCTTGGCCTTCTCGAATCCACTTCTAGGGCATAGAATATTTTTATTAAAAAGATCTCCTCCCAAGAAAATTTTTCATTTTAAGGTCCAGCCTCAGGCATTGAACCCAATTGGGAGAAAATCTGAATGAGAAAAATAGCTAGGTCTAGGGTCTTATTTATAGTGTAGCTTAGGGATCTCAGGCCTTTGGGTTTGAAGATTAGATATGGTGCAACCATGTCATAGGCTCTCTAGGAACCGTCGGATGGAAGCACGAACGCACAAGATTGAGGAAAAATCAAAATATGATGTGTACGAATGAAACTGCGCACAAGAATTAAGCGGGTCGACCAAACTCCTATAGGGGTCGACCTATCGCCTTTAGGGGTCAACCTGGCCTAGGTTTGGGTCGACCTGACCCATTATTATTATTTTTGTTTCATTTTATTTTCGATTTCTTATTTCTCTCATATCTTCTCCATACTGAATCGGATTTCGACAAGTTATATATGGAAATTGATCAGAAAATCACCATGGACACAATTGTGCAACTCCCATAACTCGATTATGATAATTTCACAAAACTTATTTTATTATTTAATTATTTCGTTAATTAATTATTATAGCTCAAATTTTGGGTTGTCACAAAGACTGTACAATATAGAGATTCAAGACTGACGAATTCAAGATTGTCGAAATCAAGACTGAAGACTCATGAGTATCAAGATTATCAAGAGTTCAAGAGTTCAAGATATCAAGATAAGTAATAGAGTCAAGATTTATGCTAAAACTTCATAATAGCACTAAAATCTTTATTCTGATTTTAATTGTGGATTGGAATCCACCTTCTCGCTTTAATAGTGGGATGGAACCCATGACCTCTTTAGTGGGATGAAACCCACGACCTTCTCTAGTGGAATGGAATCCACGAAAATTTCAAAATGACTTATTTTTAGATTTTTTTCAAAACTATCATTTTAAAAAGACATCTCTCTCTCTCTCGGTTTAAATATTTTAGCCTTAATTCAAAAAAACTATTTTTAAGCATATTAATTACAAAATCATTTCTTGTTTTTAAACTATCTCCTGGTTTTAATGTTTTAGCTTTAATCTCAAAATATTTATATATTTTGTTTTAATTACTTTTATATTTCGTAAGATCACTTTCCAAAGGTTTTTATAATCATAAAGTATATTCAAAATAGTTTACAAAGTTCTAACATTGTTTCGACAAACTTTAGAAAGAAAATCTCTTTTAAAACAAAATTCAATTTTCAAAAAATACTAGGGGATGTCGACATGCCTATACCCCCCATGTCGACATGGTAGCCATAGATTTTAAAATTCAAATTTTCAAAAGAAGTGTCTATTCGTCATAACCTTTCACGAATGGACATGACCATTATTCTCCGATATATACCAGTAGTTTTCAATGAATTTTTACTTAATATATCTTTGTTTTCTCTCCTCTTTCTCTTCCATTCTTATTTTTAAACATTCTTAACAAAATTCTATCGAAATTCTAAGTGAATCAAACTCGATCGTCTCTAGTTTGATTCTCTGCCACTCTCTTTCAAAGATCTTAGTGCTATTCAGAGTTATAGGATCATTTGTAATCAAAGATCGAAGTGTATTGAGTCTCTCTCTATCAAAGTGTGATTGGAAATAGTGTGATTGTGGCCCGTAAATCAGTTGGGTGTGATTGTAGCCCGTAAATCAATTAGGTGATCTTGTAGCCTGGTTAAATCAAGAGAGTTTACCCTGGAGTCGGAGACGGGAGGGTGTATCTCGTGGCCTTGGAATCGAGGTTTTAATATCGACATTATATATGAAAAGAAATTTTCACAAGAAATTGTGTGGGACCGGATGTAGAGTAACTCCGGTCCAGTATAAAATTCCAGTGTGTTCTTTCCTTTACTGCTTTCATTTACTATTTGCATCTGTGTTTGGTTCTGTGATTATCTCTGTGTTTATGAATTGCATCTGTTTGGGTTTAATTTGAAAAGATTTCAAAAAGATTCATAAAATTAATTAAACACTATTCACCCCCCCTCTAGTGTTAATTCCGCCTTAAGATCCGTCATCTGCATTTCCTACAATATCAAAATTTGGATTATTTTAAAAGAAATTGATTTGGATAAAACAATGATTTGATTTAGGATTTTACTCAACTGTTCGTAAAATGTTTTAAATAGATATTTTAAAATAATTTATAAAAGGGGTTTTTACAATGGATTTTTAAATGATATTTCTGAAAATATGGATAAGGAGTTGAAATCAATATTTAAAATAGATTTGAAAAATAAATGGGATTGTAAAGTGATAGATTTAAAAATGAAGTTTATAAATGAGAATGCTTTATAAACAAGTGAAACCCGGATGAGTTTATAAATTTATAAACGATGTTTATAAATAAAGTGAAATGATTTTCATTTGATAAATTGGAAATATAAATTCATAGTGAGAATTTATAATGCGATATAGAAATCGGTTTAGAAAGAAATAGTGGATTCTGTTTTTGAATTTGGAAATAGTTATGAAACTGGAGACGCAAGTCGATTTGTGATAAATCGAGAGATATTTTAAATGCTAAAATGGTTATATTGGATTTTAAAAATAGATTTTATCGAGAAGTTAAGTTTTGTTTTTAGAAAGGGATTTATATTTATTACACTATGTAGTTTAAAAACTGTTTTAGTATTGAAAATATTTCAGAAAGTTGGTTATTCAAATATTGGATATTAGTTGAAATGAATTATAATTTTTATAATAAGCTTGGTAAATCGATTAGTATTATTTATAAAGGAATTGGAAATTGGTATCATTGATTGTTTAAAAGTGTTTTGGATATTTTAAATGATTACTTAAACGTGTTTTGAAAATAGAACTATTATTCTTTAAAAATACTTATTATTTTATATATGGAAATTAAAGGCAAGTGATTGGGATGTGTTTATAAATACTCTTGAGATTTGTAAACCAAGTTATTTAATAGAGGTGGTTTTGTAAGGGAAATTTTATAATGGAATTCTGGAAACTTAATAAATTTCCAAAATGTTATAGATACGGGAACTTCGAAAATGAATCTGAATTCATAAAAGAAGTTATAAATTGTTAGTTGGGATTATAAATAAGTATAATTGGTTTTCGGAAATTGTAAAAAGGAATTTATTAATAATTCCGGAGTTTTATGAGATAAGTTATGAAATATTTCCTAAGTTTGATATTAAAATTATTTTAGAGAATATGTTTATAAATATTTTCCTAAGTATTGAAAAGTGGGTTTTAGAAATATTTTAAGTGTGAAATGAATGGTATAGAAATATTTTTCTAAGGGTTATAAATTGAATTCGGAAATATTTCTAATGTTGATATGGTTTAAAAATATCATGTTATGGATAAGTATTTGAAATTGTTTTCAAATGTTGGAATGCTGGAAAAGAGTTGAATATATATCTTTGTAAAGATATTTTGAAATGTGTTTTGATAGATTTATAAAATTGGGCCTAATGACTGCTTATGTGTGGAATTTGATAGTTAAATAACCGACTATCAAATCTGATCAATTTCGTTAATCATTTCGTAGAGACCGGGATCGGATCTATTTCCATTGGTTGGGTTAACGTGATAGAGTGTTCTCGCTTTCTGTTTGGTGGCGAGCAAGAGACTCTTACACCTTCACGTCCCAGAGAGGTAGTATAAGGCCTTGATGGGTTGGTTTTCTAGGTGCTTACAGTCGCGAGGCTGGCCGTAAAGCAGATTCGAGGTTCCAGTGTATGTCACGGTGGGGCTGGGATGGTTGAAAAGCCTACCGGTAGCCACTAACCGGATGGTTGAAAAGCCTACGGTTCGTTACAGTGGTATAAGAGCTTAGGTTGAGCAAACACCTAGGCTTTGGTGGGGATTGCTCATTAGAGATAGGGTCGGTAGTACCCTAGAATGAGTTTGAGTGTATTATAGATATGAGCGCGTATTTGTTAGTGAATATAAATTGTTTTATATTATGTTGACTTATCGGTTGACTGTTCATGAATTTTGGTCGGTACGGTTTGGACAACTGTATCGATAGGGGTTTCTAAACTCTAAACAAGTTAAATCGACATAGTATTGTTTTAAAGTGGGTAAATGAAAATAATTTTACCCAAATTATATTTTGATATAAAAGAAATAATTTTCTCAAATTATTATAGTATATTGATGTGTTTGGTTGTAATCATTATAATCAAAACAAGGTTATAAATTGGAATGGTCACATATAACCAAATTAAAAGGTATAAGTATGAATTATACAAATGAATTAAAACTAAAATTTGATTCAAACCAGAATTTGGAAATTTAAATCCCAGAATTTCGGAAATGTTTTCCAAGTGTTTTGAAATAAATAATGGTAATATTATTGTGGAAATGTATTTAAATAGAGAATGTTTTTAAATGGATTTTTAAAGTGATGAAGCACTGAACTCACTACAATCGTTGGAAAATAATTCTACTGATGACGGCTACATCATCAGTCTCCATTTTTGAGTTTCTAAGTGACGGATTGCTACCGTAGTAATTTGATATAAGGATTTTTGTTTGGAAACAAAGGTTGTTTTGGGAATTTCGAAGGGAATTTGTTTTGGATAAAAACCAGGTTTGGTTTAAATTTAAAAAATGTGATTTGGTATACAGATATATATATAAATATATGATTTCAAAATGATTTGAAATAAATCTGGGTAGTTGATTTCTGGGATATTCATTTGAAGATTTTGTGAAACCGGAAAAAAATAATAAGTTTTTGAACTTATAAGTAGGAAATGATGTGAATAGAAAGGAAAATGTGAATTTCAAAATGAAATTAAAAGTTTACTTATGCAAGTTAAATAATTTGAATTAGTAAAAGTGGATTGAATGAATTGAGATTTAACTTAAACTAAGTTAAATAAAATTGGATTGGATTTGAAACAATATCAAATTGAATTGGATATAAAGTTTGAATTGTAAAGTGACTATATAACTATAAGTTATAAATTTTGAATGGAATAAAATTTAAGTGAAAAATTATGGAATTGTGAATAAATAATTTTGAACAGCTTACAAAATTGGAGTTAATGGAATAAATATATACTTAAGTTATAAAGTGATGTATAATATTGAGTTAATTTTTTTTTAAATGTGAATATACTCGAGTAAGCATCGACGAATTGGAATTTGATTGGAAATTTAATCTTGCAAAGAAGATTTAACTTAAAATGAGTTAAATGGAATGTAACTCAAGTCAAACCAAATAAGCTGGATTTTTAAAAAAAAAGGAACTTAACTTGGTTGAGTAAAATGGATTATGAATTAAATTTGAATGTGGAACTTGAGTTATAAATGGAATTCGACTTAAATATAAGCAAATTAGGTATATTTTGAAATGTTATCGAATTAAATAGAGATGGATTGAAATGGTGATTACTTAAGTTATAAATGAATTCAATTTAAGTATAAATTGAATATGGTTGGGAATATTGTTGATAAGAATGGAATTCAACTTAAGTAACTAATTTATGAGATGATTCATAAATAAATTAGCATGGATTGGTTTGTTGAATATAAAATTGAGAAAATAAGATTTTGTGAATAAATTGAATGTGGATTAATAAAAAGTAGATAAATTGATTTGGAATCAATTTAAAATAGCTATAAACTGGAATGGTTATTTTATTAAATGAATATCACCGAATTTGCATGGGAAAAAATTTGTCGTTTGACGTAAACAAAATTTTATGAACCAACGAAAAGTTATATAAATTGATTTAGAAGCAATTTGGAGTGGATATGAATTTGTTGAGTGCAAATACAAATTGAATGCTAGTAAATTAGTTTGTGAATCATTCAAATTGAATGAAATGGTATATAAATCCATTGATAGTAACTAAATTAATGTTGGAACCCTGTCATTGCTTTAAAATACATGTAGAACATGTTTGGTTTATGCAAATGGCATGTTTAACCAGTTAAATAAATGAAATGATTATTAAATTTCATATTTTTGGGACTTACGTGTTTAAATTGAGTAAGTACGGGTACAAGAAGACCATTGGGCTATATTTTGGTTGCGTGACTGCATATATATTGAGCGAGCTCGCTTAATAACGCTAAAATAAGGTACGCTTACGAATTTAGCGCGCGAAAAATAAAAATATTATTATATATTGCGTTTTCCGACCATGAGAGCCGATGTATATCTTTTTATCATATTTGTCATATTGCAAAAGGCTCTCCGTACAAGGGAGACTCTACCAAAAAATTTTGAAAATTTAGGTTGCTAGAAAAAATTTGAAAATTTTTGGAAATTTTTGTTAATTAAGATTTGTTTTCGAATTGTAATTGAAGTAAAGGGTTTTGATTTAAGAATGGAAATCAGTTGTTTGAATTGAACTAAAGGAATCAGGGAAGTGAAACAGCAAGTTAACTAAGTGGGTTTTTGAAAAGTAATGGGTTTGGACATTCGTCCTTCCTTAGCAATTTCGGGGACGAAATTCGTTTAAGGGGAGAGGAATGTAACGACCTGGATTTTCCGACATTTAATTTTGAATGCTTAAACGGTTTTAAATATCGGATTTGGAATAAAAATTGATTTTTTTTAATATGAAGATTTTGCTTGAAATTATAGAATGAATTTAAATTTCAAATATAGCAATTTATCGTAATACAGAAATGGTGAATAATTGAAATTTGAGTTGAATATGAATCAAAATGATTTCTAATGTTGATTTAAATTCTAATTGAATTAGAATTGAGTTAGTAAGTCTTTAAAACTGAATTCCAAGTAATTTCGTCGACTTTGAAAATCGTCGATTTAATCGACGTGTTAAAATAGCAATCCAGGGCACAGTTTTGGAATTCGACGAAACCAGTACCATTGGATCCGTACTAGTGCATTATTATCGGATTTCAAATTTCGTAGCGTTTGGGGTTACCATTTGGACGTACGAGCTGGAAACGCACAGAATTAATTTAATTAAAAAAATAGTCGATTAAAAAGATATCTTCCGCATACGTTCGAATTATGGCTCGAGACTAGTTCCATTGCATTCGAAATAAGGGTATAACATTAGGAACGCCAGGCGGCACGCCTCAATAGGGGTTCGGAATTTCGAGATATGCTGTGACGCCCCACTCCGAGACCCACATTAGCAAAGAGTATTACAAGGTAACACCGTCTGCTAATGCGGAGAATAGAGCTGGTTAGGAGTGACCATCAATAGCCTTGTCTTAATTATCCATTGAATACGCCGACAATGCCACCTCTTACTTAAATGGATCAACATATCCAATACATACTTAATACAAAGCCATATGTGGCTGAGGGATCTATCAGAATAAAATATAACAACTCAAATGTAATACACATCACAGAATAGCAAATCACACATACATTTCACATATACAGATAATTACAGAGTTTACAAAATGATACATGTCAAGTGGTAAGGCAAACCACAATATACAGGCGAGTCAATAAAGTACATATCAGAGTTACAGACAAAAAGGACTACACAAAAAGCTATAACAAAAAGGAGCTAGCAGAATAGTCCCCGCGGAATCAAAATAGGCTAAGTCCAAAGTACCTAACCTGAAATATCTCGGTCTGACCTGAGTATAAAATACACGGGTCAGTCTAGCTTAACAAATCAGTTAGATAAACTATATGATAATCAACATACAAGGTCATAAGTACCACAAATATCTCCAAAAGAGATAACCATATCATCTAATAAAAGATTAATCATAACAAGCCTCATATCATCGGCAACTCAAGTAAACAAAGGATATCATATCCCAAAACAAGCCAAAAGGCAAATAACAAATACCAATAAAGGTAACCCAAGTTTCCTCAAGGTCATCGCTATATATCGTGTGGTTCAAAGAACCTACACTGAAGGGCGATACTCTAGGGAAATATAATTGTCAAAGAAACAAAAGATGCTCGAGCTCAGTATTTTATAATAAGGATCCACAAACCCGAAGGCACAAACCCAATATCACTCGAGCGGTGACGATGGACCAACTCCAAAAGTGATACTATAGGGCAACAAACCCGAAGGCACAAACCCGAAGGCACAAACCCGAAGGAAACATACCCGAAGGCAACAAACCCAATATATCCCGAGCAGTGACGAATGACCAACTCCAAAAGCGATACTATAGGGCAACAAACCGTAGTGGCGAAGGTCCGGAGACCCAATACTGGACACCCCTAACTGACAGAATGTGTCACAACTCTCAGAAAGGAACCCGAAAAATGTCAACGTGAGTCCCATACCACACGTTCGCACTAAACGGTTTACTAACCATTAGTCAATTTCACACTCAAAGCAGTACAAAATTCACCTCATACAATCGGTAAACCAGACCAAAAGGTCAAAACGGTCAAACGAATAGATTAGGAATTAACTGAAAAGATAAACACACGTGTTCATAGCACGCGTTTTATTTAATCATTTAATTCTCCTCCCTCTTTGCTCAAAGTGCAAAATTGTGTGTGTGTGTGTTTTAAATAGAAATTATAAATTGGAGAATGAGATTTTAATACAATTTGAAAAGATCATTTTATAAAAACCCGTGTATGGAATCAAAAAGAAATCATCATAGTCAAAATGCGATAACAACCGATTGTAATTTGCACGAATCGATTGAAATTTGAAACCAAGCAAAATAGGCAAAAACAAGCAGGTCAGTCGACAAACTGCATAGGCCTGCCGACTGATCCAGAAGCCCGAAAATTTCATTTCCTATAGTCAGTCGACTGACTACAGAGGCCAGTCGACTAACTGCAGGAAACAGGGACTTCCTGTTTCTGCAGACAGCCCCAGGAACATTCATTTGCTACAGCCAGTCGACTGACTGCAGAGGCCAGTCGACTGACTGGCACTGGGGCTGTTTTTCATCCTATCAAATGAAGAGCAAACTCTTCCAATTTGTGACCGGACGAGCAATGAGCGCTAAGGGTTTATGCCAATCGACAACCCAACCCTATTGACTCTTCCATACACCTCCAAAAACATGTTCATACATCAAAGCTAGGATTTTTTAGAGTTTTTGACTTCAAAACACCAAAAATTAAAAATGTTCACCAAATCAATCCAAGCCAAAAGCAAATGAACATGTATAAGTGTTAGAAATTCATACCTAACATCAATGATATGAAGAGAGATAGATGTGAGTTCAAAACTCACCTTTTTAACTCAAAAACAATGATAAGAAGCTCAAACACAAGGAGAAGATAAACCACTCTTCACTACAACTCTACAAGCTTCAATCTAAGATTAAAACAAGTATTTCCTAAATTAGGGTTTAGGAATTTTCTGAAATTGAAGAGGAAATGAGATGGAGAAGATGAAGAGGAGGCTTACCTTAGCTTCTCTTTTAATTTGGAGCAAGAATTTGAATTTTCTAGAGGAACTAGGGCTTTGAATATAATTTCCCATTCCTCTCCCCATTTTCAGTTGCTTGAGTGTTTAATAAAATAGAAATGAAGTGAAGATGAGAGGGGCTGAACTAAGTTATAGAGTGAGTTGGGGTGAAACCCAAACCCAAAGCCCAACAGAAAATAGTAAAATTCAACTCACTCCAAACATATCAAAGCTTATACTCAAAAAAGTCACAAACGCCATTTTGGACTTAATGGAAGTGGTCCCGAGTCCTAATTCGACCGTTTGCAGAAAGTGACATTTCGGACTTAAATCCGACTAACGATGCTATATTTAAATAAATATTAAAATATAAAATCGTAAAATATGCGGGTTGTTACATATGCTAAGCGAGATATTTTGAATATAAAATAATAAATTTCAAATCGAACAGCCACCCTAAGCATCTACACACGTCGCCTTCCCAGCTTTAAAACCCACGCAAGTTTCCCTTTCTCTTTCTCTTCAGTTCGAATCACGATAAAAAAAACAAAACGCGATCGAGTCGCAACTTCGCCTGGAGGCGTGCCATGAGGATTGGAGGCGCTGCGCTTGGAGGTAGGGAGGCTCGAACGGCAGTTTAGGGCTTGGGTGTTTTGGGGCATGGATCTATGCACGTGCGTACGCGTTGACGAGGGAGGCGGCTTTAAGGAGAGCAGCGAACCTTGGTGAGGACGAACCCATGTCAAATGGAGGAGCACGGCAAGGTGAAGCTCCGGTAGGGTTTCAGCGAGCTCAGATGACGAGCATCGACAGTGCGGTGGTGATTTGCGTGACGTCGAGTGGGTTCGATTACTTGTTCTCATGCTTGGAAATGTGCTTGAGCATGGAAGGGGGAGAAAGGAGGGTAATTAGTTTAAACATGTTATTAATTTTGAGTTAATCTTAATTTAATTGATTTGATTATCTCTATGTTAATAAATTCGTAATTCATTCATACAAGGTCCAAAAATCACGGAATTAGTCGCGTTGGAGTCGTTGTTGCGAAATATATGATCTGGAAACGATTTGGAATCGATCGATGTTAGCTGGAATTTTTAGATTAAATCAAACTTCGTTCGATTTAATTTAAAATTGAAAAGATCGGCAAATTAAAAATCAGGGTGAGTAAATCTCACTCATTTTGGATTGCTGGTTTTAATTTAAAATCTTAAATTATTTATTGGTTGATTGGATGAATTTATAAATTATTATCAGTTGGATGTTATATTATATATAGTAGTATATATATTAGTAGCTGGGTATATTCCTTCCGATTGGAGCGGATGAGACACTATGCGCCCCGCATAATAGCGGATGACCCTATATTATTGCGATATCCCGCCTCGAAGCAGGATTATTATTTTATGTTATATAACATCTGTGGTTGCAGGGAAACAGGTTGGAGGGATCCAACTAGATTCCTCAAGAATGTTGTTTTTAATTTCATATATAGTGATATATGATGTGTGTGGATAATCTGTTATAGATTATGTTATGATTTGATTTATTGGATGCTATAGTAGCACTGGCCTTAATTTTGGTATTTTAAATACCATAAATATTATTTTTGAGTGTGAAGGAATTAAAAGGAGATTTTGGATATAAAAATATTTATATCGAAAATTGGATTATTTTAAAGGAAATTGATTTGGATAAAACAATGATTTGATTTTGGATTTGTACCCAACTGTTCGTAAAATGTTGTAAATAGAGATTTTAAAATAGAATATATAAGGGATTTTTAACAATGGATTTTTAAATGATATTTCTGAAAATATGGACAAGGTGTTGAAATCAATATTTAAAATAGATTTGAAAAATAAATGGGATTATAAAGTGATAGATTTAAAAATGAAGTTTATAAATGAGAATGTTTTATAAACAAGTGAAACCCGAATGAGTTTATAAATTTATAAACAATGTTTATAAATAAAGTGAAATGATTTTCATTTGATAAATTGGAAATATAAATTCGCAGTGAGAATTTATAATGAGATATAGAAATCGATTTAGAAAGAAATAGTGGATTCTGTTTTTGAGTTTGAAAATAGTTATGAAATTGAAGATGCAAGTCGATTTGTGATAAATCGAGAGAGATTTATAAATGCTAAAATGGTTATATTGGATTTTAAAAATAGATTTTTATCGAGAAGTTAAGTTTTGTTTTTAGAAAGGTATTTTTATTTATTAAACTATGTAGTTTAAAAACTGTTTTAGTACTGAAAATATTTCGGAAAGTTGGTTATTCAAATATTGGATTTTAGTTGAAATGAATTATAATTTTTATAATAAGCTTGGTAAATCGATTAGTATTATTTATAAAGGAATTGGAAATTGGTATCATTGATTGTTTAAAAGTGTTTTGGATATTTTAAATGATTACTTAAACGTGTTTCGAAAATAGAACTATTATTCTTTAAAAATACTTATTATTTTATATATGGCAATTAAAGGCAAGTGATTGGGATGTGTTTATAAATAATCTCGAGATTTGTAAACCAAGTTAATTAATGGAGGTGGTTTTGTAAGAGAAATTTTATAATGGAATTCTGGAAACTTAAGAAATTTCCAAAATGTTTTAGTTACTGGAACTTCGGAAATGAATCTGAATTCATAAAAGAAGTTATAAATTGTTAGTTGGGATTATAAATAAGTATAATTGGTTTTTGAAAATTATAAAAAAGGAATTTATTAATAATTCCGTAGATTTATGAGATAAGTTATGAAATATTTCCTATATTTGATATTAAAATGAATTTAGAGAATATGTTTATAAATATTTTCCTAAGTATTGAAAAGAGGGTTTTGGAAATATTTTAAGTGTGAAACGAATGGTATAGAAATATTTTTCTAAGGGTTATAAAATTAATTCAGAAATATTTCTAAGTGTTGATATGGTTTAAAAATATCTTATTATGGATAAGTATTTGAAATTGTTTTCAAATGTTGGAATGCTGGAAAAGTGTTGAATATATATCTTTGTAAAGATATTTTGAAATGAATGTTTTGAAAGATTTATAAAATTGGGCCTAGTGACTGCTTATGTGCGGAATTTGATAGTTAAATAACCGACTATCAAATCTGACCAATTTCGTTAATCGTTTCGAAGAGACCAGGATCGAATCTAGTTATCCGAAACCACTTCGATCTGATTTGTGCGTTACGAAGTGTGATATCGTGAAGATAATGAAGACGGTGATTTCGGATATTCGGTTTGTTCAGACCCAGAACAACTTGTATGGATGTATGCTATCATTTGCATAGTGGTCTGGAAGGCAGTGTTAGCATTCCAAGAATGAATGTTATTCTTAAGGTAAAACGTAGCCTCAAGCCTCATCAACAGGGAATGACAAAAATAGGGGAGATGCAGCAAGGTTATGTGGGTCACTCCCATTAGGGTATAATCACCACTCATCTAGAGTGGACATTTATCATCACTATCTATCGGTTGTTGTGTTTCGAGGGCCCATTAGTGGTGGTCATATTCGGTACTATCCAGTAAGGGGTAGGCCGATCTTGTGTTGGCAGGGATTGATAGGTTCGAGCTCGGTACATTTTTCAAGAGGTGTACTATGGTGGGCGGTACCCAGTAGCCCTATCATTGTATGGAATCCAATATCCACTACGAGCCTGTACGATTTTAGATGTGCCGAACTATGCTGAAATGTGAGATGCTAGCATTTCAGCAATTTTATAGTTTATTTTCTATAGACACTATTATAATATCAGATGATTCTGATATAAAATGTTTTGGTTATCGTAAGGTAAAAACCCATCGTATTTATGTGTGGCGTGGTCTTACGAGATACCTTTGTTTTCAAAGGATTTTGATAACAGTAATAATTCAAATTGAGTGTGTTTTCACACGCTAGTTTTCTAGACTGACCCGGGTGTTATTTTATTACGATGCTCGGGTCAGACCGAGTATTGCAGATTCAGGTTAGGATGCTATGGAGCTTAGGAGACGAGCTGGAGGATTTTAGGCGTATTACACATACTTGGTTATTTCCGCTGTGTGTGTTATGTTGTATATACAGCACTTGTGAGGACAAGTTATTATAACTGTCCAGATTGATTTGTTGGTTGTTGTACTCTGATGATGGTATGTAAAATAACAATTATAATTCTTTTTGTGTAAAGATATGTTATTATTTATTATATATTGTTCCACTGCGATTGTGAGATTCTGTGTTATTATTTTTGTTTTCTTCTATCCATTTCTTCTTCAACCCTAATGATCCGGTATTGTCGGCACTCGATTGCTCGGCATGCTATACAGTGAACGTATTGATGTCGATTTTCGAGGGTCGAAAATCTCCGGTTCGTTACAGCACCTCGAGGAACTAGTGGCAAGTAGCCCTGCATCATGAAGATCTCCGTCTTCAAAAATCATAATCATAAACCTGCACTTTGGAACGCATACATTGGTCCAAAGTGGTTCTTGGATAAATCCGACCTCGGTCTCTCCCGACCAACAACGATAAAGGAGGCCAAATTTGATAGTCCGTTATTTAACTATCAAAGCAACAAATAACATCTAGTACATAAGCAGTCACTAGGCCCATTTAATTGATCTTTTATTAATTAAATAAATTTCTAAATATTTACTACAAATTATATTTTAAAAAGATATATCTTCGAAACCATTTCAAATCTTCGATATTGGAAAACATTTCCATATACTTATATCAACGGTAGAAGCATATATAATAACACTACCATTTTGGAGACATGCCATATAGATTTCTATAACTGTACAACTCCAGAGTTCGTACACCTCCGGACGGGTGTTAAGTATAGGAAGCAAAGCTCCTACACCACTAAGCCTATAGTACAATCATAAGAACCAATTCGTGTATTTCACGTTGGAAGGTCAAAACATAATTTATTGGGTCAAAATGAATGTTGCGTAAAACATCGTTACGACAACCCAAAACATTAGTACAGGAATTTGATTACACACACACACACACACACACATATATATATATATATATATATCCCATATACTATATAAACCATTTTCTTTCGGAAAATCATTTACTATAACAACAGTGATATAGTACATGCCTTCCATACTTTTCAAAGACGTCTATTAAAACAATAAATGTTGAAACTATGTTTTCGATACTTATCACATTTTAAAACATTTTTCAAAACCATTAAATTCCATTTGGAATTATTACTTTCCAAAACATTATTTTAAAAAGAATAATTACTTTTCAAAAACTATTAACTCCATCAAACTATTACTTCCAAAAACAGTCCTTTGAAAGATTGTTTTAACTCTTAAAAACTTGAACATGTTTCTTTTATATAAAAACCATATTTAAATCTCAACATAAATCATTTTCATATTTATAAAACTATGTATATAAATCTCCTTTCTATTTAATAAAACTTCTATTTTTTAAAATCCCTTTATTTCTAAAATTCTACTTATAAATCATTCTTTAATAAAAGCTCATTTACTATCAAAATCCATTTATAAAATAATTCCTTATAAATCTAATTTATTTATAAAAGCCATTTATAAATCCTTTTAACAAAACAATTTCAAATTCATTTACAAAATATTTATAAATTCTGATTACAAATCTATTTCTTTATATATAAATTATCGCTTTTATAAATCCTTTATATAAACTTATTCAAAAATTCCAAATCAAAGTATGTCTCAAACTATACTTTTATAACATCAAGAATCATATTTTTATTTGTTTAAAACTAAGTTCATTCATTTTAATAATTCAAAAATCATTAAAATATATAAACTACCAAAATCATTTTAAAATCATTTCAATTCAAAATCACTATTTTATAGTATTTCAAAATACTAAAAATATGGCCTAGTGCTACCATTGCACTAAATAAGCAGAACAAATCCATGTCATCAAATATGGCATCCAACACATCATATATCAACATATATATGAAAAATAAAATAAACAGTGTGAGGAATCCTGTTGGATCCCTCCAACCTGTTGCCCTGCATAAAATATAGCATATAATCAAATAATATAAAAATCAACTGCTTCGAGGCAGGATTCGTATACAAAGGGTCATCCGTGCTTACACGGGAACGTAATAGGGTCTCATCCGCTCCAATAGGCGGGAATATATCCAAACCAACTAATAAATATAGTATCTCATCCAAACAAGCAAGAAACAATATGAATAACACTTGTATAAAAATATAAGTAGGCCAGAGAGGTGAGTTTACTCACAAAAATGCCAGAAATCACCAAAGCGCTCCGGTTTGAATTAAAATTGAACAGTCGTTCAATTTAACCCAAAATTTCTACTAGCTCTGATGTAACGCCCCACCTCTATACTCACGATAACCAAGGACACTATGGGGTAATGCCATCAATTAGCACGAATAATAAGGCTGTTGAGGAGCAACCATATGTATAATTGCTTTGTGCGAGTACCGATATGTCAGATAATATAACTTACATTTCATTTCAAGAGGAAATCCGACATATCGAATACAAACTCAAAGCTACTACACAGTGGCTATGTGGCCTTTGGAAACAAATATAGGAATAAACATAACACAAATCAATCACAGATATTCATATCGCAAAGGCGGAAACATATATGAATATAACACATAAAAGTGTACATCAAAATAGTGGTCAAACTAGATCCACTACATCACAAAAGAATAGATACAAGTGCTAGACAAAAGAATAAGTATACAACAAGGAGTCTCTATCTCAAATGTACACTAACAAAAAGTACTATTCTAAAGTAGTTAGCCAAAAGTCAGGTGAAGGACCCTGATAAGAAGTCAAGCAGGAGCACCTGAAATACCTCGGTCTGACCCGAGTATTATTTAAGAAGAAAATAATAAACGGATCAGTCTAGCTATAAATATCATATAAAATGAGGTAGGTTAAGAGATATGATAAAAACGTATGATAACAAAAATGTCATATTGTGACAAGTATACATCAGATAACAACAAAAATCATACAATATCTCAAATATTCTCAAACACTAAAAAAAAGAATGTCATATTCTTTAAATTATTCACCAAAACACAAATATTGACAAAACGTATCAATGCCAATCACAAAAATCGGTGAAACACAAATTCTAGAAATCATCAACTAGAAATCCAGAAAACACAAAAAGAGGAAGGCCTATCACAAACAGGAGCATGAAAACTCACCAACACGTGTATCACAAATGGGTCGCTATCCCATGGTTGCTAACCATAGAACCAGTGCCACGACGTAGTACAGTGAACGCCCAAGGAACCAGAAACTCAAATAATCCAGAACATCGACGTAGTACAGCGTTACTCCCGATGAACCAAACTCAAATAATCAGGCACAACGGCGTAGTATAGCGAACGCCCGATGAACATGAACACAAATAATCCGGAATATCGACGTAGTACAACGAACGCCAGATGAACCAAACTCAAATAATACGGAACAACGACGTAATACAGCGTTACGCCCGATGAACCGAACTCTATAAAACCATAGGTCGCTAGCCTATAAAATTGAGACGAAGCTCAACATAGCGGGGTACAGTCGCCCACGCGGACAAAGAGACATCACAAATTGCTAGTCTGAACCATAAAATGAGCACCATTGATCAATAAGAAGTGTCAATTACACTAAGCTAGTAAATAAATGAGTTTAGCTTCATGTCCCATAACCACTGGCTTAACTTAAATATTTACGAACAGATTGTAGATTTCCACTCAAAGATTGTCACAAGATTTCAATCGAACAAGTCTAAGAATTAACCGACAAAGTAAACGCAAGCGTTTCATACCACTTGTTATGCTAAGCCGTTTAATTAGATCTCTCATACGAATGAGGTAAAGGTTTGTATATACTAATAGATTGGAAAACGATTTTAAAAACGAGCTTTGTATTTAAAAGTAGTGTTGAAATCGTCTTTGGTGAAAGAGTTTGAACATTTACTACTAGTATAGAAACCTTTATATTTTGAAGTGAAAAATCACAAAAATGATTGTAAAAACAATCAATCACCAAAGATTCACATTCGAAGACGTGAATCGAAACCATCAAAATCGATATCAAATCCTTCAAACAGATATTCCCAAAAATCCCGAAAAAGAAGTCATCGAAGTCGATAAATGATAACAACAAATCGGATCATCAAGAATCGAATAAAAATCGGAAACCCACACAAAACTGCCTAAAATAGGCAAAAATGCAAATTTCCCAAATTCAGTCGACTGAACCAGAAGGTCAGTCGACTGATACAAGGCCAGAAACTCTCAAGGTCCTGGTTCAGTCGACTGAACTATATGATCAGTCGACTGACACAGGGACAGGAAGTTTTCTGCTCCCAGATTCAGTCGACTGACCTTACCATTCAGTCGACTGAACTGCCATTTGCAGTATTTTCAAGCTAGCCCAAGAAGGGGCAAAAATCCAAACGAAAGTGATCGAACGAGCAACGGAGACTAGGGATTTATGCCAAGCGACAACCCAGCCTTATAGGCTCTTCGATACACCTCAACAACATGTTCAAACATCAAAGTTAGGATTTTTAAAGATTTGACTTCAAAACGCCAAAAATTGGAATATTCATCAGACCAATTCAATTCAAAAGCAAATGAACAAGGAATAGATGTTAGGAAATGCTACCTAACAACTATCAAAGATATAGACATAGATGTGAGTTCAAAAACTCACCTTTTAAAACTCAAAGACACGAATGAGAAGCTCTAGAACAAAGGAAAGGCCAATTCCTCTTCAATCTCAACTCAAGAAGCTTCAGTCTAAGCTAATAAGCTAATATTTCATAAGTTTGGGTTTAGGAATTTCTGAAATTTGAAGAGGGATTGAGATGGAGAAGATGAAGAGGATGCTTACCTAAGCTTCTCCTTGATTTCTAGCTTGAAGTTGATCCTTCCTAAGAGAATTAGGGCTTAGGAATTTCTAATTTCCCATTCCTTTCCCCATTTTGACTTTAAGCTTGAGTGTTAGGAAATAGAATGAGTGAATGGATGAAGAGGAGTGGAGTTGGGTTATTTGTTAGGTTGGTGGGCTGAAACCCAAACCCAAAGCCCTAAATGAAAATATCAAAATTTTACTCAACTCCAAACATATCGATGTTTATACTCAAAAAGGTCGCAAACGCCATTTTGGACTCGATGGAAGTGGTCTCGAGTCCTAATTCAACTGTTTGCATAAAGTGACATTTCGGACTTAAATTCGACTAACGATGCTATATTTAAATAAAACATTTAAATATACAATCGTAAAATATGCGGGTTGTTACAGACTCCCCTCCTTGAAGAAATTGCGTCCTCGCACTACTTAAGAAAAAGAAATAAAAAGTAAACACCATACAAAGGCATATGAACACAAAAGAAAATTTGAAATGAGAAGTTCACCATAAAAGAGCATGAGAGAGTAAGTCTGGATGTGTTCGCTCGATGAATTCTCTGAATTCCCAAGAGTAATCCTTGGGATTTGAGGACCATTGAATTTTCACAAGCGGAACATCTTTATTTCGAAGGCGTTTAACCTCCGAAGCAATGATACGAATAGAATGTTGCTCATAAGTCAAATTTGGTGAAAGTTCAATTTCTACAATTGCACCGGGCTCAAGAATAGAATCGGAATCCCTAAGGCATTTCTGTAGTTAGAAGACGTGGAATACGTTGTAAATAGCAGAAAACTGAGTCGGTGATAAAAAGGCGATAAGCCACGAAACCAATACGTACGGTGATGGGAAATGGACCAACATATCGAGGTGCTAACTTTCCCGACCGACCGAAACGCACAATACCCATCATAGGTGAAACACTAATAAAATCTGGACCTAAAACCAGCTTCTCACCGGCTTCAAGCCAACATGAAGGAGATCGGCATGGCCTTCCGTAGAGTGCCTCGAAAGGTGCCATACCCATACTAGATTGGAAGCTATTATTGGAAGAAAACCCAAGAAGAGAAATACGATCTTCCCAACTTCCACCAAAATCAAGAACACATGCACGAAGGAGATCTTCAAGAGTTTGATTCACACGCCCGGTTTGTCCATCGGACTGAGGATGATAAGCAGTGCTAAAATTAAGCTGTGTTCCCAAAGCTTTTTGAAGACCTTTCCAAAAATCCACTAGTAAATAATGGATCACGATCACTAACAATAGAAGTAGGAACTCCATGCAATTGGACAATTTCTTTGACATAGAGTTTAGCCAAAAGAGGTACGGTCCAAAAAAAAGAAGGATGAGCCTCAAGGCTACACAAAACAAGAGATGAACATAAATTGGATTCACAATCTCGAATCTCACAAGTGAATAAAGTCTCGAGATCATTCCATTCGGATATCATCATGAAAACAACCGCTTGTTGCTTACGACTAAGGGCATCAGCAACACGATCTCCCTTTTTCAGGAGTATAAAGAATATCAAGATCATAAAATGCAAGGAACTCGAGCCAACGTTGTTGATGCAAATTAAGTTCCTTTTGAGAAAATAAATACTTCAAAGATTTATGATCGGTGTAGAGAACAAATTTCTCTCCCAAAAGATAATGTCGCCAAATTCTAAGAGTGAAAACAATGGGCGCGAGCACTAGATCATGAATGGCATATCTAGTCTCGACAAGCTTTAATTGTCAAGAAGCATATGTGGTAACACATTCCCTTTGCAAGAGAATGACACCCAAACCAATACGACTAGTATCGGTATAAACAATCAATTCTTGGTTCCCTTCGGGAATCGCAAGAATAAAAGCATCGGAAAAGAGTTCTTTTAATTGATTCTCTTTCCCGTAAAGCTAAGACCTTCAAAATTATAATTAACTTCATATATTCATCTTTTTAGAAAAATTAACTTATTACATGAATTTACTGTGTTTGACTGTCTCAATCTAGCGTTTAGGAGATTCCTATCGATAACATTGATTAAGCGCACCGACCAGAATTCTTAAAGCACTCAATGGGCAAAATAACACAAAATCATCTTCTATATGATAAATATGCCTCTCTTATAAACTTTGCAAATATTCTTTGCCCGATTTAAGAAAAAAATCCAATCTTACTTATAAATATCTTATTAAAAAGATTTGCAAATTTTAAATTGTTGTTTTCATACATAATCAATGAATACAAGGATAAACTCATCGAGATATTCGTAGAATACTCGATTCCTAAGATGGATGAAACAAGGTAGAAGGTTCGTCAAACCGAATGACATAACGAACCACTCATAAGAATCATAACGAGTGCGGAATGCGGTAAGTGGAATGCTACCCTCCGCAACTCGTAGCTGATGAAAACCGGTGGCAAGGTCGAGCTGAAAAGACCTTAGCACTACTCAATAGATTGCTTGGGTGATAATCCTAAGACAAGGTCAAATATACCGAAAAATTCACAAACTACTTGAATGAGAGAAATAACATTCTCCTCATCAAGTGGGTTTAAAGAATAAAATGATTCCACCGAATTTGGAAATCAAAATCATTAAAATCAATAGAAATCTGCTTAACAGATTGAGAATGTCGAAGATGGATAGTCCTCTTAGGACAAAGGATATAGGCTTTATAATGATTAAGCCAATCATTTCCCAAAAAATCAATTTCGAAGCCTAAGTAACGCATAACATGCAAATTGGCTCGAAAAGAATAATCACATAAAATAATCTCGACATCTCCACAAAGTAAACTGAGTGTTGCGGATCTACCAATCAGATTCGCAATTCTCAATGAAGTCATCAAGTCCATAATATTTAAAGAAAAAGAATCAACAAGTTCTTTTGATATAAAATAATGAGATGAACTCGTATCAAAAGAACTCGAATAGGATAATCACAAAACAAATTAATGTAATCAAGGGTAGAATGAAAAATACCTTGACCAAGAGAAGTGTCACAAGGAGCTTGCACAACATTCAACTCTCCCTCTCTCCTACTTTGGAGTATGGGACATGTAGATATAAGATGGCCCGAACTTTTGCAATAACGGCAAAAAAATGGTTTTGGGCACTCATTTGCATAGTGGTCCGTAGACCCACAATTGTAGCATCATCCACGACTAGAGGTAGGAGTCTTTGCTACCGAAGTTTCTTGCTTCCCTTTCTTGTTGGGATTGGGGCCTTTGAACTTAATAGGCCTCTTCATGTTATTGTTGAAGTTCTGTTTGGCACGCACAACTTCAACATCACTTTCTCTATCTACCTCTTCAAGCCGAAGAGCGATATCTACAAGTTGATCGAAAGAAACTTCTAGTTTCAGAAGTAAGGGCTTTTTAAGGTTCTTGTTCAACCCATAAACAAATCTCTGATTTTTTTTCAATGGGGTATTAATATATTCGACCCCATAATTAGAGAGAGATTCAAAAGACGCGACGTAGTCGGTCACAGAAGATTCACCTTGAATAAGGTCAATAAAGCGCCGTGCTAAAGTTATTTTTTCAGCTTCCGGCACAAACTTCAATTTGAACCTTTCCCGGAATTGCTCCCAAGTAAGATCCGCTTCAATAATTTCCGAAATCAAAAGCTCATAGCAATCTAATGCTCTTTCTTGGAGCATGCTAGAAGCCCTTTGGACTCGATGTAGATCAATAAGATTCATACGGGAAAAGATGCGATCGCATGATCTAAGCCAAGCTTGGATTTCTATAACATTTTCGGAACCCTTGAATGGCCTTCCACCCAAAGCGGTATAATCTCTACACAAGCGTGTGTAATGACCCAAGATTTTAGGAATTTATCCTGAAAAATATAAATGAATTTAAAATGATTTTTAAATTAATTTTAAAGGAGGAATTGATATAGCTTGATAGTGTATCAGTGTGTGTGTACATGAGTGCACAGGAAAATGCACATGAATATAAGCTAAAACCCTGAACTCCAATAATACATACATATTGATGTGTATGGAAATATATATATATATATATATATGTAGATTTAATTTTTAAAAGTAGTATGCATAAGTAAATGTATATATATGTGTGCTACTGAATAATTTGAGTGTACATGTGCATATGTGTGTGTGTGTCAGTACAGAATGATGTATGAATATATATAGGTGGGAATACTAATTATTTCAGAAAGACTTATATACAAATATATATGTGCTAATAAAATACTAGAGATTAAACTAGTGAAATAAAATATACAGACACATTTTAATATAAGCAGAAATGAAAAGAATGAAGATATAAAAAGGAATAATTCTCTTATAAATAAATGAAGGAGGTACATACCATTTACATGAAAGGTAAAAATAGAAAAAAATAAGAGAAAACAGAGAAATGTTACTATAGGCAGAATTAGGAAGTGTATTAAATAAATAACAAAACCAAGTCACATTTTTAGCATGATTGTAGACAAGGGGGAAAAGTATTTTCTGAAAAGCAATTTCTGAAAGAAAAATGTAACCACTTTTCTCTTCACCCAAATTAAGCCGGGAAGGGGTAAAACTTTGGGTTTAAAATACAGAAAACATGATTTTCTGGTGGGCAAAAATGGCTTTAGCCAATACCCAAAACCCTAAGAGAAACCCTGTATATATATACAAGTATATACAGTAGCCTCCTCTTCTCCTCAGAAAAGAATTTTGAAAAAAAAAAAAAACAATACCACAGAAATTATAAGACAAGGGAAGAAAGAGAGCTTGAGGATAAGAGCAGGAGTTCATCAGTTAATTAAGGGAACAAGGAGAGAGCTAGGTGAGAAAACTCACTCAAAAATCTAAGGCAATAAGTCCTAATGTAGGCAGCCAGCTAAAAGTATTTTTATTAAAAGAGTATTTTCATATATATATGTTTATCTGTGAATTTAAATCTGAATATGTTTTGATTTTCTTTGATTGATCACTTGTTTCATTATAACAAAGTTTTATGTGTTGATAGTATACATATCTGTTTATACACTCAGATCTCTGATATGTTAATATTTAGGGATATAAACAAATACCCAGAAAATAAAATGTTGAGAATAGGCAAGTAGTATTGGTTTTGGCTTAACCCAGAAAAATGCAAATAATGTTGAGCTGCAATATACTCATGTATAAGTGCTGAGGCTTGAAATAGAAAGGAATTAGGGGTGCAATAGGGTTGCCTATGTGCTGATGCTCCTGATTCAACAAAATACATAGCAAACAAAATTTTGTGATTCAGTGAAACCAGATTATTCTGAGTTTAACTCAAGCACAAATGTTTGCAAAAGAAAAACTCTCCCAGAAGCTATAAGCCAATGTTAGTTGCCTAAACTCCTTTTAAAATACCAAGATGAATATATGTATATACAGAACCTTATTTTGTAATCACAAATGGTTGTTGCTTGTTTGTCTCTGTATGATTATGAATAATATGAGATGCCATGTTATGGATGTTTTAGCTAATGAAATGAATCACTGAATGGTTTTGCCATGAACAATCAAAAGAGTTATTATTAACTAAAAAAAAACCTGATTAGGAAATTGGGGTCAAGAACACTGCAGGAATGACTTGTGTGCTTGAGTAACATAAGTTGACACATGGCTTGTTTAAGTCCTGAGATCTTTGTGTAATGGAGTGAATTAGTTCATTACAATGTGTCCATTGATTCATAAATATTGCAGGTGAGACCAAGGATAGATAAATATACCAAGGAAGTAATACTTGAGCAGATGAGAAAACTAGAGTTTTTCCCAGATTTGAAATATGAGTATTGAATGAGTAATTTAACTCATATTAGTTATTTTCCTGTTTGGTATGAATGATTGTTTGTCTATGATTGAATTGTATGCTTGAATATATGTGCCATATTCATATGTGTAGTCTCTAGAAAGAAAGATAAAGTGTGCACATGCACAATGACACAGAGCATGCACACAAGTATTTACCTGATTCCAAAGGGTAGAACCTTATGTATTTGTACTTAACTTGATTTTAAACTAATTAACAAATTGCTTTTGTGAATTTTCTCATACCAGACCTGTGTCTGACCCTAGTGTGCTAATGGCATCTGGGGTGTCTCATTTAAAATGAGGCAGTTTCAAATGCTTTTTCAGGGTTTGCAGCAACTAAGTAGGAGTAGGAGCAAGGCCTTGAGAAGAAGATATAGCATGCTAAAACTTAGTTAGAAAAGAGCCTAAATGTTGAAATCTGCATGTATTGACAATTTGAATTGCTACTTGTATTAAGTGTTGAATATTGGATGGTTATTTTGTTAGGTATTTTGTTAAAAGATTGACTTGTATCTGGAAACTATGAACTAAGTTGAATATCTGTTATGTTTAAAAAAAGAATTTTAATCAAATCTTGTAAGTAGATTTAGCAAGAACCCCATGTTAAAATTGAATGATTACATTTTATAAATGCATTAGTCAATTATGAGTCTTTGAAAAGGATTTAAGTTTTGGATAATCAGGATAGTTGATTCTCAGAAAATTAAATGGTTCTATTTTCTACTTTGGCACATGAATACAAAAGAAAATAGACATAGGTTGAATGTTTTATATGGCTGCAAGGTTTTCATAATTTAATTTGTTCCATACAATTGTTTCATGTCCTATTTTTAAACAAAGAAAGGATCTGTAGTAAGATAGATGGAAGACAGATTCAAATAGTTGCAGATATATATGCACATAAACATGTTTAAGTGCAGATTTTACCAAACCTTTTCCTTTGTATTTGAAATAAGAATCTGAATTTTACTCAGTTTCTAACCAAATGCATTTTAAATGCCAGACCAATCTTATAAGAAGAAATACAAACCTGGAAAATGATAAACACTCTTATCATTCAATCAAGAAGCCTTCTAGGTTGTAGGAATGGAATTCAAAAATAATTAAACAAGAATTATTGTTTAGTATGTTGAAATATAGGCAATAATAAGACATATATGTGCAGATTTAGACAGATAACAAGTTTCAAAATTGCACAGAAGAAAAATGAAAAAAAAATGAAAACCAAAAATTGTGTTTGAACCGACCAGCATAGCACTCGAACTCGTGACCTTGCATGTATAAGTTAGGCGCGTTTCCATTACGCCTAGATGTTGCTTGTGTTCCCTTAGGATCCACTTTATTTTATACTGATTTTGACACTATTCAGAACTTAACACAAACATCTATATGAAAAGCTTGTTTACTACTGATTATTTCTTGATCACTTCTTAGTTAGTATAAACAGACTAATGTGTATGTTTCCAGTGGATTGTTTGATCAAAAAAAAAATAATATGAAATAAATTAGCAATCCAATATCCTCTTGTTTTCCAGAACTCTGATTCAAACAAGAGAGGCATATACATCCTCACATGTATGTGCTTATTTTAGTGAATGTACTGATATATTTATATTGGTTGATTACTGTGATCCTGGATATATTTGATTTATTGGAAAAAAGAAAGTGACCCTGAGAATTATAATTGAAGTGGATGATATATCTATCTATATTTATATATCCTCTTTACCTTAAAAAAAAAATTCCTTATGAAATTAGAGTATAATTAGGAGGGTCATTTCAGTTGGTATCAGAGCTATGTTATTCAACATAGTAGAAGTAAGGATCAAGTCCTTAGATAGAAATAAAATTAAAAGGAACTAAATATCAAACTAACCAGCTATGTAAATTATTATTAGCAAACTATGGTAGGGAGACCACCAAATCAGGGAGCAGGATCTTCCCATGCACCACCAATGGTCAATCTGCAAGACTTGGTGAGAGCATTTAGGGATGGGGCAGGACAAAGGCAAGAAAATCCCTATGAAGAACTCTCAAAACTGCTTAAGACATATACTCATTTAGGAGGCAAAAGCTTTGAAGGGACAGAGAGTATCATGGAAATTCAAACATGGTTGAGAACATTGGAAAGAATTTTTAATGACATGCAACTTGATGATCAAAGAAAGAGGCAAGTGGCTTCAAGACAGCTAAAAGGAGTAGCTTTAGGCTGGTGGGAAGTAATCATTGCAGGAAGGAATGAGAATGAAATCACTTGGAATCAATTCAAAGAGATGTTGGAAGCAAGGTTTGTACCAGCATCAGCAAAGACTACCTTGCTAGAAGAATTCATTAGACTTAGACAAGGAACCATGACTGTCACAGAATATACTCAAAAGTTTGAGGGGCTCTCCACATATGGAGCAATGCTTGTGGCAGATGAGGCATCTAAAAATGATAGGTACATAAAAGGTTTGAATCCAGGACTTAGCAGAGCCATGTTACCCTATGCAGACAAAACTTTTGATCATGTGATAGACTTGGCTTTGAGGTTGGAACAGCATGACAAGGAAAGGGAGAAGTTCAGAAATTTTAAGAGCAATAATAACAAGAAAGGTAAGGGGAGGTATCACCCTTATGATAAGAAGAAAGAAGAGGCTAGTAACAAAAACACTGGAGATGTCAAGGCTAAGGAAGACAAGAAGAAAATTGTGTGCCATCAGTGTGGAAAGGAAGGGCATATCAAACCAAAATGTCCAGAATTGAAAGGAGGAGCTTTCAAATGCTATCTATGTGGGAAAGAGGGGCATATGAAGAGGAATTGTCCTGAGTATAAACAGCAAGGCAAATTGGCAAATTTGGAAGGAAAAGGCAAAGCCACAGTGGAGAGTAACACTGTAAACCATAGCCAAGTGGAAGGTACATTACTTATTTGTACCATACCCATAACAGTAGTGTATGATACTGGGGCAACTCACTCCTTAATTTCTTATGAATTGGTTAAAATGCTAAAACTGAATTGCATATTGGTTGAAACCCCATTGCATATACACAGTCCATTGGGGAGTTCTAGTGTTTTAAATATGATTTGTGTGGATGTGGAGTTAAACATAGGAGGAAATATTTTTATTTCCAATTTATATGTTTTGAATTACCCAAATATAGGTGTTATATTGGGGGTAGACTGGTTAAGGCAATTTAAAGCCATAATTAATTTAGACTCATCCACCATATCATTGCAAAATTCTAGAGGCCAGAGAATCACAGTTTTATGTGAGGTAGCTAAGGAAGGAAAACTATATCACTTAATTGACACAGAAAAAGATTTCAGTGAACTAACCATTGAAGAAATTCCCATAGTCAATGAATATTTGGATGTGTTTGGTGAGGCCAAGGGTATTCCACACCATAGACCAGTAGAATTCCAGATCAACTTAGTTCCAGGAGCAAGCCCAGTGATTAAAAAGCCAACTAGAATGGGGCCAAATGAACTAAAGGAATTAAATAAACAGTTAGAAGAATTGGAAGAAAAGGGTTTTATAAGACCAAGTAATTCTTGCTGGGGAGCACCAGTGGTGTTTGTTAAGAAGCAAGATGGCTCTTTAAGACTCTGCATAGATTATAGAGAATTAAACAAAGTAACTATTAAAAATAAATACCCATTGCCAAGAATAGATGATCTTTTTGATCAATTAGCAGGGGCAAAAGTATTTTCTAGACTAGACTTAGCATCTGGTTTTCATCAAATGAAGGTGGAAGAATCAAGCATCAAGTACACTGCCTTTAACACTAGGTATGGGCTGTATGAATTTTTGGTTATGCCATTTGGCTTGACCAATGCACCATCTTACTTTGTAGATTTAATGAACAGAACCTTTAGAGATTGTTTAGACAAGTTTGTGCTTATTTTCATAGATGACATTTTGATTTATTCCAAGACAGTGGAAGAACATAAGCATCATTTGCACCTGGTTTTGTCTAGATTAAGGGAAAAAGATTTAAAGGCAAAATTTTCAAAATGTGTATTTTGGAAGGAGGAAGTACATTTTCTTGGCCATGTTATATCTGCCAAAGGAATTTCTGTGAACCCCAATAAAATAATGGCTATTCAAGCATGGAAGAGGCCAAGCACTGTGAGTGAGGTAAGGTCATTCATGGGGATGGCAGGGTATTATAGAAGGTTTATAAAAGATTTTTCAAAAATTTCTACACCACTCACTAACCTAACCAGGAAGAACCAAGCTTTTGTTTGGTCAGAAAAATGTGAAAAGTCTTTTGAACAGTTGAAGGAGGCATTGGTGAATGCTCCAATTCTAAAGGTACCACATGGAAATGAAGAATTAGTGGTATACACTGATGCTAGTGGATTTGGCTTGGGTGCAGTGTTGATGCAACAAGGCCAAGTCATTGCATATGCATCCAGACAACTTAAACCCCATGAAGTAAGGTATGCCACACATGATCTCGAATTAGCAGCTGTGATATATGCTTTAAAACTTTGGAGACATTATTTATTAGGCACAAAGTTTGAACTCTACACTGACCACAAGTCTCTAAAATATTTGTTTTCACAAAAAGATCTGAATATGAGGCAACATAGATGGGTGGAGTTCTTAGCTGCCTATGACTTTGACATACTTTATACACCAGGGAAAGCAAACAAAGTTGTAGATGCTCTAAGTAGACAGCATGCTAAATTGGCTATGATGATGATAGAAGAATTTAAAAATTTATCTTTGCTAACTGAGTTAGAGATTGGGGAGAATGGTTGTGTGCACACTAATGAGAAGATGCATGATACACAAGAAGATAAAGGGAAGTTAAGCTTAATGACACTTCAACCAGATTTAATTCTGAAGGTAGGAAAAATGCAAGAACAAGATGCTCACTTATTAGAGAAGAGAATGCTCCTCTCAAGAGGGGAGGAAGTGATGAAACACCACATTGATAAAAATGGCTATGTAAGATACCAGAATAGGATATGTGTACCAGAGGACATAGAATTGAAGAGGGAGATATTGAATGAATATCACAGGAGTAAATACTCCATACACCCAGGAAACACAAAAATGTATCAAAATTTGAAAAGAGATTTCTGGTGGAAGGGGATGAAATCTGATATAGCTAAGTACATTGCCAAATGTATGACTTGCCAACAAGTCAAGGCTGAAACCCAAAGACCATCAGGGTTGATGCAACCTCTTAGTGTACCACAGTGGAAGTGGGAGGACATATCTATGGACTTCATAGATGGACTGCCTAGATCTAAGAGAGGTAATACAAGTATATGGGTGATAGTGGATAGGCTAACCAAGGTAGCACACTTCATCCCAGTCAAGTCAGAAAGGACAGCACCAAAACTAGCTCAAATTTTTATAAAAGAAGTGGTAAGGTTACATGGCATTCCCAAAACCATTGTGAGTGATAGGGATACCATCTTCACTTCAAAATTCTGGAGAAGCTTTCAAGAAGCAATGGGAAGTGAACTATGTTTAAGTACTGCCTACCATCCTCAATCAGATGGGCAGACTGAGGTGGTAAACAAAGTTTTGGAGGACATGTTGAGGGCATGTATACTGGATTTTGGGGGCAACTGGGAAGATTATCTTCATCTAGTTGAATTTACATACAACAACAGCTACCAAAGCACCATAGGAATGGCTCCATTTGAAGCCTTATATGGTAAACCCTGCTTGTCACCTGTTTGCTGGGTAGAAGCAGGAGAAAGGTCTATTCTAGGACCTGAGTACATACAAGAAACCAAGGAGAAAATTGAGTTGATAAGAAGAAGAATGACAGCAGCTCAAGATAGACAAAAGAAATTTGCAGACATGAGAAGGAGGCAGGTAGAATATGAAGTGGGAAATTTTGTTTTCATCAAAATCTCACCCATGAAAAATGTACTGAGGTTTGGAAAACAAGGCAAATTAACCCCAAGATATATTGGACCATACAAAATTCTGGAGAGAATTGGTCCTTTGGCATATAAGTTGGAATTACCAGAAAACATGCAAGGCATACATGATGTTTTTCATGTATCACAATTGAGAAGGTGGGTCCATGACAAGGCAGAAATTCTTGAAACCCCAACCCAAGTTCAGATAAATCCTAATTTGATTTATGAAAAGGATCCAGTGGGAATTTTGGCAAAAGATGTGAAGAAGTTGAGAAATAAATCTCTGAAACTTGTGAAGGTACAGTGGAGTCTAGATCCTAGTGATTGCACATGGGAATTAGAAGACAAGGTTAGGATGAATTATCCTAAGCTATTTTCAGACTAAGGTAATTCTGATCTTTGATTGCTTTCTTTATTTTGGATGAATATATTTTTAGTTAGTATAGAACTAAGAATCTGTTTGGTAGAGAATATACTTGTTCTCTGAATTAAGTTTAAAAATTATTTTAAGCTTAGGAAAATTGTGGGACACAATTTCTAAAAGGAGGGGTGTATGTAATGACCCAAGATTTCAGGAATTTATCCTGAAAAATATAAATGAATTTAAAATGATTTTTAAATTAATTTTAAAGGAGGAATTGATATAGCTTGATAGTGTATCAGTGTGTGTGTACATGAGTGCACAGGAAAATGCACATGAATATAAGCTAAAACCCTGAACTTCAATAATACATACATATTGATGTGTATGGAAATATATATATATATATATATGTAGATTTAATTTTTAAAAGTAGTATGCATAAGTAAATGTATATATATGTGTGCTACTGAATAATTTGAGTGTACATGTGCATATGTGTGTGTGTGTCAGTACAGAATGATGTATGAATATATATAGGTGGGAATACTAATTATTTCAGAAAGACTTATATAAAAATATATATGTGCTAATAAAATACTAGAGATTAAACTAGTGAAATAAAATATACAGACACATTTTAATATAAGCAGAAATGAAAAGAATGAAGATATAAAAAGGAATAATTCTCTTATAAATAAATGAAGGAGGTACATACCATTTACATGAAAGCTAAAAATAGAAAAAAAAATAAGAGAAAACAGAGAAATGTTACTATAGGCAGAATTAGGAAGTGTATTAAATAAATAACAAAACCAAGTCACATTTTTAGCATGATTGTAGACAAGGGGGAAAAGTATTTTCTGAAAAGCAATTTCTGAAAGAAAAATGTAACCACTTTTCTCTTCACCCAAATTAAGCCGGAAAGGGGTAAAACTTTGGGTTTAAAATACAGAAAACATGATTTTCTGGTGGGCAAAAATGGCTTTAGCCAATACCCAAAACCCTAAGAGAAACCCTGTATATATATACAAGTATATACAGTAGCCTCCTCTTCTCCTCAGAAAAGAATTTTGAAAAAAAAAAGAAAAACAATACCACAGAAATTATAAGACAAGGGAAGAAAGAGAGCTTGAGGATAAGAGCAGGAGTTCATCAGTTAATTAAGGGAACAAGGAGAGAGCTAGGTGAGAAAACTCACTCAAAAATCTAAGGCAATAAGTCCTAATGTAGGCAGCCAGCTAAAAGTATTTTTATTAAAAGAGTATTTTCATATATATATGTTTATCTGTGAATTTAAATCTGAATATGTTTTGATTTTCTTTGATTGATCACTTGTTTCATTATAACAAAGTTTTATGTGTTGATAGTATACATATCTGTTTATACACTCAGATCTCTGATATGTTAATATTTAGGGATATAAACAAATACCCAGAAAATAAAATGTTGAGAATAGGCAAGTAGTATTGGTTTTGGCTTAACCCAGAAAAATGCAAATAATGTTGAGCTGCAATATACTCATGTATAAGTGCTGAGGCTTGAAATAGAAAGGAATTAGGGGTGCAATAGGGTTGCCTATGTGCTGATGCTCCTGATTCAACAAAATACATAGCAAACAAAATTTTGTGATTCAGTGAAACCAGATTATTCTGAGTTTAACTCAAGCACAAATGTTTGCAAAAGAAAAACTCTCCCAGAAGCTATAAGCCAATGTTAGTTGCCTAAACTCCTTTTAAAATACCAAGATGAATATATGTATATACAGAACCTTATTTTGTAATCACAAATGGTTGTTGCTTGTTTGTCTCTGTATGATTATGAATAATATGAGATGCCATGTTATGGATGTTTTAGCTAATGAAATGAATCACTGAATGGTTTTGCCATGAACAATCAAAAGAGTTATTATTAACTAAAAAAAAACCTGATTAGGAAATTGGGGTCAAGAACACTGCAGGAATGACTTGTGTGCTTGAGTAACATAAGTTGACACATGGCTTGTTTAAGTCCTGAGATCTTTGTGTAATGGAGTGAATTAGTTCATTACAATGTGTCCATTGATTCATAAATATTGCAGGTGAGACCAAGGATAGATAAATATACCAAGGAAGTAATACTTGAGCAGATGAGAAAACTAGAGTTTTTCCCAGATTTGAAATATGAGTATTGAATGAGTAATTTAACTCATATTAGTTATTTTCCTGTTTGGTATGAATGATTGTTTGTCTATGATTGAATTGTATGCTTGAATATATGTGCCATATTCATATGTGTAGTCTCTAGAAAGAAAGATAAAGTGTGCACATGCACAATGACACAGAGCATGCACACAAGTATTTACCTGATTCCAAAGGGTAGAACCTTATGTATTTGTACTTAACTTGATTTTAAACTAATTAACAAATTGCTTTTGTGAATTTTCTCATACCAGACCTGTGTCTGACCCTAGTGTGCTAATGGCATCTGGGGTGTCTCATTTAAAATGAGGCAGTTTCAAATGCTTTTTCAGGGTTTGCAGCAACTAAGTAGGAGTAGGAGCAAGGCCTTGAGAAGAAGATATAGCATGCTAAAACTTAGTTAGATAAGAGCCTAAATGTTGAAATCTGCATGTATTGACAATTTGAATTGCTACTTGTATTAAGTGTTGAATATTGGATGGTTATTTTGTTAGGTATTTTGTTAAAAGATTGACTTGTATCTGGAAACTATGAACTAAGTTGAATATCTGTTATGTTTAAAAAAAGAATTTTAATCAAATCTTGTAAGTAGATTTAGCAAGAACCCCATGTTAAAATTGAATGATTACATTTTATAAATGCATTAGTCAATTATGAGTCTTTGAAAAGGATTTAAGTTTTGGATAATCAGGATAGTTGATTCTCAGAAAATTAAATGGTTCTATTTTCTACTTTGGCACATGAATACAAAAGAAAATAGACATAGGTTGAATGTTTTATATGGCTGCAAGGTTTTCATAATTTAATTTGTTCCATACAATTGTTTCATGTCCTATTTTTAAACAAAGAAAGGATCTGTAGTAAGATAGATGGAAGACAGATTCAAATAGTTGCAGATATATATGCACATAAACATGTTTAAGTGCAGATTTTACCAAACCTTTTCCTTTGTATTTGAAATAAGAATCTGAATTTTACTCAGTTTCTAACCAAATGCATTTTAAATGCCAGACCAATCTTATAAGAAGAAATACAAACCTGGAAAATGATAAACACTCTTATCATTCAATCAAGAAGCCTTCTAGGTTGTAGGAATGGAATTCAAAAATAATTAAACAAGAATTATTGTTTAGTATGTTGAAATATAGGCAATAATAAGACATATATGTGCAGATTTAGACAGATAACAAGTTTCAAAATTGCACAGAAGAAAAATGAAAAAAAAATGAAAACCAAAAATTGTGTTTGAACCGACCAGCATAGCACTCGAACTCGTGACCTTGCATGTATAAGTTAGGCGCGTTTCCATTACGCCTAGATGTTGCTTGTGTTCCCTTAGGATCCACTTTATTTTATACTGATTTTGACACTATTCAGAACTTTACACAAACATCTATATGAAAAGCTTGTTTACTACTGATTATTTCTTGATCACTTCTTAGTTAGTATAAACAGACTAATGTGTATGTTTCCAGTGGATTGTTTGATCAAAAAAAAAAATATGAAATAAATTAGCAATCCAATATCCTCTTGTTTTCCAGAACTCTGATTCAAACAAGAGAGGCATATACATCCTCACATGTATGTGCTTATTTTAGTGAATGTACTGATATATTTATATTGGTTGATTACTGTGATCCTGGATATATTTGATTTATTGGAAAAAAGAAAGTGACCCTGAGAATTATAATTGAAGTGGATGATATATCTATCTATATTTATATATCCTCTTTACCTTAAAAAAAAAATTCCTTATGAAATTAGAGTATAATTAGGAGGATCATTTCAGCGTGCAAACCCGGATATAGGTTGAGTAGGCACTGGAATGGGTCCGGCAGCTTGGGCATTGTTCACAAGACCTAAGAGCTGCTGGGCAGACATAAATACTCCATCCTGAGGAGTAGCACTGGATTGACCGGAGCTGGGACGGCCTGGTCTAACCATTTCTCTTTCTTAAGAAAGAAAGAAGAGGAAAAAGGTTATTCACAGAATGAATATCAAACAAACTTGATTGATAAAACATGGAATCATAAAAGAAATAGGATAGAACGGTACGAAGACTCGAATTAGATTCTATGGCACGATTCCTAAGAAAGACTTAGGACAATGATCCTTGCTAGATTATTCTACATTGTTCCGAAGTTTGGCTCTGATACCAAGCTGTGACGCCCCACCTCTATACTCACGCTAACCAAGGACACTATGGGGTAATGCCGTAAATTAGCACGAAGAATAAGGCTGTTGAGGAGCGACCGTCTGTGTAATTGCTTTGTGCGAGTACCGATATGTCAGATAATATAACTTACATTTCATTTCAAGAGGAAATCCGACATATCGAATACAAAGTCAAAGCTACCACACAGTGGCAATGTGGCCTTCGGAAATAAATATAGAAATAAACATAACACAAATCAGTCACAGATATTCATATCACAAAGGCGGAAACAGATATGAATATAACACATAAAAGTGTACATCAAAATAGTGGTCAAACTAGATCCACTACATCACAAAAGAATAGATACAAGTGCTAGACAAAAGAATAAGTATACAACAAGGAGTCTCTATCTCAAATGTATACTAACAAAAACTACTATGCTAAAGTAGTTAGCCAAAAGTGAGGTGAAGGACCCTGATAAGAAGTCAAGCAGGAGCACCTGAAATACCTCGGTCTGACTCGAGTATTATTTAAGAAGAAAATAATAAACAGATCAGTCTAGCTATAAATATCATATAAAATGAGATAGGATAAGTGATATGACAAAAACGTATGATAACAAAAATGCCATACTGTGACAAGTATACATCAGATAACAACAAAAATCATACAATATCTCAAATATTCTCAAACACTAAAAAAAAGAATGTCATATTCTTTAAATTATTCAGCAAAACACAAATATTGACAAAACCTATCAATGCTAATCACAAAAATCGGTGAAACACAAATTCTAAAAATCATCAACTAGAAATCCAGAAAACACAAAAGGGGGAAGGCCTATCACAAACGGGAGCATGAAACTCACCAACACGTGTATCACAAATGGGTCGCTATCCCATGGTCGCTAACCATAGAGCAGGTGCCACGACGTAGTACAGTAAACGCCCGAGGAACCAAAAACTCAAATAATCCAGAACATCAACGTAGTACAGCGTTACGCCCGATGAACCAAACTCAAATAATCAGACACAATGACGTAGTACAGTGAATGCCCGATGAACCCGAACAAAAATAATCCGGAACAACGACGTAGTACAGCGAACGCCCGATGAACCAAACTCAAATAATACGGAACAACGATGTAATACAGCGTTACACCCGATGAACCGAACTCCATAAAACCATAGGTCGCTAGCCTATAAAAATGAGACGAAGCACAACAGAGCAGGGTACAGTCCCCCACGCGGACAAAGAGACATCGCAAATCGCTAGTCTAAACCATAAAATGATCACCATTGATCAATAAGAAATGTCAATTACACTAAGCTAGTAAATAAATGAGTTTAGCTTCATGTCCCATAACCACTGGCTTAACTTAAATATTTACGACCAGATTGTAGATTTCCACTCAAAGATTGTCACAAGATTTCAATCGAACAAGTCTAAGAATTAACCGACAAAGTAAACGCAAGCCTTTAATACCACTTGTTTTGCTAAGCCGTTTAATTAGATTTCTCATACGAATGAGGTAAAGGTTTGTATATACTAATAGATTGGAAAACGGTTTTAAAAACGATCTTTGTATTTAAAAGTAGTGTTGAAATCGTCTTTGGTGAAAGAATTTGAACATTTACTACTAGTATAGAAACCTTTGTATTTTGAAGTGACAAATCACAAAAATGATTGTAAAAACAATCAATCACCAAAGATTCACATTCGAAGACATGAATCAAAACCATCGAAATCGATATCAAATCCATCAAACGGATATTCCCAAAAATCCCGAAAAAGAAGTCATCGAAGTCGATAAATGATAACAACAAATCGGATCATCAAGAATCGATTAAAAATCGAAAACCCACACAAAACTGCCTAAAATAGGCAAAAATGCAAATTTCCCAGATTCAGTCGACTGAACCAGAAGGTCAGTCGACTGATACAAGGCCAGAAACTCTCGGGTTCCTGGTTCAGTCGAGTGAACTATATGGTCAGTCGATTGACATAGGGACAGGAAGTTTTATGCTCCTAGATTCAGTCGACTGACCTTACCGTAGTCGACTGAACTGCCATTTGCAGTATTTTCAACATAGCCCAAGAAGGGGCAAAAATCCAAACAGAAGTGATCGGATGAGCAACGGATACTAGGGATTTATGCCAAGCGACAACCCAGCCTTATAGGCTTTTCGATACACCCCAACAACATGTTCAAACATCAAAGTTAGGATTTTTAAAGATTTGACTTCAAAACGACAAAAATTGGAATATTCATCAAACCAATTCAATTCAAAAGCAAATGAACAAGGAATAGATGTTAGGAAATGCTACCTAACAACTATCAAAGATATAGACATAGATGTGAGTTCAAAAACTCACCTTTTAAAACTCAAAGACACGAATGAGAAGCTCTAAAACAAAGGAATGACCAATTCCTCTGCAATCTCAACTCAAGAAGCTCCAATTTAAGCTAATAAGCAAATATTTCCTAAGTTAGGGTTTAGGAATTTCTAAAATTTGAAGAGGGATTGATATGGAGAAGATGAAGAGGATGCTTAACTAAGCTTCTCCTTGATTTCTAGCTTGAAGTTGATCCTTCCTAAGAGAATTAGGGCTTAGGAATTTCTAATTTCCCATTCCTTTCCCCATTTTTACTTTGAGCTTGAGTGTTTGGAAATAGAATGAGTGAATGGATGAAGGGGAGTGGAGTTGGGTTATTTGTTAGGTTGGTGGGCTGAAACCCAAACCCAAAGCCCTAAATGAAAATATCAAAATTTTACTCAACTCCAAACATATCGATGTTTATACTCAAAAAGGTCGCAAACGACATTTTGGACTCGATGGAAGTGGTCTCGAGTCCTAATTCGACTGTTTGCAAAAAGTGACATTTCGGACTTAAATCCGACTAACGATGCTATATTTAAATAAAACATTTAAATATACAATCGTAAAATATGCGGGTTGTTACATCTGAATCCATCGAACCCAACTCCATAGCGTAGTGCTCGCTGATACGAACGCAACGCAACTTGTTGCGCTTGATACAGACTTCGTACGAGAAAGTTACGAATTTATTAACATATGATATAATTAAAATTAATTAACTAAATTAAACAAGTTTATAATTATTAAACCTTTCTCCCTCCCTCACTCTTTCTCACACGTATGCATTCGTACCCAGGCCCGAGCATTTTTCCTCTTTTTTTGTGTAATTTTTGAATCGATCGAACGTAACCAGCTGCCACCGACCCACACACTACCGCGTCGTTCCGCCTCCACGCCAGCACCTCCCTCACGCATGCATGAACGCAAAAAAAAATCATGAACCCATATTGCTGCTCACGAACGGAGGGGCTTTGCCGCCACCTTGAGCCACCTCGCCTCGATCCAATCGTTGAACAAGTTTGTATCGTCATGCTCCCTAGTTGAAGTCGAAAGATAATTCGGCCTCTAGAGGCTTCGATTGTTGTAGGTCGTTGGATGGTGGAGTTTTAGTTGCGGCTGAAAATATTTTAGGGTTAGGTTAGCAAATGGAAGAAAGTTAAGGCCCTTATATAGAAAATTTTCCCAAAACACTATTCATCCGTGAAAATTTCAAACTTCAAACGAAGCGTGCCGCCTGGCGTTCTATATGTCATACCCCTATTCCGAACACAAAGGAATATATATATCGAAAGCCAATTCCATCATGTACAGAAATTAACTTTTCAAATCAAATTATATTAGTTTAAATTCTTTAAATTAATTTCCATGCGTTTCGAACTCGCAAGACCAAACGATACGTCCGATCGCCATGAAATTCGACGGCATATAATAATTCACTATTACGGATCCGATGAAACTTTTTTCGTTGAAATCTGAGACAGTGCACCAGAAAGCTATTTTTACACATTAATTAAAACGAGCAATTTCCTAAACTAGTTACTTTTTAAATCCAATCTAAAAGTTTACTAACTTCATTCTTATTCAAATAGATTTTAAAATCAACTTTAGAAATCATTTTCATTCACATAACATTCAAGATTCAATTATTTAAACAATTCCAAATATTCAAATTTGATAATTTAATTATCAAATAAATCGCTATTTTGAAATTCAAGTTATTTAACTTATAAAATTAACTTTTCAATATTTAAAATAAATTAAATATTCAATGACTGAAATTCTGGGTCATTACAATTTATGTTAAAACCTTGATAGCACTTTCCTGATCTCTCTCCTTCTCTAGTTTTGTTTTAAATTATTATTCAAATATCTTGGTTTTAAAATAATCTTCTGAAAATATTTTTTAAAATGATTTTCAATCTCTTATACTTACAAAGATACTATTTTAGTTTTTTTAAGTTTATATATATATATATTCAATATTTTTATACTTTAATAAGTTATAATTATATTGATTATATATATATTATTTATAATATATTAAAATTTTCAAAATTAGTATATAAAGATTTATTAAGTTTTATTATGATTAAAATACGTATAAACTATGCTTAAATGATTTTACAAAGTAACAAACTATTTTAACAAAACAACGAGTTTTCAAAATAATGTTCTAAAGTATTTTTAAATTTTAAAAAGAGTATGTCGACATACTCTATGTATGTAGGCCGTGGCCGATTTTTTTTAAATTCAAATTTCAAGAGAAGTGTCTTTTCGTCTTGTCTCTTCACGAATGGATATGACCGTTGTTCCTCTATAAATACCACACTTCCAAACGAATTTAAATCATCATTTTCTCTCCTTCTTCCACTCTCTCATTTTCTAAATCAAAATATACCCAAACTTTTCCAAAATTCAACCAGAGTCAAATTCAATCATCACTAGTTTGATTCTCCTTCATCTACTCTTTTATTTCTCTCATCTCTCAACCAAGATCAAAGTACTATTCAAGAGTTATTGGATCATATGTAATCAAGATCGAAGTATGTAAAACTCTATCAAATCATACTACTATACTTGTGGGTGTGATTGTAGCCCGTAAAATCAATTGGGTGTGCTAAGTAGCCCGTAAATCTAGTGGGTGTGCTTGTAGCCCAAAAATCAAGTGACTCTACCCAAAGGTCGGGATTCTGGACAGTATGTCTCGTAGCCTTGAAATCAAGATTGTATTTGCATGTACTAGTTGAAAAGAAATTTGTATAAGGAATTGTGTGGGACTGGATGTAGAGTAACTCTGAACCAGTATAAAATCCTGGTGTGTTCTTTCCTTTTTATTTTTACTGCATTTACTTTTATTTGCACTTTGATTCTGTGATTGTTTCTATGATTGTTAATTACATCATTCCAAGTAGAATCTTAAAAAATTTGAAATATATTTATATAATTAATTAAATACTGTTCACATCCCCTCTAGTGTTAATTTAGCCTTAAGATCCATATTCGGCTGATTTACATTTGGTATCAGAGCATTGGTTTTCAAAGTATTCATAATCGGATTTTTGAAAAAGTTTCAATGGTAATTTTTGATAATATTTGTAACACTATTTTCAAAAAGATAATTTGCAAAATCATCATAATGTTGTTTCATAAATTTTCATCTATTCATTATAAAAATTCATGTGATCTTTTGAAAAGGTATGAACTGCAAGAACAGATGTGTTACATGACTTTTGATGAACAGACACCTGATGATCAAACTCTACAGATCAAAAAGGACAAATTGATATTGGGTACTCAAGACATAGGACTGGAAATCCGAAGATTTTGAAAGACATATTTTACAAAGATGGTGGATCAATAAATTTTGGAGACAACTCAAAAGTATATGTGATTGGCATCAGCAATGTCGATAATTCTAAAACTCCTACTACTTCCAATGTTTTGTTAGTTAGGAATTTAAAGTATAATCTATTGAGTATTACTCAATTATGTGATACGGGTTTCAAAATTAAATTCGTAAAAGATAAATGTCACATTGAAGATAATGAGTCAAACATTATCTTTGAAAATATTAGGAAACAAAACATCTGTATATTAAGTATGAAAATCTCAAATGATAATTTGTATCTTTTGGCTGAATCAAGTGATCCTTGGATGTGGCATAAAAGATTTGGCATTTGAATTTCAAACTAATTCTAAAATTGCTAAAAATGATCTAGTTAGAGGTCTTCCCCAAATTAATTTTAAATTTAATAATTTATAATATGCATGTCAATTAGGAAAACATAGAAAAAGTTCTTCTAAATCAAAAGATATGATTTCTATCTCTCAACCCCTTGAACTTCTTCACTTAAATCTTTTCGGTCCCTCATAGATACAATTGATAAATCACAGTAGATATGTATTTGTAATCATAGATAATTATTCTAGGTTTACCTGGATGGTTTTCTTAAATCTTAAAAGTGATGCTTTTGAAATATTCAAAATATTTATTAAGAAAATTCAAAATCAAATGACTAGTAAAATTAAAACTATTCAGAGTTATCATGGTGGAGAATTCGAAAATGAAAATTTTGAGAATTTCTGTAATAAGAAAGGTAGAAGTCATAATTTTTCATTTTCAAGAACACCACAACAAAATGGAGTGGTAGGACGTAAAAATAGGATGATTCAAGAGTGCCCTAGAACTATGCTAAATGATAGTAATTTACCTAAAGTTTTTTGGGCTGAAGCAGTTGGTGCTGCATATTATATATTAAATAGAATTTTAATAAGACCGTTAACTAAGAAAACATCATATAAATTATTCCATAATAAAAAGCCTAAAGTACCATACTTTAGAGTTTTTGGTAGTAAATGTTTTATTTTAAACACTAAAGATAATTTGGATAAATTTGATGCTAAATCAGATAAAAGAATCTATATTGGATATTCAAATAGAAGTAAAGCTTATAGAGTTTTCAATACTAGAACTAATACTATTGAAGAGACAATACATGTCTCATCTGATGAAAATTTTAAAGTTTATAATCCAAATATTGATGAAGAAGAAAATATTGATAACCCAACGAAATTGTTAATAATGAGATGAGATTACCGAAAAAGAAAATAATAATTATTCGGAAAATTCACATCCAAATAAAAGAACAAGGTACTTGAAAGATCATCTTATAGGAAATATACTTGGAAATATTGAATCTGTTGTTAAAACTAGAAATCAACTAAATAAAATGAGTAACGTTGCTTTATTTCAACTATTGAACCTGAAGATCCAAAAGAAGCATCAACTGATGATTCATGGATTCTTGCTATGCAAGAGGAATTGAATCAATTTACAAGAAATGATGTATGAGAATTAGTCCCAAGACCCGAGGATAAATCCATAATAGGAACTAAATGGGTATATAGAAAAAAATGAATGAACAAGGAGAGGTTGTGAGAAATAAAGCTCGATTAGTTGCCCAAGATTATTGTTAAGAAGAACGAATAGATTTTGATGAAACCTTTGCACCCGTAGTAAGATTAGAAGCTATACGAAGTTTACTTGCTTTCGCTAATCATAATAATTTTAAGTTATATCAAATCGATGTTAAAAGTGCATTTTTAAATGATTTTATTAAAGAAGATGTATATATAGAACAACCCTCACTTGATGAAAAACAACCTAATCATATTTACAAATTATAGAAGGCTTTGTATGGTCTAAAAGGCTCCAAGAGCTTGGTATGCCAAGCTTAAATCCTATCTATTACAATCAAATTTTGAAATAAGCAAAATAGATAGTACACTTTTTATTAAACGAGATAAAAATGATATTTAGTTAATACAAATATATGTAGATGATATCATTTTTGGATTTACCAACGATAAAACTAAATAAGGATTCTCAGAAATAATAACTAAGGAATTTGAAATGAGTCATATGGGAGAGCTAAATTATTTTCTAGGATTACAAATAAAATAACTAAGTAATGGAATTTTTGTCAATCATAAAAAATATGCTAAAGATTTAGTTAAGAAATTTGGTATGTTAAATACTAGTGGTAATCAACTCCCATGGCAACTAATGAAAATTTAAATAAAGAAGAAAATTCAAAAGATATAGATCAAAAATTATATATTGGAATGATTGGATCACTAATTTATATAACTGCTAGTAGACCTGATATAATGCATAATGTTTGTCTCTATGCAAGATATCAATCTCAACTTAAAAAACTCATTTAAAATCCGTAAAACGAATTTTGAGATATGTAAACAACACATTAGATTGTGGACTCTTTTACCCAAAAGAAGACTCCTTTGAATTAATTTCACATAGTGATGCTACTTATGTTGGTTGCAAATCAGACCAAAAACGTACAAGTGGAACTTATCACATTTTGGGACACTCTCTGGTTTCCTAGTTTAGTAAGAAGAAAAACTCTGTATCTCTGTCTACGATAGAAGCAGAATATATTTCAGCAGCATTGGCCTGTTCATAGGTTATCTATATGCAACAAACATCAAAAGATTTTGTTTAAATTTTACTAAATCATCAATATACTGTGATAATACAAGTGCGATCAATCTGTCTAAAAATCCAACTCATCATGCTAGAACTAAACATGTTGATATAAGACACCATTTTCTAAGAGATAATGTAAACAAAGATATAATATCACTTAAATTTATAAACACTAAAAAACAAATAGCTAATATATTAACAAAACCATTGAATCAAACATCTTTGACTAAGTTAAGAAGAGAGTTAGGAATTTGTTCTCTATCGAAAATATAAAAATAATGAAGTAAAAGTTACAAAATATAAAGAAAAACAAAATAACCAAAATTATAACATATATGTCAACATATCCTATCCCTCTATGTCGACATATAACGGTAAATTTTGTTTTTTAAATTTACTCTAAAATTCAAATTGGTGGTTATATAATAACCAAATTTCGACTTTCTTCTCCATTTCTCTATATTCTCTCTATTTTAAACTTCTGAAACAAATAAACAATGGTCTCCTCTAATCTCAAACGTTCTAGAAAAGAGAATTTATCGTTTTCCTTCCTTTCTCCTACCCAAGGCCCATTCCAGAACATTACTATAGCTAAAGTTATTAAATTGAAAGTAGAAATGAAGAATGTTCTGGAGAAGTTGACTGAAATACAAGTTATACAACTTTGTATGTCCAAAGAATAAGAGAAACAAAGTAGAATTCTACGCAATTTGCAAAAATATCTATTGGATAATCCTACGAATCCAATAGTTATTGAAGATGATTCTACAAATTTGGCCATTCATAACCTCATTCAAGGCAGCGATCACGAGGAAGAAGAGGAAAAGGAAGAGGAAGAATACATTGAGGAAGATGACGAAGTCCGATGCGTCAGATAAGTATGTTTCGATCGAAATGGAAATCTTGTAGAACAAAAGGGGAACTTTTGCTTTCATTATCCTCATTGTCCTATTCACAAACCCCAATCATTAGGAAATCACCTTAGGATGGTACTTATCTTTGTTAGTTTGATTGTGAGTTGAGTATAATCTATTTAATTTAACATTTGTTTTACTTACTTATATGTACATTTTAAGATGTGATTGGTTTATGGTGTGGTATTAAATGAAAATATAGATTGATTTGGCTACTATTAATGATTTGTGTTATCACTTATCGTTTCTTACATATCATTCTTATCATTATTTCCATTTCATGATTATCTAATTTTAAATATTACTTATTGTTCTTATATAAATCATTCTCATCATCATTATATGTCATTAATCTAGAATATTTTATTTCGGGGGAGTTAGAGTTAGTGTAACAGTTAGTCTTAAAGTTATAGTTTTAGGTGGTTATTTTTGTTGATGACAAAGGGGAGAAATATATAAAACCTAGGCATAGATTAAGTGGAAGTTATATTACATTTTATATACAGAGTTGTCATCATCAAAAGGGGGGAGATTATTAGTACCTTAGGTATTGGTTTTGATGATAACAACTATAGACATTATATAAAATATAAATACTAACGTTTTATCAAGTTGTATATAGTATATAGTGCATGATAATAGATAGATGTTGATTAAGAAGACTGTACAATATCAAGAGTAGATTCAAGATGCTGATATAGAGTTTCAAGAGTTGGAGAATGAAAACTCATGAGTATTGAAGAGTTCAAGATTTCAAGATATTCTAGATAAGTTATAGAGTCATATAATTTATGTTAAAACCTTGATAGTACTTTCCTGATCTCTTTCTCTCTCTCCTTCTCTAATTTTGTTTTAAATTGTTTTTCAAATATCCCGGTTTTAAAATAATATTTTCAAAATATTTCTTAAAATGATTTTCAATCTCTTATACTTATAAAGATATTATTTTAGTGTTTTTAAGTTTATATATATATATTGAATTTTTATTTATACTTTAATAAGTTATAATTATATTGATTATATATATATATATAGTTTACATTATATCAAAATTTTCAAAATTATTTTATAAAGTTTTATTATGATTAAAATATGTATAAACTATGCTTAAATAATTTTACAGAGTAATACTATTTTACAAATCAACGAGTTTTCAAAATAATGTTTTAGAGTATTTTTAAATTTTAAAAAGAGTATGTCGACATACTCTTTGTATGTATGTTGACATAGTGGCGAATTTTTTAAAATTTAAATTTCAAAAGAAGTGTCTTTTCGTCGTATCTCTTCACGAATGGATATGACCATTGTTCCTCTATAAAGACCAGACTTCCAAATGAATTTTAAACTATCATTTTCTTTTTCAACTCTCCTCCTTCCTCTCTCTCATTTTCTAAATCAAAATATACCCAAACTCTGTCGAAATTCAACCAAAATCAAATTCAATCATCACTAGTTTGATTCCCCTTCATATATCCTTTGATTTATTTCATCTCTCTCACTCAAACCAAGATCATAGTGCTATTCAAGAGATATATGATCAATTGTAATCAAGATCGAAGATCTAAGTCTAAAAACTCTATCAAATCATATTACTATACTTGTGGATGTGGCTGTATCTCGTAAAATCAATTGGGTGTGCTTAATATCCCATAAATCTAGTGGGTGTGCTTGTAGCCTGAAAATCAAATGACTCTACCCAGAGACCGGAATTCTGGAGGGTATGTCTCAAAGCCTTGAAATTGAGATTGTATTTGCATTTACTAGTTGAAAAGAAATATGTACAAGGAATTGTGTGGGACTAGATGTAGGGTAACTCTGAACCGGTATAAAATCCTGGTGTGTTCTTTCCTTTTTTATTTTTACTACATTTACTTTTATCTGCACTTTGATTCTGTGATTGATAATTACATCATTCCAAGTAGAATCTTAAAGAATTTGAAGAATACTTATATAATCAATTAAACAATATTTACCCCCCTCTAGTGTTAATTTAGCCTTAAGATCCCCATTTCGTTGATTCACAGGATCTTGTATGAATCACCCCAAAAGGAGTTTGGGAACGACTGTCATTGGATGACCAATTTATGTTTTGAACATAAGTTTTGTAAACTAAAAACAAAATCAGTTTTATGTATAAAGCAATTCATAAAGTGTTTATGAGTACCTATTCTGTTGCACTAAAAAACAACCGTTGTTTCAAACCAACTTCATAGCGAAGGAATTTCTTTTGAAATTATTAGTAGTAAAATGGATTTGGATATGACCCATAGATATAACTGATTATGTGGGATGAAATGAAATTAACCTAACATTAACGAACACATCGCATTAGAGAGTCTAATAAGTACTCTCACACATTAAAGAGAAAATATGAGTTTCTTATCAATGATGAGAATAGATAATCCTCAATTCTTAATTAAGCCATTAAGAGTATTGACTCTGGGATATGGCGTGATGCACAAATCCAAAAGGGACTCCAAGTATGTTAGCAAAATATGATTTGATAGTTATGTCCGAAGGTATATGACCACAATGAAAGCAATGTACAAATTCAACGAAAGGCTAAGTACATCGCCTTGAATAACACCACAATGAAAGTAATGTATATAAATATAAATACACAAATTTATAACTGGGCTAGGGGTGATTCAAAGTATTAAGAATACTATCTCATTGTTATGCGATAACAATGTAATAATAAGAGCTCACTGGAAGTTGAGAAACATACTTCGAATAGTTCTATATGATAAAGGTAGTTTATCACCGAAGAGAGTTGATTGACGGAGTAGTTAATTGATCTAACGTAGTATATCCACTCATAAAGGGTCAAAATCGATCAATTCTCATCAAATTAATTAAAGGAATGGAATACAGATTTCATAATTGGCTCCAAATGCAAGTGGGAGATTGATAGAGTTAGGAGTATGTCCTAAGAGCAATTATATAATTTGTAACATATATCTAACTTGATAACCAATCTTGTTCAAAATAAAAAGTTTTTTCTTTCTACTATATACTAGATATAATATGTTATCTTAGTTAATTAATTTAATCAAAAGTATATTTAATTAAAAAATGCATAAATGGTATTTTGTGATAGTAGTTACAATGCGTTGTGACCATGAGTGATTTATCACAATAAAATATACATGTCATGTTAAATATCCCTGTCCAAGATGTATTGAGATTGGATGTCTATGCATCCGTTTGGACTAGATTAAGTAATGCTCTCCAAATGTTAGATAGTGTATAACTTATGACTGCTGGAGGCACCATAGGGTTACGTACTTTTAACATAACTAAGGTCAAACAGAAAATATCGATGTGATAAAATTACACGGTTCTCTTGACTTGAGAATACTATTGATCTTTAATATGGAAGCTCCACTTTGATTATAGTTAAATTAAGGAACGGCATCCATCGAATGACTATAGTTGGGTCGAGTGGAAGCATTGGAAGTGAAATACTATTCAAGAGAGGATTCGTCTCCTCGGTTATATGATGTTAGTATCACGGTCAATTGAAGTCAACTCAAAGTCAAAGTCTCTAGCCATAGCATTACCATTAATAATAATTGTTATTATTGAACCAAGGACTTTATATTTCGACTATAGAGTTGAATATGGATGATGATAGAATTTTGACTATTACCAAATTCAATAAGTCCAAAATGGGACCGTTTTGACGAAGAGAATTGGTGTAAATAATAGTCACCATGGGGGTAATGCTTAACAAAGTAAAATTGTATTTTACTAAAACTAAGTAAGCGATAAATTTGGCCAAAATGTCACAGTACCTGCTAAGTGAAGTATTAACGTTAATATTCGAATAGTTCGATATTAATCGCTGACCGAATTTATACCTAGAGAGTCACACAACTGAAACATTGAATATTCTTCTACCAAATGATTTAATTAATTTTTAATTGATTAATTAAATTAATAATGATTTATGAAATATTAATTATAATATTTTATTTTGATTCTATGAACAATATCAAATATGTTTATAATAATTATAAATATACTGATTGATATATGATATCGATATGTGTTTAAATTGGATTTTAATGCAATATAATTTGTTCGAGCTTTAAATGAGTCTGAAGCCTATATGGAGGCAAGTGTATTTTGGCCATAATAGACCTGGTAGGGTGCGTCCATACGATGAGAAGAGGGCTAGGGTTTTGATTAGATTAGAGAAAGAATGTGTAAGAGAGAAATGTGGATCTTGATCCTAACTTATCTCTCTGATCCCTCCTCTATATAAGCATCTCAACCCATACTCATTTACTACTTTTTTGAAGCCTCCTTCCACCACTCTTTTGGCCGATTATTTAGTTAATATTGGATAATATCGTTGATATATCACCGATATATCTCATATTTCTCCTAAGCCGATTATTTTTTCAAATTTTCATTAAAAATATCGTTACCGATATATCGCCTAATATTTACCGATATATCATTCTAATAATTAGTATAAAATACTTGATATTTTTTAGGAACGTCGTTCATTATTGTATGTGTTGGAAAAAAAATTATTTACAAATAAATATCTTCGCATTCTCAATATTTGTTTTTGTATATGGTGAATAACAATTTGTATAACATATTAGAAATCCCAATGCGCTAATTTTTTAGTTTTAACCATACAGTTTTAGACTTCTTTATTAGTCTTTCAATAAAGAAAACTCTACTTACTCCTTTATTTTATATGTTTTATTTTCCTTAAAGACTTTATCACTTAAAACAGGATCATAAAAGAGCTACTTCTCTTTGTTTGTTCACAATTTGTAATTGGTAAGTTAGCTTATGAAAATTCATTTTATTAATTATTATCATGTACCCATAAAGAAAAAGTCGAAGAGCAGTAAAGTTATATATTTGACATATCAATAAGGAACGATCTAAAGTAGTAAATGGTATCAAATCAACATTGCTTATTCGATAAAATAAGTGAAAATGATAATGACGAAACTATAAATATAGTAAATTTGAAAAAGTAATATAGACGATTAGATGACTGAAGAAACAATGACTATAGTATAAAAATAAAGAAAATATAAAGATGTACATTGTATGAATTTCTCGGTTTTTATGAGCCTATATTATGATTTGTATTAAATAGAATATATCGGTAAACAGATTGTAACCTATAATCTATATAAAATAAGTCTTTGATAGTAATTTGGAATTATTTATCCAAATATTTGAATACTAAACATCAATATAACATTATAACAAAGTAAAATATCGTTTATAACATGTTTTATGCATGGTCGATACTTTACTGATATCATCTGTTATTATCATGATATTTTAAAATATCTCATATTGGTACTTGACCGATATATATCCGATATTGATATTAACTTCTTAGTTATCCCAAACACATCCTCATCTCTCCTCCATTTCCAAGTTCATATCGCTATTCGATAGCCAGTGGTCATCAGTTAATTAGTTTGTAACAACCCGCACTTTAATGAGCCCAAACTACGACAAGAATCGAAACTCAAGTCAATCAAAGCACAAATCGTTGGATTTGGTACCTGCAAATAAGCATGAGCATTATCAGAGATTGATGAAATCCAAACTAACAGCGGAAACAATAATAGGATTTAAATACTGACTATGGCTACTACCTTGGAATTAATGGCATTCCTTGGATATCAGATTGCCACATCAGCATCAAGCATGAGAGAAAAGAAGACTTCACGAATAACCAATCACGTCGAGCTCCAGTGACCTATTCCTCTAAACTATCATATGGGTTGTAATGAGGAGAGGGTTAGAACAACGTTTTGGTGACTGGAAAACATATACAGTGTCCATAACATAAATTTATACCATTTGGTTTCCATTTAATTATTAAGTCTACTATTTTACGGTTAACCAAACTAACCTAATATTGCACACATGATATTCCTACGTAGCATGATTCACCTACCTACCCTTTCCAAAGTATAAAATACTGATGTAATTCTGTCAATGAATATGAAGTGGGCTCCTAGCATAGTCATCATTGGTCTACTAGTCCTAGCTACAAAGACCTTTGACCACTATTTATGGCCTTAATATATATAATAGCCATACTATTAACGCATCTATCATCATTAAATTATTAGCCATGTGAGAGACGGTATCCAAGCCACTTAATATCTTATTAATAAGGACTAGGTAGACCTCTGACCATTTCATACCTGAATTCTAGGCAGGCGTTTGTCATTTAATAAATAACCCCAAGGCGGACTCCTCAATAGTACTATCTAGCTGACATTGCTTGGAACCTCACTATGACACTTGATAGTTCTTTATAGGAAAGAGGCGAGCCCTATATCAATCACTTAATACCTCAAACCCAAAGCAGAAAATTCCTGAGATATCCACTACCGCTCCTAATCGATAATTCGGACCATTTAATATATTTTAATTAGGAAAAAGGTGAGTCCTCAAACAACCACTTAATACCACTAATCCCTAAGCAGATCATGTTATTCCTATGATCATTTCCCATGGGTCCTAAGATTAATGATGTCCCACATCAATAATAAGTGTACATGTAACGATCCGCCTTTTCGATCCTCAAAAGTCGACACTAATACATCCACGGTATTCACATGCCGAATAACCAAGTGCCGGAAAGACAGACGGTTAGTATAGTATAGCAGACCACCTTTAGTCTAGATGGAGATTAATGGGCTCGGCCTTGGTGAATTTGGGCTTAGCCTAAGGTAGTGTGGGGTGTATGGCTTTGTTTAAGATGGAGGAGGTGCTTAGAAATGAAAATGAAGTATTTTTAAACAAGTTTAAGAGCTGCCAAAGTGAAAAAAGTGGAGTTTTTGAAACTTTTAAAAATATGGAAGCCATTAAAAGGTCTTTTGAAAAGCTTAAGGAAGAAGGTAAAGTTTGGAAAAGTTAAGAAAATGAAGTGGAAATGAGAGAGAAATTTTGAATTGTTTTTATATAAATTTAGATTAATAAATTACTAAAATACCTTTTAGTACACTACCCTCCACTAAGAATTTGCTACATCATCATCACCACTCTCTCCCTTATCATACATGCCTAAACCAAGGGTTAAACCCTTTCTATCCAATGTGTAAAGACCTTAAGTGTACTTATGTGTAAGAGGGATGTGACATTTCATACTTATAATTTCTTATTTAAAATTTTGGTTATATATCACATCTCTTCCTTACTTAAGTACACACATATAGTTACATCTTTAACATGCTTAATTAAATACACATTAATTTTATAAGTGCATGTTTAAATATAATAGGGAATTTACAACCTTTTTAACAACTTTTAGATGATCAAAAATCGGAATTTTTGAAAAAGCTTTTCAGTCACATTTTCTAATTTCCTTTTAACTCATTATTTTTGTAAACACATCTTGAAAATAATTTCACCATTACTAGTTATAAATTTAAAAGGGTATTTTAATTATTAAAACCATTATTTGAATTTTTAAAATTAATTAAATATTTACAAATCAAAGCTATAAAATTTTGGGTCGTTGCAGTACACAACTACTGGTAGCCTCTGAATGAAGGGCGGAATTCCATTGTGTCACATTACTAACCTCGCATCCCAATCTCCCTATGGTTAAAGATGTCCCACATCAGTTGGAAGTGTACACAACTGCTAGAAGCCTCAAAGTGAAGGGCAGACTTATGTTGTGTAACTCTACCGACCTCGCATCCTAACCTACTAAGTCCAATCAACTATTCTTGGCTTTACTAACTTAACCCATATTATCCTAAGCTTTATTATTACTAAGCTTTATCATCCTAAATTTAATATTAGACTTAGCTTACTAACCTCCTTCTATTTATTTAAGGCTATATAATTTACCTTAAATATTCAACTTTCCATTAATCCCTTTTTTATATATTTCTCCATAAATGTCAACTTGTCCATGACAAAAGATTATCATTCTAAGAACATTTCCTAAGACAATTATATATTTATAATTTCCAATTAGTAATCTCTTTCTAACTATTCCATAGTTATTAATCCAATCTTCTATATTTATCAGCCCCACTAATCCATTTACCCTATCAATTATTATAGCTCACAAATTCATTCCACGCTTATTACCATTAATTGGAGTTACTACTTTTTCATTCTCCTTCCCAATTCCTATTCGCAAAACAATGTTATTACTACATATACTAATATCCTAACCGAGCATTACACATAAAACTTCATATTTATTAATGCGTATAAATACATATAAATACCTACTTCTACCAAATATATTCTAGTCATAAATCTTTACTAGAATATTATTTTGCATATTTAATTTGTTGAAATTACATTTCTTAGAAAGATTCTCCGTTGTGATTTCCATAAATTAGTCAAAACAAAAGATCAAGAATAAAAGAAAAGATTTGCCTTATTTGAAATTACAAGGAATGATTATTTTCTTTTTATTAGAATAGACAATGTAAATTGCGGAGAATAAATCTATACTTTGCACATCTCTTCCTTTTCATTAGCATATTTTTCTTGTTAAATCAAAAGCTGCATTTTCTATGCAATTTGGAAACACAAACAAATTTATAAAAATCAAATGGACGTTCTTCCCACAAATTAAACTACGTAAAATCTCCAATTCAGCATAACTAGGGTAATATCAAAACCATAATAATAATCTACAACCCAATTTCAGATTTGGAACAAATTTCATATCTAATCAATATTCATATCTATAACTTTTGGGACTGATTTCCAGATCAGGATGTAGCAATAATTCCTATCAGATCTAAAACAAGAATATGCAAGCAATAGTTTTCTAGGATAATCTGAGCCTATAATTCACAAATATTATTGATTTAGGAATAAAAATCATATGTATGCCAATGGAATAGATTAAAAATCATACACAATATATAAATTTCCCACTCACCTTATAAAACCATTCCAAATCTTCAGATCTGAAATAAAACCTTTGATTCAACTCCATTTCCTTTTTATTCCTAGAAATATGTATAAAATGGGTATATGCATATATTAGAATTACAAATCTGAGAAGATATTTGGGGTTGAAGGGAAATATATATATATATATGTATATGTATATGTATATATATTACCTTGTTATCACATAGTGTTGATTCGCTTCTCTTCTTCTCTTATTTGATGTATATTCTTCTCAATTTGTATATATACAAATGTAAATATTTTATTTTATAATTTAAAAAATAGCAGAGAAGAGAAAATGGCAGAGCTTCGCTACTGTTTTCAGAAATATATGAGAAGAGAAGAGAGGGTTAGACCTGAATTTATAGCTACTCGAATCAACCACAGCCATTAGATAAAAATATATAAAACCCGAGCCTACACTCTTGAAGGGAGCGACTGCCCCTATCATATCGATCGACCGCTCTAAGTCGACCGATCCAATAAATGGTTTGACCTTTGGTCCCCAAATATTTATTATATAAATGTTAATTTCTAATCTAATTATTTTCATTTCGAATTCATCTTTCGTCCATAACTTCTTCGTTTGGTCTCCGATCGCAAATCTCCAAATATGAAAGTTGCTCAAAATTTTGCCACGAACGCAATGGTGCAAGTTTCTTGGTCAAATTCCATTATTTACACAATTTCCTTATTTGGAGCCTAATTAACTAACTAATTAAATAATTAACACCAAATTTATGGGGTCTTACATTCTCCCACTTAAACCAACTTCATCCCTGAAATTATACCAATGACTAAGTCATGGTTCTAGCTCACGATTTTTCTAAACTACGCAATCAGTTAGTGTATAACCAATTCTACAACCAACGTGTACAAGTGCATAGTGAATCACAATATGGAAACTTGTATGTAGAATGATTTTAAATCGGACCCTTCTATATGAATGCTTTTCTTTTTAAAACATGATGCAAATAACCTATATATATATATACTGGCAGTTCCATATGTATGCAGACTTTGAAAAAAATCTTTTCACCAAAAATCCCCATACTCATATGAATAGAAGTAAGGTGCAACCAATTTGCATCAAATTCCTATCAACCAAAAATCTAACAATTCAAAATCTCGCTTCCTAAACGTCACTCCTACACCGAAAAAAGGAATTTAGGTGGAGAATATTTCTTACTTACCACTGTATAAGTTATCCCTTTCCCGTTGTATAGTGGAAAATTTTCTCGTTGCTCCGGATTTACTCCAAATTTTCCACACATAAAACCCATAAGGAGGCTTGTTCCCAAGCTCTAAACGGGATTGAGTCCAAAAAAAGACTCGTGTGCGTCTTCGACAAGGCATGGAAATGGAAATTCCAAGGCTAAAACAGCTTTTCCCTTGTCATCGCTCGCATTTTATCGTATCGTCGATCCTAATGCACTGCTAAATTCACATTTTTAATCTATTTTCCTTCCCTACGCTTAGCATGTGGCTTTTAAAATCAAAAACTTTGTAAAACCCTTTTCTCTTTTCAAATTTATACATCGCTTGAAAAATAAATTTCCAAAATATTTGGACATAAACTTTTCCCACCGAAATAAAATTTGGGCAAAAATTCTAAAAATTATTTGAGCGCCAAAAATAATTTAAAAATCAAGACTCTTTTTTTTCAAGCGAAACTTTCTAAATCAATAGAAACTTTTCAAAATATTTTCCTTCTCAAAATTTTTGACAATTCAAGCCACTTTTTTAACCTTATTCAGAAGTCAGTTATGTGCTAAACGGATAAACTCAATTCTAGCATTCTACAACTAATCCTGTAACGACCCGTATTTTTACGGATCGAAACATCGTAAAACTGTTGTCATTAGATCGATAGTACTATTAAATCGTTTGAAGCTTGAGTCGAGAAGAAGCTTAAGTCGTGTAGAAGATGAGTCGAGTGGTAGTTTAAGGATTGGAGCGACTTATAGAATTGGCGACTTAAGATAGTGGCGGCTTAAGAGTTAGCGGCATAGGGATAGCAACTTAGGAAAAACTGGGCGAGTTAACGACTTAAGGGATAGGTCGGTTGAGCGACTTAAGGAGTTGTTGTAGTTAGGTCGTGAGCGACCTAAGTGGTCTGTGTTTAGTTAGGTCGTGAGCGACCTAAGTTTAGGTCGTTAGACTACCTAAAGATGTTAAGTCGTAAGTTGTTAGGTCGCATTGTCGCTAAGTCGTGTGCACTTATTTTAGGTCGTGACATTTTTAGGTCGTGACATTTTAGGTCGTGACATTTTAGGTCGTGACATTTTAGGTCGTGACATTTTAGGTCGTGACATTTTAGGTCGTGACATTTTAGGTCGTGACATTTTTAGGTCGTGGACGACTTAAGGGGGCGGACGACCTAAGGATTTCCAGCCTATAAATACATGGTTCTACTTCACTTTTTGGGATCGGGATTTTGATGCGACGAAGTGCTGCCATTTTGAGAGCTCGAGTTCTACACTTCTTCACTTCTTTTCTCCACTCTAATCTTGTGATTCCTTCCATCAAAATCGAAGATCAAATCGAAGATCCAAGAGCTTAGATTGAAGATCTACAACCATCGAAGAGAGATTTCATCGTTTGAAGTGGAATTTTGGAGAATCGAGCTAGATCCTTCGCAGTCCAAATCTGAAGTGTGTTGCTTTTGAGGTGTTTAGGTGATTTGGTGAGTGGTGGTTATCTCTCACACGGATCCAAAGGAGTATATCGGATTGGTGGCTTGATTATGTGTTAAAATAGTGATTTCCATGCATTTTCATAAACTTAAGTGTAGATCTATTGTTCATGATGATTTGACATCCATTTTACTACATGTTAATCTATGCAAGTTCATTCATCAAGTTGTAGAGATATTGCTCATGATTCATGCTTGTTAGATTTGGACTCTTTATTTACAAAAATTGCCATTTTAGTTATAATTGCTTTTAGATCTTGTTTGCATGATTGATTACTTGGATTAATGATTGATTTGATTGATTGTTATAAATTAGTTGATTAGTTGATGGATTTAGACAAGATGGTCGAAGATGATTCAAAAGCTAAGGGAAAGGCTCTTGAATTGGAAAAGCTGCTCGTGGCATATGTGGCGGTTGATGAAGCTCATATGGGTAGATTTGATGATGATGTTGAGATGAGGCTTTGCTATGATATGAGATAGCCTTGGTTTAATCCAGACGGGATCATTCCAAGCATGTTGATAACTCGGTGAAATGGTTCGAGTTGAGGATAATGGTTAGCTCGAGAGGCGCTTGGGCTAGTATGGAAATAGTCGTCGAGGAGGATGACTAGAAGGCTGAGGTTTCATCGTTATTGAAGGTTCTAGCAGGCTCAAAGCAAGAGTACGTTGGGCAGATTCGATAGTCCCTAAAGACTATGATGGTAGTCGAGTACTCTGGGCAGATTCGATAGTCCTAGGCACGGGCTGCGACGACGTGCAGAGTTCTGTCTAGAACCGGGGTTGCCATTAACCCTTGACGGACGGCTGAAAGAATGTGCCGGTCATTCAATTAACGGTGGTATCAAAGCAATGATAACAGTGATAGCCAGAGTCATGGATGTTTGGTTGTACCGTCATTCGGTCTCAAGAGCGATGTTTTCTGGGTGCTTATCTGATCTTGGTTTAGGCCTTAGGGGTTTGTACTTGGAAAACACCGACCTTGACTCGAGTGATAATTGCTTTACTTTAATTGTCTGATTGCTATGTTTACTTCTGCTTAGTGTGTCTGGGGCTATCACTATAGAAAGAGGTGGAGTGGGAGAGTTGGATTCATATTCCTTTACCTTTATGCTCTTTTGGTATGATGTTAGTTAATTTATCGCTCACTAAGACTGTTGTCTGACTCAAGGCTTTATGTTTAACTCTTATTGCCTTGGGCTGTTCATCCATTTTGGGATGGGCAGACTAGGTAACAGGTGACAGGTGCTGTTCTTAGTTTTCGACGATGCTGATGACGAAGACGAGCTGGAGGCTTGCATATTATTTTCTTACTATATGTACTAGATGTTCCGCTGCTTTGAATAATTCTCTGAGTGATATGTAGTGAGGCTTGATGTATTGACTATTCAGATGTTTGTATTCAACTATTATGAAGCTTAATTGATGAGGTTTTATTTTGAGATGCTTCACTATATATATTCTCTATTGTATTTTATCCATGCGTTGTGAGTAATACGATAGATTCTGTTGTTTTAAGTTAACCTTGGCAATCGTCCATGGCTGCCTGGCACACCTTACAGCGCACTATTTCTATATCTAGTGCAGGGGTCATGGGCGGTCGTCACATTTGGTATCAGAGCTTTGGTTAATCGATTTTACCCAACGCTCGCTGACGTAACTATGTATGAGAGACGTAATTGTATTTTGATGGATGATTACTATATATAATATAGTAGCTTAGAATGATTTGAACCCCTTATGCAGTTGTTTCTCAAGGTGTATTAATCATTTCTTTTATAGATATTGAGAATGAGTCGAAGAGGGAGACCAGCTGCTAGGGAAGGCCATGCTGCTGAGGGGGCTGCTGATTATGCAGCTATGTTCGAAGCTATGTTGACCTCGATCATGAGAAGGATGCCAGCTTCAGGGCCATCAGTAGATGTTGGAGTTCAAGTTCAAACTCCAAGACCAGTGGATTTTGCTAAGCTGTGTAAGGATTATACTGCTCTTGGAGGAAAGATTTTCTAGGGAACAGAATCAACTATTGAAGTCCAGAGATGGATAGATGCTTGTAGAAGGATCTTTGGTGACTTGGGAATCGAGGATGCAACCAAAAGGAAGTTAGCATCAAGACAACTTCAAGGAAGAGCTTCTGATTGGTGGAACTCTATCACCATTGACACACCGGAGGAAGAAATTACTTGGGTGCAATTCCAAGCCAGATTTGAAGCTAAGTTCATTTCTACAGCTCAGAAGTATGTTCTGTTCAAGAAGTTTGTGGAGCTCAAGCAAGGTGGAAGACCAGTCCTTGAGTATGTTTCTGAGTTTGAAGCCTTGTCCAAGTATGCCCGGTCATATATTGAATCTTCATATTAGAAGAACGAGAAGTTTGTGACAGGCTTGGACAGCTATCTTGGGAGGCAGTTGGTGGATCATTTGGACGATCCATTTGAGAAGCTTGTAGAGAAGGCTCTCAAACACAAGAATCTATTTCCTAAAGAAGGATCTGTTGTCGCTATGACCAGGGAAGAGTCTAAACCACAGCAGGGTGGAAACAAGAAGAGGAAGCAGCAGCAGAAAAAGGGTAAGGATGTCCAGAAGAAGCCGAAGGGCGAAGTGACCTGCTACAATTGTCAGCAGAAATGCCATTTCTCCAGGGATTGCAAGAATCCGAAGGTGCCGATGAAGTGCCACAACTGTGACAAGCCGGGGCATATCAGGAAGAATTGTCCAGAACCGCGAAAGGACAAGCAGATTGTGCAAGCTTATGCTTTGGGGGTTGTTCCATCATCTTCAAAAGCTCCTACCGCTGAAGAGAAAGGAAAGAGTGTGGTGGTTCAAGGTACTCTTTCCATATGTGGTGTTCCAGTTAGAGTGTTATTCGATACCGGGGCGTCGCATTCTTTTGTTTGTAATGAACTTGTAGGCCGGTTGGGTTTAGAACCGGATATCGTTGATAGACCATTGGGTTGTGACTAATCCAGTTGGGGGTTCGTCTTGTCTGTGTATGCTATGCCGTGGTCTGATTGTATCGAGTAATGATTTCTCCTTTGTTTGTGATTGTTTTGTTCTGAACTTTGCGGGGTTCGGAATTATTTTGGGTATGGACTGGCTTAGGAAATATGCGGCAAAGGTTGATTGTGAAAGGTTGGAGGTGACAGTCGAGAATGTGGAAGGGCGAAAGGTTGTGATACGATGTAAGCATGAGGAAGGCGTCTTCATGAGCTTCATGTATTCGCTGGTTGTTCCACGGGATGGACTGTCATCGGTGCCAATCGCTAATGGATTTGAGGATGTCTTTGATGATGTCAAAGGGTTACCGCCGCATAAAGAGATTGAGTTTCGTATTGATCTAGTTGAAGGAGCCAGACCTGTTGTGATGCCCCTTAGGCGTATGGCGCCTAGGGAACAGTAGGAGTTGAAGGTGCAGGTTGATGATCTTTTACAGAAAGGATTCATTCGGCGTAGTGTGTCCGAATGGGGTGCACCAGTTGTGTTTGTAACCAAAGCGGATGGATCGTTGAGGTTGTGTGTGGATTATCGTGAGCTGAATAAAGTGACTAAGAAGAACAAGTATCCATTGCCGAGAATAGATGACTTGTTTGATCAGCTTCATGAAGCTAAGGTGTTTTCTCAGATGGATTTAGCTACGGGATTTCACCAGTTAAGAGTGGCTAAGGATAGTGTGCCAAAGACTGCTTTCAGGACACCATCCGGTTTCTTTGAGTGGCTGGTAATGCCGTTTGGATTGACCAATGCGCCAGCATATTTTGTGGATCTTATGAATAGAGTGTTCAGAGATCAGTTGAACAAGTTCGTACTAGTATTCATGGATGATATTTTGATTTATTCCAAAACTGAGGAAGAGCACAAGACGCACTTGCATATTGTTTTGGAAATCTTACGGAAACATCAGCTGAAGGCTAAGTTTTCGAAGTGTCACTTCTAGAAGAGCGAAGTGAGGTTCTTAGGCCATATTATCTCTGGAAATGGAATAGCGGTTGATCCCGCTAAGGTGGCAGCAATCCAGGATTGGGTTAGACCTAAGAATGCATCTGATGTGAGAAGTTTTCTTGGATTAGCAGGATATTATCGCCGATTTATCAAAGACTTTTGCAAGGTGGCTGCACCATTAACAGGATTGACGAAAAAGAACCAAGTATTCAGATGGGATTCTAAGTGTGAGCAAGCTTTCGGAATCCTGAAAGAGCGATTGACAAGCGCTCCTGTTTTAACCATTCCAAGTGGGAATGAGGAGATGGTGGTTTACACCGACGCATGTGGTACTGGACTTGGAGCAGTGCTGATGCAGAAGGGTAAAGTTGTTGCGTATGCAAGTCGACAACTGAAGCCGCATGAAAGGAATTATCCGATTCATGATTTGGAGTTGGCAGCGATTGTTTTTGCTCTGAAGATGTGGAGACATTATCTACTGGGAGTTCGATTCGAGCTGTTTACAGATCATAAGTCGTTGAAGTATCTTTTCTCCCAAAAGGATTTGAATCTTCGGCAGCAACGATGGCTAGAGTTTTTGGCATCATATGATTTTGATATAGCCTATACTCCGGGAAAGGGTAACGCAGTGGCAGATGCATTAAGTCGAAGACATGCAGGATTGGGAGCCATGTTTTCAGAATGGAAGAATCTCGAGTATTTAGCTGGATTTGACTTCAGGCCTAGATGTGAATTGGAACCTGAGATGTTGTAAACTTATCGATAAGACCTACTCTTGTGGAAAGAATTGGCGAGATCCAAAAGCGAGACGATAAGCTTGTCAAGATTATCCGTGATTTAGAATCTGGATTGGACCCAGAAAAGGATAAAGGATTCGAGGTCGATCGAGAGGGTTGGCTTCGAAAGTAAGGACGACTAGTTGTTCCCGATATAGATGAATTGAGGAATGAAGTTCTGAAGGAAATTCATCACTCGAAGCTGACAATTCATCCAGGTGGAAATAAGATGTATCGGGATATGAAGAGAACCTATTACTGGGAAGGTATGAAGAAGGATGTGGGAAATTTTATTTCCAAGTGCATGAACTGCCAGTTGGTAAAAGCCAAACAGAAAAAGCCAAGTGGATTGCTTCAGCCGTTAGAAGTTCCTACATGGAAGTGGGAGCAAATATCTATGGATTTTATTGATGGGTTACCTAGGACAAGAACGGGAAATGAAGGGATTTGGGTCATCGTAGATCGTCTAACTAAGAGTGCAAGATTCATTCCTGTTCGATCAACTAGGACTGCATCAAAGTTGACTGAGCTGTATGTTAAGTGAATAGTTCGATTCCATGGTATTCCGAAGAGTATAGTGAGCGATCGAGACCCATTGTTCACTAGTGGATTTGGAAGAGCTTCCAGGAAGTTTTGGGAACCGAGTTGTGTTTGAGTACAGCTTATCACCCCCAAACAGATGGTCAGACCGAGAGAGTCAACCGAGTTTTGGAAGATCTCCTTAGAGCATGTGTTTTGGATTTCGGAGGATCATGGGAAGATCATCTTCATTTGGTGGAATTTTCGTATAATAACAGTTACCAGTCAAGCATTGATATGGCACCGTATGAGGCATTGTATGGAAGACCGTGTAACTCTCCGACATGTTGGTTAGAAACAGGAGAAAAGATGATACTTGGGCCAAAAATGATTCGACAGACATCAGATTGCATAGAGATCATTCGGCAACGAATGAAGGAAGCCCAAGACCGACAGAAAATTTATGCTGATAAGCGTCGTAAGGATTTAGAATTCGACGTAGGTGATATGGTTTTTGTGACGATTTCTCCACTAAAGAATGTTATTCGATTCGGGAAGAAAGGAAAATTGACTCCGAGATTTGTTGGACCATTCCCGATTATCGAGCGAATTGGAAAGCTCGCCTACAAATTGGAGTTACCAGAAAAGATGTCGGGTGTGCACAATGTTTTTCATGTGTCGTATCTATGAAAGTATGTGCACGACTCGAATACAGTGGTTTCTGCTGATAGCTATTGTTTGTTTAGAATTTCGGGGGCGAAATTCCTAAAGGGAAAAAATGTAACGACCCGTATTTTTACGGATCGAAACATCGTAAAACTGTTGTCATTAGATCGATAGTACTGTTAAATCGTTTGAAGCTTGAGTCGAGAAGAAGCTTAAGTCGTGTAGAAGATGAGTCGAGTGGTAGTTTAAGGATTGGAGCGACTTATAGAATTGGCGACTTAAGATAGTGGCAGCTTAAGAGTTAGCGGCATAGGGATAGCAACTTAGGAAAAACTGGGCGAGTTAACGACTTAAGGGATAGGTCGGTTGAGCGACTTAAGGAGTTGTTGTAGTTAGGTCGTGAGCGACCTAAGTGGTCTGTGTTTAGTTAGGTCGTGAGCGACCTAAGTTTAGGTCGTTAGACTACCTAAAGATGTTAAGTCGTAAGTTGTTAGGTCGCATTGTCGCTAAGTCGTGTGCACATATTTTAGGTCGTGACATTTTTAGGTCGTGACATTTTAGGTCGTGACATTTTAGGTCGTGACAGTTTAGGTCGTGACATTTTAGTTCGTGACATTTTAGGTCGTGACATTTTTAGGTCGTGACATTTTAGGTCATGACATTTTAGGTCGTGACATTTTAGGTCGTGACATTTTAGGTCGTGACATTTTTAGGTCGTGACATTTTTAGGTCGTGGACGACTTAAGGGGGCGGACGACCTAAGGATTTCCAGCCTATAAATACATGGTTCTACTTCACTTTTTGGGATCGGGATTTTGAAGCGACGAAATGCTGCCATTTTGAGAGCTCGAGTTCTACACTTCTTCACTTCTTTTCTCCACTCTAATCTTGTGATTCCTTCCATCCAAATCGAAGATCAAATCGAAGATCCAAGAGCTTAGATTGAAGATCTACAACCATAGAAGAGAGATTTCATCATTTGAAGCGGAATTTTGGAGAATCGAGCTAGATCCTTCGCTGTCCAAATCTGAAGTGTGTTGCTTTTGAGGTGTTTAGGTGATTTGGTGAGTGGTGGTTATCTCTCACACGGATCCAAAGGAGTATATCGGATTGGTGGCTTGATTATGTGTTAAAATCGTGATTTCCATGCATTTTCATAAACTTAAGTGTAGATCTATTGTTCATGATGATTTGACATCCATTTTACTACATGTTAATCTATGCAAGTTCATTCATCAAGTTGTAGAGATATTAATCACGATTCATGCTTGTTAGATTTGGACTCTTTATTTACAAAAATTGCCATTTTAGTTATAATTGCTTTTAGATCTTGTTTGCATGATTGATTACTTGGATTAATGATTGATTTGATTGATTGTTATAAATTAGTTGATTAGTTGATGGATTTAGACAAGATGGTCGAAGATGATTCAAAAGCTAAGGGAAAGGCTCTTGAATTGGAAAAGCTGCTCGTGGCATATGTGGCGGTTGATGAAGCTCATATGGATAGATTTGATAATGATGTTGAGATGAGGCTTTGCTATGATATGAGATAGCATTGGTTTAATCCAGACGAGATCATTCCAAGCATGTTGATAACTCGGTGAAATGGTTCGAGTTGAGGATAATGGTTGGCTCGAGAGGCGCTTGGGCTAGTATGGAAATAGTCGTCGAGGAGGATAACTAGAAGGCTAAGGTTTCATCGTTATTGAAGGTTCTAGCAGGATCAAAGCAAGAGTACGTTGGGCAGATTCGATAGTCCCTAAAGACTATGAATGTAGTCGAGTACTCTGGGCAGATTCGATAGTCCTAGGCATGGGCTGCGACGACGTGCGGAGTTCTGTCTAGAACCGGGGTTGCCATTAACCCTTGACGGACGGCTGAAAGAATGTGTCGGTCATTCAATTAATGGTGGTATCAAAGCAATGATAACAGTGATAGCCAGAGTCATGGATGTTTAGTTGTACCATCATTCGGTCTCAAGAGCGATGTTTTCTGGGTGCTTATCTGATCTTGGTTTAGGCCTTGGGGGTTTGTACTTGGAAAACACCGACCTTGACTCGAGTGATAATTGCTTTACTTTAATTGTCTAATTGCTATGTTTACTTCTGCTTAGTGTGTCTAGGGCTATCACTATAGAAAGAGGTGGAGTGGGAGGGTTGGATTCCTATTCCTTTACCTTTATGCTCTTTTGGTATGATGTTAGTTAATTTATCGCTCACTAAGACTGTTGTCTGACTCAAGGCTTTATGTTTAACTCTTATTGCCTTGGGCTGTTCATCCATTTTGGGATGGGCAGTCTAGGTAACAGGTGACAGGTGATGTTCTTAGTTTCCGAGGATGCTGATGACGAAGATGAGCTGGAGGCTTGCATATTATTTTCTTACTATATGTACTAGATCTTCCGCTGCTTTGAATAATTCTCTGAGTGATATGTAGTGAGGCTTGATGTATTGACTATTCAGATGTTTGTATTCAACTATTATGAAGCTTAATTGATGAGGTTTTATTTTGAGATGCTTCACTATATATATTCTCTATTGTATTTTATCCATGCGCTGTGAGTAATACGATAGATTCTGTTGTTTTAAGTTAACCTTGGCAATCGTCCATGGCTGCCTGGCACACCTTACAGCGCACTATTTCTATATCTAGTGCAGGGGTCATGGGCGGTCGTCACAAATCCTCAACCCATAAAACTCGACATTTTATTTAAAAATGTCGATATACTTAGTTTTCAAAAAAATTAGGCCCCGTTTGGCTTATCGTTTTTAGTTTTGTGTTTTCGTCTATACAAAAGCGCATCCGTTGTATGTATTCTTGAAAAACAAACAATTTTGAAAAATGAAATTAACATGTAAAATAGGAAACAAGTTTATTTTGTTTTTCGTGTTTCGAGAGATAACAAAAGCATGGAGAACAATCCAACTTCTTCGTTGTCCGTTGGTCGTCGCAATGGCTAAGAATTATAACTTATTTCTTGCTATTTCTTAGTCCAAGTTGAAAATACAAAACTCAAAATACAAAATGAAACCAAACGGACCCTTAGCTTTTAAGGAACATGAACAATGACCCGTGATTCCTAGAATAATTTTAACCTGTCATTCTCTTACTAAAATTCCTGCCTATTCAAAACTTCCAGTCTCATATTGCATTTTACTATTAGTTAAGTGTCCTTATGAGATTTTCATATTTATACTATATCTTCCAAACATATATATAAGAGCATTTCAATTATTTGGAAATAACAACATAGTAAATAAATAGAAATACATCTTATAATATCGTGCGCATCTTAAACAGAGACAACTAATAGTGATAACTCAATAACCTAAAATGAAAAGAACAAATGCTAGAAGAAAGAGATACTACAACACACTACAGAACCTAAAACACTACCTATAGACTATGGGACAGTCCCGATCCTCGATGAAAACTCAACCCATTGTCGCGGCCTCGAAAAGGGCGAAGCATGGTGGCTAAGTACCAAATCTCATGACTCTGGCGTTGTAGCTTGGTCCTCTTCTCTTGTTGGTCAGCGTGGATCCCCTATAGCCCAGTCTGGACCTGTCGAATGGTGACTATCTCGGGACTCCGATGTCACTCAACGGCCCATCCATGCTCCGCCTCCTGCTACTACTCTGCTGCTGATGCAGCTGTTGCGGTTGGTGGAAAAGGAATTCCCATCTTTCTAAAGGAGGCTCTATCAATGGCAAGCGGGACCTCCGTCAAGGCAGTCTCCCGACTAAGATTCACCCTGTATCATCTAAAGATGTGAGTGAATAGGTAACAACATGGAAAGTATTTCCGCAGGGTGCTAACTCCCTGGTCGGAAAAATGAATCATAAGAGTGCATGCCCAATTGATGGCTATACCACCCAATAACTACATAGGTGTCCTCCCTCACCCAAGGATAAACCTGATCATAACTCCTTGCCTTAGGGATTATGTTGTGTTGAATAATGCGCACAACAAGATGGGCAGTCGGGTGCAGATTTTACATCCTCCAAACAACAACACCTTGAGAAAAGATCTGTTGCAAGATCTCCGGTCGGTCATTCAATATCATCCAAATCTGCGCTATCCATGGAAATCTCCAAAATATCACTGAAGTCGTAGTCAGACATCTCAATCTCGACTCCTTTAACCTCTGACTAAATGAAACTGTTGCCTTCATGAAAATTCGATGCCAAATGAGCGTCGAAAAGGCGAATGCAGGTAGCATTCCCATTCAAATGTCTCAAAGCATAGGATCGGTGTAAGTCCTACCGCTTCATAAAGCTCTTCTTGCCCAAAAGCTATGAAGTCTCCAAAATTCACCGGCTTCCCTTGAAGTAATTTGAAACTGACGAAGCTAAGAAAGGTGGAGATCTTTTGGTCATTTTGGTCCATCCACCTGATCTCTTAAGGAGTGACATGGGTGGCATGAGGAGGAACCAACGGTGCAAGTAGGTTCCATGGGCTGAGAAATAGGGGTTCGATCTAGAGTGGCTGTGGGGCAAGATCTAACATGCAAAAAATAGCGCAAGGAGGAGGTGAGGTTGATGCTCGTCGGAGAGGGGGAAAACGACGTCGTCTAGAGGTGGAATGGAGGAAGTGGGAGCTAATTTGGAGGAGGAGGAGGGGTGATCTTGGGATATACTGAAATGGAGAGAGGGGAGCTCGAATGTGGCTGGGAAAAATTGGATGCAACTTTATAGTTGCGTTCCAGGTTTAGGATTGGCAAAAACCCGTTGACCAGTCGACCACTCTAGGGTTACCGGTTGACGGCTACCGATTGACCACTAGATCGACTGCTCTATGGCGTTTATGCACAGGTTTAACCTAGACTCTATATGGGCCGGGTTAAATAGATAATAAATAATAATAATAATAACAACAACGATAATCGTTTTGCACCGTCTTGTTCGACAACACGATCAAAAAATCCATGCCCTCTTCATAACGGTGTCCAAGCTTACCGTCTAGCTTTCCAAACCATTCCTCCGTTATTCCACAATACTCTAACTTATATTGCTTCAACCATCAATAATTCCAAAAACCCAAAAATATTCCAACTACTATTTCCCGCATACTTCGTAAGGAAATACTTCTTCCAATAGTTGGCGGGTACAACCACACTTCTAACATCATACCCTAAAAAAATTAAATGTCATCCCTATTTTGTCCGTCCCTTAAAAGGGAGAAAACTTTAAAATTTTCAACTTTTATAAATTGAAAAATCGTTTGGCTAAATATTCACCCTTTGAAACTCATTTCCAAATCAAAAAACTATTGCCAAAAATAAAAATCAAACCTTTATGGATATACATATATATTAATATTTAATGATTTCAAAATCTACTCCTTTATAAACCAAAATTTCTTAACACGACCAACTTAATGGTATACATGTTTCTTCAAAATTAAAATTCTAAACTTCTCAAAATTCTAAAATAAATCCTCGGGAAAAGAAATCATCTAAAAACCCATTTTCCAAAATCTAAAGCATTTCCAAAATATACTTTATCGAAAATTCTCTCACGAGTTTGGACTAAGGAATTGACCTTAATTCTTCAAATAAAAATCCGGTTTGCCATCTAAAGGTGTTTGATGGACATTCCCTTACCAAAACAGGTTTTTGGATGTTTGCGACATACAGAATTCTATTTCCCGGTTATCTGGAATAATGGTGTACCTTTGACTGCCAGTCTTCATCAAGATCCAAAAGTCACAAGGCAGCTAGAATCTCAAACATCAAGTTGAACATCCTCTAGTCTCTAGGATTCTACCATATGTCATACTCAATGTAACGACCCTGAATTTTTGACATTTGAAATGTGAATATTTAATTGAGTTTAAATATTCGAATGATTGTTTAATTCGAAATTCAAATATCAGAATGGATTTAGCGATTAAATTATTGAATTTAATTATTGAAACTGGGTAAAAATTTGAATCTTCAATTTTAAGCTGATCAAAAATAATCTGAAGGCTTTGAAAATTTATATTGATAATTCTGAAGGTAATCGAACTTTCAGAATTGAATTTGAAACTGTTTTGTTCAGTTTTGAATTTTATCGTTTAAATTGAATTTGAAAATAGCATTCCGGGGCACAGTCTCGAATCTGACGAAACCAGTTCCATTAGATCCGTAATATTGAATTATTATCGGATTTAAATTTTCGTGGTGATTGGAGCTATCGTGTGATCGTACGATAAGCAAACGCGCTGATATAATATAACGGGATATTTTCGAATATAAAAATATAAATTTTTAATCAACTTTTCAATACCGACTTACTTTCTGCCAAATCACGTTCTCTTGTTCCTCCTTTCCAGCTGATAATCGCGTACTCTTTGTCCTCCCATCTCTTTTACAAATCTCACAGAATACTTCAAAGCCAATAAAAACGAACAAAACATTATTCTCGTTCCCCATTATCTCGTTCAAAAATAATAATAATGGCCGAGAAGAATTCTTCGAGTTTAAATCGAGACTCCATTCGTTCTCGTTTCAAATCAAACTCGCCCCTCACAAATAAAAAGAATGGCCGGCACCCAAACCTCTTTCCCCATTTTAAAATTCGAACGAGGCCACTAAACGAATCAAACAAAAATAGGGGGAACACGCGAGCGACTTCGAGGCGTACGCGAGCGATGAAGGGCCGTTTAATAAAAATCAGAGCGCGACGATGGAGGAAGGTAGTCGCGATGTTGGTTGCGGCGAATTGTGGTGGGTCGCGTCGATTGCAGAAGGGAGGTCGTAGCATTTCTAGGGCTTCGAGTTCGGCATGTCGTGGAGTTCGTCAAGGTTGGCGATCACGATGCCGAGGCAATATAGGAAATCAGCGGCAGCAAGGTCGTGGTGGGGGTTCGCGTGAGCGCGTAGGCTGATGGTCATTTGCGATCGAAGCCTGGGTTTGCTCGATTAGCAGTGAGGTATATTTGTTTTTTTTTGGGTTTTAATTTTTTTTGAAATTATATTTATATACATACACACACCTATATATACATAGATTAAGAAATTTAATATATATGCAGTCTCAATTTTTAAATGCAAGCAGGAAATATAATGTATACAGTGGGATTTAAAAGTAATTATATTTTGAAATTTAAATTTTTTATTTGTACAGTAAGATAGAAAGTATATATACATATACATATGAAGGACTTTGGAAAATATAGAAATTGTATAGAAATTAGTTTTAAATATTTAAATTTGAAAGTTATATAAAATTTGAATTTTTAAAAATGTTTTATAGATTATTTTGATATGTAATTTGAAAATGAAAATAAATATTTACATATGTGTTTTAAAAATTTACTAGTTTATTATAAAAGGGTTTTGTAAAAAGGAAATTATCAGTTTTGAATAATAAAAAGTATTAGTTAATTAAATTATTTGATAATAAGTGATATTCAATTAGTTCAAATATTGTATTAAAAGAAAATTTGTTTGAAATTAAATTAACTAGATAAAATAAGATTTATTAGATGGAAATAGATTTGTCGATTGTTTAACATATTAATAAATCATATAATTATTTATACAAGGTCAATATCTAAAAGAAATCAAGGCGGAATGGAAAACGGATTGCAAAATAAAAGCAAAGGTGAGATCCTCTCACTTAGATTTAAAATTGAATTGCAGTTATTGATTGTGTTGATTGCTATTGGGATGTGATATTAGATATAGTAGGATATATCTATATATAGCAATATATATATATATATTGGCATATGTATATATTGATGATTGATTTTCCCGCATTGTATAGCGGATTAGACCCTATTGCGTCGCATAATAGCGGATGATATTTTTATAAATCCCATATACCGCGATATTCCACCTCGAAGTGGAATTGGTATTGTGCTAACATCTGTGGATGCAGGGAAACAGGTTGGAGGGATCCAACTGGATTCCTCAAATTGTTTGAATATTATTTCATATGTGAATGATGTGATTATTGATAATCTGTGGATGATTTATTGATAATTGTAATTGTTGAAGGCTAAAATTTAGCCGAACGTATTTTTGGTATCGTTGGATACCAGAAATGAATATAAATTGGATTTTTAAATTAAAGTGGAAAACTTTAAATAAATTTATTTTTAAGAATTGAATTTATTTGAAAGAAGGAATTTTAAAAATATTAAAATAGATTGTCGAAATCTTATTGAATAAATTCCAAGATATGGGAAAAGATTTTTATATAAATGAATTTTGAATAGTATTATTCGGAAGTTGGAAAATTTATTTGAAATGGAATATTAAATGGTTTGGAAGATATAAAGGAATTTATTTTAAAGGCGATAAATTTGTTGAAATCCAATTGATAATTGATTTTGTATTGAAGAAATAAATCTTTGGGAAATCGATATAAAAATCTATTTGGTGTTTGAATGAAAATCGATTTTTGGTGTTGAGAATAAATTTGTAAATCGATTTGTAAAATGATTTGGTATTTGGGATTAAAATTAGAATCAATTTGAAATTTGATTCGGTGTTGAAGTAAATTTAGAAATCGATTTGGAATTTGATTTGGAGTTTGAAATAAAATTGAGAAATCAATTTGAAAGTCGATTTGGTGTTGAAAGTGAATATTTGAGAATGTAAATTCCGAATAGAATTTATAAAGGAAAGGGAAATTTGTTTTAAAAATAAACGTTGATTTATTTTTAAAAGTGTGGAAAAAAATATGATTTGAAAATTGGTTTTCAAAGTGATGAAGTGTGGAAATAAAGTTACTGATTGGGATGTAAATTTGAAATAAATCGATAAGGATTTATTTAAGTGGTTTAAATGAATGTGATTTGGAAATTGTTTCAAATGGTTGAAGTATAAACCATATATCGGGAAGATATTTGAAATTTAATAATTTGGGAAATTTATTTAAATTGGATGATTGTTGTGAATATTATTGATAGTTAAATCACCAACTATCAATATTGCCTTTGAAATGGCATTTGAATTTGTTTTTAAAACAAACGCTTATTATTCGGTTTAGCCGGGAAAGGACCTTTGTGTCAGATAACCCATTCCGAATAATGATACGACGATATGGATCGTATTGAAGACCGGTGATGAAGACCGGGTATTTGTGAAAACGATAGGATGAACTATCGATTGTCTCTGCACCGTTAGCTACAGTATTGTGATTTTCTTTGTGATGGGAAGTTTTATCGGGATTGTGAATATCCAGATTGCAAGGGCTTCTTTGGAAGTGCCTTCGGTTCTGTTCGAACCCGGAACAGACTTGTATGGTTACGTGTCTGACATTACATTTTGAGATATAAAGCTGATTTCTTTCAAATACATTTCTGTTGGTGGCGGAGAATTTATTCTCTTAGCTTAACACCCTTCTCTGAGACGTACGAGCTCGGAGGTTATGTAGTTGAAATTTATCAGCAATATATTCCCAATTTGGTAATGTGGCATGCTGAGTGTTGTTGTGATGATGATCATTTATTGATCATTTGTGATCAAAGCGTGGCTTTGTGAAAAAGCGTAGCTTTGTGGACGAGACTTCATCAGGGCCTCACAACCCGGAAATGGTCGAAACAGGAATGCTGCGGCAAGGTTATGAGGGTCGCGCCCTTTAGGGTATGTCATTTCCTTCTGGAAAGGGGTAGTATCATGGTATGGAGCCCAGATACTTACTCATGTGGAGACACTTTATTTATTATGTGTGATGTTGGTTATCGAGCGCTCGGATAAAGGTCCCAAAGGACCGGGGGATGACATATTCGTGAGTTACCTAGTTACAGGGGTAACCCGGCTTTGTTTTGGCAGAGAGCAGTTTGTCTCTCGGGACGTCCAGCCAGAGGCGATCCCATTCGGCGGTAGGAAAGGAAGTTCCTTAGCCTGACCATTTGTTGGAAATCCATTTCCCACTACGGAACTTGTACGGTTTTAGTTGTAGAACCTGCCATTTACTTATGGTGGTCACCACTGTTTAGATGGTAGCTATAGTAGGCATACGATACTGGTCGTATGCTGGCTAAGATTAATATTATACTTTCGAAATGTTTTCTACACTAGACATTAATAATAATAATCCAATGATTGGCGTAGTAAGCATCTTTGACTATCATAAGAAGAAATCTTCTCCAATTCTACGTTTGCATTGTGTGTGTGGCGGGAGGTCTTATGGTAGTTTCATTTTCCAAAAGCATTGCGAATTAATTTTAATTTCTTTGTGAAAATAACTGTTTTACGATCTCACACCAGTCACCATGACTGACTCGGAGTTTATTGTTCCCTTTTAAACTCTGGGTGCCTATAATTTTCCACACGGGCAGCCTAGAGTTATGTTATCAGGATGTTCTGGATTTTCTGGAGCATTGGAAGCAAGCTGGATGGCGAAGCGTACTCTCGTACTTGTTTAATTATTTCGCTGTGTATTCTGTATGAGGACAAGTTTATATAACTGTCCATTGTTGTATTGAGTTGTATATTGACTCTGATTGATGTATGTATAAACTGATATAGTTCTTTGTTTTAAAAGACTAGTGATTACCTATTGTATATTATTCCGCTGCGAATGTGAGATTCTGATATTGTTTCTGTTTCTGTTTTTCTGTTCTTTCTTTTCTTCTGTCTTCTTCTACCTCTTCTTTTAACCCTAATGGTTCGGTTTTCCGGCATTCGATTGCGCGGCATTTGATACAGTGGACGTATTAATGTCGACTTTCGAGCGTCGAAAATCCGTGTCGTTACATTTGGTATCAAAGCATCCGGTTAAGCGATAACCTTGGCTCTGTTGGGTGTTACTCATTAGAGTAGAGTCAGTAGTACTCTAGAATGAGTTGAGAGTAATAATAGATATGAGTGCGTATTTGTTAGTGAATACAAAATTTGTTTTGTATTGTGTTGACTTATCGGTTGATTGTTTATAGATTCTGGTCGGTGCAGTCTAGCTAACTGTAATCGATAGGGGTTTCTAAACTCTTAAACAAGATAAACTGACACAGTATTGTTTTAAATAGGGTAAATGAAATAATTTTGCCCAAAACTATTTTTGTATAGAAAAGAAATGATTTTCTATGAATTATTATAGTATATGGATGCTTGGTTGTTAGGAAGTGATAACATTGAAATATTATCACTGTTATATGAAAAACAAATAAGAAATAAAATGATATATAACCAAAAATTTGAAGATAATTCCATCTAACAAATGAAATTTATAAATATGGATTGAAAGATGAGGAATTGAATTCATATACAAATGAGATTTGTAAAAGGTAAATTGCAAATGTAATTTATAATTAGAAATAGAATTCCAGAGAGAATATTTGAAAATAAATTCATTAATGGAATAATAAATAAGTTGATAACTTATACAATTTGAATTTTGATAGAATAAATTTAACTTAAAGGATGGAGTTAAATTAAAGTGAGTATAAGTGAATCAATTAAATAAAGTGAAAATTGATTTGGAATGAAATTCAAATTGAAAAGAAATGAATTTGTGAGTAAACAAATGAAGCTACATTTGTAAATGAATGGATCGGAATTGAATAATGAAATGGATTGAATTCAAGTAAAATTAACTTGATAAATTGTTAATTCATGAAGTAATGAAATGGAAGTTAGTTAAATTAAAGTTGAGTTGTGAACTAAATTTAAAATGGGTTGAATTTGCAAATAAATTCAGTAAGCAGAAATTAATTGTAATTTCCTTGTTATTAATTAAGTAAATTCGAGATGAATTGAATATGGAAATTGAAATTTAAAATGAATAAGTGAATATACTAATTGAATTAAATTAGTGAATGAAATAAATTTGATAAATGAAAATCAAATCAAGAATTGAAATTGGAAATTGTTTACAAGGAAATGAACTTGAGTTTTGAAGTGAAATAGCTTAAGTAAATATTGAATAAATGCTCGACTTAAGAAAATTTTTGTGAAATGGTTTCAAATGAAATGAATGAGAATATGGAATGTAAATTTAATTGAAGTGGAATCAATTTAAATGATTGTTAGCTTAAGTAATCATTTAGTTGCATGAATATTAACGAATCTGAATAGGAAGAATTATCGTTTGACAAAAACGAGATTGTATAAATTCTATGAGTTAATAAAAGCAAATAAAATTTATTTTGAAATCAATTGAAATGGATATGAATTCATTTCGTTCAAAAATGAATTGAATATAAAGAATTGCATTGTAAACCATTGAATTGAATGTGAATTAGATAAAAGAGATTGGATTTGTATTGAAACCTCATGAATTGCAAGTAAATAAAATTTAAACTGAATGTTGAACTTTGTTTTGAATTTGTTGGTAAATGGAATTCAAGCTGAATATTGGAAATTTAATTTGATTTGTGATAAATTAAGTGAAGTATTGAAATAAAAATTAGTAAGTGAAACTAACTGAAGGAATGACAAAGTAAATATGATTTGGAAATGAATTGAATTCAATAATTATAAATGAAAGGTAAATTGAATTCGAATGGAATTGGAAATCCAGTTTAAATATAAGTAGATATTAACCGAAGTAGCAAATTGAAAATGAATATAATGTGTATATGGAATATTTATATTGAAACTTGATAAATTGCTTAATGGAAATGATTTTGGATATATTGCTGATGAAATCTACGTATTTGTTATTGAAATAAGTGAATTGTTAAATAGATTTCCTATATTTGTCACTTACCTGTTTAAATTGAGTAAGTACAGGTTTTTGAAGCCGTTTGGCTGCATTTTGGGTTGCGTAAATGCTAATAATAAACTGCTTTGCCTTAAAATGCTAAAAGGTACGCCTACGCAATAAAAATAGGAAATATGAACTGTTTTTCTGCTTTTCCGACCGAGTGGGTCGATGTATATATATTTATCTCTTTTGTCAAATTGCAAAAGCTCCTTCGTACAAAGGAGACTCCACCAAAATTTTCTGAACATTTTGGGAGCTAGAAAAATTCGGAATTTTTGAAATTTTTTTTCACTTAACGACAAGTGATTTCAAATTGAATTTGAGATAAAGGTAAATGAAACTCAATATTCAGAATTAGAAGATGAATCGAATTCAAGTAAAATTCGAAATGAAAATCTGAATGAAAATTTGAAAGTAAGATGAATTCAAATAAAATTGAAATTGTCAATTGAATTCTAATAGAATTGAAAATGCAAAGTTGAATGGAAATGAATGTATAACTTTGTTTGTAAAGTGAAAATAAATAATTATATTGAACTTAAGGAATGAAATGGAGAAAATTCTTAAGTAAAATATGTTTGGAATCCAATAAGAAATTTGGACATTATTGTTCAGTAAAATATACAGGGGGTATAAAGGAAAGTGGAATTGAATTTTGATTTCGAAGATAAATTTGAATTTGCTCGGCAAAGGTATGTATTTGAATTTCAATATGAAATTTGATGAGATTCTGGTTTTACCACTTGGCATTTTGTTTTCTTTTGGAATTTGAGAGTCCGTAGGGACGTCTTGTAGTAGTACCGAGCTAACCGCGCAAAGGAGACGCTGGCGAAATTTTTCGAAAATTTCGAGAGTTAGAAAATTTTTGAGAAAATTTTGAATTTAAATTTGAATTGTTAAGAAAACCATATTATTTGGAACTTATGGTTGATTGTGGAAAGTTAGTTAAAGTGATAACGAATCTTTAATGAAAAGATTTGGGTTGAAAATTTAATAAAACCGTTTGGTTTTGGGAAAATAGTTAATGGGAATTGGAGCATTTTTTTAAGGAGGGAAGATTGTAACGACCCTGAATTTTTGACATTTGAAATGTGAATATTTAATTGAGTTTAAATATTCGAATGATTGTTTAATTCGAAATTCAAATATCAGAATGGATTTAGCGATTAAATTATTGAATTTAATTATTGAAACTGGGTAAAAATTTGAATCTTCAGTTTTAAGCTGATTAAAAATAATCTGAAGGCTTTGAAAATTTATATTGATAATTCTGAAGGTAATCGAACTTTCAGAATTAAATTTGAAACTGTTTTGAATTTTATCGTTTAAATTGAATTTGAAAATAGCATTCCGGGGGCACAGTCTCGGAATCTGACGAAACCAGTTCCATTGGATCCGTAATATTGAATTATTATCGGATTTAAATTTTCGTGGTGATTGGAACTATCGTGTGATCGTACGATAAGCAAACGCGCTGATATAATATAATGGGATATTTTCGAATATAAAAATATAAATTTTTAATCAACTTTTCAATACTGACTTACTTTCTGCCAAATCACGTTCTCTTGTTCCTCCTTTCCAGCTGATAATCGCGTACTCTTTGTCCTCCCATCTCTTTTACAAATCTCACAGAATACTTCAAAGCCAATAAAAACGAACAAAACATTATTCTCGTCCCCCATTATCTCGTTCAAAAAAATTAATAATGGCCGAGAAGAATTCTTTGAGTTTAAATCGAGACTCCACTCGTTCTCGTTTCAAATCAAACTCGCCCCTCACAAATAAAAAGAATGGCCGGCACCCAAACCTCTTTCCCCATTTTAAAATTCGTACGAGGCCACTAAACGAATCAAACAAAAATGGAGGGAACACGCGAGCGACTTCGAGGCGTACGCGAGCGACTTCGAGGCGTACGCGAGCGACTTCGAGGCGTACGCGAGCGACTTCGAGGCGTACGCGAGCGATGAAGGGTCGTTCAATAAAAATCAGAGCGCGACGATGGAGGAAGGTAGTCGCGATGTTGGTTGCGGCGAATTGTGGTGGGTCTCGTCGATTGCAGAATGGAGGTCGTAGCATTTCTAGGGCTTCGAGTTCGGCATGTCGTGGAGTTCGTCAAGGTTGGCGATCGCGATGCCGAGGCAATAGAGGAAATAAGCGGCAGCAAGGTCATGGTGGGGGTTCGCGTGAGCGCGTAGGCTGATGGTCATTTGCGATCGAAGCCTGGGTTTGCTCGATTAGCGGTGAGGTATATTTGTTTTTTTTTTGGGTTTTATTTTTTTTTTTGAAATTATATTTATATACACACACCTATATATACATAGATTAAGAAATTTTAGTATATATGCAGTTTCAATTTTTGAATGCAAGCAGGAAATATAATGTATACAGTGGGATTTAAAAGTAATTATATTTTGAAATTTAAATTTTTTATCTGTACAGTAAGATAGAAAGTATATATATATACATATGAAGGACTTTGGAAAATATAGAAATTGTATAGAAATTAGTTTTAAATATTTAACTTTGAAAGTTATATAAAATTTGAATTTTTAAAAATGTTTTATAGATTATTTTGATATGTAATTTGAAAATGAAAATAAATATTTACATATGTGTTTTAAAAATTTACTAGTTTATTATAAAAGGGTTTTGTAAAAAGGAAATTATCAGTTTTGAATAAAAAAGTATTAGTTAATTAAATTATTTGATAATAAGTGATTATTCAATTAGTTCAAATATTGTATTAAAAGAAAATTTGTTTGAAATTAAATTAACTAGATAAAATATGATTTATTAGATGGAAATTGATTTGTCGATTGTTTAACATATTAATAAATCATATAATTATTTATACAAGGTCAGTATCTGAAAGAAATCAAGGCGGAATGGAAAACGGATTGCAAAATAAAAGCAAAGGTGAGATCTTCTCACTTAGATTTAAAATTGAATTGCAGTTATTGATTGTGTTGATTGCTGTTCGGATGTGATATTAGATATAGTAGGATATATCTATATATAGCAATATATATATATTGGCATATGTATATATTGATGATTGATTTTCCCGCATTGTATAGCGGATGAGACCCTATTGCGCCGTATAATAGCGGATGATATTTTTATAAATCCCATATACCACGATATTCCACCTCAAAGTGGAATTGGTATTGTGCTAACATCTGTGGATGCAGGGAAACAGGTTGGAGGGATCCAACTGGATTCCTCAAATTGTTTGAATATTATTTCATATGTGAATGATGTGATTATTGATAATCTGTGGATGAATTGATAATTGTAATTGTTGAAGGCTAAAATTTAGCCGAACGTATTTTTGGTATCGTTGGATACCAGAAATGAATATAAATTGGATTTTTAAATTAAAGTGGAAAACCTTAAATAAATTTATTTTTAAGAATTGAATTTATTTGAAAGAAGGAATTTTAAAAATATTAAAATAGATTGTCGAAATCTTATTGAATAAATTCCAAGATATGGGAAAAGATTTTTATATAAATGAATTTTGAATAGTATTATTCGGAAGTTGGAAAATTTATTTGAAATGGAATATTAAATGGTTTGGAAGATATAAAGGAATTTATTTTAAAAGCGATAAATTTGTTGAAATCCAATTGATAACTGATTTTGTATTCAAGAAATAAATCTTTGGGAAATCGATATAAAAATCTATTTGGTGTTTGAATGAAAATCGATTTTTGGTGTTGAGAATAAATTTGTAAATCGATTTGTAAAATGATTTGGTATTTGGGATTAAAATTAGAATCAATTTGAAATTTGATTCGGTGTTGAAGTAAATTTAGAAATCGATTTGGAATTTGATTTGGAGTTTGAAATAAAATTGAGAAATCATTTTGAAAGTCGATTTGGTGTTGAAAGTGAATATTTGAGAATGTAAATTCCGAATAGAATTTATAAAGGAAAGGGAAATTTGTTTTAAAAATAAACGTTGATTTATTTTTAAAAGTGTGGAAAAAAATATGATTTGAAAATTGGTTTTCAAAGTGATGAAGTGTGGAAATAAATTTACTGATTGGGATGTAAATTTGAAATAGATCGATAAGTATTTATTTAAGTGGTTTAAATGAATGTGATTTGGAAATTGTTTCAAATGGTTGAAGTATAAACCATATATCGGGAAGATATTTGAAATTTAATAATTTGGGAAATTTATTGAAATTGGATGATTGTTGTGAATATTATTGATAGTTAAATCACCAACTATCAATATTGCCTTTGAAAAGGCATTTGAATTTGTTTTTAAAACAAACGCTTCTTATTCGGTTTAGCCGGGAAAGGACCTTTGTGTCAGATAACCCATTCCGAATAATGATACGACGATATGGATCGTATTGAAGACCGGCGATGAAGACCGGGTATTTGTGAAAACAATAGGATGACCTATCGATTGTCTCTGCACCGTTAGCTATGGATAAGTGTACATGTAACGATCCGCCTTTTCGATCCTCAAAAGTCGACACTAATACATCCACGGTATTCACATGCCGAATAACTAAGTGCCGGAAAGACAGACGGTTAGTATAGTATAGCAGACCACCTTTAGTCTAGATGGAGATTAATGGGCTCGGCCTTGGTGAATTTGGGCTTAGCCTAAGGTAGTGTGGGGTGTATGGCTTTGTTTAAGATGGAGGAGGTGCTTAGAAATGAAAATGAAGTATTTTTAAACAAGTTTAAGAGCTGCCAAAGTTAAAAAAGTGGAGTTTTTGAAACTTTTAATAATATGGAAGCCATTAAAAGGTCTTTTGAAAAGCTTAAGGAAGAAGATAAAGTTTGGAAAAGTTAAGAAAATGAAGTGGAAATGAGAGAGAAATTTTGAATTGTTTTTATATAAATTTAGATTAATAAATTACTAAAATACCTTTTAGTACACTACCCTCCACTAAGAATTTGCTACATCATCATCACCACTCTCTCCCTTATCATACATGCCTAAACCAAGGGTTAAACCCTTTCTATCCAATGTGTAAAAACCTTAAGTGTACTTATGTGTAAGAGGGATGTGACATTTCATACTTATAATTTCTTATTTAAAATTTTGGTTATATATCACATCTCTTCCTTACTTAAGTACACACATATAGTTACATCTTTAACACGCTTAATTAAATACACATTAATTTTATAAGTGCATGTTTAAATATAATAGGGAATTTACAACCTTTTTAACAACTTTTAGATGATCAAAAATCGGAATTTTCGAAAAAGCTTTTCAGTCACATTTTCTAATTTCCTTTTAACTCATTATTTTTGTAAACACATCTTGAAAATAATTTCACCATTACTAGTTATAAATTTAAAAGGGTATTTTAATTATTAAAACCATTATTTGAATTTTTAAAATTAATTAAATATTTACAAATCAAAGCTATAAAATTTTGGGTCGTTGTAGTACACAACTACTGGTAGCCTCTGAATGAAGGGTGGAATTCCATTGTGTCACATTACTAACCTCGCATCCCAATCTCCCTATGGTTAAAGATGTCCCACATCAGTTGGAAGTGTACACAACTGCTAGAAGCCTCAAAGTGAAGGGCAGACTTATGTTGTGTAACTCTACCGACCTCGCATCCTAACCTACTAAGTCCAATCAACTATTCTAGGCTTTACTAACTTAACCCATATTATCCTAAGCTTTATTATTACTAAGCTTTATCATCCTAAATTTAATATTAGACTTAGCTTACTAACCTCCTTCTATTTATTTAAGGCTATATAATTTACCTTAAATATTCAACTTTCCATTAATCCCTTTTTTATATATTTCTCCATAAATGTCAACTTGTCCATGACAAAAGATTATCATTCTAAGAACATTTCCTAAGACAATTATATATTTATAATTTCCAATTAGTAATCTCTTTCTAACTATTCCATAGTTATTAATCCAATCTTCTATATTTATCAGCCCCACTAATCCATTTACCCTATCAATTATTATAGCTCACAAATTCATTCCACGCTTATTACCATTAATTGGAGTTACTACTTTTTCATTCTCCTTCCCAATTCCTATTCGCAAAACAATGTTATTACTACATATACTAATATCCTAACCGAGCGTTACACATAAAACTTCATATTTATTAATGCGTATAAATACATATAAATACCTACTTCTACCAAATATATTCTAGTCATAAATCTTTACTAGAATATTATTTTGCATATTTAATTTGTTGAAATTACATTTCTTATAAAGATTCTCCGTTGTGATTTCCATAAATTAGTCAAAACAAAAGATCAAGAATAAAAGAAAAGATTTGCCTTATTTGAAATTACAAGGAATGATTATTTTCTTTTTATTAGAATAGACAATGTAAATTGCGGAGAATAAATCTATACTTTACACATCTCTTCCTTTTCATTAGCATATTTTTCTTCTTAAATCAAAAGCTGCATTTTCTATGCAGTTTGGAAACACAAACAAATTTATAAAAATCAAATGGACGTTCTTCCCACAAATTAAACTACGTAAAATCTCCAATTCAGCATAACTAGGGTAATATCAAAATCATAATAATAATCTACAACCCAATTTCAGATTTGGAACAAATTTCATATCTAATCAATATTCATATCTATAACTTTTGGGACTGATTTCCAGATCAGGATGTAGCAATAATTCCTATCAGATCTAAAACAAGAATATGCAGGCAATAGTTTTCTAGGATAATCTGAGCCTACAATTCACAAATATTATTGATTTAGGAATAAAAATCATATGTATGCTAATGGAATAGATTAAAAATCATACACAATATATAAATTTCCCACTCACCTTATAAAACCATTCCAAATCTTCAGATCTGAAATAAAACCTTTGATTCAACTCCATATCCTTTTTATTCCTAGAAATATGTATAAAATGGGTATATGCATATATTAGAATTACAGATCTGAGAAGATATTTGGGGTTGAAGGGAAATATATATATATATATATATATATATATATGTATGTATGTATGTATGTATGTATGTATGTATGTATGTATGTATATGTATATATATTACCTTGTTATCACATAGTGTTGATTCGCTTCTCTTCTTCTCTTATTTGATTTATATTCTTCTCAATTTGTATATATACAAATGTAAATATTTTATTTTATAATTTAAAAAATAGCAGAGAAGAGAAAATGGCAGAGCTTCGCTACTGTTTTCAGAAATATATGAGAAGAGAAGAGAAGGTTAGACCTGAATTTATAGCTACTCGAATCAACCACAGCCATTAGATAAAAATATATAAAACCCGAGCCTACACGCTTGAAGGGAGCGACTGCCCCTATCATATCGGTCGACCGCTCCAAGTCGACCGATCCAATAAATGGTTTGACCTTTGGTCCCCAAATATTTATTATATAAATGTTAATTTCTAATCTAATTATTTTCATTTCGAATTCATCTTTCGTCCATAACTTCTTCGTTTGGTCTCCGATCGCAAATCTCCAAATATGAAAGTTGCTCAAAAATTTTCCACGAACGCAATGGTGCAAGTTTCTTGGTCAAATTCCATTATTTACACAAATTCCTTATTTGGAGCCTAATTAACTAACTAATTAAATAATTAACGCCAAATTTATGGGGTCTTACTGCGACGCCCCACCTCTATACCCACGCTAGCCAAGAACACTACGGTGTAACGCTGTCGACTAGCAAGGAGAATAAGGATGTTGAGGAGCGACCATCTGTATAATTGCTTTGTGCGAGTACCGATATGCCAAATAAAAATTTAACTTTTCATCTCAAGAGGAAGTCCGACATACCGATACAAACTCAAAGCTACTACCCAGTGGCTATTTATATATACTTCGGAAACAATTATAGAAATAAACATAACATAAATCAGTCATAGATAATTCATATCACAAAGGCGGAAATAGATATGAATATACAACACTTAAAAGTGTTTATCGGAGTAGTGGTCTAATAAGATCCACAATAACACAAAAGGATAGATACAAGTGCTAAGCAAAAGAATGCATCAATGAATCTCATACATATATACAATAACTGATGTCAGTTACAATACATGTGATAGGTTTCATATGATAAAACTACAACTGACGACTCAGGAAGTTATATACACAATTACATTATCGTGATTAATATACATGAATACATAATATCCTATACTAGGACAACGACTACTCCAAAAGTATGAAAAGACTTCATAGCTCTAGCAGCCGCCCAAGGTGAGATATCTACGACCTGTAAATAACTCGGTCTGACCCGAGTATTATTTAAAAGAAAATAATAAACGGGTCAGTCTAACTGAAAATATCAGATGACATGATATAGAATAAACGATATGGCATAAATGTATAAAACCATAAAATCATACTATGATAAGTATGCAATTGAAAAATCAACAATGGATAAATCAATATCACAAGAATCTTCTCAAAGATCCAAATAGGGCATCATACCCAAAACTTGTATTCATAACAAGTCAAAAACACACGAATTCACCAATGCTCAAAAGCTAGAAAATCATAACGATGAAAGTCATGAAAATAGGTGAAGCACAAAATTCCAGAAATCATCTCAAGAAATCCAGAAATCACAAGAAAAGGGGGGAGGCCTATCACAAGAATGGGAGCATGAAAACTCACCAACGCGCGTAACACATGAACGAGAAGCTATCTCATGGAAGCTATCCATTAAATTTTGACACACGAACGGCCCGAAGACCATGGGGCGCTACCCCAATATGTGATGGTGAAACATCACACAAACGGGGTTTAGTCTCCCTCGTAGACAAAGTGACATCGCTCAATCGCTAGTCTAAATCACAAAAATGATCGTCATGATCATATAGAAGTGTCAATTACACTAAGTCAGTAAATATATGAGTTTAGCTTCATGTCCCATAACCACTAGCTTAACTTCAATATTTATGAACAAACTGTAGATCTTCACTAGAAAATTGTCATAAAAGGGTTCAATCGAACAAGTCCAAGAGCTAACCGACGAAGTGAACGCAAGCATTTCATACCACTCGTTTTACTAAGTCATTTAATTCGATTTCTCATCCGAGTGAAGTTAAGGCTTGTATATACTAATAGGTTGGAAAACGGTTTAGGAGAAAGAGCTTTGTAATAAAATAGAGTTGAAATTGCTTTGATGAAAGAGTTTTTGATATTTACTACTAGTATTAAAACCTTTATATTTTTAAAGTGACAAATCACAAAAATGATTGTAGAAACAATCAATCACAGAAATTCACATACGAAGACGTGAATAGAATCGAATGAAATCGATTAAAATTTGGAAACCAAATAAAAATATCAATTCCAGAATATGAATTGAAACACATAAAACAATTCAAGAAATTGAAACATCAATTCAAAACTGTCATCTCTGTGTGGCTGCAGTACACGCACGCGTGCACTGCCTCGCCACAACAGCATATAAAGAAATAGCAACAAGGCACAAAGGGCCAATGCTCAAGAATTCACAATGCCAACAAATGCAATAAGCAAGTGACAGTAGTGGAAAGCTTCAACCAAGTGAGTTGAAGAGGTTGGCTGCCTCAAGCAACAACAACCAAACCAGTTCGGACAAGGCAGAGGAATGCCAAAGTGGTCAAGAAAAGATGACAACAAACTACAGCCGAAAATCCAGATACATCAATCAAACGAATGCAGCAGGAGGGGTAAGGCTGCCCAGGGTAAATGGTATGCAAACCAATTGCCACCAAGTAAATGTAATAACACTGCAAATTCGAGAAGGTAGGAAACTATCACGAAATGCAAGAAGGTCAAGTCTCTGACTCAACACATCTGCAGCACCAAGGCACAAGGCAGAGGTACAGGTACAAAAATAGAAGGAGGGTGAGGGAACCAGGGGTATGGCACCACAGCACACCAACACATGAATGCGATGGTGACCAAACGCAATGAAGACAAGGCATCAATGCAAGGTATCAGTTCCTAAGAAGTGCAACACAGTGACACAAGTGATTCAAGACAAAGTGTAGAAAATCAATGCACTGCAGGTACAACAGGTAGATGAAGATGCAATGAAGCCAAAGCAAGCCATCATAAACAAAGTCGAAGTCAACTAGGCCGAACAACATGTAACAGCAGTTACAAGTGACTCAGGAAAATGCACAGAAGCATCAACAATTACAGATGCAACATAATGCAACAGGGGACAGGGTCAAGACAGCCAGCATTGATGATATAAAAATATAAGCTGAGTGACTTATGTGGTAAAAGAAATATGCACAATGCTCAGTGAAACTCAAGTGTCCAATAATACATCTCGAAATCAAACTTCACTTAAATAGAAAATGCACATGAACGTTGTGGCAACAGATCAAGGCAACAGTAACAACTCAAATGCAAGCTATGTCATATATGATACAGTGACAAATTGCACAAACAAGCACAAATGTGCTACAGAGAATATGCTACATGAAAGACATGAAGGCAGTAAAGTGCTGACTGGAAACGAACTACAAAGACATCAACGAGTATGACATAAGGCAGTGCAACAAAGACCACCAATGTTCAATGTAAATGCAAGCTAGTAGATCATACTACACATCAGGTCAAAGACTAATGAATTACCAGTTCAAATCAAGAATGTAACCTAGTGTACCACAACCCAGGCTAGTATCCTGCAACAACTTAAGCACAGTTCACCGAAGTTCAAGGGAGGTGGCAACAAGTTCGACCAAGAAACTGTTAGTAACAGCAATCATAAAAATAGTGTGACAAAAGTAAATGAAGACACAATCATGTATCAATCAAAGTCAGAGACCGTAGTCAAGCATCAACAGGGATATGTCAGTGAACAAAACCAAGTGAAAGTCGAAGTCAAACAGACATTCACGAAATCAAAGAAACTGGGAAAGTCAAAGGAAATCAACAACAATAAAAATCAAGTCGAAGCAGAGGCAACGAAAACAGAATAAGCAAACAAGATCGAACAATTTACAGTTAGATGTGATCATGTGAGTAATAAAAAAATTCACTCACCTTTGCCACGAATGGAGCAGCCGAAGTCCCCTCGAGCTCGATCAAAAATCGAAGCAGTCGAAAGCCCTAATTGTTGAAGGTCGGCGAACTAACGAAGCAGGCATTTTTGAAGCGCCCTAGCTTTTGCAGAGGAATGAAGATCGAAAGTCCCAGACTTTTCAGAGTGAACGAAGAATGATCGAAGGAGCCCTAATTCTCGATCAAAGAAGAAGAACGAAAACGAGATGCCGCCATTTTCGTTCGATTGTTTTTGTTTTAGGGTTACTGAACGAATGAAAATGGATAAAGGGGGATCGGGTTTGTCTTGGTTAGTTATCACGGCAACCAAAAAGACTTAACCATTTTTCAAAAGAAAATTCAAACTGGTTTAATAATTCTAAAAAACAATTAGCTAGGAAAAGAAATTGTCTAAAGACGATAGTTAATCGGTACGAAATACCGGGTTGTTACAGACTCCACTCCTTAAAGAAATTGCGTCCTCGCAATCTTAAGGAATAAGTGGAAAAAAAAGTAACAACCATAAGAGCGTAACATCACAAAATGAATAAATTTGAAATAGGAAGTTCACAATATAGGGCATGAAAGAGTAAGCTTGAACGTGTTTGCTCGATGAATTCTCTGGATTCCTAAGTGTGATTCTTAGGATTTGAGAACCATTGAGCTTCCACAAGAAAATCATCTTTATTTCGAAGGTGCTCAACCTCCGAAGTAATGATGCGAAAAGAATGTTGCTCAAAGTCAAATCTGGTGGAACTTCAATTTCTTCAATAACACCGGGCTCAAGAATAAAAATCGGAATCCCTAAGGCAATTCCGTAGAAGGAAGACATGAGAAAACGTCATAAATAGCAGAAAATTGAGCCGGTAATAAGAGGCAATAAGCCACGGAACCAATACGTTCGGTGATGGGAAATGGACCAATATATCGTGGTGCTAACTTTCCCGATCGACTGAAACGCACAACACATTTCATAGGTGAAACACGAATAATTTGGAACAACGGCGTAGTACAATAACAGTACGTCCAACGATCCGGAAAGTCGGGACATCGATGTAGTACAATAATGGTACATTCGATGAACCGATCACCATAAAAGAACATTAGACGCTAGTCCATAAAGGAAATGAGACGAAGCTCAATAAGACGAAATACATCAAAACGTCCAATGAACTTGGTAAAAAGATGATTCCATTCGGACATCATCAAAGAAACGACCGCTTGTTGCATATGACTAAGTGCATCGGCATCATGATTCCCCTTTCCGGGAGGATACAAAGAATACCAAGATCATAGGATGCTAGGAACTCGAGTCAATAGGGTTGACGTAAATTAAGTCCCTTATGAGAAAATAAATATTCCCAAAATTTATGATCAGGGTAGAGAACAAACTTCTCTCCCAAAAATAATGATGCAAAAAAAAATTCAAAAGTGAAATCAACAGCCACGAGCACTAGATCATGAGTGGCATATCTAGTCTCAATAGGCATAAATGATTTAGAAGCACAAGAGATAGCACGTTCTCTTTTACAAGAGAACGGCATCCAAACCAATACGATTAGCATTGGTACAAAAGATAATGTCTTGGTTCCCTTCGGGAATCACAAGAATAGAAGTATCAGAAAAGAGTTGTTTTAAATAATATTCTTTCCCGAAAAGCTAAAACTTTCAAAATTACAATTATCTTTATGTAATCATCTTTTTAGAAGATTTTTTTTTTTTACATTTTTCAAGTCAATATATCGTGTCTGATTGTCTCATCAAAGAGTTTAGGAGATTCCTATCGATAACGTCGATCAAGCGCATCGACCAGAATTCTTAAAGCACTCAATGGGCAATACAAGCACAAAATCATCTTCTATATGATGAAAATATCTCTTAAAAGTTTTAAGAATATTCTTTGCTTGTTTAAGTACATAATCCAATTATACTTATAAATAAATCCTATGAAAAAGATTTGCAAAATTTTAAATTGCTAATTTCATTCAAAAGTCAATAAATTCTGGAATGGAGTCATCGAGATATTCGAAGAATACTCGATTCATAGAATGGATGAAATAAACTGGATAAACGGAATGACATAATAAGTCATTCATAAGAATCATAACGAGTGTGGAATGCGGTAAATGGAAGGCTAATTTCCGCAACTCGAAGGTAATGAAAACCGGTGGCAAGGTCGAGTTGAAAAGACCTAAACACCACTTCAGAGATTGCTTAGGTGATAATCCTAAGACAACTCAAAAATTTCGGAAAATTCTCAAACCATATGAATGAGAGATATAACACTTTCCTTGTCAAGAGGGCTTAAAGAATAAAATGATGCCATCAAATCGGAATCAAAAATGTTTTTAAGAAAAATAGAAATCTGCTTAACAGATTGAAAGTGTCGAAGATGAATAGTCCACTTTGGACATAGGATATGGCTTCATAATAAGTAAGCCAATCCCCTTCACAAAAATCAATTTCCAAAGCCTAGGTAACGCACGACAGGCAAACCGGCTTGGAAAGAAAATCACATAAAATAACTTCGACATCAAATCAAAGCGAATTGAGTGTTGAGGATCCACTAACCGGATTCACAATTCTCAAAGAAGTTAGCAAGCCCAAAAACGTTTAGAGGAAAGGAATCAACAAGTTCTTTTGATATTAAACAGTGAGACGAAACTCATATCAAAAGGAACTCGAAAATATAAATCATAAAACAAATGTAATCAAAGATAGAATAAGAAATACCTTGACAAGGAGAAGAGTTGTTCAGGTTCCTCTCCTCCTTGCTTTGAAGTTTAGAGCAAGAAGATAAATGATGACACAGATTTTAGCAATAGCGGTAGGTGAGGGGTTTCTTACACTTAATTACATAGTGTTCCGTAGAATTACAATGGTAGCATCCTCCACGACTAGGGATTGGAGTCTTTGCTACCAAGGTAGTTTGCATCACTTTATTATTGGGATAAGGCTTTTGAAATGCCATTCAAATAAAATCATAACACGAGCGCCAGGTCAAACCCGAGCATTTCAGCTGGATTCAACACAAGTGTAATTAGAAAAAGAAATCCAATGTAGATCAGATCGGTGATGCTGAAACCCAAACCAAACTAAAATGAACCAATGGACAGAACAAGTGCAGCCCCTACATGAATAAATGGAAAGAATGAGTGATACAACAGTTCAGTGAACTGCAAGTATCGACTAGGTAGCTACAAGTGTAAAGCAATTTCCAACACAATTGAACGCAGTGAAGTGTTCAAGGATGTAACATGCACCAGATCAGGTCAGAGTGATCCAGATTCAAGTGAAGACTGCATGCAACAAACAACTCCAGATTAATGCAAATGAAACTGAATATAAAATCAAAATACTCAGCACAAACCAACAGCCAAATTCAAGGCATAGCAAAGGCAATAGTAAGGCCAAGAACTGATACAATACAAGATCCAGAAGTTGTTAGGCAGACATGAATACACCATCCAGAGAAGGACTACTGGATTGAATAGCGCTGAGACTGCCAGATCCAACCATTTCTTCTTCTTTTAAGAAAAGAAAGAAAGAAGGAGAAAATAGTATTCACTAAAATGAATTTCAATCAAACTTGATTGACAAAGCAAGGAATTCACCAAAGAAAATATGATAGAACGGTACGAAGACTCGAATAGAACCCTAAAGCACGACTCCTAAGAAAGACTTAGGAAAATGATACTTGCTAGATTATTCTACAATGTTTCGAAATTTGGCTCTGATACCAAGCTGTGACGCCCCACCTCTATACCCACGCTAGCCAAGAACACTACGGTGTAACATTGTCGACTAGCAAGGAGAATAAGGCTGTTGAGGAGCGACCATCTATATAATTGCTTTGTGCGAGTACCGATATGCCAGATAAAAATTTAACTTTTCATCTCAAGAGGAAGTCCGACATACCGATACAAACTCAAAGCTACTACCCAGTGGCTATATATATATACTTCGGAAACAATTATAGAAATAAACATAACATAAATCAGTCACAGATAATTCATATCACAAAGGCGGAAATAGATATGAATATACAACACTTAAAAGTGTTTATCAGAGTAGTGGTCTAACGAGATCCACAATAACACAAAAGGATAGATACAAGTGCTAAGCAAAAGAATGCATCAATGAATCTCATACATATATACAATAACTGATGTCAGTTACAATACATGTGATAGGTTTCATATGATACAACTACAACTGACGACTCAGGAAGTTATATACACAATTACATTATCGTGATTAATATACATGAATACATAATATCCTATACTAGGACAACGACTACTCCAAAAGTATGAAAAGACTTCATAGCTCTAGCAGCCGCCCAAGGCGAGATATCTACGACCTGTAAATAACTCAGTCTGACCCGAGTATTATTTAAAAGAAAATAATAAACGGGTCAGTCTAACTGAAAATATCAGATGACATGATGTAGAATAAACGATATGGCATAAATGTATAAAACCATAAAATCATACTATGATAAGTATGCAATTGAAAAATCAACAATGGATAAATCAATATCACAAGAATCTTCTCAAAGATCCAAATAGGGCATCATACCCAAAACTTGTATTCATAACAAGTCAAAAACACACGAATTCACCAATGCTCAAAAGCTAGAAAATCATAACGATGAAAGTCATGAAAATAGGTGAAGCACAAAATTCCAGAAATCATCTCAAGAAATCCAGAAATCACAAGAAAAGGGGGGAGGCCTATCACAAGAATGGGAGCATGAAAACTCACCAACGCGCGTAACACATGAACGAGAAGCTATCTCATGGAAGCTATCCATTAAATTTTGACACACGAATGGCCCGAAGACCATGGGGCGCTACCCCAATATGTGATGGTGAGACATCACACAAACTGGGTTTAGTCTCCCTCGTAGACAAAGAGACATCGCTCAATCGCTAGTCTAAATCACAAAAATGATCGTCATGATCATATAGAAGTGTCAATTACACTAAGTCAGTAAATATATGAGTGTAGCTTCATGTCCCATAACCACTAGCTTAACTTAAATATTTATGAACAAACTGTAGATCTTCACTAGAAAATTGTCATAAAAGGGTTCAATCGAACAAGTCCAAGAGCTAACCGACGAAGTGAACGCAAGCGTTTCATACCACTCGTTTTACTAAGTCGTTTAATTCGATTTCTCATCCGAGTGAAGTTAAGGCTTGTATATACTAATAGGTTGGAAAACGGTTTAGGAGAAAGAGCTTTGTATTAAAATAGAGTTGAAATTGCTTTGATGAAAGAGTTTTTGATATTTACTACTAGTATTAAAACCTTTATATTTTTAAAGTGACAAATCACAAAAATGATTGTAGAAACAATCAATCACAGGAATTCACATACGAAGACGTGAATAGAATCGAATGAAATCGATTAAAATTTGGAAACCAAATAAAAATATCAATTCCAGAATATGAATTGAAACACATAAAACAATTCAAGAAATTGAAACATCAATTCAAAACTGTCATCTCTGTGTGGCTGCAGTACACGCACGCGTGCACTGCCTCGCCACAACAGCATATAAAGAAATAGCAACAAGGCACAAAGGCCAATGCTCAAGAATTCACAGTGCCAACAAATGCAATAAGCAAGTGACAGTAGTGGAAAGCTTCAACCAAGTGAGTTGAAGAGGTTGGCTGCCTCAAGCAACAACAACCAAACCAGTTCGGACAAGGCAGAGGAATGCCAAAGTGGTCAAGAAAAGATGACAACAAACTGCAGCCGAAAAACCAAATACATCAATCAAACGAATGCAGCAGGAGGAGTTAGGCTGCCCAGGGTAAATGGTATGCAAACCAATTGCAACCAAGTAAATGTAATAACACTGCAAATTCGAGAAGGAAACTATCACGAAATGCAAGAAGGTCAAGTCTCTGACTCAACACATCTGCAGCACCAAGGCACAAGGCAGAGGTACAGGTACAAAAATAGAAGGAGGGTGAGGGCACCAGGGGTATGGCACCACAGCACACCAACACATGAATGCGATGGTGACCAAACGCAATGAAGACAAGGCATCAATGCAAGGTATCAGTTCCTAAGAAGTGCAACACAGTGACACAAGTGATTCAAGACAAAGTGCAGAAAATCAATGCACTGCATGTACAACAGGTAGATGAAGATGCAATGAAGCCAAAGCAAGCCATCATAAACAAAGTCGAAGTCAACTAGGCCGAACAACATGTAACAGCAGTTACAAGTGACTCAGGCAAATGCACAGAAGCATCAACAATTACAGATGCAACATAATGCAACAGGGGACAGGGTCAAGGCAGCCAGCATTGATGATATAAAAATATAAGCTGAGTGACTTATGTGGTAAAAGAAATATGCACAATGCTCAGTGAAACTCAAGTGTCCAATAATACATCTCGAAATCAAACTTCACCTAAATAGAAAATGCACATGAACGTTGTGGCAACAGATCAAGTTAACAGTAACAACTCAAATGCAAGCTATGTCATATATGATACAGTGACAAATTGCACAAACAAGCACAAATGTGCTACAGAGAATATGCTACATGAAAGACATGAAGGCAGTAAAGTGCTGACTGGAAACGAACTACAAAGACATCAACGAGTATGACATAAGCTAGTGCAACAAAGACCACCAATGTTCAATGTAAATGCAAGCTAGTAGATCATACTACACATCAGGTCAGAGACTAATGAATTACCAGTTCAAATCAAGAATGTAACCTAGTGTACCACAACCCAGGCTAGTATCCTGCAACAACTTAAGCACAGTTCACCGAAGTTCAAGGGAGGTGGCAACAAGTTCGACCAAGAAACTGTTATTAACAGCAATCATAAAAATAGTGTGACAAAAGTAAATGAAGACACAATCATGTATCAACCAAAGTCAGAGACCGTAGTCAAGCATCAACAGGGATAAGTCAGTGAACAAAACCAAGTGAATGTCGAAGTCAAACAGACATTGACAAAATCAAAGAAACTGGGAAAGTCAAAGGAAATCAACAACAATAAAAATCAAGTCGAAGCAGAGGCAACGAAAACAGAATAAGCAAACAAGATCGAACAATTTACAGTTAGATGCGAGTAATAAAAAAAATCACTCACCTTTGTCACGAATGGAGCAGCCGAAGTCCCCTCGAGCTCGATCAAAAATCGAAGCAGTCGAAAGCCCTAATTGTTGAAGGTCGGCGAACTAACGAAGCAGCCATTTTTGAAGCGCCCTAGCTTTTGCAGAGGAATGAAGATCGAAAGTCCCAGACTTTTCAGAGCGAACGAAGAACGATCGAAGAAGCCCTAATTCTCGATCGAAGAAGAAGAACGAAAACGAGATGCCGCCATTTTCGTTCGATTGTTTTCGTTTTAGGGTTACTGAACGAATGAAAATGGATAAAGGGGGATCGGGTTTGTCTTGGTTAGTTATCACGGCAACCAAAAAGACTTAACCATTTTTCAAAAGAAAATTCAAACTGGTTTAAAAATTCCAAACAACAATTAGCTAGGAAAAGAAATCGTCTAAAGACGATAGTTAATCGGTATGAAATACCGGGTTGTTACACTTACATTCCTCCCACTTAAACCAACGTCATCCCTGAAATTATACCAATGACTAAGTCATGGTTCTAGCTCACGATTTCTCTAAACTACGCAATCAGTCAGTGTATAACCAATTCTACAACCAACGTGTACAAGTGCATAGTGAATCACAATATGGAAACTTGTATGTAGAATGATTTTAAATCGGACCCTTCTATATGAATGCTTTTCTTTTTAAAACATGATGCAAATAACCTATATATATATATACTAGCAGTTCCATATGTATGCAGACTTCGAAAAAAATCTTTTCACCAAAAATCCCCATACTCATATGAATAGAAGTAAGGTGCAACCAATTTGCATCAAATTCCTATCAACCAAAAATCTAACAATTCAAAATCTCGCTTCCTAAACGTCACTCCTACACCGAAAAAAGGAATTTAGGTGGAGAATATTTCATACTTACCACTCTATAAGTTATCCCTTTCCCGTTGTATAGTGGAAAATTTTCTCGTTGCTCCGGATTTACTCCAAATTTTCCACACATAAAACCCATAAGGAGGCTTGTTCCCAAGCTCTAAACGGGATTGAGTCCAAAAAAAGACTCGTGTGCGTCTTCGACAAGGCATGGAAATGGAAATTCCAAGGCTAAAACAGCTTTTCCCTTGTCATCGCTTGCATTTTATCGTATCGTCGATCCTAATGCACTACTTAATTCGCATTTTTAATCTATTTTCCTTCCCTACGCTTAGCATATGGCTTTTAAAATCAAAAACTTTGTAAAACCCTTTTCTCTTTTCAAATTTATACATCGCTTGAAAAATAAATTTCCAAAATATTTGGACATAAACTTTTCCCTCCGAAATAAAATTTGGGCAAAAATTCTAAAAATTATTTGAGCGCCAAAAATAATTTAAAAATCAAGACTCTTTTTTTTCAAGCGAAACTTTCTAAATCAAGAGAAACTTTTCAAAATATTTTCCTTCTCAAAATTTTTGACAATTCAAGCCACTTTTTTAACCTTATTCAGAAGTCAGTTATGTGCTAAACGGATAAACTCAATTCTAGCATTCTACAACTAATCCTCAACCCATAAAACTTGACATTTTATTTAAAAATGTCGATGTACTTAGTTTTCAAAAAGATTAGCTTTTAAGGAACATGAACAATGACCCGTGATTCCTAAAATAATTTTAACTTGTCATTCTCTTACTAAAATTTCTACCTATTCAAAACTTCCAGTCTCATATTGCATTTTACTGTTAGTTAAGTGTCCTTATGAGATTTTCATATTTTTACTATATCTTCCAAACATATATATAAGAGCATTTCAATTATTTGGAAATAACAACCTAGTAAATAAATAGAAATACATCTTATAATATCGTGCGCATCTTAAACAGAGACAACTAATAGTGATAACTCAATAACCTAAAATGAAAAGAACAAATGCTAGAAGAAAGAGATACTACAACACACTACAGAACCTAAAACACTACCTATAGACTATGGGACAGTCCCGATCCTCAATGAAAACTCAAGCCATTGTCGCGGCCTCAAAAAGGGCGAAGCATGGTGGCTAAGTACCAAATCTCATGACTCTGGCGCTGTAGCTTGGTCCTCTTCTCTTGTTGGTCAGCGCGGATCCCCTATAACCCAGTCTGGACCTGTCGAATGGTGACTATCTCGGGACTCCGATGTCACTCGACGGCCCATCCATGCTCCGCCTCTTGCTACTACTCTGCTGCTGATGCAGCTGTTGCGGTTGGTGGAAAAGGAATTCCCATCTTTCTAAAGGAGGCTCTATCAATGGCAAGCGGGACCTTCGTCAAGGCAGTCTCCCGACTAAGATTCACCCTGTATCATCTAAAGATGTGAGTGAATAGGTAACAACATGGAAAGTATTTCCGCAGGGTGCTAACTCCCTGGTCGGAAAAATGAATCATAAGAGTGCATGCCCAATTGATGGCTATACCACCCAATAACTACATAGGTGGCCTCCCGCACCCAAGGATAAACCTGATCATAACTCCTCGCCTTAGGGATGATGTTGTGTTGAATAATGCGCACAACAAGATGGGCAGTCGGGTGCAGATTTTCCATCCTCCAAACAACAACACCTTGAGAAAAGATCTGTTGCAAGATCTCCGGTCGGTCATTCAATATCATCCAAATCTGCGCTATCCATGGAAATCTCTAAAATATCACTGAAGTCGTAGTCAGACATCTCAATCCCGACTCCTTTAACCTCTGACTAAATGAAACTGTTGCCTTCATGAAAATTCGATGCCAAATGAGCGTCGAAAAGGCGAATGCAGGTAGCATTCCCGTTCAAATGTCTCAAAGCATAGGATCGGTGTAAGTCCTACCGCTTCATAAAGCTCTTCTTGCCCAAAAGCTATGAAGTCTCCAAAATTCACCGGCTGCCCTTGAAGTAATTTGAAACTGACAGAGCTAAGAAAGGTGGAGATCTTTTGGTCATTTTGGTCCAGCCACCTGATCTCTTAAGGAGTGACATAGGTGGCATGAGGAGGAACCAACGGTGCAAGTAGGTGCCATGGGCTGAGAAATAGGGTTTCGATCTAGAGTGGCTGTGGGGCAAGATCTAACATGCAAAAAATAGCGCAATGAGGAGGTGTTGATGCTCGTCGGAGAGGGGGGAAACGGCGTCGTCTAGAGGTGGAATGGAGGAAGTGGGAGCTAATTTGGAGGAGGAGGAGGAGGGGTGATCTTGGGTTCTACTGAAATGGAGAGAGGGGAGCTCGAATGTGGCTGGGAAAAATTGGACGCAACTTTATAGTTGCGTTCCAGGTTTAGGATTGGAAAAAACCCGTTGACCAGTCGACCACTCTAGGGTTACCGGTTGACGGCTACCGATTGACCACTAGATCGACCGCTCTATGGCGTTTATGCACAGGTTGAACCTAGACTCTATATGGGCCGGGTTAAATAGATAATAAATAATAATAATAATAATAATAATAACAACAGCGATAATCGTTTTGCACCGTCTTGTTCGACAACACGATCAAAAAATCCATGCCCTCTTCATAACGGTGTCCAAGCTTACCGTCTAGCTTTCCAAGCCATTCCTCCATTATTCCACAATACTCTAACTTATATTGCTTCAACCATCAATAATTCCAAAAACCCAAAAATATTCCAACTAGTATTTCCCGCATACTTCGTAAGGAAATACTTCTTCCAATAGTTGGCGGGTACAACAACACTTCTAACATCATACCCTAAAAAAATTAAATGTCATCCCTATTTTGTCCGTCCCTTAAAAGGGAGAAAACTTTAAAATTTTAAACTTTTATAAATTGGAAAATCGTTGGGCTAAATATTCACCCTTTGAAACTCATTTCCAAATCAAAAAACTATTTCCAAAAATAAAAATCAAACCTTTATTGATATACATATATATTAATATTTAATGATTTCAAAATCTACTCCTTTATAAACCAAAATTTCTTAACACGACCAACTTAATGGTATACATGTTTCTTCAAAATTAAAATTCTAAACTTCTCAAAATTCTAAAATAAATCCCCGGGAAAAGAAATCATCTAAAAACCCATTTTCCAAAATCTAAAGCATTTCCAAAATATACTTTATCGAAAATTCTATCACGAGTTTGGACTAAGGAATTGACCTTAATTCTTCAAATAAAAATCCGGTTTGCCATCTAAAGGTGTTTGATGGACATTCCCTTACCAAAACTGGTTTTTGGATGTTTGCGACATACAGAATTCTATTTCCCGGTTATCTGGAATAATTGTGTACCTTTGACTGCCAGTCTTCATCAAGATCAAAAAGTCACAAGGCAGCTAGAATCTCAAACATCAAGTTGAACATCCTCTAGTCTCTAGGATTCTGCCATATGTCATACTCAATGTAACGACCCTGAATTTTTGACATTTGAAATGTGAATATTTAATTGAGTTTAAATATTCGAATGATTGTTTAATTCGAAATTCAAATATCAGAATGGATTTAGCGATTAAATTATTGAATTTAATTATTGAAACTGGGTAAAAATTTGAATCTTCAGTTTTAAGCTGATTAAAAATAATCTGAAGGCTTTGAAAATTTATATTGATAATTCTGAAGGTAATCGAACTTTCAGAATTGAATTTGAAACTGTTTTGTTCAGTTTTGAATTTTATCGTTTAAATTGAATTTGAAAATAGCATTCCAGGGGCACAGTCTCGGAATCTGACGAAACCAGTTCCATTGGATCCGTAATATCGAATTATTATCGGATTTAAATTTTCGTGGAGATTGGAGCTATCGTGTGATCGTACGATAAGCAAACGCGCTGATATAATATAACGGGATATTTTCGAATGTAAAAATATAAATTTTTAATCAACTTTTCAATACCGACTTACTTTCTGCCAAATCACGTTCTCTTGTTCCTCCTTTCCAGCTGATAATCGCGTACTCTTTGTCCTCCCATCTCTTTTACAAATCTCACAGAATACTTCAAAGCCAATAAAAACGAACAAAACATTATTCTCGTTCCCCATTATCTCGTTCAAAAAAAATGGCCGAGAAGAATTCTTCGAGTTTAAATCGAGACTCCACTCGTTCTCGTTTCAAATCAAACTCGCCCCTCACAAATAAAAAGAATGGCCGGCACCCAAACCTCTTTCCCCATTTTAAAATTCGAACGAGGCCACTAAACGAATCAAACAAAAATGGAGGGAACGCGCGAGCGACTTTGAGGCATACGCGAGCGATGAAGGGTCGTTCAATAAAAATCAGAGCGCGACGATGAAGGAAGGTAGTCGCGATGTTGGTTGCGGCGAATTGTGGTGCTTCGCATCGATTGCAGAAGGGAGGTCGTAGCATTTCTAGGGCTTCGAGTTCGGCATGTCATGGAGTTCGTCAAGGTTGGCGATCGCGATGCCGAGGCAATAGAGGAAATCAGCGGCAGCAAGGTCGTGGTGGGGGTTCACGTGAGCGCGTAGGCTGATGCTCATTTGCGATCGTAGCCTGGGTTTGCTCGATTAGCAGTGAGGTATATTTGTTTTTTTTTGGGTTTTAATTTTTTTTGAAATTATATTTATATACATACACACACCTATATATACATAGATTAAGAAATTTTAGTATATATGCAGTTTCAATTTTTAAATGCAAGCAGGAAATATAATGTATACAGTGGGATTTAAAAGTAATTATATTTTGAAATTTAAATTTTTTATCTGTACAGTAAGATAGAAAGTATATATATATATATACATATGAAGGACTTTGGAAAATATAGAAATTAGTTTTAAATATTTAAATTTGAAAGTTATATAAAATTTGAATTTTTAAAAATGTTTTATAGATTATTTTGATATGTAATTTGAAAATGAAAATAAATATTTACATATGTGTTTTAAAAATTTACTAGTTTATTATAAAAGGGTTTTGTAAAAAGGAAATTATCAATTTTGAATAAAAAAAAGTATTAGTTAATTAAATTATTTGGTAATAAGTGATTATTCAATTAGTTCAAATATTGTATTAAAAGAAAATTTGTTTGAAATTAAATTAACTAGATAAAATAAGATTTATTAGATGGAAATTGATTTGTCGATTGTTTAACATATTAATAAATCATATAATTATTTATACAAGGTCAATATTTGAAAGAAATCAAGGCGAAATGGAAAACGGATTGCAAAATAAAAGCAAAGGTGAGATCTTCTCACTTAGATTTAAAATTGAATTGCAATTATTGATTGTGTTGATTGCTGTTGGGATGTGATATTAGATATAGTAGGATATATCTATATATAACAATATATATATATATATTGGCATATGTATATATTGATGATTGATTTTCCCGTATTGTATAGCGGATGAGACCCTATTGCGCCGCATAATAGCGGATGATATTTTTATAAATCCCATATACCGCGATATTCCACCTCGAAGTGGAATTGGTATTGTGCTAACATCTGTGGATGCAGGGAAACAGGTTGGAGGGATCCAACTGGATTCCTCAAATTGTTTGAATATTATTTCATATGTGAATGATGTGATTATTGATAATCTGTGGATGATTTATTGATAATTGTAATTGTTGAAGGCTAAAATTTAGCCGAACGTATTTTTGGTATCGTTGGATACCAGAAATGAATATAAATTGGATTTTTAAATTAAAGTGGAAAACTTTAAATAAATTTATTTTTAAGAATTGAATTTATTTGAAAGAAGGAATTTTAAAAATATTAAAATAGATTGTCGAAATCTTATTGAATAAATTCCAAGATATGGGAAAAGATTTTTATATAAATGAATTTTGAATAGTATTATTCGGAAGTTGGAAAATTTATTTGAAATGGAATATTAAATGGTTTGGAAGATATAAAGGAATTTATTTTAAAGGCGATAAATTTGTTGAAATCCAATTGATAATTGATTTTGTATTGAAGAAATAAATCTTTGGGAAATCGATATAAAAATCTATTTAGTGTTTGAATGAAAATCGATTTTTGGTGTTGAGAATAAATTTGTAAATCGATTTGTAAAATGATTTGGTATTTGGGATTAAAATTAGAATCAATTTGAAATTTGATTCGGTGTTGAAGTAAATTTAGAAATCGATTTGGAATTTGATTTGGACTTTGAAATAAAATTGAGAAATCAATTTGAAAGTCGATTTGGTGTTGAAAGTGAATATTTGAGAATGTAAATTCCGAATAGAATTTATAAATGAAAGGGAAATTTGTTTTAAAAATAAACGTTGATTTATTTTTAAAAGTGTGGAAAAAAATATGATTTGAAAATTGGTTTTCAAAGTGATGAAGTGTGGAAGTAAATTTACTGATTGGGATGTAAATTTGAAATAAATCGATAAGGATTTATTTAAGTGGTTTAAATGAATGTGATTTGGAAATTGTTTTAAATGGTTGAAGTATAAACCATATATCGGGAAGATATTTGAAATTTACTAATTTAGGAAATTTATTTAAATTAGATGATTGTTGTGAATATTATTGATAGTTAAATCACCAACTATCAATATTGCCTTTGAAATGGCATTTGAAATTGTTTTTAAAACAAACGCTTATTATTCGGTTTAGCCGGGAAAGGACCTTTGTGTCAGATAACCCATTCCGAATAATGATACGATGATATGGATCGTATTGAAGACCAGTGATGAAGACCGGGTATTTGTGAAAACGATAGGATGACCTATCGATTGTCTCTGCACCGTTAGCTACGGTATTGAGATTTCCTTTGTGATGGGAAGTTTTATCGGGATTGTGAATATCCGGATTGCAAGGGCTTCTTTGGAAGTGCCTTCGGTTCTGTTCGAACCCGGAACAAACTTGTATGGTTACATGTCTGACATTACATTTTGAGATATAAAGCTGATTTCTTTCAAATACATTTCTGTTGGTGGCGTAGAATTTATTCTCTTAGCTTAACACCCTTCTCTGAGACGTACGAGCTCAGAGGTTATGTAGTTGAAATTTATCAGCGAAATATTCCCAATTTGGTAATGTGGCATGCTGAGTGTTGCTGTGATGATGATCATTTATTGATCATTTGTGATCAAAGCGTGGCTTTGTGAAAAAGCGTAGCTTTGTGGACGAGACTTCGTCAGGGCCTCACAACCGGGAAATGGTCGAAACAGGAATGTTGCGGCAAGGTTATGAGGGTCGCGCCCTTTAGGGTATGTCATTTCCTTCTGGAAAGGGGTGGTATCATGGTATGGAGCCCAGATACTTACTCATGTGGACACACTTTATTTATTATGTGTGATGTTGGTTACCGAGCGCTCGGATAAAGGTCTCAAAGGACCGGGGGATGACATATTCGTGAGTTACCTAGTTACAGGGGTAACCCGGCTTTGTTTTGGCAGAGATCAGTTTGTCTCTCGGGACTTCCAGCCAGAGGCGATCCCATTCGGCGGTAGGAAAGGAAGTTCCTTAGCCTGACCATTTGTTGGAAATCCATTTCCCACTATGGAACTTGTACGGTTTTAGTTGTAGAACCTGCCATTTACTTATGGTGGTCACCACTGTTTAGATGGTAGCTATAGTAGGCATACGATACTGGTCGTATGCTGGCTAAGATTAATATTATACTTTCGAAATGTTTTCTACACTAGACATTAATAATAATAATCCAATGATTGGCGTAGTAAGCATCTTTGACTATCATAAGAAGAAATCTCCTCCAATTCTGCGTTTGCATTGTGTGTGTGGCGGGAGGTCTTATGGTAGTTTCATTTTCCAAAAGCATTGCGAATTAATTTTAATTTCTTTGTGAAAATAACTGTTTTACGATCTCACACCAGTCACCATGACTGACTCGGAGTTTATTGTTCCCTTCTAAACTCTGGGTGCCCATAATTTTCCACACGGGCAGCATAGAGTTATGTTATCAGGATGTTCTGGATATTCTGGAGCATTGGAAGCAAGCTGGATGGCGAAGCGTACTCTCGTACTTGTTTAATTATTCCGCTGTGTATTCTGTATGAGGACAAGTTTATATAACTGTCCATTGTTGTATTGAGTTGTATATTGACTCTGATTGATGTATGTATAAACTGATATAGTTCTTTGTTTTAAAAGACTAGTGATTACCTATTGTATATTATTCCGCTGCGAATGTGAGATTCTGATATTGTTTCTGTTTCTGTTTTTCTGTTCTTTCTTTTCTTCTGTCTTCTTCTACCTCTTCTTTTAACCCTAATGGTTCGGTTTTCCGGCATTCGATTGCGTGGCATTTGATACAGTGGACGTATTAATGTCGACTTTCGAGCGTCAAAAATCCGTGTCGTTACATTTGGTATCAGAGCATCCGGTTAAGCGATAACCTTGGCTCTGTTGGGTGTTACTCATTAAAGATAGAGTCAGTAGTACTCTAGAATGAGTTGAGAGTAATAATAGATATGAGCGCGTATTTGTTAGTGAATACAAAATTTGTTTTGTATTGTGTTGACTTATCGGTTGATTGTTTATAGATTCTGGTCGGTGCAGTCTAGCTAACTGTAATCGATAGGGGTTTCTAAACTCTTAAACAAGATAAACTGACTCGGTATTGTTTTAAATAGGGTAAATGAAATAATTTTGCCCAAAACAATTTTTGTATAGAAAAGAAATGATTTTCTATGAATTATTATAGTATATGGATGCTTGGTTGTTAGGAAGTGATAACATTGAAATATTATCACTGTTATATGAAAAACAAATAAGAAATAAAATGATATATAACCAAAAATTTGAAGATAATTCCATCTAACAAATGAAATTTATAAATATGGATTGAAAGATGAGGAATTGAATTCATATACAAATGAGATTTGTAAAAGGTAAATTGCAAATGTAATTTATAATTGGAAATAGAATTCCAGAGAGAATATTTGAAAATAAATTCATTAATGGAATAATAAATAAGTTGATAACTTATACCATTTGAATTTTGATAGAATAAATTTAACTTAAAGGATGGAGTTAAATTAAAGTGAGTATAAGTGAATCAATTAAATAAAGTGAAAATTGATTTGGAATGAAATTCAAATTGAAAAGAAATGAATTTGTGAGTAAACAAATAAAGCTACATTTGTAAATGAATGGATCGGAATTGAATAATGAAATGGATTGAATTCAAGTAAAATTAACTTGATAAATTGTTAATTCATGAAGTAATGAATTGGAAGTTAGTTAAATTAAAGTTGAGTTGTGAACTAAATTTAAAATGGGTTGAATTTGCAAATAAATTCAAGTAAGCAGAAATTAATTGTAATTTCCTTGTTATTAATTAAGTAAATTCGAGATGAATTGAATATGGAAATTGAAATTTAAAATGAATAAGTGAATATACTAACTGAATTAAATTAGTGAATGAAATAAATTTGATAAATGAAAATCAAATCAAGAATTGAAATTGGAAATTGTTTACAAGGAAATGAACTTGAGTTTTGAAGTGAAATAGCTTAAGTAAATATTGAATAAATGCTCGACTTAAGAAAATTTTTGTGAAATGGTTTCAAATGAAATGAATGAGAATATGGAATGTAAATTTAATTGAAGTGGAATCAATTTAAATGATTGTTAGCTTAAGTAATCATTTAGTTGCATGAATATTAACGAATCTGAATAGGAAGAATTATCGTTTGACAAAAACGAGATTGTATAAATTCTATGAGTTAATAAAAGCAAATAAAATTTGTTTTGAAATCAATTGAAATGGATATGAATTCATTTCGTTCAAAAATGAATTGAATATAAAGAATTGCATTGTAAACCATTGAATTGAATGTGAATTAGATAAAAGAGATTGGATTTGTATTGAAACCTCATGAATTGCAAGTAAATAAAATTTAAACTGAATGTTGAACTTTGTTTTGAATTTGTTGGTAAATGGAATTCAAGCTGAATATTGGAAATTTAATTTGATTTGTGATAAATTAAGTGAAGTATTGAAATAAAAATTAGTAAGTGAAACTAATTGAAGGAATGACAAAGTAAATATGATTTGGAAATGAATTGAATTCAATAATTATAAATGAATGGTAAATTGAATTCGAATGGAATTGGAAATCCAGTTTAAATATAAGTAGATATTAACCGAAGTACCAAATTGAAAATGAATATAATGTGTATATGGAATATTTATATTGAAACTTGATAAATTGCTTATTGGAAATGATTTTGGATATATTGCTGATGAAATCTACGTATTTGTTATTGAAATAAGTGAATTGTTAAATAGATTTCCTATATTTGTCACTTACCTATTTAAATTGAGTAAGTACAGGTTTTTGAAGCCGTTTGGCTGCATTTTGGGTTGCGTAAATGCTAATAATAAACTTCTTTGCTTTAAAATGCTAAAAGGTACGCCTACGCAATAAAAATAGGAAATATGAACTGTTTTTTTCTGCTTTTCCGACCGAGTGGGTCGATGTATATATATTTATCTCTTTTGTCAAATTGCAAAAGCTCCTCTGTACAAAGGAGACTCTGCCAAAATTTTCTGAAAATTTTGGGAGTTAGAAAAATTTGGAATTTTTGAAATTTTTTTTCACTTAACGACAAGTGATTTCAAATTGAATTTGAGATAAAGGTAAATGAAACTCAATATTCAGAATAAGAAGATGAATCGAATTCAAGTAAAATTCGAAATGAAAATCTGAATGAAAATTTGAAAGTAAGATGAATTCAAATAAAATTGAAATTGTCAATTGAATTCTAATAGAATTGAAAATGCAAAGTTGAATGGAAATGAATGTATAACTTTGTTTGTAAAGTGAAAATAAATAATTATATTGAACTTAAGGAATGAAATGGAGAAAATTCTTAAGTAAAATATGTTTGGAATCCAATAAGAAATTTGGACATTATTGTTCAGTAAAATATACAGGGGGTATAAAGGAAAGTGGAATTGGATTTTGATTTCGAAGATAAATTTAAATTTGCTCGGCAATGGTATGTATTTGAATTTCAATATGAAATTTGATGAGATTCTGGTTTTTCCACTTGGCATTTTATTTTCTTTTGGGATTTGAGAGTCCGTAGGGACGTCTTGTAGTAGTACCGAGCTAGCCGCGCAAAGGAGACGCTGGCGAAATTTTTCGAAAATTTCGAGAGTTAGAAAATTTTTGAGAAAATTTTGAATTTAAATTTGAATTGTTAAGAAAACCATATTATTTGGAACTTATGGTTGATTGTGGAAAGTTAGTTAAAGTGATAACGAATCTTTAATGAAAAGATTTGGGTTGAAAATTTAATAAAACCGTTTGGTTTTGGGAAAATAGTTAATGGGAGTTGGAGCATTTTTCTTAACTTGTAATTTCGGGACGGAATTCTTTTAAGGAGGGAAGTTAGTAACGACCCTGAATTTTTGACATTTGAAATGTGAATATTTAATTGAGTTTAAATATTCGAATGATTGTTTAATTTGAAATTCAAATATCAGAATGGATTTAGCGATTAAATTATTGAATTTAATTATTGAAACTGGGTAAAAATTTGAATCTTCAGTTTTAAGCTGATTAAAAATAATCTGAAGGCTTTAAAAATTTATATTGATAATTCTGAAGGTAATCGAACTTTCAGAATTGAATTTGAAACTGTTTTGTTCAGTTTTGAATTTTATCGTTTAAATTGTATTTGAAAATAGCATTCCGGGGGCACAGTCTCGGAATCTGACGGAACCAGTTCCATTGGATCCATAATATTGAATTATTATCGGATTTAAATTTTCATGGTGATTGGAGCTATCGTGTGATCGTACGATAAGCAAACGCGCTGATATAATATAACGGGATATTTTCGAATATAAAAATATAAATTTTTAATCAACTTTTCAATACCGACTTACTTTCTGCCAAATCACGTTCTCTTGTTCCTCCTTCCCAGCTGATAATCGCGTACTCTTTGTCCTCCCATCTCTTTTACAAATCTCATAGAATACTTCAAAGCCAATAAAAACGAACAAAACATTATTCTCGTTCCCCATTATCTCGTTCAAAAAAAATGGCCGAGAAGAATTCTTCGAGTTTAAATCGAGACTCCACTCGTTCTCGTTTCAAATCAAACTCGCCCCTCACAAATAAAAAGAATGGCCGGCACCCAAACCTCTTTCCCTATTTTAAAATTCGAACGAGGCCACTAAACGAATCAAACAAAAATGGGGGGAACACGCGAGCGACATCGAGGCGTACGCGAGCGATGAAGGGCCGTTCAATAAAAATCAGAGCGTGATGATGGAGGAAGGTAGTCACGATGTTGGTTGCGGCGAATTGTGGTGGGTCGCGTCGATTGCAGAAGGGAGGTCGTAGCATTTCTAGGGCTTCGAGTTCGGCATGTCGTGGAGTTCGTCAAGGTTGGCGATCGCGATGCCGAGGCAATAGAGGAAATCAGCGGCAGCAAGGTCGTGGTGGGGGTTCGCGTGAGCGCGTAGGCTGATGGTCATTTGCGATCGAAGCCTGGGTTTGCTCGATTAGCAGTGAGGTATTTTTTTTTTTGGGGTTTTATTTTTTTTTGAAATTATATTTATATATATACACACACCTATATATACATAGATTAAGAAATTTTAGTACATATGCAGTTTCAATTTTTAAATGCAAGCAGGAAATATAATGTACACAGTGGGATTTAAAAGTAATTATATTTTGAAATTTAAATTTTTTATATGTACAGTAAGATAGAAAGTATATATATATACATATGAAGGAATTTGGAAAATATAGAAATTGTATAGAAATTAGTTTTAAATATTTAAATTTGAAAGTTATATAAAATTTGAATTTTTAAAAATGTTTTATAGATTATTTTGATATGTAATTTGAAAATGAAAATAAATATTTACATATGTGTTTTAAAAATTTACTAGTTTATTATAAAAGGGTTTTGTAAAAAGGAAATTATCGGTTTTGAATAAAAAAAGTACTAGTTAATTAAATTATTAGATAATAAGTGAATATTCAATTAGTTAAAATATTGTATTAAAAGAAAATTTGTTTGAAATTAAATTAACTAGATAAAATAAGATTTATTAGATGGAAATTGATTTGTCGATTGTTTAACATACTAATAAATCATATAATTATTTATACAAGGTCAATATCTGAAAGAAATCAAGGCGGAATGGAAAACGGATTGCAAAATAAAAGCAAAGGTGAGATCCTCTCACTTAGATTTAAATTTGAATTGCAGTTATTGATTGTGTTGATTGCTGTTGGGATGTGATATTAGATATAGTAGGATATATCTATATATAGCAATATATATATATATATATATATATATTGGCATATGTATATATTGATGATTGATTTTCCCGCATTGTATAGTGGATGAGACCCTATTGCGCCGCATAATAGCGGATGATATTTTTATAAATCCCATATACCGCGATATTCCACCTCGAAGTGGAATTGGTATTGTGCTAACATCTGTGGATGCAGGGAAACAGGTTGGAGGGATCCAACTGGATTCCTCAAATTGTTTGAATATTATTTCATATGTGAATGATGTGATTATTGATAATCTGTGGATGATTTATTGATAATTGTAATTGTTGAAGGCTAAAATTTAGCCGAACGTATTTTTGGTATCGTTGGATACCAGAAATGAATATAAATTGGATTTTTAAATTAAAGTGGAAAACTTTAAAAAAAATTATTTTTAAGAATTGAATTTATTTGAAAGAAGGAATTTTAAAAATATTAAAATAGATTGTCGAAATCTTATTGAATAAATTCCAAGATATGGGAAAAGATTTTTATATAAATGAATTTTGAATAGTATTATTCGGAAGTTGGAAAATTTATTTGAAATGGAATATTAAATGGTTTGGAAGATATAAAGGAATTTATTTTAAAGGCGATAAATTTGTTGAAATCCAATTGATAATTGATTTTGTATTGAAGAAATAAATCTTTGGGAAATCGATATAAAAATCTATTTGGTGTTTGAATGAAAATCGATTTTTGGTGTTGAGAATAAATTTGTAAATCGATTTGTAAAATGATTTGGTATTTGGGATTAAAATTAGAAACAATTTGAAATTTGATTCGGTGTTGAAGTAAATTTAGAAATCGATTTGGAATTTGATTTGGACTTTGAAATAAAATTGAGAAATCAATTTGAAAGTCGATTTGGTGTTGAAAGTGAATATTTGAGAATGTAAATTCCGAATAGAATTTATAAAGGAAAGGGAAATTTGTTTTAAAAATAAACGTTGATTTATTTTTAAAAGTGTGGAAAAAAATATGATTTGAAAATTGGTTTTCAAAGTGATGAAGTGTGGAAATAAATTTACTGATTGGGATGTAAATTTGAAATAAATCGATAAGGATTTATTTAAGTGGTTTAAATGAATGTGATTTGGAAATTGTTTCAAATGGTTGAAGTATAAACCATATATCGGGAAGATATTTGAAATTTAATAATTTGGGAAATTTATTTAAATTGGATGATTGTTGTGAATATTATTGATAGTTAAATCACCAACTATCAATATTGCCTTTGAAATGGCATTTGAATTTGTTTTTAAAACAAACGCTTATTATTCGGTTTAGCCGGGAAAGGACCTTTATGTCAGATAACCCATTCCGAATAATGATACGACGGTATGGATCGTATTGAAGACCGGTGATGAAGACCGGGTATTTGTGAAAACGATAGGATGACCTATCGATTGTCTCTGCACCGTTAGCTACGGTATTGAGATTTCCATTGTGATGGGAAGTTTTATCGGGATTGTGAATATCTGGATTGCAAGGGCTTCTTTGGAAGTGCCTTCGGTTCTGTTCGAACCCGGAACAGGCTTGTATGGTTACGTGTTTGACATTACATTTTGAGATATAAAGCTGATTTCTTTCAAATACATTTCTGTTGGTGGCGGAGAATTTATTCTCTTAGCTTAACACCCTTCTCTGAGACGTACGAGCTTAGAGGTTATGTAGTTGAAATTTATCAGCGATATATTCCCAATTTGGTAATGTGGCATGCTGAGTGTTGCTGTGATGATGATCATTTATTGATCATTTGTGATCAAAGCGTGGCTTTGTGAAAAAGCGTAGCTTTAAGGACGAGACTTCGTCAGGGCCTCACAACCTGAAAATGGTCGAAACAGGAATGTTGCGGCAAGGTTATGAGGGTCGCGCCCTTTAGGGTATGTCATTTCCTTCTGGAAAGGGGTGGTATCATGGTATGGAGCCCAGATACTTACTCATGTGGACACACTTTATTTATTATGTGTGATGTTGGTTATCGAGCGCTCGGATAAAGGTCCCAAAGGACCGAGGGATGACATATTCGTGAGTTACCTAGTTACAGGGGTAACCCGGCTTTGTTTTGGCAGAGATCAGTTTGTCTCTCGGGACGTCCAGCCAGAGGCGATCCCATTCGGCGGTAGGAAAGGAAGTTCCTTAGCCTGACCATTTGTTGGAAATCCATTTCCCACTACGGAACTTGTACGGTTTTAGTTGTAGAACCTGCCATTTACTTATGGTGGTCACCACTGTTTAGATGGTAGCTATAGTAGGCATACGATACTGGTCGTATGCTGGCTAAGATTAATATTATACTTTCGAAATGTTTTCTACACTAGACATTAATAATAATAATCCAATGATTGGCATAGTAAGCATCTTTGACTGTCATAAGAAGAAATCTCCTCCAATTCTGCGTTTGCATTGTGTGTGTGGCGGGAGGTCTTATGGTAGTTTCATTTTCCAAAAGCATTGCGAACTAATTTTAATTTCTTTGTGAAAATAACTGTTTTACGATCTCACACCAGTCACCATGACTGACTCGGAGTTTATTGTTCCCTTCTAAACTCTGGGTGCCCATAATTTTCCACACGGGCAGCCTAGAGTTATGTTATTAGGATGTTCTGGATATTCTGGAGCATTGGAAGCAAGCTGGATGGCGAAGCGTACTCTCGTACTTGTTTAATTATTCCGCTGTGTATTCTGTATGAGGACAAGTTTATATAACTGTCCATTGTTGTATTGAGTTGTATATTGACTCTGATTGATGTATGTATAAACTGATATAGTTCTTTGTTTTAAAAGACTAGTGATTACCTATTGTATATTATTCCGCTGCGAATGTGTGATTCTGATATTGTTTCTATTTCTGTTTTTCTGTTCTTTCTTTTCTTCTGTCTTCTTCTACCTCTTCTTTTAACCCTAATGGTTCGGTTTTCCAGCATTCGATTGCGCGGCATTTGATACAGTGGATGTATTAATGTCGACTTTCGAGCGTCGAAAATCCGTGTCGTTACACTCAAGCTCTTCTTCATCAGTGCCTTACGCATCACCAATACTCCATGGGGTAATTCAGAGTTGGCGTGAAAATCATAACTCTAAGATATTTCCAACTCATGGTTGCTTTGCTCATTCTATCGGAGTGGAACTACAACTACTTCTATAGTCGGGATTCTTAGAGTCTAGCGTAAAAATAATAATAGATAGGAAAGTACGAATACGTTCTCTTAATTTATCCAAATTCCTCTGATCGATTAATTTAGGTTCTGATTCCAAATGTAACAACCCGCGCTTTAATGAGCCTAAATTTCGACAAGAATTGAAACCCAAGCACATCAAAGCACAGATCGTTGGATTTGGTACTGCAAATAAGTATGAGCATTATCAAAGATTGATGGAATCTAAATTCATAGTGGAAACAATAATTTGATATAAATACTAACTATGGTTACTACCTTGGAATTAATGGGATTCCTTGGATATCAGATTGCCAGATCAGCATCGAGCATGAGAGAAAAGAGGACTTCTCCAACAACAAATCATGTCCAGATCAAGTGACATGTTCATCTAAATCTATCATGTGGGTTGTAATAAGGAGGGGTCAGAACAATCTTATGGTGATTGGAAAATATATATAGTGTCCATAACATAAATTTGTACCAATTGGTTTCCATTTAATTGTTATGTCTACTATTTTAAGGTTAACCAAATTAACCTAATATTGCACACATGATATTCCTACCTAGCATGATTCACCTACCTACCCTTCCCAAGGTATAAAATACCGACGTATGTCTATCATCCACTTAATACTTCCAAATATGAAGCTGGCTCCTAGCATCATCATCATTGGTCTATTGGTCCTAGCTACAAAGACCTTTGACCACTATTTTTGGCCTTAGTATATATATATATATATGTATATATATGTATGTATGTATGTATGTATGTATAATAGTCATACTACTAACTCATCTATCATCATTAAAGTTTTAGCCATGTGAGAGACAATACCAAAGCCACTTAATACCTTATTAAAAAGGACTAGGCAGACCCCTGACTATTTAATACCTATATTCTAGGCAAGCCTTTGTCATTTAGTACCTAACCCTAAGGCGAACTCCTCACTAGTACTATCGAGCTGACATTGCTTGGAATCTCACTAGGACACTCAATGCCTCTTTATAGGAAAGAGGTGGACCCTATATCAGTCACTTAATACCTAAAACCCAAAGTGGACCCTTCCTGAGATATCCACTACCGCTCCTAATCGATAATTCTGACCATTTAATACCGTTTAATTAGAAAAGAGGTGGGCCCTCAAACAACCACTTAATACCTCTAATCCCTAAGCAAATCCTATTATTCCCATAATCATTTCCCACGGGTCCTATGATTGGTGATGTTCCACATCAGTAATAAGTGTACACAACTGCTTGTAGCCTCTAAGTGAAGGGCGTACTTCCACTGTGTCGTTTACTTACCTCGCATCTCAATCCACTAAGCCCAATTATTCTGTGGGTACTGTGGTTAAAGATGTCTCACGTCAATAGTAAGTATATACGGCTGTTGGTAGCCTCAAAGTGTAGGGCAGAATTCTGTTGACCACGCATCCTAACCTACTAAGTACAATAAACTAATTATAAGCTTAACTAAATTAAGCCATATTATCCTAAGCTTTATCATCCTAAATTAGATATTGAACTTCACTTACTAACCTCCTTCTATTTATTTAGGGTTATATAATTTACCTCAAATATTCAACTTCTCATAAGTCTCCTTTTAATCTATTTCTCCATAAATGTCAACTTGTCCATGATAAAAGATTATCATCATAAGGGCATTTTCGAAGACATTTATATATTTACCAATTTCTAGTTAGTAATCTCTTTCTAACTATTCCATAGTTATTAATCTAATCTTCTATATTTGTCAGTCCCATTAATCCATTTACTCTAGCAATTATTTGTAACACCCAAATTCATTCAACACTTATTACCCATTAATCGAAGTTACTACCTTTCCTCATTCTCCTTCCTAATTCATATTCACAAATCAATGTTTTTACTATGTATACTAATACCTAAGCGAGTGTTACGCATAAAATGTCAAATTGATTAGCCCGTATAAATACCTACTTCTCCCAAATATATTCTAATCACAAATCGTTAACTAGAATAATCTTTGCCATGTTTAATTTGTTGAAATTACATTTCTTAGAAAGATTCTACATTGTGATTTCCATAAGTTATTTTAAAACAAAAGAACAAGAATAAAAGGAATGATTTGCCTCGTTTGAAATTACAAGGAATGATTATTTTCTTTTTATTTGAATAGACAGTGTAAACTATGGAGAATAAATCTAAACTTTACACATCTCTTTCTTTCATTAGCATATATTCCTTGTAAAATCAAACGCTGTATTTTCTATGCAATTTGGAAACACGGACAAATTTATAAAAATCAAACGGACGTTCTTCCCACAAATTAAACAATAGAAAGTCTCCAATTCAACATAATTAGCGTAATAATCAAAATCATAATAATAATCTACAACCAAATTTCAGATCTTGAATAATTTCATATCTAATCAGTATTCATATCTATAACTTTTGAGACTGATTCCAGATAAGGATGTAGCAATAATTCCTATCAGATCTAAAACAAGAATATGTGGGCAATAGTTTTCTATGCTAATTTGAGCCTACAATTCACAAACATTATTAATTTAGGCATAAAAATCAAATGTATGCCAATGGAATAGATTCAAAATCATAAACAATATATAAATTATCCACTCAGCTTCTAAAAGCGTTCCAAATCTCCAGATCTAAAGTAAACATTTGGTTCAACTCCATTTCCTTCTTATTCAAAGAAATATGCATAAAAGTGTATATACATATATTATAATTATAGATCTAAGAAGAGATTTGGGGTTGAAGGGGAATATAAATATATAAATACAAATATATATATATATATATAACCTCATTATCGCATAATGTTGATTCGCTTCTCTTCTTCTCTTATTTGATTTCTATTTTTCTCCGATTTGTATATATACAAATATAAATATTTTATGTTATATTTTAGAAAATAGCGGAGAAGGGAAAATGGTAGAACTTTGCTACTGCTTTTAAAAAAGTATGAGAAGAGAAGAGAAGGTTAGGCCTGAATTTATAGGCACTCAAATCAACCACGGTCGTTAGATTAAAATATGTAAAATCTGGGCCATTGGGCCAAATGAAACCATAGCCTACACGCTTGAATCGGTCGACCGCCCCTATCATAGTGGTCGACCACTCCAGGCCGACCGTCCCAATAAAACGGGTCGACCTGTGGTTCCCAGATATTTATTAGATAAACGTTAATTCTAGTCTAATTGTTTTTATTTTGAATTCGTCTTTCATTCGTAACTTCTTCGTTTGGTCTACGATTACAAAGTTACTCGGAATTTCGCCATGAACGCAATGGTACATGTTTCATAGTCAAATTCCATCATTTGCACAAATTCCATTTTTGTAGCCTAATTAAATAACTAAATAATTAAATAATTAGCGAAAAATTTATGTGGTGTTACAGAGTTAGCACCTTACTGAATTGGAATCTGATTCAATGAGTCAGTCTCTTCGTTTCAACGTGTACTAATAGTAAGGTAATTTTCTGATATACAACAATATACTAATATTTAGATAATATATATCATATATTATTTTGTTAGTTAAGTGACGATTCTAGTATACCGGTATATTGTCACATTCAGAATGGTTGTTTGTTCATATGCTTATATAATTAAAAAGAACATATAAATGCCTTGATACCCACAGCTCAAGGTTTAAAAACTATTTTTTTATTTAAATTAATTTAATATACATTATTTAAATAACCAAAAATTTATAATTTAAATACTAAACATGATATTATACAAAATATGTTTTAAAATTACATACAAATAGTTTATACCTAAAATATTTTGCGGCATAAAACATAAATTTTAATACATAAATAAATATTATTTAATTCAAATCACTTAAATAAATCTATAAAAAAAATATCATAAAATAATATTTAAATTTTATAAAATTCATTTTCACACCTAATAAACTTTCGGCTAAAATTTATATATATATATACATATATGTATATATATATATATATTAATATAAATTTCGAAATTAAAACTTAAATTTAAAATTGATTGTTAATTATAAAAATATATATTCAAGTATTCAAATGCTAAAATATAATCTAGATTTTTTATAAAATATTAAAACACAAAATTAGAATTTTAGAAACATATTTTTTAAATGTAATTTTATTATTTATTTTTGATCGAAAATTTAAATTAAATTAAGTAAAAAAATTAATTTTTTTCTGAGTATTATTAGGTAAGTATATATATACTTACATTTTAATATATTTCATTTATATATATATTTATATATATTTATGTTTATTTATTATTAAACTATTTGTAAGAATATATATATATATATACTTTATACGTACAAAAATAATAATAATTTAATTTAGTTTTCAGTTTTAGAACAAAATAATTGATTAAATTTTATAATATAATTTAAATGTTATTCATATACGTAATTATATTTACATATATTATAAATTCCATATATATATATATATTTGTAATTATTTAAAATAAAATATAAGTTTATATATATGTATATATGTATGTATATAACTTGTAATTTTTTGTATAAATTAGTTAAAGCATACATTTGGATGACATATTTGTATACTAGATGAGCTAACATGTATGTTGCGATGTAAATCCCAATACTTATGTACGGGAATGTTAAACTTTACATGGATTGTTGTGTTACACATGCACACACATATATGTGTATATGATACACACACACACGGATATATATATATATGTGTGTGTGTGTGTAATATTAATTACATAATATAAAATTAAACTATATAAATATAAATAAAATAACGATTTAATTTAAATAAATTTAGAAATGCTCCAGATAATTTATACCTCATAGGCCCAATAAAGATCCAAAATGGTAAAAAAAATTGAAATTTACCCATTTCTTCGATTGTGGTCTGGCCCATTTCCAACAAGACCATCTTTACAAGATTGGTGTTTGACTTCGGAAGGCCTAGTGCCACACAAGCAGCTTGAATGCCCTACAAAACCGGTAGCTATTAGGAGTCATTTGATCAGGGGCAAGTCGATAGACGTTAAGCATGGAAATAAAGTAGGGGTGGAGAGGCAGCATAACCCCCACCTTGAAGTAGCCGGTGGAGAAAGCAATGAAGCCCATAGAGGGTCAATCTAGACAGTCGATGGGAGTTGGGTAGCAGGCCTTCCGCATGTTGACTCCATGGCTGCCAACAGCTTGACCAGATCAATACATCCTCCAGCTCAAAGGCCTTAGACCAATGATCCCAGCTAGAGTCAACCGACTAGTGGATTCTGAGGCTGCCATTTGAAATACAAATGGCCCGATTATACAACACAATGGCCTAGTCAAGCAAATCATAGAGGCAAGCCCCTCGACATGAAATGAGATATTAACGGTCGTCTTTATGGCATGACCAGGCCAAGAAACCTATGAAAGTCCGCTTACAACTCGAATCCTAATGCTAAGTATTATGTCTTACAACCCCTTAACTGATTCCTACTTTTACTCAAAGCCCATGCTTACAAAATTAGGCCCAACCATTAACCCATTATTTAAATAAATACCAATATCATAATTGTATACTTACAGGCCTACCTAAGCCCATCAATGTTGATTAATCATTGCTGACATGGCATCGATGGTCGATCGACGTCGAAGGATGGTCAGAAAAGACAAATCTAATCAAGACATGCAAACTCCAAACATCATAACATAACATCATTAAAAAGGCAGCAACAATGTTGAAAAGCAAAAAAGAAAGAAAACATCAACATACATCAAAAACCCAAGGCCTCGCCACAGCGGCGAAATAAAGGTGGAGGAGAAGTACTCACTTTTTCTATCGAAGAAAGTTGGAAAAGGTCGAAGTGTTCGAGGAAGCTAATGCTTTTTAATGGTGATATTTTTGTTACAGCAAAGAATGAAGAAGGAGAAGAAGGTCGGCTTTTATAAACATACCCCTTCGATCTCAGTTGTAGGATTCAAATCGTCATCCAATCTCGATTGTTTAAGTGTAATAAGTGCAACTATCCCTTCACCCACGTCAAAAAAAGAGCCCTCCACCACGTTTGAAAAAGAAAAAACATCAATGACATAACATCACGTGGGCACGCATTAAATGCATACCAAAGGTCTGGACAGCGACATCTTTGTGAAATGACAAGCCCGCCCCTTCTCATAGAAATGGGCTTGGGGGGCAAAATATTGCTCAATTTTCTCATAAGTAAATATCAAGCCGACTGAGGCATGTCCAATCAAAGTCAACCCAGCTATTCTACGACCAGTTCATATATGCCGACCCATACTCAGGTTAATCTCAGACCAGCCCATCTACTCAAGTAGTACATCAGGCCTGCAACTGACCGTGTCACTCAAAGCAGCTTCCATAGCTAACCCATCAGATGAGGACAAAGCTAAATATAGGTCATCCTAGCCAACACCGGTCCAACTCAATTACAACCCGCTCTATCTTTCCTGCCCACCTCTAGCCTTACTCTAGGTTGGTCTGACCTTTTAGCATCACTTCAATTTTCCACCAGTGCAACTTCAGACAACCTAAATATTCAACAAGACCAGCTCAAGAGTGGACCGTCTTTAGCCTGGATTCGTTATAGCATCCCTCGATTAGTCCTAAGCAATCCTTTTCATCATCTCATAGCCGGCCTGGCACCCTCTTGTAACAAGGTCCTTGGCACCAATTGACTCCCAATAAACTTTGGTACGTCTGGCCTAATCAAAGCAAACACACACTTAGTATGGCTCTAAGGCAATCAATGGTTAATTTCATCTGTCAATACCAGCTCAACCATGATACGTGTCTTCAATCCAGCTTTATTACAACCACCTTCGACTGGTCCCAAGCAACCCGTGCAGTCATCTCACCATTGGCCCGGCACCTCCCCCACCACCTGATCCTTTCCTTTATATCTTCGGCAATTAACCAGCCAGCTCTTCCCACCTTGCCACATAGGTGCGAAAAAGTAAACGGCAAGCCATACAGCCAGCTATATAAGGTACTGTAGCAAAATGGCAGAGATCAATCCTACTTTTATAGCACGCTGCCAGCATTTTATGTGCATTAAATGCAAAGTCTGTGCCTATCATCCAAAGATAATTGGCATGCTCTTCAGCCATTTATCCCTTTCTGCCTTTACAACCATTTCCCATCAGCCTGCGCGACCAGATCAATGGGCAGATATGCTTTCTGTCTTATCTACTACACAATCTGAGCCATCCATCATCCATTTTAGTGACTATAAATACCCCATGCATTGCCAATTTAAAGGGTTCGAAAAATATTATAATTCGGGTAATTATCACTTTCTAAGAGCTCTGCTCACAGCAAGTCGAGGCTTTAAGTACTTAATATTAGCTAAATTTTTTAGTCTTAAGTTTTATATTTCTTATTATTCTCTTGTAATTCTCTGTAATTGCAAGAGTAAATTATAGTAAGAGATTTTCATAGTGGACGTAGGCCAACTTGCCGAACCACTCTATATTTAGTGTCACTTTACTTTGTTTTGCTCGCATTCTTAGTCATTGTCTATTTTTTAAGCCTAGTGATTATCAAGTAACCTTTGTTTTTGATAAAGTTAGGGGTATGCCATAGAGGCAATTATGTAATTGTTATATAAGTCTAAACCAATAACCAATCTTGTTCGAAATAAAAGGTGTTTTATTTCTATTATATGCTTGATATAATGAGTCATATTAACTAATTAATTAATTTAATTAAAAGTATATTTAGTAGAAAGTCAATAAATAGTATGTTTTTTGATAGTAGTTACAAAGTGTTGTAACCATGAGTAATTTATCACAATGAGATTAAACATACTATTTTAAATATCCCTAGTCAAGATGTATCGAGACTGAATATCGATACATCTATTGAGACTAGAGTACATAACGCTCTCTAAATATCGGGCAGTTTATTACTCATGACTGTAAGGGGCGCCAAGGGTTTACTTACTTAAAGTTATTGGATAACCATGGAATGACTCACTCAATGGTTTTCTGTTTGTTAATATAACTTACAAAAAATATCGTTGTGACAAAATTACACAGTTCTCTTAACTTAAGAATATTATTGATCTTTAATATGGAAGTTCTACTTTGATTATAAATAAATCATGGAGCGACGTTCATCGAACGACTATATTTGGGTCGAGTGGATGCATTGGTAGTGAAACACTATTCAATTGTCTCCTTGGTTATAAGAGGTTAGTATTACGGTCAACTAAAGTCTACCCAAAGTCAAAGTCTGTAGCCAAAATAGTTTAGTTAATAATAATTGTTATTATTGAACCAGAGACTCGGTATTTGGACTATAAAGTTGAATATGGACGATATTGGAATTTTGACCATTACCAAATCCTATATGTCCAAACTGATATAATTTTGACAAAGAGAATTGATGTAAGTAATTGTCACTGTCGGGTGATTCTCAACAGTGTAAAATTGGATTTTACAAAAATTAAGTGAGCGATAAATTTATCCATAATGTCACACCACCTGCTAGGTGAAGTGTAAACGTTAATATTTTAATTATTTGATATTAATCGCTGATCGAATTTATATCTAAGAGTCACACAATCGATACGTTGAATACTCCTATTTACCACCCGATTTAATTAATTTGTAATTTTATAAATTAATTAATATTTATGAAGTATTAATTACAAAATTTTATTTGATGTGAATCAAACAATATCAAATAGTGTGCATATAATGGGGCTTTTTTGTTCGGGCTTGAATTAAATATTATGCATACAATATTAAATATTAATTAATATCGATACACATTTAAATTATATTTAAATGCAATAAATATTGTTTGGGCTTGAAATAGTTTTAAGCCACAATTAGGGCCTTTTTGTGGTGGCCATAGGGCAGCAAATTAGGGTTGGACATATGATGGTTTAGAGGAAGGAAGTCTGAATTCAAAAGGAGAGAACTAGTCAGAGAAAAAAAGAATCTTGATCCTTATTTAACTCTCTCATCCTCGTTTATTTATTCCCTCCAGCATTCACTTCGCTGGAGACTTTTGTATTCTTTTTTTTACTGCTCATTATAGCCTGCTATCACCCTATAACAACCCCAAAAATCCAAGCACTAATGCACATCAATTTGCTACGATTCGATCATCAGTGGTAAGGTAACTCAGAAGCTAGCAGCTTCGGGATTGAGATTGGATTCAAGGAGTCTATTTCTTTGTTCCAACATGCGAACTTTTAGCTTTGGTGAAAGGTACTTTGCTGGTCTGTTATTATATAATAATTTATATATATTTATTATTCCATTTATGTTGTTATTTTGAAATATCATGAATTGATAGATTGTCATATGTTGATGGTTGTATATATAAGTGCATACCTATATATAGTTGTATAACGCTCATAGCCAATTTTTTTTATTAAAACGATTTTATGAATTAAATCTAAACACTAAAAGGATTAAATCATATAATAATTATATTTTAAAATTTATAAAAATTTTGTTCATACCTAAAAGGCTTTTAGCAATCATAAAGAATAGTTTTTTTATATTTATTATACAAATAAATACTATTATTTAATTCAGAATTGATTATATAAAAAAATGTATGTATATATATTTATATTATGAAATTCTATAAAATTTTATATACTATAAAATATACATTATGATTTTGAAAATGACTTAATTTTTTTTCTAATAATTTAGTATGGTTTTAGTTAATTATAAGTTTTCAACTGATAAATTATTTAAACTGGTAAATTAAAACAAAATTATTCTTTGGCCAAAAGCAGCAACATAATGTATATTTAATTATATATATATATATACAAATATACATACATACATATATATATATATAACTATTTTTATGTTTAAATGTAATATAAACTTAAATTTATAAATATAAAAAAAAATTCAGTTCAGACCTCATATTTTAAATATTATTAATTATTTTACAAAATAGTATTTAAAATAATTTTATAATTTAATTATATATGTGTGTGTGTGTATTTTAATAAATGCTCAGTGTAAATAATTTATAATCAGCATTTTATAATAATTATATAATTATATTTTACATACATACATATATATATGTACATGTTTATTTATTTATACAATATTTTGATGCATATATATATATGGACAACCCATTTGTATATAAGAGGGGCAAACTTGTCCGTTGTAGTGTAAGTCACAGTATCTATCAGTATCTATATACGAGCATGTCAAACCATATACACATTATCATATTGCACGTGCACGTAGACAACTACGTGTATAAGATACAGATATATAAAATATAATACAAACTACATAAAATATAACTTTATTTATAAATTTAAATAAAGCATTGATTTTATTTAACAAAAAATATAGAAAAGTTCTAAATAGATTAGATTATATGGGCCCATTAAAGATCCAATAAGGGAATTTTTTGAAATTTACCCAATTTCTCTATTGCGGGCTGGCCCGGTTCCAAAAATGGTGTCAAAGGTCTAAATTAGCGGTATTAGGGCAAATTTATTAAAGCTTACCCATATAGCAGGGTGTTTAAAAAAGTAGTGTCAAAGGTTGGGTTTGGGTAGTCTAGTACTCTGCCCTACCTGACATTTGAACTAGGCCAGCCCACAACGGAAGTTATGAGTGAATTTTAAAAAGAATCCCTTATTAGATCTTTATCGGGCCTATGAAGTCTAATTTATTTGGAACATTTCTAAATTAGATAAAATCTTTTATTTTATTTAAATTTATAAATCATATTGTTTATTTAATTCAAGTTATGATATATTCAAATATGTGTTTCATATATACAAATATTTGTGTGTGCATTTGTAACATATCAATCCGTGTAAGGTATAACATGACTATGTATATATGTTGGGATTTACGTCGCAATAGACACGTTAGCTCATCCAGCATGCAATTATATATTATCCTAATGTGTGTGTGTATAATATATTTGTTTGTAAATATCATAAATATTTACATATACAAACATGCATATCATTAATTTTTATTTAAATAATTTTATGTAAGTATATAATATATACACATACATATATATATATATAATTATGTGAATAAAATATTAATTTAAAATATACATATTATATAATAGATATATATATATATAATTATTTATAAATGTTTTAAATTTTTATTTTTAAACGTAAGCAATAAATATATATATATGTGTGTGTGTGTCTATATATATACACGAGTGCATTGAAAAAGAATTTTTTAATATATAAATATAAGTATATATATAGAATTCTCAAATATTTTTGACAAATATAATTTAATGTGTCTTGCGCACGACTTTGTAAATATATATATAATTTTTATATTTTAATATATATTTTATTTAAATATCTATGCAAAAATGTTAAAATATTAATTAAAAATTAATTTCTAACTTTTATTTAAGAATTTTAAATTTCCAAAATATCCTAAGTGATCTTTTATGTTTTGAAAAGTTTTTCCATAATATCTGTCGGTTTAAAATAATTTTAAAATGATATTATATTTACGATTGAAATTAGAAAATTAATTTAAAAATAAAAAATGTTTTTTTTTAGTTTTTAGCCGAGAGCTTCTTATCTATTTTATTATTTTACAAAATATAACATATATTTTTCATAACATTTGAATTTATATAATTTATTTATGTAATAAATCGGTTTAAATAATATTGAATAATAAAAAAATATTTTTTCACTATTGAAAATTATTATTGCTTCAATTCTTTATATGTAAAATTATATGATTGTTTTTTATTAAAGTATGATGTTGTATTTAATTATAACCTATATATATATCAATTAAATTATATATATATATATATTAATTTTACAAAATATAAAAGTTATATTTTTATCATGAGCCGTAGTGACCTGGTGTATGTTTGATAAAAAATTAAAAAATATACTTACATACATACAACCAAACAACTTTGTGACAATATTACTTGCACGTCAGAATTGCCATCTAACTAACAATGCAATGTGTGTGTGTGTGTAAAAAAATATTATAATTATATTTTGATTAAGACCATACCTTAATTTCAAAGCCTTAAAGTCCACCTTGAAAAGATGATTTCTACCTCTTGAAACCGTTTCAGATTCAACAGAGAGCTAATCTTTGAACCGTTGACGACCAGCTATTGGATAGCAATTGAATTTGACTTGATTTGAGGTTGATGAGATGGTGGGACTAGAAATAATTTTCAACTAGAAAGGAATAGAGGAGGAGGCAGCAAAAGATCAAAATCAAATGAGGTTAAAGATGCTTATATAGTGGATAGAAATGAGAGAAGTGTGGATCTCATCTCATGCTCATTCTCCTTTAATCTCAGCCATCCAAAATCAAGCGCACTTTACCCAAAAATGAGCCACCTATTCCATGTTTCTGTCGAAAATAACAAGCCCTTTAATGGGCCTTAAACCCATTTAAGCCTAAGTAAAATATCATGTAATTAAATATAACTTAATCGCTTATTGATATCGTAAATCGATATATTTATAACTAGTATAAATATATTTAGTAATATTTATTCATCAAATCATAATCAAATTTTATAATTAATATTTCAAAAATATTAATTAATTTAATTTATTTATAATAATTATAAATTAATTAAATCGTTTGGTCAAAGGAGAATTCATCATTCGGTTGTGTGACTCGTCAGGTGTAAATTTGGTCAGCGATTAACATTGAACTATTCAAATATTAACGTTTACACGTCACTTAGCAGGTTGTAACAACCTGCATATTTTACGATTGTATATTTAAATATTTTATTTAAATATAGCATCGTTAGTCAGATTTAAGTCTGAAATGTTACTTTTTGTAAACAGTCAAATTGGGACTCGAGACCACTTCCATTGAGTCCAAAATGACGTTTACAACTTTTTTGAGTATAAACATCAATATGTTTGAAGTTGAGTGAATTTTGCTATTTTTCTATTGGACTTTGGGTTTCAGCTCATTACTCATCTAATACCCTAACTCCACTCAACTTCCTTCATTCATTCTCATTTTCTTAATACTCTCTAGCTAAAGCAAAAATGGTGGAAGAGAAAGGAAATTAAAATTCCTAAACCTAGTTTATTAGGAAATACAAATTCTAGCTCCAACATCAAAGAGAAGCTAAGGTAAACATCCTCTTCTTCTTCTCCATCTCAATCTCCCTTCAATTCTCAGAAATTCCTAACCCTGACTTAGGAAAAACTTCATCTTTGATAATAGATTGAAGATTCTTGAGGTGTATTAAAGAGGAATTGTTCTTGCCTTGTTTTAAAGGCTTCTCATTCATTGTTTTTGGGTTTAAAGGTGAGTTCTTTAACTCACATCTACGTCTACAGCTATCATTGTTGTTAGGTATGAATTCCAAACGTTTGTGCATTTTCATTTGCTTTTGATTTGAATTGATTTGGTGAATTTTCCAAATTTTGGTGTTTTGGTCTAATTTTATGAAAATCCTTTTATGGATATTTGGACAATGATGTTCGGGGCGTATCGAAGAGCCTTTAAGGCTGGGTTGTCGCTTGGCGTAAATCCTTAGTCGTCGTTACTCGTCCGATCGCATCCGATACGTTTTGGCTACTTTGGCCTAGGCAAATTGTTGCCCAGACCAGGTGACCAGACGTTTGGTGACCAAGTCCAGACGTCTGGTTTGGACCTGGAGAGCAAAAATATACACGGCAGATTTTAATAAAAAAGAGCAGAAACTTTTTCCAGACGTCAGAAATTCAAGATCCGACGTCTGGAGGGGTTTCAGACGTCTGTTAGAAACTTCAGACGTCTGGGTGTTCTCTGGATTATTTCCAGGGAACAAATCCAGACATCTGGATTCTAAACCAGACGCCTGGTTAGCTTTCAAACGTTTGGTTTGAGTTTTCAAACGTCTGGTTATTTCTAAGAAATTTCCAGAACTCAAATCCAAACGTCTGGATTAACCCCCAGACGTCTGGAAATGTTCAGTTTTGCCTATTTAGGCTGTTTTGTGTGGATTTCCTATTTTTAATCGATTTTAGTTGATCCGGATAGTTGTTATAACTTACTATTGACTTTGATGACTTCTTTCTTTGGATTTTTGAGAATATATGTAACGACCCGTATTTTTACGGATCGAAACATCGTAAAACAGTTGTCATTTGGTCGCATTGTTGATAAGTCATCCATAGTCTAAGTCCTAGGTCGTATAGTAGTTAGGTCGGAGTAGACGACCTAAGAAGGTGGAGCGACCTAAGGATTTTAGGGATAGGTCGTATAGGAGTTGGGTCGTATGGTGGCTTAGGTCGTGGGGTAGGTTAGGTCGGTTGGAGCGACCTATAGGATGTTGGCGACCTAAGGTTTGAGCGACTTAAGGAAAGGTAGCGACCTAAGAGAGTTAGCGAGTTAACGACCTAGTAGTTAGCGACCTATAGGAGTTAGAGTGAACGACCTAAGAGTTGGCGACCTAAGAGTTAGCGACCTATAGGAGTTAGCGACCTAAGGGTTAGTAACCTACAGTAGTTAGCGACCTAGTGGTTAGCGACCTAAGAGCTAACGGTATAAGAGTTAGCGAGTTAGCGTAGTTAGGTCGTGAGCGACCTAAGGTGTTAGGTCGTATCCTAACTAAGATAGTTAGGTCGCGTGTGTGTTAGGTCGCAGGTGTGTTAGGTCGTAGAAGCGATCTGTGTTAGGTCGCTAGGCTGCATCTTTGTTAGGTCGTAGGTCGCGGGGAAGCGCATGTGTGTTAGGTCGTGGGTCGCATGGATGCGCATAGGCTTGGGTCTGTTAGGTCGAAGTTTTAGGTCGTAGGGTTTCTTAGGTCGTGGACGACCTAATTCCGAGCGAACGACCTAAGGGGGATTTCAGCCTATAAATAGGAGGGTTCTTCTTCATTTTTGGGATCCGGATTTTGAAGCGACGAAGTGCTGCCATTTTGAGAGCTCGAGTTCTACACTTCTTCACTTCTTTTCTCCACTTTGATTTAGTATTTCCTTCCATCCAAGATCGAAGATCCAAGAGCTAAAGTCGAAGATCTACATCCATCGAAGAGAGATTTCATCGTTTGTAGTGGATTTGTGATAGATCGAGTTAGATCCTTCGCTGTCTAGATCTGAAGTGTGTTGCTTTTGGGGTGTTTAGGTGATTTGGTGAGTGGTGATTATCTCTCACACGAATCCAAAGGAGTATATCGGATCGTTGGTTTGATTTGGTGTTAAAGTAGTGATTTTCATGCATTTTTGTAAACTTAAGTATAGATCCATTGTTCATGATGATTTGACATCCATTTTACTACATGTTAACCTATGCAAGTTCATTCATCAAGATTATAGAGATATTGCTCATGTTTTCATGCTTGTTAGACTTTAGACTCTTTATTTACGAAATTGCCATTATTGTTATAATAGTTCATTAGATCATATTTGAATGCTTGATTACTTGGATTAAATGTTTGACTTGATTGATTTCTATGAATTAGATGATTGATGATTTGATTTAGACAAGATGGTCGAAGATGATTCAAAAGCTAAGGGAAAGGCTCTTGAATTGGAAAAGGTGCTCATGGCATATGTGGCGGATGATGAAGCTCATATGGATAGATTTGATGATGATGTTGAGATGAGGCTTTGCTATGATGATGATGAGGCGAAGCATAGTATGAGATAGTCTTGGTCTAATCCAGACGGGATCATTCCAAGCATGTTGATAACTCGGTGATATGGCTCGAGTTTGAGGATAATGGTTTGCTCGAGAGGCGCTTGAGCTAGTATGGAAATAGTCGTCGAGGAGGATGACTAGAAGGCTGAGATCTCATCGTTGTTGAAGGTTCTAGCATGCTCAAAGCAAGAGTACGTTGGGCAGATTCGATAGTCCCTGAAGGCTACTGATTGGTAGTCGAGTACTGGGCAGATTCGATAGTCCTAGGCACGGGTCACGATGACGTGCGGAGTGTGTGTCTGGGGGCTATCACTGTAGAAAGAGGTGGAGTGGGAGAGTTGGATTCCTATTCCTTTTTCCTTTATGCTCTTTTGGTATGTTGTTAGTTAATTTACCGCTCACTAAGACTGTTGTCTGACTCAAGGCTTTATGTTTTAACTCTTATTGCCTTGGGTTGTTCGTCCATTTTGGGACGGGCAGACTAGGTAGCAGGTGACAGGTGTTGTTCTTGCTTTCTACGATGCTGATGACGAAGACGAGCTGGAGGATTGCATATTGTTTCTTACTATATGTACTGGATGTTCCGCTGCTTGTATATTCTCTGAGTGATATGTAGTGAGGCTTGTTGTATAGACTATTCAGATGTTTGTATTCAACTATTATGAAGCTTAATTGATGAGATTCATTTGTGAAGCTTTACTATATATGTTCTCTATTGTATTTTTGATCCATGCGCTGTGAGTAATACGATAGATTCTGTTGTTTTAACTTTACCCTGACAATCGTCCATGGCTGCCTGGCACACTTTACAGCGCACTATGTCTAGGTTTAGTGCGGGGGTCATGGGCGGTCGTCACATTTGGTATCAGAGCATTGGTTAATCGATTTTACCCAACGCTCGCAGATGTAACTACGTATGAGAGACGTAATTGTATTTTGATGGATGATTACTATATATAATATAGTAGCTTAGAATGATTTGAATCCCTTATGTAGTTGTTTCTCAAGGTGTATTAATCATTCCTTTTTATAGATATTGAGAATGAGTCGAAGAGGGAGACCAGCTACTAGGGAAGGCCGTGCTATTGAAGGGGCTGCTGATTATGCTGCTATGTTCGAAGCTATGATGACTTCGATCATGAGAAGGATGCCAGCTCCGGGGCCATCGGTGGATGTTGGAGTTCAAGTTCAAACTCCAAAGCCGGTGGATTTTGCTAAGTTGTGTAAGGATTATTCTGCTCTTGGAGGAAAGATTTTCTTAGGAACAGAATCAACCATAGAAGTCCAGAGATGGATAGATGCTTGTAGAAGGATCTTTGTTGATTTGGGAATCGATGATGCAACTAAAAGGAAGCTTGCATCAAGACAGCTTCAAGGGAGAGCTTCTGATTGGTGGAACTCTATCACCATTGATACTCTGGAGGAAGAAATTACTTGGGTGCAATTCCAAGACAGATTTGAAGCTAAGTTCATTTCTACGGCTCAGAAGTCTGTTCTGTTCAAGAAGTTTGTGGAGCTCAAGCAAGGTGGAAGACCAGTTCTTGAGTATGTTTCTGAGTTTGAAGCTTTGTCCAAGTATGCCCGGTCGTATATTGAATCTTCGTATCAGAAGAATGAGAAGTTTGTGACAGGCTTGGACAGTTATCTTGGGAGGCAGTTGGTGGATCATTTGGACGATCCATTTGAGAAGCTTGTAGAGAAGGCTCTCAGGCATGAGAATCTGTTTCCTAAAGAGGGATCTGTTGTTGCTGTGACCAAGGAGGAGTCTAGACCACAGCAGGGTGGAAACAAGAAGAGGAAGCAGCAGCAACAAAAGGGTAAGGATGGCCAGAAGAAGCCGAAGGGCGAAGTGACCTGCTTCAATTGTCAACATAAGGGCCATTTCTCCAGGGATTGCAAGAATCCGAAGGTGCCGGTGAAGTGCCACAACTGTGACAAGCTGGGGCATGTTAGGAGGAATTGTCCAGAACCGCGGAAGGACAAGCAGATTGTGCAAGCTTATGCTTTGGGAGCTGTTCCATCATCTTCGAAAGCTCCTACCGCTGAAGAGAAAGGAAAGAGTGTAGTGGTTCAAGGTACTCTTTTCCTATGTGGTGTTCCAGTTAGAGTGTTATTTGATACTGGGGCGTCGCATTCTTTTGTTTGTAATGAACTTGTAGGCCGGTTGGGTTTAGAACCGGATATTGTTGATAGGCCATTGGTTGTGACTAATCCAGTTGGGGGTTCGTCTTGTTTGTGTATGCTATGCCGTGGTCTGATTGTATCGAGTCATGATTGCTCTTTTGTTTGTGATTGTTTTGTTCTGAACTTTGCGGGGTTCGGAATTATTTTGGGTATGGACTGGCTTAGGAAGTATGCGGCAAAGGTTGATTGTGAAAGGTTGGAGGTGACAGTCGAGAATGTGGAGGGGCGAAAGGTTGTGATACGATGTAAGCATGAAGAAGGCGTCCTCATGAGCTTCATGTATTCGCTGGTTGTTCCACGGGATGGACTGTCATCGGTGCCAATCGCTAATGGATTTGATAATGTCTTTGACGAGGTCAAAGGGTTACCGCCGCACAGAGAGATCGAGTTTCGTATAGATCTAGTTGAAGGAGCCAGACCTGTTGTGATGCCTCTTAGGCGGATGGCGCCTAGGGAACAGCAGGAGTTGAGGGTGCAAGTTGATGATCTTTTACAGAAAGGATTCATTCGGCGTAGTGTGTCCGAATGGGGTGCACCAGTTGTGTTTGTAACCAAAGCGGATGGATTGCTGAGGTTGTGTGTGGATTATCGTGAGCTGAATAAAGTGACTAAGAAGAACAAGTATCCATTGCCAAGAATAGATGACTTGTTTGATCAGCTTCACGAAGCTAAGGTGTTTTCTCAGATGGATTTGGCAACGGGATTTCACCAGTTAAGAGTGGCTAAGGATAGTGTGCCGAAGACTGCTTTTAGGACACCATCCGGTTTCTTTGAGTGGCTGGTAATGCCGTTTGGATTGACTAATGCGCCAGTATATTTTGTGGATCTTATGAATAGAGTGTTCAGAGATCAGTTGAACAAGTTCGTGCTAGTGTTCGTGGATGATATTTTGATTTATTCTAGAACTGAAGAAGAGCACAAGATGCACTTGCGTATTGTTTTGGAAATCTTACGGAAGCATCAGCTGAAGGCTAAGTTTTCGAAGTGTCACTTCTGGAAGAGCGAAGTGAGGTTCTTAGGCCATATTATTTCTGGAAATGGAATAGCGGTTGATCCCGCTAAGGTGGCAGCAATCCAGGATTGGGTTAGACCTAAGAATGCATTTGATGTGAGAAGTTTTCTTGGATTAGCAGGATATTATCGTCGATTTATCAAGGACTTTTCCAAGGTGGCTGCACCATTAACAAGATTGACGAAAAAGAACCAAGTATTCAGATGGGATGCTAAGTGTGTGCAAGCTTTCAGAATCCTGAAAGAGCGACTGACAAGCGCTCCTGTTTTGACTATTCCAAGTGGGAATGATGAGATGGTGGTTTACACCGATGCATGTGGTACTGGACTTGGAGCAGTGCTAATGTAGAAGGATAAAGTTGTTGCGTATGCAAGTCGACAACTGAAGCCGCATGAAAGGAATTATCCGACTCAAGATTTGGAGTTAGCGGCGATTGTTTTTGCTTTGAAGATGTGGAGACATTATCTATTGGGAGTTCAATTCGAGTTGTTTACAGATCATAAGTCGTTGAAGTATCTTTTCTCCCAAAAGGATTTGAATCTTCGGCAGCAACGATGGTTAGAGTTTTTAGCATCATATGATTTTGGTATAGCCTATACTCCGGGAAAGGGTAATGCAGTGGCAGATGCGTTAAGTCGAAGACATGCAGGATTGGGAGTCATGTTTTCAGAATGGAAGAATCTCGAGTATTTAGCTGGATTTGACTTCAGGCCCAGATGTGAATTGGAACCTGAGATGTTGGCAAACTTATCGATAAGACCGACTCTTGTGGAAAGAATTGGCGAGAGCCAAAAGCGAGACGATAAGCTTGTCAAGATTATCTGTGATTTGGAATCTGGATTAAACCCAGAAAAGGATAAAGGATTCGAGATCGATCGAGAGGGTTGGTTTCGGAAGCAAGGACGACTAGTTGTTCCCGATATAGATGAATTGAGAAATGAAGTTTTGAAGGAAAGTCATCACTCAAAGTTAACAATTCATCCAGGTGGAAATAAGATGTATCGGGATATGAAGAGAACCTATTATTGGGAAGGTATGAAGAAGGATGTAGGAAATTTTATTTCCAAGTGCATGAACTGCCAGTTGGTAAAAGCCGAATAGAAGAAACCTAGTGGATTGCTTCAGCCATTAGAAGTTCCTACATGGAAGTGGGAGCAAATATCGATGGATTTTATTGATGGGCTACCTAGAACAAGAACGGGAAATGAAGGGATTTGGGTCATTGTAGATCGTTTGACTAAGAGTGCAAGATTCATTCCTGTTCGATCGACTAGGACTGCATCAAAGTTGGCTGAGTTATATGTTAAGTGGATAGTTCGATTCCATGGTATTCCGAAGAGTATAGTGAGCGATCGAGATCCATTGTTCACTAGTGGATTTTGGAAGAGCTTTCAGGAAGTTTTGGGAACCGAGTTGTGTTTGAGTACAGCTTATCATCCTCAAACAGATGGTCAGACCGAGAGAGTCAACCGAGTTTTGGAAGATCTTCTCAGAGCTTGTGTTTTAGATTTCGGAGGATCATGGGAAGATCACCTTCATTTGGTGGAATTTTCATATAACAACAGTTACCAGTCAAGCATTGGTATGGCACCGTATGAGGCATTATATGGAAGACCGTGTAACTCTCCGACATGTTGGTTAGAGACAGGAGAAAAGTTGATACTTGGGCCAGAAATGATTCGTCAGACTTCAGATTGCATAGAGATCATTCGGCAACGAATGAAGGCAGCCCAAGACCGTCAGAAAAGCTATGCCGATAAGCGTCGTAAGGATTTGGAATTCGACGTAGGTGATATGGTTTTTGTGAAGATTTCTCCACTGAAGAATGTTATTCGATTCGGGAAGAAAGGAAAATTGACTCCGAGATTTGTTGGACCATTCCCGATCATCGAGCGAATTGGAAAGCTCGCCTATAGATTGGAGTTACCAGAAAAGATGTCGAGTGTGCACAATGTTTTTCATATATCATATCTACGGAAGTATGTGCACGACTCGAATACAGTAGTTTCTGCTGATAGCTGTGAAGATTTAGAAGTTGATCTGGTTGTTGAGAGACCTCGTAAGCCGCTTTGTGTTGTGGAAACCGACACGAAACAGCTTAGGAGGAAGGTAGTTAGGTTACTCAAGATACAATGGAGTGATGATGATAACGACTATACATGGGAGGTGGAAGAGAGGATGAAAGCAGCTCATCCTGAACTCTTCAAGGTATGGCCCTAAGGTGTCGTGTCATCTAACGACATTATAACTTGTTCTAGTTTTAGAATTCTGCATGCTAAGCTAGAATTGGATGCATGGTTTGTTGATTGCTATGGATGGTAGGCATGCAGAATAGTCTTTGATTGCTCTGTTTGTTTGGAATTTCGGGGGCGAAATTCCTAAGGGGGAGAGAATGTAACGACCCGTATTTTTACGGATCGAAACATCATAAAACAGTTGTCATTTGGTCGCATTGTTGATAAGTCATCCATAGTCTAAGTCCTAGGTCGTATAGTAGTTAGGTCGGAGTAGACGACCTAAGAAGGTGGAGCGACCTAAGGATTTTGGGGATAGGTCGTATAGGAGTTGGGTCGTAAGGTGGCTTAGGTCGTGGGGTAGGTTAGGTCGGTTGGAGCGACCTATAGGATGTTGGCGACCTAAGGTTTGAGTGACTTAAGGAAAGGCAGCGACCTAAGAGAGTTAGCGAGTTATCGACCTAGTAGTTAGCGACCTATAGGAGTTAGAGTGAACGACCTAAGAGTTGGCGACCTAAGAGTTAGCGACCTATAGGAGTTAGCGACCTAAGGGTTAGTAACCTACAGTAGTTAGCGACCTAGTGGTTAGCGACCTAAGAGCTAACGGTATAAGAGTTAGCGAGTTAGCATAGTTAGGTCGTGAGCGACCTAAGGTGTTAGGTCGTATCCTAACTAAGATAGTTAGGTCGCGTGTGTGTTAGGTCGCAGGTGTGTTAGGTCGTAGAAGCGATCTGTGTTAGGTCGCTAGGCTGCATTTTTGTTAGGTCGTAGGTCGCGGGGAAGCGCATGTGTGTTAGGTCGTAGGTCGCATGGATGCGCATAGGCTTGGGTCTGTTAGGTCGAAGTTTTAGGTCGTAGGGTTTCTTAGGTCGTGGACGACCTAATTCCGAGCGAACGACCTAAGGGGGATTTCAGCCTATAAATAGGAGGGTTCTTCTTCATTTTTGGGATCCGGATTTTGAAGCGACGAAGTGCTGCCATTTTGAGAGCTCGAGTTCTACACTTCTTCACTTCTTTTCTCCACTTTGATTTAGTACTTCCTTCCATCCAAGATCGAAGATCCAAGAGCTAAAGTCGAAGATCTACATCCATCGAAGAGAGATTTCATCGTTTGTAGCGGATTTGTGATAGATCGAGTTAGATCCTTCGCTGTCCAGATCTGAAGTGTGTTGCTTTTTGGGTGTTTAGGTGATTTGGTGAGTGGTGATTATCTCTCACACGGATCCAAAGGAGTATATCGGATCGTTGGTTTGATTTGGTGTTAAAGTAGTGATTTTCATGCATTTTTGTAAACTTAAGTATAGATCCATTGTTCATGATGATTTGACATCTATTTTACTACATGTTAACCTATGCAAGTTCATTCATCAAGATTATAGAGATATTGCTCATGTTTTCATGCTTGTTAGACTTTAGACTCTTTATTTACGAAATTGCCATTATTGTTATAATATTTCATTAGATCATATTTGAATGCTTGATTACTTGGATTAAATGTTTGACTTGATTGATTGCTATGAATTAGATGATTGATGATTTGATTTAGACAAGATGGTCGAAGATGATTCAAAAGCTAAGGGAAATGCTCTTGAATTGGAAAAGCTGCTCGTGGCATATGTGGCGGATGATGAAGCTCATATGGATAGATTTGATGATGATGTTGAGATGAGGCTTTGCTATGATGATGATGAGGCGAAGCATAGTATGAGATAGTCTTGGTCTAATCCAGACGGGATCATTCCAAGCATGTTGATAACTCGTTGATATGGCTCGAGTTTAAGGATAATGGTTTGCTCGAGAGGCGCTTGAGCTAGTATGGAAATAGTCGTCGAGGAGGATGACTAGAAGGCTGAGATCTGATCATTGTTGAAGGTTCTAGCATGCTCAAAGCAAGAGTACGTTGGGCAGATTCGATAGTCCCTGAAGGCTACTGATTGGTAGTCGAGTACTCTGGGCAGATTCGATAGTCCTAGGCACGGGTCACGATGACGTGCGGAGTCATGTCTAGAACCGGGGTTTCCATTAGCCCTTGACGGACGGATGAAATAATGAGCCGTTCATTCAATTAACGATGATATCGAAGCAATGATAACAGTGATAGCCAGAGTCATGGATGTTTGGTTGTATCATCATTCGGTCTCAAGAGCGGTATTTGCTGGGTGCTTATCTGATCTTGGTTTAGGACTTGGGGGTTTGTACTTGGAAAACATCGCCCTTGACTCCAGTGATAATTGCTTTATTTTAAATTGTATGCTTTGCTATGTTTTCTTCTGCTTAGTGTGTGTCTGGGGGCTATCACTGTAGAAAGAGGTGGAGTGGGAGAGTTGGATTCCTATTCCTTTTTCCTTTATGCTCTTTTGGTATGTTGTTAGTTAATTTACCGCTCACTAAGACTGTTGTCTGACTCAAGGCTTTATGTTTTAACTCTTATTGCCTTGGGCTGTTCGTCCATTTTGGGACGGGCAGACTAGGTAGCAGGTGACAGGTGTTGTTCTTGCTTTCTACGATGCTGATGACGAAGACGAGCTGGAGGATTGCATATTGTTTCTTACTATATGTACTGGATGTTCCACTGCTTGTATATTCTCTGAGTGATATGTAGTGAGGCTTGTTGTATAGACTATTCAGATGTTTGTATTCAACTATTATGAAGCTTAATTGATGAGATTCATTTGTGAAGCTTTACTATATATGTTCTCTATTGTATTTTTTGATCCATGCGCTGTGAGTAATACGATAGATTCTGCTGTTTTAACTTTACCCTGACAATCGTCCATGGCTACCTCGCAAACTTTACAGCGCACTATGTCTAGGTTTAGTGCGGGGGTCATGGGCGGTCGTCACAATATCCATTTCGATGGATTTGGTATCGATTTCTTTGGATTTTATTCACGTCTTCGAATGTGGATTTTTGTGATTGATTGTTTCTACAATCATTTTTGTGATTTGTCACTTCTAAACACAAAGGTTTCTATACTAGTAGTAAATACTCAAACTCTTTCATCAAAACGATTTCGACACTATTTTAAATATAAAGCTCTCTTTTAAAACTGTTTTCCAATCTATTAGTATATACAAACCTTTACCTCATTCGTGCAAGAAATCCAATTAAACGACTTAGCAAAACAAGTAGTATGAAACGCTTGTGTTTACTTCGTCGGTTAATTCTTAGACTTGTTCGATTGAAATCTTGTGACAATTTTCGAGTGGAAATCTACAATTTGTTCGAAAATATTTAAGTTAAGCTAGTGATTATGGGACATGAAGCTAAACTCTTATATTTACTGGCTTAGTGTAATTCACACTTTTTATTGATCGATGATGATCATTTTGTAATTTAGACTAGCGATGTGCGATGTCTATTTGTTTGTATGGGGACTAAAAACCCCGTTTGTGGAACTTCAGTTCAATTTGGTGGGGTAACGACCCATGGTCTTCGGGCCGTTTGTGGAGCCTCGGCTCAAAATTGATGGTTAGCGACCATGGAATAGCGTTCCGTTTGTGATACACGTGTTGGTGAGTTTTCATGCTCCCGTTTGTGATAGGCCTTCCCCCTTTATGATATCCTGGATTTCTGATTGATGATTTCTAGAATTTGTGTTTCACCAATTTTCGTGGTTTGCATTGATATGCTCTATCAATATTTGTGTTTTGGTGAATAATTTAAAGAATGAGATTCTTTTTGGTGTTTTGAGATGTTTTGAGATATTGTATGATTTTGGTTGTTAATTGATGTGTACTTGACACAGTATAGCATTTTTGTTATCATACGTTTTAGTATATCTCTTATCCTATCTCATCTTATCTGATATTTATAGCTAGACTGATTCGTTTGTTATTTTCTTCTTAAATAATACTCGGGTCAGACCGAGGTATTTCAAGTGCTCCTGCTTGACTTCTTATCAGGGATTATCATCTAATTTTTGGCTAACTACTTTAGATTAGTAGTTTTTGTTATTATACATTTGAGCTATAGACTCCTTGATGTATAACTATTCTTTTGCCTAGCACTTGTATATATTCTTTTGTGATGTAGTGGATCATGTTTGATCACTACTTTGATCTACACTTTTATGTGTTATATTCATATCTGATTCTGCCTTTGTGATATGAATATCTGTGACTGATTTGTGTTATGTTTATTTCTATATTTGTTTTCGAAGTCCACTTAGCCACTGTGTGGTAGCTTTGAGCTTGTATTTGATATGTCGGATTTCCTCTTGAAATGAAATGTAAGTTATATTATCTGACATATCGATACTCGCACAAAGCAATTGCACAAATGGTCGCTCCTCAATAGCCTTATTCTTGGTGCTAGTCGACGGCATTACCCCGTAGTGTCCTTGGCTAGTGTGAGTATAGAGGTGGGGCATCACAGCTTGGTATCAAAGCCAAACTTCGGAATAATGTAGAATAATCTAGCAAGGATCATTGTCCTAAGTCTTTCTTAGGAATCATGCCATAGGATTTAATTCGAGTCTTCGTACCGTTCTATCCTATTTCTTTTTATGACGCCTTGTTTTATCAATCAAGTTTACTTGATATTCGTTTTGTGAATAACCTTTTTTCCTCTTCTTTCTTTCTTAAAGAAGAGAAATGGTTAGACCAGGCCGTCCCAGCGCCGGTCAATCCAGTGCTACTCCTCGGGATGGAGTATTTATGTCTGCTTAGCAACTTCTAGATCTTGTGAAAAATGCTCAAGCTATCGGACCCATTCCAGAGACTGCTCATTCTAAATCTAGGTTTGCACGCTTGTGCAGTGATTACACCAGCTTGGGTGGAAAGCCTTTCAAGGGTTCCGAGAGCGTTATAGAAGTCCAAGCTTGGATTAGAACATGCGATCGCATCTTACCCCGCATGAATCTTATTGATCTACATCGAGTCCAAGTGGCTTCTAGCATGCTCCAAGAGAGTGCATTAGACTGGTATGAGCTTCTGATCTCCGAAATTATTGAAGCGGATCTTACTTGGGAGCAATTTCGGGAAAGATTCAAGCTAAAATATGTGCTAGAAGCTGAAAAGGTATCTCTAGCTCGACCCTTCATTGACCTTGTTCAAGGTGAATCTTCTCTGACGGATTACGTCGCTTCTTTCGAATCTCTATCTAAATATGGGGTCGAGTATATTAATACCCTATTGAAGAAAAATCAGAGATTTGTTTACGGGTTGAATAAGAATCTCAAGAAGCCATTATTTCTGAAACTGGAAGTTTCTTTTGATCAGCTTGTTGATATCGCTCTTCGCCTCGAAGAGGCCGATAAAGAAAGTGATGTTGAGATCAAACAAAACATCAACAAGAAGAGGCCTTTTAAGTTCAAGCCTAATCCCAACAAGAAAGGGAAGCAACCAACTTCGGTAGCAAAGACTCCTACCTCTAGTCGTGGATAATGTTACAATTGTGGTTCTAAGGACCATTATGCGAACAAATGTCTGAAGTCTCTTTCTTGCCGCTATTGCAAAAGTTCGGGTCATACTATATCTTCATGTCCCAAACTTCAAAGCAAAAAGGAAGGCAAGCTAAAAGTTGTGCAAGCCCCTACTAACACTTCTCCTGGTCAATGTATTTCTCATTCTATCCTTGATGGCATTATTATATTTCGAGATTTTCCTATTCGAGTTCTTTTTGATACGGGTGCATCTCACTCTTTAATATCAAAAGAACTTATTGATGCTTTGTCTTTGAATGTTTTTGGCTTGATGACTTCATTGAGAATTGCGAATTTGATTGGTGGGTCCGCAACACTCGGTTTACTTTGTAAAGATGTCGAGATTATTTTATGTGATTATTCTTTCCGAGCCGATTTGCATGTTATGCGCTACTTAGGTTTCGGAATGATTTTGGGAATGGATTGGCTTAACCGTTATGAAGCCCATATCCTATGTCCTGAGCGGACTATATATCTTCGACATCCTCAATCAGTTAAGAAGATTTCTCTTGTTCTTAAAGATTCAGATTCCAATTCGAAAGCATCCTTGTATTCTCTAAATCCTCATGATGACGATAATGATGATGAGGAAGATGTCATTTCCCTCATTCATATTGTTTGTGAATTTCTCGACATATTTGAGCTCGGTTTAGGATTACCACCTAAGCGAGCAATTGAGTTCAGAATTAATCTAATCCCTGGAGCTCTACCTATCACTCGTCCTCCTTATCGTATGTCCAATAAGGAAAATGAGGAGATGCGTAAACAATTATCCGAATTGGAAGCCAAAGAGTTTATTCGTTCTAGTTCCTCCCCTTAGGGAGCTTCAGCTATTTTTGTAAAGAAATCTGATGGTACACTTAGGCTTTGCGTTGACTACCGCAAGCTTAATGATCTCACCATCAAGAATAAATATCCCTTACCGCGGATTGATGATTTATTCGATTAACTTGGTGGTGCTAAAGTCTTTTCATAGTTAGACTTAGCAAGCGGTTTTCATCAGCTCTGTATTGTAGAGGATAGCATTCCTTTGACATCGTTCCATACTCTTTATGAATCTTTTGAATGGCTTGTTATGCCATTTGGTTTGACAAATGCTCCAGCTTATTTCGTTGACCTTATGAATCGAGTTTTCAAAGACTTCCTCGATCGATTTGTTCTCATCTTTATCGATGATATTCTTGTTTATTCTAAAACCGAGGAAGAGCATGAAAATCATCTTCGGATTGTGTTGGAAACTCTTAGGAGCAACTAATTGAAAGCAAAATTTTCTAATGCCACTTTTGGCAATCTCGTGTGAAATTTTTGGGGCATATTATTTCTGAGTCCGGAATTTCCATGGATCCTTCAAAGATTGAAGCGATTCAAAATTGGAAGAGACCGGAGAGTGTGACGAAATTCGTAGCTTTCTCGGATTGGCAGGCTATTACCATCGGTTCATAAAAGACTTTTCTAAAATTTCCGTACCTCTTACTAATTTGACAAAGAAGAGAGTTAAATACATTTGGTCTAACAAATGTGAAGCTGCTTTTCAGAAACTAAAAGAACTCCTTTCTGATGCTCCTATCCTTGTGATTCCCGAAGGGAACCAAGACTTTATTGTTTATACCGATGCTAGTCATGTTGGTTCGGGAGCTGTTCTCATGCAAAGGGAACGTGTTATCGCTTATGCTTCTAGGCAATTAAAGCCTGCCGAGACTAGATATGCCACTCATGATTTAGAGCTCGCAGCTATTGTTTTCGCCCTTAGAATTTGGCGTCATTATCTTTTGGGAGAGAAATTTATTCTCTACACCGATCATAAATCCTTGAAGTATTTATTTTCTCAAAAGGAACTTAATTTGCGTAAACAACGTTGGCTCGAGTTCCTTGCATCTTATGATCTTGATATTCTCTATACTCCCGGAAAGGGAAATCTTGCTGCCGATGCCCTTAGTCGAAAGCAACAAGCAGTTGTTTCTATGATGATATCCGAATGGAATGATCTCGCGACTTTATCAACTTGTGAGATTCGAGATCGAGAATCCAATTCATGTTCATCTCTTGTTTTATGTAGCCTTGAGGCTCATCCTTCTCTTTTACACCGCATTCTTGAAACTCAAAAGCATGATCCTGAATTGGTTCTTCTTAGCCAAAGTTGTAGGGATAAAATTGATATTGAAGGTTTGAAAGACTTTGATATTGATGCCCGTGGCGGTATTCGAAAATTTGGTAGACTTATTGTGCCAAATAGTATTGATCTTCGAAAAGACATTTTAGAAGATTCTCATCGTTCTAAATTTACCACTCATCTCCGTAGTAGTAAAATGTACGCGGATATGAAGTGACTTTATTATTGGGATGGAATGAAATCTGATATTGCTAGCTATATTAAGCGTTGCATGACTTGCCAACTCGTAAAGGCCGAGCATCAAAGGCCTGGTGGGTTATTGCAACCTTTGGAAATTCCAATATGGAAGTGGGATCAAATTTCTATGGACTTTATTGACGGTCTTCCCCGTTCTCGTTCGGGTCATGATAGCCTATGCGTGATAGTAGATAGACTTACAAAATCCGCCCATTTTCTTCCCGTTCGGTCCAATCGGACCGTACCTACTTTAGCTAAACTTTATGTCAAGGAAATTGTTAAATTGCATGGAGTTCCTACTTCTATTGTTAGCGATCGTGATCCATTGTTTACTAGTGGATTTTGGAAAGGTCTTCAAAAAGCTTTGGGAACAAAGCTTAATTTTAGCATCGCTTATCATCCTCAGTCCGATGGACAAACCGAGCGTGTGAATCAAACTCTTGAAGATCTTCTTCGTGCACGTATTCTTGATTTTGGTGGAAGTTGGGAAGATCATATTTCTTTTGTTGAGTTTTCCTATAATAATAGCTTCCAATCTAGTATTGGTATGGCTCCTTTTGAGGCACTATACGGAAGGCCATGCCGATCTCCTTTGTGTTGGCTTGAAGCCAGTGAGAAGCTGGTTTTAAGTCCAGATTTTATTCGTGATTCCATAGAAAAGATTGACCTTATTCGTCATAGGATGAAAGAAGCTCAAAGTAGACAAAAATCCTATCCTGATAACCGAAGAAGGAAATTAGAATTTTTTGTGGGAGATTTGGTGTTCATTTGTGTTTCACCTATGAAGAGTGTTGTGCGTTTCAGTCGATCGGGAAAGTTAGCACCTCGATATATTGGCCCCTTTCCCATCACCGAACGCATTGGTTCTGTGGCTTATCGTCTTTTGTTACCGGCTCAGTTTTCTGCTATTCATGACGTATTCCACGTCTCTCAACTACGAAAATGCCTTAGAGATTCCGATTCTATTCTTGAGCCCGGTGTAATTGAAGAAATTGAAGTTTCACCAAATTTGACTTATGAGCAACATCCTATTCGAATCATTGCTTCTGAGGTCAAACGCCTTCGAAATAAAGATGTTCCTCTTGTGAAAGTTCAATGGTCCTCAAATCCTAAGGATTGCTCTTGGGAAGCCAGAGAATTCAACGAGCGAACACATCCAGACTTACTCTCTCGTGCTCTTTAAAGGTGAACTTCTCATTTCAAATTTCTTCTTTTGTGTTGATATGCTTTTATGGTTTTTACTTTTTATTTCTTCCTCTTAATTATTGCGAGGACGCAATTTCTTTAAGGAGGGGAGTCTGTAAAAACCCGCATATTTTACGATTGTATATTTAAATGTTTTATTTAAATATAGCATCGTTAGTCGGATTTAAGTCCGAAATGTTACTTTTTGTAAACAGTCAAATTGGGACTCGATACCACTTCCATTGAGTCCAAAATGACGTTTACAACTTTTTTGAGTATAAACATCGATATGTTTGGAGTTGAGTGAATTTTGCTATTTTTCTATTGGACTTTGGGTTTGGGTTTCAGCTCATTACTCATCTAATACCCTAACTCCACTCAACTTCCTTCATTCATTCTCATTTTCTTAATACTCTCTAGCTAAAGCAAAAATGGTGAAAGAGAAAGGAAATTAAAATTCCTAAACCTAGTTTATTAGAAAATACAAATTCTAGCTCCAACATCAAAGAGAAGCTAAGGTAAACATCCTCTTCTTCTTCTCCATCTCAATCTCTCTTCAATTCTCAGAAATTCCTAACCCTAACTTAGGAAAAACTTCATCTTTGATAATAGATTGAAGATTCTTGAGGTGTATTAAAGAGGAATTGTTCTTGCCTTGTTTTAAAGGCTTCTCATTCATTGTTTTTTGGTTTAAAGGTGAGTTATTTAACGCACATCTACGTCTATAGCTATCATTGTTGTTAGGTATAAATTCCTAACGTTTGTGCATTTTCATTTGCTTTTGATTTGAATTGATTTGGTGAATTTTCCAAATTTTGGTGTTTTGGTCCAATTTTATGAAAATCCTTTTATGGATATTTGGACATTGATGTTCGGGGTGTATCGAAGAGCCTTTAAGGATGGGTTGTCGCTTGGCGTAAATCTTTAGTCGTCGTTTCTCGTCCGATCGCTTTCGATACGTTTTGGCCACTTTGGCCTAGGCAAATTGTTGCCCATACCAAGTGACCAGACGTCTGGTGACCAAGTCCAGACGTCTGGTTTGGACCTGGAGAGCAAAAATATACACTGCAGAATTTAATAAAAAAGAGCAGAAACTATTTCCAAACGTTTGAAATTCAAGATCAGACGTCTGGAGGGGTTTCAGACGTTTGTTAGAAACTTCAGACGTTTGGATGTTCTCTGTATTATTTCCAGGGAACAAATCCAGACGTCTGGATTCTAAACCAGACATCTGGTTAGCTTTCAGACGTCTGGTTTGAGTTTTCAGACGTCTGGTTTGAGTTTTCAGACGTCTGGTTATTTCTGGGAAATTTCCAAAACTCAAATCCAGACGTCTGGATTAACGCCAGATGTCTGGAAATGTTCATTTTTGCCTATTTAGGCTGTTTTGTGTGGATTTCCTATTTTTAATCGATTTTAGTTGATCCGGATAGTTGTTATCACTTACTATCGACTTTGATGACTTCTTTCTTTGGATTTTTAGGAATATCCATTTCGATGGATTTGGTATCGATTTCTTTGAATTTTATTCACGTCTTCGAATGTGGATTTTGGTGATTGATTGTTTCTACAATCATTTTTTTGATTTGTCACTTCTAAATACAATGGTTTCTATACTAGTAGTAAATACTCAAACTCTTTCATCAAAACGAGTTCGACACTATTTTAAATATAAAGCTCTCTTTTAAAACCGTTTTCCAATCTATTAGTATATACAAACCTTTACCTCATTCGTGCGAGAAATCCAATTAAACGACTTAGCAAAACAAGTGGTATGAAACGCTTGCGTTTACTTCGTCGGTTAATTCTTAGACTTGTTCGATTGAAATCTTGTGACAATTTTCGAGTGGAAATCTACAATTTGTTCGTAAATATTTAAGTTAAGCTAGTGGTTATGGGACATGAAGCTAAACTCTTATATTTACTAGATTAGTGTGATTCACACTTTTTATTGATCGATGATGATCATTTTGTGATTTAGACTAGCGATGTGCGATGTCTATTTGTTTGGGTAGGGAATAAAAACCCCATTTGTTGAACTTCGGTTCAATTTGGTGGGGTAGCGACCCATGGTCTTTGGGCCGTTTGTGGAGCCTCGGCTCAAAATTGATGGTTAGCGACCATGGAATAGCGTTCTGTTTGTGATACACGTGTTGGTGAGTTTTCATGCTCCCGTTTGTGATAGGCTTTCCCCCTTTGTGATTTTTGGATTTCTGATTGATGATTTCTAGAATTTGTGTTTCACCAATTTTCATGGTTTGCATTGATAAGCTCTATCAATATTTGTGTTTTGGTGAATAATTTAAAGAATGAGATTCTTTTTGGTGTTTTGAGATGTTTTGAGATATTGTATGATTTTTGTTGTTAATTGATGTGTACTTGACACAGTATAGCATTTTTGTTATCATACGTTTTAGTATTTCTCTTATCCTATATCATCTTATCTGGTATTTATAGTTAGACTGATCCATTTATTATTTTCTTATTAAATAATACTCAGGTCAGACCGAGGTATTTCAGGTGCTCCTGGTTGACTTCTTATTAGGGATTATCATCTGATTTTTGGCTAACTAATTTAGATTAATAGTTTTTGTTACTATACATTTGAGCTATAGACTCCTTGATGTATAACTATTCTTTTGTCTAGCACTTGTATCTATTCTTTTGTGATGTAGTGGATCCTGTTTGATCACTACTTTAATGTACACTTTTATGTGTTATATTCATATCTGATTATGCCTTTGTGATATGAATATCTGTGACTGATTTGTGTTATGTTTGTTTCTATATTTGTTTCCGAAGTCCTCTTAGCCACTGTGTGGTAGCTTTGAGCTTGTATTTGATATGTCGGATTTCCTCTTGAAATGAAATGTAAGTTATATTATCTGACATATCGGTACTCGCACAAAGCAATTGTACAGATGGTCGCTCCTCAACAACCTTATTCTTCGTGCTAGTCGACGGCATTACCCCGTAGTGTCCTTGGCTACTGTGAGTATAGAGGTGGGGCGTCACAGCTTGGTATCAAAGCCAAACTTTGGAATAATGTAGAACAATCTAGCAAGGATCATCGTCCTAAGTCTTTCTTAGGAATCGTGCCATAGGATTTAATTCGAGTCTTTGTACCGTTCTATCCTATTTCTTTTTATGACGCCTTGTTTTATCAATCAAGTTTTCTTGATATTTGTTTTGTGAATAACCTTTTTTCCTCTTCTTTCTTTCTTAAAGAAGAGAAATGGTTAGACCAGGCCGTCCCAGCGCCGGTCAATTCAGTGCTACTCCTTAGGATGGAGTATTTATGTCTGCTCAGCAACTTCTAGATCTTGTGAAAAATGCTCAAGCTATCGGACCCATTCTAGAGACTGCTCATCCTAAATCTGAGTTTGCATGCTTGTGCAGTGATTACACCAGCTTGGGTGGAAAGCCTTTCAAGGGTTCCGAGAGCGTTATAGAAGTCCAAGCTTGGATTAGAACATGCGATCGCATCTTCCCCTGCATGAATCTTATTGATCTACATCGAGTCCAAGTGGCTTCTAGCATGCTCCAAGAGAGTGCATTAGACTGGTATGAGCTTCTGATCTCCGAAATTATTGAAGCGGATCTTACTTGGGAGCAATTCCGGGAAAGATTCGAGCTAAAATTTATGCCAGAAGCTGAAAAGGTATCTCTAGCTCGACGCTTCATTGACCTTGTTCAAGGTGAATCTTCTCTGACGGATTACGTCGCTTCTTTTGAATCTCTATCTAAATATGGGGTCGAGTGTATTAATACCCCATTGAAGAAAAATCAGAGATTTGTCTACGGGTTGAATAAGAATCTCAAGAAGCCATTACTTCTGATACTGGAAGTTTCTTTTGATCAGCTTGTTGATATCGCTCTTCGACTCGAAGAGGTCGATAAAGAAAGTGATGTTGAGATCAAACAAAACATCAACAAGAAGAGGCCTTTTAAGTTCAAGCCTAATCCCAACAAGAAAGGGAAGCAACCAACTTCGGTAGCAAAGACTCCTACCTCTAGTCGTGGATAATGTTACAATTGTGGTTCTAAGGACCATTATGCGAACAAATGTCCGAAGTCTCTTTCTTGCCGCTATTGCAAAAGTTCGGGTCATACTATATCTTCATGTCCCAAACTTCAAAGCAAAAAGGAAGGCAAGCTAAAAGTTGTGCAAGCCCCTACTAACACTTCTCGTGGTCAAGGTATTTCTCATTCTATCCTTGATGACATTATTATATTTCGAGATTTTCCTATTCGAGTTCTTTTTTATACGGGTGCATCTCACTCTTTAATATCAAAAGAACTTGTTGATGCTTTGTCTTTGAATGTTATTGGCTTGATGACTTCATTGAGAATTGAGAATCCGATTGGTGGGTCCACAACACTCGGTTTACTTTGTAAAGATGTCGAGATTATTTTATGTGATTATTCTTTCCAAGCCGATTTGCATGTTATGCGCTACTTAGGTTTCAGAATGATTTTGGGAATGGATTGGCTTAACCGTTATGAAGCCCATATCCTATGTCCTGAGCAGACTATATATCTTCGACATCCTCAATCTATTAAGCAGATTTCTCTTGTTCTTAAAGATTCAAATTCCAATTCGAAAGCATCCTTGTATTCTCTAAATCCTCATGATGACGATAATGATGATGAGGAAGATGTCATTTCCCTCATTCACATTGTTTGTGAATTTCCCGACTTATTTGAGTCCGTTTTAGGATTACCACCTAAGCGAGTAATTGAGTTCAGAATTAATCTAATCCCTAGAGCTCTACCTATCACTCGTCCTCCTTATCGTATGTCCAATAAGGAAAATGAGGAGATGCGTAAACAATTATCCGAATTGGAAGCCAAAGAGTTTATTCGTTCTAGTTCCTCCCTTTGGGGAGCTTCGGCTATTTTTGTAAAGAAATCTGATGGTACACTTAGGCTTTGCGTTGACTACCGCAAGCTTAATGATCTCACCATCAAGAATAAATATCCCTTACCGTGGATTGATGATTTATTCGGTCGACTTAGTGGTGCTGAAGTCTTTTCACAGTTAGACTTAGCAACTGGTTTTCATCAGCTCCGTATTGCAGAGGATAGCATTCCTTTGACATCGTTTTGTACTCGTTATGGATCTTTTGAATGGCTTGTTATGCCATTTGGTTTGATGAATGCTCCAGCTTATTTCGTTGACCTTATGAATCGTGTTTTCAAAGACTTCCTCGATCAATTTGTTTTCATCTTTATCGATGATATTCTTGTTTATTCTAAAACTGAGGAAGAGCATGAAAATCATCTTCGGATTGTGTTGGAAACTCTTAGGAGCAACCAATTGAAAGCAAAATTTTCTAAATGCCACTTTTGGAAATCTCATGTGAAATTTTTGGGGCATATTATTTGTGAGTCCGGAATTTCCATGGATCCTTCAAAGATTAAAGCGATTCAAAATTGGAAGAGACCATAGAGTGTGACAAAAATTCGTAGCTTTCTCGGATTGGCGGGCTATTACCGTCGGTTCATAAAAAACTTTTCTAAAATTTCCGTACCTCTTACTAATTTGACAAAGAAGGGAGTTAAATACATTTGGTCTAACAAATGTGAAGCTGCTTTTCAGAAACTAAAAGAACTCCTTTCCGATGCTCCTATTCTTGTGATTCCCGAAGGGAACCAAGACTTTATTGTTTATACCGATGCTAGTCGTGTTGGTTTGGGAGTCGTTCTCATGCAAAGGGAACGTGTTATCGCTTATGCTTCTAGGCAATTAAAGCATGCCGAGACTAGATATGCCACTCATTATTTAGAGCTCGTAGATATTGTTTTCGCCCTTAGAATTTGGCATCATTATCTTTTGGGAGAGAAATTTATTCTATACACCGATCATAAATCCTTGAAGTATTTATTTTCTCAAAAGGAACTTAATTTGCGTCAACAACGTTGGCTCGAGTTCCTTGCATCTTATGATCTTGATATTCTCTATACTCAAAAGGAACTTAATTTGCGTCAACAACGTGTGACGTTTTGACCAAATTTATCACTTACTTGGTTTTGGTAAAGTCCAATTTTACTTTATTAAGCATTATCCGATTGTGACTATTATTTACATGAATTCTTTTCGTCAAACCTATATCACTTTGGACTTATTGAATTTGGTAATAGTCAAAATTCCAATACCGTTCATATTCAACTCTATAGTCCAAACAATAGGTCCTTGGTTCAATAATAATAATAATAATTAACCAAACTACTTTGGCCAGAGATTACTTAAGTTGACCATGACCTAACCCCATATAACTGAGGGGATGAATCCTCTCTTATAGTGCTTCACTTCCAATACTTATTGTCGATCCAACTTTAGTCACTCGATGGATGTCGTGCCATGATTTGACTATAATCAAAGCAGAGCTTTCATATTGAAGATTGATAGTGTTCTCAAGTCGAGAGAACTGTGTAAATTAGTCACATCAATATTTTCTGTTTGACCTTAATTACAGTCATAAGTAATACATTGTCCAACATTTGGAGAGTGTTACGTATTCTAGTCTCAATGGATACATCAATATCTAATCTCGATACATCTTGATTAGGAACATTTAAAATGATGTGTTTTATAATATTGTGATACAATACTCATGATTACAACAATTTGTAAATATTGTCACGAACACACTACTTATGAATTTTTTATTAAATATATTTTAATTAAGCATTTAATTATTTATAACACATTATAACAAATATATACAAAGAAAAACACATTTATTACAAATGAGAAATGATTACAGAGAATAAATTACAAAATTGCCTCTACGGCATACCCCTAACTCTATCAATCTCCCACTTGCACTTGGGGCCAATTATGGAATCTCCATCCCATCTCTTCAATTAGCTTCTTGAGAGCCGACCGAGCTAGACCCTTGGTGAATGTATCTGCTGTGTTGTCCTTAGTATCTATCCACCCTTTGTATTATGACCTCTTTCTTCTTAATGAATTCTCTAATGAGGCAAGATTTCCGAAGAATATGCTGTAGCTTCTTATGTACTCCCGGCTCCCTTGCGATCTGCATCGCCGCATTGTTATCATTGAACAGTGCCATAGGATTCTCGGTATCGGGAATCACTCCAAGCTCACTCAAAAACTTACACATCCAGACCGCCTATTTTGCTGCTTCATTGAGGGTGATGTACTCGGCCTCCATCATGGAATCATCAACTATTTCCTGCTTGGAACTTTTCCAACTAGCGGCTGCACCGTTAAGCGTAAACACTTAACGGGACAGTAACTTACTATCATCTGTATCACTTCGAAAACACAAATTTGTATATCCCATTATAAGGAGGTCTCCATTCCCGTATATTAAGGAATAAGTCCTTAGTATTTCTCAAATACTTAACTATACATTTTATGGCCGTCCAATGCTTTTCTCCGGGATTAGACCGGTCGGCTTACACATCCTAATGCGTATTCCACATCCGATCTAGTACGTAGCATAACGTACATTATGGATCCTATGGCTATACCATAGGGGATCCTCTTCATACACTCATTCTCCTCAATAGTACGAGGAGCATCATTCTCATAAAGGACAATTCCATATTGTGTTAGAATGTTTCCATGCTTGGAATTCTCTATACCGAACCTTTCAGTATAGTACCTATGTACAAGGATTGAGACAATCCCAACATCCTCTTGGATCTATCTCTATAGATCTTTATACCAAATATATAGGCTGCTTCCTCTGTGTTCTGATAAAAACCAAACTGTTTGATTGCTTTATAAAAATACTTATTACAACTCCATAAAGCTTGTTTAAGTCCATAAATGGACTTTAACAACTTACAAGCCTTGCCCTCAATCCCACTGACCATAGAACCCTCGGGCTGCAACATATAAATGGTTTCTTCTAAATTACCATTTAGAAAAGCTATCATTACATCCATTTGCCATATTTTATAGTCATAGAATGCAATGATGGCTTGCATAATATGAATGGACATTAGCATGGCTACGGATGAAAAGGTCTCATCATAATCAACACCTTGAATTAAAAAAATCCTTTCACAACCAACCTACCTTTGTAAGTCCCTACTTCCCCATCTGCATTTAGCTTTTTCTTAAAAATCCATTTGTAGCCGATGGGTTTTATCCCTTCATGTACATCCAACAAAGGCCAAACTTTGTTTTCATACATGGAATCCATCTTGGATTTCATAGCTTTAAGCCAAAGTGCAGTCTTTAATCTACAGTGCGCGTTGGAAGGATAGAGGCGTATCGTCATCAAAGACACGGTCATCCTTCTCGCCATTCATGAAAAAACCATATTATCTCTTTGCTGCATGAGATTCCCTACTAGACCTTCTAATAGGTTGCGTGTTTTCGTATACAGGTGACTTGGTTCTCCCAATGGTTCGGCCACTTTATTAGTTTCTTGGATCTCATCCAAGTCTACAACCTCGCTGTTAATTTCCTTTTACAAAATTCCTTTTTAAAAAGACAATGTATCGAAAAATAATGACCTTTTGTTCCTCGGTATTGTAGAGTATGTATTCCGTAGAGTTTTTAGGATATCCTATAAATTAACATAGTACCAACCTTGTCTCTAGTTTATTCGGACCAATGTTCTTAATGTATGCCGAATACCCCACGCCTTTAAATATTTGAGCTGGAGTTTCTTACCGTACCACATCTCATATGGTGTTTTATGCACGTATTTAGCGGGTAACAAGTTCAACATATGCGCTACAATTTCTAGCGCTTATCCCTAATATGACAGAGGTAACTCAGCCTTACTCATCATGGAATGAACCATGTCTAATAGGGTTCGGTTCCTTCACTCTGACACACCGTTGTGTTGCAAAGTATAGGATGGAGTAACTTGAGGGATAATCCCATTATCTTTTAAGTAATGTTGGAATATCTGTCTAACATACTCACCTCCTCGATCTGATCGAAGAATCTTAATCTTTCAACGTGTTTGGTTTTCCACTTCATTTTTATACTTGACAAATTTATCATAAACATCGAATTTGTTCTTCATAAGATACACATGTCCTAGTCTCGAGAAATCATACGTAAAGGTGACAAAGTAAGAACTATTATCTTTGGTAATTATAGACATCAGGCAATATACATCACTATGTACTAACCCTAAGAGAGCATCAACTCTTTCATTGCTCCTATTAAAGAGGTGCTTGGTCATTTTACCTTTAAGACATGACTTACACATGTCAAATGGTACGAAATCAATTACGGTATAAAACCTTCGGTTTTCAATTTATGTAGTCATTTCCCACTAATATGTCCTAGCCTACAGTGCCAAAGAAAACTATCATTTATATTGCTAGATGATCTATTCACAAAACACTCATAATTAGTATTAATCACATAAATGTCATTTTGAAGAATACCATCACAGACTTTAGTTCAATCCAAACTAATGTATATAACATTATTTCCACAATGAAATATATATATCCAGTCTCAAACAATCTAGAAACAGAAATATTCCTACAAATAAGGTCTCTTATGAAATAACAATTATTTAATACTAATACTAATCCATTAGGAAAATTTAAATGATAGTCTCTTATTTCCGTTGCATCTACCATAGACCCATCAATAACTTGGAGCCTCATTTCTCCTCTTGCCGCACGATGCCAGTTCCTAGACCCCTGTAACAAATTATATGTATGAGTACCAGATCTAGTATCTGAAACCCACGACATTTTATTGAGTATAAAATAATTTTGAATCATAAATGTACCTAATGGAGCTGCAGAACCATTATGCTTCTTTTTCCTAATAATTGTAACGACCCGGAATTTCACTACTTTGATTTGCGAATATTTAATTAATTTTAACTATTCAATATCTAGGTTTTATAATCAAAATAAAACTCTTTTAAATGATAAATAATAATGGTAAAATAGTTTTCAAATTTAGTTTACAAAAATATATAGTTCGATGAAAAACGGAAAATGTGACTAGAAACCGTTTTTTGAATTTTCGACGTTTCATCGTATAAAAGTTATTTGAAATGTTGTGTACTCATTTGTAAATGTATATTCAATATATGCAAAGATTATGAACATAGATTAGTAAATTAGTTAGGGTTAAGTATAATTAAATTAAGTTAAGTAAGTTATATATATATATATATATATATCTGTGTGTGTGTCACATTAGGGGAGACATGATTAGACTTAATGGCAACTAAAGGACATTTGGCCATCTTTTCATGTTTTTTCATGATAATTCCGAAATTACGAAAGGGGGAGACAAGAAGACATGCCATGGTAAGGTGGCGCAATGAGGTGGAGGGTAAAAGGACAAGGGTAGTTTAGTAATTTCCAACATTCCATTTTATATAAAACAAACTTCACCTTTTCTCCTTCTCATTTCATTTTACTTTCCATTTTTTTTAGCTTCATACTCATTTTCAAAGATTTTCCAAAGAACTTTAATGGCTTCTCTTTTAAGTTTGAAGTTTTTAAAAATTAAAGCAAGCTTCTTTTAAATATGTTTTCAAACCTTGTTTTGAACTCTTTCTTTTCCATTTTTCCTCCCATTTCATTCGGCCATAACTTCCTCCATAATACTTCAAATCAAGATTTTATTTTTTTCAAACCATATAGAATTTCAGTGGCTAAGACTTTTATTTGAATGACTTTTCAAATTTCGAATATTTTTGGGTCAAAATTGCATTTATTTCTTACTCATTTTTGGACCCATATTATCATGGCCGAAAATACCACTCCTTCTTTTGACCATATCTCCCTCAATACAAATACAAATTAAATGATTCTTTTCTTTAAATTGTAGACAAAGGAAGTTCCTAAAAATTTTATTCTATGACTTGTCCAAATTTCGAGAGTAATATGATCGAAAATCAGTGAGAAGATGACCTATTTTCCAGTGGATTTTTGTGATTTCCAAGCTTTCGGTGAGTAAACGTTAGTTTTAAATTTCAAAGTTTTTAACTTGATATATGTTGCATAAATTTCTTTATGATGTGCGTGAAAAATGTTTGAGTTGTTATATGTTTGGTTATTTTTGGATATGGATGATTTGAGATGGAAAGAGTGGACTTGAAACGAAGTCTACCTTAGTGTTGTAAATTTGTAAAATTTGGTTATGATATAGTTTACAAACTTTGGATTTGATGTTGGTTGTAAGTTTAGATAATGTGAACTTGGTTATGATGTGGTTAGTTTATAAGTTAACATTGAGATGTTAAAAGGAGATTTGGATTCTTTGGAAGGAAATGGTTTTAAAGTATTTAAGTTATTAAAACTTTAAAGTTAAACCTTGTTTTAGTTTCTAAACATTTCCTTATGGTTTAAAACGAAACAAAGTTGGAAGTAGAGAACTGAGAAGTTAGTAACTTGGAAAAACAAACTCAAGTTACTACATCCGTAGCGATAGTCGTTATGGATGCAGTTTCGATAAAAAAGTTGAATTTTTAAATTTTAGTTTCATACTTAAAAGCATCTTGAAAATGTTTTATAAACTTAATAATAGTGTTTTAGAAAGTTAATTAATAATTTAATAATTAATTTTTAATGAATTAAGTTTTGATAATTAATATTAATTAAGTATTAAACATGGTTTATTAATTATAATTAAGTGAAGATTAACTACTAATTAATTATTTTTTAAAAGTAAGATTAAATTTAATTTGAGAAAAATGTGTGATCCTCTAGCAATAGAGGAGAGCACACATGAAACCATATATATAACACATAACAAAGTGCTGCCAACATGTTTGGCAGGTAACAAATCTAAGTACAAGTATCCAAGGAAAAGCCCAGGAACCCCTATAATGAGTTCCGGCAAAGCCACCGCCCATTTCACCCCAATATCGAGCTCCCGCATGGCCACTGCCCAATATTAAGGTGTGAGAAGTACCTGAAAAACTGAAAAAAAAAATCGAAAACCAAAGATACTGAAAACCAACACCATCCAGTAAGGAGACTCTAAGCTGGTGCCTCAGAAGAAATAGGGCTGTGGCTAATCTGGAGAAGAATGACTAATAATCCAGAACGTAAAACTCCCCTCTGAAGACTCAGTAAAGCTGAAGTAGCACCTGGCTGAGAAGTGAATCCTCCTGAAGATAGAATGCCTAAGTGAAGCTGAAGCTGTACTGAAAAAAATCCCTCACTGCTATCGGCAATCCTGGAAATAGCAATCCTGTGCACCTGCAAAGAGACGCTAATATCCAATCCATCCCAGACCTGTAACTGAAAATTAACTAGGAAAATAGTTAGAATGGTACACATATATGTATATAAATGAAATTTATATACCTATATGTGTACATAAAAATCTAATAGGACATAATAAAGCAAAGATAGATTTGTACAAAAACTAAAAGCTCTAAAAATGTAAAGGTAATATGATCCATACTGAAGGAAATTAAAAAACTATAAACAAATACTATAATAACTAAAATAAAATCACAGACAATTCTAGAATTATCTTTGTGGACCTATAATCAAAAGCACATTATGATACATAGTGGGATCATCATTTAAGTTTGAAAAAATATTAATACTATTATTATTAATGTCAAAAATATTATTGTTATGTTTGAATACATTGATATTATTACTAACCTTATTAAGATATTCCTTAAAAAGGTTATTTTTAGTTAATTTATATTTAGGATTAGATATCCAATTAAAGCAAAAAGACGAAATTAAAAAAATCAATTTATTAATGTGATTATTATTATTATTAAATATTCTCTGATTTCTTTCAAACCAGATATACCAACAAGATATAATGAATAAAGTATCAAGTAAGTATCTGTTATCCATATTGAACTTAAATCTAAAATTATTCCAATAGAATTCACAATTAGTAATTCTAGTAATAATATTAAAATCAAAAAATTTAAGGGTATTAGTTAGAATGAAGTAAGTATCCATACAGTCGAAGTAAATATGATTAATATCTTCAAAATGCAAATTACAAAAATAACATTTATTATCAATTTGTATATTTTTTTCTTTTTAAAAATTCTATAGTATTTAGTTTTCCATGCATAATTAACCACATGTGAATTTTAGACTTAGGAGGAGCATTTGATTTCCAAATAAATTTAAAAAAGTTATTAGTTACACCCGAAAAGTTAATAAATCTATAAAAAGATTTAGAAGAATATTTCTTACTCTTATCCCACTCCCAACTAATATAATCATTATCGTTATCAATATTATATAGATTTAATCTAGCGTAAAACAAAGAGAGCTTCCTAAGGGTTGAACCTACAAGAATTCCGTTAAAACTAAAATTCCAAGGAGGAACGTTTTCGGGAGAAAAAACTTCTGAAATTAATGCATATTTAAAATTACAAATATCATACAACTCTCTAAACTCAAACCTAAGAGGAATAACGGAAATCCAACTGTAATGCCAAAAAGAAGTATTATTACCTGAATGAACTATAATATTAGTGCCTAAGTTAAATATCTTAAGATTTTTTAAAATGGATTTCCAAAAATAAGATTGTTTACGGATGACCGAAGGAGTAATTTGATATAATTTATTACTACCATTGTAGTAATATTTAGAGATAATTTATTTCCAAGTGGCATTATCATTTATATCCTTGAACTTCCATAACCATTTACTTAGAAGAGACAAATTCATATTACGCAAATTAATGACTCCTAAACCACCATCCTTTTTGGATTTCCAAACAGTTTCCCAATTTACCAAACATTTTATGCAGCTGTTTGAATTTTCACCACTCCATAAGAAATCTCTTCTAATTTTGTCTATTTTATCAATCACCCAGTCAGGAAAAAGATGCATAGACATTCAATAAATCAGGAGAGATGATAAAACAAAATTAATTAGTAATAGTCTACCTGCTCTAGATAAAAATCTCCCATTCTAATTAGAAATCCTATTTTTGATTTTATCTATGATTATAAACCAATCTTCATGTTTAATTTAGTAGGTCTAATCACAAAACCAAGATGGTCAAAAGGAAAAACCATAATTTTACAATTTAGCGTATTAGCAACTAAATTTTCAACTTTCTCAAAATCAAATAAAACTAAACAGAACTTTTATCAAAGTTTATTTTTAAACCTGATAGAAGTTCAAAACTATATAGAATAAACTTAAGAGAAATAATGTGTCTACGTAAATGAGAAGAAAAAAACAAGGTATCGTCTGCAAATTGAAGGACTGATATACCGTTACGTGATATATCATTACCTATATTTCCTAGTGATCCATTATCAACCGATTTTTTAATTATCTTAGCAAAAACGTCTGTGGCTAAGTTAAACAGAAGAGGCGATAAAGGATCCCCTTGCCTTAAACCTCTCTTAGATTGAATTTTATTACCTAAAATACCATTAACCATAATACTAGAGTTGGCAGTTTTAAGCAAATTCATGATCCAGCTAATCCATCTATGACTAAAACCTCTAGCATGAAAAATATCTACTAGAAAATCCCAATCTACCAAATCAAAAGCTTTAGCGAAGTCTAGTTTTAAGATAGCACAGGTAATATTATTCTTACAATAGTGATTAATATATTCTTGAACAAATGCCACCCCATCGGTGATATTTCTCCCTTTAATGAAGGCAGATTGTGAACAGTCAATTAGGTCATTCATTCTTATACTAAGTCTATTAGCTAAAACTTTTGAAATAATTTTAACGGAACAATTAATCAATGAAATAGGTCTAAAATCTTTTAAATTATTAGCACCTACTTTTTTGTGTAATAAAATAACATTTGCAAAATTGAATCTTCCTAATTGTAAATTTCCATTATAGAAATCATTAAACATATTAATTAAATCTAATTTTAAAACATCCCAAATTGTTTTATAAAATAAAATTGGGAACCCATCCGGACTCGGTGATTTATCACTAGGCATGTCGTTAATAGCTTTCCAAATTTCCTCTTCAGTAAAAGGATTATCTAACTCAGAAAGATCAACATTAGAATGAAACAGATAAATATCATTCCATCTAACATTAATTCTCTGTTTATTTTTATTACCAAAAATATCTCTATAATAGTCTGTAAAAGCCTTATTAAGGTCTCTCTGATCAACTAACTCTTCATTATTTACAATAATGGAATTAATCGTATTAATACGCTTTCTACCATTAGCCATGTTATGAAAAAAATTGGTATTACTATCACCTTCATTTATCCACTGGATTTTGCATCTCTGTTTCCACATAACCTCCTCCTTTTCTAAAATAGAATTAAGATCTTCTTTTAGATTAGCGAGAACGTTATGCTCTCCTAAATTTAGTTGTCTAGTTTCTTCAACCTTATTTATTTTAAGCATCTCATTAAGAATATTATCTTTTTAAATTTTTATATTACCAAATAAATTTTTATTCCAATTTTTAAGAAAATTCCTAAGATTCCTAAGTTTTAAAACAAAATTCTTAGCAGAATTATCCTTATTTCTAATATTATAAAAATTCAAAGAGATCCACTTATTTATAATTAAATTCAAAAAACTAGATTCTAAAAGCCACATTTTTTCAAATTTAAATGATCTATTAACTACCCTATGCTTTTCACAAGTGAGAATAATTGGACAATGATCGAAATAAGTGTAAGGCAAACCAGAAACTTTGCAAATAGGAAATTTATCCTCGATTACATCACTAACGAAAAACTTATCAAGAAGAGCCATAGAAGGGGATTCCCTAGTATTACTCCACGTAAATTCTCTATTAGAAAGAGGGATTTCAATCAAATTAGAATTAATAATAAATTGGTCAAATTCCTACATAGCAGAGAAATCACCTTCCCGTGGAGAACGCTCTCCCAAAAAACGCATAACGTTAAAATCCCCCCCTCCAAATCCAAGAACCCGGAGCTAAAGATCTGAACTCTAGGCATTCATTCCATGAAATCCGACGACTTATTTTTGAATTAGGCCCATAAACATTAGAAATGTTTAAAAAAGAATTATCAACAAGATTAATTAAAATAATGTGCAAAGAATGTTGTTTGAAATACATTGGAGAAGTTTAAAATAATTATCCCACCACTCAATCATTAGACCCCCAGAAGCGCCCACAGAGGGTAAAAAAGCTCATTTACTAAAATGATAACCACCTAATCTTCTATAGAAACTAATATCTGGACAATCAATTTTAGTTTCCTGAAGGAGAGCAATGTCAATAGAATAGTCTTTAAAAAAAGCTCTAACTTTGTCACACTTATTTAAATCATGTAAACCTCTGATGTTCCAACTAATAATCCTCATAAACCAACAGATCTAGCCCTATCCAATTCCCTACATCTAATATACTCACGATCAATCTCATCATCAGAAAAAATAAAACAAGCATCACTAGCTAGCTTACTAAACTCATAAGAAGACAAGCTACCTAAAGCATACGAAGAATACGTACTACCCAAATCAAAAAGCATACCTAAGCCTGAATTCGTAGTGCCACTCATAGCACTCGAACCAGGTAACTCATCCGTGGACTGAGACTGACTACTTTGGATCCTGGCACTATGTCTAACAGATCCACTAGCAACCATTTTCCTTCGCCTACCTTTCTTAGACAAAGATGAACAAGAAACAGACTGGTTACCGCTCCCACCATTAGACACATTATAATAATTCTCTGAATCGATTGTATCTCCAGAAGCTAAGTCATCACTCGCATGCTTTTTTAAGACAACAATATTTTCAGACTTCCCCACCAAATTATTAATTCCCAAGCCAAACGACATTCTCTTGTTCACAAAATCATCACAGTTCAACTCTGACTTAATAGTGCAATCTTCACCAGCAAAACAAACACCTGACTCAACTGTGCTATCACCTGACTTAACACCAATATAGTCAACATTTTCACCTGACCTAACATTGCAATCACCTGGAAGATTAACAGAAATTGGAATATAACTTGAAGCTTGCAAATCAACTGCTATATTTAAACCTTTTGCAACATGCACACTGGTTCCATCAGGCATATCAGTGAATTCAACAATGGATGTAGCCAAATTCTCTTCATTAGGTTCAATTAAAGGTTTGTGAAAATAGTCAGTAGCTTCCCTCTGCAAAAGCTCTTCTAAATCACCATAAATAAATTTGGTCTCCTTTTCAACTCCATCCAGTTCGAAAAGATCAATAGCGAGCGGCAGCTTATCACCCAAAACAACCAACCACTTGTCTTTGCAATTGACATCTGAATTAGAACCATTACTCCCCTCGTTATTATCACTCACTAACTTTAGTTGATTCACAATGGCACTGTCTAACAAAGAATAACCTTCCCTAACATTATCAACACCATGCCTTACAGGATTGTCAACTACAATAATCATACTTTTATAGCCATTAGAACTCACATCTATCTCATTTGATGCCTTCAGATTTGTAACATCAAAACTATCAACAGAACAATCTAATCCATTTACAACACCATGACTTTCAGAAATTAGATCATTTGTTATCGAAGATTCAAGGCACTCAAATGGATTATCGGTAGATATTTCAAAAATACACTTTTCACGAGATTTTATTTTGTCTCTCTTTTTATTTACCTGAAAGAAACCATCATCACACGACCCAGCATCAATTCCAGAATCAATCAAGAGAGAAATAGCTGGCATTAGATCTTCCTTTGGTAAATGAGAATTCTTAGAAAATAAAGAAACATCAGGATCCAAAAGCATAGAATCAAATACGCGAGTGCACTCATTCATAGCTTTGACAGTAAAATCTACACAACTACTATATCCATCCAACATATCTTCTCTGGTTTCATTTGAACCAATATTGTTAGAATAAGAATCCGATTTACCAAAATATTCTTCAGGATCACCAAATCTATCACTATGCCCTTTACCAATGTTAGGTGAGTTTATAGCATCGAAATGAATAAAAATCTCCTCCAAATATCTAATACCCACATCCCTTATTTGCCAAAGATTATCAAGCAATAACCCTTTTAATAACATACATTTCAGGACGAACTAAAACCCATGATCTACCAAAGAAGGACAGGGAATGGGTTTACAAGATATATTCTTTGACTCAGAATTGTTAGAGAAAGCATCTGATTTACCAAAGTAGACTTCAGGATCTCCAAATCTATCATGATACCCCTTACCAATATTAGGCGAGTTTATAGCATCGAAGTGTATAAACATCTCCTCCAAATATTTAATACCTTCATCCCTCATTTGCCAAAGATTATCAAGCAGAAGCCCTTTTAGTAGCATACATTTCAGAACGAACTGAAACCCATGATCAACCAAAGAAAGACAGGGAACGGGCTTACTATAGAAAGATATCGATTTTGATGGACAATCAAATTTTCTATGACCAAAATTCCCACACGCAAAGCATCGTATTGGATCTCTACACTGTTTTGCAAAGTGATTGTCGTCTCCACATTGAAAACAGAAAATTTTCCTTCTTTTACCTTCAATCCATAATTTCTTTGGGTTACTGTAAATCAATTTATGAGACTGGACAAAAGACGAACAAGATTTTACTACTTAAGCATAAGAGCGATGGGGAAATTTGAATCGATTATTCAAATTTGACTGATTGATAGATTGAAACGAAGGATTAGATTTCTGGAGCAAGATTCAAAATAAGGATTGATAGGATGAAACGAAGAATCTGAATTCTGGAAGCAAGAAGCAGAATAAGAAATCGCCATTTTTTCCAAACTCTTTATAATTCCCAAATCATTTTTAAGATTAATTTTAATTAATTTTTGATTAAGCAAGATTAATTTTAAATTAATTATGAGTTAAGTACATGATTTATTTTTAATTAATTATTAATCATCAACTATAAGGTCAATTATTTGTTTATTTAATAAATCAATTGTTAATTATTTTTAATAATAAATTATTAAAGGTTTAATTTATTATTCAAGTTTTAATCAAAAGATTATTTAATTAATTAATAAAGATAAATTAATGGTTAATTATTAATAAAGGTTTTAAATTATTATTTAATAATTAATAAAGGATTAATTGAGGGTTTAATTTATAAATAAATTATTTATTAAAGGTTTAATTATTTATTAATTTATAATTAAATTAAGTTCAAAATTAATAAAGATTAATTATGATTTAATAAGAGTTTATCTTGTAATTAATCATTTTAAAAGGATGTTTTAAGTTTAATCCTTGTTTTGCAAGAATCAAATTGTTTTTAAGGTACTACTTTTCAAAGAGTTTGAACACAAGGAATTCAAATGTCAATACCATTAAGTAGAAAAACAACTATGGATAAACTACAACGTGGGTGGTTGTGTTTATGTGGACATCTATTAGCAGAATAAATCCCCATTCTGCTATAATATGATTAATTTGATTGTTGTGGACATATATTAGCAGAATAAATCCCCGTTCTGCTATAGATTGATTGTTTGATTGTACGGACATATACGTTAGCAGAATAAATCCCCATTCTGCTATAAATTGATTGAGTTGTTTGGACAACTATTTAGTAGGAAAAATGACCATCCTGCTATTATGTTATTTGAACATGTTTATACTTGTTAGTTTATATTGACATGTTATTTTCTTATTTGGATATGAAGTATATTTACATATATGTTGACTTATGTAAATAAATTATTGAATGACTTGAAAGTGAAATTGAAACTAAATGGTATAAATAAGTACCAATGGAATTGCTAAGCCTCCTTTTGAAATTATAAAGTATGGTTTTAAATTAGCTCTAATTCTTTAATCAGTTTGGGGTTTAAAAGTTTATAAATGATTTTTCAAGTTATATAATTATTTTATAAAGGTACTTATAAATAATAACTTGTTTTAATAAAAAGGGTTTATTTAAAGTGATTTAAAATGAGATTTTGCAAATGAGATTTTGTAATGTCAAAGATATTTTATAAAGGAAATTTGGTAAGGAGTTTTATACATGGAAAGAGATTTTATAAATCATTTTAGAGATTTTTAAAAGAAGTTTAAATCTAGTTTGAAGATTTATAAGGAGGTTTGAAATATGAAGTGAACTTATAAAAAGAATTTTTATAAGGAATAAGTGAATGGTTTTATAGTAAGTGATGTTTTGAAAAGGGGATTTCTTACCCATTTAAAATGGCATTTGAGAAAAGGGAGTTATCCAAAAGTTTTTTGGTAAATACTTATATTTTTGAGATAAGTAAAAATGTTTTCCAAGTATAAAAGGGATGTAAAGGGTTTTGGGAACAATGTTTCAAAAAGATCTTTTGATCAAGCTTTGCAAAGTGTTTTAATTAATTAAAGATTAATTAATAAAGGCTTAGTGGATCCCATATGGAATCAAATCAATGTTTAATGATTGTTTATTTGATAGTTAAATAACCGACTATAAAATCTAAACCTAAACATAACTTTGGAAATATCTAGGAGAAACACGTAAGTTATATGGCACAGTCATCCCCAAAGATGTTGTATTTTGCATATAAACCTCGTTTCTTTCTTCTAGGATAAATGATAAGAAAATCCGTTTACAAAAGGTTAGAAGGTGAACTCCGCTCTTATCTTTGTCTGTTTGTGTCCCAAAGAACTGGGGTTGAGTTTACCTGGAATTATTGAAAGTTGTTTCGAAGCGACCAGGATCAGATATGTTATCCGAAAACCACTTCGATCTAACTCAAGCATTTCAAACTGAAGATATCTTGAGGAATATGGAATCGAAGACGGAGCATTGAAGTGCAAGGGCTACTTGCTGCTAGTCCTGAGAATGATTCCAAAATGGATGTAGTAGAAGTAGTGCCTTCAGTTTGTCCTTATCATGGACAACTTGCATGGATGAATGATGGCACGGCATTACTGCCTGGAAGGCAGTGTTAGCATTCCAAGTGGGATTTCTATTCAAAAGGTATGCGTAGCCTCAAGCCTCATCAACTGGGAATGACTAAAATCAAGGGAGATGCAGCAAGGCAAGAGGGTCGCTCCCATTAGGGTGTGTCATCACCTTTCTAGATACATCTACATATTTATGGATTGGTTGTGGATAAGATCTCAAGAAAATGGGTTGTAAAGAAACCGGGGTGATGACATATTCGATACTGTCTGGTAAGGGGTAGGTCGGCCTTGTGTTGGCAGAGGATCCTGGCGAGATCCTCGGTATATTTTCTAGATGTGTACCGTGATAGGTAGAATGTCAAGACCCAAAAGTCGACCTTCGAAAATCGGCACCCGTACTTCACTTGTACTCAAAATGCCGTAGATTCAAATGACGAATCTAGTTCTTGGGAGCTTATAACAACATTAAGTAAATAACACAGCGGAATAAAAAGAATAATACATTGATGTACAATATCTGATACAATATCTGATACAACAGAGTGATACAATGAATATCAATATACACCAGGGATATGATACAACAAATAGCAGCGGAAAAGAAAACGATAACATCAGCAGCGGATAATCTCCATCTTCAAAGCACTAATCCAGAAATAGCTTGAACTCCCAATAACGATACACCAAGATAAGCAAGTGCAGTCCGATTCAAAGACTGAACTAGCTCCAGATAATCTACTCAACCTGAATATCTGAGAAACCCAACTCTAGACTGCCCGTGTGGAAAATGGTGGGCACCCAGAGTTTAGGAAGGGAACAATAAACTCCGGATCAGTCATGGGACTGGTGTGAGCAACAAAAACAGTTTATCTTTAAAACAAATAGCAGAGAATTTTAAAGTCAATTCGCAATGCTTTTGGAAAATGAAACTACCATAAGACCTCCCACCACACACACAATGCAAACGCAGAATTGGAGGAGATTTCTTCTTATGATAGTCAAAGATGCTTACTACGCAAAATCAAATCATTGGATATTATTACTAGTGCATAGTGTAGAAAACAATTTCGAAAGTAGAATATAAATCTTAGCCAGCATAGACATTTCGCACTTATGCCTACTATAGCTACCATGTTCAATAGCAGGTTACCACCACATTCCATGGCAGGTAATACAACTAAAACCGTACAGGGCTCGTATTGTTTTGTTTGGATTTCCAACAAATGGTCAGGCTAAGGAACTTCCTATTCCACGAAAGAAACGCCTCTGGCGGGACGTTCCGAGAACCAACTGTTCTCTGCCAAACAAGGCCGGCAACCCCTTTTCCCAAGGGATAAAAGAAACCTCAGATATGCCACCCCCGGTCCTTTGGGACCTTTATCCGAGCGCTCGATAACCAACATCACACATCATAAAGAAAGTGTATCCACATGAGTAAGTATCTGGGCTCCATACCATGATACTACCCTTTTCCAGAAGGAATGGTCATACCCTAGGGGAGCTACCCCTGAAAACCTTGCCGCAACATTCCTGTTTCGACCATTACCGGGTTGTGAGGCTCGACGAAGTCTCGTCCACAAAGCTACGCTTTTTCAAAAAGCCACGCTTTGGGTCAACAGATGATCAACCTATGATCACAAAGATAAATGATCAAACAAAAGATCATATCACAAATGATCAAACATTGATCATCACACAGCAACACTCAGCATGCCACATTACCAAATTGGGATATATCGCTGATAAATTTCAACTACATAACCTCTGAGCTCGTACGTCTCAGAGAAGGGTGTTAAGCTAAGAGAATAAATTCTCCGCCACCAAACAGATATGTATTTGAAAGAAATCGGCTTTATATCTCAAAGTGTAATGTCAGACATACAATCCATACAAGTCTGTTCCGGGATCGAACAGAACCGAAGGCACTTCTCACGAAGCCCTTGCAAATCCGGATAATTTCCAATCACGTCCGGACTTCCCGTCACTAAGGGTGATAAAACCTCTATATCGGGGATCAGCCGATGCAGAGTAACTCGACGGTAATCCTTCCGTTTTCAAAAATATCCGGTCTCCAACACCGGTCTTCAAATTCTATCCATATACGACGTATCACATATTCGGAATGGGTTATACGACCCAAAGGTCCTCTCCCGGCTAAACCGAATAGTGAGCGAAATATTTTAAAACATATGGATATGAGATTTCAATTAAGTCACAACTTATTAATTCAACTTCTTTGTAAATGGTTTCCATCGATTACCATTTCAAATCTTTTCAACAAAAAGATTTATTTTAAACAACCTTCAACGGTTTAAACAATTTCCACATTTAAATCTTTTTAAACAAAAGATTCATTCACAGATTTTCCAAATTAATTTCCATTTCAATTTGATTAACTCGTTAAACCTTTAAATCAAGATTTAACTTATAGCTTTCAAAACAATTCCATTTCGGATGGTTTAGATAAATCATTATTTTAAATCTGTTAGAAATAAACAGATTCAAGCCATAGCTTTCAAAAAGAATTCATTTATAACTTGGAAAAACCATTTTTCAATTCAATCTTGAAATTCCCTTAATTAAACTGGAATTTCATTTCTTATCTGAAAGCTTTTATTCTTTTAAAACAACAGTTTCATTTCAGAAAATCTGATTCCTTCATACGAGTTAAAGTCTTTGGGTTAAATCCAAATTCTCAAAATTACATTTTTAAATGGTTTAAATTTAGATAAACACATTTATAACATTTTCAATCCCTAGTTTCAATTCATAGGATTCAATTCCAAACTTGAATTCAAATTTAAATCAAATTATTTAAATTTCCAAAACTCGATTAAGTTATTCAAAATAACTTTTATCTTTGAAATTCCATTTCAAAAGCTTTTCACTTTAAACCCAAATTTCTAATTTTCAAAATCAATTGAAATTAAAATTTCAATTTCAAAAACATCAAATTTAAATTATCTGTGACTTAACCGATTTCCACGTGAAATCCATATTTGTGTGTGTAAAAGTGTAGTCCAGGGGTTTCACACACAATAGTGCAACATCATACAATCATCACAGATCAGAATACAGAAATAAAATTTGATAAGCGGTATTAACTATCCCGCTTATCGTTCATTCACAGATCACAGATATATATATCACAGATAAGTACATTACAGATCACAACATAAATAGGGTATATCACAAAGCATCATATATCAGGGATATCAAACAACCAAATCAATAGAACCCAAATATTCATAAGTAAGGTCAGTTAATTATCGAGTTAATTCAAATCATATTTATTACTTATGAATTCCATTATAATTATTAATTAGTTACCAATCAATTTGATTAATTACTCTTTAAATCATTGATTTTCCTTTAATTAATTTATCCTAATTATTTAATTTATTAAGTATTAACTGTAACTTAATTAGTTCTTATTTACAATTAATTAATTTCAATCATTTATTAGAAATATAGTTTATGATTCATAAATACCAATTAATTATGCCTTAATTAATCAACTTTAACTTTACTTAACTATTTTAAACTTATAACTAATAATTTAATTAATACCAATCATTAATTATCATGATTAACTAACTTAGTAAATAAATGAATTACAATTCATCAAATTTTCATTTACTTAAGATAAATTTATTTTTATTAATGATTTCATTATCACTTATAGATATATCGAAAACATTTATATTCAATTCACTTCTAGCTTCATTTAATGTTTAACTGATTTAAACATTTAAATTTGTAAACTTAATTTCAAAATCTCGATTTCAAATTTAAACTTAACTCCAGGTTTGAAAATGTTAATTTAAACTTCTAACTCTAAAACTCAAATCACCCTTGCTAACCAATTCAGTTTAAATTTATAAAGACCAAAAACAAGTTCCTGTTTAACCATGTTTAACATTCATCCTGAGCGAAATTTCCAAGCAACTCGGGTTGGACTTCGAGTTCTCCCAATCTTTTCCCGAGTCTCCCCTCCTTCCTCATTTTGTTTTCTTTGAAAAGTTTAAGTATAAGCTGTAAATTTTTATCACCACTTCTCAAACTCGAGTCTGACTTCATGCAAACACTCCACTACCTCGAACACTTCCCCGAGCTTTCTTCCCTAACATCACAACCACCCAGGCACATAAGTGCACCGTGCACGTGCACTGATGGCCGCCAGCGATCTGATTCCACCACCCATTGTCGACAAGTCGCCGATCCACTCCATAGTCGATTCCGACCATCGTTCTGTCATCACGCGCCTCAAATCAAAATCGAAGCAGTTCGCACCCATCACCTGGAACAACACTTCGCCTGAAAACCCCTTAATTCCACGATTCCGACCATCGTTCGCCACGAAATTCTGGCCACATCACCGCAAGGTCTCCACGCTACTATCCCCTAAACATCACGCAACTCGATCTTCCCATAAATTCCTAGTCATGCAATTTCTATACGCGAATCAACATAGGGCTTAAACCCTAAATCCACGTCGTCTTAACAATTCACAGATTTATAAATTCATCTTGTATTTTTCTAGTGATCTCCAACAGTTAATCTAGCTCCACAACAAATTTCAACATTTTAAATTGATTCAATTGTCTGAAATTTGTAAAAATGCAATTTTTATTCAAATTCAAACTGCTCATAAAATACTAATCTAGAAATCCTAATTTTTGTTTCAAAAATCATGATTTGCAGTAAGCATTCAAGTTATGATCTTTAATTAGTTTTTTTACAACAACGAATTTATCAAAGTATTATTTGATTACCTGTAAACAAGATTTCCAGTAGTAATATTTCACTAATATGTTTTAAATCAGCTTTGAAAAATCTTGTTTGAGGTTTAAACATCTTGTTTGATTGAAACTGAAAGCTCTACAATGATTAGATAAAAAATAAAAAAAATAAAAATTGAATTTTGGAGTAAATATTCAATCCTGTAATCAATGACAGAGGAGTACAGTTTATGTACATATCTCACATGCAACCATTTCATTCAGAACTCAACATGCAACAAATTAAACATTTGAACTTTAAAAAAAAGTGTTACTCACTGCATTTAGTTTAAACAGAGCTTCATCCATATCGAACTGGCTTAACTTATTCATGCATATCAACATATATCTATATATTCTACATGCAGGCAAAACAAACACATCATTCATCAAAAATCATCACATGCAAACCAAAGAAAAAAAAAGAATTTAGAGTTGCTCACCTTGATTTTTAGGAAGAAGAACAGAGATAAACAGAGTTTCTATTGTTAAACCAGATTTTGAATTTGCAAACTAAAACTTGTTCTCGATCCAGACATTGATTTCCAGGCTTGAAATCTTGAAACAGGTATGAATTTGATTTTGTTTAAGGCTTTGGACTGCATTGTTTTCCAGATTGAACTTGTATGCTTTAATTCTTTTATTATCTTCCTGAAGCTTGTTTCAGATTTTTTTGTTTCTCAAGTTTGCTTTTGAATGAACTAGAATGGATATGGATGGGTATGCTATTATTTTGTACAACAGGGTATGTTATTTGTTTATACAAAGTGACATTATTTGTTTAGTACCAGTGATGTTTTATTTTGCACACGTATAGGCAGAGATATCTTTCATTGTGGAGGCTGAAAATCTTGTATTAAATGCTTTGTACAATATATACTTGAATATACATATTTCTTTTGTCTTTAGCCTTGTTTATCCAAAAGCTTATACATATTATTTTTGGCTGAGATAATTTATATATATATTTTATTTGTACATACATGTATACATCCTATCCTTGCCTTACTTCACTCCATACTTACTTGTCCTTGTTCACATGGGAATGTATTTTATTCCTATGCTTTTATGTCCTTGCCTATATTATTTGGCTCGGCTGAGATGATTTGTTGTGGGCAATATCAAAGACATTTTGTTGCAGCCTACTACTTGTCTTCATTTGTTTAAGTGTATATATTTATCTGGCCTTTGTTTTATTGGTCTCGGCTGAGATAATTTTTTGTGTGTTAGAGATGACATTTCCTTGTCTTTGTTTGCTTAACTTGTTGTTAGAATTATTGTATGTTATTTCTTTTGTTTTATGGTTTGCAATTCAGTTTGTATTTGTTCAAGTTGTATTTTCTTTTTTACTTTGTTTTTATTCCTATTTTATTCTATATGTTGTTTTGTTAGAATTTATATAAGTGTTACTTTATATTTTTATAGTTCATCTTTTATATGTATATCTATTTGAATTGGTCAAATTTATTTCCTATTCCTAGTTTAAATATTTATTGTTATCTTACTCATTTTAATTCTATTTATAACTTAATATTTATTATCAATCATTATTAAACCATTTATTTAAAATTTTAAATCTAAATTAATATATATACTTATATATAGAATTTCAAATTTACTCATATATCATATATACATATATATTCACATATATGTACAATATTTTTAAATTTATATCAAATTTATTACGATCGGGGAAACTCGAAATCAATTATAAATTTTAATTTTAAAATTTTTATTCAAAATTTCATTTAATTATCAATTTAAATAAAATTAAATTTCGGGGTCGTTACATAGAACCACGGTGCCTTGTCATAGTATGGAATCCAATCTCCAATACGTGCCTTTACGGTTTTGATTATAGAGCCTGGTATGCTAGAATTAAATAATGGTAACAATTTCGGCTATTTTCATATATATTTTTGAACGCTTAGACATTATTATAATATTACTGTATTTTCTATAAAAAAAATTTGGTTCTCCTAAGGTAAAAACCCGTCCGTGTTTATGTGTGGCATGGTCTTACGAGATATCTTTGATTTTAAAAGGGTTTTAAACATAATAATTCAGTTGTTTGAGTTTACTCACATCAGATCCATGTCTGACCCGGAGTTTTATTTTCTTTCCCTAAAACTCTTGGGTGCACAAATTGTTATGGGCAGCCAAGTAGTTTAGGTTTTCCCACGGATGCATTTTAGAGGAGTTTGGAGCAGGAGGCTTCATTAATAACTAGTTATTACCTTGTTTCCGCTATATTATATGTATCTTGTATCAATTAGGTAGGGACAGGTTGTTATAACTATCCTAGAGTAGCATTTGTATTATTAGGACACTGATATATCATTTTTGAAATGACTTTGTAAAGTATTATGTTGATTAATATATGTTATTCCGTTGCGTTATGAGATTCTATGATTGTTTAGTTTATTCTTGTCTTCTATCTCCTTTCTTTCCCATAACAAGCTGTCTTTCCGGCACTTATTTATTTAGCACATGAATACATGGATGTATTAGTGTCAACTTCTAAGGTTCCAAAATGGATGTAGTAGAAGTAGTGTCTTTGGTTTGTCCTTATCTTAGACAACTTGTATGGATGAATTCTGGCATTGCATTACTGCTTGGAAGGCAGTGTTAGCATTCCAGGTGGGATTGCTATGCAAAAGGCAAGCGTAGCCTCAAGCCTCATTAACCGGGAATGACCAAAATCAGGAGAGATGTAGCAAGGCTAAGTGGGTCACTCCCATTAGGGTGTGTCATCACCTTTCTAAATACATCTACATATTTATGGATTAGTTGTGCTTGAGATCTCAATAAAAAGGGTTGCAAAGCAACTGGGGTGATGACGTATTCGGTACTATCCAGTAAGAGTAGGTCGGTCTTGTGTTGGCAGGGGTTCTTGGTGAGGTCCTCAGTACATTTTCTAGATGTGTACCGTGATAGGTGGTACCCCAATGCCTTGTCATAGTATGGAATCCAATCTCCAATACGTGCCTTTACGGTTTTGATTGTAAAGCCTAGTATGCTGGAATTTACTGACGATAACAATTTCGGTATGTTCATATATTTATTTTGAACGCTTAGAGATTGTTATAATATTACTGGATTTTCTATAATAAGTGTTTTGGTTATCGTAAGGTAAAAACCGTCCGTGTTTATGTGCAACGTGGTCTTACGAGATACCTTTTATTTTACAAGGAATTTAAACATAATAATTCAGTTGTTTGAGTTTACTTACACCAGACCCATGTCTGACTCAGAGTTTTATTCTCTTTCCTTAAACCTCTTGGGTGCTCAAATTTTTATGGGCAACTAAGTAGTTCAGTTTTTCCACGGATACATTTTGGAGGAGCGTGGAGTAGGAGGCTCATCGATAGCTAGTTATTATCTTGTTTCTGTTGTATTATATCTATCTTTTATCAGTTAGGTAGGGACAGGCTATTATACTTGTCCTAAGGTAGAATTTGTATTAATATGACTCTGATGTATCATTTTTGAAATGGCTTTGTAAAGTATTATGTTGATTAATATATGTTATTCTGTTGTGTTGTGAGATTTTGTGATTGCTTAGTTTCTTCTTGTCTTCTATCTCATTTTTTCCCCCTAATAATCTGTCTTTTCGGCACTTAGTTGTTTGGCATGTAAATACCGTGGATGTATTACTGTCGACTTCTAGGATTCAAAAAAGCGGGTCGTTATAATAATCTTCAAGTGGTTGGGATAATTCCTTTTCCAATGACCTTTCTTGTGGCAGTGGTGACATTCACCTTTATTATTGGTTTTCTTACTTTTCTTGTTCTTTTTATCTTCTCTTTTCTGCTTTTCCGAACTCTTCAAAGATGATGCACTACCCTTAGTAGCAAGTACAGCCCTTTGATCCTTAGATTGTGACTCGGCCAACCTTAACTATTGAGAAGCTCTACGAGATTCACATTTAATTGGTTCATGTTATAATTCAGTATGAACGGTTTATACCAAGTAAGTGAACTAAGGATCAATTTAACTTGTAATATGTTGCTTATATTTTGTCGATCCGCGAAAGCCTATCAATATAGCCTTTTATCATCAACACGTAATCATTCACTTTCTACCCTTTGGTTATTTTGGTTTTGAATAGCTTCTTCATAAGATCGTACATTGTGAAACATAACTATTCACCAAACGGTGCCTTGAGACCATCAAATATCTCATGGACGGACATTTTTGTGCTGCATCTATATGGCTTGTCTAACGTAGAAAATACAAAACTTGGACGATCTCTAGGCCTGACACCCATTTTTCATAAGTAAAGATCATCAATAGGTTATTCTTTAGGTTCGCATGTAATAGCAGTCCAAAGGCGCTTGTGAGTCAATGCTATTTTAATTGCTTTTAGCAGTCGGTATAGTTAGGTCTAGTAAGCTTGTCAGTTTTAGAAAATAGCTTTGGACTTGTAATTTTCTATAAGTTTAAGTGGTAGATTATTAGGACAAATCATAGTAGATGTTCTTATAATATTAGTAAGATTAAAATTTATATTTCAGTTTACTAATAAGCTCCCGTTAGTCTTTCATGTTTTTCCAAACCTTAAGTCAAAATGTAGAAGTCTTTCGACTTTACTAGTAGGTGTTAGGACTCGTCCATCTTAGAATTCTGACATTGATTTTGCTCAACAAGTCATAGCTCCACGGATGATGGATAACTCCATGTTGGTTGTATCATTTACAACTCCTAACCCTTGGTACCTTGTCCTAATTTCACTTCAACCTTCAGTTTGCTCAACAAATAAAAAACGAAACCATTCACTCGTACATACCATACCGTAGCGGTCTAAGTATAATATATGTACCTTGAGTTTGCTTAACAAATACATATAGTTATCTTACCTCGCCTATTCAATATATCAATAACACTACACATAACATCCTTAGCTTGAGTTTGCTCAACAACTAAGAAGTATGCAAGTAATTTATTAATATATATATATATATGGTAAAAGACAACATTATATTGAAGAGTCATATTCTTCAGTATATTTTGGTGAGTGATATCGACTTATGAAATAATGTAATTCTTATAAATTTCTCTCGTGATTCAAGTGTCAAACACATCGAAAATCATGGTATACGTACATTTACGTATGTATTTATACCTTAAGTCAATTTGGGTTTCTTTAATATTCCACCTTTAGTTTATACATTCATATTATATAAGTTTTATTACTATATAAGTTTTATATTTTGTATCACTTATATAACAGTCATATGTACAATATTATATTAATTAAATCTTATTTGATTAATTTTAATGAATTAACATTTTAATTAATTTTATATTAATATAACATTTATATTTATTATTTATTATTTCTACTATAACCTTTATAGTATTATACATATACATATGTATATTAATTAATCAATTAACCTTTGATTAATTTATTTAATTAAACTATTTTTAATTACATTATATTAATTTCAAAATTCATTTCATATAGATACATGTATACTTATGTTATTTTAAATATTTTAAAACAACATAACATATATCATAATATATAATACATGTATACATTTATTAATTATTTACTTATTTAATTAATTTATTTTATTAATCTTATTAATAAATTTATGGAATTTCAAAATTAATATGTCTTCATTTTCAAACATTTTGAAATTTTTTATTATATTATAACTTTTATAATATATGTATATCTTATTTTAAATTTAACTTTAAAATTTAAAATTTTATATATTTTTTAATTTTCAAACATTTTTGAAAAATAGCCCAAGGCCCAATTCAAATTAGGCCTCTTCTATAAGGGCAACCTTTGGGCTCACATATCTATTCGGGTCAGGCTGGTAGCCAGGTAGGCAGACTACTTAATTACCCAAACTCGTTTCTAGACAGTACCTTTCTAGACACCCTACTATCTGGGCTATGAGCTTAATAGCTAACCTTAACATGACTAATTTAAGGCGCATAGGTTGTTAGGCTATGATCCTATTGTTGGAAGTAGGCCAGCCCATAGGGGAAGTTATGGGTGAATTACAAAAAAAAATTCCCTTAATGGATCTTTATTGGGCCTATGAAGTCTAATTTAATTAGAACATTTCTAATTTCATTTAAATAAAATCTTTTATTTATTTATATTTATAAATTATATTGTTTAGTTAATTTAAATTATGATATATTTATATATGTGTATCATATACACACATATATCTGTGTAAATGTGTAACATATCAATCCGTATAAGGTATATCATGCCCGCGTATAAATGTTAGGATTTACATCATAATAGACATGTTAGCTTATCCAATATGCAATTATATATTATCTAAATATATATGTATGCACACTACTATTATTTATATGTAAATATTATATATATATATTATAATTTTGTTTGATAATTTTATATAAGTATATAAGATTTATATATACACACATATATAATTATATGCATAAAATAATAATTTTAAATATACATATTATATAATATATTTATATATATAAAGAAATTATTTAAAATGTTTTAAAAATATATTTTTTAAACGTAAGCAATACACATATAAATATACAAGTACATTGACAAAGAATTTTTTTAATATACACACACGCACACACACTTATAATAAAATAATATATATCTATATATAATTCTCAAAATATTTTTGACAAATATAATTTACTGGGTCTTGCGCACGACTTCGTAAATATATATATATATATATATAAATTTTAATATATACCTAATTTAAATATCTATATGCAAAATGTTAAAATATTAATTAAGAATTAATTTACAATATTAAATTTTAAATTTACATAAAATCCTAAATGATATTTTATGTTTTGAAAAGTTTTTCGATAATCTTTTTTGGTTTAAAATAATTTTAAAATTTTATTTTATTTTCCACCGAAAGTAGAAAATTAATTTAAAAATAATTTTTTTTTTAGCTGAGAGCTTCATTGCCACTTTTATTATTTTATAAAATATAATTTTCATAACATATTTGAATTAATATAATTTATTTATGTAATAAATTATAAATAATATTGAATAATAATAAAATAAATATAAAAAATATTTTTTCACTCCTAAAATTATTATTGCATTAATTCTTCATAGGTAAAATTATTTGACTATTTTTGATTAAAGTACTATGTTGTATTTAATTATAAACTATATATATATATAAGCTGTTAATTAATTATCTAAAAATATATTAAATATCCATATTTAAAATGGTGAATTCAAGATTGTCTTCTTCTTTTTCGTCCGTGTTTCCTCATCTCCCAAATCCTTCTAATTCTTCTTCCTTTCTAGAATTTAATCCTACCTCTGTTCACTCGTATGCCCATGTGGTTAAGAACTCGATTCCTATTCCTTCTCATTCTTATAAACAGCAAAAAAATTCTAGGAGATGGATCGATTCTAGGAAAAATAAAAGATTTTGCTTTCGTTGTGGTGATTATCAACATTTAGCGAATGTCTGTATAGAACCAATTAGATGTTTTGGCTATGGTTCATTTGGGCATAAGATGGTAGAATGTTCGACGAAATTAAAGAAAATCTCGGGTGATAACAGTGATTGCTCTGATTCAAATCATGGTTTTCTATTTGTTCTAAAATGTATGAAGTTAAAAAGAATCCTGTTAGATCATCTCTGGAAGCATAGAAAGGAAGGCATAGATTATTTGGAGGATCTGTTTAAACATTTTGACATTATTAACTCTGTTAATATTGGCAAGAACTACTCTATTAAGTTTGGTGATCCTAAAATATACTTTGGTGATTACGCTTCTCCTTCGATCAGTGATGACGTCTTGAGTAATACTAAAGTGGTTTTAGATGCTTTTTAGTGATGAATTCTTGGGTGATAACAGTGATTGCTCTGATACAAATCATGGTTTTCTATTTGTTCTAAAATGTATGAAGTTAAAAGGAATCCTATTAGATCATCTCTGGACACAAAGAAAAGAAGGCATAGATTATTTGGAGGATCTGTTTAAGCATTTTGACATTATTAACTCTGTTAATATTGGTAAGACTTACTATTAAAAGTTTGGTGATCCTAAAGTATTCTTCGGTGATTATGCATCTCCTTCGATCAGTGATGACAGGATTAATGTTCAGATGCCTGTCTTGAGTAATATTAAAGTGGTTTCAGATGCTTCCATTGTTGAATTCTTCGATATCCCTGCTGATGTTTATAGAGAGGAATTATTTGATTCTCTGCTTTTGGATCCTGTTGTTTCTCAACTCAGTTCGATTCCTCAACTTTTAAAAACTAAGGATAAAGTGCTTGACATTGGATGTGTAGATGATGTTTTGGAATCTGCTAAAGGAGTGGTGAATATGAATGTTTCTCAAACTCGTAATAAAATGCATAAAGTAAATTCAAAGTATGTGGAGAATTTTAATCTTGTCACTTCTAACATATTTGAATGTTTAAGTTCTATGGTTGAAGAAGATACTGTTTTTAAACAAGTTGTTGATTCAGATAATGGTGATTCAGATAAGTATACTCAGGATGCCGATGGAGTTTCTGATTACTCTTTGTCCTCCGACAGTTTGACCATTAAGTCTGATTCTAGAATACCTGTTTATGAAGGTGGTTCTTCATCTGGTTATTGTAGTAAGTTGTTGAATTGCTGTGATGATGAAAATAGGATAGTCAAATCATCTTGTAGGCAGGCTGTGTATGATATCTCAACATCTACTGGAAACATGAATCAGTTGAGGAAGGGTAAATTGATTATTCTAAAAGTAAATGATTACAATGTATTGATTAAATCGAATTTGAATGTGGATATATGCTTTTCAGAGGAAGGATGCTGGGATTTGTTCAATACAGTGAATGATTTTAAAACTTCTGATACCATTTTTAATAACATCAGGTCAGTGTGTGTTTTTTCTTCTGAAGACTTGTTAATTGATAGAATTATGGGTTCAAATGAATCCAGTGATATAGAATCATATATCACTGTGCACACGTCCACTAACACAGCACCATTCAAAATGGAAAATAGTATTACCTTGAATGATTCGATCTGTTCAATGAAGGATGCTGTTGACATCAATGGCAAGAATGATTCTCTTAGCTGTGAATCTTTTAATTATGTTCATAGTAAAATGTATCAACACAGAGGCATGCTTTATCAAATAAGACAGACTGGGCTGTGTGCTACCGTTTGGCCCAATAGACATTATATCAAATGTGTATAAATACAGTGTACAAGCATGTATTGTATTATCATTCCCTGTATTCAAATTATCAGAAATAAAAACAGTTTATATTTTCTCTTCAAATCTTTATATGGTATCGGAGCCATTTCAAAGCCTAACAGCAAAATGCCATGCCATTGATCAAGATCAGATCTAACAATCATCATATCAAGATCAGGCTGCATATTTCTCCTTTGAATCATTTAAGAATCAGATAGATTCTCATCATCCTTTCCTGTTCCCTCTGTTTTTCAATAAAGATCAGATTCAATATCATCATATCAAGATTGAATTGTGTTTCTTTTCATTCTGAATCATCTGAGAAATATAATATTTCTCATCATCTTTGTTACCCTCCTGAATCAAGATTATCGATCAAAACTTCCACTGTGCCTTGCCTAGGAGTTCAAGAACTCTCCTGGCTGCTCAGTTCTCTTTTCTGCCTCTACAAAGCTTTTTCTTTAATCTCTTTTTCTTGATTTCTGAAATCTATGGCTGAAGGAGAACAAGATGTCTCTGCCTCCTCCAGCACCAACACCAATACCAGATTTAATCCAACTGAAGAACTCCTGAAAGAGATCGTCAAACCTCAAAGCCAACTATTATCGATTCAATTGGAGGAGACCAATTACTTGCTTTGGAAGTTTCAAGTCGAAACAGCAACCAAAGCATATGGGTTGGAACAATACATCTAAGGTACCATAATCATACCACCAAAATACACTGCAGACAAGGATGGAAAGCTAGTCAGTAATCAAGAATTCATAATGCATCAAAGGCAAGATAGTCTAGTCAGTTCATGGCTAATATCATCAATAAGCGCTAATTTACTCCCTCAGATAATTGGATGCAATTCATCTCATGAAATCTGGTCCACAATAGAACAGACTTTTAGTACTCAGTCTGCAGCCAAGATTATGTACTACAAAAGACAATTGCAAAATGTCAAAAAGGAAAATCAGTCAATGAGAGATTATCTTGCAAAGGTTAAAACCTTATGTGATCACTTATCCTCTGCAGGACACAAGGTGAGTGACACTAAACATATTCTATCAATTCTTGGAGGATTAGAGGATGAATACGAATCAGTGGTAGCAGTTATATCATCAAAGGAAACCTTACCCACAATTCAGTATGTTCATTCTACTTTACTAGCTCATGAGGGTAGACTGGATCTCAAGAAGTCATCCACATCAGATATGACTCTAAACTTCATCTCAAACAACAAAACCAAAAATCAAGAAAAGGGTTCTGGTAACAGAACTCAGCAATATAACAATCAGAGAGGTGGTCAGTCCTCTAGATCACGAGGAAGGGGTGGAAGATGGTCTAACAACAGTGGAAACAACAGACCCAGATGTCAGATCTGTGAGAGAATTGGTCATATTGCTAGCAAATGTTACTTTAGATTTGACAGTAACTACACTACATCACAACAGAACAACAACAGGGATAGAAACTGTAATCCCAGTGCAAATGTGATAAGTGCTCAACAAGAAATCAGAGGTCAAAGCGACAGCAACAATAATGACAATGCAAAAATTGAAGATATTAATGATAGTAGCTGGTACCCTGACTCTGGAGCTACAAATCATGTCACTAATAACTTGGCAAACTTGAATCTTGGCAACAAGGAATATAAAGGTACACAATCTTTACTTATGGGGAATGGTGAATCTGTAAAAATTTCACATTCTGGAAATGCATACATAACTGGAAAAAAACAGTTATACTTGCATAACTTATTAAGGGTACCCTCTGTCAAGAAAAATCTATTAAGTGTATCACAATTTGCTAAAGATAATAATGTGTTCTTTGAATTTTTTCCACATTACTGTCTAGTTAGAGATATTCTAACAAAAGATATTCTCTTACAGGGTAGAGAAATTAAGGGATTGTATACTTTCAATGTTGATAATTCAAGAACATCTGGATGTAAAGAAAAATGGTGTAATATGTCTGAAATCAAAACTATGAATAACTGTAAGAATTTTGACATTTGGCACTGTAAGCTTGGGCATCCTCATGTAAATATTGTTAAACAAGTGTTGAATGAAAATAATATCTCTTTTAACAATATTTCAACCCCATACATTTGTACTTATTGTCATATGGGTAAAAGTCATAAATTACCATTTCTAGACTCCAAAATCAGTTACAACAAACCACTATAACTTGTTGCAACTGATTTATGGGGTCCAGCACCCATATCAACAGACTATGGGTACAAATATTATATTTCCTTCGTTGATGCATATTCAAGACATGTGTGGATATATTTTTTGAAAGCAAAATCTGACACTTGTTGTGCAGTTCAACAATTTATAGTGCAGGCAGAAAAACAGACTAACTGTCAACTAAAAATACTTCAGACATACAATGGAACATAATTCTCACCTCTTAAAAAATTCTTTCAAGAGAAAGGTATCATACACAGGACAACTTGTCCTTATACGTCAGAACAAAATGGTTTAATCGAAAGGAGGCATAGACACATTGTAGAGACTGGTTTAACACTGCTAGCAAATGCATCATTACCACCCAAATTCTGGCCTGGTGCATTTGCCACTGCAGTTTTTCTAATCAATAGACTACCCACAAAAATTCTAAAATTAAAAAGTCCATTAGAAATGCTTTATAATATCAAGCCTGACTATGACAGTTTAAGGGTATTTGGTTGTCTATGTTTTCCGTATCTTAGACCATATAATTCTCATAAACTGAGTTACAGATCATCACCATGTACGTTTCTAGGTTATGATACAAATCAAAAGGGTTATAGATGTTTATCTAGTAATGGAAGGATATTTATATCCAGACATGTTGTGTTTAATGAGCAAGTGTTTCCCTTTAGCAACTCTGCAGTTAAGACTACAGAAAAGGTTCACAATTTTAAGTACTCTTTAGCATCTATACTTGTGATAAGCGATAAGGCAGCTTACATTTCTGGAGAGAGAGCTCAAGGCCATGAAAGTCCACAACACACAATGATCGCTTCAGAACCAGGTCATGGACAAATCGAGCCATCTAACACATCATCCCAAATGCAACAACCAGAAAATCAATTGCAGCAAGACTCAAGTCACACATTAGATAATTATCAATCATCTAATGTGCCACAAGAGGATGAGATGGATAACAATGATCATCAGCAAAGCCCTGCAAGAAGTCCTGCAAGAACTGGACATCATATGGTTACAAGGGCTAAGAGTGGTATATTCAAACCAAAATTATACAATGTAGCTCTAGAAAATGAAGAACCAAGTACATATAGTCAGGCCATACAAAATGACAAATGGAAAACAGCTATGAATGAGGAATATGATGCCCTAATGAAGAACAAGACTTGGGATCTTGTTCCTCAACCTACTGATAAGAATATAGTAGGCTGTAATTGGACCTACAAACTAAAAAGAAATGCTGATGGATCAATTTCTAAATATAAGGCAAGACTGGTAGCAAAGGGATATTCACAACAGAATGGTTTTGACTTTACTGAAACATTTTCTCCAGTTGTGAAACCCTCTACCATCAGAATTGTTCTCAGTATTGCCTTATGTAGAAATTGGACTATAAAGCAATTAGATGTAAATAATGCATTCTTAAATGGTGTTTTGCAGGAGGAAGTTTATATGGAACAACCTCATGGCTTTCAAAAAAAGGGACATGAGAGACTAGTATGCAAGCTGAACAAAGCAATCTATGGCCTCAAGCAAGCACCAAAGGTTTGGTTTGAGAAATTAAAGACTACTTTATCTAGACTGGGCTACAACTGCACAAAATCAGACAACTCTCTTTTTACTAAATTTAATTCTGATGCTATTACTTATATACTGATTTACGTCGATGATTTTATTATTACAGGAAGTGATGATCTAGAAATCAACAATCTTATTCAACATCTCAATAAAGAATTCTCAATCAAAGATCTTGGAAGTCTAAGCTACTTTCTAGGAATTGAAGTAAACAGACTCTCAAAATCTTTGATTCATCTCAGTCAGAAAAAATATATCAGTGAACTTCTCAGTAAAGCAAAAATGGATCAATCCAACTCAATTTCTACACCCATGATAACAAATGTTCATCTATCAAAGACTAAAGGAGAAATGATCTCAAATGACAGCCAATACAGAAGCATAGTGGGTGCACTTCAATATGCAACAATTACCAGACCAGAAATTTCATTCAGTGTAAATAAAGTTAGTCAATTCATGCAATGCCCAACAGATGAGCACTGGAGAGCAGTCAAGAGAATACTAAGATATCTCAAAGGAACATTACATCATGGACTAACTATGGAAGCATGTAAAACAATTAATATTACTGGTTATGCAGATGCAGACTGGGCAAGTGATATAAATGACAGAAGATCAACTAGTGGTTACTGCATCTTCTTAGGCAAAAATCCAGTTTCATGGTGTTCAAAAAAACAGACAACAGTGTCCAGATCAAGCACAGAAGCAGAATACAGGAGTGTGGATAATGCAGTGGCAGAAACTATGTGGATAGAATCTCTACTGAATGAATTACGAATTAAAACTGAAAGCAAGACAACTATATGGTGTGACAATCTTAGTACGGTATCACTCACTGTTAACCCTGTTCTACATTCCAGAACCAAGCATATGGAGCTAGATTTATACTTTGTTCGTGAACAAGTTGCCAAGGGAAAGTTAAACATTAATCACATACCTGCCACTTACCAAGTTGCTGATATCCTAACAAAACCACTGTCAAAGATGAATTTTACTCACTTCAGAGAAAAGCTTAGAGTCACGGATCTCGAAAGTCAGACAAAGCATGATGCGAAGCAGCAAGCAGGAAATTGACCTCATCTTCCCAGACTCCGTTCTAAGCATTCTGAAAGTAAATCTCTATCTTCGATTATTTAGCAGCATGACATCTTTGATCGAGTCTAGCATGCATAGCAACTTGGAAGCTGCTTTTATCTCATCTGAAGGCAACAAGAATATTTCATAAGATTGTCCTATGAAATACACTTGAGCCTGTTAAGATTCAGATAAGCTACTCAAGCGATGTTGTAAAGATCTCAACTTCATTTCAGGTCTACGCTACTTTTTTGATTTCCTGTGTGGCGGCTTATTTCTTTTGTTTTCGAAGAGAATAGCAAACCCTAGCAAGAGAGTTGGGTTTGAGGGGGAATAAAATGTATCAACACAGAGGCATGCTTTATCAAATAAGACAGACTGGGCTGTGTGCTACCGTTTGGCCCAATAGACATTATATCAAATGTGTATAAATACAGTGTACAAGCATGTATTGTATTATCATTCCCTGTATTCAAATTATCAGAAATAAAAGCAGTTTATATTTTCTCTTCAAATCTTTATACATAGGGATGCAGAGATTGTTATAAACTCGGTGAATATTTCGAAAACAACTGTTGGTACAGAGATGCTTCAGTGTTGCACAGAGATGGTTGATGAAATGGTGAATATTTATGAGAATTCCAGTGAAAAGAGTGATGATACAATGATGCAGCGTATCAGTGCATGCATGGAATCTAATCCCTATGTGTTGTTTAAAGGAGTTTCTCCGTTAGAGGGTCAAGACCAAAGAATGGTGATGAGAAATTGTTTGTTGAAGGAATATCTCACGGTTATGATTTGGTTGAGGATAGTTTTATGGGTTAAGTTGATGTGGTGAGGCAATCAGAGGTGATGGACATTTTAAATAAACATGTTATTGATGACATGCATCATGATATGAAAGGATCAGTGAATAGCAGTGTTGTTAAAAATGTGAGCGGAGATATGGATAATTCTTTGGTGCGGCGTTCTTTTCTTATAGCGAATGGGCAATCTAGTGATATTGGCAGCAAATTTGCACCTAGTTCTAGTTCTTCATCATCGAGTAGAGGTAGGCGTAGGAAGTCTATGGTTGTATGTGGATCGGTTCGTCGTAGTGCCAGGATCCGTGGTAGCCAGATTCAGTCTATAGGTGAGTTTCCTAATTCGAGTGCCACGAGTGGTACTACGAATTCAGGCTCAGGTATGATTTCTGATTTGGGTAGTACGTATTAATCATATGCTTTAGGTAGTTTGTCTTCTTCTAAGTTTTTCCAGTTAGCTACAGATACCTCTTTTGTGTTTTCTGATGTTGAGGTAGATTTAACGTATATTAGAAGTAAGGAATTTGATAGGGCTAGATATGTTGGTTTATGAGGATCATTAGTTAGAATATCAGAGGATTGCACGACTTAGATAAGTGTGATAAAATAAGAGCTTTTTTTTAAAGACTGTTCCATTGACATTGCACTTTTACAGGAAACTAAAATTGAATGTCCTGACATTCATTTTTATAGAAGATTAGGTGGTTATCATTTTAGAAAATGGGCTTATTTACCTTTTGTTGGCGCTTCTAGGGGTTTACTATTGGGTGGCGGGATAATTCTTTTAAATTGCTCCAATGTATTTTCAAGCAATACTCTTTACATATTATTCTAATTAACCTTAGTGATAATTCTATTTTAAATATTTCTAATGTTTATGGGCCAAACTCAAAAATGGGTCGTCGGATTCTATGGAATGAATGTCTATAATTTAGATCTTTAGCTCCTGGTTCTTGGATTTTGGGGGGTGATTTCAATGTTACGCATTTTATAGGAGAGCGTTCACCACGGGAAGGTGATTTCTCTGCAATGGAGGAAATTGACCAATTTATTATTAATTCTAGTTTGATTGAAATTCTTCTCTCTAATAGAGAATTTACTTGGAGTAATTCTAGAGAGTCACCTTCTATGGCTATTCTTGGTAGGTTTTTCGTTAGTAATGAAATAGAGGATAAATTTCCTATTCGTAGAGTTTCTGGTTTGCCTTACACTTATTCTGATCATTGTCCTATTATTCTTACGTGTGATCATCAAAGAGTTATTAATAGATCTTTTAAATTCGAAAAAATGTGGTTATTAGAACCAAATTTCTCGAATTTAATTAAAAATAAATGGATTTCTATGAGCTTTTATAACATTAAAAATAGGGATAATTCTGCAAAAAAATTTGGTTTAAAACTTAGGGTTCTTAGGAACTTTCTTAAAATTTGGAGTAAAAATGTTTTTGGTAGTATTAAAATTAAAAAAGAAAACAATCTTTTCGAAATGCTTAAAATAAACAAGATAGAAGAAACTAGACAACTAAATCTAGGTGAGCGTAATTTTCTGGCTAATCTAAAAGAAGAGCTTAATTTAATTTTAGAGAAAGAGGAGGTTATGTGGAAACAGAGATCTAGAATTCAATGGATTAATGAAGGTGATAATAATACCAAATTTTTTCATAATATGGCTAGTGGTAGAAAACGTAGCAATACGATTAACTTTATTTTTGTGAATAACAAGGAATTGGTCGATCAAAGAGATCTTAATAAGGCTTTTACTGACTATTATAGAGATATTTTCGATAATAAAAATAAGCATAGAATTAATGCTAGATGGAATGACCTCTATCCTTCTGATTCTAGCATTGACCTTTCTGAGTTTGATTATCTTTTTTCTGAAGAGGAAATTTTGAAAGCTATCAACGACATGACTGGTGATAAATCCCCGGGTCCTGATGGGTTCCCTATTTTCTTTTACAAAAAATTTTGGGTTGTTTTAAAATTCGACTTAATTAGCATGTTTAACGATTTCTATAATGGAAAATTGCAATTAGGAAGATTTAATTTTGCAAATGTTATTTTACTGCACAAAAAAATCGGTGCTAATAATTTAAAATATTTTAGACCTATTTCCTTAATTAATTGTTCCGTTAAAATTATTTCAAAAGTTTTAGCTAATAGACTTAGTAAAAGAATGAATGATCTAATCGACTGTTCATAATCTGCTTTCATTATGGGGAGAAGTATCACTGATGAGGTGGTTGTTGTTCAAGAATACATTAATCACTGTTGTAAGAATACTACTTGTGCGATTTTAAAACTGGACTTTGCGAAAGCTTTTGATTCGGTGGATTGGGATTTTTTAGTTGATATGTTACATGCTAGAGGTTTCAATCATAGATGGATTAACTGGATCATGACTTTACTTAAAACTGGTAACTGTAGTATTATGGTTACTGGTATTTTAGGTAATAAATTCAATCTAAACGAGGTTTAAGGAAAGGAGATCATTTATTGCCTCTTTTGTTTAACTTAGCCGCAGATGTTTTGCTAAGATAATTAAAAAAGCGATTGATATTGGATCTTTGGGGAGTGTTGGTAGTGAAATCTCGCGAAATGGTCTATCTGTCCTTCAGTTTGCAGATGACACCTTGCTATTTACCTCTCATTTTCCTAATCATATTATCACCCTTAAATTTATTTTATATAGTTTTGAACTTCTTTCAGGTTTAAAAATAAATTTTGATAAAAGTTCGATTTTAGTTTTAAATGATTTTGATAAGGTTGAAAATTTAGTTGCTAATACGCTTAATTGTAAAACTATGAATTTTCCTTTTGATTATCTTGGTTTTTTTATTAGACCAAATAAACTTAAGCATGATGATTGGTTTATTATCATTGATAAAATTAAAAATAGGATTTCTAGTTGGAACGGGAGATTTTTATCAAGAGCGGGTAGATTAGTTCTTATAAACTCTGTTTTATCAGCTCTCCATATCTATGGGATGTCTATGCATATTTTTCCAGATTGGGTGATTAAAAAAATTGATAAAATTAGAAGGAACTTCTGATGGAGTGGGGAAAACTCTAACAGTAGTATTAAATGTTTAGTTAATTAGGAAACAGTTTGTAAATCCAAAAAAGAAGGTGGTTTAGGAGTCATGAACTTGTGTCACATGAATTTGTCTTTGTTAGGTAAATAGTTATGGAAATTTAAGGATAGTAATGATAATCCTATTTGGAAAGAAATCATTACTAAATATTACTATAATGGTAGTAATAATCTACATCAAATTACTCCTACAGTTAATTGTAAATTGTCTAATTTTTGGAAATCAATTTTAAAATGTCATGAAATTTTTAATCTAGGTACTAATACAATAGTTCATTCAGGATATAGTACTTTTTTTGGCATGACCGTTGGATTTCAGTTATCCCTTTTAGGATAGAATTTAATGAGCTTTATGAAATTTGGAACTTTAAGAATGCTTTAATTATAGATGTTTTTTCTCCTGAAAATGACCCCCCTTGGAATTTTAGTTTTAATAGAATTTTAGTAGGTACTACTGTTAGGAAACTTTCTTTGCTTTATACTAGATTGAATCTATATAATATTGATAATGAGAATGATTATATTAGTTGGGAATGTGATAAGAGCAAAAAATATACTTCTATGCCTTTTTATAGATTTCTTAACTTCTCGGGTGTAGCTAATAACTCTTTTAAATTTATCTGGAAAACAAATGCTCCTTCTAAATCTAAAATTCATATGTGGTTAATCATGCATGGAAAACTAAATACTACATAATTTTTAAAAACAAAAAATATGCAAATTGATAATAAATGTTATTTTTGTAATCTGCATATTGAAGATATTAAACATGTATACTATGATTGCACGGATACTTACTATATTCTGAATAATACTCTAAAAATCTTAACTTTAGTCTTACAACTAAAATTTATGATTGTGATTACTATTGGAATAATTTTAGATTTAACTTTAAAATGGAAAATAGATTTTTACTTCACACTTTATTCATTATAATTTGTTGGTATATCTGGTTTGAGAGAAATCAGAGAATTATTAATAATAATAATAGTCATTTTAATAAATTGATTTTTATAATTTCTTTATTTTTTTTAATTGGACATCAAATCCTAAATATAAATTAGCTAAAAATAATAATTTTAAAGAATATCTTAATAAGGTTAGTAATAATATTAAGTTATTTAAACATAAAAACAATATTTTTGACATTAATAATTGTAGTATTAACATTTTTTCAAACTTAAATGATGATTTCACTATTTATCATGATATCCTTTTGATTAAGGGATCATAAGGATAAGTTTTAATTTGCTTTAGTTTTAGTTTTAGTTTTAGTTTGTTTTTATTTTAGTTTATAGATCTTTAACTTCTTTTGATCTTAGATCTTTTTAGTTTTTTTCTAATTTTTATTGTATTCTATCCTATTATCTTAGTTTTTATATCTTTACTTTTATTTCATTAATACATATATATGTATATAAATTTCATTTATATACATATATGTGTATTATTCTTATAATTTTCTTTAGTTCATCTTCAGATACGGGTGTGCGCCAAAAATGGTGTTAGATTCTTTTTGCAGGTTCACAGGATTGCTGATGGCAGGATTGTTGTTTGCAGTGACGATTTCTTCTCAGTTCTTCTACATCTTCATTGTGGCGTTCTACTTTCTAGAGGATTCACATTTCAGCTAGGCGCTCCCTCCAGTTCTACAGAGTCTACAGAGTGGCGCTTTCCATTCCAGATCATTCGCATTTTCAATTCTTTCGAGTCTACAGCGTGGCGTTACCTTCTCAGATGGAGCTGGCTTCTAATATCATTGGCTCTGAGTTGTTCTATAGTTTTTTAGGTACTTCTAACACCTCAATAACATGTGGTGGCCTTGCCGGAGCTTGTTATTGAGGTGTAATGGGCGGTGGCCTTGCCAGAGCTCATTCTAAGGGTACCTGAGTTATTTTTCTTGTTATTTGTACTTTCATTAGCTACCTACCAGGCATGTTGGCAGCACCTTGTACTCTGTGATATATACATATTTACATATGTGCTCTCCTCTATTCTAGAGGATCACACATTTTTCTCAAAAAATTATAAACTATATATATCGATTAAATAATATATATATAATTTAATAAAATATAAAAAATTATATTTTTATTCTGATCCATACTGACTTGTTGTATATTTAAAAAAAGTCTAAATATACATACATACATATAACTAAACAACTTTATGACAATATTACTTGCACATCAAAATCATCACCTAACTAACAAATATATATATATATAATAAAATATTATAATTGTATATCAATAATTGTATTTTCATTAGAACCATACCTTAATTCCAAAGCCATGAAGTCCACCATGAAAAGATGATGTTTGCCTCTTGAAACTGTTTTTGATTCAACAGAAAGCTAGTCGTTAAACCATTGACCACCACCTATCTGATAGTGATCGAATTTAACTTGATTTGACCTTGATGAGATGGTGGGACTAGAAATGATTTTTGACCAAGGAATAGAGAAGGAGGCAACAAAGATCCAAATCAAATTAGGTTAGAGATGCTTATATAGTGGATAGAAAGGAGAGAAGTATGGATCTCATCTCATACTCATTCCTCTTCAATCGCAGCCATCCAAAATCAAGCTCCCTTTACCCAAAAATGAGCTGCTTATACCCATGTTTGCTACCGAAAATAACAAGCCCGATGATGGCCATAAACCTATTTAAGCCGAAGTAAATTATTGTGCAATTAAATCCAATTTAATCGCTTATCGATATCATATAACGATTGGTATATTTATAACTATTATAAATATATTTAATAATATTTATTCATCAAATCATAATCAAATTTTATAATTAATTTTTCATAAATATCAATTAATTTATAACAATTTTAAGTTAATTAAATCATTTGATCAAGGAGAATTCATCCTTTAAGTTGTGTGAATCGACGGGTGTAAATTTGGTCAGCGATAAATATCGAACTATTCGAATATCAACGTTCACACATCACTTAGCAGATGGTGTGACATTTTGGACAAATTTATTAATTACTTAGTTTCAGTAATATCCAATTTTACTTTATTAAGTGTTACTCGATTGTGACTATTATTTACACCAATTATCTTCGTCAAAACTATATCACTTTAGACTTATGAATTTGTTAATGGTCAAAATTCCAATATCATGCATATTCAACTCTATAGTCCAAACACAAAGTCCTTGGTTCAATAATAACAATTATTATTAACCAAACTACTTTGGCCAGAGATTTTGACTTTGAGTTGACTTGATTCGATCGTGATACTAACCCCATATAACTAAGGAGACAGATCCTCTTTTGAATAGTGTTTCACTTCCAATGCCTTCACCCAACCCAACTGTAGTTACTCGATGGACGTCGTCCATGATTTAACTATAATCAAAGCAGAGCCTTTGTATTGAAGATCGACTGTATTCTCAAGTCAAGAGAACTGTGCAAATCAGTCACATCAATATTTTCTGTTGGACCTTAGTTATATTTGGAGATTATTGCGTACTCTAGTCTCAACGGATACATCAATATCCAGTCTTAGATCACCTTGATTAGGAACGTTTAAAATGAGGTGTTTTATAATATTGTGATAAAATACTCATGGTTTCAACAATTTGTAATTACTTTCACAAATGCACCATTTATGGATTTTCTATTAAATATATTTTAATTAAGCATTTAATTATTTATAACATATTATAGCAAATATATAACAGAAAGAAAAACACCTTTATTATGAACAAGAATTGATTACAAAGTTAATTAATTTACCATAAATTACAAAATTGCCCCTAGGGCATATCCCTAACTCTGTCACCCAAAAGGATGATGCAAGCCTAAAGGTTATCCCAATATGAAGGCCCAAACTGATTTGGGCCTTGGGCTAATTTTCAAAATCTGTTTTAAAAATTTAAATAATAATTTTATATTTAGAAGTTAAATTTAAAATAAGAAAATTATTATAAATGTTTTGATATAGAATTTTCAAATTGCTTTGAAAATTAAAATAGAAGTTTTTAAATTTAAAAGTTAAATTTAAAATAAAACACATATCATAAGTGTTATAATATAATTTTTCAAAATGTATGAAAATGTTATAGAATTAATTTTTAGAATATTATTTATTAATGAGATTAATAAAATAAATGAATTAATTAAATAAGCTTAATTAAGTGTGTGTGTGTATTCATATATAATATATATAATGATATACTGTATATTGTCTTGAATAGTTTTAGACAATATGACTATACATGCGTGTATAAAAGAATTTTTTGAATTAATAAAATTTAATTAAAATTGTTTAATTAAATAAATTAATTAAAAGCTAACTCATAAATTAAAATACACACACACACATACACAACACACACACACAGATATATATATATATATATATATATACATACATACGTATATATGTATAACATATATGTGTATTACTATAAAGGTTATAATATATTTATATATATATTCAACATAATATGTTTAATTGAATAATATAATAATTAACTAAAGTGTTGATTAATAAAATAATTAAATAAGATTTAATTAATATAATGTTATACATAAAGTATTATATAAGTCTAATAAAGTATAAAAGTTATTTAATAATAAAACTTATATAATATATATATACTAAAGGTGGAACAGTAAGAAACCCGATTAGGCTTAAGGAATAAATACATACATATGATACGTATATCATGATTTCCGATGTGTTTGATGCTTGAATCGCGAGGATATTTCATAAGAAATACATTATCCCATAAGTCGATATCACTCAATTAATATATTGAAAATTATGAATCTTTAATATAACTATTGTCCTTTGCTAGTTATATATTAATAAATTCCTTGCATACTTTTTGGTTGTTGGGCATACTCAAGTTAGAGATGGTATGTGTAATATTATTAATATATTAACTGGCCAAGATAAGATAACTATATGTGTTTGTCCAGCAAACTCAAGGTGCATATACAATATTTAGGCCATCGCGAAATGGTAGGTACAATGAATAATTTCTTTTGATTTGTTGAGCAAACTTAAGGTCAAAATGAGACTAGGACAAGGAACCATGGGTTAGGAGTTATATATAATACAACCGATACGGAGTTATCAATCGTTTGTGGGGCTATGACTTGTTGAGCAAACTCAAGGTTAAAACCTTAAGACAGACGAGTCCTAACACCTACCAGTAAAGTTGAAAGACTTTTGTTTCATCTTAGGGTTTGAAGAAACATAAAAAACCAGTGGAAGCCTTATTAGAAAAATGAAATGGTAACATTTAACTTTTCTAACATTGTAACAACATATGCTATATAAAGTTAATAGTCTACATTGATAAATTTATGCAATTAATATAATTGATAAAGTGTTTGTCAATTAAAATATACAAATGAACTGAATTAATATCGAATGATAGAAATGTAAAATATACTTACCAATAAATTTTGGCACGTTGACCCATGTAGGTGCCTAATTATACAACCACAAAATACGTTCGTAACTTGGTCACTTACACGATTACTTACCCGAGACTATGTATTGTCTTCAATGAGTTTCAAACTCCAAAAGCAATACAAGAATATGGATATTTGATCGTATACGATCACATATAAATGTTATATGTTAAAGGATAACAATTGTATTGTATGAAACCTCGATCAAATTAGTTCATTGACATAAGTAAACTATAGTGTGAGATCGTGCATTCAATATGATTGACTACAATAATGATCTTGTTGTGCTAGATGTAACACTGGACCAAAGGCTACAAGATAGATCTAAGAATTTGATCATTAAAATGTCAGTTTGATCACTTTAGGAAAAGTGCAATTTATTTGATGTCCTTAAAAGTTAAGGATGACCAAATGCATTTTTGTAAAGAGTTCATTATGATATTGTAGTAAGGATTTCTTTTGAATGGTTTGACCGTTTAGAAAGAAAACCGAATGTATAAGAGTGGGTGTAACCAAATGCACAGTTGGGATGAAGAGAGTGAATGGTCACTTCTAATTCATAAAAAACATTGCAAACGAGAATTGTAAAATATTAATTTATACTTAAAATTGGAATGAGAATATGATTTTTTATTCCAAAATGTCTTTTCACATAGAAAATTATTTTCTGTGAGATTAATTTTGAATAGACTGTTTGCACATAACAACCAAAGTGTCTCAAAGTCAGTGGAAGTGATATTAATTTTGTGAGTTTTTAGGATATGATCCATGAAATGATAGAATAGTATCATTTTATAAGCATCATAATAAATAAGTATTTTTATAGAAATATCGAATAATTTGATTTTCAGTCAAAATGTAGAGGAAGCCTGTGTCCAAAAGAAAAAACCACTAAAAGGTACATAGATATTTCTAGCCTATAGGTAAACAACATACTGTTGATTGTTAAAGATGTACTTATGTTAAAATCAGTAATTTGTTGTTTAATACTTGATGTTGGATTTATAAATTATATCTTTTATATAAGTATAAAGGATGTTGGGAATGTCCCAAACGATATGCAAAGACACCTTATTAAAATGTTTATTTTGGAACATGTAAGATGAGGTTCCTTATGCTTTAGCAATGGGAATTATCATCCATGTTATATTGTCTACAATATCATCATTTTCTTATGTATTTGATGCATTAAGAAAATATAAAATCCAAATTAAGATCACTAAATGGTAGTTTAGAGTATTCTCGAGTATTTATGAAATGCTAGAGAATTATTTACAGGAAACAACAAACTCCTTATGAAGGAGTGCTCGAACTCAAACCTCATAAGTGATTTTGAGTATAGTATGTCAATATTAAATCCATTTTCAAATCTTAGTTAAGAAGCCCTAAGTTGGAAATAAATAGGAAATTGTGGCTAATTCAACAAAAAGGCTAGCCTTGAATAACGCTATGATAAAACAATGTATAAATACAAATGCACAAATTTAAAATTGAGCTGGGGTGATTCCAAGTGTTAAGAATACTACATTATTTTTATATAATAACAATATAAAATCTCACTAGAGGTCTAGAAACATACTCCGAATAATTCCATATGATAAAGATAGTTTATCAACACCGAAGAGAGTTGATCGACATAGTAGATAATTAAAATGACATAGCAAATCCATTCATGAAGGGTCTAACTTGATCAGTTCTCATCAAATAGATTGAAGTGATAGAGATCATTTTGTAATTAGCGCCAAGTGCAAGTGGGAGATTGATAGAATTAGTGGTATGCCTTAGGGGCAATTATGTAATTATTACATATATCTAATTCGATATCCAATCTTATTCAAAATAAAACGTATTTTCTTTTTTCTATTATATACTTGATATAAAGGTTATATTAATTAATTAATTTAATTAAAAGTATATTTAATAGAAAATCCATAAATGGTATATTTTGTGATAGTAGTTACAAAGTGTTGTAATCTTGAGTAATTTATCATAATGAAATTAAACATACTATTTTAAATATTCCTAGTCAAGATGTATCGAGATTGGATATCATACATCCGTTGGGACTAGAGTACGTAATGCTCTCCAAATGTTCGGCGGTGTATTACTCATAACTGCTGGGGGCACCAAGAGGTTACGTACTGATAGTTTTTGGATAACTATGGAATGACTCACTCGATAGTTTTCTATCAGTAAATATAACTAAGGTGTAATGACCTAGGATTTTAGTCATTTGAATTTGAAATATTTAATTAATTTTAAATACTGAAAATTAAATTTTATAAGTAAAACAGCTTAAATTTCAAATACATGGATTTAATGTGAATAAAAATGATTTCGAAAGCTTATTTAAATTCTTTTTAAATAAGAATGAAGATAATAAACTTTTAAATTTGAATTAAAGGCGATTAGAATGGTTTTAATAATAATTCGTTTTAATTAACGTGTGAAAATAGCCTTTTGGGACACTGTCTTGGAGTTTGACGAAACTAGTGTCATTGGATCCGTAATAGTGAATTATTGTATGTTAACGAATTTCGTGGTGATCTGACGTATCATTTAGTCGTGCCGAGCTCGAAACGTGTAGAAATTAATTAATGGAATTTAAATTAATATAATTTGATTTGAAAGTTAACTTCTGTATATGATGGAATTGGATTCCGATACTAGTTCCACTGTGTTCGGAATATGGGTATTTCGTATAGAACGCCAATCTGCACGCCTCGATTGGAGTTCGGAAATTTAAAGCGTGCATAATGTTTGGTTATTTTTCTATAAATGGACCTCAACATCCTACATTTTGTAAAACCCTAAATTCAGTAACCCTAGCAGCCATTAAAAGTCCACCATCCAACCGGAAGTTCATCCAAGCCACTAGAGGCATTTTTAGGTGGATGTGTCAACTGGAGTTTTGTTCGCGAGGGTGTGTTGAAGGCTTTGGATGGTTGGATTGGCGATCGGCGTGGCATGGCCATGTGGATCTCGAGTTGAACAGCGTAGCTATATAGGGTTCGTTCTCGTGGTGGAGGCGATGAGGGGGACGAGGTCGGTGGCGATGGGAAGTTGGAGGCTAGGGCATTCGACAGTGACGATGCAGCAGCGATCGGAGCCTCATGGCGGTGGCGTGGTGATGACAAAGTCATGATGAGTGTAACAACCCGCAATTTTGGTCATTTAATTTTGAATATTTAATTAATTATATTTATTAAATTATTGGTTTATAAAGCTTTAAAACTTGAATTAAAATATAGGATTGTTTAAAAAATTGAATTGTGAATAATTATTTATATAATGATTTAAATATCTGGAATTTTAATTGCATATTTATTTAATGGATTTAATGGACTTATTTAACTCCTATTAAATTATAAATAATAACAGTGAATTCAACTTGTAAATTTACTTACAGTAATAAATGGTTCAAATAAATAATCAGAGAATTTATTTTTATTTTATGACTCGAATTCTATCGACGTATTATTAATTTATTTTATTGGATTTTTCCATAAATTTTTATTTGGAAAATATTTAAGTTGTCGTTTGACGATTTTCGGCAAATGATGGCGTTTTGTGATTTTTACAGAATTTAATAACCAGTATGTATTGTTGTTGTTTTGTAATTGCGCTACTGTCCTAAGCACGATCCTATTTTTGTTTGGTCGATTCGGGGTCTGTACGTGAACAAAAAGTGGTGCAGTGAGATACCGGAATAACCAATATATGTCTAAGTCAACACTTAGACAACAAGGATGAGTAGCTCACTTATTTGTCTCCTCTCTGTACCTTTTTCTTTTCTCCCGTTTTGAAAATTCTGAAGGAAAAAAAGAAGAAAAACCTCCTTTGAATTTAGTAACAAGTCAAATAAAATCTAAAGCTAGCATCTTTGGTTTTGTCGAAGGCTAATCTATGCTTTCACTGAGTATTTGAAGTCGCGGCATCAGATAAAGGATTCGTCGGTTTAAAATGAGCTTATGGAACTAGGGCTCCATTTTCCTCGGCCAATGATCGACAATTGATGATGTGGGTTGTTTCGTTGAGTTCCTCATGTTGTATAGCAGCTCGGTGCCAAGTTTTGTGAGGCTCGATGGTGATATGGGGGGGTCGATGTCGCGTACGGTCGAGGAGGGCTGTTGTCGCATTTGTATAGGGTGATGCGTGACCTTCAAAGTGATGGTGGATGAGTGGAGAATGCAAAGAGGAAGCGGTCGGTGGTGGTTTCGTTGCGTTTCGTGGAGGGATGGACGAGATAACGGGTTTTGAAGTGAGCGGCCATTATGGAGGGAGCTTCAGGAATGGAGATGGTGATTTGAATTTTGGAAAGGAGGGAGGAGAGGGTTAGTTGGGTAATTATAAGTAAGTGTAATTAAGGAGTTAATTATATTATTTAATTATTAAACCTTATAAAAATTATATCTCATTCATACATGGTCCGACTGAGACGCCGTCAGTCACGTTGGAATCATGTCACTGTCCATTATGCGATGGAGTTGAATTAGTTGCATTTGGAACTAACTGAATCTGGGGCTATAGTTGAACGTTGTTCGACTATAGACCAAACTGAACACAAAAGCGACAGTTGGAATAATGGTGAGTTAAACTCACCGTTCTGATTTACCAGTATAATATTGTGTAGATTAAATTTATTTATATCTGCTTGAGCTGATTAAATTTTGTCTAGGATCATGATATAGCATCTTGAAATGCTATTAGATTGTTTGAATTTGATCTAGGATCGCGATATAGCATCTTGAAATGCTATTAGATTGTTTGAGTTTTAAATTTTTATTCAAACTTTTTTTAAGTAATGGATCATATATGAGGTGATAATTTGATATTGATTTTGATTAATATAATTACGTTGTTTACAATTATAACATAATTAAGGTAAGCATATTTCTCGGTGTTATCTATTTGGCCAAATAGACATCATTTAATAAATGTAAGGGTTTATCTTTGAATGACATTGGTTAGCAGAATAAATCCCCGATATGCTATCATATTAATTTGGACATTTATTTATGTGTCAATTGATCGTTAATTATGGATTGGTTTACACATATGCTTGATTATGTAAATACCAGCAATTTAACTTGAGAAGTTAAATGGAAGGTAATGGTAGCTTGTTAAGTACCACTGGGATTGCCGAGCCTATTCTAGATTCGAAAATTTTGGATTCGATTAACTTCTAATTTTATAAATTGGAAGAAAAATGTTTTATTTATTTCTATATATACAAGGAGCTTATTTAATAATTAATTACAAATGTTTGTAAAAATTATTTTTGTAAGTTAATTAATATATTATCTATAGTGTTTTAAATAAATTATTTTATTTATGTTTTTGAAGATAAAAACTATTTTGTTATTATTTATTTAAAACTAGATGATTATTTCGTTAAAAGTATTGTAGAAATTAATTAATTTTAGTTAAAGGGTTGTTTAAAGTTATTTATTTTATTTATCTATTGGAGATGTTTAAATGTTTAAGAGTTTATTTATTAAAAATATTTTTAGTTATATTTCTTTTATATTATTTAAAAAGATTAAAGCTAAGTTATGATGTTTAGTTTATTTATTATAAAAAAATATAGGATAAAATAAATAAATGGTTATGAAAGAATTTTGTTTATAAAAGGATTATGTAAAAGAGTTTATAAACTTCGGAAGAGGATTCGAATTGGAAACGAGTTGGATTTTGAAAGATTGTGAAAAAGAGGATTTTAAATGGTTAGTAATTAAATAGGAAATATTTTTTATGGGTTAGGAGATTATAAAAGAGTACTTCTATAAATAAAACTTGGGAATTTATAAGGAATTCTATAAATAGATCGTGGGAATTTATTAAGAAGATATTTTAAAATAAAAACAAAAGAGAGTTAAAGAAAGGAAGGGTATTTTGGGATATTTATACCTTTATTTAAAGGACACTTATGTTTTATCAATTTAAATATGAACTTGAAATAAGTAAAACATTCTAAGTGATCGGTTAAGGTACTTATACCATTTTATAAGTATATGGAAAAGTTACTTCAAGTTTCGAAGTGAATGATTTGAAAATATACTTATACCGTTAAGATAAGTACATGGTTATATTTTCTAAATATCGAAAATATTGTGTTTTGTGAATATACTTATTTTGTTGAGATAAGTATATGGAAGTGATTTCCAAGTATTTGAAAAGTGATTTTAAATTTATGAATGTAAGGCTCAGTGGGTTCCATGGGGAATGAAATCTATGATTTGGATGTTTTTTATTCGATGGCTAAATAACCGACTATCGAAATTGGACCCAAACGTAACTTTGGAAATATCTAGGAGAAACACGTGGGTTATATGGCACATTCATCTCCGATGATGATGTACTACGCATATAAATCTCGTTTCGTTCTCTTAGGACAATGATAAGAAAATCCGTCCACTAACAATTAGGATGTGATCTTCGATCTTATCTTTGACCGTTTATTTTTTTAAGGAACAGGGGTTGAGTTTACCAAAAATTATCGAATGTTGTTTTGGAGAGACCGGGAACGGATTATCCGAAAACCACTTCGATCCAACGAATGCGTTTTCGAACTGAATACATCATGAAGAGCATGGAATCGAAGATAGAGATGTGAAGTGCAAGGGCTAATCGCTACTAATCCTGTGGGTGATTCCAAAATGGATGTAGTAGGAATGGTGCCTTCGGTTTTGTTCAATCTCAAAACAGACTTGTATGAATGAATGCTATCATCACATTGTTATTGGAGGGCAGCATTCTAAGTGTAAATATTCTTGAAAGGTAACCATAGCCTCAAGCCTCAACAACTGGGAATGACAAAAATAGGGGAGATGCATTAAGGCTAAGTGGGTCGCTCCCAAGTAGGGTATGATCATCCCTATCTAGAGTCGCTATTATCTCTCATGTGTACGCTCGAGGTCCAATAACGGAGGGGTGATCATATTCGGTACTATCCAGCAAGGGGTATGCTATTCCTGTGTTGGAAGGGGATCCAAACGAGGTCCTCGGTGTTATTTTATCTAGAGATGCACCATGACGGGCGGTACCCTAGTAGCCCGATCATTGTATGGAAACCAATCTCCAATACGAGCCATTACGATTTTGATTGTGCCCAACTATGTTGGAATGTGAGATGCAAGTATTTCAGGTATTTTGTATATTGACTTTGAACCCTTAGACATTATTATAGTATCACTGGATTTCATATGAAATGTTTTGGTTATCGTAAGGTAAAAACCCGTTCATGTTTATGTGCGGCGTGGTCTTACGAGATACCTTTGTTTTCAAAAGTTTTTATAACTTTAAAGTCCAGTTGGATGTGTTTTTCTCACGTTGGTTTTCCAGACTGACTCGGGTATTATTTTATTATATGCTCGGGTCAGACCGAGCATATTTCTAGGTTGCTTTGGATGCATTGGAGCTCAGTAGACGAGTTGGAGGTCTTCATGTCGTATGCTCTTATATGTTTATTTTCCGCTGTTTTATTATTGAAATTATCAGCAATTGTGAGGACGGGCTGTTATAACTGTCCATGCTGATAATTGTGATTGTTGTTGTACTCTGGTGGATGTATGTTTATAAAAGTTTCTCTTTTGTAAAAATCATTGATATTGTATTATATGTTCATCCGCTGCGATTGTGAGATTCTATGTTGTTTTTAGTTTCTTTCTCTTCTTCTTTCTTCTTTCATCCTCATAACTATCCGTCTTTCTATTCGATTTGGGTTGGACATATATGGTTTATTGTTAGCTTGATTGGTATGGAAAAGCGGGTCATTACACGTGGTATCAGAGCTTAGGTTGAGTGAACACCTAGGCTTTGATAGGGTTAGCTCATTTGAGATAGAGTAAGTGAGACCCTAGGATGAGTTTGAGTGTATATATAGCGCGTATTTGTTAGTGATATAATAATGTTTTATATTGTGTTGATTTATCGGTTGAGTGGTTAGGAACTCTAGTCGATGCAGAAGGAACAACTGTATCGATAGGGGTTTCTAAACACTTGAACAAGGCAAATCGACATAGTATTGTTTTGAATTTGGGTAAATGAAATAATTTTACCTAGATTATATTTTATATATGAATAGAATAATTTTCAAAAAATTAAAATAGTTATACATGTGTGTTTGGTTGTTAGAGAATGATAATATTCAATTATTATCATTTATAGTTTATTGTTTGTGCTCGGGTAGTTTATGAGCCTTTATTGTTTGTGCTCGGGTAGTTTATGAGCCTTTATTGTTTGTTAAATTAAATACGAATACCTTGTGAATTCTGTCTCATAGTTGACTATAAGGTGTTCGATGATAATATTGAGTTTAATTTTAAATTATAATAAAAGTTATCCATTATAATCTATACTAAGACGACAATGGTGAAAATGATCTTAGATAAGAAGCGAAATTATATAAGTTGGATTTATAAATATAGATTATAAATAAGAATTTAAAACTGAGAATTTGGATACTTAAATTCCGAAGATTTAAAATGGTTTTTCAAATTGTTATGAGGAATAATAATAGTATTATTGGAGAGTGTTTTGGAATAGAAATTTTCTTAAAATATGGTTTATAAATAAAATGGATTAAAACCGAGAAATTTAGAACTCAAAGCTCGGTGTTTGGAAATATTTATTTCAAATTTTTAGGTAAAATAATAATGGTATTATTTTGAAGTTATTGATTAATAGAAATATTGAAAAAGGATTTGAAAGAGTTAAAAAGAACTAAACTCAGTTCGGTCGCTGGAAAATAATTCTGGTGATGACTGCAGGTGATGACTGCAGCATCATCGGCGTTCATTTTCGAGTTTCTAAGTGAGGAATTGCTATCGAAATAGAAATTTGTTATTCAGTTGCTTTGGGAAAAACAAATTTGTTAAATTTTCTGGAGGATGATTTGTTATACAAGGAATTTATGTATATATTATTATTTCAAAATAATTTGAAATAAAAACCGGGTGTTTAAATTCTGAATTCTACAGTTAAGTGATATTATGTACCCATGTATCATACCCATTAGGATAGTATGGTTTTTGCATTTCGTTTGAGATGTTGTTAGGTAATTTCCATTTATTTAAATGAAATGAAATTTTTGATGGTTTTAGGGGGTCGAAAACTTCCAGGTTGAATTGGAAAACTAAGCTAAGTGTTTTGTAAAAGCACAAGAAAATAAGTTCTTGTAACTTATGAATTTGAAGGGACGGAAATTTTTAAACATGATTAAAATTATTGAATATTCATGTTAAGTAAAAACAAATCTATTATTGTATATATATATATATATCCTTGGAGAATAAAAGAGTATTTTTCAAATATAAACTTGAGTAATATTGCTTAAGTAAAATGGTGATTCTTTAGAAGTAATAAAATCTTGGATGTGCATTACTAATGAAGACAAGCCTTGATAAAGTGTTTGGTGGCTTGGAGTAACATGTTATAAAATGACTCAGAAAATGAGTTCTAAGTATTAATTAAAAATATATACTTAAGTTTAAAATGGATAATAAACCTATGTGTGCTTTATAAAGTGTTTATAATAAACTTAAGTATGGAGGAGCTGTAAGATGGAGTTGTGACTTTTAAAATGTGTATAAACTTGAGTTTTAAAGTGTTGATAAAGCTAAGTTGCGTTTTATCAGATGCTTATAAACTTAAGTTGTGAAATATTAGAATTTTTAAGTAATGTGTTCTAGAATGGGCTAAAATAAAATAACAGTGTTTAATGAAAATGGATTTATGAAATAGTTCTTAAATAATTTTAGTATTAAAAGGGATATACTAAGAAATAATAAATAGGAATTAAAATAATTGGTACAGTCAAGAAAAGTAAATTTGAAATTGAGCTATGAGATGAAATTTAACTTAAGTAAAGTTAAATAATATGATTCATGAAATGATTTGTAAATGAATTTTAGTTTTAAAAGAAATACTATTGGAAAATTATGTTTGGTTTAAAATTGAATGTGAATAAAATGAATTGGTATAAATTAGTGACCAAGAAAGTAAATACGTAAGTTGTACGTAGATCATTCTATTCATAACTAATTTGATCCAGATTCGAGTGCATAATTTCGAGGTGATGTACACCGGTCTGAGTTAGGATTTTTTACTCGATTCTTGACGGCGAACACTTGATACGGATTTTTGATTTGAATCCAAAGTTTTCTATCATAGTATATGGCTATGCAAGGAGAACGGCGGTTTCTAATCAAGGAACCGGATCGAAGCACGCACTAGGGTAGTCGAGTGGATGATACTAGCTCGGAAGTGCAATTGTGTGGTCGAGTGACCGATCAGATTTGATATTGTGTATGGATGGTATGTGTGCATCTTAAGGACTCTATAATAATTATAAAAATTTAACATTTGGAAATGCAAATTATTTGGTTGGATATATTTGAAATTGAGATGCAGGTTTATGGAAGCAAAGGCTAGTTTGACGCCATTGGTTTTATGAGTTGAGTTATTTGCCCGACAAATAGGTACGTGTTTATATTGTCATTTGAATTGATGATTTTATGCACCAGATATGGGAGGCTACTTGGCTTTTGTGTTCTTTTGTTGGTTTGGGCCCATGGTGGCGATTTGTAGTTTTTCCAATCGAGCCGCGCAAAGAAGACGTTGTCGAAATTTTCTATAATTTTAGGACTTAGAAAAAAGTTTAATAACCTATTCCAACTAATTTATTTTGAGAAATTGATGGGTTTGGAGGCATTTTCCTTACCTTGGCAATTTCGGGGACAAAATTCTTTTAAGGGGGGAGAGTGTAACAACCTGCGATTTTGGTCATTTAATTTTGAATATTTAATTAATTATATTTATTAAATTATCGGTTTATAAAGCTTTAAAACTTGAATTAAAATATAGCATTGTTTAAAAACTTTGAATTGTGAATAATTATTTGTATAATGATTTAAATATCTGGAATTTTAATTGAATATTTATTTATTGGATTTAATGGACTTATTTAACTCCTTTTAAATTATAAATAATAACAGTGAATTCAACTTGTAAATTTACTTACAGTAATAAATGGTTCAAATAAATAATCAGAGAATTTATTTTTATTTTATGACTGGAATTCTATCGACGTATTTTTAATTTATTTTATTGGATTTTTCCATAATTTTTAATTTGAAAAATATTTAAGTTGTCGTTTGATGATTTTTCGGCAAACGATGGTGTTTTGTGATTTTTATAGAATTTAATAACCAGTATATATTATTGTTGTTTTGGAATTGTGTTGTTGTCCTAAGCACGATCATATTTTTGTTTGATCAATTCGAGGTCCGTACGTGAACAAAAAGTAGTGCAGCGAGATACCGGAATAATCAATATATATCTAAGTCAACACTTAGACAATAAGTATGAGCAGCTCACGTATTTGTCTCCTCTCTGTACCTTTTTCTTTTCTCTCGTTTTGAAAATTCTAAAGAAGAAAAAAAGAAGAAAAACCTCCTTTTAAATTTAGTAACAAATCAAATAAAATCTAAAGCTAGCATCTTTGGATTTCTCGAAGGCTAATCTATCCTTTCACTGAGTATTTGAAGTCGCGACATCAGATGAAGGATTCGTCAGTTTAAAATGAGCTTATGGAACTAGGGTTCCATTTTTCTCGGCCAATGATCGACGATTGAGGATGTGGGTTGTTTCGTTGAGTTCCTCATGTTGTATAGCAGCTCCATGCCAAGTTTTGTGAGGCTCGATGGTGATATAGGGGGGTCGATGTCGCGTACGGTCGAGGAGTGCTTCTATCGCATTTGTATAGGGTGATGCACGACCTTTAAAGTGATGGTGGATGGGTGGAGAATGCAAAGAGGAAGCGGTCAGCGGTGGTTTCGTTGCGTTTCGTGGAGGGATGGACGAGATAATGGGTTTTGAAGTGAGCGGCCATTGTGGAGGGAGCTTCAGGAATGGAGATAGCGATTTGAATTTTGGGAAGGAGGGAGGAGAGGGTTAGTTGGGTAATTAAATGTAAGTGTAATTAAGGAGTTAATTTTATTATTTAATTAGTAAACCTTGTAAAAAATTGTATCTCATTCATACCAGGTCCAATTTAGATGTCGTCCTTCATGTTGGAATCGTATCGCCGTCCTCTATGCGATGGAGTTGAATTAGTTGCATTTGGAACTAGCTGAATCTAGTGTTCGACTATAGATCAAACTGAGTGCAAAAGCGACAACTGGAATAATGGTGAGCTAAACTACCTTTCTAATTTACTAGTATAATATTGTGTAGATTAAATTTATTTATATCTGCTTGAACTGATTGAATTTGTTGGATGATTGAATTTGGTCTAGGATCATGATATAGCATCTTGAAATGCTATTAGATTGTTTAAATTTGATCTAGGATCGCGATATAGCATCTTGAAATGCTATTATATTGTTTGAGTTTTAAATTTGTATTCAAACTTATTTTAAGTAATGGATCATATATGAGGTGATAAATTGATATTGATTTAGATTAATATAATTACGTTGTTTAAAATTATAACGTAATTAAGGTAAGCATATTTCTTGGTGTTATCTATTTGGCCAAATAGACATCATTTAATAAATGTAAAGGCTTATCTTTGAATGACATTGGTTAGCAGAATAAATCCCCATTTTTATAATATATTAATTTGGAAATTTATTTAAGTGTCAATTGATCGTTAATTATGGATTGGTTTACACGTATGCTTGATTATGTAAATACCAGCAATTTGACTTGAGAAGTTAAATGGAAGGTAATGGTAGCTTATTAAGTACCACTAGGATTGCGAAGCATTTTCTAGATTTAGAAATTTTGGATTGGATTAACTTTTAATTTTATAAATTGGAAGAAAAATGGTCTAATTATTTCTATATATACAAGGAGCTTATTTAATAATTAATTACAAATGTTTGTAGAAATTATTTTTGTAAGTTAATGTAACAACCCGCATATTTTACGATTGTATATTTAAATGTTTTATTTAAATATAACGTCGTTAGTTGGATTTAGGTCTGAAATGTCACTTTTTACAAACGGTCGAATTAGGACTCGGGACCACTTCCATTGAGTCCAAAATGGCGTTTGCGACTTTTTTGAGTATAAGCATCGATATGTTTGGAGCGAGTTGAATTTTTGCTATTTTCTTTTTGGGCTTTTGAGTTTGGGTTCAGCCCATCAACCTTCTTATTACCCTAACTCTTCATCCATTCACTCATTTCATTTCTTTTTTTTCTCAAGCTCAACTGAAAATGGGGGAAGAGAAAAGGAATTAGAAATTCCAAGCCCTAGTTTCCTTTGCAAATTCAAATTCTTGCTCCAAAATCAAGGTGAAGCTTACGTAAGCCTTCTTTTCTCCTTCTCCATCTCAATCTCTCTTCGATTTCTGAAATCTCCTAAACCCTGACTTAGAGAAAACTCCATCTTTGTTTTAGACTAAAGTTCTTGAGGTGGTGTTGAAGAGAGATCAACCTATTTCTTGTTCTTGAGCTTATCATTTGTGTTTGGGTTTAAAAGGTGAGTTTTTGAACTCACGTCTACTTCTATAGATATCACTGTTGTTAGGTATGAATTCCTAACACTTATCTATGTCCGTTTGCTTTTCATTTGAATTGAATTGGTGAATATTCCAATTTTTGTGTTTTGGTCCAATTTTATGAAAATCCTCTTGTGGATGTTTGGACTTTGATGTTTAGGGTGTATCGAAGAGCCTATAAGGCCGAGTTGTCGTTTGGAGTAAATCCTTGGTCGTCATTGCTCGATCGATCGCTCCCGAATCGTTTTGGCCATCATGGCCTAGGCAAATTGTTGCCCAGACCAAGTCTTCAGACGTTTGAAATGCAAGTTCAGACGTCTGGTTTTAAACCTGGAGCAAAAGTTTATACGGCGGAAATTTATAAAAATGGCAGAAAACAGAGTCAGACGTCTGAAACAACCTTTCAGACGTCTGAAACACCTTGTCAGACGTCTGAACCACCCTTTCAGATGTCTGGACCACCCTGTCAGACGTCTGAAGCCACCCTCCAGACGTCTGGATGGTTTCTGAATTTCCAGAACCTAAATCCAGACGTCTGGATTGACCCCCAGACGTCTGGGATTGCTTATTTTTGCCTATTTGCCTATTTTTGATTGAATTTCCATTGTTTAATCGATTCATGTTGATCCAATTAGTTGTTATTGCATTCTTTGACTTTGATGATTCTTTTTAGATTTCGTACACGAGTTTTTATAAAGTGATCTCTTCAAATTGTATTAAAAGCTCGTTTCTCCAATTTATAATTTCTATTCAAAACACACACACAATTTGCACTTCGAGCGAAGAGGGAGGAGAATTAAATGATTAAATAAAACGCGTGCTATGAACACGTGTGTTTATCTTTTCAGTTAATTCCTAATCTATTCGTTTGACCGTTTTGACCTTTGGGTCTGGTTTACCAATGAGATGAGGTGAACTTTGTACTGCTTTGAGTGTGAAATTGACTAACGGTTAGTAAACCGTTTAGTGCGAACATGTGGTATGAGACTCACGTTAACATTTTCTAGGTTCCTTTCTGAGAGTTGTGACACATTCCACCGTACAGTGGTGTCCAGTACCGCCACTACGGTTTGTTGCCTTCGGGCGTTGCCTTCGGGCGTATGGATCCTTGTTATACAGTACTGAGCTCGAGCGTCTTTTGTTTCTTTGACAATTATATTTCCCTAGAGTATCGCCCTTCGGAGTAGGTTCTTTGAACCACACGACATATAGCGATGACCTTGTGGAAACTTGTGTTACCTTTATTGGTATTTGTCATTTTCCTTTGGGCTTGTTTTGGGATATGTATGTCCTTTGTTTATTGAGTTGCCTATGATATGAGGCTTGCTATGATTCATCTTATGTTAGATGATTTGGTTATCTCCTTTGGAGATAATTGTGGTACTTTATGATCTTGTATGTTCATTATCATTTGGTTTATCTAACTGATTTGTTTAGCTAGACTAACCCATGTATTTTATACTCGGGTCAGACCGAGATGTTTCAGGTTAGGTACATTGGACTTAGCCTATTTTGCTTCCGCATGGACTATTCCGCTAGCTCCTTTTTGTTATAGCTTTTTGTGTAGTCCTTTTTTTCTGTAACTCTGATATGTACTCTATTGACTCGCCTGTATATTGTGGTTTGCTTTACCACTTGACTTGTATCATTTTGTAAACTATGTGATTATCTGTATATGTGTAAATGTATGTGATGATCTACTGTTCTTTGATGTGTATTACATTTGAGTTGTTATATATTATTCAGATAGATCCTTAGCCACCTATGGCTTTGTATTAACTATTTATTGGAGATGTCGATCCACTTAGTAAGAAGTGACACTTTTCGGTGTATTCAATAGATAATTAAGACAAGGTTATAGATGGTCGCTCCTATCCAGCTCTATTCTCCGCATTAGCAGACGGTGTTACTTAGTAATACTCTTTGCTAATGTGGGTCTCGGAGTGGGGCGTCACAGCTAGGTATCAGAGCTGAGTTCAGAACAAAATATGATAAACATAGAACAGAGACACATATTATGGTACATCAAAGGGTAGTACGAAGGTTACGAATCTTTGAATCATCGTGCCTTTATTCTTTTTGTGCCTTTGGGGTAGATAGAATTTTGGGAATACGTCTAGGAATGCATTTTATTCCATAGTATTCCATATTTGAATTAATGATACCTACCTTGTGAATAATCTTTATCTTATCTTAACTTTCAGCTAATGGTCGGAAGAGGCAGAGGACGACGCTCGAATGCTGGGCAATCCAGCGGCTCGCATTCGGACGACGTTTATATGTCTGCCGATCAGTTTTTGGAGTTATTTAGGAGCACTCAGCCTCCAGCTCCTATTCGAGCATCTCCTCCACGCAAGTCTGCCTTTGCACGCCTTTGCAGTGATTTTTCTCATCATGGAGGAAAGCCATTCAAAGGCTCCGAGTCCGTTCTTGAGATCCAAGCTTGGATTCGCACATGTGAGCGTATCTTCTCTCGCATGGATCTTTCTGACCATGATCGAGTTCTTGTAACTTCTAGCTTATTGCAAGAGCGTGCCCTTGATTGGTATGAGCTTCTTGTAGCCGAACTTGATGAGTCTGTTCTTTCTTGGACTCAATTTTGGGAACGATTCGAACTCAAATTCGTTCCTGAATCTGAGAAAGTTTTATTGGCCCGTCGCTTTCTTGAGTTGAAGCAAGGGAAGTTCTCCGTCTCTGAATATGTTGCATCATTCAAGGCCTTATCTAAGTATGGTCTTGAATTCATTAGCACTTCTTATAAGAAGAATATGAAGTTTGTCTCTGGTCTTAAGAAATATCTTAAGAAGTCCTTAATGCTCCAGCTTAAGCTTTCTTTTGAGGAGTTGGTTGATTCGGCACTTCATCTCGAGGCAGGGATTTCTCCCTTCTAAGAAGAAAAAGCCTATTGAATCTGGTTTCCATTTCATAAGCAGGGATTTCTCCCTTCTAAGAAGAAAAAGCCTATTGAATCTGGTTCTAACTCTCAATCTGCTGGAACACCTTCCATTCGGAAGTGTTTCAATTGTGGTTCTCCTTATCATATGATTCGAGCTTGTCCTAAGCCTCTCTTCTGCCATTATTGCAAGAAGGAAGGTCACTATGTTTCCTCCTGCCCTACTGCTCCTGCTAGTGCCAAGTCTGGCAAGCTTTATGATGCTAAGGCTTCTGGAGGTTCTTCTCAGCCCAGAGGTATATCTCCATCTCTTTGGGAAGGTTCTATTTTATTTCATGACCATTGTATTCGAGTTCTTTTCGATACGGGTGCTTCGCATTCTTTCGTATTGAAAAAGCTCGTTGATGATTTGTCTTTGGGTGTTTCTTGTATGGTTACTTCGTTGAGGATTGCAAATCCTATTGGAGGGTCCGCAACCCTTAGCATGCTTTGTGATGATGTTGAGATTGTTTTATGTGGCTTTTCTTTTCGTGTGAATCTGCACGTTATTTCTTATTTGGGATTTAATATGATTTTGGGTATGGACTGGCTAGTGAGATACGATGCCAGGATTATTTGTTCTGAAAGAATTTTATATCTTCGACACCCAGATTCTTCTACTCGGCTATCACTTGTCCTTCGGAATGTGGATAATTCTGAAATGGCTTTATATTCTCTTGACTCACGAGATGATGATGATATATCTCGTATTCCTATTGTTTGTGAATTCTCTGATGTTTTTGAGCCGGTTTCGGGTTTGCCACCCAAGCGGGCGATCGAGTTCCGCATTGATCTCATTCCAGGCGCGCAGCCAGTTGGCCGTCCTCCCATGAGGATGTCTACAAAAGAAAATGAGGAACTCAAGAAGCAGCTTTTAGAGCTTGAGTCCAAACAGTTGATTCAATCCAGTTTTTCACCGTGGGGTGCCACGGTCATCTTCGTGAAGAAGTCCGATGGAACTCTTAGGCTCTGCATCGACTATCGCAAGCTTAACAAGTTGACCATCAGGAATAGGTATCCATTTCCTAGGATCGATGATATGTTCGATCTATTGAGTGGCGCTAAGGTCTTCTCTCAGCTCGACCTTGCTACTGGTTTTCACCAGCTCCGAGTCGCGGAGGATAGCATACCTCTTACAGCTTTTCGCACTCGATATGGTTCTTTCGAGTGGCTCGTTATGCCGTTCGGGTTGACGAACGCTCCTGCTTTCTTTGTTGATCTTATGAATCGAGTATTCCGGGAATATCTCGATAAGTTCGTCCTTGTGTTCATTGACGACATTCTTGTTTATTCTAAGTCTGAAGACGAGCATGCTAATCACTTGAGAATTGTCTTGAGTACTCTTCGTCACCATCAGCTTAAAGCCAAATTCTCCAAGTGCCATTTTTGGGAGAATAAGGTTAAGTTCTTAGGCCATATTGTATCTTCCAATGGCATTTCTGTCAATCCCTCAAAGATCAAAGCTATCCAGAATTGGAAGAGGCCTGAGAATGTTCATGAGATTCGTAGTTTCCTTGGATTGGTGGGTTATTACCGTCGGTTCATTAAGGATTTTTCCCGTGTTGTGCTTCCTCTCACCAGCCTTACTCGAAAAGGCATTCGTTATATTTGGTCCGACAAGTGTGAAGCTTGCTTTCAGACATTAAAGGAACTTCTCACTAATGCTCTTATTCTTGTGGTTCCCGAGGGGAATCATGATCTTGTTGTCTACACCGATGCTTGTGGTAGTGGCCTCGGTGCCGTGCTTATGTAGAAGGATCGGGTAGTTGCTTATGCTTCTAGGCAACTATGTCCGAATGAAATTCTCTATGCCACTCATGATCTTGAGTTAGCCGCCATTGTCTTCGCCTTGAAGATTTGGTGACACTATTTATTAGGCGAGCGCTTCATTCTCTATACCGATCATAAATCCTTGAAGTATTTGTTCACTCAGAAGGAACTCAATATGAGACAACAGCGTTGGCTCGAGTTTCTTGCCTCCTATGACTTTGATATCCAGTATGCCCCTGGTAAGGGTAATCGTGTTGCTGATGCGCTTAGTCGCAGACATTCGGCTGTCGTTTCTATGATGCTTGCCGAATGGGATATTCTTGAGACTCTATCTTTTGTGATATTCGTGATCGAGCTCCATCCTCTGATTCTCCGGTAGCATTATTCAGTTTGGAAGCTCGACCCTCTCTATTGGATCGTATTGCTAAAGCTTAGCGGCATGATCCTGATCTTGTGCATCTTATTCAGCTTCGTGAGACTGAATCCCGTGATGAGGCATTGCGGGATTTCAGCATTGATCTTCATGGGTGTCTTCGCAAGAAGAACCGTCTGGTTGTGCCTTCTGATTCGGCACTTAGGCATGACGTTCTTGATGACTATCATCGTTCTAAGTATACCATTCATCCCGGTAGTAGTAAGATGTATGCTGATATGCATCGCCTTTATTATCGGGAAGGCATGAAGCACGATGTGGCGAGTTATGTGAGTAATTGCATGACTTGTCAACGTATTAAAGCCGAACATCAGCGCCCTTCTGGTCTCCTTCAGCCTTTAGAGATTCCATTGTGGAAATGGGATCAGATTTCAATGGATTTCATTGATGGCCTACCTCGTACGAGATCGGGCCATTCTAGCATTTGGGTTATTGTTGATCGCCTCACCAAATCAGCTCATTTTGTTCCTATTAAACCTAATAGGACTGCTTCTCTTTTGGCTAAGTTATATATCAAGGAAATCGTGAGATTTCACGGTGTTCCTAGTTCGATTGTGAGTGACCGTGATCCTTTATTCGCAAGTCATTTCTGGTAGAGTCTTCAGCAAGCTTTGGGAACAAAGATTAATTTCAGCACAGCTTATCATCCACAGTCTGATGGACAAACTGAATGGGTGAATCGTATCTTGGAAGATCTCCTCCGTATTTGTATTCTTGATTTCGGAGGTAGTTGGGAGGATCATCTACCCCTTGTAGAGTTCTCTTACAACAATAGTTTTCAGTCTAGTATCGGTATGGCTCCTTTCGAAGCCTTATACGGAAGGCCATGTCGATCTCCTTCTTGTTGGTTGGAATCTGGGGAGAAGCTTATTCTTGGCCCAGAGTTTGTTCATGATTCTTTTGAGAAGATTGATCTTATTCGTCAGAGAATGAAAGAGGCACAGAGCCGCCAGAAATCCTACGCGGATAACCGTAGGAAGCCTCTTGAGTTCTCGGTGGATGATCTCATCTTTATTCGTGTTTCTCCTTTGAAAGGGGTTATGCGCTTCAGTATGATAAGGAAATTGGCTCCTCGCTTTGTAGGACCATTTCCTATTATTGAATGCATTGGCCCTGTGGCTTATAGAGTTTCACTTCCAGCTCATCTATCTGGTGTTCACAACGTGTTTCACGTCTCTCGGCTCCGGAAGTGTCTTCGAGAATCGGATTTTGTTATCGATTCTCCTGATTTGCAAGGGCTTGAGATCTCACCAGACTTATCTATTGTACAACAGCCTATTCGCGTACTTTCCTCGGAGGTGAGACACCTTCGAAACAAGGACGTGCCGCTCATTAAAGTTCAATGGTCTGCTAATCCCAATGACTGTACTTGGGAAACTAGAGAGTTTATCGAGCGATCCTATCCAGGTTTTCTATCTTTGCTTAGCAATGGTGAGAATATTTTCTTTTTATCTCAAGCTTATTTTCTTACCTTTTTGGGTGTAAGTATGTAGTTGTTACAAATTCTTCTCTAGGAATTGCGCGGACGCAATTTTGTTAAGGAGGGGAGATCTGTAACAACCTGCATATTTTACGATTGTATATTTAAATGTTTTATTTAAATATAACGTCGTTAGTCGGAGTTAGGTCTGAAATGTCACATTTTGCAAACGGTCGAATTAGGACTCGGGACCACTTCCAATGAGTCTAAAATGGCATTTGCGACTTTTCTGAGTATAAGCATCGATATGTTTGGAGCGAGTTGAATTTTTGCTATTTTCTTTTTGGGCTTTTGAGTTTGGGTCAAGCCCATCAACCTTCTTATTACCCTAACTCTTCATCCATTCACTCATTTCATTTCTTTTTTTCTCAAGCTCAACTGAAAATGGGGGAAGAGAAAAGGAATTAGAAATTCCAAGCCCTAGTTTCCTTTGCAAATTCAAATTCCTGCTCCAAAATCAAGGTGAAGCTTAAGTAAGCCTTCTTTTCTCCTTCTCCATCTCAATCTCTCTTCGATTTCTGAAATCTCCTAAACCCTAACTTAGAGAAAAATCCATCTTTGTTTTAGATTGAAGTTCTTGAGGTGGTGTTGAAGAGAGATCAACCTATTTCTTGTTCTTGAGCTTATCATTTGTGTTTGGGTTTAAAAGGTGAGTTTTTGAACTCACATCTACTTCTATAGACATCATTGTTGTTAGGTATGAATTCCTAACACTTATCTATGTCCGTTTGCTTTTGATTTGAATTGAATTGGTGAATATTCCAATTTTTGTGTTTTGGTCCATTTTTATGAAAATCCTCTTGTGGATGTTTGGACTTTGATGTTTAGGGTGTATCGAAGAACCTATAAGGCCAGGTTGTCGTTTGGCGTAAATCCTTGGTCGTCATTGCTCGATCGATCGCACCTGAATCGTTTTGGCCATCATGGCCTAGGCAAATTGTTGCCCAGACCAGGTCTTCAAATGTCTGAAATGCAAGTTCAGACGTCTGGATTTAAACCTGGAGCAAAAGTTTATACGGCGGAAATTTATAAAAATGGCAGAAAACAGAGTCAGACATCTGAAACAACCTTTCAGACGTCTGAAACACCCTTTCAGACGTCTGAACCACCCTGTCAGACGTCTGAAGCCACCCTCCAGACGTCTGGATGGTTTCTGAATTTCCAGAACCTAAATCCAGACGTCTGGATTGACCCCCAGACGTCTGGGATTGCCTATTTTTGCCTATTTTCCTATTTTTGATTGAATTTCCATTGTTTAATCGATTCGTGTTGATCCAGTTAGTTGTTATTGCATTCTTTGACTTTGATGATTCTTTTTAGATTTCGTACACGGGTTTTTATAAAGTGATCTCTTCAAATTGTATTAAAAGCTCGTTTCTCCAATTTATAATTTCTATTCAAAACACACACACAATTCTGCACTTCGAGCGAAGAGGGAGGAGAATTAAATGATTAAATAAAACGCGTGCTTTGAACACATGTGTTTATCTTTTCAGTTAATTCATAATCTATTCGTTTGACCGTTTTGACCTTTGGGTCTGGTTTACCGATGAGATGAGGTGAACTTTGTGCTGCTTTGAGTGTGAAATTGACTAACGGTTAGTAAACCGTTTAGTGCGACGTGTGGTATGGGACTCACATTAACATTTTCCGGGTTCCTTTTTGAGAGTTGCGACACATTCCGCCAGACAGTGGTGTCCAGTACCGCCACTACGGTTTGTTGCCTTCGGGCGTTGCCTTCGGGCATATGGATCCTTGTTATACAGTACTGTGCTCGAGCGTCTTTTGTTTATTTGACAATTTTATTTCCCTAGAGTATCGCCCTTCGGAGTAGGTTCTTTGAACCACACGACATATAGCGATGACCTTGTGGAAACTTGTGTTACCTTTATTGGTATTTGTCATTTGCCTTTTGGCTTGTTTTGGGATATGTATGTCCTTTGTTTATTGAGTTGCCTATGAAATGAGGCTTGCTATGATTCATCTTATGTTAGATGATTTGGTTATCTCCTTTGGAGATAATTGTGGTACTTTATGATCTTGTATGTTCATTATCATTTTGTTTATCTAACTGATTTGTTTAGCTAGACTGACCCGTGTATTTTATACTCGGGTCAGACCGAGATGTTTCAGGTTAGGTACATTGGACTTAGCCTATTTTGCTTCCGCATGGACTATTCCGCTTGCTCCTTTTTGTTATAGCTTTTTGTGTAGTCCTTTTTGTCTGTAAATCTGATATGTACTCTATTGACTCGCCTGTATATTATGGTTTGCTTTACCACTTGACTTGTATCACCTTGTAAACTCCGTGATTATCTGTATATGTGTAAATGTATGTGATGATCTACTGTTCTGTGATGTGTATTACATTTGAGTTGTTATATTTTATTCTGATAGATCCTCAGCCACCTATGGCTTTGTATTAACTATTTATTGGAGATGTCGATCCACTTGAGTAAGAAGTGGCGCTTGTCGGCGTATTCAATAGATAATTAAGACAAGGTTATAGATGGTCGCTCCTATCCAGCTCTATTCTCCACATTAGCATACGGTGTTACTTAGTAATACTCTTTGCTAATGTGGGTCACGGAGTGGGGCGTCACAGTTAATTACTATATTATCTATAGTGTTTTAAAATAAATTATTTTATTTATGTTTTTGAAGATAAAAATTATTTTGTTATTAGTTATTTAAGACTAGATGGTTATTTCATTAAAAGTATTGTTGAAGTTAATGAATTTTCTTTAAAGGGTTATTTAAAGTTATTTATTTTATTTATCTACTGGAGATGTTTAAATGTTTAAGAGTTTATTTATTTTACTATTAAAATGTTTTTGGTTATATTTCTTTTATATTATTTAAAAAGATTAAAGCTAAGTTATGATGTTTAGTTTATTTATTCTAAAAATATATATAATAAATAAATGGTTATAAAAGGATTTCTTTTATAAAAGGATTATGTAAAGGAGTTTATAAACTTGGGAAGAGGGTTGGATTGGAAAATATTTGGATTTTGAAATATTGTGAAAACGAGGATTTTAAATAGTTTGTAATTAAAAAGGATTTTTTTATGGTTTAGGAGATTATAAAAGAGTACTTTTATAAATAAAACTTTGGAATTTGTAAAGAATTCTATAAATAGATTATGGGAATTTATTAAGAAGATATTTTAAAATAAAAACAAAAGAAAGTTAAAGAAAGGGAGGGTATTTGGGGATATTTATACCTTTGTTTAAAGGACACTTATGTTTTATCATTTTAAATATGACCTTGAAATAAGTAAAACATTCTAAGTGATCGATTAAGATACTTATACCATTTTGTAAGTATATGGAAAAGGTACTTCAAGTTTCGAAATGAATGATTTGAAAATATACTTATACCATTAAGATAAGTACATGGTTATATTTTCTAAATATTGAAAATATTGTGTTTTGTGAATATACTTATTTTGTTGAGATAAGTATATGGAATTGGTTTCCAAGTATTTGAAAAGTGATTTTAAATTTATGAATGTGAGGCTCAGTGGGTTCCATGGGGAATGAAATCTATGATTTGAATGTTTGTTTATTCGATGGTTAAATATCCGACTATCGAAATTAGACCCAAACGTAACTTTGGACATATCTAGAAGAAACACGTAGGTTATATGACACGGTTATCTCCGATGATGCTATACTGTGCGTATAAATCTCGTTTCGTTCTCTTAGGACAATGATAAGGAAATCCGCCCACTAACAGTTAGGAGGTGATCTCCGATCTTATCTTTCACTGTTTATTTCCTAAGGAACCAGGATTGAGTTTACCGGAAATTATCGAATGTTGTTTCGGAGAGACCGGAATTAGATATGTTATCCGAAAACCATTTCGATCCAACGAATGCATTTTAGAACTGAAGACATCGTGAAGAGCATGGAATCGAAGATAGAGATGTGAAGTGCAAGGGATAATCGCTACTAATCCTGAGGGTGATTCCAAAATGGATGTAGTAGGAATAGTGCCTTCGGTTTCGTTTAGTCCCAGAATGGACTTGTATGGATGAATGCTATCAGCACATTGTTATTGGAGGGCAATGAGCATTGTAAGTGTAAATTTTCTTGAAAGGTACCCGTAGCCACAAGCCTCAACAACCGGGAATGACTAAAACATGGAGGATGCAGCAGGGCTAAGTGGGTCGCTCCCAAGTAGGGTATGATCATCCCTATCTAGAGCCGCTATTATCTTTCGTTTGTATGCTCGGGGCCCATTAACGGAGGGGTGATCATATTCTGTACTATCCATCAAGGGGTAGGCTGGTCCTGTGTTGGCAGGGGATCCAGGCGAGGTCCTCGGTGTTATTTTATCTAGAGTGCACCGTGACGGGCGATACCCCAATAACCCAGTCATTGTTTGGAAAACAATCTACAATACGAGCCATTATGATTTTGATTGTGCCCAACTATGTTGGAATCTGAGATGCAAGCATTTCAGCTATTTTATATATTTACTTTGAACGCTTAGACATTATTATAGTATCACTGGATTTTCATATGAAATGTTTTGGTTATCCTAAGGTAAAAACCCATCCATGTTTATGTGCGGTGTGGTCTTACGAGATACCTTTGTTCTCAAAAGTTTTTATAACTTTAAAATCCAGTTGGGTGTGTTTTTCTCATGCTGGTTTTCCAGACTGACTCGGGTGTTATTTTAATAAAATGCTCGGGTCAAACCAAGCATATTTATAGATTTCTTTGGATGAATTGGAGCTCGGCAGATGAGTTGGAGGTCTTCAAGTCGTATTCTCGTATATGTTTATTTTCCACTGTTTTGTTTTTGAAATTATCCGCAATTGTGGGGACAGGGTGCTATAACTGTCCAGGCTGATAATTGTATTTGTTGGTGTACTTTGATGGATGTATGTATATAATAGTTTCTCTTTTGTAAAAATCATTGGTATTATATTATATGTTGTTCCATTGCGGTTGTGAGATTCTGTGTTGTTTTTAGTTTCTTTCTCTTCTTCTTCTCTTCTTCTTTTTTCTTTATTACTCATAACTATCTGTTTTTCTGTTCGATTTGGGTTGGACATGTATGGTTTATTGTCAGCTTGAATGGTACAGAAAAGTGGATCGTTACACGCGATGAGGGTTTGTATCGCATTCGGCCAGGAGAAAAACGAAGTTAAGCTAATAACCTAAATTTAATTAGTTAATTAATATTTAATTAATCTTAATATGTTCTAACGATCGTATCTTGCTCATACAAGGTCCGATCGAGGCAACGTTTTCATCGTTTCGTTCATATCGAAATTATCTATGTCGAGTTGGGTTCATCGAATTCAGAGCTTATAGGAATTTCAGCTAAAATCGAACGCTGCTCGATTTTATACGAAACCAGAACACTTCGGCGACAACTGGAAATTTTGGTGAGTTAACTCACCTCTCTGGACCCACTTATATTTTATATAAGTGCGGATATTTTTATTGTTGCTTATTTGTTGCTTGTTTGGATGATTTACTGTTTTATTAGTTGGTTTAGATTTATTCCCGCCCTTGAAGCGGATGACCTTTTATATGTACCCGCTTAGTAGCGGATGACCCATATTATATGATTATATACTATATATGATGCGGGGGGACAGGTTGGACGGATCAAACAGGATTCCTCAAATTGTTGATTTTACTTTTCATATATTGTGATATATGGTGTATTGGATGCCATATTTGATGACATAGACATGATTTCACTTATTTAGTCTATAGTAGCACTGGGCCTTATTTTTAGTATTTCAAAAATACTATAAAGTGAAGATTTTGACTTAAAAGGATTTTAAAGTGATTTTGAAATAACATACGTTTTTAATAATTATTCTTGAATTATTAAAAGGAGTTTATTTTAAATAAAATAAAAAGTATTATTTTTGGTATTATAAACTGATAGTTTGTGAAATATTTTAAATAGGGATTTTGAAACTGTATTATAAAGGTTTTAAAAACTTAATAGATAAGTCCATCTTTTTTTATAAAGGAAATATAGTTTTAAAGAAGATAGAAGTAGTTTGAAATAAATATTTCTGAAATGGTTTATATAAAAGATTTATAAAAGTAATATTATAAATAAAGTAAAAGATTTTTAAACGGTGTTTTATAAATATTAAAAATGGATTTGTAAACGATATTTGGTAAATAGATTTATAAATGGGATTTTATAAATAAATGAGATTTATAAAGGAATGGATTTATAACATAATTTTATAAATATAGAGATTTTATAAAAAGAAGTTTTATAAAATAGAAACCAGATTTATAAACATAGTTTTATAAATATGGAAATGATTTAAGTTGGGATTTGAATACAGATTTTTATAGAGGAAATACATTCACGTTTAGTTAAGATAATTTTTAAAGAATGTTTTGAAAGTGATATTTTCCGATGGAGTTAAATGGTTTTAAGGTGATTTAAAATGTACTAAGGGAGAAGACATAGATTTCAACATCCATTGTTGTCATAGATGTTTTCGAGAAAGCGAGGAAGGCACAAACTATAACACTATTGTTATAGTAAGTGATTTCCGAAAGGAAGTGTTTTATATAGTATATGGGATTTATATAAATATATATAGTCGAATCCCTGTACTATTGTTTTGGGTTGTCGTAATGATGTTTTATGCAACATTCGTTTTGATCCAATAAAGCATGTTTTGGAAAATATGAAGCTTTCCTCAAAAGAATTGTAAAAATACTTATTACAGATTTAAGTAAATAGAGATATTTTCTAAGTGTTGAAAACAAAATGGTTTGTGAATATACTTTTACCGTTGAAGTAAGTATAAGGAAATGTTTTCCAAATATCGAAAGATTAAAATGGTTTTGAGAATATATTTGTTTAAAGATATTTTGAGATGAATATTTGGAAAGTGATTTAATTAATAAAAGATTAATTAAATAGGCCTAGTGACTACATGTGTGCTAGATTGTATTTTTGGCCATTTTTGGTTCCTTGACTTAATGTGGGAACTGATTAGTCATGCACTTAGTATGAGGCCAACTGAGTAAGCTTGATTATCATTTGGTGTTAAGAATGATGATTCGAGTAGGGCGAAGTGACTATGGTACTTCAATCAACCGAGCTTCCTTCTTGGCTAAAGGATAGAGAGTGGAGAGTTGGAAACGTGATAAGTCTATGAGACTTGGTTTCCATATGAGGTTGTGGGCCTCTTATCGATTGTTGGTCCGGAGAGACCAGGATCGGATTTACCAGAAAACCACTTCGGACCAACGTATGCGTTTGAAAGTACATATTTGTTGAAGATGATGATTTTTGAAGATAGAGATCTTCATGATGATGGGCTGCTTGCCATTAGCCTTGCGATTCCATATTATATATATGGTGGCGATAGTGCTTCATTCTGAAAATCTTTGATGCAAGGGCAGCTCGCTACTAATCCTAGGGTTGATTCCCAACAGGATGTAGTAGGAGAGTACCTTCGGTTTTCCTGTTCTTGGATAACTTATATGGTCGAATGTCTGACATTGCATTTCGAAGAACCACGTATATTGATTTTTAGAAACATACATTTGTTTGGTGGTGTAGGAGGTAACCCTCTTGCACTTAACACCCTTCTCTGAGACGTACGAGCTCAGAGGTTGTACTTTTGTGGAAATCAATTAGTGTGTTGTTGGAAATGGAAATGTGGCATTCAAAGTGGGATTTGTTGCTTTGTGAAAGGTAATACGTTACCTTAGGCCTCACATGTTGGGAATGACAAAACATGGTAGATGCGGTAGGGCTATGTGAGCCACTCCTATTAGAATATGGTCATCACAACTCTAAATTACCCTCTATATATCGGGTATGCTGTGTATGCTTGTGGCTACGGATAGGTCGGAAACGATTGGGGTGATGTCATATTTGGTACTATCTATGGTAAAGGTAGGCCGAACTTATGTTGGTAGAGGACCATCTGCTGGTGCCTCGGTGCATTTTTCTAGAGATGTACTCTTGGAAGGTAGCCCCTTACCTTGTCATTGTACAAAATCCATTCTCTAATATGAGCCTTTACGGTTATAGTTGTAAACATATAATGCTAGAATTTAATAAATGTAACATTTTTGGGTACGATTAATATGTATTTGTATCGTAGACACTATTATAATATCAAAGGATTTGATATGAAGTGTTTTGGTTATCGTAAGGTAAAAACTCGTCCGTGTTTATGTCGGCGTAGTCTTACGATATACCTTTGTTTTTGAAAAGTTTTTATAACTTTAAAAATACAATTAAGATGTGTTTTCTCATGCTAGTTTACCAGACTAATCCGGGCGTTATTCCCTTCCACAGCTCGGGTCAGACCAAGTATACTTACAAATTCAGTTTGGATGCTATGGAGCTTCCAAAGGCAAGCTGGAGGACTTCAAGTGGTATTCACGTATATGTTTATTTTCAACTACATTGGTTGTATAAAATTATTAGCGTTCGTGAGGACATGTTGTTATAACTGTCCAGGCTGAAGATTAGTGATTTGCTGCTATACTCTGATTGATGTATGTATATTACAGTTTCTCTTTGTAAAGATCATTTGTAACGACCCAGAATTTCACTGCTTTCATTTGCATATATTTAATTAATTTTATATATTCAAATAACAGGTTTTATAGTTAAAATAAAACTCTTTTTGAATATAAAATAATGATGGTGAAATAGTTTTTTAAATTTGTTGAACAAAATATTTAGTTCGAAGAAAGATTGAAAATGTGACCGGAATTCATTTTCCGAATTTTCGATTCTTCGTCGGCTAAAAGCTGTTGAAAATGTTGTAATCAAAATAGCATAAATATATACACATTAATTTAGAAATAAATTAGGATATGTATGTATTCATGTATGCATTAGTTAAATGTCTGCATGTATATACATATATACATATATATATACACACTTAAGATAATATAATAAAAATTATATAAAAGTAAACATCACATCATGGAAACAAGTTTAAACACTAAGTACATGCATTTATGGCATGTTGGCTTTGATTAGAAGGGGGAGGAGGCTATGGTGGGGTGAGTATAAGGGAGGGGAGGCTTGGTGATGAAGTGGAAGCATACGAATGGAGGGCAAAGGATAAGGGTATAGTGGTAATTTTCTTTATGCATTTTATATAAAAGCTTTTTTCCATTTTCTTTTTCCTTATTCTTTTCACTTTTTCTATTTTTTCCAAAAGTCTTTATCTTCTAAAAGCTTTTCCAAAACCTTTTAATAGCTTCTCCTCTGTATTTCTAAAATTTTAAAAATAAAAAAAAAATTGTTTAAAATGCTTTCAAACTTGTTTTGAATATCTCCTTCTTCCATTACAATACTCCACATTCTCCATTTTTTTCTCCCACTTCATTCGGCCATAACTTCCTCCATATTACTCCAAATCAAGATTTTCTTTTTTTAAACCATATAGAATTCTAGTGGCTGCAACTTTTATTTCACTACTCTTTCAAATTTAGTATATGTTTAGGTCAAAAATGCATTTCTTTCTGACTCATTTTCGGACCCGTATTATCATGGCCGAAAATACGACTCCTTCTTTTGACCATATCTCCCTCAAAACATATCAAAATTAAGTGAGTTTTTTTTAAATTTTAGTGAAAAGAATTTCCTAAAAGTTTTAATTTTACCACTTTTATTCAAATTCCGGTAGTAACATGGCCAAAAATCGAGGAAAAGATGACCCATTTTCGAGTGATTTTTGTGTGGTTTTCCAAGCTTTAAAGTTCTAAAGCATTTCAAGTTTTCAAAGATTTTAGGTGAGTAAACTTCTAATTTTTGGAAAGATTTTTCCTTTGCATATATGATGGTATTTATATATGATGTTAATGTTTGGATTATGATATGGTTTGGATGTATATGTATGTGATAGTTTGTGTTTAGGCATTAGACTTGAATGGATGGATTAAGATGAAGTGTTCAATTTTAAGGTTGTGATCTTGTTTATGTGGTAGTCATAAAAATAGTGCGTGTTATAAACATGTTTATATGGTGTATGCTAGATAGCATCTTGTTTGTAAAAGTGATATGGAATTTCTTAGGGAAATTATAGTAAATAGTTTGAAATCAAAAGCTTAAGTTTTCAAACTTTGTTTTTCTTATCTTTGAAAAAAAGTTAGTAAACTTTAAGGTGAAGTTTCAAAAGGAAAGATAAAAACAAGTTGAGATTACGGGTATTCATAGCGATAGTCGTTATGGATGTAGTTTCACTTGAAAATCCGATTTTTGCAAAACTTGGTTTTATTAACAAAAAATGTTTTGAAATCGTTTTATAAACTTAATAAAGATGTTTTATAAAGTTAATTAAGTTTTTACATAATTAAATTTTTATTAATTAAGTTTTAAATAATTAATAATTAATTAAGATTAAACAAGGTTTATTAATTATAATTAAGTAAAGATTAGTTATTAATTTATTATCTTTTAAAGATAAGATTAATTTTAATTAATTATTAACTAAGTAAGATTAATTTTTAATTAAATATAATTTAATCATATGATTTATTTTTAATTAATTATTAATTAAGTATGAGGTAATTAATTAATAAATAAATTACTTAAATTATTTTAATTAATTTAAGGCTTTAATTTAAAGTAAATTATTTATTTAAGGTTTAATTTATTATTTAAGTTTAATTAAATATTATTTAATTAATTAAATGAGATTAATTAATATTTAATTATTAACGAAGGTTTAAATTATTATTTAATAATTAATAAAGGATAAATTAGGGTTTAAATTATTTGTATAATAGTTAGCTATTTTTTAATTAGTTATTAAAGATTTAATTATTTATTAATTTATAATTAAATTAAGTTAAGAATTAATTAAGATTGATTATGACTTAAATAAGGGTTTAACTTGTAAATAATTATTTTAAAAGGAAGTTTTAAGTTTTAAATCCTTTATTTTCTAAGAATCAAATTGTTATTAAGGTATTTCTTTTTCAAAGATGGTTTGAACTCGAGGGATTCAAATATCGGTACTATTAAATAGAAAAACAACAATGGATGAACTATAATGTGATTGGTTGTACTGTGTGGACATCTAATATAAGAATAAATCTCTGCTCTGCTATAATTTAATTGATTTGATTGTTATAGACATAGGTTAGCAGAATAAATCCTCGTTCTGCTATAGATTGGTTGTTTGATTATATGGACATATGTATTAGCAGAATAAATCATCGTTCTACTATTAGTTAATTGTTTGATTGTTGGACACCTATTTGGTAGGACAAATCACCATCCTGCTATTATGTTATTTGGATATTTATATGCTAGTTGAGTTGTATTGACATTTTATTATCTAATTTGGATATGAATTGCATTTACATATATGTTGACTTATGTAAATAAATGGTTAAGTGAATTGAAAGTTAAATCAATGTTAAATGGTAACTTAAATTACTACCATTGGGATTGCTAAGCTCTTTTTGAATTTTTAAAGTATGATTTTGAGTAAACTTCAATCTTCTAATCAATTTTGGGGTTTAAAGTTTATAAATAGTTTTCAAGTTATATAATTATTTAATAAAGGTATTTATAAATAATAACTTGTATATAAAAGGGGTATTGCTAAACAAAAGGGTTTATTTAAAGTGATTTTCAAAAGATGTTTTGGAAATGATGTTTGTAAAGGATTTTTCTTTAAGAAGGTTTATTAAAAGCTTTTGAAAAATAGGAAAATGATGTAGAAATGATTTTATAGATTATAAAGTTACTTTTAATTATGAAGTGAACTTTTAAGAAAGGAAACTTTTTATGAAGAATAAGTGGGTTGGTTTTATAGGAAGAAATGTTTCTGAACGGAATATGTTTGTTCATTTAATATGGAATATGAAGATAGGAAATATCTCATAAAGTTTGGTAATATATTTATATCATTGAGATAAGTATATAAATGTTTTCCAAGTATAAACGGGATTTAAGGGGTTTTGGGAATAGTGTTTTGTAAAAGACCTTTTGATGTTTATAAGTGATTTTAATTAATTAAAGATTAATTAATAAAGCCTTAATGGATCCCATATGGAATTAAATCAATGTTGAATGATTGTTTATTTGATAGTTAAATAACCGACTGTCAAATATGGACCAAAATGTATTTGGAAATATCTAGGAGAAACACGTAAGTTATATGGCACAGTCATCCCCAATGATGTTGTACTGTGCATATAAATCTTGTTTCATTCTTCTAGGGTAAATGATAAGGAAATCCATCAACAAACGGTTAGGAGATGAACTCCGCTCTTATCTTTTATCTGCTTATTTCCTAAAGAACCGGGGTTGAGTTTACCGGGCGTTACGAACTAAAGGCATCTTGAAGAGTATGGAATCAAAGTAGGAGTTTTGAAGTGCAAGGGCTACTTGTTACTAACCCTAAAGATGATTCCAAAATGGATGTATTGGAGGTAGTGCCTTTGGTTTATTCATCACCTGAACAACTTGTATGGATGAATGCTGACATTACGTCATCACTTGGAAGGCAATGCTAGTATACCAAATGGGATTGCTATTCTAAAAGGTAAAGACGTAGCCTCAGGCCTCAACAACTGGGAATGACTAAAAGCATGGGAGATGTAGTAGGGCCATGTGGATCACACCCATTAGGGTATGTCATCACCAAATCTAGAATCGATATTTGACCCTTTTTTGTATGCTTCGGTATGGTTGCTGATCCCAACTGTGGTGGTGATGTATTTGGTATTATCCAGTAAGAGGTAAGGCCAGTCTTGTGTTGGCAAGGAATCCAAGTGAGGTTCACGGTGTGTTTATCTAGAGATGCACTGTGGCGGGCGGCACCCTAGTAGCCCAGTCATTATATGGAATCCATTCCCCAATAATGTCGTACGTTTTTAGTTGTACCGAAATATGATAGAATGTGAGATGCAAGCATTTCAGCTATGTTCTATATTTACTTTCAAAACCGTAGACATTATCATAATATCACTGGATTTTCTATAAAAAGTGTTTTGATTAGCGTAAGGTAAAAACCCTTTCGTGTTTATGTGCGGCATGGTCTTACGAGATACCTTTGATTTTAAAAGGGTTTTAAAAATAATATTTCTGTTGTTTGTGTTTACTCACACCAGACCCATGGCTGACCCGAAGTTTTTATTTTCTTTTCCTAAAACTCTTGGGTGCTCAATTTTTTATGGGCAGCCTAGTAGTTTAGGTTTTTTCCATGGATGCATTTTAGAGGAGCTTGGAGCAGGAGGCTTCATCGATTGTTAGTTATTATCTTGTTTCCGCTGTATTATATGTATCTTTTATCAATTAGGTGGGGACAGGCTGTTATAATTGTCTAATGGTAGAATTGTATTAGTATGACTCTGATGTATCATTTTTGAAATGACTTTGTAAAGTATTATGTTGATTAATATATGTTATTCCATTGCGTTGTGAGATTCTGTGATTGTTTAGTTTCTTCTTATCTTCTATCTCCTTTCTTTCCCCTAATAATCTGTCTTTCTGGCACTTAGTTGTTCGGCACATGAATACCGTGGATGCATTAGTGTCGACTTCTGGGGTTCAAAAAGGTGGGTCCTTACAGCGTGGTATCATAGCGCAAGGTTAAGCATGAACCTTGGCTTTGGTGGGGCAACACATTAAGAGATAAGGTAATGGAATGCCTTATTATGAGTTTGAGTGTATGTATATAAGAGCGCGTATTTGTTAGTGATATAAAAATATTTTATATTGTGTTGATTGATCTGTTGAGTGGCTTATGGATTCTGGTCAATAGAAGTAGCTAACTTTATTGATAGGGATCTCTAAACACTTGAACAAGGCCATCCGACACTGTATTTTTCTGAAATTGGGTAAATGAAATAATTTTACCTAGGATATATTTTATATATAAAGAATAATTTTCAAAATAGTATAGTATGGTGTAGTTTGTTGAGGTGTTGTTTGTTAGGAGATAATAATGTTCTATTATTATTAATTAGGATTTTGTTATTCATGCTTGTCCAGTTGAGTGTTGCTTATCGTTAGTGTGTGTAGGTAGCTTCCCTTTTTTAGATTTGGGGTGGGTAAATATAAATTGGGAAAACATTTAATGAACACCTTGTGAATTAAGTTTCACAATTTGACTATAAAGCATTTGAAGTTAATGTTAAGGTAAAATTTGATATAATAAAAGATGTTTATTAAAAAGTTTGAATATTTTGCAATAAATATTTGGAAAATGATTTTATAAAAGTTGATTTATAAATTGAATTTATAAGAAGGTGTCTTTTAATTAAAAAGAACTTAAGTTAAAAACTTGAGGGCTAAAATCTAGGTGCTTTGGAAAAATGATTTTCAAGGTTTTGAAAGATAATAATAGTATGATTTGAAAGCAATTTTGGTTCAAGAATAAAAAATTTGGGAATGAAAATGTTAAGAATGAGGTGTTTTCTTTGGATTGGTTCGAGAGGAGGAGTCTCGATTTGTTTTGCGATGATCTGAATAATCTTCTAAGTGACGATCAGATGTTTGCATAGGTGAACGTTGTGGTGCACTTAGTAAATTATCCTCATTATCATTGTACAATCGAAGCAAGTTCAAAACTGAACGAACCCAAAGCAAGTTGGTGATAAATGTTTTGTTAGGAAAATGAAAAGTATTGTTTCAAAAATGAGATTTTGAAATAAAATTAATATTGTTAAGTTGACTAGTTCGAGTGGCTCGAAAATAACTTAAAATTGGGAAAGAGATGTGTTCGGATGGTAAACACTTCTCTTGAGTATTACCTTCTTGGTAAGGGAATGTATGATACTGTTTGGTAGTACCCGATTCCTTAGTATCATTTCGGAGTTACTTGGGCTATATATATATATATATTCTATGGTTAATATATAAAATTTTCAATTCAAAAAGTTTTTGAAATAAGACCGGGTATTTCGATCTTGAGTTTTCTTAGGAAAATAAATGAAAAATGGAATAGTTGAAGAAGATGGAGGTATATACTCTTAGGATGTAGTGGAAAGTATCCAAGTTGAACCTAAGTTTAGTTTTATGAAATGTTTTCATAAATAATTTAGTGGGAATAGAATTGGTATTAGGGAGAACCAATTAAGTAAGTGTGTTGGTTGGACGTAGATCATCTCTCGTTTCCATATAGATTGATCTAATATTCGAGTACATGGCTTTTAGGTGTTTCACACCATTTCAGATAAGGATCTATTACTCGATTTTTGACGGCGCGCACTTGATGAGGATTTTTGGTATGGGACCAAAGTTTTCTATCATGGTGTATGACTATGTAAGGAGAACAGATGTTCCTAATCAAGGAACTTGATCAGATTCCACACTAGAGAATCGGATGAGCGATACTAGTTCAAAAATAATTAAACGTGTTCGAGTAGAGGTGGAATCAGATTTTTGTATAAGAATGATCTATGTAACTCATGCGAGTTGGTATATAGTGTTAAGTGTTGTAACAACCCGGAGTTTTACAATAATTATTTTTCGTCAAAATGACGATTAAGCTGTTTGTTAATAGCTATTGAAATTTAAATCGAATTGAATTCTTTTTAAATTTGTAAAATGTTTATGCGGGCTTTAAAGAGAAAAATTATCGTGGCCCATTGTTGATGCCGTGATGATATTCGACCGGTCCCCCTTTTCAATTCTCATTCGAAACCCTAAACGAAAAAAATGGAAAAAAATGAAATCTAGCGAAAGAGAAAAATGGCAGCTCTAGCTTCGTTCGATCTCGTTCTTCTTTTCGAATCAGGGCTTTTGAAATGGAGTCGCCGACTTCGATTCATTTGAGAATGGCGGCTCTGTTCCTTTTCGTTCGTCTTTGCTTCGATTAGGTGGGTTTTGCTTGCCGATCGATGGATCTGTGCTCGTCCATAATAGGTAAGTGATATTTAATTACTCACATCTAATTCAAAATCTAGTTAGATTTCTGACTTGTTCCAATTTTTTTTACTTGGACTTTGTTCGAATTCGGATATTTTCGTGATTTTGGGTTTCACAGTTTGGTTGTGTGAATTTCTGGTGACTTCTGGCTTGACTTTGATTTTGTGAAAATATGAACTTGTTCGATTTTTCTTGGTTATTGATTTTGAATTGTTCCATGACTTGCATTGTTCATGGTTGATTTCAATTCTCTGTTGTATTTCTTGAAGTCTTCATTGCACACTGGTGGTCTGATTATTTCTTTTGACCTGTATTTCAAACTTGATTTTGTGAAAGCCTGGAAGTTTTATACTCTGATTTGATTGATAATTCGTGTACATGCTTATTGAGTTCCTGCTCTTCATGTAACTGATCTCACCCCGATTGTCTGCATTGTCTATTGGTGTTGGCAAGCCTTTCATTTTGTTTGATCATTAGTGTAGCCTGGTGCATTTGGTTTTGATGATTGTATTTGATACAATCGAGTCTGATACCTTTTGTAGCATTGAGTTGCACAGCACTTGTTCATTTTCATGTGCAGTTTAGCTTGATTTATGTTTGGAGTAGTTCTGCATAGTTGTGGCTATACATTTGTGGTCACTGTGTTTACAGTTGCATTCCTGTATATGCTTCGAGTCATTGTAGCAGTGATTTGAACTTTTAGCCTTTGTTTTCATGTACTTCATTGAGTTTGACATGAAATGGTTCACCATTGTTTTATAAACTGTTGTATCCCTGTATATGCTGTTCTGGTTCATGTTGCATTCCTTCATCATGTATACACTATGTTGTAACTGGACTTGTACACTTGGTACTCTTGAGTCTGCATTTTGAAGTTCACCTGATATTTTTGGTTTGAGGTGATGAGCAGTGCCATTTGCTTCTGCACTGAGTTGTTGGTCGAGTGACTGTTCCATACATGTTGCTTGATTTTTGTGTTGTTGTGCACTGACTATGTATATGTCTGGGTCTTTGAGATTCACTTGAGTCTGTACTTGTGATATCCATCTGGAGTTTGTTGCCTGATCTGATTTATCTTGTGTTGCTTCACTTTTAGTATGAATTGCAGCTGTTTAAATTCAAATATTTTGTTTTGGAAAAGCCATATATTTTATTCATGTGCACTGATGCACTTTATTTTCAATAGCACTGAGTCAATCCTCATGTGCACTGTGGTCACTTTGATGCAGTTTCACGTTGTCTTCGGGTTCTGTCCTCTGTTCTTCGAGGCATGTAGTTTACGGGTGTATTTGTATTTGCTGTTTCATGTACATATATACATGTTGTGGTTGTGCAGTTGTAGTTGAACTGTGTTGCACTGCTACCTTTGTTCTTGAATCTGATACATTGCATTGATGCTTTGTATTCATTTGCATTTTGATTTGCTGATCTTTTGTGTAATTCATCACTGTAGTGGCGAGGCAGTACACGCGTGCGTGTACTGCAGCCCTACCAAAAGTGACGTTTTAATTGATATTTCAATTATTTGAATTGTTTTGCGTTCAATTCAATATTTGGGAATTGTATTTGATTCAGTTCGATTGATCATTTTGTTGTGTCTAATTATCTATTCGATAATTAGATTCTGAGTTTCTAATTATTATTTAATAATTGGATTTTGTGTTAATTGTCGTTTAGACAATTCTGTTGTTTTCTAAACTATCTTCATTGATAATCCTTCTTATTTATCTTTGTTGATGATTTGGATTTGTTGATATGTTGTTTAACACTGTTTAGTGTTATATCTGCCGTTATCCGATTCTCTTATCGAGGAGTCGGATATACGAGATTTCTGTGACTGACGTCTATTTGTTATTTGATTATTATTGCTTCTGTGCATTAATAACTGAGTTTGAATTAGACTGACCCGTGTATTTTTTTCTTTTGAATTTAATACTCGGGTCAGACCCGAGTTATTTCAGGTTGTAGATATTCTGCTTTGGGTTGCTGCTTGAGCTATGAAGTCTTTTCACATCTTTTGGAGTGGTCTTAGTCATTTTGTAGTAGTCAGTGTATCTGATTTAGAAAGATATGTATTCATGTATATTAGTCGATAATGTACTTGTATATATAACTTCCAGAGTTGACAGTTGTAGTTGTACCATATGTATTGTGTCAAATGTATTGTAACTAACATCAGTTATATATATATATATGAGACTTTTGTTGTCTGTGTTCCGCATTTTTAGTATCTGTGTTATTATTATATATATTTTCCTAAACTATTATGAACCATCGTAGTTCGTTTTATACTGGAATTGGGTATGTCGATGGGAGTAAATAAATAAGAGATGAAAAATGAAAAATATATACCACTCCTATCGAGATAACCAATACTAGTGTAAGGCCAACCACGGATGGCCGCTCCTATCCAGCCTTATTTTTCGTAATAACAGACAGTATTTCTTTTAATACTCTTTGTTATTGTGAGCATAGAGGTGGGGCGTCACAAGTGTTTTCTAGAATGGGTTGAGGCGTAATTTCGAGGGCGAAATTCTTTTAAGGGGATAGAATGTAACGACCCGAAATTTCACTACTTTGATTTGTGAATATTTATTTAATTTCAAATATTCAAATAATAGGTTTTATAATTAAAACAAACAGGAAAATAGGCACAAGGACAAACTTAGAAAAAAAAATTAGGCTGAAGGATAACAAGTTTGTTTTTTAGGCTGAAGGACAATGCTAGATATAACTAGCATTTTGTATAGTGTAAAACTGAATATAATGCTAGATATAATTAGCATTTTGTGTAGTGTAAAATTTGAATATAATGCTAATTATAACTAGCATTTGACCTTCAGCCTAAAAATAAAACTTCATGTCCTTTAACATAATTTTTTTTCAAAGTTTGTCCTTTTCCCTAACTCCCTCTATAATTGAACTATTTTTAAAAATAAATAATGATGGTGAAATAGTTTTTCATAGTTGTTGACAAAAATATTTAGTTCGAAGAAAGATTGAAAATGAGACTGGAATTCGTTTTTCAAATTTTTGATTTTTCATGGGCTAAAAGCTGTCGAAAATGTGATAATCAAAATAGCATAAGTATATAAACATTCATTTAGAAATAAATTAGGATACGTATTTATCATGTACCCATTAGTTATGTGTGTGTGTATACTTAAGATAATATAATTTAAAATTATATAAAAGTAAACATCACATCATGGAAACATGTTTAAACATTAAGTACATGCATTTATGGCATATTGACTTTGATTAGAAGGGGGAGGAGGCTATGGTGGCGTGAGTACAAGGGTAGGGAGGCTTGGTGATGAGGTGGAAGCATATGAATGGAGGGCAAAGGACAAGGTTATAGTGCTAATTTTCTTTATGAATTTTATATAAAAGTTTTTTTCCATTTTCTTTTTCCTTATTCTTTTCACTTTTTCTAGTTTTCCAAAAGTCTTCATCTTCTAATAGCTTTTCCAAAGCCTTTTTATAGCTTCTCCTTTGTATTTCTAAAATTTAAAAAAAAAATTAAAATGTTTTAAAACTTGTTTTGAATATCTCCTTCTTCTATTACAATACTCCACATTCTCCATTTTTTTCTCCCACTTCATTCGGCCATAACTTCCTCCATACTACTCGAAATCAAGATTTTCTTTTTTAAAAACCATATAGAATTCTAGTGGCTGCAACTTTTATTTCACTACTCTTTCAAATTTTGAATATGTTTAGGTCAAAAATGCATTTTTTCTGACTTATTTTCGGACCTATATTATCATGGTTGAAAATACCACTCCTTCTTTTGACCATATCTCCCTCAAAACGTATCGAAATTAAGTGGTTTTTTAAAAATTATAGAGAAAAATAATTTCCTAAAACTTTTATTTTTACCACCTTTTTCCAAATTCCGGGAGTAACATGGCCAAAAATCGAGGAGAAGATGACCCATTTTCGAGTGATTTTTGTGTGGTTTTCCAAGCTTTAAATTTCCAAAGCATTTCAAGTTTTCAATGATTTTAGGTGCGTAAACTTCTAATTTTCGGAAAGATGTTTCCTTTGCTTATATGATGGTATTTATATATGATGTTAATGTTTGGATTATGATATGGTTTGGATGTATATGTACGTGATAGTTTGTGTTTAGGCATTAGACTTGAATCGATGGATTAAAATGATGTGTTTGGGTTTAAGGTTGTGATCATATTTATATGGTAGTCGTAAAAATGGTGTGTGTTATAAACATGCTTATATGGTGTATGCTAGATAACATCTTGTTTGTAAAAGTGATATGGAATTTCTTATGGAAACTATAGTAAATAGTTTGAAATCAAAAGCTTAAGTTTTCAAACTTTGTTTTACTTATGTTTGAAAAAAAGTTAGTAAAATTTAAAGTGAAGTTTGAAAAGGAAAGATAAAAACAAGTTGAGATTACATGTATCCATAGCGATAAGTCGCTATGGATGCAGTTTCGCTTGAAAATCCGATTTTTGCAAAACTTGGTTTTATTAACTAAAAATGTTTTGAAATCGTTTTATAAACTTAATAACGATGTTTTATAAAGTTAATTAAGTTTTTACATGATTAAATTTTTATTAATTTAGTTTTAAATAATTAATAATTAATTAAGATTAAATAAGGTTTATTAATTATAATTAAGTAAAGATTAGTTACTAATTAATTGTCTTTTAAAGATAAGATTAATTTTAATTAATTATTAATTAAGTCAGATTAATTTTTAATTAAATATAATTTATGTATATGATTTATTTTTAATTAATTATTAATTAAGTATGAGGTTAATTATTTAAATAAATTAATTACTTAAATTATTTTAATTAATTTAAGGCTTTAATTTAAAGTAAATTATTTATTTAAGGTTTAATTTATTATTTAAGTTTAATTAAAGATTATTTAATTAATTAGTTGTTCGGCACGTGAATACCGTGGATGTATTAGTGTCGACTTCTGGGGTTCAAAAAGGCAGGTCCTTACAGCGTGGTATCAAAGCGTAAGGTTAAGCGAGAACCTTGGCTTTGGTGGGGCAACACATTAAAAGATAAGGTAATGGAATGCCTTATTATGAGTTTGAGTGTATGTATATAAGAGCGCGTATTTGTTAGTGATATAAAAATGTTTTATATTATGTTGATTGATCTATTTAGTGGCTTATGGATTCTGGTCAATATAAGTAGCTAACTTTATTGATAGGAATCTCTAAACACTTGAACTAGGCATCCGACACAGTATTGTTCTGAAATTGGGTAAATGAAATAATTTTACCTAGGATATATTTTATATAGAAAGAATGATTTTCAAAATAGTATAGTATGGTGTAGTTTGTTTAGGTGTTGTTTGTTAGGGGATAATAATATTCTATTATTATTAATTAGGATTTTGTTAGCCATGCTTGTCCAGTTGAGCGTTGCCTATTGTTAGTGTGTGTAGGTAGCTTCCCTTTTTAAGATTTGAGGTGGGTAAATAGAAATTGGGAAAACATTAAAATGAACACCTTGTGAATTAAGTTTCACTATTTGGCTATAAAGCATTTGATGTTAATGTTAAGGTAAAATTTGATGTAATAAAAGATGTTTGTTAAAAAGTTTGAATATTTTGCAATAAATATTTGGAAAATGATTTTATAAAAGTTGATTTATAAACTGAATTTAGAAGAAGGTGTCTTTTAATTAAAAAGAACTTAAGTTAAAAACTTGAGGACTAAAATCTAGGTGCTTTTGAAAAATGATTTTCAAGGTTTTGAAAGATAATAATAGTATTATTTAAAAGGAAATTTGGTTCAAGAATAAAATTTTTGGCGATGAAAATGTTAAGAATGAGGTGTTTTCTTTGGATTCGTTCAAGAGGAAGAGTCTCGATTTGTTTTTCGACGATCTGAATAATCTTCTAAGTGACGATCAGATGTTTGCATAGGTGAACGTTGTGGTGCACTTAGTAAATTATTCTCTTTATCATTGTACAATCGAAGAAAGTTCAAATCCAAACGAACCCAAAGCGAGTTGGTGATAAATGTTTTGTTGGAAAAATGAAAAGTATTGTTTCTAAAATGCGATTTTGAAATAAAATTAATATTTTTAAGTTAACTAGTTCGAGTGGCTCAAAAATAACTTAAAATTGGGAAAGAGATCTGTTCATATGGTAAACACTTCTCTAGAGTATTATTCTAGGTAAGGGAATGTATGGTACTGTTTGGTAGTACCTGGTTCCTTAGTATCATTTGTAGTTACTCGGGCTATATATATATATATATTCTATGGTTAATATATAAAATTTTCAATTAAAAAAGTTTTTGAAATAAGACCGGGTATTTGGATCTTGAGTTTTCTTAGGAAAATAAGTGAAAAATGGAATAGTTGAAGAAGATGGAGGTATATACTCTTAAGATGTAGTGGAAGAGTATCCAAGTTGAACCTAAGTTTAGTTTTATGAAATGTTTTCATAAATAATTTAGTGGGAATAGAATTGGTATAGGGAGAACCAATTAAGTAAGTGTGTAGGTTGGACATAGATAATCTCTCGTTTCCATATAGATTGATCTAAGATTCGAGTACATGGCTTTTAGGTGTTTCACACCATTTTGGATAAGGATCTATTACTCTATTTTTGACGGCGGGCACTTGATGAGGATTTGGTATGGGACCAAAGTTTTCTATCATGGTGTATGACTATGTAAGGAGAACAGATGTTCCTAATCAAGGAACTTGATCAGACTCCGCACTAGAGAATCGGATGAGCGATACTAGTTTGAAAATAATTAAACGTGTTCGAGTAGAGGTGGAATCAGATTTTTGTATAAGAATGATCTATGTAACTCATGCGAGTTGGTATATAGTGTTAAGTGTTTTCTAGAATGGGTTGAGGTGTAATTTCGAGGATGATATTCTTTTAAGGAGGGAAGAATGTAACGACCCGAAATTTCACTACTTTGATTTGTGAATATTTAATTAATTTTAAATATTCAAATAATAGGTTTTATAATTAAAATAAAATCTTTTTAAAAATAAATAATGATGGTGAAATAGTTTTTCAAATTTGTTAACAAAAATATTTAGTTCGAATGAAGATAGAAAATGTAACCGGAATTCATTTTTCGAATTTTCGATTTTTCATCGGCTAAAAGCTGTCGAAAATGTTATAATCAAAATACCATAAGTATATACACATCATTTAGAAATAAATTTGGATATGTATTTATTCATGTATGCATTAGTTAAGTGTATGTGTGTGTGTATACTTAAGATAATATAATATAAAATTATCTAAATGTAAACATCACATCATGGAAACATGTGTAAACATTAAGTACATGCATTTATGGCATGTTGACTTTGATTAGAAGGGGAGGAGGCTATGGTGGCATGAGTACAACAGTAGGGAGGCTTGGTGATGAGATGAAGCATATGAATGGAGGGCAAAGGACAAGGGTATAGTGGTTTTTTTTATGCATTTTATATAAAACATTTTTTCCATTTTCTTTTTCCTTATTCTTTTCACTTTTTCCATTTTTCGAAAAGTCTTCATCTTCCTAAAAGCTTTTCCAAAACCTTTTAATAGCTTCTCCTTTGTATTTCTAAAATTATAAAAATCTAAAAAGTTTTAAATTGTTTAAAAACCTTTCAAACTTGTTTTGAATATCTCCTTCTTCTATTACAATACTCCACATTCTCCATTTTTTTTCTTCCACTTCATTCGGCCATATCTTCCTCCATGCTGCTCCAAATCAATATTTTCTTTTTTGTAAGCCATATAGAATCCTAGTGGCTACAACTTTCATTTACACCACTCTTTTGAATTTCGAATATGCTTGGGTCCAAAATGAATTTCTTTCTGACTCATTTTCGGACCTATATTATCATGGCTGAAAATACCACTCCTTCTTTTGACCGTATCTCCCTCAAACATATCGAAATTAAGTGATTTTTTCTAAAATTGTAGAGAAAACAATTTCTTAAAACTTTTTTTTTACCACTTGTCCACATTCCAGGAGTAACATGGCCAAAAATCGAGGAGAAGATGACCCATTTTTGAGTGATTTTTGTGTGGATTTCCAAGCTTTACAAGTTCTAAAGCATTTCAAGGTTCAAAGATTTTGGGTGAGTAAACTTCTAATTTTCGAAAAGATGTTTCCTTTTCTTATATGATGGTATTTATATATGATGTTAATGTTTGGATTATGATATGGTTTGGATGTATATGTATGTGGTAGTTTGTATTTAGGCATTAGACTTGAATCGGTGGATTATAGTGATGTGTTTGGTTTTAAGGTTGTGATCTTGTTTATTTGGTAGCTGTAAAAATGGTGTGCATTATAAACATGTTTATATGGTGTATGCTAGATAGCATCTTGTTTGTAAAAGTGATATGGAATTTCTTATGGAAACTATAGTAAATAGTTTGAAATCAAAAGCTTAAGTTTTCAAACTTTGTTTTCTTATGTTTGAAAAAAAAAGTTAGTAAACTTTAAGGTGAAGTTTCAAAATGAAAGATAAAAACAAGTTAAGATTACGGGTATCCATAGTTATAGTCGCTATGGATGCAGTTTCGCTTGAAAATCCTGTTTTTGCAAAATTTGGTTTTGTTAACTTAAAGTATTCTGAAATTATTTTATAAACTTAGTAATGATGTTTTATAAAGTTAATTAAGTGTAACGACCTGGCATTTCGAACCATTCAAATCGACAATCATCCACACATGTCAGACTTGAATTGCTCAGAACAACAGATTGTTAATTTATATTTGGCAAAACATAGCATATACAGTAAATAAATCAATCACAGACACGGAGTAATACAACAATAAGCAGCGGAATAGATAAATAGTAGTTCATGAAGCTACTACAACATCAGAGTCTAAAACAAGATACAACAGAAATCTCAAATACAAAGTAGTCTCAAATACATAAGCAAATGACAAGTCTGAACAAAAATAACTGGAAATAACTGAAATAACTGAAAGCTGAATAGATGAAAGATAGATCTCCAAGCGAAGCTCCGAGCTCCAAAGGTGAGTCGCAAATGCTGTAACACTCAGTCTGACCCGAGCATAAAGCAAAACACAAAACACTCGAGTCAGGATTAACATTCTTATGCCAGTAAATCAACTCAAGTGAAATGCCAAGTGAAATGCAATATAACTTAAAGGATGTTTGGGATTCCCATCCTTTAAGGATCCGTTAAACTATCTACATACATAGTACCATACGCTACATAGATAATGTCTATAGTAAAGTAAAATATTAAAATAGCGTTAAGGCGTTACCCATATCCCCCTTAACACATTTTTATATAAATGTCGTAGTCTATACAGTACTGTAAACTCCACCAATCAGGTGGGCTATCAGGGAGCACTCCATAGGTACGACACAAACCAAACTCGTAGTGGGCTCTATAAGGCATGTGACAAGGCACGCGAGGCAATGCCTAGGGTATACTACCGTTTTGCACTCCCGGACTGGTGGTAACGCATAGCAGCTACTACCACCCACCTAGAGACACTCCCAAATCAAAGGTGCACCCAATCAAATCACAAAGTAATAGAATGGTATCGAAGAAATGTGCCCGATAGGGGGAGCGACCCCACTTGGCCTGGTATAGCTCCTGTTTTAGCCACATCAAGCTGACTTGAGGGAGTCAGGGCTGCGTTCATACCTCAGATAGACGTTCACCAAACCATTCTACTTCGTTCTGGAATCTCCACCACGTGCACAGTTGTTAAAGTGGTTTTTGGTATTGGCAGAGAGTATGACAATATCTGATCCCGGTCCCTTTAACAACCAAATACTTATTTCAGACCATGGTCATTTTCATTTCAAACAGTTCATACTACATATTAAAATTTAATATTCATTTCAAAATCATATCACTTTCGAAATCATATTCACTTTCGAAAGCATATCACTTTCGAAATCATTATTCACTTTAAATCATATTCATTTCCAAAATAATAACCGTGAAATAGGTTAAACCATCATATCAAAGTATTCATATTTAAGTCCATTGAATCTAAATCATAACAGTTCCAGCTTAAACAGTTTGAATATTGAAAATAGTTTATATATTGGAATAATTATACATTAAAAATAGTTTATATTTAAAAATAGGTTATAGATTGAAATAGTTTATATATTAAAATAGTTTATATAATAATATATATATATTTATTTAAAATTGTTTATAAATTAAAAATAATATATATAAAATAGTTTATATTTAAAAGAGTTTATACCGAAAATAGTTTCAAGTTAGAATTGGTTCTTCCAATTTCACAAATCAGTTCAAATCAACTTTAATTCTAAAATTCAATTTAAATCAATCTCAGTTCAACAATTTCAATTAAAAATGTTAAAGGTTCAATTCAAATTCTCACTACCATTTTTAATTTATATCGATTTCAAATCCAGGTTTGAACTACCAATTTAAACCACTTCCAATTCAATAGGTTTCAAATTTTAAATATTCAAACAATTTACAATAACTCAATTTGATAAATTTCATTTATATTTCAAAATTCAACTTTAATTTTATTTAAATTTGAAAATATTCATTTAATCATTTTTAATAACATTTAAATAAAATCTCCAATTACAAATCTAAATAAAATCAATAATTAAATATCTAACTTCAATTATATTTAATTCTGAAACGTTCACCTAATCACTTTTTATAAGCATTTAAATAAAATCTCAAATTACAAATTTAAATTAAAATTAAATATTCAATTTTATTTAAATTTGAAATATTCATTTAATCACCTTTATTTAAATCAAGTTATAAAATCATATCTTTAAAATCTCAAATTCAATAAGTTTCAAATTAATTCTTATTTAAATACAATTCTTAAACAAATAAAATTTCAAATCAATTTCAATTATCTTCCCAACCTTAATTTATTAAAGTTATTAACAAATCTATTTTTAAAATATAATTTTAAATAAATGCTTAAACATATTATATATATACTAATTAAATTAAATTTTATTAAATTAAATCTTATTATCAAATTTATTTTATATTAAATCTTATTTTATATATTTAAAAATAATAAAATTATAAGTAAAATATTAAAATTTATATTGTTAAAACTAACTTATAAATTTAAAATTTCCAAATATATAATTTTTACAAATCTAAATTTTACACATATATAAAAATAAAATTTATATATATTATATTTTAAAAACCAATATTTATTAAAATCCATATATTTCCTTTCAAAACCTTGGAAATCATTTTCAAAAATAGACCAACGGTGTCCGTATATAGTTTTCTATCCTATGGTCAAGTGATACGGATATTTATCATTTCAATCCGCAATAATTTAATATTTATGGGTATATATCATTTCAACCCGCAATCCCAAAATTTAAATTCAATAAAATCGCTTGGGTTTATCATTTCAACCCATAACGATTTTCCCTAATCTATAATATCGTTCGGGTATGTATCATTTCAACCCATAGGAAATTTCTAAACTAATAGGGAACTTGCAGAGTAAGAACAATAGAATAATAATATAAAATAGCATAAAATATCAATTACAGCATGGATCATAATTAACAATTTATATATAATATATGTATACACAACATGGTTATGGTGTCATATGTCAATTAATATAGGTTAACAAGTGCAGATAATAACATATCAAACTTGACAATTGAATTTCTAACCAATTAAAAATTTAACAACATATTTCAATCGTCATTTCATGTGCATTAAATTTACTAAATACAAGAATGTTAATCATGAGTGATCACCCACCTTTCAAGGTTAGAGAATCGAGAATGAAAGCAATTGGACAGGGATAAGCACAGACAAGCTATAGTTGCGGAAATATTCTCCAGATAGAAACGAAAGAAACTGACTTGAATTCAATAATTCGATGAAAACAAATTATATAAATTTTTAAAAATCTAAAATTTACTCACATATTTAAAATAAACCTTTATATGTATATTATATCTAAAAATCAATACTTAATTTAAACACATATCAAAATAGAACCTTTATATATATTATATTTTAAAGTCAATATTTAATTTAAAACACATATTTTAAAATCAAAATATCTATATATCATATTTTAAAATCAATACTTAAAAATCAATATTCTTTTTTTTATATAGAGGAGAGAATTGCAAATGAAAAACAATACATATATATAACATAAAATTTTCTCTTATATATATATATATATATAATAGAGGAAGGGAAGCCTGTTGTGCTAAGTGGATGGTACGGAGGAGTGCACGGCAAGGCATGGCAGCTCGGAAATGGTGAGAGGGTTGTGAAGAGGCTTGTTGCTTGGTGGTTGTTTTCGGAGTTGTAGGCGGTTGCTGGTCTTGGAGAGGCTATCGTTGTGGGAGAGTTGCTTACGGTGCAATGGGAGGCTGACGTGGAAGACGAAGCAGGGTGGTGCTCGGCTGCGCTTGGAAGTAGGTGGAGAGGTCGAAGGTGGAGATGGTCGTGTCAGGTGTGAAGAGAGGCTGTTTGGTGAGAAGGCGTGCAAACAAGGAACGATCAGGCAGTTGTTAGAAGGTGGATGGTGGCTCGAGTTTGATGAGTGGGAAGGTGAAATAATGGGGAGGATGAACGGGTTTGTGTGGGCGAACTGTCAGTGGGTGGAGGTGGTGATGAAACATGGCGAGCTGAGGGGGTTTGTGGAGGTTGTGGGTAGGGTGAGGCCGGTTGTAAAATGAGGAAGGAGTGAGTTAAGGCGTTGAAGGTGGATCTGTTATAGGCTTCACAGGCGGATGGTGGAAGGAGCTTTAGGCTGGGTTGTGGAAGCGGTGGTGGCGGAGTAAGGGATAGGGCTATCGGTAGGGTTTGGCGGCGTAGGTTCAAGGCCGAAGGAAGGTGGAAAGCACAGGGAAACGAGAAGGAATCTCCTCAAACAATTCAATGCAGACACTATATAATATAAAAAAATTTATAAAAGCATGCAGAACGAAGAGAAAAGGAGAAAATGAAAGGAAAACGAACCAGAAATGAGAATGGAAAGGCACAACCAAATATATTGAGTATCTAGGAATGACAAAAGCCACGAACGTGAATTCAGGAATTATAAAAGCAACTGGCTGTTTATATTCAACCGGTAGACGGATAAAAGGGCAAGGGAAACTAAAAGGTTAAAATTGGGTACTGATATGGCTAATCGTTTCGCAGATTTCGCTGCATACCGGACGCCGAAATGCACAAATGAATATACTGTTGAGATCAGCACGACGAGACGAATAGAATGGTACACAGATATCAGTGATACGATCACCCTATCAAAATTTGATATTCGCTGCAAAAATGCTGTTAAACAGTCGAAAATAATATAAACGGAGCTAGAGCAGTCCAAATTTGGCGAAACGAAATACGACGTCTCACTCAGAAAAAGATTTACAATTTTATTATATAAAAATATTCAGATTTTAAAAATATTTTATTTCCATCAATTTAACTAATTTTAAATTTAAAAATTGAAATTTCACAATAGAACAAACCTTCATAGTTTCCAATGAAAATCTGTCACTTGCTATGCTTAAATAGACGCATACCAAATATCAAATTTTCATTGATAAATTTAATTATTTATTTTCAAGAAAAATTTAGTTAATTACGTTATTTAAATCGTTAAAACTTCCGGGTCGTTACATTAAGTTTTTAAATGATTAAATTTTTATTAATTAAGTTTTAAATAATTAATAATTAGTTAAGGTTAAACAATGTTTATTAATTATAATTAAGTAAAGATTTGTTATTAATTAATTATCTTTTAAGGATAAGATTAATTTTAATTAAGTAAGATTGATTTTTAATAAAAATATAATTTAAGTATATAATTTATTTTTAATTAATTATTAATTAAGTATAAGGTCAATTATTCAAATAAATCAATAATTTAAATTATTTTTAATTAATTAAGGCTTTAATTTAAAGTAAATTATTTATTTAAGGTTTAATTTATTATTTAAGTTTAATTTATGATTATTTAATTAATTAAATGAGGTTAATTAATATATAATTATTAATGAAGGTTTAAATTATTATTTAATAATTAATAAAGGATAAATTAGGGTTTAAATTATTTATATAATATTTAATTATTGTTTAATTAGTTACTAAAGGTTTAATTATTTCTTAATTTATAATTAAATTAAATTAAGAATTAATTAAGATTGATTATGATTTAAATTAGCGTTTAACTTGTAAATAATTATTTTAAAAAGAAGTTTTAAGTTTTAAATCCTTTGTTTTCTAAGAATCAAATTGTTTTTAAGGTACTTCTTTTTCAAAGATGGTTTGAACACAAGGGATTTAAATATCGGTACCATTAAGTACAAAAACAACTATGAATGAACTACAATGTGATTGGTTGTATCGTGTGGACATCTAATAGTAGAATAAATCTCTGTTATGCTATGATGTAATTGATTTGATTGTTGTGGATATAGATTAGCAGAATAAATCCCCGTTCGGCTATAGGTTGGTTTTTTGATTGTATGGACATATGTATTAGCAGAATAAATCCTCGTTCTGCTATAAGTTAATTGTTTGATTGTTGGACAGCTATTTGGCAGGACAAATCACCATCCTGCTATTATGTTATTTGGACATGTATATGCTAGTTGAGTTGTATTGACATGTTATTCCCTGATTTGGATATGAATTGCATTTACATATATGTTGACTTATGTAAACAAATGGTTAAGTGACTTGAAAGTGAAATTGACGTTAAATGGTAACTTAAATTACTACCATTGGGATTGCTAAGCTCTTTTTGAATTTATAAAGCATGATTTTGAATTAACTTCAATCCTTTAATCAATTTTGGGGTTTAAAGTTTATAAATCATTTTCAAGTTATATAATTATTTAATAAAGGTACTTATAAATAACAACTTGTTTATAAAAGGGGCATTACTAAATAAAAAGGGTTTATTTAAAGTGATTTTCAAAAGATGTTTTGGGAATGATGTTTGTAAAGGATTTTTCTTAAAGAAGGTTTATTAAAAGAATTTTAAAAATAGGAAAATGATGTATAAATGATTTTATAGATTGTAAAAGTATTTTTAATTATGAAGTGAACTTTTAAGAAAGGAAACTTTTTGTGAAGGATAAGTGGGTTGGTTTTATAGGAAGAATTGTTTTTAAATGGAATTTGTTTGGTGAATTAATATGGAATATGAAGAGAGGAAATCTCTTATAAAGTTTGGTAATATACTTATGTCATTGAGTTAAGCATATAAATGTTTTCCAAGTATACAAGGGATGTAAGAGGTTTTGGGAATAGTGTTTTGTAAAATATCTTTTGATCGAATGTTTATAAGTGATTTTAATTAATGAAAGATTAATTAATAAAGGCTTAGTGGATTGCATATGGAATTAAATCAATGTTGAATGATTGTTTATTTGATAGTTAAATAACCGACTATCAAATCTGGACCAAAATGTAACTTTGGAAATATCTAGGAGAAACACATGAGTTATATGGCAGAGTCATCCCCAATGATGTTGTACTATGCCTATAAATCAAGTTTCATTCTTCTAGGGCAAATGATAAGGAAATCCATCCACAAATGGTTAGGGTATGAACTCCGCTCTTATCTTTTATCTGCTATTTCCTAAAGAACCGGGGTTGAGTTTAGCGGAAATTATCGAAAGTTGTTTTGAAGAGACCAAGATCGGATATGTTTTCCGAAACCACTTCGATCCAACTCTAACGTTTCAAACCGAAGACATCTTCAAGAGTATGGAATCGAAGACAAAATTTTAAAGTGCATAGGCTACTTGTTATTAACCCTGAGGGTGATTCCAAAATGAGTGTAGTGGAGGTAGTGCCTTCGGTTCGTTCTTCACCTAAACGACTTGTATGGATGAATGCTGACATTACCTCATCACTTGGAAGGCAATGTTAGTATTCCAAGTGGGATTGCTATTCTAAACGGTAAAGACGTAGTCTCAAGCATCATCGACCGGGAATGACTAAAATAAGGGAGATGCGGTAGGGCCATGTAGGTCACACCCATTAGGGTATGTCATCACCAATCTTGAATCGATATTTGACCCATTTTTGTATGCTTCGGTACGGTTGTTGATCCCAACCGTGGTGGTGATGTATTCGGTAATATCCAGCAAGGGGTAGGCCATTCCTATGTTGGTAGGGAATCCACGCGAGGTCCTCGGTGTATTTATCTAGAGATGCAATATGTCGGGCGATACCCAGTAACCCAGTCATTGTATGGAATCCATTCTCCAATAAGTGCCGTGTGTTTTTAGTTGTACCCAAATATGTTGGAGTGTGAGATGCAAGCATTTCAACTATGTTCTATATTTACTTTCAAAACCTTAGACATTAACATAATATCATTGGATTTTCTATAAAAAGTGTTTGGTTATTGTAAGGTAAAATCCCGACCATGTTTATCTACGGTGTGGTCTTACGAGATACCTTTGATTTTAGAAGGGTTTTAAACATAATAATTCAGTTATTTGAGTTTACTCACACTAGACCCACGTATGACCCCGGGTTTTTATTTTCTTTTTCTAAATCTCTTGGGTGCTCAAATTTTTATGGGCCCCCAAGTAGTTTAGTTTTTCCCACGGATGCATTTTGGAGGAGCATGGAGCAGGATGCTTCATCGATGGCTAGTTATTATCTTTTTTCTATTGTATTATGTGTATCTTGCATTAGTTAGTAGGAACAGGCTGTTATAACTATCCAAGAGTAGAATTGTATTAATATGACCCTGATGTATCATTTTTGAAATGACTCTGTAGAGTATTATGTTGATTAATGTATGTTATTTCGTTGCATTGTGAGATTCTGTGATTGTTTAGTTTCTTCTTATCTTCTATCTCCTTTCTTTCCCCTAATAATCTGTCTTTCCGACACTTAGTTGTTCGACACGTAAATACCGTAGATGTATTAGTGTCGACTTCTGGGGTTTGAAAAGGTGGGTCGTTACATCATTGATATTATATTATATGTTGTTCCACTGCGTTGTGAGATTCTATGTTGTTTGGTTTTCCTTCTCTCTTCTCTCTTCTCTTCTCACTTCTTTCTTTCCCATAACTATTCGCCCTTTCATTCAATTCGAGTTGGACATATGTGGTTTATTGTCAGCTTGAAATGTGCGGAATTACGGGTTCACTACACCAAATACTGAGATTTGCAACTAACCATCCGCGCATTTGGCAACGGTTAATAACCATCTTGGTTCAGTTAGCAACGGTTTTTTCTCATTGCTAATTGGGAATGGTTATTAACCGTAGCTTCTTTGGAGACAAATGATGGCGGTGAATTTCATCCTTTCGCGCCATAATTTTTGGCGCGCTTCGTTCCAATTAGCAACAGTTTTCAACCGTGGCTAATTAGCAACGGTTACTAACCGTCGTAAATCTTTTAGGCAGGGCCGGCCCAGTGGCAAGCCCACCAAGCCCCTGGGATGGGGCAACCAACTGAGCCGGGCAACACCAAAAATCTGTTTTACTTCACAGTTACAGCTCAATAGCAATCTCCATGTTGGCGATGCTCGAACCCAAAAAAACTAGGGTTTCAAAAATCAACGCTTTCTAAATAATCATCGCTGCATACTCGGCTATTCCATCAGCCATCGTCGGCTCATGCTTGCCTCCTACACGATATTTTCTACTGCTGATTTGAAGTCCTGCTATAGTCTCTATACTGCTACTGCTAATTAAGTATGTGAATTTCTTGTTTTGAGTTGTCTAATTTTCTAAAATTGAGTCGCCCTTTTACTGCTTTAGATTTCATTAACCTTGAAAACGCCTGAAGCTAATAACTTATTAGTATTTAGTTATAAACAACTTGTTTTCTGTAAATAATCATTTAGGAATTGAAATTTGAAAGCTGAAGCTAAAAAACTAATAATTATTTAGGAACTGATACTTACATTGATGTACTATTTTTCCTGCAGTGTGTGTATGTCTACCCGCAAACATTTAGGCAGAACCCAATATGATTTGCCTGTACACTTAACTAGATACACTAGTTTGTAAACTTGATACATTTCGTTAAAAATTAAATACACTGTTTTGTAAACTATTTGAGACTATAAGTATTGCAGCCCACTTAATGTGGCAACTTTTGTATAAAAAGTTGGTACTTTGTTATGTTATAGTTTTATATGTGATTTTATGGTTATATGTGAAAAAGAAAATAAATAAAAAATTGACATGTTATATAGTAAGGGGCAAAAAAATTCACATTGGGCTTGGTCAACCGATTCTTTGGGCCTCCCTTGCTTTTAGGATTGATGTTTCATTAAGTTTTTGGGGATTGATTATAGTCAATATCTACTACTCTTTAACAGTTTGCCAAAGTAGAGACGCACCTTCTAATCTGAACCATCAGAATACATATTTGATGTTTTAAGTGTACAGTGTTAGAGAACCAAGAAACAATTGGTTATGCAAGGGATGATCTTTTTACATTTATATATGATTTGTTTTACAAATTGTAATGTACTGTACCACACTGCATGCTAGTTAGACATAGCTGCTTATAGTGACTGCTAGGGTATAAGTTGATGCAATGAATTTTGTTTTACTAAATATGAGACCATATTTAGTAAGTGGATAAAATTGTTGTTAATGGCGCAAGACAAGTATCAGGAGAGGGGTAATGCATAGACATTACTCTGGTGCTACAAAATGGCGCCGTTGTAATGGCAAATTTTTTGGAAACAGTTTGATGCTAATGTTTAATTTCAAGTGAAATCAAAAGAATATACATCTGTTTAGTTAATATCATAGTTGAACTTGGTGGAAAGCCATAAGATATTGTTACCCATGATTTCTTATTAGCTCTTGTTATTTTATTTCAGTATGTCTTTTAGTATAGACAAACAATGAATGAATCAATCTAATTGAAGAAATACAGAATATGTACATCTGATATAGTAAACAACGTCCCCTTCTGATTTGTCTGATCCCACAAGTTTCTCACCCTCATAATGTGGTGAGAAGTTGGTGGGATCAGACAATCAGAAGGGGACGTTGGTTCATATATCAGATGTACAGCAGCTTAACAGTGATCGCTTGGAGCAATACAGGGATTGGCCGGAAGGGGAAGAAATGTACGTCATAATGTTGTTGGGATTATTTTAGGATTTTAGACTTTGCAAGACATAATGTCACAAGATGCCACACCACCGTCAAATGATACAACTTCACAATCATCCACTTTAAAACGGGAGAAAGTTGATATAGACAACTACGGTTCTCCAGTCGGAAAAAATGGTTCAAAGGTCGCTACGAAGATTGGTAAGCTAGTAAGAAATCATGTGCCAATCTCATATCCAAGTTGGAAAAAAGTTCCGCCAAATGACAAGGAAGACGTGTGGAATCAATTGGAGGTAAGTTCTCCAATCTCATAACCATTTTTATGTAATGTTTCTGTTTGTAAAATATAGTGGTCTGATTGTAATATGCACCCTTTTTCATAGAGACTGATAAAACTATATACGTTATTCATAGAGACTGATGAAACTATATACGTTGAAATGTAAAAATCCATATACTTTGAAATGTAAACTGTGTACATGAACTTAGATGGTTTAAATTCATTTATAATGCTTTCAATACATAAATAAAAAATGGTTTACATGCATTTTTTGTTATGTAGAAATATTATGAGCTCGATCCTCTATCAAAGGACCTTATTATGAAAAAAATGTCTGAGGCTTTTAGGAGACACAAGAATGATTTGAGCAAGAATCATTATGACCATTTCATCACTGACGAAGAAAGAATGAGAAATTGTCCACCGAAAATTGCTCAAGATGATTGGGATGAGTTCATAAGAAACAAATCAAAACCCGAGGCGAAAGAAAAAAGGAAGCGAGGCAAACAAAATAGATCAATGCTCGAATATGGTCATCATTTGGGATGTAAGAGTCACGCTATGATTACTCAAGAAATGGTATGTGTCATTGAATTGGTGCATCACATTGCATATACCATTAGTTCCAAATATAATTTTAGGTCATTGTATGCAGGCCGATTCAAGTAGTCCGGGAACAGAAGTATCACGTCTTCAAGTATGGGAGAAAACGCATAAGAAAAAAGATGGCAGCACGTCAGATGCGAGATCTTCCTACTTTGTAAGTTAAACAAATAACAACGCCTCTAAATTAAATTTTCATTATTAATATATATGTATTTACATTTTAGGACAAAATTGAAAAAGAAAAGGAAACGACGAGTGGTGGTGATGAAGCCGTCTTTATATCAGTGTTTGGTAAAGATGTAAAGGGCAGGAGCCGAAGTATTGGGACCAATATAGCTTCTAGCCAAGTTAAGAGTGCTGCCATTCCATGCAAACGGCTCAAACAGGCCCAAGGAATATATGAGCAGCGACTGCAAAATGTGGAGCAAAAATTGATGAAGCTGGACAATATGGATGATAAACTGGAGTGTCTTCTCAGCATAGCCCAAGATAATCATCAAGTAGGCAGTGAAATCGCATCTTCTCAGTTTGCCACTCCGAACAATCAGTTAATCGACCAAAGATGTGAAATCCTGAACTTCGAGGACGAAGTAATTGCAACAGGTACTATTTTATTAAAATTTGAAGAAAATAATATGTTGCAAAGTCAGTGAATGCTTAACTTCGTGAACGGGAGAGTGCGCTGCATTTTCTTGCACGTATAAGCAAATTTATAACTTGCTGCCACATGTTTAATACAAAGTGAACCGTCACAATTTTGCTGAGTTATATCTCAACACATTTTTACATTTTTCATTTAACATAGCTGAACAATAGTGAGGCTGTTAGTCAAGAAATAAAACAAGTTTGTTATCACGTTTACAATTGCTGAGACATATTAGTAAACAATTAACAGAGAAGCAAGGCAATGGGTGAAAACATTAATTTAAAAGCAACTTGAACTTTACATTACTCTGCCACAGCTAAGGGCTAGCCGAGCAGTACTTATGTACATGGCATTAAATGAATATGTACCCAAAATACTTCTCAGCACTCATTTCTTTGACTTAAGTAAAAATAAATAAAGATATCACTTCATCATCCTTTATTCCACTTCTTTCAACATCTCAAGCGAAGCATTAATGGCTGATATTGTTTAAACTTCTGCACCCTTTTAAATTGAGTTGCTAGCTGTTGTAGAGTAAAGACAGGTGAGTTTGAAACTCACGCATTTAATATATATGTTGCCTGGTTGCCAAAAAAATTCTCTGTAATTCACTTCTGGCATTAAACCTAAGTCATTATTAGGCAAATTTGGGTCTAGTTCATATGCTATGAAACTTGGGCCATCGTTGCATGTTTGTGAAATGGTTTTGGGTAGCATGAGTTTTGTTTTTTGTTTATATAAGTTTTCATCCTAAAAAAATCTGGTGCACTGTCCCTGATGCATGCGAGTAAATCCTTTTGTACCTGCGTATGCACTGCCCCTGAACCATGCAAGTTTATTTCTTTGTTACATGCGTGTGTTATTTTTGCAAATTATATGCTTTATACGTGTGTTTTACTTTGATTTTTATGTGGAAATTCTTGCATGCGTGATATATATTGCATGTATAATTTTCTAAAGGCAAATGGTTCCAAGATTTAAAACTTTTATTCTTGCGTGTGTAGTGTCCCTGAAGCATGCAAATATACCACCTCTAATATATGTGTATCCTTGCATTGAAATTATTTCATGCACACACTTATGCTTTTGTGCCCATATATACCACCTCTTAAATGTTTGGGAGCTTGTTAGTTCTGTAAATGTGATTCCATATATTCACTCCAGAAATGCTTATATAACAGGTACTATATGCCGAGATTCCACAGCATTAGTAATTCATGGAAAACCAGTACCACCCACAAATGAAAAAGTGTTGTTGGACAAAATTTTATTGCCGGATGAGCTAACCGCCAAAATATGTCGACAATTTACCGAGACCTTTGGGGATGTTGGAGCCGGAGGTTAAGTGAGCCATCAAAAGGGTTTGATACGATATCTTTAGTCGGAGGTATTGATATTTCTGACTTGTTCTTTGCATATATTGCTGATTTTCTTTTGTTTGCTGTATATGAAATTTGCATATGCAAATGCATGTGTATTTTATCCTGGTCTGTCTTGTTTACAAGATAATCGACAATTTATAAAATACTAGGAAGTAAAGCTTTTACCTTCCAAAAAAAAGGTTGAAGCCCATATATTCTCCTTCAATGCCTCTCAAACTAAAAAACAACCATGTTTAAAAATTATTATAACATTATATATTTGCAACTTGAAAGAAGTGTTGCCAACTCGTACAAAGCATAAAACATTATATTGACTTTGCATTTCAAAGTCTGAGCTAGAAAGATAATCAAACATTCACCAATTTTATTTTGATATTCGAAATAATAGAATAGAAATAGTTCAAAGTTGGATAATGAATTGCATTCAAGATTCAATGCAACTTCTATTAGTGGTAATTAATACTTATGTCACACGGACTGAGTCAGATTACATCCAGTGTCTATTCAAGACTGACCAAAAACAAGAGGGTTGATAATCTAATTGAATTCAGCCACATCAATGATGTTCAGATGATAACATGCACCCCAAGATCTAATGCTTTTCTTGATTAAACAAGAAGATAAGTAACAACATTAGCAGCCTGTGTACATAACTGTGATATAAGAATAGCAATGCACCTGTTTTTATCTGAAATTATTTTCATATATGAAATTACATTATTTCAAGCAATTTCCTTTTAATGATCAAAGCCTAACATTCATTCTTTTGGGTGGTATGAATTTTTAGACAGGTTTATCAAACCTGTCATGTATAAACAGAGGCATGTTGCCTGTACACAATCGTACACACAGTCATGCATACATAAATACAAGCATGCAAGTACCTTTCACAATTTACATTCAAGACTTATCACATGCAAAATAGATATATCAAGTTTTAAGAATTTATAAGGGTGGTTTGCTCACCTGGATAGTTTGACAGAGAGGAAAGAGAACCTGAAAAAGATTTCAAAATCTGGAAATTGAGGCTTGATCAAATTTGCTTTATCCTAACTGTTGTTTGCTTTGAATTGCTTTGCATTATTTGATTTGCTCTTTGCTTGGGTTCTACTTTGTTTTAAATTGTTTCAAACTTTTTGAATCAGGTAGATGCTTTTTGTTTTTGAACTGGAATATTCTTTCCAGATTTATGAAGTTGAACTGCCTCTGAATTTAATCTTCGAGTTGCACATGAACCAGGTTGAACATTAAAGTCTGAAAACTGGAATGCTTTGCCCTGTAATGAATCATGTAGACTTCACTGCTTGCAAAACAATGTAGTGTAATTAATGAAATCTTTGTACTGTAGTGTAATAAACAATGCAGTGTAATAAGTATGATATTCCGGCACGGTAGCATTCTGTTTGCAAAACAATGAGTGTAATTATAAGTTTGATAATTTTATATGTATGGTATATGTGCGATATGTTTATAGTGCTTGTGTACCAATATTTTGATATTCTGGCATATTTTGATATATATTGATATTCTGGTATATATACTGAGATATGCGTGTAACGCAGTAGTGAGTTACAGATGTGATTTTGTAGGAGCAGGAGCAAACACTATGTGCAACGGTTGTTAACCGTTGCTTTATGTGTGACTTTGGGCATAAAGCAACGGTTTTAAACCGTTTTTTACTGGACATAAAGCAACGTTTTTTGGCCATAAAGCAACGCTTGCACCCATTGCTTTTTGGACAGAGAGCAACGGTTTATATCCGTTGATTTTTTGCCCATTAAGCAACGGTTTGTAACCGTTGCCTTTTGTACATTCAGCAACGGTTTATACCCATTGCCTATTGTCCATAAAGCAACGGTTTATACCCATTGCATTTGGCCCAATTTGCAACGGTTAATACCCGTTGCCTTTGGCCCAATTTGCAATGCTGCCTTTGTCACAATTTGCAACGGTTTATACCCGTTGCCTTTTGGACATAAAGCAACGGTTTTCTCCCGTCGCTAAATTCAACCACTCCTGTAATGAAGACGGTTTTTACCCGTTGCTTTTGGACTTAACAACAGTTTTTGCCCATTGTTAATATCTTATAATGGTGTAGTGGTTGTTATGGTTGGTATCAGAGCTTAGGTTTGGCGAACACCTAGGCATTGGTGGGATACTAATTATAGATAGGGTTAGTAGCAACCTAGAATGAGTTTGAGTGTGTGTTTATATATATATATATATATGTATGTATGTATATATATATATATATGTATGTATGTATGTATGTATGTATGTATGTATATAGACACACACATATATGAGCGCGTATTTGTTAGTGATATGAAAATGTTTTATATTATATTGGTTGATCTGTTTAGTGACTTATGGATTCTGATCAATATGAGTAATTAATGTTATTGATAGGGATCCCTAAATACTTGAACATAGCAATTCGACATATTGTTTTGAAATTGGGTAAATGAAATAATTTACCTTGATTATATTTTATATATAAAGGAATAATTTCTCAGAAATTATTATAGTTATATATGGTATGTTGGTTAGATTTGAGGTATAATGTTAATAAAAGTTGTTTATTATAATCTAAACAAAGATAAACATTTGTGAAATGATATTATATAAGAAGTGAAATCATATAAGAATGATTTATAAATGTGATTTATAAATAAAAAGGAAATGAAATTGTATAAGTATATTTATAAATATGGGTTATAAAAAAATTGGTTTAAAATAAAAAATTGAGAATTTAAATCCCGGTGATTTTGAAAATTGTTTTTCAAATGTTTTGGAAGAAATAATAATAGTATTATTTTAAAAATATTTTGATTGGAAATATTTTAAGATGGAATTTAAAAGAGATAAGAAAGCATTGAACTCACTTCGGTCACTGGAAAATAATTCGGGTGATGATTGTAGCATCATCAGTGTTCATTTTCAAATTTCTAAGTGACAGATTGCTACCATAGTGATTTGCTATAAAAGTTTGTTTTGGTAAATTAAAGTTCTTTTTTGCAAACAAAGGTTGTTTTAGATTTCAAAAGTATGATTTAATACACAAAGGAATTATGAATAAACTACGATTTCAAAATATTTTGAAAAAAACCGGGTGTCTGAATTCTGAAAATTTTCATTTAAGCGTTTTGTGAAAATATAAGAAAATAAGTTTTTGTAACTTATAATTTGAAAAATAGTCAGTTAAAAAAAATTAAGTTTGTTAAATATTCTGGTTAAGTAGAGCAAATTGGAAATTTTATACACTCTTAGGATGTAGAAAGTGTGAAAGAGTATAAACTTACGTTGTAAAGTGATTGTATAACCACAAGTTGTAATTATAGAATGTGGATGAACTTAAGTAAAGATTAATGAAATTATAAGTAGATAGGTTTATATAACTTATAAATTTGAGAAAATGGAACGTAAAACCAAATTTTAAATATGGATAAACATTTGGTTAACAAAAGAAAATCCAAAATGGAGCTATGAAATGAAATTTAACTTAAGTAAAGTTAAATGAAATTGATTGTGATTTAAAATGAATATGAACTTAAGCTTGGAAGTGATAATAAAAATATGTTGTTTTTTATAAAATGTTTATATTAGCTTAAGTAATGGTTTTATGGAATGGTTCTTAAGTGATATTAGTATTAAAAGAAATTTACTAAGAATAAATTAATGTGAACAAAATGAATGTGAATAAAAATAATTTGGTATAGTTAAGAAACCAATTGAAATAAATACATAAGTTGTAATCATTTTATTCGCATAACGGTTTAATCCAAATTCGAGTACATGATTTCAAGGTGATTTACACAGGTCCGAGTTGGTATTTTTCACTCGATTCTTGATGGCAAACACTGGATATGAAATTTTGATTTATTCTAAAATTCTCTATCATAGTATATGGCTATGCAAGAAGAATGACGATTTCTAATTAAGGAACCGAATTGGAGTCTGCAATAGAGAAGTCGAGGGAGCAATACTAGTTCGAAAGTGAAACTATGTGATCGAGAGAGCGATTGGATTTGATATTACATACGGATGGTCTGTGGATATCTTACAGGCTTTGGTATGACTGTATGCTATGTTTAGTTAACTTTGTTTACTAGTAATTGTAAACACTATTAAGTAAAGATGCATGATGGTTTCTTTGGTTGCATATGGTTGTTATATTAGTCGATGTTATATAGCGATTTTACTTTCCATATACTTGTTCTCATTTTTTGCTAAGTGTTTAGTAGGTACCAATGGTGTATGCTTTGCATTTGGAGCTCGCTTTCACATTATATTAATTGTATATGCTTGCTAATATTAAGAAAAGGTACACATCTCGGATTACATATCGCATTTTATGTTTTCCCTATGGGATGCCTCATCTTGGGATGAGATGTATATTATATATGTATTGTAAAATTTTCGATCGAGCCGCGCTAAGGAGATGCTAGCGAAATTTTCCGTAAACTTAAGGCGTTAGAAATTTTTTAAGAACTTTGAGAAGTTTTGATAACTAAAATTTGATTTTTGTGTTATAACTTGGAATGATATTAGTTGGTATCAGTAAATGAATTTAAAGACTTAGAAAATTTTATAATCTATTTCAGCTAATTGATTTTGGAAAGTTAATGGGTTTTGTGGCATTTTCTTACCTTGGCAATTTCGATGATGAAATTCTTTTAAAGAGGGAAGTTTATATGACCCAAGATTTTGGTCATTTGAATTTGAAATATTTAATTAATTTTAAATATTGAAAATTTAATTTTATAAGTAAAACAGCTTAAATTTCAAATATAGGTATTTAATGTGAATAAAAATGATTTTGAAAGCCGGATTAAATTCTATTTAAATAAGAATGAAGATAGTAAACTTTTAACTTTTACTTAAAAGTGATTAGAATGGTTTTAATAATAATTCGTTTTAATTAACATGTGAAAACAACCTTCTGGGACACTATCTCGGATTTTGATGAAACTATTGCCATTAGATCCGTAATAATGAATTATTGCGTGTTAACGAATTTCATGATGATCAGACATATCGTTTAGTCGTGCGAGCTCGAAATGCATAGAAATTAATTAAAGAAATTTAAATAATATAATTTGGTTTTGAAAGTTAACTTCTGTATATGATGGAACTAGATTTCGATACTATTTCCATTGTGTTTGGAATATAGGTATTTAGTATAGAACGTCAATCGGCATGCCTCGATTGGAGTTCAGAAATTTAAACATGAATGGTGTTTGGTTATTTTTCTATAAAAGGACCTCAACATCCTTCATTTTGCAAAACCCTAAATTCAATAACCCTAGCCACCATTAAAAGTCTGTCATCTAACGGTCGTAGTTCATCCCAGCCGCTAGAGGCATTTTTAGGCGGAGGTGTCAACTGGAGTTTTGTTCGCGAGGGTGTGTTGAAGGCTTTGGACGGTTGGATTGGTGATCGGCGTGGCGTGCAGTGTGGATCTTGATTTGAACGGTGCAACTATATGGGATTCGTTTTCGCGGTGGAGATGAGGAGGAGGAACAAGGTCGGAGGCGATGGGAAGCTGGAGGCTGGGGCGTTTGGCAGTGACGATGCGGCGGCGATCGGAGCCTCGTGGTGGCAGCACAGTAATAATGAAGTCGTGATGAGGATTTATATCGTGTGCAGCCTGGAGAAACAAAGTTAAGCTAATAACCCAAATTTAATTAGTTAATTAATATTCAATTAATCTCCATATGTTCCGACGATCGTATCTTGTTCATGCGAGGTCGATCAAGGAGTCGTTTTCAACGTTGCATTCGTATCGAGATTATCTACATCATCGAGTTGGAATCGTCAAATTCGGAGCTTATATGAATTTCAGCTAAAATTGAAAGCCGCTCGATTTTAGACGAAATCGGAACGCTTCGACGATAACTGGAAATTTTGGTGAGTTAACTCACCTTTCTGGACCCATTTATATTTTATATAAGTGCGGATATTTTTAATAATGCATGTTTGTTGCTTATTTGGATGATTTACTATTTTATCAGTTGGTTTGGGTTTATTCCCGCCCTAGGAGCGGATAACCTTTTATATGTACCCGCCTAGTAGAGGTGACCCATATTATATGATTATATAGTGTATGTGATGCAGGAGGACAGGTTAGAGGGATCCAACATGATTCCTCAAACTATTGATTTTACTTTTCATATATTGTGATATATGATGTGTTGGATGCCATATTTGATGACATACAAATGATTTCACTTATTTAGTCTATAGAAGCACTGGGCCTTATTTTTAGTATTTCGAAAATACTATAAAGTGAAGATTTTGACTTAAAAAATTTTAAAGTGATTTTGAAATAACATACGTTTTTAATAATTATTCTTGAATTATAAAAAGGAGTTTATTTCAAATAAAATAAAGAGTATAATTTTTGGTAGTATAAACTGATAGTTTGTGAAATAGTTTAAATAGGGATTTTTGAACTGTATTATAAAGGTTTTAAAAACTTAATAGATAAGCCCATATTTTATTATAAAGGAAATACAGTTTTAAATAAGATAGAAATAGTTTGAAACAAATATTTCTGAAATGGTTTATATAAAAGATTTATAGAAGTAATATTTTATAAGTAAAGTAAAAGATTTATAAACGGTGTTTTATAAATATTAAAAATGGATTTGTAACTGATATTTGGTAAATAGATTTATAAATGGTATTTTATAAATAAATGAGATTTATAAAGGAATGGATTTATAAACAGAATTTTATAAATAAAGAGAAGTTTCATAAAATAGAAAGGAGATTTATAAACATTGTTTTATAAATATGAAAATGATTTATGTTGATAATTGATTATGGATTTTTATAGAGGAAATACATTCACGTTTTAAAATTTAAAATAATCTTTTAAAGGAATGTTTTGAAAGTGATATTTTTCGATGGATTAAATGGTTTTAAAAGGAGATTTAAAATATACTAAAGGACAAAGACATAGATTTCAACATTTATTGTAGTGATAGATGTTTTCAAGAAAGCGAGGAAGGCAATGACTATAGCACTGTTGTTATAGTAAGTGATTTCCGAAAGGAAGTGTTTTATATAGTATATGGATTTATATAAATATAAATAGTCGAATCCCTGTACTATTGTTTTGGGTTGTCGTAACGATGTTTTACGCAACATTTGTTTTGACCCAATAAAGAGTGTTTTGGAAAATATGAAGTTTTCCTCAAAAGAATTCTAAATATACTTATTATGAATTTAAGTATATAGAGATATTTTCTATGTGTTGAAAACGAAATGGTTTGTGAATATACTTATACCGTTGAAGTAAGTATGTGGAAATGTTTTCTAAATATCGAAAGATTAAAATGGTTTTGAGTATATATATTTTTAAAGATATTTTGATATAAATATTTGGAAAGTGATTTAATTAATAAAAGATTAATTAAACAGGCCTAGTGACTCCTTGTGTACTAGATTGTATTTTTGGCCATTTTTGGTTCCTTGACTTGATGTGGGAACTGATTAATCGTGTACTTAGTACGAGGCCAATTGAGTAGGCTTGATTATCGTTTGGTGTTAAAAATGATGATTCAAGTAGGCCAGAGTGACTATGGTACTTCAATATACCGAGCTTCCTTCTTGGCCGAAGGATAGCAAGTGGAGAGTTGGAAACGTGATAAGTCTACGAGACTTGGTTTCCATATGAGGTTGAGGGCCTCTTATCGATTATTGGTCTGGAGAGACCGGGATCGGATTTATCCAAAAACCATTTCGGACCAACATATGCGTTCGAAAGTGCAGACTTATTGAAGATGATGATTTTTGAAGATGGAGATCTTCATGATGAAGTGCTACTTGACACTAGCCCCGCGATTCCATATTATATATATATGGTAGTTGTGCTACATTCTGAAAATATTCAATGCAAGGACTGCTCGCTACTAATCCTAGGGTTGATTCCCGACAGGATGTAGTAGGAGAGTACCTTCGGTTTGTCCATTTCCTGGACAACTTGTATAGACGAATGTCTGACATTGCATTTTTAAGAACCACGTACATTGGTTTTACAAATATACGTCTGTTTGGTAGTGTAGGAGGTAACCCCTTTTGCACTTAACACCCTTCTCTGAGACGTACGAGCTCAAAGGTTGTGCTTTTATGGAAATCAATTAGTGTGTTGTTGGAAATGGCAAAGTGGCATTCAAAGTGGTATTTTTTACTTTGTGAAAGGTAATATGTTACCTTAGGCCTCACACATCTAGAATGACAAAAAAAGAGTAGATGCGGCAGGGCTATATCGATCGTTCTTATTAGGATATGGTCATTACATTTCTAAATTATCCTCTATATATCGGGTATGTTGTGTATACTTATGGCCACGGATAGGTCGGAAACAACTGGGGTGATGTCATATTCAGTGCTTCTATGGTAAAAGTAGGCCAGTCTTGTGTTGGTAGAGGACCATCTGTTGGTGCCTCGGTGCATTTTTCTAAAGATGTACAGTCAAAAGGTAGTCCCTTACCTTTTCATTGTATGGAATCCATTCTCCAATACGAGCCTTTACGGTTTTAGTTGTAAACCTATTATGCTGAAATTTAATAAATGTACAATTTCAGCTTTGATTAATATGCATTTGTATCCTATACACTATTATAATATCAGAGGATTTGATATGAAGTGTTTTGATTATCGTAAGGTAAAAACCCGTCTGTGTTTATGTGCGGTGTGGTCTTACGAGATACGTTTGTTTTTAAAAGTTTTTATAACTTTAAAAATCCAATTGAGATGGGTTTTCTCATATTGGTTTACCAGACTGATCTGGACGTTATTTCATTCCAATGCTCGGGTCAGTATTTTTAGATTTAGTTTGGATGCTTTGGAGCTTCCAAAGACGAGCTGGAGGTCTTCAAGTCGTATTCACGTATATGTTTATTTTCCACTACATTGGTTTTTTAAAATTATCAGCATTTGCGAGGACAAGTTGTTATAACTGTCCAGGCTGATGATTAGTGATTTGTTGTTATACTTTGATTGATGTATGTATATTACAGTTTCTCTTTTGTAAAGATCATTGATATTATATTATATATTATTCCGCAGCGTTGTGAGATTCTGTGCTGTTTGGTTTTCTTTCTCTCTTCTCTCTTCTCTTCTTTCTTCTTTCTTCTTTCTTCTTTCTTTCCCCTAACTATTTGCCTTTTCGTTCAATTCGAGTTGGACATGTATGGTTTATTGTCAGCTTGAAATGTGCGGAATTGTGGGTTTTTACATTAAGGTCAAACAGAAAATGTCGAAGTGAAAAAATTACGCAGTTCTCTTGACTTGAGAATATCATTGATCTTCAATATGGGAGCTCTGCTTTGATTATAGTTAAATCGTAGGACGGCGTTCATCGAACAACTATAGTTGGATCGAGTGGACGCATTGGAAGTGAAACACTATCAAGATACGATTCATCTAAGTAATATGAGGTTAGTATCACGGTCAACTAAAATCAACTCAAATTCAAAGTCTCTGGATAGAGCAGTTCGGCTAATTATTATTATTATTATTGAACTAAGGACTTTATGTTTGGACTATAAAGTTGAATATGGACGATATTGAAATTTTGGCCATTACCAAATTTCATAAGTCCAAAGTGATATAGTTTTGACGAAGAGAATTGGTGTAAACAGTTGTCACTACCAAGTAACGTTTAATAAAATAAAATTGGATTTTACCAAAACTAAGTAAGCGATAAATTTGGCCATAATGTCACACCACCTGCTAAGTGAAGTGTGAACGTTAATATTCGAATTGTTTGATATTAATCGCTGACTGAAGTTACACCCAAGAGTTACACAACTGAAACATTGAATACTTCTATTTACCACCCGATTTAATTAGTTTGTAATTATTATAAATTAATTCATAATTATAAAATATTAATTGCAAAATTTTATTGATGCGAACTAAACAATATTAAATAGTGTGCATATAATAGTTATATAAACAATAATCGATACATGCGTCTAAATTGGATTTGAATGCAATAAATATTGCTCGGGCTTGAAATGGTTTTAAGGCACAATTAGGGCTAGGGCAGCAAATTGGGGATGTACATGTGATGATTTGAAGGGAGAAATTTTGAATTCAAAATGAGAAAACTAATAAGAGAAAAACAAGGATCTTGATCCTTATTTCACTCTCTCATCTCTCCTTTGTTTATTCCCTCGGGCATTAACCTCTCTTGAGACTTTGTGTTCTTTTTTTGCTACTCATATCAGGCCTCCATCACCCTATAACAAACCCAAAAATTCAAGCACTATTTCATGTCAATTTAGTTTGATTCGATCGTCAGTGGTAAGGCAATTCGGAAGCTAGCAACTTCTAGATTGGGATTGTATTCAGTGAGTCTATTTCTTCATTTCAGTGTGTGAACTTTGGGCTTTGGTGAAAGGTACTTTGCTAGTGCATTATTGTATAATAATGTTTATATATTTATTGTTTCATATGTTGCTAGATAGAAATATCACGAATTGGTATATCGATAGATTATCACATGCTAATGGTTGTATATATAAGTGCATATATATATAATACCTGTATAATGTTGACGGTTAAATTTTTTTTACCAAAATAATATTATTAAACGATTTTATGAATTAAATCTAAACACAAAAAGGATTAAATCATATAATAAATATATTTTAAATTTTATAAAAAATTTGTTCATACCTAAAAGGCTTTCAACAATAATAAAAAGAATTGGCTATTTATTATATTTATATATATATATATAAACACTATTATTTAATCAAAAATTGATTATATAAATAAAATGTGTGTGTGTTTATTAATAGTACAAAATTTTATATAATATTAAATATACATTATGATTTAGAAAATAAATTTTAAAATATATATTATATTTTTTTTCTTCTGTTATTTCTGTATGGTTTTAGTTGATTATAAGTTTTAATTAATAAATTATTTAAAAACGAAAATTAAATTTAAAAAAAGTTTTATTCTCTGGCCAAAAGCAGCGAGATAATGTATATCTAACTATATATATATATATATATATATATATATATATAACTAGTTTTATGTTGTCTCGTAGGGAGGAACTCTCTTATAGAGAGGAACTTCTAAAGAGCAATGGAGAAAGGTTGGGATGATTCTTTCAATTTTTGTCCCTTATGTTTAAACGGGTAGAGGTTGGGATAATTCTTCCAATATTATTTCCAGATGATAAACTACAATGAAAATAAATTGTGGTGTATGGTTATGTAAATGCAGGGTGAGATAATTCTTCTGATTTCTAGTTCCCGATGATAAATTGGTTCCTACAAAGATTAAACTCGCAATCACCTCAACTAGATAATGAAGATTGCTGAGCAACATCTATATCTGGAAAAGTCAACCCAGAACTCACGTGTACTATTTTTTGTGGGTTCTGAACAATAATTCGGTTTTAGATGGAGTCCTTAATTCAAGCATCGAAGATGGAAGTCGCGGTGTCAGATCTGGGGTTCGACATGAGTTAGCAAAGAGAAATACTGACACTGATTATTGGAATTAATATGAATTATCATAGTGACATAAAGATTTAATGGATGCCGTCAACGAAACTCGAAACAAAAGATTCAACAAAGTTAGGGTTAGTCATGGGTCATTCAACAAAATGGGACATTCAGTTCTTATTTTTTGACTACGACATCAGGACCTAAGAGTGAAACAAGATCTAGAATGGATTTGAGTTTCAAGAAGACGACAAAATTAGCAAATACGATGACAGAAGAGGCATTAGATTAACGATGAAAACTGTAAACGGTTTTGGAGCGATTTCAGTAATCGTTTTGAAGTGGAAGAGGTGCCATGAACGTGACTAAGTCAAAATAACTGTTGGGCATGTTAATAGTTGTTCCCCAAGACATTGGATAGCTTAGAGAGATGGAGTATTGTACGCACGTGATGTGGCAGGGTTGGATGCTACTTACGTATATTGTTTTTAGTTTATGCATGTAATTTACCCGATTCCTCTACTGCGGGCTAGCCGAGTTCCAACGGTTTTTATAGCATAACTAGGCTAAATCTGAGTTTGGCTAAATCTCTAGTCAATGGAAAGCAATAGAGCTGAAATTCTAACCTAAAAATGCTAATTTGAAAGTCTTTTGCTAACCCTCTTGCTAATCTAACCTTAATTACTAGATTCAGCTATAAATTAATATGGATTAATGATGGATTTGATCAGAGATAGTTTAATGGAGGAAAATATATGTTTTTAAAAATTTAAGAAATGATTTGGAACTTTTCTCTAAGCTGTAGTTAGCAAAACTCCCAAAATCATTAAGTTGGCCTAATTTGAACTTAGGCTGATTACCGACAGAATCTGCCTAAAACTGTCGAACTTAAAACCGAAACATCTTCTAATTCGATTGGCTAAAATTCTATAATGACCATTGGACGGAAAGAGAAACCATCGTATCTTTCATGTGGAAGTAGTTTCATGATCGAATTTAAGTTTTATCATAAGTTATATATAGCTATTATAATATTTCAAGGTCAAAACTGTCCACGATTAATACCAAGGGTCAAAAATGTGAAAGCACAATAATACCAAAGGTTTTAGTCAAATCTAAGGTCATCTAGTCATGCAAGTAATATTTTTACAATCCACGTGTACGTAAATGTATAGTAAATGTAGGTCATTACGATAAGTCAATCTTAAACTCATATTTAACCTTGATCAAGGATCTTTGGGTTGGAAATGTTCTAAAAAAGTTGTGGTAGACTCAACTATAGAGGCTAAATACATCGCCTTGAGTAGTGTCACAATAAAAGTATACATGCGAAAATTTATAAGGGAGCTGGGAATGGTTTCCACTATTGAAATCCAATAACGAATTGTGATTACAATATGCAATGTAGATTGCAATGGGACCCGACAACTTGATAAGGAATCAGGATATGCACTTCATAACGAACATGTAATAAAAGTTTATTAGTAACGGGGAAGCATAACCGAAGAGTATATATAAGATAATAATATCACAGATCCCTTCGCTAAGGCCCTTCTCAGCCTACTTTAGGTAGACTAATCGAAGATATGGTTATGAGGAACTATAGTTAGCCATCAGGGGAAGTGGGAGATTGATAAAGTTAAGAATGTGCCATATGGGCAATTATGTAACTTATTACGTAACTTAACTCTTATAAAAGAATATTGTTCGATATAATGTAAACAACTGGTTTATCTTTCTTTTATATATATTGTTATATAAAGATACAAATAATGAATTAAATACATTAAACATAAGTAAGTAGAAAATCCTTAGGAGAAGTATTTCATTGATTGCAGTCATGAATGTGTTCGTAACCATTAGTATTAAATTTGTACATCTGTACAGATACACAAATAAACACTTACTTTTTAAATGTTCCCGATCAAGATTTATCAAGAAAAGGATATCGATGCATCTATTAAGAATAGTATATGTAATGCTCTCTATATGATGGACAGTGATTTACTCTTGACCGTTAGATGCACTAAGGGGTTACGTATTTGTGATTCACTACACCATATTGGCAGTTTTGTAACTCCCCTATGCGGAAGAATCGCAACGGTTTGGAGCCGTTGCTAAATAGCAACGGTTTGGAGCCGTTGTAGAACAATTAAGAACGGCTGATGGCCGTTTTACTTTTGCAACCGTTGTGAAGTTTTTTTTATTCATTGGACCACTTGCATACGTAACCCCCCTCCTTCCGTTCCCAAAACAGTACGCCCATTTCATTTTCCCTCCGCGTTTGCCCTAATCGCCCCCTCTAATTTCATCTTCCAGATCTCCAAATTTTACAATCAAATATGTTTGAGATTTGAAAGTAGACTGCAAATTATCATCGATCTGAGATCAAACGTTGGAACCATATTAGGTCTCGGATGTTCAAAATTGTGTTGTTAAGGAAGTGGCTTCGATGGATAAAGATTTATCTTTTAAGAGATTAGTAGGTAATAGTATTTTCTGGGATCTTTTTATTATAGAATTAGAGGGTATTCATCATTCTTTAGTTGATTTCTGTTATAATATTTTCGTTTTGACTTGGCTTTGGTTTTTAAACGTTGGCTGTTGATTTTTGTTCGAATGAGTGTGGTATTTTCGAACTGATCTTTTCTCTGAGATAGATATATACTCGAATATATTTCAAATATATTTTGGACGATGACTGACTTTATTTCGAATATATTTTCCCAGGTTTATTTTCCTGACTTTGGCCTTATTTTAACTGGTTCATTTTTGTGAGTTGCTTTGCTCTGTTTTCTGAACCTTGTTATTGTTATGTGCACGTCTGATTGCTTTGTTGTTGAATTCCCTCATGTTTGTCCATTGTGTAGTTGTATTCATGTGTAACCCTGCTTGTGCGCATTTTTTCCTTTAACTTCTTTCAAGTGTGCATGTCCTCTGATGTATGTGCTTTAGTTATACGTGCCTGGACCTATCTGTATGCACCTTGATGATTGGAAGAATATGATAATTTGTATATTACATAAAAATTGACTTCTGTGTTTGTTGCATTTATATCTAATGCATATTCGACCCTGTATCCATTTGTCTTGGTTCATGTTGAACTTGCACCAATGCCGTGCATATCACCTAAATACACTTCAAACCTGATTGCATATGTGTTCTTTATCATCATTCACTCTGGCCTGATGTTGTATGCATGTCCCTTGTGCTTTAAACTGGTACTATGGCCACTGTGTACTGGTTATTGTGAGTGTGCCCTTATGCTAGCCTTAGTTGTTGGTAGGTGTTCATGCACTTGTCTATGTTTGTCTATGATCCTTGAATAACTTGAACATGTGCATTTAACTTGATGCACTTTAGCACCTGTTCACACCTTAATCCGACTTCGTTGTTTCTTTATGCACTTTTTCTCGAAGTATATTTGTGTATTCACTGTCCATGTCAGATCTAAAATCATGTATATGTTGCATCAGTACACATGCCTTTGTCCATCTCTTATTTTGCTGCTTGTTCATGTTTGCCTCTTCGTTGTAGCCTGATTATGTGCACTTGACTTGAACCTGACATTTTTCCATTTTCTGATACAAATACAGGGTGGGTTACAGATTTTTGAGCATCCATCGACGGACCTATCTCTGATAGCACTTTGGCAAAGAATAATGATTTCGTAAAGGTGTGAGTCACGCCATTTTTGTGTATTTTTTACACCTCTATTATTATTAAAGGAAACATATTATATGATTCAGCCATGCATTTTGGAATGACGTACTCTTTTTATATTTCATTACTTCTGTCTATCTATATACTAAACTATATCAATCTACTAACCAGTAACTACAACTAATACCCAGAATTTCGAGCTTCCAACAAGTTATTTGCACTTAAGTCATTGTTATATGATCGTTTTTTTTAAATGTCTGCTAATATTTTTAATCTTGTTTTCCATGATGGTAGGAACTTCACTTTGGTTGCTCAAGTCAGATTCAAGTGGCGATACTGATGAAATTTGATCTGGTAACATTGCTGATATATTCAATTAGAAAACCAGGATCGTGCTAAGCTGTCAACAGCTTGAACAATATTTCTTTATTTTAACATTATTTACTTTTTTGATTTGTTCATAGCTGGTCAATGTGGAACTTTTTATTGAGCTTGAACAATAGTGCTCTGTCCATGTTTGGTCTTTGTGTCTAGCCTTGTTATACTACTAGGCTTTCAATAAAACTTGATAACTTTCAAAATTGTTTGCAAATGAATGTTTGAAAACCTAACTACATGAAATGAAACGATAAACCAAAATCTTATACTTGTATTATATACAAATATAATGATGGTGGATAATAAATATTTACGACGTGAGTCTGTCACAACATAGAGTACGTATTCGCTTTTTTTACCTTTTTTAATGACCATATTTTCGACATACCTAAATCAAAATGCATTTTCAGGCTTTGAGATTTGATATGCTTCCTTCTACATCAATTCTTGCTCCAAATAGAAGTAAGTTATCCAAATGTCATGGTGCAACATCAGTTGGCTAGGTATAATTTCTTTTTCGGTTTTATTATAATATTCGGTGGTAATGAAATTTCTATAATAAAAAGGTATTCTGATTTTATGAAGAACCAATAATACTATTAATGTTGACACTCATTTCAATCATTTTGATTATAATTTTTCTGTTACAGGTAAGGAACTGGGATAAGTTGGGAATATCATTAGGGGATGAGGGCAGTATATGCATATGGAAGAATCAATGATTGAGGATGAATTTGTGTTGCAAACTAAGTTATTACTTTTTATGCTTTGATACAACTAACTTTACAAAACTGTGCACGTTTATTACCATATATGAAGTGTGCATTTATTTTCATCTTTATTTTGTATTTGTTGCATAATTGCTCTACTTCGTGATTTACTTACCTTTAGTGCCATGATGTACAGTTTTTTATGATTTGATGTTCTTTCTATAAATAGTATGTATAATTGTATTCATAACCAACATCATACGCCAAATCAAAGTTAATGCATTTTAGTAATTTACCTTTTTAAACCACCAATTGTTGATAATATTTTACCTCCTCTGTTTCTGAGATCTAGGCATTGAATTGATCTTTTAGTGTATATTTAATTCCTGATACAAAATTTTCTTTGACTAGATCAATTTTGTAAACACTTTCCTTTCTAGGTCCATCGTATCATCATTAATTTTTGATAACTACAAATAATCTACAATTAAGTTAGTATTTAAAGAAAAACTGAAATAAACTTGACCTACATATGTCTGCCACTAACTACAATATATTCCTATTTGCATATGTACATCCTCACAGCATGTAAACAACTAATGTTACATGTATAACATAAGATTTAATTTTATTCACAACAAAAAATAGTTTCCATGTGCTATTTTACATATTAAATGATTTCTTGGATATATTTCACTGTCCTTTTTAAAATTATTAAAGATATATTCCTATTTTTTTTAATATTCTTTAATTAAATGTTGAGCTTGTACTAGTAACTGAAATTTATTTGGTCTGAGAATAAGATGATAAATTACTTTCTGCAATTCTCTGTTCAAGTTTGAATTGAGAATGTAAGCTGAAGGTTTCACTGATGGCTATTTCCTTTTTGGTTGCAGGCCGGTGCAAATCCAGAAAAAGAAATCACATGTCGTCAAGTATGGGAGAAAACTCACATGAAAAAGGATGGTACCATATTAGATTCGACTTCTTCCTACTTCGTAAGTTAAACAATCTATTGTTTTAGATGATAAATTAATAATGATTTAATGACAAGCGCCATTGTCCCTAAATGCAGATATATGAATACCGTAAAAGAACAAAACCAATTTAAAATACAAAACATCCCACTTTTTAACATGTAACTATTAGCAGTCAATACCATTTGGCATTAAACTGGATGAATTTGACACAAATTTACCTTTCTGATGGCACTGAATGAACATTATCTTTGTGTCGGTGCTCTTATGAACGGATAAAAATACTTGTCCAAAAAAAGGAACCCCTAAAAATATGACTTATTTGTATTCTAACTAAATTTGATAAAAACTGTAAGATTTCATAGTATAATGCAGATGCAAAGGAATTTAGAACAAAATAAAACAAGAAAATCAATTTTGACTGCGACAGTTTCTCATTCGTTCCACCTTTCTATTATACTTAATTGGTAGTTCATGCACCAATTTTCTTTTTATTTTAATGTTGCATGGGAATCCTAGAGCGATACTTAGAAAAAAGCAATGATACCTTTCCCTTAACATTTTTGTGCTTTAGTTTGAGTTTTTTGACATGCTCGAAACAACTTTTTTCTTGTAGTATGAATACTATAGATATGATTGCTTGATATATCAAGACTGTGACACTGTCAAATTGGAATACATGGGGATTATTTGTCATTGTAATTATGTTGACACAGAATACATAGGATTAGAAGAAGGTTATATTGGATCTAGTGATAAGGTATTGTGAGTAAAAATGAAAAATATACTCTTAGGCGTTATGTGCATTATCCATGCAGGCACTCGCACATATAACTTAAGTAATTTGACTTTTGATATTTGAAAAAATTAAGATGTCAAAATATCATTTTATGTTATATAATATCTAAGTTGACAGTTGGCTAGTAAACAGGTTTCAGCCGAGTCAGTTATATAATTTCTTTTTTATTAGACCTATGTCTTAACTAATACTATTATAAACACGCATATATCACTAATTGCTTCATCTTCAAATATAATATATGCAGGGAATAAAATAAAGTGGTTTCATCTTTTTGGTGCAAAAGATACCGGCTTTGCTCATTTTATGTCATATAAGGTACATCATTGTAATGTTAGACTACTTTTGTCATAAAACTGTTCCATACCATTTTGTATGTATTGCTTGCATGAAGTTGGATATTTGGGCTTTAGTCTGAATAACTGCAAAATATGCAAAGGAGTTTGCAAATAATTATCTGCATGTAATTTTGTAAATGACAGATTGTATACCCTAACGGAGGGAGACAAAGGAGTTTGCAATTGAATTTGCATTGTAAACTAAGTCTACTGCGAACTCAGTTGCAACCGAGTTCACATACTCAATTTGCTAAACTGAGTGTGCATGCCTAGTTTTGCAAAACTGAGTTAGGAGGCTCAATCTTGCAATCTAATGCAAAACTGAGTTTGCAATCCCAGCTTGCAATACTGAGTTTGTAGGCTAAGTTTTGCAAGCCTATGCAAACTATGTTTGCATGCTATATTTGTAAATGCTGAGTTTGCAAAATTTTGCAATCCCAGTTTGGGGGTCAACAGAAATAGTTCTGTATTAGCCTTTTGTCCTTACTTGCAAATCATCTATCCCAAAGAACCATTTGCAACCAAGTTGCAGACAACATAACTTTGTTATCAGTTACTTTTTGCTAAAAATGCAAATTTGCAAACACATTAAAATAACAGTATTACATCACAAGGTTCTGAACAGTCCTAGTTTATACAAACGTGAGAACTTCTGGAAATGTGAGAACTTCTGGAAACCTTTAATTCTAGAAACAATTTATTAAAGATCCAAATCCAAGTGGGGTAGTTCTATTACTGTTTATGTTTCTGGATATTAACCATATTATATTCATTTTAGGTAGTGGTAAAGTGACATAGAAAGTTTGGTGGTTGAGTGATTGTTATTGACAGAAGTATGAAGCTTGTGGGGAGGAAGTTGGTGGATTTTTGAAGCAGCCGTTATGTACTGTAAGTGGTAGGCTAGGAAGAATAACAGTAGTAACCGACTCATTGTTGCATTTTGTGTACGTTATTGATACTGCAACATGTATCTATTTATTTGTAAACTTGGAATCCTTGTGTGGTTTAATCATGGATAGAATTGATGTTTGCTCAAAATTGTCGTACATATGTTTGCACTAGTGACATCTTTATAAACAAACATCAATTTCTTGTTTTGTGTGCAGGCATGAAACTTATGCTGGCGGGAGCATTAGACGATTGGAGGAAGACGTTATGTACCGTATGTATTGTACTATGCATGTAGTATTATGTAATGATGCCGTTGTTGTACTATGTATGTTATGTACACTTGTTGAACTATATAGTGGTATGTGTTGATGTTGAACATTATAATTCAAACATTTGTTATGTTTGGTTTTTGTGTTTAATCTATGAAAAATATTTGGTTTAATAATCTTTCTTTTGTGATACTGTTAAATTTGCAAATTTTTGTATTAATTATGATAATGAAATGACTGTCGCTGGTGCAGAGAAAAATTTCGAATATTTTTTTTTTAAATTAAATATTAATTAGCAACGGATTAAAGCCGTTGCTAATATTTAAAACATCAGTTATACATCTACATTTAGCAACGGCTTTAATCCGTTGCAAAATAAAATCCGGAACGGCTACAAGCCGTTGCTAAAGTATATTTTGCAACGGTTCTTAGCCGTTGCAAAATATATATTTCGCAACGGATTTGAGCCGTTGCAAAAATTTTACCACTGCCCATTTCGCAACGGCTCAAAGCCGTTGCGAAATTAGTTTGCAACGGCTTATAGCCGTTGCGAAATGGGGATTCTGGTGTAGTGATTGTTTGGACAATCACTATCACGACCCGTTTCTCCGTACCCTTTGAATCGACAATAACCACACATGTCCAACTCAAATTGCATGAAAAGACGGAACATGAAGGGTAATAAAGAAAAATAGATAGAACAGAATCTCACACGAATGGAATAATATATACTATTGAACAATATCTTTACAGCGGAAAACTTTTAAATACATGTATCAGAGTCTAACCTAAATTCAGCTTGGATAGTTATAAACATCTGTCCTTACAATTGCTGACAAACATCAAACATAAACAAACCACAGCGGATAATAGAATATGACATACGATGATGAAGATCTCCACTTTCCTTTGGAAACTCCAACCGTCTTCGACTAAACCTGAAACTACTCGGATCAGACCCGAGTATTGAAAATACCCAGATCAGGCTTGATAAACCAGCGTAAGAAAAACTCAATAATGAATGACAGTGTCATATATCAGCCTTTAAATAAAATCTTTTGAAAATAAAGAGTATCTCATACGACCACGTCCACACATAAACATGGACGGGTTTTTACCTTATGATAACTTAAAACACTTTTATATATCAAAACATTTGATATTACTTTTAATGATATCTCTTTGAAAACATTTGCAAATAAACTTATTAATCTTAGCCGAAATTGTTACATTGATTAAATTCCAGCATAATAGGTTTACAATCAAGTCCAAAGGTTCTTATTGGAGAATGGATTTCCATACAAATGACCAGGTGAAGGGACTACCTTCCGATGGGTACACCTCTAGATGGATGTCCCGAGGCACAAAACATCCGCCCCCTACCAACACAAGACCGGCCTACCTCTTTAACTAGGTAGTACCGAATATGTCATTCCCCGGTCGTTACCGACCTTTAACCGAGCGCACTCTAGCATACAAACCACATTAATTTACATACCGAACGTCATAGCAGGAAGAAATATATCTAGAAGGGGATGATCATACCCTAATGGGAATGACCCACATAGCCTTGCCGCATCTACCCTGTTTCGGTCATTTCCGGTTAATGAGGCTCGAGGTTACGATTACTTTTTCACATAACACATCTTCTTTCACTTTGAATACCACATTGGCCATTTCCGTTGACTACTAATTGCCTTTCACAAAAATACAACCCTTGAGCTCGTACGTCTCAAGGAAGGGTGTTAAGCTAAGAGAAGTTGTCTTCTCTGCCACCAAACAGATGTATATTTGTAAAAACCAATGTACGTAATCTCAAAAATGCAATGTCAGACATTCATCCATACAAGTTCGTTCTAGGATTGAATGAAACCGAAGGTACTTTCCTCGGCCATTACTAGGCGAGAAGTCCTTGTGGTTTTGAGATTTTTCATAATAAAGAGACCACTGCTATAATATAATGAATCGGGAGTTTATCCCCAATTAATCAACAAGTAGTCCTTCGTTATTATTCATCTTAATATCTCTGTCTTCAAATATTTTCATTCTTCGAACACGTAAACTGGTTCGAAGTGGTTTTCGGATAGGAATCATCCAAATCCGACCTCGGTTCCCTCGAAATCCAATTATCTATAAAAAGATGTTAACTTCATAAGTGGATATCAATCATCAATCAATTACTTCATCTTTTATAAAATATCTTTCTTAGATATATTCTTTTCAATTTATTCCATTTTCTTTTCAAGAGTATATGGAATCATTAAACCTCATTTATTAAATCATTTGATTTATTTAAACCTTTCTTAAATCCTGAATTAATTCCAAATCATTTTCTCTTTTACTTAGGAAAACCTTTCCAAATCATTCATTGAATCTTAATCAAAGAATTATTATATTCAAGTTATAACTTTTAACTTAGGGAAAATATTCCTAAATCATTCATTAAATCTTAATCAAATATTTCTTTCTTGACTTCAAATCATATTCTTGCAAATCGAAGATTTTCATAACAGAGCACTACTCCCTCTTTAAATATGGTAAATTTCACCTCCGGTGACTAATGGCAAGTAATCCTACATCATGAAGATCTCCGTCTTTAATAATCTTTGTCTTCAATATGTTTTATTTTGAAAATTAGTTTGAAGGGGTTTTCAGATAGTAATCACCCAAATCTGATCCCGCTTTTTCGGATAGGAATCACCCAAATCTGATCCCGGTTCCTTCATACTAATCATCGATAAAAAGATGCAAAGTGGTTAATTAATGTTCAAAGAATTTTTTCTTTTCTCTTATCTCGGAAAAACATAAATTTGACCTTTTAGAGCATCGGGCTTTCCTTTCGATCTATTCCACCCCTCGCCTAAAAATAGAAAACATAGGCCAGGTAAGTTTTGGGCACTGGTTGCTCCATCCCTAACTTTAGTTAAACACCTTGTTTTATCTTTCCATATCTCACAAGCGGGACAAATGTACTAGTCGTTTCTGCATTCTCAGTTATTAGCTTTATTTTGGAATTGATTATAAGATTCCAAATTATCTTTTAAACTCTTAATTTTCCTTTTAAAAACATTCATAATTGGTTCTAGGAAAAATCGTTAAGTTTAAACTCATATTCAAAAGGTTATAGAATTCGCAGCATAAAAGTGCTGCGAAAAGTGCTATATAAGCTTATTTGATTTAAACAACTTTTTATTATTTGAAAATCAATATTTTCCATTCCAAATCTCTTTTAAACCATTTTAATAGATTTATCAAATTTATTTCATATTTTTAATCATTTAAAAATATCATTTATAAAGAAATCCCTTTTTGGATTCCGAACTGCAAAACCGCGATATTTTTAGAAAATTGTTTTGGACATATTTCAAAATCTACTTAATGAAATCTTGATTTTATTTCTTCATTGGAAAACTACTATCATTGTGGACCAAAGAATTTTTATTTCGAAGAAATCCGACTTATAAATCATTCTCTACATTAATTTGAATTTACCGGTCGAAATTTACGAACTACCGCTACGCGACGAGCTCTATTTTGACCAATTTTGTGAATTGCTTCAGAACTCGTCCGAAACACTTTAAATTTGTTTTAAACCATATTTAAACTATTTTAACTCATTTAAAACAATATTTTCATCATTTCAAACTCAATTTTCCATTTCATTTCACTTTATAATATTATATTATTATAATATCATTTCCAATCTTTTTAGATATTTTGAAATCACTAAGAGGCTAAATAATTTCCATACACATATTTATATGGATTTAATTCTCATTTAGTTAACTATGGTTAATTACTAATCTTTTCTCTTATCATTATCAAACCAAGTTATCAACTATATAAACAATCACATAATCAACCAATTTGCAACCAAGTTATCATCCAATATCAACCAATATTCAGCATATTAATTTCTAATTTAACATGTGTATTATCAACTTAATTTTTATTAAAATAAAACTAAGATTTGAGTACTCACCTTTTACCAAAAGATTAACTTCCTACCAATATTCTTTTTAATCCAACACTTCACTATTTTTTTAAACTTCAACCAACTGTGGAAAATTTGGCAGAGCTTCTGCAGTACTTCAAACTTTCTTCTAATTCCTTGGAATAAAACGGGCGACACTTCCTTCTCCTTTTCTCGCTCCGGAGCTCCTTGAACTTGCTCCTCCTTCTTGATGTGCTCGGCCTTGACCATGGGGGAGGCTATATTGCTCACGGCCTAGGCTAGGAGGAGGTAGTTGGCTCGGGTTTTGAAGTGGAAGGGGGTGACCGTGGGTTGTGGAGGTGAAAAGGTGGAGTTTGCATTTGGTTTTGAGGTGGAATACTTTATTTTTCCTTTACTTTTATTTTTTCTAATATTTTTATTTTATTTTCCTAAGGCATGGAAGCCATTAGAGAAGCTTTTAGAAAGCTTGAGAAAGGAAGAAGAAGATGTAAAAATGTGTAAAGAAAGTGGAAGGATGGTGGTCTTTTTATAGTTGAAGTTTACTACACAAATTACCTTATTACTCTTAACCAAAAAGACCAAAATACCCTTCATATCAAATCAAATTTTATCTCCCTTAACACACTTTCCAAGACACGATTTAACTTGTCATTAATGTAGAAAAGAAATGGAAAAGAAGTGAAAGGATGGATGGATTTGATTTTGTACTAAAATGTAATGATTTTGCATTTTCCTTTTTATTAACAAAATTTATAAAAATAAAATGCTCCTTTTCCATGCATGATTTGATGGCCAAGTACATTAGCATTAATGAAAAAGAGATGTATGCTTTGATTTGTGTGAGATTTGATTTGATTTTGCAAAAGTAAACTTACTTTGTCATTTTGTGCTTACTTTTTCTTAATTGTTTTCTAGAAGTTTCTAACCTTGTTTAGTAAAAGTAAACTTGATTAGATAATTAATTAATACTTATACTATTTGAATATATGTTCCTATATAAGAAAATAAAGGTGCGACGACGTTGCGATGACTTTTAATCGAGAAAACGTTGATTTTCGACAAAATGTTTTACGGTCGCATTTTGACGTTTTAGTTAAACTATTTATTTATGTAAACCAAATTTAAAAATAAATTTGTATAATGTTATTTAAAATTATAAACACTCATAAGTAAATTAAAATAATTTATTTAACCATTGAAACTTACTTTTCTGAAATCATCATTTTGTCACTTTTGTCGATATAGGCAAATGTTACTATTTTTGTGTATACTTCTCTTTCCAAATCCTATCTAATTTTGTTTGAATTATATAGCCTTACCTATTTTATATTTAAAATTACTTTAAATAGTATATTTTAAGATGGTCAAATTCTGGGTCGTTACAATCACAGAATGACTCAACGAGAGTCTTCTATAGGTTAATATAACTAAGTCAAAGTAGAAGATCTCAAGGTAATGACATACAATAATCTTTAAACTTGAGGGTATTTTTGATCATAAGTAGCCTGACCATACATTGATTATGGTTAAATACATGGCTTTTTGACCTTATTATGACCACAATTGGGTATAATTCAAACTACATGAACCGAAACACTACCTAAAAGAGGATTCATCTTCTTAATTATAGAAGGTCAATATCATCATAATTGGTAGTCAACTTAAAGCCAAAATTTCTATGCAGAGGAAAACGGTTAATCAACAAATGTTATCGAATTGAAATAAGGACTTTAAAGTTGTCTACCATTTAAATATGAATATTAATAGAGTTTTTGACCTTAGACCAAACTTTAGATATGCAAATGATATAGTGACGATGAAAAGAATATGTGTACAATATGTCATTACTAGTTGAGCTTATTTTAGATCATAAATTAGATATTGCTCGAATGATCTATAAACATTAAACTTGGCTCGATACCATGCTTCAGAGAATTCTATACATGCTTCATTATTTGAATTATTTAAATATTTATAGAGGATCTGTTCGCACCAAAAAATCAATACAATTGAGATTAATTACTTCCAAATCCGACCGATGGGAAAATTAATTTATAAATGTTATAAATTAATACTATATTAATACAAATGTTGTATTAATATGTTATGACATTTTTAGTTGTTTTTGAAAGCTTAAATTCGAATAGAATGATATATAAAGGTTATAGTCGGTTTGGTCAGTTAACGAGCTAGAAATTAAATAATTAAGCAATGATTCACATAGAAGTCCATGAGGTCTTTGACCTTGCTAGGTCAAATGTATGGCCGACCGTAACGATATCCAAGGGGAGACTGGGCAAAGTCTTATAGGGCTAGAGAGAATGGAGGTGGAAAATGTGATAACCCTTTACTATAAATAGTCTAGCTCCCACACCATTTTCTATACACTTATTCGGAGCTCTCTAGCCTCCATTAGTACCATTAGTGATGCTTTCAGCCATGTAAACTGATGTCGAGAAGGAGAATGCGAAGCTCTAAGAAGAAACTTACGAAAACAACATTTTAGGTTCTCGACAAGACTTCGACAGTGCACGATATCTCATCTAATCCATAACACACACACATTGTGTGTGTGCATTCATATTCATTCATGTATCTCTTTTTATATCAATATTTATGTTCGGCCGTAACATAACTCGAAATTATTTTTCCATGATTAATTGTACACAAATCGATGTTAAATATAAATATAGTTCATACATGCACACACACACGTGTATGTATATATATATATATATGTGTGTGTGTGTGTGTGTGTGTGTATTCATATACATCCATATATCTTTTTTTATATCAACATTTATGTTCGACCGCAAAAGGACTCGAAATTATTTTTCCCTAATTAATTATATACAAATCTATTTTAAATATTAATATTATATATATATATATATAGGATCAATAGCCCCCTTTATTTAGGACTATCTGTAGCTCTCTAATATCAACCATAATTTTAAATTTAAATATTAAGTCCATTCGATATGAGGGAGAAAGTAAAAGTATTTAAATAGAAACTTGTGGCTGATATTAGGGGACTATAAAATGGTGCTGAATAGAAGGAGCTATTGATCCTATCTTTTGTGTGTGTGCGCGCGTGTATATAATGCTTTTTGGTTTAAAAAATATATTTATTTTCGATTTTGATCCTATGTGTGTTATGTGTGTTTAATTTATTAAATAAGTTTTATTTTTTAATACATCATATGCATATACATAATCATATATGATTCGGTTTTAAATATTAGGAAAAAAGATTGTTTTCTACTTCAAGTTAAAAAATAATAATTTTTATGTACATGTGTGTGTGCGTGTGTGTACACACACACACACATTGATTTCCATCTTGAAATTAATTAAAAATGGACCCTTTAAATTGGTTTTTCTAGCTTAAATTAAGAATAAAACATTTTCACATATGTTTTTCAAATATTAAATATGTTCAAAGTTCAATTTTGAATTTTTCAAATACATTTTTTATTCGTTCGAATAAAAAATATTCTTATTCTTTCGCTGGCCAGAATTAAAATTAAATTATATATATAATGGATTTTTTGTAGTTTTTTATATATTCCAAATTTGGAAAAGTCAAAATTTTAAGTTTTAAATTTAAATTTTTTTAAATTGAATATATATATATGTATATATGTGCGTGTGTGTATGTATATATATATATATATATATATTTCTTGATTTACCTGGGGAACCAAACTTCGCTAGTAAACTCTAGGGAAGTACATGCCTACCAAACAAATACTTGGGATACTTGTTACATAGTTATCAGTTTCAATGTTCGAACTCGCAGCCTTTAGTCTTATATCTTGACCATCAACCAACTGCACCAACCTTGTGGGTTGATATTATATAAACACATACGCGTGCGCGAGCGCTACGCCATGCGCTTCGCGTGTGAATTGTTTTTATACAAATTATATATGTTTAGCACATTCAAAAGAAAATGGTTTGTAGAAGTATTTAACCATATTTTTGCGTTCAAATCATTTGTTGTCAGTTTAAATTTTATTTATAAGTTGCGACGTCTAATTTTTTTAAGTTCGAATTTTTATTTATATTATTAATTAATAATTTATTTGTTAGATCCTATTTTTAAGTAATATTAAGATTTGATACTATTTGTAGGTGAATGTTTTAAATTTGTATAAAAACTTTATTTGTTAGATTCTATTTTAAGTGTTATTAAGATTTGATAATACTTATAGACGGACATTTTGAATTTGTAAAAAAAATTTAAGTGTTAGATCTTATTTCAAGTGATATTAAGATTTGGTATTATGGGTGTTTTTGGTGGTTCAAGCTAACACCAAAAAAGTATGACACCAAAGGTATTACAGCTATTAATAAATATACACACACACACACTTCATGTAAATTATATTTTATAATATTTCAATAGATATTATATATATATATATATTATTACACACACACCCCTATATATATGCTTGTATTATTTAGATTTAATATAATTTTATATAGCCAAAATAAATTAATACTTGTGTGTGTACATATAATAATGGCATTTAAACTATCCTCATTAACATTGTATCGAAATATTCATCATATTGACAGTTTATTGACTGTAGGACACAACGATCGATTTTCCTATTATACCCCTACGGTATCATACACACACATTATTTATTGCTCTATTATTCATATTATGAATAAGAATATCACTAAACATTAAATATCAAATAAAAATAAATTAAGAAACTAATTTTAAATTAAATTAATAATAATAATTGTTAAAAAACATTAATAAATGAATAAATATTTTAAATAAATGAAATAAATTAAAATATTATTCAAACACTTTTGTTAATCAAAATACTAATTTTGATAAAGTGAAATAAATTTTATAAACATAAGCACTAAATAAGATCATATGCAATGTAATAAAAGGATTTCTTTTATTACGCATCATTTTTACCTCGCTGTCGGTACAATTAATCCAACATATTCATCATTCTCTTAAGTAATATTTGAGATTAAATCTATATTCCATTTACCTTCTAAAACAATGAATCAAAAATTGACTGTTAAATTCAAAATATATGAATGCAAATACTTATCTATATGCTATTTTATTTCTCAATTGCAACATCTAATTTTTTTTGTTAGTTTGAATTTTAAATTATCAATTACTAAAGAACGAATTTGTAAAAGAAGTTTATTTGTTAGATCCGATTTTTAAGTGATATTAAGATTTGATAGTATTTATTGAAGGGCATTTTAAAATTGTAAAGGAGATTTAATTGTTTTTTAACAAATTGTATATATTTAATATATTCATGAAAATGATTTGCATAAATATTTAACTATATCTTTATGTTGAAATCATGTGTAATTAGTTTGTATTTTTATTTCTAAGTTACAACATCTAATTTTTTTGTTAGTTTAAATTTTATATTATTAATTAATAAAGAACGAGTTTGTAAAAGAAGTTTATTTGTTATATCTTATTTTTAAGCGATATTGAGTTCTGATAATATTTGTTAAGGGGCGTTTTGAAATTGAAAAAGAAGTTTAGTTAAGTGATATTAAGATTTAGTAATATTTATAGAATGGCGTTTTTGGTAATTCATGCTGACAAAAAAAAAGTGTGACATCAAAAGTATTACAATTATTATTAACGAGTGTTATAGCATGCGCTTTGCACGTAATGATGGCATTAATTAGTTTATAGCATTTAGTATTTGTTAGATCCTATTTTTAAGTGATAATATTTGTAGAGGAGGGTTTAGAACTTGTAAAGAAAGTTATTTATTAGATCCTATTTTTAAATGATGAGATTTTCGTAATATTTATAGATGTGCGTTTTGAATTTGTAAAATGCATTTCATTATTAGTCCTATTTTTAAGTGATATTATGTTTTAATAATATCTCTATAGGGATATTTTTGGTAGTTCACGCTGACACCAAGAAAGCGAGACACCAAAGGTATTACAACTATTATTAAAGATAAAGAAACAAAGACAGGGGTATATAAATAGGTTTAACTTATAACTCATTTACTTTAATAAATTCCTTTTACATTGCATTATAAACTACATCCTTAAAAAATACGAGAGCTACTAAATACGCCATAAAATACACTACTTTATATCATTTCTTGAAAATATCACACAAACTTGAATACACCCTTGCTAATACCAAAATATACACCGCACTTACACGTAAGCCTATTTCAGTAAAAGAAAATGCAAACAAATAAAAATTACCGAACCAAATGGGCTCATTCAATTTCAAATCAAGTTTTGATTCACTCAATGCACTCTTCCAAAGGTAAATTTCGAATTCATTTTGTTTTTTCAGTGTCGAATTGATTTTAGGGTTTAAAATCACCATCACTCTGGTCGATTGTACGAAGTGGAGTTGAAGTTTTGGGCCGACAATTGCCGATTAACGACAGTGAGCTATTGAGGTCGGATGTTGAAAGTCGTTCGCGTTTAGTATATAGAATTGTGTATAGATTATTATTTATACAGTTGTGAACAACCATGTATAGGCTGTAAACGTCGACTGTGAAAACTGGTATGTGGGGAAATCTGCATGAAGTATAGAAATGGTTATAAAAATAGGATTATAAGTTGTTATTGACGGTTTTGTACATCCGTTTAGTCTGTTTTATGAAATGTAGTCTACTGCATTTAGTGTATATGAGTTTCTATTATGATTTTTTACTCATAAGCAGTTGGTAGCGATGTTTATATTTGTTTACAAGTTAGATTTGATTGATTGATAAACTTTTATTCATTTTTCAGATAAACAAGCAATGACCGCCTCAGTAAGACATGAATGATAACTGAAAGCACTGATTGAAAAGGAGGCAAGAAAGGAAGTTCGGCTCAATAAGAAAAAAGGAAAGCAAGTTATTGAACAATGTGTTTCTCGTAGCTCGTCTATGGAGTCAGAATACGACCGGGATGAAGATGCAGATGAAGTTGTTGTTGATATTGAAAGGGAAGAAGTTCAGGTTGATGCTTGTCGTGCTCCTTGTTCATCAGTCGTTGTCGATGTTAGTGGACCATCGGATAAGTCGCTTTTGGAAAGTTTTAGCAACCATGTTGTTAGTTCCCTTTGGATAAACAAAACGGTATAACTTGTGATTTTATTAGTTTTCATTTTAAAGTTATCCATACACACACACACATGTATGTGTGTATGCATATCTTAAGTTAAAGTATACAATGTAACATTATGTGCTAATTAAACTATAAAATGTTATAAAAATGAGTAATAAACTATAATATTGTACACTTTCCAATATTTTTAATTGTTAACCCAAAAAATGAATCAACGCCCTGGTTTGATTGTGAAAGCACCTACCCTGTTTATCAAGGCAAATAAAATAGAAAAAGCAATAGCAAATAGCAAATAAGGTAAAGAGATAAATGATTTTTTTAGTGGTTCGGCTGTTAATAAAGCCTACGTCCACTTTATAGATTCTTTTATTCATCAACTTCTATTACGAAGGAGTTTAGATCACAATATAATTCTCCTTTTCTAGATTAGATCAAGCCATCATTTAGAGACCAGAGGAGGATCTCAATTGTCCCTTAATGGTTGTTGTGTGGGAGAAGAAGAGTGAAGAAATAATGGAAGAGCTTCAATAGAAATCAAATCCCCTTTACTGTTGCAGGTAGGATGGTATTTATAGGGGTTGGAGAGTACTGGGCCAGAGCCACTTTACCAAAAGCCTGTAGTCATCATGCAGAGATCGCTAAGGAAGTTTGGGGTGTTTGGAGCTAATTTTTCAGATCGGTACCGATCCGAAAAGTTGTGCAAATTTTGAGTCTTCTCAATTTGATTGTCTTCCTATCCCATAATTGAGTGCCTTGTTCGAATATCAAGTCATTTGGAGTTAGTTTGATCATTCATCTTCCTAGATCATCCAATCCATCCCTTCGTAGAAGATCCATCCATAACTCACTCAATACTTAACCAAATGACACGAAACTTCATACATGCAATGTACATGAGTAGAAGAGCCTTCAAATCGGATCTCATGAGGATCTGAGCTAAGTATTTGGATCGGCAATGATCCAATTGAGTCGGATCGGCGGTGATCCAAACCTTAGCTTATTTTTGAATCTTCTTCTGGGTCATAGGAGATCCAGCCATAACTCACTCAACACACAACTAAATGACAAAAAAATTCATACCTGCAATGTACATGAGTAGTAGAGCCTTCAAATCGGACCTCATGAGGTGGGGCCCATCGTAAGTGGGTCGGATCTGATCCATCAAACTAGTTCAATTTGAAGGAGATCCATCCATAACTCGCTCAATACTTATCGGAATCAGATGAAACTTTGCAGGTAGCTTCTAGAGGATCTATGGGACCTACACTATGGATTGCAGGTAGTGGGGCCCAACCTAAATGGATTGGACAATCCGATGAGTTTGGATCGGTGTCGATCCAAATTAGCTTGGCCAAATGACTTCATTTTTGGTATGAGCCTTCTTTTATGTCCTTTAAGTGTCTCGTACAAATTCCAAGTTAATCCGAGCTGGTATGAGTTCTGTAGTTCCATTATAAGTTGTTCCGGTCCAAAAGCGGGTAGATATTTGAATGGATCAAATAAGTCTTCACTCCTTCAACTAGGTGGCTTGGAATGTTACCAAACTCGATAAGTGAGCTTAGTAAAGGCATAGGAGTGCAATGTAAGTGGTAAGAAGGAACCACGAGCCAACATTTCCGATTGGTACCGATCCAATTGGATCGGATCGGTACCGATCCGAAAAGTCAGCGTAATTCTGGGCCAAACTTCTTATGTTTCTTTGTCTTGTACTTTTAGGCCTTCGGGTCAAGTTTCGAGTCATTCTGACGTAATCTAAATGTTTTAGCTCCTTTTGAATTCTATTGGGTTAAAAACTCAGTTAACACTTGCCCCCAAAGTACGCCTTTTAAATGAAAGGTGTGCTTTGCTCCAGAACAAGTTCCAGTAACGAGTCTTTGATTGTTGAGCTTTCCAGCTACTTTAGCCTTGGTGAATCGCCTAGTTCCTTTGGATTCTTTCGTCAATCGTAAGTTGTACCAAACCTGTTATAGCCTAAGACTCTTAGACTCTACCTAACTATAATCTATACATCATGATCATTCAAGATTCATTCGAAGTTATTACATCACATGTCCCTAATTACATTATACATCTCTAATCGTCCCGCGTTCATCCGGTATTTACATCATTACCACTCAGATTTAATTCAGAGTTATAATATCATATATCGAAATCACATTATATATCAAAATCATCCCGTGTTCATCTAGAATTTATCTATTTTATTCTATTTATAAGGCATTCAAATCCTTTTCGCAAAATCAAATATGTTTTAAAGTTCGATCTCTCCAGACCTTTTAATTTTAATGCACGATCTCTCTGGATAGTTTAATGTTTAGTTTAGGGGACGATCTCTCCAGATCGTTTGTTGTTTCTGTTCAGGGGGATGATCTCTCCAGATCATTTGCTTATTAAGTTAAGGGGGGTTAAGTAAGCTCATCCGCTCACTCTCTGGTGAGGGGACTTACTTCTTGCACTTTGATCCCGTCTCTCCGGTCGGGACTCTATGGCATTCGATATTGTACAAGTCCATCCACTCGCTCTCCAGCAAGGGGACTTGCACATTGCACTCCAACCATGTCTCTCCAGTCGGGACACTATGGCGTTCAAAATTAGTGATTAATTAAATATGGATTTTACAAAATTCAAATTTCAAATCAAAGCAAGCAAGCAGAAATTAAATAAGCAGAAATCTTGAATGTTTATCCCAAACATTTGACTCGGAGCTTGGCAAGGGACCAATCTAGGTTTTGTGCACGTCCAAGAGATCTGAGATTATTATCCTAAGTAGTCATCCCAAACATCTGACTCAGAGCTCAACTAGGAACCAATCAAGGTTTAGCACACGTCTAAGCAATCAAGGGTCATTATTGTTTTTATCGCTAATATACGAAAAGAAAAGTGAAAAAAAGAAACCAAAGCAAAGAGTAGCAGCCTGACTTCCCATCCATTCCGGTTATGGGATTATCTGTGTTGGCCCAGATCCTTGGGCATTCCTTGAAGCATCTGCTGTGGGTGGTGGCTGCTTTGGCTGTGCTATCTCATCTATATTCCTCATATACTGCATCAGCTGGTTGTTTCGAACTAGTTTTTCTTTCAGATCGCGAAGGTGTCGGCACTCATTCGCTTCATGTCCGCCCAACTCATGGAAGATGCAAAACTTTCTAGATCCTTTCTCTCGATCAGTGAGCTCTCTTCTCAGAGGCTTCCGATAAGGAATTTTCTCCCTAGTGTCTAGGTATATCCTTTCCAAGGTTTTAGTCAGCTCAGAGTAGGAAGAGAATTTAGGCTTCCTCCTTTGTCGTTTCGGTTCTCTAGAATCATCATCAGCTTCTCTTTTCCCTTTGTCTTTTCCAAATCTTGTTCCAGAGGATCCCTAGCCATTCACAACATAGATTTCGATGTCTTTAGCTTCATCTTCACTGTCTACATCCTTCTGGCGTAAATATCTCCCTGCTTCATAGTAAAACTCAAAAAGATCCATTGGTGGATCTCTTTTAAGTGCAGTTCTGAAATCGGTCTTGCTTGCGACTCCAAACACTATTTCCATCAAAATCACTGATGAGCCCGGCCTATCGACCAGGGCCGCTGCTGTATTGAACCTTGTTAAATAACTTCTCAAGGTCTCCTCGGGCCTTTGTTTCCCATTTGCCCACGTCATCACATTCTTCGGTTGTGAGATGTGAACTTGGAATTGTCTTAAAAAACTACCTACTAACTCGGTCCACATGCTAATGGACCCATTCTCCAGCTGTCTAAACCACATCGCCGCCAAACCCATGAAGTATAATGGGAAGCACCACCCCATTACTTCCTCAGAAGCACCCAACATCTCCATATGTCGGATATATCTCATCAGATGAATCATTGGACGGGTCTTTCCATCATACATTTCCAGCATGGGAAGCTTGAAATTGGGAGGATTTCTCGTGTTTTGGATATTAGTAGTAAACGGGTTTCTATTTACATCTTCTAAACCCTGATCTATGGGTCCTCCTCTAACCAACCTTCTTACTAATTCAGTAATTCGATTTTCACCATCCAATGAAGGTCTTCATCCGAAAGCGATGTTCTACCCCCCCCCCCCCCGTCTTGGTAAGGGAAATCTGGCGCATACTCCACTGGTTGCACACTAGTGTTCTGCCCTACTCTCCTAGTCTCATTATGTCCTCCACTCCTCCGGGGTAGCCCTGGCACATATTCCTCTGTTGGTTGCACTCTAGTATTCGGATTAGCTCATATACTACCGGTTCCTAGAGTTTCAACAATCACTCCATTGTTGGCCCTTTCGGTGCCAACTCCAATATTGATCCCATCATCGGCGTTGATTTCCAGGTTGAATCCTATGTTACCCCCAAGTATCGGTTGCTCTGGGCATGGAGGTAATGTTCCATCTCGTTCTAATCCAACTCTAGCAGCTTTTGTATTATTTCCTAGGGTCTGAATTCCTACAGCTCCTACAATTCCTTGTTGTCCCATCCTTTGGAAGAATCCCTTCATCATCTCTTGTTGCCTAGCCAAGATTCCATCCTGCATCTCCTTCATCAGCCTTTCCATTTCTTCTGTAGCTACATAGTTCGATTGGTGAGAATTTAAGGACATTTCCTGACTGCTCCCCGGCTCTGGTTGACTTGCCCCAGTTTTAGATATAGTATTAGGCCTCTTCATTTTTCCTAAATCTCAGATTCAAGCTTCAAGTTTCCAAATCTACATTTGTTCTCAATGAAAGCACCAAAATGTTAAACCAAAAAATGGATCAACACCCTGGTTTGAGTGTGAAACCACCAACCCTGTTTATCAAGGCAAATAAAATAGAAAAGGTAATAGCAAATAGCATAAAAGGTAAAGAGACAAGGGATTTTTATAGTGGTTCAGCTGTTAATGAAGCCTACGTCCACTTTATAGATACTTTTATTGATCAACTACTATTATGATGGAGTTTAGATTACAATATAATTCTCCTTTCCCAGACTAGATCAAGCGACTATTGTTAGAGACCAAAGGAGGATCTCAACTGTCCCTTAATGGTGGTTGTGTGAGAGAAGAAGAGTGAAGAAATAATGGAAGAGCTTCAACAGAGATCAGATCCCCTTTATTGTTGCAGGTAAGATGGTATTTATAGGGGTTAGAGAGCACTTGGCCAGAGCCACTTTACCACAAGCCTGTAGTCATCATGCAGAGATTGCTCAGGAAGTTTAGGGGTGTCTGGAGCTAGCTTTTCGGTCGGTGCAGATCCGATTGGATCAGATCGGTACTGATCTGAAAAGTTGTGCAATTTTTGAGTCTTCTTAATTTGGTTGTCTTTCTATCCCATAATTGATTTCCTTGTCTGAATACCAAGTTGTTTGGAGTTAGTTTGATCATCCATCTTCATAGATCATTCAATCCATCCCTTTATAGAACATCCATCCATAACTCACTCAATACTTAACCAAATGACATGCATATATGCAATGTACATGAGTAGGAGAGCCTCCAAATCGGATCTCATGAGGATCCGAGTTAAGTATTTGGATCGGCGATGATCCAATTAAGTTGGATCGACAATTATCCAAACCCTTAGCTTATTTTTGAATCTTCTTCTGGGTCATAGGAGATCCAGCCATAACTCACTCAACACTTAACCAAATGACACGAAAATTCATACCTGCAATGTGTATGAGTAGGAGAGCCTCCAGATCGGATCTCATGAGGTGGAGCCCATCCTAGGTGGGTCGGATCGGATCTGTCAAACTAGCTCAAGTTGGAAGAGATCCATCCATAACTCACTTAATACTTATCGGAATCAGACGAAACTTTATAGGTAGCTTCTAGAGGATAGGGGACCTGCACTATGGATCGTAGGTAGTGAGGCCCGCCGTAAATGGATTGGACGATCCGATGAGTTTGGATCGGTGCCGATCCAAATTTGCTTGGCCAAATGACTTTATTTTTGGTGTGAGCCTTCATTTATGTCTTCTAAGTGTCCCCTCCAAATTTCAAGTTAATCCAAATCAGTATGAGTTATGTAGGTCCATTTTAAGTTGTCCGGTCCAAAAGTGATTGGATATTTGAATGGATCAAATGAGTCTTCACTCCTTGAACTAGGTTGTTTGGAATGTTACCAAACTTGATAAGTGAGCTTAGTAGAGGCATACGAGTGCAATTAAAGTGGTTAGAAGGAACCACGAGCCAACATTTCGGATAGGTACCGATCCGAAAAGTTAGCGTAATTCTGGGCTAAACTTCTTATGTTTCTTTGTCTTGTACTTTTAGGCCTTCGGGTCAAGTTTCGGGTCATTCTGACTTAATTTGAATGTTCTAACTCCTTTTGAATTCTGTTGGGTTAAAAACCGAATTAACATTAATATTGTAAAAGGATAGCGTTTTAAAATGTTATATTTTTAATATATTATAAGGGTAGGTAATAAACTATTATATTGTAAACGGATATGTCGCTTACATGATGAAACTCATACACAATGTTATACTGTAAATGGGTAATAATTATCAATATATTTTTATTCATCATCGAATGATGTTATTTGTTTGATTATATAGGAGCAACCTCCTTTAAGGTGTATATCTCACTCATGCAAAATGACACATTGGAAAATAGATGAAGAAGCGGGTGAAGTAGTGGGTATAGTTAAGAAAGCTGGCTTTTATGATATAGCAAAATATCACTTTAGATGGGTAGACTATGTGGCTATATCCGCTTTTGTAGAGTGTTGGCATCTAGAAACAATCTCATTTCACATGCCATTTGGTGAAATGACGATATCTCAATGATGTATGTCATATACTTCATGTTTTAGTGGTGAGAAATTCTATATATAAAGCTGATGGTGGCGAAGACATACAATTAGGTGATGCAGTTAAATTGTTGGTTTGAATGTCTCTTGAAGAAAGTGAAGTTAATGATGAGCTTAACGGTAAACACTCCATTAAATTAGATTGTTTAGTAGCCAAATTTCGTGGGAAGTCAAGAGAGGAAAATGCCAACGGTGCTATTTTCGAAATGTTGCACATGCTTATTTGTTACATCGTCTTGGTTGTTTGTTGGTGACGGATAAATCCGGCACGAAGGTTTCTGTACACTATTTAAATTCTCTTCAAGATGTCGATAGGTTGAATGAAGAAGGTTGGAGGATGGCAATTCTTACGTACTTGTATCGACAACTTGGATTAGCGTCTAGGAAGATAAATGATTGGCTGCTTGACTCTCTTGTTGGTATTTTTTATATTTTAAATAATATATCTATAGAAATTACCATTAAATTATATGAAACACAATTAATATATCTCTTATTGCAGACATGGATTTACGACCACTTTCCAAACATTTTATCTATAGGTGTTCTGATTCTAGAGTATGTCAATTCTCAACTAAGAATGTGCAGGTGGCAAACTACACAATGAGGAGCTGAAGGTCGAAATTCTATAGTTGTGTTGAGGGAGATGCTTGATGATATATCCAATCATGATGTAAGTTTTTGTCATCTTACCCAATTTTGAGGTTTAATTGTTATGTTTTTGAGCTCTCTTAATGAAAATATATATAACAGGTTATATACGATCCTTATAAGGTGACATAACTAATTATCCTTTACATGAGTATGCTTTTATAATGGGATTGTTATTTGCTTTGATGCGGCGGAACCTTATTATCCCAATCATGTGTTGTGTCAATTTAGTCTTGTTCAATATATTTCAAAAGATCCAATAAGGCCTAAATCGTATCGTAGGGGTGCAAGCCCAAGTCAATACAAGCTTGAGTACAATAATAGTCATTGGTATGGAAAAAATTGGCAAAACTGTATCCTTAATGCCGAGTTGAGATCAAAGGCAGTGGCAAAGCCATGGGGTTGAAGTGATGATTACTTGAATTGATATTTGGAAAAATCTCACCCAATTGTTCAAAATCCAGAGTTTAGGAGAAGCAAGATTGGAAATAAAAAAATTACTACGTATATTATGGTAATAAATTTTGGTTTTTTTAAAAAAAGAATTACCATAGCATTTAGTTAGTTTGGTTTATAACTACTATTTCAATTTCCACAGATTAAAGCTGGGGAGAATGCAATTGAAATAATAAATGAAAGTTTGATTGATTTCGAAAGAAATGATCCAACTGTTCTTAAAGGCATATTAGCTAAAGCAAAAATGTTGTTAGTAAAAGGTTTGATTGATTGGGGATGCAGCTCATACATTAAAAGAAGGGAGGAGATAAGGACAAAGAAAATAAATGAAAACCCGTCACTTGTTGCTCCAAAAAGAAGATATAAAAAGGTGGCCGAAAAGAAGATATAAAAAGGTGGCCGAAAAGAAGAAGAAGCAAGTGCAGTGATGTATTTTGAGCATGCTATGGGATGCATTTTGAGTATGCTCTGTGTCATATTATCAGCTAGTTCATTTTGAAGTATGTGTCGATGTATATGTTATTTCAAAACTTTATAAACAATGAATGTTGTATTAGAACTAATTTTATAGTATGAACGTAGTAGTATTAAAATCATTGTGGCATGTCATTCTAGTGCTTTTGAGTATAAGTTTGGTTTTATTTGAACTATTTTGATCGTATGAATTGTTGACTACAAGCTGCACTTGAAATGCAAATTTTATTTTGAATTGTTGATTGTATGAACTGTATGAATTGATGATTATAAGTGTACGAACTATATGAATTATAGTTGAACATATCAATGATTTGAACTATACAGACAAGCAGGTGTGTAAAAATTTTGTATGTGGCTCATAAATGGGTTTCAAAAACCATTGTGGGGGGTAACTGATTTTCCCATGTTTCTGTTTTAAGAAATGGATTTACAGAGTTGTACAAAGCTTTATGGTGATGGTTAAATACAATAATTTTCATATAATTTTGCATTTTTTTAAACTATACAGGCCGACGGGTTTGTATACCTATCATATCCCCTAAGATAATGGGTGTATATTGTCGTGAGATAGGTAAATGATTTCCTCATGTTTCTATTTTTAGCAACGGGTGTACAGAGTTGTACCTAGTGTTTTGGTGACGGTTGAATACGACCGTTTTCATATACTTTGGCCTTTTTTTTATACTTCAACTCGGTTGACCGAAAGTAAGGGGAAAATGTGTTACATGATTTGCAAATTTGATGATTTATTACATGATTTCGACTACTATTTACACAATTCATATAGGACATTATCGAGCTTTCATATCATGTAAATATTCAACAATAACGCAAACAAAAAAAACGAGTTCAACTCGAAAAGTAAAGTTATGGTTAATGTGCACAACGTGCACACATGCACCGCAAGCTATGGGTTGTTGCCATCTGCAGCACTCTTATCCTCACACTGTCATTATTCTTATCGACCATTCAAGTGGTTGTGAAAGAACCTCAATTGAAATAGAAACAAACTTACAAAATTAAAATGATTTCATTTGAAATAAAAACAAACATTACATAGTTAAATCAAATTCAATTGAAATAGGTACAAAAAATACATAATTAGAACGGATTCAATTGACATTGAATTGAATGTTACATCGAACACAAATTTATGGATCTGCATAAACACCAATTGTCGTCATAAAACTAGGTTTTAACCTATCAAACTCCTAACGTCTATCAACAAACAATGTACCCCACTCTCTTTCTTCAACCATGATGAATTTACTCCAAATACTTACGATCGGTGGCAAAGGGGCAGTAGATATAAACTTTAACTTCATGAAATGGACATCGTCGGTATGCACAAAAGAAATAATTCTTGGTTCCGTCTCCATTTTCGGTCCATTTTGATGAGGCATAAAGGTTAAACTTTGTCTATGTGATATGAAAACAATAACACTATAAAATGCATTTGCTATCACATATCCCATTTTAGGCATTGACATCCAATATTGAGGCGACATAGAAGCGCAATGCATTTCTAAAATTATTCTCATATTCATGCACGTTCCAACATCCGACCATCTAACATGCAATTCCCAATGATTATGCAGGCCCCGTAACATAATTCTCTTTCCTTCAACCTAACTACATTCAACTTCTCCACTTGCTCAGCAATATAATGAAATCCACAAGTACCATCTCCAATAATATCTTCAACTTTCAACATGAATGGTTGCAAGAATTTTGGAATATGCTCAAGGTGAATTTGAAAATTTCTGACTAGTGTAAAACTTCACATCATGGAATTTATACTTATATTAATATTTCCTTTGGGTGTAAGTTTATTTGCAACACTAGATTATGGCTGTCTTTATTCAACAATCTGCTGATCTAATACATGTTCGAACACTGAAAGATTGTGTTTTGTTGATTTCCAACTCGTAGCACCAATTTTCTTAAATCCCCGTGTTTTCTGTGGTCTACCTTTTCGAAGAACATGATTTAGTTCCAATACGCGTGTAGTAGAAGGTAACCCAATTTCATCCAATTTATTCAACATATGCAACTCTCGTTTGGGACGGAATTTTCAAATCTAGTGTTGAAAATTTTAAATTTTTTTGTGTATAATACTTCACGTGATTGTTCAACTTTTGCACGGTAATCAAGTTATCTCCAATGCACATTAACCTTGTCTATAAGTATTGGATGACCTTCCTTATGATAAGAAAGTTACTCATGAATGCAAGGTTAACCGTACACCATATGTAGAACATGGTCGCATGTAATATGACTAATATTTTTTTTTCATCTTCTCAATCTCATCCAACAATATATCTAGTGCAAACATTGACACTTTGAATCTTAACTCCTTGAAAAGTGGTATTTGATAATTTTGCCTTATAGACACAGTACTTTTTTCAAAGCTTGCTTTAGTATGTGTATGTTGAATTAGTAACAAATTATCCATCTGGTTCCATATCTTTGGGAAAGCCAGTTGTGATGATCCAAGATATCTTTTCAAAGAAGCATGTGATGTTTTGGCTCTATTTGTAGTGCGATTTCCCATATGTTTTACTTTATTAGCTCAAGCATGCACAAAATTTTCTTTTTCGGCTATTAGAATCAATATAAGCAAGAGCTTTTGGATAGTCTTTCCAAAAAGTTGAAATTTATTCCTCTGATGATGAACGAACAACGTATATCTAACCGTCTACAAATAAATGCACAATATCACTTATCTTTAAATGATTGGTACAATTAGCCAGAATATTTTTTGACATATGTCATTCACACATTATCCACGATGCATCCGGGAAAACTTGGTACAAAGAATTTATTATTGTAGCTTCTTTATCCGTCACAATAACTTTCGAACCTTTTTATGGATTGTGTAGATATTTTAAATTTGATAGAACCCAAAAATAGTTCTCTATTTTCTCCGCTGATAAAAAACAATGTGCAATAGAAAATGTTTTCCCAGTTGAAGTCATTCCCACCATCTCCAACAATGATATACCAAATCTCTTCGTCTTGTAAGTGCGATCTAGAAGAAGAACTGAAGGAAAATTCTTGCACACAGAAGTGGATTCTGGATGATCCCACATGATATTCAAAATTGTGTCTATTGTTTCATCTAGGGTATGCCAGAACACATAATGTTCTTCACTAAGAAGTTTAATTAACTATTGCATAGCTATTCGTCCTTCCATTTTAGAAATTTTCATGTTTTGCTTTGCATTGTAAAGTGTTTTCAAAACAAAATTATTTTCTGGAAACTCCTTTTTAACAGCAATTAGAGCATCTTTTGGAGAAACTCCTGCAACCGACATATTTTTAAATAGTTTCTTCTCCTCGATTGTCAATCTTGACACAAGCGGATGACCAACTAAACTATTATGTATTTTGTGATATATTTACCATAACAAACATCAACACCCCATTTGTCATCACCTTTGAAAATTTCTTTAATCGAAAATGGACATTCAAATTTCCTTGTGCTTGACCGTGTTCGCTTCTTAATATTTCCCTTCGCTTCGAAAACTCTATATTTTCCACTATGCCCGCAAGATAGCCATAATCTTGGTTTTCTTATATAACTAGGCTTATCGGGCTTTGAAATACCACAATGGTATTTAATTTCTTTACTGTTTTTTTACACCAATGCACAAACTCATCATGAAAATCAAAAATCCACAACAACAAAAATTATATAAAAATATATATTTCCATACATTAATTCACGCGAAAATTTAAGTTTCAAAAAAATTACAGTGTCGGTAATGTTTTTAGATGTAAGATCAACTACTATTTTCTCATCTTCATTTAAATCACGTACACCCGTGTTATTTTTTTTCAATCTCTTGTTCAATAAAAACATCATCAATTTTAATATCATTGGTATCGTTGACATCTCCACTTTTGTTCAAATTGACATTAAAATCATCCAAATAATGATGAATAAAAAATTTAATGAATGAAAATGTATATCAAAATATGTTTTAAAAAAGGTATCACAACTGTGAAAATGTATGAGGCTTGCAGAGTAAAATACCCTGAAGCCAATTTTACATGGAGCCCCAAATTTACAATGTTTCATGCGCACAACATTTCTTCTTTGACTTCTGCCCCGCCCTAAATTTCTCCAAAATTTTAGCTACCGTCCTAAATTTCTCCTAAATTTCTCCAAAATTTCAGCTTTCTTCATGAAACCCTTAGGATCAGAACTAACTCATGATTCATCATCCCATCTGCATCACGCGCCGCCATCACCATCGTATCTATTTTGTGCACAATCTGGATCAGACGCCATCTAATTTTCACCGTCAACGAATCGTCAAATTGGATTGCCAGCATAACATCACATAAAATCCTTATTGGCCTTCAGGTATTTACTTACCCTAAGAAAACTTAGCATTCAGTAACCGAAAAATTATATCATTGTTTAAGAAGATAATGATCAAAGGTGAAATTTTTTGTGACTAAAGGGTTATATGCGTAATTTTTAAAAACTAATTATCACTCTTTTTTCATTTAACCTGTGAAATTAACATGTTGACGTCTGTAAAGTTTGTGTGCGGAGAATTAAATTGAATTGCTTAATGGTTGATTTTATGTGGAATATTAAGTGGTTTTTGTTCATCATTGCGCTAAATTTTTGTTGGAATTGGGCCAGCCCGCAGCGGAAGAAATGGGTGAATTTAAAAAAAATTACCCTATTAGATCTTAGTTGGGCCTATGAAGCCAAATTTATTTAGAACATTTCTAAATTTTTTTAAAATAAAATCATTATATTTTATTTGAATTAGTAAAAGGGAATTTTTTTTAATTTCAAATGTATAGTGTATCAAATACATCTAACATTTAGTTAATGTATATTGAATGAAACCTTTTATTATTTTTTCCCTAAAACAAGAATTAATTGAGAGTATTAATTGCATTAAATGGAAAGAGAAACCTTTCATTTTCTCTCTTTAATTTAAATTGACTGATACATTAAATGTCATTAATTAATAATTTATTCATGGCAAGATTCATTGCTATGTCCAAATGTTTTCTAACTGTACAAATTGTAGTTTGAGATTTATTTAATTTTGCTTTATTTATTTATATAAGTATATATATATATGAACCATATATATATATACACATATGTATGTATGTGCATGTGTAACATCATAGTCCGTGAAGGGTATAATGTGCCCATATATAGATACTACGATTTACATTACAACGGACGCATTAACTCATTTTGTATGTACTGTACTTTGTTCAAATATGTGCTTGTATAATATGTCAAATAGGATATTAATATATGTATATGAATATATATATATATATATGTATGTATATATTATTGAATAAAATAGTTTCTGCCATAATAAATTGATGTAAAATAATCACATGAAAAAAATACAAGTTTTTATAATTTTAGAAAATCTAGAAACATATTCTAGGCTTAAGATTAATTTATGGAATTTTTTTTAATTAAAATAATATTTATTATTGAATAGTTGTTAGTAGCCCTTAACCAAATTAATTCTTAAAAATATGATATAAAGTTCAAAAATTTTAAAACTTTTTCTTAAGATAGATGAGACATATTTTGGGCTTAGAAAAATTTTCTAGAATTTTCTCAAATGAAATTATATTCTAACTAAATAATTAACTACAGTTTGAAAATAAATTAATTATAAAAAATATTCAATTAAGTATTAAAAATCTGAAATTTTTTCTGAAGGTACCTGTGAAACATCTAATGCTTAAGAAAAATTTATGGAATTTTATCAACTTGTATTTTAAATTAAAATATTGATTGCAGGCCGAAAGTAAATTAATTTAAAAAAAAATTAAGTTCAAAAATCTTAAAATTTTACAGTAAGCATCTGACATGGTGCAGAAAATATAAAATTAAAATTTTGAACCATTATTTATTTTATACATAATAAACAATTCATAAAATCATTAATAGCGCTAATAAACAGCCTTTTGGTTCAGAACGCTATATTTTCAAGAGGTTATTACAAATATAGCATTTATATAATATTAATATATTACTTTATAATAAAGCAGGAACTTCCACCTGCTGACGTGGATTACTCCCCATTCCTCATTTCAAAATGCCAATCTACTGTTCGCTTCCGCCTTTTTTTTCCCTTACTCTCACGTGCGTCATCTTTTCCCATTTTCTCCTTTCCCTTACCTCATCGTCCACAACTGCTCCCTCACGTGCTGTGTCCACTTTCTTCCTTTTCCACTTCGTCGCATTTGCTCCTCCCCAACAACCCTGCTTCCTCTTTCTACCCTCCCCGCAGTATCCGCCACGGAATCGCCGCCTGCTCCTGCACCTCTACGTCGGCCAACTACGCTTTCGTCTCTCCTCCCTCTCACGGGTTGTCTTCTCCCACTTACTGCTGTCGTTCTACGGATCTCCCTCCTCAGTGCATCGACAACTTCTCCCATCTCAGTTCATCGACAACTACTACCTCCTCAGTTCATCGACAACTACGGCCTACCTTTCTCCCCAGCCTCCTCCTTTCCACTGCCTAGGCTATACAGGTAATTGCTTGCTTCGTCGATGTATCCCAACTTTTACTTTCTTCCGCTCCCATTGATTCCAACTTAGGGTACATCTTCGTTTCGTTTAACAGATTATGTTTATTTCCGGTAATGCGTACTGTTGACCAACGTTTTTTCCATCCTAAACGAAAAGCCATTCTTTTTTAATCATGCTAAACGCTTTTCATCCCACCATTTTGTTGACTTGTGTTTTTTGATTTCTGGGGATTTTGGAACTTAAAGGGGAATTTTTGAAAATAAAAATGTGATTTTGGAAACTATGGTTTAAAAAAGGGGTATAAAGGTATATGCCATGTTTGTATGAATGACTGATTCGTATTGGCTTACTGATATTTAAGTTCCTGCTTGCAAAAATGGATATTGTATGATAGCTTCTTCATGTCGTGTTTGGTTCTTTCTCGCTTACTACTGTTTAAATTCCTGCTTACTAACAAGCTACGATTGCTAGTTCAGTTTTACTATCGACTGCAAAATGATGACACGACACTGCAAGCTGTTGTGCACGGAGAATTCTTTTTGTCGGTCATGAAATGTTGACGTTTCATGTATTTAACTTCAGTTCACACACTCCCGTAGTAAGAATATAATGACATTTCATGTATTCAACTTCAGTTCATGAATTTAATTTAAGTTTGGTTTAGAATTAAGTACCTGTACATACGTAATTTTTAATTAATATTTGGCAAAACGAATTTTAAATTTTAAAAAAATATTTTTTTTTGAGCCGTGTGCATGATTGGGAAATAAATACGTAATGCTGTACACTATATAAGTCTATTCAATACAACTGTTGCATGACGTAGCGTAAACCGTGGACTAAAATCCAATATTTATATACCGAATTGAATTAACTAAGCACACATTTGTACTGATTAGTTGTACGTTTGTGCTGACTGGAACCAATATTCTGTAAGCATATGTATTTCAGCGTTCGAGATGACAGCACAAACAACTATTTTTTATTTACTTTGAACGTGTGGACGATACCCAATATCAGTAGGAAACTAGTGAGTAGCCCGTGCTACGCACACGGGCATTGTTATACTCTGTAAGGTTTAATCAGAACACGTGAAAGACGATGTTAGAACAGAAGAGTGACCATATCGTTCGTATGCATATTGATGCACAGTGCACAACATATACATATGTATACATATTGTTGAATCGCTCGGTGCTTGAAATCTAATTGCCTATATATGTTGTGTATCTGTAGTCTGTACACAAAATCTTTAACCAACTATATTATATATTATTATCAATAAAGCTCTACATGTAGATGCACAAAACATTATCTGTTGGCGAATGGGTACTGGGCTGTAAATATGTGAATGGTAAACAATTTTGCATAGATAGCTAGCAAACCGAATGATTTGAACTTGCTTAGTACTTTACCTTTTTATTGTTAACGTCAGAGATTTATACTTTGAGATAATAGGATACAATATCATGTTGAAAATTTTCACTCCGTTCTTTAATACATGCAGTTTGTTCAGTCGATCATTTTTTTTCATCCCTACCATGGTTAGTCTCATCAACTATTGTTCAGTACCCATTAACCGTGTCATTATTGTTGACCACTTTTCGTTAGCATTGATGACATGCAGTAATACTTCCTTATCAGTTGTTAGCAATTCTCAAAGTATTTGTTGCGTAATACATGATTTGCATTGTACCAGCTGTATATTTCTATGCTGCAAATCTGTAACTGTGTATGCTATATTGAACAATCTAATTATATCATTTGTTGCTGATTACAACACATATTCTAAATCAGTTGTTGCAAAACAAAATATGATATCCTGTAGGAAAATGGGCCCAGAAAATTGAAAAGATTTTCCAACATCTATCGAAGACTGAGGCGTTATTTGAATTTAAACCAAATAACCATGAGATGAATAATACCAACCCTAATTGCTAGAAAAATTACTAAGAACATAGATGTGTCAGAGATGATGGATGCTCACTCTCAGGTAGTTTATAACTTATACTTGATTTACCTACATCTTTAATTCCATTACTATCGTGCACTGTTTTCCATTATTTTAAAGATCACAACTAACTCCACCTAGCGATCAAATTTCAAACTTAGAGCATCACTCAACTACGGATAACCATATCTCGCAGTTCAGAAAAGACATCAAAGAAAAGAAAAAGATTACTCAGGTTTAATCTACAATCTCTCAAACTCTTTTGTGAATATTAAGAAGTACATGACTGATGTGCAGAACAAACACAGCACAAACTACCAAATCATTGAACTGCAAAAACTGTAGTTAAAATGCACGAAGAAATTGATCAATTTTATAATATGACATCCGTTCATATTTTTTTCTTCTGTGCTTGTCCACGAGCTGAGTATGGGTAGGTTCCACTTGATTGGCAAGTTCTTCATCATCCTGGAAAAAAAAATATAGCAGTGCTTTAGATCATTCTATAATGCACTACAGTCAATGTTCAGTGTGGGAAAGCACAGAGTAAAACAATAGTGTAATAAGGGCAGGTAAGTGAAAATCGAGTCATATAATGAAAAGTTAAAACAGGCAATAGGAATGCAGCTGCGTAAATATAATTACACCACTAATTTGCATAACAGAGAAAAGAAATTAGCAATAAACAGTGACAACAAACGTATAGCTATAAAAATCCCACTTCGTCCTCACTTTGTTGTAGACTGTAAAGGTGGGCGGCAATCAGTATTGCCATTGCTGACATCGTCTATAGGCTGTTTGCCAAAAAAAAAAAATTCCAGCTACATAAGCAGAAGCAGTGTGAGCACATCAACTGGAAACATACTTAGAGTAGTATTAAATCAGCCTACCACTTTTTTTCCTTTGTAATCAGAGTCAGTCAGAGTAGTATCGCTTGTTTGGATTGAAATGTTTAATGGTTGTACTTTGCTCAGTCACAGCCATTGTCTGAAGCATGTTATATAAATTAGAAATAAGTGCGAAAAAAAAAGGTTTGGTGTTTTATCAATTTAAATGTTCTAACAAATTAGTTTATATACAGGCAAAGAATATTTTACCTGAGACATAGAAGAAGATAATTAAGAACGCGTATTTTTCTTGCTTATTCTTCGAGGTCGGAGGAATGTATCTTTGTTATTCATTTCGTAGTTGTTTGGCCTGAAATAAAAAACATCTAATCCCATTGATTTTTGGAAAATGTTATGCACCTTCAGTTCACCGTTTTCCTGAATCAAACAACATAACATATCAATAGATATCATAAACGAAAAAGTAAAATTTTGTTGAAAAATGAGTAGCTGTGTAGAGAGTTATATGTTAAATAGTTCTAACCATCTTTGAGATATTGATCAACTCGTCCACGTTGACATCGATAAGTCTTTCCGCCTCTTTGTCTAAAGCGGTCACAATAGTTGACGAAGTACTATTAAGAAGCATGTTGAAAAATAAGAAGCATGTTCTTCCAGCTAAATTTAATGGAACCATAGTCAAACAACGATAGCAACAGTTCAGGGCATCGGAACGTCAGATTACTACCTAATATTCAAAGCAAATCAAAATGTTAAATACGTTTTGAGCTGAATCTAATGTAAATGGAAAATAAATAATTAGAATCGATTATTTTTACTCATTTCCACAACAGATCGGTGTACTTGGTCACAAATGTCAAGAATTCATTTATCACTTTCACAACTACCACCATAAAGATGATTCACAGTATGTATTTACTTCAGGAGTTATAACAGGAAGTCTAGGTTCAGCATAAACATTGTTCAGTCCATGGAAAATGATAGCCTACCATGAACATGTTTGCCACATACGATTAGTACACATATCGCCATTTACAGACCAATTACATTATCATGTATTGTCTACAGTTAACACAGTCCATTGGTTGGACCGAAGAATATACGAATAACTCATAAAATTTTTGACATAGCAATGATAAAATGAAGGATAAACAATACGACTACCCTATTTTTGTCAAAGTTATTCAAAAAGCTAACATAAGATGTCACGGTAAGACATACTTATAACAGTATAACCTATGGAACAAACAACCAAAATTACTCTCATTGCAAACACATTGTAGTAAGCATTGCTGAATAACCCAACTTACGACCACCAAGCATAGCATATTTCACACTATTCCCCTACTATCAACCTACAATATTTTGTACTACCTTCAGGTTAGCAGGTATGGAGAAGCAGTATATTTCTGTTGAATGTAGCCGTTCTTGTATTAACCCTAGAATTGAAAATACCGTTGCATGTATCCCCATGTTGCAATGTAGAAAATGTTATAAGTGAAGCAATAAGTTGTACATAACACATATTTGCGCAAGAATTTAGTTTAAAACCCCACTTTTTAGGTTTTGTAGCAACAGTTGAGGGGAAATAACTATGTAGGAATTTATGTATTGATATATAACACATGGTCGTTGAGTCTGAATATATAGTTTCCAAAGACAATTGATTGTACAAATCCATTATATCATCACAGTAAATAGTGCACCCCTTGTATTGTAAACTAAAAATATTTTGACATGGTAACAGCGGATGAAAAGGATCGAAAATAAAATTGTAATTTGAAGTCGTACGAAGGATGAGACATGAATTCATGAGAAGATAAAAAAATTGACTAAGGGTTGTGAAGCTTAATATGCGAAATAAAACAGGTTCCATTGTATATATACAATTGCATCTACCTTGTCGAAGAATGGATCCTTTAAACTGTGATCTACCGCTTCATCGATGCCTGGTACTGTAATTAGGGGAAAGCAACTTACATGGAAGGGACCGGTGCCGCTGACGCTTCAACTGCGAATACCTAAAGTGATGGTTCAACCTACATACTGGAGTAACATGCGACTATACACATTACAGTACTATGGTCATGTAGCAGACAAAAAATTAAATAGTACTAAACACCTGCTCTTCTTCGTTTATCGAGCGGGCAGAACATGCTTACTGAATCCACGGTATGTAGGTTGCACAAATATGTTTTGCAGTCGGAAGGGATATGGTCAGAAAATCAAACGAACAGCAAGTGCAGCCAATTTACGTGCTTCTTACATATCATGTCAACCTTTTTACCCACAAAAGCAACCTATGTTTTGCACGAAATAGGTGACAACACTGCAGACATGAACATTCGTTAAAAAAACTACAACCCACTACTCTGTACATGTTGTCATGCGTAAAGTTAGTAACGAATGTGCATAGATCTCTTCCACTAACCAAACATAAGCATTGTACATGGAGGAGATGTAGGATGGTAGAACAAACGGAAATAACATTCGTTAAAAAAACTACAACCCACTACTCTATACATGTTGTCATATGCATAAAGTTAGTAACGAATGTGCATAGATCTCTTCCACTAAGCAAACAGAAGCATTGTACATGGAGAAGATGTAGGATGGTAGAACAAACGGAAATAACATTAAAAAAAGACACAAAAGCAGAACAGTGAAATGATAATCAGTAAATGAAAAGGTTGAGTGGAATGGTAAACCTTTTTTGGTTTACAAAAAAACCTGGATATTAAATAGATGCAACCAAAAAAAATGGCTGAAAGGTTGAGGTATAATTACCAAACGAAGACAATCTCCATCGTGAATATTAGAAAACCTTATTGCTGTCAACTGTACTGTTCAGGCAGCAGGTTACAAATCTACACCAACTCTACCCAACTTAAACATTCTGCATAAAATTATTTATAACCGGAAAGAACACAGTAAACCTTATGACAACAAACATAAATTGAAATAATGCGTACTATATTGAAACATTTTGCGTGATAACTGTTAATGAATTTTACAGTGATTAAGTGAATATGTAAAAGTTCGTAGAATACGTACCGATGTTCCGCACCGTCAAGCAAGCTAAAAACCAATTGCGGTCGGTTGTGGGAAATTTATGTTGTGGTGGTTGGACACGGTGGAGAAGGAGGAAAATGGAAGGAAGCGAATGGAAGGCGATGTAGAAAAAGGGGGAAAGGAAGACAATTTCGTAGGTTGGATGGCAGTTTTAGATTTTAGGGTTTTACTGGAGATTGACTGCTGCAAGCGGAGGGCGGAGGGAACATGGGGAGGCGGATGTCGAAGAGCAGGGCGGGAGAAGGATTACTTCAGAAATTGGAGGCCATTGTTAGGGTAGACGGTTAGAGTTGGGAGCGGTTGGGAATTGGGGAAAGCATCTAGACGTGGGAGGGAAAATGAGTTTTATTTTTATTTTTGTTTTTTCCCTCCTGTTAATAGTATGCTAAGGGAAAGCAAAAAAGACGGGAGATTGAGAGATTTTGAAATGAGGAAGATATAGCAGTCCACGTCATCATGGAGAAGTTCCTGCTTTAGTATAAAGTAATAGATTAGAATAAACTAAATAGCAGTTGCCGCATAAACTGGAACGACGTGAACGTTGTACTAGCGGTTTACCCACGTTCCATTGGAGCACGGTTTCTTAATAAGATGGTCTGAAGTCTTCTTTCTGCCTGACATAAAATTCCATAAAAAAATTCTACCTTTCTTCTCAACTGGTTTTCTACAATGTCTGCAAACAGCCTGTTGCTGTCAGAAGTGATGTTTGGTACAAACTGGAATACCGTCCGTGTCCGGGTGGCTAGGCTATGGAAATTGATCAGTCAGGGAACGAACGAAGTTTACGCGTTAAACATGCAGCTTATCGACAGCGAGGTTACTGTCTATTGTTATTATTCAGTCGCTTAGTGTGCTTCCTTTTTGGTACTCCTCCCCTACTTAGGCTAATATTTGTCAGCTTCAGTGAATGCGTTTTAGGCGTCCCATGCACTATGAGTGGTTTTAACTTTGATCATACTTCACGTTGGTCCGCAGTACCGCTCCGCCTACTCCACACTTATGCACCGGCAGTAATTCATATTCTTCCACGTACATCCATTTCTCCCCTGCACTTGCATTTTCCACTTTGACCGTTTGTACTGCAATGTTAATACATAGGTGCAAAAAATTTATTTCGCAAGCTGTTTGGTCCCATTTCTCATGTTTGATGTCGAATGTGACAGGGAAATGAGAAGGTTGCCACGGTTCGAAAGCATATACTTCGTCAGTTCGAAGACGTGTTTGAAGAACCTTCGGTGTACGACGTGACACGGTTCAACGTTCAAAACGCCGAAGCAACGTACAGGACCGTACACGACGAATGGATAATAGTTCTACGAACAGATACCCGAGCAGTGAAGGTGGAAGATGCAGTGAATAGAATACCACGGTACAAGTTTGCCTTTGCTGATGAAGGCACGCTTATAACCCGACTGTGCCGTATAGACAATCTTACAGGTACTCTTTCTCCCCCCGTTAAATATCATCTGTACACGTTATTTAATCTATGCACACTCGTGCTGTTGATTTGTGGCTTATTACAGATTTGGGTGGTCTGTTACGGGCTGTGACTAATGTATTTCCTATAACTTCTAAAAATGGTACACAAACGCTAAAACGAGAGTTGCACGTGGAAAGCAACAGGTGGCGCCATTCCATTTTTTTTTTTGCTTAACCGAAGTCTACCAAACACTATACTAATCTTATTTATCACACAGTGGGAATACACGTGTCGTATCGCTTTGGGCGAGCCAAAGAGATTTACTTGACCAATCTGTACATCGTGATGTATGACATTAACTTGGTTTGCTTTCATATGCATTACTTCTGTGTATTTTTTATATCACGCTGCTCTGACTCTAACTTACTATGTATGATTACCGTTGCTGCATAGATTATCATTGCAAGTACGCACCAAGTTTGCCCTGACACGTGAATTCGATTTGCATTGAACGTTAATATGCATTTGCAGTATATGCTAACTACTCCGATGTACCATTACATATCCGCTGCTGGTACTATGATTCACGTATTATAACAATGTCCGTGTGCGAAGGACGGGCAACTCACTGGTTAATATATATAATAGGAAGCCCGCTCATAAGTTTTATTTCCCGCTTCCAGTTGGTGCCTTATTTTCGTTCTTCTTTTCGTTTTTTTTTTTCAGTTCTCACCCTCTCCCCAAGACAAAAACCTAACAAATTTTTCTAATTCACTCACTCCAGAATCTCTTTAGAATTATTAACTCCAGAACAAAATACCCTAACTCTTGTTGCCTGCTAAAACATCCCAAAATTGCATTCTTATTTTTATTCGATGGAGTCAGATCGACAGGTTTATTGAAATGGGTATTCGGTATGTGATTTTTAACTTCGATTCATTATAGGATTTCTCACAACTGGTATTTCAGGGATACTGTGATGGATTTTGAAGTTACAGCACTGATAATGATAACCAAATTATTGGAATATTATTGGGAAATTATTAACATATAATTCGTCAACATCATTATTTCTGAAAAAGCAGTCACTTATTCATATTTGGAGCTGTGAACATTTCAGTCACCAATCCACCTGAACTTGTTCCTAATACAGAATCAAAGTAGTCCGCTATTCTTGTTTCTGGTCCATCAAGTTCCTCTCACAACTCCATCCTGACATTTGAAATTGCCACTGTATTCCATAAGAAAATGGGGTGGGTGACTTTTCAACTTGACGTTTGCATCAGTCACTGCTAATTTAGATATTAAAGCATTGATCTAATAAAATTCACTGGCAGATTAGTTTTCCCAATTACTACCCATTATTATTTATTTTGTTCATGTTCGTAAAATGTACATTAAAATTTTCTTCAATCACTGATTTATTTCTCTTTACACGCATAGTTATTACTAGAGTATAAATAACTAGAGTACGCCGTGTCTTCCATTTTTGTTTGAATTTGACCCATATTTATTGCATGTTGGATATTCTTATCTTTCTATGGTAATGAATGTTAGCGTCATGTGGCTGGAGATCTAACATATGAATCAAAAATAATACAACTAGTTAAAAAAAATTATATACATGCTTTCTAGTTGTTTTGCAATGGGTAGCCCAGCTCCCAACATTTTCCTTTAATAATTTCTTATCATTTTTCTTATTTATCATGTCATATATTAATTTTGTAGTTTAATATTATGATGACTATAGTTTATTAAGTTTGCGGGGTTAGTTAATAATAGTAAACCGTTAGATAACAATGAACAATGTCATTGGTATACCCAAACCTTTTGGAGATGAAACTGGCCAAATAAGCTCAAGTATTTCATTTATAATTATTAGCAATGTGAATCACTTATTTTTAACCATTTTTTATAGCTACTCCTTTCATGAGTAATAATAGAGCATATAAGTCTTCATTCTGACATATACTTGTATTGCTTAAATACAAAGATATCAACCTATTTACCCACACTGAAATACCATAATTTCTCTTCATTTTGAGAAAAATATGTATTCATGTCTACAATCAAATTGCTACCAACAAATATCCGTTGGAAGTTTTTCATAAAATTTTCTAAATTGATTGTCACTACGGAGGAGGATCCGGAGAGTGACAATCCCTTAGGTGGGGGTGCAGGGGCAATGCCCGGGCTGATGGCGGTCGACCTGGCCGGTCAGATCGTGGAGGTCCAGGAGGCAGGCCCTATGATGGGGTACGGGGCAACGCCTTGTTCAAAAAAGGTACTTATCGTTTGTGTTTGAATTTGAATTCAAACAAACGAGTTGACTGTTTGGACCAAAAGATGTCTGTCTGTTTGTTTCAGTAGTCACCACCAACAAATGTCGACTAGAGCTCCGATGGTGTTTGGTGGAGGGGAACTTATTTGGCAACGCGGAGAAGATATAGCCTGACATATCAATGCCTCTCCTATCATTTTCTTTAGACAAGCAAGTTCTTTCTGGCTTTAACTTAATGTACTTAATTGTTTCAGGATTAAATGGAGAAAATAGCATCCTTATTTTAGCATCGAGGTATCAGTTTCCATGCTTTTGTGATTCTATCACTAAGGTATGCTAGCCTTTTTTTTTTGAAAACCCAGAAGAACCCGGCGAGCCAGTAAACTCCTGAGGAGGGTATAGTAAAGCCGTCCGCTGATCCAAGCCTCCATACCCCAGGTAAATTTATATAGGATAGGGAAGCGCATGCTAGCATTTGTTTTCCAACAGCCACCTCTTAATCAATTATATATTTTGAATGTACATGTATTAGTCTATTTGGTTTAGAAACCAGATTGATTCAAAAATAATAATAAAATATATATTGGATTTGCATTTGGATGTAGTCCTATAGCAACTGGTATTTGTTAGAATTTGATATAGAAAAGAGAAGAAGAGAGATAAAACGTTAAACAGAAGGGAACTACATTGTTGATAACTTTCTTCATTGAACGATAGGAAATACAAAGCTTTAAATAGAAAAATAAAACAACTAACTACTTCCTAAATTTAAGCCACTAACTCATTTCTTGACCAAGAAACTAGGAGACTTATTCCTAAACATGTTAAACATGTGCTAACTTTAACACTCTCCCTTAAACTGAATGTGCTAACATTCGGTTTACAACACACAACTACTAACTTTCAAAGAACTAAGGTTTTTGATTGCTTCGTCTTCTCGCATTGACGATCTCCATAGCGGCTTTGATCTTCTATGAGATTGGACATGCTCAACTGCTTCGCATTCAATGATTCACCACTTACGAACCATTATTAAACTCTTGTCGTTTCATTTGATGGATTCACTGGGCCTCTCCACTCGGATACTGCTGTATCTGTTATCTCCCCAACAAGTGAGAACCGCAGCTCTTCTTCACTTACTTGTTGGATGACATAAAACCACATCTGTTTTACTCACAGATTTTACCTACTGCACTTGTAGGCATGCCTATCTTCTCTTAGGCATATTATCAAACAGTTCACGAGCACTCCATAAATGTCTAACCTCACTATTGACTTCGTCTTCTTCGCTATCACATCTGCAACCAACGTTCTGCTGAATGCTCTGATACCATGTTATGATTTTATATTGAGAGAAGGAGAGAGATATAACTAAAGCACAAAAGAAACTACATTGTTATTGCTTACCAATAAACTAAAATTACAAAGCTATTTATAGACCGGTAAATAAACACTAAGCACTACCTAAGAAATAGGATCACTTCTATATTATTGCTAAAGACCGGGACAAATAAAGAATTATTCATTATTTCTAACACTCTCCCTTAAACTGAATGTGTCTAACTTTCAGTTTACAACTCACAGATGCTGATTTATAATGAACCGCGGTTCTCAATCTTCATGTCTTGTATAGACGAACTCGGTCAAAATTTTCATCTCTACCTGGTTGGACATGCTTAACTGTTTCACGTTGATTGGTATTTTAACCATCAACAACTACTCCTGGTTTCCTTTAAGGGACCCTCTTGGTCTCTGCATATGGACCATCCCTTGATACCGCGGTATCTGTCATCCCCCAACAAGCTAGAGCTGCGGCTCTTCCTCATTTGCTTGTTGGATGACACGAAACCAATACTGCTTCACTTGCAGTCTTGTCTACTGCATTTGTAGGCATGCCTATCTTCTCTTAGGTATATTATCAAACAGTTCACGAGCACTCCACAAATGTCCTACCTCACTACTGACTTCGTCTTCTTCGCTATCACATCTGCAACCAACGTTCTGCTGAATGTCTTCTTCATCATGCTAACATTAACTTCCACCATATCCTACTACAACTCATTGCAACATCACTGCCTTCAGTTCCACCTTCCTGCAAACACAACATTTCAACCTCAATAGCAACAACACTCCAGCACCACCATACATCAACTGCACCGCTGCGATCAATCACCCATAGCAACCAACAAACCATAACACTTTGCTCACAACATAGTAATGAACCATCCAAAATTTCTTCCACCATGTTACTGCCATATCAAACTATGCTACACTTCCACATCAGCCATCACCAACCATCATCAGCACTACAACTGAACAGCTATCGAACTTCCTACAACCGTACATCGGATGCAGGCTGCTTTGACTTAAGGAAAAGCACTCACAATTTCAAATCATACTGATACATCGCAAACAACTTCCGCTATCGCAAACAACTTCTACATCATCTATTAACAAAGGAAAACAATAGTCTTCTTCATTAACTATTATCTCCTACCATCGTCTCCTCAACTAGTCTAAACATCACCGAGAACTATGGATCTCAAACTTAGCATCACAGCAAGGAAAACATAAAGCAAACTTCACCAGAGCAACGGTATCGGACCAAACATCAATCCCAGGCAGCAAATAGCATAGTGATCTTCAATTTTCCCCACATATATAACTGACCCCCCGCAGCTATGCAGGCAGAATTAACTGAACCAGCTGAAACTACAGCATTTAGCGGTAGAAGGTTATGCCTTTGAAACACTTCAACCTGGCGAGGAGTCCACTCATCTTTTTGTTCCCTATGACCCAGTCTTCCATATCCACCAAATCCCCACGTGTAAAGAAAACCACTGGAATCAGCAGCAACTGTATGGTTTGTTCCACAAGCAACTTTTACAATAGTTTTATCTGATAATGCAGAGATTGCTTTTGGGCGAGGTTGAGACTCATACGCTAGTTTTACCGAGCCTTCTTTAGAGTTATACTCATTATCTATTCCATGTCCAAGTTGACCATATTGTGGAAGCCCAGCAGTTAGTATAGAAGAACCCTCTATAGACGACAGCCAAACAGTAAATTCACCACCACATACAACCTTTGTCGCTTCAGGAACTAAACAGGCAACTGGAGATAGCTCAACTTCATTCTTTGCAGAACCTGTTCCTAACTGCCCATGCTTATTCATGCCAAAACCAAAAGATTTTCCATCTTTAGTTACCACTACTGTGTGGCTCCTCCCAGCACTTGCTCTGATTACGTTATATTTTGATAATTTTGACGCAAGCACCTTCGTCGACAACGTCACCGCGGCTCCACCCACAAGCAGCTCCATGCATCTCCGTCTTTAATATCAGCAACACAAGCGGCATAATTTTTGTTCAATTGGATCTGGGCTCATTAAGGTGCAAGCACACTTCAGATATCAATAACGCAGATATCGACCAATAGCAGCAAACCGAAGATTTACACCACCGTCATCATAGTCGCAAGCTCTTCCATTGTCATCGGCAGCAATCAAACTAATCTGAGCAGGCGAGGGGTAACGGCTATCAATCTAGACAAACGCATCGACAGATTGAACATCAGATCTCATCTTAGCTGCAGCATTTAGTTCAGGCGGCGGCGGCTTTCAGGCGACTGCATCTCCAATATCAGGCAGCGGCGGCTTTCGAGCGATTGCATCTCTAATATCAGGCAGCGATGGCATGGTGTGGATCGAGGTTTGAGGAGCGTTGCGGTGTTGAAGTGGCTAAAGTCGATCCAATTCTGGAGACTTTTTTTTTTGGAAATTTGATTTGCAAATAAAATAGAAAAAAGAGAATTTTTTTTTTCAACTCTCGATGTCTCTCTCTACCCTCTCTATCTAACCTAGCTCTGATACCATATTAGAATTTGATATAGAAAAGAGGAGAAGAGAGATAAAACGTTAAACAGAAGAGAACTACATTGTTGATAACTTTCTTCATTGAACGATAGGAAATACAAAGCTTTAAATAGAAAAATAAAACAACTAACTACTTCCTAAATTTAAGCCACTAACTCATTTCTTGACCAAGAAACTAGGAGACTTATTCCTAAACATGTTAAACATGTGCCAACTTTAACAGTATTTACCATGGGTCTTGGTTAAGAAAACATATAGTTTTTTAAAAGCTTTTGGTAAACAAATCTTTTATATATCTCTAGCACACAAAGGCCCGACAACACCGTTTTATTTCATTTACTGAGTGCATGAAAGTTTTGGGAAGCTGATGAAAGATGGCTAACCATGAGATTCAATATTGTCTATTTATTTTAAAGTACTCTGCAATTTACATACATGACAGTTTTGGTCATTAACGCATATGTTATGGGATTTTTTTTTGAACTAATTATACATGTCTAAGTTGATTAAACCTATCAAGATTTTTTTTAAGGATGTTATTGCATGATTTGGTTGAATTCTTTATAGGCAAAACGTGTAGGTAAGTATTCTATTTTTACATCCTTTAGTTATATATCTGTGTTCAAGATATGAAAAGTTTAGATCAAATTAGTTGAAATAAAAGAATATATAAAGCTTTTGGGCTGAATAGATTTCAAATTATTTAACTTGATAGGCTAGACAATGAAAAACGGATATATAATGTACATGGTCTTATCGGCTTCTATTTTTATTTTAAGCAGAAACAAATGCCTAAGCTTTTGTGATATAACTTGCCACATATAATACATATGTGCAAGCTGGAAAATACTTTTTGCATTACTCTTGTTAGTCATTCCATCAAGTACAGTCACCTACAAACGTAATTTATTATTTTAAATGTTTCTAGTAATTAAATCTGGTAATGAATGTGCTGTAGTAGTTATATTGCTTTTATGGTTACTGCACCAAAAAGGTTACTTCGATCCAATTCAAGATTCATGTTGTGGTGGAGGAGAAAGAAAGAGAACAGAAGGAAAGCATGGTAAAGGAACTAAGAGACCTCATGCTCATCGTGTTCTAGAAGATAAGGACTCTCATAAAATCAGAATATAGTTGTAGCATGAGGTCTATATCTTTGATAAACTAAAATATGATAGGAAACAGTATTACTATGCATTGGAGTTAGGGCACAAGCACAACCAACACTGATTTGTTCAGTTGTAACCAGATATAGCTTTTCATTTTTCCGTGGCTGGTTCGAAGTGGTTCTGTGGCTAGTGAAGTGGACAAGGGACTGGTTATTATAACGGCAAAGTCTTCGCCGTTATAATTTATAACGATAAAGACTTTGTCATTATAAACTTATCATATTATAAAGAGTACACAAAATAAGCATTTTATACGTTCACATCAAAATATATACTTCATTCCAACCACGTGTTCTCATATTAATCATTTATATGTTATAAACTTTCCATTCTCTTTTTTTTGCCGATGGCGGTTTAATTTGCATAAATTATAACTGCGAAGCCTTCGCCGTTATAATTTTAACGGCGAACACTTCGAACAACACTTCGCCGTTATAATTTTAACACGGCTGGTAATGCGTTTACTTGAATGTGCAGCTTGTTCGTTCGGTTTAAAAGCATGAAAGTGAATGAAGTGAACAAATCGGATTGTTGGTAATGGTCTTAAGTGAAGTTGCATTAGACCCATTTTAGTACCATAACGGCCCTACTGAAGGACTCCTTTATCATGCTATTTGTCTATGAAATTATCTGTGTACAACATTACTTGATTATTATTAACCTCACATTGCATACGTGTAATAATGTAGCAACAAATTGAACAACCCTCTAAAATGTCTAAATTTAGAATGAAATTCAGACACATATATCTACGTCATTACTTACAAAAACCTATATATCATGAACAAGGATACAAAACTGGCCCGTATCTTGCTGATTTTTTTACTTGTTTTTTCCGGGTGATACTAAAGCTACCAAGTGAGGAACCACTATACAGAGGCAGTCCAGATGATGGTGATATAGTAGACTTCTCAGAAGTGTACATCTGACTACTTTTGCTTTTATACGTTTCAAGAGAGAAGCGACCCGGATATGACCATAACAAGAAAGTTGGTACAACGATTGCTCTTGTTAGAACCTCTTCCATAATGTCAAACGAGATCCCTTCATTATGAATCTTGACTGCAACCACTATGCGTAAATTCGCAGGTGGTTAGGAAGGAATGTACTTAAGGTTGGATCATGATGGGGATTGTCTCTGTTATATTCAGTTTGGTCAGATGTTTGAAGGAATCGATCCTTCTGATCTATATGCTAATAGGAATACAATTTTTTTTGAAGTCAACATGCATGCTCTCGATGGTCTATAGGTTTGTATATATATTTTAATACTTTTTTTTCATTTAATGATGTAGTTTTCTTCCAGGTGATATAATCATATACAATGATTCAATATACATGGCCTGATGGCTATCAAAACTAGTGTCTTACAACTACGAAATTAAGTCTAAAATTAAGGGCCCGTTTGGTTTGCTGTTTTTAGTTTTGTGTTTTCGTCTACATAAAAATACACATTTCTTATGCATTGTTGTAAAACACATAATTTTGAAAAATGAAATTAACATAGAAAATAGAAAACAAGTTTATTTGATTTTTCGTGTTTTGAGACATAACAAAAGGACGGAAAACAATTCCTCTCCTCCATTTCCCGTCCATTGTTGTAATGGCTAAGAATTGTAAAAAAAATCTCATGTTTTCTTGTATTTTGTAGTGTATGTTGAAAACACAAAACTCAAAACGAAACCAAACGGACCCTAAGAATTTCGCAACTATAACTATTGGATATACCATAAACAAAAACAATTTCTTTATAATCGGTCTTATAAATCTTATTGCAAGTTAAACCTTGACTTGCCCATTTTCCTAAAGTTAAAATTTGGATTAACGCTAGTTATTGCTTGAATGTTACTTCTTTAGTTGAGCACTTGATTGCCTCTATTTGTATTGTAAACTACATGTAGTCAAGTAACTATACAACATGATATGAACAAATGCAGCAGCATTCATACATTAAACTATGTATCTTGAGGTCTCACTGTATTTTAAACTGGCATATCGATCTTATAACATATACTGATATTATTTTACCAAATGCATGCTTCATCCATCCTGACTTTGACTTTTAAGTCTGCATTTCTAAAACTGTAGTACCCTTAAACAATAGTCCCACATCAGCGATTGAAATCGGCTATTCTCTTCAAGTTATACTGTTTAGAAAATTTTCAACCTTGTTTCACTGGTTAGTGAAGTGAGATAGTAAACGTTAAGGTACAAAATTCTCATATATTTGTTAGCATGGACAAAAAACCCTTGTTTTAATTGAAATTTAAGAAGTTTACTTGAGCGAAATTGTTCTTTCTTCTTGTAGTGCAGATAGGACAGTGATTATGTATTGCCAGCTCGTTGTCATGAATATTTGTGACATATAAACATATTTATATTCACATTTTGATAGTTAATGAAGACGATGATGAAGAATAATTTTTTCTTTTTCTAGGGACATGTATATGTAGGAACCAGATGTGTCTTCCGTCGCATACCCCTATAAGGCTTTGACCCACCTCGTGCCAAAGATAACTCACCCAGCATATACTTTTCTTTCACCCTGCATATGCTCTTCTTTCTTCCCTGAAAAAAGAAGTCTAAACCTGCCTCTTAAGATCAGACCCGTGCCCCCCGGATGGGAAACTACTCCGACTCCCGATGAATAGATGAACCTCTCCACCTTCCCCAAACTTTAGGGTCCGTTTGGTTTCATTTTGTATTTTGAGTTTTGTGTTTTCAATTTGCATTAAGAAATAGCAAGAAATAAGTGAAGAAGATTTATAATTCTTAGCCGTTGGGACGACAAACGGACAACGAAAGAATTGATTGTTCTCCGTGCTTTTGTTATCTTTCGAAACACGAAAAATAAAATAAACTTGTTTTCTATTTTATATGTTAATTTCATTTTTCAAAATTGTTTGTTTTTCAACTATACATACAACGGACGCGTTTTTGTATAGACGAAAACACAAAACTAAAAACGACAAGTCAAACGAGGCCTTAGGTTTTGAAAATTTCTTTACAGGACCAGGATTGGCTGTCAAATACTCAGATATAGTTTCTCAAAAGCATGAAGCGAGAGGAAGGTTGTGGCTTTTGTGGATTACCCAAACTTTGGGTGGTGTCATTTGCTTGCTGCTTAGCAAAATGGGATCTCTTAGCTCATCGGTTTTTGTCATACCGCTCTTTTCTTTCTGTTGTCAAGCTGCTTGTGGCATGACTTTGGGTGTCGTGCCTTTTGTTTCAAGGTGGTAAGTTTATGTATGATCCTTTTCATATGAACCTACAATTCAAAAGTACATGTATTTTTGAGCCAAACCATCACAGGTAAGGTATTATGTGTATTTATATAATAGCTTACCTTTATAAGCAGTTTATAACCATTTATATAGTCCATTTATTATGTGTACATACTATACTTGAATTTTTTTATCTTTGTTTAAATGCAGGTTAAAAAAAAGACTTGCAAAAGATATTGGCAAAGCTATTACTTCATATGGATCTAGAGATTTTGCAATCGTGATGTCGAGTATAATATATAATATTGTCTTGAAGAATTTGATGGTAATTATGTAATTTATTATGTTTGCTTAAAACATCATCGAATGATATGTTATGTATGAACATGGTTATATTAAATATTTGATGTTTATATATTTTCAAATGTGTTGGTTGTTTATTTGTTTGATCGTATAAATATCAGAAGGTATTCCATTTATGTATATGAAATGATGTTAAATGATATATGGATATATTTTTGATAGGAGATGGTAGTAGTAAATAGTATCATGGTAAAATAGGAAAATTAGAAGTATAATACATGCTACAGAAAAGTAAAATGTTAAATATATTATAAGCAAAATATATTGTAGAATGCAAATAAATGCTATAAAGACCATTTTATAGCGTTTCATTTCTTTTGTGCATTTCAACTATTTGTAGCGTTTAATACACCTTATGAAAAGGCACAATTTCATAGTGTTTACTAAACACTATGGGACTCTAGATTTCATGACGTTTAGAGGCTCACTTTTCATAGCCTTGGCGTGTGTGCTATCATATGCTCTTGATCTATTATAGCATGTCGTTACATTGCGTTCTTCGAAACGCTATGCTAAGCTATTATAGCATTTTTAAAACGCTATCAAAAGTCCAGTGTCTTCTTGTGAGTTGAACATATCAATGAATTGAACTATACAGACAAGCAAGTGTGTAAAAATTTCGTGTGTGGCTCAGAAATGGGTTTCAATAACCGTTGTGGGGGGTAACTGATTTTCCCATGTTTATGTTTTAAGAACGGATTTACAGAGTTGTACAGAGCTTTATGCTGATGGTTAAATACAACAGTTTTCATATAATTTTGCATTTTTTTAAACTATACAAACCAACGGGTTTATATACCTATCATATCCCCTAAGATAATGGGTGTATATTGTCAGTGAGATAGGTAAATATTTGCTCATGTTTCTATTTTTAGTAACGGGTGTACATAGTTGTACCTAGTGTTTTGGTGACGGTTGAATACGACCATTTTCATATACTTTGGCCTTTTTTTAAACTTCAACTCGATTGACCGGAAGTGAGGGGAAAAATGTGTTACATGATTTGCAAATTTGATGATTTATTACATGATTTCGACTACTATTTACACAATTCATATAGGACATTATCAAGCTTTCATATCATGTAATATTCAGCAATAACGCAAACAAAAAAACAAGTTCAACTCGAAAAGTACATTTATGGTTAATTGCACAACGTGCCCACATGCACCATAAGCTATGGGTTGTTGCCATCTGCACCACTCTTATCCTCACACTGTCATTATTCTTGTCGACCATTCAAGTGGTTGTGAAAGAACCTCAATTGAAATAGAAACAAACTTATAAAATTAAAATGATTTCATTTGAAATAAAAACAAACATTACAGAGTTAAATCAAATTCAATTGAAATAGGTACAAACAATACATAATTAGAACGGATTCAACTGACATTGAATCGAATGTTACATTAAACACAAATTTATGAAGAAATAAGATCTGCATAAACACCAATTGTCGTCATAGAACTAGGTTTTAACCTATCAAACTCCTAATGTCTATCAACAAACAATGTACCCCACTCTCTTGCTTCAGCCATGACGAATTTACTCTAAATACTTGCGATCGATGGCAAAGGGGCGGTAGATATAAACTTTAACTTCATGAAATGGACCTCGTTAGTATGCACAAAAGAAATAATTCTTGGTTCCTTCCCCATTTTCGGTCCTTTGATGAGGCATAAAGGTTAAACTTTGTCTATGTGATATGAAAACAATAGCACTATAAAATGAATTTGCTATCACATATCACATTTTAGGCATTGACATCCAATATTGAGGCGACATAGAAGCGCAATGCATTTCCAAAATTATTCTCATATTCATGCATATTCCAACATCCAACCATTTAACGTGCAATTCCCAATGATTATGCAGGCCCTGTAACATAATTTTTTTCCCTTCAACCTAACTACCATTCAACTTCTCCACTTGCTTAGCAATATAATGAAATCCACAAGTACCATCTCCAATAATATCTTCAACTTTCAACATGAATGGTTGCAAGAATTTTGGAATATCCTCGAGGTGAATTTGAAAATTTCTGACTACTGTAAAACTTAACGTTATGGAATTTATACTTGTATTAATATTTCCTTTGGGTGTAAGTTTATTTGCAACACTAGATTGTGGCAATCTTTCTTTAACAATCTGCTGATTTAATACATGTTCGAACACTGAAAGATTGTGTTTTTTTTATTTCCAAATCGTAGCACCAATTTTCTTAAATCCCCACGTTTTCTGTGGTCTACCTTTTCGCGGAACATGATTTAGTTCCAATACGCTTGTAGTAGAAGGTAACGCAATTTCATCCCATTTATTCAACATATGCAACTCTCGTTTGGTATGGCATTTACAAATCTAGTGTTGAAAATTTTAAATTGCTTTGTGTATAATACTTCGCATGATTGTTCAACTTTTGCACGGTAATCAAGTTGTCTCCAACGCACATTAACCTTGTCTATAGGTATTGGACGACATTCCTTATGATAAGAAAATAACTCATGAATGCAAGGTTAACCGTACACCGTACGTAGAACATGGTCGCATGTAATATGACTAATATTTTTTTTTCATCTTCTCAATCTCATCCAACAACATATCTAGTGCAAACATTGACAATTTGAATCTTAGCTCCTTGAAAAGTGGTATTTGATAATTTTGCCTTACAGACACGGTACTTTTTCCAAAGCTTGCTTTAATATGTGTATGTTGAATTAGTAACAAATTATCCATCCGGTTCCATATCTTTGGGAAAGCCTGTTGTGATGATCCAAGATATCTTTTCAAAGAAGCATGCGATGTTTCGACGCTATTTGTAGTGCAATTTCCCATATGTTTTACTTTATTAGCTCAAGCATGCACAAAATTTTCTTTTTCGGCTATCCAAGTAGGATCGATATAAGCAAGAGCTTTTAGATAGTCTTTCCAAAAAGTTGAAATTTATTCCTCCGATGATGAACGAACGACGTATATCTAATCATTTACAAATAAATGCACAATATCATTTATCTTGAAATGATTGTTACAATTAGCCAGAATATTTTTTGACATATGCCATTCACACATTATCCACGATGCATTCGAGAAAACTTGGTGCAAAGCATTTATTGTTGTAGCTTCTTTATCCGTCACAACAACTTTCGAATCTTTTTATAGATTGTATAGATATTTTAAATTTGGTAGAGCCTAAAAATAGTTCTCTATTTTCTCCGCTGATAAAAAACAATACGCAATAGAAAATGTTTTCCCAGTTGAAGTTATTCCCACCATCTCCAACAATGATATACCAAATCTATTCGTCTTGTAAGTGCGATCAAGAAGAAGAACTGAAGGAAAATTCTTGCACAGAGAAGTGGATTCTGGCTGATCCCACATGATATTCAAAATTGTGTCTATTGTTTCATCTAGGGTATGCCAGAACACATAATTTTCTTCACTAAGAAGCTTAATTAACTATTGCATAGCTATTCGTCCTTCCATATTAGAAATTTTCATGTTTTGCTTTGCATTGTAAAGTGTTTTCAAAACCAAATTATTTTCTAGAACTCCTTTTTAACAGCAATTAGAGCATCTTTTGGAGCAACTCCTGCAACCGACATATTTTAAACAGTTTCTTCTCTTCGATTGTCAATCTTGACACAAACAGATGACCAACTAAACTATTCTGTATTTTGTGATATATTTAACATAACAAACATCAACACCCTATCTGTCATCACCTTTGAAAATTTCTTTAATCGAAAATGAACATTCAAATTTCCTTGTGCTTGACCGTGTTCGCTTCTTAATATTATTTCCCTTCGCTTCAAAAACCCTATATTTTCCATTATGCCCGCAAGATAGCCATAATCTTGATTTTCTTCCATAACTAGGCCTATCGGGCTTTGAAATTACCACAATGGTATTTGATTTCTTTACGGTTTTTTTACACCAATGCACAAACTCATCATGAAAATCAAAAAGCTACAATAAAAAAAATTATAAAAAAAAAATATATTTCCATACATTAATTCACACGGAAATTTAAATTTCAAAAAACTCACAGTGTCGGTAATGGTTTCAGAAGTAAGATCGACTACTATTTTCTCATCTTCATTTGAATCACGTATACCCATGTTATTTTTTTTCAATCTCCTGTATAATAAAAACATCATCAATTTTAATATCATTGGTACCGTTGACATCTCCACTTTTGTTCAAATTGACATCAAAATCATCCTAACAATGATGAATAAAAAATTCAATAAATGAAAATGTATATCAAAATATGTTTTAAAAAAGGTATTCACAACCGTGTTTAACTAGATAGGATTGGATTTCAATTGTTCCCACTGGTTTGAAATTTGTAGAAACAAAACAAACAATTATGTATAACCATTTTCTTTTCATCAAAAACAGATATACAAACTAGTCTCGATTTTCGTTTTTCAAACAAAATAAAATGATCTGTAGGATCATTTTCACCCAAGACGGGGAGTGAATAAGGTGTACTAAAAATTAATGCGGAAATAAAAACAGAAAGTAATGCAGTAGAGATCACACACAGATTTATTAAGCTTTGGCAATAACCTGCCGCTGCCCCCAAAGTTTCTACTAGAAATTAGGTAATCGAACGCTTACAAAAACACGTAAACTTGCGACACCCGCTAACTCGATTAACCTAACTCTAAGCTTAAAACCCTACCACAACTCAACCACTGAGTTGCGAATTCTCGAACTACAAAACCGTAGTTCGTAAACAACTTAAACTAGAGTTTGGCTCAAATAAAAATTTAAAAACAAACAAGCAAAATATAAATACAAAACCTAACTTATTCGGTCCAAATAAAATAACCAGTGCGGCCCAAGACAAAATAATAGTCGTGTTTTTCCTTTTCTTATTTTCGTGGCCGCCTTGTTTCTTTATCAATCTGGATTAGGGCTTTGTTCAAAATCGAAGACGCCGAATCAATTTGATCGATTGCAGTGATGAATTCACTTCGATTTGCCTTGTCAATCGATTCCTTGAATTTGATAGCTTGCGGCTGCTTCAAGTGTGTCGAGCTCGAATGATGCTTTGAACTGGTACGTGATTTGCTCCTTTTTGATTTTGATTATGCTCGACTTGATTCGAGTTTTGGATTTTTTTTGGTTTGTTCTAAGTGTGACGCCCCACCTCTATACCCACGCTAGCCAAGAACACTACGGAGTAATGCTGTCAGATAGTATAGCATGCATTTCATTTAAGGAGGAAATCCGACATACCGATACAAACTCAAAGCTATCACACAGTGGCTATATATGATTCTTTGGAAACAAACATAGAAATAAACATAACACAAATCAGTCACAGACATCCATATCACAAAGGCGGAAAAAGATATGAATATATATAACACATGAAAGTGTACATCAGAGTAGTGGTCAGAAAGATCCACGATAATACAAAAGATTAGCTACAAGCTACACAAAAGAATAAGTATACATCATTGAGTCTATATCTCAAATGTATACATCCCAAAACTACTAATCTAAGTAGTTAGCCCAAAAGTCAGAGAAATCCCAAAAGAGAAGTCAAGCAGAAGCACCTGTAACATCTCGGTCTGACCCGAGTATTATTTATAAGAAAATAATAAACGGATCAGTCTAGCTATAAATATCAGATGACATGATATAGAATAAATGATATGGCATGAATGTATAACAGCCATAAGGGCATACTACAATAGGTATGTAACTGAAAATCAACAAAAGATTAATCAATATCACAAGAATCTTCTCAAAGGTAAAATAGGGTATCATACCCTAAACTTGCATTCATAACAAGTCAATGACACACAAATTCACCAATGCACAAAAATTGATAAAACTTATCAATGGAAATCACGAAAATTGGTGAAGCACAAAATTCCAGAAATCATCACAAGAAATCCAGAAATCACAAGAAGGGGGAGACCTATCACAAAACGGGAGTATGAAAACTCACCAACACGTGTATCACAAAACGAGACGCTATCTCATGGTAGCTAACCATTAATATTTGATCCGAAGCTCCACAAGAATGGCCCGAAGTCCGTGGGGCGCTACCCCACATATGTGATGTAGAAACATCACACAAACGGGGTTTAGTCTCCCTCGTAGACAAAGAGACATCGCACAATTGCTAGTCTAAATCAAATCACAAAAATGATCGTCATGATCATCAAGAAGTGTCAATCACACCAGGCTAGTAAATATATGAGTTTAGCTTCATGTCCCATAACCACTTGCTTAACTTAAATATTTACGAACAAACTGTAGATCTTCACTAGAAAATTGTCACAAGAGGTTCAATCGAACAAGTCCAAGAATTAACCGACGAAGTGAACGCAAGCGTTTCATACCACTTATTTTACTAAGCCGTTTAATTAGATTTCTCATCCGAGTGAGGTAAAGGCTTGTATATACTAATAGATTGGAAATCGGTTTGAGAAAAAGAGTTGTAATAAAATAGTGTTGAAATCGAGTTGATAAAAGAGTTTTGATATTTACTACTAGTATTGAAACCTTCATATTTTTAAAGTGACAAGTCACAAAAATGATTGTAGATACAATCGGTCACAAAAATTCACATTTGAAGACGTGAATGATATTCAAGGAAATCAGCTCAAAATGCATCAAAGTAGAAGTAGATGGTGCGGCCAAGCTTGCCGAGCGACCTAACAAAATACAGGTCGAACGACCTAAGTGTAAAAAGGCAAGCGACCTAACGTGTTACGACCTAGAGGTCGGGCGATGTAAGAGGTCATGCGACCTAAAGAAAAGGAAGGACTAACGACCTAAAGGAAATAGGGTCATGCGACCTAACAGGGAAAACAGGTCGAACGACCTAGTGGGTTGCGACCTAAAGTAGAATAGGTCAACCGACCTAATGGTTTCGACCTAAAATGTCAACAGGGTCGAGCGACCTAGAAGCCAACGACCTATACCGGGAATGGGGTCGAGCGACCTAACAGATCGTAACTTAATGTGAAAAAGGGCTGAGTGACCTAATGAGAAGACAAGTCGAGCGACCTAGTGGATGCGACCTAACTAGGTGACATAACCGAGCGACCTAACCATTGGAGGACGAGCGACCTAGCTACACACGACCTAACAAACGGCATAGGCCGAACGACCTAACAGCTCGAGTAAAGCCGAGCGACCTAGTGGGAATGGGGTCAAGCGACCTAAATGGACGAACGACCTAAGGTATGAACGACCTAAGGAGCGAATGACCTAAGTGTTGAATTGAGCAGCGCCGCGCGAACTAGGGGAAACGACCTATAGCCAGCGTAACTCTTCCATGCCGTGCGACCTAACGAGACAGAACGAGCTAACTGCAGTTTTTTGCCAGAAACACTAAAAATTGGGGGTTTTCACCAATCCAATCCAAACCAAATGCAAATATTCATGCTAAAGTGATAGGGAGTCATTCCCAACAATCCAAGATAGTTATAGACAAGAATGTGAGATAAAAATCTCACCTTTTCCACGAAATTAATGATGGAAAAGCTTAAAAGTAATGGAAGAATCAACCATAAGTTTGAATCCAATGTCTTTACTTGAATTTGGAATTAGATGTTGAATTTGCTAATGAACTTGAGCTTGGAATTTTAATTTCCCATTCCCTACACCATTTTTTATGAAGCTTTGTTGTTTTAGAAGAAGTGATGAAGAGGAGATGGGTTGGGGCTGAGTTAGAAAAGGTTCAGCCCAAACTAAAAGCCCAAAGCAAAAAGTGACAAAAATTCCACTATCTCCAAACATATCGAAGTTTACACTCAAAAAGATCGCAAACGTCATTTTGAACTCAATGGAAGTGGTCTCGAGTCCTAATTTGACCGTATGCAAAAAGTAGCTTTTCGGACCAAAATCCGATTAACGATAAAATATTTAAATATAAAATCGATAAATATGCGGGTTGTTACAGACTTTCCTCCTTAAAGAAATTGCGTCCTCGCAATATATAAGATGGAAATAAAAAGTAACAACCATAAAAGCATCTTAACACAAAAGAAATTTGAAATAAGAAGTTTACCTCAAAGAGCATGAGAAAGTAAGTCCGGATGTGCTCGCTCGATGAATTCTCTAGATTCCCAAGAACAATCTTTAGGATTTGAGGACCATTGAACCTTCACAAGCGGAACATCTTTATTTCGAAGTCGTTTGACCTCCAAAGCAATAATACGAGTAGGATGTTGCTCATATGTTAAATTAGGCGAAACTTCAATCTCTTCCACAACACCGGGCTCAAGGATAGAATCAGAATCCCGAAGGCACTTCCGTAATTGAGAAACATGAAACACGTCATGCATGGCAGAAAACTGAGCCGGTAACAAAAGGCGATAAGCCATGGAACCAATACGTTCAGTGATAGGAAATGGCCCAATATATCGAGGCGCTAATTTTCTCGATCGACTGAAACGTACAACACCCTTCATAGGTGAAACACGAACGAATACAAGATCCCCAACAGAAAATTCTAATTTCCTTCTTCGGTTATCGGCATAGGATTTTTGTCTACTCTGGGCTTCTTTCATCCTATGTCGAATAAGGTCAATCTTCTCTGTGGAATCCCAAATAAAATCTGGACCTAAAACCAACTTCTCACCGGCCTCAAGCCAACAAGAAGAAGATCGGCATGGCCTTCCATAGAGTGCCTCAAAAGGAGCCATACCAATACTAGATTGGAAGCTGTTATTATAGGAAAATTCAACAAGTGAAATATGATCTTCTCAACTTCCACCAAAGTCAAGAACACAAGCACGAAGAAGATCTTCAAGTGTTTGATTCACACGCTCAGTTTGTCCATCGGACTGGGGGTGATAAGCGGTGCTAAAATTAAGCTTCGTTCCCAAAGCTTTTTGAAGACTCTTCCAAAATCCACTAGTAAACAATGGATCACGATTACTAACAATGGAGGTAGGAACTCCATGCAACTTAACGATTTCTTTAATAAAGAGTTTGGCCAAAAGAGGAACGGTTCGGTTAGACCGAACGGGAATAAAATGGGCGGATTTAGTAAGTCTATCAATAATCACCCATAAGCTATTATGACCCGAACGAGAACGGGGAAGGCCATCAATAAAATCCATGGAAATTTGATCTCACTTCCAAACTGGAATTTCCAATGGTTGCAATAACCCACCGGGCCTTTGATGTTCGGCCTTGACAAGTTGGCAAGTCATGCAACACTTAACAAAATTAGCTATATCGAATTTCATTCCCTCCCAATAATAGAGTCGCTTCATATTTGCGTACATTTTACTACTACCGGGATGAATGGAAAATTTGGAACGATGAGAATCTTCTAGAATATCTCTACGAACATCGCTAATATTTGGCACTATAAGTCTACCAAATTTTCGAATGCCGCCACGAGAATCAATATCAAAGTCTTTCAAACCTTCAATATCGGTTTTATCCTTAATATTCTGGCTAAGAAGAGCCAATTCGGGATCTAGCCTTTAAGCTTCAAGGATGCGGTCTAAAAGAGAAGGACGAGCCTCAAGGCTACATAAAACAAGAGACGAACATAAATCAGATACACGATCTCTAATCTCACAAGTGGATAAAACCTCGAGATCATGCCATTCGGATATCATCATAGAAACAACCGCTTGTTGCTTACGACTAAGAGCATCAACAACTCGATTTCCCTTTCCGGGAGTATAAAGAATATCAAGATCATAAGAGGCAAGGAATTCGAGCCAACGCTGTTGACGCAAATTAAGTTCCTTTTGAGAAAATAAATATTTCAAAGACTTACGATCAATATAAAGTATAAATTTCTCTCCCAAAAGATAATGTCGCCAAATTCGAAGGGCGAAAACGATGGCCGCTAGTTCTAAATCATGTGTGGCATATCTAGTCTCAGCCGGCTTCAATTACCTAGAAGCATAAGCAATAACACATTCTTTTTGCATAAGAACGGCACCTAAACCAACGCGACTAGCATCGGTATAAACAACAAAATCCTGATTCCCTTCGGAAATAACAAGAATAGGAGCATCAGAAAGGAGTTCTTTTAATTTCTGAAAAGAAGTTTCACATTTGTCCGACCAAATGTATTTAACACCTTTCTTTGTTAAGCCAGTAAGAAGCACGGCAATTTTAGAAAAGTCTTTTATGAAACGGCAGTAATAACCAGCCAATCCGAGAAAGCTACGGATTTCAGTCACGCTCTCCGGTCTCTTCAAATTTTGAATCGCTTCGATCTTTGAAGGATCCACTGATATTCCGGATTCGGAAATAATATGACCGAGAAACTTTACACTAGATTGCCAAAAGTGGCATTTAGAAAATTTTGCTTTTAATTGATGGCTCCTAAGAGTTTCCAATACAATCCGAAGATGCTTTTCGTGTTCCTCCTCGGTTTTAGAATACACAAGAATATCATCAATAAAGATGAGAACAAACTGATCGAGGAAATCTTTGAAAACTCGATTCATAAGGTCAACGAAATAAGCCGGAGCATTCGTTAAACCAAATGGCATAACTAGCCACTCATAAGATCCATAACGAGTACGGAACGAAGTCAAAGGAATACTATCCTCTGCAATACGAAGCTGATGAAAACCGGTAGCCAAGTCCAATTGTGAAAAGACCCTAGCACCACTAAGTTGGTCAAATAGATCATCAATCCGAGGTAAAGGATATTTATTCTTAATAGTAAGATCATTAAGGTTGCGGTAGTCGACGCAAAGCCTAAGCGTACCATCAGATTTCTTCACGAAAATAGCTGAAGCTTCCCAAGGCGAGGAACTAGAGCGAATAAATTGCTTCGTCTCCAATTTGGATAATTGTTTGCGTATCTCTTCATTCTCCTTATTGGACATGCGATACGGAGGACGAGTAATAGGTTGAGCTCCAGGTATAAGATTAATTCTGAACTCAATTGCTCGCTTAGGTGGTAATCCTAAAACGGGCTCAAAGATGTCGGAAAATTCACGAACGACGCGAATAAGAGAAATGACATCTTCCTCATCATCATTATCATCATCACGAGGATTTAAAGAATATAAAGATGCAACCAAAGCGGAATCCGAATCTTTAAGAATAATAGAAATCTGCTTAACAGATAGTGGATGTCAAAGATAAATAGTCTGCTCAGGACATAGGATATGAGCTTCATAACGATTAAGCCAATCCATACCCAAAATCATTCCAAAGCCTAAGTAACGCATGACATGCAAATCGGCTAGGAAAGAGAAATCACACAAAATAATCTCGACATCTTTATAAAGCAAACTAAGAGTTGCGGATCCACCAACTGGATTCGCAATTCTTAAAGAAGTCATTAAAGCAACAACACTTAAAGAAAAATTATCGACGAGTTCCTTTGATATAAAAGAATGGGATGCACCCGTATCAAAGAGAACTCTAATGGGTTGATCATGAAATACAATAATGCCATCAAGGACGGAATGAGACATACCTTGACCGCGATATGTGTTGCCAGGGGCTTGAGCCACATTAAGCTTTCCCTCCTTCTTGCCCTGAAGTCTGGGGCATAAATGTATATAATGGTCCGGGCTTTTACAATAGCGACAAGAACGGGGCTTTGAACACTTGTTCGCAAAATGGTCCTTAGAACCACAGTTATAGCATTGCCCGCTACTAGGGGTAGAAGTCTTTACAGCCGGAGGTGCAGGTTTCCCCCTTTTGTTGGGATAAGGACCTTTGAATTTGTTTGGCCTCTTTTTGTTGTTGAAGTTTGGTTTGGCACCCACAACTTCAACATCACTTTCCTTATCCGCCTCTTCAAGACGAAGAGCGATATCAATGAGTTGGTCAAAAGAAACTTCTAATTTGAGAAGTAATGGCTTCTTGAGATTCTTGTTTAAGCCATAGACGAATCTTTGGTTCTTCTTCGATGGGGTGTTGATGTATTCAAACCCATATTTAGACAGTGACTCGAAGGATGCGACATAATCTATCACAAAGGATTCACCTTGAACAAGGTCTATGAAACGTCGAGTCAGTGTTACTTTCTCTGCTTCTGGTATGAATTTTAATTCGAAGCGTTCTCGGAATTGCTCCCAGGTGAGATCCGCTTCATTGATTTCTGAAATAAGAAGTTCATACCAGTCCAATGCTCTTTCTTGGAGCATACTGGAGGCCACCTGAACACGGTGAAGATCGATAAGATTCATGCGAGAAAAGATTCGATCGCATGTTCTTAACCAAGCTTGGACTTCAATAATAGTTTCAGAACCTTTGAACGGTTTCCCACCCAAGTTGGTATAATCGTTGCACAAGCGTGCAAATCCAGACTTAGGATGAGTAGGTTCCTGATTTGGACCAGCTGCTTGAGCATTCTTTACTAAATCAAGAAGCTGTTGAGCAGTCATAAAAACTCCATCCTGGAGAGTGACAGTAGATGGCCCGGCTCTGGGACGGCCTGGTCTAGATATTCTCTTCTTTAAGAAAGAGAGAAGAAGAAAAATTATTCTCCAAATAAATATCAAGCAAATCTTGATAGATAAAACAAGGATGCATAAAAAGAAATAGGATGAATCGGTACGAAGACTCGAATTAAATCCTAAGGCACGACTCCTAAGTTGGACATAGGACGATGATCCTTGTTAAGTTATGCTACATTGTTCCGAAGTTTGGCTCTGATACCAAGCTATGACGCCCCACCTCTATACCCACGCTAGCCAAGAACACTACGGAGTAATGCTGTCAACTAGCACGGAGAATAAGGCTGTTGAGGAGCGACCATCCGTGTAATTTCTTTGTGCGAGCACCGATATGTCAGATAGTATAGCATGCATTTCATTTAAGGAGGAAATCCGACATACCGATACAAACTCAAAGCTATCACACAGTGGCTATATATGATTCTTCGGAAACAAACATAGAAATAAACATAACACAAATCAGTCACAGACATCCATATCACAAAGGCGGAAAAAGATATGAATATATATAACACATGAAAGTGTACATCAGAGTAGTGGTCAGAAAGATCCACGATAATACAAAAGATTAGCTACAAGCTACACAAAAGAATAAGTATACATCACTGAGTCTATATCTCAAATGTATACATCCCAAAACTACTAATCTAAGTAGTTAGCCCAAAAGTCAGAGAAATCCCAAAAGAGAAGTCAAGCAGAAGCACCTGTAACATCTCGGTCTGACCCGAGTATTATTTATAAGAAAATAATAAATGGATCAGTCTAGCTATAAATATCAGATGACATGATATAGAATAAATGATATGGCATGAATATATAACAGCCATAAGGGCATACTACAATAGGTATGTAACTGAAAATCAACAAAAGATTAATCAATATCACAAGAATCTTCTCAAAGGTAAAATAGGGTATCATACCCTAAACTTGCATTCATAACAAGTCAATGACACACAAATTCACCAATGCACAAAAATTGATAAAACTTATCAATGGAAATCACGAAAATTGGTGAAGCACAAAATTCCAGAAATCATCACAAGAAATCCAGAAATCACAAGAAGGGGGAGACCTATCACAAAACGGGAGTATGAAAACTCACCAACACGTGTATCACAAAACGAGACGCTATCTCATGGTAGCTAACCATTAATATTTGATCCGAAGCTCCACAAGAATGGCCCGAAGTCCGTGGGGCGCTACCCCACATATGTGATGTAGAAACATCACACAAACGGGGTTTAGTCTCCCTCGTAGACAAAGAGACATCGCACAATTGCTAGTCTAAATCAAATCACAAAAATGATCGTCATGATCATCAAGAAGTGTCAATCACACCAGGCTAGTAAATATATGAGTTTAGCTTCATGTCCCATAACCACTTGCTTAACTTAAATATTTACGAACAAACTGTAGATCTTCACTAGAAAATTGTCACAAGAGGTTCAATCGAACAAGTCCAAGAATTAACCGACGAAGTGAACGCAAGCGTTTCATACCACTTGTTTTACTAAGCCGTTTAATTAGATTTCTCATCCGAGTGAGGTAAAGGCTTGTATATACTAATAGATTGGAAATCGGTTTGAGAAAAAGAGTTGTAATAAAATAGTGTTGAAATCGAGTTGATAAAAGAGTTTTGATATTTACTACTAGTATTGAAACCTTCATATTTTTAAAGTGACAAGTCACAAAAATGATTGTAGATACAATCGGTCACAAAAATTCACATTTGAAGACGTGAATGATATTCAAGGAAATCAGCTCAAAATGCATCAAAGTAGAAGTAGATGGTGCGGCCAAGCTTGCCGAGCGACCTAACAAAATACAGGTCGAACGACCTAAGTGTAAAAAGGCAAGCGACCTAACGTGTTACGACCTAGAGGTCGAGCGATGTAAGAGGTCATGCGACCTAAAGAAAAGGAAGGACTAACGACCTAAAGGAAATAGGGTCATGCGACCTAACAGGGAAAACAGGTCGAACGACCTAGTGGGTTGCGACCTAAAGTAGAATAGGTCAACCGACCTAATGGTTTCGACCTAAAATGTCAACAGGGTCGAGCGACCTAGAAGCCAACGACCTATACCGGGAATGGGGTCGAGCGACCTAACAGATCGCAACTTAATGTGAAAAAGGGTTGAGCGACCTAATGAGAAGACAGGTCGAGCGACCTAGTGGACGCGACCTAACTAGGTGACATAACCGAGCGACCTAACCATTGGAGGACGAGCGACCTAGCTACACACGACCTAACAAACGGCATAGGCCGAACGACCTAAAAGCTCGAGTAAAGCCGAGCGACCTAGTGGGAATGGGGTCAAGCGACCTAAATGGACGAACGACCTAAGGTACGAATGACCTAAGGAGCGAACGACCTAAGTGTTGAATTGAGCAGCGTCGCACGACCTAGGGGGAAACGACCTATAGCCAGCGTAACTCTTCCATGCCGTGCGACCTAACGAGACAGAACGAGCTAACTGTAGTTTTTTTGCCAGAAACACTAAAAATTGGGGTTTTTTACCAATCCAATCCAAACCAAATGCAAATATTCATGCTAAAGTGATAGGGAGTCATTCCCAACAATCCAAGATAGTTACAGACAAGAATGTGAGATAAAAATCTCACCTTTTCCACGAAATTGATGATGGAGAAGCTTAAAAGTAATGGAAGAATCAACCACAAGTTTGAATCCAATGTCTTTACTTGATTTGGAATTAGATGTTGAATTTGCTAATGAACTTGAGCTTGGAATTTTAATTTCCCATTCCCTCCACCATTTTTGATGAAGCTTTGTTGTTTTAGAAGAAGTGATGAAGAGGAGATGGGTTGGGGCTGAGTTAGAAAAGGTTCAGCCCAAACTAAAAGCCCAAAGCAAAAAGTGACGAAAATTCCACTATCTCCAAACATATCGAAGTTTACACTCAAAAAGATCGCAAACGTCATTTTGAACTCAATGGAAGTGGTCTCGAGTCCTAATTTGACCATATGCAAAAAGTAGCTTTTCGGACCAAAATCCGATGAACGATAAAATATTTAAATATAATATTTAAATATAAAATCGATAAATATGCGGGTTGTTACACTAAGTAAGCTCTACATAGTATTTTCTCGAGCTCGAATGGTTTTAATGCCGATGATGACATGTGTTTATATAGGGTTTGATTCCCTGTATTTTCGTTTGTATATTTCTGTTTGAACTTGTCAATTGCTTTTCTCGGCCATGGATTTTTGATCGAACGATAAGTCAGTGCTTGACTCGTTCATCATATACGAGTTACTCCATATTTTTCTAATGGATTCGAATCTGCTTTGTTATTTTCTGCTATGACCTGTTCATCATTTCACTGACTTGTTTATTGGTTAAAATACTCTGTGACATTTTTTGAACTGCTACTGATAATTGTTGACCACTTCAAATAGTGTTTTGTTTGACCATTTCCCTTTTTTTAAAACGTGACCCACGGCTTTGTTCAAACTTCTACTGATACTTACCCACTACTTGATTTCTCCACTGTGCTTATTGTTGTTGCATAAAACTAGTTCACTACTTTGTATGTGTGTCACCATGAGTCTGCACTTGGTTGTTGCTTCTTTGTACACTGCTGTGTTGAAACAGAAGTTGATTGTTGCTTGGTCGAGTGTTCATACCTGAATGTAGTGACCATTGCCTTGAACTGTATTCTCTAAAGTCTTGGTGCATTGTAGTCATTTCTATGTTGCATTATAGTCATTTCTGTATTCTCTGAAGTCTTGCTGCATTGTAGTCATTTATGTGCTGTGTTGCATTGAACTGTATTCTCTGAATGTAATGACCATGTGCTACATGCTTGCATATCCATGTACATTCGAGCATATTCACTTGTTTAGTTGGACCTATATATGTATGTATGTATGTATGTATGTATACATGTGTATTCAGGCATGTAAATATGTATGCTGGTTGAGTCTTCATAGGTCTGTACTATTGTGTTCTGGTCTGGTGGTCTTGTTTTGAAATCTGGTTGCAGTGTGTTCCTATGCTACATGTTCACCACTTTGTCATGTGTGTTGCTTTCCATTTAACTTGAGTTCACATTGTCATGAGCATTACAGTCTGGTTCAATGTATACATGTCTGGTGCACTTGATATGATTCCGGTCCATTGTATACATGTCTGGTCTGGTTGCACTTCAGTGTACTTTTTTGGTCTCATTTGAGTCTTCATGTTGTATGTTGTATGCATGTGTGCCTCTGCTCCGTGTTGCATTGTGTAGTGGTCTGGTTTGGTGTTGATTCTGTCTGGTGCATTTGAATGAACGTTGTATGTTATTTCTGGTCTGGGTTCTTTTTGAAGTCTTGTTGTATGAGCACTTTGACCAGTTGCTTCGAGTTCATCCATGTTGAACTGGTTCCATTGTTCATGTTGTAACTGGTTGGAGTCTGGTTTCTTTGACATTGTTGTGTTGAATGCTTTCATTTTGTTGACTGGTCTATATTTTTCCCACTGACTTGTTGAGTTTTGATTTGTGTTTGTATTGCACTAGAGTTGAATCCAGTTTTTGCTTGGGTTTGACCTTGTGCTCACCTGTCCCTGCAATTTTAACGAGCAAGCGTATATCGGTGTGTACGACCTTGTGGCATGTACAGTGATACACCGTGCATGTCACAAGTTGTTCATGTAAGATGAATTAAAAGAAAATAATGACGAACAACCCAAATAACTTAGGCAAACAATATTTTCAAAACACACACACTTTTCATTTTGCACTGCAAAATATTTCTTTTTCAATTTTACTGCGTCGGTGTTTATTTTGCAGATGGTTTAGATGCTGGATACAGGCTGGAAAAGAGTTGAAGATCAAATACGAGTGATGAGTGAATTATGTAGTGAAGTAAAATTGTAAAGTGAAAATTGTGTTGTAATTGAAAATGTGTAAATGTAGTGAGAGCTCAAATTTGTACTATTTGAATTTGTAATAAAAGATTTGTTTGAATAAAATATTTTTTTAAATATGAATTTCGAGTTATTTATTTTATTCAACAAATATTTATTTAATTATGTGGAGAAATAAAATAGTACAATAACAAATACATTTAAACGAATATATAGATATATATATATATTATCATCAAACAAAAATCATAGGCTATTGTATTCTACATGATCGACATTCAGTTCATTAATTTTATGGTGTTTAATCATCAATAAGAGCATCAATATGTAAACCATATTCAATATGTAATTCAATTATGTAACTAACGAAATTATATTTCAAAATCATACAAATCTAACCATGATCAATATTGCAAAGACGATCAGATTTTAAAGTAGAAAAATGATTCTCCTATATATCTAAAATTCATTGTTAAGATTGAAATCCATGTTCTTTAATTTCGTGAATTATTTTATTAAATCAATTGTGTCTTTTTCTAATAGGGTGAATTTTGTTGTGCGGTTTATTCTTTGAAGAAAAAAGGACACGGGTTTGTGTAACTGGAGGCCATGGTATTTTCAAGTACGTGAAAATAAGTAAATGTCATCATTTTTGATTGGATGATATTCAGTGGTTTATCAAACCAACCATTAGGGAGTTTTGTCTACTATGAGGCTTGTAGAATAAAATACCCCAAAGCCAATTTTGCATGGAGCCCCAAATTTACAATGTTTCATGCACACAACATCTCTTCTTTGACTTCTGCCCCGCCCTAAATTTCTCCATAATTTCAGCTACCGTCCTAAATTTCTCCAAAATTTTAGCTTTCTTCATGAAACCCTTAGGATCAAAACTGACTCATGATTTATCATCCCATCTATATCACGCGCCACCATCACCATCGCATCTATTTTGTGCACAATCAGCATCAAACACCATCTAATTTTCATCGTCAACGAACGTCAAATTGGATTGCCAGCATAACATCACATTAAATCCTTATTTTCCTTTAGGTATTTATTTACCCTAAGAAACTTAGCATTCAGTAACCGAAAAATTATATCATTTTTTAAGAAGATAACAATCAAAGGTGAAATTTTTTATGACTAAAGGGTTATATGCATAATTTTTTAAAACTAATTATAACTCTTTTTTCATTTAAGCTGTGAAATTAACATGTTGCTGTAAAGTTTGAGTGCGGAGAATTAAATTTAATTGCTTAATGGTTGATTTTATGTGGAATATTAAGTGGCTTTTGTTCATCATTGCGCTAAATTTTTGTTGGAATTGGGCCAGCCTACACGGAAGAAATGAGTGAATTTCAAAAAAAAATTACCCTATTAGATCTTAGTTGGGCCTATGAAGCCAAATTTATTTAGAACATTTCTAAATTTGTTTTAAATAAAATCATTATATTTTATTTGAATTAGTAAAACGGAATTTTTTTAATTTCAAATGTAGTGTATCAAATACATCTAACATTTAGTTAATGTATAACGAATGAAACCTTTCATTTCTTTCCCTAAAACAAGAATTAATTAAGAGTATTAATTGCTTTAAATGGAAAGAGAAACCTTTCATTTTCTCTCTTTAATTTGAATTGATTGATACATTATGTCATTAATTAATAATTTATTCATGGCAAGATTCATTGCTATGTCCATATGTATTCTAACTGTACAAATTGTAGTTTGAGATTTATTTAGTTTTGTTTTATTTATTTATATAAGTATAAATATATACATATATGAACCATATATATATACATATATATATATATATATAAGTATGTGCATGTGTAACATCATAGTCCGTGAAGGGTATAATGTACCCGTATATAGATACTACGATTTACATTGTAACGGACACATTAGCTCATTTTGTGTGTACTGTACTTTGTTCAAATATGTGCTTGTATAAATGTCAAAACAGAATATTAATATATGTATATGAATATATATATATATATATATATATATTATTGAATAAAATAGTTTCTGCCATAATAAATTGATGTAAAATAATCATATGAAAAAAATACCAGTTTTACAATTTTAGAAAATCTAGAAACATACTCTGGGATTAAGATTAATTTATGGAATTATTTTAATAAAAATAATATTTATTATTAGATAGTTGTTAGTAGCCCTTAACCAAATTAATTCTTAAAAATATGATATAATGTTCAAAAATTTTAAAACTTTTTTTGAAGATAGATGAGACATATTTTGCGCTTATAAAAATTTTCTAGAATTTTCTCAAATGAAATTATATTTCTAACTAAATAATTAACTGTAATTAAAAAATAAATTAATTATAAAAAATATTCAATTAAGGTTTAAAAATCTGAAACTTTTTCTGAAGGTACCTGTGTAACATCTAATGCTTAAGAAAAATTTACGGAATTTTATCAATTGAACTTATATTTTAAATTAAAATATTGATTGTAGGCCAAAAGTAAATTATTTTAAAAAAAAAATTAAGTTCAAAAAGTCTTAAAATTTTACAGTAGGCATCTGACATGGTGCAAAAAGTATAAAAAATATATAATTGAAATTTTGAATAATTATTTATTTTATACATAATAAAAAATTCATAAAATTGTTAAATAATAATATAATTTTATATTTTATGATTCACAATAGGTATAAACCATCATAAGAAAAAATTTAGATTAAATATATACAAGATATAAACATATATACAATTATACATATAGACAATTTACAAATCTGTATACATTTAATCTAGATCTATTCATATATATTAATATAAATCACAATAGGTATTAGCCTTTGACTAGGGTTTTTAGATTAACTTTTATATGGGTAGGATAAGAGAGCAAATAATGATCTTAACCACACATCTCAAAATCCTAATCCCGTGCATAGTAGTTGCCCCATTCCTCTGTCAAAACCAATGACTTTTACCTCTAAATTTCATGGGTTGTGAGCCCATTTAACCTAATTTAAAAATACATAATTATATTCAACTAAATTTGTTGTCGATATCTCATATCGATCAACATGTTTATAACTTTTTATAAATACATGCAACAAGTTTATTTCTCAAATCATATCTAAACTTTATAATTAATACTTTATTAATATTAATTAATTTAATTGATCTATAACAATTATAAACTAATTAAATCATTCGGTCTTAAGAGAATTCATCAATTTGGTTGTGTGACTCTTGGGTGTAAATTCAGTCAAGGGTTAACGTCGAACTATTCGAACGTTAACGTTCACACTTCACTTAGCAGGTGGTGTGACGTTATGGCCAAATTTATCGCCTACTCATTTTCAGAAAAAAACTTATTTTAATAATAAGCATTGCCCAATTGTGGAAATTATTTACATAAATTCTCTTCGTCACAACTATATCACTTTGGACTTATTGAATTTGGTAATGGTCAAAATTTCCAACATCGTCCACATTCAACTCTATAGTCTAAACACAAAGTCCTTGGTTCAATAATAACAATTATTATTAACTGAACTACTCTGGCCAGAGATTTTGACTTTGGGTTGACTCGAGTTGACCGTGATACTAACCCCATATAACTGAGGAGGCAAATCCTTTCTTGAATAGTGCTTCACATCCAATACTTCCACTCGACCCAACTATAGTCACTCGATGGACATCGTGCCATGATTTGACTATAATCAAAGCGGAACTTTCATATTGAAGATTCACAGTATTCTCAAGTCGAAAGAACTATGTAAATTATTCGCATCGATATTTTCTATTTGACCTTAGTTATATTAACCAACAGAAAACTATCGAATGAGTCATTCCATAGTTATCCAATAACTATTAGTACGTAACCCCTAGGTTCCCCTAGCAGTCATGAATAATACACTGCCCAACATTTGGAGAGCGTTACGTACTCTAGTCTTAACGGATCATCGATATCCAGTGTCGATGCATCTTGGCTAGGAACATTTTAAATGATATATTTATTTTTATTGTGATAAATTAATTACGGTTACAACACTTTGTAACTACTATCACAAAACATACCATTTATGGATTTTCTATTAATATACTTTTAATTAATTAATTAATATAACTACATTATATCAAGTATATGATAGAAAGGAAACACCTTTATTTCGAACAAGATTAGTCAACAAGTTAGATATATGTAACAAATTATATAATTGCCCCTAGGGCGTACTTCAAACTCTATCAATCTTCTACTTGCACTTGGGGTCAATTATGGAATCTTATTCCTACTTCTCTAATTGGTTTTCTCAAAACCAGTTGGGTCAGTCCCTTTTTGAATGGGTATGCTATTTGTTTTAATTATCTACTTTGTCGATCGACTCTCTCCGACGGTGATAAACTATTTTATCATGTGGAAAAATTCGGAGTATGTGTCTCAACTTCTAGTAAGCTCAAAGTTTTGTTACGAACTATATCGTGACATTGTTATCATATAACAATGTTACGAGATTCTCAACATTTGGAATCAGCTTAGTTATAAATTTGTGCACTTATATATTTATATACATTGTTTTTATTGCATTGCTATTCAAGACGATGTACTTAGCCTTTTTGATTGAACCAACCACGATCTTTCATTTGGAACATTTCCAACTTAAAGATTCTTAACTTGAATTTATTATTAACATATTATACTCAATATCATTTATGATGTTTGAGTCCTAACACCCCTTCATAAGGAGTTTTTGTTTCTATAAACAATTCCCTAGCATTTCATAAATACACTAGAACATTTCAAACAACCATTTAGTGATATCAATTTGGATTTGATATTTGCTTCATGTATCAAATACATAAACAAATCACGATATCATAATCAACGAAACATGTATGATAATTCCTATTGCCAATGCATAGGAACTCACATGTTCCGTATTAAACAATTTAATAAGGTTATTTACATATCGATTTGGGACATTCCTAATATCTTTTATACTCACTATAAAAGACATCATTTACAATCCAAAGTTGAATATTAAAGCAACTAAGGTTGATTTCAACACAAATACACCGTTAAAATCAACAATGTGTTGTTTACTTACATTTTAAAAATATAAATGTACCTTTTAACGTTCTTTCTTATGAACAAACGCTTCCTCTGCACTTTGATTGAAATCAAACTATATGATTTATATCAAAATACTTATTCAATCTTGATGCTTATAAAATGATACTTTCGTATCATTTCTTGGATCATATCCAAAGACTCACAAACTCAATATCGCTTCCACTGACTTCGAGACATTTTTGGTTAATATGTGTAAACAACTTACTCTAAATCGTTATTTAGAATTTTTTATTTCAATACATAAGTACCAAAACATTTAGTCTTATCAAGCGATAATTTTGTTAGTAAATCCAAATTAACTTGAGCATGTTGAATACCGAATCTATTATGCTAATTTCAACAATTGAAATTTGCGATATTATTCTTATCAACATTGCTCATTTAATTCCAACTACATTAGTCTTCTCATAAAGACACAATCTCGGCCAATGGATCACATCCCTTCAGTTACGACCACCAAAATCATATTTTGATAGCGTACTTGGAATTCTTTCGGATTTGCGCATCATACCATATAGAGTCAATACTCTTAATGGTTGATTAAACAACCGAGGATTATATAATTTCGACATTAATAAGAAACTCATAGTTTCTCTTCGATGTACGAGAATACTTATTAGACATTCTAATGCTATGTGTTCATTAGGTTAGTTAATTTTATTGCGTCTCATATAATCAGTTTTATCTATGGATCGTATCCAATTCTATTTAACTACCAATAATTCCTCAAAGGAATTCCTTCACAATGAAGTTGGTATATCTTGAAACAACAATTGTTTCTCAGTGTAAGTAGAATAGGGATTCATGAACACTTTATGAATTTCTGTATCCATAAAACTGATTTGGTTTTAGTTTACAAAAATTATGTTCGAAACATAAGTGTGTCATTCAACGACAGTCCTTTCCAAAATCCTGTTGGGGAGATTCATACAAGATCCCTCGTAAACAATTATTACGTGCAATATTTCGACTCGCATAACCTGCCAACTCCTTGGCCTAGGATATGATGGAGTTTCTAATAAACCCTTATCTTGTAAAATTTTGTAACCTGTTATCCAGATGAAATAATATTAACCTTGTGTACTACTCTTAAGTACATTACCTTATAGAAAGAAACTAACTCAACTTCGCTTACAATTAATAGTACATTATCCAACAAAGTTCGATTACTTCATATTGATGCATCATTATGTATCACATGAAGGTGTTATTTTGAGATTGAATCTTTATTCATTTTAGGTACATTTGGAACCTTTTCTAATATACTCACTCATTCGATCAAATCGAATCGTTTCTATCCTATTTTATTTTTACTTCTATTTTATATTCAATGAGTTTACCATAGACATGCTACATGTGTATCAAATACACATGTCCATGTCGATGATGACTCATCAGTGAATATGAAGAAGTATGTGGAACGATTTTGGAATTCATAGAATTACGATTGTATACATCTATATGTATCAATCCGAAGAGTTCATCAACCCTTATGATGCTCCCATTAAATAGGTGCGTATCCCTTTAATGTTTGAGATATAATTAACAAGTATCATATGATTCAAAATCAAATAATAAAATTATTTTCTCAAAACTGCGGCCTAGTTTATAATTTCGGAATAACTGTAAATAATATTATATACTTCTGTATTTTCCAATGCATTAATTTTGTTATAAAAAAATACACATTATAGTTTTATTTCATAACGAATATTCATAATATTCGTAGAAATATAGCTATGCCTATTTTTTCAGTCGATAACCAAAAAATAGTCATTATTTAATAAATAATGTTCGGTACGTTTTATGAAAACAATTTCCGTAATTTGATGCAATCAATAAGTGCTACATGACATGCTCCCACTATTTTTGCCATACTATAATAGCACACTAAATTCAAAGGTCCATCATTCACTTATTATAGATTTGTTTATTTCATATACTGCAATTAGTTTACCGTGGAGAGTTCTTTGATCAAATATCATGAACTCAAAGAAACAAATCTCATAGAAAATAATTTTCTATATGAAAATACATTTCAGAATAGAAATCATATTTCTCATTCCAATGTTAAGTATCAATTACTATTATTACAATTCTTGTTTCCATTGTTTCTTTATGAAGAAGAAATTACATTTAATCTCTCCATCCCAACTATACCTTAAATCACATTCACTCTTATCATTCATTTTCCTTTCTAAATGGTCAAACCATTCAAAAGAAAACCCTTACTACAATATCATAATGAACTCTGTACGAAAGCACATTTGATTATCCTTAACATTTAATGACATCAAATATGTTGCTCTTTGCATAAACTAATAAACTGACATTTCAACGATCGAGTTCTTAGATCTATCTTGTAGTTTTGGTCTTGGACTATAATTAACACAATATGATCTTTTATGTAACCAATCAAATTGAATACTCGATCTCATAGTACAGTTTATTGGCTTATTTCGAATGAACTATAATCATTAAAGTATCGTACTTTATTAACCATGGTCGTTCACCATATAACATTTATATGTGATAGTATATGGATCAAATATCCATCCATGGTCTTGTATTGCTTTTAGATTTTGAAACTCATAAAATGCAATACACTGTCTAAACCAAATAAACACGTAAGTGATCATTTTACGAATGTATTGAGTAGTTGTAAAAATTAGGCACTTGCATGGGTATAGAAACATTAACATGCAATGGGCATTTATTCGTAAGTATATGTTATATTTATATTTGTCAATCTTCAATTCATTTGTATATCTTAATTGATAAATATTTTACCAATCTTATTAAATGCACAAATTTATCATTGTAGATAATTGTAGCATTATTTAGCATATGTTCTTACAATATTATAAAGGTTAAATGTTACCATTTCATTTTTCTAATAAGGCTCTCACTAGTCTTTTATCTTTCTCCAAACTCTAAGATGAAACATAGAAGTCTTTTGACTTCACAAGTGGATGTTAGGACTCGTTTGTCTTGGTATTCCGACCTTGAGTTTGCTCAAATAATCATAGCCCCACAAACAATGGATAACTCCATATCAGTTGTATCACATACAACTCCTAACCCATGTTTTCTTGTCCTAATCTCATTTCGACCTTGAATTTTCTCAACAAATCATAAGAGATTATTCACTCGTACCTACCATATCGCGACGGCCTAAGTATAGTATATGTACCTTGAGTTTGCTCAACAAATACATATAGTTATCTTACCTCGTATATTCAATATATTAATAATATTACACATAACATCCCTAGCTTGAGTTTGCTCAACAACTAAGGAGTATGCAGGTAATTTATTAATATATGGTAAAGGATAACATTATATTGAAGATTCATAATCTTCAATATATTATATTGAGTGACATAGACTTATGGACTAATGTATTTCTTGTGAAATACCCTCATGATTCAAGTGTCAAACACATCAGAAATCATGATATACGTACATTTACGTATGTATTTATTCCTTAAGTCTATTTTGGTTCCTTTAATGCTCCACTTTTAGTTTATACATTCATATCATATAAGTTTTATTGGTATATAGCTTTTATATTTCATATTACTTATATGATAGTATTATGTATAATATTTTATTTAATTAAATCTTATTTAATTAATTTAAATTAATTAACTCTTTAATTTATTTTATATTAGTATTTCAATACAACATTTATATTGGACATATCTACTATAACCTTTATAGCGTATACTATAACCTTTATAATATAACACATATATCTTGTATATGCATATTTTTATTTAATTAATTAACTTTAATTAATTTATTTAATTAAGAAATTTTAATTGAATTGTATTAATTTCAAATTTTATCTTATATACATACATGTATACTTATGTTATCTTAAACACTTTAAAATAACATAACATATATCAACATATACAATACATGCATATAAATATTAATTAATAAACTTAATTAATTAATTTGTTTTATTAATCTTATTAATAAATTTTAAATTTCAAGATTAATATTTAAATAATTTAAAACATTTTGAAATTTTCATTGCATTTCCAAACATTTTGAAAATTTATGTGATATTATAACCAATTATAATAAACATGTTTTTATTTTAAATTTAACTTTTAAATCTAAAATCTTGTCTTAATTTTCAAAACAATTTTTAATATTAGCCCAAGACCTAATTCAAATTGGGCATTTCTATCAGGGGCAACCTTTGGGCTCACTCCACCTTTCAGGTCAGGCAGGTAACCGGGTAGGACAGGGTACTTGATTACCCAATTCCAATCCTAGACATCACCATCCTAAACACCGTACTAACTACGCATGTGATGCCCCACCTCTATACTCACGCTAGCCGAGGACACTACGGGGTAATGCCGTCGACTAGCACGAAGAATAAGGCTGTTGAGGAGCGACCATCTGTGTAATTGCTTTGTGCGAGTACCGATATGTCAAATAATATAACTTACCTTTCATTTCAAGAGGAAATCCGACATATCAAATACAAACTCAAAGCTACCACAGAGTGGCTATGAGGCCTTCGGAAACAAATATAGAAATAAACATAACACAAATCAGTCACAGATATTCATATCACAAAGGCGGAATCATATATGAATATAGCACATAAAAGTGTACATCAAAGTAGTGGTCAAACTAGATCCACTACATCACAGAAGAATAGATACAAGTGCTAGACAAAAGAATAAGTATACATCAAGGAGTCACTATCTCGAATGTATAATAACAAAAACTACTAAGCTAAGTAGTTAGCCAAAAATCAGGTGAAGGACCCTGATAAGAAGTCAAGCAGGAGCACTTGAAATACCTCGGTCCGACCCGAGTATTATTTAAGAAGAAAATAATAAACGGATCAGTCTAGCTATAAATATCAGATAAAATAAGATAGGATAAGAGATATGACTAAGACGTATGATAACAATAATGCCATACTATGACAAGTAGACATCAAATAAACAATAAAAATCATACAAAATCTCAAATCTACTCAAGCACCAAAAAGAATGTCATATTCTTTGAATTATTCACCAAAAAACAAATATTGACAAAACATATCAATGTCAATCGCAAAAATCGATGAAACACAAATACTGGAAATCATCAACTAGAAATCCAGAAATGCAAATGAAACGCTAATCCATAAAATGAGTCGGAGCTCCTCCAAACAGGGTATAGTCCCCCATTGCGGACTATGAGTCGAAACTCCCACAAATGAGCCGGAGCTCCTCCAAACAGGGTATAGTCCCCCATTGCGAAGTATGAGTCGAAACTCCTCCAAATGAGCCGAAGCTCCTACAAATGAGTCGAAGCTCCTCCAAACAGGGTATAGTCCCCCATTGCGGACTATGAGTCGAAACTCCTCCAAATGAGCCAAAGCTCCTCCAAATGAGCCAAAGCTCCTCCAAATGAGCCGAAGCTCAACATAACGGGGTATAGTCTCCCACGCGGACAAAGAGACATCGCACATCGCTAGTCTAAATCATAAAATGATCACCATTGATCAATAAGAAGTGTCAATTACACTAAGCTAGTAAATAGATGAGTTTAGCTTCATGTCCCATAACCACTGGCTTAACTTAAATATTTATGAATAAATTGTAGATCTCCACTCAAAAATTGTCACAAGAGTTCAATCGAACAAGTCCAAGAATTAACCAACAAAGTAAACGCAAGCGTTTCATACCACTTGTTTTACTAAGTCGTTTAATTAGATTTCTCATACGAATGAGGTAAAGGTTTGTATATACTAATAAATTGGAAAATGGTTTTATAAACGAGCTTTGTATTGAAAATAGGGTTGAATCATCTTTGTGAAAGAGTTAGAATATTTACTACTAGTATAGAAACCTTTGTATTTTAAAGTGACAAGTCATAGAAATGATTGTAGAAACAATCAATCACCAAAAAATCACATATGAAGACGTGACTCAAATCCAAAGAAATTGATACTGAATCCATCAAAATGGATGTTGCCAAAAATCCCGAAAAAGAAATTATCAAAGTCAACTAAAGTGATAACAACTAATCGGAGAAAGGTGAATCGATCAAAAATTGGAAATCCACACAAATTTGCCTAAAATAGGCAAAATAAACATTTCCCAGAATCAGTCGACTGACTACAGGGTCAGTCGACTGACAGACCTGGAAACACTGGTTTCCAGGCTCAGTCGACTGACTTAGTGTGTCAGTCGACTGATACAGACCTGGAAACACTTGGTTTCCAGGCTCAGTCGACTGACTCAGTGTGTCAGTCGACTAATACAGGGACAGAGAATTTTCTACCCCCTGGTTCTGTCGACCGACCTCCTGGTTCAGTCGAATGAACCTGCTTCATTAGCAGTTTCATCCTAGCCCCCTTGTGGGGCAAAATCAATGACACGGAACTGTAGCGAATGAGCGAGCAACAACGACTAGGGATTTATGCCAAGCGACAACCCAGCCTTGTATGGCCCTCCAAAACACCCGACTAACGTGTTCAAACATCAAAGATTGGATTTTTAAAGATTTGACCTCAAAACACCAAAAATTGGAATATTCACCAATTCAATTCAAATCAAAAGCAAATGAACATAAATAAGTGTTGGGAATTCATATCTAACAACAATGATATCTATAGAAGTAGATGTGATTTCAAAAACTCACCTTTAAACCTAAAAACACAAGAGAGAAGCTATAGAGCAAGGCAAGAACAATCACTCTTCAATTTTAACCTAAGAAGCTTCAATCTAAGCTTAAAAGAAAAACATTTCCTAAGTTAGGGTTTAGGAAATTTCTGAAATTAAAGAGGAAATGAGATGGAGAAGATGAAAAGGATGTTTACCTAAGCTTCTCTTAGATTTTGGAGCTAGAACTTGAGTTTGCAAATGAATCTAGGGCTTAGGAATTTCTAATTCCTTTTCTCTTCCCCCATTTTTATAAAGCTTGAAGTGTTAGGAAATGATAGTGTATGAAGAGGAGAGGGGGTGGAGTTAGGATATAAGATGAGTTGGGTTAGTGGGCTGAAACCCATACCCAAACCCAGCCCTAAGTGAAAATGTCAAAATTCTACTCAACTCCAAACATATCGATGTTTATACTCAAAAAGGTCGCAAAAGCCATTTTGGACTCAATGGAAGTGGTCTCGAGTCCCAATTCGACTGTTTACAAAAAGTGACATTTCGGACTTAAATCCGACTAACGATGCTATATTTATATAAAACATTTAAATATACAATCGTAAAATATGCGGGTTGTTATAGACTCCCCTCCTTAAAGAAATTGCTTCCTCGCAATAATTAAGAGGAGAATAAAAAGTAACAACCATAAAAGCATATCAACACAAAAGAAAATTTGAAATAAGAAGTTCACCATAAAGAGCACGAATGAGTAAGTCCGGATGTGTTTGCTTGATGAATTCTCAAGATTCCCAAGAGCAATCCTTAGGATTTGGGGACCATTGAACTTTCACAAGAAGAACATCTTTATTTTCGAAGGCGTTCAACCTTCAAAGTAATGATACGAATAGAATGTTGCTCATAAGTCAAATTTGGTGAAACTTCAATTTCTTCAATTACACCAGGCTTAAGAATAGAATCCGAATCCCTAAGGCACTTTCGTAGTTGAGAGACGTGGAATACATCATGAATAGCAGAAAACTGAGCCGGTAATAAAAGGCAATAAGCCACGGAACCAATGCGTTCAGTGATGGGAAATGGACCAACATATCGAGGTGCTAATTTTCCCGATCAACTGAAACGCACAACACCCATCATAGGTGAAACACAAATGAACACCAATAAAACCTAGACCTAAAACCAGCTTCTCACCGGCTTCAAGCCAACGCGAAGGAAATCGGCATGGCCTTCCATAGAGTTCCTCGAAAGGTGCCATACCAATACTAGATTGGAAGCTATTATTGGAAGAAAACTCAATAGAGAAATATGATCTTCCCAACTTCCACCAAAATCAAAACACACATGCACGAAAGAGATCTTCAAGTGTTTGATTCACACGCTCTGTTTGTCCATCGGACTGAGGATGATAAGCGGTGCTAAAATTTAAGCTTTGTTCCCAAAGCTTTTTGAAGACCTTACAAAAATCCCCTAGTAAAATAATGGATCACGATTGCTAACAACAGAAGTAGGAACTCCATGCAATTTAATTTGACATAGAGTTTAGCCAAAAGAAGTACGGTCCAAAAGAGAAGGATGAGCCTCAAGCCTACACAAAACAAGAGATGAACATGAATCAGATTCATGATCTCGAATCTCATAAGTGGACAAAGTCTCGAGATCACTCCATTCGGATATCATCATGGAAATAACCGCTTGTTGCTTACGACTAAGGTCATCGGCAACACGATTTCCCCTTTCCGGGAAGATAAATAATATCAAGATCATAAGATGCAAGGAACTCGAGCCAACGTTGTTGACGCAAATTAAATTCCTTTTGAGAAAATAAATATTCCATAGATTTATGAGCGTTGTAGAGAACAAATTTCTCTCCCAAAAGATAATGACGCCAAATACTAAGAGCGAAAACAATAGCCGCGAGCTCTAGATCATGAGTGGCATATCTAGTCTCGACAAGCTTTAATTGTCAAGATGCATACGTGATAACACATTCCCTTTGCAAGAGAATGACACCCAAACCAATACGACTAGTATCGGTATAAACAATAAAATCTTGGTTCCCTTTGGGAATCGCAAGAATAAAAGCATCGGAAAAGAGTTCTTATCCTCTTTCCCGAAAAGCTAAGACATTCAAAATTACCATTAACTTTATGTAATCATCTTTTTAGAAAAATTTACTTTTTACAAGTCAATTTATTGTGTCTGACTGTCTCAATAGCGTTAGGAGATTCCTATCGATAACGTTAATCAAGCGCATCGACCAGAATTCTTAAATCACTCAATGGGCAAAACAACACAAAATCATCTTCTATATGATAAACAAGTCTCTTAAAAAATTTACAAATGTTCTTTGCTCGTTTTAAGAACAAAATCCAATCATACTTATAAACATCTTATTAAAAAGATTTGCAAATTTTAAATTGTTGTTTTCATCCATAATCAATAAATACAAGGATAAACTCATCGAGATATTCGTAGAATACTCGATTCATAAGATTGATGAAATAAGGTAGAAGGTTCATCAAACCGAATGACATAACGAACCACTCACAAGAATCATAACGAGTGCGGAATGCGGTAAGTGGAATGCTATCCTCCGCAACTCGTAGCTAATGAAAACCGGTGGCAAGGTCGAGCTGAAAAGACCTTAGCACCCTACAATAGATTGCTTAGGTGATAATCCTAAGACAAGCTCAAATATACCGAAAAATTCACAAATTACTTGAATGAGAGAAATAACATTTCCCTCATCAAGTGGGTTTAAATAATAAAATGACGTCAACGAATTGGAAATCAAAATCATTAAGAACAACAGAAATCTACTTAACAGATTGAGAATGTCGAAGATATATAGTCCGCTCAGGACATAGGATGTGGGCTTCATAATGATCAAGCCAATCCTTTCCCAAAAATCAATTTCAAAGCCTAAGTAACGCATAACATGCAATTCGGCTCGAAAAGAATAATCACATAAAATAATCTCGACATCTCCACAAAGTAAACTGAGTGTTGCGGATCCACCAACCGGATTCGCAATTCTCAGCGAAGTCATCAAACCCATAATAGTAAAAGAAAAAGAATCAACAAGTTCTTTTAATATAAAAGAGTGGGATGCACCCGTGCCAAAAGAAAAGAACTCGATTAGGATAATCACAAAGCAAATTAATGTCATCAAGGATAGAAGGAGAATTACCTTGACCACGAGAAGTGTTACTAGGTGCTTGCATAACATTCAGCTCTCCCTCTCTCTTGCTTTGAAGCTTGGGACATGAAGATATATAATGATTCGAACTTTTGCAATAGCGACAAGAAATAGGCCTTGGACACCTATTAATATAGTGGTCCTTAGAGCCACAATTGTAGCATTCTCCACGATTAGGGATTGGAATCTTTGCTACCAAAGTTACTTGCTTCACTTTCTTGTTAGGATTAGGACTTTCGAATTTAATAAAGGGATGCCTCTTCTTATTGATGTTGAAGTTCTGTTTGGCACTCATAACTTCAACATCACTTTCTCTATCGGCCTCTTCAAGTCGAAGAGCGATATCTATAAGTTGATCGAAAGAAACTTCCAGTTTCAGAAGTAAAGGCTTTTTGAGGTTCCTATTCAACCCATAGACAAATCTCTGATTTTTCTTCAATGGGGTATTAATATACTCGACCCCATATTTAGAAAGAGATTCAAAAGATGCGATGTAATCCATCACAGAAGATTCACCTTGAACAAGGTCAATAAAGAGTCGGGCTAAAGTTACTTTTTCAGCCTCCGGCACAAACTACAATTCGAACCTTTCCTGGGATTGCTCCCAAGTAAGATCCGCTTCAATAGTTTCAGAGATCAAAAGCTCATACCAATCTAATGCTCTTTCTTGGAGCATGTTAGAAGCCACTTGGACACGAAGTGAATCAATAAGATCCATGCGGGAAATGATGTGATCGCATGATCTAAGCCAAGCTTGGATTTCTATAACGCTTTCGGAACCCTTGAATGACCTTCCATCCAAAGCGGTATAATCTCTGCACAAGCGTGCAAACCCGGATTTAGGGTGAGTAGGAACTAGAACGGGTCCGGCAGCTTGGTCATTGTTCACAAGATCTAAAAGTTGTTGAGCAGACATAAATACTCCATCCTGAGGAGTAGCACTAGATTGACCGGCGCTAGGACAGCCAGGTCTAACAATTTCTCTTCTCTAAGAAAGAGAGAAAGAAGAGGAAAAAGGTTATTCTCAGAATGAATATCAAACAAACTTGATTGGTAAAACAAGGCATCACAAAAGAAAATAGGATAGAACGGTACGAAGACCCGAATTAAATCCTATGGCACGATTCCTAAGAAAGACTTAGGACAATGATCCTTGCTAGATTATTCTACATTGTTCCGAAGTTTGGCTCTGATACCAAGCTGTGATGCCCCACCTCTATACTCACGCTAGCCAATGACACTACGGGGTAATGCCATCGACTAGCACGAAGAATAAGGTTGTTGAGGAGCGACCATCTGTGTAATTGCTTTGTGCGAGTATCGATATGTCAGATAATATAACTTACCTTTCATTTCAAGAGGAAATCCGACATATCAAATACAAACTCAAAGCTACCACACAGTGGCTATGAGGCCTTCGGAAACAAATATAGAAATAAACATAACACAAATCAGTCACAGATATTCATATCACAAAGGCGGAATCAGATATGAATATAACACATAAAAGTGTACATCAAAGTAGTGGTCAAACTAGATCCACTACATCACAGAAGAATAGGTACAAGTGCTAGACAAAAGAATAAGTATACATCAAGGAGTCACTATCTCGAATGTATAATAACAAAAACTACTAAGCTAAGTGGTTAGCCAAAAACCAGGTGAAGGACCCTGATAAGAAGTCAAGCAAGAGCACCTGAAATACCTCGATCTGACCCAAGTATTATTTAAGAAGAAAATAATAAACGGATCAGTCTGGCTATAAATATCAGATAAAATGAGATAGGATAAGAGATACGACTAAGACATATGATAACAATAATGCCATACTATGACAAGTAGACATCAAATAAACAATAAAAATCATACAAAATCTCAAATCTACTCAAGCACCAAAAAGAATGTCATATTCTTTGAATTATTCACCAAAACATAAATATTGACAAAACATATCAATGTCAATCGTAAAAATCGGTGGAACACAAATACTAGAAATCATCAACTAGAAATCCAAAAATGCAAATGGAATGCTAATCCATAAAATGAGCTGGAGCTCCTCCAAACAGGGTACCTCCAAATGAGCCAAAGCTCCTCCAAACTGGGTATAATCCCCCATTGCGAACTATGAGCCGAAGCTCCTCCAAATGAGCCGAAGCTCCTCCTAACAGGGTATAGTCCCCCATTGCGGACTATGAGTCGAAACTCCTCCAAATGAGCCGAAGCTCCTCCAAACGAGCTGAAGCTCCTCCAAACAGGGTATAGTCCCCCATTGCGGACTATGAGTCGAAACTCCTCCAAATGAGCCGAAGCTCAATAGAACGGGGTATAGTCCCCCGCGCGGACAAAGAGACATCGCACATCGCTAGTATAAATCATAAAATGATCACCATTGGTCAATAAGAAGTGTCAATTACACTAAGCTAGTAAATAGATGAGTTTAGCTTCATGTCCCATAACCACTGGCTTAACTTAAATATTTACGAACAAATTGTAGATCTCCACTCAAAAATTGTCACAAGAGTTCAATCGAACAAGTCCAAGAATTAACTGACAAAGTAAACGCAAGCGTTTCATACCACTTGTTTTACTAAGTCATTTAATTAGATTTCTCATACGAATGAGGTAAAGGTTTGTATATACTAATAGATTGGAAAATGGTTTTATAAACGAGCTTTGTATTAAAAATAGGGTTGAAATCATCTTTGTGAAAGAGTTAGAATATTTACTACTAGTATAGAAACCTTTGTATTTTAAAGTGACAAGTCATAGAAATGATTGTAGAAACAATCAATCACCAAAAATTCACATATGAAAACGTGAATCAAATCCAAAGAAATCGATACCGAATCCATCAAAATGGATGTTGCCAAAAATCCCGAAAAAGAAACTATCAAAGTCAACTAAAGTGATAACAACTAATCGGAGAAAGGAGAATCGATCAAAAATTGGAAATCCACACAAATTTGCCTAAAATAGGCAAAATAAACATTTCCCAGAATCAGTCGACTGGACTACAGGGTCAGTCGACGGACAGACCTAGAAACACTCGATTTCCAGGCTCAGTCGACTGACTTAGTGTGTCAGTCGACTGATACAGACCTGGAAACACTCGGTTTCCAGGCTCAGTCGACTGACTCAGTGTGTCAGTTAACTAATACAGGGGTATAGAATTTTCTGCCCCCTGGTTCAGTCGACTGACCTCCTGGTTCAGTCGAATGAACCTGCTTCATCAGCAGTTTCAGCCTAGCCCCCTTGTGGGGCAAAATCAATGACACAGAACTGAAGCGAACGAGCGAGCAACAACGACTAGGGATTTACGCCAAGCGACAACCCATCCTTGTATGGCCCTCCGAAACACCCCACTAACGTGTTCAAACATCAAAGATTGGATTTTTAAAGATTTGACCTCAAAACACCAAAAATTGGAATATTCACCAATTCAATTCAAATCAAAAGCAAATGAACATAAATAAGTGTTAGGAATTCATACCTAACAACAACGATATCTATAGAAGTAGATGTGAGTTCAGAAACTCACCTTTAAACCCGAAAACACAAGAGAGAAGCTATAGAGCAAGGCAAGAACAATCACTCATCAATTTTAACCCAAGAAGTTTCAATCTAAGCTCAAAGAAAAACATTTCCTAAGTTAGGGTTTAGGAAATTTCTGAAATTGAAGAGGAAATGAGATGGAGAAGATGAAGAGGATGCTTACCTAACCTTCTCTTAGATTTTAGAGCTAGAACTTGAGTTTGCAAATGAATCTAGGGCTTAGGAATTTCTAATTCCTTTTCTCTTCCCCCATTTTTCTAAAGGTTGAAGTGTTAGGAAATGATAGTGTATGAAGAGGAGAGGGGTTGGAGTTAGGATATAAGATGAGTTGGGTTAGTGGGCTGAAACCCAAACCCAAACCCAAAGCCCTAAGTGAAAATGTCAAAATTCTACTCAACTCCAAACATATCAATGTTTATACTCAAAAAGGTCGCAAACGCCATTTTGGACTCAATGGAAGTGGTCTCGAGTCCCAATTCGACTGTTTGCAAAAAGTGACATTTCGGACTTAAATCCAACTAACGATGCTATATTTAAATAAAACATTTAATTATACAATCGTAAAATATGCGGGTTGTTACAATGCAAGTTTAATTAGTTAGTCATAACATGACTAATTTAGACCGCATAGGCTATTGGGCTCTGATACCATTGTTGTAACTGGGCCGGCCAGCAGCGGAAGAAATATGTGAATTTCAAAAAAATTAACCCTATTATATCTTAGTTGGGTCTATGAAGCCTAATTTATTTAGAACATTTCTAAATTTGTTTTAAATAAAATCAATTATTTTATTTAAAGGGGGAATTAATTTAAAGGACAAAAATTTGTATATTTTTTGCGTCAAGGACACGACCTCAATATTTTAACCACAAGGGCAAACATTCTCCTAAAAATTATTCATAAGGACAAACATTCTTCCAAAATTATTCAAAAGGACAAACATTCTTCCAAAACTGCTACCAAACTAAAAACTTATACCTAAAAACTGCTACCGATAACTACAAAGATACCTAAAAACTGCTATCAATAACTAAAAACTGATACCTAAAGAAAGTTGTCCTTCAGGCTAAAATACTGAAGGTATGTCCTTGAGGCTAAAACATTGAGAAATTTTGTCCTTGACAATAATTTCCTGTTATTTAAATTAGTAAAGGAAAGTTTTCAATTTCAAATGCATAGTGTATCAAATACACCTAACATTTTGTTAATGTATAGGGAATGAAACCTTTCATTTCTTTCCCTAAAACAAGAATTAATTGACAGTATTATCTGCATTAAATGGAGAGAGAAACCATTCATTTTCTCTCTTTAATTTGAATTGATTGATACATTAAATGTCATTAATTAATAATTTATTTATAGCAAGATTTATTACTATGCTCATATGTATTCTAACTGTACAAATTGTAGTTTGAGATTTATTTAATTTTGTTTTATTTATTTATATAAGTATATATATATATGAACCATATATATACACATATATATGTGTGTGCGCATGTGTAACATCATAATCCGTGAAGGGTATAATGTGTCCGTATATAGATGTTCGGATTTACATTGCAATATACACATAGCTCGTTTTGCGTGTACTGTACTTTGTTCAAATATGTGCTTATATAATATGTCAAAACAGGATATTAATATATGTGTTTGTATATATATAGTATTGAATAAAACAATTTCTGCCATAATAAATTAATGTAAAATAATCACATGACAAAAATAAGATTTTTATAATTTTAGAAAATCTAGAAACATATTTTGGGCTTAAGATTAATTTATGGAATTTTTTTAATTAAAATAATATTTATTATTAAATAGTTGATAATAGCCCTTAATCAAATTAGTTCTTAGAAATATGAAATAAAGTTGAAAAATTCTGATACTTTTTTTGAAGATAGATGAGACATGTTTTGGGCTTAGAAAAATTTTCTAGAATTTTCTCAACTTAAATTATATTTTTAATTAAATAATTAACTACAGATCAAAAATCAATTAATTATTAAAAAATATTAAATTAAGTTTTAAATTTTGAATTTTTTCTGAAAGTACCTCTAAAACATCTAATTCTTATGAAAAAATTTCTAGAATTTTATCGATTGAGTTTATATTTCTAATTAAAAAATTGATCGCGGGCCGAAAATAAATTAATTTTAAAAAATAATAAATTAAGTTCAAAAAATCTAATTTTTTTATAGTAAGTATAATAAATGGTGCAGAAAATATAAAAAATATATAATTGAAATTTTGTGTGACACCCAGATTTTTGATAACATTATTTAGGAGATTTAGTTAGATAAACTAAACAAAATAATGTGTTGATAAGGGGATTGAGATTTGATTTAATTAAGGTAGTCGTGCCTTTTAACTAGTAAATTAAAAGAAAAGTTTAAAATGAATTAGAGGAGGAGTATTATGGGAAAGAGGCCGTTCCTATATTGTCTTCCTTAGGCCGTGTATTTCAAAACACACGTTCATTCTCACTTTCAAAATTTTAAAAGCTTGGTCGGCCACCATTAACGAAGGAAGAAGAAGAGGAAACAAAAGAGAAGCTTAAGTAAAGCAAATTCAAACGAAACTCATTCGAATCTCAAGCTCCTTAATCATTAAAGCAAAAGGTGAATAATGTTTACATCTCTAAATAATTTTGATTTCGGTTTTAAGGTTAATTCCGAATGATTTTGCAAAGATTTGCCATGTGTTTGAATGATAAAAAGATTTTTTTTTTTTATATATATATATATATATATGTTGATGATTTATATATGTTCGTATAGATTTTATGACATGTTTTGAGATAAAACCCTATTAAATGACATCTGTTAGCCTTGCGAATTTTTATGGCGATCTAAAAAGTTATTTTAGAGATGGGTTTCGATTTTCAGAATTTTTGTGGAATTATTATGAATTTTCTAAGGAAGAAAAGGTTAATTTGGATTATAAAATTATTTAAGGGAAAAATAAATATAGTTTGATTCAAAAAAATTATATATTGAAGAGAGCATATTATTTGATTTTTTGGAATTTTTCCAAAATTTTTCAAGATGTTTTAATAGTTATATAAAATTATTTAAGGTATGGGACTTAAATGTTTTATATAATTATAAAGGAGAAATGGGCTTTTACAAAATTATTCAAATTTCCAAATAAGGAAAGTCGACATCACTTTTGAATATAAAATTCTGGCAACCAATCAAATTTAGAAAAACATGGCATGTGGGGTACAAAAGAACTGATTCAAAGTACAAATAAATAGTCTTTCTTCTATTTCAACCCTCGGCAGAGCTTCCACCTTCATTCCAGACCTTCTGACAAAGTCGGAAGGTATCAAACCTTTCGACTAGGTCAAATACCAATGCACAAGGTATCATGCAACTAGTACGTAGTGAATTGGATGGAGTCGAAAGGTTTAGGGATGAAAGGTTAGAGCTTTCGAAGGAGATGAAACCTTGTTTTGGTTTTAAAGAAAATACACCTGCTAGCTTTCGACAGAGAGCTTTCGACGTTGTCAAATGGTTTAAAAGAAAAAGGTTTCGATTGCTTTCCTTTCTTGTTTTAAATGAAACCTTCCGACAAGGTCGAAAGGTATAGCTTCCACAAGGACGAAAGCTTAGTTACCGCTTCCTAACCTTTCGACACAGATGGAGTCAAAGGTTATCTTTTATTTTCTAAAACTTGTGGTCTCTCTCCATTGATTTCGAAGGGTTGGTTCCAACACCAACACTTCATTGTTTTTGAATGGTTTTGAAAGGTTTCGAAGCAGTTGCTTTTGACTCCAATATTTTTCTAATCCTTTTGCATAATCCAAATGTTTTAAGTCGAAACGTTTTAAAGGTTTCAAAGTAGTTAACTTTGATTGGTTTCGAAAAGTTTTCCACCTATTTTAAATTGAACCCAATGTCTTCGAAAAGTTTTGAGTTACATTGCTTTCGAAAGGTTTATTATATAGGGGAGGTACCCCAAGCTTTCGACAAAGTCGAAAGGTGAAACCTTTCGACTAGGTCGAAAAGAAACCTTCCGACAAGGTCAAAAGGTAGGACCTTTCAAAAAGGTCGAAAGGTACGGTTTTGAAATGTTTTCAAAAGGCTAAGGTTTAAAGGATTTAAAAGGCGGATGTCATATGTTTTAAAGCTTGTAAAAGGAAAGCTCTTAAAATGTTTAGAAGGAGTTACCATCAATGATTTCGAAAAGTTTATTAAAGGATATGAAGGAGTTACCTTCAATACTTTCAAAGCGTTTTGTAAATGGTTTTGAAGGAGTTATCTTCTATGTTTTCGAAAGGTTGTTTAAAAGGTTTCGACTATAAGAACTAGGCAGATAGCCTAAGTGTTTTAAGTTATAAAGGACATTAACTTATTATAAAGGATAGACAATCCTTATTAAACATCATCAACATTATTTTGAGTATAGTATATACAACATGACAAAAATAGCTTAGAGTAAAGCTAAAGATATATTTTTCTTATATATATATGATTTGATGGATTAAATCATTTTGAAAAGGTTTCAAGGAAAATTTAAAGAGCAGTTAGCTCAAACATTTTGTAGAGCAGTTAGCTCAGATATTTGAAGAGTAGTTAACCCAAAAGAAAATTCGGGCAGTCAGCTCATTTTAAATTCGGACAATCAGTCCATTTTGAGGGCAGTCAGCCTAGAGGACAGTTAGTCCATAAAGAGCAGTCAGCTCTGATATGAACAAATAGTTCATTTATTAGCAAAACGGACCTTGCTAAATTTTTAAGGACAGTTGGTCCACCCTTTTTACCTGTTTTGGGCAGATAGCCCATTATATAGCATAAAAGATATTGCTATAATCAATTTTAGGACAGATAGTCCAGAAAAGAGATGATAGCTCAGAATTTAGAACATATAGTTCAGATTTTAGACAGATAGTCTATTTCACTTCCTGTTTTAGCATAATGGATATTATTATATTATTATTATTATAATCAGTTGATTAACCAGTTTGGTTGCAGGAAAGGATTTGCAAAATATATGTTTTGAAAAGAGGTATTAGTGAGGGGAAACCCGTTCCGCTAAGCGGCGTGGTCTCACTATTTATCAGTAAGCTGAGATGTAACATAAATTATTCATACCAGGCTTTAAGTCTGACTCGAAGTTTTTGTTTTCCCTTAACTCTCAGGTGCTCAAAATTTGATTTGAGTAGGCTGAGGGTTTAGGTTTTTAGGTTTTAGCAGATTTTGGCGAATAAAGTATCCGAAGATGAGCATGTGGCTGACGGATAGCTAATTTAGGAATTCTGTTTTAAAATTGTTTCCGCTGTGTATTAAGACAATTATGTCAATATTGCTTTGATCATCCAAGGGGCATCTTCATATGTCGCTCTTGGCATATTGTTGTAAATTATAATTGGTCAATGCATGGGATTACGTTTGGGATTTTTGTAACTTGGATATGATTTATTTGAAATATAATCACTAAAATTATTGTTTTTGGAAATCAGTGGTTTTGTTCATATTCAAGTGCTTCTGATATTATGGATACCATTAACACCGCTGTATTTCGTCACCAGAAGTTAATACCGTGGATGACTGCAGCATCCATAGCGCTTAGCTTTTGGCCTCCAAATACGGGATGTTGCATTTTGTATCATTATTTATTTTATACATAATAAACAATTCACAAAATCATTAAACAATAATAAAATATGTATATACATATTTAATAAAATAATTTTATATTTTATAATTCACAATAGGTATAAAACATCATATAAAATTTTTTAGATTAAATATATACAAGATATAAACATATATCCAGTTATACATATAGACAATTTGCAAATCTGTATACATTTAATCTAGATATATTTATATATATTAATATACACCAAAATCAATTTTAAAAAAAAAATCAATAATAAATTAATAAACAAAATACTACAACGAACACATAACAAATCCAATTGTAACAAACACATGTACCCACAAAAATCTCACCTAATCTAAACAATAAACAGATCTGAATACAAACAAGTGATTTGAATGTAAATCAACATTCATATGATAAACTTGAAATCAAAACAATAATAATAAATAAAATTTCACCTCCTAATGAAGCCTTTGAGTCCACGTTGAACAATGAATTCTCTTCTAAGAACAATTCTCAATCCATTAGGTTGCTAATTCAGAATTAGAGACCTTCTACTACAAATTAGTATTTTTAATTTAAATTGGATTTGAGAATTTTTGGGATGATTTTAGAGGAGAGTTGTTGCCATTAAAATGAGAAAGAAGAAAAAAGTGGCAGCTCAAAAATGAATTAGCCATTGACTAGGGTTTTGAGGTTAGCTTTTATATGGGTAGGATAAGAGAGCAAATAATGATCTCAACCACGCATCTCAAAACCCTGATCTCATGCATAGTAGCTGCCCCCTTCCTTTACCAAAACCTACGAATTTCACCTCTAAAATTCATGGGTTGTGAGTCCATTTAACCCAATTAATATACATAATTATATTCAACTGAATTTGTTGTTGATATCTCATATCGATCAACATGTTTATAACATTTTATAAATACATGCAAAAATTATTTCTCAAATCATATCCAAATTTTATATTTAATATTTCATAAATATTAATTAGTTTAATCGATTTATAACAATTATAAACTAATTAAATCATTCGGTCTTAAGAGAATTCATCGATTCGGTTGTGTGACTCTTGGGTGTAAATTCGGTCAGCGATTAACGTCGAACTATTCGAATGTTAACATTCACACTTCACTTAGCAGGTAGTGTGACATTATGGCCAAATTTATCGCTTATTCATTTTCAAAAAAAATCTTATTTTAATTTAATAAGCGTTACCCAGTCGTGACAATTATTTACATCAATTCTCTTCGTCAAAACTATATCACTTTGGACTTATTGAATTCGGTAATGGTCAAAAATTCCAACGTCGTCCACATTTAATTCTATAGTTCAAACACAAAATCCTTGGTTCAATAATAACAATTATTATTAATCGAACTACTCTGGCCAGAGATTTTGACTTTGGGTTGACTTGAGTTGACCGTGATACTAACCCCATATAACCGAGGAGACGAATCCTCTCTTGAATAGTGCTTCACTTCCAATACTTCCACTCTACCCAACTATAGTCACTCGATGGACGCCGTGCAATGATTTGACTATAATCAAAGCGGAGCTTTCATATCGAAGATTCACAGTATTCTCAAGTCGAAAGAACTGTGTAAATTATTCGCATCGATATTTTCTGTTTGACCTTAGTTATATTAACCAACAGAAAATATCAAATAATCGTTTCATAGTTATCTAATAACTATTAGTATGTAACCTCTAGGTGCCCCCAGTAGTCACGAGTAATATACTGCCCAACATTTGGAGAGTGCTACGTACTATAGTCTCAAGGATATATCGATATCAAGTCTCGATGCATCTTGACTAGGAAGATTTAAAATGGTATATTTATTTTTATTGTGATAAATTACTCATGGTTACAACACTTTATAACTAATATCACAAAACATACCATTTATGGATTTTCTATTAAATATACTTTTAATTAATTAATTAATATAACTACATTATATCAAGTATATAATAGAAAGGAAACACCTTTATTTTGAACAAGATTAGTCAACAAGTTAGATATATGTAAGAAATTACATAATTGCCCATGTGGCATATCCCAAACTCTATCAATTTTGTGTATAAATTGGTACTTTGGTTCATTGGAGCCCAGTGAGAACAAGGATAAGAAAAGGAAACGATCTAATTAAAAATGCAAGTTGACTACAAGATGAATTTTAATATGGGTGTTAGCTAGATCCACGATGAAGTTTATAGTTATATCACTTCCAATTTCATTTTTTACTTTATTGTTGGTATCCTTTGAAATACTAATACATGCAAGATCATGACCACAACCAACTCAAACAATAACTTTGAGCTACAAAATTGGAAGGGTTTCATATACATAAAAATATAGAGTTCCAAGTATAACATAAATATGATTTTTAGTAGTCCCATTATTATATCCTTGGCTTTGTAACATGTACTAATTTCTGTATTGGATTAAATTTTATATGAATTTGGACCGGAGAAGTACATTACGCATGACCCATTAAGTGCCATTTTCAAGCATGATTTTTTTTAAAAAAATTATTACATGCATGGTCTTGGCATCTATGGCATTATAGGCACAACTCAAAGTACTGCTTTGCTCTGTATATGCACATTTCAATACATAGACACTTCTTGGATATAAGACATTTTTCTATATGTACTCATATTTAGGTTCTACATAAATTGATTTACCTAAGTTGAGTATGACATTGCTCAAGGTACAATATTTTCTACTTTAGGTATGCATACATCACACACACACACACATCTATATACATACATACGCTAAAGGTTGGAACCAGAGAACAATTTGAGCGGGCCTTCAAGAAGAAACTTGACCATAATTGAAGCTTATTTATACTCTTCCATATAAAGAAAAAAAAATTAATGTTCTACTTATAACTTTAACACTGAGGTCTCATTGTTAAAAATAGCCTCATAAAAGCTTCATTATCAATTACTTTATGCACAACAAAAATAGATATATGTTAAATGCGAGTAAATTACTTGTTCTTTCAATTTTTTTTAAAATTAGCCATGCCCAAAAGAGTAAAAAATAATTACGATCTCAATGCACATACATGAAGTTTTGAGTGTCACAAAACAAGGCAATAAATGGTTTTTTTTGGGACACTTGATCCGGCAATGAAATTTTCACAAAACAGTAAATATAAAATTTTAAAAGGGATCTAGTGTTGGGGTGTCTCACATTGTATATGGGTAATGGACGCATACTGGAAGGAAGAATAGTCCCACATCATGAAAAATAATGGAGGTGGAGCGGTATATATATGAGTTTGGTCGCATGTAACGACAAGGGATTCCTTTTGTTAAAAGGTATTGGTCAAACTTATATGTTGCCCCCACGTAGAGATGTGCGGACTGGATTTCAACATTGTATCGGAGCCGATGGTAACACCTGGGATAATGGACAATGCACAAGAGATCTGTAAATCGTGGTGGCTAGCAGTGTAAGGCTTAAGTAGTCAGACTTAAGGTGAAGCTAGATCATGGTACATTAGATCTGGTAGAAGGACACGAGGACAAAGTCTCGATATGGTGCATGCATCGTGTTGGCGTATTGGAAGACACATGGATGGATGTGAGCCAAGGTGGATATTTGGTTGTTGTCTCGCATTGTATGTGGGTAATGGACTCATATTGGAAAGAAGAATAGTCTCACATCATGAAAAATAATGGAGGCAGAGTGGTATATATATGAATTTGGTCGCATGTAACAACAAAGGATTCCTTTTGTTAAAAGGTGTTGGCCAAACTCATATGTTGTCCCCATAGAGGGATGTGCGTACGTGATTTCAACATCTGGTGTAGCCTGTTATTTTTATATACAAAATTACAATTTAAATTAGTTTAAGTTGTCCAATTAAGCATTTGTAGATCATTGAGTTTGCATCTTCATTGTTATCCATTAGTTAATGATGACGATGTTGAGCTTTTTCTCCATTTAACTATTGCTAGGGAATGAAGGTTCATCTTTCATATATGTTAAACCTTTTGAGGATTTCTAGCATCTTGTCAAACTTGTAATTTGCAGATTGAAAGTGAGTTACAAGGTAGCCAATAATGATTTGGATTATTTTTCTTTTGTTTTCTTGCTGGAACAGTGCCTTGTATTTGGAGATATATAAATGGGGTCAGTACGTGGAACTCCAATAACAATTTGCACATATGATTTTTTATTTTAAATTTTTTTTAGAGTTAGCTTTGCTATGATAATTCTGTGTGATTCTCAGTATGTGAGCTTCCAATAAGTGTTTGTAAATAGGTTTACTGAGCTTCAGGGATCCTGGTACTATTTTTATTGTGGTGGAATTTGCTTGACTTGTATCTAAATCTCCGACTATATCCTATGGGTAATGTCTATTGATCTTTACATTGTGAGCTTATTAATTCCACGTAGATGCTTGGTTAGTTTCTTAATGAAGCGTGTATAAAGTGAGATTTGGTGTAATAGTCTGTTTATTGAAAAATTGACTTATGCGGTGTTGCGATAGAATAGTTATGGTTCAAGTTGAAGATACTCACATTTGCATATAGATCGGCTAAATAGTCTGTTATACTTGGGTACATAAGTGGATAAAAAAATATAATAGAGCTAGATGGATGGTACATGAGTTGAGTAAGCTAATGAAGTGATTTGTTTTTGTAATGTTGATTAACCAATATTTATTAAACATATGTGAAAATTTTCAATATTGTGCACAGACTTAACACGATACAAAATATATATTATAAGGCTTATTAATAAATTGTTCATGTAGTTTTAATGTAATTATTTTATGTTATGGCCGATTTTTTCTTCTTCCTTTTATCATGGCTTTTAAGTCCCTCAAATTTTTTTTTCCTGCAAATCTGAAAGAATCAAGAGAAAGTGCAAAATCTACCATGTTCCATGTTTTGTTGTTTCCATGATAAATCTAATAGTTCCCATGTGGATGTACTAGATGTTAGGCTTCCATTTGTACTTTATATTCTTGGTCGATATATCTCATTTGATTTATATCAGAATATTGTGTTTGGTATCATTATCAAATAGACCATCATAGATGTTCGAATCAAATAGGTGAATCCAAATGAGATTCAATCACTAACATTTATTGTGTCACCATTTTGTCCTAGCAGGTGCTATATATATATATATATATATATATATATATATATATATCATATAGCTTCAATGATTTATACCACACAATATGAATTAAATAATAATATAAGTGGAAGGAACATAATGAACTATTATTTAAATCAAAAATGTGTGGTGGAAATCAGAGCAAGATACTGAAAAAATAGAGATGTCATTGAACGCTCCTTATATATACGTGTGTGTGTCATTTCGAATATTTAATTGTTATTTGTTCTCTATTTTAAATTTTATTTAATATTTTTGTTTTTAACGATGTAGATGTGTAACTAATGGAAAAACAATAATTGATTCTATTTTGATTGGTTCTACTAGTATGGTATATTTAGCAGCTCTAAAAATATATACTAAATAGTTGCAAACTAATTAATTTACATTCATTTTGGAATATTTTCGGGATTAACTTTAAAGCGCAAGAACCGGATACCTTTTCATCAACTTATCCAATCGAACTCGTTATAGCTTAATTACTTCATGGTTAGGTCAAAATTTGAACTTGTGCTTGTTAAACACTCCTTATCCTACGGACTAACCGACTAAGCGATGCAAATATTTTCCAATGATAAAAATGTCCTCGTTTGTCAGAAAACCCTAGGGGTATTTTTGTCAATCGAATGTTCTATAAATTCAGCTGTAAACCTTTCTTCTCCCATCTGTTACCGTGTGCCGCCATTCTTCTCGTCTCCATCGGTATGATTCAATTTACAGTTTATCTAAATTGCTTTATTATTCCTCTTGTATGTTAGAATTGCAAATCTATTGATCCTATTTGATGCTGGTTTCCGTGTTTTTTTGTCATTTAAATAGTGGTTACCTTTGAAGTGGAGTATTATTAGCGTCTGATCAGCTGAATTGTAATTTTTGTTGTTGTTGTCTTTACATCCAATTGTTGTTTAAAGCGAACATTATTTGAATTCATTCAATCCATGATTGATCTGTTGGTTTTTATAGGGAATTCATCTTCGTCAAAAAGTTTTATTTATTTATTTATTGTTATTATAATGACTTGAATCCTTTGTACACGATAGTGCTCAATTAAATTTGTAATTAGTCACATGCTATATAGTTACACATTTATACGCTGTCCTAGTGACCACATCTATTACGTTTTATGTTTCATTTTGTTATATTTTCAGTTGTATCAATATCATAATCTAAATGGTATTATATTAGACTACCCTTTACATAGCTGTGAATAATAGTTTTTCCAATTTATTTAAAATTGGATTAATTTTATTGGATCATAGGACTAGTCATTTCCTCCGATCTAATTTCCAAAACTATATGTATTCAATTTGTATCTCTTTATGTACTAAGAATGACATTTACAGAAAAAGGAAATTTTGATGTGGTAGCAATGTTTCTCTGTTTTGCAGATGGTTTTTTTTGTGCAATCGGCTAATGAATATATGTGCTTGAATAATTGTTGCATTATAAATTTATCGTGTAGTTTTATGGTATTTTATGCTTTTGCTAAGAAACCATAGAGTTAAAGTCAACGCCTAATCAGAATAGATGTTTTTTGCAATTCTATTTGTATCATTCACCGTAATTTCTTGTCTATGATGTTGTTTAGCTGATCATATCATGATTTGTATTTGTGATCGTTTAATGTGATAATACATGCCTAATTTGTAGCGTTTTATTTGTCTTATAAATTAGTCTAGCTCAGGCATTTCTTATTTAAATCTGAGCTCGTGCAAGTTGGATCATGTGGCCTCGTCTAACTATATTATTATTCACGTTTCAGTACTAAGTTAACTTTACTCAAACACCAACAATGGGAAAAGAGAAGGTTCACATTAATATTGTGGTCATTGGCCATGTCGACTCTGGAAAATCAACCACCACAGGACATCTCATTTACAAGCTTGGGGGCATTGACAAGCGTGTGATTGAAAGATTCGAGAAGGAAGCAGCTGAGATGAACAAAAGATCATTCAAGTATGCTTGGGTGCTTGACAAACTTAAGGCTGAACGTGAAAGAGGTATCACCATTGATATTGCATTGTGGAAGTTCGAAACCACCAAGTACTACTGCACTGTCATCGATGCCCCTGGACATCGTGACTTCATCAAGAACATGATTACTGGAACTTCTCAAGCTGACTGTGCTGTTCTTATCATTGATTCTACTACTGGTGGTTTTGAAGCTGGTATCTCCAAGGATGGTCAGACCCGAGAGCATGCTTTGTTGGCTTTCACTCTCGGAGTGAAGCAAATGATCTGTTGCTGTAACAAGGTATGTCATCTTTCATTTGATTTCTTAATATATTTTTTGGGTTTGTCATTGTTGATTGATGGAACTTGAATATAGAGATATTAATAATCGACAAATGCACAACTTTTTTTGTAGCATCTATAAATTATATATGATTATTATTGAGAATTGCGTTGGCTGCTTATATATACACTAATAATAGTATTGAACCTGTCCATCTTTGTCCTTTAGCTTCTTAATCAATTAGTACTTTCTTCTTGTCAGTTAAGTCGATTGCCAGAAAGGAAACCTATAATCTGCCGCTTTCTCCTTAGTATTTGGTTCAGTGAAAAGTGGAAACTGTTTCTTTATAACTAGTAATATTTAAACAATTTTCAATCCACTGATGCCAAAAAAGCATAGTTTTCATGACCGTGCCGTGCCTTGAACCGTGATGATTGAAGGTTTAAGGTTTTAATGGTTCAACCGGTCGAACCGTCGAAACCGTGATTTTTTTTGTGTGAAAAATTTGCACATTTAGCTACAAACTATACACAAAAATATTGAAATAATAATGTTATCTACAAAAGCTGTAGACGGCCATCAAGGTATACTAACTTGTTAAGTCTTACAGTGGTATTAGAGTAGTTTGCAGCAGCGAAAAACAAAATAATGAAGTTAGTGGTTTAAAATTTGGAACGATAATGATTTTTGAAATATATATTTACTTATTTTCTTCAAAACAATGAAAATAAAAGAGAATTACATGATGAGAATGTAAGTAAAAACAAAAGAACCGTGGTTCAACCAGGTAAAATTGATGGTTGAACCGTTGGTTTAAAGGTCCGACCAAGGTTCATCGATAAATGAGGTCCGATTGAGTTCCGGGTCGTGGTGGTCCAAGGTTCAGGGTTATTCGAGGTTGAACCGCGGCAGGGTTGGGTCATGAAAACACTGCAAAAAAGCTTCTTATGCATGTGGCTAAAAAATGTTTGCCTTTTACAACGGACTCAAAATTCATTTAAATATTACTCGTTATATTAAACATCTTCTGTCAAATGTACATAACTTTCATGTGCCACCTGTACTTTACAATACTGCTCGCCCACTACCCACTAATAGAAATTAATGAATTAAGCTGAACTTTGTACTTGATATGCTTAACTGTGGAGTATTCTTGGGATTTTTTGTTGATTGCCGGCTATTTAGTTTTGGGTTCCATGTCTAGCTGACACTAACTCGTTTGGGCATAATGATTTTGTTGTTGTTGCCCTTATTGCTGTAAGCTGATCGCTCTGTTTCATTTGCCTTACAAATCTTCTTTCTTATTCACGAAGATATACAATTTGCGTCCATCAAGTTTCTGTGATCAGTAAAAATGTGGTAATAGTTATTAAAATTCTTACATTGTTACCTAATCATAGTTTCACTCTTTTATTTGAATATCTATAACTGTCAATAGAAATTTCGTATGTCAATCCCGTTTTTAATATTTTCGGTTTAGATTTATCATTAATGATCTCTTCATTAATGATGAAGCCATCCTCCATCTTTTCTTTTACCCAATTGATGCCAACACTTCGCTGCTGTAAATTTAATTTCTCATGTGAAAATCTGTTATCCATATGTTAATAATTTTCACCTCCAGTGTCCCCTGTTATTTAAATATCATGCATTGTTATTAAACAATCGTGGTTGTAGTTATTAAAATTGGTACATTGTTACCCAATCACAGCTTTACTCTTCACTAAAATAGTTTATTTATACGAGCGTTATGGCACCCACTTTATTTTTCTATAAATTATATATACATGTAATACATTTAATACAAAAAAGTGTGATACTAAAGGTATTACAACCGTAAACAAATTCTTCACATGTTAATCACTATCTAGTATTCATGTACTGATGAAGCTATAAAAGTCTTCAAGTATATATCTGTACCCGATAAACAATTGCTGGTAGATACCAATAACTCTTTTACTGGTAAAGCGTTCTCAAAATTTTAGTGGAATGCCTTTCATATGTTGACGTTATTCTACCTCCTAATCACAGTCTCACTCTCAATTTGTTACAGATGGATGCCACAACCCCCAAGTACTCCAAAGCCCGATACGATGAAATAGTAAAGGAAGTGTCCTCCTACCTGAAAAAGGTCGGCTACAACCCAGACAAAGTCCCCTTTGTCCCAATTTCCGGCTTCGAAGGCGACAACATGATCGAGCGCTCCACCAACCTAGATTGGTACAAGGGCCCCACCCTCCTTGAAGCCCTCGACCAAATCAACGAGCCCAAACGTCCTTCTGACAAGCCCCTCCGTCTCCCTCTCCAGGATGTCTACAAAATCGGAGGCATCGGAACTGTCCCAGTGGGCCGAGTCGAGACCGGTGTCATCAAACCCGGCATGGTTGTCACCTTTGGCCCCACTGGCCTGACCACTGAGGTCAAATCTGTCGAAATGCACCATGAGGCTCTTCAGGAAGCACTACCTGGCGACAACGTCGGGTTCAACGTCAAGAACGTTGCTGTCAAGGACCTCAAGAGAGGGTTTGTGGCCTCCAACTCGAAGGACGACCCTGCAAAAGAGGCCGCTAGCTTCACCTCTCAGGTCATCATCATGAACCACCCAGGTCAGATCGGTAATGGGTATGCGCCCGTTCTCGACTGCCACACCTCCCACATTGCAGTCAAGTTCTCCGAGATCTTAACCAAGATCGATAGGCGTTCAGGTAAGGAAATTGAGAAGGAGCCCAAGTTTTTGAAGAACGGAGATGCGGGTATGGTGAAGATGGTGCCGACCAAACCCATGGTTGTCGAAACCTTCTCTGAGTACCCCCCATTGGGTAGGTTTGCAGTGAGGGACATGAGGCAGACGGTTGCTGTGGGGGTTATTAAGAGCGTGGAGAAGAAGGATCCTACTGGTGCTAAGGTTACTAAGGCTGCGGCTAAAAAGAAGTGAATCGAGGTTGGTGCTGTGTTGCTTGATGCTTTTTCGGGTGCTTGGTTGCAGAACTGGGTACTTGATAGGCGGTGGCGACACTGGTTTGTTATGCTTTTTTCTTTGTTTGATTTGGTTTTATTATCCTAGGTTTGTGTTTTTTGAGGGTTGAGACTGTTTTGAAGTTGTGGTATTTGCGTTTGGATGTCTGAGTATGATTATGATACCTGGTTTTTATAATAAGAGCAGTGTTTTATGATGTCTGATTTTGTCCCCTTATCGGCTGCAGAGTTGGTTTTTGTGGTCATGCTGTTTGTTTTTGGATGTTTATGAACTGGTTTTTGTAATACTTTTGTCTTGAGCACTATATTTTAGAAACGTATTATCAGAAATGTGGTATTTTATATTAAAATAAGGTTTGTTTTAGAAAAATGGTTAAAAAAGCATTGGAAACAGGGTATTGCAAGCAGTCTGAGGTGGTATGAGTTGATAGTGCATCGGGGTTTAGCAATACAAACGGGTTCTGCGTTTGTTTTTTATAATAAGGTCTGAATCTAAGTTTTGATTTAAAAATCAGAACTTCTATGTTGTTTGTTTTTTATCAATGTTCTGAATAAATCTATCTATTCAGACAAAACAATTCAGAACTTTTTTAGTGTTTATTTTCTATTCTGAATGCCGAATGTTATTTTTGTTCTGATTTTCAGTTTTTGAGGGGTAGTATGGGATCTGTAGTAGGTGAGAAAATCACTCGTTTGATCGAGTATGCTACTAATCGATCTCTACCTGTTATTATTGTGTGTGCTTCTTCATTGTATATCATATAATAAACAAAATATAATAAACAAAGCTATTTTGTGTCTGTACCCCCCAAAAAATCTGAGCACTCTATTCCATTTCATTGATCAAGAGCAGAATGATTGATAAAAAAAGTGCTTGAACTTTAAATACTGAATATAGCACCAATTGTACTAAATCTACATATATTTTTCCTTATCAATTAGTACTGGGGAAGAAATGAAACTTTCCATATTTATCTGATGAGACATGCGAAACAAAAGAAATAATCTCCACGGTGCGAATTTGTTTGATTTCATTTTGCTCTTCGTCTTCTCTTTCGCAAAAATAGAGAAATGAATTTCTCAATTCATGAGATCCTAGTTCGGGACTGACGGGGCTCGAACCCGCAGCTTCCGCCTTGACAGAGCGGTGCTCTGACCAATTGAACTACAATCCCGGCGAGGTGTATAGCATACATATACTTAGGATTTTATAAGAATATTCTACTCGTCATGTTGGAACGTAACAGATATGCGAATGCTATATTGATATTATATCCACATAAACACGGGCTTTAGTGAGAGTGAGACGGATTATTAGTAACTAGTGATTTTTGATTTTATTGTTAAATAAAAATAATCAATCTTTCAATGAGATAAAAAAAAAGATAGAGAAATTTTTTTCTTTATTTCTCTACGAAGCACGCATTATCCTTTCTTTTTTAGTTTTAGACATTTTTTATATTATATTTAATTCCGTCGATAATCTTTTTTTTATCATCTCTATGGGATTAGATCCCGAGTTAAGTTATTGCGAAAAAAAAAGATTAGATTATGGAAGTCAATATTCTCGCACTTATTGCTACTGCACTGTTCATTCTAATTCCTACTGCTTTTTTACTTATTATCTATGTAAAAACAGTTAGCCAAAATGATTAATTTGAATGAAACTTTAATTCTCAGTTCTTAGCAGTTCAATTCAATTCAATGATTCAAGAAATGAAAGAAAAGAATTCAAACTCTAAGTCTTAAATGAAATGATTGCGCTGAGCTGGAATCAGAACAGAAGTAGCTTATTAAGTATCTAAGCTAGTGTGATAGAAAGAACTATAATATATAGTTCTTTCTATCACACTAGCTAGTATTGTATACTAATATTAATATAGACTTCATATAGATAAAATTACAATATGTATATAGTAGATGTACATATAGATAAGATAAAACTTTAATTCTATTTCTTTTTTTTCATCTCAAGAAGTCATTGATTGAACAATTAATGGATGATCCGCGTAGTTATATGATAACTTCTTCGGATTTGGAAAAGGGGTTAGAGTAAACCTGGCCGTTTTTCATGTTTAAACAAAACATGAGATGAGTCAAAAAAGTATAATTTCTAGAAGTTTAAAACAAATGTGAAATGTGTGATATGTAAATAGCCTAACGGAAGAAAGATCTAATTTTATTATGTGTAGGACCTCTTCGGACAATCACTAATCGTTTCGCTTACATTGGAAAGAAAATATATAATGTCATAATAACAGAATATTCTTTTTTCTAAAAGAAAAAAAAATATAGACTATTTAGTCAAATTAGTCAAAATTCGGTTGGAAAGAATCTTCTATTATGCGTAGATTTGAGTTGCAAAATACAATTATGATAATGATTTATTACTCTATTCCAGAAAACAAACAAGAAATGGTTATTCAGAATTCAGCAATCAACTTTCAAACTTCAGAGTTCAGCAATCAAAATTCAGAATTTAGCCCTTTAAACAAACGGAGCCTTAGTCAATGGAAAATTTGGAAATAACCGTCTTTTGATTTCTTCATGGTTATGCGGTAATTTTAGAATGATGCTTTGTATGTTTATACTTTAAATGGAAAACTTTCAGAATGCTTTTTCAGAGTCTACTTCAACGCTTACTGCAGAGATTTTGATGTGTTTAAGATGCAATCGAAAAAATAATGTATTTTTGAGAGAACGAGGATAATTTTAAATCGAAAATACTAGAAGGAGCTCGTTAAACTCAAGTCATTGGTATTTCAAAAGCGGTTGGAAGTTTAGATGAAATTCACACCCCCAGTTAAAATGGACAAAAGGTTCCTATTTTAATATCTCTAATTTGAATTCTTAAAGTACGATATTTTTTTGTGAAAGTGTCAGATTAACATCGTTTTCATTGTTGAATCAAAAATCTTATCTTTTCAACGAAGGATTATAGGTAAAAATTAATTTAGTTAAATTCAATTTTTGAAAAATCAATAATTTTAAATACGATATCGCAGCGGAGACCTTGTTGCATTTTTCAAAATAATAAACAAATCTATTTTGAAGTTGGTTTCGAAAGTTTGAAAAATTAATTCCATGACTTGTATGTAGATGATTATTGCACCATCTCATCAATGCATCTTTAAGGTTTTAAATTTGCTAAAATCCACCTATAACTACATTTAACTCATAAAACAACATCTTTCAAATGTGGGGAAGTGCATTTAGTATATTTATTTAAATGCTGATTCAATGTTAGTATTTTTTTTAAGTGAAGTAAAATAAATTTAATTAAATTGATTTCAAATTTAGAAAATTGAACGGCATAATAGTTATGCAATTAGTTACTGCATCTAATGCAGTTTTAAGACTCTGAAATTACTAAAATCTACTTGAAATAATATTTAACAACTCAAAACTGCATCTTCAAACGTTTTCAATTAAATAGACATAGTTTAAAAATGATCCGAAGTATAATAGAAATTAACTGCATACCAATCACGTAGTTAATTGTTAAAATTTTCAAATGTTTTAAGACTTAAAATACTCAAATTAATTTTTAAAAAAGAATAAACCACTTAAAACTACATCTTAAAATAAATCTATTTTAAATCTGCATCAAATTATTAAAAGAAATTAATTGCCTAATGATAATAAAGTTAAAAAACTACATCTCCAAATGTAGTTTTAAGACATTAAAAATGTAAAAAGAACCAAAAAACAATACTAGACTACATCACAAACATATTTTAACTCTATATTCAAACTTAAAAAAAAGAATTAACTGCATATAGTTATGAAGTTAATTAATTACTACCTCTTGAAGCATTTAAAAAAAAATCAATTGCATAAATTTTATGCAGAGAATTGAAACATCTTATAAATGCATTTTTACGGGCTAAAATTTGCTAAAATCAACCTAAAACTATAATAAACTATGTAAACATCTTTCAATTACAGTAAAATGGATCTATTTAAAAACCGATTCCATATATAAACAAACTGCATATCTCATCTATAATTAATTACTGCATTTACTTAAAACCGCGTTTATCAAATGAAGTAAAATAAATCTATTTTAAAACTAATTCCAAATTTAAAAAATTTAGCCGCATAACATCAGTTAGGTACTACACCTTTCAAAGCAATTTTAAGGATTTGAAATTGTCGAAATCTACCTGAAATAATATTTAACTACTCAAAACTGCATCTTTCAAACTCAATGAAATAGATCTATCTTAAAAATGATTCAAATTATAATAGAAATTAACCGCATAATAATCATATAGTTAATTACTGAATTTTCAAATGTAATTTTAGGGCTTAAAAATGCTCAAATTAATTACTAAAATAATAATAAACTATTTAAAACTGCATCTTTCAACTTCAGTAAAATAGGTATACTTTAAATCTACATCAAATTATTAATAGAAATTAACTGCATAATAGTCATGCAGTTAAAATACTGCATCTTCAAAATGATGCTTTTAAGGCATACAAAATGTAAAAACTACCAAAAATATATATTAAACTACATCGAAAATATATTTTAGTGGAAATTAGGTTAAAGGGCTTCTTATTTCAGGGCAACAAGTTTTAAGGACAACAAGTCTGAATAATTATTTTTAAGGACAATTTACAGAAAAATGATAAATTCATTTATCCTTTTAAGTTACACAGGAAAAAAGTAAATTAATTCATCATTATTTTTGTATAATTGAAAATGATAACTTCATTTATCTTTTTTCTGTAATTTGTCCTTAAAATTAATTTTTCAGAATTGCTGTCCTTAAAACTTATTACCATGCACAAAGAAGTCCTTCGAGTGAAAATCTCCTATATTTTAAATCTATATTTAAAAATTAAAAATAGTCGACTACATATAGTTACGAAGTTAATTATTGCAACCCTTAAAGCATTTTTTTTAATTAATTGCATAACTTTTATAGATGATTACTGCATCTTATAAATGCATTTTTAAGACTTTAAATTTGTTAAAATCTACCTAAAACTATATTAAACTACATAAAACATCTTTCAAATGTAGTAAAGCGGATATATTTTAAAACTTGTTAAGAACAATAAAAAACCGCATAACTCGTATGCGGTTTATTACTGTATTTACTTAAAACTGCATTTTTCAAATGAAGGAAGATAAATTTATTTTAAAGTCGAGTCCAAATTTTAAAATTTTAACTCTACAGCGGTTATGCAGTTAATTACTGCATCTTTCATTGTAGTTTTAAGGCTTTAAAATTACACTATAATGATGCAAATAAAACCGCAATGTTTCAATATTAAATACTCTTATTATTGATTGGAAATTATAATATTCAAATGCAACTGTAACGATCCATAATTTTCGATAATTAAAAATATTTAATTTAATAAGATGTTGGTGTTAATATTGGAAGAAATTAAAATTTGTGATTTATTAACGAGAAAATAACTGTAATGAAATGTAATAATGTTAATTTAAGGTAATTGATAACTACATTAATGTAATTTCAATTGACTGAAATGATTGTAAAGTAAATTCGCATATAAATTGCAAATAAGTAAATAAACCAAATGTTGTATTAAATGGTGAAATTGTATGTATTTAATTGAAATTTGTTAATATAGAACAGTTAATCAACATGTGAATTTATTAGCGTTGTTCATTAACAATAAACATAGAAATGTGTTTGAAATCATAAGTCGTAACAATTGTTTAATTACTATTTCATTTATTTATCCATTAAAATTGATTTGGAAATCAACTGAAATTAATGTAGTTAATTATTGCAGTTAATATAAATTAAAAGATGGTAATTGTAGAATATTTATGTAATAAGATGTAAATCAATGTTAATTATATCCATAAGATGATAGTTGAGTGAATAATGAGATGAAAACCAAGATAAAGGAATTTATTGGAATTTAAAATTTTAATTAATGAATTTATTGCAATTGATATTGAACATTGTAATTAGTGTAACATTTAACATTGAATTGAACATGGAAATTTGTTTTAAAAGATTTTAAGTGTCAAGGTAACCAAAACGATAAAATTTGTTAACTTTTAAATTTGAATTTAAAAAGTGATTTAATTGATTTAATAATAATTTATTTAATTAACGTGAAAATAACAATTTTAGCCACTGTCTCGGATTTCGACAAAACCAGTTTCATCGGATCCATAACGATGAATTATTGTAAAATTTCAAGTTTCGTAGCGATCACGGGCTTGAAACGCGTAGAAATCAATTTATTGAATTAAATTTGAAATAAGCTGATTTTAAAAGCTAACTTCTTCATACATTGGAATTAGGACTTGAAACCTGTTCCATTGAATTTAAAATATCGAAAACATCTATTTTGATATATTGGATGATCCATTCTTGTTTTGGAAGCGGAACGGGCTTTTCGGTCGTTATTGTCATTTCGAAATATTCATTCTTTCTTATCGGGCTTTGTTCATATAGATAGATTCTTCTAAACCCTAGCAGCCTTTCTATTTCTTATTACAGTATGTACAACTCCATCGATCTGTTCCTCCTTCTCAAATGGCAGAAACCCTAATTCCTATATTCTATTGCAAATCAAATCAAATCGAAAAATGAAAACTCTTCAAACTATGTCATATTATATAACGTTGAAAAGTTCTCGACGAGCGCAACTCAAATCTGCTATTCGTTTTTGCGATAAGGTTTTGGTTTGTCCAAAATTGGCCAAAACATTCTCGGTCGTTCGTTGGGGTCCGATCAACAGCGACGGATCGTCGAATCGAGGGTACCATCGCGTGGAGAGGGACGTGCGGAGTTCATCTATGCTAGTCGTTTGTAGTAACAGTGGTTGGATTGGCCTAAATAATTCGATTAGGGTTTAAAATTCAAGGCGGCGGCTGCTCATTTAGGTGTTGATTGCGGGCGATTTGGAGGGGGTCGTGCGTGCAGGTGATGCGGCATGGAAATGGGAGTGCGATGGGGTTGGTCGGCGGCTTCTTGTTGGCCGGAGGCGAGAGAGTTCGGTGGTCAAAGCTTGAGTTTTGCAACGTGATATGCTTGGAGGTCTTGCGCTAGGGTCTAAACGATGATGGTACCAAGGTGACGTGTATTTTATTAATTAATATTTTATTCATTTTAATTTAAATCGTATAATGTTCTAATGTGCATAACTTTTACGTACTAGATCGGATTCACGCATGATTTTCTCCGCTGCGATCGTATCAAAATTTCGGACATTATGGAACTGGTTCGGACAGATTCTAAGATTGTTCAATTTTGGGCCTTTATTTTGCTTTTTAAATCTTCAAAATTTCAAAAGTGAGTGTTTTGACCCACTCACAACTACTAGATTATCTTATGTTAGTTAAATTTAATTTATGATATGATTAGAAGTTGATTGGTTGATGTCTGATATATTTAAATTGCCATTCCAGTTAAATCCGACTTTTACTGAATTTAATCATCATTTAATGTAATATTGAATTTTAAATTACCTGTTAATACCTGTTATTGATAATCAGTCAATTGCTGTTATTTATTTATTGATTTGAATGGTGATTGTGATGGATGTTTGATTGTTAATATTGGATGCCTAGATGGTATATTTATATTATTATAACACTGCAAGTTCCCATAGTTTATTGTTAGAAGTCCCTATGGGTTGAAATGATACATACCCGAACGATCTATAGATTAGAGAAAAATTGTTATGGGTTGAAATGATAAACCCAAGCGATTTTATGGAATTGACTGTTAATTAGGAATTTCGGGTTGAAATGATATATACCCGTAAATTAAAATTTATTTGCGGATTGAAATGATAAATATTCGTATCACTTGACCACATGGTAAAAAATTATATACGGACACCGGATTGGTTAAATTAAAATGATTTGAAATCCTTAAAATTTGAATTCAATTAAATGATAATTTGAAGTAAAATTTGATTTATATAAATTGAATTATTTTCGAAAATCCAAGTTTTAAATGTTGAAGTTGGAGCTTGTTTAATGAATTGTTTAAAGAATAAAAAATGGAAATTTCGAAGTTGAAATCTGAAATATAAATGAAATTTATCGAAATTAAATTATTGAAAATGTTTGAATAATTAAACTTTGAAATCTATGAAATTTAAGTGCTTTAAAATTGTAGTTCAAACATGAGTCTGAAATCGATATAAATTGAAATGATTTTTATGGGAATTTGAATTGAAAGGAAAATTTAGATTGTTGAAATCTGGATATGGTCCAGATTTTTTGAAACGAAAGAATAACTTAATTTTTGATGTCGATTTCAAATTAATTATTTTAATATAAACTGTTTAAAGATTTATTATTTTAAAAATCCTGATTTCTAAGAGTTTCAAATTATTTAACCATTTTAAACTATTTTAACCTATTTTAAAATTATTAAACCTTTTAATCTATTTTAAACTATTTAAACTATTTTAAACTATTTTCAAGTATTTAAACAATTTTAATCTATTTTAAACTATAATAAAAATCATTTAAAACTGTATTTAAAGTATTTTAACCATTTGAAAGCTATTTTAAACTATTTTAAAATATTTTAAACTATCTAAACTATTTCTAAATTTCAGACTATATAAAGTTGAAGTGTTTATATTTAAATCCTTGATTTAAAAGCGAATATGGAAAAATGATGTTATACTTAAGTTGGAATTTGAAATGATATATTCCAGTGAGATGGCATATTTGAGTAAATATGATGATTTGAAATAAGAGTTTGACCTATTTGAAAATATGATTTCAAAGGTGATATGATTTCGAAAGTGAATATTATTTCGAAAGTAAATATGATTCCGTAAGTGATATGGTTTTGAGAATATGATATTTTGATATCAATTATGAATTGATTTTGGAAATGTAAAAGAACGATACGGTTTAAAATAAGCGTTTGGTTGTTAAAGAGACCGAGATTGGATATTGTCATACTCTTTGCCAATACCGAAAACCAATTTAACAACTGTGTACGTGGTGGAGATTCCAGAATGAAGTAGGATAGTTTGGCGAACGATTCTGTATGAGGTATTAACATAGCCCTGACTCCCTCGAGTCAGCTTGATGTGACTAAAACAGGAGCCACGCCGGGCCAAGTGAGGTCGCACCTCCGATCGGACATACTTCTTTGATACCATATTATGACTTTGTGATTGATTTGGTGGCCACCCCTCGATTTTGATTATGGGAGTGTGTCCAAGGTGGGCGGTAGTAGCTGCTATGCGTTACCACCAGTCTGGATCCGCAAAACGATAGTATCCTACCCTAGGCATTGCCTCGCGTGCCTTGTCACATGCCTTATCGCGCCTTCTACGTGTTTGGTTTGTACCATACATATGGAGTGCCCTCTGATAGCCCTCTAGTTTACAGAGGAATTACGGTACTGTATAGACTACGGGAATATATAAAAATGTGTTAAGCGGGATATGGGTAACGCCTTAACGCTATTTTAATACTTTACTTTGCTGTAGATATTGTACTATGTATGTAGATAGTTTAGCGGATCCTTAGGAGATGGAAATCCCGAACATCTCTTAAGTTATTGCACACACGTTAGACACTGGATAGGAGATGTCAAACCCCATAAACATCTCTGACGCCTTCACACTCGTATTTATTTACTATCATTTAATTTACATAAGATCTTTTAGTTCTGACTCGAGTGTTTTGTCTTTTCATTATGCTCGGGTCAGTTTGAGCTTTTTAGTATATCGAAGACTACTTTTCTGGAGGACGAAGACAGAGATTTGTATACTATTATTATTTATTATATTTATTCCACTGCATCATGTTGTTTCGCTACATTTATGTATTTATTCCTGTTGTATGTAACTCTGATCTATATTGTAAAAGTGTAATCAAATGTTATTTGTAAAATAGCTTCATGAACTGTTTATTTGGTTATTATATTTTATCATTCCGTTGTGAGATTCTGTGTTTGTTTTCTTTCTTTCTCTACTTTTTCTTATTTACCACATAACAATCCTCCCATTTGAATGGTTTGAGTCTGACATGTGTGTCTACTTATGCACTTGGCGGGTGCAGCATGATAGGGGGTTCTCACTTCTTGGTTTGGTAGCGAATGGATGGCTCTTACTCCTACATGTCCCGCGGGGTTAGTGCAGTCGAGAGGCTGGCCGTAAAAGTAGAACATAGGCATGGCTGTATGCTACGGTGGGCGTTACCCCACTGGCGCGGTCCCGTTACATTTGGTATCAGAGCTTTGGTTTAGCGATACCTTAGCTTTGTGGGGTCTTACTCATTAGAGAATAGGGTAGTAATACCCTAGAATGAGTCGTTGAGTGTATATATGAGAGAGCGTATTTGTTAGTGTTATAAAATATTTTATATTGTGTTAATTTGTTCTGTTTAGTATTTATAAATTTTGGTCGGTATATAGGATGCTATGGCATCGATAGGGATTTATAAACACTAAATAGGGTAGACTGACATAATATTGTTTTGAAATATAGGTAAATGAAATAATTTTATCTAGTATAATATTTTTTATATAAAAGAATAATTTTATAAACGATATAGTTGGATATGATATGTTTACTTGTTAAGAAGTGAAATTTATAAATATTAGTAGCAAAAATGGGATTGTAAATAAAATGAATATAAATTGGAAATTTAGAACTTAAGTTCCGGGGTTTTGAAATTGGTTAAAAAAAATTTGGAATGTAATATTAGTATTATTTGGAAGTATTTTCTGATATAAATATTTCAATCTGATTGAAAGAAATGTTTTAAAGGAATTTTGGAAGGAAATAAGTTCGGTACTCCCCTCTTTGTCGCTGGAAAATAATCTTGGTGATGAGTGCATGCATCATCGACGTTCATTTTCGAGTTTCAAGGTGGGAAGGTTGCTGTAGTAGTTTTACTGCACATTCGTTTGATAATAAATCTTAATTTTGAATTCCTAAATATGATTTTATCTATAAAGGATATATATATATATATATATTATTTTCAAAATGACCAAAATGAATCCGGGATTTAGTTCTTAAAACTTCCTGATAATTAGTAGCTTTCAGTTATTATAATGAATGAAATCTTAACTATTTTAATAATTGGAAACTTCTAAATTGTGTAATTAGAAACTAGGTGCTAAGTAATTAATGAAACATATAAAAACTTGGAAATTTGTAAATTGTAAATCAAAAAGATATGAAAGATAAGAAAATGTAACTATTGAACATTTTGTTAACTAAAATGAATAAAATAAACTTGTGCAACATTCAATTACATTCTAAAAGACATATATATATAACTTACCAAAATATTAAAAGTTGAAATGTTAATAAGAATATGTAATGGAATATTATACAAGTAAAACTTAAGTAATGGAAGTGTTCAATGGAATTATGTCTATAAATGAGAATTCTGATGTTATAAAATGTTATAAACTTAAGTTAATAATTTGAAATTCTACTAATTAAATGTAATAGAAAAAGTGAATACTGTAGGTAAATGATTATAAACTTAAGTAATGTTTGAAGCCAATTGTAATTAAAGTAAATTGTAAAAGTGAATACTATATATAAAAGAAATAAATGTGAAAGAAAAGAAGAAAAAATAAGAATGAGTTGCTTCACAAATGAATATTGATGTTAAAAAGGAAATCAAAGTAAATAATACATGTGAAGTAAACTGAAATAAAAAGTATGTAATACTTAAATAATGAATTCATTGATTATTTTAAACTGTTGAATGGAAATGACTTATGTAAGCAATGAATGTAAAGTAATGAAAAAGAAAAAAGAATGGCATTGTATGAATAAATGAGAAAATGAATTTTGTAAGTAATGAATGTAAATTAATGAAAATAAGAAGTGTATGAATGAATGAAACAGAAGAACAGTAAATAATGTGAAAGGAGATTAATAAAAATAATCTTGCATGACATTTGAATTTATTGGTTGTTTGGCTTATGGGATGATTGGGAAGTGATACTTTAAATTGTTTAGGATGTATAAATAATCTATTAAGTTTTATCTAAGACTATTGAGTGTATGGTATACTTAGTAGTTTATTTATCATTTTATACGATTAAAAGTTTCTGAACCGAACAAACCATTTGTTTTGGTTGTTATGGATGGATGGTTGATTACTTTGATTGCATGTGATGATTGTGTATGGTTTTGTTGCAAGTGACTATTGTATGTTGTGTTGATTTGTTTGTTATTGATTGAAACAACTTAAATATTTCTCTTTCTACATAATTATTAACTTCTATGGATTTTATAAGTGAAATACAGGTTATTGGAAGCAATAGCTACTGCTTTTGGTTTCATAAATAAGCGTTGTTTGCCCGACAAATAGTTACGTTTTCAGATTACGGTTTTATAGCGATATTATATTATTTTCCCGTGGTTTGGGATATTTTTTTTGTAAATATATATATATGTTTATTATTGATATTATTATTTCTCCCGGACCTCTCCGTACAAAGGAGACTCTGCCGAAATTTTCCATGAGTTTTAGACTTAGAAAATTTTGTGAAAGTAAAGATGTTTTTCCAACTCTATTGGACTTGAATATGAAAGGATTTAATTGTTTATAAATTAATATGCTTTATTTAAATTATTTGATTATGTAAATCAATTGTTTATGAATTTAATATTTTGAATAAAATGTATTAATTTCTTAATTCCTTTTTTTCCTTTTCGAGGACGAAAACTTTTGAGTGGGGGAGAGTGCAACGACCCATAATTTTCGATCATTAAAAATATTCAATTTAATAAGATGTTAGTGTTAATATTGAAAGAAATTAAAATTTGTGATTTATTAATGAGAAAATAACTGTAATGAAATGTAATAATGTTAATTTAAGGTAATTGATAACTACATTAATGTAATTTCAATTGATTGAAATGATTGTAAAGTAAATTTGGTTATAAATTGTAAATATGTAAATAACCAAATGTTGTATTAAACAGTGAAATTGTATGTATTTAATTGAAATTGGTGAATACAGAACGATTACTCAGCATGTGAATTCATTAGTGTTGTTCATTAACAATAAACATAGAAATGTGTTTGAAGTCATAAGTCGTAACAATTGTTTAATTACCATTTCATTTATTTATCCGTTAAAATTGATTTAGAGATCAACTGAAATTAATGTAGTTAATTATTGCAATTAATATAAATTAAAAGATGGTAACTGTAGAATATTTATGTAATAAGATGTAAACCAATGTTAATTATATCCATAAGAAGTTAGTTGAGTGAATAATGAGATGAAAATCAATATAAGGAATTTATTGGAATTTAAAATTTTAATTAATGAATTTATCGCAATTGATATTGAACACTGTAATTAGTGTAGCATTTAACATTGAGTTGGACATGAAAATTTGTTTTAAAAGATTTTAAGTGTCTAGGTAATAAAAACGATAAAATTGGTTAACTTTCAAATTTGAATTTAAAAAGTGATTTAATTGATTTAATAATAATTTATTTAATTAACGTGAAAATAATCATTTTGGCCACTATCTCGGATTTTGACAAAACCAGTTTCATCGGATCCATAACGGTAAATTATTATATGATTTCAAGTTTCGTAGTGATCAGACTTGTCGTTTGATCGTACGGGTTTGAAACGCGTAAAAATCAATTTATTGAATTTAATTTGAAATAAGCTGATTATAAAAGCTTACTTTTTCATACAATGGAATTAGGACTTGAAACCTATTCCATTGAATTTAAAAATATCGAAAACATCTAATTTGATATATTGGATGACCCAATCTCGTTTCGGAAGCGGAACGGGCTTTTTAGGTCGTTATTGTCATTTCGAACCAATTCAATATATTCATTCTTTCTTATCGGGTTTTGTTCATATAAATAGATTCTTCTAAACCCTAGCAGCCTTTCTATTTCTTATTATAGTATGTAAAACTTCATCTGTCTGTTCCTCCTTCTCAGATGGCAGAAACCCTAATTCCTACATTATATTGCAAATCAAAATCAAATCGAAAAATCAAAACTCCTCAAACTATGTCATATTATATATTGTTGGAAAGCTCTCGATGAGCGCAACTCAAATCTGCTATTTGTTTTTGCAATCGGGTTTTGGTTTGTCCGGAATTGGCCAAAGCATTTTTGGTCGTTCATTGGGGTCTGATCAACAGCGACAGATCGTCGAATCGAGGGTACCGTCACGTGGAGAGGGACGCGCGGAGTTCATCTATGCTAGTCGTTTGTCATAATAGTGATTGGATCAGCCTAAATAATTCAATTAGGGTTTAAAATTCAAGGCGGCGGCTGCTCATTTGAGCGTTGATTGCGGGCGATCTGGAGGGGGTCGTGGGTGCAGGTGATGCGGCGTGGAAAGGGAAGTGCGATGGGGTTGGTCGGCGGCTTTTTGGTCACCGGAGGCGAGAGTCTTCGATGGTCGAAGCTTGGGTTTTGCAGCGTGATATGCTCGGAGGTCTCGCGCTAGGGTTTGAACGATGATGGTACAAAGGTGATGTGCATTTTATTAATTAATATTTTATTCATTTTAATTTAAATCGTATAATTTTCTAATGTGTATAACTTTTACATACGAGGTCGGATTCTGTAACGACCCTGAATTTCGAATAAATTAAATTGAAAATATTTAATTGATTTTAAATATTTGAACGATAATTTAATTTGAATCCCCGATATAACTTTGAAATTGGCAATTAAATTATAAAATTTAATCTAGTGAATGCTGAATAAAGATTTAAATTTTTAATTTTAAGCCGAAGAAAAATATTTCAAAAGCTTTTAAAATTCGTATCGATAATTCTGAGGGTAATAGAACTTTCAGAATTAAATTTGAAAACTGTTCTGTTCAGTTTTGAAATTTAATCGTTTAAATCGAATTTGAAAATAGCCGTCCGAGGCGCAGTCTCGGAATTCGACGAAACCAGTTCCATTGGATCCGTAATATTTTATTGTTATCGAATTCCAAATTTGGTAACATTTAGAGTTGTCGTGTGATCGTACGACAAGCAAACACGCTGAAATTGGAGTTCGAGATATTTTAAAAAAAAAACAAAAACAAAAAGAAAAAAAATATAAATAAACAAAAAGAAAAAGGCACGTTCAAATCACACGTTCTCTTCCCTAACTTCAGCCTAAAATCACGCAGAGAATCACGAAGCCAAATCGTGCCGGCCATGCTTCGTTTGACTTTAACGTTATCTCGTCCCTCTCTGTTAAATACAATCTCAAACAAACGAAAGAAATAAATGGCTACTATCCCCTTTCTCGTTCAATTCAAATCGAAGCCGAGCCTCCCTTAAAAGTTCCCAAATTTATCAATTCGAAAATCCCTCTTCAATTCGAAATCATTTTCAAACCAAATCCCTCGTTAGAGAAAAAAAATTTAGCAGTCGTTTCAAACTCGAACTGAGAATTCGAGGGGGTGAGGGGAGTTTCTCGCGAGCGCGTGAGGTAGTTGGTGGCTACGGCAATAGAGGCATGCGCGACATCGAAGGGGGATGGGTGGCATCGCGAGTTCAACTGGATAGGGACGAAGTCGACTTCGATTTCGAGCGCGCGTGGAGGCTCGCGATAATCAAGCGCGTACGCGAGCTGGATGGGCATCGAAATTGAGCGAGTCGTATGCGTTATCGAGCAATGGTCTGGAAGCGACGGCGACATAGGGTAGGCGATGCTCAGTCAAACTACGGCAGCATCGTTCTTGGATGATGAGGCGTCGACAATTTCTAAGCAGTCACTGTTGTCCTTAGTTCTCGAGCAGGCCGCGAGTCTTGGGTTCGATTCGAAGGGGAGGGTTGGAGTGACATTGGTTTCGTTCGACGATGAGGTTGCTAGGCACGCGCGCTCGAGCATGAGCAAGAGGAGGCGACTGAAATCTGGGTGATGTTCAAACAGCGAGGTTGGTTCGCGTTTTGTCGAGGCTGCGATCTCGATATGGGCATCAACGTAGGCGAGGTCACGATGGCGAACTCTTACAGTAAGGTATATAGATACAAGTTTATTCGTTTTAATTTAAATCTGTTTTTAAAATGAATATATGTATAAACAGTGAAAGGAAATATATCTCTCATCATTTGACTTAACAGTAAAGTTTAGATGCAGATTTTCAATTTTTATATATAGAGGTAAAAGTTTGAAAATTTAAAAGGAGTTGGTTTAAGGAAATTATAAGTATTAGTCCAAAAATAAAATCACCGGTGAATTAAATTTATCAAATAGAAATTGAGTTTTTCGATTTAATTCGACTATTAATAAAATTGTATAAATTATTTATACTAGGTTAGAAACTGTGAAGAAATGGTCAAGATGGAAATGGATTGCAAATTAAAAAGCTAAGGTGAGATTTTCTCACTCAGATTTGAAAATTGATTGCAGTTATTGATTGATTTGTTTGAATGTGCTATTAGATATGATAGGATATATCTATATATATATAGCAGTATATACATATTGGCATATGTATATATTGGATTGATTGATTTCCCGCCTCGTATAGCGGATGAGACCCTATTGCGCCGTTAGTAAGCGGATTTATAAAAACCTATATACCGCGATAATTCCGTACTGGAGCGGAATTGGTATTGTGCTAACATCTTTGGATGCAGGGAAACAGGTTGGAGGGATCCAACTGGACCCCTCACATTTATTTAATTCATTTCTATTGTGATATGAATTTGTGAATGATTATAGTGATGCTATTAATCATATTGATATCTGGAAATTGTTTGAAAGCTAAAATTTAGCTGAATGGATGTTTTGACATCATTGGATTCCAAAGATAAACGAAATTGAATTTTTGAAATTCAAGCAGAAAATTTCTAAGTGAATCAATTTGTGAAATTTAAGAAATTTTTAAGAAAGGAATTTTAAAGTATAAAAAGTGAATTTTTATAATCGTATTGAATTAATTCCAGAATCAAGTGAAAATGTTAAATAAATGGATTTCGTAAAGTAGTGATTATAAATTGAAGAATTTAAATTTAAATTTGGATTTTTAAAATAGATTGAAAGAAACGATTGAAATTTATTTCCTTAAAAAGGAATTTATTTAAAAGAAGATAAGTTGGAAATCCAATTAGAAATTTAATTGGTAAATTGAAATAAATGATGAAATCAATGTAAAATGATTTCAATTTGAAGAATCCATTTTAAAACAGAATATTGAACAATTTGAGAAAAATAAGGAATTCACTTAGTAGTGATAAATAAAATTAGAAGTCAATATTGAAATTGATTTGGTATTGAAGCTTTTATAAATAGGATTAAAATTTATAAAAGTTGTTATAAACCCAAAGTCACTTATTCTGATAAGTTAAATATAGAAGTTGATAAAAGAAGGTTTATAAGTCGAAGTTGTTATTAAAAAGAGAAATAGAATTTATAAACGTGCTTATAAATTCGAAAATAGATTGAATGTGATAAATTTAATATAGAAGATTATTTAAGAAGATATATTCACGATTTTGAATAGCGAATTTTTATTGAAATAAAAATGTGTAGGAATGATTGAAATGGGGTTAAGTAAATTTTATTCACGATTTTGGACAGTGAATATATTGTTAAGTAAAATGGATTCATTTTTGAAGAAGTAATATTTTAAAAATGAAGTTAAACATTTTAAAGGTGTTTTAAAATGTGTTATGAATCGAAACCATAGATTTCAACATTTATTGTTGAAATAGACGTTTTCGAGAAACTTAAGGAAATGGTGGACTATAACACTGTTGTTATAGTAAATGATTTCCGGAAGGAAATGTTTTATATAGTATTGGGATTTATATATCTATCTTAATTTTGAATCCCTATACTAGTGATTTCGAGTCGTCGTAACGATGTTTTACGTAACATTCGTTTTGACTCAAATAAAGGTGTTAAAAGAATATTTTCCTTAAAGAATGAAATTATACTTAATTTGATTTAAGTATATCGAATATTTTCCAAGTGTTGAAAATAAATGAATTGTGAATTGCTGACTTATTTTTAAATAAGTATGGAAATGCTTTCCAAAACGAAATGAAATGTTTTGAGAATTTATCTTCTTAAAGATAAATTGAAATTGAATATTGAAAACGATTTGAAAATCGAATATCAGTAGATATTCGAAAGTATAAATTCAATACGGAATTTATAGAAGAAAGCGAAGTTGTAAAAAAATAAATATTGATTTATTTTTGAAGTGTGGAAAATTGATTTGAAATTGTTTTCAAATGGTTAAGTGTGGAAATTTTTATATCTAGTAAAGATATTTTTGAAGATGAAATAATTTGGAAAATTATTTGGAATCTGATGATGTCGCGCATCTTTATTGATAGTTAAATAACCGACTATCGATAATTACCTTTAGGTAGGTATTTGTGGTGAATTGGATGAATTTGAATGCCACACTTATTTTTGAATAAACGCTCACTATTCGGGTTAACCGGGAAAGGACCATGGGGTCGTATAACCCATTCCGAATATGTGATACGTCGTTATGAATCGCATTTGAAGACCGGTGTTGAAGACCGGATATTTTTGAAAACGGAAGGATTACCGTCGAGTTACTCTACACCGACTGATCTTCGGTTTAGAGGTTTTATCACCCTTAGTGACGGGAAGTCCGGACGTGATTAGAAATTTATCCGGAAATGCAAGGGCTTCGTGAGAAGTGCCTTCGGTTCTGTTCGATCCCGGAACAGACTTGTATGGATTGTGTGTCTGACGCTACAATTTGAGATATTGAGCTGATTTCTTTCAAATACATTTCTGTTGGTGGCGGAGAATTTATTCTCTTAGCTTAACACCCTTCTCTGAGACGTACGAGCTCAGAGGTTATGTAGTTGAAATTTATCAGCGATATATCCCAATTTGGTAACGTGGCATACTGAGTGTTGCTGTGAAATGATCAGTGTTTGGTCATTTGTGATATGATCATTTGTTTGATCTTATATCTTTGTGATCATAGGTTGATCATTTTGTTTGACCCGAAGCAGGGCTTTTTGAGAAAGCGTAGCTTTGTGGACGAGACTTCGTCGAGCCTCACACCCCGGAAATGGTCGAAACAGGAAGAATGCAGCAAGGTTCTAGGGAGTAGCGCCCCTTAGTGTATGTCATTCCTTCTGGATAAAGGTGGTATCATGGTATGGAGCCCAGATACTTAACCTCTGTGGTTACTGCATTATTATTATCTATGTGGTTTGTTGCGAATCGGGGATCCTCGGGAAGATCGGTGACGATCGGGGGATGGCATACGCGTGTCAGTAGTTACCTATTTTTGCAGAGGTAACCCGGCCTTGTGTTGGCAGAGATCCGGTTAGGTTCTCGGGTCGTCTATTCCAGGGACGTACCCATCGTGGAAAAGGAAGTTCCTTAGCCTGACCATTTGTTGGAAATCCAAAGAAACAATACGATCTTGTACGGTTTTAGTTGTAGAACCTATCATTCACTTATGGTGGTCACCACTGTTTGGATGGTAGCTATAGTAGGCATAAGTGCGGAATGCCTATGCTGGCTAAGATTAATATTATACTTTCGAAATGTTTTCTACACTATGCACTAATAAAAATATCAAAATGATTTGATTTTGCGTAGTAAGCATCTTTGACTATCATAAGAAGAAATCTCCTCCAATTCTGCGTTTGCATTGTGTGTGTGGTGGGAGGTCTTATGGTAGTTTCATTTTCCAAAAGCATTTCGAATTGACTTTAAAATTATTTTGTTGTTTATTTTAAAGAATAACTGTTTTACGATCTCACACCAGTCACCATGACTGACTCGGAGTTTATTGTTTCCCTTCTAAACTCTGGGTGCCCACCAATTTCCACACGGGCAGCCTAGAGTTATATTATCAGGATATTCTGGATATTCTGGAGCTTTGGAAGCAAGCTAGATGACGAGACGTAGTATTTGTATTTGATAGTATTTATTCCGCTGTGTATTCTGTATGAGGACAAGTTATATAACTGTCCATTGTTGTATATTGACTCTGATGACTGATGTATGTATAAACTGATAAAATTCTTTGTTTTAAAGATTATTCATTTATCTATTATATATTGTTCCGCTGCGATATGTGAGATTCTGATATTGTCTCTGTTCTGTATCTGTTGTTGTTTTGTTGTTCTTCTTCTCTCTTTCTTCTCTTTTTCTTCTATCTTCTTCTTCTTCTACTTTTTCTTTTTCTTAAAACCATAACTTTTCGGGTTTCCGGCATTCGATGGCTCGGCAGTCGATAAAGTGAGTATCGATGTTGAATTTTCGAAAGTCGAAAATTTTCGGGATGTTACATTTGGTATCAGAGCATATGGTTAAGCGACAACCCTGCTCTGTTGGGTGTTACTCATTAGAGATAGAGTCAGCAGTACTCTAGAATGAGTTGAGTGTAATAATAGATATGAGCGCGTATTTGTTATTGAATATAAAATTGTTTTATATTGTGATGGTTGGTTTATTGAGTGGTATATGAACCTTCGTCGGCACAGTCTTGCAAAACTACATCGAAGGGGTTTCTAAACACTTGAATAGAACAGTTCGGCACAGTATTGTTTTGAATAGGGTAAATGAGATAATTTTGCCCAAAACTACTTTTGTATAGAAAAGAAATGATTTTCTATGAATTACTATAGTATATGGTTGCATGGTTGCTAGAAGTAATATTATTAAATTATCATCACTAAAACTGAATAAGAAATTGAAATCGTAACTCCAAAGTTAAGAAATTAATTCACATACAACTGAAATTAAAGAATGTAAATTATAAATGTGAATTGTAATTTAAAACGGAATTCCAGAAAAGTTTTTGGAAATGTTTTGAAAAGAATTTGGAAATTTTGGAGATTTGGAAAGTTAATTCCTTTTTGATTTGAAAATGAATTTCGAAGGTTTTGAAAAATATTTTGGAGAGTTGAAAGCTCTAAACTCTTTTAGGTCGCTGGAAAATAATTCCGATGATGATCGCGACATCACCGGTGTTCATTTTCGGGTTTCCAAAAGAGGAATTGCTGCCAAATTATTTTAAAAGGAAGTTGTTTGAAAATTTGGATTTTGTTTTGAAATTCAAAGGATAATTTGAACAGTTTTCAAAAATGATTTTTGAAATGTTAAAAAGACTCTGGAATGCTATATTAAAATATTTACGAAATATTATGAAATTGATAACTTATACGGTTGAATTTTGGTAGAATAAATTTAACTTAAAGATGAAGTTAAATAAATGTAAGTACAAATGAATCAATTGTGATTTAATGAAAGCGAAATTGAAAGTTAAATTAGTGAAATTAAACCTTGAATTGTGAACTAAATAAAAGGGATGGTTCGAATTTAAAGATGAATTCAAGTAAGAATAAATAAATTTTCAATGAAGGGAATTCACAATTGTACGTGAATAAGATTAGAACTGAATGTTGAAAACGAATGTGAATAAATGAATTAGAATTGAAATGAATTAGTAACTGAAACTAATTTAAAATAGTGCGGTTATGAATGAAAGATAACTGATAAATTCAATATTCAGAAGTAAAATAGAATTCAAATTGAATTGTAATTGTGAATTGAATTCAAATGAAAAATTGAAATGAAAAATTGAATGATAATAGATATGTAGCTTCAATAGTGAAGTAATGATGATATAAGCAGTTATATTGAAATTTTTGTAACAGAATTTGCAAAATGGTTTGAATGTGTAACTAGATATTATGGCTAGTAGGATATACAGGTGTAAATAAATTGGATTTGATTTCAAAGATAAATTTGAATTGCTCGAAAAAGGTACATATTTTAATTTCTATATGAGTTTTTGATGATTTCTCTCTAGCCGCTTGGCTTTTTCTTTTTCTTTTTAAAATCTGAGAGTCCGTAGGGACGTTTTGTAGTAGTGCCGTATTAGCCGCGCAAAGGAGACGCTGGCGAAATTTTTCGGAAATTTAGGGCGTTAGAAAATTTTTGAAAAATTTTGAAAGTTAAAATTTGAAATTAAACTCGAATTTGAATTGAGAAGTAAACAATGTTGTTTGAACTTAAAAATTGAAGTTAGAAATTTAGTTGAATGATAGCGAATCTTTAGTAGAAAGATTTGTTGTGATAAATTGATAAAACTATTAGATGTTGAAAGATAGTAGACGAGTTAAGAACCATTTTTCCTAACTTGTAATTTCGAGGACGAAATTCTTTTAAGGAGGGAAGTTTGTAACGACCCTGAATTTCGAATAAATTAAATTGAAAATATTTAATTGATTTTAAATATTTGAACGATAATTTAATTTGAATCCCCGATATAACTTTGAAATTGGCAATTAAATTATAAAATTTAATCTAGTGAATGCTGAATAAAGATTTGAATTTTTAATTTTAAGCCGAAGAAAAATATTTCAAAAGCTTTTAAAATTCGTATCGATAATTCTGAGGGTAATAGAACTTTCAGAATTAAATTTGAAAACTGTTCTGTTCAGTTTTGAAATTTAATCGTTTAAATCGAATTTGAAAATAGCCGTCCGAGGCGCAGTCTCGGAATTCGACGAAACCAGTTCCATTGGATCCGTAATATTTTATTGTTATCGAATTCCAAATTTGGTAACATTTAGAGTTGTCGTGTGATCGTACGACAAGCAAACACGCTGAAATTGGAGTTCGAGATATTTTAAAAAAAAACAAAAACAAAAAGAAAAAAAATATAAATAAACAAAAAGAAAAAGGCACGTTCAAATCACACGTTCTCTTCCCTAACTTCAGCCTAAAATCACGCAGAGAATCACGAAGCCAAATCGTGCCGGCCATGCTTCGTTCGACTTTAACGTTATCTCGTCCCTCTCTGTTAAATACAATCTCAAACAAACGAAAGAAATAAATGGCTACTATCCCCTTTCTCGTTCAATTCAAATCGAAGCCGAGCCTCCCTTAAAAGTTCCCAAATTTATCAATTCGAAAATCCCTCTTCAATTCGAAATCATTTTCAAACCAAATCCCTCGTTAGAGAAAAAAAATTTAGCAGTCGTTTCAAACTCGAACTGAGAATTCGAGGGGGTGAGGGGAGTTTCTCGCGAGCGCGTGAGGTAGTTGGTGGCTACGGCAATAGAGGCATGCGCGACATCGAAGGGGGATGGGTGGCGTCGCGAGTTCAACTGGATAGGGACGAAGTCGACTTCGATTTCGAGCGCGCGTGGAGGCTCGCGATAATCAAGCGCGTACGCGAGCTGGATGGGCATCGAAATTGAGCGAGTCGTATGCGTTATCGAGCAATGGTCTGGAAGCGACGGCGACATAGGGTAGGCGATGCTCAGTCAAACTACGGCAGCATCGTTCTTGGATGATGAGGCGTCGACAATTTCTAAGCAGTCACTGTTGTCCTTAGTTCTCGAGCAGGCCGCGAGTCTTGGGTTCGATTCGAAGGGGAGGGTTGGAGTGACATTGGTTTCGTTCGATGATGAGGTTGCTAGGCACGCGCGCTCGAGCATGAGCAAGAGGAGGCGACTGAAATCTGGGTGATGTTCAAACAGCGAGGTTGGTTCGCGTTTTGTCGAGGCTGCGATCTCGATATGGGCATCAACGTAGGCGAGGTCACGATGGCGAACTCTTACAGTAAGGTATATAGATACAAGTTTATTCGTTTTAATTTAAATCTGTTTTTAAAATGAATATATGTATAAACAGTGAAAGGAAATATATCTCTCATCATTTGACTTAACAGTAAAGTTTAGATGCAGATTTTCAATTTTTATATATAGAGGTAAAAGTTTGAAAATTTAAAAGGAGTTGGTTTAAGGAAATTATAAGTATTAGTCCAAAAATAAAATCACCGGTGAATTAAATTTATCAAATAGAAATTGAGTTTTTCGATTTAATTCGACTATTAATAAAATTGTATAAATTATTTATACTAGGTTAGAAACTGTGAAGAAATGGTCAAGATGGAAATGGATTGCAAATTAAAAAGCTAAGGTGAGATTTTCTCACTCAGATTTGAAAATTGATTGCAGTTATTGATTGATTTGTTTGAATGTGCTATTAGATATGATAGGATATATCTATATATATATAGCAGTATATACATATTGGCATATGTATATATTGGATTGATTGATTTCCCGCCTCGTATAGCGGATGAGACCCTATTGCGCCGTTAGTAAGCGGATTTATAAAAACCTATATACCGCGATAATTCCGTACTGGAGCGGAATTGGTATTGTGCTAACATCTTTGGATGCAGGGAAACAGGTTGGAGGGATCCAACTGGACCCCTCACATTTATTTAATTCATTTCTATTGTGATATGAATTTGTGAATGATTATAGTGATGCTATTAATCATATTGATATCTGGAAATTGTTTGAAAGCTAAAATTTAGCTGAATGGATGTTTTGACATCATTGGATTCCAAAGATAAACGAAATTGAATTTTTGAAATTCAAGCAGAAAATTTCTAAGTGAATCAATTTGTGAAATTTAAGAAATTTTTAAGAAAGGAATTTTAAAGTATAAAAAGTGAATTTTTATAATCGTATTGAATTAATTCCAGAATCAAGTGAAAATGTTAAATAAATGGATTTCGTAAAGTAGTGATTATAAATTGAAGAATTTAAATTTAAATTTGGATTTTTAAAATAGATTGAAAGAAACGATTGAAATTTATTTCCTTAAAAAGGAATTTATTTAAAAGAAGATAAGTTGGAAATCCAATTAGAAATTTAATTGGTAAATTGAAATAAATGATGAAATCAATGTAAAATGATTTCAATTTGAAGAATCCATTTTAAAACAGAATATTGAACAATTTGAGAAAAATAAGGAATTCACTTAGTAGTGATAAATAAAATTAGAAGTCAATATTGAAATTGATTTGGTATTGAAGCTTTTATAAATAGGATTAAAATTTATAAAAGTTGTTATAAACCCAAAGTCACTTATTCTGATAAGTTAAATATAGAAGTTGATAAAAGAAGGTTTATAAGTCGAAGTTGTTATTAAAAAGAGAAATAGAATTTATAAACGTGCTTATAAATTCGAAAATAGATTGAATGTGATAAATTTAATATAGAAGATTATTTAAGAAGATATATTCACGATTTTGAATAGCGAATTTTTATTGAAATAAAAATGTGTAGGAATGATTGAAATGGGGTTAAGTAAATTTTATTCACGATTTTGGACAGTGAATATATTGTTAAGTAAAATGGATTCATTTTTGAAGAAGTAATATTTTAAAAATGAAGTTAAACATTTTAAAGGTGTTTTAAAATGTGTTATGAATCGAAACCATAGATTTCAACATTTATTGTTGAAATAGACGTTTTCGAGAAACTTAAGGAAATGGTGGACTATAACACTGTTGTTATAGTAAATGATTTCCGGAAGGAAATGTTTTATATAGTATTGGGATTTATATATCTATCTTAATTTTGAATCCCTATACTAGTGATTTCGAGTCGTCGTAACGATGTTTTACGTAACATTCGTTTTGACTCAAATAAAGGTGTTAAAAGAATATTTTCCTTAAAGAATGAAATTATACTTAATTTGATTTAAGTATATCGAATATTTTCCAAGTGTTGAAAATAAATGAATTGTGAATTGCTGACTTATTTTTAAATAAGTATGGAAATGCTTTCCAAAACGAAATGAAATGTTTTGAGAATTTATCTTCTTAAAGATAAATTGAAATTGAATATTGAAAACGATTTGAAAATCGAATATCAGTAGATATTCGAAAGTATAAATTCAATACGGAATTTATAGAAGAAAGCGAAGTTGTAAAAAAATAAATATTGATTTATTTTTGAAGTGTGGAAAATTGATTTGAAATTGTTTTCAAATGGTTAAGTGTGGAAATTTTTATATCTAGTAAAGATATTTTTGAAGATGAAATAATTTGGAAAATTATTTGGAATCTGATGATGTCGCGCATCTTTATTGATAGTTAAATAACCGACTATCGATAATTACCTTTAGGTAGGTATTTGTGGTGAATTGGATGAATTTGAATGCCACACTTATTTTTGAATAAACGCTCACTATTCGGGTTAACCGGGAAAGGACCATGGGGTCGTATAACCCATTCCGAATATGTGATACGTCGTTATGAATCGCATTTGAAGACCGGTGTTGAAGACCGGATATTTTTGAAAACGGAAGGATTACCGTCGAGTTACTCTACACCGACTGATCTTCGGTTTAGAGGTTTTATCACCCTTAGTGACGGGAAGTCCGGACGTGATTAGAAATTTATCCGGAAATGCAAGGGCTTCGTGAGAAGTGCCTTCGGTTCTGTTCGATCCCGGAACAGACTTGTATGGATTGTGTGTCTGACGCTACAATTTGAGATATTGAGCTGATTTCTTTCAAATACATTTCTGTTGGTGGCGGAGAATTTATTCTCTTAGCTTAACACCCTTCTCTGAGACGTACGAGCTCAGAGGTTATGTAGTTGAAATTTATCAGCGATATATCCCAATTTGGTAACGTGGCATACTGAGTGTTGCTGTGAAATGATCAGTGTTTGGTCATTTGTGATATGATCATTTGTTTGATCTTATATCTTTGTGATCATAGGTTGATCATTTTGTTTGACCCGAAGCAGGGCTTTTTGAGAAAGCGTAGCTTTGTGGACGAGACTTCGTCGAGCCTCACACCCCGGAAATGGTCGAAACAGGAAGAATGCAGCAAGGTTCTAGGGAGTAGCGCCCCTTAGTGTATGTCATTCCTTCTGGATAAAGGTGGTATCATGGTATGGAGCCCAGATACTTAACCTCTGTGGTTACTGCATTATTATTATCTATGTGGTTTGTTGCGAATCGGGGATCCTCGGGAAGATCGGTGACGATCGGGGGATGGCATACGCGTGTCAGTAGTTACCTATTTTTGCAGAGGTAACCCGGCCTTGTGTTGGCAGAGATCCGGTTAGGTTCTCGGGTCGTCTATTCCAGGGACGTACCCATCATGGAAAAGGAAGTTCCTTAGCCTGACCATTTGTTGGAAATCCAAAGAAACAATACGATCTTGTACGGTTTTAGTTGTAGAACCTATCATTCACTTATGGTGGTCACCACTGTTTGGATGGTAGCTATAGTAGGCATAAGTGCGGAATGCCTATGCTGGCTAAGATTAATATTATACTTTCGAAATGTTTTCTACACTATGCACTAATAAAAATATCAAAATGATTTGATTTTGCGTAGTAAGCATCTTTGACTATCATAAGAAGAAATCTCCTCCAATTCTGCGTTTGCATTGTGTGTGTGGTGGGAGGTCTTATGGTAGTTTCATTTTCCAAAAGCATTTCGAATTGACTTTAAAAATTATTTTGTTGTTTATTTTAAAGAATAACTGTTTTACGATCTCACACCAGTCACCATGACTGACTCGGAGTTTATTGTTTCCCTTCTAAACTCTGGGTGCCCACCAATTTCCACACGGGCAGCCTAGAGTTATATTATCAGGATATTCTGGATATTCTGGAGCTTTGGAAGCAAGCTGGATGACGAGACGTAGTATTTGTATTTGATAGTATTTATTCCGCTGTGTATTCTGTATGAGGACAAGTTATATAACTGTCCATTGTTGTATATTGACTCTGATGACTGATGTATGTATAAACTGATAAAATTCTTTGTTTTAAAGATTATTCATTTATCTATTATATATTGTTCCGCTGCGATATGTGAGATTCTGATATTGTCTCTGTTCTGTATCTGTTGTTGTTTTGTTGTTCTTCTTCTCTCTTTCTTCTCTTTTTCTTCTATCTTCTTCTTCTTCTACTTTTTCTTTTTCTTAAAACCATAACTTTTCGGGTTTCCGGCATTCGATGGCTCGGCAGTCGATAAAGTGAGTATCGATGTTGAATTTTCGAAAGTCGAAAATTTTCGGGATGTTACAGATTCACGCGTGGTTTTCTCCGCTGCGATCGTATCAAAATTTCAGACATTATGGAACTGGTGGACGAACTCTAAGACACTTCAATTTTAGGCCTTTATTTGGATTTTTAAATCGTAAAAAATTCAAAAGTGAGTGTTTTGGCCCACTCACAACTACTAGATTATCTTATGTTAGTTAAATTGAATTTAGGATATGAGTAGAAGTTGATTGGTTGCTGTCTGATATATTTAAATTGTCATTCCAGTTAAATTCGACTTTTATTGAATTTAATCATCATTTAATGTAATATTAATTTTAAATTGCCTGTTAATACCTGTTATTGACAATCAGTCAAATGCTGTTATTTATTTATTGATTTGAATGGTGATTGTGATGGATGTTTGATTGTTAATATTGGATGACTGGATGTTATATTTATATTGTTATAACACTGCAAGTTCCCTTAGTTTATTGTTAGAAGTTCCTATGGGTTGAAATGATACATACCTGAACGATCTATAGATTAGGGAAAAATCATTATGGGTTGAACTGATAAACTCAAGCGATTTTATGGAACTGAATATTAATTCGGGATTGCGGGTTGAAATGATATATACCCATAAATTAAAACTTATTTACGGATTGAAATGATAAATATCCGTATCACTTGACCACGGGGTAGAAAATTATATACGGACACCAGATTGGTTAAATTAAAATGATTTGAAATCCTTAAAATTTGAATTCAATTAAATGATAATTTGAAGTAAAATTTGATTTATATAAACTGAATTATTTTCGAAAATCCAAGTTTTAAATGTTGAAGTTGGAGCTTGTTTAATGAATTGTTTAAAGAATAAAAAATGGAAATTTCGAAGTTGAAATCTGAAATATAAATGAAATTTATCGAAGTTAAATTATTGAAAATGTTTGAATAATTGAACTTCGAAATTTATGAAATTTAAGTGCTTTAAAATTGTAGTTCAAACATGAGTCTGAAATCGATATAAATTGAAATGATTTTTATGGGAATTTGAATTGAAAGGAAAATTTAGTTTGTTGAAATCTGGATATGTTAATTTTTGATATCGATTTCAATTTAATTATTTTAATATAAACTGTTTAAAGATTTATTATTTTAAAAATCCCGATTTCTAAGAGTTTCAAATTATTAAACCATTTTAAACTATTTTAAAATTATTAAACTATTTTAATCTATTTTAAACTATTTAAACTATATTAAACTATTTTAATCTATATTTAAACCATTTAAACCCTTTCAAATATTTTAAACTAATTTAAAGAAATTTAAACATTTTCAAGTATTTAAACTATTTTAAACTATAAAAAAACCATTCAAAACTATACCTAAAGTATTTTAACCATTTAAAAGCTATTTTAAACTATTTTATACTATCTAAACTATTTTCAAATTTCAGACTGTGTAAAGTTGAAGTGTTTATATTTAAATCCTTAATTTAAAAGCGGATATGGAAAAATGATGCTATAACTTAAGTTGGAATTTGAAATGATATTTTCCAGTGAGATGACATATTTGAGTAAATATGATGATTTGAAATGAGAGTTTAACCTATTTGAAAATATGATTTCAAAGGTGATATGATTTCGAAAGTGAATATGATTTCGAAAGTAAATATGATTCTGGAAGTGATATGGTTTTGAGAATATGATATTTTGATATCAATTATGAATTGATTTTGGAAACGTAAAAGAACCATCCGGTGTGAAATAAGCATTTGGTTGTTAAAGAGATCGGGATCGGATATTGTCATACTCTCTTCCAATACCGAAAACCACTTTAACAATTGTGTACGTGGTGGAGATTCTAGAATGAAGTAGGATGGTTTGGCGAACGATTTTGTATGAGGTATTAACGTAGCCCTAACTCCCTCGAGTCAGCTTGATGTGATTAAAACAGGAGTCACGCCGAGCCAAGTGAGGTCGCACCTCCGATCGGTCATGCTTCTTCGATACCATATTATGACTTTGTGATTGATTTGGTGGCCACCCCTCGATTTTGATTATGGGAGTGTGTTCTGAGGTCGGCGGTAGTAGCTGCTATGCGTTACCACCAGTCCGGATCCGCAAAATGGTAGTATCCTACCCTGGGCATAACCTGCATGCCTTGTCACATGCCTTATCGCACCTTCTACGAGTTTGGTTTGTACCGTACCTATGGAGTGCCCTCTGATAGCCCTCCAGTTTACGGAGGAATTATGGTACTGTAAAGACTACGGGAATATATAAAAATGTGTTAATGGGGATATGGGTAACGCCTTAATGCTATTTTAATACTTTACTTTACTGTAGACACTATTATAATAGCGTGTTGTACTATGTATGTAGATAGTTTAACAGATCCTTTGGAGATGAAAATCCCGAACATCTCTTTAGTTATTGCACGCACGTTAGACAATGGATAGAGGATGTCAAACCCCGTAAACGTCTCTGATGCCTTCACACTCATATTTATTTACTGTTGATTTAACTTACATAAGATCTTTTAGTTCCGGCTCGAGTGTTTTGTCATTTCATTACGCTCGGGTCAGTCTGAGCTTTTCAATATATCGAAGACTGCTTTTCTGGATGACGAAGACGGAGATCTGTATACTATTGTTATTTATTATATTTGTTCCACTTTATCATGTTGTTCCGCTGCATTTATTTATTTATTCATGTTGTATGTAACTCTGATCTGTATTGTAAAAGTATAATCAAATTTTATTTGTAAAACAGCTACATGAACTGTTTATTTGATTATTATATTTTGTCATTCCGTTGTGAGATTCTGTGTTTGTTTTCTTTCTTTCTCTGCTTTTTCTTATTTACCCTATAATACTACTCCCATTTGAATGGTTTGAGTTTGACGTGTATGGTTTATCGTCGATTTAAACCATCCAAAAAGGTGGGTCGTTACAGCAACCGTAATTGCATAATTCAAAAATAAATTTCTTTCTGTTGGCTTAAAAGATAATAACTGATCATAACGCAATTAAAACAACTATATAGAAGTTATGATCATCCAAAACAAATGCAGCGTCGTAAATTCAGTTACATATGTGCTGATATAAAACCGCATTACCTAAATGCAGTTAAAACCGTTATGTGAAATTATGATTTTTAAAATTTCATTTTTAGGTATCAACAATGAATATCATTAGAAAGTTTATTAAATTTGAGATTTAATGGTGAAAACGATTCTTAAATCCGATGCGATGTTAAAGTGGCAGGGACCTAATTTACAAAATATTAATGATAGGGACCCGATTTACATTTTAAATAACAAACAAGGACTCAAAGCTAATATCCAGATGAAAAAGAGCACCAATGATGATTGAAGCCGTAGTTTTGAGTCCTGGTCGAAATTGGTATTACAGCTTGATTAAAATCGCATAAGGAATGAAAATCGAGAATGTGGTGAACCTAATCGATAATGGTTGGACGTAGGTTGATTTCGACCTCCAAATCGATTGATGGACGATCGAATATTGGTCAAAAATGGCTTCAGATAATTTTCCTCATTTTAATTTCCAGTTTTGCAATTGATTACAACAATTTCCTCATCTTCTAAATCCTGGTGTTTTATTTTGAAATAATATTAAATATTTTGTGATTATTGAACTAAACACGTTGTTTTACTAATTCTATCATATTACATTCAAATACCTATCTTTTATAGTTCGTTGATGTTAAATAACTAGTACGCAATAATTTTACATTTATATTTCAGTTAATTAAATATCTTAAATTCAAACCATTTAAGTAAAGTCAAATTTATCTATTAATTTAGTATTTACACAAATAATGCTATATTATTATAACATTTTGTTAATGTTTTTACTTCAGACTATTGAGACGGTGCCTTGGGTTCAATTTCATTTTTAACTTTGTCGTTTCAATGAAATCGCTATAAACAATAAAATAACTTTAATCTGTATAACATTTATCTCAAGAAATTATTTACTGGAACCAAATAAAAATTAATGAAGTAAAAGAATTTTCTACTTTCTCATTAGTTATGGTAATTTCATCCTCCCTCCTCAATTCACTCCTGACATTTCATTTTAAAATAAGGTGGTTTTGGTTAAAGGACAAACTTATACAAAATTTCAGTCCTTAAACATCATCTTTAAAAATTAACCACATGGACAAAAACATGGAATATTTCTACTCATACTTTCATATCATGTTTCTCAAAACTGTTGGCGTTACCATCATCCACCGCACTTGTAGATGCCATAACTTTAATCCACGTCACCCTAGCGGCAATGTAAACCCTAAAACTCCAGTCCCCACTTTATTATACACGTTCAACCATTAATCTTAGAAAATAAACTTATTTCACATCTCACCGCCCACCATACCTCTTACATCCTCTACCACAATATAATAGTGCTTCTCATCTCAGCTTATTAGAAAATTGCACCACGAAAAAAATGATACTATATAGTATCTAGAGGTGTTATGGTAATGGTAACCATTACTGGTATGAGAAAACTGTTATGGTACCGACACATTGGCAAGTCAAAAATGGCTACCGGTACTTCATCACTACCACCGCTAAAATGATCGTTGTATATCAATCGACCGGTACACCATTGATTGGTAACGGTAATTTTACCAATACATAAAGGCATTAAAATTTTATTGCATTAAGATTTTAATAGCGATAAAATGATAACAAAATGATATATATTTTGTTACTAATTCTAATTCCATTAATGCACAAATCAACATTCTGATTCACTTTAGTTAGCATAGGAAAGTTTCTTAATCGGTTAATCCATTACAAATTATTTATAACAACATGGAATGATAACTTCGCTAATCTCATATACTGAAGATAGAAAAACTTAAAAAGAAACATCATCACGAACAATACTAGGAACATCTTCTTTAAATCCTATATATCTTCGAAAATATCCACGATCATGAGTAATTAAAATAATTAAATAAAATAAAATTGATAGTACTAGTAAAATGATCGTTACCCTACGCAGTTATAGCCCCACAAAATCCTCTCTTTAGCGTATATCGCTCTCCAACCGTTATGTTATTTCAATTTAGCGCTATTAAACAGTAGATCTGCATTAAGCCCCGCTGTTTTCCGCTACGCCTGCTAATTCAAGGCTTTTTAACATCCACTTTAGCAATATTAATATACAAAGGCTGATTTGAGTGTTTTCTTTTGCATTAAATTTACAAAGTTAGGTTAAAGACCTAATTTAAGGCATAAGTGTTCAATATAATTTAGAAGTCTATTGTAGTCAAAAAATCTACTCTGCATAAACCATGATATTCTTCAGTTTTGTTATAAGATTAAAAATTATTTATTTTTCCTATAAAATGGTGTGATAACGGTAATAAACTAACTTTAAATGTTTGGTTCTATATCCAATGAAGCTTTTGCATCTCCGCTATTTTTCGCCGTATCACCGATTTACTCCCACTGTAACTTTTTTGCATCTTCACCGGTATAGAACCATTAAACGTTTTAATTGCACAATCGTTACAACTAGTTTTGATATTTCTTTACATCACATTTACCACAAACAATGGTAGATTTGTTGTGTTACTTTACCAACAATAGTTGTATATCAATGCGGTTAAAGTTTGGTTACTAATTGTTTGGTACTGGTATGGTAGTTATTAATCTATCATTATCATAACAGCCCTTGCAATATCATTATCTGAAAAATTATGTAAAAATAATGATAGAAGTACAAAATGCCACCAAACCGTAGCATTTAAGCATAGAATGCTAATACAACATAAGATCAAAAAATAAATGCTTTTTTTAATTTATTAAATACATAATGCTACTACGCAGTAGCATTTAAACATAAGATGGCACAAACAATGCTTTTACAAGGCGAAAACAAATAAACAAATGCTATATTCTTTTTGTATCGATTCAATAAATACAAAACGCTATTAATCGGTAGCATTTAAACATGCAACTACATGGTAGAATTACAAAATAATTGCTATATTAATTTCTTTTGTTAATTCAGCATACAAAAATGAAACTATATAGTAAAATTATAAAATAGTTTATGAAAATAGCCTTATAGAATTTCAAAAAACAAAATAAAAAAGATATTACCTTTACAAAAACATTAAAATGCTATTAGAAGGTAGAATTGAAAAGAATTCTTTTAAAAAACACTACAGGTTAATAGCTTTATGAGCTAATATATACATTTAACTCAAATAAAAATATTGCTACAATTCATAAAATGCTACTACCAAATACTAAATAGTGTCCTAATCTATAATATACATATCTCACCTAAAACATAATACTACAATCCATAAAATGCTACTACAAAATTAAGTCTGTTGCTAAAAGAACCCAAGAAAATGCATCCTAATACCCTTGCTAAAGAATACCGCAATTATTTAAATATATGCTACCCAATACCATAACAATTAGAAAACAAGCATCCTACCCTAATTTTTGCTCGCTTCTATAATTGACTCATTGTCATGCTCCATTGCTTTCTCACTGCCCGTGTAAAAAAAGCTAATAACTAATTCAATTTATAAAACATCAATTATCAACTGTGTTTGTGTGTGTATGTACATATAACATTAAACCGATGAATGAAAAAAAATTAAAATATACTTACATAAGACGATTTAATCTCTACATCATCAATCTTCACATCATCAATTTTTTTATACCCAACAAATTCATTAAGAATTGCCTACAAAATTAATTTTCTATTAAATTCTTCAAATGAATGGTATAAATTCAAATACTTAACTATGAATACATACTGTATTTTTATCATTGGAGTTTTCTTCTTCCTTTTCATTATTTGAATTCACGAAAAACAATATCTCATATCAATCAATTGAGAAAATTAATATCAATGCACTACTCCTCATTTCTAAATACTACAATTGAACAACCCCTAAACAAATACATGTTTCAACTAACATTGGAAGCCTACAAAATTAGTGTAAGTCAAAATCACCTCATTTCCTTCCTTAAAACGTTGACTATTCTCTAAATCATCTTCTTCCTTGGATTTCATTGGTTAGCAATACAAAGTAGAAATTTTAAATTGCTTTTGGTAATGGGAGTTTCAACTATGAAGACTTTAGGTTTTAACATGAGGAAGAATAAGAAAGTTGGATATTAGAGTTTTGAAATTTACGCGATGAGGAAGAAGAGAAAGCACAACTTGGGATTTTGGAATTTACGTAAAGAAGAAGAAGAAACACGGTTTAGAAAGGGAACGTGCTTTCCTAGATAATTAATAACTGAATGGAGAAATAAGTATGGTATTAGGAAGCACATGAATTAATTAAGATTAATTAATTTTTTTAATGGTATTAATAAGCACTTTCTTGGGTGCTTGTAGCATTACACAAAATTAAATGGTACTACCAACAATAATATGCTACTACAAACCAAAAAATGCTAATATAGTTCATAAATTATGCTACAATTTGTATATGCCACTCTAGCTAAAATATTTATTTTACCTAAATGGGGGTGGCTATTAGGACACAAAATAAAACACCAAATGATGAAATAATAAATGTTTATCATTGGATTTAGAGGAAAATACAATTATTGACATCTTTTGTGCCATCACTTGTGTCATCTATATGTTCCAAAATAGATTATCCCTTTCTAAAATATGCTAATATTGTTCATAGGTTGCTTGCTACAACAAGTCAAAAAATGCTATTATAATTCGTATAATGCTACTATAAAATAACACTGTAAGCTAAAATAACATACATCATCTACAAAAGGCACTGCACTCCATGTAATGTTGATACAAAATAGCATTATAAGTAGGCATGTCAACGAACACTTTCAAATGCGGATAGTGCTATATCCGCATTAGAAATCATTTTTAAATATCAGATATCTGCATCCATAGATAGAGACGGATATTGGACAATTGTCCTATCTTCCGATGATCGATAAATTAAGAAACATAAATAGAAAATTTTGGTTTAGTGTAATATTTTTTCAGTTCTATTGATTATAAAAGTGTGAAAATTAAATAAATACAATGATATTAAATAGTTTTGAGTATTTAATATGCATTAAATGCATATACTATAAAATACTAAATAAAACAATAAATAAGTATATTTCATTGTATTTGAATATACATAATATGAACCATAATCTTGACAAAATCCAAAGAGATAATTTTCAAATGTGGATGCCTTTATATCTACTTCCGTATCTGTTTTTTCAAATATCAGATATTTATCTGCGCTTTGAATACGGATGCGAATGGATTTTGAATTTTTTGGGTATTTATTGACAAGCTTAATTATAAGCAAAATACACATAATTAATTTATTTTTCAAAAATAAATGATACTAAACAATATCATGACAACAACTATCGTATTCTTCCTTAATTTTATGCATCTCCTTTGTCACTACCAATATCACATCATCCCTAAAACATAGCTAACATCTTCATTGTTGATGCTACCATCAAAGTACTATAAATTCGAAACCACCTTGTCGTTTTAACTCTAAAATCCTAGCCGACCTCCATTGCAACAATCGCGATTGTTGTCACCATCGAGAATTGTTATGCTGTCATCATTGAAGACCGCTGCACACCTTCTCCATTATTCATAGTCCATAGTGTGAAAAGAAAGCCTAATTTAGCGTGGTCGTGAGATTAAATATTTGGAATTTTGATGTATTGGTTGAAACTTTGTCATTCACACTAAAAAGTTAAGTGCATGTCCTAGTGGTTAAAAAATGTTTGAACATTGTCCTTCACACGATTTCCATGTTAAAATATCTTTATATAATTTATGTTTTCTAATATTATTCACATGTTTTATTAATTCTTCCTAACCATATTACATCCACATACGTATCTTTCATAATTTCCAAAGTTAAATAGTTCAGTTTGGTTCTACACAATTATTTTTATTTAAGCACATACATTTCAATTAATTAAACTATTTAATAAAATTAATTAATTCACTAATCGTCCATCATATATCAAAAGAATAGCAATTTCAATATGCATATCACATACATATTTGCAGAAGTGGAAAATTTATTTTTTATTTCAAATTAGTATTATAACGAGTCATATAACAAAAATCATGTACAAAGACAATAAAATAATTTTAACTTGTATATTTACAGCAGATGTATTCACTAAGATCATAAAGTTATCTATTATAGATGAAGCCTTAGATAGCGTTAGTAATGATACCACTAGTGATAGTTTATTAATACTTCAATTTTGTTGATGACACCATACGTTTTACCTTTTTTACTTATCTCGTCACATTGCAACTCTTAAATTGGTTTATATAGTTTTGAAACTTTCAAGGTTTAAGATTAATTTTGATAAGAGTTTTTTTAGTCCCAAATGATATAGATAATACTGAAAACTCATTGTGAATACACTTAACAATAAAATCATGTATTTTTCTATACATTACCCAGGATTTCTGATTATACCAACTATGCTAAAAAAAATGAAGATTGACAAATAATAATAGATAACATTAACATAAAATTATTTAACTATAAATGTGGATTTGTATCAACAGCGAGTAGAAGCATTTTAATTAACTCTATTTTATCGACTTTATTAATTTACTAGATGCCTTTTTATCTTTTTCCAAAATTGGTAATTGATAAAATAGATAAAATAGGAAGAAAATTCCTTTAAAGTAAGAAAAACTCCTATAGTAATATTAACTATCCGGTTATTGGGAAACGATTTGTAAATCTAAAGAGGATGAACGCTTATGAATTATAAATCTACATAATCTTCGGGCGTCTTTACTTGGAAAATGACTATGGAATGTTAGTACTAATAACGAAAACCTTATTTGAAAAAAAAAAGATTCCAAATCCATTTTATGATAGAACCTATAACCTTCACTATATCACCTCTAATTCCAACGACATACCTCAATTTGGAAATCCATCTTAAAACACTTTAATATTTTTAACTTTGAAATTAACAGTATAGTTCATTCAGGTAACACAACATTTTGGCATGATAACCGCTATACCTTTTAGAGTAGGGTATAAAAAGCTATTTGACGTTTGTAATTTCAAAAATGCCTTAATTTTAGATGTTTTTAAATCTCAAAACGAATTGTCATAGAACTTTAATTTTAACCATGCTCTTGAAGGTATTACCTTAACTCGATTTATTTTACTATGTGCCAAGGTAGAATATTATAACTTAGATAACTAAAGCGATTCTAAAATTCGGTGCTATGATAAAAGTAAAACATGCTCCTTAAACTCGTTATCAAGGTAAATTTCTCAAGGACTAACCTTATACTTTCAAATTTATTTGAAAAGCTAATGCTCCTCTCAAAACAAAGCTGCACATGTGGTTAATCCTATATAAAAAAATGAATCATAATCAAATTTTTAAAGAAAAAGAATTTACGTATAGATAAAAAATGTGATTTTTGCAATTTAGACCCAGTAAACTTAATACACCTATAATACAAGTGTCATTTAATTAATTTCATTCTTATAAACACAATAAATATTTTTGAATTTCAAATGACCAACACTGACTTTAGCTGGACTATTACTGGAACAATACTAGATTTCAGTACGCTAAAGGCTATAAAATTTTACCCAATACCATCTTCAATATTATTTGTTGGTATTTATGGTCAGAAAGGAACCAAAGAATGTTTGATAATGTTAACATTCCTTCTGATAACCTAACTTACGCTATTGCATTTTTCAATTATAATTGGGTTGCAAATTTTAGCCATAAATTGACTTAAAATGCCTCCTTCAGGGAATTTCTTAAAAAAGTAAAAAGTCGCATTGATATCTTGAATATTAAAATTATTTATAATAATGGAAGACATAATATGGCCTTAAGCGACTATCTCTCAGATGCTTTTATTGAAGATGGCTCATCGAACGTTTTACTATTAGTTGTTAACTAATTTCTTTATAAGTTTTAATCAACTTTTGCTCTTTACACACATATATGTATATAAGCATTTAATTACATACATACATACTTACATTTATGTTGAGTGTTTCAGTTTTATTTGTTGTTGCAGATTGGACTGCTTATCACCATGGTTTTTGCTCTTTGGGCTTGCGCATAGCCGTAGGAGTTTTGGATGTCATGCCACTATTTGTCTTACTTCCACTGTCCCGCTTTTTCAATTTCTTCTTATGCGTATTAATCTTTGGCCATGCCTTTTGTCTTCCAATGGAAGTCAGGGCTCATTTAATTGACATTTCTGGTGGCTTTGGTGATTTTGGTATTTTATTCTATAAGTTCTTATTGACTCGTGTAAATTTTTGTTTTGATCCTTTATCTATTTCTTAGAGTTTTAGTAAGGAGTCTTCTATTAGGAGACGGAATGGATTTTTTGTTCTTTTTTCCTCTTTGTATCGGAGGGGGGGCGAGGTGTAACACCCCGTAAAATTTAATCAGAAATTAGGTAATTAAAATAAGGATAAAAATGAAAATTTTGTAAATGTCGGGATTTGGTCACCGAAGTTGCACCATTGCATTGATGGTGATTTTCTGATCAATTTTCATATGTAATATGTTGAAATTCAGAGTTCAAATGGAGAAGTTATGAACGTTTGAAGTTTTCGAATATAAAATTTAAATATTTGAATTTGAATCAAAAATGTGAAGTTTGAATATTAACAGTTAACGTTAAAGGAGACCTAACGTTTAAGTAAACATTAATTATAAATTGGTCAATGTAAATTAAATAAGGTATTTAATAAATAAATAACATAAATCAAATGAAGGAATGCAACAGTCACAAGGAGGGGACCAGTCAACCCCTAAGCTACGAAGGGAAGAGTTTGTATTGTTTGGAACATTCTGGATTTGTTTATTTAAATCCAAAGGTTCTCGTTCCTTCAAAATACAAGCTACGAAGGGAAGAGTTTGCATTGTAAGTAACGTCGAAACTCTGTTAAAATCCTTCCCTTTAGGTTTTCAGAAACATTAAACTTTCTGGTACATAATTCTAATTTTAAATCTCTAATTTAAATGAATCCTTCTTCTCTCTATCTTTTGATTTTGAAATCTAATCTATATATACAATCTATTTGTTATATATTTAAAAAGGATAAGATCAAACAGAAAATCGAAAATGGTATAAATCAGATCTCATCATCTTCTTCTTCTTCTTCTTTGGGTTTCAGAATCAGTTAGAATTTTCAGAAGGAAATCTGAAAGAGTGTTAGAAGAGTTGGAGTCAAATCCAGTTAGAAAGCAAACAATTCTCTATGAGTGGAAATATCAAGTTTTTCATATTTTTGCAATTGAAGTATTTATTTAGATTTGATGTATGCCATAGGAAATTTTGGTAAATGAAAATACAACATCTAAAACCCACAGAATTTCCCTAAGTAAATATTAATCTTTGTATATGTTTAAATTATAGTTATTTTTGGTATTAAAATATTATAATCTAATTATTTGTTTAGAATTATACAGTCTGTGGACTATTCAATCAATTTCCCTTGTTTTAAATTGAAGTGTTAAAGGGTTCAAAAAGAGAATAATTTAGAAATAGTGTGTAAAGTATGAATTGAATTGTTTGTTGTTTACACCGCCTATATCTATCGATTAAATAAATAAGGAACTCCTATCATACTCCAAAATGATGAATATAATGGTCAAATGAACATAGGCAATCTACTTTGTAAAGATCTGTTTTTTAAAATAGAGAAAAGATTCAAATTTATTAATATGGAACAAGTTGTAGGTATTCCAAGTTTGTACAAAATTATTTTATTTGACTATGGTAGTAGCATTTCTTATCAGAATTGTAGATTTGTATGAGATTGATATTTCAAAATACATTGTAAATGAATTATTATCAAATTATTGTAATGTAATGACTAGGCCTTAAATTTCACGTGTAAAAATATATGTATATAATATTAACGTATTAACTATTAAAACTTTTAGTGTATTGACTATAGTGTATTAAGCATGATAATTAGTATTATTAAAATAGCTAGGTAATAGGTTGGAAGTTAGTGTAAAGTAGGGAGTTAATCCCCAATTAGAGACCTAATAAGGGGATACCTTGTATGGCCTTAATTATTAATCATGTAGGATGATATATATATATAGTTGGTATACATATAAGGTATGACTAAGTTATAAAGATGCGAGATTAGTCCAAATTTATACGGAAGTCTGCCTAGTTAAATCTGGCTACCCGCGGTGCGTAACGACCCTGAATTTTTGACATTTGAAATATGAATATTTAATTGAGTTTAAATATTCGAATGATAATTTAATTTGAAATTCAAATATCAGAATGAATTTGGCGATTAAATTATTGAAACTGGGTAAAAATTTGAATTTTCAGTTTTAAGCTGATTAAAAATAATCTGAAGGCTTAGAAAATTCATATTGACTATACTGAAGATAATGGAAGCTTCAGAATTGAATTTGAAACTATTTTGTTCAGTTTTGAAATTGTATCGTTTAAATTGAATTTAAAAATAGCATTCCGGGGCACAGTCTCGGAATTTGACGAAACCAGTTTCATTGGATCCGTAATATTGAATTATTACTGGATTTCAATTTTTGTAGCGTTCAGAGTCGTTATGTGAGCGTACGGTATAAAAACGCCTAGAAATAATTAATCGTTTTAATTTAAATATCGTTTATCAATTCATCTGTCAAAGATTCCTTTTCCATCAACCGACTTACTTTTTCTCTGCTTAACCACGTTCTCTTGTCTCCTCTTCCCGTTTAAAGCACGCTACCCTGTCTTCCTTTGGAAGCAGTTCGATCCTTGAAGATAATTCACTATCGAACAAATCAGTTCGATCTCTAGAAAATAAAAATGGCCAAAGTGTAAATCAAAACCCTTCAAGAAATCGCGTGCTCATTCTCTTCTCAAAATCGATTCAAAGGAAATAAAAAAATCACGAGTCCCCTCTTTAGTCATCTTCGTTTCGAACCCCTCCCCTTTCGTTCACAAGCAAACGAACGGAAATAAAATCAATATAAACAATGGCCGAAGTCTGAGAGTGAAATTCGCGAAGTCGAGATGGCTCGTTCATGGGGAGACTCTCTCGCACGTGCAGAAGGATTCACCGGCAGGTCTTCATCATCGTCAAGGCTAGGAAGCGTGGCCGAAGACGAGGCAAATGTTTTGGGGATTCGCGACTGGGCACGCGCAGCGCAGTGTCGCAATTTTCAAGCGGCGACGCACGTGGTCGAGGAAGCTTGTCGCGATGGTTGCAAAGGGTTTTCAGGCGAAGTCGACCGGCATGTTCGAGTGGGGAGGGTCGCGTTGCTGGTGAGATTGGGTTCGCCGGTGATGGCCTCGGTTGCGGAAAGGGATGTATGCTAGGGTTGGGGGTGTTGGTAGAAGGTAATTTTATTTCAATTTTTTTTTAAGAGTTTAATAAATATATAAATAGGGGGTATTTACAGTTAGGTATAAAATTTATTTTACTTTTGATTTACAGTAAAGATAAAAATATGTAGATAAGGTATTTAAAGAAATATATTAAATGAGATTTTAGTTTAAAGAAATAGGAAAGTTAGTTTAGAATTTAAATAATTAGTTAAATAAATTTATTAAAGAAGAAATTGGTTTAAATGAAACTATTAGTTAATTAAACAATCAAAAACTATTAAACGGAAATTAATTGTTCAGTTGATTCGAATATTAATAAATTGTGTAAATATTTATACAAGGTATAAATCAAGAAAATCGAGTCAAGATGGAAATGGACTGCGAATTAAAAGCGAAGGTGAGATCTTCTCACTTGAATGTAAAGTTGATTTTACAGTTATTGATTGATTGATTGATATTTGGATGTGATCTTAGATATAGTAGGATATATCTATGTATATAGCAATATATATATATATATATTGGCATATGTATATATTGCAGTTGTTGATTTCCCGCATTATATAGCGGATGAGACCCTATTGCGCCGCATAATAGCGGATGATATTTATAAAATCCCATATATCGCGATATTCCACCTCGAAGTGGAATTGGTATTGTGCTAACATCCGTGGATGCAGGGAAACGGGTTGGAGGGATCCAACTGGATTCCTCAAATTATATGAATTTGTTTCATATGTTATGTGTTGATTATTTATAATCTGTGTATGATTATATCTGTGATTGTATTGTTGAAGGCTAAATTTAGCTGAATGTATTTTTGGTATTGTTGGATACCAGAAATAAATGAAATTGGATTTTTGAAATTAAAATTGGAAATTTTAAATAAATTCCTTTTGAAAGAATTGAATAAATTTAAAAGAAGAAATTTTTAAAAGCGTAAAGTTGATTTTTGAAATGTTATCGAAATTTTTCAAAAATATGGGAAAGATTGTTATAAATGGATTTTGAATAGTATTTTTCGAAAGTTGGAAAATTTATTGAAAATGGAAATTTAAAGGGTTGGAAAAGATTAAGGAATTTATTTTTAAAAGTGATAAATTTCTAGAAATCCAATTGATAATTGATTTGGTATTGGAGAATAAATCTTTGGGAAATCGATATAAAAATTTATTTGATGTTGAATGAAAATTGATTTGTGTTGAAATAAAGTGTTGAAATAAATTGGAAATTGATTTGTAAAATGATTTAGCATTTGGAAATAAATTTAGAAATCAATTTGTAATTGATTTGTGTTGAAATGAATTTTGAAATGAATTTGTAATCGATTTGATATTGAAATAAAATTGAGAAATCAATTTGAAAGTTGATTTGGTGTTAAAAATGAATATTTGGAAATGTAAATTCAAAATGGAATTTATGAAATGGAAGTGAAATTTGTTTAAAAATAAACGCTGATTTATTTTTAAAGCGTGAAAGTAAATTTACAGATTTGAATGTAAATTTAAAATAAATCGATAAGGATTTGTTTAAATTGGTTTAAATGGACCGTTTTGAAGTGAAAGTGTATTTTCACTATAAAGCCGAGTATATTTTCCAAAGTGACTTTTAAAATATAAATTAAATGTTCTAAGTGGGTTTTTAAAAGATATATTTGGAAATATATTCCGTATAAGGGAATTGATTTGAAATTTAATTTCAAAGGTTGAAAGGTGAAAAGTGATTTGAAATTGGTTTTCAAATGTGAAGTGTGGAAAAATATATATTTCATGAAGATATTTTGAAATTAAATAATTTGGGAAATTATTTGAATCTGATGATTGTTGTGAATATTGTTGATAGTTAAATCATCGACTATCAATATTTGCCTTTGAAATGGCACTTGAATTTGTTTTTAAAATAAACGCTTATTATTCGATTTAGCCGGGAAAGGACCTTTGTGTCAGATAACCCATTCCGAATAATGATACGACGATATGGATCATATTGAAGACCGGTGATGAAGACCGGGTATTTGTGAAAACGATAGGATGACCTATCGATTGTCTCTGCACCGTTAGCTACGGTATAGAGATTTCCTTTGTGATGGGAAGTTTTATCGGGATTGTGAATATCCGGATTGCAAGGGCTTCTTTGGAAGTGCCTTCGGTTCTGTTCGAACCCGGAACAGACTTGTATGGTTACATGTCTGACATTACGTTTTGAGATATAAAGCCGATTTCTTTCAAATACATTTCTGTTGGTGGCGGAGAATTTATTCTCTTAGCTTAACACCCTTCTCTGAGACGTACGAGCTCAGAGGTTATGTAGTTGAAATTTATCAGCGATATATTCCCAATTTGGTAATGTGCATGCTGAGTGTTGCTGTGATGATGATTATTTATTTGATCATTTGTGATCAAAGCGTGGCTTTGTGAAAAAGCGTAGCTTTGTGGATGAGACTTCGTCAGGGCCTCAACAACTCGGAAATGGTCGAAACAGGAATGTTGCGGCAAGGTTATGAGGGTCACGCCCTTTAGGGTATGTCATTTCCTTCTGGAAAGTGGTGGTATCATGGTATGGAGCCCAGATACTTACTCATGTGGACACTCTATTTATTATGTGTGATGTTGGTTACCGAGCGCTCGGATAAAGGTCCCAAAGGACCGGGGGATGGCATATTCGTGAGTTACCTAGTTATAGGGGTAACCCGGCCTTGTTTGGCAGAGAGCAGTTTGTCTCTCGGGACGTCCAGCCAGAGGCGATCCCATTCGGCAGTAGGAAAGGAAGTTCCTTAGCCTGACCATTTGTTGGAAATCCATTTCCCAAATACGAAACATGTACGGTTTTAGTTGTAGAACCTGCTATTTAACATAGCAGCTATAGTAGGCATAGTATAATGGTACCTATGCTGGCTAAGATTAATATTATACTTTCGAAATGTTTTCTACACTAGACATTAATAATAACATCCAATGATTTGCGTAGTAATCATCTTTGACTATCATAAGAAGAAATCTCCTCCAATTCTGCGTTTGCATTGTGTGTGTGGCGGGAGGTCTTATGGTAGTTTCATTTTCCAAAAGCATTGCGAATAAATTTTATTTTCTTTATCAAAATAACTGTTTTATGATCTCACACCAGTCACCATGACTGACTCGGAGTTTATTGTTCCCTTCTAAACTCTGGGTGCCCATAATTTTCCACACGGGCAGCCTAGAGTTATTTTTATCAGGATATTCTGGATATTCTGGAGCTTTGGGGATAAGCTGGATGGCGAAGCGTACTACCGTACTTGTTTATTTATTCCGCTGTGTATTCTGTATGAGGACAGGTTTCTATAACTGTCCATTGTTTTGTATTGAGTTGTACATTGACTCTGATTGATGTATGTATAAACTGATATAGTCTTTGTTGTAAAGATTATTGATTTATCTATTATATTTTGTTCCGCTGCGAAATGTGAGATTTTGATGTTGTTTCTGTTCTGTGTTTTTCTGTTCTTTCTTTTCTTCTGTCTTCTTCTACCTCTTCCTTTAACCCTAATGGTTCGGTTTTCCGGCATTCGATTACGCGGCATTTGATACAGTGGACGTATTAATGTCGACTTTCAAGCGTCGAAAAGTCGAAACGTTACAGTGCGGCTTTGCGGACTAATGTAGGACATCGCCTATAATAAATAACCATAGTGCACGCGAGGTTAATCCCAATTCTACAAGGTAACTCTGCCTTGCCAATCTGACTTCCAATACCTACGAATAGCCAAGCTTATGTGAGACGTCACGGGTGAGTTATGGGTTATAAGTTGCGCTTTTGGATGCGGTAGGTGAAATCCTTAAGAAGGATTTGCTTCAGGATAGAGGTATTAAGTGGCTATGGTAGAGCCCGCCTCTTTCTTAGGTGAAGTATTAAGTGGCCGAATTTGATTTCTTGTGATGTCATTAAGGAAGAAACATTTAGAGACCTACTTTGGGGTTAGGTCTTAAATGACAGGGATCTTCCTATTTTAGGCCTTAAATGATCAGAGTTTGCCTAAATTCCATTAAAGAGATATTAAGTGGTTCGGGTGCTTCCTCTTACATCGAAATTAGTAATTACGTTAGAGTTGTTTAGTCAGGCTTGAAGAGCCTTCGGCTTACAATTGAATTTTGTATAGTCAAACTAGAAGTGCCTACGGGCTTACAGTTAACTTTTGTATAGTTGGACTGGAAGAGCCTTCGAACATATAGTTGACCTTATATGTATATTATATAGTTGGACTGGAAGAGCCTATGGGTTATCAGTTGATTTTATACATATGTTATGATTTTAATACGTAAGACGTATTTTTTATTTATATAATACGACCCAAGTACAATTATGGTAAAGCTTGAGATTTCCATTTCACCAAACATTTGTTGTTCTGACCCACTCCTTATTACAACATAGGTTAGAGAGAGTAATGCTGATTCAGGAGATAAAGGTAGAGGTGAAGACTTGTGGCAGTTATATATATATTTATGCTTTTTAATTATTTTTATTTACCCAGTTCAGACAGTTATGTTATTTTGGAATATTGTATTATGAAGGCTTTATATAGACTTATTGTAATATTTAACATGTTATGTTTCTGAAATTGTGTTCTTTAGGAGATGGGTACTTGTTTTTGATATTTTATTTTATTCATTCCTTTGTAAGATTCTGAAAGTATAGATAGATAACTCTGTTTACTATATATTGTTTTAATTTTATCAACTTAACAGCTTGCCTTGAGATGCGCCTAAGGTTCGACAGGCTTTTGTTAGGTAGAATTAGGTCCGTTTCAGGGTGGGTTGTTACAGCTGGTAACATAGCTTAGGTTACACAATCAATGGGGATATGTATATGTATGAGTTGTGCGCTTGTTATTTTTGAAAGTATTTTTCAAAATCTCTGTATATGTGTGTGTATAACTAATTTGAATTAACTCTATAATTTTGGACCATAGAAGTAGTTGCGACTATATTTCGATAGGATGGACGAGGCGACTATGGGTTGGAAAAATGAATAGAGTAGGAAATAAGCAACGAAGGGCATATTGTAAAGAATGTAAATGGAAAAGATTGTAACTATAAAATTAATAGGACAATAAATAAGCAATAAATAGAGAGTTACAAAAATTTATTAAGGATATGAATAGATTGATTAAAGAGATTGTTAGGGAAATTATGGAAAGATAATAGGAAAGATTGGAATGAATAAACAAGTGTCTTTAGAAATTGTCAGGTTAGAATAATAATCGTTTGCTATGGACAATCAACATTTATAAGAATAGTAAGTAAGCATGTTAGGTGATAACTAAATACTATAAAGTAATATAGTTGTAACAATTTAGAAGTAAGGGATGAAAAAAGAAGAAAATGCAATAGAGAAGACAATTAAAAAGAAGTTGTTGCTTTGAAAAAGATTTCTAAAATCTAACTCCACATGAAGGATTTGATAAAGAGATTTTCTTTGGAAATTTCCTTGAAATGTTTTGATAAGTATTTCAAAGGATATTTGAGAAGTTGTTGTTTTGATAGAAATGTAAGAAAATTTGAAAAATCATAACTTAAAAAATAAGTTCTGGAGTCAAAAGTCTCGATTAAAAAGGTTATTGGTAAAAAGGTGTTTTCTATTTTTGAAACTCTTAGTCTAAAATTGTTGGTTTAAAAAGTTTCCAGTTTAAAGATTTTTCGATAAAGTAATTTTTCTTTTTGAAATAAATGTAAAATAGAGCGTAGATTGAACTTGATGGTTTTTCCTATTTCATAAATTTGAAAGTTCTTTAAAATTCTTCTTTTAAATGAAAATGAAACTTGATTCAAAATGATGAAGAAGCCATTTAAGTAGGAAAAATATAAATAAAGACAATAGTGGAAGATTTGGATAGTATTAGCGCTTGGAATGTATAAAATAGGATTAGTAATCTAGTTAGAGATAACTTGGGAGAGAAATAATGAGAATGGAAGAGGAAAACGTTAGGATATGAGTTTACCTTGTCTACTCCACTTTTTATTGCTTAAAGTTAGCAAAGATGTTTTTGAATATTTTGAACTAAAAGATTAACTTTCACAGGAATAAATCTTTGATGTAGAAAGTTTTTGAAAAAGGGAAATTACTTTGCTTCCTTTTGGGAGTAAGCAATCCTTTTTGAAAATTTTAATGGTTTGATTTAGCAATTGAATTTGAATGTTTTGGGTTAAAGTCCCTACTTTTAAAGAAGTAAATATTCGAAGTAAAAGTATGAGAGAAGGGAAATTATTTTATTACGAAATTTTAAAACCTTTAAATTTAGAGTTAACAATAAAACGGTAAATGTTTTAAAAACGATGAAAAACTGGGTTCAAATATTTATGGAAGGTTTTGTCCAATTATTTAATAAAAATGGGATGGATATATGGAATAAAATAAAACATGGTGTTTACATGTTTTTAAGAACTCAATTCCCTAAACTATTTTTGAAAGTTGGATCTTATAAAAAGTATGCTTAATAAGGTTTCTTCCTAGATGTGGAAATTATTTTGCAAGTTTGAATTTCAAATGTCGCATACTAGCGTAATGTGAGTTTCTAAATTTACATTTTATGGAGTAGATAGGGATCACTATCTAATTAAGAAAGTATCAAAGTTTTCAGAATATAAATAAAATAAGAATAGTATGTACAACCTAATCTGGAAATTTAAAACCAGTCCCAAGTTCTTATTTGTAGAATGTTAGTAAAGTTGTTAAGGTATTCCAGATCTATAATTAGGTTGTAAGTTAGGTTGCCCTAGGAATGTGAATTTTCATATTTTGATTTATTAGGAGCGGACTCCGTGTAATTTCCGTAAATTATCTAATTTCTTAAATAAATAAAAGTGCGGCATTTGAATTGATAAGTGATATACCAAAAAGGGAAAGAGATGCGTAAGATATGGATATTCTTTTCCATAGTTTGCATTATCTATTTCAATAAAATAAAAAGAAATAATCCCTTCTAATTTTAGACAAAGCAAAAATATCACTTGTGGTTAATTTATGGAAATTTTTAACGTAATCCTATTAAGGATGGCTCTGATAAAATAAAATATGGAAAGGAATGTTTAGGTTTAGTAATTAATAATTAGAAATAAGAAATACATAAATAGCGTAATTTGCAACAGTATTCACATTAATTATAAACAATGTAGTAATTATAGGACTATGATTTATGGACATCAATTACATATTTAATAGGCAAGAAATTTGTAATTAATAAAGAATAAAAAGAATTGACTAGGGACTGATTAAGGAATTTAATTTATGGAGTAATTGAATACTCATAATAAGTAATCTTGAAACCAGTAATAGGTTGAAATGGATTTAATAAGGATTGATTAGAGATTGTCAATTTTGACAATAATGACCAGTTATTATAGGTAATGGATATTTATTAGAACTAAGAAGGTGGGTAATGGTGGAATGACATTTCAGAAATGTACATTTAAATTGGTACGGAGCATTAGGATCCCAACATCAGTAACACTAGTTGATGATTAATGGTAGCTTCCAATAAAATTTTCTCTTAGAGTTTTTGGGTTGTAATCGCTAGTTGTCTTATTTAGGAAATCAAAGTGTTTGATATGGTATAAGGTATGTTCCTGTTTTATCACTGTGTTGATTATGGATGGGACTAAACTGCTAATATATATATATATATATATATATATATATATTAGGAAACATAGTAAATAGGAAAATTTCATAAGGACACTTAACTAGCGATAAATCGAAGATAATACTAGAAGTTAGTAAGGAGATCAGATTAGAATGCTTCAAACCTAAGACTTATGGAGTGTCACCATTCACGCCGAATGTGATAAAGATGCAGAGAGATATGAAGAGAATTTTCTAATTGGTCAGGGATGAAGGGAGACACTGAACTTGTCTCTGGATATTTAATTTGATATGCCAAAGTATTAAGGATAAGCAAGGCAAGCCTAGAGGGATGTTGTTACCATTGGAGATTCCAACTTGAAAATGAGAGCATATATCGATGGACTTTATAGATAGGTTACCTAGGAGTCAAAACGGCAAAGATGCTATTTAGGTTATAGTAAATTAGCTCATTTGAATTCCAATGGAAGTAGTAAGACTGTAACATTCCTAGCGCGATTTATGTCAAGGGAGTGGTGCAACTACGTGGCGTTATAGTTAGCTTTGTTAGTGATAGAGACTTTTTGTTCACTAGGGAATTTTGGAGGAGTTTACAATCTGCTTTGGAACGACTAAATTTAAAAGATTTGCTGAGAGCTTGCTTCATGGATTTTGGAGGACCTTGGAAATAGTAAAAGTGTTTAGGCAGTGAATGAAGACAACATAGGACCGTTTGGAGTCCTATGTTAATAGGCGAAGGAAGGGATTGGAGTTTTTAATTAGGGGCATGATATTCGCAATACCTTCTTAGAAAGGTTATGAGGTTTAGTACATCAAGGAAGTTGACGCCAAGGTTCGTTGGGCCTTTTTCGATTTTAGAGAGAGTGGGGGAAACTTGGTTATCAGGTGGAGCTTCCAAACTAGTTAGCGGAAGTCCATGACGTCTTTCATGTTCCACTTGAGGAAATGTTTGCATGACATTGCCTCTGTAATAGAGCCTGATCAGTTAATTGATGTTGAAACGGAGCCTACCGAACCCCGTGCCACCACACGCATTGTGGAGTACAGTATTAAGAGGCTTTATAATGAAAAAAATTGGATTTATTCGAGTAGATGGGAAGATAACTCAATGAAAAGCACATGGGAAATTGAAGAAAAGGTGAAGGTTTCTCATCATGAATTTTTCTTTGGTAAACTTCTCTCCTAAAAATATAGGTTTTTGGTTACATTGTGGTTGCTAGATTGGATGGTAGAAGATGGTTGTTACACTTTTTACTATTACTTTTGCACTCATATAGAATTTTATGTATATTTAGGATACTTACATACATGCCTATATGTCACGATCTTGCATTCATGATATGATTGAGCTAACCTATAGTATGTTTTCATACATAATCACATTGCATTTTTGGATGAGTAAATGGTTGTGTAGATTGCTGTAAATAAATTAGTTGTATAACATGGTTGTTGAGTGCGCATCACACTATCTTCCATTGGTGATTTCCGAGGCGAAATCTATTTTTTGGGGAGAAGGAATGTAACACCCCGTAAAATTTAAAAAAAATTAAGAAATTAAAATAAGGATTTTCAGAAGGAGATCTGAAAGAGAATTAAGCTAGTGGAATCAAATCCAGTTAGGAAGCAAACAATTCTCTTTGAGTGGAAATATCAAGTTTTTCACATTTTTGTAATTGAAAAGTATTTATTTGGATTTGATGTATGCCTTGGGAAATTTTGGTAAGCGAAAATATAATATCTAAAACCCCTAGAAGTTCCCTAAGTAAATGTCAATCTTTGTATAAGTTGGAATTATAATTATTTTTGGTATTAATATATTAGAATCTAATTATTTGTTTAGAGTTAGATAATCCATGGACCATTCAACCTATTTTCCCCGTTTTAAATTGGAATGTTAAAGGGTTCAAAAAGAGTATAAATTAAAAATGGTGTGTAAAAATATGAATTGAATTGTTTGTAGTTTGCACCGCCTATTTCTATCACTTAAATAAATAAGAAACTCCTTTGTCACTTTAAAATAATGTATATTAAGGTTGAATTGAACATAGGCGATCAACTTTGTGAAGATCTGTTCTTTAAGATAGAGATGGGATTCTAATTTATTAATATGGAACAAGTTGTAGGTATTCCATGTTTGTACGAATTTATTTTATTTGTTTATGGTAGTAGCAGTTCTTGTTGGAAATGTGGATTTGTATGAGATTGATATTTTAAAATACCTTGTAAACAAATTATTATCGAATTATTGTAATGTAATGAGTAGACCTTAAATTCCACGCGTAGAAATATATGTATATAATATTAACGTATTGACTATTAAAACCAATAGCGTAGTGATTATAACATGTTGATCATGGTAATTAATATTATCATAATAGTTAAGCATTATTAATTTGTAGTAAGAAAGTTATTGTAAATTAGGGAGTTAATCCCCAATTAGCTTCGTAATAAGGGGACACCTTATATGGCCTCAATTATTAATTGTGTAGGATGACACATGTGTATAGTTGCTATACATATAAAGTATGACTAAGTTATAGGGATGTGACATTAGTCCAAAGGTACATGGAAGTATATCTAGTTAAATCTGGCTACTAGTGTGTGGCTTTACGGACAAATGTGGGACATCGCCTGTAATAAATAGCCACATTGGACACATGCCTAGTCCCAATTCTATTGGGTAACCTTGTCCAGTCAATCTGGCTACCAGTACATATGCATAGTCGGACTAATGTGAAACGTCACGAGTGGGTTATGGGTCATAAGTTATGCTTTTGGATGCGGTAGGTGAACTCCTTAGGAAGGGTCTGCTTCGGATTAGAGGTATTAAGTGGCTATGGTAGGGCCCGCCTCTTTCTTAGGTGAAGTATTAAGTGGCATGATAGATTTCTTATGATGTCATTAATGAAGAACTATTTAGGGACCTACCTTGGGATTAGGTCTTAAATGAGGGGGGTCTGACTATTTTATAGGCATTAAATGATCATAGTCTAGCTAAATCCCATCAAAAAGGTATTAAGTGGTTCGGGTGCTTCCTCTTACATCGAAAACGCCTAGTTACGTTAGATTTGTATAGTCGGGCTGGAAGAGCCTTGGGGCTTACAATTGACTTTTGTATAGTCAGACTGGAAGAGCCTATAGGCTTACAGTTGACTTTTGTATAGTCAGACTGGAAGAGCCTATAGGCTTACAGTTGACTTTTGTATAGTTGGACTGGAAGAGCCTTCGGGCTTACAGTTGACTTTATATGTATGTTATATAGTTAGGCTGGAAGAGCCTTCGGGTTATCAGTTGGCTTTGTACATATGTTATGATTTTAATACGTAAGACATATTTCTTAATATTGCTTAAGTACAATTATGGTAAAGCTTGAGATTTCCATTTCACTAGACATTTGTTGTTCTGACCCACTTCTCATTAAAACACTGGTTAGAGAGAGTAATGCTGATTTAGGAGACAAAGATGGAGGTGAAACATGTCGCAGTTGTCTATCTATTTATGCTTTTTAATTATTTTTATTGTACCCAGTTCAAACAGTTATGTTATTTTAGAATATTGGACTATGAAGGCTTTATGCATGTTTTAATATTTAACATGTTGTATTTCTGAAATGGTTTTCTTTATGAGATGGGTACTTGTTTCTGATATCATATTTCATCCATTCCGCTGTGAGATTCTGAAAGTATAGATAGATAGCTCTATGTACTATTTTTTTTTCAATTTTATCAACTTAACAGCTCCCCTTGGGATGGGCCTAAGGTTCGACAACCTTTTGTTCGGTCGAAATTAGGTCCGTTTCGGGGTGGGTTATTACATGAGGGGTTGCTACCTGCCATGCTTTCTGGTAGCTCATTTTAAAGTATAGAATAAAATTATATGAGTGTTCTCCTCCCATAGAGTATCACTCATTTCTCTCGAAAATACTTATATTGCATTTATCTCAATAAATAATCTATTAAATCTATTAATTTATCTGTTATATAATATAAGAATAGAAATTTCCTAGTCTTCTTATTAATTATAGCAATTTCCTAGACCACCCTAATTCTCTCAAGATATTTTATTTTAAATTATCTTTATATAACTTATATTTTTTTGAGTTATTTACACTGTATTATTGATTCTCATTAACTGTCAAGGACCACTAGCTCAAACATCAAGCGGTATAGTACTCCTGACTAAGATTCTAGGGGTTATGGGTTCAAACTCCCAAGACATTAAAATGAACACTTAGCTTAAATAAGATACCATCTGTATGCTAAAAAAATATCTCATTAGCCATATAACATTCAAAATCTATATATTAAATGTCAAAAATAGCAATTTCAATATGTACACCATATTTATACTAGCAAAATGGAATAATTATATTTTTGATTCAGAATATAAATCATATAACAAAAATTATACACATCAATGATAAAATAAATTTTATTTATATTTCATATATCTCAATATATTACCCATTAATTAATGTTCTTATCCATTAAATAATAATATAATAGTAGAATTCCTTACATTTCCATTGAATATATCAATTTCCTCCGCTTTGCTTAATTCTCTCATGATATATTTTTCCGAGAATAGGAGTGGTATTTACTCAAGCAGAACAATCATATTGATGTCTCCGAGGTTAGAACCAATGAACTTCTAGAATCTAAGTCCAAAGCGTCATCCCACTTTCCATTGAGCTAGAGGTCCTTATCCTGTCATAATATTTTATTTTCATATATTTTTATATAATTTATGTTTTTTAATACTATTCACATTCTTTGATTAACTCTCACCAACCTTGTTACAAATATAATGTCAATGTTACAAAATGACAAATCAAAATGAAGACGAAGGTATACGGCTTATGGAAATTGATTATCTTTTCTTTTTTTGTTAAATATGAGTTGCCGTTGAGAGTTAAATGAAATTGCGTTTTGACCAAAATTAGCTGAATTTTTCTTCATCCATATATTCATGCGATATTGTTCTCTCCTCGCTTTCTCGTTTTCTATGCAAATAAAAGCAAACACTTATCACAACAGTAATCCTTATCAATGCAACGACTGATTATGGGCGTGTATGCGAAAGAGCATGCACTGTTTGAAACTTTAAGCCATGTATGTAATCTACCATGAAGTAGGCCAAAACGGCAACATCATTGAGAAACGATAAGTAATGTTGAGTGCTATTAGTTGATCTCTACCTCTAATGAAAAGCACAACCATTTGTTTCTCTTGTAAAGTAGAAGAATTCTAACCTTCTCAATGAATATATTAATTTCTTCTACTCTTCAAAATTCTCCCTTAATATTATTTCTTGAGAATAAGTGTGGTGCTTCATTCAACCAAAATACTCATTTTGATGTCTTCGACGATCGAACTAGTGAGTTTCAAGAATCTCAGTCTAAAGCGTTATCCCATTTTTCATTTGAGCTGGAGGCCTTATCCTCTCATAAAATTTTGTGTTAATATATCTTTATATAATTTACGTTTTTTAGAATTATTCACATTATTTTATTAATTCTCACCAACTATATTTTATTCAACTACTTATCTTTTATAATTTCTAGAGTCAAATATCTCTACTCATTTCTCATATCGATCAAAGATAACAGTATTATCATCAAAACTTGACTTACTGAAATTATGGAATTTACAAAAACACTGCAGCTAATATCATTAGATGTTTTCCCAATCCTAATCATCTTTGTATTATCAAATATCAATTGAACAATAATAAAGTAGAAAATTTTCTACTCTTCTAATTAATAATAGTAATTTCCTCATTTATCTTAATTCTATCAAGATCTTTTATTTTAAAATATCCTTATATAACTTATGCTTTATATAAATTACTTACATTGTATTATTAGTTCTCATTAACCGTCAAGTACTACTAGCTCAAATGACAAGTAGTATGGTGCTCTAAACTAAGTTTCTACATGTCATGGGTTTGAACTCCAAGATATTAAAATGAGTGCTCTACTTAAATAAAGTACAACTCTTACTCTTAAAAATAAAATTCTCATAAACCATATTACACTCAAAATTCGTATACTAAATGTCAATGAAATAACAATTTTGATATATATACAACATCTATATTAACAAAAATGGAAAAAATTAAATAAATCATTTACTTTGTAATGATAGTACAAAATAGGGACCATTCTTCGCTCTTCCCGTTCTCTCGCTTCTAGTTTTTCACTTCATGACCTACTTCCTACTTCTTCCTCTCACCTCTATAAATCGCTTCGTTTCCCTCCCATATTCTATCATTTCTGATGAATCCTGTGTTAGTTCCTAAGATGATGGTTTTGATGACAATAACTTTAGGACTTGTTATAAAATATAAATACTAATATTCTTGTCTAGATATATATGTATATGTAGGATATATATGTGCATGTACTGAGAATGAAGACTGTACAGTATAAAGATCCAAGATTAAGTATAAAGATTCAAGACTGAGTATAGAGATTCAAGACTGAAAAATTCAAGACTGAAGAAATTAAGACTGAAGACTCATGAGTATCAAGAGTTCAAGATTTCAAGAGTTCAAGATATCAAGATAAGTAATAGTGTCTAGATTTATGTTAAAACTTCATAATAGCACTAAAATCTTTATTCGAAATTTAATTGTGGAATGGAATCCACCTTCTCGCTTTAATAGTGGGATAGAACCCACGACCTTCTCTAGTGGAATGGAATCCACAAAATTTTCAAAATGATTTATTTAAATATTTTTCCAAAATTTTTCTAAAGTCATCTTTCTCGGTTTAAATATTTTAGCCTTAAACTATTTTTATTATCTTTTATATTTTGATTTCAAAATCATCTCTTGTTTTTAAATCATCTCCTGGTTTGAATATTATAAGCTTTAAATCTCAAAAATATATTCTATACTTAGTCTTTAATATTACTTTTATATTATAGATTATATATTTTTAAGATTACTTTTTAAATCTCTTTTTAAGTTTAAACTATATTCAAAATGGTTTATAAACTTCAGAAATTGTTTAGACAAGTTTTAAAAAGAAAATATCTTTTAAAAACAAAAATCAATTTTCAAAATTTACTAGGGCATGTCGGCATACCCCATCCCTCCATGTCGACATGGTAGTCATAGAATTTAAGATTCAAATTTTCAAATGAAGTGTATATCGTCATAACCTTTCACGAATGGACATGACTATTGTTCTTCTATAAATACCAGTTGTTTTCAACAAAATTTAAATTAGTTTTTCTTCATTTCTTCACTCCTTCTTCACTCAAGTATTCTCTTATATTTTAACAAAAATCTGCCGAAATCCTAAGTGAATCAAACTTGATCATTTCTAGTTTGATTCTCTGCCACTCTCTCTCAAAGATCTCAGTGCTATTCAGAGTTATAGGATCATTTGTAATCAAAGAAGTGTATCGAGTCTCTCTATCTATCAAAGTGATATTGAAAATAGTCTGATTGTGGCCCGTAAATCAATTGGGTGTGATTGTAGCCTGTAAATCAATTAGGTGATCTTGTAGCCTAGTTAAATCAAGAGAGTTTGCCCTGGACTCGAAGACAGAAGGGTGTATCTCGTGGCCTTAAAATCGAGGTTGTAATATCGACATTATATTTGAAAAGAAATATGCACAAGAAATTGTGTGGGACTAGATGTAGGGTAACACCGAACCAGTATAAAATTCATGTGTGTTCTTTCCTTTGCTACTTTTATTTACTATTTGCATCTGTGTCTAATTCTATGATTGTCTTTGTGTTTGTGAATTGCATCTGTCTGTGTTTAATTTCAAAGATTTCAAAAATTCCATCAAATTCATTAAACACTATTCACCCTCCTTCTAGTGTTAATCCAGCCTTAAGGTCCATAATCCACATTTCCTACATTTGGTATTAGAGCATCGGTTTTCAAAGTTATCATAATCTGAATTTTGAAAAAGTTTAAAATGGCAATTTTTGGAGATTCTGTTAACACTAGTTCAAAACTGTCCAAATCATCATTGTCTCATAAGTCTGCATATGGTTATTATAGAAAATCAACTTATCTACCGAATTGGTGTATTGTGCAAGAACATATGCGTTATATGGCTTTTCAAGAATCAACACTCAATGGACAAATGGTGCAAATCAAGAAAAACAAATGGATACTTGATAGTGGATGTTTAAGACACATGACTGGCAATCCAAAGATACTGAATGACATAATTTATGAAGATGGAGGACTGGTCAACTTTGGAGACAACTCAAAAGGATATGTGATTGGCATCGGCAATGTTGGTAACTCTAAAACTCCTACTATTTCTAATGTTTTGTTAGTTAGGAATCTAAAACACAATTTACTTAGCATAAGTCAACTATGTGATAAGCGGTACAAAATTAAATTTGAAAAGGATAAATGTCACATCGAATATAATAAATCAAATGTTATCTTTGAAGGAATTAGGAAGAAAAATATTTATATACTTAGTATGAAAATCTCAAATGATAACCTATGTCTTTTGGCTAATACAAGTGACCCTTGGATTTGGAATAAAAGATTTGGGCATTTGAATTTCAAACTTTTATCTAAACTATCAAAACTTGATTTAGTAAGAGGTCTCCCTAAAATGGATTATAAAGTAGACAGTATGTGTGATGCTTGTCAATTAGGAAAACTTAGGAAGAGTTCATTTAAATTGAGAAATATGATTTCAACTTCAAAACCTCTTGAGTTACTTCATTTAGATCTGTTTGGCCCATCTCAAATTCAGTCAATAAATCGCAATAAATATGTTTTTGTAATTGTAGATGATTATTCTAGATTTATATGGACAATTTTTCTGAAACTTAAAAGTGATGCTTTTGATTTATTTAAAACTTTTGCAAAAAGAATTCAAAATCAACTTTCTTTAAAAATCAAAACTATTCGTAGTGATCATGGTGGAGAATTTGAAAATGAAAATTTTGAGAATTTCTGTAATAAAAAAGGAATAACTCATAGTTTTCCTTTCCAAGAACTCCACAACAAAACAGAGTGGGAGTGCGTAAAAATAGGACGATTCAAGAGTGTGCAAGAACTATGCTTTCAAATAGTAAATTACCAAGAAATTTTTGGGCTAAAACAGTCGCCACAGCTTGTTATATTTTGAATAGGATTTTAATTAGACCTCTAGCCAATAAAACACCATATGAACTTATTTTCAATAAGAAACCAAAGATATCTTATTTTAAAGTTTTTGGAAGTAAATTCTTTATTTTAAATACAAAGGACAATTTGGATAAATTTGATCCTAAATCCAATAAAGGAATCTTTATCGGATATTCTAATAGAAGTAAAGCATACAGAGTTTTCAATTTAAAAACTAACACCATTGAAGAAACAATGCATGTATCTTTTGAAGAAAATTTCAAAGATTTTGTTCAAATAAAGGATGAAGATGATTTTGTTACTTTAAATAATGAATCAAATGAAATAAATTGTGAAACTATTCATCCTAATAAAAGGATCAGGATTTTAAAAGATCATCCTATAGAAAATATACTAGGAAATATTGAATCTATTGTTAGAACTAGAAATCAACTAAACAAGATGAGTGATGTAGCTTTTATATCAACTACAGAACCAAAAAATCCAAAGGAAGCATCATCTGATGATTCGTGAATTCTTGCTATGCAAGAAGAACCGAATCAATTCACCATAAATGCTGTATGGGAACTTGTTCCTAGACCCAAGGACAAAACTATAATAGGAACTAAATGGGTTTACAAAAATAAAATGAATGAACAAGGTGAGGTCGTTATAAATAAAGCTCGGTTAGTCACGCAAGGTTATTGTCAAGAAGAAGGAATAGACTATGATGAAACCTTTGCGCCCGTAGCAAGACTAGAAGCCATTAGAATTCTACTTGCTTTCGCAAACCACAACAATTTCAAATTATTTCAAATGGATGTTAAAAGTGCCTTTTTAAATGGTTTTGTTAAAGAGGATGTTTATGTTGAACAACCCCTACTTTTTGAAGAAGAAAACTTTCCAAATCATGTTTACAAATCAAAGAATGCTTTATATGGTCTGAAACAAGCGTATGATAGACTAAGATCATACCTATTACAATCAAATTTTGAAATTGTTAAAGTAGATTATACTCTTTTTATTAAAAGAAACAAAAATGATATCCAATTAGTACGGATTTATGTAGATGATATAATTTTGGATCAACAAACAATGAAATGAACAAAGAGTTTTCTGAACTAATGACAAAAGAGTTTGAGATGAGTCATACGGGTGAACTACTTTCTTTTTAGGATTGCAAATAAAACAATTAGATAGTGATATTTTCCTTTGTCAAGAAAAGTATGCTAGGGATCTAAGTAATAAGTTTGGTATGACCACTTCGAGTGGAAGACCCACTCTCATGGCAACCAATAAAGCCTTAAATAAAGAAGACATGTCAAAAGATGTTGATAAAAAACTATACAGGGAAATTATTGGATCTCTACTGCGAGTAGGCTTGATATCATGCATAGTGTTTGCCTCTGTGCAAGATACCAATTTCAACCCAAAGAGGCCCATTTAAAAGCTGTTAAACATATCATAAGATATGTAAAACACACTTTGGACTATGGCCTATTTTACCCTAAAAATGATTATGCTGGTTGTAAATCAGACCGAAAACGTACTAGTGGAACTTGTCACATTTTAGGACATTCTCCGGTTTCCTAGTTTAGTAAAAAGCAGAATACTGTCTCACTATCAACAACTGAAGCAGAATATATCTCTACTGCTTTGGCTTGTTCTCAAGTTATCTATATGCAATAGACCCTAAAGGATTTTGGATTAAATATTCAAACCACCAATTTATTGTGACAATACAAGTGAAATAAATTTATCTAAAAATCCTACTTATCATGCCAGAACCAAACATATTGATATAAGACATCATTTTCTCAGAGATAATATAAGTAAAGAGAGTATTTCTCTTGAATTTATCAACACTGAGAATCAAATAGCTGATATTCTGACCAAACCCTTGAATCAATCAACCTTTACTAAAATAAGAAGAGAACTAGGTATTTTCTCTATAACTAAGATATAGAATATAGATATAGTAACATATATATTTAAATAAATATAGAAAAACAAAATTGTCAAGGACTCTCATTAGATTGTTTTTGTGATAATGTTTTTATATATTGTGTATTTGCATATATTCGTTTATATGTTTGTGTAATATAACAACATATATAATAAAATTAGATTTATGTTTTCGCTTATTATACTTCGTTATTAGCATTTAGTTCTATAGTATTAGTTTAAGGGAAGTTATGTAGTTTAGGATTAGTTTTTTGTTGATGACAAAGGGGGAGAATTATAAAATAGATTAGATAGGCTTAAATTAAGAGGGAATTAGTAGATTAAAGGGGAGTTGTTGGAATAAGGGGGAGTTGGAGTAGAATCGAAGTTTGTGGAGAATATTTTATAAACAAAGGTTGTCATCATCAAAAAGGGGGAGATTGTTAGTTCCTGAGATGATGGTTTTGATGACGACAACCCTAGGACTTGTTATAAAATATAAATACTAATATTCTTGTCTAGATATATATGTATATGCAGGATATATATATATGCAGGTACTGATAATGAAGACTGTACAGTATAAAGATTCAAGACTGAGTATAAAGATTCAAGATTGAATATAGAGATTCAAGGCTGACAAATTCAAGACTTAAGAAATCAAGACAGAAGACTCATGAGTATCAAGAGTTCAAGATTTCAAGAGTTCAAGAGTTAAAGATATCAAGATAAGTAATAGTGTCTAGATTTATATTAAAACTTCATAATAGCACTAAAATCTTTATTCGAATTTTAATTGTGGAATGGAATCCACCTTCTCGCTTTAATAGTGGGATGGAACCCACAACCTATTTAGTGGGATGGAACCCACGACCTTCTCTAGTGGAATGGAATACACGAAACTTTCAAAATGATTTATTTTAAATATTTTTCCAAAAACATTTTAAAGTCATCTCTCTCAGTTTAAATATTTTAGCCTTAAACTATATTTATTACCTTTTATATTTTGATTTCAAAATCATCTCTTGTTTTTAAACTCTCTCCTGGTTTTAATATTATAAGCTTTAAATCTCAAAAATATATTCTATACTTAGTTTTTAATATTACTTTTATATTATAGATTATATATTTTTAAGATTAATTTTTAAATCTCTTTTTTAAGTTTAAACTATATTCAAAATGGTTTATAAACTTCAGAAATTGTTTTGACAAGTTTTAAAAAGAAAATCTCTTTTAAAAACAAAAATCAATTTTCAAAATTTACTAGGGCATGTCGACATACCCCATCCCCCCATGTCGACATGGTAGCCGTAGAATTTAAAATTCAAATTTTCAAATGAAGTGTCTATTCATCGTAACCTTTCACGAATGGACATGACTGTTGTTTTTCTATAAATACCAGTTGTTTTCAATGAATTTTAAGTTAGTTTTTCTTCATTTCTTCACTCCTTCTTCTCCACTCAAGTATTCTCTTATAGTTTAACAAAACTCTGCCAAAATCCCAAGTGAATCAAACTGATCATCTCTAGTTTGATTCTCTACCACTCTCTCTCAAAGATCTCAGTGCTATTCAGAGTTATAGGATCATTTGTAATCAAAGAAGTGTATCGAGTCTCTCTGTCTATCAAAGTGATATTGGAAACGGTGTGATTGTGGCCCGTAAATTAATTGGGTGTGATTGTAGTCCGTAAATCAATTAGGTAATCTTGTAGCCTGGTTAAATCAAGAGAGTTTTCCCTGGACTCGAAGACAGGAGGATGTATCTCATGGCCTTGAAATCAAGGTTGTAATAACGACATTATATTTGAAAAGAAATCTGCACAAGAAATTGTGTGGGGATGGATGTAGGGTAACTCCGAACCAGTATAAAATTCCGGTGTGTTCCTTCCTTTACTGCTTTTATTTACTATTTGCATTTGTGTCTGATTCTGTGATTGTCTTTGTGTTTCTGAATTGCATCTGTCTTTGTTTAATTTCAAAAGATTTCAAAAATTCCATAAAATCCATTAAACACTATTCACCCACCTCTAGTGTTAATCCAGCCTTAAGATCCGTAATCCGCATTTCCTACACCCTGGATTCATTAGATTACCAGTTGATGCTATGCTTTAATAGATCTGGGAAAGTTCGCTTAAGCCTTAACCTCCTAAGCTCAACGACGATGGCGATTTCCCTTCTTTATCCAGCTCATGCAAATCTAAATCTATAGCGCACCCTAATTCTTCACCGTACAACTTTCCAATCTCCCTCAAATTTTTAGGAATTTTCACGGCCTGCAACCCTACTGTTGGCAAAGCTAGTGCGCCTATTTCTGGTGTTGTTGTGGGTGCTAACTTATGCATGAATAATAGTTCAAAGTTTGGGCGTGATAATTTGTTAGGTACTTTGCCTGAGGCACATTCTATTACTAATGTTATTCCTTTAATTGTGCCTTGTGAATCTGTCCCTGTTGCTCCACAACCTCCCTCAATATTTGTCTCTCTTGCAAAAAGCGATCCTCAATCAACTTAATGGAAATCTCTATTCTTGATAAAACCCCACAATGTGGGGAGGTACGTTTCTAAAATTTTTGACGTTGTTGGAATTGTGATGAATTGCTAGTTCAGCCAATGGTTGTCGTAGGTGCGAGTGTTGCTTTTTGGAACAATACCCTAATGAAGGTCATAAATATTCTATGATAAAAAATTATTTAAGGAACAAGTGGAAGATTAGAGGGTCATTGAAAGTGAGATTTGATAAAGACATGTTCTTTTTTGATTTTTCAAACCCTAATGAAAGAAGAATGGTTTTAGAGGTCGAGTCATGTGACATAGATGGTAAGGTGTTTATTATTACAAAGTGGAGTCCTTCGGTCGATTCTGCTAGAGAGAATGTTTTGTCCATCCATGTTCGAGCTAAATTTTCAAACGTTTCTTCGTCTCTTTAGTCTTTGGAAGGTCTAGATTGGTTGGCATGTCATATTGGAGAGCTTGTTTGTTGTGATGAGAACACTGAATGTTGCGATTGATTGGAGTATGCTAGGGCGCTTATTGAGATTACCCCTATCAAACCATTACCTTCTCACCTGTCGGTTGCACTCTATGGGGATAGAGTTGGCTACATTGACATTGATTATCACCGGTCCTTCCCAATTGTTCTATTTGTCATTCATTTGACCATACCGACCCTCTTTGTAGATATCGTCCTTCAGAAGGTGAGGTTGCTTCTATTCTTGCTAAACCCCCTATTCAAAAATCTCGCCCTCGTCAGTGGAAAATCAAGAGCTCAGCTGCTGCAGGTACTTCTTTGGCATCTCTTGTTGTTGTATTCCCTTCCCCGGATCTTCCCGACCTTATTGCTCTATTAAAGCTTCAGTCATATATCACCACTGCCACTTCACATGAAATCATTACTAATATCTCTTCTCATAATGTGAATTCGGTTTTTGAAATTCCCATTGCAATTGGTTTGCCTGCTTCCATAGATAAGCCTAAGGCCTTTGATCCTGATGACTTGGATGATGTGATAGAGTATTCTATTGCCGATCTTTTCCCGCCATAGTCCTTGTGTACTTTTTATTTCATTTGTAGCCATATGTACTGAGATGTCCTTTTGTTTTATCTTGTATGAGTAGGTAAAGTGTTATGTGAGTTGTAGTTGTTGGGGTATCTTGCGTCACACCTGTTCTGATTATATCTATAAAAGTGGACGGTCCACTATAAAACCTGCTTATCTTGCTAAAAATAGGAAAAAAAATTATATTTTTGATTTAATATATAAATAAAATAACAAAAATTACATACATAAATAATAAAATAACTTTAATTTTATATTTCATATATTTCAGTATATTATCTGCTAACTAATCCATTACATAATAGTAAAGTAGAAGAATTTCTAGCCTTCTCATTAAAAATATTAATCTTCTCAACTTTCCTTGATTCTTCCATGGTAATTTTTCTTGAGAATAAGAGTGGTGTTTTATTCAAGCAGAACACTCATTTTGATATTTTTGAGGTTTGTACCAATGAGTTTCTAGAATCTCAGTCTAAAGCGTGATCCCATTTTACATTTGAGCTAGGGGTCCTTATCTTCTCATGATATTTTATTTTAGTATCTCTTTATATAATTTATATATTTTAAAATATTATGTTGTTTTATTAATTCTCCCCAATAATATTATATTCCAATACCCATCTTATATAATTTCTAGAGTAAAATAGTTCTACTTTGTTCTTTGCAATTATTTTACATTTAAGCACATACATTTGAGTTAACTAAAAATCCTAAATATAAATTACTTCAATAAACTTATTTGACTAATGTTCTTTAATTTGTTTAATAAATCTCCAAAAATAACAATTTCATTATATATAACACATTTATATTAACAAATATGGAAAAATTAGAATTTTGATTCAAATATAGAAATATATAATTCATATATACAAACAATTAAAACAACTTTAATTTATATTTCATTTATCTCAACGAATTATCAACTAAATAAACAATAACAAGGCAAAGGAATTTCCAACCTTCTCATTAGAGTTTTCTCACATATCTTTAGTTCTCTACCAATATATTTTTCTTTAAATCTTGTGAGTTATTATTTGATCAATTGTTCACAATTTTACTAAATCTTTCCATGATATTGTGGTCCAATACCTGTATTTTCATAATACCTATCGTTTCTTATTTTCTCGCATGTACAAGATGGGTCGGCCCACATAGTCTAAATGGCCAGCTTGAATCAAATAGCCAATGTCTCGGCCCGAAACTAGGCCCTTTCTTCGACCCACATATTTCCAAAGGCTAATATATTTGGCTTGCCTACTTCACTTAGCCCATGACCTATCCAAGCGGCCAGTTTTTCCAATAAAAGCTGCCCGCTTAACATCTTTGTCTACTTCAGTCAAAGCAAATCTCCTATTGGTTAGCGGTACACGGTGGCTTAACATTCAACACACTTCTCAATAGCTGGGTGGCCGGGTCGACAACCCATCCCATGGCAATGTCCCCCGCTCACCTTCTTCATCAACTAACAGCTCCCTTTGAAGTTTTCATGTTCTGTCGACATACTTTGGCCGCAGGCGCCAAACCGTCTTTTCAAAAAGAAGGTCCGCATGCACTGGTCCATTGAAGAGACAGCCACAAGCGACGTTGTTCATCTAATAAAGCACTATCATTCAGTAACTACTCCATGTCCTTTGCTACAATCCTAGCAAAGTGCCATTGTACAAACACAACCTAATCCCATGTCATTTGTCCCTGACCAATACACATGCTCAGTGTACGATCGGCCAATTGGCAGTCATCTGAACTGTACACTCCAACTAGCACTCCAGCTTTCATGCATTAGGTCGAATGACATGATCAGTGGTCCAATATGATTTCAATGCCTCAACCGCACAATCTCAGTCACTCCACATAGGTTCAGGCAACTATAAATACATTAAGGAATGTAGTTTTACAAGGGTTGGATAACACAAGTTCTCCAGTATTGTAATTTATTTTTATTTTATCTTATAACAGTAGTTATTGTAAGAGGAGAAAAGTAGTAAAAAAATTCTTCATAGTGGATGTAGATCAACGTTGATTGAACCACTTTATACCACGTGTCTTTAATAATTTTGCAAATGTTACCTCCTCATTTTCCATCTCTTCAAGATATTAGCAAGTTATATTTGCTAAAATCTACTCTTAATCGTAATTCTATGATTGGCTAAATTTTTAGTCAACATTTTGACCCTAGAAGGGGGCCCTCACCAAAAATAATATCTCATCTTTCTTCATTTTATTTCTCCACAAATTCCTTTCACATTCACACCATGTAATATCTTGATGGAAACGAAGCTGACAACGCCTATGGTCACAATACTAATGGAGCTACTGAGGCAAGTACCATTTGTCCCATCCCTAGGCTGAGCAATGGCATGTGGCTAAGCACGATCAATGGATTGACCAACATAGGACAACTTACTCGTGATGTGAACAACCTTCGGGTTAGAATAAATGCTTAGACAATTGTAAACTTTGACTCGGAAACCTCCCTAATGACTGATTAGACCTCTGTCTAGAACGCTATTCCTAGCACATACAATATAATGCACAACGCTCATGAGAGGGTCAAGTTGGCAACCCTTAAAGGAGGTGCTCCCATCTACCATAGGAATGTCTATGCTACCAATGAGCAAGGAAATGTCCACGATGTCCTAGAACCTGAACCAATAGTGTATTAAGAGGTCAACACCGATCATCATTCTCCTTCAGTAGAAATACCTTCCGCATTCCATCGCTTTCAAGGAGCGAATGGGGAATGTGACCGATGCTTTGATCATTTCAGTGGTGGAAGACAAGGTAGAAATTCAAAACCCAGAAAACTAACAATCCACTTCTAACCCCAGCAGGAAGTGCTCTGACCCATGGCCACATGAAAAACAACCCTACCCAGTTAGTTTACCCTCAATCATTAGAAGCAGGTTCCCTACACTGGTCCAACACCATCATTTTCCTTGCCATACCACCTTCACATATTCCTATCACTAGATATATGACAGAGGAGTCCCTCCCTAGCAAGGGACAAATACCATCCAAGGCATGCGAAGGCTAGTCTTCGAGAAGAAATGGTCGCTTTGCATCAACAAATGCGTGAAATCCAAACTAGAAATAAAAGCGGCGAGGGTCTTCCAGATGACAAAAGGGAGAGCCTTCCTATAAAGAGATCTTGAGCACCTATATCCACTGGCCGTACGCTTTGCCTTCCATGGACAGGTATGATGGATGCTCTAACCCATACGATCACATTATTTCCTTCAATTCAGTTTCCCGTGCTGGCCATGCCAAGCACCTACGTTTGCTTCCACCCTGACCGAACTGGCATCCCCATGGTTCCTTTATCTCGTAGCCGGCAATATCAACTGTTGGACACCGTTGTGTTCCAATCTCAAAGCTCGCTTCTTCAAGCCAAAAGCTAGAGTCATGATAGCGAGTGGGCTAGATAATATAAGACACGGCCAAACAAATAATCAACCTATGCTGGGGGAGTGGAAAATAATAGCTTGATAGTCGCCTATGTTCTGGGGTGAGGTACCGGTCCCAGATGTGGAAGGAACTGCAAAAATAACTCGTTTTGTCCCCGACCAATTTTCTCTAGAGGGAAAATGGCATAATGAGGGTAGATGAGGTTGACATCTCCAATAGTGATAAGGAGAGCGGGCAAAGCTAGCCCAAGGGAAGACAATCACCGAAAGAACGGTCAGCAAGAAAGTAGTAGGAAGCGTATGGATGACGGTTCATGCTTCAAGCCTAGGTATATAAATTATGCAACTTTGAATCATGATATGGAAACAATCTATCTTACCACTTTTGATCGTGGGCCGATTTAATGACATGCTCCCTCCCGGTCTAGGCAGAGGAGGGAGCCTAGGGGTACTGGAAAATATTATGAATTCCACCAATTCAATGGCCATTCCACCAACGAACGTCGACACCTTGAACGTAAAAAAGAGCGGATACTTCCCGAGGGCATAATGGTACCATAAGTAAGGCAACAGGTTGATGGCAAACAATAGGCGTAACCCACCTGCCTAACAACAGCGGAAAGATGACAATAACGTGGCCACAATCAATACAAAGATATTTTCAATTTTTAATGGCCATCACCTGGCCGAAAATAGCAGGAGTGCATGCTTGGTACAAGCATGAGCTCATCCCTGGTGGTTAGATATACACAATCAACCTTCGGGCCCAAAGGCACTTAGTGTTAAAGAAGAGATAGTGGGCATCACTTTCATCATAGAGGATAAGAGAGGAGTTGGTTTCCCCCATCATGACCACATAGTCATATCGGTTTATGTAGCCAATACGAGATACACTCGATCTTTATTAATGGGGGTGTTAATGTAATATTCGAGGAAGATTTTGACAAAATGAAGCTTTTTACCTCCAGCCTTACTCCTTGTGCACTACCCATTAATGGGTTTGGGGTGTTGGCAAAGTACCTCTGGACAACTCTCACATAGTCAGTTTTAGCTAAGAACCTCTTGCAGGCAAGATTAAGGTAAATTTTGTTGTGGTGGACTGTGTCCGCATATAATACTTTAATAGGTAGATTGACATTGGTAGACTTGGATGCTATTGTTTCCTATCAGTAGCTAGCAGTAAAGTTCCTAATCAAGGGAGGAATATGGGGCATCTGTAGTAGCTAGAAGTCTGCTAGAGACAGCGATAAAAAATCACTCCGGCAAGAAAAAAAGGAGTCCTCACACTATTGCAGGAGTTAGCAATGCTCAATGGAGGTATGCTTGAGAGAACGTGAGAGCCTCTCAACGCTTTCATTCACGTCGAGACTACCCGAAGCATTAAAGTCAAAACATCAACCTTAACCACCATCCATGAGAGAACACGCGAGTCGATCAATGTCGTCGTTAATGCCAAGGCAGAGACTGCATAACTTATGGGGATCATCTTTCCATAGCCAGCCCTGACAAAACAAAGGAGCTTATAGAATGTTGGAATGAGTAGGTTTAGCCCCACTAGCAAGTGGGAATAAGTAACAACCCGACTTTCTATGCCATCAAAATAAGTTATATTTAATTGAAGTAAAATATTCAAATTCAATATTGAATAATTTTTATCTTTGAAAATAAAATTTATTAATCGAAAGATAATTTGATAAAGAATTTTGTTTTAATAAATTGATCGATAAATTTCATTCTAAAAATAAATTGAACTCGAATAAAATATTGTGTAGTATAAATAATTTTATGTATGAGTGAAATAATTAAAAATAAGTATTAACCTAAATTAATAAAATTAATGAATCAATGAAAGTAAATAACTATTGGATATAAATATTTAGTAAAATTTATCAACATATTTTTTTTAAACATATAATAGATAGATTTAAACTGAAAGTATATTTACAAAGAGGTGATAGAGTTATTTATAGATGAATAGTAAAATTTAATTTGTAATTAAATGAGAAGAAAATTGGATTTGCTTTAGGGCTTAAATGTAAATAAAAAGAAGATAGAAACTTTGATAAGAAATGGTATCCCATTCTGCCTACCAACCTAAGCCCACTTCTTAATATTCCCATCTCCAGCCTTAAACCCTCCAACTTTGAAATTGACCAGAAACTGTAATACCCCAAGATTTTGAGGAAAATTCTTTTAATAAATGATTAAAATTCTGGGGGAAAATCAGAATTATTATATAGGTGGGATTTTCAGTGGTGCAAGGTTGTGTGCATGTGTGCACGTGCACACTAGTTATGGCACTAAGAGAAAATCCAGAATTCCTGAATAATAAAACAAGGAAGGAAAACATTTAGATAAAATGTTTTAAATAAAGAAAATATAGACCTAGACATGGGTATTAAAAATTCCTGAGGATGTGTGTATATAAATATATCTATATATATATGCCTATGTATGACTTGTCTGAAAATTGAGGCAGAAGAGAACATTGACTTATAATGAATAAGTGAAATTTTTATTTGAATAATAGGTGTAGAAATGCACATAAGTATGCACATGTTTTCTGCAAATAAAAGGTTAAAAGTTAAATTAACACCCATAGTTGTATAAATGTATATTTATATCCAGATGTTATTTGAGCAGAAAATAAATAAAGGAAGCACTAAAACAGTAAGAACCAAAGTGCAAGAAAGAAAATGTACATAGGCAGAAAATAGAAAGTCACACCATTATCATGTTTGAATAAAATATAATAAAAAAATACTTAAAGTTATCACTTTCTGAAAAGAAAGGAAAATAGGCACAATTTAGTCTTGTTTTAAAATATTGGCCGGGATATTAAGGGATTAGGAAGGAGGGAATATGCAATGCCAAATGCATGATTCTGATCTGGGCTAAAATAGGGATTTTGCATCACTCAAAACCCTAGACAGAACCCTTATTTATACCAAGAGCCCAATCAGAAAACTGCTCTCTCACTAATTAATTAACCTAAGGAAGAAGAGGAAGATAAGGCTAAAGATTTGAAGGGTTTTCTGGTTTAAGTTTGTGTAAGCACTTAGGTGAGTATCCTCACTCATATACATGGCATTAAGACCTGGGATTAGGCAGCCAAGCTTTTATATGTTATATTTTGCATGTTTTGATTTACAAACTATGTTGGCTGCTGATGGTTTCATGAATGTTTGATGAGATATGATCTGCTATGCTGGATGTATAACTTTGTTGTTCTATTTTCATCTCTGTATATTATACCAAAACCTTAAGGAACATATATCAAAGTATTTGTAACTAGTTTGAATAATGGCTTAAGACAAAGAATGAAAAGATAAAGAAAACTATGAGCTGCATATACATTGGTATGGTGCTGAGGCTTGAAATAATTGGTTAAGGGTGCAATGGAGTTTTTCTCTATAAGTGCTGAGCCCTAAACTAAACAGAAACTTACAAGCCTAAAAACTATGTTTAAACAAGATTGAAAATCTGGCTAAATATAGTTGCTTGAAAAATCAAAATAAACTCAATAGAGCCATGTATTTATTCTCAGTTGCAAACATTCTGGTATATGCTTGAATAGGGTGTTTCTATGATAAATAATGTGAGATGGAATGACTGGGGTGTTATATCTCTAGAAAGTAACCTTTAACTTGCTTGCAATATCATGGCTGCAAGGTAACTAGTATGTTTCATGAGTACAGGTGGTATGTACACCTAGCTATCATTGATAGAATGAACATAAATACACTTAGTGATATAACTAAGGATTTTGTGCCAAGAAGGCTGCTGGAATGCTTGTCCTATTTGAAGTAGACAAGTTGGCACATGGCTTGTTTAAGTCCTGAGATCTTTGTGCCATAATGTTAATTAGTTCATGGCAATGTGTCCTTTTGATTCCTTATAGCAGATGAGGCCAGGAATTTATAAGAAAAAGAAAAGGCAACCTAGTAGTTCCAGATAAAAGTTGTTTTGTTGCATATGTTTGCTCTTATGTATTGTACATGATAATACCTGTCAAGTATGCAAAGTATATCTATGCTGTATCCTTAGCTTAATATCATGGATATGTTAGAAATGCTCACACCAGATCATAGATCTGACCCTTATTGCTCATGGCACATGGGGGTGTCTCATTTATAATGAGGCAGCCACTAATGCTTTTGCAGGTTATGATGGAGCTAAGTAAGCAAGATTAAAAAGATATGGAATAGAGGATGCTAAGATAATTAGAAATAAAAGCTAAAATGTGTTAATTCATGCATGTATTCCCTGATTAATATGGCTATCTAAATGTATTAAGTAGGAAGAACTTGTAAGAGACATGTGCTATGTTGTTTCTGGTTATTTCTGATTTGGTATGTACTAAGGATATTGATGTTGAACTGATTTGAAAACCTATTTTCTAAAGTTGTTTTGATTTAGAGGTAAAACCTGGATTTTATAAGCATAATCATTTTAAGATGATTTCAGTAATCCTGAGTTCTTTCAAAAAGAATATAGATATACAGAAAATAATATTGGGAAAACCAGAAAAGAATTAAACTGCTATGTCTTCAATTTATGATATTGACATAAGTCCAGATGCAAGAAAAAGTGTTTATACTTTAAAGATGTATTTTTAAAAGAGAAGTATGATTAGGAAGAATGATATATATCTGATCACAAAATGTCTGATTCATACAAATATATATACATGCTTTTGGAAAGAAAAAGGTAACAATGTTTTGTGTATAATCTGGGTTGTAATAATGCAAGCAAAAGAATGGCCAGAGTAACCACAGGGTTAGGCCATAGGTCAGGCCAAATGTTTCACTTCAGATCAATGAAGCAAGGGAACATTTGAGCTCAGTTTTCTGGAAAATGAACAAAGACCCTGACATGTACATGTATATCTGTGTACATGTAGATATTGGGCAAAAAATATAGATGTAAATTCTTAAAACAGTTGAAAGAATGGATTTCAAAAATAGTTATGCAAGAAGAATTGTTTTGTATGATAGGTTATAGGCAAAAATTAAATATATATGTACAATTATAGGTAGGTATCAGATTTCAGCCATACAGGAGAAAATAAAAAAAAAGAAAAACCAAAAATTGTGTTTGAACCGACCAGCATGGTACTCGAACTAGTGACCTTGTATGAATAAGTTAGGCGCGTTTCCATTACGCCTAGATGTTGCTTGTGTTCACTTAGGATCCACTTTCTTTTAACCTGAGTTTGATAATATTCAGACTTTAAGATAATCATCCATATTATAAGCTTGCTTTCCACTGATCATTGCTTGGTTATTTCTTAATTATAATAACAGTCTAAGGTACATATTTCCAGGGGACACTATAGTCAAAAATCTGGATACAATAAGTTTTAATTTAAAAAGGGAATTTATCACATTTTTGCAAATTTAAAAAGGATTTCTACTTATTATCATGCTCTGATTCAAGTAGAATATAACATAGATATCTTCATATATGTATGTTAAAAATGATTTAGAATTAAAACAATATTTCTATATTGTGAAAGATCCTGGATATGTTTTTGTTTATTAGAGAAAGAAAAATGACCCTGGGAAATATATTTGTAATAAATGATATATCTATATATCATCTCTATTGCAAAAAAAAAAAAAATCACCAATAAAATTAGTGAGTAAATAGGAGGGTCATTTCATTTGGTATCAGAGCTATGTTTTAATTAACATAGCAAAATGTTTGTATGCTTATGTTTATACTAGGATTGTTTGTATATTTGACTGTTTATAAGTATTCCCTGAATGTATGTATGTGTGTGCATGTGACATACACAATGATTAAATAGGAAAAGATACAATCAATGTAAAATAAAAGCTATTGTTATAAACTAATAAGATGAAATACATATACTTTTAGAAATATGGTAGGAAGAGGGTCTCATCATCAAGGAGGATCTAGCACACCACAAATGCTTGACATGCAGGAATTTGTGAGAGTTTTGAGAGATGGAATTGGGCACAGACCTGAGAACCCACATGAGGAGCTCTCCAAGTTAGTGAAGACTTATACCAACTTGGGAGGCAAGAGCTTTGAAGGAACTGAAAGTGTAATGGAGATTCAAGCATGGCTGAGGACATTAGAGAGGATCTTCACTGATATGCAACTAGATGACCAAAGGAAGAGGCAAGTGGCCTCAAGGCAATTAAAAGGTGCAGCTTTGAGTTGGTGGGAGGTGATCATAGCTGGCCGGAATGAAAATGATATTAATTGGAATCAATTTAAGGAGATGTTAGAGGCAAGGTTTGTTCCAGCCTCAGCAAAAACCACTTTACTTGAGGAGTTCATCAAACTTAGACAGGGGACTATGAATGTCACAGAATATACCCAGAAGTTTGAGGGATTGTCTACCTATGGGGCAATGTTAGTGGCTGATGAAGCATCCAAAAATGATAGATACATCAAGGGATTGAACCCAGGACTTAGCAGGGCTATACTACCTTATGCTGACAGAACTTTTGATCAAGTGATAGATTTGGCTCTGAAAATTGAGCAGCATGACAAGGAAAGAGATAAGTTCAGGAATTTCAAAAACAATAGTAACAAGAAGAACAAAGGGAAGTACCATCCTTATGATAAGAAGAAAGGAGAGGCAAATGGTAAGAAGGCAGTAGATGCAAAGCCCAATGAAGCCAAAAGAAAAATAGTTTGCAACCATTGTGGGAAAGAAGGCCATATTAAGCCAAGATGCCCAGAGCTTAAAGGGGGAGCTTTCAAATGCTATCTATGTGGGAAGGAAGGGCATATGAAAAGAAATTGCCCAGAAAACAAGCAACAAGGGAAAGTGGCAAACCTGGAAGGTAGGGGCAAGGCCATAATTGAGGCTAATGCTGAAAACCATGGTCAAGTGGAAGGTACACTATTTATTTGTACCATACCTTTAGCTGTAATATATGATACCGGGGCAACCCACTCACTCATTTCCCATGAAATAGTTAAAAGGTTGAAAATGAACTGCAATTTGGCTGAAGTACCTCTGTTAATACAAAGCCCTTTAGGAAGTTCTAGTGTATTAGATATGATCTGTGTGGATGTGAATTTGAACATAGGAGGAAACACATTTGTTTCCAATTTATATGTTCTAAATTTCCCAAATATAGGAGTTATATTAGGGGCAGATTGGCTAAGACAATTCAAAGCCATAATTGACCTAGATGCATCCACCATTTCACTACAAAATTCTAAAGGCCAAAGGGTTACAATTCTATGTGAACCTATCAAAGGAAACAGTCTAAATCATTTAATTGAATTAGAAAATAATCCCAAGGAAATAGCTATTAATGAAATCCCCATAGTTAAAGAATACTTGGATGTATTTGGGGAAGTAAAAGGTGTTTCACACCATAGACCTGTTGAATTCCAGATTAACCTTATGCCTGGGGCTAGCCCAGTTATCAAAAAGCCTACAAGGATGGGGCCAAGTGAATTAAAAGAGCTAAAGAACCAGCTGGAAGAATTAGAAGCCAAGGGGTTTATAAGGCCAAGTAATTCATGCTGGGGTGCTCCTGTAGTATTTGTTAAAAAGCATGATGGTACTTTAAGAATGTGTATAGATTATAGAGAATTAAACAAAGTAACCATCAAAAACAAATACCCATTACCCAGGATAGATGATCTCTTTGATCAACTCAGTGGAGCTAAAGTGTTTTCTAGGCTAGACTTGGCATCTGGGTTTCATCAGATGAAAGTTGAGGAATCAAGTATTAAATATACAGCATTCAACACAAGATATGGTTTGTATGAGTTTCTGGTTATGCCATTTGGGCTAACAAATGGCCCTTCTTACTTTGTAGACCTAATGAATAGGATATTCAGAGATTACTTAGACAAGTTTGTTCTGATTTTTATAGATGATATTCTAATCTACTCTAGAACAATAGAGGAACATGAGAACCACTTACATTTGGTCTTATCTAGATTAAGAGAAAAAGATTTGAAAGCAAAATTTTCTAAGTGTGTGTTCTGGCAAGAGGAAGTACACTTTCTTGGACATGTTGTCTCTGCTAGGGGAATTTCTGTAAACCCCAATAAGATAGTAGCAATCCAAGCATGGAAGAAGCCTAACAATGTTAGTGAAGTAAGGTCATTCATGGGGATGGCAGGATACTATAGGAGGTTCATACAAGGATTTTCTAAAATAGCAATGCCACTCACTAACCTGACTAGGAAGAACCAAAAGTTTATATGGACTGATAAGTGTGAACAAGCTTTCACCCAGATCAAGGAGGCTTTGGTAAAATCACCAGTGTTGAGAGTACCAGAAGGCAATGAGGGATTGGTTGTATATACAGATGCATGTGGGTCAGGGCTAGGGGCTGTGTTGATGCAGCAAGATCAGGTCATAGCCTATGCATCTAGACAACTAAAACCCCATGAAACTAGATATGCAACTCATGATCTTGAGTTGGCAGCAGTAGTTTATGCCTTGAAGCTTTGGAGTCATTACTTATTAGGTGCAAAGTTCATTTTATACACTGATCACAAGGCCTTAAAATATCTCTTTTCACAAAAAGATTTAAATATGAGACAACACAGATGGGTTGAATTTCTTGCTGCTTATGACTTAGATATACTTTATACACCAGGCAAGGCTAACAAAGTGGCAGATGCATTGAGTAGGCAGCATGCAAAAATGGCCATGTTAATGATGGAGGAGTTTAGAGATTTGACCATGCTCACTGATTTGGAAATAGATGAGAGCAGTGGGATAAGTATGGAGATAATTGAGGAAGAAAAGAGTAAAGGAAGGTTAAGTTTAATTACTTTACAATCAAATTTGGCCTTGAAGGTGGCAAAAATGCAAGAAGAAGATCAAGACTTAGCAGAAAAGAGGTCTCTCCTATTAAAGAAGGAAGAAGTGAAGGATTATCACATAGATGTAAAAGGATACTTAAGGTACAAGGGAAGGATATGTGTCCCAAACATCATAGAATTGAAAGAAGAAATCCTTAATGAGTACCATAGGAGCAAATATTCAATACATCCAGGCAGCACCAAAATGTACCAAAACTTAAAAAGGGACTATTGGTGGAAGGGAATGAAGTCTGATGTAGCCAGATATGTTGCTAAGTGCATGGTTTGTCAACAAATAAAAGCTGAGACCCAAAGACCTTCAGGGTTATTGCAGCCACTTAGCATACCACAGTGGAAGTGGGAAGACATATCTATGGATTTCATAGATGGCCTTCCTAGATCCAAGAGGGGAAATACAAGTATTTGGGTGATTGTAGATAGGCTGACTAAAGTAGCCCACTTCATACCAGTGAAAGCAGACAGAAATGCACCTAGGTTAGCCCAAATTTTTATGAGAGAAGTGGTAAAACTGCATGGTGTTCCTAAAACTATAGTGAGTGATAGGGATACAATCTTCACTTCAAGGTTCTGGAGGAGCTTCCAAGAAGCTATGGGGAGTGAATTGTGCCTAAGCACTGCTTATCACCCCCAATCAGATGGGCAAACAGAAGTGGTAAACAAGATTTTAGAGGATTTGCTTAGGGCATGTGTGTTAGATTTTGGAGGAAATTGGGAGGACCACCTCCATTTGGCTGAGTTCACATACAATAATAGCCACCAAAGCACAATTGGAATGGCACCCTTTGAAGCCCTATATGGAAAGCCATGTCTATCACCTATGTGTTGGGCTGAGGCAGGAGAGAAAGCTATCCTAGGGCCAGAATATGTCAAAGACATCACAGAGAAAATAGGACTGGTGAGAAAGAGGATGGCAGTAGCTCAAGATAGGCAAAAGAAGTATGCTGATGCAAAGAGGAAGTCAGTGGAATTCAAAGTAGGTGATTATGTCTTCATTAAGGTTTCACCAATGAAGAAAGTCTTGAGATTTGGCAAGCAGGGGAAACTCAGACCCAGATATGTTGGACCATACAAGATTTTGGAAAGGATAGGCTCACTAGCCTATAAGCTGGAGCTTCCCGAGAAGATGAGTGCAATGCACAATGTGTTTCATGTGTCACAACTAAGGAGATGGGTACATGACAAGGAGGAAATCTTAGAAAAGCCTACTGAAGTTCAGATTAATCCAGATCTAATCTATGAGAAAGAGCCAGTGGGAATTGTGGCAAGGGAAGAAAAGAAATTAAGAAACAAGACATTGAAGCTTGTAAAGATTCAATGGAGTATAGATCCTAGTGATTGTACTTGGGAGCTAGAGGATAAAATCAGGATGGATTACCCTAGGCTCTTTGCAAATTTAAAAGGTAAATTCTTAGATTACTAAGAAAATTTGATATGTATGATAGACAGTGACTATTTAAATTGCTCATGCATATTTGAATAATTTTCCTAAGAAAGTAGGAGTACTCAAAGAATATGTTGTAAATTGTGAGGGCACAATTCCTAAAAGGAGGGGTGATTGTAATACCCCAAGATTTTGAGGAAAATTCTTTTAATAAATGATTAAAATTCTGGGGGAAAATCAGAATTATTATATAGGTGGGATTTTCAGTGGTGCAAGGTTGTGTGCATGTGTGCACGTGCACACTAGTTATGGCACTAAGAGAAAATCCAGAATTCCTGAATAATAAAACAAGGAAGGAAAACATTTAGATAAAATGTTTTAAATAAAGAAAATATAGACCTAGACATGGGTATTAAAAATTCCTGAGGATGTGTGTATATAAATATATCTATATATATATGCCTATGTATGACTTGTCTGAAAATTGAGGCAGAAGAGAACATTGACTTATAATGAATAAGTGAAATTTTTATTTGAATAATAGGTGTAGAAATGCACATAAGTATGCACATGTTTTCTGCAAATAAAAGGTTAAAAGTTAAATTAACACCCATAGTTGTATAAATGTATATTTATATCCAGATGTTATTTGAGCAGAAAATAAATAAAGGAAGCACTAAAACAGTAAGAACCAAAGTGCAAGAAAGAAAATGTACATAGGCAGAAAATAGAAAGTCACACCATTATCATGTTTGAAGAAAATATAATAAAAAAATACTTAAAGTTATCACTTTCTGAAAAGAAAGGAAAATAGGCACAATTTAGTCTTGTTTTAAAATATTGGCCGGGATATTAAGGGATTAGGAAGGAGGGAATATGCAATGCCAAATGCATGATTCTGATCTGGGCTAAAATAGGGATTTTGCATCACTCAAAACCCTAGACAGAACCCTTATTTATACCAAGAGCCCAATCAGAAAACTGCTCTCTCACTAATTAATTAACCTAAGGAAGAAGAGGAAGATAAGGCTAAAGATTTGAAGGGTTTTCTGGTTTAAGTTTGTGTAAGCACTTAGGTGAGTATCCTCACTCATATACATGGCATTAAGACCTGGGATTAGGCAGCCAAGCTTTTATATGTTATATTTTGCATGTTTTGATTTACAAACTATGTTGGCTGCTGATGGTTTCATGAATGTTTGATGAGATATGATCTGCTATGCTGGATGTATAACTTTGTTGTTCTATTTTCATCTCTGTATATTATACCAAAACCTTAAGGAACATATATCAAAGTATTTGTAACTAGTTTGAATAATGGCTTAAGACAAAGAATGAAAAGATAAAGAAAACTATGAGCTGCATATACATTGGTATGGTGCTGAGGCTTGAAATAATTGGTTAAGGGTGCAATGGAGTTTTTCTCTATAAGTGCTGAGCCCTAAACTAAACAGAAACTTACAAGCCTAAAAACTATGTTTAAACAAGATTGAAAATCTGGCTAAATATAGTTGCTTGAAAAATCAAAATAAACTCAATAGAGCCATGTATTTATTCTCAGTTGCAAACATTCTGGTATATGCTTGAATAGGGTGTTTCTATGATAAATAATGTGAGATGGAATGACTGGGGTGTTATATCTCTAGAAAGTAACCTTTAACTTGCTTGCAATATCATGGCTGCAAGGTAACTAGTATGTTTCATGAGTACAGGTGGTATGTACACCTAGCTATCATTGATAGAATGAACATAAATACACTTAGTGATATAACTAAGGATTTTGTGCCAAGAAGGCTGCTGGAATGCTTGTCCTATTTGAAGTAGACAAGTTGGCACATGGCTTGTTTAAGTCCTGAGATCTTTGTGCCATAATGTTAATTAGTTCATGGCAATGTGTCCCTTTGATTCCTTATAGCAGATGAGGCCAGGAATTTATAAGAAAAAGAAAAGGCAACCTAGTAGTTCCAGATAAAAGTTGTTTTGTTGCATATGTTTGCTCTTATGTATTGTACATGATAATACCTGTCAAGTATGCAAAGTATATCTATGCTGTATCCTTAGCTTAATATCATGGATATGTTAGAAATGCTCACACCAGATCATAGATCTGACCCTTATTGCTCATGGCACATGGGGGTGTCTCATTTATAATGAGGCAGCCACTAATGCTTTTGCAGGTTATGATGGAGCTAAGTAAGCAAGATTAAAAAGATATGGAATAGAGGATGCTAAGATAATTAGAAATAAAAGCTAAAATGTGTTAATTCATGCATGTATTCCCTGATTAATATGGCTATCTAAATGTATTAAGTAGGAAGAACTTGTAAGAGACATGTGCTATGTTGTTTCTGGTTATTTCTGATTTGGTATGTACTAAGGATATTGATGTTGAACTGATTTGAAAACCTATTTGCTAAAGTTGTTTTGATTTAGAGGTAAAACCTGGATTTTATAAGCATAATCATTTTAAGATGATTTCAGTAATCCTGAGTTCTTTCAAAAAGAATATAGATATACAGAAAATAATATTGGGAAAACCAGAAAAGAATTAAACTGCTATGTCTTCAATTTATGATATTGACATAAGTCCAGATGCAAGAAAAAGTGTTTATACTTTAAAGATGTATTTTTAAAAGAGAAGTATGATTAGGAAGAATGATATATATCTGATCACAAAATGTCTGATTCATACAAATATATATACATGCTTTTGGAAAGAAAAAGGTAACAATGTTTTGTGTATAATCTGGGTTGTAATAATGCAAGCAAAAGAATGGCCAGAGTAACCACAGGGTTAGGCCATAGGTCAGGCCAAATGTTTCACTTCAGATCAATGAAGCAAGGGAACATTTGAGCTCAGTTTTCTGGAAAATGAACAAAGACCCTGACATGTACATGTATATCTGTGTACATGTAGATATTGGGCAAAAAATATAGATGTAAATTCTTAAAACAGTTGAAAGAATGGATTTCAAAAATAGTTATGCAAGAAGAATTGTTTTGTATGATAGGTTATAGGCAAAAATTAAATATATATGTACAATTATAGGTAGGTATCAGATTTCAGCCATACAGGAGAAAATAAAAAAAAAGAAAAACAAAAAATTGTGTTTGAACCGACCAGCATGGTACTCGAACCAATGACCTTGTATGAATAAGTTAGGCGCGTTTCCATTACGCCTAGATGTTGCTTGTGTTCACTTAGGATCCACTTTCTTTTAACCTGAGTTTGATAATATTCAGACTTTAAGATAATCATCCATATTATAAGCTTGCTTTCCACTGATCATTGCTTGGTTATTTCTTAATTATAATAACAGTCTAAGGTACATATTTCCAGGGGACACTATAGTCAAAAATCTGGATACAATAAGTTTTAATTTAAAAAGGGAATTTATCACATTTTTGCAAATTTAAAAAGGATTTCTACTTATTATCATGCTCTGATTCAAGTAGAATATAACATAGATATCTTCATATATGTATGTTAAAAATGATTTAGAATTAAAACAATATTTCTATATTGTGAAAGATCCTGGATATGTTTTTGTTTATTAGAGAAATAAAAATGACCCTGGGAAATATATTTGTAATAAATGATATATCTATATATCATCTCTATTGCAAAAAAAAAAAAATCACCAATAAAATTAGTGAGTAAATAGGAGGGTCATTTCAGAAACTAAGAGAGAGAACAACAAGGAAGAAAAAGAAGAACAGAGAGAGCAAGTATATTAAAATTATTTATTTTCCTATGATTATAAAAACTATTTAAAGGAATCATTTTTATAAAGAGATTTCGAATTTATTTTCCAAAATGATGAGAATATTTTTATGGTATTCGAATAAAAGATAAATTTTAAAAAATAATATTTTCGATTAAATAATTAATTTTGAATGTGATTTAATATGGGAAAAATATTATTAATGCAAATTATTTTGAAAAAAATAAAGTTATAAATTTTATATTATGATGAATTCCCAGTTTGATAAATCTCATTGTTATTTTGAAGAATGGAAGTGGAACTTCAAATTGTTAAATTACTAATAAAGGTGCTTTACTAGATTATGAACTGAAAATGGAATTTAATATTTTGAATTCAAAATTAAATATTTAGGATTTGGAAAGGGTTTGAATTTGCAAATCATTTTTGGAAATAATAATAGATTATAAATTGTTTTTTATTGGGATTCTTGATTTATAAACTCCTTTATGGGTACTTTAAATGTTTTAAAGAGGAATTTCAAAGTGTACGTATTATTCTCAAAGAGTTACAGGGTTGAAATTGAAAGAAGATTCGAATTGTTGATTTCTTTGAATTAGATAAGATGTTTAATATAAAGATCTTGGAAAAATGAATTATACATAATACACACACACACACACAGTTGTTGAATATATAATCATATCTACATCAGTTTATGTTTATAATGAGAATATATGTAACGACCTGTATTTTTAACACTTTAAAAAATACGAATTAAAATGAAAATTTTGGATAAAAATCCGAAGGAAATAAAATTTTGTGTTGTTAAATGCGAATTACAAGTTAAATACAAAACTGAATTCTGAAATAACTTATTTGTAAATTAAATATGTATGTTAACTTGTAGTGAATGTAAATAATGAATTGAATTTGATTATAAACCAAATTGGTTATGATTGTAAACAACGAAATAAATAAAATGTTACATTTAATATTGAAGTTATAATATGGAAATCAACGTAAATGAATGTAATTTAATATTACTGTGAATTTAAATAAGATGATAGCTGAAGAAAATGAAAGTAAATGAATTATAAACTAATTGATAATAATGTATAAGTAAATGGTCGATTCAATAATGAAAGTGTAAATCGAAATAAAAGAATTCATTTGGAATTAAATAACTTGAATTTGAATTACAATATAATTGAACGCTGAATCTAATATAATCTTTTATATTGGATTTATAATGGAAAACTGCATTGTAAAAGATTGTTAATTACTGTGAAATTAAAAATGGGATTTGTGAACAATTGAAATTGGATTTAAAAGTTAATAATTTAAAATTGGGAATTTTATATTGAAGTTAAACTGTAGAAATAGCCATTTTTACGACTGTCTCGGATTTCGACGAAACTAGTTTCATCGGATCCATAACAGTAAATTATTGTAAGGTTTCAATTTTCGTAGCAATCAGACTTGTCGTTTGGTCGTGCGAGCTTGAAACGCGTAGAAATTTAACGTCGAATTTAATTAAAATAATCGACTTCGAAAAGCTATCTTCCATATATGATCGAATTAGGCCTTGAAACCCTTTCCATTGCGTCCGGAATAGGGGTATAACATTACGAACACCTGACGGCACGTCTCGATAGGGGTTCGAGATTTTAAGTTACTTAAATCGAGATATTTTTGAAATATTTATATTTATATATATTCGTTGATTGGACTAGGCTGTCATTTTCTTTCATTTCAAGCCGCCTATACTCATGCCTGTCTATTGCTTTCCAAGCACACTTCTTTCTTTTCATTTCAAAGCAGCACGCTCAGTAATCACAGAGGGAAAATGATAATGAAGCTTTGAAAAATTATATCTCACAAAATATAAATCTAAAAATCCTCAAACCAATTCCTAAATTCATGTTTCTTCCTTCTGTTCGATTTGGAATGGTCGTTGGTGAGTGCTGCAACTATTGGGGTCGAAGCCGTTCTTAGGCGTGAACTAGGGTTGGAAATCGTGGAGGATATAGGCTTCGATTCGCGAAATGGAGCTTTGATTCGAGTTCGTGATGCGGAATAGCAGCTCGGTGGTGAGTTTTGTGTTGTGCGGCAGTGGTTTGGTGAGTGCGACCTGAACGTGGTCGAGAGGGAAATGGGTCGGGTCGCGATTTCCTAGGGGTGGCCGAGCTTGTAACTTTGTGGTCGAGATGATGGAGGCTTCGAAGAGAAGAAGTTTGGCGAAGATGGCATGTCAAACGGTGTATCGGAGCTCCGTATCATCGGAGATTGGTGCACGGCAAATGGTGGGTTTGTGCATTTTCACGTACAGGCATTTGGAGAAGATGGATTTTAGTGGGCTGGGCTTCATTGCTTTGGGTATGTGTAAATTTTAATACCAATATAAATTGTTTTATAAATTCAAATGTCGATAACTTACAAATTTAATAACTCTCGCATACGAGGTCCGATTGGAACGAAACTTTTTGCGTTGCGATCGTAATGACGAGAGCTTTGAAATGAAACTGGTTTGGATGGATTTGGAGACGGTGGAAATTTGGGCTAAAGTTGGGCGTCGTCCAGTTTTAGTTCCAAACCGGAATGCCTCGGCGACAATGGAAAATCAAGGTGAGTGTTTTATAACGCTCACAACGTACTGAATATCTTTTTGGTAGTTAAATTTGACATTATGAAGTGATATGAATTTATTTGTCGTTGTTTGATAAAAATTTAATTGTCATATAGATTGTCGTGTGAATTCACCGTTGAAAATTTAAATTGACAGTAAATTGAAATTAGGATTTAATTGAAATCAAATTTCCCGATATTGATAACTATGAAATTGCCGTGAATTGTATTGACTATTGGATGATTTATTTCGATGGATGCTATTGGTTGATATTTAAATGTTGGATGTTTATTTGCTTATATATATCCTGTTATACATGCACATGACACTGTGATTGGTTTAAGTAATATATATTCATCCCTGACATTTAATTGAAATAACTAACCACTTGGCCATAGGTTAGAGAATTATATACGGACACCGGGTTGGTTAAATTAAATGATTTTAAAAGTTGTTTTGAAATTATTTAAATGAATCGATTTTAAGAATAAAATCCAATTTATGGAAATCGAATTATTTTGAATTGAAGCTCGAAATGTTGGAATTTAAGCTTGGTAAATGAAATTGTTTAATTATTCGAAGTTTAGATTTTTAAGAAAAAAAATTGAAATACGGCGTAAAATTCGAAAGTTGATTTGTTTTAAAAGATTGGACTTTTAATCGAACTCTGAATATTTCTAAGGAAATTTATATGAAATGATATTTCAAGTTGAGTTTGGAATTGAAAATAAATTTGAAATTGAGATTTAATTAATTTGGAATTTAATTGAAATTCAAAGAAATTTGTGAATTGGACTAAATTGAAACTATTGAATTAAATTTGAAGATAAAATTGTTTTGACTAGGATTTGAACTGAAATTGATTTGGAAGTTAATACTTAAATGAATTCTTGAAATCCGAATGTTAATCTAAGTTTATTGAATTGGAATTGTTCCAGAAATTAAGTAAACTACTTAATACGGATGTTTAAATTTGAAGTATATTCTAATTTGAATACGAAATGGTTTTAAAGCGAATCTTATATTCTTATATAAATATATGAACTGTTTTGAAATGTGAAATATTTAAAGTTTCGAAATATATTGGAAGTGAAATTGTTTATTTTGTGTTTCAAATATGTATTTGAAATTGATAATTTGAAATGGTTTATTGAGAAGCTGAATCGAGTTGAAATTGATGATTTGAGATTTGATTAAATTTTAAATTTTGGAATTCGAGTTTATGTGAATCGTTTTGTGGAATTTGACGCGAAAAATGATTTTGAAATCGAAATGAGATATTGAGGCGAAAAATGATTTTGAACGGAATCTTACATTTTGAATAGATATGATGATATTTGAAATGGATTTGATTTTTGAAGCGAATATGATATTTTGATATCAATTATGAATTGATTTTGAAATGTAAAAGAGCCACCGGTGTAATAATACGTAGTTATTAAAGAGACCGGGATCGGATATGGACATACTCTTTGTCGATACCGAAAACCACTTTAATAACTAGTATACGCGGAGTGTTGATCCAAAACGAAGTGGATGGTTTTGGTGAACGTGTTGATTTGAAGAAAGAGAACGATTTTGGATGACCCCTGACATGACTAAAACAGGAGCCGCGCTGGGCCATTGAGGATCGCCATCTCTAGCGGACACACTCCTTCGATACCATGTCTATTACTTTTGTGATTCGATTTGGGTGCACCCCGCGATTTGGGAGTGTTGTTTCGCGGTGTTGGGGTAGTAGCTGCTATGCCCAACATCAGTCCGGATCAGGCAACTACTAGTATCCTAGTTGGTATCGCCTCATGTACCTTGTCATACTGATTATCCTATTCGCGACCACTACGTTTTGGTTTGTACCTTGAGTATATGGATTGCCCTCTGGTGACTTCCGGTTTTGGGGAAACTACGGTCTTGTATATGCTCTTGGGAATATAAACTGTGTTAAGGGTGGAATGGGCCATGGCTTAACGCTATTTTAATACTTTTACTTTAGTGTAGACATATTATAATAGCGTATTGTACTACATAGTAGATAGTTTAACGGATCCTTGAGAGATGGAAAATCCCGTAACATCTCTTAAGTTATTGCACTCACGTTGACACTGGATAGGAGATGTCAAAACCCGTAAACATCTCTGACGCCGTCACACTCATATTTTCTTATTCGATTTGACTTACATGAGATATTTTAGTCCTGACTCGAGTGTTTTGTCTTTTCATTACGCTCGGGTCAGCCTGAGCATTTCAGATAAGGTTGAAGATCTATTTTGGAGGACGAAGACGGAGTTTGGTATTACATCATTTGTATTCTACTACCATAATATTTTTCCGCTGCATTATTGTATTATCTCTGATATGTATGTAACTCTGATTTATGATGTATAATAATAATCAAATTTATTTATTTAACTGCTTCATGAACTGTTATTTTATTATTATATCTTGTTCCTTCCGCTGCGAGATTCTGAGTTTGTTTCTGTTCTTTCTTTTCTTTTCTTATTTAACCCCAATAACCATCTGCCTTTTTGAACGGTTTGAGTTGGACATGTGTGGATTATTGTCGACTTGAACGGTCAAAAATGGCGGGTCGTTACAGTTGGTATCAGAGCTTTGGTTTAGCGATAAACCTTGGCTCTAGTGGGGAATAACTCATTGAAATAGAGGTATACTATATGAATGAGTTGAGTGTATATGAGAGAGCGTATTTGTAATTTTGATATAAAAATGATTTTATATTGTGTTAATTTGTTCCGTTGAGTATTTATGATTTCTGGTTGGTACTTGGGACGCCAAGGCATCGATAGGAATTTCTAAACACTCGAATAGGACAGATTGACATAATATTGTTTTGGACTATATTTTATATAAAAGAACTATCTTGAAAATTTATAAATTTTGATTGTATTGGTTGTTAGGAGATGATAATATTAGATTATCATCATTTATTGTTGATTAGTCAATATTTCTAACTATTGACTATTAGACGATTTTAAGAAATGAAACTTGTAAATATGATTGACAATGAATATAAATGGTAAATCAAATAAAATAAAAATGAATTTAAATTAAGATGGAGAATTTAAATTCCGGTGTTTTGAAAATTTATTAACAAAAATTTGAAATGTATAATACAAGTATTATATGATAGTATATTCGATTATAAATGGTTTTCAAAGGATTTTCAAATGAAGTAAGTGTTATACTCCCCTCTTGACACTAGAGAATGATTTCGGTGATGAGTGCACGCATCATCGACGTTTATTTCCGAGAGTCTAAGTGGGGGAGATCACTTAATAGTTTTTTCTAAACCCTGTTTTGATTAAAAATTGTAAATTTCTAAAGTATGAAATGAAAATAGGTATATGTATATATATATTTCAATGCTGATTAAAATTCTTCTAAAAAGTATGATTTGAGATATAAAGATATTAGTATATATATATATATATATTTTTATAAAAAAATGGTTTAAATCGAATCCGGAGTTGAAATTCTTAAGTTCTCTAATAAGGAATGATTTTAATTATTAAACTAAAGTAAATCTTAAATTGTTTGAAACTTATGAATGGAAAAAGGTGAAATTGAATTTAAGTGTAAAAAAAAATTAATTTAAAATTGTAGTAGTAACCCTTAATTTGGAAAATAATAAATTGGAAATTTATTTAATAGGTATAACACTCAAATTGAACGAAAAGAAGTTGTATATTGTTTAACTACATTCTATTTGCATAGCTATAACTTACCAAATACTTAAAAAGTTTAAAATGCTAATAAGGATAAGTAAATGAATAATATACAAGTGTGATTGCAAATAATAAAAATGTGGAGATCTATTGATAGTTGTAAATATAAAGGAAATTTAAGTTGTAAAATGAATTAAATTTAAAATTAATTAAATATAAAATTAGTAAATGTAAACTAATTAAATTTGAATAAAACTAAATGTCAATAAACTTGGAAGTGTATGAAATTAAAATTTTGACTTGGAAATGTATAATTGATTTAGTGTAGATTATGGATGGATGTTAATGTTTGATATGCATTGGTTGTTAGATGGATGATAATTGATTAAATAGAATTCATTAGTGTAAATGGAATTGAATAAATGGAATAAAAATTTTAAATAATTAAATTCAAATTTGAAGCAAAGTGAAATTAAATATAATTGAATTCAAATTAAATTGAAGCAAATTGACTTGAATTTAAATTATGAAACAAACTTGAATAAATCGGAAACAAATCGAATGTAAACTTATTTCATGGATAAATAAGAAAATAAATAACTTTGTGTTTATGATTGTTTCTTTAGAAAATTTGAAGTTGATGGTTTGTACTTTGAAATAAAAAAAAGCAAATTTTTGGAAAAATCCAAAATTGTCCAATATATACTGAAACGAAAACAACCATAACTTTTAAATGGTTGAACAGAATTTGACGATCTTGGACTTTTCAGAAAGCCTAGAAACTGTGCTACATCTTTTGTTTAGAATGTTTTGATAAATACCTTCATCCACTAGGCTTAAAACACCAATATTAGTCGCTGGCCTGTGCGAAGTAGAAATCTGAAGCACCTTAGTATTCTCGCCATAACTTTTTACTGGTTTATCGGATTTTTAGGATCTTACCCTTTCTGGAAAGCTTAGAACTTAAGCTAAAACTTTTGTTTTAATTTTTTTGTGATTTTCTGTCATTTAGAGGGTCGAAAACGTGAGTGAACACCGCTGACCTGCGCAATGCATTGCCCAGGCTGAGGCGTATCCATTTAGTAAAACGGCCTTAACTTTTGAACGGATGGTCTAAATTTGATGATTTTGGACATTCTGGAAAGCATGAAACGAAAGCAAAAACTTTTATTTAGATTCCATTTCAAAATTTTATCGTTTAGATGACTAAAAATTTGGATTTGTTCGCTGTCCTGAGACATAAATTTTGGTTTTGAAGATAAAATGAGTTATATATATGTTGTATATGCTAAGTATATCGATCTATTTTCATATGCATGATTCTCACTTGGTTGTTGAGTATTTTAGTAGGTAGCAAAGGGTTGCGCTTCGCTGTGGAGCTCGCTTCTGCGCTTAATGCAAAATGTAAGTTAAAATGCTAATAAACGCTAAATAAAAGGTATGTTCTCGGATTACAGTTTATGTTGTGGTATATTATTGTGTTCCCCATGTTTTGGGATGCCTCATTCTTGTAATGAGATGTATATCATGCAATTATTATCACTGTGGAATTTTTCGGTCCTAGCCGCGCAAAGGAGGTGCTGCCGAAATTTTTCAAAAAATTCGGGAGTTAGAAAATTTTGAGATTTTAAAAATCCTATAACTAAATTTTGCAAATAAGTCGAATATTTTGAATGAATTATATCTAAATGATGGTTTCCCCTTCTCCGTTCCTTTTCGAGGACGAAAAGTTTTAAGTGGGGGAGAATGTAACGACCTGTATTTTTAACACTTTAAAAAATACGAATTAAAATGAAAATTTTGGATAAAAATCCAAAGGAAATAAAATTTTGTGTTGTTAAATGCGAATTACAAGTTAAAATACAAAACTGAATTCTGAAATAACTTATTTGTAAATTAAATATGGATGTTAACTTGTAGTGAATGTAAATAATGAATTGAATTTGATTATAAACCAAATTGGTTATGATTGTAAACAACGAAATAAATAAAATGTTACATTTAATATTGAAGTTATAATATGGAAATCAACGTAAATGAATGTAATTTAATATTACTGTGAATTTAAATAAGATGATAGCTGAAGAAAATGAAAGTAAATGAATTATAAACTAATTGATAATAATGTATAAGTAAATGGTCGATTCAATAATGAAAGTGTAAATCGAAATAAAAGAATTCATTTGGAATTAAATAACTTGAATTTGAATTACAATATAATTGAACGCTGAATCTAATATAATCTTTTATATTGGATTTATAATGGAAAACTGCATTGTAAAAGATTGTTAATTACTGCGAAATTAAAAATGGGATTTGTGAACAATTGAAATTGGATTTAAAAGTTAATAATTTAAAATTAGGAATTTTATATTGAAATTAAACTGTAGAAATAGCCATTTTTACGACTGTCTCGAATTTCGACGAAACTAGTTTCATCGGATCCGTAACAGTAAATTATTGTATGGTTTCAATTTTCGTAGCAATCGGACTTGTCGTTTGGTCGTGCGAGCTTGAAACGCGTAGAAATTTAACGTCGAATTTAATTAAAATAATCGACTTCGAAAAGCTATCTTCCATATATGATCGAATTAGGCCTTGAAACCCTTTCCATTGCGTCCGGAATAGGGGTATAACATTACGAACACCTGACGGCACATCTCGATAGGGGTTCGAGATTTTAAGTTACTTAAATCGAGATATTTTTGAAATATTTATATTTATATATATTCGTTGATTGGACTAGGCTGTCATTTTCTTTCATTTCAAGCCGCCTATACTCATGCCTGTCTATTGCTTTCCAGGCACACTTCTTTCTTTTCATTTCAAAGCAGCACGCTCAGTAATCACAGAGGGAAAATGATAATGAAGCTTTGAAAAATTATATCTCACAAAATATATATCTAAAAATCCTCAAACCAATTCCTAAATTCATGTTTCTTCCTTCTGTTCGATTTGGAATGGTCGTTGGTGGGTGCGGCAACTATTGGGGTCGAAGCCGTTCTTAGGCGTGAACTAGGGTTGGAAATCGTGGAGGATATAGGCTTCGATTCGCGAAACGGAGCTTTGATTCGAGTTCGTGATGCGGAATAGCAGCTCGGTGGTGAGTTTTGTGTTGTGCGGCAGTGGTTTGGTGAGTGCAACCTGAACGTGGTCGAGAGGGAAATGGGTCGGATCGCGATTTCCTAGGGGTGGCCGAGCTTGTAACTTTGTGGTCGAGATGATGGAGGCTTCGAAGAGAAGAAGTTTGGCGAAGATGGCATGTCAAACGGTGTATCGGAGCTCCGTATCATCGGAGATTGGTGCACGGAAAATGGTGGGTTTGTGCATTTTCACGTATAGGCATTTGGAGAAGATGGAGTTTAGTGGGCTGGGCTTCATTGCTTTGGGTATGTGTAAATTTTAATACCAATATAAATTGTTTTATAAATTCAAATGTCGATAACTTACAAATTTAATAACTCTCGCATACGAGGTCCGATTGGAACGAAACTTTTTGCGTTGCGATCGTAATGACGAGAGCTTTGAAATGAAACTGGTTTGGATGGATTTGGAGACGGTGGAAGTTTGGGCTAAAGTTGGGCGTCGTCCAGTTTTAGTTCCAAACCGGAATGCCTCGGCGACAACGGAAAATCAAGGTGAGTTTTTTATAACGCTCACAACGTACTGAATATCTTTTTGGTAGTTAAATTTGACATTATGAAGTGATATGAATTTATTTGTCGTTGTTTGATAAAAATTTAATTGTCATATAGATTGTCGTGTGAATTCACCGTTGAAAATTTAAATTGACAGTAAATTGAAATTAGGATTTAATTGAAATCAAATTTCCCGATATTGATAACTATGAAATTGCCGTGAATTGTATTGACTATTGGATGATTTATTTCGATGGATGCTATTGGTTGATATTTAAATGTTGGATGTTTATTTGCTTATATATATCCTGTTATACATGCACATGACACTGTGATTGGTTTAAGTAATATATATTCATCCCTGACATTTAATTGAAATAACTAACCACTTGGCCATAGGTTAGAGAATTATATACGGACACCGGGTTGGTTAAATTAAATGATTTTAAAAGTTGTTTTGAAATTATTTAAATGAATCGATTTTAAGAATAAAATCCAATTTATGGAAATCGAATTATTTTGAATTGAAGCTCGAAATGTTGGAATTTAAGCTTGGTAAATGAAATTGTTTAATTATTCGAAGTTTAGATTTTTAAGAAAAAAAATTGAAATACGGCGTAAAATTCGAAAGTTGATTTGTTTTAAAAGATTGGACTTTTAATCGAACTCTGAATATTTCTAAGGAAATTTATATGAAATGATATTTCAAGTTGAGTTTGGAATTGAAAATAAATTTGAAATTGAGATTTAATTAATTTGGAATTTAATTGAAATTCAAAGAAATTTGTGAATTGGACTAAATTGAAACTATTGAATTAAATTTGAAGATAAAATTGTTTTGACTAGGATTTGAACTGAAATTGATTTGGAAGTTAATACTTAAATGAATTCTTGAAATCCGAATGTTAATCTAAGTTTATTGAATTGGAATTGTTCCAGAAATTAAGTAAACTACTTAATACGGATGTTTAAATTTGAAGTATATTCTAATTTGAATACGAAATGGTTTTAAAGCGAATCTTATATTCTTATATAAATATATGAACTGTTTTGAAATGTGAAATATTTAAAGTTTCGAAATATATTGGAAGTGAAATTGTTTATTTTGTGTTTCAAATATGTATTTGAAATTGATAATTTGAAATGGTTTATTGAGAAGCTGAATCGAGTTGAAATTGATGATTTGAGATTTGATTAAATTTTAAATTTTGGAATTCGAGCTTATGTGAATCGTTTTGTGGAATTTGACGCGAAAAATGATTTTGAAATCGAAATGAGATATTGAGGCGAAAAATGATTTTGAACGGAATCTTACATTTTGAATAGATATGATGATATTTGAAATGGATTTGATTTTTGAAGCGAATATGATATTTTGATATCAATTATGAATTGATTTTGAAATGTAAAAGAGCCACCGGTGTAATAATACGTAGTTATTAAAGAGACCGGGATCGGATATGGACATACTCTTTGTCGATACCGAAAACCACTTTAATAACTAGTATACGTGGAGTGTTGATCCAAAACGAAGTGGATGGTTTTGGTGAACGTGTTGATTTGAAGAAAGAGAACGATTTTGGATGACCCCTGACATGACTAAAACAGGAGCCGCGCCGGGCCATTGAGGATCGCCATCTCTAGCGGACACACTCCTTCGATACCATGTCTATTACTTTTGTGATTCGATTTGGGTGCACCCCACGATTTGGGAGTGTTGTTTCGCGGTGTTGGGGTAGTAGCTGCTATGCCCAACATCAGTCTGGATCAGGCAACTACTAGTATCCTAGTTGGTATCGCCTCATGTACCTTGTCATACTGATTATCCTATTCGCGACCACTACGTTTTGGTTTGTACCTTGAGTATATGGATTGCCCTCTGGTGACTTCCGGTTTTGGGGAAACTACGGTCTTGTATATGCTCTTGGGAATATAAACTGTGTTAAGGGTGGAATGGGCCATGGCTTAACGCTATTTTAATACTTTTACTTTAGTGTAGACATATTATAATAGCGTATTGTACTACATAGTAGATAGTTTAACGGATCCTTGAGAGATGGAAAATCCTGTAACATCTCTTAAGTTATTGCACTCACGTTGACACTGGATAGGAGATGTCAAAACCCGTAAACATCTCTGACGCCGTCACACTCATATTTTCTTATTCGATCTGACTTACATGAGATATTTTAGTCCTGACTCGAGTGTTTTGTCTTTTCATTACGCTCGGGTCAGCTTGAGCATTTCAGATAAGGTTGAAGATCTATTTTGGAGGACGAAGACGGAGTTTGGTATTACATCATTTGTATTCTACTACCATAATATTTTTCCGCTGCATTATTGTATTATCTCTGATATGTATGTAACTCTGATTTATGATGTATAATAATAATCAAATTTATTTATTTAACAGCTTCATGAACTGTTATTTTATTATTATATCTTGTTCCTTCCGCTGCGAGATTCTGAGTTTGTTTCTGTTCTTTCTTTTCTTTTCTTATTTAACCCCAATAACCATCTGCCTTTTTGAACGGTTTGAGTTGGACATGTGTGGATTATTGTCGACTTGAACGGTCAAAAATGGCGGGTCGTTACAATATAATACGTTTTTACTATGACATGAACGAGCTATGTGCAAATAGATGGTGCTGTTATTGTTGTAGGTGTGGTTGAATGCTGTTGAATCACCTTTAAACTACTTATGTATGTATTGTCTTATACCATATATGATAGATATCACTACACAAAAAGGCCTTCTGTAGCGTCCAAAAATGCCACCAAAAGTCTCCATAGCATTTCGTTAAACGTTGCTCTACAACATGGTACTAAATGTACAAAACTTTCTGCAACGTTCTCAAAATATGAAACTCAAAATTAAACAAAATTCATAGTTAAATAAGCCACAATAGTATTTTGAGAATAATGGAAGTTGTCTCGAACCGTGATTCCAATGTTTCCATGGTACGACTTTTTAATACTTGCAATTATCAAAGGTATAGGTTGTTACAGTTACACCTAAGGATTTCTACACCTTTTTTGAATAACCGACAATCACACTTCCCATTACCAATGCAATAATATTTACAGTTCGTAAATCATTTCAACTCAAACGATTCAACTAAATTTCGACAACATTTCACCTTATTCCCCATATCATAAGAAAAAAGAGCATACACAAAGAATAATAAGGAAGTACTACTAAAATTTTGTGTTGAAATGATTTATGGAATGCAAATAATTTTTCTTTTATAACTTGTCAAGTGCTGGGACGAATCCGATAGATACCACATCAGATGAATATCGATTTCCATTTTAGTTAAAAACAAATTTCTATATAACGATCATATACAAATGCGATGTTTGCTAAGGAAGGCGATGGAGGCATGAACTTTGACCGCTAGGGTTTGGGGATTGCAGGTTCAAGTGACGACGAAGACACAGTTGAGTTAACGAGCTTAGGCCGGCTTCGATGGTTGAGTCGGCGAGCTTGGGCAGAGATGACGTTTGCGAGCGAGGGCTGCTAGGGACTATCGATAGAGAGAAATAGGAGAATTTTTTTTATGAATGTTTAAGTAAAGGATAAGAATAAAGGGTCAACAATTGAAGAGGTAGGTCTTACGGCATCTATTTGACATTGGAAAGGTGTTAGAAATCTTCAACGCCCTTTCAGTCTCAAATAGAGCCATATCAAGTAGATAACATTTCAACGTTCTGTCTGAGGGTGTTGGTATGGCTTGGGACTTTAATTTGTTATTTGACCCATTTGAATAATAAGAAATTGTAACGATCCTCCTTTTTATCCTTCGAAATTCGACACTAATACATCCACGGTATTCACGTGCCGAGCATCAGAGTGCCAGAAAGACAGTTCGTTGGGGAAAAGAAAAGGAAAGAAAGAACAGAATCTCACAATGCAATGGATAACATATAATATAAATGATCATATACATAAGAAAATGTTTTATACATACAGTCGGAGTAAACTATCATATAATCTGCCAGAACAGTCATAACACCCTGTCCTTACAAATGCTGAAAATATAACAAAACCATGCAGCAGAAATAAAAGAATATACGAGAGATATGTCTTGGGTATCTAGCTCGTCTCCTGAGCTCCAAAGCATCCAAAGTTAATCTAGACACACGCTCAGTTTGAACCTAGCATTATAAGGAAAAAGGTCCAGATCAGTCTAGTAAAACCAGCATGAGAAACACAATTATATAGATTATTAATGTTACGAAAACCTTTGAAAATAAAGGTATCCCATAAGACCATACCGCAAATAAACATGGATGGGTTCCACCTTACGATAACCAAACCATTTCTATAGAAAATACATGGATATTATAATAACGTTTAGGGTTGAAATTAAATATATAAAATAACTAAAATGCTTGCATTTCACATTTCAAAGTAGTTGGGCACAACTAAGTCCGTAAAGGCACGTACTAGAGAATGAATTCCATATAATGAAAAGGCACCGGGGTACCACCTACCACAGTACACCTCAAGAAAATGTACCGAGGGCCTTGCTTTGACCCCCTTCCAGCACAGGATAGGCCTACCCCTTACTGGATAGTACTGAATATGTCTTCACCATGATTGCTTTGCAACCTTTTCTTGAGAGCTCTCATGCACAACCAAATCCATAAATATGATGTGTGTGTGTGTGTGTGTATCTAGAAGGATGATGGCATACCCTAATGGATGTGACCCACTTAGCCCTACTGTGTCTCCCCTGATTATAGTCATTCCAATTTGATGAGGCTTGAAGTTGCATTTTACCTTCTATATAACAATCCCACTTAGAATGCTAACGCTGCCGTCAAAGGAGCAATGTAGTGCCAACATTCGTCCATACAAATTGTTCAAGACATGAATAAACCAAAGGCACTATTTCTACTACATCTATTTTGGAATCACCCTCGGGGTTAGTAGCAAATAGCCATTGCACTTCAAAGAGCTTCGTCTTTGGTTCCATCATCTTCACGATGTCTTCAAAACGATGCTAGAGTTGGTTCGAAGTGGCTTTTGAATAATTCAAACTTATCCAATCTTGATCTCTTCGAACCAACATTCAATAGTTACTAATAAACTTAACTTTGGTTCTTTTGAAAATAAACATACCAAAAAGAACGGGATCATTCTCTAACTGTCTAAGTGGACGAATCTTCTTATCATTATCCTAGAAGAACACAACGAGTTTATACGTAAGTAGTATCATCATGATAATTGTACTCTGTAGTCCTTGTGTTTTCTCTAGACATTTCTAGGGTTGAAAACTGGCCAAGATTTTGATAGTCGGTTATTTAACTATCAAATAAACACACATCAATCACGGATTTAATTTTCCACGGAAACCACTAAGACTCATTTAATTAATCTTCCATTAATTAAATCTCTTAATTATTTACCTAAAATAATTCATATATTTATCTCACCGGTATAGTATATTCACAAACTAGTTGAGAAAGATTTCATATTTCAAAGTTATATTAAATGGTTCAAAAACAAATGTCTTTGAAAACACAGTTTATTAAGAATCCCAAACAACTAATCCTTCGGTGTTAAGTATCGAAATGTTTCCCTACCACCATAATTAAGAAGGACCACTTATTTATTTGATTCATAACTTGATTAATATAATATATCCAATCAAAGCCTTATAAATTCAATCTTTCTTTCCAAAATCCAAGATCTCTTTCCAAAATATAACTCTTTTACTTAGTTCTTTTTACCTAGTAAAAACCCATTTATAAAACAATATTATTATTATCTTTAAAACCCATTTTATAAAACAATATTATTATTTAAAAAAATTTCTTAAGCTGGTTAAATTAACTCCATCATTGTAAACTAATTAATTGATTAGTTAACTCAAAACACCATCATTAGATTAATCAATCAACTTAAAACGCCAATTAATAAAAGGGTACTTTTGGCACAGGTCCTCATTAAGATTCAAAATATATGAAAAGTCCTTCACTAAATTTCAGTGTAAATTAGGTCCCTGTTTTTTATTCACGATTATTGTGAAGCATGATGTAACTTTTCATAAAAGTTGCTGACATTTCCGCAACTTTTCTATACATTGTGAACATAGTGTATGTAAGTTGCTAAAATATCAGCACTTATTTATAAAAGTTGCTGACATTTCAGCAACATTTATGTACACTGTGAACACAGTGTATGAAAGTTGCTGAAATATCAGCACTTATTTATAAAAGTTGCTGACATTTCAGCAATAATTTTTCTTTGTTTCTAGAATACAGGGACCAGATTTACAATGAAACTTTGATAGGGAAAGTTGCTGAAATATCAGCACTTATTTATAAAAGTTACTGACATTTCAGCAATAATTTTTCTTTGTTTCTAGAAAATAGGGACCGGATTTACAATGAAACTTTGACAGGGACCCGCTTTACAATATGAAAGTATGATAGGGATGCCTCTCTAATTTACACTTAATAAAATGGGTAATTAAGTTTAAACCTCATTATTAAATAATTAAGCAACTTTAATACCCCTTTATAAAGTAATTAATTAACTTTAAAACATATTAATAAAATAATTAAATAACTTAAATACTTTTTATTTAAATAATTAATTAACCTATAAACATCTTTAATTTAAAAGATTAATTAATTTAAGACAAATCATTGATTAAAAGGGATAGTTAGCTTAATCATTATTAATTAAAATAATAATTGACTTAAAACATTATTAATTAAAATAACTTTAAACATTATTAATTTAAATTAACTTTAAACGTCATTAATAAAATTAACAATTAAACATTATTAATAAATTCAATAATTTACTTTAAATTGTTATAAAACTTAAATTTTGATTTCGATTCAAAACTTGTCCAATTTGGAAAGAGGCTTAGCAAATCTCATTGGTACATAAACAAGCTACCATTATATTGATGTCGACATTCAAGTCACAACATGGGTATTTACATAAGCATCAGATCATAAATAAAAATCCACAGCTATCAATCGATGGAAACAACTCAATATAATTCAAGTGGCCGACAAATAACTGTCCAAATCAACATAATTGCAGAACGGTGATTTATTCTGCTAATAGATGTCCAATATAATCTACTCAACTTCTATATATATATATATATATAGCAGAACAGTGTTTTATTCTGCTAACAGGATGTCAACAATAAAATATAATTACTAAGCGACGTAATCACACATGATCAATGTTTATTGACTATTAAATTATACGACAACATATGCGTCAAATGATTTCATGAGTGTGTTCTATAGGTCAATAAAAACTCAACATTGGAAGTCGTGTATCGATTGGGTCCCGAACGAAGGAGTTATGTTTTTCTAAGTTTAAGTTTGAAAATATTTTTTAAAAAAAAGACGAATACACACACCCCTGCAACTAGGCCCAAGGCCCAACACAATCATCCAAGCTTGTATGATGATCTTCTTCTCCCAGGTCCTAAAAAACAAACTCAACATATTCCAGATTTAAAATTTGAGACCTTTCCTAGTGCACACACATGCATGCGTGCAGGTGCACCCGTAAATCACCCACCCATGCACCTCTCCGACCACTTGGCTAGCTCCGCTTCGCCGTGCTCCCCTCTTCTTCCCTAACCTCAACTTTCCAGCACCATCACAACATGAATTGGCACCATGGTCGAGAGCATCACCCAAGAACAAACCCATGCCATGACCATAAATCCATCCACAGGTGCCATCGCCGACCCTGCCTGGCCCTACCACCATCATCGCCGCCTGCATTATCCATGTGCGCATCTCCTGTCTCCCTCTGGCCCAGCTCGACGCGGCCAACACTCGAAAACCAACCCCATCCAAACCCATGAAATCAATGGCCTTAAACCCTAGTTCAAGCTATTAACACCACTACTGGCCACTAGAGCTCTCACCTCCGACACGAAAAGGGTCCGTCTCCCTCCGAACTTCGTCCCGGTATTCTTCATCGAAACTCTCGCCCGCCACTTCGTTGGAATTTGATTTTAATCCAAAATCAAACAACGATAAAATTCTAACAAACCACAACGCTAAAGATCATGAAACCACCAATAAAAATCATGATTCTCCTAAATGATCTTGAATATATAACTCATTCGACGATTGGTGATCACCAAAAATTGACAAAAATGAGCCTCTTGCTATTTTATTAAAATTTCTTAAAATATACCCAACTAAAATTTCCACATATATTTTTAAAATAATCTATGGAACATAACAAAAAACTTTGTAGTTGACAAAATAAGCAAATACAACTTAGTTTGAGAGAAATTGAATGCAAGAAGTGGTTTATGTTTTAAAACAAACAGAGCATAGTAACTTGATTTCTATGTTACAATAAACTCTATTTTGCAAATTCAAGCCATTATAACTAAATTTATAAAATTTAATCCTATTTATACGCATGGGTATCACATAAAATTCATAAATGGGCTAATAATAATTTACAAAATATTAAGTTTACCAAATTATTAACAAGTTTGAGATAGCTGGCTATTTTTCCTTTTCCATGCTTTTGAAAATTGCTAAACCAAACCCATTAAGCCTTGATCTTGAGTCAATAAGCCTTTTTAAACTTAAAAGTTGAGATATTTATTTTTATATTTGAATTTTTATAAGTTAGAAAAGATAAATGGAGTTGAGGAAGAAATATTTTAAAAATGGAAACAAACGGAAAATAAACATAAGAATTACTTTTATAAATGAAATAAAAGAGGTAAAAGACAATAATGCCCTTAAATCATATTTTTCAACTCATATTTCACATCACAAACTAATAAGAGGACAAGTATTTGAAAGCATGCTGGTTAATGAGGGGTTACATGTACCTTAGTTCATTCTGATACTTAAGGTATCTTTTTACCTTTTCAAACCATTATATCATTATTTAAAATTAAATATTTTTAATTATTATATTTATTAATTCCAAAATCAATTGTCTAACGTTTAACTTAAATGTTGTATAAAGCAAAATCAAAGTATTACAACTTAGAATAACTTGTTATTCGATAAAAAGTTGAAAATCTGAAAATTGTGTTTCGATCATATTTTTTGTTTTCTGTCGAACGATTTATTTATATAAACAAAATTTAAAAATAAATTTTCTATTATTGGTTATAAATTTAAATAGGATTATTAAATTAATAAAAACCATTTACTGAATATTTAAATTAAATTAAACAGTCACAAATTAAAACGATGAATTCCGGGTCTTTACATTCTTCCTCTCTTAAAAGAATTTCGACCCTGAAATTCCAATACATGAATACCCAATATTTCTCATAAGTCCACATGATGTTCATAGATCATCCATATGCCAAATTTGATTTGGTCTCTACTCGAATACATAACTTCACTTCCGAACTAGTATCGCTCTCCCGCAGGTTCCTTGATTAGAACCTCCATTCTTCTTATATAGCTATATACTATGGTAGAAAACTTTGGGTTCATATCAAGAAACCCCATCAGTGTTCGTCGTTAAGAAATGGAGTGAAAGATCCTTATTTGGAACGGTGTTAAACACTTCATAGTCATGTGCTCAAATTTTGGATCAAAAACTATGTGAAAAAAAGTAATGATCCACGTACAACTTACGTACTATTTTTATTGGTTCTCACTAATACCAATTCTTTTTCTGTTAAAATTATTTACGAAGATATTTCATAAACCTAACACCATCTGATTAAATCTTTTATTAAGGGAAACTTAAGAATTAAATACCTGGGTTTTATTTCAAATCAATTTGAATAATACACACACACACACACACACACACACACACATATATATATATATATATTCTTATACTTTCAGTATATCAAATCATACCTTTGGGATATATAAAACGAGATTTTGCTTTACCAAAACACTTGAAACAAAACTATTATGGTAGCATTCCCTACTTAGAAACTCAAAAATAAACACCGATGATATTGTAGTCATTATCAAAATTATTGTCCAATGATAGATTTGAGTTCAGTGCTTTCTATTTCCTTTAAAATTCCTTTTAAATGTATTTCTATACACAAATACTTTCAAATAATACTAATATTATTTTCTCCAAAACTTTGAAACACAATTTCTTAAAACACCAGGATTTAAGTTCTCAAATTCTCAGTTTAAATCCATTTTATTTATAAACCATATTTATAAATCATACTTATATAATTTCACTTCTTATATGAGATCATTTCACAATTGTTTATCTTTGTTCAGATTTTAATAAACAACTTTATTAAAATTAAATATTAAATCCAAACTTATCACTGAACGCCTTATAGTCAAATAGTGAAACTGAATTCATAAGTTGTTCGTATCTAGTTAAATTTTAAATCCACCAAGTAATGCTCATAAACTAACTGAGCACAAGCAACCAAACAAATGATGATAATTAAATATCAACATTTCCCAACAAACAATCATAACAAAATAACTATAATTATCATTTGAAAATTACTCCTTTATATATAAAATATAATCCTAGGTAAAATTATTTCATTTACCAATTTTCAAAATAATACTGTGTCGATTTGTCTGGTTTAAGTGTTTAAAAACCCCAATCGACACTGTGGCGTCTCACATCTCGACTAGAATTCATAAACCACTCAACTGATAAATCAAAACAATATAAAACACTTTTATAGCACTAACAATACGCGCTCTTATATATAATACGCTCAAACTCATCCTAAGGTTTCACTTACCCTATCTCAAATGAGTCAACCCCACCGAAGCCTAGGTGTTCACTCAATCTAAGCTCTGATACTAAGAGGTAATGACTCGCCTTTTCAAACTTCGAAAGTATATACTAATACATCCATGGTATTTACATGTCGAGAATCCGAGTGCTGAGAAGACAATTCATTGGGGAAAAAAGCAAAGAAATAACGGAATCTCACAACGCAATGGATAATTTATGATATAAATGATCATATACACAAGAAAAAGTTTTATACACACAATCAGAGCAACCTATCCTATAATCAGCCTGGACAGTTATAATAGTCTGTCCTTACAAATGCTGAAAAATACAATAAAACCACGTAGTGGAAATAAAATAAATATACGAGAGATACGTTGGCATCCAACTCGTCTTCTGAGCTCCAAAGCATCCAAAGTTAATCTGGAAACATGCTCGGCCTAACCCGAGCATTATAAGAAAATAATGCCTGGATTAGTCTAGTAAAACCGGCATGAGAAACACAGTCATATGGATTATTAACATTATGAAAACCTTTGAAAATAAAGGTATCTCATAAGACCATGCCGCATATAAACACGGAGGGGTCTTTACCTTACGATAACCAAAACATTTATATAGAAAATCCAGTGATATTATAATAATGTTTAAGGTTGAAAATAAATATATAAAATAGCTTAAATGCTTTCATCTCACATTTCAACATAGTTGGACACAACTAAATCCGTAAAGGCACGTATTGGAGAATAGATTCCATACGATAACAAGGCACCCGGGTACCACCTACCACGGTATACCTCTAGAAAGTATACGGAGGGCCTCGCTTGGACCCCCGCCAACACAGGATAGACCTACCCCTTACTGGATAGTATTGAATATGCCATCACCCCGGTTGCTTTGCAACCTTTTCCCAAGCGCTCTCATGCACAACCAAATTCATAGATATGATATATATCTTGAAGGATGATGGCACACCCTAATGGGTACCCACTTAGCTCTACTGCATCTCCCTTGATTTTAGTCATTTCCGGTTGATGAGGCTTGAGGCTACATATAGCAATACAATTTGGAATGCTAGCAGGCAGCAATTCAGTGTCGATATTCATCCATACAAGTTGTTCAGGATATGAATAAACCAAAGGCACTATTTCTACTACATCCATTTTGGAATCACCATCATCATTAGTAGCAAATAGCCCTTGCACCCTCTTCGATCCCATCATCTTCATGATGTCTTCAAAATGATGCTTGAGTTGGTTCGAAGTGAATTTTGAATAACTCATACTTATTAGATCCCGGTCTCTTAGAACCAACATTCAATAGTTTCCGGTAAACTCAACTCCGGATTTTTGGAAATAAACAGACCAGATAAGAATGGGGATCACCCGCTAACCGTTTAAGTGGATGGATCTTATTATCATTGTCCTAGAAGAACACAACGAGTTTATACATAAAGTAGTATCATCTAAGATAATTGTACTCTATAATCCTCGTGTTTCCTCTAGATATTCCAGAGTTAAAAAATGGCCAAGATTTTGATAGTCGGTTATTTAACTATCAAATAAACACACATCAATCATAGATTTAAGTTTCCATGGAAACAACTAAGCCTTATTTAATTAATCTTCCATTAATTAAATCTCTTAAATTATTTACCCAAAATGATTCATATGCATATCTCACCAGTTGAGAAATATTTCTTGTTTCAAAGTCATATTAAATGGGTTGAAAACAAATATCTTTTAAAACACGGTTTATTATGAATCTCAAATAACTAATCCTTCAGTGTTAAGTAGAGAAAAGCTTTCCAACCATCAAAATTAAGAAGGATTGATTCATAACTTAATTAATATAATCTATCCATCAAAGCCTTATAAACCCTATCTTTCTTTCCAAAATCCAATATCTCTTTTCAAAATATAACTCTTTTACTCAGTTCTTTTTACTAGGTAAAATCCCTTTTATAAAACAATATTATTACTAGCTTTAAAACTCTTTTAATAAAATAATATTATTATTTAAAAAATATTCTTAAGCTAATTAAATTAACTCCATCACCATAAATAAATAAACTAATTAGTTAACTTAAAACACCATCATTAGATTAATTAATCAACTTAAAACACCAATTAATAAAATGGGTAATTAAGTTTAAACCTTATTATTAAATAATTGACCAACTTAAATACCCTTTTATAAGTAATTAATTAACTTCAAAACTTATTAATAAAAATAATTAATTAACTTAGATACTTTTATTTAAATAATTAATCAACTTATAAACATCGTTAATTTAAAAGACTAATTAACTTAAGACAAATCATTGATTAAAAAGGATAATTAGCATAATCATTATTAATTAAAATAATAATTAACTTAAAACATTATTAATTAAAATAATTTTAAACATTATTAATTTAAATCAACTTTGAACATCATTAATAAAATTAACAATTAAACATTATTAATAAATTCAAAATTTTACTTTAAATTGTTATAAAACTTAAAATTTGATTTCAGTTCAAAACTTGTCCAATTTGAAAGAGGCTTCGCAAATCTCAATGGTATTTAAATAAGCTACCATTATATTGATATCGACATTCAAGTCACAACACAGGTTTTACATAACCACTAGATGTGTAGATAAAAATCAACATAATAACTGTCAATCAATGGAAAACAACTCAATATAATTCAAGTGACCTACAAATAACTGTCCAAATCAACATAATAGTAGAACGGTGATTTATTCTGCTAATAGATGTCAAATATAATCTACTCATCTTATATATATATATATATATTAGAATGGTGTTTTATTCTGCTAATAGGATGTCAACAATAAAATATGATTACTAAGCGACGTAATTATACACGGTCATCATTTATTTACTATTAAATTATCAAATGATTTCATGAGTGTGTTCTATAGGTCAATACAAACTCAACATCGAAAACCGTGTATCAATAGGGTCCCAAACGAAACAGTTATGTTTTTCTAAGTTTAAGTTTGAAATTTAAAAAAAAAATACACACACCAGTACAACCAGGCTTAAGACCCAACACACCCACCCAAGCTCGCATGATGATCTTCTTCTCCCTGGTCCCAAAAAAACAAACTCAACATATTCCAAGTTTAAAACCTGAGACCTTTCCTAGTGCACACGCATGCATGTGTGTAAGTGCACACATAAATCACCCACCCTAGCACCTCCCCAACCCCTTTGCTAGCTTCGCTTTGCCGTGCTCCCCTCGTCTTCCCCAGCCACGACTATAACAACCCAAAATTTGAGCTATAATAATTAATTAACGAATTAATTAAATAATAAAATAAGTTTGTGAAATTTTTAGAATTGAGCCATGGGAGTTACACCATTGTGTCCGTGGTAATTTTTTGGTCAATTTCCATATATAGTTTGTCAAAATCCGAGCTAAAACGAAGAAGTTACGAAATAAACAAGATTGAAGAAAACAGAAAAATAAATAAATAATAAACAATGGGTCAGGTCGACCCAGAACTAGGCCAGGTCGACCCTAGGGTCGACCCTCACCATAGTAATGTCGACCTGCATGTCGACCCTCACAGAAGCATGGTCGACCCACGTATATTTTTGTACGTAGTTTTGTCCAGGTTAAAACTATGACGTGTTTTTCAACTTTTTTTCAATCCTGTGTGTTCGTGCTTCCATCCGACGGTTCCCAATGAGCCTATGACGTGGTTGCGGCAGATTTAATCTTCAAATCCAATGGTCTATGATCCCTAAACTATACTATAAATAAGACCTTAGACCTAGCTAATTTTCTCATTCAGATTTTCTCCCCATTGGGTTCATTGCCCGAGGCTGGACCCTAAAAAGAAAAAAATTCTTGGGAAGAAATCTTTTTAATTAAAATATTTTACGCCCTAGTAGTGGATCCGGGAAGGCCAAGGAAAAGAGCTAAGGACCACAGGTGAATGTTTGTAATTATTTTAGATTTTTAAGTAATTTAAAATAATATGGTTCTCAATTGTTGTAGTTTTTCTGCAATTTTGAGACAATTTTTGTATAAGGTATTTACAGCTAGTTTTTAAAGTTCTTTTCAGTCTATTTTATTTAGTTATTTTTATTCAGCTATTTTATTCAGTTATTTACGGTTATTAGCATTTATTTACATCTGTTTTACGCTAGAATTTAGCATGTAAATGTTAGTTTCTTTTATTCCTTTTCGCGCGAATAAAATATAAGAATATTAAAAAAAAGAATAATTCGCAAATACGGATTAAATAGAAATAAACACTAAATTTACAGAAATTAGATGTAAAATAAAAAAAACTGTAATAAAAAGAAGATAGACTGACATAGGCAAATTTGAGACATTTGCAAGCATGTTTATAACTAGTGGTTATAACTAAAAAGATAAAACAGAAGAGTAACAACTATAACATAGGTTATAATTGAGCAGAAAGAATAGAAAGGCTTATTTTAAGACTTATAATTAAGTTAATAAGCAAATATAGCAGAGATAACAGAAAATGCTTATTTTAAAATTTTACACTAAGTTAATAAGCAAGAACAGAAATAGGGCCCGTACCAACAGCATTCCCTTTCAGACTAGGACCGATGGTCTCACAACAGATTAGGTGAGGTTAGGCAGGACCCTTTCAGACTAGAACTGATGGTCTCACAATAGTTAGGTGAGGCTAGGACACATGGTAAATAAGTGGTCAATAGATAGAAGCTCAAATCGGGGGATTTGGGTAAGGGAAGCAACTAGATTTTGTTTGTTATGACCTATACCAACAGCATTCCCTTTTAGACTAGGACCGATGGTCTCACAAAACACTTAGGTGAGGCTGGGCAGGACCCTTTCAGATTAGGATTGATGGTCTCACAACATATTAGGTGACACTGGACATGCTTATGCTGATAGGGTAAGTAAGAGGTCACAAGAGAGGGCGACAGTTAGTGTGTACCGGCGATCACCGAGTGTGCAGCATCAATAAGTCGCTACTGTTTCCAAGCTCTAAACATGTGTCTTTTTGCTGTGGAACCCACAGGATGGGAATAGCTCACAGTGGCACAATAGAGATAGAAGGTCAAACAACGGGTAGAATTAGGATTCAGCCTAATTAAAATAAGATTAGGATCTCAGCCTAATCACAGCAATCTAAGACAAGTGCAAACAATCACAATCAAAGCAAATAGTTAAACAGTATTTTATTCTAGTTTTATCTTTCTTTTATTTCCTTTTATACTAGAACTGTTGCTAAGTCTATTATCTTTATCTTTCTTAATAGTAGTTACTTTCACTCACCAAACTTATAGTTTGACCCACTCCTCTATTTTCTCTTTTCCCCCATAGGCCAGCAGAGGCAAGGACAGTAGATTCAAATTTCTTGGAGAATCAGTTGTGGAGTTTTTCTTCATGTATTCTTCTTCTTTTCGGTTTTCTTTTCATTTTGCTTTTGATGTACTGGTACTTATGAAAGGGATGATCATTTTTATTGTACTTCGATTTTATCACTCTGAGATCTATTTTTCACAAGACATGTGTATTTGGTATTTGAGACATGTGATGTTTTTCAGACTGATTTTATGAAGTAATGATAAGTATTTTAAATGTTTCCACTATTATTATTTATTTATCTTGTGAATCTTAGTCTCTGTGATGCTTTAGCTATACCTATAACGCACCATATCCTTTAGTGTGCCCTTTTTTTGGGTATACTAAGGAGTGTGGGATGTTTCATCGACTTTCCAGCACCATCACAACATGAATCGACACCATGTCGAGAGCATCACTCAGTAACAAACCCATGTCGCAACCATAAATCCATCCACCGATGCCACAGCCGACCTTGCCTGGCCTACCACCATCACCGCTGCCTACCCTATCCATGCGCCCATCTCCTGTCCCCTTCTGGCCAAGCTCGATGCAGCTAACACCCCAAAAACCAACCCCGTCCAAACCCATGAAATCAATGGCCTTAACCCTAGTTCAAGCTACTAACACCACTACGGCCACTTGAGCTCTCACCTCCAACACGAAAAAGGTCCGTCTTCCTCTGACCTTCATCCCAATACCCTTCGTCGAAACTCTCGCCCATCGCTTCGCCGAAATTTGATTTTAACCCAAAATCGAAAAACTATCAAATTCTAACAAACCACAACACTAAAATTATGAAACCACCACTAAAAATCATGATTCTCCTTAACGATCATGAATATATAACTCATTCGATGTTTCATTATCATCAAAACTGACAAAAATATGCCTGTTACTGTTTTATTAAAATTTCTCAAAATATACCCAACTAAAATTTCCACATCTATTTTTAAACTAATATATGGACCAAAACAAACAACTTTGTAGTTGAAGACATAAACAAATGCAACTTGGTTTGAGAGAAATTGAATTTTGAATGCAAGAAGTGGTTTATGGTTTAAAACAAACAGAGCACAGTAGCTTGATTTCTATGTTACACTAAACTCTATTTTGCAAATTCAAGCCATTATGACTAAATTTAATCCTATTTATACGCAGGTATCACATACAAATTCATAAACAGGCTAATAATAATTTACACTAGTATAACCGCACAACGGTGGAAAACCGACCGTTTAATTGTTTAATTTTTTTAAAAATATTTGATTATGTTTTTTTATTAATTTCAACTATAAAGACATAAAGATAATATGTTTTGATAAAATATTTTTACAATGGTATAAAAAAGAAATAAAAATATTAAAGAAACTATATGGTAGAAAACAATAGTTTCTTTAACAACTATGTGTTACTAAATTCATAGCGTTTTGCCTTGAAATGACTATAACACCACCAAACATGCACAATATCAATATCAACTATCATATAGTCAAAATTATAATTTATCCTTGAACATGAAATATTTTTTAGAATGATAAATGTTTGACACTTTTCTATGGGATTAGAAAAGCACAAATTAAAAATAATACTGCAAGCGCACATGTGTGTATTATGCAAGTCGAACACAAGGAGGAAAATTAAATTCTATTGTTTATGTAATTTCGTGGGCGAGTTAGACGAATTTGGAGGTGATTTCTAAACTATAAAAAGTGTAGAAAAATAGACAAGTGAAGAAATATTGATTTAAACTCCAATCCTTTTCTCATTGAAGGATCTAACTATATGCCACGGAAGAGTTGTTGAGAGTTAAATCAAAACTCCTTCACAAGCTCTAAATAATGGAAAAATAGAAAAAAACAGAAAAACAAACAGAAATTCAGATAAACAAAAAATAAAATTAGGATAGCCACTAATACTAATTAACGGTCTATCACTAATGAAAAAGGAAGAAAAACCTAGATAATTATGTCTAACAAAACTAATTGATAGAAGCCACAATTATCTAAGTGTAAATAAAAAAATAGAAAATAGAAGAAGAAGAAGAGCTTTATTCTACACTAGAAATTATGAGATATGAGATATCTTTTACAATGAATACACCGAGTATTTATAGAGTACAAGTTGTTTCCCATCAAAAATTTACAAAATATGTTGCCATAAAAATGAATATCTTCTCTTTGATCATGTGAATATAAATATTCATGAGAGATAGCTTGTCTTTAGATCTTTGACATGTGGCATGATGGGTGATTGAGATTTGAGGATGATTTGTTGATGTGAATCAAATCCATTATAAATTGGCATAGTCATTTGAATGTGATTGTGATTGCTTGATTTGATTGGAAGATTTTAATTGATTGTGATTTGATTGGAAGAAGAATTGTGATTGATTGAGAGAAGAATTGTGATTGATTGAGAGAAGAATTATGATTGATTTGTATGTATACAATCAATCACAAGTATGTTCATATGTATATATATCTCTTCTCAACAATCCTCCATTTTCATATGCAAAAATAATGTGCTTTTCAGGATTTGAACTCAACTCCTTTCGCCATTTAGGAGATGCCTTAACCACTCAGCTACAACTTCTTTTGTTCAATCTTTCTAGAGTAGCTGGTATAATCCAATGCAAATCTCCCTTTTTCTTCTCTTTTGCACCATTTTAACACGAAGGCTCCTCAAATCTGTATATCTGTAGAAATACCCAAAATACATAGCGTAATGTTTATTTATATACAACAAAGGTAAGATATGAGCGCAAAAATAAACACTTTTATATGTCAATCAAATACCTCTATACTTATCTTTTATTCGTCCTCGAGTAAAACAAAAATAAAAAATAAACTAGGTAGGTCACACTTTTGTCGGAATCACGATTGCATTGAGCGTATGCAACAAGCCGTTAAACCTCTCGGTGCCTCTAGTAGGAGGAGTGGTGTCTTGTAAGGGTTTTCAGCGGATACTACCCACAAATCCAAATGCAATATGTGATGATTCTAATGCAGCTACATGAATGCAATGAATAAATACAAATGACAACATGACTTATTTCAGAATAGTTGCAACACAGTAATGTGTACAAGTCTAAGTCATTTTCTATAAATTTTTGTTCCTCAACTAGTCACAATTTTCCAACATAATTCAAGATTTGATACGTTAAACTCTAGTTTGGCTAGTTGGTTCAGTTGACAACATAGTGCAGCCATGAAATAGATTCTTTGTTTGCTTATCACAGTTTGCAAAGTGGTATTGTTATTTCCTTTTGTATGACTAGTCAAATTAATAAAGTCAAGAAGGTGCTTGGGTTTCAATTGTGTATTCTCTCTTTATTTGCAAAAATAAAAATCTATACACCTAACTTAAAAGACCAAGGTATACCACCCATGCACTGCCTCGCGGGCTTACGTGAGAGTCAGAACAGAGCTTGGCGGATTGTGTAGACCGATGTTGACTATGTCAACAAGTTGTCGGTAATCCTTAAGTGTCCAACTCATATAATGAGACTAAGGTATACCACCCATGCACTGCCTCGCGGGCTTACGTGAGAGTTGGGAAAGAGCTTGGCGGGTTTGCACACCAACGCTAGATGTACTAGCAATGTTGGATACCCTTGGAATTTTATTATTATGTTTTTTTTGAAGAGAGAGTTATGCAAAATCATCTTAGCACTTATTAACTCTACTGAAAAAACAAGTGTCAATGCAAGTACTTTAAAGCAACCACTTTTTGAACATAGACTACAATTTAGAATAGATTTCATAACCATTACCTATGAGTCTCCCTATATACTAGTTACACTATTATCTCTCGTAATTAATCTTTTCATTATATTTTCCATTTGATCTTAGTGATTCAAAAAAAAATCCATCAAATGACTAAAACCGTTGACTTACTTTATGGTACTAGTTTGAAACAAGTCGTGATAAAAAAAATTTGATGCAAAAAATGAAATATGAATGATACCCCTCATACTTGGATGAGGCATTATCCCTACGGTCTAAATCATGCAAATGCTAAAAAGGAAAACAAAATATATACAACTCGACATGATCGAGGTGTCTTAAGAAGCATGATTGGGTTCGTGGAGGTCTACAAATTCGTCTTCCTCGTATTGCTCAATTCTTGGAATGGTTTTAGTCGCTGCCTATTGACCTTTGAAATAGAGCTATCCATTGGATTTTCAATTTCGATCGTGCCATATGGGTACACTGTCTTTAGAACATATGGTCCAGTCCAACGAGATCTTAGTTTGCCCGGAAATAAATGAAGCCTAGAATCATATAAGAGAACCTTTTGGCCTACTTCAAATGTCTTTCGAAGTATGGATTTATCATGATACATTTTTGTTCTCTCTTTATAAATCTTTGCATTTTCGTAGGCTTCGTTTCTCAGTTCTTCAACTTCTGACAGCTGCAGCGTTCGATGCGATCCTGCCTTTTCCAATTCAATATTAAGGTATTTGATTGCCCAAAGTGCTCGATGTTCCAGTTCGGCAGGGAGGTGGCATGCTTTTCCAAAGATCAAGCGATATGGTGACATTCCAAGGTTGGTCTTATAAGCCGTGCGAAATGCCCAAAGGGCATCTACTAATTTAGATGACTAATCTTTTCTGTTGGAATTGACAGTCTTTTCAAGAATCTATTTGATTTGCCTATTGGAAATTTCGACTTGACCGCTAGTTTGTGGATGATATTAGGGCTGCACACAACCCATATCCAACCCGACCCAACCCACCAACCCGACCCAACCCACATAAACCCAACCCAACCCATCCTAGTTCGGGTCGGATATGGGTTACAATTTGTAACCCATACTATATATGGGTCGGGTGTGTTATTTTGTTCAACCCAACCCTACTTTAACCCAACCCAACCCTATATTAAAAACCTAATTTAATATCAATACACTTAAAATTAGAATAGTCTAATCCTAGAATAATGTTTATGTATTCTACAGTAAATATACGAAAAAACATATTTTATGTCAACCCAAACAAGATAGAATTTGGCAAAGATATTCCAAAGGGCATTTTAATGTATTTTAAAATGAAACACTTGTTCTACTACGTAGTGAACTAATTTCATATGATGTGTTTTACAATGAAATTTTAATAAAATATATGTTATAATGAATTAGTTAGTTTAAGTGCGTTATGCTAGCTAAAATCTAATATATTATGTTGAACATTTTAATGTTATTTTTTGAAAATATTCCCTTATATTCTCATTTTTTGTTAGATTCATGCAACCCAACCCAACCCTACTAAACCCGACCCAACCCATACTTCGATCCAACCCATATCCAACCTCATATAGGGTTGGATACGGGTTGAGCTACCTTAAACTCATACCTATGCGGGTCGGATGAAATATTTGGTCTGACCCGACCCAACCCATACTTTGTGCAGCCCTAGATGATATGGAGTAGACAGTTTATGAGTGATAGAGTATTTCTTAAGAAGAGATTCAAAGGCACGATTACAGAAATGAGTACCATTGTCACTTATAATAGCACGAGGTGTACCAAAATGAGAAAATATGTTCTCCTTCAAAAATTTGACAACAACTTTATTGTCATTCGTTTTGGTAGGGATGGCCTCAATCCATTTAGAGACATAGTCCACGGCAAGGAAGATGTAAAGATTTCCAAACGAATTAGGAAATGGACCCACGAAATCGATGCCCCAAACATCGAAAATTTCAATGACAAGGATTGGGTTTAGAGGCATCATGTTTTGCTTGGAGATTCGGCCCATTTGTTGGCATCGAGCACATTTAGCAAAAAATTCATGTGCGTCATGAAAGAGAGTAGGCCAATAGAATCCGCACTGCAAAATCTTTGTAGTGGTTTTCCTTGCCCCAAAGTGTCCCCTATATGCTTGGTAATGTGAAAAAGAGAGAATGTTGTGATATTCGTGATCGGGGACACATCTACGAATGATTTGATCAGGACAATATTTAAAGAGATAAGGATCATCCCAATAAAAGTTTCAAACATTGGGGAGAAATTTTTGTTTGTCTTGTTTCTACCAATGGGAAGGCATTTCATTTGTGACAAGATAATTTACGATGTCGACGTACCAAGGTGTACTAGAAATGGAAAGTATTCGTTCATCAGGAAAGTGATCATTGATTTGAGTGTCATTGGCATTCTCATGCACAATACGAGAGAGAAGATCGGCTACGACGTTTTCAGAACCCTTTTTATCTCGTATCTCTAGGTCAAATTCTTGAAGAAGGAGTATCCAACGGATTAAGCTTGCTTTAGCATCTTTTTTCGAAAGAAGATAGCGCAATGCGGCATGATCAGTGTAAACTATGACCTTAGAACCTACGAGATAAGATCTGAATTTTTCAAGAGCGAAGGCAACTACTAGAAACCCTTTTTAAGTGGTTGAGTAATTCAACTGAGCATTGTTTAGAGTTTTGCTAGCATAATTGATGACACAAGGAAGTTTATCGACACGTCGGCCTAAGATGGCTCCAACAGCATAGTCAGAAGCGTCACACATTAGTTCGAAATGCAAAGTCCAATTCGGGTGTTAGATTATAGGTGCTGAGGTCAAAATTGATTTCAAGGTTTCAAAAGATGTTTTGCATTCATCGGAAAAGTCAAATTTAATGTCTTTGGCAAGCAGATTTGAAAGTGGTTTTGAAATTTTTCAAAAATCTTTGATGAATCTCCTATAAAATCCAGCATGTCCAAGAAATGAGCGAATATCCTTTACCAACCTAGGCGGAGGTAGGTTAGCAATTAAGTCGACTTTGGATTTATCAACCTTTAGACCATCTTTTGAAACAACATGGCCTAAGACTATTCCTCTCTTCACCGTGAAATGGCATTTTTTCCAATTAAGCATGAGTGACGTTTCCTTACATCGTTTTAAGACACATTCTAAACGATGGAGGCATTGGTCAAAGGATGAACCATAGATAGAAAAATCGTCCATGAATATTTCAAGAAAATCTTCCACCATATCAGAGAATATACTAATCATACATCTTTGAAAAGTGGTAGGAGCGTTACAAAGACCGAAGGGCATGCGACGATAAGCGAAAGTTCCGAAAGGACAAGTGAAAGTCGTTTTGTGTTGGTCTTCTAGAGCAATAGGGATTTGGTTATAGCCAGAGTAACCGTCAAGGAAACAGTAATATTCGTGGCCAGCCAAATGTTCAAGCATTTGATCGATGAAAGGAAGGGGAAAGTGATCTTTTCTAGTGGTTGAATTGAGTTTTCAATAATCGATACAGACTCGCCATTTGGTTTTGATTTTTGTGGGAACAAGTTCGTTATTATCGTTCGTGACCACAATTATCCCTGATTTCTTTGGTACAACTTGTACCGGACTTACCCATGTACTATCAGATATTGGGTAGATGATGTCATTATCCAAACATTTGATGATCTCCTCCTTCACGACTTCTCTTAAGTTGGGATTTAAACGCCTTTGAGCTTGGCAAGTGGGTTTGGCCTCCTCAATTAGATGAATCCGGTGTTCAATGATTGAGGGGCTTATTCCTTTAATGTCCATGATAACCCATCCCAACGCCTCTTTATTTTCCCTTAGGATTTTAAAAAGTTGTTTTTCTTGGTCCTCCATGAGATCGGAGGCCAAAATCATAGGGATATTTTCAGGTGGGTCCAAGAATGCGTATTTAAGATCGTATGGAAGAGGTTTGAGGTCCAATTTAGGAGGGTCTTCTGTTGCGACTTCAACATTAGTTGGTCGAATTTTTGTGAATTGTAAGAGAGGTTTAGCAAATCATTCAGTTCAAAGGTGTATTCATCGATATTGAAGTCAGAATTAAAGTGATCAAGACACATCGTCAAAGGGTCAGATGTGTCACCAAGATTTCCATCCACAAGCGTTTGGATCATATCAACTTCGTTTGTTTCGAATTCCCTTGGTTGTTTATTAAGATTGAAAATGTTTAGATCGATGGTTAGGTGTCCAAAGGAAAGTTTGTGTTGACCATTCCTATAATTTACGATAGCATTTGAAGTTGCTAAGAAGGGACGACCTAATATCAGAGGGATTTGAGCGCTAGGATTTGAAACAGGTTCGGTCTCTAGGACTATGAAATCCATGGGAAAATAGAATTGTTCAATTTGGATTAGCACATCTTCAATAGTGCCCAAGGGCTTTTTGACAGATCGATCGGCTAGTTGAATCGTGATGTTCGTGGGTTTCAATTCTCCAAGTCCTAGTTGACAGCAAACAGTGTAAGGCAAAAGATTGACACTTGCACCAAGATCAAGTGAGGCATGGCTAATATGAGTGTTGCCTATTCGACAACCAATTGTAGGACAACCGGGGTCCTTATACTTGATTGGGGCATAATTCACAAGGACAGAGCTAGTATTTGCAGTCAGAAATGCGGTTTTTGGGACATTGGTGGCACGTTTTTGAGTACAAGGCTCTTTGAGACCTTTTGCGTATTGGGGAATCTGCTCAATGGTATCAAGGAGTGATATATTCACTCAAACTTGTTTGAAAATTTCAAGAATTTTATCAAAATTGGCGGACTTCTTCTTTGTGTTGAGTCTATGACGAAACAAAGCCTTGGGTTTGTAAACTCTTTCAGGAGTTTTTCCGTTTGAGGAAGAGGATGTCGCATCATGAGGTGAAGGCGACAAAGCTATAGAAGCTGGAATGTTGGGGTTTCCAACATCCAAAGATGAAGACTGGTCAGGATTGCTGACCTTGGATGAAGAAACAGGATCGTTTGGATCAACAAGAGTGGGTGTCGAATGAGTTTCAGAATTTGGAGCATGGGTAGACTTTGGAGGAATCTCGGGGTTGCCGACTTGGTTGTCTACCTTCTTTCCAAACCTTAATGTGGTGACAATGTTAACTGGATTTACATTTCCATCCCTACAAGAGTGCATTCCTCGAGAATTATACTTTGGGTTTTCTTCAGGTTGACTAGGAAATTTTCCTTTCTCGTTACTTTTCATTAGTTCCTTCATCATGTTCATCATTTGTTCAATTTTAGCATCCTGATTACTTATTTGTTTCTCTAGTCAAATAACTTCTTGTGAAGGTTGAGGAGATTGAGAATTTGAAGGAGTTTAAGAAGGTTGAGATGAAGAGTTAAAATGACTATATGGTTGATTCAAAGGTTTAAATCGAGGTGCAGTTTGAGAAGGTTGAGTGATTTGGTTCGTGGGATAAAAATGCGAAGGGTTCGCAAAATTATTAGGGTTTGACCACGACAGATTTGGATGGTTCGCCAGTTCGAGGGGTATGGAGAAGTGTAGGCATTGTTGTGGGCTAGGGCATTGGCCTGTTCCGTAGGGTACACCTGGGGTATTCCTCCTTCGGTTTGGGAATCATCAACGGGAAACAATGAGGGGTCAACTGCGTGTACCCCTCTAGTACGGAATAGGACATGAATCGATTTTCATTGTTGGTCCTTTTCGGCAAAATCTTCGAGGAAGGACCAAGCCTCATCGGTAGATTTGCTCATAAAATCGTTTTGACAAATGGTTTCAAGTTGGATTCGAGTTCGATAGTTGAGCCCTTCATACGCAACTTGGCATAGAATCGTTTTGGATATTCCATGATGAGGGCAACTATATAAGAGTTCTTTAAATTGTTCAAAATATTGTGAAAAAGTTTCTCCTTCATTTTGTGTGAACTGATTGATTTCATTTCTGATTATAAGAGTTTTGTTTAAAGGAAAAAACTCTTTCACAAAGATATCATTGAACTCATTCCAACTTCGAATAGAGTGTGGTGGTAGAGAATTTAGCCATCTTTTTGCACTAGCTTGTAGCGCAAATGGAATCAATCGAAGTTTGATGGACTCATCAGACAATTGTTGCATTTTCAGTGTGGAAGTGTAGAATTGGAAATCCTGAAGAAATTCGTATGCGTTTTCCGAACCCGTGAATTTTGGAACTCCTTGGATGAAAGAACTTTTCAATTCGTAATTATTTCCTTCGGTCGGTGGAAAGAGAATGGCCGAAAGTTGGACAGTTCTTGCTGGATAGCATAGCTCCCTAAGTGATAAGGGTCTATCCACTCTGACGTTGAGATTTGGAAAGTTTTGATTCATCAAATTTTGTGGATCAAGCTCGTGTGAAAAGTTTTGATTTATTCGAGACTCCCTTGTTGAATTGTGGTTGCTTTCACTCATTTTGAAATTTTTTTAGAAGTGGCTCCTACTTCAAAATAGTATAAAATACTAAGTTGTGCTTTATTAGTTGACAGTCTCAATTAGAAGGGGGAAGAGGGTCTTATGGTCATTCACGTATAGTATAAATACTAAGGGATACGACCAATGTTTTACGGGTAGTATGCAACCACTTTTGCTAATAATTCAAAAAATTGAAGTACTATATATTCACGATCTAATTGTACGAGACAGTCAATTTCACAAAAACACCCCTTTTCAATTATACTATTTTCTCTTACGAGCTCATTTTTGTCCTAGGGCCAACACCTAATGTCTTTTAAAGTTGAAAAAGATGAGAGATGTTGATTTTAGTTATTTTGGAGCCAAGGAAAGGGTAATTACTTCTCCCACCTTATGATTGTTATGGGAACTTGCTCCTAACTAGATTGATTCATAAATTTGTAGCCAAACACAATCAGACGATAATAATTGCAGAAACTAAAATTGTACAAGCAAGCCGCGGCACTACAGAAAATTTTTACAAGCAAGTTTTATACGTTGGAGTGGGCACCTGTAGTGAAGGAACGACTTACAGCGGGGTATGGCAGTTCGTCCAGAGTAGTTGAGTAGCGCTAGCGATTCAAACTCAACTGTTTGCAATCACTCGACCCATGTATCATCTATCGTCACATGTGAGTTCAATTTGATTTTCAAGAGCTATTTTTTTATTTGACACAAACTAAGATGCAAATTATAATGCAACTAAAAAAAGAACAAAAGACACAAACTAAAAAGAACAAACGAATACGGTGAATTGGCAATGAACGCAAAACAACTAAAAAAACAAATCAGAAAACACAACACGAAACCTGATTCTTCTTTTTAATTTTTATGTAGAAAGGGAAAAAATTTGTAAAAATAAAAAAAAGTAGAAAACTTGGAAACAAAAAACAAAGGTGGAAACAAATTTGGAAAAGTGCAAAATCTCCTTTATTTTTTTGGTATTTTTTTTTCGTTTATTGAAAAATAAGGAAATGCAAAATAAAAGGGAAATAGATTTGAAAATTGCAAATGAAATCAGAGAAAAAAATGGAAACAAATTCTAAAAAGAGAAGAAATAGAAAACAAATGGCAAAATCTCTCACTTTTTTATGAAAAGAAAAACAAGAAAAAACAAAAACCGAAAAGAGAAAAATCTGAAAAGAAGTATACAAAAAAAAACTAAAAAAAGAAATAAGCATAAAAAAAACATTTTTTGTTGCAGCAAAGATACTGCGATATGTGGCCTAAAATAGGCAAAAAGGGAAATGGGAAAAGAAAAAAAGAATAAGACGAGACTTTGTAATCTAAAAAGAAGGAAAAAAAAGAAGAGATTGTGTAAGCTAAAAAAAAGAAATAAATTATGAAATCTATAAATAGATTGATATTTATTTGTTTCTTTTTTTCTTCATTTCTTTAATTAGATACACAAAAACAAAAATTTAGATTAGAAAGGGAAACAAAATACAAGAAAAACTAACATGAATCGGACATTGAATAAACAATAAAATTTAATTGTTGTCTCCCCGGCAACGGCGTCAAAAACTTGTTTGACACTTTTCTATGAGATTAGAAAAAAACAAATTAAAAATAATACTGCAAGTGCACGGGTGTGCAGTATGCAGGTTGAACACAGGGAGGAAAATTAAATTCTATTGTTTATGTAATTTCGTGGGCGAGTTAGACGAATTTGGAGGTTATTTCTAAACTATAAAAATGCAGAAAAATAGACAAGTGAAGAAATATTGATTTAAACTCCAATCCTTTTCTCATAGAAGGATCCAACTATTTGTCACGGAAGAGTTGTTGAGAGTTAAATCAGAACTCCTTCACAAGTTCCAAACAATGGAAAACAGAAAAAATAGAAAAACAAACAGAAATTTATATAAACAAAAAAATAAAATTAGGATAGCCGCTAAAACTAATTAACGGTCTATCTCTAATGAAAAAGAAAGAAAAACTTAGATAATCACGTCAAACAAAACTAATTGATAGAAGCCACAATTATCTAAGTGTAAATAAAAAATAGAAAATAGAAGAAGAAGATCTTTATTCTACACTAGAAATTATGAGATATGAGATATCTTTTGCAATGAATACTGAGTATTTATGGAGTACAAGTTGTTTCCCATCAAAAATTTACAAAATATGCTGCCATAAAAATGAATATCTTCTCTTTGATCATATGAATATAAATATTCATGAGAGATAGCTTGTTGATGTGAATCAAAGCCATGATTGGGAGAAGAATTGTGATTGATTTGTATGTATACAATCAATCACAAGTATGTTCATATGTATATGTATATCTTCTCAATAATCCTCCCACTTTCATATGCAAAAATGATGTGCTTTCCAGGATTCGAACTCAACTCCTTCCACCATTTAGGAGAGGCCTTAACCACTCAGCTATAACTTCTTTTGTTCAATTTTTTTAGAGTAGCTGGTATAATCCAATGCAAATCTCCATTTTTCTTCTCTTTTGCTCCATTTTAACATGTAGGCTCCTCAAATCTGTATATCTGTAGAAATACCCAAAATACCCAATGTAACGTTTATTTATATACAACAAAGGTAAGTTATGAGTGCAAAAATAAACACTTTTACATGTCAATCAATAAACAAGAAACATACTATCAATAACAACTTTCCCAATTCATCGAAACCCAAGAACAAGCGTACACGCCATCTTTATGTAAAAGTTTTGCACAATAACAGATACATGATATGCAAATCTATTTGTGTTGTAAGCATGTGGCTGAAATGAACCATGTAACTATGTTGTGTCAAAAGTATTTATAGGCTGAGAATATTACCATCATTTCAATATATGCGTGTGTGTGTTTTTTAACATATTAATAAATAAATCCTAAAACTGCAAAAGGCTTGCACTAATATCATATAGAAGAATTTTTAATATAGGAAAAATGAATTCTGGTCCAACCGAGCTCTAAATAAAGGAATGTACTATTCTCCTTCAACTAGAATTTAATACAAACTAATACTTCAACAATACACAAACATTTACAACATTCCCTGGGTAATTGCATAAAACTAACTAATACTTGCACTACTAGTCATGCACAATGAATAAATTACCGACACTTAATAAAATAAACACAAATAAGTGCATAAATGATCATGGGTAAGCACAGTATATGTAAACCACATATTTCTCCAAAAATGTCAAAAAAATGATTGTTTATTGTTCATACTCATACATATCCAAGAACAATTACATATTAGCTACGTAAATCATAAGAGGATGTTTTTTATGTACAAGCAGAACTAGAGAAAAAAGTATCTAATATCTAAAATGCTAAATGATTTCCTTGCACCAAAGCATAAGAACATGACCAGTCAACAAAGCCGCAACAAATATGACACCTGATCACACAAAATCAAAATATTTAAAATAAATCAGACAGTTTGAATGTCGTGCTCCACTCACTAGTATACAAAATATAAGATCGCAATTAACGACGGATGAGTGCATCATGCAGCGAACTAATGCATTTATAACTTCCAGCGCTTACAGTTTGATCAGTCACATACTGAGGCGAGAAAATGAAAATTAATGGATGTATAACTTCATACAGTATATTTTTAAAAAACAAGACAGACAAGGTAGTAGTAACAACATACTAGCATAGTAAGATGAAACTCCAAGTTCGAGACTCTTACTCCAGAGCTTTAATTCCAAACCTGTTTGTAGAAGCTCGTTGTCACTATAATAAAAAGAAATAGGTGGAACTTAAAATCAGGATGTTATTAAAAAGCAAGCTTGTCCATCAAACTTTGAATTATAACAACTATTGCTGGATAGACTTGTGTATTACTATGTATTATTTTAGGTATGTACATTAGAGGACATGCTTGTGTATTAGTCTTTGAATTAAACTAAATTTACAGCTAACATAATTATTGCTAACTTAGAATCAGACTGAATTTTGAGATGATTAGCCAACATAAGTATAGCTAATGGACTAGTCTAACTGAATTTATATTATAACGGATACAGCTTGTGATTCAAAGTCATAACTTGAATTAAATTAAACTTATAGTGAAATAAAATAGCTATAACAGCTAATGCATTTGTCTAGCTAGATTTATATTTACAACTAAAATTAAACATGGCAGCTGTAACGACCCTTATTTTTCCACCACTTAAAATATTAAATTTGATATAGTTTTGAAAAAAAACATTAAATAACAAATTCCCAACAAGATAAAAGATGATTGAACAGATTTTAATTTGATATGAATTGATATTGGGTTGTATAGTTAATAACAGAAATCGGTAATGTTAACAATATTGTTGTGTTGAATAGAAACAACGTTTAATGAAATAAATAATGTTGATAAATTAAAGTGAACATCTAAATAAAGATAAAACAATTGGCTATATTAAGTGAATGTTTCGATTTAGGTGTTAATATAATTCAATACAAGGAGAAATTCGATTTAAAAAGAATTGAATAAATTATAACCGTTGATAACAATATTGGTCAATACGAAGTAATTGTAACAAATAAGTGTAGGATTTCATTTAATTGAAATTTAATAATTTGACGTGTTTAATTTATTCGTTTAACTGAAGTGCGTTAGTGTGAAATTGGGAATTTTGTTCCTTTCAGATTAAATTGACAAACGATTTTTTTATATAACGGAAATTTTATTTTGAATTATAATTATCCAATTGGATTCAAATTTGTGAAATAATAATAAATCAAAAATCGTTAATGAACGCTGATTCGTGATAACGTAAATTTAAAAAATATTTTAATTGTCTAAAACTGTGAATCTAAAATTAATTGAACATAAATCAATTAAAATTTTATTGATCGATAACTGATTTAACTTTTGTATGCAATTTAATTGGGTTCCGTAATCAGTTCCATCGAATTTGAAATAGGGTTGCCACGTCTTGTTTGGGGTCCGTAATGAATAGTGATCGGCCCATCTATATAATCGTCGTCTCTTTCTCCTTTGTTCCATCCTTAAGCATAGCCGACCTTAATAAATATAACAGCCAATATCAAACACCACAATCCAACGATCCACAACTAACGACACCAATATATCCATTTACAGCCTTCGACTTCCACTACAAAGTGGTAGAGCTCGGTGGGATGAGTGTAATCAATGGTAGAGATCTCGAATGGAGGTCAGAGATGGCCAGAAATCGCCTATAACTGTAGTAGCTATGGATGGAGATTGCGGCGGTGGCGTTCGTCGATTGGTGATGGCATCTGAAGGAAAGATGGAAAGCATGTTGAGAGGCACTCGCTGGCCAAGTTTCGTGGCGAACGAACGCCTAAGGCGACCGGAATCTTCAAATGAACGAAAACGTGGAGGGGTTCGGGTTTTGGTTCTTCGTCGGCGTTAGACTGCGGTGTTGGGCACGAGGCAGGAGGTCGGCGCGTCGTTTGAGGTGCATAGATGGTGGTCCGGTCACCTGAGGCGCACGGTGGAGGGAGGTAGGAGCGTCAACGATGGGTTTAAACGTGATTCTAGGTTTGGTGTAGCAGTTAGGCTAATCTCCGTCATTAGGTGAGATAATGAAATGATTTGTCAATTAAATTGCAATGATTTAATTTAAAAATTTTAAATGTTTATAAATCGGTATTTTATTCATACAAGGTCCGATCCGAGTGTCGTTTGTTGCGTTGGATTCGTGTCAACGTTATCAATGTCATGGAGTTAGATTCATCGTCGTTTGGTTAGTTTGAATTTTCAGCTTCGTTAAAAGGTGAGTGTTTATAACGCTCATGAAGTACTGGAATATTTTTATGCTAGTTAAATTCGAAATTATGAAGTGTTACAAATTTATTGATTGTTGTTTAATAAATTTAATTGTCATCTAAATAGTCATTTGAATTGACTGTAAAAAAAATTAAAATTCGCAGTTAAATTTGAAATTGGAATTTAATTGCAAGTAAAATACCCGATATTGATAACTATGAAATTGTTGTGAATTATATTGACTGTTTGGATGATTGATTGCAATGGATGCTATTGGTTGATATTTTGGATGATTTGGATGTTTATTTATTTTGATATATCCTGTATCATCCTGTATATTATTTACAGTATATAAAACTGTAAATTGAATCATTTCGAATAAATTAAGAAATAGGTTGAAATGATATATACTTATGACATTTATTTTGGATTGAAATGATATATATCCATCTCTGAAATTAAAATAAAAATAACTGGTCACTTGGCCATAGGATAGAGAATTATATATGGACACCGGATTGGTTAAATTAAATAATTTTAAAAGTCTTGGTTTTGAAAATATTTAAATGATTTTGATTTAAAGAAGTAAAAATCGAATTTATGGAAATCATATTATTTTTGAAATTGAGCTCAAAATGTTGGAATCAGAATTTGTTAAACGAAATTGTTTAAAAATGAAACTTGAGATTTTGAAGTTATAATCGAAATATGATTTGAATTCCGAAAATTGATTTGTTTCAAAAAGATTTGAACTTTCAGTCGAACTTTGAATTATTGCTATGTAAAAGTAATATAATTGGATATATGGAATTAGGACTCGAGAATGGAATTTATTTTAAGATTTGAATCTAAATTCGGAGATTGAAGTTTAATTTGAATTCAGTAATTTAAATCGATATTCTGAAATCGAACTCGAATTTATGTAAATCGAAATGGTGTAAAACTGAGAATTGAATAGAAATTAATTCAAATTGAAATTGAATTGAAATTAATTTGGAATTGAAATTGATTGGATTGGAATTGGAATCAAAGTTAATTCGAATTGAAGTCGGAATGGAATCGATTAAATTGAAATGGAAATTGAATTGTTTTGAATTGGATCAGTTTGACTTTGAAACTACTTTCAAATTATTTTGATTTCCAAGTTATTTTACTATATAAACCATTTAAATACTCAAACTACTTTATATTAAACTATTTAAACTATTTTAAACTATTCCAACTATTTTCTAAAAGTCAAACTGATCAAGGTGGGAATGTTTATACTTAAATCATTATTTAAATACGAATTGGGTTAAATGAAGTTATAACCTAAATTGTAATTCGAATCAAAATTTTGAGTAAAATGATATATTTTGAGTAAATATGATATTTCGAAATGAATTTGATTTTGAAGCAAAATGATATTTTGATAACAATAATGAATTGATTTTCGAAATGTAAAAGTACCGATCGGTGTGTCAAAACGACGTTTGGTTGTTAAAGAGACCGGGGCCTCTTATTGGCATAATCTCTGTCAATATTGGAACCACTTTAACAAATGTGTACGTGGAGTGATGATCCAGAATGATGTGGTTGGATTTGGCGTACGTTTGCTGAATTTGAAGAAAGAGAACGATGATGGATTAGCCTGGCACTTGTGCCAATTTGAAATGACTAAAACAGGAGCCGTACCGGCCAAGCGGGCTAGCTACCCCGAGCGGACATCCGTTCTTCGATTTTCTTGGACTTGGTCCATATTATTACTCTTGTTGTTGGTTTTGATTGGTGCACCTCGATTTTGGGATGACCTCCCCTTGACCCGATATGGGATGGATGTACGCGGTGGGCGGTCATGGCTATGATGCGTTACCACCAGCCGGGAGGGGTAAACTGGTAGTATCTTACCTTGGGCATTGCCTCACGTGCCTTGTCATACTTTTATCCTTATACAAGGCCCTACGATTTTGGTTTAGTGTTGTCGTATCACGGCGCATCACTGACTACCGACGTGCTACTGGTGCTGTCAAATGCAAACTGTATGACAATGTTTAAAAACGCGTTAAAGGGGATTAATGTAAAGCCTTAACGCTAAAAAAATATTTATTTTACTGACTAGACATTATATATGTAGCGTATTCTACTATATATAAATATTTTGACGGACACTTAAGAGATGGAAAATCCCGTAACATCTCTTGAGTTATTGCACGCATGTTACACACTAGATAGGAGATGTGAAATATCATAAACATCTCGGACATTATTACACTCATGTTATGCGATATTGATTTGACTCACATAAGGATATTTTAGTCCTAACTCGAGTGTTTTGTCTTTTCATTATGCTCAGGTCAGTCCTGAGTTTTTCAGCTTATCGAAGATTATTCTCTGGAGGACGAAGACGAAGATTTGATATATTACTATTACTAGTATTATTCCATCATTGTTTGTCCCGCTGCATTATTTTATTTGTTATGGTGTATAGATACAACTCTGATAAATGTTGTATAAATTATAATCAAATGTATAGAATAGCTTCATGAACTGTTTATTTGATTATTATATTTTGTCATTCCGTTGCGAGATTCTATGTTGTTTCCTTCTTCTTTTCTTATCTTTCTTGATTAACCCCATTGATTATCTATGTTCCGGATTTTTTGAATTGGAGATGTGTGGATTATTATCAATTTAAACCTTCCGATATGTGGATCATCACAGTTGGTATCAGAGCGTTGGTTTAGCACCTTAGCTTTGTGGGGTTTGACTCATTAGAGATAGGGTAGTAATACCCTAGAATGAGTCTGTTTGAGTGTATATATATAAGAGCATATTTGTTAGTGTTATAACATGTTTTATATGGTGGTTACTTATCCGTTGAGTTGTTTATGAATTATTATCGGTGCGTGGGCCGTCATGTTATCGATAGGAGTTTCTAAACACTTAAACGAGGCAAGTCGACATAATATTATTTTAAAGTAGGGTAAATGAAATAATTTTACCTAAATTATATTTTATATATAAAAATACAACTTTCGTAAGCCAATATTAATTATTAATGAAGTTGTTAGGAGATGATAATATTGAGTAATCATCGATTATTGGTTGAATTAAAATAAAACGAATACTTAATGGATTTTATTTTATGAAGCATTTGATAAGTAAATTGAATTGAATCTAATTCCAAAAAAATTGAGAATTTAGAATTTAAATCCCTTTGTTTTTCAAAATTGTTTTCAAACCTTCAAAATTAATAATAATATTATTTGAAAGTGTTTTGACTGGAAATATATTTTGAAAGGATTTTTGAAAGAAATTAAAGCATTGAACTCGCTTTGGTCGTTGGGAATTAAATCTGGGGATGACTGCAGCATCGTCAGCATTCATTTCCGAGTTTCTGAGTGAGAATTGCTACCAAAATGAATCTATTTTCGACTAAAACAAGCTTTGTTGTGAAAAATATTCTAAGTATGATTTAATAAATCTATGAAAATTGTTTTAAGCTTATAAATTTAAAATAGTATGGATGAGAAATAACTTTGTAAATTATAAATTTGAATAGGAAAATAAAACCAAATTTAAAGTGGTTAAACAATTTGATTAAACAAATAAATGAAATTTGAATTTGAGAAATGAAACAAATAATTAACATAACGAATGTAAAATAAATTGAGTTAGTGAAATGAAAAAATAAAAAATAAAATGAAGTTTAACTCAAGAAAGCTCGTATAAAAATGAATTGTATTTGAAATAAATTAAATAAAATAATGAAACGAAATTTTAAGTGAATAAATTTGTATCACTTGTAGATGTGAGTAATATTAAGTTAAAAACAAATTTAAATTTGTTGAATGTGAATGAAGAGAAGAAAATTTTAAAATAGAGTTAAATAAACTAAGTAATGGATTAAAATGGAACGAAGTTTAACTTAATAGTAAATTAATTGAATTGGATATTAAATGAAACTAGATAAATTAGTAAACTGAATTAATTCCACTTGGGCTATAAAATGAATTAATAGAATGAATACAACTTGAATTATAAAGTGAAATGCAAATTTGAATTGTGTAAGAAATTAAAGAAAAAAAAGTGTAAGAAAATCTATATAAGTAATTGAACTTAATTTAAATTGGATGTAAATAAATTAAATGCAAACAGAATGAGTTTCAAAAGAAACTTGAATGGTAACTAATTGAATATGAAATAAGTTAACAAAATGAATTCTAAGTTGAAGTTAACTTAAGAGAAATTGCATGAAATTGATGGTGGTAAAAGATTTATTAATATGAATTGGAGTTATAAAATAAAATTCACTTAAGTAAAATTATTAAGATGAATTTGAATTAATGAATAAACTAATGAAGTGGGTCAATTTATAAAATAAATTACTTAAGCAAGATTATTAATATGAATTCGAAGTTATGAAATGAACCAATGAAGTGAATCGAAGAATTAATATGAACTTGAGATATGAAGTGATAATACTAAACATGTGTCGTGTTATGTAAAATGTTTATAATAAACTTAAATGGTTTATAAATAATATTAGTATTAAAATACTAAGTGGCGATGAAGTAAAAATTTAATTTAGGCAAGGATTTAATGAAATGAGTTATAAAATGATCCATAAATGAATTTATATGAAATATGTTAAACAAAACGTGAAACCATTGGACTTTAACAAATTGAATTGAATAAATTGAATGTAAATAAAATAGATGTGAATAAATTGGAAGTAAACGAATTAAATGCAAATAAATTTGAAACAAACCAATTAAATGTTAATGAAGAATGGATGTTAATAAGAATGATAGTGTATAAATTAAATATTGACATTGGAAATGTAAATTGTGATAGTTATGAATTAAATTGAATGAATATTGACTGTCGGACGATTTGTTTGGTTGTAAATCCTTGTTTAATTATTTGAGTGCATACAATGGTTGTATGGTTGCATGTTTGTGCTCGTGCTTGAGATTTGGATTCAGAATGCATGTTTTATACTGAACTTATACATGTTCTACATCTTATTATAAGTGACTAATATTTCAAATTAAGTTGAGATAGGTACATACGAAGACCATTGGACTTATACGCGGGTTTATATAAGCTTTTGCTTGCTTAATACGAGCGAACTCGCTCGTATTAATAATAATAAGGTACGTATTTCGGATTACATACCGCGCTATTATATTTTTCCCTTCGGGATGCCTCATCATTGAGAGATGTATATTTGATATATATTTGGGTTATATATGATATTGTAAAAAATTCCTGATCAAGCCGTGCAAAGGAGACTCTGCTGAAATTTTCCGTAAATCCGAAAGTTAGAAATATTTTGAAGTTTTGAAAATTTTTATAACTTCTTAAAATTTTTATAACTTATTTCTACCTATAAGTTATAATTTCCGTAAAACCGATATCGAAGTGGCGTAGCGATGGTTTTGTAAATAAGATTTTAATGTTTATAAGTTGATTGTTTTGAATTAAATATATCAAGTGTTGAATTCCGTACCTGCTCCCTTTTCGAGGACGAAAAGTTTTAAGTTGGGGAGATTGTAACGATCCGTATTTTTCAACCACTTAAAATTTTAAATTTGATATAGTTTTGAAAAAAAACTTTAAATAATAAATTCCCAACAAGATAAAAGATGATTTAACAAATTTAAATTTAATATGAATTGATATTGGGTTGTATAGTTAATAACATAAATCAGTAATGTTAACAACATTGTTGTGTTGAATAGAAACAACGTTTAATGAAATAGATAATGTTGATAAATCAAAGTGAACATCTGAATAAAGATAAAACAATTGGCTATATTAAGTGAATGTTTCGATTTAGGTGTTAATATAATTCAATACAAGGAGAAATTCGATTTAAACAAGAATTGAATAAATTATAACTGTTGATAACAATATTTGTCGATACGAAGTAATTGTAACAAATAAGCATAGGATTTCATTTAATTGAAATCGAATAATTTGACGTGTTTAATTTATTCGTTTATAAACTGAAGTACGTTAGTGTGAAATTGGGAATTTTGTTGCTTTCAGACTATAATTGACAAACGATTTTTTTTATCTAATGGAAATTTTATTTTGAATTATAATTATCCAATTGGATTCAAATTTGTGAAATAATAATAAATCAAAAATCGTTAATGAACGCTGATTCGTGATAAGGTAAATTTAAAATTTAAATATTTTGATTGTTTGAAACTGTGAATCTAGAATTAATTGAACATAGATCAATTAAACTTTTATGATTGACAACCGATTTAACTTTTGTATGCGATTTAATTGGGTTCCGTAATCAGTTCCATCAAGTTCGAAATAAGGTTATTTGGTGCAGAACGCTAGTGGACACGTCTCGTTTTGGATTCGTAAAGAATAGCGGTCAGCCCATCTATATATTCACTGTCTCCTTCTCTTTTGTTCCATCCTAAAGCACAGCTGGCCCTAATACATATAACAGCCAATATTAAACACCTTAATCCAATGATCCACAACCAACGGCACCAATCTATCCACTTTCAACCTTCGACTTCTACTACAAAGTGGTAGAGCTCGGTGAGATGAGTGTAATCAACGATAGAGATCTCGAATGGAGGTCGGAGGTGGCCAGAAATCGCCTTTAACCGCAGCAGCTATGGATGGAGATTGCGGTGACGTCGTTCGTCGATTGGTGATGGCATCTGAAGGAATGGTGGAGAGCATGTCAAGAGCTACTCGCTGGCCAAGTTTCATGACGAACGATCGCCTGAGGCGACCGAAATCTTCAGATGAACGAAAACATGGAGGGTTCGGGTTTTGGTTCTTCGTCGGCGTTAGGCTACAGCGTTGGGCACGAGGCCGGAAGCAGGTGGAACTCGGAGGTCAGCATGTCGTTTGGGGTGCGTGGGTGGTGGTCCGGTCATCTAAGGCGCGTGGTGGAGGGAGGTAGGAGCGTCGACGATGGGTTTAAACATGATTTTGGGTTTGGTGTAGCGGTTAGGCTAATCTTGGTCATTAGGTGAGATAATGAAATGATTTGTCAATTAAATTACAATGATTTAATTTAAAATTACATTTAAATGTTTATAAATCGGTATTTTATTCATACAAGGTCCGATCCGAGTGTCATTTATTGCGTTGGATTCGTGTCAACGTTATCTACGTCATGGAGTTAGATTCGTCGTCGTTTGGTTAGTTTGAATTTTCTGCTTCGTTAAAAGATGAGTGTTTTATAACACTCACGAAGTACTGGAATATTTTTATGCTAGTTAAATTCGAAATTATGAAGTGTTACAAATTTATTGATTGTTGTTTGATAAATTTAATTGTCATCTAAATTGTCATTTGAATTGACTGTAAAAAAAATTAAAATTCGCAGTTAAATTTGAAATTGGATTTAATTGCCAGTAAAATACCCGATATTGATAACTATGAAATTGTTGTGAATTATATTGACTGTTTGGATGATTGATTGCAATGGATGCTATTGGTTGATATTTTGGATGATTTGGATGTTTATTTATTTTGATATATCCTGTATCATCCTGTATATTATTTACAGTATATAAAACTGTAAATCGAATCATTTCGAATAAATTAAGAAATAGGTTGAAATGATATATACTTATGACATTTATTTGGATTGAAATGATATATATCCATCTTTGGAATTAAAATAAAATTAACTTATCACTTGGCCATAGGATAGAGAATTATATATGGACACCGGATTGGTTAAATTAAATAATTTTAAAAGTCTTGGTTTTGAAATTATTTAAATGATTTTGATTTAAAGAAGTAAAAATCGAATTTATGGAAATCAAATTATTTTTGAAATTGAGCTCAAAATGTTGGAATCAGAATTTGTTAAACGAAATTGTTTAAAAATGAAATTTGAGATTTTGAAGTTAAATCGAAATATGATTTGAATTCCGAAAATTGATTTTTTCGAAAAAGATTTGAACTTTCAGTCGAACTTTGAATTATTGCTAGGTAAAAGTAATATAATTGGATATATGGAATTAGGACTTGAGAATGAAATTTATTTTAAGATTTGAATCTAAATTCAAAGATTGAAGTTTAATTTGAATTCGGTAATTTAAATCGATATTCTGAAATCGAACTCGAATTTCTATAAATCGAATGGTGTAAAATTGAGAATTGAATAGAAATTAATTCAAATTGGAATTGAATTGAAATTAATTTGGAATTGAAATTGATTGGATTGGAATTGGAATCAAAGTTAATTCGAATTGAAGTCGGAATGGTATCGATTAAATTGAAATGGAAATTCAATTGATTTGAATCAGATTAGTTTGACTTTGAAACTACTTTCAAATTGTTTTGATTTCCAAGCTATTTTACTATATAACTATTTCAATACTCAAACTATTTCATATTAAATATTTTAACTATTTAAACTATTTTAAACCATTCAAACTATTTTCTAAAAGTTAAACTGATCAAGGTGGGAATGTTTATATTTAAAACGTTGATTTAAATACGAATTGGGTTAAATGAAGTTATAACCTAAATTGAAATTCGAATCAAAATTTTGAAGTGAAATGGTATATTTCGAAATGAATTTGATTTTGAAGCGAATATGATATTTTGATAACAACTATGAATCGATTACCCAAATGTAAAAGTACCGACCGGTGTGTAAAACGACGTTTGGTTGTTAAAGAGACCGGGGCCTCTTATTGGCATACTCTCTGTAATATTGGAACCACTTTAACAACTGTGTACGTGGAGTGATGATCCAAAATGAAGTGGTTGGATTCAACATACGTTTGCTGGATTTGAAGAAAAAGAACGGTGATGGATTAGCCTGACACTTGTGCCAATTTGAAATGACTAAAACAGGAGTCGTACCGGCCAAGCGGGCTAGCTACCCCGAGCGGACATCCGTTCTTCGATTTTCTTGGACTCGGTCCATATTATTACTCTTGTTTTTTGTTTCGATTGGTGCACCTCGATGTTGGGATAACCTCCCATTGACTCGATATGGGATAGATGTATGCGGTGGGTGGTCATGGCTATGATGCGTTACCACCAACCGGGAAGGGTAAACTGGTAGTATCCTACCTTGGGCATTGCCTCACGTGCCTTGTCATAATTTTATCCTTATACGAGACCCCTACGATTTTGGTTTAGTGTTGTCGTATCACGGCGCATCGCTGACTACCGACATGCTACTGGTGGTGTCAAATGCAAACTAAATGACAATGCTTAAAAACGCGTTAAGATGATCAATGTAAAGCCTTAACGCTAAGAATATTTTACCGACTAGACATTATATATGTAGCGTATTCTACTATATATAAATATTTTGACCGATCCTTAAGAGATGGAAAATCTCGTAACATCTCTTGAGTTATTGCACGCAGGTTATACACTGGATAAGAGATGCGAAATCCTGTAAACATATCTGACGCTATTACACTCACGTTATGCGATATTTATTTGACTCACATAAAGATATTTTAGTCCCGACTCGAGTGTTTTGTCTTTTCATTACGCTCGGGTCAGTCCTGAGTTTTTCAGCTTATCGAAGATTATTCTCTGGAGGACGAAGACGAAGATTTGGTATATTATTATTACTAGTGTTATTCCATCATTGTTTGTTCCACTGCATTATTTTATTTGCTCTGTTGTACAGATACAACTCTGATAAATGTTGTATAAATTATAATCAAATATATAGTAAACAGCTTCATGAACTGTTTATTTGATTATTATATTTTGTCGTTCCACTACGAGATTATCTGTGTTTTCTTTTTCTTTTCTTATTTTTCTTGATTAACCCCCATTGATTATCTATGTTCTGGATTGTTTGAATTGGACATGTGTGGATTGTTGTCAATTTAAACCTTCTGAAATGTGGATCGTCATAGCTGCTAACATAGTAATAACTTATAGTTGCTAACATAGTTATTGCTTAGTTTGCTAACACAGTTATAGCTTGATTCAAAGTTATATTACATGAGCTATAACTTAGTTTGCTAACACAGTTATAGCTTGATTCAAAGTTATATTACATGAGCTATAACTTAGTTTGCTAACAAAATTATAGCTTGATTCAAAGTTATATTACAGGAGCTATAACTTACATTAAACTAAATTCAAAGCTATATCTTCAAGTTATATAGCTGTAACTTGAATTAAACTAATTTACAGTAACAAAACATGGTTATTCTAGTCCTATAGCAACTATAATTAGCACAAAGAATATTAGTAGGTTTAGTTCTATAAAAATACACATACTTGCAATGATAAGCAACATACTAAGATTTAATAGGTTTGGTTCTATGAAAATACACATAATTGCAATGATAAGTAATATACCAAGATCTTTAGGTATTCTTTTTAATTTTTGAACATGACAGTAAGATCCATAGTTTGAATTATATGATGCACAGTAATCTTGCACCCACATGAATCAAAATGAATCGCTTTTCTTAATATCAGAAGGCAAATGAATATAGAAGAGATGACTACGAAGCCTTTAGCAGTTAACAAGACAATATTGCTTGCAACAATCGAATAATCTAATTTAAAAACCTAAAATTGTATAATCTTCTAACTTGTCAAACAACTATAGTAGATATATAGCTCTAAATTTTAATCAAATATGTTAAATTACCCAATTCATACCAACCTAACAATTAATCGATACAAAAATTGTTAGATTTCAATTTTACAAGCAGCTACCTTCATCAACCGATAAACAAATTCTTGCAACAAATTGTTCACATCATAAAATCTTGTATTTAATTTGACATATATTTATATTAATCATCATTACGGATCCATGACTATTTTATCAAAATAAATTTCTACAAAAAATAAATGTATATTATACTTTGTAAATGATGAGTGCTCTCCTCCTTGCAAATCATCATTCATTTTTCTCAAAAATATTATACTTTGCAAATGGTCACTTTACAATAAATGAACAATCATGATCAGAACAAAAATAAAAATAAAGGATATTTTCTGCTATTTTCATCTTACAAAATAGACAGGTAAGGGGTGGTGATTGATGTATATATTTTTCATTATTTCATACAAATTAAAATGATGAAATTCCGGATCGTTACAGAAATTCTCTTTCATACCGTGACTGTTTTCACTCTCTTTCAACCATCGATTTTTATAGTCCAATGATTGAGATTAGGGTGTTTTGGTCAATGACCACTAGCTGGACTGATTAGTGGTGTGACGCTCTATACGTAGGTTCTAGAAGTCATTGGTTTGAACCGTTAAGACATCAAAATGAATGTTCTGTTGAATAAAACACTACTTTTACTATCAAAAAAGATTGGAGTTTTTGAGGTGCTAAAAATACTAATGCTATATATATATATATATATATATGTGTGTGTGTGTGTGTGTGTGTGTGTATGTATATGTGTGTGTATTATATATATATGTATGTATGTATGTATGTATATATGTATGTGTGTATGTATGTATGTATGTCACAGAGAGACAAACATGTGTATTTTTTGTAGTTATTACAAAAACTTACAAACACATGTTTTCATTTTATAATTTATATCTTATAGTTCACGTATACCGATTTTCCTCGGTTTTAAAATAAAGATAACAGAAGTTAACAACATTTTACTGTATCGCAAAGGTGCATGGAGAATCGCTATTCATCCTACGTATTTTCAGGACATTTATGGAAGGATTAAGTAAGAGCATCTCGAATCCATAAATGTTTTTGATGTAAACTTAATGACATCTAGATGATTAACAACCGCATTCAATTTTAAATTTCCAATGATGATGTTAACGACATGTTTAATATGACGCGATAATTTTTTTGTTAAACATTGTAAAATGAAATGTCTAATTTTAGATATTGTAATTTACAACGTTAAGAACTAATTATTACGTGCTTTTTGACACATAAGTAATGATCAACATTTAAATATATTTGTATTAGAGCAAATAAAATCATTTTACTGTAATTATCATATAATAGATTTTTTACAAATTCGTCTTATATTTGTCTAAACAGTCTTATTTTGCAAAACTGTAAAAAGAAGCAGAAAATGTTCAGCAATTTTCATGTCGATATCTTTCGAAAGAAAACAGAGTCCAATTTAGCCAGACGACCCAAAAGGGAACGTGTACGCGAAGCAACGCTGTCCATTATCTAATTTAATTTCATTCATCATCGGGTCCCACTCGCTTAACAAACGCAATCTCACTCGTGAAATAGCGCGCCAAAATCAGCAATATCGACGTCCTCCGCCCCCAATCTCAACCAACAACATCCCTCCACGTCACCCTCCTCCTTTATAATCTTTTCAGTTCTCCCCAAAGTCCAACTTCAAGGAAAAAGACCATACAACATGGAAAAGGATCCCGTCACCGCACTTCGACTCCGAACCCTATCGCGCCACCTCACCTCCGCCCAACTCTCCCCCTCCCCGTGCGGTAACCGTGCCGCGCTCAAACCGGACCAGTCCAGCCTCACGAACTACATGAAGGGGAAGCATAGAGAGCTCCAGGAGCGGATCTTCGACTTCTTCCTCAGTCGTCCCGACCTGCAGACGCCTATCGAGATATCGACGGCGGAGCATAGGGAACTGTGCATGAAGCAGCTTCATGCCATGGTCAACGAAGGTGGGATCAAGCCTTTTAGGTTTGTAGCTGATGAGCCTGATGTTTATTTTGCGATTCTGGAAGCGGCAGGTGGGATTGATATTTCGCTTGGTATTAAGATGGGTGTTCAGTACAGGTTTGTTTCTGATTTTTCTTATCTGTTTGTGTTTGGCAAAACTGATTTTAGCGGTTGATTTTGGGTTTAATTAGTGAATTACCAAATTGATTTCTAGCTGTGATTATTGTGAAGTTCTTTAAAAAATACTGAAAAGGTTTGAACTTGATACATGATTTTGGCTTTGGGTAAAAGAGAAGATTACACAGTTTGAGTAAATTAGGTGAACAATGTTATATTTACATCAACTGCGTTCCTTGGGAACGGAAATGGGGAATCTGAGCGGGGAAGTTGGTTGAATGGGTAATGAGTCTGGCGATGCGAATGAGGTATTTGGGCGGAGTATTTGAATGGAATGAACAACATATATCAACGGCCGCTAAACATATATATACGGCTGCTGGTGTCTACCGTTGGCGACCCGTTGGACGTCAACGTATCTCTCTCCAACATTCACCAAACGGAGCTGGGACGGGACTAACCATGTTCGGACGTGGGACGCGTCATCAACGGAAACAGGGCAATAAATGGCTGCGAACGGTACCTAAATCTGAAGGAGATAGGCAACAGTTGGTTAGATATTTTGATTGTGAAATGTCGGTGAATGTTAAGCTTGTATAGATTTCTTAAGGAGGCAAATTCTTGTTGGGTAATTGAATTTAGAAAGTGGACCATTTTCTAATTTGCCACATGTATTTGATACACGGAATTTTCTGCACCACATATTTTGACATAAACTTTAGTGAAGATTCATGATGGTCTACCTTTGTGCTCTTTTTTATTGGTTTATTTGGCTATGCTTTCAGAAAATATATGCTGTTCATTATTTTTCTAACTATATAATCATGAAGGACCCAAAGGGTAGTTCATATAGTCAACTATACTATTAAAGTGTGGGATGCGATGAGTTCCGTTGCTAATTTACTGGAGTGTTAGAGTTTTATGGCATACGGTGTCTCGTTAACAAAAAAAAGGAGATCATAAATGGAAATGTCTTTTTTGTTTAGGATCTTTGTCAATTCAAACGTCTCAGCAAATAGCTAATGTTTCATGTTATTCGAACTACTTCAATTTTACTTGAACGACTTCCCTTGTATGGAATCAAAATAAGCATGTCTTGTCACTTAAAAAAGTTGTGTACCTCGAAGTTTTTGTAAAGTATTAATAAAAGCGATCTTATGTAACATGCATATACAACCTTGCAGCCTTTGGGGAGGCTCAGTTTTAAATCTAGGGACCCAGAAGCACAAAGACAAATACTTCGAAGGAATAGACAATTGTTAGTTTCTTATTTTGCAAATTGGATCTTTGACCCATAATAATAATGCATAGGCCCAAGCTCACATACCCAAGCCCCTATGCAATCATATTCAAGCCCATATTAATTTAATTCACAATATCCTAAGTCAACCATTCTTATATACATAGGAATATTAATCAAGATTTAGTGATGTGGGACTAACTGCTTCCTTTCAAAACAATCTCCCTCAACAACAATTTGACATACCCTGGCTGTTTCGCCATGACCGAACTCCACCATGGTAAATGAATATAAGCACTTTCTTATGAACATCATACCTCATCCTCTAAAATCTAATTATCCTAATCTCTAATTATCCTAATTATTATAACCAGGCTCAAATGTCCAAGCCCTCCAAACCACAGCAACATTTGACCCTGTCGCTGATGAATTCATAATCAACACGCCTAATGATGGAGCAATAAAATGGTGGATAGGAAATGCAGCTTTACATGGAAAATTCGCTACAGTATTCGCTAGATTAATATTACCATTCCAAGGCAAAGGAGGCAATTCAGCTGATATGGGAGTCCATGCTTTCATAGTTCCTATAAGGGACTTAAAAACACATCTCACTCTCCCAGGAGTTGAAATTCAAGACTGTGGTCACAAAATAGGTCTAAATGGTGTAGACAATGGTGCCCTTCGCTTTAAAAATGTTAGGATTCCACGTGACAACCTATTAAACAGATTTGGAGATGTGTCCCGTGATGGAAAGTACTCAAGTGCTCTTCCTACTATTAACAAAAGATTTGCTGCTACTTTGGGTGAATTAGTAGGAGGAAGAGTTGGCCTAGCTTACTCTTCGACTAGCATTCTTAAAGTAGCTACAACTATAGCGGTTAGGTACTCTTTGCTTAGGCAGCAGTTTGGTCCTCCTAAGCAAGCGGAGGTTAGTATACTTGATTACCAGTCTCAGCAGCATAAGTTGATGCCTATGTTGGCATCGGTGTATGCATTTCATTTTGCTACTAGTTATTTGGTGGACAAGTACTCGGAGATGAAAAAGTCTCATGATGAAGAGCTTATTGGTGATGTGCATGCTCTTTCTTCCGGGCTTAAAGCGTATGTGACATCTTATACTGCTAAATCTATAAGTGTGTGTAGGGAGGCTTGTGGTGGCCATGGGTATGCTGCTGTGAATCGGTTCGGTATTTTGAGGAATGACCATGATATATTTCAGACGTTTGAAGGAGATAACACTGTACTTCTACAGCAGGTGATTAAAAACAGTTTTTCCATAGACTCGGATCACCTGCTCTGGTAAAAAAACACAAGTCACTGATCTTGGATTTCAATCAAAGATCTAGTCTTTCAGACCAATTTGTGTATTTTGCTTTTCTGCAAAACTGAATTTACTGAAATGCACCAGTTTATCAGGTGGCTTAGATTTATCAGTGAATCGCACTTCTGGCTTTCAAGCAGTGCATGGGATCTATTGTTTCTTTTTTCATTTTCATTTTCATGTGATGAGTTGTTTTGTTGTATCTAATATAAGACATTACTATTGAAGGTTGCTGGTGATTTGTTGAAGCGATACCAGGAAAAGTTTCAAGGTGGGGCTCTTAGTGTAACGTGGCACTACTTAAGGGATTCAATGTCTTCATATTTGTCGCAACCAAATCCAGTTACTGCCAGATGGGAGGGAGCAGATCATTTAAGGGATCCCAAATTTCAGCTGGATGCATTTAGAGTAAGCTACTGTTTTCTCTCTAATTTTGTCAAGTAAATGTTTTGTTTATTTTTATCTGCAATTACAATTTTCTTTAAAATCACGCTATGTTTCTAGTTGGATGCATTTCAGTTCTCCTTAGCTTGGCTATCACATTAAATTTAAATCTCATTGTATAAGATACTTATCACATTACACAATATCAGTTAACGAATGTGAATATTGATATAGCAAATAACATTTTTAACTATTTCAAACAACCATTTACAAATGAAATTATGTTTATACAGTCTCATCTAAATAAATAATCATTCAAAAGGAAATAGTATAACTCAACAAAACATCATCATTGTCTGACGTTCTAAATTTTAAAATAGGCATACCACACAAGCTAGAATTTTCAAAGGTCCGTAGAATCAATATTTAATTTCGAGCAATATCTTTCTTATTATTTAGTTTCCATTAAACATGCAAAGAAATACAATTTTCAAAGGTTCGTAGAATCAACATTTCGAGTAGTCTATTTAATAGTATTTAATTTTATTGATAAAATATGATACGAAGATTTGACTTATTTTGTCAAACACAAGATTTGAACATTATAGTAGCTAACAGTCTAACAATACATTAAATATAGAAAGCCTACTCGTCCCAGGAACACCAAATTTGGACAGTCCTTCCTATAACATAAGCTCGCGACAGAACCTATGGCAGCAGTATTATTTGTTATAAGCAAAAGATGATAGATATGCAAATTTAAATATGAGAAAACTCACCTTTTTTTAAAACATATACAAAGCTTTGCAATCTAAGATGTTTCAGAACGTTTTAGACCACAATTTCATTTTCGTGCAACATAAGTTGTTTCAGGATGTGTTAACAGTTTCGTGTTCGCTTTGCACTATAAGATATTATATGTTAGTGTACAAATCCTCCGTTACTAGAAAAGGAGAAGTAGAATTATGAATTGCCTTCAAGTGTCTGATGCATTTCACAAATTATCAAAATTATCTTTCACACCTAACTAAATTCCTCTCGATCAATTGCTGGTGCTGAGTAACAGAAATAATTATGTGCAGCTTAAAAGTTTCATGCTCATTTTAACATATGAAACATCAAAGAAATAGTTCACTATACAATGATATACATTTTTAAAAATATTAGAGAAGATTCCATATCCCAAATAGGCATAATTAGGATGTATGTGTTATCTAACCATTCCAAAATATCTAACAGTTTAGGTCAAACATTTCAATATGTCCAAAGCAAAACCATCAGAAAACCATGTTGTTAAAAAAATCTAATAATCAAATTGTAAATTAGCATTTCCTTAATAGGAGATTTGAAAATCTTTTCCCCTCCATATCAAAAAAAGAAATAAAAATAGGCATAACAAAACACTTCCTTAATAAATAATTACACATACTTGGCAAACAGAAGATTGCCAAAATTTACATCTAATTAAGCCACTGATGGCGAAATAAAACAAAAACTTCAAATCGATTGCTTCTAATTGTAGTTTAATATAGGAATCAATCGATTTTTATCAAAGACCTAGCAACATGTTCTAAACACGATATCAACTAATTATTAGAATAAATCAAAATAGTATAAAGAATTCAAAAAAATTTCAAAATTTTGAAACCTTTCTGTCAAAAGTTATAGGGGGAATTAGGCAAAATGAAAAACGTGAGAAATATTTTTAGATCTAGGTCACAAATTTCAAATTTACCCAAAAGTACAAACTTCTTTCCCAACTTCGCTCAACTTCCCTCCCTCCAAGGTTTTAAATTTCGGATTTCGGTCACGTTTCGTCTTGGAATTTTTACACAAGTTATCTCGTATCGGGGGAGATTTCGGACGAGATGAGTACATATCAGGTGCACATCTCGGATTGACATCTCGGATCTTATAATGCATCTCAGGAATATCTCGGATGTACTTATGTGTCTAAGATTGATGTGTCAAAAATTTATTTAATGGTTATAACTTTCTTAGTAAAAATAAAAATGGTAACTACTTGATTTACAAGGAAAAAAGAATATTTTTAGAAGAGTAGTAGTTTGATTAGCTTAATTGATTTGGTAATGATTGAATAATATCATTTTATTTGAACATAATAAAGAAATGAAACTTTTCGCTATGACTCATTAAGATAAAAGGTAAAGAATATGTTCAAGAAGTTGGTAAATTATAATTAGATTGAGTAGTTTCTTTTGAATCAATATGAAAATAAAAAATATTATGGAAAATAAGAAAAATGTATAATTTCGGGTGAGATTTCAGATTGAGATTTTGATCCATATTTCGGGTGAGATTAGAATATCTCGGACGAGATGAGTGTCGAGGGAGATATGGAGGAGATTTGATGTCTCGTCTCGTTTAAGTGTGAAAAGGATATCTCGGAGGAGATCTCGGGCGATATATAGGAGATTTAAAACCATGCCTCCCTCCAATCTCGTTTGACACTCTACCCCACAACCCGGCTGTCGTTTTGCTACTACTCACCACCGCTATCGTAATTTATCGTCCTCCCTGCCTCACATGCCATCGCTGCCGTCCCTCGCTAACATATCTATCAATGCCAACATCTCCAATGCATAACCCTAAAACAATACATGCTAATTGCCACCAAATCTATATACACCACACCACTATGCCTCATTCGAACCCTAGTCGACCCCACCGTCGCACCTGACAATCACCTTAAAAAATAAACAAAAATGTTTATCAAATTATATTTATATGAATATAATGTTATATTTACTTTTACAATTCAAAACAATGCTAAATTGAACTAACACCACACATATGTAATGCTAGATTCACTTATACAAGTCAAATAATGCTAAATTAAACAAACAGTATCACACATAAGTATAGAATGATATATTCATTTTTACCACACAAATAATGCTAAATCTATTTAGTAGTTAGTACTTTCGGCTGTCAATTCACGAAATAAACAACCACCACAACCCTCGATGTAGAAACTCCACAATGCTTCAGCACCACTATCAACCACCTTCATTAGTTCTCCATCCAAATCCATCTTCCCTCATAAAAGTGAACCTTGATTCTACAGCCAACACCATCGTGTTGCTCCCCAAGCCAACACTATGACATTGCCTTTCATGCTGCCACCACCAGTCGTTGTTGTCGTCCACTCAGCCTTGTTGGTTCCGCCGTACGATATGAGCTAAAGGATGTTTTCCTTGTGGTGGATTATTACAAAGATTGTCCTTGAATCCAAACTTGAAATTTCGTGTCCTCATGATCAAAATATACTTGAAGTTTGTCATTGAATCTATTTTCTCAAATTTATACAATTATTTGTCATGAATTCCAGCATACACGATCCGTGTCGTAATCTCTCAAATGCTACTAGGCGGAAAGCAGTTGAAAAATGCTAGACGAATTCGAATGTAACCGAACATTTAGATAGCTTACGACTGGTAAAAGATAACACTTTCAAATTGATAAATTTAACACAACAAAATGTGTATTTTTATATTTGATTACAAAACAAAAAAAGGCAATTGGAAGAGAGTTAACTGGATTGTTTTTTTATGAATAGATTTGTGATAATGTTTGAGAATTTTTTTTGATGGAATTTTAAGATATTTGGTGATATCATTGTTAATATATTCCACATTTTGTGGATTCTAAAGAAGGAAATCTGAGAAAGAGTTTTACGATGAAGGAATTATTGCTAATTAATTTTCAAATTTTATGGTTTCAAAAGAAGAAAATCTGGAGATTTGAAGAAAACAAGATTATAGGGTTGCGAGATTTTAGTGATAGCGAGAAGATGAGAAACCTATATTTTGGATAAGAAAATCATTTATTTCTTAAAAAGTTGGTTTCACAAAGTTCCTTTTACCCTCATGACAGTAAGACAGACCATGAGAAACCTATCACTCTAATGCCGTTGGTTGTGCATGAGTTATAACAAAGGCTAAATATTCTGTCTGCCACGTTGGAATTCCGGCCATCCTGGTCCGGTTCCAGCATTGACCGGGATGGAATTTTGAATAAAACCCGGTTTCGGATATACCATCTACCAGTAAGATTTTTTTAAAAAATTCGTGGTAAAAAAATATAAAATTGTGAAATATTGCCATGAAAGATTAAGGAATAGAAAACAGAATAAAGAACATGCATATTATGTGTGTAAAGTGAAGTTATTTTTTCTACCGTTTATTAACATTAAAATCTAATTTTTATGAAGGATATTTTCTTTTCTTTATAGAAGATTTTTTGTAGTTTAAGTTACATATTATGTAGGAAAATCAGCACTTTTATCAACGCTTTGCATCCTTGCTTTGTAATTCTTTTTCATTGAAGCCCACTATTTGGTTTTAAGGGTCGGTAATGCACATAAATGGTTAGAGGAGAAAATATATCTTACACAGTGATGGTGTTGCATCTACTACAGATGATTGATACATTGTTTTATTACTTTAACTACATAAGAATTAGTGTCGTGCATTTTGGCTAGTATCTCAGTCCTCCAATGTAACGAAATTTTGAGCTTATATGTAAAATCCGTTGAATTTGAGTACAATGGCCGCGGCATCTTCAAATTGGAGCAGCTAAGATTTTTTATCTCTTTTGGAATCACCAGACTGAAGTAGGGAGAGATGGAGTGGCGAAGGCAGACCTAGATACCTAGGGCTTTGGAGGAGATGAATGAAATGAAAATTTGGGCTTCAGTGAAATGAAATAAATTACTAGGCTGAAAGAATATGGTTAGCATGTTGGGTAAATTTTAGACTTATACATGTTTATCTATATTTGTTTTCTATGTTATGAATTTTCATTTTATTTTATACTCATTATTTTAAGATAACTCATTGAAAATAATTTATTTTCATTGTTCTGTTTCACATTCATACATTTAATTTTTATCTCTTTTTCTTCATCAATAATTGTTCTTATTGTTGAAGATAATTTATGGTTGATTGATCTTCGTAGCTTTATTTTTTCTTTAATTTTTTTAAAATTACAATATTACGATACTTTAGTTTTATTTCAAAAGTAGGAAGTTCAGAAGTCGCTTCAAGCTACATATTTATGGTGTTTGTTATTACAATATTTTAATCAAATAGTTTTTGAATATAAATTAATTATGAAATCCTTAAAATATTTATGAAATTGTTAATATTTTCTGATGTTGAAATATAATAAATTTTAGTTTCACTTTTAGTTGCACAAAATCGCGGTATTGAGATAAAATTATTACAAAATTATTGCCCACTCCGTGTTTCTTAAATCAGTGTTTTGAACTTTTATGAAAACAATATCAGTTGATGTGGAAATAATTTGAATTATTTTAGCTCAATATGTATTTTCATGATCTTCTTATAATTTCTTTGGATTCTATTAATATACTCTTTATGTAGAATTTTATTTTTTCTTTGAGAATGGTTGCTTTTTTAAACTAGAAATTTGTTAAGCCAAACCCAATTGATTTCAAAGATAGAGTATGACTTGGTTCGTTTTTACATTCCGAAATTATTTCGCTATGTTTTGTATAAGCAGGGATATAAAATATCACATAAAAGTATAGTTTTTATTTTTGTTATAATTTTAGCTTTACATTTTTATTAGTTTTTATTGAAATGTGATATTTCTATAATTATCTTTAACTATACATATTATTTACATAATTAATCTTGTCAAACTAAAAATGACTAATTGTATGTGGAATTGGACATTAATTATTTAAATTTGTAACATATTTTTCGCATAATATTTTTATATGCATGTGAATTGCATGTGCTTAAATACTTATCGAACTCAGTGGTAGAGCTAGCCTATGATTTCAGATAGGCCAACCTATTTTCCATATGAACTAACATACTCGAGCAATGAAAAAAACAGTAGAACAAACACACACGTGTGTGTATATGGATACGGCAAAGATTGGCTACATCTCATTTTTGCTACACATCAAATCCCCTTGATTTCAACCACATGTTCCAATTTAATTAGATTTAATTTAATTATATTTTCAGTCTTTCAGATAGGACCAAAGTGAAAAACTGTGTTTTTTTAATGGAAGGATTGCAGAATTTCAGCTAGGACATTGGCCACAGGCCCACAGCTGGCCTTATTTGCCTCCGTCCCTGATTGAACTGATTATTTTTTCCTTCCACATGTGTAGCACATGCCATTTGTATTAAATAATTTGCATTGCAGGCGCAAAGCGCATGTCATTTGTAATAATTGTTTTGTCTAGCAAGTACCACTGGTACTCATATATATAATTTTCAGAACTTTTGCATCGGCCTCAATTTGTCGCCAACAGTGCTGGGGCCTGCATTCTTGTCGAGATTGGGCGGAACTTTGGTGATAGTCTACTTTGAGAATGATTTATCGATTTTTGTATGAAGTAAAATAATAAACAAGACTAACTTAAAATATAATGAAAAAATAAATTACCAAAAAAGAAAAAAGAATAGGGAGTGCATAATTGGATAATTATTAAGCATATCAAATTCAGAATTGAGGTAAATATAGCATGAAAATATAGTCAGATAGGATTCAGCCAAAATATTCACAAATCCAAATAGTGCATCATCCTTACCTAGCCTACATTTAGAACTGCCCCTGTTTGCCAAACCACTTGGGCTTGGTGAGTTACTAGTGTTTGTATATACTACTGTAGATGTTTTTTGGTGGTATTTTATTCATGCTGAAAGTTTATGGTTAACAGAGAATAAATGTGCATCTGAGGATGTCAATGGTCTCAGTTTTAATGAACTAAATTCTATTTTTTATGAGATTTCCAGTTTCATTTTATATCTTATCTACAAATAACAACGAGGCAAGTTTACAGTTTACAAGTTAATAGATTGCAACATGTTCATTTTTTTCTCATTCCGACGACTGTCTAATATGATTTCAGTATCGAACATCTCGGTTACTTCATAGTGTTGCGCTGCGGCTCAACAAACATTTAAAAACACTTGGAGGTTTTGGTGCATGGAACAGATGTTTAAACCACCTACTAACGCTGGCCGAGTCACATATCGAAACAATCATTCTTTCAAGATTCATTGAGGCTGTCAAAAGGTGAAGTATTGAAACCTTAAATTTCTTGAGACATGGATCATTTTACCATTTCATTTACGTTTAATTTTAATTAGCAATGTCATTTTTCAGTTGCCCTGACAAGGATACACAGGAGGTGCTGAAGTTGGTATGCGACCTGTATGCATTGGACCGGATCTGGAAGGATATTGGCACCTACCGTAATGTGGATTATGTGGCTCCAAATAAAGCTAAGGTAACAATTACTGAATTACATTACCTGAATTTATACAAGCTAGCATGATTTTATCTTCAACTATGACATCTGCTTAAAGTTATTGTTTTTTACTTGAAGTATATGATGCTTGGAAGTAATTTTTGAAACAAAAGTGAAATTGAGTTTTGTTACCACATTGCAAATGACATAACAAAAGGAAACTTTGTTTTTGACTTTTTCTCTTCATTGCTTATTTCTACGTAGCATAGTCACAAATATGCCTCCACACATACCTAAGAACTAGGGAAGTACCAAAAAACCAAGGTTTGAGATTTCGACCGAAACATCAAGATTCCGGTCATTCTATTTAGGTTTCGGCAACGACCGAAACGAAACCAAGACGAAATTCCGGTTCAATAAAAACGGTTGAGCTTCAAATTTTACAGCTAAAAAAAATCTCAAAAAAAGAATTAGTTTGAGTTTAAAATACATGAACATTCAAATTTAAAATTGTAACTTAGGAAACATATAAATTCACAAAAAATTGAATGGTGTAACTAAAAAAGTTGAAAATGAAATAATGAATAAACATTTTTTAGTGTTATAGATATTTATAATTAATCAGTATTGTTCTTTTATATTTTATTTTTCTATTAAATATAAATTATATGTCTTGTATCAATCAGTTAAACAAATATATGTGTAATTATATGAAAAACAAATAGCGATATTCGAAACTAGAATCGAAATTTACGAATTACATCGAAATTTCTAAAATTACAAAAGACCAAAACCGAGATCGAAACCGAGGTCTCGAACCTTGCAAAAAACTAGCATTCTACCTAACAAACATTATTTAGGTTTAGATTCACCCACTTTCATATGAATATAGATGTTTTTTTTTGAAAACCCAGGAGAACCCGGCGCACCGGTAAACTCCTAAGGAGGGTATAGTAAAGCCGTCCGCTGATCCAAGGCTCCTTTCCACTGCGCCGCACCTGTGGACATATGAATATAGATGTTAAGTAGACTGATATTATACAAAATTAGGCTCGATGGTATCTTTCTGAATAAATTCATAGAAGCTGCATGGTTTTTACCTTTTGCTATGACATCTACTTAAAGTTATTGTTTTTTACTCGAGGGAATCTGATGCTTTGAAGCAACTTTTGAAGCAAAAGCGAAATTGAATTTTGTTATAACTGAACACGTATAGTAGTTTTAGAAGGGAAGAAAATGATTAGGTCTGGATATGCGCTCCACACATACATAAAAACTAGTGAAATTTACAAAAACTGGCAAGTTACCAATAAAAAAGCATCAGTATTTAGGGGAGAAAAATGGATTAAAATTTCCATTCTGTTGAAACCAATGAGTTAAAATTTCCTACGCAGTCACCTATGTTTTTAGTTTACCAGTCATAAGGTATATATACATTGAGTGGACACAAGGTATACAAAATTATGTTTTATGATAACTTGGAGGAGGCAATGTTGAAGTAAAAAAACCTGAACCTGACGTGAATCGAACACGCAACCTTCTGATCTGGAGTCAGACGCGCTACCATTGCGCCACAGATCCATTTGATGTATACTCAAACAAGTCCAATTTTATCCGTACGTCTTGCAATTAGAAAACTTACTATAACTGAATTTCTGTGTTGAATTTCAGGCAATTCACAAGCTAGCAGAATACCTTAGTTTCCAAGTGAAAGGGGTAGCAAGAGAATTAGTCGATGCATTTGATTTTCCAGATCATGTGACCCGAGCTCCCATTGGAATGTCATCTGAAGCTTACTCACAATATACACAATTTGTCGGATTTTAGACTATATACTTGTACTTTAATTTGACTTCAAATTGATAAAGATATAGTTAAAAATTTGATAGTTGGCTGCAGTACGATGATCTTAAGTTAAATTTATGCAGAAAATCTGGTTCTGGATAAAGTTATGCTCGTGTGCTAATAAAGACATGTAAAGTAATGCATTATGTATGCGTATGTTGTACACAAACTTGGCCAACAAGACCAATAGAAAAAAAAGGAATAAATTGATATATTTTTTTCCTCTTGTTACGCTGTGTATATACCTAATAAATGTTTTCCTGTCGTGGGCAAAACAAAGTCCATTTTGGTGCACTGAATATTGATGCACAATCGAACACCTTGTTAGGATTTGGGGTCGTTCGACTTTAGTTTTATCCAGCATTTTGAAAGTCGGATGATCTTTAATTGTGCTTTTCTTCAAAAACTAGAGAGGATCGATGTTTGCAATTGACTGAATTGAAATCTAAGCTTCCGTTTGTTGTTGTCATTTTCTTATTTTGTGTTTTCGTCCAAAAAAAAATGTGCACGACGCGTATTTTTTGAAAAACAACAATTTGAAAAAAAAATTAACATATAGAATGGAAAATAAATTTATTTTGTTTTCCGTGTTTTGGGAAATAACGAAAATTTGTGAAATGATCCGTCCCTTCGTCGTCACTCCATCTTCTTCATCATTCTCCATCGTTACTTATCCCTCCTTCTCCTCCATCGTCTCTCCATCATCGTCATAATCATTGAAAATTTTAAATATTTTTCTTCGCTCTTCCCATATTTTATAATCAATTTTGTAAACCATGAAGACAAAACTTAAAATAAAACCAAACGGACTCTAAACTATCAGCTTTTTTAAGAAATGAATAAATTTGTATATTTCCAACAATTCCTCTATATGCTTACTGGTTGCCTTAGGCAGCATAAGTAAATAAAAGTCTTAATTTTTCTCCAACAGCTTTCAGTTAAAGCTATGAACTTTCAATCTAGACCAATGTGTTTAATATTGAGGATAATGTTCATGATCCCATTTAGGATCGGCTTGAACGTCTATTAAATAATGCACGCGTTGAATGCTTATTTAATAGTAGTCTAACTTTCAAGCACCTATTAAGTAAGCATTTAATATCCAACTATTACATAACAATTAGTTTTTAGCTCAAACATAAATAGTTATCTATTATTTGGAATATTCATCGCATTCTACATCATTTCCATCTTTATCTTCCACTAGTTTCAATACATAGTAGGTTTATAATATATGGGTCGTTCTTGCTAACAACAAATACGAATAATTTCGTATTTGAGGATAGTTGAGGTCAAAGTGATATCCCTTTTAACTTCCATTTATTCGTTTCATAACAAAGTGACAAAGATTATGAGTTGTATTATATATATCGCTATTATTTAAAGGCTCGGTGTCAAGAACCACTAGCTCAACTAGTTAATGGTATATCGTTCTAGACTTAGATTCTATAGGTTATGCATTCGAACCCCTAAGATATCAAAACAAGTGCTCAACTTGAATAAAATATCACTCTTACTATTAAAAAATATATATATTCTAAAGACTCAATCAAAGGGAAATAACAAAAACGACAATATGTTTTGAAGAAAAGTTATGGATTGCTACAATAAAAAGCACGTAGACAAGACACGACCCATGTCTCCGATCCATGGTTGATTTTGAAAAGATTAGTCGTCAGACTCAATCCTACAAATCACAAATTTACAAAATCAAGCAATCAAACCCTAGTAAAATGTATGGAGTAACTGTGGACCGATATGTGCGAAGTCACTTCTAACTAAGAAGTATGTATTAATGTTTATCCATCTGAATTCTTTAAGAGTTAAGATACACTAATATCCTATGCTCCTATGCCTGCCGAACATGTCATTGCACGGTAAAGAACTCGAAGGAGAGGGTATACATAGCCCACCACATTCTAAAACCAACATCTCTCTCCCCCATGTATTAAATAAGAAGACATGTAAGTGTGCACATATAGGTGCAGCAGTTACTTATAATTCAAGCGGTATGGGTGGTTTATTTGATTTGAAGGTGAGTGTTACTGCGAATGTTTCTGGTTTATACTCAGACAATAGAGTCAACAGAAGGAGAAGAGTTAAGAAGGCCGGTTCTGGGAGCAAGATTGATTCAGTTTCTAGTTCGTGTGAGCATAGGTCGGTTAAAAGGAGTGCACGTCTCTCGCAACAATGCGAATTGGCTTTCTCACTATGGTCAAGTCTGGTTCTACAACTAAGTCATCTAGCGCAGTCGGTGCAATAGCAGTCTCCGGGTCTCTAACACACTTTCTGAGATGAGAAACATGAAAAACACTGTAGACACCTGCCAAACTGCTCGTTAACTCAACCCTACATGCGATTTTCCCGATCCTCTCAACAATTGAAAAAGGTCCAACGAATCTCGGTGATAACTTCCCCGATTTCCCAAATCCAATCATGCCCTTCATTAGTGACATCTTGACGAAAACTTGGTCTCCAACTGAGAACTCTAAATCTTTCCATCTCTTATCCACGTAACTTTTCTACCTAGACTAAGCCTCCTTCATTCTAGCCCAAATGACCTTAATCTTTTTTGCAGCTTCTCTAACCAGATCTGGACTAAGAATCAACCTATCCCCGGTCTCTAACCAGCAAATGGGAGTTTTGCATGGCCTTCCATATAAAGCTTCAAACGGTGCCATCCCAATACTAGTCTGATAACTGTTGTTATACAAAAACTCGACTAGATGGTCTTCCCATGATCTCCCGAAATCTAGAACACAAACTCTTAACAAATCTTCAAGATCTTGTTAACTCTTTCCATTTGCCCATCCGTCTGGGGATGGTAGGCAGTACTCATCTTAAGCTTGGTTCCCAAAACTTCCTGCAGATTCTTCCAAAACTCGCTAGTGAAAAAAGAATCTCTATCACTAACTATGCTATTAGGAATCCCATGCAGTCTAATCACATTCTTCATGAACAACCTTGCTAAAACAGGTGCCGTCCTGGTTGACTTAACTGGAATGAAATGGGCACTTTTGGCCAATCTATCCACAATGACCCATATACTTTCATTTCCTCTGTTCGACCTTGGCAACCCATTAATAAAGTCCATGGATATAGAATCCCACTTCCATACCGGAATATCTAATGGCTGAAGCAACCCACTTGGTTTCTGGTGTTCGGCCTTTGCCTGCTGGCAATTCAAGCACTGCTTTACACACAAACCAAGATCCTGCTTTATACCTTCCTAGAAGAAACTCCTCTTCATATCCATATATATCTTAATACCTCCTGGATGAATGGCGAACTTCGAACGATGGCATTCCTCCAAGACTTCTTTCCTTATGTTTCCTACACTCGGAACACATAATCTTCCTTCCTTTCTCAACCATCCATTCTGGTCAAGATTGAAATCTTTCAAGTCATCGCTCTCAGTTCCTTCTCTTAGCTTCTTGATCCGTTTGGCTAACACCGGATCCTCCCTCTGTTTAGAAGCAATCTTTTCGATTAACACTGGTCGAACTTCCAAACAAGATAATACAGTTGTATCTCCACTAAACCTAGCCTCGGATCTCCACTGCACTCTGCAATCGGCTAATGCTTCCAAATCTTTCCAATTAGCAATCATCGCCAATATTGCATTCTGATGTTTCCTGCTAAGTTCATCTGCAACCTTGTTGCCTTTTTTGGTGTGTACTCAATCCCAAAATCATAAGCGGCTATAAACTCTAGCCACCTTTGCTGTCTCATGTTCAACTCCTTCTGAGAGAACAAATACTTCAGCGACTTATGATCTGTATATAACTCAAAACTTTCTCCCAAAAGGTAATGTCTCCACACCTTCAAAGAAAAAATCACTGCAGCCAATTCCAAATCATGCGTCAGATACCTGACCTCATGCGGTCTAAGCTGTCTAGAAGCGTAGGCAATCACTTTACCTCTCTGCATCAGCACAGCTCCTAGTCCCGTTCCACACATATCGGTATAAATCACCAAATCATGATTCCCCTCTGGAACAACCAACACAGATGCATGGGTCAATAAGTGTTTCAAACTCTGGAATGCTTCCTCACACTTATCGGTCCAGACAAACTTCACATCCTTTCTCCTTAGCTTGGTCATCGGTGCCGCTATCCGCGAAAAATCCTTAATGAATCTCCAATAATTACCAGCCAACCCATGGAAACTCTTTATCTCGATTACTATCTCGGGTTTCTTCCAACTATTTACTGCCTCAATCTTAGTCGGAACTACTGACAACTCTTCCTCCGAGACTACATGACCAATAAACTTCGCTTCTTTCTTCCAGAAGTGACATTTCGAAAACTTCGCTTTCAGCTAATGCTGCCTCAGCGTCTCAAGCACCACCCTAAGATGAACTTCATACTCTCTTTCATCCTTAGAGTATATCAAGATATCATCTATGAAAACCAATACGAACCTATCTAACTGCTCTCGGAAAACCTGGTTTAACAAATCCACAAAGAAAGCTGGATCATTAGTCAGTCCGAACGGAATGACTAATCATTCGTATGTCCCATATATGGTCCTAAATGCTGTCAAAGGTATACTATCATCTGCTACTCTGAGCTGATGGAAACTTATCGCCAAATCTAACTATGAGAATACCTTGGCTCCACTCAACTGGTCGAACAAATCGTCAATCCTCGGCAATGGATATCGATTCTTTATCGTCCTCTCATTCAACTTACGATAATCGATACATAGCCTTAATTATAAGTCCGGCTTCTTAGCAAACACTATGGTTGTTCCCCAAGGCAAACTACTTGACCTGATAAGACTATTGCCTTCTAAATCTACCAACTGCACCTTCAACTCCCTCATCTCTGAATGGGTCATCCTACTTGGCGGTCTACTCACTAGTTCTGCTTCCGGAACCAAATCTATCTGAAACTCAATGGCTCGTTTCAATGGAAATCCAACTACAAGCTCAAAAACATCTGCGAATTCTCTAACCACGAAAACTCAACTCAACTCAACTCATCCTATGAATCCATAGCACCCAACAAAGCATACATCTCACCGCTAGAACCTTCTACGGTATAAACAATTCGGTCGCTACAATCTGGGTGTCTAAGCGATATTTTCATATCCTGGCAAAATATCCTAGCATCGTACTCGCTTAACCAATCCATCCCAAGAATAATACTAAATCCCACAACATCAAACACATGCAAACTGCAAGCAAAAGGATGACCTAACATGTCAAACTCTAACTGGTCACATCTCAACCCTAGAGTTGCATACCCTCCTATTGGATTCGCAACCCGCAAGGAAGTAACTAAATATATGGGTTCAAGGTTAAACTTATCTATCAAACATCTGGATATAAAAGAATGCGATGCACCCGTATCAAATAAAACGCTAACAAACATACCATGAATCTGAAGTGTACCTCCCAAAACTGCCTTTCCTTTCTCCTAAGCTGTCGGCTTAGAAGCAGCAGACTCCAATGCATAAACCTTGCCCTTTCCATCCTTAGCGGGATCCTTGCACTGGTTCTTATAGTGGCCAACCTGATCGCAGTTGAAGCACCTGATGTTCTTCTTCCTGACCACTTCCTTAGCCTTCCCAGAACGACACTCATTGGCGAAATGCCCCTTCTTGTCGCACTTAAAGCAGACAATCTCAGATTTCCCCTTCTTGGCTGCTCCACTCTTCTGAACACCCTTCTTATGGAAAAACTTCCACTTCTGGCCCTGCCCAACCTGGACTTCCTTAGCCTTACTCTTCTCTAGAGAATCAAGAATCTCCTCATGCCTCATGGCCATCTCCACAACCACATCACAGGGATCTCTGATATGCAGTAAAGTAGCCTTAGCCAACTCAGGCTTCAATCCTCGAACGAACTTCTAGTTCCTCTTCTTCACGGTATCAACAGCGGCATAACCATACCGAGACAACTCCTCAAACCTTCTGGCATACTCCACCACTGATATCTCTCCATGCTCTACCTCAGCAAACTTTTTGATCAGAGCTGACTGTGCCATAACAGACATGAACCTCTCCTGGAACCTCCTCTTGAACTCTGCCCAATTCATCTCTTCCTCATCTACTTCCACTGTTACACTGTTCCACCAGAACAAAGCAGCTCCCTAAAGCTGTCTAGATGCCAGCCTCCTCTTCTGCTCATCATTGAGCCTCAAGTTGGCAAAAATCCTTTCGCGGTGCAACAACCAGTTATCCACCTAAATAGCATCCTTGGTTCCAATAAATGGCTTCCCTCCGAGATTAGTGTAATCTTCACTCAGCTTAGCATATTCCTAGACAACTGGAACCTCTGGAACTCCTCCTCCTACTACTCCAACAGCAACGCCCACTTGCACCGTATTCACGAAGAACTGATACATAGCTTCCATTTCGACCTGTAAGACCCCGGCACCTACATTCTCTGCTTGTGCCTGACCTTGGTTTCTCCTGGCATTAGGTCCGACATTCCCTTCGGTGCTTCCCCTTCCTGGGTTAACTCTTCCTCTTCTACCATCCATATCTGTATTCAAACCTCATGAGATATAGAAAGATAACCTAAGCAAAGATAGGAGACTAGAGATAAAGCACATACTTATATATAGCAAATACAAGTACATTACTATAGCGTTATCCCATATCCCAATCTACTCTAATTCTTTAGGATTATGTTTTTAAAACCATTTTTAGTTTAAAATTTTCCATAAACCTATGCTCTAATACCAAGTTGTAATATCCCGTATCTAGAGGCCAAAAGCTAAGCGCTACAGATGCTGCAAGCATTTATAGTATTAACTTCTGATGACAAAATAAGGCAATGCTAATGGTATCCATAATATCAGAAGCACTTGAATATGAAAAAATCATAGATTTTCAAAAAACAACATTTAGTTGATTACATTTCAAAATGATATCATATCCAAGTTACATAATCCCTTAACTGTTTCCCAGGTACTGATCAAATAAAATTTACAATAATATGCCAATAGCGACATATGGCGATGGCCTCTTGGATGCTCAGAGAAACATAGTCATAACTGACTTAATATACACAGCGGAATCAAAACAAGTAAACTGAAACTCCTATTTAGCTATCCGACAGCCACCTGCTCGTCTCCGGAAGCTTTATTCGCCAAAAGAAAAAAACCTGAAAACCTCAACCCTCAGCCTACTCAAATCAATTTTGAGCACCCGAAAGTTTAAGGGGAAACAAAAACTTCGAGTCAGGTATAGAGCTTGGTGTGAATAATACTGTTCATCTTTGTTAATTTATGTTAAGTGAGACCACGCCGCTTAGCGGAACGGGTTTTCCCTCACTAACATTTCTTTAAAACGTATCTTTTGCAATTCTTTTCCTACAACCAAAACTGGTCAAAAATATCTATAAAGCATCATTATGTAAACATACATAAATATATCAGGTAATAAAATGAACTATCTGTTCATGCACAAAAGTTTTGTTTGGCTAACTTTTAACCTTTGGCTGACTCGAGCCTACCAGACAATATCAAAATTTATCTAACATATGTTAGATACACCTCTTCTTTTGGACGATCTGTCCTTATCTATCTGTTAAATACTTCTTCTGGACGGTCTGTCCTTAACTTATCATCTTCCAGGGTCACCTGATCGTAATGGTTTTGCGGGCTCACCATACCAGTCCCATCTGGTATTCTAATATCTGAGTCATTTTACTTGGGGATACCTTCACAAAATTTTTCTTGAAAACCTTTTCAAAATGATTAAAGATCTTTAAATCAAACTCAAAAAAGGAAAATATATAATCTCGTATGCTTTACTCAAAACCACCTTGCCATGTTATATATATACACTTTATTCAAATCTTAGTTGATGAAAACATTAAACTTTTGAAAGTCCCCGTTCCAAAACCATTGAAAGTACCCCTTCCGAAACCATTGAAAGTACCCCTTTCGAAACCATCTAAAACCCTTTCTTTTATCTAGGCCGAAAGGCAAAAACCTTCTTTTCGAAAGCTTTAAAAACCTTAGACATCTTTCTTTTAAAAACCTTTAAACATTGTCTTTCGAAACAATTGGAAAATCTTTCCTTTCGAAACCATTCGAAACCAACATCTTTCGACTCCTTCGAAACCTCTGGGGAACCACCCCTTCGAAACCACTTTTAAAACCTTTCGAAAGCATTAATCCTAAAACTTTCGAAAGCATTTGGGTACAATTTAAAACATATGGAAACCTTTCAAATCCATTCAAAGTTAACTCCTTCGAAACCCTTTGAAAACATCTCGGTCGAAACCATTGGATTATGCCTTCAAGTAGAGTAAAAGAACATAAACTCATTAAAGTCGAAAGCACTTCCTTTTGAAATCAAATCATCTCTTTAGAAACCAATTTGGGTTATACTTCAATTTAACAAAACGGTCATAAAAACCTTTTAAGTCAAAAGCCAGTTTTTCGAAAACATTTCCTAAGTAAAAAGTGATAGTGTTGGAACCACCCCTTCGAAAGCATTGGAGAAATAGGCAGATTTTCTAAAACAAAACAACCCCTTCGAAACCTACTGGGTCGAAAGGTAAAAAGGCGGCAGCTAGGTGTTTTGACTTAGTTGAAAGCATTCATTTAAAACAAAGCTGCAACCCAATCGAAACCATTTCCTTCTAAACCATTTGACCTAGTCGAAACCCAACCAAGTCGAAAGCATCTTAGTTGAAAGCAAGCACGCGCATTTGTTTTTAAAACCAAAGCAAAGCTTCAACCCTTTCGGAACCCCATGGTTTCGACCCTATACCTTTCGCCCACATCTAATTCATTATGTCTTATTGCCTGATACCATATGCATTGGTTTTGACTGTGTCAGAGGTGATAGTATGGAGGCGGAACCTGGTGTCAAAGGAGACGAAACAGTGAAAAACCTATTTATTTGTACTTTTAAACTATTTCTTTTGTACCTAACCTGCCTTATTTTTCTAAATCTGATTGGTTGCCATATTACTTTTTCAAAAGTGCTGCCATTTTCCAGAATTAATAAATTCAAATTATTTGCAAAAAGCGCCTTCTCCATTTAAAGTATATAAAACATTTAAGTCTCATACCTTAAATAATTTTATATACCTATCAAAACTCTTAAGAAAAATCTGAAAAATTCCAAAAAATCTTTTTTAATATGTTTTCTAACATATAAAAATTTCAGACAAAAACCATATATTATTTACTCATAAATAATTTATAATCCAAATTATCATTTTCTTTACTAAAAAATTCATATAAAATCCACATTAATTCCAAAAATTCTAAAAATTGAAACCCATCTCCAAAATATTGTTTTTGGTATTCAAAAAAATTCCCAAGGCATAAAGATGTCATTTAATAGGTTTTTTTACCTTAAAACATATCATAAAATCAATTTGAACATGTATAAATCATCAACAAGTATATATATAAACATTCCATCATTCAAAAACATGGAAAAACATATCATAAAATTGCTTATCCTAGAGTATTAATTGAAATTAACAACTCTTTTGATTTTTCGAATAAGATTACTATTTATCGAAAAAAGATGAAATTCTATGGCAAGAAGTGTCTTACGAATGGAAACCCTCTAAGTGTTCAAACTGCTCTAGCTTTGGTCATATAGAGTCTCATTGCCAATTCAATAAAGTTTGGATGCCCGAAATCCCCAAGGATCAATCGATGGAGATCAACGAAATGAATATTGATAATTCCAGTCAAAATAAAGACAATGTAACTTCCCAGTCTAACAATTCAGCTCACCAAGATATTACAGATCAAGACCCTACATTTATCATTGTTCAAAATGACTGTAATAAATATCGAATCAGAGCAGTCTAAGATAGAGTCTCAAACAGTCCAGTCGGAGATGGTTTTTCTTGACTCTTAATACAAATTCAATTCAAGAAAATATTCCTACAGTCTCGGCTACGAATACACAAATAATTGATAAAAGCAGTATTGAAGAAGCTTTCATGACTGACGAGGTGACTATTGCACCTATTGAAACTCCTTCCTGCAATGTACATGCCGAGCAGAATACAGCTACACAACAGGCAAACAGATCAAGTGCTGCTCGGAAAATGAGAACTGAAGAAGTTCCCTTTGAATTCAAAGCATCTACTTTAGCTGATGTGTTAGATAATCCTTCATGGAATATATTAGTTATTTAACTGAAAAGAAAAAACAAAAAGACGAAAAAGCACAAGACATCTGGGGCTGCTACTTCCCCTGCTGACAGTAGCATTTCAGGTAATGGTGTTTAGATGGAGTTCCTTTTTTGGAACATCCGGGGTATGAATGCCCCATCTAAACAGTTAGAATTATTGCATTTGATAAATAGTAAAAAGTTTTCTTTTCTCGGCATACTTGAAAATAAACTATCAATGGATCACATTGATAGATTTATGGCCAAAATCGACAATAAATGGAAACACTCGCATAATATCTCTATTGGCCTTAAAAGTAGAATTTTAATCTTATGGGATTCTTCCTTTTGGTCGAACATCGTTATTCACTCTAGTGAACAATTTATTACTTGTATCCTTCACAATGCCAATAGTTCTAGTATTTTGTGTTCAACGATTTATGCTTTTAACGAAGAGGCGAAGCGTAAGGTGTTATGGAATTATCTTATTGAGCAGTCTAAAAAATTTAATCTCCTATGGGTTGTGGCGGGAGATTTTAACTCTATCTTATCACCTATTGAGAGAATGAAAGATGGTCTTTATAATTCGGTAGGCGACCAGGATTTTATGGATTGCATTATTTCATCTAATCTTATGGAACCTAATTTCACTAGTAACTACTTTACTTGGAGGGGAGGATAGAATTTTTCAATTCACAGTAAAACTGGTCGTGTTTTCGTCAATACTCTATGGTTAAACATGTTTACTCAATTTGGTATTAATTTTGGAAACCACTCATTAGGCGATCACTCTATTATTACTTTAAAATTCTTGATTCATAATGATAAGAAGAATAGAATACCTTTCAAATATAACAACTCATGGAATTTACAAAAGGGGTACCACTCATCCCTTCAATCTACTTTGTCTCAAGAGTTTCATGGTAATCCTCTCCACATCCTTCTAAGCAGGCTAAAGGCTGCTAAAACTGCTCTGAAGACATGGGTGAAAAGTATTATGAACATGCATGCTATAATGGCTTTAATGAAAAAGGAGGCTAATGAAATTTAATGCGTTAATAGATAACTCTCAAACAACTTTCATTAAGGGTAGGAATATCACGGATGGTGTAGCAGTAGTTCAAGAATATATTAATTACTATTGCAAAAATAATATTACTTGTGCACTTCTAAAGCTTGATTTTGCCAAAGCGTTTGATTCAATTGATTGGATTTTTCTCAAAGATGTATTATTGTGTAACGACCCGTAAATTTTAACTGTTTTAATAACGTAATTAGTTGAAATTTTGTGAAATTTTAAACGATAAAATTTTGAAATAAAAATTTGATATTTGGAATGCGTCTTATTAATCATAGCAACTGGTAAATTTTCATCAGATAATTTGGAAGTTTATTTTCTAGTATAATTTTATTCCAATTTATATCAGTTAAAATTGATGATAATAAAATGTTTTCCAAACCTGAATATTTTTACATAGAAAAATTCTAATTCATCTTCTGATTCGTTTTTCCAAATTCGGACTTTTTTAGCTCCGTCGATCTTATTTTTCTGCGTTTTTGCTGCATTTTCCGCTAGTAGAAAATTCGAATTTTTATAATTCAATCACACTACTGATATTTTTATACCGTTTCGATCGTCTCGTCGTGCTGATCTCCATAATATATTCATATGTGTGTAACGGTGTCCGGTACACAGTGAAACTGACGATTGGTAGCCGTACGGATAATCGTTTCAGCCTTTTGTTTCCCAGTGCCTTTCCATTTTCCAATGTGTGTTAACTCAACAACCACTAGTTATAAATATTTACTGAATTCAAACTGAAGGCTTTTGCTATCACTTAGGTGTCGATACATTATTGCCCGGTTCATTTTCTCTTATGTTCTGTGTTTCGAAGAAAAAAAGGAATCAAATAGACTTGCCTGTTCTTATTTTCTTCCTCCTCCTTCTTTCTATTTTGCTTCTCCAGATCCACACATTCTCTTCCTCCGAGCCTACCTTCCATTCCCAATGCGCTCGCACCCCGCCGTAGCCACCACATCTCAAAGCCGAGACCCACGACCTGGCCTTGCAACCCGAACCCAAGCACCTCAGGCCGCCACCTTCCCTGCTAGTCGAGCCACCATGTGCTAAGGCAACTTCTCATCCACCTCTTGCCATCGCCGTGACCCAGTTCCCCTCGTCCTCCACTGCAAAACCTCCTCGACCCGACCTCCCTCCTGTAGCCTATAAGAGTTCGCTTCCCTGCCCATTGCCGAGCCTTTGCTGCAGCCTACCCTCCTTTCGACCGCCTTCACCTCATCAATCTCCTCTGTCGTGAAGCCTTTCCTTCCAGCCTCTTCTTTCTCTTCCTTATATAAGATGGAAGATATATGTATTAGTATGGTAAGTATATAGAGTTGTAAACTGCATATTTAATTTTGCCTGGTTAGTTATAATAATATGTTAACGTAAGATACAAATTTTATAAAAGCACACACGGATAAATATGTTTGTTTTGTATATATTTTGTCATAGTTTGATTTAGGGACATAATTGTATTATGGAGTTTATCCACTTGTGTTTTGATTTGTCATATGGCTTTCTAGTCCTTTTTTTTTCTTCTTCTTGTTGACATATATATTGCCGAAGTCGTATTTTATGATTGCATACACAAAATCCTATATGTTGGTATGCAAAAACTCACTTATGTGCTGATGCATATATATGTGTATATTTCGGCAGTGAGTTTATGCATATTTCTAGTGTATATGTTACACTCAGAACATTAATTTGTTTGTATATATGCGTGTTGCATATAAATAGTGTTCCTTCAAATATGAACCTGCTTTGTGCCTCAATATCTTTTGTTGCATATATTGCTAGTATCTTTAAAACATGTATATATAATTTTATATAGTTAGTTTATATTATAGATTACTGATATTTTGGGTCACCAACTCTTGTTGTTGAAAATTGATTTGAAACCATACTTTGTTATAGCTTTAAAATACATATGTACATATATACAGTTAAAGGTATATGTATATAAATTATTTAAATTATTTACTTCAGTTATGTTAATATCTTTAAAGTTGGATGTTGTGATAGCTTTAATTTATGTTCATACCTTTTAAAATAAATTTTGAAATAGCTTTTGTATATACATGGTTTAATTATTCCCTTTGGAGATGCTGATGTGAATAAATGTGTTTTATAAGTCTATATAGGCTGCTGGGTTATATATATAGTTATTACAAGAAAGCAAGTTGTAGGGTTTACAATAAGTGTTGATTTTATAATATATAATGTATGAAAGTATGTAGGTGAATATAATATGTTTCTGGTTATATAAATTTGGACTTTTATGATATATACATTGTCTTAAGTATGTATGTAAGTTGGATAATGTAAAAGTCATATTAACACATATATATAGTATATGGGAGCTTTGGTAGTTTAAAATAGATGTGTATATATATATATATTTAATTTAATGAATATTTGAAAATTGAATATGATTTTATATATGTATAATTTTGCATGTATATCTAAATCAATTCACTCATATAACCGATCTTCATCGATCCAGTCCTTACTTGATTTCATCAATTCCTATTTATCAGTCTGTCCGTCGTATTCGTGCCAATCTAACTTTGCTCTGGATTCAAAGCTCATTTCATCGTCAAATCATCTCTAGCTTCGAAAGGTGAGCAATCACTCACGATTAACGTTCTTATATTTATTAAATTTGATTTCAATTGAAACGACAATTGAAATATGCTGCTGTTAGTTATTTATATTGCTATATCTATGCCATCATCTGTATCTGTTCACCTATGACACCTGACACCATTATCTGTTATTTATATTGATATATATATATATGCCATCATCTGTATTTGTTCACCTGTGACATCTGACACCCTTATCTGTTATTTATACTGATGATATATGCCTATTACCGTTGTTATATTATTATCATACCTATTATCACTCTGCAAGTTCCCTGTTAGTATAGAATTCACTATGGGTTGAAATGATACATACCCGAACGATCTGTAGAATAGGAGAAAATCGTTATGGGTTGAAATGATAAACCCAAGCGATTTTCCATTGAATTGAATTTGGGATTTCGGGTTAAAAATATATATACCCGAATATAATCTAAATTACGGATTGAAATGATAAATATCTGTATCACTTGACCATAGGATAGAAAATTATATACAGACACCATTGGTCTATATATATAAATATTTTGAAAAATGATTTCTATTGTTTTGAAAAGAAATATATGGTTTTAATAAATATTGATTTTAAAGATTTATTAAAGTTGATTTGAATCAATATAAAAATATGTTTTGAGTGTTTATGTAAAATTTATATTTTCAAATATAGAGTTTATAATGTTTCAGGTTGAAAGATAAATTTGAAATTGATTTGGAATTCTTAATTATTTAATAATTATACTTAAATAAGTTTGATTCGAAATCTATTAAATTTGAAATCTTAAGGTATGTTTTATAACTTGAATTTGATTAAAAAGTGGCTTAAATGAATATTTCAAACTTATATAAATTGAAAAGGGATATTTGGTTTATATAAATTTGTAAATTGAAGTTGTATTTAGATGTATTGAAATGATTAAAGAAATATCTCAAAAACTAAATGTAATGAAATTAAATTTAGATATAAATGGAATTATCAAATTTATTTTTTGAAATGTGGAATATTTAAAGCTTTGAAATATATTGAAATTTAATGGTTTATTTTGTGGTTCAAATATGTATTTGAAATTGATAATTTGAAATGGTCTATTTAGAAACTGAATCGAATTGAAATTGATGATTTGAGATCTGATTAAATTTAAATTTTGGAATCCGAGTTGAATTGAACCGATTTGTGAATTTGTGAAAGCTATTTTATTGTATAAAGTATTTTTAAACTATATCTACAACTATTTATATTTTACTTTAAATTTTTTTTTAATATAAACTATTTTATATAAATCATTTTCAATATATATTATTTTATTATAAACTATTTTAACTTATAACTATTTTATATAAACTATTTTTATTTTATAAACTATTTTATTATATACACTAATTTTAATATCTAAACTGTTTAAGAGGAAAGTGTTATGAATTCCAAAATGTTATGATATTAAATTATGGTTCCAAAGTGTTATGAATTTCAAGGTTTTGATTTCCAAAGTGTTTTGATTTAAAAGACTACGATTTCGAAAGCGATGTAACTTTGGAAAGTGATATGATTTTGGAAATGGATTTACTTAAAGTGAAAATGATATCGTATGGATATGGTTTTGAAATGGCAATGATATTTCGGTTTGAAATATAAACTATTTTGAAAGTTTACTAAATGACCATCGGTTTAATTAATACGTAGTTATTAAAGAGACCGGGATCGGATATGGACATACTCTCTGTCGATACCGAAAACCACTTTAATAACTAATATACGCGGAGTGTTGATCCAGAACGAAGTGGATGGTTTTGATGAATGCGTTGACTGAAGAAAGAGAACGATTTTGGATGGCCCCTGACATGACTAAAACAGGAGCCGCGCTGGGCCATTGAGGTTCGCCACCTCTAGCGGACACACTTCTTCGATACCATATCTATTACTTATGTGATTCGATTTGGGTGCACCCCTTTGATTTGGGAGTGTTGTTTCGCGGTGTTGAGGTAGTGGCTGCTATGCTCAACATCAGTCCGGATCACGCAACTACTAGTATCCTAGTTGGTATCGCCTCATGTACCTTGTCATACTGATTATCCTATTCGCGACCACTACGATTTTTTTTGTGTTATACCTATAGGGTACCCTCTGATAACCACTAGTTTACGGTGGGGCTTACGGTGCTGTATAGACTATGACATGGTAAAAATGTGTTAAGGGTGGAATGGGCCATGACTTAACGCTATTTTGATATCGTACTTTACTGATTAGACATTATCTACTTAGCATACACTACTACATAGTAGATAGTTTAACGGATCCTTAGAGGATGGTTATCCCAAACATCCTCTGAGTTACTTGTATTTCAGTTGTTATTTCACTTGAGTTGGATTTATTGATATAAGAATGTTAATCCTGACTCGAGTGTTTTGTGTTTTGCTTTACGCTCGGGTCAGACTGAGTGTACCAGTGTTCGAGACTCACCTTTGGAGTTGGAGCTTCGCTTGGAGATCCAGCTATCTATCGATTCTACTATCAGTTATCCAGTCGATTCTAGTGATGTATTCAGATCTTGTATTTGACTATTGTATTGAGATATCTATGTATTCGAGACTTCTGTTGTATCATGTTTAACTCTGTTATATATATAGTAGCTTCATGAACTACTATTCTTTTGTTTCCGCTGCATATTGTTATATTACTATGTGTCTGTTATTCCGTGATTATTTATTTACTGTATATGCTGAGTTTTGCAAATTTTATTTACAATCCATTGTTTTGAATTATTCAAGTCCGGCATGTGTGGATTTATTGTCGATTTGAATGGTCCAAAATAATGGGTCGTTACATATTGGCTAGGAGTTTTAGTGTGAGATGGATAGGATTGATTATGTCATCGCTCAAAACGGGTAATTCTAGTATTATGGTTAATGGTATATTAGGAAATTCAATCAAAACGTGTGCTTAGACAATGGGATCCATTGTCACCTTTATTATTCAATTTAGGCGCGATGTTTTTTCTAGAATTATTAAATTAGCTACTAGTAATAGAATACTAGATAGTATAGGTAATGAAATCACTAGTAATGGCCATTCTGTTTAACAATTTGCAAATGATACTATGATTTTTACATCCCATTTACTTAAACATATTATTACACTCAAATTTATTTTATATAGTTTTGAACTCCTTTCTGGCTTAAAGATTAACTTCGATAAAAGTTCAGTTTTAGTATTAAATGATACAAACAATAATGAAAATCAAATTGCACAAACATTGAACTATTTGAAATTTCCTATAGAATATTTAGGTTTCTTAATTAGGCCACAAAAACTTAAACATGATGATTGGAATATTATTATAGATAAAATTAATAAAAGATTGTCTAAATGGAATGGTAAATTTTTGTTGCGATCGAGTAGGATTGTTCTCATTAATTCATTTTTATCTGTATCACCCATTTACTAGATGCCATTTTATCGTGTTCCTAAATAGGTAATAGAAAAATTTGATAAAATTAGAAGAGACTTTTTATGGAGTGATGACAACCCAAGTAGTAGCTCTAAATGTCATGTTAATTGGGAAATGGTTTGTAAGTCCAAAAAATTGGAAGGTTTAGGAATTATAAATTTACATAATTTAAATATATCCCTTTTAAGAAAATGGATTTGGAAATTTAGTGATAGCAATGAAAATCTGTTATGCAAAGAATTAATAGCAAACCAATGGTATGGAGGTACTTTTAATTTATATCACTCATTGCCAAATGTTACTAATAGAATATCTCACTTTTGGAAATTGATAATTTTAAATTTCGATATATATAAATTAGAAATTAATAATATTGTACATTCTGGTAGTAATACCTCATTTTGGCATAAATGTTGGTTATCAGTTTTTCCACTTAAAGTGGAATTTAAAGAATTATATGAAATTAGTAAATTTAAAAATGTTCTAATTTCTGATATTTACAGACCTAATCTAAACTTTCCTTGGGAATTTAGCTTTAATGGTACGTTAACGGGAAATACTTTTACACAATTTGCTTTATTGTGTGCTAAGTTGGAATTATATAGTATTGATAATGAAAAAGATATTAAAACATGGTGTTGGAACAATAGTAAGAAATGCACATCTAATTCATTCTATAGGTTCATTAATTTTTTGAGAATTAAATTGAATTTAAATACATATGGAAAATTAGTGCTCCACCCAAAGCCAAGGTACACATGTGGTTAATTTTACACGAGAAATTGAACACTATTGAATTTTTAAAAAAGAAAATTACATTTAATGATAAAAAATGTTATTTTTGTAATAATAAAATGGAAGATATTATGCACTTATATTTAAATGTAATTTCACTAGATTTATCCTTGTAAAAACTCTAAATTTATTTGATTTTAATATAAATTATACACATATTGATTGTGTGTTATGTTGGAATAATATTATATTTTGTTATAAGGAATGTAACGACCCGTAAATTTCAACTGTTTTATTTACGTAATTAGTTGAAATTTTGGAAAATTTTAAACGATAAAATTTTGAAAAAAAATTTTATATTTGGAATACGCCTAATTAAACATAGCAACTGGTAAATTTTCGTCCGAAAATACGAAAGTTTATTTCACGCGTAAATTCACTTCAATTTAATCAGTTAAAGTGCGTTGAAATTAAAACGTTTTCAAAACCTAAATATTTTTACATAGAAAAATTCTAAACCATCTTCTGAGCAAGATGTCAGTTCGTCATTTTTCCAAATTCGGACATCTATTGCTCCGTCGTTCTTATTTTCTGCAAAATGCAGCAGTTTGGTACCGATATCGATCTTTATCGGATGATCGTACTACTGATATCTGTATACCGTTTTGATCATCTCATTGTGTTGATCTCTACGGCATATTCAATCCTGTGTTTTGACATCCAATTCACTGTAAAATCAATTAAACAAGAAACCGAATCGGTATCCGAATCTTACCTTTTGATTTCGTTGTCCTTTTATTTTCTTTGTGTCTCTCCATTTTCTGCCGTGAATAACCAACGGCCATTTGCATTTATTCCCATCAGTTCACGCATGCAACCAATGACCATTTGCATTTATATTTTGCTCTGTAACTTGTTTTTTTTTTTTTTCATTGAAACTTGCTCTGTCACTTTGCATCCTTTCTTCTTCCAATTCCAAACGCTCAGTAAAAAAAAAAAAAAAAAAAAAAGAAAAAGAAAGAATGTTGATGCCTGAAGACCTTTCCCTTGCTTTCTCCTTCTCTTCCTCCCACCCCTTTCTTTTCATCTCACGTGCTTCCCCACTGACTGGCCTCCTCACCACCAAGCTTTCGCCCCACCATTGGCGACCAAGGCTTCACAACATCAACCGAGGCTATTAACTAACGTCCTGCACTGCCTCCTCTCCTCCGCGCTCCGCCACTAAGCCACCAACTCCGCAATCCCTCATCTGCCACCTACGCCGCCTTCACCATGGCAACAGTCACCACGCCCTACCCACCTATGCCGCAAGCCTTCCACGCGCCTAGCCTCTGCCATCATCTAGTCACCATTGCTCCATTGTCGAGCACGTCTTCACCAATCCCCTTCACCTTTCCCTCTTGCGTAAGTATAAATTATACATAAGCTTTTCTTATATTGCAATGTTTCATATTTCATTTACAGTATACTTATTTTAAAGCTTAGTGTACATAGTTGAATTCACATCTAGTTTATATATGTTTTCATCCATTATGTGATGCAGACTTGATTTCAATATATCAGAAGCCTAAAAATAAAACATTTACACGTGACAGTGGTTATATCTGTTAGTTTATATATTATTCAGTAAGTATATATTTCTTTGGCAGTAGTATTGGTATATACGGTTACAGAAAATGTTTACAAATCACGCATATAATTTTATTAACTTTTGCAAATATTAAGTAAGTCTGCCTGTTATTGCTTATGTGTATATATTATTTTATAAAGCTATTTAAATGTTTGAGACTGTACAAACAAGTTGTTTATTATATTAGTATATATTTTGTTTCATATTATACTTTAAGTTACTGACCTGTTTGTTATAAAAGTATAAACATTATAATAAAGTGAATTATATGGATTTTTGATGCATATTGATTTGAAAGTATATATGGTTATAGAACAATAGTTTGCAGTTTTATTTGTTAACAATCGGCATGTATCTTGGTTTACAATCATTTTGCTCACTATATAATATAGTCTAACACTAAGAATGAGATCGGTTTATATATAAAGTTTATAAGGTTATATATATGCATATTTTGTTTAGAGTATATATATTACATTTCAAAAGTCGAAGTACCTGTTTACAGCTCATATATAAGTTTGTTTTCTTCTGCTGGTCTTGTTTATAATCATTTCATCATATGTTCGTATTCTGTTGCAACCTATATATTATATATACTAGTTGTCTAAGTTGGATACATTATAATAGTTCATGTATAATTGAAGAATAGGTTCTGTTATATATATTTCACAGTTTACTTATTTACATAAGAGTTATGTTTTAAAATATATATATTAGTTTATACCTATATCCTATCTATTGTTATATATATATATACTCACGTTACTTATACTTTTATAAGTTGATTTTGTAACTTATTTTAATCGGTTCTATCTTGCCTTGGTTCTGAAATTTTTAAGTATATATTGATATGTACATAAGTAATGTTTGGACAGTTTTGATATATTAGTATACAGCGTTATTCATATTTATATACAAGTTCGCTTATACCAATTATCTTCATCAATCCAGATTTTGATCTATTTCATCGATCCTATCTACCCGCTTTGTCGTCCAATTCGTACAAGTCTTACTTCGCTTTGGAAACTCGAGCTTAAATTCGTAGCGCATTTCGGTGACAAATCTCTCTAGCCTCGAAAGGTGAGCACCCACTCACGATTAACGTTCTTTTATTTACTAGATTTGATTTCAATTGAAACGACAATTGAAATATGCTGCTATTAGTTAATTACACTGTTATGTATGCTATTACCTGTATCAGTTCACCTGTGACATCTGACACCATTATCTGTTAATTATTTATGCGATGATAATACAGTTTGGCTGATAATTGATTGATTGTTGATGTTTATATTGGACGTTAAATTGTAAATGTTAAAATGATTAATAGTATGAAATTGAACTTGATATAGGATAGTTAAATGTTAAATTTGATTAACTGACATTTGTATAATATGACCCTTTTAATTGATAAATTAAATTGACATGTAAAATAGTGATAATTACATTTTGAACCATTGAACATATATTGGATTAGTTGTTGTAGTGTTAATTTGAAATTGAATGACAAGTAAAAACCGTAATGTAATAATCTTTAATCTACGTGAAATGATAGTGTAGATTCTAGAAATAATTATATTAATTCGTACAAATAACAATGCGAATTAATACGGTTATTTCGGGATTATTTAAATTGATTATTGGATTGATATTGATTGTTGTTATTGCTTGTTTATTTACTTTGACACCATCCCAGTTATCACACTGCAAGTTCCCTTGATATGTTTTGATTTTGAATTGAATTGGAATCGGGTTGAAATGATAAATACCCAAATTGTATTTTTTACCTAGGATAGGAAATTAAATAAAACCCGATTGGTCAATAATTTGATTTAAAAATAAAATGAAGATTTTATTTGAATAAATAATATGGTTTTGAAACGAAATTGGAAATTGAATTTAATGAAATTTAAACGTGAATATTTAATAATCTGAAATGAAATATTAATAAAGAAATTGATGAAAGAAGGTTGTTTAATTTGAGAAATGATTGAATTAAGTTTGAAATTATAATTAAGTTTGAAATTATTAAATTTTGAAATTATTTAATAATTAAGTTTTGAATTATTTAATAATTGAATAAGATTGAATCATTTGATAATTGAATAAAAATTGAATTCTTTGATAAGAGAAATTGGACTTTTGAATAAGTGAAATTTGAACTTTATTAATAAATGAAATTGGGTTTCTTTATTTATTAAGTTTTGGAAATTTATTTAAGTAAGTAAATAAGTGAAATTGAATTTCTTTAACAAGAAATAAAATGCGATTTATTGAAATTAATGTAAGACTTGAAATTTAAAGAATTTGATTTGATGAATTTAATTTAATTCAATTTGAAAGTTTTGATATAATGAAGTTGAATTTTAATAATGGATTTAATGAATTGGAAATCAAATAGAAATTGTTTTGAACGATATATTTATTTAATATTGAATGAAATCGATTAATGAATTGAAACTGATTTGGAATGTTAAATTAAAGGATTTCGGAATGAAACTTATATATGAACTTGAATCAATATTTGAATTGTTTTAAATAAAGATTGAAATTGAATTATAAGATTTTGAAATGATAATTTGGAAGTTTTGAAACGTAAAGTATGGAAACTGTTTTGATAGACAAATGAAATGTTGGTTTACGAATTGAAATTGAAATTGAAATTGATTTGGTTTTGAAATATATTAAACGACCAATCGGTGTAATAATTACGAAAGTTATTAAAGAGACCGGAATTCGGTTATGGATATACTCTCTATCTAAACCGGAAACCACTTTAATAACTATACGCGGAGTGATGATCCAGAATGAAGTGGTTGGAATGATGTACGTGATGACTGAAGAAAGAGAACGATAATGGATAGCCTTGACACTTGTGTCAAATTGGAAATGACTAAAACAGGAGCTGTGCCGGGCCAATGGAGGATTGATACCTCAAGTGGACACACTTCTTCGAACTACTTATACTTGTTGTCGATTGGTGCACCCTTGATTTTTGGGAGTGTTGTCTCACGGTGTTGCGGGCGCTGCGGCGTTGCGTTCTCACCAGCCCGGATCAGGCGAACGGTAGTATCACTACCTTGGGTATAGCCTCATGTGCCTTGTCATACTTGTATTCCATTTATGCGCGACCACTACGAATTTGTTTTGTACCTTGAGTATATGGATTGCCCTCTGGTGACTTCCGGTTTTGGGGAAACTACGGTCTTGTATATGCTTGTGGGAATAAAAATGTGTTAAGGGTGGAATGGGCCACGACTTAACGCTATTTTGATATCTTTATATTACTGATAGACATTATCTACTTATCGTACACTACTACATAGTAGATAGTTTAACGGATCCTTAAAGGATGGTTATTCCAAACATCCTTTGAGTTACTTGTATTTCAATTGCTATTTCACTTGAGTTGGATTTATTAATATGAGAATGTTAATCCTGACTCGAGTGTCTTGTGTTTTTGCTTTACGCTCGGGTCAGACTGAGTAGTTCAGCTTTCGAGACTCACCTTTGGAGTTGGAGCTTCGCTTGGAGATCCAGCTATCTATCCAGCTTTCAGATATTCGATGATTCCAGTGATGTATTCTGATTTGTATCGGTTACTCTTCCGTTGTATCTGGTTTAACTCTGATGTATCGTATTACTCTTCTGTTGTAAACTCTGATGTATTTATATATATTCATATAGTAGCTTCATGAACTACTATCTCTTTTATTTCCGCTGCACTTATTACTCTGTGTCTGTGATCTGTGATTATTTATTTACTGTATATGTTCAGTTTTGCCAAATTTAAATTAACAACGCGGTATTTTGAGCAATTCAATTCCGGCATGAGTGTCTACCTATACACTTATAATGGATGCGAATGGTTCAAAATGGCGGGTCGTTACAGTTGGTATCAGAGCTTTGGTAGCTCTAGGCAAAACTAAACATATAGGGTAAATGTATTTACAGAATCACTCTCATTCGAGTTTCAATCCCTTCCTTTGACTCAATTTCTTCGAATTTTGAAACGTTCCCCTCGGTTTCGAAATTCATTCGTGTCCTTCACTATTCGTCTTCTTTCAATCATGGAGCACCCCACAACTCCATTCTGAATGTTATCTATAATAGATCGGCGGTCTCGCCAATCTTCGAATGATTCGTAAAGGAGCAAAACTCCTTTATAATTGGCATTGATTTACCGGAGATTTCTGTATCATCGGTTTACGATGCTATCTATCTCCTGCTATACCTGAATTCTATTTCTTGCGATCGAGTGTTGATTTACCTCGGAATTCAGCATCGATCCTATTCTTGAAGTTACGGACGACCGGTTAAGGTTGCCCGTGAATTTAATAAACTTACCCATCTCCCGATTCTGTTATTGAATCATCTTATCTTCTCTTTCGAATTTGTCTTCGAATCAGAATTCTCTTTGATTTGAGTCCATCAAATTTGAATCTCTATCCTTGCTTTGAAATCCATTATTGTATCATTAAGTGAGAAAGTGTATTTGCAAATTAATGTTTAAAAATGTTTTAATATATATTGTGTTGTTTGAGTTGTTGATGCTGATTTGGGTTTCCGATCGATTCGTCTGATCAACGCTATCGATAGGATTTCCAAAACACTTGAGCAGAGCAAACTGACACAATATTGTTTTCAAATTTGTTTGATTACATTGTAAAAATATAAGTAAAATTTTCTGGAATCTAATAAGTAATTAAATTGGTTATTTGAAATGATAATATTTGATTATCATCTATTGTTCTAAATGAATTTATAAATATATATGGTTTATAAATTGATTTGGAATTTGAAATGAATTTAATTCTGAAATTTGAGAATTTATTAGTTTCCGGTGATTTCGAACTTTGTTTTAAAATTTTAAAGTATATATTATTGAAAATATTTTCAAATAGAAATCGTTTCCAAAGAATTTTAAAATATTGAAATCAGTGTACTTCTCTTTGTCGCTGGAAAATAATTTCGGTGATGGCGGCCGCATCATCGATATTCATTTTCGAGTTTCGAAGTGGAGATACTATTCTGTAGCTTTGCTACGGTTTGTTTTGAAAAATATTTTGATTTGAATTTCTTCAATATAATTTGATTTATATATATAAGTATCTTATTTTAAAATTTAATTTGATTTGATATAAATATATATATATATATATCTCCAAATTGTTTAAAGTTAATCGGGAATCAAATTCTTAAATTTTGTTAAATGATGATTTTAATTATAAATAAAACCAAAATTTGGAATAAATATTTAAACTTGAATAATTGAATTAGAAAATTTTATTTGTATATTGTTCAACTGCATTCTAATACAACTTACCTAAATTATTCAGAAGTTGAACATGTAATTGGATAATATATAATATAAATTGAATTTATAAATAAAATTTGAGTGTTTATAATAAATGTTATACACTAAATTTTGATTATAAAGATGTTAATAGAGTCAGATATGATAATAAGTAAACTCAGTTAATAATAAAATAAATTTGTTTTGAAAGAATTAATAAATTGAAATTTGATCAACACATGAAAATACCTTGAATTTGAAAGCAATTAGTAAATGCAAATTAATTTAAATCGAAACTTTTATGGTTTAAATTAATTTATATGGGTTAAATATATGTGATTAGATATATTAAGTGGAATAAAGTTAATAATAATTTGGAATAGAAGAATTTAAATTGTGAAAATAAAATATGATTATAATAAAGGATTATTCAAATTTATGGTTTTAGAAATTGTAAATTGAGTATAATTGGATAGTAAGATAATAAATTTAGAAATAGTGAGATTGATTTTAGTGAAATCAAATGGATTAAATCAATTATTGAATATCAATTAATTTAAATTTGAATTTATATGGTTTAAATTAATTGTTATTTTGTATTTCAAATTTGTTTTCTTTCTGGTTGTTTCTATTCTCCTACCTCGTTCCTTTTCGGGGACGAAAAGTTTTGAGTGGGGGAGAGTGTAACGACCCGTAAATTTCAACTGTTTTATTTACGTAATTAGTTGAAATTTTGGAAAATTTTAAACGATAAAATTTTGAAAAAAAATTTTATATTTGGAATACGCCTAATTAAACATAGCAACTGGTAAATTTTCGTCCGAAAATACGAAAGTTTATTTCACGCGTAAATTCACTTCAATTTAATCAGTTAAAGTGCGTTGAAATTAAAACGTTTTCAAAACCTAAATATTTTTACATAGAAAAATTCTAAACCATCTTCTGAGCAAGATGTCAGTTCGTCATTTTTCCAAATTCGGACATCTATTGCTCCGTCGTTCTTATTTTCTGCAAAATGCAGCAGTTTGGTACCGATATCGATCTTTATCGGATGATCGTACTACTGATATCTGTATACCGTTTTGATCATCTCATCGTGTTGATCTCTACGGCATATTCAATCCTGTGTTTTGACATCCAATTCACTGTAAAATCAATTAAACAAGAAACCTAATCGGTATCCGAATCTTACCTTTTGATTTCGTTGTCCTTTTATTTTCTTTGTGTCTCTCCATTTTCTGCCGTGAATAACCAACGGCCATTTGCATTTATTCCCATCAGTTCACGCATGCAACCAATGACCATTTGCATTTATATTTTGCTCTGTAACTTGTTTTTTTTTTTTTTCATTGAAACTTGCTCTGTCACTTTGCATCCTTTCTTCTTCCAATTCCAAACGCTCAGTAAAAAAAAAAAAAAAAAAAAAAAAGAAAGAATGTTGATGCCTGAAGACCTTTCCCTTGCTTTCTCCTTCTCTTCCTCCCACCCCTTTCTTTTCATCTCACGTGCTTCCCCACTGACTGGCCTCCTCACCACCAAGCTTTCGCCCCACCATTGGCGACCAAGGCTTCACAACATCAACCGAGGCTATTAACTAACGTCCTGCACTGCCTCCTCTCCTCCGCGCTCCGCCACTAAGCCACCAACTCCGCAATCCCTCATCTGCCACCTACGCCGCCTTCACCATGGCAACAGTCACCACGCCCTACCCACCTATGCCGCAAGCCTTCCACGCGCCTAGCCTCTGCCATCATCTAGTCACCATTGCTCCATTGTCGAGCACGTCTTCACCAATCCCCTTCACCTTTCCCTCTTGCGTAAGTATAAATTATACATAAGCTTTTCTTATATTGCAATGTTTCATATTTCATTTACAGTATACTTATTTTAAAGCTTAGTGTACATAGTTGAATTCACATCTAGTTTATATATGTTTTCATCCATTATGTGATGCAGACTTGATTTCAATATATCAGAAGCCTAAAAATAAAACATTTACACGTGACAGTGGTTATATCTGTTAGTTTATATATTATTCAGTAAGTATATATTTCTTTGGCAGTAGTATTGGTATATACGGTTACAGAAAATGTTTACAAATCACGCATATAATTTTATTAACTTTTGCAAATATTAAGTAAGTCTGCCTGTTATTGCTTATGTGTATATATTATTTTATAAAGCTATTTAAATGTTTGAGACTGTACAAACAAGTTGTTTATTATATTAGTATATATTTTGTTTCATATTATACTTTAAGTTACTGACCTGTTTGTTATAAAAGTATAAACATTATAATAAAGTGAATTATATGGATTTTTGATGCATATTGATTTGAAAGTATATATGGTTATAGAACAATAGTTTGCAGTTTTATTTGTTAACAATCGGCATGTATCTTGGTTTACAATCATTTTGCTCACTATATAATATAGTCTAACACTAAGAATGAGATCGGTTTATATATAAAGTTTATAAGGTTATATATATGCATATTTTGTTTAGAGTATATATATTACATTTCAAAAGTCGAAGTACCTGTTTACAGCTCATATATAAGTTTGTTTTCTTCTGCTGGTCTTGTTTATAATCATTTCATCATATGTTCGTATTCTGTTGCAACCTATATATTATATATACTAGTTGTCTAAGTTGGATACATTATAATAGTTCATGTATAATTGAAGAATAGGTTCTGTTATATATATTTCACAGTTTACTTATTTACATAAGAGTTATGTTTTAAAATATATATATTAGTTTATACCTATATCCTATCTATTGTTATATATATATATACTCACGTTACTTATACTTTTATAAGTTGATTTTGTAACTTATTTTAATCGGTTCTATCTTTCCTTGGTTCTGAAATTTTTAAGTATATATTGATATGTACATAAGTAATGTTTGGACAGTTTTGATATATTAGTATACAGCGTTATTCATATTTATATACAAGTTCGCTTATACCAATTATCTTCATCAATCCAGATTTTGATCTATTTCATCGATCCTATCTACCCGCTTTGTCGTCCAATTCGTACAAGTCTTACTTCGCTTTGGAAACTCGAGCTTAAATTCGTAGCGCATTTCGGTGACAAATCTCTCTAGCCTCGAAAGGTGAGCACCCACTCACGATTAACGTTCTTTTATTTACTAGATTTGATTTCAATTGAAACGACAATTGAAATATGCTGCTATTAGTTAATTACACTGTTATGTATGCTATTACCTGTATCAGTTCACCTGTGACATCTGACACCATTATCTGTTAATTATTTATGCGATGATAATACAGTTTGGCTGATAATTGATTGATTGTTGATGTTTATATTGGACGTTAAATTGTAAATGTTAAAATGATTAATAGTATGAAATTGAACTTGATATAGGATAGTTAAATGTTAAATTTGATTAACTGACATTTGTATAATATGACCCTTTTAATTGATAAATTAAATTGACATGTAAAATAGTGATAATTACATTTTGAACCATTGAACGTATATTGGATTAGTTGTTGTAGTGTTAATTTGAAATTGAATGACAAGTGAAAACCGTAATGTAATAATCTTTAATCTACGTGAAATGATAGTGTAGATTCTAGAAATAATTATATTAATTCGTACAAATAACAATGCGAATTAATACGGTTATTTACATGATAGATTTTACTACATACTATTTACACAATTGCTTGTTGGTATATTTGATTTGAAAGGAACCAACGGTTGTTTAATAAAATTAATATTGTTTTGGATAATTTAATATGTGTAATTTCTCTTTTTAGTTTTAATTGGATTTCAAATCCTAGTTATAAATTAAATAAAATTTCGAATTTTAATGAGTTTCTTAAAAGAATAAAAGCTTGCATTGATTTTTTTAAGAATAATATTATTTCAAAGAATAGGAATAATAATAAGGAGATAGTTTTAGCTTGATTGGATAACGTTAATTTAATAACTTATGACTCTTCGCTTTTAATAGGTTTTTAGCTTTGTTTAATGTCTATTAATTGTTTTTTATTGTGTTAAGATTACATTTAGAGATTTAAGGAATCATAAGAGTATGATTTTGGTTTGAAAATCCATTGTTATATGAAAAATCATTTCAGAGAAAACAAACTATAAACTTGGGAAAACACATGAGTGGATCTACGCATGCTAATTGTTTAGGACTACCTCATTCAATGTTAAATATTAAATCATACATTTATATATGCATAGTAGATGATTAAACTTAAAGCCTTATAAGCCCTATAAAAATCATACTGTTGTGGATCTTCTAATCATTAGATTTGTATATCTTAATCCTTATATATATTAAATGTGGGCTTAATTTAAAATAGTATTACTATGCTCAGTTATATTAGCAGACGGTGAATATATGCATAACATTGTTTTGTTATTGGTTTATACGTGACACTTGTTTGTTTAGCTGTGCAGTGTCGTTTACTTGTTTGTACTTGTTTATACGTGCTAGATATAATTTTTATTTCTACTTGCATATATACGTATATAAATATATATTTATATACATATTTATGCATTGTGCTTACTTTTTTTGTATAGTTCATTTGCAGATGCAGGTACGATGGTTTCATCAGATACGGAAGAATTTAGAGTTTTTTATTTTATTTTTATTTTTAGATTTTTTGTATTTTTTTATTGGACCGTAGATCTTTAGGTTTGGGTTTTTAATTTTATTTTTTTAATTTCTATAGTAAGAGGGGAACCGCTATCTGTCAGGCTTGTTGAGAGCTCTTTTTTAAATGTAGAATAAAATTACATGAGTGCTCTCCTCCAATGAAAGAGGATCACTTATTTTTCTTAAAAGAAAGTTTTATAGCGAATCTTGTTTGGAATAAAATGAGTTTTTGGTTTTATTTTCTGTTGTATTATGTTGTTATATAGAAAATAAATAATGTTATAAATACATTAAATATAAACTAGTAGAAAATCCTTAAGAAAAATATTTAATCAATTGTAGTTGTGAATGTGGTCGTAACCATGAGTATTGAATTGAACAGAATAGATAATTATCCTTAAATATTCCTAGAAAAGATGTATCGAGAACGAGCTATCAATGTATCTGTTAAGAATAGTATATGTAAAAATATCCATATGATGGATGGTGAATTATTCATGACCACTGAAGGCAGCAAGGGGTTGCGTACATGTAGCTGCTTGGAATAATTACAGAACGACTCATTTAGGGTCCTTTATAGGTTAAAAGTCAAATAGAAGATTTTATGTGATGATGTGCAGTAGTCTTTTGACTTGAGAATATTGCAAATCTTAAGCATCTAAACTGTACTTCGATTATGGCCAATCATATGCAGTTGAAGCACTGCTAGAGCCTTGCTAATGTCCTGCTAAAGTGCTTAACGCACTTCAGCCACTAAGCCTTTTCAATTTAATGCTATTAAATAGTAGATCTGCTTAAAACCTCACTATTTTCCGCTACTTCCGCTAAATCGGAAGTTTTTAGCACCCGCTTTAACATTTTTAATATAAAAAAAAGTTAATTTAACCAATTCTCCTATAAACCAAATCGACGAATTTAGGATGATTTATATGTAATTGAATATGGATCAAATATCCATATTCTTGTATTGCTATTAGAGTTCGACACTCGAAGAAGACAATACACGGTCATGTACAAACAAAAAATTAAACGATCGAGACATGAATGGTTTAGTGGTTGTAAGAATTAGCTCTTATGTGGGTCTTGAAGCGATCCACTACACCAGAAAAGTCATTTTGTAGCGTTGAAAAAACACTACCAAAACTTTTAGCGGCGTTTTGGTAAACGCTGTGATACGACATGCAACTAAAAGTCTGAAAGTTTTAGTTGCGTTGTAGTAAACGCTACCAAAAAAACATATTGTAGCGTTTCTGAAACCCTACAAAAGTTTTTTTTGCAGCGTTTTCAAAACCCTACAATTTTTTTTGGTAAATTGCATTTGTTCTCGTAGCAATTTTGAAATGTTACTAAAAATTATTGCTTGATGTACACACATTTTAAACATCGCTACTTACTGTTAATGGCTTGTATCATTTCCGACAATCACTTATATATAATAGCCATATCAAAATCAACAATCAATCATCATTTTCAAACCAACATCGATAATCATCATATTCAAATAATTGATAAAACACGTTAATCGCATAATCAAGTATAATATTCATAATCATTTCTGTAATAGTATTTCGACAAAATAAGCGAATTCACATACCACAATCGTTTACAAACAAGTCTACACGACTACTAAGAACAAATATTATAATATATAATAGTTAAAGTCTTGTTCATGGCTTAATTACCGACAATTCTTTGATGCAACTGTTCTTCACTTCGGAAATGTAAATTACCTATAGACAAGTATAACGGTCAATAGTTAGAATTGCATACATGTCCTGATAATTTACGTTTGCTGATAATGTATAAATTACATGCATAATTAAGTATAATATATATAAGAATACCAAGAGCATTACTATTGACATTAACATTAGCAAGAGCATTAACATCCTTATTGACCATACTTATTGACATTAACAATAGCAAGAGCATTAGCATAAATATTTTAATTCATTGGCTAAGAAAGAATGTTTTGTGCCTCTTCAAACTTCATGCAACTGATTCATACAAGCTTCTACGTGATATCCAATTACTTCAACAATCAGTGTACTTCCAAAACCATCCTCCACCACCTCCTCACAACAACCACCATCATCAAAACTGCAAAAATCAACCTCTACCAAATTATAAGTGGTTGCAAGAGCTTAAGATATTTTACCTTCTGCTTTCTAAAGCTTCAAAATCTACTCTGTTCTTCCGAGTGCTTTTCCTTAAGTTTATGAAATGGTTACCAACATATTTACCTGGCAAATTTGGGTATATATGTGAGCTTATTATTTCAAACTTTTCTTCAGATACCTCTCATGTAATTTACAAATTAAGTACCTACCATTCATTTCCTTTGGTGCTAAAGCAAGATCTGCTGCATTTCCAAAACCGACAAAACCATAGCCCTTTGTTTTTCCTGTGTGCTTATCTCTTACCACCTGAATAAAGTAAAACAATTAACAACATACACTTCTTGCACATTTATATATGAATTAAAAAACACAATAGAACTATCATGTAGGGCTGTCAATGGGTACCCGAAAAATCCGATATCCGTCCGAATCTGTATCCGAAAATATGAAAAATATCCGTTATCCGAAAAGCGGATACGGATATCCGATATCCGAAAAGCTTTTCGGATACGGATATGGTTATTGTGGCATCTGTATCCGAAAAATATCCGTCCGATTAACTGATGCATATATATACTAATTAAAATTATATTTAATTAATATATAATTTTCTAACTATTTTCTAACCATTGGATGTTACTACGTTATAGTTTTTTACTCATTTTTAGTGAAAACAGACAGTTTTAGTGTTTAATTTTTGAATATTTTTGGATACGCATACGGATATTAGATAAAACAATGTTTTATCATCACATTTTTTATTCCTTGGTTTTTTTATGAACATTAGTACAAAAACTGTTTTATGTTGATCCAAGCCTTTTCATTTATTCTTTTAAATTTATTGATTATGGGCGGAGCGGATAAATATCTGATATCCGTCCGTATCCGAAAATTAAGCGGATACGGATACGGATATGGCACTATCCATATCCGAAAGTATCCGTTGATAGCCCTATTGTCATGGTAACAAACAAATGGCAAGCTCTGAAAAGCATAAACTGAATGTAGAGAGTCAACTAATTTTATAAGCAAGCATTAGAGAAGTGTAACAACTAATGCTAACAAAATGTTACAATATAAATGAAAATTAAAGGCAAGTACCAATTTATTGATGCAGCCGATCATTTCTCCAAAAAAGTTTATGTACCTATAAACAAGTATAATAATCAACAATGAAAACTTGTTCAGACTTGTGAAAACACATTGAACTATCAGATATGTTTTGCTTCATTTAATTTACCAAAATGGAATGGGCTCAATCTAGATGAAAATTAAATGAACTAAAATATAAACCCATTTACAACTTGTGAAAACACAGATTGAGCCTATTCCAAATATAAACCCATTTTTCCTTATCAAAATAGCAAAGAAAGTACATTTGAGTTAAAATTTTAATCAGGCATGAATATACATTTATGCTAATATAGTTGACCTTATTCGTTTGAGTTAAGGCTGAAGTGATGAAGTTTGATCAATGAGTTAAGGGTCTCCATAATAATGTGGAATGCAATATGCAACCAAAGGATAAATATTATTGATATTTCATATTTGTTACCATTATACCAATAATTATAATTAAACCCTTAAAAGAAAAACTAAATATTATAGTACTTTGTATTATGCTTAGCTAAAAGAATCAGCTTACACACACTTAAGCTAAACGACACTGCTGAGGATTAATTATTACCCAAAGGATTAATGTTACACTGCTTAGCTATAATAATTATAATTAGTTATCATTATATGTCACAATAATTTATCCACTGTTACAGTGTATTTTTCCTGATTAATTGCTACCCTTTTGTTCTGATTTCTTGTTTGTTTTATTTAACATTTTTCCCTTTTTTGTTTGTTTATTTATTTTTTATAATTTATAGCTGGTAATAATTATACCTTTGTAGTTCTTTCCTTTGGGTAAAAGTCAAAGAAGTTGTTCCTCCAACAGTTTGAGCTGTTGTTTGGTCATAATAATCAATAGACTAAATTGAAACATTTAGAATAGTCTGTTACTAAAACAGTTGTTAAGTCTTTAATCACTTTTAATTTTTTTTAACTATATTGCCGGTTTTATATAGATGCGAGAAGATTTAACTATGCTCTAATTGCATCCTGTCTAAGCCTTATTAATATAAAACACAGTTTCAAAAGCATTGTAGCGGAGCCACATTAAGCATTAACAAGGTCACTTCATTCATGATTAATCTTTATAGTTAGGGATTTAGGAACGATCTTATAAACATGCCAAAAAATATCATTTCTCAACAAAGATCATATGTGTAGACATGGTGTATATGATAATAATGTACAAATACATTATTTGAAGATAAGCATGGATGATATCAAAACCTATCATTTGCTTGAAGGTTATGTTGTGTGTTCAATTCAACTTAATAGAAAATTTACAAAAAAATGGCTACCTAGTTTTTAAAGAATAGAATAAAGAATAAATATGATAATACAAAATAAAATTCAGTAATCATTTGCCATTGGAAAATATGACTTCATAGTTTTTCTAAATTATGGTTTCTGCTAATGTACTCTCAGCAATACAATGTATAATTACCTCACAGGTTAAACAAAACAAAAAAGTTTAAGTAAAAGTTGACATTTGAAGATGATATCTAACTTTCAAAATGAATTAATTGAAACCCTGAGGGTTGAAATGTAAAATATTGCAGTAGCTTGGGCTGAATGTGTTGGTCATTGTTTAAAAATCCTCTTCCCCTAAACAAAATAAAATCATTGTTTAAAAGCATTTTTTATTGTACTACATTTTTCTAAATCTTGAGGTGATCCCTTAACCTCCTCAGGTGTATCTCAGCTCCACCCATGTTCTTTGATCGTGATTTATCACTAAACTTAACCATGTATCATATTCCTTGTCCCTCCTCATTTCACATTCAGATTCAAAGCACTAAGGTCTTAAACAACATTTGTTCTCTGTCCCTTTCTAGAACTGACACTCTTCAGAACCCCCATGTAATTCATTGCGTGCACGTCTTGTGTATCAGTGTGCATTTCTAGGTCAATAATATCTCCAACATTTTCAAGCAAACTCAAACTAGAAACGTTCTGATTAATTTTTGAACCATGACATGAATAAAGTAGAGGCTTTACAATATCTTAGTTAAGTGATCATTAGTGCTTGTAGTCAAATGGTTTTACAATATCTTAGTTCATCAAAAATAGTTTCAAAATAAGCCAAAGTTCATCAAGTGCTGCCAACCATTTAGAGTAGTTTCCATGTAGAGATAAACACCATATCTTATGGTAAAAAACAATTTCAAAAGAATTGCCCAAGTTCATACAAAAGAATTTGCAATAGGCTAGGAGAAAATAAATAAAAAATTTAAGGATGAAAAGGCTTGCGTACTTCCTATTATGATAAGTAAATAAAAAAAAAGTGTTAATGCCATTTGAACCAATTGTTACTTGAACTAATTATTATTCAGCTTTCACAATATGCCATCAGGTTTCATGAACAAAATATTCACTTACTTTCATAGCAGTTTAAAGTAACTTCATAGAATATGCACTGTCCGAGTTCTTGAAAACTATAAAAGCTGCTGCCAATGCTGCAGCGGTTTCTACGGCAACATATGAACTAGGATTATTAAGTGTTACTTTATAGTGATAATCTAGCCAATACACCATTAACTAGCAAGTATTATGATTTATAAAAAAAAAGTTCAATAACTTTACATCTTGAGCTGTGTTGTGCTGATGCTGACGCTCATAAACAGAAGAAAGGAATATATTGTGATGATAATTTCTTCTCCTACTTCTCACTCAAAAGGTGAAATCGTTGCTTACATGATATATTGATAATTATGCTTCCATTCTTGATCTTCACTTGTAAATAGAATTTACATAAGTACAATGTAAAAAACAACCGAACCCATTAATTGATAATTATTAAAAATGATCAGGTTAATCTTTCAAAATAATGATTACCGACTTCTTCCATATTTTTTTTTGATATCATGGGGAACCTTAAGATCATGGTATTCATTGATAGACTTCTTCCATATTTAGGTATTATAATGGACCAATGATCAACTCAATTTGTAAGAACCTTTAGGTTGTAGATGTAGATGTAGATGAAGAGATAAATGGATTGGTGGCAACAGTTGGTTAGCAATAACACATGTCTATGTTATTGCTACTGGTTTCTTTGCATGTACTTAACATATGACATCCTAAAAATTTGATGCACCAAAATTTCTGTTTGCAAGCACAATGAATTAAAAGTTTCGATGTTTGAGATACTTGTTAAAAAGAATCATAAAAATTTGATGCACCAAAATCTCTGTTTGCAAACACAATAAATTAAAGTTTCGATGTTTGAGGAGATACTTGTTAAAAAGAATCATGTATTCATCCCTATCCCATCCGATAACAAAACAACAACCTATTTACTAGTATATGAAATACTGGGTTTAAAATCATGAAAGGATATCAACGATAATTTGGTTGATGTTCTTGGAGGTATTCGTTAATAAGTAAATATATGTAAACCAAAAAAATATATAAATTAGAAATATAGGAGGAAAAAAGAAAGAAAGATTTACATGGATAGATGCTTTGAATCCCTTTTTATATCATTGCTTGATTTTTTATTGGGTGATTGCATATTTCTCTTCATTCTCTTTTGGTGAAGTGTTCTTGGTTTGGTCATGATTGGTGTGGGTATTGTAGAAAAGTAAAGCGTTAATACACTCTAATCGAGGTTCTAGTCGACAAGGAGACCAACACATGATTATTTTGTAAAATATTTTGGTACGTATGCAAGTATAGTTTTATAGTCCATAGAAGTGTAGTATGTACACAGTTGATTTGTACTACAACCGCACCGACATATTATGTAGTGTACATATGCAAATGTGTATGAATTGATCTTTAGCGACCTATTTATTAGCATTCTTATTTTATCCATTAAAATACTTCATTTATTATTTTTGTAAGGAACTTACCAATTTTAGGAAGCCTGTACCTTTGTTATATGACTACATAATACTTTCAAATATTATATTACTGGTTGTATAAATTCATTTGAAACATTATAAATATTTTGAAAACAATATATAAGGCATTTAACATTACCTGCCCTTTAAAGTTAGCTCCATCTTATTCATATTTGTCAAAGAATCATCTCATTTTCTAAAATGGTTATTTGGGTTCACTTTGCATTCATCTTGAATGCCACAACTGCTTAGTAGCTATTTCCCCTAACGTCTGGACATCACAGAACTGGTATATAAAGGGTAGACAAGTCAAAGATGCATAGCTAAACACCCAATATATATAGTTGTCAATAGTTGTAAATAATTGCCACATCAACTGATTGCCATATCCTTAGAATTCTTACACTGAAACCTTTTCTTCATCTTACCATTTCTTGTTTACACCATGACCACCAAAAGCATGACTAAAAAGAATAAGAACCCTGACAGTAATAGTATTATAATTAAGGATATGTTAAGTGATCCTAATATTGCTTCATTTCTATTTTCATTTTATTTTTAAATTTATGTTGAATAGGCATTATCTACACTTGAGCTATATATGCAAAAACAACTTGATATATAGTTTGAGTAATAGATGCCTTGAGTTTGAATTTGATGCTTTAGACATATATCATTAGCCAAATTCAGTAATTAAAATAAACATTATTTTAACACATTGCCTGCAATTATCATCCTTTAATTCATAATTATACGGCTCCTATTAATTACTTTATAAAACACTGATTAAAATAATAAATAAATGGCACTATAAACATTAGTATTCCCTTTAATAAACTCCTTCATTTTAGGTGGATTTCTATAACTCGAATCTGATTTAACATAAACTCATACAAAGTCCAATATATGTTGAACTGACCCAAACATATGTGGGTAGGACTAAGTACTTGGTCCAATCCGATACAACTTGCCCTTGGTGCAGCCCTAGGACTCCTTGAGTCTTTCATAAACATGTCACAAAAAACTTGGGTTATCTGTTCCCAAGTCATGTATTTCATGTTTCAATTATATCTATGCTACTCATTTTTTATAGTTATGACTTATGAATTAACTAGGAACATGATATCATAAATTTAGAAAATAGATATTTTTTCCTTTGTCAGGAATGCAGGATATCAGTTCTTTATAATTACCATATACCATGATATAAAAAAGAATCATTCCATACAAATGTAGCTGTAAAGACGAAAAGTGCAAAAGTAATACCGGAAAAGACAATACGCATATCATCCCCGCTCTGGATCCAAACTTTCATTGGTCCTGCAAGCTCAAAAGATAGTATCCAAACTTCATAATTGTACAACTCCTATTAATTATTCTAAAATCTGAGAGACACAAAGCAAGTATGTAGAAACATTTTAGGTAAAATGAGTTAAGTAACAGAGTAATATCACCCAGGCATATACAGTTGCTTTATAGAATTTGTAAATCAATAATAAAAAGGGTTACAATTGGCAACCTAGCATTAAGCTGGCATCAAAATGAAAATTGAGTGCAAACTAATTTCCCTTTAATCAGAAAATATACCATATTTTCAAATCAAACAGAAAATCAATGAGTTATCTAACGTAAATGAGTTAACATATAAAGCAATAGAACCCATACAAACAGAAAATCGATTTGAGTATCCAGGATGAAATAAGTTAACATTTATAGCAGCAGAACCCATACAAACATGTTCTATATAAAAGTTAATATTAGTTTTCAAATTAGGGAAGACGTAGCAACCGAGTATGAATTTGGCACAAAAATTAAAATTTAACAATAGATAGATGGGGTATAATAAGGAAATAGGTTGAGAATTTGTACACTAATTTATAATCGTATAGATTAGCAAATTAGGGTTTGTGCAGATTGGTCCAGAAGAATTAGCAAGTTAGGGATTTTGTTATTCGATTTATAAAATGAATATTGAACCATATAAACCCATATATAATGACAAAATAAAGTATAAATCCATACTGGTATAAGGTTTGTTTGAATCTCAATCAAATAGAAGTAGATATAAGGAGGAGTTGATGGACAACATGGAGAGGAGAGGAGAAGGACGATGATGATGATGAGGAAAAGCGACGATGAAGATGATGATAATTTAGGACTTGATGAAATTTTTCTGAAGCAAGTAGTAAAAATGAAAATTGGGGGAACGTGAAAAGTTAGAAATTTAAAGTATTTTAATTTGAGGGAGAAATACTTGGAGTGAGAGCGGTAAATTTTGATATGTCCCTTATACGTTAATAGTTGCACTTAGCTTTCAAACGCAGCTAATAAGTGCCACTAAATGTATATTTTCTTATAATGCGACAACATGCCAAAGGTTTAAAGATAGGGGGAATTAATTTAAAGGACAAAAATTTGTATATTTTTTGCCTCAAGGACACAACCCCAATATTTTTACCATAAGGACAAACATTCTCCTAAAATTTATTCATAAGGACAAACATTTTTCAAAATTATTCATAAGGACAACAAAACTGCTACCAAGCTAAAACTAATACCTAAAAACTGCTACCGATAACTGCAAACTGATACCTAAAAACTGCTATCAATGACTAAAAACTGATACCTAAAGAAAGTTGTCCTTCAGGATAAAATGTTGAAGGCCTGTCCTTGAGGCAAAAACGCCGAGAAATTTTGTCCTTGACAATAATTTCCTGTTAAGAGATAAGTATATTTTTATTTCTTTGTGAATCTTTAGTTTAGTTTATTAGTATATCTAAACTGATAAACATTTTATCACTTTTATAATTGCACAAATTTATCCATGTGGATTATTTTAACATTATATAGCAGATGTTCTTACAATATTACAAAAGTTAAAATTACCATTTCATTTTTATAATGAGTTTCCCACTAGATTTTTGTAACATCCCATAAAATAAAGAGTGATTAATTAAAAGAATTAATAAATAAACTTTAAGGTTGAAAAATATAATTTTAGAAAACTTTAGAATTTAGCCACGAAACTTGCATCATTGTGTTCTTGGCGATTTTTTAAGCAGCTTTCATATATAAAACTTCACGATCGAAATTCAAACGGAGAAGTAATCGACATTTGAAGATTTCATATTGAAAATAATCTAAAATAGAAATAAGGAAACAAATATTAGTGAATAATGAAAAAACGTTAAGAATAACGTTGAGAAGGAAATAAATAACACAGGACTATTAATCGACAGCTAGATAGGGTCGGTCGATCGGTTAGCTAGGGCTGGCTAAACATGAACCTCGGCCTAGACGGTGCGGATTTAATAAGAAATAATTTAACGAATAAAATTGATCCGAGCATATAAAAATAGAGACCTAGCCTCTCACTTTTGTTCTTATATTCTTAATAGAGCAGCAAAGCTCTACCACTTTTCTTTCTCCACTATTTCTAGAAATTATAAAAATATTATATATATATATATATATATTGGAGAACGATAGAAAATAAAGAGAAGGAGTGAATTAATTTTGAGAAAAAGGTAATCTTTAGAATTATAAATTTAGACTCCACTTAACTCAAATCTCCTTTCAAATCTTAAATTATAACGGATATGTATACACCTTTAAATATATATTTTTGTTCAGAAGAAAAGGAGTAAAGTAAGAAGAACGAGTTTGGATCTAGAGAGTTAGAAGCCATAAGGTACGTGGAAAATTATGTGTTTTGTATAATACTACCTTTATATCGTTGAAATTCTATTTTTTATTATGCCTATGTGGAAACCATTAAATTGTAAGCTTAAATAAATAAATCTAACTTGAAACCGTTGCTTACATATTCATAAATTATTTACCTTTGATGAAATGGTATATATACACCCTAGATCTGGAAGTTAGAAGAATAGTCCCTAAACTTTATGAAATATAATATTGATAGAACTGCATAGTTAAAATTCTAGATTTTTGCGAATTGAGTTGCAAATTGTTAAACTTGATAATCATCAATTGGAGATGCTTTAATTTGATTTATGATTTAAATTTCTACATTCTAATTCATTGAAATTGTAAAATCTCCATGAGTATGTTCATAAATGGTCTAACATCACAATTATATATGAAAAGTACGTCGTTTAAAATAACAAGGAATATCCCCCAAAATGAAAAAGACATGCAAAGTAGGGATGTTTTCCATAGTTTGCACTATTCAATTCAATAAAAATAGAAAAAAAATAATTCCTTGAAATTTCAAACACAACACAATTTCTTTTTTGGTAGTTTATGGAAAATTTCAACCGTAAGATTTCCTTCTTGAAAAGATATGGTTGCACTAAAATATGAAAAATGAATATTTTTGTCCAAGTTACACATAAGTGTATATTTAGAAATCTCTAAATGTAGAAACTAAAATATTATAAATGGAAATATAAATAATCTTATTTACCAATACACACATACATACATATATGCATAAAGTATAATTTTAAGAAATAAATAAATAAACGACGGTATATATACATATACATACATACATACATACATACATATATGCATATATATTACATACATACATACATACATACATATATATATATATATGGTAATGTGCAATTAATTGTACATTTTCTAAAATACGAATAATGTAATAAATTAAGGAGTTATGAAAGTTATGATGTTAATGGACAATAATTATACGGTTAATGGAAAGATGGACTATTCAAGTCAATATGGGCATTAAGCCATTTAATGAATTTAATTACAGAGAAGGAAATTAAATAGGCATGATAAATAAATTTGAAACATATAAATAAATGTCATTAATACTAGTACGATTTGAATGTAAAAGACTATTTATAAAGGGCATCAATTGGAGGTAAAAGAAATAATAAATGACATTTAATAACATTAATGAAATAAGAAATTAAAATAGTAAGCGTATAAATAAAGGCTAAAATATTTTAAAGGACAAATTATCCTAATAATTTAAGCACAAGGACACAAGCTTATTTTTTGTCTACAAGGACAGACCCAAAGTCCATCGTTCAATTTTTATGGCATCTGTCAAAAACCTCGTTCTTTTTATCAAATACATCTTACGTGGACCGTTCCTATTCTCCATCAATTATTCCTCCTCCATCGCTCATCTTTTTCACATTTCCTTTGTATATCGATTTAAATCTTACAAATTAATTTGTGAATGACCGCCATGACGAGCAGAAGCAAAATTAGATAGCTTATTTCCTAGAAAGGCATTTTAACTAGCGCAGATAAATTAGAAGTCTTTTGATTTTGAATTCTACTATGCCATTTCATTCATCTAATTTTCCATAGTTGATTTTTTTCTCTGTCTATTTTTTACTCATAAGTGAACATATTTAAATACATTTGCAATTTATATATGTTGGTTGTTCGTGGTGGACAACCACTCTAATTAGCCTACCATTTTCTAATTGATTTTGTTTTCAAACAGTTATAGTTCTGATGAAAAGGTAAGGGCAGTCAGAGCATGTGTGCGATTGCTAACTATTGGTAATTAAATTAGTGTTTGATTATTTATAATTTGTAGCAACTGTAACTAGTTTGTACCAACCGGTACCCATGTTGGGGTTTCATGAGATTATGTCTCACTCTCATTAAGTATTGTATCGTGTCACAATGCCTGATTGTTACGTTGAAAAATTTGCACAGTCGCGAAAATTCAGTAGCGAACTTCTTCAGGCAACCGCAACTCCACGGCAGCTGCAAGTGGGGCATGACAACTCCAATGCAACTTGACTTCCTCATTTCGACATAGACAGAAATTGCGAACACAAATTCAAAAGCGGTTCCACGCTCGGCTCAGACAGGCTTCGAAAGTTCAAATTCGATGAAACAATATTCAAGGCACCTTTGATTCCAAACCGCAAATGACAAATGGACAAGTAGATAAATTTATTTTTTTACTTAACAATACTGCTACCAATCAAATACCTAGTAGCTGTTTGATTAGAATTCATGCTTGGTTGTTTTATAAATTATTTTGACTGTTATTTAAAACAAAACCAGTACCTAGTTCCTGTTTGATATAAGTTGATGCCCAGTAAATTTAGTTATCTACTTGACTGTCATGTATGACAAAAGTGATACCAAAATAGTGCAAAACTGATACCTAGTAGCTGTTTGATTGAAACTCATGCTTGGTTATTTTATAAATTATTTTGACTGTTATTTATAACAAAACGGATACCTATGTATATGCAAAACTGATACCTAGTTTCTATTTGATAAAAGTTGATGCTCTGTAATTTTAATTATTTATTTGACTATCATGTATGACAAAATTGATACCAAAATAATGCAAAATCGATACCTAGCAGTTGTTTGTTTGGAATTGACGTTTACTTACTTTATAAATTATTTTAACTATTATTTATATCAAAACTGATAACTATATATTTGCAAAAATAATACATAATTTCTGTTTGATATAAGTTTATGCTCTGTAATTTTAATTATTCATATGACTGTCATGCATGACAAAAGTGATACTATAATAATGCAAAACTGATACGTAGCAGTCATTGTTTAGAGTTGACGTCTAGTTATTTTATAAATTATTTTGACTGTAATTTATATCAAAACTGCTACCAAAATATATGCAAAAATGATACCTAACAATTACACTAAAACTGCTAATTATTTCCTTTCAAAGCATATGAAGTTTGCTCCATTACCTCTTAAATACAATGTTATATATTTGTTACATACTTAATACTACAAGTAATGCAAACTGATGCTAACAATATATTTTGCTTTAAATAGGGTTGACTGTGGTATATATGTCATGATATTCATCATATCAATGAATAGAAGCTCAAATAGCGATCAAAATAAAACCTGAACAAATGTTGCAAACATGAGAAATAATTGTGTATGACATATTGATGGATAATGATCTTTGTTGGAAGAAGCGGAAAATATAAAGAAGTAAATTTGTTGTAAAAACTGCTATGGTGTTCAGTTCAATTAATATACAATTGAGATGTTGTGCTATAACTAATTGATTTAGCTTTCTTTTAATGTAGATGTAAGCAACGGTTGAAATTATGCCAGTTTATTGTAAAAACTATGATCTTATTCTTGATGTAGTAAAAAATAGCTTTATTTAACTTTTCTTACACGTGATGTTATGATTATATTTTATGTTAATTTATACCTGAAACAAATATTATAGTGCGCATGGACTGATACTATTTTTTGTCATACCTGAAAGTGATACTGATATAATATAATGAGAAACTAATACCATATTTTGTTATATCTGAAACTGATACTAATAGCATACAAAAATTGATATTATATTTTGTAGTACCTGAAACTGATACTAGTAGCATGCAAAAACTAATACCACATTTTTACATGCTTGAAACCAATACTAATAGTATCAAAAACTGATACTAAATAACTAATATTGAATAAACTAACCAACATCATCACATAACATACAAGCAAACAAATAATAAAACCAATACCAATTGTACTACAAAATTGATACTTAAAATGAAACTACAAATATTACTATATAACCAGCAAACAAATAAATAATAAAAGTGATATTGCTTATACTACAAAACTGATACTGTAAATGAAACTAAAAATGATACTATATAACCAAGTTCAATTACAAAGAGAAAATCAATGACAAATTAAAAGTAAGCTAAACCAATATACTTATATAACCAGATTCAATTACATAAAATTGCCAAACAATCATACAATATAGTATAAGTCTCAACAAATTCATAAAAACATGAAAAAAAAAGCATACCTTCTTAGAAGCTTGATAATTACGCTTATTATAACCAAATTGCTTGTATACACCACATCTATTTTGTTTATTTTCAAAATATGCAAATCCTGCTTTCCGTTTTATAGAAAGTCTACCGGTATCATATTTCTCCTTAGGTGGATTAATAACATCTTCGATACTTGCATCAACAATAGGCTTACCAAAATTAGGAATATGGTTAATAGCAGTAGGATAAGAAGAACGATAATCATCCATGGTGAAATAATTACTCAACATTTTCTTGAAGCATTTGTTCCACATGAAGATAACAATAACTATGAAAGGATGAAGCAAAAACTTTACGAACACCTAAAATCAAATCTTGATGGCGATCCGACATAAAAAACAAATCACGATCTTCTTGAAGCAATTGTTTTAAATGATTAAAAAAAACTATTTACAGGTATCCATATTTTCTAGATAAACTATACCTATAGCTAAAGAAAAAACCTGCAAATAAAAAAACATTAAAAAAATTTAATCAAGTGTTAACTTAAAACTGATACCTAAAAATTGGTAAAATAATTCTGATACTATACAGTAAAACACATTTAAATTCTGATACCTAAAAACTGATACTAAGCAATAATATAATATACATCAATTCCGCAAATGCAATACTACAAAATATCACTCTTTCACAACAACCGATACTACAAAGTATCAACCACGATAACTTTATTATCAAGCATGTAAGAAATCTCAATGGATAAAGGAGTAAGTTGAGAACAATAATGACAAATTTCATTCTTCGGACAATAAAAAAACAATCAAAGGATAACCAAGTTCTGAAAGTATTATCATCGAATACAGATAAAACAAGAATACTGTTATCACCACTGCAAAAAAAAGGATACCCATTGTTTGTTTGATTGGATTTATGCTTTGCAATTTTAGAAATTATTTTCACTGTCATTTGTAACAAAACGGATACCAATATATTAAAAAAATTATACCCACCATCCGTTTGATTGGAGTTGATGCCTTTTAATTTTAGAAATTATTTTTATTTCCTTTTGTAACAAAACCGACACTAATATATTGCAAAAATGATACACACTGTCTATTTGATTTGAGTTGATACTTTTTAATTTTAGAATTTATTTTCAACGTCATTTATAACAAAACTGGTACCAAAGTACTGCAAAAATGATACCCGCTGTCTATTTGATTGGAGTTGATGCTTTTAAATTTTAAAAATTGTTTTCACCATCATACATAACAAAATTGATACCAATATATTGCAAAAATAATATCCACTGTCTGTTTGATTGGAGTTGATGCTTTGTAATTTTAAAAATTATTTTTACTGTCATTTATAACAAAATTAATAACAAAGTACTGCAAAAATGATAACACTGTGGTTTAATTGGAGTTGATGCTTTTTAATTTAGAAATTATTTTCATTGTCGTATGTTAAAAAAACCGATACCAATATATTTATAAAAATGATACCTACTATCTATTTGATTGGGGTTGATTCTTTTTTATTTTAGAATTTATTTTCACTGTCATTTATAACAAAACTAATACCAAGGTATCTATACTATATTATTATTAGTGAGTTGAATTTCAAGCTCACACAGGCCCCCTTGAAATTTGGCAACTGAACAGTCGCATTTTTAATTTCTTTATATTCCAAACTTTAAAATGTGATAACTTTTTCTACATTGATTGGATTTAAGAATCGTTTTCACTATTAAATCTCAAATTTAATTTGCTTTCCAATGATATCCATTGTTGATAGCTAAAAATAATTTTTTTTAAATCATAATTTTATATAGCAGCTTTAATTGCACAATTATTTTGTGTCACCGCTGTGTACCGCATTTCTGTAACAACATTATTATGATGATCATAAACATTACATAGTAGTTTTACCTAGATTATTATAATGTATTTATTATCTTTTAACATATTTGAAAGGAATTTTTTTTTGAATTATACAATTATGGTTGCCTTTGAATATTGTAACTACATTATGTAATAAAGTAATAATCTTGATTGTGTTTGATAGTATTCAAACTTAGTTCAGTTATAATTTAACCCCATCAAAAAATGGTGTAATAATTTATAGGCATTTTTTGAATTAATTTAACTACGTTAGCATTTTTTTATTGCATTTACTATTGATGATTTTGACTATATTTGATAATTTTATTCAATTTTAAAACAATTATAAATTAATGAAATTAAGAAAATGTAATTATAATTTACCAGCAAGTTTTGGGTAAATTTATCTATATTTGAAGATTTTTAACCACATTTATGTGATGAAGTAATAAATTTGGCTACATTTCAGGAATTTATTCAATCTTAATACAATTAAAATTTAACTACATTAATAAATTGCAGTTATAATTTAATGACAATTTTGAATTATGCATGGTAGAAATTGAATATTTCAGCTATATTTATGTGATGCAGTAATAATTTTGGTTGTACACGATGATTTATTCGAGCTTACTGTAGTTAAAATTTAAATGCATTAAGCAAAAGCGGTTATTATTTTGCAGTATTTCTGGAATTAAGCAATTATTGTTTTTGAATATTTTAACTGCATTTGTGTGATGCAATACTAATTTAGCTGTAGTAATAATTTTGTTTGATGTTAACGATAGTTATTTAACCGCATTATGAAAATATAATTGAAAAATGAATTTTGATTTTTGATAGCTTGAGATGATTAAATAATGACTTCACATAATTAATGCTTGATTCAACCGTGCAACTCAGCGTTTAATACATTGCTTCCAGGTTTGATGACATAATTTGGCTAAGTTTACTCAATTTCGTTTACAATTACGATGATCAATAATACAATAAGCATATAAGTTGTTGTATTCGGGCTTAAGGTAGATGCACAGTTTAAGTGCTGGGTCAAAACATGTGTTGTAGTGAGAATAATGTTGATAACCACCTAAAAGAGTTTATTTTTTATTTTTTGCAGTAAATTCTAAAATCACTTGCACCACCACCGTCAGAAAACTTCTAGAAAACAATTGATGAATGTATCTTTGTATAGATGATTATGTAGTCATAGTTTGATTATTAGATATAGTTAATAGGTCAAATGAGCAGTGAGAGAATTTAGTAATAATACTGCATCAATGACACTTTTGCCTTTTTTGGCTGCAGGTACAAATACCTTCAATGGTTAAAATAATTGACTGATGTAATGCATCTATTAAGGCTAAGAAAACATCACCTATTTGCGCTCAAGCCAATATCATACACGCGTTGCTAGCAGTTATTTCTGAGGCTAAAAAATGAATGGACTTCTCACAATTGTTCTCTTCTATATGTTTTGGATATTTTCAAATGTTGGTTACTGCGACCAGCTGTATGCCGTGTTTTGTACCCAGCATCGACATAGATCAGATTCGGTGAACAATAGTAATTTATATTGGAACCCATGTTATTTTCTTATTGCATCATCATTTCTATTGCAATTGAATCTTCTGTTTTACTACTTTTCCCCTGTACTACATCTGTTGCTTTTTTCTTTTTTCTTTTGCTCCCTTTTTTCAGCTGTTGACAAATACTTTTCCTTACTGTTTACAAATTTCATCTTATTACTATATTTCTCCCCATTGCAAAAAACTTCTGTTACTCTTATTTAATTGAATCGAACTGCACTGTGTCTTTGTGTCTGCAGTTCACAGTGAATACTTCAACTATGTCTATGCACATTGAAGCAGCTGTGTAATTGCAAATGCAACAACATTGATGTTATATGCCACAGTGAATATATCTATGCATTAGCGGATAATTTTTAACACATTATCCTCTAAATAGTCTGTGAACTTTAACATATTCACTGTAATTGTTTTGTTCGATTTTAATTGTGATTATCATAACCAAATATATCTATGTATTCTTTATCCTACCAAATTGTTATTCATGATGTAACACTATAATTCAACAATGTTTTTTCATTACCACCGTATTAAATTTCTTATACATTTGGATATGACCTATGCAACAACAATATTTTTTCAACATCCGTGTGCGAAGCACGGGTTCGCACTAGTTACAAAAATAATACCCACTGTTTATTTGATTGGAATTGATGCTTTTTAAGTTTTAGAAAGTATTGCAGTCTGAAGCCTTCCTCTACCTTATATAAACTCCACCTTTCTTCTTCTCACCTCATCTTTAGAAGAAAAAAAGAGGCGAACCATTTTTCCTATCATCATTTCTTTCTACTTGCATGTGTGTGTGTATAAACCATTTATTTTATAAACTTGGATTGATAATCTCTTAAAACATTGAGACCTAAGACACCATGCAAGAAGCAAAGTTGTAGAGGATAACATGACGAACAAGTCAGTAGCTTTCGCTTAGAGGTTGGAGTTTGACGGTGATCGAAAACGGCTGGAATAGTGACAATGGTTGAAATGAAGTATCATCAATGATCACATGATGGATTAAGTTATATACCGCTGTGTTTGTCTCCTCATGAAGAAGGTAATGGTGGCATTCGATTTTCCCCCAGTGGTTGTTAGTGAAGGTAGCAGCGGTCGAAAGTTAGGACATGGCCGAGGCTCGTTTAAGCTTGAACACATCAGAGTGGTTGATCTTCGTATGGATTAAGTTGCCTTAGTATGCAGGGCATCGTGGTGGTCTCCGTTCATCTCCTAGTGGTCAAACCTGAGATCTGTAACCATCGCAACTCACGTCGAGAAGATTTTTGGGTTCGCTAGAAGTTCACAGGACTGGGATTGGTGTTGGTCCGAAGGTTCGTCGGTGGCTGTTGAGTCCAATAGAGGTGGCGGTGCATAATTTCGTGGTTGGAGGAGGAAGAAGGGAATTGAAGAAATGTGCGATTCTGGGTTCTTTTTTTAGGAAAAGAAAAGGTGGAAAGACAATAAAGAGGAAGAAGGTGATTTGCACAAAACTGGACAGCTTGATAATTGTAGAATGGCACATGAAGACAAAAGGGATAATGACTGTTTTTGGCAACTAGAAGTTTTTACCCTTGAAGCAAAGTTATTAACGGCCTGTCCTAGATACTAAAAAAGCCTATAAATTTGTCCTCTATAATACTTTCGTGTAAAATACTAGGAGGTGTAATAGTTTCCACAGTTGAAATTATATTGCCTTAATAATACATTTGCAATGGTGTGAAGTATTGGAATTGGGCAGCCCGGGCGGAAATTATGAGTGAATTTCAAAAAAAATTACCATATAAGATCTTTTTTAGGTCGTGATATTTTAGGTCGTGATATTTTAGGTCGTGATGTTTTTTTTTAGGTCGTGATGTTTTAGGTCGTGGCCGACCTAAGTGTTGTACATTTTCTGTGGCGTGTGTTGTAACTTCTATAAATAGGCCGGTGGTGCCATTTGTAATAGTTGGAGTTGATTGGAAATAAAACTCTTGTTTTTGTTAGCTTTATGCTTTCACCAAATTGGTAGTTGAGTGTAATCTCCTATCTCCACCTTCGACATTCGACTGCGCTCGAATCTTCGATCGTTGAAGCCAATTCGCGGAATCAAGTGCGCTTGATCAACGCTCGAAGAATTGTAGATCTCTCTTCACGGTATCGTGCGCGATCAACGTGTCAGAGATAGCTAGAATTCAGTATCTTCGGATCAACGAATTTGGGCATTTTAGTATTTCTCAATCCACCGATTGCGTCAGTTTGGTATCAGAGCTTGTTTTAGCCAATCATAGCTAAATCGAGTCTTGGAGCCAATTCTTTGAAGAGTTGAAGTGTTAGCCGAGCTTGAAGTCGAGCCGAGCTATATCATCCAAGGAATTTTGAATCAAAGTGTAGATTTGTGATTTTTGATCAAGACCGAGAAGTTGTTGTTCATCGTGTTCATCGCAAATTGCAACAAAGTGGGAGTTTTCGATCCATTTCTTTTTGGATCAAAAGTTGAAGAGTGTTTGAATTTGGCCGTGGTTGTTTGCGCGCCAAAGAGGAGTTGAAGTTTGAAGTAGACGAGTTAGCATAAGTCGGAGCCGAGCTAAGGGAAGTTAGGCCGTACATCATTTGGTACATTTTCGAGCATTGAAGTATTTGTGCAATTTCAAATCATGCCACCAAGGAGAGCTAATCGACATCAAAACGTTGAAGCATTATATCGAAGAGAAGAGGCCGATGAGATGGAGCAAAGAATTAATGAAAATTTTAGTGAAAAGCTTAATGAAGGAATTGGTCGATTAGAGAAGATGATGTTAGAGATGAATCAAAATCAGAGAAGGGTTTCACCTGAATCTAATCATGGAAGGAGTAGAATTTCACCACATTCCAATCGAGAGAGAAGTATTGATAATGATCATAGAAGTGAGAGTCGAGACAGTTATAGAAATGTTGATGATCGGGAACGTGATCGGAGGAATACTAGTAGAAGGGATGTTGGAGGAAGAAACGATGGTAGTAGAGATGTTGGTGGTCAGGATCGACGTCGATATACATCTGATTTTGAAGAGGAGTTTGATGGAGGTAGTGTCCACGGACGAGGTCAAGGAAGAAATCATTCGGAATATGATCACAAGTGGGAATCTAGGTTGAAGACTGAAATTCCAGAATTCAAAGGTGGTATGCAAGCTGAGGAGTTTTTGGATTGGTTGTCTAATTTGGAGGAGATTTTTGACTTCAAGGAAGTTCCGGAACATCGTAGAGTGAAGTTGGTTGCTACAAGGTTGAGGGGTAGAGCTCTGGCATGGTGGCAGCAAACCAAACTTACACGTGAACGGATGGGGAAGTCAAGGGTTGAATCATGGGAAAAGATGAGGAAAATGATGAAAGCCACATTCTTACCTTATAATTATCAATCGCTTATGTATCAGAGGCTGCAAAACTTGAGGCAAGGAACGAAGTCTGTTAATGACTATGCTGATGAATTCTATCAACTGATTGCAAGGAACGATATCATGGAGACAGAGGAACAATTAACAGCTAGATTTGTTAGAGGATTGCGTATGAAGATTCAAGACATGGTAAATATGTTTGATCCCAGAACTGTAGCGGAAGCACACCAGAAAGCGTTGGCTTGGGAGAAACAGGGACGACGAGGTGGTGGTGTGTTTACTAATTCCAACAATCAAGTGAAGGGTGTTAGTGGAATTCCTAATGTTCCTAAGTCTGTCAATAAGCCAGTGGTGAAGGAGGTTGAGAAGGCGAAGGTTAACAATGGTTTCAAATGCTACAATTGCCAGGAGATGGGTCATAAAAGCAATGAGTGTCCAAAGCCTAAGAAGCGAGTGATGGATGCGGAAGCTGAGGATGAGGAGGAAGAAGCTGAATGTTCTAATTCATTACCAGTGGAGGAGGAAGACTTGTTGTCGGGAGATGAAGGGTATTCATTGATGATGAGGAGAAGTTGTTTGACCCCGAAGCAAGAGGAGGAAAGTAGTTGGTTGAGGAATAACATTTTTCAGTCTACATGCACTATTCTAGGAAGAGTTTGCAAGTTTGTTATTGATGCTGGAAGTTGTGACAATATTATCTCTACAGAAGCGGTGAAGAAGTTAGAGTTAAAAACTGAGAAACATCCTAAACCGTACAAGTTAGCATGGTTGAGGAAGGGTGGTGAGGTGAAAGTTGGACGAAGGGCTTGTGTTAAATTTTCGATTGGGAAGAAATACAAAGATGAAATTTGGTACGATGTTGTAGATATGGATGTCTGTCATGTGTTGCTGGGGAGACCGTGGCAATATGATAGGGCGGTGCAACATGAGGGGCGAAACAACAGTTATAGTTTCATGTTTGAAGGTACTAAAATCACTTTGGTTCCTAAGAAGCGACAACAAGAAGAAAACAAACTGGAGGAGATTGAAGAGCTGAAAACTTTATTATCTTTGAAGGAGTTTGTTAAGGAAGTTGAGGAAGAACCGGAAATATTCTTGTTAATTGGGCGTGAGAGCAGTGAAGAGGTTGAAATTCCAGAAGAAGTGAAACCAGTATTGAAAGAATTTGAGGATGTATTTCCAGAGGAGTTACCAAAGGAGTTACCGCCACTAAGGGACATTCAACATCAAATTGATCTTGTTCCGGGAGCAATGCTGCCACATAGACCACATTATCGAATGAGTCCGAAGGAACATGAAGAATTGAGGAGGCAAGTGGAAGAATTGCTTGAACAGGGGCGTGTGCAGGAAAGCTTGAGTCTGTGTGCTGTGCCAGCTTTGTTAGTACCGAAGAAGGACGGGACGTGGAGAATGTGCACTGACAGTCGAGCATTGAATAAGATTACTGTGAGATATAGATTTCCAATGCCGAGGTTGGATGACTTGCTAGATCAATTGAGCGGAGCTACTATCTTTTCGAAGATTGATTTGAAGAGCGGATATCATCAAATTCGTATCAGGCCAGGTGATGAGTGGAAGACCGCTTTTAAAACCAGGGAGGGTCTATACGAATGGTTGGTAATGCCATTTGGCTTATCAAATGCGCTAAGTACATTTATGCGGGTGATGAATCAGATTTTTAGACCATTCATTGGGAAGTTTGTGGTGGTGTATTTCGATGATATTCTGATATATAGTGGAAGTCCAGAGGAACATTTGAATCATCTGAGAGAAGTGCTGATGGTACTGCGACAAGAACAATTTTATGCTGCAACGAAGAAATGCTTGTTCATGACGCATAGTGTTTTATTTCTGGGGTATGTTGTATCAGAGGAAGGGATACAGGTGGATCGGAGTAAAGTAGAGCCGATTAAAGATTGGCCACAGCCCAAGACGATAACAGAGGTTTGGAGTTTTCATGGGTTGGCTTCATTCTATCGAAGATTTATTCCACACTTTAGTAGTGTGATGGCGCCTGTTACAGATTGTATGAAGGGTAAACAGTTTTCATGGTCAGAGGAAGCAGGGGATGCTTTTGGGAAGATCAAGGAGTTGCTGACGTCTGCACCAATTCTAGTATTACCAGATTTTCAGCTAGTGTTTGAACTACATACTAATGCATCCAAGCTTGGGATTGGAAGAGTGTTGAGTCAGAGGGGACGTCCGATTGCATATTTCAGTGAGAAGTTATCAGGAGCAAAGATGAGATATAGTACGTATGATATGGAATTCTATGCTGTTGTACAAGCCATTAAACATTGGAGACATTATCTATTTCAAAAAGAGTTTGTTCTTTACACTGATCATGAGGCGTTGAAGCATTTACAAGGGCAAGACAAGATTTCAGCGAGACATGCATCGTGGATTGCGTACCTTCAACAGTTTACATTTGTGGTGAAACACAAATCTGGAGTTACAAACCGTGTGGCAGATGCGTTGAGCCGAAGGAATCATTTGTTGACTACAATGAAAGTTGAGGTGACAGGGTTTGATGTGTTGTTAGAATTATTTGTCGATGATCCTTACTTTGCAAAGTTTGTTGATAAAGTCAAGGAGGGAGAGATGGACGAGTTTATGATGGTAGATGGTTTTCTGTTCAAAGGAAATCGATTGTGCATACCTGATTGTAGTTTGAGAATGAAGATTGTAAAGGAGCTACACGAAGAAGGCCACGTGGGTAGAGACCGTACACTACAGCTGATTTCTCAATCTTATTTTTGGCCGTCGATGAAGCGGGAAGTTGGAAGGTTTGTGGAGAGATGTCATATTTGCCAAGTTTCCAAGGGAACAACGACGAATGCGGGATTGTATATGCCGTTACCTGTGCCAGTTAGACCATGGGTTGATATCAGTATGGATTTTGTTTTGGGATTACCGAGAACTCAAAGGGGGAATGATTTGATATATGTTGTAGTGGATAGGTTTTCAAAGATGGCACATTTCATCGCTTGTAAGAAGACAGCTGATGCTGTCCGGGTTGCTGAGTTATTCTTCAACGAGATATATCGTTTACATGGTTTGCCAAAATCCATTGTTTCTGATCGGGATACTAGATTTCTAAGTCATTTTTGGCTAAGTTTGTGGAAGATGGTGGGAACGAAGTTGAACTTTAGCAGCGCTTATCATCCGCAAACGGATGGACAGACCGAGGTTGTGAACAGATCGCTGGGAAATTTATTGCGATGTCTGGTGCAAGACAATCTGAAGAGTTGGGATGTGAAGTTATGTCAAGCGAAGTTTTCTCATAATCATGCTGTGAACCGTATTACGGGTTTCAGTCCATTTCAGATTGTATATTCTAGTTTGCCAAAGGGGCCGTTGGAGTTAACGATCATACCACAACCAAAGAAGACAGTCAAGTGAGCTGCTGATTTTGTTGAAGGATTGACAGAGTGTCATAGAATCGTTCAAGAACGATTGGAAAAGGCGAATGAGAAATACAAACGATCTGCAGATCTGAAGCGAAGGAGTGTTGAATTTAATGAAGGTGATTGGGTTTATGCAGTGTTAACAAAGGATCGTTTTCCGGTGGGAACATACAATAAATTGAAAGCACGGAAGATTGGTCCAGCAATTTTTTTGAAGAAGATCAATGAAAACGCTTATAAGTTGAGGCTGCCGGAGGATGTGTATACTTCCAATGTGTTTAATGTTAAACATCTCATACCATATCATGGGGATGAACTTATGGTGGAAGAGGATGGCGCAAATTCAAGGATGAATTTTTCTCAACCAGGGGAGGATGATGCAGCCCAGAATAACACCCAGAATGTTGAAGTGTTAGGTCGTGGACGACCTAAGAATGTTGAAGTGTTAGGTCGTGGACGACCTAACGGGTCCTTTAAGTCGTACCAGGAAAATTCTGCTCAAGTGGGTAAAATGTTAGGTCGTGAACGACCTAACGAGGTCTTTAAGTCGCACCAACGATTTAGTGAAGCTCGGCAACGACCTAGTGGAGGCTCGCGAGTTAACAAGGCTTTTAAGTCGCTCCAGCGACCTAGTGAAGAATCGTGAGCTAACGAGTTAAAAGTGAAGGCACTCAAACGACCTAACGAGTTAAGACCAACTGTAGGTCGCAGAGATATGCTTCGATCTATGCTAGGTCGCGCAAACGAGTTACGACCTACGATAGGTCGCTCCGATACTTCAAGTGAAGACTTCCACAAGCTACGACCTACGACCTAAGTTAGGTCGCGGGATGCCTTAGATCGCCAACTGTTATAAGTTGCTGAAGCTCATGCCGCTTGGATTCCTTGAGTCGGTGCCTTACATTTTAGGTCGCTCATATGTTAAGTCGTAAGTCGTGATATTTTAGGTCATGATATTTTAGGTCGAGATATTTTAGGTCGTGATGTTTTTTTTAGGTCGTGATGTTTTAGGTCGTGGCCGACCTAAGTGTTGTACATTTTCTGTGGCGTGTGTTGTAACTTCTATAAATAGGCCGGTGGTGCCATTTGTAATAGTTGGAGTTGATTGGAAATAAAACTCTTGTTTTTGTTAGCTTTGTGCTTTCACCAAATTGGTAGTTGAGTGTAATCTCCTATCTCCACCTTCGACATTCGAGTGCGCTCGAATCTTCGATCGTTGAAGCCAATTCGCAGAATCAAGTGCGCTTGATCAATGCTCGAAGAATTGTAGATCTCTCTTCATGGTATCGTGCGCGATCAACGTGTCAGAGATAGCTAGAATTCGGTATCTTCGGATCAACGAATTTGGGCATTTCAGTATTTCTCAATCCACCGATTGCTACTTTCATCGATCTACCTTGTTTTGTGTAATCCGCTGCGTCAAAAAGTTATATATATTTATATTTTATAAACATATACACATAACCAATCAACATGTGATAACAACAATACCTATAAGAATCTCACCAAACTAACAATATAGTGACAGCAATATATGTATATACATGAATAGTATATATTTATACAGAGGTAATGCACCATATATATATATATGTGTGTGTGTGTGTGTATATATATATATATTGTACCTAAAACTATTGCGCTTAAGTCAAACTTGCAATGATGAGCTTTCCTCCCTTAGAAAACTTTTTGATTCGTCGGATTACTAATCCTTGAACCGTAGACCTTTTTCTATCAAATAGCCTTTGAATTGATTTGATTTGAGTTTGATGGAGTATATAGGGAGAAATTTCTACCATAAAGTGATAGAAGAGGCAACAAAAATTTCTTTTGCATTAGGATAAGGAGTCCTTTTATAGTGGAAGGAATAGAGAGAAACGTGGATCATATCTCTTGCCCTTTCTCCCCAAATCTCAGTCATCCATCTAAAATACCCCTAGCTCATTTTTTAGCCTCCCTTTTCTTCCTCTTTGATAAAAATTTTCAGCCCCTTTCATGGGCTGTAAAACCATTTTAAGCCCAAATAAATATTGTAACAAACGGGATTTTCAGCCCTCAAAAATCCCATCCGTTACGTCTACTGTATAGCATGTCGAGTAATCGAATGCCGAAAACCGAAAAGTTAGGGGAAAAGAGAAAAAAAGAGATAAGAAGAAAACTAAACAACATAGAATCTCACAGCGGAACGAATAATCTATAATCTATAGTAAATCTTTACACAAGAAGAAACTGTAATGTGTTTATATACAAAACATCAATCAGAGTACGATAACATCTCAATCATCAGCCTGGACAGTTATAACAAATTCTCCTCACAATTTATGATAATTTCAATACAAAACAATGGAAAATAAACATATACGTAAATACAGCTTGAAGACCTCCAATCCATCTCCTTAGCTCCAATGCATCCAAAAATATTTGTAAATATACTCGGTCTGACCCAAGAATTATAATAAAATAACATTCGAATCAGTCTGGAAAACCAACATGACAAAACACACCCAACTGGATTTTAAAGTTATAGAAAACCTTTGAAAATCAAGAGTATCCCGTAAGACCATGCCGCACATAAACACGGACAGGTTTTTACCTTACGATAACCATAACCATTTCATATGATTTTTTTGATATTATAACAATGTCTAAATACATATACTTATTAATCTTAACCGAAATTGTTACATTAATTAAATTCCAGCATAATAGGTACACAACTAAAACCATAAAGCTCGTATTGGAAAATGGATTCCATACAATGACTGGGGTACCGCCCGTCACGGTGCATCTTTAGATAAAATAACACCGAGGACCTCGCCTTTATCCCCTGCCAACGCAGAACCGACCTACCCCTTACTGGATAGTACCAAATATGATCACCCCTCCGTTAATGGGCCCCGAAGCATACAAATGAGAGATAATAGCGACTCTAGATTGGGATGAAAATACCCTACTTGGGAGCGACCCACTTAGCCCTGTTGCATCTCCCCCATTTTAGTCATTCCCGATTGAAGCGGCTTGAGGCTATGTTTTACCTTTTATATAGCACTTCCTACTTGGAATGCTAATACTGCCCTCCAAGCAACAATGCAATACCACCATTCATCCATACAAGTCCGCTCTAGGACTGAATGAAACACTTGAGAGCTCCGTTTCCAAATTCCATCACCTTCAAGATGCCTTCACTTCGAACGCTTAAGTTGGATCGACGTGGTTTTCAGATAACATATCTGATCCCGGTCTCTTCGAAAAAACATTCAATAATTTCTATTAAACTCAACTCCCGTTCTTTAGGAAATAAACAGTCAAAGACAAGAGCGGAGATCGCCTCTGTGACGACCCGCCCTTTCGACCCTCGAAAATCGACATAAATACGCTCATTGTATAACATGCCGAACGATCGAGTGCTGGAAGGATAGATTGTTGAGGGGAAAGAAAGTAGGTAGAATAAAGAAGAAACTAAACAAAACAGAATCTCACAGCGGACTAAATAACATATAATATAAATAGTTCTTTACACAAATCAAAACTGTAATATACATATCTCACATCATAGTACATAAATCAATAGTTACCAGCCTGGACAGTTATAACAACCTGCCCTCACAGTTTGCTGGAAATTTCAACAAAACACTACAGCGGAATAAACAAGTACGAGAATACGTCTCGGTCTCCAACTCGTCTCTCGAGCTCCATAGCATCCTAACCTAAACCTGTAATACTCGGTCTGACCCGAGCATTATAATAAAATAACACCTGAGTCAGTCTGGAAAACCAGCGTGATAAAAACACACTCAATTTGAATTATTAATTTTTATCAAAATCCTTTGAAAAACAAAGATATCTCGTAAGACCGCGTCACACATAAACATGACGGGTTTTTGCCTTACGATAACCAAAACACTTTTATCAAATCCGTCCGATATTATAATAATGTCTAACCCAAGTAAATAGAAAATAGCTAAAATGCTTGCATCTCACATTTCAGCATAGTTGGGCACAATCAAAACCGTACGGCGTTTATTGGAGAATGAATTCCATACAATGACTAGGCACTAGGGTACCACCTATCACGGTACACGTCTAGAAAAATGTATCGAGGACCTCGCCGGGTCCCCTGCAACACAAGACCGGCCCTATCCCTAACCTGGATAGAACGAATATGTTATCACCTTGGGTATTCCCACCCTTATCGACAGCTCTTTCGCATGCACCGTATCCATATAATATAATATATCCGAGGTTATCTAGAAAGGTGATAACATACCCTAATTGGGTATGACCCACTTAGCCTTGCTGCATACCCCCTGATTTTCATCTATTCTGGTTGATGAGGCTAGAGGCTATGATTACCTTCGAGAATAATTTCACTTAGAATGCTCATCGTCCTCCAATGACGATGTTCTGATAGCACTCATCCATACAATTTGTCCTGGGTCTGGACAAACCGAATCACCGTCTTCATCATCTTCACGGTATTCATTCGTAACATTCAAACCGGATCAAAGTGGTTTTCGGATAATTAATCCGATCTCGGTCTCTTCGAAACGATCAACGAAATTGGCCAAATACTTGATAGTCGGTTATCTAACTATCAATAACATCCATAAGCAGACATCAGGCCTTATTATAGATTTTTTTCCAAAATCTATTTTAAAATAACTTTATAAGATATATATTCAAAACCCTTCCAATTTTCAATACTGAGACAATCCAATTACTTATATCCATACCCAGATATTTCAAACCATTTCTTTCTTTAAAAAAAATATATTTGAAAAACCATTTAAAATAGTTATGGAAAGTACCTCGTTGTATCTACCATGGATTCACAGCTCAAAGGTTACGTCTCTATCCCAGAGAAATCCAGAACTTAACTATAGGCAATCTCTGCCTCCGATTTCGCCATGAAAGCATACCATTACTTTCCAAAAACTTTATTTAATAATTATCTCAAAATAATGCTTATAATTGTCTAAAATAAATTTCCAAGTTTAATCTAGGAAAATATACTTAAATAAAAGTTATTATACAAAGCCATATTAATATTTAATAATTTATCCTTTAAAATAACAATGCTGACTAATTCTTAGATAATAATAAATCTTTAACAATCATTATAAGGTAACTAATTAATAATTAAATACGCTTTAAACAATTTAAAATAATTAAATAACTAGTTTCTGGAATATTTTTAACACTTTTAAAGTTACCTAGTTAATAATTAAAAATCCTCTTTTTAAAACAAGCCCAATTTCTCGATTCTAATTTCATTTCATAAATTTAGAAACCTTACATGAGCTCCAGTATAACCAATTTTATACTTATTTCCAAATTCACTTCTATCCTTCCAATCTATTAAAAATCTCGATTTTAAAACCTTTCATATTTAGACAAGTACCACTTAAGAATTTTTTATTTAAAAATCCTTTTATATACTCTTATCCCAAAATCTCTATTTACAATATCCTGAAATAGTTAAGTACAAATTTCAAAACCATTATTTTATCAGATCAATTAACCCAAAATTCTATATAAATATTTTTCTTCAAAAATCCCTTTTAAATTCTTTTTCAATTCAAACCATATATTACTGGTATTTAAAAATACCAAAATCTAGGCTAAAAGTGCCATAGCATCAAACCAATTCAAATCACATGATAATCTATCACAAATTATTCAAACAAACATATATCACTATATATGGAATTAAATTCAACATTTCTGAGAAATCCAGTTGGATTCCTCCAACCTGGTTCCCTGCATCCACAGATTTTTAATACAATATAAAAATACCAATTCCGCTTTAAGGCGGAATATCTCAGTATATAGGTTCATCCGCTATTATGCGGGGCGCATAGGGTCTTATCCGCTATATATATGCGGGAATATCAATCACTCCAATATATATATATATATATACACTACTATATATAATATCACATTCAACTGATAATAATATATCAATCCAACCAATCAATCAATAATTAATTTTAACTACCTAAAATTAATTGCAGTAGTCCAAAATTGAGTGAGATTAACTCATCTTGATTTTAAAATTTGCTAAACGTTCCAATTTTAAATTAAATCGAAATTTTAAATTAAATCAAACACGTTCGATTTATACTAAAATTTTAACTCGCTCCAAATGTCTCCAAATCTGTGCCAGCACGTAGTGCTCGTCACCATGATTCCGTTGCCGCTTGTTTCTTCCGATTCCGACCTCGTATGTGAAAGATATACAATTTTAAAGTTTTGAATATAGATTATATAAATAAATTTCTTTTTATTTTTTTATTTTTACCAAAACAAAATCGGGCCGCATATTTGCTTCAGGAAAATTAAAGCCGCTCTTTTCTTTTCTTCTCCTACGCATTCGTCCTCAGGTTCTTCGAACCTATAGCCGCCATTTTAGGGTTGATCGCCGCTCCTCCATCGACGAACCGGAGCTCGATTAGAAGTTGTCAAACGAAGCGCCTACTCCCTCTGGACCCCCAGTCAGAGACCGCATGCCCTAAGCCTTGCCAACGACGTGAAAATCTCCATTGAACGGTGCACGAACGCGACCCCCCCTCTCTACACTGTGCTAAAACCCATCATGACCGTTGATCGAGAAGATCTCTCCGTGCTCTATAATATTGTAGTTGAAGATACTTGCTAAAAGTTGATGGATAAGGAGAATTTAGAAGAAGAAGACGAGAGCATTTCGGCCATTAAATTCAAGTGGAGGTGGCTGCGTGAAAAATCGGCTAGGGCTAGGGTTGAACGTGTATACATATATATACGTACTTATATTATTTTCACAAATTACATGCTTTAGCGAACGTACTCCAAACGAGATGTGCCATTAGGCGTTTATAATGTTTTACCCCTATTCCGAACACAATGGAATATGTTTTGGGGCCTAATTTGATCGTATGCGAAAGATAGCTTTTCGAATCGAATTAAAATATTAAATTTTCGATATTTATTTCAACGCGTTTCTATTCCGTACTACCAAACGCTACGAAATTTTAAATCCGATAATAATACACTATTACGAATCTAATGGAACTGGTTTCGTTGAATTCTGAGACTGTGCCCCGGAAGGCTATTTTAACGCGTCGATTAAATCGAACGATTTTCAAAATCGACGAAATTTCTTGAAATTTCAATTTTAAAATCTTACTAACTCAATTATAATTCAAATAGAATTTATATCCATATTAGAAATCATTCCAATTTATATTAAATCAAAATTTCATTATTTACACTATTACCATATATATATTAAATTTCACTATTAAATTAATATATAAATTTCAAACTTAAAATTTATCGACTTTTAATCCCATTCAAAAGTCCACTATCATCACTCTAAATCAAATAGAGTTTTAAATCAACTTTAGAACCCATTTCCATTTCCCTTTAACTCCGAATTCACATTTTTTTCCCAATTTCAATTATTTATTTACCATTTACCAAATCTGTTTAATCACTATATTTGAAATTCTAAACCATTTCACTAATCCAACCAAAACCTCCATATTCAAAATCAATTAATATTTCTAATTCAACATTTAAAATTAAATTAAACGTTCAAAACCAAACAACCAAAATTCCGGGTCGTTACAACCTCCTAACCGTTAGTGGATGGATTTCCTTATCATTGTCCTAGGAGAACGAAACGTGATTATACACACAATACAACATCATCGGAGATGATTGTGTCATATAACTCACGTGTTTCTCCTAGATATTCCCAAAGTTACGTTTGGGTCCAACTTTGATGGTTGGTTATTTAACTATCGAATAACAAACATTCAATCAGAAATTTATTCCATAGGGAAAAGCCAACATTAGTTAAGCATATAAACAATCACTAGCCTCCTTTTATAAATCTTTCATAAACAACAACCACTTTTTAAATTACTTGTGTAAGAATACTTTTACAAAGGAATATCCACAAATCCCTATATTTTCAGTACATAGAAATATCCATATACTTATCTCAACGGTATAAGTATATTCACACACATTTCACCTCACAACTTAAAAATGTACTCATATACTAATCTCAATGATATAAGTATATTTACAAAACTGGGAAAGATTTTCTTTTTATTCGATTCAAAAATCATTTATCAACTCCTCATAATTTTTTAAACCATTTATAATCCATTTTATAAATCTTCCGGGACCATTTATAAAATTCTTTTATACTTTTTAATCGATCATAATTTCTTTTTGTACATCTCCAAAATCATTTATAAATCCTTTATAAACCCATAAAACCATTTATAAAACTCCTTCATCCTGTAAATAATCTTCCCTTAAATCTTCAAAACAATTTATAAACTTCTCTTATAAAATCCAAGTCCTCTATTAAACTTTATTTATGAATCTCGAACACACTTATAAACAAATAAAGATCACTTACTTCTAAATAGTATCATAAAAAAATAATTATTAAAATTAAATATTATGAATAAAAAAATAATTATTATAAACCCTAAACATCTTAAAATAGCAATTAATCATTTTAAAAACAATAATAATTAATCTTACCCTTATTTATAAATAGTAGTAATTTATTTTCAAACCTTAATGATAAATCCTTATTATTAATTTCAACCATAATTATTCTTAAAATAAGTAACCTTTCAAAATATTAACATTTTGATAAATAATTTAAGACAGTATTAATTATATATAAATAACTTTAAAACAAATTAGTATACTTAAAATAACTTTAAAACAACACTAATATAATTAAATAACTTTAAAACAATATCAATATAATTAAATACATTAAAACAATATTAATATAATTCAATAACTTTAAAACAATATGAGTATAATTAAATACTTTTAAACAATATTAATATAGTTTAATACTTTTAAACTATATTAATATAATTAAATAACTTTAAAACAATATTAATGTAAATAAATCATCTTTCAAAAAAAAATTTTGAAACCCAATTTCGGATTTAAAATCATTTCCTATCTTAAACCCGATTCCAATTCAACTAGCAATTTATAGTATTTAAAAATACTAATTTCAGGCCAATAGCTGCCAAACGCTCAACTAATATTGATATTGATTTTCTATAATCACTAGGTTTTTGTTTTCAAACATAGGACAATTTTATAACCATAGTGTCCACAATCAGGTAATCCATATAAAAGGAATATTATCGAAACAATTCAACAATAGCAAGGAATCCCGTTGGATCCCTCTAACCTATCACCCTGCATCATAACAGTATATAATCATAAAATATAAATCAACCGCTTTGAGGCTAGATTCGTATACAAAGGGTCATTTTCTCTTACACGGGAACGTAGTAGGGTCTCACCCGCTCCAATAGGCGGGAATATATCCAAATCAACAATATAAAATAGTATATCATCCAAACATCCAATCAATAATTTTCATCAACTATAAATATTACTGGTTAGAAAAATGGTGAGTTTAACTCACATGGATTCGATAGTCACCAAAACGTTCCGTATTGAATTAAAATTGAACGAACTTTCAATTTTGACCCAATTTTCTATCAGCTCCGAATCCATCTAATCCAACTCCATAGCGTAGCCTTCGTCGATACGATCGCAACGCGACTCATCGCATTCAATTTGAACCTCGTACGAGTTAAATATAGATTAATGAACCTTTGAATTATTTAAACTATAACTAACTTTAAATAATTAATAAACTTTAACTAATTACCCTAATTAACAATCGCTTAAACCAGTTATTCCGCCTAAACTTGTCTTCCCCAAACGACCAACCACCGTAGCCGCCCTCTCATTTTTGAATGCCTCTGCCTCTATAGGCCATGGCCGATTACCCCACCTCGTCCCTCGGTAGCCCAACCTCCACTCGACACCGCGATAACCACGTGGCCATCCAAATCGCCGCCTCCGCCTTGATTTCCCCAAAAACAAAAATTCTGTTCAACTGTCTAGCCCTGCCACCTCAGGCCGCCAATCGTTGCCAAACTCCACCAGTGCACAACCCTTTCCAACCTCGACAGTTCTCCTTCAGACCCCATCGACAAATGATCATCCATGTCGTCGAAAAATGCCAAAAACCACAACCCAATCATCGCCACTTTGCCACCACTACACCACCGATCTCCACCGTCCATTATGTCCCTCTTGACGTCGGCTACAACTTTTTAGTTAGGTCTATAGGCTATCGCCGCCTTTAGTGGTCCAAATCGTTTTGGGCCGTTCGATTTTAGGAAATTTTCAATTCTCAAAAACGAAAAAATATAAAAGAGGAAGAAGCGGTTTTATAAGTGACGTAGTATGGGATGAATGTGGGTTTGAATGGTAGAGAGTGTGGTGATGAACAGTTGAAGTATGGGTTTAAGAATGGTATAAAACATTATATATATATATATATATATATATATATATATATATTTTAGACTTAAAATATCATGTTTCAAACGTTCAAAAATCTCGGACCCTAAACTAGTTGTGCGCCTGGCATTCTATATGTTTCAATTCCGCACGACCAAACGATACGGCCAATCGCCGCAAAACTCATTATCATCCAATAATACATATTACGGATCTAATGAAACTGGTTTCGTCGAAATCCGAGACAGCGCCCCATAAGGCTATTTTTACACGTTAATTTAAAATGAATTATTGTAAAAACCCAAACTAATCACCTTTAAATCTAAAATAAAAGTTGATTATTACTATTCTTATTCAAAAAAAATTAAATAAGCTTTGAAATCATTTTTATCCAAATTAAAACCCAAGATTCAATTAATTTCAATTATTAAATTCAACAATTTAATTATCGAATAAATCTCTATATTTGAAATTCAAGTTATTTAACCTATAAAAATAAATTTTCCATATTTAAATCAATTAAATATTCCAAACTCAAATGACTAAAATTCTGAGTCGTTACAAATATTATTAATTTAATCTAATTAGACCGCTTCTTGATATCACATATCAATCAATATATTTATAACTATTATAAATGTACAATAATGTATATTCCTCAAATCATAATCAAATTTCATAATTAATATTTTATAAATATTAATTAATTTGATTAATTTATAACAATTATAAACTAATTAAATCATTTGGTCAAAATAGAATTCATAATTTCAGTTATGTGACTCTTGGATGTAAATTCGATCAACGATTAACATCGAACTATTCGAATGTTAACGTTCACACGTCACTTAGTGGGTGGTGCGACATTTTAGCCAAATTTATTGCTTACTTAATTTTGATAAAATCCAATTTCACCTTATTAAGCGTTACCCGGTTGTGGCATTTATTTACACCAATTCTCTTCATTAAAACTATATCGCTTTGGACTTATGGAATTTGTAATGGTCAAAATTCCAGTATCATCCTTATTCAACTCTATAGTCCTCACATAAAGTCCCTGGTTCAATAATAACAATTATTATTAACCGAAATGCTCTAGCTAGAGACTTTGACTTTCAGTTGACTTGAGTTGACCATGATACTAACCCCATATAACAGAGGAGACAAATCCTCTCTTGAATAGTGCTTTAATTCCAATACTTCCACTCGATCCAACTATAGTCACTCGATGGAATGCCATGTCATGATTTGACTATAATTAAAGCGAAGCTTTTATATTAAAGATCCATAGTATTCTCAAGTCGAGAGAACTATGTAAATCAGTCACATCGATATTTTTTGTTCGACCTTAGTTATATTAACCAACAGAATACTACGAGTGAGTCGTTCCATAGCCATCCAATATTTATCAGTACCTAACCCCTTGGTGCCCCCAACAGCTATGAGTAAAAAATTATCCAACATTTGGAGAGTGTTACGTACTCTAGTGTTGACAGATACATCGATATCCAGTCTCAATGCTAGGAACATTTAAAATGGTATATTAATTTTCATTGTGATAAATTACTCACGGTTACAACACTATTACTATCACCAAAACATACCATTTATGGATTTTCTATTAAATATATACTTTTAATTAAATTAATTAACTAATATAACACATTATATCAAGTATATAACATAAAGAAAAACACCTTTTATTTCGAAAAAGATCGATTACCAAGTTAGATATATGTAACAAATAATATAATTGCCCCTAGGGCATACCCCTAACTCTTGGGTTCAATTATGGAATCTTATTCCAACTTCTCTAATTGGTTTCCTTAAAACCAATTAAGTCAGTTCCTTAATGAACGGGTAAGCTATTATGTTTTAATCATTTACTACGTCGATTAACTCTCTCCGACACTGATAAACTACCTTTATCATGTGGAACAATTCGAAGTATGTCTCCTGACTTCTAGTGAGCTCTAAGTCCTTTTACAAACTATGTCGTGACATTGTTATCATATATCAATGTTATGAGATTCTCAACATTCGAAACCACCCTCGGCTCAGTTATAAAATTTGTGCATTTATATTTATATACATTACTTTTATTATGGCACTATTCAAGATGATGTTCTTAGCTTTTCTCATTGAACCAACCACAGTCTTTCATTTGGATCATTTCCAACTTAAAAATTCTTAATATGAATTTATTATTAACATATTATACTTAATATCACTTATGAGAATTTGAGTCCGAATATTCCTTCATAAAGAGTTCACTGTTTGTATAAACAATTCTCCAGTATTTCATAAATACACGAAGTTATGAGCGAATTTCAATTTTTTTACCCTATTGGATCTTAATTGGGTCTATGAAGTCTAATTTATTTAAAACATTTCTAAATTTAATTTAAATAAAATCTTTATTTCATTTAAATTATAATTAATAGATTGAATTTTATTTAATTTATATTCTAAATTAATTATAATGGTATACATATGTAGCACATACATATATGTATGTGTGTGCATGTGTAACATAACAATCCGTGTAAGGTATAACATGTCCACATATAAATGTTGGGATTTACATTGCAATGGACATGCTAGCTCATCTTATATGTATTGTATGTTGTCCAAATATATGTATGTATGTGTGTATATATACAAAAACTTGTTATTTTAAAATGAGTATTGAAATAATATAAATATTTGTATACATATAATATTTGTATTACATAAATGTGATATATATATATATATATATATCTGTGTGTGTGTGTGTGTATTTGTATATACTAAATTAGATAATAATTTAATGAATTATTACATATATATAAATTATGCAAATTGTTTTTTCATTTATACATGTATCTTTTACAGCAATAAAATTAATATATATATTTATAATTATATTTGTAATATCAAAAAATATTTAGAAATGTATGTAATGAAATATATATTTATATTATGTAATTATATCAATTATAATATTAATTAAAATTATATTTATATATCTTACAACATTCTAAATCTAATACACAACATAAAAATATTTTATAATAATTTTAGATTATTAAATTATTCATATATAAATTTATTTGTCGAAAAACTTTAAAATAATATTAAAAATAAGTTCGTAATATATCTTTCAAATTTTAAATTTTCTTAATTTTGAATGCGATATTATATGGTCATGAAATTTTTTCAATTTTATAAATTGAAATTATATTTTTTATTACTTAATTAATTTCGGCCATTATTATAAACGATTTTTAGAAAATAATGGATTTAATTTTTAAATTCTAGAATTTTGGCTGAAAATTTATATGATAATGGAAATTTTTTTAAAAATATAAAATATTTTTTTCAATAATATATTATTTTATATTAATTTTATAACCTTAATTTCGATTTAAATAATATTAGAGATAGTAAATAATTACAAAATAAATATTTTTCTATTACCTAAAATTCTATTTAGTATAAATTTGCATATATAAATATATGATCAAATTTTAACATGATATAGTGTAACAACCCGCATATCTATCGATTTTACATTTAAATATTTTATTTAAATATTTTATCGTTAGTCGGATGTTAGTCCGAAAAGCTACTTTTTGCATACGGTCAAATTAGGACTCGAGACCACTTCCATTGAGTTCAAAATGACGTTTGCGATCTTTTTGAGTGTAAACTTCGATATGTTTGGAGATAGTGAAATTTTCGACACTTTTTCCCGCCTTTGACTTTGGTTTGGACTGCACCCCTTTAGTTCAGCCCAACCATCTTCCTCACTCTATCAAAACACTTCAAGCTTTGTCAAAAATGTTGGTGGGAAGTGGAAATTAAAACTCCAAACACAAATTCTATTGCAAATCCGAGATTCAACATCAAATTCACGTGAAGAACATTGATTCAAGCTTGTTGGTGTTCTTGCTTTGCTCTCAAATCTCCATCTTCATCAAATTCCGTGAAAAGGTGAGATTTTTGATCTCACATCTTGCCTATGATTGTCATTGGACTGTTGGGAATGATCCCCTATCACTCTAGCATCAACATTTGCATTTGGTTTGGATTGGATTGGCGAAAAACTTCAATTTTCAGCGTTTTGGTGATTTTTCTGGCCTTAAGTCGTTTCTGGCCATCGCTAAGTCGTCCACGAGTTAAGCCTAAGTCGTAAGTCGTTTGCGAGTTAAGGGCTTAAGTCGCGCGCGTTGAAAAGTCACCGCCTTTGTATTTCTGTTCGCCTGTGCTAAGTCGTTCACGAGTTAAGCCATAGGTCGTCCACGAGTTAACCCCTTAAGTCGTCCACGAGTTAACATCTTAGGTCGTCCCCGAGTTAAGACTTAAGTCGTTGCCTTCTGCTATCTCGTCCTGGCTTAGGTCGTACTGAGATAAGTCGTTAGGTCGTATAGACCTTAGCTCGTAGCTTGTATTTGGGCTTAAGTCGTTCAAGGCTTAAGTCGTTAAGTCGTTCAAGGCTTAGGTCGTTAAGTCGTTCGTTCCACTAAGTCGTTCAAGGCTTAGGTCATTAAGACATTTGTTTGCTAGGTCGTAGGTCGTTGGACCTTAAGTCGCTCGCCTCCCTTAACTCCACTTAGGTCGTATGACCTTATCCCTTAAGTCGTAAGTCGCTTGCCTCCCTTAAGTCGTAAGTCGTTCGCGAGTTAGTACTTGGTCGTTTGACCTGTTTTCCCCTAGGTCGTTCGACCTGTTCTTCTGCTAGGTCGCGTGGCATTCTTCCCTTAGGTCGAACCCCGTATTACTCTGCGTAGGCAATCTCTTCTGAAAAACATTTATCAGAATTTCTACTTTGATGGTTTTGGGATTGACTTCTTTGGACTTTACTCACGTCTTCGAACGTGAATTGATTCGTTTCTACAATCGTTTTATGACTTGTCACTTTAAAGATATATGAAGGTTTCAATACTAATAGTAAATATCAAAACTCTTTCATCAAAGCGATTTCAACACTATTTTAAATATCAAAAGTTCGTTTTCTCAAACCGATTTTCTATCTACTAGTATATACAAGCCTTTACTTCACTCAAATGAGAAATCGACTTAAACGACTTAGTAAAACGAGTGGTATGAAACGCTTGCGTTCACTTCGTCGGTTAGCTCTTGGACTTGTTCGATTGAACCCTTTTGTGACAATTTCCTAGTGAAGATCTACAGTTTGTTCGTAAATATTTAAGTTAAGCAAGTGGTTATGGGACATGAAGCTAAACTCATATATTTACTAGCTTAGTGTAATCGACACTTCTTTATGATCGATGATGATCATTTTATGGTTTAGACTAGCAATGTGCGATGTCTCTTCGTCCGTGTGTCGGACTTGCCTTCGGGCCATCCGTGTGTTCGGAAAATTTAAATGGATAGCTTCCATGAGATAGCTTCTCGTCCGTGTGTTCGGACTTCCCCCCTTTAGTGATTTCTGGATTTCGTGTGTTGATTTCTGGGATTTGTTCTGGATTTCGTGTGTTGATTTCTGGATTTAGTGCTTCACCAACTTTTGTGGTTTTCACTGATATGATATCAGTTTTTGTGTATTGGTGAATTTGTGTGTCATTACTTTTTTTTATGTGTTTGGATCTTTGAGAAGATTCTTGTGACATTGATTAATCCCTTGTTGATTATCATTTACATACTTATAGTAGTATGCCATCATGGTTATTATATGTGTATGCCATACCCCTTATCCTATATCATGTCATCTGATATTTATAGTTAGACTGATCCGTTTATTATTTTCTTATAAATAATACTCGGGTCAGACCGAGATGTTACAGGTGCTTCTGCTTGACTTCTCTTCTGGATTACTCTGACTTTTGGCTAACTACATAGATTAGTAGTTTTTGGATGTACACCTTTGAGATATAGACTCTATGTTATGTACTTATTCTTTTGTATAGCACGTGATGCTATTCTTTTGTATTATAGTGGATCTTTCTGACCACTACTCTGATGTACACTTTCATGTGTTATATATTTATTCATATCTTCTTCCGCCTTTGTGATATGGATGTCTGTGACTGATTTATGTTATGATTATTTCTATGTTTGTTTCCGAAGATTATATATAGCCACCGTGTGATAGCTTTGTGTTTGTATCGGTATGTCGGATTTCCTCCTTAAAAGATATGCATTCTATTCTATCTGACGTATCGGTGCTCGCACAAAGAAGTTACATGGATGGTCGCTCCTCCACAGCCTTATTCTCCGTGCTAATTGACAGCACTACATCGTAGTGTTCTTGGTTAGCGTGGGTATAGAGGTGGGGCGTCACATATAGTGACACAATGAATTAAAGGTTATTTAAATTTGTATAATATGACTTATTAATATAAATATAATAAATTAATTAATATGAATAGATTAAAATAAATAATTTTGGTTGTGTATTCATTAGATCCATATTTTTTTTGTAAATACATACCCATTACCATTCAATACGTGACAACATTCATACATATAGGAATCTCACCTAACTAACAATATAAATATGATTTTTATGTACAAGCAATATATTATACATGAATTATAATTTACTATTGTTACAGCACGAGATTTGTGCGTGATGATGGTACGCATTTCGCATTGGAATTGTTTTTCTACAATTTATATATTTATCACATTCAAGAAAAATGTTATGCATAAATATTTAGCCATATTTTTGCATTAAGATCATGAGTAGTTAGTTGTAACATCTAATTTTTTTTGTTAGTTTGATTTTTTTTTCTGTTAGATCCTATTTTTAAGTGATATTAAGATTTGGTAATATTTGAAGAGGGGAGTTCTGAATTTGTAAAGAAAATTTATTTGTTAGTTCCTAATTTTTAGTGATATTAAGACTTGGTAATATCCGTAGATGGACGTTTTTGGTAGTTCATGCTGAAACCAAAGATATTACTACTATTATTAAAGATCATATATTTTTTCATTTATCTAGAAAGATCTTGCATTATCTATTTTAGTGTAGCCATATATTTGACCCGCTCTCTAAAGTCTAATCCCAATATAATTTGAACAATTCTACTACGGGAATAGTTAAAATCGACATCTAAGTAGGATGATTTTCACCTAGTTTATTTAAGTGATTATATGAAATAATGATTTAATAATTAAAAATTAATATATAAGGGGCATTTTGGGAACTTCACAAGTGGACCAACAAGTTGTGTTTCCAACTATTAATAAAGATATGAAATAAGAACACATACCAAAACTATGCCTTGAAGTACACCTTGCTATGATGAATATCCTTCTTTAGAACTCTTCTCAATTCGGCAGACTACTAATTTTTGAACTGTAGACCGTTGAATATCCAATGGTTGTTGATTTAAAATTTATTTGGGATGAGCGTTGATGGAACTTTGTGTAGATGGGATCGGCCAGCAAGAAGATGAAAATGGCAGCCAAAAAAAAACTCGCAATGCATTAGGGTTATGAGTTCTTTTATAGTGGAAGGAATAGAGAGAAAGATGGATCAAATCTCTTACTTATTCTTCCTAAATCTGAGCGATCCATCTAAAATATCCCTAGCCCATTTTTTGGCCACCCCTATATCCTTTTGGTCAAAGTTTATAACTCCTTTCATTGGCTTTAAACCCATTTTAAGCCCAAATAAATAGTATTAATTAAATCTAATTAATTGCTTATCGATATTGCATATCAATCGTGTATATATTTATAATATTATAAATATATAACAATATATATTCCTTAAATCATATTCAAAAGTTTATAATTAATATTTCATAAATATTAATTAATTTATAATAATTATAGACTAACTAAGTAGTTTGGTCTTAAGAGAATTCATCAAATCGGTTGTGTGACTCGTCAGTTGTAAATTTGGTTAGCAATTAATATCGAACTATTCGAATGTTAATATTTATACGTCACTGTAGGTGGTGTGACATTTTGGCAAAATTTATTGCTTATGTAATTTTGGTAAAATCCAATTTCATTTTATTAAGTGTTATCCGGTTATGACATTTATTTGCACCAATTCTCTTCGTCAAAACTATATCACTTTGGACTTATGAAACTTGGTAATGGTCAAAATTCCAATATTTTCCTACTCAACTCTATAGTCCAAACACAAAGTCCTTGGTTCAATAATTACAATTATTATTAACCGAAATACTCTGGTCAGTTACTTTGATTTTGAGATGAATCCTCTTTTGTATAATGGTTCACTTTCAATACTTCCACTTGACGCAACTAGTCACTCAAAGGACGTCATGCCATGATTTAACTGTAATCAAAGGAGAGTTTTCATATTGAAGATCCATAATATTCTCAAGTCAAGAGAACTATGTAAACCGGTCACATCAACATTTTCTGTTTAACCTTAGTTATATTAACCGGCAGAAAACTATCAAGTGGGTCGTTCCATAGTTATCCAAAAACTATCGGTATGTAACTTCTAGGTGCCCTAACAACCATGAGTAATAAACTACCCAACATTTGGAGAGCGTTATGTACTCTAATCTCAATGGATACATCGATATCCAGTCTCAATGCATTTTGACTAGGAATATTTAAAATGATATATTTATTTTCATTGTGATAAATTACTCATGGTTACAACACTTTGTAATTACTAGCATAAAATGTACCATTTATGAATTTTATATTAAATATACTTTTAGTTGAATTAATTAATTAATTAATACAACATATTATATCAAGTATAAAATAAAAAGAAAACACCTTTTATTTCGAACAAAATTGGTTACAAAGTTAGATATATGTAACAAATTACATAATTGCCCTTAGTGCAAACCACCAACTTTACCAATCTCCCACTTGCTCTTGGGGTTAATTATAGAATCTTATTCCAACTTCTCCCATCGGTTTCCTCAAAATCGGTCGGGTTAGTCCCTTGGTGAACGGTATGCTATTATGTTTCAATTATCTACTATGTCAATCAACTCTCTCCGATGTTGATAAACTACCTTTATCATGTGGAAAAATTTGGAGTATGTATCTCGACTTTTAGTGAGCTCTAAGTTCTGTTATGGACTATATAGTGACATTGTTATCATCTAACAATGTTGTGGGATTCTCAACATTTGGAATCACCCTCGACTTAGTTATAAATTTATACATTTACATTTATATAAATTTATTTATTGCTGCTTATTTAACACGATTTACTTAGCCTTTTCCACCGAATGAGCTACAGTCTTTTGTTTGGAACATTTTCAATTTGAAGATTTGTAACTTGAATTTATTATTAACATATTATACTCAATATCACTTATGAAATTTGAGTCCAAATACTCCTCCATAAGGAGTTTGTTGTTTTTGTACAATTCTTTAGTATTTTATAAATACACGAGAACATTTCAAACAACCATTTAATGAATCAATTTGAATTTGATATTTGCTTTATGTTTCAAATACATAAATAAATCACAATATTATAGACAAAAAAACATGATTGATAATTCCTATTGCCATCCATAATAAATTCATCTCATATGTTTCGTATTAAACAATTTAATAAGGTGTCTTTGCATATCGATTTAGGACATTCCCAATATTTTTTATACTCGCTATAAAAGACATCATTTACTACCCAACGTTGAGTAAAAACAACTAAGGCTGATTTTAATACAAGTACATCGCTAAAATCAGCAATGTGTTGTTTACTTATAGATTAGAAATATTACTATACCTTTTAATGTTCTTTCTTATGAACATGATTCCTCTACATTTTGATGAATAATCAAACTATATGATATTTCTATCAAAATATCTGTTCAACTCTTATGTTTATAAAGTGATACTTTCTATCATTTCTTAAATCATATCCAATGACTCACAAACTCAATATCGCTCCTACTAACTTCGAGACATTTTGGTTATTACGTGTAAATAGCTTACTCTTAATCATTATTTAGAAATTTCTATTTCAATACCTATGTACAAAACATAAATTCATACTAAGTGATAATATTATGAGTAAATCCGAATTAACTTGAGCACGTTGAATATCGAAACTATTATGCTAATTTAAACAATTGAAATTTACGATGTTATTCTTATTAATGTTGTTCATTATATTCCAACTACATTAGTCTTGCTCTCGAAGACACATTCACGGCTGATGGATCATATCACTTTTGGGTACATCTACCAAAATCATATTTTGATAATGTTCTTGGAATCTATTTTGGATCTGCGCATCATACCATATCATAGAGTCAACATAGTTAACAGTTTATTTAAACAACCAAGGATTATATATTTTCGACATTGATAAGAAAATCGTAGTTTTCCTTTAAAATACGAGAAATGTAACTGGTTTTAATAACGTTATTAATTGAAATTTTGCGAAATTTTAAATGATAAAATTTTGAAATATAAATTTGATATTTGGAATGCGTCTAGTTAAACATAGAAACTGGTGAATTTTCGTCCGAAAATATGAAAGTTTATTTCGTGCGTAAATTTACTTCAATTTAATCAGTTAAAAAGCGATGATAATAAAATGTTTTCGGAACCTAAATATTTTTACATAAAAAAATTCTAAACCATCTTTTGAGCAAGTCGTCATTTTTCGTTTTTCCAAATTCGGACTTCTTTATCTCTGTCGATCTTATTTTTCAGCGTTTTTGCTGCATTTTCCGCTAGTAGAAAATTCGAATTTTTATAATTCAATCATACCACTGATATCTTTATACCATTCTAATCGTCTCGTCGTGTTGATCTTTACGGTATAATTATTTCTGTGTTTTGAAGTCCGGTATGCCGCGGAATCTGCGAAACGGTAATTCGTATCGGCACCATTTTCTTTGCCTGTTCCTTTAACCACCGTGTAATTCCAATGGTCGCTGCATTTAATATTTCTAGAAATCATCAAGTGTGACCTTTCTGTTCATAACATTTCAATATTTCCAATATATTCTGTTGTTGCTTTTGATAAAAGAAATATACACTATTTGCATTGGTTATCTCTCAGAAGCCACTCGTCACTACTGTACATCCTCCTCTCTCTCCACCTTTATTCTGAACCAACCTCTTCCATTCCCATTCTCTGCTTCGAGAAAAAAAAATTTAGCATTGCTTCATACATTTCGAAACCTCACCTTATCCTACCTTTGCCATCGCCTGTTCCCTACCGACTTCCCTCCTCTAGCCGAGACTCACACACCCACTACCGAGCTCCTTTCCGCTTTGCCTCCGCGGCCAAGCAATCACTACCGAACCCATCAACCAAGACTCACGCGCGCAGCCGATCTCTCCTCTTCCTTACATCCCGACTCCATCCTCAACTTCACTCTCCTCCAAATTAACCTCCAACCCGAAGCACACCCATCACCGTACCTTCTCATGCTTGGCCTCGACGAACCTTCATGAAGCCATTGCCGAACCCTTGCGCACCATCAACCAAACCACCCAAGCCTGCTTCAAGTGCACAACCAGTCTCCTTCACTTCTTTATTCCGGGTATATACATATTAGTGTACGTTATTTTGTTTATGCGTCATATTTTCGTCTCGGTATAGGCTTTATATATTAAATTTTTGTACAAGTTATGATAGTGTAAACCCATAGTTGCAACAGTTTCCAGAGTATACAATTTACTATATTTGTGTTTCAAAAGTTTACATTTTTTTTGTATTAAAACAGATTTCGTATTAATATATGTGTAAAATATATGTCTTATGTTTATATATTAGTTATATGGGCTGTTGGATTTAGTTCATATATCATATAAATAGTACGTGTGTATATATAAAAGAGTATATTATATATATAAACAGCTTTCCAGTTGGACGTGTAGGGGCATATAGGAGTTAATTATGTCAAACTATATATGAGTACTAGTAAGTGATATGACCTGTTGGATAACTAAAATATATATTATAGTTTGTAAAATCTTTTGGGTTTGCAGTGTATATGCGTGACTTTATAAGTAAGTCTATATAAACTTATGTGTAATGGGCTTAGATTTGAATGCCTATGGCTGTCACCTTAGATTAGATATTTACATTTTGTTGTTTTTTTGTTTTGTTATCCTTTTGACCTGTATTACATACGGGTCACATGAGAGGATTAATTTGGGTATAAAAGTATATGTATTTGTAGGTTTATAAGGCTGTATATTTGATTTTATATGTGTTTAAATTTATATTGATTTGAAAATAATAATACATATATATTTGTGAATCAATATAATCGCTAATACATGTATATATTTAATATAATATAAATTTGAATTTAGAATATGATTTATATATATATAGTCATATGTATGAGTCCACTTATACTTTATCAACACAGTTCTGATTTGATTCGTCTATTTCTGTTTATCAGTTTTGTCCGTCTAATTTCATACCAGTCTTGCTTTGCTTTGAAATTCGTGCTTGGATCAGTAACTCTTCTCATTCTCCTTGGTTTCTAGCCTCGAAAGGTGAGCAATCACTCACGATTAATGTTCTTTTATTTATTAAATTTGATTTCAATTGAAACAACAATTGAAATATGCTGCTGTTAGTGTTTACACTGTTGTATATGCTATTACCTGTATCTGTTCACCTATGACATCTGACACCATTATCTGTTAATTATTTATGCAATGATAATATAGTTTGGTCGATAATTGATTGATTGATTGTTGTTATATTGGATGTTAAATTGTAATGTATAAAGTGATAAATATTATGCAATTGAATTTGGCGTAGAATAGTTTAAAAAAAAATTGAATCGACATATGTGTTGAATTTGGTTAGTTAAATTTGTTTAATATGACCCCTTAAATGTTTAATCATTTAACACGTAGAAAATAGTGTTAACTACACCTTGAACCATCAATTGTATGTTGTTTAAACTGATGATGTATGAAATTGTAAATAGATGACAAGTGAAAACCCGTAATGCCATAATCTTTAATCTACATGAAATGATAGTGTAGATTCTAGAAATAATTATATTAATTTGCACAAACAACAATGTGAATTAATATGATTATTTCGGGATTATTTGAATTAATTATTGGATTGTTATTGATTGTGTTATTGCTTGTTTACTTACTTTGACACCATCCCAGTTATCACACTGCAAGTTCCCTTTGTTATGCTTTGATTTTGAATTTAATTGGAATCGGGTTGAAATGATAAATACCCAAAAAAAACTTGACTTAGGATAGAAAATTTAATAAAAACCCGATTGGTCAATAATTTGATTTATAAATAAATTGAAGATTTTATTTGAATAAATAATAAGTTTTGAAAAGAAGTTGGAATTTGAATTTAATGAAAGGAAATGTTAAAAATTAAAAATCTGAAACGAAATATTAACATTGTAGTTATTGAAAGAACGTTGTTTGAAATGAATTATTTAACAATTAAATTTGGAATTATTCATTGAATTAAGTTTGAAATGATTTAATAATTAAGTTTGAATTTATAATTAAGTTTGAAATTATTAAGTTTTGAAATTACTAATAATTAAGATTGAAATTATTTAATAATTGAATAAGACTGAATTATTTGATAATTAAATAAGATTGAATTATTTGATAATTGAATAAAATTGAATTCTTTGATAAGAGAAATTTGAACTTTTGGATACATGAAATTGAACTTCTTTAATATGTGAAATTTAGTTTATTTATTATTTAAGTTGAAATTTGTAACTGAGTAAATAAATAAGTATAACTGAATTTCTTTAACAGGAAATAAAATGTGGTATATTGAAATTAATGTAAGACTTGTAATTTAATGAATTTGATTTGACGAATCCAATTTAATTAAATGTGTAAGATTGGTTAATGAAGTTGAACGTAAGTAATTGATATAATGAATTGGGAATTAAGTAAAGTTGTTTTGAATGATAAATTAACTTAACGAATATTGAATGAAATCGATAAATGAATTTAAAATTGATTTGAATATTAAATTAAATTGATTTAAATGATTTCGGAATGAAACTTATATACGAACTTGAATCAATATTTGAACTGTTTTAAAAAAAATTGAAATTGAATTATCAGATTTTGAAATTATGAATGTGGTAGTTTTGAAACGTAAATTATGGAAATTGATTTAGAAAGAGAAATGAAATGTTGGTTTACAAATCCTATTTGAAATTGAATTTGATTTGGTTTTGAAATAAATAAATGACCAATCGGTATAATAATCACGAAAGTTATTAAAGAGACCGGAATCGGTTAGGGACATACTCACTGTCTAAACCGAAAACCACTTTAATAACTATACATGGAGTATGATCCAGAATGAAGTGGTTGGAATGATGTACGTGATGACTGAAGAAAGAGAACGATAATGGATAACCTTTACAATTGTGTCATATTGGAAATTATTAAAACTGGAGTCGTGCCGGGCCAAATGGGGGCTAGCTACCTCGAGCGAACACACTTCTTCGAAAATTACTCATTACTTGTTGTCGATTGGTGCACCCTTGATTTGGGAGTGTTGTTTCGCGGTGTTGCGATCGCTGCGGCGATGCGTTCTCACCAGTCCGGATCAGGCAAACTGTAGTTTCACTACCTTGGGTATTGCCTCATGTGCCTTGTCATACTTGGATCCCTATATACGCGACCACTACAATTTGTTTTGTGTTATACCTATGGAGTACTCCCTGATAGCCCACTAGTTTACGGTGGAGTTTACAGTGCTGTATAGACTATAACGCTTATATAAAATGTGTTAAGGGGAATAATGGTAACGCCTTAACACTATTTTGATATCTTATATTGCTGATAGGCATTATCTACTTATCGTATACTACTACATAGTAGATAGTTTAACGGATCCTTAAAGGATCGTTATTCCAAACATCCTTTGAGTTACTTGTATTTCAATTGCTATTTCACTTGAGTTGGATTTATTGATATAAGAATGTTAATCTTGACTCGAGTGTTTTGTGTTTTGCTTTATGCTCGGGTTAGACTGAGTGTACCAGTATTCGAGACTCACCTTTGGAGTTGAAGCTTTGCTTGAAGATCCAGCCATCTATTCTGCTGTCAGTATTCGATGATTCCAGTGATGTATTCTGATTTGTATCTGATGTATCGTGTTACTCTTCCGTCGTATCTGGTTTAACTCTGGTGTAACTTATATATTTATATAGTAGCTTCATGAACTACTATCTCTTTTATTTCCGCTGCAATTATTACTCTGTGTCTGTGATCTGTGATTATTTATTTACTATATATGCTCAGTTTTGCCAAATTTAAATTAACAATTCGGTATTTTGAATTATTCAAGTCCGACCTGTGCGGATGCGAATGGTCAAAAATACCGGGTCGCTACAAGAAACTTATTAGAAACTATAATATGATGTGTTTGTTTAGGTTAGTTAATTTCATTTCATCTCATGTAATCGGTTTTATCATTGGATCGTATTGTAACATCTATAATTTTGATTAACATTATTTAGGATATTTAACTGGAAGAATTAATTAAAATGTACGATGATAAAGGAAATTAGGATTTGATGATTTAATAGGTCGTGCCTTAAAAAATGAATTAATCAGAATGCTTATAAATTAGATAAAAAAGGAGGAATTCATGCTAAGGGCAAAATATGAATATGCCATAACCTAAACATAAATACTTACATTCCTTCCTCGTTCACTTTCATCCAAACAAATCCAGCTAAACTTAAGGTTGGCCATTTCAAGAGAGCAAAGAGGAAGAAAAAACTAGGAAATCAAGTGAAAAGCTTAGAGGAAACTAAATCAAACTCATTCTCATCCTTTTTTATCAAATCAAGGTGAATAATGATACCCATCTCTAATGTGCTTTTTTAGTTTTGGTTTTAGGATTAAACCCAAAATATTATGATTGATATTATGCCACATTTAAATGTTTGGATGGTTATATGCTTTATGATGATTATTGAATTTAATTATGAAATTCTTAAATAGTTTAAGTGTAAAAACCTAGCATATAACACCCAAATGACTTAAAATTTTGATATGATGCTAGAAACATTATTTTAGAAGTGGGATTTTAATTTCATAATTTTATGATGAAGTATGAATATTCTATGATTTTCTTAGGTGAATAAAATGGTTTATTTTAGGTTTTAATTATTAAAAATAATTAAATAAAGGTTTTGGTGCTGAAATTTTTACATGTTAAAGAAAATATAAAATCTAATTTATTATGATTTTTGGGGATTTTTCCCATGCTTTTATGATTTATTATGAATTTATTGAGTTGAAAAGATCAATAATTATATTAAATGTTAATATAAAATGATGGTTTGCAAAATTAGCTTGGAAATGATAAATCTGCTCTATAGAGGTTTTCTTGAATAATATTTTATAAAGAAAGTTATTATCCAATGAGATTTTGACAAATAATAGGAGTTGGCGAAAAGAAATTACTTTTAATAGCAAGAAAACAGTTTTCATAGTAATTATGACATTGCCATGCCAAAGTCAATGATGTCGCCGTTTACTACGCTACTATTATGATCTTCAACGTCAACAATCGATGATGTATAGGGTGTCAACTATAATTGGTATGTAATAGATCAGCCTTGGTTGAAGTATGAAGCATAGCAGCGATGTCGACATCAACGTCTTCGACGTAAGTAATGTCGCTTGTTTTTGGTACCAATCCTTTACTAGCTTGATGCCGCATATTTTCATACTGCATGTTTATAATGACGACGCCAATTCTATGAGGCAACAACGCCACTATTTTACTATATTAACTCCTTTGGGTGACAACGTTGATGTTATCACTTACGACGTTGATGTTATATGGTAATGATGCCGATATTTCCTAAAGCCGCTTGTTTTATAACTGTTATAATGATGTCGCACTTCTCTTTAAGTCATTGGTGCTTAAATTCACCAACGTCGTCATTCCCATAACTTTAAATTATAAAGCTTTATCCTATACAAACCAATAACGATGCCGCTTATAGTCAGCAACCTATGCATGCGATGTAAACAGTTTTGGCTCTATAGCCTTATACTTTTTTAGATCAAAGACTTTAACATTGATTTTGTATAGAGGGGTGCGACAACACTTAATGGAAATATTGACACCAAGTTTCATAAATATGATAGTTTTATTAAGTTTGGCATAATAGCCTATAGTTTTGAGGGGCGAGAACCCCTAAGTGATTTCGAAATTCATCAATATTATTTTACAAAAGCATATATCTTGACATAAGTATTTTGGATAAAGTAAAGTGCTAAAATTTTCCTTGTTTTAGACATGATTTCAAGAGTTGAATCATTTATAAAGGTTTTTTTAAAGGAAAAAGAAAATGGTATTTAGCCCAGGGTTTTACTAAAGAATTATTGGTTCTTATCAAATTTAGATAAATTGTGGTAGGATGATTTGACTCAGAGATTAGAAAACCAGATGAGATTGGTGTCAGGTCATGACTTATACTTTAGTTGCTAGACCCTAGTTGATATTAGTCCAAAATTCCAGTGCATAGGGCTTTGTCATGGGTAAGAAAAAAGTAGGTTTATGTACAGTAAGGAATGCACAAAGTAAAGATAGGTTATTGGTTAGCCTGCAAAACCATTAGGATCAGATGACCCTAAGAATAGTAAGTTTCGAACAGACCGTTTAGTTTTCTTCTAATGGTAAGTTAAAAAAAATTATATCTGATAGGTCTGAGTTAGCTATATAAATTTGAAGTTACCCTGAGAAAACTATAATGTTGGGACAGATAGTCCATTAATTTAGACAGACTAGTCATGATTACCTATGTTGCATGCATGCATATCATTATTTATATTGTTAAGTTTAACCATTATAGTTGAAGGTGTTTAATTTATAAGAGATATATAATTAGAGGATACTAGTGAGGGGAAAAACCCATTCTACTCAGCAACATGGTCTCATCAAATATCTGTTAACCGAGATGGCATATTATTATTCGCATAAGACTTTTTGTCTGATCTGAAGTTTTTCCCCTTTAACTTTCAGGTACTCAATTGAGTAGTTCGAGAGTAAAGTTCATAGGTCTCATCAGATATCTGTTAACCGAGATGGCATGTTATTATTCACATCAGACTGTTTGTCTGACCCAAAGTTTTTGTTTTTCCACTTTAACTCTCGGGTACTCAATTGAGTAGTTCGAGAGTAAAGTTCATAGTTATTTAGGTTAGACGAATAAATCTTCCGGAGACATGTAGGAGGCAGATCTAGCTATGTATGAGTCTATCTATTTAATATTTGCTGTGTTGAAGTTTTATTTTGTTGGAATATATGTATTGACAGACGTTATAACTATCTAGTAGTTAACTCCAATCAACCAAGGGGACACCTTCATATATTGCTCTTGGAATATTTTGTAACAAATATATTTTATCCGAAGCTGGGAAACGTTTGGAATTATGTGATGGATATGAAATATTACCTTTGATATGAAGTGTTAAAGTTTGTTTTGAATTTGTGTCCGAATAATTTGATGTTATTGATATGATTAACATGACCATAATTTATCACCGAAAATTAACACTATAGATACTACATCATCTGTAGTGATTAATTTCAGACCTCAAATTGGAGGATTTTACACATATCCAATTCCATTTTACTACCATTAAGTACTTAAAGAAATTCATTCACTATGAAGTTGGTATTTCTTGAAACAACAACTATTTCTTAATGCAATGGAACATGTATTCATAAACATTTTATGAATTGCCTTTTATTCAAAACTGATTTAGTTTAGTTTACAAAACTTATGTTCAAAACATAAATATGTCATTTAATGGCAGTTCATCCTAAATTCCTTTTGAGAAGATTCATACAAGATCCCTTACGAACAATTATCACGTGCAGACTTTCACTCACACAACCTGCTAACTCCTTGGCCTAGGAAATGTTGGGGTTTCTTATAAACCCCTATCTTGTATGATTTTGTAAACTATTATTTAGATGAAATAATATTAACATCATGTACTACTCTTAAGTATATGACCTTATAGAAAGAAATTAACTCAACTTCACTCACAATTAATCATACTTTGTCCTACAAAGTTCGATCACTTCTTATCGATACATCATTATGTATCACATGGAGGAGTAACTTTTGAGATTGAATCTTTATTCATTTTTAGGTACATTTGGAACTCTTTCCAATATACTCACCCATTCGATCAAATTGAATCATTTATATTGTATGTTATATTATTTACTTTCGTTTATACTCTATGAGTCTATCATAGACATACTACATACGTATCAAATACACATGTCCATGTCGGTGATAACTCATCGATAAATATAACAAAGTACATGAAACCATTTTGGTATTTACAGACTTTCGATTACATACATCAATATGTATCAATCTGAAGAGTTGATCAACTCTTATGATTCTCCTACTAAACGGGTGTATAGCCTTTCATTGTTTGAGATATAATTAACCAATATCATATGATTCATAATCATATAATAATATTTCTGAAAAACTACGGCTTAGTCTATAATTCCAAAATAGTTGTGTATTTTCTATCACTTTTATTATGAAAAAATATATCATATTGTAGTTGTATTTCATTATGAATATTCATAATGTTCACACTGAATATAACTGTTGTTTTTCAGTCGGCACCGAAAAATAGTCATTATTTCAAAAATAATATTTGGTATGTTTTACAAAAAGAATTTTCATAACTTAATGCATTCAATAAGTACTATATGGCATGCTCCCATTATTTCCTCCATTACTATAATAGCATACTAAATTCGGAGGTTCATCATTCGAATAATGTAGATTTATTTATTTCATACATTGCAACTAGTTACAGCAAAGAGTTCTTAGATCAAATATCTTGGACTCAAAGAAATAAATCTCATAGTAAACAATTTTCTATATGAAAATACATTTCGAAATAGAAATCATATTTCTTATTCCAACGTTAAGTATCAATTACTATTATTACAGTTCTCATTTTCGATGATTTTATAAAGCAAAAGTGTCAATTCACTCTTTTCATCCCAACTGCACTTTAAATTACATCTACTTTTATGCATTCGTTTTCCTTTCAAATAGTCAAACTATTCAAAAAGGATACCATTACTATAAAATCATAACAAACTCTTTACGAAAAGTGCACTCGATCATCCTTAATGTTTAAGTACATCAAATATATTGCACCTTGCGTAAACTGATCAAATTGACATTTCAGCGATCGAGTTCTTAGATTTATATTGTAGTTTTGGTCTTGTGTTACATTTAACATAACATGATCCTTTTGTAATCAATAAACTTGAAAAGTCGATCTCACATAACCATTTATTGGCTTATTTCGAGTGAACTAACTTCATTGAAGTATCGTACATTACAAACTGTGGTTGCTCACCATATGACACTTATATGTGATAGTATATGGATCAAATATCCATAGTATTGTATCGCTTTTGAGTTCAGAACTCATAGGTTGCAATACATAATCTTAACCAAATAAACACATAAGCGACCATATTACAAATGTATTAAATTGTTGTAAAATTAGGCACTTGCATGAGTATAGAAAACATTAACATGAAAGAAGCATAGTAGTAAGTATATTTTATATTCTATTTTTTAATCTTTGATTCAAATCATTTGTATATCTTAATTGATAAACATTTTATCAAGCGTATTAAATGCGCAAATTTATCATTGTAGATTGTTATAACATTATATAGCATATGTTCTTTCAATATCAAAAAGATTAAATGTTACCATTTTTTTTCTAATAAGACTCCTACTGGTCTTTTATGTTTCACCAAACCCTAAGCGAAACATAGAAGCCTTTTGACTTCACTAGTGGGTATTAGGACTCGTTTCTCTTAGGATTCTGACCTTGAGCTTGCTCAAAAATCATAGCCCCACAAACGATTGATAACTCCTTATCGGTTGTATCACATACAACTCCTAACTCTTTGGTACCTTGTCCAAATTTCGCTTCAACCTTGAGTTTGCTCAATAAATCAAAACGAAATTATTCACTCTTACCTACCATATCGCAATGGCATAACCATAGTATATGTACCTTGAGTCTACTCAACATATACATATAGTTATCTTACCTCATATATTTAATATATTGATAATACTACGCATAACATCCCCTGCTTGAGTCTGCTCAACAACCAAGGAGCATGTAAGTAATTTACTAATATATATATATATACATGGTAGATGACAACATTATATTGAAGATTCATAATCGTCAACATATTATATTGAGTGATATTGACTCATGGAATAATGCATTTCTTATAAAATACTCTCGTGATTCAAGTGTCCGACATATCGAAAATCATGGTATACATTCATTTACGTATGTATTTATTCTTTAAGTCTAATCGGGTTTTCTTTACTATTCCACCCTTAATTTATACAGTCGTATTATAAGTTTTATTATTATATAACTCTAATATTTTTATATTACTTATATAATAGTCTTATGTATAACATTATATTAATCTTTATTTAATTAATTCTAATTAATTTGATATTAATATAAATTTATATTCATTATTTATTATATATTATAACTTTTATAGTATAACATATATATCATATACTGTTAACCCGCTTTTGAGCCAAAGCAGATTCAACTGGACATAGAAGATCAAAACAAGGATGAAACGACTTGAAAATTGACAAGCGCACTTAGATGAAGTAAGGAGACACCTCGGAGAAGGTTTAAGCTAAAATAATCAAAGTAAACAAGTCGACACCGACTTGTTCATGTCAGTGACAAGTTGTTTTTCTCACCTTTTCCTTCATTCCAACTTCATATGAGTAATTACTTACCTCTTTCATAAGTGTCTAAGTGATTTCTAAAAGTTTTGGATGACCAATTCTAAGAATAGAAGAGACGACAACTTATCTAATCTCTTATACTATTAGGGTAAATGGCCATACATCCCACCCTTATACTATTCTCATTAGGTTTTGCATGTTCATTTTATCTCAAAAAAAAAATATTTACAACCGTGAGAAGCAAGACCGGCCATTAGAAGAGAAGAAGAAAATTTAAGGAAAGCTTAGGATTCAAGCGAGAGGAAAATCAATCCCAAACAATATCTAATCTCCTTATCTCAAGTAAGGTGAATAATAATTTCTACATCTCTATTTTGATTTTTACATCAAATGGTTTCAGATTTAATGATAAATCTGTTTTTATGATATGTTGAATGATGATATGCTTGATTATGATTTATATGTGTTTAAACAAGGTTGTTTAATAAGGAATATGCACGGTTTTAGGGTAAAACCAAGATGATATGATTTTTAAATGCCATGGGAAAATTTTATGTCATAGAAAACATGATTTTAGAGATGGGTTTCAATTCTCATAATTTGCCGAGTGCATATGGATTTTATACTGAATTTTCTAGTGAAGAAAATGATTTATTAGTTTATAAATTATTTACAGCAAAAATAATGATTATTTGGATTTGAAATTTTTATATGTTGGAAAACATATTGAAATAGATTTTCTAGGATTTTTCCAGATTTTTCTTAAGTGTTTTGATGAATATATAAATTATTTAAGGTATGGGACTTAAATGTTTTATATATTTATTTAAGGAGAAGGGGCATTTTATAAAATAAAACTATTATTTAAATCTGAAATTTGTGGCAGCATTTTTCTGAAAAGTAATTGTTAACCAATAAGAATTTGATAAACAAAGGCAGGTTAGTTAAAAAGTTACCTTCTTTAAGTTAAAAACAAGAAAATCATGCTTTTAGCATGTCTCAGCCATTTTAGGCATAATACCTTCCGATGCAGACCTTTCGTCTAAGTCAAAAGGTTAAACCTTTCGTCAAGGTCAAACCAATGCATATGGCATCAAGTTACTTGGTGCATAATGAATTGGACAGATTCGAAGGGTTCGGAGTCGAAAGGTTGATGGCCAAAGAGGTTGGGATATGTTTGTTTTATAAACTAAAGTTTTCACCTGCTTTGCTTTCGAATTAGAGCTTTCGACTTGGTTGCTTTCAACCAGGTCAAATGTTTAAAGAAAGGTTTTAAACCTATCGAAAAAGTCGAAAGGTTACTGCCACTTATTATTGTTTTGTTTTGAACCTTCCGACATAGTCGAAAGATTTAGTTTTTATAAGCTGTTTTTATATAAGACCTTCCGACACAGTCGAAAGGTTGGCTTTTGAAAGGATTTAAGAGACCTTTCGACAAGTTCGAAAGGTTTGGTTTCGAAAGGTTGTTTCAAAGAGATTTAGAAAAGAACTGCTGCCTTTATTTTGTTAAAACCCTTTGAAGGGGTCGAAAGCAGAAACTTTTGGCTTAGTCGAAAGGTTAACTCATTTAAAAAGATCAGCCGCCTCTCCCATTGCTTTCAAAAGGTTTTAAGGCTTTCGACTTATATGAGTTACCCTTGTATTATAATTGAAGTATAACCTAAGCTTTTGAAGGAGTTTCTTTAAAAGGCGGAGGTCTATTGTTTTAAATGAAATATTTTAAGCTTTCGAAGCAGACCTTCCGTCAAGGTCGAAAGGTTGCTTCCTTTGTATTCGAAAGGTTTTAAAAGAGGACATTTCGTATGTTTTAACTTGAACCCAGTAAGTTTTCGAAAGGTTTAATCCACTAGTTTCGAAAGGTTGTTTTGTAGACCTTTCGACGAGGTCGAAAGGTTTGGTTTTAAAAGGTTTGAAAACCTGTAATGAACGCGATCTTTCGAAGCTCGAAAATCGACATTAATACGTCCACTGTATCAAATGCCGCGCAATCGAATGTCGGAAAACCGAATTGTTATGGTTAAAAAGAAGGGGTAGAAGAAGACAGAAAGAAAGAAAGAAGCAACAGAAACAATATCAGAATCTCACATATCGCAGCGGAACAACATATAATAGATAAATGAATATTCTTTAAATCAAAGAACTATATTAGTTTATACATTACATCATCATCAGAGTTTACAACAACAATACATCACTGGACAGTTATATACACTTGTCCTCATACAGAATACACAGCGGAATAATAATATCATATACAAGTGATATGTCTCGCCATCCAGCTCGCCACTTGAGCTCCATAGCACTCCTGAATCCAGAATGACCTGATAACCTGACTCTAGACTGCCCGTGTGGAAATTGGTGGGCACCCAGAGTTTAGAAAGGTAACAATAAACTCCAGGTCAGCCATGGTGACTGGTGTGAGAATTTAAAACAGTTTTTATCTTTAAAACAACAACAACAAAGGAAGTGGAAAATATCCGTAATGCTTTTGAAAAATGAAACTACCATAAGACCTCCCGCCAGACACACAATGCAAACGCAGAATTGGAGGAGATTTCTTCTTATGATAGTCAAACATGCTTACTACGCAAAATCTTTCTAATATTATTATTAGTGCATAGTGTCGAAACCATTTCGAAAGTATAATATTAATCTTAGCCAACATACAACCATTATTGTATGCCTACTATAGCTACTATGTTCAATAGCAGGTTACCGCCATATTCCATAGCAGGTTATACAACTAAAACCGTACAAGGTTCGTATTGTTTCTTTGGATTTCCAACAAATGGTCAGGCAAAGGAACTTCCTTACACCAAAATGGAAACGCCTCTGGAAAGACGCCCTGAGAGTCAACCTGCTCTCTACAAACACAAGGCCGACGCTACCTCACGCTGTACAGCTGTAACTAGGTAGCTAACACACAAGCTATGCCATCCCCCGGTCGTTACCGACCTTTATCCGAGGATCCTCAACCACAAAGTATAATAAATTTGCAGCATCAACATAGGTAAAATATCTGGGCTCCATACCATGATATCACCTTTTATCCAGAAGGAAATGACATACTCTAAGGGCACGACCCCTAACAACCTTGCCGCAACATCCCTGTTTCGACCATTACCGGGTTGTGAGGCTCGACGAAGTCTCGTCCACAAAGCTACGCTTTTTCAAAAAGCCACGCTTTTTCACAAAGCCACGCTTTTTCACAAAGCCACGCTTTTTCACAAAGCCACGCTTTGATCAACAAATGATCAACAGCACTTCGTATGCCACATTACCAAATTGGGAAGGTATCACTAGTAACCATCAACTACATAACCTATGAGCTCGTACGTCTCAGAAAAGGGTGTTAAGTTAAGAGAATAAATTCTCCGCCACCAACAGAAATGTATTTGATAGAAACCAGCTTTACATCTCAAAGTGTAATGTCAGACATACAACCATACAAGTCTGTTCCGGGTTCGAACAGAACCGAAGGCACTTCCAAAGAAGCCCTTGCAATCCGGGTATTCACAATCCCGATCGGACTTCCTATCACAAGAAGAGTGATAAAAATCTCTATACCAAAGCAACTCGGTGCAGAGACATTCGACAGGTTGTCCTTTCATTTTCGAAAATACCCGGTCTTCACCACCGGTCTTCAATACGATCCATATCGTCGTATCACTAATTCGGAATGGGTTATATGACACAAAGGTCTTTTCCCGGCTAACCCGAATAGTCAGCATAATATTTAAAAACATATGGATATTGGGATTTCAATTAAGTCACAACTTATTACCCAAATCCTTTCCTTTAAATGGTTTAAACAAATTACCATTTTAAATCTTTAAACAAAAAGATTCATTTCAAAAACCTTCAATGGTTTAAACAATTCCCACACATTTAATCTTTTAAACAAAAAGATTTAATTCACAAAGTTCACCCCGTTCACAAAGATTCATTCACAGATTTCCAAATCAATTTCCATTTCAATTGGATTAACCCATTAAATCTTTAAATTAAGATTTAATTTATAGCTTTCAAAACTATTCACAATTCAAGTCTTTTATCATTTATAAGATACACCTTTTAAAATCTTCTTTGATTTCAAAATAAAGCTTAATCATCTTTACAAAGGTTAATTCATAGTTTTTCCAAACTATTTACAATTTCATTTCAACTTGAAATGTTTCGATGCAAATTGGAAATCTTTTCACTTTATGAAGGCTATCATTATTTGAAAACAGATAGTTTTCGTTTTGGGAAAAACTGGTTATAATTACACAAGTTTAAAGCCATCCAAGTATAAAACTTGAATATAAATTTAAATTTCCAAAACCATATTTTAAATGGTTAGAAACCCATATAACACCTTTTACACTTGTAAAATCTTTTAAACCAAAATTCCCAAATCATCGAATTCAATTTTAAGTATTGAATTCAAAATTTAAATCAAATGATTTAAATTCCAATTTTTATTAAGTTATTTAAAATAACTTTTATTTCTGAAACTCATTTTCGAAAACTTTTAATTCCAATTCCAAAACTATTTTGGATTCAAAAATTCAATTTTTCCAAAATTGATAAAAATCTGCGACTTAACCGATTTCCACGTCATATCCACCTTTGTGTGTGTATTGTGTAGTCCACGGGTTTAACACAATAGTGCAACAACATTCAACCATCACAGATCAAATATAACAATATAATTGATAAGCGGTATAACTATAACGCTTATCTTTCATTCACAGATCACAGATATATGTATATCACAGATAAACAAATCACAGATTACAACACAAATCAAGATATATCACAAAGCATCGCATATCAGAGATGTCAAACAATTCAACATCCAATATAATCCAAAACATCCATAGATAGGATCAATTTAATCATCTGATTAATTTAAATCAAATAAATTTCTAAAGTTATTTCCTCATTAAAATAAATTTCTTTATCCCTTCAAATCTATTTAAAAGTCCAAATTTTAAATAAATTCTTCAACTTATAAATAATATTATCGAAATCCATTTATTAAGCCTTTTCCCAAATTTTGAAATTTAATTCAATATGGTTCAGAAATAAAATTTTATCTTTTTAAAACTCCTTTTAAATTTATCCAATTCTCAAAAATAAATTTTCACAATAAATTTTCAACTTGAATTTTGAAAATCCAATTTTATTTATTTCTGGTATCTAACGGTACCAAAAATATATTCGGCTAAACCGTAGCCTTCAAAAATTCCAATCCACAAATATAATCGCACGGAGAATATAAATAATCAACACACAACATATGAAACAAATTCAAATGTTTGAGGAATCCAGTTGGATCCCTCCAACCTGTTTCCCTGCATCCACAGATGTTAGCACAATACCAATTCCACTTCAATGTGGAATATCGCGGTATATGGGATTTATAAATATTATCCGCTATTATGCGGCGCAATAGGGTCTCATCCGCTATATAATGCGGGAAATCAACTCCAAATACATATATAATACCAATTCCACTTCAATGTGGAATTATCGCGGTATATGTTTTAAATAAATAACCTCCGCTTAATATACGGCGTATAGGGCCTATTACAGTACAATAGATAACAATCATCATTCAATTCACACAATCAAGCAATTTTAAATCTAACTATTTAAAATTTAAATCGAAACAAATATTCGATTGAGTGAGGAGTTCTCACCTTGCTTTCAATAACGGTTGCGGTATTTTTTTTCAAATAAAATTAAACGCGCGTTTAATTTTACTCAAAATTTTCACTGACTCCAATTGACTCCAAACCTGCTCCATTGCATAGTGCTCGTCAAAACGAACCCAACGCAATTCGTTTCGTAATTTTTCGAACTCGTATCAAAAAGTTACACAGTTTTAAAGTTTATACGATTTTAAATAAATCAATTTAGAATTTTCTTTTTATTTTTTTCAAACCATTTACATCAGAGCCGTTCATTTCCGAATGCAGATTAGGGCCGTGCGTTCCCTTCTTCCTTCCTACAGTATTTTCGTACACGAGACGAACCCATCACCCACGTTCGAATTTCGAACGCCGCACCACCTATAGTTGATCGGAAGATGATCGCCAACCACCATCTCGTGCGCCGAAGCTAGCACCACCATCTCCACGAACGCCGGCAAGCTCGGCCCCTCCATAGCCGTGAAAATCGTGCATGAACGTGCAATGTTCATTGCCAAATCCACGTCGATCCTTTGCTCCAAACTTGATCATCACCGTATGGAATCGAAGATCTCGCAACGCTCTTCAAAGTTGTAGTTGATGGTTTCTGCTGAAAGTCGATGGATTGGAAGAGATTAATGGAAGAAGGAGGAGAATTTCTGGCCATTGATAATAAACTGGCGGCTATGAAACCCTAGCTATGTTTGTTTGCAAAATGAAGAAAGCAAGTCCTTTATATAGAAAATTTCTCAAATCACTATTCATCGAAAATTTTCCGAACTCCAAACGAAGCGTGCCGGCTAGCGTTTCTAAGGTTTTACCCGCGTTCCAAACACAATGGAACGTGTTTTGGGATCTAATTCGATCGTATGTGAGAGTTATGGAAATAAACGATCGATTTAAAATTAAATCGATAAAAACAATTTCTATGCGTTTTGGCTTGCCCCGGACAAACCGTACATCCGATTGACACGAAATTTGAAACATTACAATAATTTCACATTACGCATCCGATGAAACTAGTTTCGTCGAAATCCGAGACTATTTGAAAAATGACTATTTTCAGTCGTCAATTAAATATTAAAATATTCAATTTTCACAATTTAACTTTTAATTCAATTTTAAAAGTTCTATAACATCATTCTAACTTCAATATGATTTAATATAACTTTATAAATCATTTTCATTCACATTAACCCCAATTATCAATTATTTCTGGAATTTCAAATATTAAATTATCGATTTAATTAAACAATTAAATCACTATTCGAAATTAAATTTATTCGACTTACAAATCTTACTTGTTAATATTTAAAATCAATTAAATATACGAATTTCAAATGACAGAAATTCTAGGTCGTTACAGATTTCCCCCCTTAAAAGAATTTCGTCCTCGAAATTGCAAAGTAAGAAAAAGTTACAGAATCCATTAACTTTTCAAACAATTTGTTCAAATTAGATTCCAAAATCACTTAAGTGTACAACTTCCCCAAAATCCAATAGTTAAACTCTTTCAAAAACTTTACTAAGTTTTTTCAAATCTATACTTAGTTATACTTTTCAAAACAAACTATATCGTTTAACTTTTAACTCCAAATCCAAAATTTAGTTTTCACAAATTTTCCAAAATTTCCCGAAAATTTTCTAACGCCTTAAATTTTCAGAAAAATTCGCCATAGCCTCCTTTGCGCGGTTCGATCGTAGTAGGATCACAATAGACATAAATATATGTACATCGACCCACACGGTCGAAAAAGCAAAAAAACAGTTCATATTTCCTATTTTTATTGCGTAGGCGTACCTTTTTAGCATTTTTAAGCAAAGTAGTTATTTTTTTAGCATTTTAGCGGAACCCAACCAGCCGAACGACAACCACGGCACATGTACTTACTCAATTTAAACACGTAAGTGACATATTTAGGAAATTCATTTACATTTCATTAATTTTCAATAACAAACACAAAGTTTCCATAAGCAATGCAATTATATAATTCCCATAAGCAATTTATATGGTTTCAAAACGAATTCGAATGCTTTCAACAAAATTTTCAAACCATTCATGTATTCATTTTCAATTAGTTCACATTCACTAATTTACATTCATATTAGTTCACTTTCAATTCAAATTCCAATTACATAGCTTTCAATTTCACTAATTCAATTTTACTATATACAATCAACCAACAATCATATAACAACCAATGTATATTCAACACAACCATATTTATTCACTTTGTTTACCCTCAATTTTGGTTTAACACTTTCAATTAGCTTTAATGAATTAACATTTACATTCATTATTCCATATCAATTCATTTACATTATATTGATTAACATTCAATCCATTTATTTATTCAATTGCTAATTCATTTTACAAATAAAGTTGAATTTCATTTATATAACTTAAGTTCACATTCATTTAATTCACTTTATTATTTTACTTTGATATCAAAATCAAATTTATCCATCGTTACTTAAGTTATATTCCATTTCAAATTTCCACTTATACAACTTAAGCCCATTTCTAATTTATTTTAAATTCAATTTCATTTAACTTTTCCTTAAAGTCAAATTCATTACTTAATAAAAATCAAATTTTATTTTGCTTAACAAACTTGTTTAACCATTTCTTTTACAATTGGTTTTGCTTACATTCACTCATTTTATAAGTTACACAACTTATTTATTTAACTTCCAAATCATATTATAAGTATAAAACTCGTTTCACTTATAATTATCAATTTCAATTTGGATTTTAATTTAAATTTTGTTTATCACAACAAAACTTCAATTTTCAATTTACTATGGTAGCAAATCCATCACATAGAAACTCGAAAATGATACTGATGATGCTGTAGTCATCACCCTTATTATTTCCCAGCAATAATAGTGAATTCAGTGCTTAAATTCTTTTCAAAAATTTCCTTTTATTTATAAATCACATTTATAAATCTTTTCTCATATAATTTCACTATTTTACTTTACTTACATAAGATCATTCCAAATTTATCTATCTTACTTAGATTGATAATAATATAACATCTTTTATTGACTTATATATTTTACATTTTCAACAACCAAACAATCAATTTATATACACTTTAATAATTCTGAAAAATTATTTCCTTTATATACAAAATATAATCAAGGTAAAATTATTTCATTTACCCAATTTAAAATGATACTATGTCGGTTTATCTCGTTTAAGAGTTTAGAAACCCCTATCGATTACAGTTAGCTAGACTGCACCGACCAGAATCTATAAACAATCAACCGATAAGTCAACACAATACAAAACAATTTCATATTCACTAACAAATACGCGCTCATATCTATTATTACACTCACTGTGACGCCCCACCTCTATACCCACGCTAACCAAGAACACTACAAGGTAGTGTTGTCAATTAGCACGGAGAATAAGGCTGTGGAGGAGCGACCATCCATGTAACTTCTTTGTGCGAGCACCGTTATGTCAGATAGATTAGAATGCATATCTTTTAAGGAGGAAATCCGACATACCGATACAAACTCAAAGCTATCACACGGTGGCTATATATAATCTTCGGAAACAAACATTGAAGTAATCATAACATAATCAGTCACAGACATCCATATCACAAAGGCGGAAAAAGATATGAATATTTATATAACACATGAAAGTGTACATCAGAGTAGTGGTCAGAAAGATCCACAATAATACAAAAGGAATAGCAACATGTGATATACAAAAGAATACATCAATGAGTCTATATCTCAAATGTGTACAATCAAAAACTACTAATCTAAGTAGTTAGCCAAAAGTCAGAGTAATCCTGAAGAGAAGTCAAGCAGAAGCACCTGTAACATCTCGATCTGACCCGAGTATTATTTATAAGAAAATAATAAACGGATCAGTCTAGCTATAAATATCAAATGATAAGGTATAGGATAAATAATATGGCATGAACATGTAACAATCATAACGGCATACTACTATAAGTATGTAAATGATAATCAACAAAATATCAATCAATATCACAAGAATCTTCTCAAAGATAAAATAGGGTATCATACCCTAAACTTGTATTCATAACAAGTCAATAACACATAAATTCACCAATGCACAAAAACTGATATCATATCAATGAAAATCATGAAAATTGGTGAAGCACAAATTCCAGAAATCATCACAAGAAATCCAGAAAAACACATAAAAAGGGGAAGGCCTAACACATGAACGGGAGCATGAAAACTCACCAACGCGTATTACACATGAACGAGAAGCTATCTCATGGAAGCTATCCATTAAAATTTCACACAGGAATGGCCCGAAGACCATGGGGTGCTACCCCATATATGTGATGGCGAAACATCACAAAAGCGGGGTCTAGTCTCCCTCGCAGACAAAGAGACATCGCTCAATCGCTAGTCTAAATCACAAAAATGATCGTCATGATCATAAGGAAGTGTCAATTACACTAAGCCAGTAAATATATGAGTTTAGCTTCATGTCCCATAACCACTAGCTTAACTTAAATATTTACGAACAAACTGTAGATCTCCACTAGGAAATTGTCACAAAAAGGGTTCAATCGAACAAGTCCGAGAGCTAACCGACAAAGTGAACGCAAGCGTTTCATACCACTCGTTTTACTAAGTCGTTTAATTCGATTTCTCATCCGAGTGAAGTAAAGGCTTGTATATACTAGTAAATTAGAAAACGGTTTGAGAAGAAAGAGCTTTGTAGTAAAATAGTGTTGAAATCGCTTTGATGAAAGAGTTTTGATATTTACTACTAGTATTGAAACCTTCATATCTTAAGAGTGACAAGTCACAAAACGATTGTTGAAACAAATCGAATCACATAAATTCACATTCGAAGACGAGAGTAAAGTCCAAAGAAATCAATCCCAAAACCATCAAAGTAGGAATATACTTGCGACCTAACGTGGTCGAATTAAAGTGCAAAGACTTTAAGTCAAATAGGTCAAACGACCTAAGGGTAAACTGCCGTGCGACCTAACAGAAGAATAGGTCGAACGACCTAGTGAAATACGGGTCATACGACCTAAGTGTAAATAGGTGGGCGACTTAACAAAGTGGCCGAGCGACCTAACCAGTGCAAGCGACCTAGGTGAGCGACCTAACTCATGGAAGAGCTAAACAGTGGAACGACAAAACAGGGGCGAGCGACCTAAGGGACTCGCGACCTAAGGACTATCGAACGACCTAATTGTCGAACGACCTAACTGGGCACGCGACCTAACGGGGTCAAGAGGCGAGCGACCTAACCAAGCGATATGGCGAGCGACCTAATGAGGTCATAGGTGAGCAACCTAACGAGAAGACAAGCCGAGCGACCTAGTGATAAGGTGGTCGAGCGACCTATCGCTGTAAAGGCCAGCGACCTAAAGAGGTTATCTAAGCCGAGCGACCTATCGACTTATAGGCCAAGCGACCTACGACTTATACTGGGACGAGTGACCTAAAGTTTGCTGAGTGATAGTAGGTCGGAAACGACCTAAGGCCATGCGAGCTAACATTCGAGAACGACCTAGTGCCAGAAAATCACCAAAAACACTGAAAAATGGGGCTTTTCGCCAATCCAATCCAAACCAAAAGCAAATGTTCATACAAATGCGATAGGGAATCATTCCCAACAGTCCAATGACAGTTATAGGCAAGATGTGAGATTAAAAATCTCACATTTTCACTAAAATGGATGAAGATGGAGCTTGAAAGCAAGGAGAAGCAATCCAAAGCTTGAATCCAATATCTTCTACTTGAATTTGGAGTTAGATGTTGAATTTACTAAAGATCTTGAGCTTGGAATTTTAATTTCCCATTCCCTCCACCATTTTTGATAAAGCTTGAAGTGTTTGATAAAGTGAGGAAGAGAAGGTGGGTTGGGGCTGAGTTAGAAGGTGCAGTCCAACTAAAGTCAAATGCGGGAAAAAGTGACGAAAATTCCACTTACTCCAAACATATCAAAGTTTACACTCAAAAAGATCGCAAACATCATTTTGAACTCAATGGAAGTGGTCTCGAGTCCTAATTTGACCGTATGCAAAAAGTAGCTTTTCGGACCAAAATCCGATTAACGATAAAATATTTAAATAAAATATTTAAATATAAAATCGATAAATATGCGGGTTGTTACAGACTCCCCTCCTTAAAGAAATTGCGTCCTCGCAATATATAAGATGGAAATAAAAAAAAGTAACAACCATAAAAGCATATTAACACAAAAGAAATTTGGAATAAGAAGTTTACCTCAAAGAGCATGAGAGAGTAATTCCGGATGTGTACGCTCGATGAATTCTCTAGTTTCCCAAGAGCAATCCTTAGGATTTGAGGACCATTGAATTTTAACAAGTGGAACATCTTTATTTCGAAGACGTTTGATCTCCGAAGCAATAATTCGAACAGGATGCTGCTCATAAGTTAAATTAGGTGAAACTTCAATCTCTTCCACAACACCGGGCTCAAGAATAGAATCGGAATCCCGAAGGCACTTCCGTAATTGAGAAACGTGAAACACGTCATGCATGGCAGAAAACTGAGCCGGTAATAAAAGGCGATAATCCATGGAACCAATACGTTCAGTGATAGGAAATGGCCCAATATATCGAGGCGCTAACTTTCCCGATCGACTGAAACGTACAACACCCTTCATAGGTGAAACACGAATAAATACGAGATCACCAACAGAAAATTCTAATTTCCTTCTTCGGTTATCGGCATAGGATTTTTGTCTACTCTGGGCTTCTTTCATCCTATGTCGAATAAGTTCAATCTTTTCTGTGGAATCTCGAATAAAATCTGGTCCTAAAACCAGTTTCTCACCGGCCTCAAGCCAACAAGAAGGAGATCGGCATGGCCTTCCATAGAGTGCCTCGAAAGGAGCCATACCAATACTAGATTGGAAGCTGTTATTATAGGAAAATTCGACAAGTGAAATAGGATCTTCCCAACTTCCACCAAAGTCAAGAACACATGCACGCAGAAGATCTTCAAGTGTTTGATTCACATGCTCAGTTTGTCCATCGAACTGGGGGTGATAAGCGGTGCTAAAATTAAGCTTCGTTCATAAAGCTTTTTGAAGACTCTTCCAAAATCCACTAGTAAACAATTGATCATGATCACTAACAATGGAAGAGGGAACTCCATGAAGTTTAACAATTTCTTTGATAAAAAGTTTGGCCAGAAGAGGAACGGTTCGGTTTGACCGAACGGGAATAAAATGGGCAGATTTAGTAAGTCTATCAACAATCACCCATAAGCTATTATGACCCGAACGAGAACGGGAAGGCCATCTGTAAAATCCATGGAAATTTGATCCCACTTCCAAACTAGAATTTCCAATGGTTGCAATAACCCACCGGGCCTTTGATGTTCGGCCTTGACAAGTTGGCAAGTCATGCAACACTTAACAAAGTTAGCGATATCAGATTTCATTCCCTCCTAGTAATAAAGTCGCTTCATATTTGTGTACATTTTACTGCTACTGGGATGAATAGAATACTTGGAACGATGAGAATCTTCTAGAATATCTCTACAAAGATCAATAATATTTGGTACGATCAGTCTACCAAATTTCCGAATGCCGCCACGAAAATCAATATCAAAGTCTTTCAAACCTTCAATATCGGTTTTATCCTTAAGATTTTGGCCAAGCAAAGCCAATTCAGGATCTAGCTGTTGAGCTTCAAGAATGCGGTCTAAAAGAGAAGGATGAGCCTCAAGGCTACATAAAACAAGAGATGAACATAAATTAGAGACACGATCTCGAATTTCACAAGTGGATAAAACCTCGAGATCCCTCCATTCGGAAATCATCATCGAAACAACCGCTTGTTGCTTGCGACTAAGTGCATCGGCAACTCGATTTCCCTTTCCGGGAGTATAAAGGATATCAAGATCATAAGAGGCAAGGAACTCGAGCCAACGCTGTTGATGCAAATTAAGTTCCTTTTGAGAGAATAAATATTTCAAAGACTTATGATCAGTATAAAGTACAAATTTTTCTCCCAAAAGATAATGTCGCCAAATTCGAAGGGCGAAAACGATAGCCGCGAGTTCTAAATCATGTGTGGCATATCTAGTCTCAGCCGGCTTCAATTGCCTAGAAGCATAAGCAATAACACGTTCGTTTTGCATAAGAACGACACCCAAACCAACGCGACTAGCATCGGTATAAACGACAAAGTCTCGATTCCCTTCGGGAATAATAAGAATAGGAGCATCAGAAAGGAGTTCTTTTAATTTCTGAAAAGAAGTTTCACATTTGTCCGACTAAATGTATTTAACACCTTTCTTTGTTAAGCCAGTAAGAGGCACGACAATCTTAGAAAAGTCTTTTATAAAACGGTGGTAATAACCTGCCAATCCGAGAAAGCTACAGATTTCAGTCACGCTCTCTGGTCTCTTCCAATTTTGAATTGCTTCAATCTTTGAAGGATCCACTGATATTCCGGATTCGGAAATAATACGACCGAGAAACTTCACACTAGATTGCCAAAAGTGGCATTTGGAAAATTTTGCTTTTAGTTGATTGCTCCTAAGAGTTTCCAATACAATTCGAAGATGCTTTTCATGTTCCTCCTCGGTTTTAGAATACACAAGAATATCATCAATAAAGATGAGAACAAACCGATCGAGGAAATCTTTGAACACTCGATTCATGAGGTCAACGAAATAAGCCGGAGCATTCGTTAAACTGAATGGCATAACTAGCCATTCATAAGATCCATAACGTGTACGGAACGAAGTCAAAGAAATACTATCCTCTGCAATACGAAGCTGATGAAAACCGGTAGCCAAGTCCAATTGTGAAAAGACTCTAGCACCACAAAGTTGATCAAATAGATCATCAATCCGAGGTAAAGGATATTTATTCTTAATAGTAAGATCATTAAGCTTGCGGTAGTCAACGCAAAGCCTAAGTGTACCATCGGACTTACTTACGAAAATAGCTGAAGCTCCCCAAGGCGAGGAACTAGAGCGAATAAGTTGCTTCTTCTCTAACTCGGATAGTTGTTTGCGCATCTCTTCATTCTCCTTATTGGACATGCGATAAGGAGGACGGGTAATAGGTTGAGCTCCAGGTATAAGATTAATTTTGAACTCGATTGCTCGCTTAGGTGGTAGTCCTAAAACGGGCTCAAAGATGTCGGAAAATTCACGAACGACGTGAATAAGAGAAATGACATCCTCCTCATCATCATTATCATCATCACGAGGATTTAAAGAATATAAAGATGCAACCAAAGCGGAATCCGAATCTTTAAGAACAATAGAAATCAGATTAACAGATCGCGGATGACGGAGATAAATAGTCCGCTCAGGACATAGGATATGAGCTTCATAACGAGTAAGCCAATCCATACCCAAAATCATTCCAAAGCCTAAGTAACGCATGACATGCAAATCGGCTAGGAAAGATAAATCACACAAAATAATCTCCACGTCTTTACAAAGTAAACTAAGAGTTGCGGATCCACCAACCGGATTCGCAATTCTCAAAGAAGTCATTAAAGCAACACCACTTAAAGAAAAAGTATCGACAAGTTCCTTTGATATAAAAGAATGGGATGCACCCGTATCAAAGAGAACTCTAATCGGTTGACCATGAAATATAACAATGCCATCAAGAACAGAATGAGACATACCTTGACCGCGAGATGTATTGCCAGGGGCTTGAGCAACGTTTAACTTTCCCTCCTTGTCTTGAAGCTTTATGCATTGGTGCATAAAATGATTTGGACTTTTACAATAGCGACAAGAGCGGGGCTTTGAACACTTGTTCGAAAAATGGCCCTTAGCACCACAGTTGAAACATTTCTTATCACTGGGGGAAAATGTCTTTGCAGCAGGAGTTGCTTGTTTACCCTTTTTGTTGGGATAAGGACCTTTGAACTTGTTAGGCCTTTTCTTGTTGTTGAAGTTTGGTTTGGCAGCCACCACTTCAACATCACTGTCCTTATCAGCTTCTTCAAGACGAAGAGCTATATCAATCAGTTGATCGAAAGAAACTTCTAATTTTAGAAGTAATGGCTTCTTGAGATTCTTGTTTAAGCCATAGACGAACCTCTGGTTCTTATTCAATGGGGTGTTGATGTATTCAACCCCATATTTAGACAGTGACTCGAAGGATGCGACATAATCTGTCACGGAAGATTCACCTTGAACAAGGTCTATGAAACGTCGAGCCAATGTCACTTTCTATGCTTCTGGTACGAATTTTAATTCGAAGCGTTCCCGGAATTGCTCCCAGGTGAGATCAGCTTCATTAATTTCAGAAATGAGAAGTTCGTACCAATCCAGTGCTCTTTCTTGGAGCATACTGGAAGCCACCTGAACACGGTGAAGATCGACAAGATTCATGCGAGAAAAGATTCTATCGCATGTTCTTAACCAAGCCTGGACTTCAATAATAGTTTCGGAACCTTTGAACGGTTTCCCACCTAAGTTGGTATAATCGTTGCACAAACGTGCAAATCCAGACTTAGGATGAGTAGGTTCCTGATTAGGGCCAGCTGCTTGAGCATTCTTTACTAAATCAAGAAGCTGTTGAGCGGTCATAAAAACTCCATCCTGGGGAGTAACAGTAGATGGTCCAGCTCTGGGACGGCCTGGTCTAGACATTCTCTTATTTAAGAAAGAGAGAAGAAGAAAAAGGTTATTCACCAAATGAATATCAAGCAATCTTGATAGATGAAACAAGGAATCATAAAGAAAACAAGATGAATCGGTTCGAAGACTCGGACTAAATCCTGAAACACAACTCCTAAGGTGGACTTAGGACGATGATCCTTGTTAAGTTATTCTACATTGTTCCGAAGATTGGCTCTGATACCAAGCTATGACGCCCCACCTCTATACCCACGCTAACCAAGAACACTACAAGGTAGTGTTGTCAATTAGCACGGAGAATAAGGCTGTGGAGGAGCGACCATCCATGTAACTTCTTTGTGCGAGCACCGATATGTCAGATAGATTAGAATGCATATCTTTTAAGGAGGAAATCCGACATACCGATACAAACTCAAAGCTATCACACGGTGGCTATATATAATCTTCGGAAACAAACATAGAAGTAATCATAACATAATCAGTCACAGACATCCATATCACAAAGGCGGAAAAAGATATGAATATTTATATAACACATGAAAGTGTACATCAGAGTAGTGGTCAGAAAGATCCACAATAATACAAAAGGAATAACAACATGTGCTATACAAAAGAATACATCAATGAGTCTATATCTCAAATGTGTACAATCAAAAACTACTAATCTAAGTAGTTAGCCAAAAGTCAGAGTAATCCTGAAGAGAAGTCAAGCAGAAGCACCTGTAACATCTCGGTCTGACCCGAGTATTATTTATAAGAAAATAATAAACAGATCAGTCTAGCTATAAATATCAGATGATAAGGTATAGGATAAATAATATGGCATGAACATGTAACAATCATAACGGCATACTACTATAAGTATGTAAATGATAATCAACAAAAGATCAATCAATATCACAAGAATCTTCTCAAAGATAAAATTGGGTATCATACCCTAAACTTGTATTCATAACAAGTCAATAACACATAAATTCACCCATGCACAAAAACCGATATCATATCAATGAAAATCATGAAAATTGGTGAAGCACAAATTCCAGAAATCATCACAAGAAATCCAGAAAAACACATAAAAAGGGGGAGGCCTAACACATGAACGGGAGCATGAAAACTCACCAACGCGTATTACACATGAACGAGAAGCTATCTCATGGAAGCTATCCATTAAATTTTCACACAGGAATGGCCCGAAGACCATGGGGTGCTACCCCATATATGTGATGGCGAAACATCACAAAAGCGGGGTCTAGTCTCCCTCGCAGACAAAGAGACATCGCTCAATCGCTAGTCTAAATCACAAAAATGATCGTCAAGATCATAAGGAAGTGTCAATTACACTAAGCCAGTAAATATATGAGTTTAGCTTCATGTCCCATAACCACTAGCTTAACTTAAATATTTACGAACAAACTGTAGATCTCCACTAGGAAATTGTCACAAAAAGGGTTCAATCGAACAAGTTCGAGAGCTAACCGACAAAGTGAACACAAGCGTTTCATACCACTCGTTTTACTAAGTCGTTTAATTCAATTTCTCATCCGAGTGAAGTAAAGGCTTGTATATACTAGTAGATTAGAAAACGGTTTGAGAAGAAAGAGCTTTGTAGTAAAATAGTGTTGAAATCGCTTTGATGAAAGAGTTTTGATATTTACTACTAGTATTGAAACCTTCATATCTTTAGAGTGACAAGTCACAAAATGATTGTTGAAACAAATCGAATCACATAAATTCACGTTCGAAGATGAGAGTAAAGTCCAAAGAAATCAATCCCAAACCCATCAAAGTAGGAATATACTTGCGACCTAACGTGGTCGAATTAAAGTGCAAAGACTTTAAGTCAAATAGGTCAAACGACCTAAGGGTAAACTGCTGTGCGACCTAACAGAAGAATAGGTCGAACGACCTAGTGAAATACGGGTCATACGACCTAAGGGTAAATAGGTGGGCGACCTAACTCATGGAAGAGCTAAACAGTGGAACAACAAAATAGGGGCGAGCGACCTAAGGGACTCGTGACCTAAGGACTATCGAACGACCTAATTGTCGAACGACCTAACTGGGCACGCGACCTAACGGGGTCAAGAGGCGAGCGACCTAACCAAGCGATATGGCGAGCGACCTAACGAGGTCATAGGTGAGCGACCTAACGAGAAGACGAGCCGAGCGACCTAGTGATAAGGTGGTCGAGCGACCTTGTGAAAATGTGGTCGAGCGACCTATCGCTGTAAAGGCCAGCGACCTAAAGAGGTTATCTAAGCCGAGCGACCTATCGACTTATAGGCCAAGCGACCTACGACTTATACTGGGACGAGCGACCTAAAGTTTGCCGAGTGATAGTAGGTCGGAAACGACCTAAGGCCATGCGAGCTAACATTCGAGAACGACCTAGTGCCAGAAAATCACCAAAAACACTGAAAAATGGGGCTTTTCGCCAATCCAATCCAAACCAAAAGCAAATGTTCATACAAATGCGATAGGGAATCATTCCCAACAGTCCAATGACAGTTATAGGCAAGATGTGAGATTAAAAATCTCACATTTTCACTAAAATGGATGAAGATGGAGCTTGAAAGCAAGGAGAAGCAATCCAAAGCTTGAATCCAATATCTTCTACTTGAATTTGGAGTTAGATGTTGAATTTACTAAAGATCTTGAGCTTGGAATTTTAATTTCCCATTCCCTCCACCATTTTTGATAAAGCTTGAAGTGTTTGATAAAGTGAGGAAGAGAAGGTGGGTTGGGGCTGAGTTAGAAGGTGCAGTCCAACTAAAGTCAAAGGCGGGAAAAAGTGACGAAAATTCCACTTACTCCAAACATATCGAAGTTTACACTCAAAAAGATCGCAAACGTCATTTTGAACTCAATGGAAGTGGTCTCAAGTCCTAATTTGACCGTATGCAAAAAGTAGCTTTTCGGACCAAAATCCGATTAACGATAAAATATTTAAATATAAAATCGATAAATATGCGGGTTGTTACACTCACACTCATTCTAGAGTACAACTGACTCTATCTCTAATGAGTAACACCCAACAGAGCCAAGGTTATCGCTTAACCATATGCTATGATACCACTTGTAACGATCGCGATCTTTCGACGCTCGAAAGTCGACATTAATACGTCCACTGTATCAAATGCCGTGCAATTGAATGCCGGAAAACCGAATTGTTATGGTTAAAAAGAAGAGGTAGAAGAAGACAGAAAGAAAGAAAGAAGCAACAGAAACAATATAAGAATCTCACATATCACAGCGGAACAACATATAATAGATAAATGAATAATCTTTAAATCAAAGAACTATATCAGTTTATACATTACATCATCATCAGAGTTTACAACAACAATACAACACTAGACAGTTATATACACTTGTCCTCATACAGAATACATAGCGGAATAATAATATCATGTACAAGTGATACGTCTCGCCATCCAGCTCGCCACTTGAGCTCCATAGCACTCCTGAATCCAGAATGACCTGATAACCTAACTCTAGACTGCCCATGTGGAAATTGGTGGGCACTCAGAGTTTAGAAAGGGAACAATAAACTCCAGGTCAGTCATGGTGATTGGTGTGAGTACTTAAAACGGTTTTTATCTTTAAAACAACAACAACAAAGGAAGTGGAAAATATCCGCAATGCTTTTGGAAAATGAAACTACCATAAGACCTCCCGCCACACATACAATGCAAATGCAGAATTGGAGGAGATTTCTTCTTATGATAGTCAAACATGCTTACTACGCAAAATCTTTCTAATATTCTTATTAGTGCATAGTGTCGAAACCATTTCGAAAGTATAATATTAATCTTAGCTAACATACAACCATTATTGTATGCCTACTATAGCTACTATGTTCAATAGCAGGTTACCGCCATATTCCATAGCAGGTTATACAACTAAAACCGTACAAGGTTCGTATTGTTTCTTTGGATTTCCAACAAATGGTCAGGCAAAGGAACTTCCTTACACCGCAATGGAAATGCCTCTGGAAAGACGCCCCGAGAGTCAACCTGCTCTCTACAAACACAAGGCCGACGCTACCTCACGCTGTACAGCTGTAACTAGGTAGCTAACACACAAGCTATGCCATCCCCCAGTCGTTACCGACCTTTATCCGAGGATCCTCAACCACAAAGCAACAACCACAAAGTATAATAAATTTGCAGCATCAACATAGGTAAAATATCTGGGCTCCATACCTTGATATCACCTTTTATCCAGAAGGAAATGACATACTCTAGGGGCGCGACCCCTAACAACCTTGCCGCAACATCCCTGTTTCGACCATTACCGGGTTGTGAGGCTCGACGAAGTCTCGTCCACAAAGCTACGCTTTTTCAAAAAGCCACGCTTTTTCACAAAGCCACGCTTTGATCAACAAATGATCAACAACACTTCGTATGCCACATTACCAAATTGGGAATGTATCACTAGTAACCATCAACTACATAACCTCTGAGCTCGTACGTCTCAGAGAAGGGTGTTAAGTTAAGAGAATAAATTCTCCGCCACCAACAGAAATGTATTTGATAGAAACCAGCTTTACATCTCAAAGTGTAATGTCAGACAAACAACCATACAAGTCTGTTCTGGGTTCGAACAGAACCGAAGGCACTTCCAAAGAAGCCCTTGCAATTCGGGTATTCACAATCCCGATCGGACTTCCCATCACAAGAAGAGTGATATAACTCTCTATACCGGAGCAACTCGGTGCAGAGACAATCGACAGGTTGTCCTTTCATTTTCGAAAATACCCGGTCTTCACCACCGGTCTTCAATACGATCCATATCGTCGTATCACTAATTCGGAATGAGTTATATGACACAAAGGTCTTTTCCCGGCTAACCCGAATAGTCAGCACAATATTTAAAAACATATGGATATTGGGATTTCAATTAAGTCACAACTTATTACCCAAATCCTTTCCTTTAAATGGTTTAAACAAATTACCATTTTAAATCTTTAAACAAAAAGATTCATTTCAAAAACCTTCAATGGTTTAAACAATTCCCACACTTTTAATCTTTTAAACAAAAAGATTCAATTCACAAAGTTCACCCCATTCACAAAGATTCATTCATAGATTTCCAAATCAATTTCCATTTCAATTGGATTAACCCATTAAATCTTTAAATTAAGATTTAATTTATAGCTTTCAAAACTATTCACAATTCAAGTCTTTTATAATATATAAGATACACCTTTTGAAATCTTCTTTGATTTCAAAATAAAGCTTAATCATCTTCACAAAGGTTAATTCATAGTTTTTCCTAACTATTTACAATTTCATTTCAACTTGAAATGTTTCGATACAAATTGGAAATCTTTTCACTTTATGAAGGCTATTTGAAAACAGATAGTTTTCGTTTTGGGAAAAACTGGTTATAATTACACAAGTTTATAGCCATCCAAGTATAAAACTTGAATATAAATTTAAATTTCCAAAACCATATTTTAAATGGTTAGAAACCCATATAACACCTTTTACACTTGTAAAATCTTTTAAACCAAAATTCCCAAATCATCGAATTCAATTTTAAGTATTGAATTCAAAATTTAAATCAAATGATTTAAATTCCAATTTTTATTAAGTTATTTAAAATAACTTTTATTTCTGAAACTCATTTTCGAAAACTTTTAATTCCAATTCCAAAACTATTTTGGATTCAAAAATTCAATTTTTCCAAAATTGATAAAAATCTGCGACTTAACTGATTTCCACGTCATATCCACCTTTGTGTGTGTATTGTGTAGTCCACGGGTTTAACACAATAGTGCAACAACATTCAACCATCACAGATCAAATATAACAATATAATTGATAAGCGGTATAACTATAACGCTTATCTTTCATTCACAGATCACAGATATATGTATATCACAGATAAACAAATCACAGATCACAACACAAATCAAGATATATCACAAAGCATCGCATATCAGAGATGTCAAACAATTCAACATCCAATATAATCCAAAACATCCATAGATAGGATCAATTTAATCATCTGATTAATTTAAATCAAATAAATTTCTAAAGTTATTTCCTCATTAAAATAAATTTCTTTATCCCTTCAAATCTATTTAAAAATCCAAATTTTAAATAAATTCTTCAACTTATAAATAATATTATCGAAATCCATTTATTAAGCCTTTTTCCCAAATTTTGAAATTTAATTCAATATGGTTCAGAAATAAAATTTTATCTTTTTAAAACTCCTTTTAAATTTATCCAATTCTCAAAAATAAATTTTCACAATAAATTTTCAACTTGAATTTCGAAAATCCAATTTTATTTATTTCTGGTATCTAACGGTACCAAAAATATATTCGGCTAAAACGTAGCCTTCAAAAATTCCAATCCACAAATATAATCGCACGGAGATTATAAAAAATTAACACACAACATATGAAACAAATTCAAATGTTTGAGGAATCCAGTTGGATCCCTCCAACCTGTTTCCCTGCATCCACAGATGTTAGCACAATACCAATTCCACTTCAATGTGGAATATCGCGGTATATGGGATTTATAAATATTATCCGCTATTATGCGGCGCAATAGGGTCTCATCCGCTATATAATGCGGGAAATCAACTCCAAATACATATATAATACCAATTCCACTTCAATGTGGAATTATCGCGGTATATGTTTTTAATAAATAACCTCCGCTTAATATACGGCGTATAGGGCCTATTACAGTACAATAGATAACAATCATCATTCAATTCACACAATCAAGCAATTTTAAATCTAACTATTTAAAATTTAAATCGAAACAAATATTCGATTGAGTGAGGAGTTCTCACCTTGCTTTCAATAACGGTTGCGGTATTTTTTTTCAAATAAAATTAAACGCGCGTTTAATTTTACTCAAAATTTTCACTGACTCCAATTGACTCCAAACCTGCTCCATCGCATAGTGCTCGTCAAAACGAACCCAACGCAATTTGTTTTGTAATTTTTCGAACTTGTATCAAAAAGTTACACAGTATTAAAGTTTATACGATTTTAAATAAATCAATTTAGAATTTTCTTTTTATTTTTTTCAAACCATTTACATCAGAGCCGTTCATTTCCGAATGCAGATTAGGGCCGTGCGTTCCCTTCTTCCTTCCTACAGTATTTTCGTACACGAGACGAACCCATCACCCACGTTCGAATTTCGAACGCCGCACCACCTATAGTTGATCGGAAGATGATCGCCAACCACCATCTCGTGCGCCGAAGCTAGCACCACCATCTCCACGAACGCCGGCAAGCTCGGCCCCTCCATAGCCGTGAAAATCGTGCATGAACGTGCAATGTTCATTGCCAAATCCACGTCGATCCTTTGCTCCAAACTTGATCATCACCGTATGGAATCGAAGATCTCGCAACGCTCTTCAAAGTTGTAGTTGATGGTTTCTGCTGAAAGTCGATGGATTGGAAGAGATTAATGGAAGAAGGAGGAGAATTTCTGGCCATTGATAATAAACTGGCGGCTATGAAACCCTAGCTATGTTTGTTTGCAAAATGAAGAAAGCAAGTCCTTTATATAGAAAATTTCTCAAATCACTATTCATCGAAAATTTTCCGAACTCCAAACGAAGCGTGCCGGCTGGCGTTTCTAAGGTTTTACCCGCGTTCCAAACACAATGGAACGTGTTTTGGGATCTAATTCGATCGTATGTGAGAGTTACGGAAATAAACGATCGATTTAAAATTAAATCGATAAAAACAATTTCTATGCGTTTTGGCTTGCCCCGGACAAACCGTACATCCGATTGACACGAAATTTGAAACATTACAATAATTTCACATTACGCATCCGATGAAACTAGTTTCGTTGAAATCCGAGACTATTTGAAAAATGACTATTTTCAGTCGTCAATTAAATATTAAAATATTCAATTTTCACAATTTAACTTTTAATTCAATTTTAAAAGTTCTATAACATCATTCTAACTTCAACATGATTTAATATAACTTTATAAATCATTTTCATTCACATTAACCCCAATTATCAATTATTTCTGGAATTTCAAATATTAAATTATCGATTTAATTAAACAATTAAATCACTATTCGAAATTAAATTTATTCGATTTACAAATCTTACTTGTTAATATTTAAAATCAATTAAATATACGAATTTCAAATGACAGAAATTCGGGATCGTTACAAAACCCATACTCTAATTTTTAAAGGAAAATCCACGGCTTTTATAAAGGAGTTTTGTAATGGCTTTAAGTATGATATTTTGAAGAAGTATTGCCTTAATAAAAAATATAAGTTAAAGGTATTAACTATGTTATGATATATGTTTCAAGGACGTTAAACCCACAAGAGTGGTATTGTTAAACTGTTGTTTTGCTTCTTCGAATATGAGTATATTCACATGATAACCCATAACTGTATTTTGGGGAAAAAGGGGTAGAAGAACCTGCTAGGTTAACTCAATAGTGAATATAAATTGCTTAAACTCCTGAATAAGTAGAATTGCATCCATGGAGTCAGAGTGACCAAAAATATAGGATGCCTAAACTTTTTAGTTTTTGGTACATACCGAAAGGTTCATAGTAAACCCATGAAAACTATGATAAGGTAGTTTTTGGTGCATTTCAAAATGTTCATAGTTAACCCATGAAAACAATGTATTAAGAGTAGTTGGCTGGGGATAATTGGTTTGTAGTGAACCCATGAAAACTATATCCGGATTAATAACTAACATCAGTCAATAGGTTTCTAGTAAAACCATGAAAACTAGGATAAGTAAGTGGTTAATGGATATATCAGTAGGTTCCTAATCAACCCATGAAAACTAGGATGTGAAGTGAGTTACTGGATAAATCCATAGGTTCCTAGTAAGCCCATGAAAACTAGGATAAGGTGATTAGTTATTGGAAAGTCCAATAGGTTCAGGAGGACCCGTGAATTGATTAAGTTAACTGGCAAGAGTCTATAGGTTCTTAGTGATTCCATGAAAACTATGAATAAGACAGAGTGTCTATTAATTATGACAAGGTTATTAGTAAACCCATGAAAACCAAAAAGGTGAATAGTGACCTTAGAAACTATAATTATGATAGGGTGTCAGACTAAACAGTGAATGGGAAATCCTAATTATTTTCAAGTATGCATATCAGCATAATATTTTGTAAATGCATGTTTTAACCATTGTGGATGCAGGAGCACATTATATGGTTTTTTAAAGGTTTTTAGGATACTAGTGAGGGGAAAACTCATCGCTAAGCGGCTTGGTCTCACTAGCTATCCAAAAGGACTGAGATGTTAGATTATTATACATACCAGGCTTTATGTCTGACTCGAAGTTTTTGTCTTCCCCTTCAACTCTCAGGTACTCAATTTATTTTGAGTAGTTTGAGATTTAAGGTTTCCAGGTTCTCTTCTTAGACAAATAAAGCTTCCGGAGACATGTAGGAGGCAGATAGTTATTTAGTGTTTTCTTTTTCGATGTGTGTTTGTTTGTAAAGGCAAATTTATGAGCCTTACTATATAATCTGATCAACCAAGGAGGCATCTTTATATGTCACTCTTGGCTTACTTGTAATAATTATATTTTGCTGAACGTGGTTAACGTAATTTGGGATTACAAAATGAACATGAAATGTTTTGATTTGAATATGGAAAAGTGTTCTTGAATTGTTAAATTTTTTCCACATTTCTTTGATCTGTGTATCAATGTATCTAACACCGCCATATTTGGTCATCGAAAATGAATAACTATGGATGACTGCAGCATCCGTAGCCGTTTAGTTTTCGGCCTCCAAGTAGGGGGATGTTACAAGTTGGTATTAGAGCATAGGTTTATGAAACTCTAAAAGAAAAGTTAAACCTAAATGCTTTTTCAAACATAATTCAATGAAAATAAAAATATGATCGAGGTTTGGTTAAACGCTATATTAATGTACTTGTATTTGATATATAGGTATATATCTAAGTATGTATTCCCCTCTCTCTTAGACCGTTCTTCTGTATCTTACTAAGGCTCGTATGCAGATATACGAGAAAGAGGATATAGAGGCAGGAAACAGAAGAGGAAATCTGGGTGGAGGAAGCACCACAACCAATGGAAATGTTTGACCTAATACTCGGAGAAACCAAGGTCAACAAGCCAATGCTAATCAAAATGCTGAGGCCAATGTAGGTGCTAGAAATCCGCCAATAGATGTGGAGATGGTGTATTAGTTGTTGGCTAATTTGTTGCAGGCAGGAGCTGCTGGGAATATTGGTGGAGCTAATCCTATAGTTCCAACTGGTTATAACTATGCTAAGCTGAGTAAAGACTATGTTAGTTTAGGAGGAAAGCCGTTCGCTGGAACGGAAGATGCTATTGAAGTTGAGAATTGGATGTTGAACTGTGAAAGGATCTTTACCGATTTAGGCTTAAATGATGGAGAGAAGAGAAGGTTAGCCTCCAGACAATTGCAAGTGTTGGCGCTTCATTGGTGGAACAATGTGACGGCTGGGGTGCCTGGGGAAGAGTTGGCATGGGCTGACTTCAAAAGGAGGTTTGAGCAGAGGTTCTTGTCTGAGGTTTCAAAATCGGTGTTGATAAGGAAGTTCATGGATCTTGTCCAAGAACACATGTTTGTGATCGAGTATGCTGCTAAGTTTGATGAGCTATCTCGAAATGGCTATGCTTTGGTTGACACGGATGTAAGGAGGAATGAGCGATTCATTAGAGGATTGAGGCCGGAGCTAGGCAGATGGCTATGACTCACATTAGAGAGCCTTATCATGTGATGGTGGAGATGACTATCCGACATGAGGAGATGCTTGCTGTTTTGGCTAGGGAGAAGCCTGTTGAGTCTTAGGGTCTCAGGGAAGAAAAAGGAAATTATTTAAGAAGAAAGGAGCCCAAAAGGGGGAAGCAGCTAAGAAGGCAAAGAATGATGTGGTGTGTTATAAGTGTGATAAGAAGGGCCATTATGCCCATGAGTGCAGAACTGGAAAAGGAAAGAAACCTGCGGAGAAGAAGAATGTGAAATGCTTCAACTATGACCAGGTTAGGCATTATAAGAACCAATATCCATAGCCAGTCAAGGTGGACAGAGGGAAGGTGTTTGCTATTGGACCACCATCTTTTTCTAAACCCACTGCAGCAGAAAAAGGAAAGACTATGATGGATGGTACACTTTTGATTCAGAGTATACTTGTTAAGGTACTTTTTGATACCTGTGCATCACATTCATTTATATCTCAGTGTTTGGTTGATAGGTTATGTATAGAACCCACATACCTTGTTACGTCCTTGAGGGTTGCGAATCCAATAGGAGGGTATGCAACTCTTGGGATGAGATGTGACCAGTTAGAACTTGATTTGTTAGGTTATAAGTTTGCACGCAGTTTGTATGTTTATGGTTTCGTAGATTTCGGGATCTTCTTAGGTATGGATTGGTTGGGTAAGTATGAGGCTAGGATATTTTTCCAGGATCGAAAAATATCATTAAGGCACCCAGATAGTCATAACCGAATCATTTTCTCAGTGGAGAATTCCAGTAAGAATGTTTGTGCTTTGTTGAGTGCCATGGAGGTTGAAGAAGAGCTTAGTCAGATTCGTGTGGTTAGAGAGTTTGCAGATGTGTTTGAGCCGGTCACTGGATTACCCCTGAAATGAGCTGTTGAGTTTCGAATAGAACTTATACCGGGAGCTGAACCCGTTAGTAGACCACCTAGCAGGATGACACCAACAGAGATGAAGGAATTAATGGTGCAATTAGTGGATCTTGAGGGGAGAAATTTTATCAGACCAAGCAGTTCGCCTTGGGGAGCAGCTGTGGTGTTTGTGAAGAAACCGGGTGGGTCGTTAAAGATGTGCATCGACTATCGTAAGTTGAATGAAAGGACGATCAAGAATAGGTACCTTATACCAAGGATAGATGATCTATTTGATCAATTGACTGGAGCCAGAGTATTTTCCCAATTGGATTTGGCGACGGGGTTCCATCGGTTGAGAGTGGCGGAAGATAATATTCCATTGATTTCATTCCGAACTAGGTACGATTCATATGAGTGGTTAGTAATGCCATTCGGATTGACGAATGCGCCCGCTTTCTTCATTGATTTAATGAACCGAGTTTTCAGAGAGTTCTTGGATAGGTTTGTGTTGGTGTTCATAGATGGCATTTTGGTATACTCAAAAGATGAAAGAGAGCATTAGATCCATCTTAGAGTGGTTTGGGAGACGCTGAGGCAGAATCAGCTAAAGGCAAAATTTTCCAAGTGTCATTTTTGGAAGAAAGAGGTTAAGTTTCTTGGTCATGTGGTTTCAAAGAAGGGATTGTCAGTCGATCTAGATAAGATCGAAGCTATGAACAATTGGAAGAGACAGAACCGAGATCAGAAGTTTACTTGGACTTGCTGGCTATTACCGAAGATTCATCAAGGATTTCTCGCGGATAGCATCACCTTTGACTAAGTTGACCAGGAAGGATGTGAGGTTTGTTTGGTCCGACAAATGTAAGGAAGCATTCCTTAAGTGAAAGCATTTGTTGACCGATGCTCCAATATTAGTGGTTCCAGATGGTAACCAAGGGTTGGTAGTTTACACTGATGCATGTGGCACTGGATTGGGAGCAGTATTGATGCAGAGAGGCAAAGTTATCGCTTACGCATCTAGGCAGCTTAGACCGCATGAGGTAAGGTATCCTACTCACGACTTGGAGTTAGCTGCGGTGAATTTTTCCTTGAAGATTTGGAGGCATTATCTGTTGGGAGAGAGATTTGATTTGTATACCGATCATAAGTCATTAAAGTATTTATTCCCTCAGAAGGAGTTGAATATGAGGCAGTAGAGATGGCTGGAGTTTTTGGCTGCTTATGATTTCGGTATAGAGTATACTCCGGGAATAGGAAATAAGGTAGCGGATGCTCTCAGTAGAAAACATCAGAACGTTGTGTTAGCAATATTGGCAGAATGGAAGGATCTAAAAGCTTTAGCCAGTTGTGGGGTGCAGTTAAGATCTACTGCTAGTTCTAGTTAGGGTACTGCCATGTTATCTTGTTTAGAAATTCGACCAGTGTTGATCGAAAGGATAGCTTCTAAGAAAAGAGAAGATCTACTTTTAGCCGAGAGGATTAGAAGGCTTGAGGAAGGATCAGAGGTTGATGACCTAAAGGATTTTAATCTTGACCAAAGAGGATGGTTGAGAAAGAAGGGAAGATTGTGCGTTTTGAATGTAGAGAACTTAAGGAGGGAAGTTCTAGAGGAATGTCATCGATCGAAGTTTACGACCAAGATGTATCAAGACATGAAGAGGAGCTTCTATTGGGAATGCATGAAGAGGGATGTTGGCCCTTGGGTTAGGCAGTGTGTTAACTGTCAACAAGTGAAAGCCGAACATCAGAAGCCAAGTGGGTTACTTTAGCCTTTAGGTATTCCAGTTTGGAAATGAGATTCGATATCGATGGATTTTATAGACGGTTGCCAAGGTCAAATAGAGGAAACGAAAGAATATGGGTTATAGTGGACAGGTTGACCAAGAGTGCTTATTTCATTCTGGTAAATTCAATCAGAATGGCATATGTTTTAGCAAAGTTGTTCATGAAGAACATAGTTAGACTTCATAGGATTCCTAGTAGCATAGTCAGTGATAGAGATGCATTATTCACTAGCGAATTTTGGAGGAGTCTACAAGAATTATTAGGTATCAAGCTCAAGATGAGTACATCATATCACCCATAGACGGATGTGCGGACAGAGAGAGTCAATAAGGTACTCAAAGATTTATTGAGAGCTTATGTGTTGGACTTTGGTGGATCTTGGGAAGATTACCTACATCTGGTTGGCGCCTTTTGAAGCTTTGTATGGACGGCCATGCAAATCGCCAACATGTTGGTTAGAGACTGGAGACAGATTGGTCTTAGGTCCGTATTTGGTTAGAGAGGCGTCAGATGAGATTGAGTTAATCCGAGAACGGATGAAGGAAGCTCAATCCACGCAGAAGAGTTATGCAGATAAGAGGCGTAAAGATCTAGAGTTCTCAGTGGGACATAAAGTTTTCATTAAAGTGACCGATGAAGGGTGTAGTACGATTTGGAAAATCGGGAAAGTTGGCCCCGAGGCATATTGGTCCTTTTCAGATTATAAAAAGGATTGGAAAGCTCGCGTACAGAGTATAGTTACAAAGCAGTTTGGCAGGTGCTCATAATGTATTCCATGTGTCTCATCTTCGTAAGTATGTGCATGATCCATAGGCTACTATTCCTCAGACAGAGTTGGAGGACTTGGTAGTAGAGCCCGATTTGACTTTTGTTGGCCAACTAGTTCGGGTTATAGCAAGAGATGAGAAAAGGTTAAGGACCAAGATAGTCAAGTTGGTAAAGGTTCAGTGGGGCGAACGAGAAAGATTGTACTTGGGAGACGGAGGATAGAATTTGAGAGGCTTATCCTGATCTGCTTTGATGGTATGTCTATATCAGATTTATATAGATTGGTTGCTAGTCAGATAGGCTAGTATGGTTGTTAGGAGATGTTACAGATGATTTCTATGTTTGCTAGTTAGTCCTTACTGAATTTCGAGGATGAAATTCTTTAAGGAGGGGAGCCTGTAACACCCCTAAATTTATTGACATTATTCCGGAAATTTAATTAAATTTAATTAAATAGGATAATGTAGATAAGGAGATTGAGGTTGATTAATAAACTAAGGGGGACCGTGCTTATTAAAACTAATGAACTTGAATAAATGGTTAGGAAATTTAACATAAGGGCATTAGGGAAAATGGCCATAAATCCCACCCTTATACTATTCTCATTAGGTTTTGCTCGTTCATTTTATCTCAAAACAAAAATATTTACAACCGTGAGAAGCAAGACCGGCCATTAGAAGAGAAGAAGAAAATTTAAGGAAAGCTTAGGATTCAAGCGAGAGGAAAATCAATCCCAAACAATCTCTAATCTCCTTATCCCGAGCAAGGTGAATAATAATTTCTACATCTCTATTTTGATTTTTACATCAAATGGTTTCAGATTTAATGATAAATCTGTTTTTATGATATGTTGAATGATGATATGCTTGATTATGATTTATATGTGTTTAAATAAGGTTGTTTAATAAGGAATATGCACGGTTTTAGGGTAAAACCAAGATGGTATGATTTTTAAATGCCATGGGAAAATTTTATGTCATAGAAAACATGATTTTGGAGATGGGTTTCAATTCTCATAATTTTCCGAGTGCATATGCACTTTATACGAATTTTCTAGTGAAGAAAATGATTTATTGGGTTATAAATTATTTACAGCAAAAATAATGATTATTTGGATTTGAAATTTTTAGATGTTGGAAAACATATTGAAATAGATTTTCTGGGATTTTTCCAGATTTTTCTTAAGTGCTTTGATGAATATATAAAATTATTTAAGGTATGGGACTTAAATATTTTATATATTTATTTAAGGAGAAGGGGCATTTTATAAAATAAAACTATTATTTAAATCTGAAATTTGTGGCAACATTTTTCTAAAAAGTAATTGTTAACCAATAAGAATTTGATAAACAAAGGCAGGTTAGTTAAAAAGTTACCTTCTTTAAGTTAAAAACAAGAAAATCATGCTTTTAGCATGTCTCGGCCATTTTAGGCATAATACCTTCCGATGCAGACCTTTCATCTAATTCTAAAGGTTAAACCTTTCGTCAAGGTCAAACCAATGCATATGGTATCAAGTTACTTGGTGCATAATGAATTGGACAGAGTCGAAGGGTTCGTAGTCGAAAGGTCGATGGACAAAGAGGTTGGGATATGTTTGTTTTATAAAATAAAGTTTTCACCTGCTTTGCTTTCGAATTAGAGCATTCGACTTGGTTGCTTTCAACCAGGTCAAATGTTTAAAGAAAGGTTTTAAACCTATCGACAAAGTCAAAAGGTTACTGCCACTTATTATTGTTTTTTTTAACCTTCCGACACAGTCGAAAGGTTTAGTTTTTATAAGCTGTTTTTATATAAGACCTTCCGACACAGTCAAAAGGTTGGGTTTTGAAAGGATTTAAGAGACCTTTCGACAAGTTCGAAATGTTTGGTTTCGAAAGGTTGTTTCAGAGAGATTTAGAAAAGAACTACTGCCTTTATTTTGTTAAAACCCTTTGAAGGGGTCGAAAGCATAAACTTTCGGCTTAGTCGAAAGGTTAACTCATTTAAAAAGACCAGCCGCTTCTCCCATTGCTTTCAAAAGGTTTTAAGGCTTTCGACTTATATGAGTTACCCTTGTATTATAATTGAAGTATAACCCAAGCTTTTGAAGGAGTTTCTTTAAAAGGCGGAGGTCTATTGTTTTAAATGAAATATATTAAGCTTTCGAAGCAGACCTCCCGTCAAGGTCGAAAGGTTGCTTCCTTTGTATTCGAAAGGTTTTAAAAGAGGACCTTTCGTATGTTTTAACTTGAACCCAGTAAGTTTTTCGAAAGGATTAATCCACTAGTTTCGAAAGGTTGTTTTGTAGACCTTTCCACAAGGTCGAAAGGTTTGGTTTTAAAAGGTTTGAACCATACTCTAATTTTTAAAGGAAAACCCACGACTTATATAAAGGAGTTTTGTAATGGTTTTAAGTATGATATTTGGAAGAAGTATTGCCTTAATAAAAAATATAAGTTAAAGGTATTAACTATGTTATGATATATGTTTCAAGGACGTTAAACCCACAAGAGTGGTATTGTTAAACTGTTGTTTTGCTTCTTCGAATATGAGTATATTCACATGATAACCCATAACTGTATTTTGGGGAAAAAGGGGTAGAAGAACCTGCTAGGTTAACTCAATAGTGAATATAAATTGCTTAAACTCCTGAATAAGTAGAATTGCATCCATGGAGTCAGGGTGACCAAAAATATAGGATGCCTAAACTTTTTAGTTTTTGGTACATACCAAAAGGTTCATAGTAAACCCATGAAAACTATGATAAGGTAGTTTTTGGTGCATTTCAAAATGTTCATAGTTAACCCATGAAAACAATGTATTAAGAGTAGTTGGCTGGGGATAATTGGTTTGTTGTGAACCCATGAAAACTATATCCGGATTAATAATTGACATCAGTCAATAGGTTTCTAGTAAACCCATGAAAACTAGGATAAGTAAGTGGTTAATGGATATATCAGTAGGTTCCTAATCAACCCATGAAAACTAGGATGTGAAGTGAGTTACTGGATAAATCCATAGGTTCCTAGTAAGCCCATGAAAACTAGGATAAGGTGATTAGTTATTGGAAAGTCCAATAGGTTCAAGAGGACCCATGAATTGATTAAGTTAACTAGCAAGAGCCTATAGGTTCTTAGTGATTCCATGAAAACTATAAATAAGACAGAGTGTCTATTAATTATGACAAGGTTATTAGTAAACCCATGAAAACCAAAAAGGTGAATAGTGACCTTAGAAACTATAATTATGATAGGGTGTCAGACTAAACAGTGAATGGGAAATCCTAATTATTTTCAAGTATGCATATCAGCATAATATTTTGTAAATGTATGTTTTAACCATTGTGGATGCAGGAGCACATTATATGGTTTTTTAAAGGTTTTTAGGATACTAGTGAGGGGAAAACTCATCGCTAAGCGGCTTGGTCTCACTAGCTATCCAAAAGGACTGAGATGTTAGATTATTATACATACCAGGCTTTATGTCTGACTCGAAGTTTTTGTCTTCCCCTTCAACTCTCGGGTACTCAATTTATTTTGAGTAGTTTGAGATTTAAGGTTTCCAGGTTCTCTTTCTTAGATAAATAAAGATTCTGGAGACATGTAGGAGGCAGATAGTTATTTAGTGTTTTCTTTTTCGATGTGTGTTTGTTTGTAAAGGCAAATTTATGAGCCTTACTATATAATCTGATCAACCAAGGAGGCATCCTTATATGTCACTCTTGGCTTACTTGTAATAATTATATTTTGCTGAACGTGGTTAACGTAATTTGGGATTACAAAATGAACATGAAATGTTTTGATTTGAATATGGAAAAGTGTTCTTGAATTGTTAAATTTTTTCCACATTTCTTTGATCTGTGTATCAATGTATCTAACACCGCCGTATTTGGTCGTCGAAAATTAATAACTATGGATGACTGCAGCATCCGTAGCCGTTTAGATTTCGGCCTCCAAGTAGGGGGATGTTACAAGTTGGTATTAGAGCATAGGTTTATGAAACTCTAAAAGAAAAGTTAAACCTAAATGCTTTTTCAAACATAATTCAATGAAAATAAAAATATGATCGAGGTTTGGTTAAACGCTATATTAATGTACTTGTATTTGATATATAGGTATATATCTAAGTATGTATTCCCCTCTCTCTTAGACCGTTCTTCTGTATCTTACTAAGGCTCGTATGCAGATATACGAGAAAGAGGATATAGAGGCAGGAAACAGAATAGGAAATCTGGGTGGAGGAAGCACCACAACCAATGGAAATGCTCGACCTAATACTCAGAGAAATCAAGGTCGACAAGCCAATGCTAATCAAAATGCTGAGGCCAATGTAGGTGCTAGAAATCCGCCAATAGATGTGGGGATGGTGTATTAGTTATTGGCTAATTTGTTGCAGGCAGGAGCTGCTGGGAATATTGGTGGAGCTAATCCTATAGTTCCAACTGGTTATAACTATGCTAAGCTGAGTAAAGACTATGTTAGTTATGGAGGAAAGCCGTTCGCTGGAACGGAAGATGCTGTTGAAGTAGAGAATTGGCCGTTGAACTGTGAAAGGATCTTTACCGATTTAGGCTTAAATGATGGAGAGAAGGCTAGCCTCTGGACAATTGCAAGTGTTGGCGCTTCATTGGTGGAACAGTGTGACGGCTGGGGTGCCTGAGGAAGAGTTGACATGGGCTGACTTCAAAAGGAGGTTTGAGCAGAGGTTCTTGTCTTTGGTTTCCAAATCAGCGTTGATGAGGAAGTTCATGGATCTTGTCCAAGAACACATGTTTGTTATCGAGTATGCTGCTAAGTTTGATGAGCTATCTCGAAATGGCTATGCTTTGGTTGACACTGATGTAAGGAGGAATGAGCGATTCATGAGAGGATTGAGGCCGGAGCTAGGCAGATGGCTATGACTCACATTAGAGAGCCTTATCATGTGATGGTGGAGATGACTATCCGACATGAGGAGATGCTTGCTGTTTCGGCTAGGGAGAAGCCTGTTGAGTCTTAGGGTCTCAGGGAAGAAAAAGGAAATTATTTAAGAAGAAAGGAGCCCAAAAGGGGGAAGCAACTAAGAAGGCAAAGGCTGATGTGGTGTGTTATAAGTGTGATAAGAAGGGCCATTATGCCCATGAGTGTAGAACTGGAAAAGGAAAGAAACCTGCGGAGAAGAAGAATGTGAAATGCTTCAACTGTGACCAGGTTAGGCATTATAAGAACCAATATCCATAGCCAGTCAAGGTGGGCAGAGGGAAGGTGTTTGCTATTGGACCACCATCTTTTTCTAAACCCACTGCAGCAGAAAAAGGAAAGACTATGACGGAAGGTACACTTTTGATTCAGAGTATACTTGTTAAGGTACTTTTTGATACCGGTGCATCACATTCATTTATATCTCAGTGTTTGGTTGATAGGTTATGTATAGAACCCACATACCTTGTTACGTCCTTGAGGGTTGCGAATCCAATAGGAGGGTATGCAACTCTTGGGATGAGATGTGACCAGTTAGAACTTGATTTGTTAGGTCATAAGTTTGCACGCAGTTTGTATGTTTATGGTTTCATAGATTTCGGGATCATCTTAGGTATGGATTGGTTGGGTAAGTACGAGGCTAGGATATTTTTCCAGGATCGAAAAATATCATTAAGGCACCCAGATAGTCATAACCGAATCATTTTCTTAGTGGAGATTTCCAGTAAGAATGTTTGTGCTTTGTTGAGTGCCATGGAGGTTGAAGAAGAGCTTAGTCAGATTCGTGTGGTTAGAGAGTTTGCAGATGTGTTTGAGCCGGTCACTGGATTACCCCTGAAATGAGCTGTTGAGTTTCGAATAGAACTTATACCGGGAGCTGAACCCGTTAGTAGACCACCTAGCAGGATGACACCAACGGAGATGAAGGAATTAATGGTGCAGTTAGTGGATCTTGAGGGAAGAAATTTTATCAGACCAAGCAGTTCGTCTTGGGGAGCAGCTGTGGTGTTTGTGAAGAAACCGGGTGGGTCGTTAAAGATGTGCATCGACTATCGTAAGTTGAATGAAAGGACGATCAAGAATAGGTACCTTATACCAAGGATAGATGATCTATTTGATCAATTGACCGGAGCCAGAGTATTTTCCCAATTGGATTTGGCGACGGGGTTCCATCGGTTGAGAGTGGCGGAAGATAATATTCCATTGATTTCATTCCGAACTAGGTACGATTCATATGAGTGGTTAGTAATGCCATTCGGATTGACGAATGCGCCCGCTTTCTTCATTGATTTAATGAACCGAGTTTTCAGAGAGTTCTTGGATAGGTTTTTGTTGGTGTTCATAGATGGCATTTTGGTATACTCAAAAGATGAAAGAGAGCATTAGATCCATCTTAGAGTGGTTTGGGAGACGCTGAGGCAGAATCAGCTAAAGGCAAAATTTTCCAAGTGTCATTTTTGGAAGAAAGAGGTTAAGTTTCTTGGTCATGTGGTTTCAAAGAAGGGATTGTCAGTCGATCTAGATAAGATCGAAGCTATGAACAATTGGAAGAGACCAGAACCGAGATCAGAAGTTTACTTGGACTTGCTGGCTATTACCGAAGATTCATCAAGGATTTCTCGCGGATAGCATCACCTTTGACTAAGTTGACCAGGAAGGATGTGAGGTTTGTTTGGTCCGACAAATGTAAGGAAGCATTCCTTAAGTGAAAGCATTTGTTGACCGATGCTCCAATATTAGTGGTTCCAGATGGTAACCAAGGGTTGGTAGTTTACACTGGTGCATGTGGCACTGGATTGGGAGCAGTATTGATGCAGAGAGGCAAAGTTATCGCTTACGCATCTAGGCAGCTTAGACCGCATGAGGTAAGGTATCCTACTCACGACTTGGAGTTAGCTGCGGTGAATTTTTCCTTGAAGATTTGGAGGCATTATCTGTTGGGAGAGAGATTTGATTTGTATACCGATCATAAGTCATTAAAGTATTTATTCCCTCAGAAGGAATTGAATATGAGGCAGTAGAGATGGCTGGAGTTTTTGGCTGCTTATGATTTCAGTATAGAGTATACTTCGGGAAAAGGAAATAAGGTAGCGGATGCTCTCAGTAGAAAACATCAGAACGTTGTGTTAGCAATATTGGCAGAATGGAAGGATCTAAAAGCTTTAGCCAGTTGTGGGGTGCAGTTAAGATCTACTGCTAGTTCTAGTCAGGGTACTGCCATGTTATCTTGTTTAGAAATTCGACCAGTGTTGATCGAATGGATAGCTTCTAAGAAAAGAGAAGATCTAGTTTTAGCCGAGAGGATTAGAAGGCTTGAGGAAGGATCAGAGGTTGATGACCTAAAGGATTTTAATCTTGACCAAAGAGGATGGTTGAGAAAGAAGGGAAGATTGTGTGTTTTGAATGTAGAGAACTTAAGGAGGGAAGTTCTAGAGGAATGTCATCGATCGAAGTTTACGACCAAGATGTATCAAGACATGAAGAGGAGCTTCTATTGGGAATGCATGAAGAGGGTTGTTGGCCCTTGGGTTAGGCAGTGTGTTAACTGTCAACAAGTGAAAGCCGAACATCATAAGCCAAGTGGGTTACTTTAGCCTTTAGGTATTCCAGTTTGGAAATGAGATTCGATATCGATGGATTTTATAGACGGTTGCCAAGGTCAAATAGAGGAAATGAAAGAATATGGGTTATAGTGGACAGCTTGACCAAGAGTGCTTATTTCATTCTGGTAAATTCAATCAGAATGGCACATGTTTTAGCAAAGTTGTTCATGAAGAACATAGTTAGACTTCATAGGATTCCTAGTAGCATAGTCAGTGATAGAGATGCATTATTCACTAGCGAATTTTGGAGGAGTCTACAAGAATTATTAGGTATCAAGCTCAAGATGGATGGGCGGACAGAGAGAGTCAATAAGGTACTCAAAGATTTATTGATAGCTTGTGTGTTGGACTTTGGTGGGTCTTGGGAAGATTACCTACATCTGGTTGAGTTTTCCTATAATAATAGTTATCAGACTAATATAGGAATGGCGCCTTTTGAAGCTTTGTATGGACGGCCATGCAAATCGCCAACATGTTGGTTAGAGACTGGAGACAGATTGGTCTTAGGTCCGTATTTGGTTAGAGAGGCGTCAGATGAGATTGAGTTAATCCGAGAACGGATGAAGGAAGCTCAATCCACGCAGAAGAGTTATGCAGATAAGAGGCGTAAAGATCTAGAGTTCTCAGTGGGACATAAAGTTTTCATTAAAGTGACCGATGAAGGGTGTAGTACGATTTGGAAAATCGGGAAAGTTGGCCCCGAGGCATATTGGTCCTTTTCAGATTATAAAAAGGATTGGAAAGCTCGCGTACAGAGTATAGTTACAAAGCAGTTTGGCAGGTGCTCATAATGTATTCCATGTGTCTCATCTTCGTAAGTATGTGCATGATCCATAGGCTATTATTCCTCAGACAGAGTTGGAGGACTTGGTAGTAGAGCTCGATTTGACTTTTGTTGGCCAACTAGTTCGGGTTATAGCGAGAGATGAGAAAAGGTTAAGGACCAAGATAGTCAAGGTTGTAAAGGTTCAATGGGGCGAACGAGAAAGATTGTACTTGGGAGACGGAGGATAGAATTTGATAGGCTTATCCTGATCTGCTTTGATGGTATGTCTATATCAGATTTATATAGATTGGTTGCTAGTCAGATAGGCTAGTATGGTTGTTAGGAGATGTTACAGATGATTTCTATGTTTGCTAGTTAGTCCTTACTGAATTTCGAGGATGAAATTCTTTAAGGAGGGGAGCCTGTAACACCCCTAAATTTATTGACATTATTCCGAAAATTTAATTAAAATTAATTAAATAGGATAATGTAGATAAGGAGATTGAGGTTGATTAATAAACTAAGGGGGACCGTGCTTATTAAAACTAATGAACTTGAATAAATGGTTAGGAAATTTAACATAAGGGCATTAGGGAAAATGGCCATACATCCCACCCTTATACTATTCTCATTAGGTTTTGCTCGTTCATTTTATCTCAAAACAAAAATATTTACAACCGTGAGAAGCAAGACCGGCCATTAGAAGAGAAGAAGAAAATTTAAGGAAAGCTTAGGATTCAAGCGAGAGGAAAATCAATCCCAAACAATCTCTAATCTCCTTATCTCGAGCAAGGTGAATAATAATTTCTACATCTCTATTTTGATTTTTACATCAAATGGTTTCAGATTTAATGATAAATCTGTTTTTATGATATGTTGAATGATGATATGCTTGATTATGATTTATATGTGTTTAAATAAGGTTGTTTAATAAGGAATATGCACGGTTTTCGGGTAAAACCAAGATGGTATGATTTTTAAATGCCATGGGAAAATTTTATGTCATAGAAAACATGATTTTGGAGATGGGTTTCAATTCTCATAATTTTCCGAGTGCATATGGACTTTATACGAATTTTCTAGTGAAGAAAATGATTTATTGGGTTATAAATTATTTACAGCAAAAATAATGATTATTTGGATTTGAAATTTTTAGATGTTGGAAAACATATTGAAATAGATTTTCTGGGATTTTTCCAGATTTTTCTTAAGTGCTTTGATGAATATATAAAATTATTTAAGTTATGGGACTTAAATGTTTTATATATTTATTTAAGGAGAAGGGGCATTTTATAAAATAAAACTATTATTTAAATCTGAAATTTGTGGCAGCATTTTTCTGAAAAGTAATTGTTAACCAATAAGAATTTGATAAACAAAGGCAGGTTAGTTAAAAAGTTACCTTCTTTAAGTTAAAAACAAGAAAATCATGCTTTTAGCATGTCTCAGCCATTTTAGGCATAATACCTTCCGATGCAGACCTTTCGTCTAATTCTAAAGGTTAAACCTGTCGTCAAGGTCAAACCAATGCATATGGTATCAAGTTACTTGGTGCATAATGAATTGGACAGAGTCGAAGGGTTCGTAGTCGAAAGGTCGATGGACAAAGAGGTTGGGATATGTTTGTTTTATAAAATAAAGTTTTCACCTGCTTTGCTTTCGAATTAGAGCATTCGACTTGGTTGCTTTCAACCAGGTCAAATGTTTAAAGAAAGGTTTTAAACCTATCGACAAAGTCAAAAGGTTACTGCCACTTATTATTGTTTTTTTTAACCTTCCGACACAATCGAAAGGTTTAGTTTTTATAAGCTGTTTTTATATAAGACCTTCCGACACAGTCAAAAGGTTGGGTTTTGAAAGGATTTAAGAGACCTTTCGACAAGTTCGAAAGGTTTGGTTTCAAAAGGTTGTTTCAAAGAGATTTAGAAAAGAACTACTGCCTTTATTTTGTTAAAACCCTTTGAAGGGGTCGAAAGCATAAACTTTCGGCTTAGTCGTAAGGTTAACTCATTTAAAATGACCAGCCGCTTCTCCCATTGCTTTCAAAAGGTTTTAAGGCTTTCGACTTATATGAGTTACCCTTGTATTATAATTGAAGTATAACCCAAGCTTTTGAAGGAGTTTCTTTAAAAGGCGGAGGTCTATTGTTTTAAATGAAATATATTAAGCTTTCGAAGCAGACCTCCCGTCAAGGTCGAAAGGTTGCTTCCTTTGTATTCGAAAGGTTTTAAAAGAGGACCTTTCGTATGTTTTAACTTGAACCCAGTAAGTTTTTCGAAAGGATTAATCCACTAGTTTCGAAAGGTTGTTTTGTAGACCTTTCCACAAGGTCGAAAGGTTTAGTTTTAAAAGGTTTGAACCATACTCTAATTTTTAAAGGAAAACCCATGACTTATATAAAGGAGTTTTGTAATGGTTTTAAGTATGATATTTGGAAGAAGTATTGCCTTAATAAAAAATATAAGTTAAAGGTATTAACTATGTTATGATATATGTTTCAAGGATGTTAAACCCACAAGAGTGGTATTGTTAAACTGTTGTTTTGCTTCTTCGAATATGAGTATATTCACATAATAACCCACTACTGTATTTTGGGATAAAAGGGGTAGAAGAACCTGCTAGGTTAACTCAATAGTGAATATAAATTGCTTAAACTCTTGAATTATTAGAATTGCATCCATGGAGTCAGGGTGACCAAAAATATAGGATGCCTAAACTTTTTAGTTTTTGGTACATACCAAAAGGTTCATAGTAAACCCATGAAAACTATGATAAGGTAGTTTTTGATGCATACCAAAATGTTCGTAGTTAACCCATGAAAACAATGTATTAAGAGTAGTTGGCAGGGGATAATTGGTTTGTAGTGAACCCACGAAAACTATATCCGGATTAAGAATTGACATCAGTCAATAGGTTCCTAGTAAACCGATGAAAACTAGGATAAGTAAGTGGTTAATGGATATATCAGTAGGTTCCTAGTCAACCCATGAAAACTAGGATGTGAAGTGAGTTACTGGATAAATCCATAGGTTCCTAGTAAGCCCATGAAAACTAGGATAAGGTGATTAGTTATTGGAAAGTCCAATAGGTTCAGGAGGACCCATGGATTGATTAAGTCAACTGGCAGGAGCCTATAGGTTCTTAGTGATCCCATGAAAACTATGAATAAGACAGAGTGTCTATTAATTATGACAAGGTTATTAGTAAACCCATGAAAACTAAAAAGGTTAATAGTGACCCTAAAAACTATAATTATGACAGGGTGTCAGACTAAACAGGGAATGGGAAATCCTAATTAACTTCAAGTATGCATATCATCATAATATTTTGTAAATGTATGTTTTAACCATTGTGGATGTAGGAGCATAATATACGGTTTTATAAAGGTTTTTAAGATACTAGTGAGGGGAAAAGTCGTTCCGCTAAGCGGCGTGGTCTCACTAGCTATCCAAAAGGATTGAGATGTTAGATTATTATTCATACCAGGCTTTATGTCTGACTCAAAGTTTTTGTCTTACCCTTAAACTCTCAAGTACTCAATTGATTTTGAGTAGTTTGAGATTTAAGGTTTTCAGGTTCTCTTCTTAGACAAATAAAGCTTCCGGAGACAAGCAGGAGGCAAATAGTTATTTAATGTTTTCTTTCCCGCTATGTGTTTATTTGTAAAGGCAGATTTATGAGTCTTACTATATACTCTGATCAACCAAGGGGGCATCTTCATATGTCGCTCTTGGCGTATTTGTAATAATTATATTTTGTTGAACGTTGTTAACGTAATTTGGGATTATGTAATTAACATGAAATGTTTTGATTTGAATACGGAAAAGTGTTCTTGAATTGTTAATTTTTTTCCATACATATGTGATTTGTGTATCAATGTATCTAACACCGTCGTATTTGGTTGCCGAAGATTAATAACTATGGATGACTGCAGCATCCGTAGCCATTTGATTTGGGCCTCCAAGTAGAGGGATGTTACAGGAGCAAACTGGAACAATGCCCCATTAACAGGACAACTTGTACTGACCCAAATCAACTCGGTACCGAGAGAATTTTACTCAAGTGAAACGCTAATGTGAACTTGGAACATTCTGGAATGCCAAGAGTAGATGATGCTGGAGCAAGAAATGCAAATCAGGATGTGAATGGGCAATGAACGAAAGAGTATATGCCAAAACCTCTCCATAGGGACGGAGGACATAATGAAACTAGAGGAGTAGGTCAGGATAATAACATGCAGTAAGAGGAGTTCGTGCCGGTGTTCCCCCACAGGAGCAGGGGAAGAATATCACTTTTGGACGAAGACCTTCTTTGGACGGTAAAAACCAGACTGTTGAATTGGTAACAAGAGTAGTTAGAGGTGGACCCCCAAACCAGAGTTTGGAGGACGTAAACAAAAATCCATTCACTTCTAATATCCAGAACGCGAGAAATCCTCTCAATTCAATGTTTCCAACGCTAGAAATATATGATGGAAAGTCGGATCTGACGGTTCATCTGATAAGATACATCCGACACATGGAGGTATTAGGAGCTTCTGAGGAGGTAATGAGGTGGTGCTTCCCCTTATACCTAATGGATTTGGCAATGGTATGGTTCAGATAGATGGAGAATGGGTCCATTAGCACATGGACCGACTTGGTGAGTAAGTTCTTGAGATAGTTCAAAATTCACGTCCCCTGACCGAAGAATGTGATGACGCTATCAAGCGTGAAAAAAGGGCCCAGAGAGACCATGAGAAGCTATTTTATAAGATTCAATGTGGCAACTGCCGCAATTAACAAGCCAGATCCATTAATAATCTTAGTGGTGGCAGTATCTAGAGTCGCAAGTAAGACCGACTTCAAAGTTGCACTAGAAAGGGATCCACTGATAGACCTTGCAAAATTCTATCACGCGTTGAGAGATATTTGCGTCAAGAAGACGCCGAAGCTGAGGATGTTGAAGTTAATGCTACGGATGATAGAGGACCATTCGGAATAGGAAATATAAAAGACAAAGGATAAAGAAGAGCTTATGATGACTTCGAGGAACCGAAACGACAAAGGAGGGAGCCGAAATTCTCCTCCTACACTGATTAACAGAGACACCGGAGAGGATAGACACTTGAAGCAAATCCCCTATCGGAAGCCTGCTAGATGAGAGCCCACTTATCGGGAGAAGAGATATGGAAAGTTTTGCATCTTCCATGAGCTGGAGGGACATGAAACAAACGAGTGCCAACACCTCAAGGTCTAATAGAAGAACTAGTTCGAAGCAACCAACTACAACAGTCTGTGAGGAACCGAACTGCGATGGTGTGGCCAGAGAAACCATCCTTTGCAGCAAACACATCAAGAAACAACTAGAGATCTATTCCGAGACATGAAATCCCATGTCGGGATGGTCGGGAGTCAGGTTCGACTCACTCGCTTCGCTTTTACTTACTTTGAAAAACTATGACAATAATAACCTTAGACTTCTTACTCATGTACATGGCCTAGATTGGCCTCTAGGAGTCGGCTGTCTAGGACGACTATTTAAAACAATAATGACCTCGGACCACTTACACGTGTACGGGAACTAGATTGGTCCCTAGACATGCTTTGAGTCAGATATCTGGGATGGATAATTAGGTCTTCTGCTTGTTTGCTTTGATTTAAATATTTGACTTTTGAAAAATCCACATTGAATGTGATGACCAATATTGATCACTTTAAGTCCTGTCCTGAGAGACGGGATCAAAGTGTAGGGTGCAAGTCCCTTTGTTGGAGAGCAAGCAGATGGGCTTGTACAATATTGTTTGTTTTAAGTCCCATCCGGAGAGACAGGATCAGAGTGCAGAGTGCAAGCTCGCTAGTTGGAAAGCGAGTGGATGAGCTTGTACGAAAAGTAAGTCCCCTCACTGGAGAGTAAGCAAATGAGCTTGCTTGGTTGTTGAGTTCCTTTGTCAGAGAGTAAACGGATTAAACAAGGTTCTGGGAGATTAAAACCCTAGATTGGGCGGTAAACAATCTGAAGAGATCAAACCCTAGATTTGAAGCCAAATGATCTGAAGAGATCGCCTCCTAACTAGAACGTTAAACAATTCAAAGAGATCATCCCCTTAGCTTAAACTATAAATGATTCGCAGAGATTGTAAGTTAAATTGAATGTAAAATGATCTAGAGAGATCAAACTTTAGAATGGAAACATATTTAATAAAATAATTTGAATGCCTTGTAATTAGAATGAAATAGATAAGCCTCGGGTGAACATGGGATAATTTTGATATATGATGTAATAACTCTGAATGACTGTGATGTACAACAACACTTGAGCAAGAGCTGGAGTTCTTAGTTGCAATAGGTTTAGTACAACCCCTGATGTACTAGAGAATCTGAAGGAATTGGATGATTCACCGACACGTTTAAGTCGATACCAACATGTTTGGTTAACTCGGGGGAACTACGATTTGGCACGTGGCTTCGGGCCGATTTCTGGACTCTGCTCTAAGTGAACTTCTGACCTAACACGACCATGTCTCTATAAATACCAACCTACCTGTAACCAATGAGGGATCTTTCTGATCGATCTCTTCCATGATCTTCAGCTCTTCACTCTGGATCCGATCTCTTTGCCATTGGAGACTTTTCCTCTTCTTCACTCCTATCTTCTACCTCCCAAACTCTCTAGAAACTTCATTGTAAATCTGAGATCCACTAGATAGTGGTCAAATCTAATATAACTAGTTGTAACCTAGAGAGAGAACAACAGATAAAAGAGAATAAAGTGGACGTAGGCCAGAAATTACGCCGAACCACTATAAAAATTCATATATGTTCTTTACTTTTCTGCTATTCTTGGTTGTCTGATCTGGGATTTCTACTTCTTTTACATTTATTTTTAAAGAACGGGTGCTTTCATCTGATTTCTAGTTGTTGATCCATTTTTAGGATAACATATACAAGTGACTATTATTTAATTAATTGACCTTTTAATTAAACTATTTTTATTAAATTATATTAATTTCAAAATCTATTTAACATACATACATGTAAACTTATGTTATTTCAAACAATTTTAGCGTATATCATACTATATAGTACATGTATTCATTTATTAACTAACTTATTTAATTAATTTATGTTATTAATCTTATTAATAAATTTTTAAAATTTACATCGATTTATATTATTTTTCAAACATTTTGAAAAACCTAATTATATTATAACATTTATTGTATATCTTATTTTAAATTTAGCTTTAAAATCTTATATGCTAAATTTTTAAACATTTTTTAAAATTAGTCCAAAGCCCGATTCAAATTAAGCTTTTCTATTAGGGATAACCTTCTAGGCTTACCTCCTCATTTCGAGCCAATTGTAGCCAAGTAGTTAGAGTACTTGATTACCCAAATCCAACTTTAGATACTACTTTTCTAGACACCCTATTATATGTGTAGGCTTTAATTAGTTAACCTAACATGACTAATTAGACCGCATAGGCTATTGGGCTCCGATACCATTGTTAGAACTGGACCAGCCCGCGGCGGAAGTTTTGGTGAATTTCAATTTTTTTATCCTATTATATTTTTATCGGGCCTATGAAGTCTAATTTATTTAGAACATTTCTAAATTTAATTTAAATAAAATCTTTATTTCATTTAAATTATAATTAATAGATTGAATTTTATTTTATTTATATTTTAAATTAAGTATAATGGTACACATATGTATCGTATAAATATGTGTATGTGTGTGCATGTGTAACATAACAATCCATGCAAGTTATATTATATTCGTATATAAATGTTGGGATTTACATCGCAACGGACATGTTAGCTCATCTTATTTGTATTATATGTTGTCCAACTATATGTATGTATGCATGTATGTATATATACACAAACTTGTTATTTTAAAATGAAAACTAAAACAATATAAATATGTTAGTGTATATATATATAATATGTATTACATAAATATGAAGTATTAATATATATATATATATGTGTGTGTATATATATATATTTGTTTATACTAAATTAGATAATAATTTGATGAATGATTATATATATATATATACACACTATGCAGAGTTGTTTTCTTTATTTATACATATATGTTTTACATCAAAATTAATAAAACATATGTGTGTGTGTGTGTGTTTATTCATAATTATATTTTTAACATCTAAAAATATTTATAAATGTATGTATTTAGATATATATATATATATGTTTTATATAATTATATCAATTATAAAATAAATAATAAATAAATATACATCTTATAACATTCTAGATCCAATACACATCATAAAAATATTAAATTATAATCATATATTATCAAATTATTTATATATAAATTTCTTAGTAGAAAACCATTAAAATAATATTAAAAATAACTTCGTAACTTATTTTTCAAATTTTAAACTTTATTAAATTCGAATATGATATTATAAGGTCACAAAAAAATTTCAATAATTTTCTGATTTGAAATTATATTTTTTATTATTTAATTAATTTTGGCCATTATAATAAATAATTTTTTAAAAATAATGAATTTGACTTTTAAATTCTAAAATTTTGGCCAAAATTTAATATGATGATGCAAAACTTTTATAAAATTTAAAATATAATTTTCGATTAATATATAATTTTATATTTATTATATAGCCTTTATTTCGATTTAAATAATATTAAAAATAGTAAACAATTACAAAAAAATATTTTACTATTAGCTAAAATTATATTTAGAATAAATTTTCATATATGAAATATTATATCAAATTTTAACAAGATATGTTGCACAATGAATTATAGGTTATATATGTAATATTACTTATTAATATAAATATAATACATTAATATATATATATATATATATATATATATTAAAGTAAATAATTTCAGCTATGTATACATTAGATCTAGCCAAAAAAAATTTAATACGTATATACATATTACCATTCAATATGTGACAACATTCATACATATACGAATTTCACCTAACTAACAATATAAATACGTTATATATGTACAAGCAATGAAATATTAAACATGAATTATAAGTTATATGAATTAAGGAAACAAACAAAAACTACGCCTTAAATACACCTTGCTATGATGAATATCCATCCTTAGAACTCTTCTCAATTCAGCAGAAAACTAATCTTTGAATTGTAGATCGTTGACTATCCAATAGTGTTGTTGATTTGAAATTGATTTGAGATGAGCTTTGATGGAAATTTGTGTAGATGGGATTTGCTAGCAAGGAGATGAAAAAGGGGGCCAAAAAAAAATTGCAATGCATTAAGGTTATGAGTTCTTTTATAGTGGAAGCAATAGAGAGATAGGTGGATTAAATCTCTTATCCATTCTCCCTAAATCTTAGCTATCCATCGAAAATACCCCTAGCCCATTTTTTAGCTCTCCCTACATCTTTTTGGTCAAAATTTCTAGCCCCTTTCATGGGCTTTAAACCCATTTTAAGCCCAAATAAAATTTACTAATTAAATATAATTTAATTGCTTATCGACATCACATATCGATCGATATATATTTATAACTATTATAAGTATATATTAATATTGTTTAATGGCTAAATCTCTATCGGATTAGAAAATAGCCTGAAAATTTTAAATTAAAAATAACCACAAGCGCACGGCGTACAATTCTAGAACGTGGCGAGTACGAGTCGATCCTTAGGGAATTGTATTGATTTTGAAATTTCTATTCAATCAAATTAACCAAAAATTTGAAGTTGTTCTAACAAAATAAAGTGGATAAAAATATGAGAGTAGAAGACAATTTAGAGGCAATGTTCTTCTCAAGATCACATAAATCAACATATATGAAACTACGATTTCTCTTTTGATCATTAGTGAATTTAGTTGATATGTTTATCATAAGTATGGAATATTTGTGCTATTAATTAGCCCAATATAAACCATCAAACTTTAACATACCCACTAAACCACTTTTTAACTCTCATGAAAATGACAATGAACTTGAAAATAAAATATATTCTAAGCATGATCTATTAACTATTGATTAGAAATATAGACCATTGAATTTTGATTTTAATATTCACTTCATTAATAACATCATATGTAGATGAAGAGGTAATTTGTGTTTGTGTTTGTTTAAGCATAGCCTATTTGGTGTCAACAACATAGGCTATCAAATTCAAAGCTAAAACAACAAAAATTTACCCATTCAAACATTGTCATTAAGCCCAAAAAGAGATCAAAAATTATCAAAATGTTGAATCTACATGATTAAGAAAGCTTCATTACCCCTAAATTGAAAGGGTTTAGCCTCTCATATTTGTTATCATTTCAACAAATGTAGCATTCAACATGAAACAAAAACAAGAGGAAAATGCAAGCTAAGTAAAAAGAGAGCTAATTAAAATAAAATAAAAGCTAGTCTACTTGCATAAATAAAAAGATCTACACTACTAACATTAAAGGAAAAAAGCATGTAAATAAAAAGAGAATGAATTAAAATTGCATTAAAAGAAAATTATATAAAAGAAAATGGCTAAGTAGCCATGAAAGAGAGAAAGAGATCTTGTAATTTATTTTTGAGCCTAAAACTAAACTAACTAAAGCGGAGGCTAAGAGCTTAATTACGTGAACATATGGGGTATTTATACAAGCCTAAAACCCTAATCATATTTTTGGGGACTACCCAAAATACCCTTGAGTAAGTGTGGCATCCAAGTTGTTATTAGCATGAGCTTAATCCACGATTACATGTGCATGTAGCTTTAATCTCTATTAGCATGTGCATTAGCTCCTAATTGTACATCATGGTAAGTGGATAGGTGGGATCCTCCATGATACATGAGTTTGAATTATTTTCATCTTCATTCCTCTGTATCCTCTTGTGCATGCATATTTTCCATGAAGCCGTCATCATATTTCCATTCAATTTCCTACAAATAAATATCAAATGTGCATATAAATTTTCTAAAATTAATATATGCACAAAAAGACTATTTTGCCCATATATGAAGATGAATAAATGATGATTTGAAAATAATTTGAATTTTAGTTTACACATGTTAAAACACCCTATATGCTCATTTTTTTAATAAAATTCGATTAAATATGGAAATAAAAATATGCACATTTACATGCACATCAAATAAACCCACACTTATCTTTTTATTTATCCTCGAATTAACTAAAACTAAGATAAATCCATTTTCGTAGGAAGCACGATTGCATTGAGCATATGCAACAACCCGATAAACCTCTAGGTGTCCCTAGTAGGACGAGTGTTGTCTCGTGAGGGTTTTCAGCAGATACTAGCCACAAAATCCAAATGCAAAGTGAAAAATTGCTAAATGCAAGATTTATTTACAAAGATATGAATGCAAATTTCTGAAAATATTAACAAATGAAGGATTTACTTTTAAATTAACACGAATAAGTTAAATATAAGTTCTGGTCATCATCAAGAAATTTAAGTCCTTTTACTTGTCAAAATTTCCTACAAAAATTAATTTATCATAACAAATAGACTCTAGTTTGACTAGTTATTTCGGTTGATAACATAGTGCAACCATGAAATAGATCCTTAGTTGATTATCAAAGTTTTTCAAAGTGGTATTTTCATTCTTTTGAGTAACAAGTCAAATCAAACAAGTGAAAATAGTGCTTGGAATTCAATTGCTTACTCTCTCTTATTTGAAAATTATATCGATATTAACAATATTTACATATGCCTAACTCAGAAAACTGAGGCCAGATATATTACCCATGCACTACCTTTCTAGATTACGTGAGGGGAATACAGAGCATGGCGAGTGAACACACAAGTGTGTACACCTATCGACTGTAGGAATTATTAATGAAAGAATTTTTATATACTTACACCTAACCCAAATAAATTGAGGCCAGATATAATGATCCTGCGCTGCCTTTTGGGCTTATGTGAGAAGGGTACAAAGCATGGCGAGTGCACACACTTGTATGTGAACACATGACTCTAGGTCTTTATAAAATATACACATATATAGAAAAAAAAATTGTTTGTTATATATATATATATATTTTAAAGAGAGAGTTTTGCAAAATCATCTTAGCACTATTTAACTTAGTAGATAAAAAATGTTATACCCTTTTCTTTAAATCCACCACTTTTTTTAAAAAAAAGATTTCAATTAGGATATACTTCATAATTATCACCTATGAACCTTCCTATATACTAGTTAAACCATCGTTACTTGTAATCAAACTTCATTTTTATTTTTTTTAAGAAAAATAAATTTTCAAAATTTTCAATTTAATAATCAAAACCATATATTTATCCTATAGTGTTTCTTTAAAAGTAAATCAAAATGGTAGAAAGAAAATTTGTTTTGGACTTCTTTTTTGAATTTTTTTGAAATTATTTTATTGTTTTGGAAAGAAAATGCAAAAAAAATAAACTATGAAAAATAAAAAAGAAGATGAGACCCCCCCTCCCACACTTGATTTTGACTGTGTTCCCACAGTCAACCCAAGTAAAAGGAGAAAAATAAAAATAGAAATATGACCTATATTTACATGAAAAATGAAACGATTATTATTTACACGACATCAGAAAATATATCGTCAAGGAGTAAATGAAACGGTCTTCCGAAGAACAATTCATTTGTCTCATCAAGTATGAGAGACATCGCTTAAGCATAGAAAACCAAACCATAAAAGATTTCAAAGTTGAATGTTGATTTTGAAAAACAAATGTTGTTTTATTAAAAATCGTATGAGTTGTTTTATTTTCAATGATTTTTGAGGTAGATAGAACAATTGATTGAAGTTCAAGTTTATTTTCACCAAATTGAAATTCAAACTTATCATTTAAAACTTCTTCAGAATTACTGATTTCAAAATCAAAATGGTGATTTAACTCTACCCCTTCATAATTCAACAACTCATCTTCGAGAAGTCCAAAAAATTTATGTTTGCTAAATTCGTCTTCCTTTGTTGAATTATTCACAACTTCATTGCGTTTGTCAATTTCAAAATCCAAAGTTCTTGTATTCAAATTTTCAAAATCGAAAAAAGGAAGATCGAATTTTAAATCGAGTTTCTCACCCTCAAAAGAATTGAAATCCAACTCAATTACCCAATTTTCAACAACTTCATTAAGATTGACATTTTGAATTTCAAAAATTGTTATTTGAAAATCGTCAATTTTGGTAAAAGGTGGATTATTAATTGACTCGTCACGTGTTGGGATTTGATTATATTGCTCATGTTGTTTCATATATGTAAATTTCTTCCATTTGCTCAACAAAATCAAATTTATAATTATTAACTTGAGAATTTTCAATTTGAAATTGTTGAGAACAAAAATAATCCATTGAACCAAAGTCGAGATTATTCTCATTTCCAAAACTATTAGAAAAGTGGTTCACATTTCCATTTTGACTTTGAAATTTATTTTGGAGTTCGAAATTGAATTGGCATGGGTTATAATCGATATCATTTGAATTTTGAAGTGAATTCAAAAACTGATATCATTTGAATTTTGTAGTGAATTCAAATTTTGATTATTTTGAAATCCTTGAATTGAGTGATTGCACAAATATGAATACACAAATCATTTATCCTTTGATCATTTTCTATAGAGAGTTCAAGTAAAGACGAAATACTTTCAATGCTTTTTTAAAGATTTGAGGGTTGGTCATCATTTTGAAAATGTTATTCGAAATTTGAATTGTTTGTACAATAGTTTTCATTGAAATATCCATAAGAATTGGGTGTAAAATTATATGGATTATATTGATTTTCACAACTATCGTAAAATTCATGTGAGTAAGGAAATTCAGACATTTTCAAAATGTTTTTTTTCTTTTATTTTTGGATTTTTTTATAAAGGAAAACTATTTACCAAAAGGAATTTTTTTTCTTCTGTTTTTGAAAAGATTATATATATATTTTTGATTTTGTTTTCTTTAAAAAAATAACTTAATTTTTTTTTGGATTTTTGATTTTTAAATATTTCAAAGTAAAAGGATATAAAAACTAAGTTGAGGAATATTTACAATTTTTTTAGTTTTGGATTTTGAATTTTTTTTTAAATATGCATGAACCAATGTAACTAAATGAATACAAGGACTTAATTACAAATTTTCTATTCTAAATAGCTCCTAACTCAAAATTGTATAATCACATTTTGTCTTAATTCAATAAGATAGTTCTCAGCCAGGTAACATATAAGATTTATCAGTGCACTACGAATCACCATAGCAATGCAGCCGAAGGTTTAAGTACCTTTAGAGAAACAACCACTATAATATTTATGAATAATCGTATTATTTATAAATGGTTATTGCTCTGCCGTAGCCTAGACACCAAGAAATTAAATTGTCAAAAGAGGACAACTTGTCAATATACAATTAAGCCCTAGATGAGTTCGTGACACCCTTAAGTTCGATGTCTAACCGTTATTATCAACAAATTCTAAGATGAAAAACAATACTGAAATTAAATGTGTATTAACAATGCAACTACAAATGAAATTTGTTTTTGTTTTTGAAATTTTTTTAAAATGCAAGCAACCAACAATGTAAAGCAAATAAAAATAAGAAATACGGGCACGATACCAGAGCGTGCAGATTTATTAGCAATTTATTTTAAAAGCAGCAATTTTTTTTATATAAGCAAGCAAGCAATTTATTCTTGAACAATCACTTATGCTACCTGCAACCAAAAATTTTAGAGCAAGATATATATAATTGTTTTATTTTTATTTTTTGATAAGATAGAACCAAAGCAAAGACAAATGAAAGAAAAAGGAAATTTTTTTATTTTTTTTTAAATCGAGTTAAACAAAATAAAATTTTAAAACAAATTAAACTAAAAGAGAATTTTACAAATACTTTAGAAACATTTTCACAGGCCCACAAGCAAGCCCCCAAGCCCACAAAAATTACCGCCAACAAAATTTTCAACAAAGTTCTTAATGCAATAAAAATAAAAATCGCAAACACAGATCCCTGCTTCTTCTCTCTGTAAACGTAAATTCAACTACCTCTTTTTTTTCTTTTCAAAACCAATTAAAGATAAATGCAATTTGTGTTTGAGTTGTGGTCGGGTTATCGCGAATTGCTGGTTCGATTGTTGCTGAAGTTCGATTGGGTGTTTGGTGATTGGCGATTTTTGAGCGTTTGTGTTGTTGTTGGTTAAAGGCGAGTTCGCGGTGGTGGAGGCGAAGGAAAGAAGCAATGGTTGGTTATAGATGTTTTAATGTAAGGAGTTTGTGGAGGTTGTTATGGCAGAGGGCAGGCAGTGGTTCAGGTTGATGGTAGTGCTTCAGGAAAATGATGGTTGAAGTGGAGTTGTGGTTGGGGTCTGCAGGGATGTTTCAAGACTGTGGACAACTTTGTTGAAGGCAAGGTGGGTAGAAGGTATCGTGATGATGTTGGCAAAAAACTTGATGGTGATAGTGGTTGCTATTGTGATTGCAGTGGAGTGGCAGTCAGAGTTATGAAACAGTGCAGAGGTGAGTTTGAATATGCAAGTTGATGCTGAAGCAGGGGAGTTGTGGCGGTTTATAGCCGCTGTTATGGATGTGGTAGTGCAAAGTTGGAGAGGTTATGTTGTAGTTTTGGCAGTGGTAAGTGTGGAGTAAGGGGATTGGTGGTGATTGCACTGTCTCAGGCAGTTATGCTTGTTTGGATGTTATGGAGGTAGTTGTTGGATGAAATGGAATGACAGGGGTGTAGTTTTGGTGTTTGTAGTGGTTTGCTGTGGTCAGAGATGGTTGTGTAGATATGCACACTGAATGTTGAAGGCAAAGATGCATGGTAGAGTTCAGGAGACTGCAGTGTTATGGAGGGGCAGTGATGATGGTATGAAGTTTTGTCAGGTGGTTTTGCTTGGATAAGTGAGGTGAGGGTATAGGGCAGTAGGTATTGTCAAGTGTTTGGATTGAAATTTTGGGAAGTTGTGGTATGTAGTTGTGTAGTGGTGTAGAGGAGTCAGAAATGTAGTTGAACAGTGCACGGATGGGAGTTGGCAGAATTGTGCATTGTAGGTTTGATGTATGTCAGGTAGTGTTGCTTGTGTGTGGTGAGGAGTATGATTTGCGATAGAAAGTGTGGGTAGTATGTAACAAGTGGTGGATGGTAGATGACTGTTTTTTTAATGGTGATGATACGATATTATAGTGTAGCTGATGGTGATGAGAATGTGGTATGGTGTGGTTTGCAAGGTTGGAGAGTTGTGAACAGCGGTGAGGCAAGGTTGTGGAGTATGTGCACACTGCTAGTGAGGTATGTAGCAGATGTGTTGATGATGGAAGTGAAGAGGAGTTGATGGTAGATGGTATAACAGTTTATGTATGCAGGGATGTTGGTGGAAGTTTGGTGTCTGTGATAGGAAATATGCTTTTAACAGTTATGTTTTGATGTGGCTGAGCAATGATGATGTGGTGAGGGGGGTTTGTGGTTGTTTTAGGTCAAGTAAGGATGCTGTGTAATGTAATGGTTATGGGGTAGTGAGTTTGTCAGTGGAGGCAGCAAGTACAGTTTGTTGTGGGTGAACTGTTGGATGAAGGGGTGGTGACAGAGTTTGTAGAGGTTGGGGAAGGCAGTTAAAAGGGGGTTGAAGATGACACAACACTGTATATATATATTTTTTCAATGTAAATGCAAAATTATAAAAGGAAAAAGAAATTGTAAATGCAAATTGTAAAAGAAAATGAAATGGAATATTTACTTCTTTTTCAAATGAAGTTGTATGTGTATATATATGTATATATAAATATGCAATTGCAAATGAAACTAGAAAACAAGCACACAAATCAAAATGTAAACAAAGATCACACAAACACACAAAATATTTTTTTAAATTGCAAATTAACACACAAAACAAACACACAATAAAATCAAACAAAAATAATTCGAAGAATAGAAATTAAAATCAAATTAATTCACTAGCTACGACGCCAAAAACTTGTTTAACGGCTATATCTCTATAGGATTAGAAAATAGCCAAAAAAACTAAATTAAAAATAACCGCAAGCACACGGCGTACAATTCTAGTACGTGATGAGTACGGGTCAATCCACAAGGATTTGTATTGATTTTGAAATTTCTATTCAATCAAATTAACCAAATATTTGAGTTGTTTTGTAGAAAATTAACAAAAGAAAGTGGATAAAAATATGAGAGTAGAATAAATTTAGAGGCAATGTCCTTCTCAAGATCATATAAATCAACATATATGAAATTATGATCTCTCTTTTGGTCATTAATGAATTTAGTTAATATGTTTATCATAAGTATCAACTCCAAAATAAATCAACATATATGGATTTATGGAATTTGGTAATGATCAAAATTCCAATATCGTCCATATTCAACTCTATAGTCCAAACACATAGTCTTTGGTTCAATAATAACAATTATTATTAACCGAAATGCTTTGGCCAGAGACTTTGATTTCGAGTTGATCGTGATACTAACCTCATGTATTGAGGAGATGAATCCTCTCTTGAGCAGCGCTTCACTTCCAATACTTACACTCGATCCAACTATAGTGACTCGATGGATGTCATGCCATGATTTGATTATAATCAAAGCAGAGCTTTCATATTGAAGATCTATGGTATTCTTAAGTCGAGAGAACTGTGTAAATCAATTACATAGATATTTTTTGTTTGACCTTAGTTATATTAACCAGTAGAAAACTATCGAGTGAGTTGTTCCATAGTTATCCAATAATTATTAGTACGTAATCTCTAGGTTCCCCAACAGCCATGAGTAATACACTACCCAACATTTGGAGAGCGTTACGGCTCTTGTCTCAACGGATACATCGATATCCAGTCTCGATGCATCTTGACTAAGAAATTTAAAATGGTATATTTATTTTCATTGTGATAAATTATTCACGGTTATAATACTTTGTAACTACAATCACTAAATGTACCATTTATGGATTTTCTACTAAATATACTTGTAATTATATTAATTAATTAATATAACATATTATATCAAGTACGTAATAGAAAGAAAACACCTTTTATTTCGAACAAGATTGGTTACTGAGTTAGATATTGTAACAAATTACATAATTCCCCTAAGGCATACCCTTAACTTTATTACCACTGACGTAGATATTCTGCACCAGATCTTCCATCGAGGAGTAGGTGTCTAAAGAGCAGACAACATGCAAGCCCAGGCCCGTCTTGTCTCCTGCATCTCCCCTCACAATATCATCCTCAAGATAAGGAGCTTCGACCAAAATATAGTTGGTATTACAATGAATTGGGCCAAGGCCATTATAGGTGGTATTACAGTGAATTGGGCCAAGGCCATTATAAGCCATCATGTAGCTGGAGTTGGGACTCCTCAGAGCTACATCGCATACTGTCATCTCTTTACTTGCGTCTTTAGACAGTTCGGGGTGAACCTTGGAGGGGAGCAGGTCCAGAAGGAGACCCCCTCATTGTTCGATAGGTCCTCCCTGAGGAGAATGGGAATTGTGGAGGTACTGGCTGAGGAAGGTGGACAGGAGGCTGTAGTGCTGGGACAAGAGGCTGTAGGGTTATAGAGCCCTAAGCTTAGGAAGATCCAAGACGCTCAGTTCCAAATCGAGGCTGAAGTGTGGGAGGTCCAAGCCGAGCAGCAGCACTAGAGCCCCTAACTCGGGTTCATAGCTGCCATGGTACACCTAATCAGAGGGTCCAGCAATGGCTCGAGTTATGGCAGGGGAGCTGGGCCTTCCCGCATCCTGTAGATAGTAGTTAGTAGTCAATGGTAGTTGTAGTTTCTATTTCCTTTCAGCGTTTTTTTTCTGTTAGGTTATTTGGGTTCTAAGCATTAATTGTCTCTTTTTGTATAAAAACTATGTATGGTATAATATGAGATGCATTTCTAATTTATTACTATATTGACTTTCTAGAGGAGCTTTTCGCTACACACACACACACAAACACACACACACACACACACACACACACATATATATATATATATATATATTGAAAAAAGTACAAATAGAGAAATCTCATCGTAGCTAATGATTAATGTAAAGTAACGTTGGAAGTTTATAAAATAAATTATGAAATTTATTAATTTAGCAACTAAAATTAAATAATGCTTAATCCTAAAAAAATTAGGATTTTGGGAAAAATTAAATTTAGAAAGCAAAAGACAGGGAAGGGTTGTTGCGAAACACACAGGTTGCTATCCCTGTGCCTTAAAAGCTAAAATTTATAAATATATTTGTGTGTTGTTTATTGTTCTAAAATGAAAGAAAAGATTTTCAAGATTTAATATTAACTGTGTAACACGCTATGGTCAATCATATGCATTAACTCATTTATTGAGTCTTGATTATGTTAAAATGTGACTTGATTTATTTTAAAGGGGCAAAGGCAAATGCTTTTGAAAAACATTGTGTGTTTTTATCAAAAAAAAGTTATTAAAATTGTCAAACTATTTTACAAATTTAATTGAAAAGGGAAAAGATATAGAATAGAAAATGAGAAAATTTCTGATTTTAAAATGTCATATGTCTAATGTTGGAAGGATCGATGTGTTAGTTGATATGGCTTTACTGTTCAATAAGTGTGACACTATACAAAACACAGATAATAACAAGTGAAAAAATTGTTTTTTGGAAAATTTTCATTTCCATACCTTGTTGATAGTAAAAAAACTGGTTTTTAAAGACAATTCTATTCTAAAATTTAAAAATAAACCTCCTTACGTGAATTGTACTTAGAAAAGCTAGAAAAGATTTGGAGGCAAAAGAGAAGGTTCTAAGGTACAACGGAACTGGAAATATAAAATTCTCCATCTAAAATTATTTTTCAACATAAGAGTATAAATTTAGAAATATGGATTTTCAAATTTTGGATGTAAGAAATGGTGTGTTAGGTATTGGATGGTAGATTGTCTATAAAATTGATCGACCCATATTCCTATTCAAAGGAGTGTGGAGATTGTTGTGTGAAATTAAGGATTTTAATTTTTGAAAACTTGCATACCTATAGAGCCGCCGATATATATTGGTTATCTGCACCATATTTTCAATTTTTTTGAAAGAATGCATTCATATAAAAGGTCCCGATTTATTGTTATTCAGTGTACATATCATATGTGTTGTAATACACCATGCACTTGTACACGATTGTCTGCAAAATTGGTTATACACTATTCGGTGGATAGTTTAGAATGGTTGCATGCTATGTCACATGATTCAATTCTTAAGAAATTTCAAGAAACAAAATTCTTTTAAGGGGAAAGAATGCAACACATCGTAAAATAAACAGTAATTAATTAAAAGAATTAAGAAATAAACTTATAATGCTCAAAACATAATTTTAGCAAACGTTAGAATTTGGCCACCAAACTTGCACCATTGTTTTCATGACGATTTTTTGAGTAACTTTCATATATAAAGCTTTGCGATCGGAGTTCAAACGAACACTATAAGAAATCTGACCTTTACTTACCAATATTTTACCTACCAATATATATGGGTAGGTAAAGATAACCTTTATCTACCAATATCTAATGGTAAGGTTTAATGGTAGATAAATATACCAACATTATAACATTTCAGAAGGATGATTATCTACCAATAAATATGAGTAAGTAAAAAGTGTTACCTACGCATATATAGGAGGGAAAGATTTTTGCAACTAGCGCCTATATTTCTCTCCTATCATTTTTGTTGGAACTAGACTAACCCGCAGCGGAAATTATGGGTGAATTTCAAAAAATTTACCCTATTGGATCTTTTATTGGGCCTATGAAGTCAAACTGAATTAGAAAATTTCTAAATTTCATTTAAATAAAATCATTTATTTTATTTAAATTCAAATATATTAAGATATGAAATTAATTTTATTTGATTTAGTTTATACATAAATGTATCATATACATATATGTGTGAGTGCATGTGTAACATAATTATCCGTGAAAGGTATAATATGCCCATATGTAGATGTTGGGATTTACATCGCAACAGACATATTAGCTCATTTTGTATGTCATGTATGTTGTTCAAATATGTGCATGTATATGTGTTACAAAATACACACACACATGTATATATAAACATATTATATATAATATATGAACATAAAACATTTATATATAGATAAATATATATATATAGAAAGAGAGAGACCAATTATTAAAAATTATTTATAATTCAAAATTAACTTAGTGTTGCAAACATAATAATTTTAGTATTTTAATTTGTATATATTGTGAATAAATCAATGTTTCAATCCATAAATAATTAACCTAAAATAATCTATTGATGAAAATTCAAATTTTACAATTTTTGAAAATCTAGGATCATAAAATAGAACTTAGGAAAAATCTAGAGACTTTTCAAAGTTGAAATATTATTTTTAAAAACAAATACATTAATTTCGGCAATAATTATTTAATATAAAATAAAATATCATTAAAAATTCAAATTTTAAAATTTCAGAAAATCTAGGATCATTAATGAAAGGTTACGAAAAATTTTGAAGAAATTTTCAATTAAATTATTATTTTTAATAAATCATAAATAGTTTTTTCGAAATAATATTAATTATTAAAAATAATAAACTTTATTGAAAAATTCCTAATTTTTCTATATGTTTCTGAAATGATATAATATTTTAAAAAAAATATATAATTGAATTTTTAACGTAATAGTTATTTATATATAACAAACAATTCAAAAATTCAATAAACGTTAATTTAAAAATATGAATATATATATGATACTTAATTTTCGAATTTGTAAATTCATATTATATATAAATAAGTGTACTAAATTTTTTAAATCATATATATATCTTATATATGCATATATGCTATTATGAGAGAGAAATACACACTAATATATATATATATATATATATATATATATATATATGAATTTATTAATAAATATATATAAAACAATTATTAATGACAAAAATTGATTATATACAGTAAACAACATTTGTCTATACATAAATCAAATAGTATAATAAACAAATTATGCACATAACCAAACTGATTTGTGACAACCACATCTACTTACAAAATCTCACCTAACTAAACATATAGTAGCAATATATTTAAACAAATATGAAATTGCTCATTATAGGATCATAGAATATAATTTAATTACCGTAATATGAATTAAAATTACCAATTTAATGATGCCTTTGAATCGACGTTGAAGCAATGACTTTCCTTCCTTTTATTGTTCTTGATTCGTCAGATTGCAAGTCCAGAATCACCGACCTCTAACTATCGAATAGTATTATTTTAATTTGAAATATTTTTGAGAATTTTGGAGTGGATTGAGAGCTATGTTTTAACCAGCAATGTAGAAGGTAATGGCGGCCAAAAAGGTTAGTTATTGTTTTTAGAGATACATATATATATAGGGTTGTATTAGAAAGAAACGAGGAAAACCTTTTTACCCATTTTCACTTTATCTCAACCCATTATCTCCAAGACAATTCCCTATGTTTTAGCCACCCCTAGACCTTTCCAAAACCAGAATTTCGCTGCCCTAATGATGGGCCTTAAACCCATCTAAGCCCAAGCCAAAATACTATGCAATTAAATCTAATCTAATCGCTTGTCGATATCTTATATCGATCGATATATTTATAACTATTATAAATATATATACCATTATTTATTTCTCAAATCGTATTCAAATTTTATAATTAATATTTCATAAATATTAGTTAATTTAATTAATTTATAACAATTATAAACTAATTAAATCATTCGGTCTTAAGGGAATTCATCATTTCGGTCGTGTAACTCTTGGGTGTAAATTTGGTCAGCGATTAACATCAAACTATTCTAGTGTTAAGTTCACACGTCACTTAGCAAGTGGTAGGATATTATGGCCAAATTTACCGCTTACTCATTTTTAGTAAAATCCAATTTTAGTTTAATAAGCGTTACCCGGTTGTGACATTTGTTTACACCAATTCTCTTCGTCAAACCTATATCACTTTGGACTTATGGAATTTGGTAATGGTCAAAATTCCAACCTCATCTACATTTAACTTTATAGTCCAAATACAAAGTTTTTGGTTCAATAATAACAATTATTTTTAACCGAAATGCTTTGGCCAGAGACTTTGACTTTGAGTTGACTTAAGTTGACTGTGATACTCATATTGAAATATAGTCATATCTATTTTTTTAGTCAATACCAATAAATAAACATTATTTCACAAATAATGTTCGGTACATCTTACGATTTTTTTTTCGTAATTTGATGCAATCATTAGGTGCTATATGGCATGCTCCCACTATTTCCGCCATTACTATAACAGCGTACTAAATTTAGAGGTCCACCATTCACTTAATACTGTTAATATTGTTTACTTGTTTCATATGCTGCAACTAGTTTTCAGAGGAGAGTTCTTTGATCAAATATCTTGAACTCAAAGAAATAAATGTTATAGAAAACAATTTTCTATATGAAAATACATTTTGGAATAAAAATCATATTTCATATTCCAATATTAAGTATCAGTTATCATTACAATTCTTGTTTCCAATGTTTCTCTATGAAGCAGAAGTGACTATTCATTCTCTTCATTCCAACTTTACCTTAAATTACATCTATTCTTATACATTCGTTTTTCTTTTAAATGGTCAAACTATTCAAAAGAAAACCTTACTACAATACCATGACAAACCTTTTACAAAAGGGCATTCGATTATTCTTAACATTTAAGACATCAAATATGTTGCACTTTATGTAAACCGATCAAGATGACATTTCAACGATCGAGTTCTTAGATGTATCTCGTAGTTTATGGTCTTGTGTTACATTAACACAATATGATCCTTTTGAAATCATTTAAGTTGAATAGATGACCTTAAAATACTGTTTATTGGCTTACTTCGAATGAACTAACTTCATCGAAATATTGTACCCCACAAACTATGACTGTTCACCATATAACATTTATATGTGAAAGTACATGGATCAAATATCCATAGTCTTGAATTGCATTTAGAGTTCAAAAACTCATAAAATGCAATACACAGTCTAAACCAAATAAACATATAAGTGACCAACTTACGAATGTATTAAGTAGTTAAAATTGGGCACTTACATGGGTATAGAAACATTATATAACATGCAATTAGAATTATTAGTAAGTATATATTATATTTCTATTTGTCAACTTTCAATTCAGTTTGTTTATATATGTTAATTGACAAACGTTTTATCAATCATATTAAATGCACAAACTTATCATTGTAGATAATTATAACATTATATAACATATGTTCTTACAATATTAGAAAGGTTAAATGTTACCATTTCATTTTTCTAATAAGGCTCCCACTATTCTTTTATATTTCTCCAAACTCTAAGATGAAACATAGAAGTCTTACAACTTCACTGGTGGGTGTTAGGACTCGTTTGTTTTGGTATTCAGACCTTGAGTTTGCTCAACAAATCATGGCCCCACAAACGATGGATAACTCCTTATCGGTTGTATCATATACAACTCCTAACCCATTTTTCCTTGTTCTAATCTCATTTCGACCTTGAGTTTGCTCAACAAATCGAAAGAGATTATTCACTCATACCTACCATATCGTGACGGCCTAAGTATAGTATATGTACCTTGAGTTTGCCCAACAAATACATATAGTTATTTTACCTCATATGTTCAATATATTAATAATACTACGCATAACATCCCTAGCTTGAGTTTGCTCAACAACTAAGGAGTATGTAAGTAATTTATTAATATATATATGGTAAAGGACAACATTATATTGAAGATTCATAATCTTCAATATATATATTGAGTGATATCGACTTATAGAATAATATATTTCTTATGAAATAGCCTAACAATTCAAGTGTCAGACACATCAGAAATCACGGTATATGTACATTTACATATGTATTTATTTCTCAAGTCTATTTGGGTTTCTTTAATGTTCCACATTTAGTTTATACACATATCATATAAGTTTTATTGTTATATAACTTTTATAATTCATATTACTTATATGATAGTCTTACGTATAATATATCATTAATTAAATCTTATCTAATTAATTTTAATCAATTAACTCTTTAATTAATTTTAAATTAGTATTCCAATATAACTTTTATATTGGACATATCTACTATAACATTTATAGTGTATACTATAACATTTATAGTGTAACACACATATATCATATATATGTGTATTTTATTTAATTAATTAACCTTTAATTAATTTATTCAATTAAACAATTTTTATTAAAATTTATTAATTTCAAAATTTATCTTGTATGCATACACGTATACTTATGTTATCTTAAACATTTTAATATAACATAACATATATCAACATATGTAATACATGCATATATGCATTAATTAATTAACATATTTAATTAATTTATTTTATTAATCTTATTAATAAATTTGAAATTTTAAATTATTATATAAATATTTTCAAACATTTTGAAAATATCATTATCCTTTCAAACATTTTGAAAACTTATGTATTATTATAATTTTTATAATAAACATGTTTTATTTTAAATTTAACTATTAAATTTAAAATCTTTAACATTATTTTTCAAAACGATTTGGAACATTAGCCCAAGGCCCAAATTAAGTTCGGACTTTTCTATTAGGAGCAACCTTTGGGCTCACTTCACCTTTCGGGCCAGGACGGTAACCAAGTAGGCAGGGTACTTGATTACCCAATCCTAGACATTACCTTTCTAGACACTGTACTAAGTGGGCAAGTGTAACACCCTGATATTTTGTGAGAAATATAATTAAAAAGAAATTAAAAGCGCATTTGGTACAGTGGTAAAGGCACATGTTGATTTTCTTAGTGAGCAGGGATCAAGTTCCATTGTCGTCCAAAATCTGGAGCGATGTTTTTTTAGCTGGTTCGTTTCCATCGATTTTCCTACGTATTTCAGCGTTGTTTCTGACATGTGGCGGCTTCCCATTCGCTCCAGTGATGTAATAGGATGAGATGGCTAAATTTTATTGGTTGAGTGATGTGTATGGGCTAGAATGGATAACCAATAGGTGTATGAAAGAACCATATTTAATCTAAAGTAATCTAATGGATTATATTCACTCAAACAATCTATATATAAACCATCTAACTAAAGCTAATCTCTTATTCAGCCGTGGCCATAATTCTACAATAAAATTAGTATGTATTATTCTTCCTCCTTTTCTCAAATAAATAAACAAATCTCTACCAAATTAAATTATCTATATATATTCAAGCAATATGGAGAGTTTAGAAGAATCAAAAGGAGAAAGATTAAAGCAAATCTTTTTCAAATTTATACAAGCTTAAGTGCTAGGTGAGTGGGAATTAATATGAAATAGAAAAATAAAGTAGTTCAATTTTAGTCTTTTCTGGCACGTTATAATGAATTAATTTATGTTAGTAATTGAGAATAGATGTAAATTATTGCAACTTTTTCTTCTTCTTCCACTTCTCAAATCTAATTCATGTTTGGTTTAAAATATGTGACATATAAATGGTCTATTCACGATTTATGGCATAAATAAGATTGAAATTTATGTAAACTATTGTATCTTCTTCTTCTTCCACTTCTCAATTCTAATTCATGTTTGGGTTGAAATTTGGAATAAACAAATTGTTATTCATGTTTCATGGCGTAAATAAGATTGGTTTAATTAAATTGAATCAGAATTGTTATTCAATTTCTAATGGTAGAACAGGTTAGTTGAATAAATTCAGAATATGTTACTTGAATAAAATTATGGTTTTGATTGATAATTACATAGTTTTGAATATGATTTTGGAATAAAATTGGGATGTCTAATTGGCATAATTGTTTGTTTCATATGTGGCCTAAAAATGTAAAAGTGGAATTTTGTGTAATTAAATGGTTTGTGGCTATTGAATAAAATTTTTGTACAGACTAAATCTCTAAAAGGAGAACGTAAATTAGGGTGGAAAAAAATGTAAATTTAATGGACTCTAATGGCTAGTGTAAATCTGTAATAAAATGGCATAAAAATTACAGACAAACCATACGGACTTAACAGACGTGAAATTGAAATACCATTTATGTAAGAAAAAGAGAAATTGTGAAATAACCAAATCGGATGTAAAAATGTCCTAAAGCAGATTAATGGAAATAAACAATATGTAAACTGTAACAGTAAAATTAATTAATCTGAAAGCGATTTGGTAGGCAGACCTTGTAAAGGTCTGGATAGGTATTTCATGCAGTTATGACCAAAATATAGTTTTGGTTGTACGTACTAGGAGCAGCCAAGTAGGTTCACAAGGATGTTTGTTACCTTTCATAGGTTGCTAGTACGTAGGATAGATAGCATCCACAATCGTAGGCTTCTTCAAGCAAAACGACACGGAGGAACATGACAAGTGTGCTCCGACGTAGGCTTCTTTAGGCAGATCATTGGAGGATTTGGCGCAGCTGACCCAGCCGCGGGCGCTCTTTTGGAGGACCGACACTTTGGATAGAGGAAAGTCCATGTTGGTGACCGAGGAGACTGAAGGATAGGAGTCCAGTTTGGCGGAGCCTGAGCGCAACTTCAAGGTTCTAAGAGGTTGTTTGAGTCGGCGCCGGTCAGACATAAGAGGAATTTAGTCACAGTGCACAGGTGAAGAGCATGACTTTCACGCTGTAGCATGTGGATAGGTAAGGACAGCAGGTTCGACAAGTCGATTGAAGTTTTGTATTACCGCGTGGTTGACTTCCCTAGAGTGACCACAGACTTTGGCTTCTTAGGAACTGTATTTGAAAAGGATTCACTGCATTATATTATTCACCCTCTGCGATATCCGGGGGAGACCTGGAATTAAACTGTTTTACTCTTTCTGCTTCATTTTATTTCTCATTCACCAGACTTTATGCCTCACTTGTTCCTATTTTCCTATTTTTCCCAAATCATTGGAGGGTAGGTCTAGATTGCAGTTCTTTGCAGCTTGGAGGGTCATTGGAGCAGTTGTTATCTTCAGCTTTTGTTTCTTTTGTTTCTTTTGTTTCATGTACTTCGTTTCTCTTTTCCATACTTTACTATATATGGGAACCTATATTGTGAACTTTGTTATGTTTTGGTGGTGACTACTTGGTACCTTTGGTTTCAGAAATAAATTTGGGATAATGTTGTTTTTATTGAAGCTGTTTTGCTATTAATTTATAATTAGGGAAAGTTTTCTTCCGCTATAATATTTTAATAATTTTATGTCGTTGCCTTAGTCGCTATGCTATGTTATGGATTTTTATTTCACTCGACCACCCATGCTTCTATTTATGTCCGATTTTCGGGATGCCTAGAGGTGCGGGGTGTCACAGTTGGTATCAGAGCTAAGGTTTCGGTAATCCTAAAAATATTTTAAAAATATAAAGGTTTTCGAATAATTTTTAAAGGGTATTCCAAATAATACTTTTAAAAGTATATGTATATATTTTGCAAAGAAAAGAAATTTTAGAAATGGGTCCCTCATATCTCTTCCTCCCTATCTATCGAACTATTTGTGGAGTACCTAATCCCATCTTTTTAATATCCACAGATAGAAATGTCTGAACCGCAAGGTATCCTTGAGGTTTCAGGCCTTAATATGCCTGCTTGGTTCAGACGTTATTTTCAGGCTACTGCACGAGCAGAGCCACCAACTAGGGATGCTGCTCCGGCAGAAGGGGCTGCAGCCCGTCTGCCAGGCATTCCCAATTTTCCCAAGTTATGCAAGGACTACACCAACTTAGGAGGCAAGCCGTTTCTTGGCACCGAGTCATATACTGAGGCGAGAGCTTGGATCCGTAGTTGTGAGCGAATATTTGGATTTATGGGATTGGAGGACTTGGCTCAGAGGCAGTTGGCTTCATGGCAGTTGCAGGGGAGAGGCTCTTTGTTGGTGGGAGATTGTGGAGGCTGAGGCTGATAATTTGACTTGGGTGGATTTTTGTACTAGATTCGAGAGGAAATTCTTATCGCAGGCTGAAGAGGAAGTGCAGTTAGAGAAAATTATACAGCTCAAGCAAGGGGATATGACAGTTAAGGAATATGTTAACCAAGTCAATGAGCTTTCCAGATTTGGACTAGACCTGATCAATACTCCTCACAAGAAGGCGCTGAAGTTCGCTTAGGGTTTGATTCAGCCACTATGGAGTTTGGCGGTGAGCCACATTCCGATGGGAGCCACTTTTGAGGGATTGGTAAAGATGGCTTTACTTGCTGATATTGAGAAGAAAGGAGATGTGGCGTAGAAGAGTGATGGGAAGAAGCAGTAGAAAGGAAAGAGGAGAGGAGGAGGGTCAAGAGGAATAAATAAAGTTTCAAGGAAGGACTGGAAGTGCAATACTTGTGGGAAACTAGGTCATCTTTCTAAGGATTGTATATGAGCAGGAGAGCGACCGAGACTGAGGTGCTATCTTTGTGATCAAGTGGGCATATAAAGAAGGACTATCTGTCGAAGCCCAAGGACATTTCACAGACACCTTCACAGCCTGCTCAGGCTTATGCTTTAGAAGCAGCTCCTTTCTCTAGTACTCGTCCGATTGTGGACAAGGGAAAGAAGGTGATCATCGAAGGTGTGTTATCTATCTCTGATTTTCCTGTTCATACCCTATTTGATTCTGGAGCTTTGCACTCTTTTATATCTAATACTCTGGTAGAGAGTCTTGGTCTTGATGCTTGCTTAGTGACCGACCTGGTAGTAGTATCAAATCTCGTAGGAGGATCGACCTATTTGTCCATGTTATGTCAGGATTGGAAATTGTTTATTTTAGGGGTTGAGTTTGACTGTAGTGCCTTTGTATTGGGCTTTTCCGGGTTCGGGTTGATTCTTGGTATGGATTGGCTATCCATGTATGGTGTTGTTCTTGATTGCGATAATAGGGTAGTGAGGTTAGGCACTTGTAGCGGACATACCTTGGAAGTATCTTGTGATCCTAGAGGATCGGTCATGTTGAGCTACCTTTATTCTCTTGACTTATCGCCCGATAGTTTGAGTTTGGTACCCGCTGTTAGAGACTTTCAAGATGTGTTTGAGGAGGTTGCTGGCCTTCCAACTCGAAGAGAGATCGAGTTCAAGATTTATCTTGTCGATAATGCCAAACTGGTTGCTTTACGGTAGGGCATATGGCTCCTAAGGAACGTCATGAGTTGAGCAAGTAGATTGGAGAGCTTTTGGAGAAGGGCTTCATTCGTAGGAGCATTTTTGAGTGGGGCGCACCCGTCGTCTTTTCCACTAAGGCAGATGGCTCTCTCAACTTTGCTTGGATTATAGGGAGCTTAATAAGCTGACGAAGAAGAATCATTATCCTCTTCCCCATATAGACCGATCTCTTCGACCAGCTAGTAGGAGCCAAGGTATTTTCGTAGCTCGATTTAGCCATGGGATTTCATCAGTTGCGTGTGGCGGAGGATAGCATCGAGAAGACTGAGTTTAGGACTCCGGATGGGTTATTTGAGTGGTTAGTCATGCCATTTGGGCTAACCAATGCTCCGACATATTTTGTGGACCTGATGAGTCGAGTATTTCGTGAATCGTTGAACATGTTTGTGGTGGTGTTCGTCGACGACATTTTGGTTTATTCGCGAAGCAAGGAGGAGAATACTGTTCACTTAGAAGAAGTGCTTAGGACCCTACGAGCACATAAGTTGAAGACGAAGTTCTTCAAGTGCCACTTTTGGAGGGATGAGGTTCGCTTTTTGGGACACATCGTTTCGGAGGATGGACTTGCAGTAGATCCAGCGAAAGTGGCAGCAGTATAGGATTGGCAGACTCCTAAGAATGCGACAGACATAAGGAGTTTCCTTTGCCTTGCAGGCTACTTTAGGAAGTTCATTAAGGACTTCGCTAGGATATCAGCTCCACTTACCCGCCTTACCAAGAAGAACTCAGCTTTTGTCTAGGATGCCAAGTGTAAGGATGCCTTTAGTCGATTGAAGGAAGCTTTGACTACCTCGCCCATATTGGTATTACCGGATGGAACCAAGCCTTTCTCAGTCTATACAGATGCTTTTTGTACGGGGCTAGGGGCGATACTGATGCAAGAGGGTAGGGTAGTGTGCTATGCGAGTAGACAGTCGAAAATGCATGAGAAGAACTACCCGACACACGATCTTGAGTTGGCAACTATAGTTTTTTCTCTCAAGTCTTGGAGGCACTATCTCTTAGGAGAAAGATTTGAGATTTTCATGAATCATAAGTCTTTGAAGTATCTATTTTCTCAGAAAGACTTGAATTTGAGATGGCAAAGATGGATGGAGTTTTTAGCCTCTTATGACTTTGAGATTTTCTATACCCCTGGCAAGGGTAATGTAGTGGCAGATGCATTGAGTAGACGCAAAGTGGTTTTAAGTCCTCTATTTTTGGAATGGAAGCATTTGGAGTACATTGCTACCTTTGATTTTAGACCTCCATCAGATTTAGCTCCGGGATTGTTAGTAGCCCTCGACGTCCAGCCTACTTTGATGGAGCAGATTGGAGCAAGGCAAGGTGAGGACGAAGAGTTAAAGGACATTTTAGATAAGCTTGGTAGAGGGGAGTCATCATCACATCTTAGGCGCTATACCATGGACACTATGGGATGTCTTAGAAGGGATGGTAGACTTTGTGTTCCCCATAGTGAGGATTTAGTAGATGTAGTGTTGGCCGAGTCACATCATTCTAGGATGATAGTGCACCCCGGTGATGATAAGATGTACCGAGATATGAAGAGGGTATTCTATTGGCCCAGAATGAAGAAGAGGGAGGCAGAGTATGTATCAAAGTGCATCACTTGCCAAAATGTAAAGGCGGAACAGAAGAAGCCTGGAGGACTATTGCAGCCATTGGATATTCCATTATGGAAATGGGAGAGCATCTCTATGGACTTCGTGGATGGATTACCAAGGTCACGGAGAGGGAACACAAGCATTCGGGTCATTATGGATAGAATGACGAAGAGCGCTCACTTTATACCCATTAAGAGTAATAGGACGACAGCTTCTTTAGCGACTCTTTATGTAAGGGAGATAGTTAGGCTTTATGGAGTTCCTGCCAGCATTGTGAGCGACAGAGATCCATTATTCACCAGCGAGTTTTGGAGGAGTCTCCAGCAAGCCTTGGGAACATAATTGAATCTGAGCACGACATATCTCCCTCGGACAGATAGACAAACTGGGAGGGTAAATAGGGTTTTGGAAGATTTGCTCATATTGTGCATCATTGACTTCGGAGGCTCTTGGGAAGACTTCCTACCTTCGGCGGAGTTCGCGTACAGTAATAGTTATCAAGCAAGCATTGGGATGGCATCGTTCGAGGCCCTCTATGGCAGACCATGTAGATCACCAGCCTGTTGGTGGGATACCACCGATAAGATCTTGCTTGGACCAGACTTAGTGAGGGAAACTTCCGAGAAGGTGGATTTTATTCGCAAGAGGTTGAAGATTGCACAAGATAGACAAAAGTCATATGACGACAGAAGACGTTCAGATTTGGAGTTTAAGGTTGGAGATATGGTTTTTGTCAAGGTTTCTCCTCTGAGAAACGTTATGAGATTTGACTTAGTGGATAAGTTGGCACCGAGATTAGTAGGACCCTTCCATATTACCGCACGGATTGGAAAAGTGGCATATAGAATTGATCTTCCAGATAAGTTGGCAGCAGTTCATGATGTTTTTCATGTTTTGCATCTGAGGAAGTGTCTACATGATTCTACAGTAGTAGTAGAACCCGATTAGCTAAGGGAAGTGGATGTAGAGCGCGAATCACTTGTGCATCGTACACCCACCCGTATATTGGAACACGGCGTCAAGAGATTACGCAACAAGGAAGTTCTTCTAGTGAAGGTTCAGTGGGGAGATGACCCCAAGGAGTGCACATGGGAATCTGAGGAGAGAATTCGAACTTCTTATCCTTTTCTATTTGAAGGTACACTTCAAATATCCTATCTTTGATCTTTGAAATCTCCTTAGTTAGGGTCTTTTCGATAATCTTTAGGTGAAACCTATAGATGGTAGCTTGGTTGTAAACGTGTTATTAGGGCATGTTATGTTTGATGGATGAAAACGATTACAAGTGGATGCCAATGTTTGCAAATGGATGCATTGCATGCATTAGATAGATATTTATTAGGATAATTGACCAACTAGGTACACACACCTGCATATGCGTGCCTGTTATCTATTGCATTTGCACATGGTTGTGTGTGTGTGTATATATATATGTGTGTGTGTGTGTGTGTGTGTGTATAAATGAATGTTGCATATGGATGGTGCATTTGGTTGAATGATTGAAACATACATATAGAATTATCCATTATAATAGGGTAATTGCATACTTTGGTTGCATGGCATAAACATACTTGCATTATAGGAGGTCAACTGAATCAGTAGACTGACTACCTTTTCGCATTAGGCAAGTTCATATGCATTTCACTTTGCATAAATCATAAATTGCATTAGATAAAAATAAGGACAATGGTAGAAATGGATGATGGTTGAGTAGATGGATGTAGTTCTTGGATGTTGGTTGTTAATTACGTTCTTCTGTCTTTGAAGATTTCGGGGACAAAATCCTTTAAAGGGGGAGAATGTAACACCCCGATATTTTACAGAAAATATAATTAAAAAGAAATTAAAAGCGCATTTGGTACAGTGGTAAAGGTGCATGTTGACTTTCTTATTGACTGGGGATCAAGTCTCGTTGTCGCCTAAAATCTGGAGCGATGTTTTTTAGCTGGTTCGTTTCCAACGATTTTCCTACGTATTTCAGCATTTTTTCTGACATGTGACGGTTTCCCATTCGCTCCAGTGATATAATAGGATGAGATGGCTAAACTTTATTGGTTGAGTGATGTGTATGGCCTAGAATGGATAACCATTAAGTGTATGAAAGAACCAAATTTAATCAAAATAATCTAATAGATTATATTCACTCAAACAATCTATAAACAAACCATCTAACCTAAACCTAATCTCTTATTTAGCCGTCACCATAATTCTACAGTAAAATTAGTGTGTATTATTCTTCCTCCTTTTCTCTACTAAATAAAAAATCTCTACCAAATTAAATTATCTATATATATTCAAGCAATTTAGGGAGTTTATAAGAATCAAAGGGAGAAAGATTAAAGTAAAGCTTTTTCAAATTTATACAAGCTCAAGTGCCAGGTGAGTGGGAATTAATATGAAATAGAAAAATAAAGTAGTTCAATTTCAGTTCTTTTCTAGCACGTTAATATGAATTAATTTTTTATTATTAATTGAGAATATATGTAAATTATTGCAACTACTTCTTCTTCTTCCACTTCTCAAATCTAATTCATGTTTGGTTTAAAATATGGGACATATAAATTTTCTATTCACATTTTATGGCATAAATAAGATTGAAATTTATGTAAATTATTGTATCTTCTTCTTCTTCCACTTCTCAATTCTAATTCATGTTTGGGTTGAATTTTGGAACAAACAAATTGTTATTAACGTTTCATGGCGTAAATAAGATCGGTTTAATTAAATTGTATTAGAATTTTTATTCAATTTCTAATGGTAGAAAAAGTTAGTTGAATAAATTCAAAATATGTTACTTGTATAAAATTATGGTTTTGATTGATAATTACATAATTTTGAATATGGTTTTGGAACAAAATTGGGAAATCTAATTGGCATATTTGTTTGTTTCATATGTGGCCTAAAAATGTAAAAGTGAAATTTTGTGTAATTAAATGGTTTGTGGCTATTAAATAAAAATTTTGTACAGACTAAATCTCTAAAAGGAGAACATAAATTAGGGTGGAAAATATGTAAATTAAATGGACTCTAATAGTTAGTGTAAATTTGTAACAAAATGGCATAAAAATTACAGATAAACCATACAGACTGAACGGATGTGAAATTGAAATACCATTTATGTAAGAAAAGAGAAATTGTGAAATAACCAAATCAGATGTAAAAATGGCCTAAAGTAGATTAATGGAAATAAACAGTATGTAAACTGTAACGGTAAAATTAATTAGTCTAGAAGCGATTTGGTAGGCAGACCTTGTAAAGCTCTGGATAGGTGTTTCATGCAGTTATGACCAAAATATAGTTTTGGCTGTACGTACTACGAGTGGGCAAGTAGGTTCGCTACCTTTCATGGGTTGCTAGTACGTAGGATAGGTAGCATCCGCAATCGTAGGCTTCTTTAGGCAGAACAACGCGGACGGAACAGGACAAGTGTGCTCCGATGTAGGCTTCTTTAGGCAGATCGTTGGAGGATTTTGCGCAGCCGACCGAGCTATGGGCGCTCTTTCGGAGGACTAACACTTTGGATAGGGGCAAGTCCACGTTGGTGACCGAGGAGATAGGGGGATAGGAGTCCAGTTTGGTGGAGCCTGAGCGCAACTTCGGGGTCCTACGAGGTTGTTTGAGTCGGCGCCAATCAGACATAAGAGGCATTTAGTCATAGTGCATGGGTGAAGAGCATGACTTTCACGCTGTAGCACGTGGGTAGGTAAGGACAACAGGTCCGACATGCCGATTGACATTTAGTATTACTGCATGGTTGACTTCCCTAGAGTGACCACGAACTTTGGCTTCTTAGGAACTGTATCTAAGAAGGATTCGGTGCATTATATTATTCACCCTTTGCGATATCCGGGGAAGACCTGGAATTAAACTATTTTACTCTTTCTGCTTCATTTTATTTCTCATTCACCAGACTTTATGCCTTACCTGTTCCTATTTTCCCCAAATCACAGGAGGGCAGGTCTAGGTTGCAGTTCTTTGCAGCTTGGAGGGTTATTGGAGCAGTTGTTATCTTCAGCTTTTGTTTCTTTTGTTTCATGTACTTTGTTTCTCTTTTCCGTACTTTACTCTATATATGGGGACCTATATTGTGAACTTTGTTATGTTTTATGTTTTGGTGGAGACTACTTGGTACTTTTGGTTTCAGAAATAAATTTGGGATAATGTTGTTTTTAATGAAGCTGTTTTGCTATTAATTTATAATTAGTGAAAGTTTTCTTCCGCTGTAATATTTTAATCATTTTATGCTGTTTCCTTAGTCTCTGTGCTATGTTATGGATTTTTATTTCACCCGACCATCCGTACTTCTAGTCATGTCCGATTTTCGGGGTGCCTAGAGGTGCGGGGTGTCACAACAAGCTTAATTAGTTAGTCCTAATATGACTAATTTAGACCTCATAGGTTATTGGGCTCTGATACCATTGTTGGTACTGGACTAGCCCGCAGCGGAAGTTATGGATGAATTTCAAAATTTTTACCCTATTGGATCTTTTAATGGGCCTATGAAGTCTAACTGAACTAGAACATTTCTAAATTTCATTTAAATTAAATCATTTATTTTATTTAAATTCAAATATATTAAGATATGAAATTAATTTTATTTGATTTAGTTTATACATAAATGTATCATATACATATATGTGTGAGTGCATGTGTAACACAATAATCCGTGAAAGGTCTAATATGCTCATATGTAGATGTTGGGATTTACATCGCAACAGACATATTAGCTCATTTTGTATCTCATGTATGTTGTCCAAATATGTGCATGTATATTGTAACGACCCACCCCGAGACCTATATTAACAAAGAGTATTACTGGGTAATATTGTCTACTAATGTAGAGAATAGGCCTGGATAGGAGCGACCATCTATAGCCTTGTCTTAAATATCTATTGAATATGTCGACAAATGCCATATTTTTTTCTATCTCAAGTGGGTCGACATATCCAATAAATACTTAATACAAAGCCATAGGTGGCTACAGGATCTATCAGAACAAAATACAACAACTATAATGCAAAACACATCACAGAAAAGTAGATCATCACATACATATACACATATACAGATACATCACAGAGTATACAAAATGATACATATCAAGTGGTATAGCAACCATAATATACAGGCGAGTCAAAAGAATATACATATCAGAGTTACAATCAAAAAGGACTACACAAAAAGCTATAACAAAAGAAGCTTGCAGAATAGTCCATGCAGAGGCAGAATAAGCTAAGTCCAAATGTACCTAAACTGAAACACCTCGGTCTGACCCGAGTATAAATCAGTTAGATAAGCTAAATGATAATGAACATGCAAGGTCATAAGTACCACAAATATCTCTAAAAGAGATAACTCGATCATCTAACAAAAGATGAATCATAACAAGCCTCATATCATCGGCAACTCAAATAAACAAAGGATATGAATATCCCAAATCAAGCAAAAAGGCAAATAACAAATACCAATGAAGGTGACACCAGTTTCCACAAGGTAATCGCTATGTATCGAGTGGTTCAAAGGACCTACTCCGTAAGGCGATACTCTAGGGAAATACAAATATCATTGAAACAAAAGATGCACGTGCTCAGTACTGTATAAACAAGGATCCACAAGCCCGAAGGCGACAAACCCAAGTATCTCTTGAGCTGTGACGAAGGACCAACTCCAAAAGTGATACTATAGGGCAACAAACTCAAAGGCAACAAACCCGAAGGCACAAACCCGAAGGCACAAACCCGAAGGCAATAAACCCAAAGGCACAAACCCGAAGGCAACAAACCGTAGTGGCGAAGGTCCGGTGGCCTAGTACTGGACACCACTAACTGGCAATATGTGTCACAAACTCCTCGGATAGGAACCCGCAAAGTGTTAACATGTGTCCCATACCACACGTTCGCACTAAACGGTTTACTAACCGTTAGTCAATTCCACACTCAAAACAGTACAAAGTTTACCTCATCTCATCGGTAAACTAGATCCGAAGGTCAAAACGATCAAACGAATAAATTAGGAATTAATTGAAAAGATAAACGCACGTGTTCATAGCACGCGTTTTATCTAATCACTTAATTCTCCTCCCTCTTCGCTCGAAATGCAAAATTGTGTGTTTTATATAGAAATTAAGTTGAAGAAAACGAGTTTTAGGAACATTTTGAAATCGCTTTAGAAATTGCCTTTGAAATTCTCTTATTATAGAGTATATAATTTTTATACTAAAAATAATAATATATAATAATAATTTCAAAAGCCCATTTAGTTTTTAAAACATTTTTACTATTAAAATCCCTTATTTTTCAAAAATACACAATTTTACACAAATAAATGTATAAAACCTTATTTTCCACCTCAAAAATTCTAGAAAAATTATTTTCTTACATATAAAAATATGACAAACCATTTCAACTTAATTTTATAACCAAAACTCATTTTTAAACCAAATTTCACCTTTTTATTTAAATAAACAATCTTTAAAAATCAAATACTTCATTTAAAAATTATTAAAAGAAGTAATTGGCAATAATTAATAAAATTATTGCATTTTCTCTAAATACAAATAATTTTCCATTCATTATTAACCCAAACAAATAAAATAATGCTTTTAAACTTTATTTTCACATTTTATTTCCCAAAATTCATTGTTTATTCCAAATAAGCAATTTAAAATCTCCAATTTTAATTTTAGTTCACAATATTAAATCATAACTACCGTTACAATTTAATATTTAAAGGTAATCTCCAAAACCTGGGTTGTTACATATATGTGTTACAAAATATATATACATATATACACATATGTATGTATAAATATATTATATATAATATATGAACATAAAACATTTATATATAGATAAATATATATATATAAAGAGAGAGAACAATTATAAAAATTATTTATAATTCAAAATTAACTTAGTTTTGCAAACATAATAATTTTAGTATTTTAATTGGTATATATTATGAATAAAATAATGTTTTCATACATAAATAATTAACATAAAATAATCTATTGATGAAAATTCAAATTTTGCAATTTTCAAAAATCTAGTATCATAAAATAGAGCTTGGGAAAAATCTGGAGATTTTTCAAAGTTTGATAGAAGAAGAGGAGTGAAACAAAACAATCTTATTACTGAAATGATCAAAAGTATTACAAGACTGTGTACAGGTATTTATAGACTTGACTGAGTATAGTTTGATACAGAGAATACAAAGAATACATGTACAGGTGCACACAAACTATGGCTGTGCATTAGTAGCCCCTGAATCTGGATACCATGCTTCATTAGTAATATCATCAGCCTTTGCTAGATCCAGAGAGTTTATTTGACTTGTTCCTCCCTTTTCTTGAACTGATCTTGATTATTGATTGAGCATAGAAAGGTTAATGTTGGCATTGTTGTTCCTAGGATTGAATTGTCCTTGTTGCTGCTGTGGAAAGGGGTCTCTCTCATATCTGAAATAGCACCTTAGGGCTGTATGACCAGTTCTTCCATAGATCTGACATCTGAGCCTTCCTGACCACCTGCCTCCTCTTCCTCTTCCTCTTGTGAATTGATTGTTGCCTCTATTCATTGAGGCTTCACTCCTGAATTGAGATGAATCATTTTTGTGGTTCTAAACTATGTCATGTTCTTTAGGCCTTTTATTGGTAGTATAGTTTATTGATAAATCTGAACTTGACAATGTTCTTTGCTCCAGTCTGCTCTCATGAGCAAGAAGTGTAGAGTGTACATGTTGCAGTGAGGGAAGTTTCTAATGAGATGAAATCATAGCAATGACAGCCTCATATTCTTCACTAAGACCATTCAGAATCATCAGAATTTGTTCACTGTCCTGTACTTTGTGACCAGTTCCCTCGAGTGAATCGCAAAGAGTCTTGATTTTCAGCAGGTATTCTCTCATACTTGTTCGATTCTTCTTGACATTCTGAAGCTCTCTCTTATATTGCATCACCTTAGCTGCAGAGTGCGAATTAAACACTCGTTGAACAGTTAGCCAAACATCATTTGATGATTTGCACCCAATTAATTGAGGGAGGATATTTGTATTGATAGAGGCAAGAAGCCAAGAACACAGCAAGGAGTCTTGTCTCTGATAATCAACATATTCTTTGAGATCAGTTTATTGTCAGCATCGGTGATGAACTTTGGTGGAATTGAGGATGTTCCATCAAGAAGGTTTTCAAGACCATACCCCCTGATCGCTGTTTCCACTTGAAACTTCCATAGAAGGAAGTTGTTGTCATCAAGAAGCATAGTGACGAGCTGGCTTTGTGGTTTGATTAAATTTTTAATTGAGGAGGTGAAGATTTGAGATGAATTGTTGGAAGGAGGATTTTCACTTGTGCTCGATTCATTTGCCATTGGAGATTTATCGCTGTTAGATAGGTTAGATCTGAATTAGATCTGGATCTGTATCTTGATAATGAATCTCGATTTCAGAGATCTTGATAGAATTTGACTCAATGGAGAATCAATATGTGATGATCAGATCGGAGGATCAGATCGATCAGGATTAGGATCTTGATTTCAGAGGATCAATGAAGAATGCCGTTAGGCAGTAATGGAAGCTCTGATACCATGATAGAAGAAGAGGAGTGAAACAAAACAATCGTATTACCGAAATGATCAAAAGTATTACAAGACTGTGTACAGGTATTTATAGACTTGACTGAGTATAGTTTGATACAGAGAATACAAAGAATACATGTACAGGTGCACACAAACTATGGCTGTGCTCTAACTAAGTTGAAATATTATTTTTAAAAACAAATACATTGATTTCGGCAATAATTATTTAATATAAAATAATATATTGTTAAAAATACATTGTTTTAACCAGCAATGTAGAAGGTAATGGCGGCCAAAAAGGTTAGTTATTATTTTTAGAGATACATACATACATACATATACATACATATATATATGGTTGTATTAGAAAGAAATGAGGAAAACCTTTTTACCCATTTCACTTTATCTCAACCCATTATCTCCAAACCAATTCCCTATGTTTTAGCTACCCTTAGACCTTCCCAAAACCGAAATTTTGCAGCCCTAATGATGAGCCTTAAACCCATCTAAGCCCAAGCCAAAATACAATGCAATTAAATCTAATTTAATCACTTGTCGATATTGTATATCGATCGATATATTTATAACTGTTATAAATATATATATATATATATATATATATATATTTATAACTGTTATAAATATATATATATATATATAACATTATGTATTTCTCAAATCATATTCATATTTTATAATTAATATTTCATAAATATTAATTAATTTGATTAATTTATAACGATTATAAACTAATAAAATCGTTCGGTCTTAAGGGAATTCATCATTTCGGGTGTGTAACTCTTGGGTGTAAATTTGGTCAGCGATTAACATCGAACTATTCTAATGTTAACGTTCACACGTCACTTAGCAGGTGGTGTGACATTATCACCAAATTTATAGCTTACTCATTTTCGGTAAAATCTAATTTTAGTTTAATAAGCGTTACCCGGTTGCGACATTTTTTTACACCAATTCTCTTCGTCAAAACTATATCACTTTGGACTTATGGAATTTGATAATGGTCAAAATTCCAACCTCATCCATATTCAACTTTATAGTCTAAATACAAAGTCCTTGGTTCAACAATAACAATTATTATTAACTGAAATGCTCTGGCCAGTGACTTTGACTTTGAGTTGACTGTGATACTAACCGCATATAACCGAGGAGACAAATCCTCTCTTGAATAGTGCTTCACTTCCAATACTTCCACTCGACCCAACTATAGTCACTCGATCGACGCCATGCCATGATTTGGCTATAATCAAAGCGGAGCTTTCATATTGAAGATCCACGGTATTCTCAAGTCGAGAGAACTGTGTAAATCAGTCACGTCGATATTTTCTGTTTGACCTTAGTTATATTAACCAACAGAAAACTATCAAGTGAGCCGTTTCATAGTTATCCAATAACTATTAGTACGTAACCCCTAGGTGCCCCCAGCAGTCATGAGTAATACACTGCCCAACATTTGGAGAGCGTTACGTACTCCTGTCTCAATGGATACATCGATATCCAGTCTCGATGCATCTTGACTACGAACATTTAAAATGGTATATTTGTTTCGTTGTGATAAATTACTCACGGTTACAACACTTTGTAACTGCTACTATCACAAAATATACCATTTATGGATTTTTCTATTAAATATACTTTTAATTAAGTTAATTAATTAATATAATCACATTATATCAAATATATAATAGGAAGAAAATACCTTTTATTTCGAACAAGATTGGTCAACGAGTTAGATATATGTAACAAATTACATAATTGCCCCTAAGGCATAACCCTAACTCTATCAATTTTAATTTTTCATTAAAAATAATGCTGAGTTGTGTGATGATGTGTCAAAATATCATACATGTCATCTTACTTATCATGCATGTTAATTATTTAAGATCTATACCATTCATTTGAATATGATTTAGCGATCTAAATTACTAATCCGCGTCAATCCCATTACTGATCCTAAGCTTGTTAACCCTAACCAAACCCATTTTCTCCCTCACCCTCTCCTAAAATTAACTGACCCTAATTTTTTCCCCAAATCATGATTTAAAATAAAGAAAAAGGAAAATAAAAAAACGGTGAGAGAGATAGGAGGTGTGGCATCGGGTTCATGCAAGGAGGACACGGGCTCGCGAGATCAGGTTTTGCTCGCTGTTTGAGGGAGGAAACTATTGCTTTTATGGAGGGAGGGGGCCAATGACGTTGTTGTGCGGTCTGTTGGTTCAGGCAGTGTTAGGAGGGATGGAGAAGTTGGTGGGGTTGAACGATGGTGGATACAGACACCTCACCTAAGACCAGCTGAGTACAAGAAATCTAGGCTTGCAAAGAATCGAAGGACTATTAACCGTGCTTATGGAGGTGTCCTATCTGGAAGTGCTGTCAAAGAAAGGTGAGTGCTTTAGTTCTGTTCCTGCTTCGATATTTAATTAGTTTCTCACCTAGCCATTATATTTCCTCAATTAAGTAAATTTGTTTTATTTTCCATTCTAAGCGATTTTAGTTCTTCTAGATTCTTGTCATTTTGTTTTTGTTTGATGAAATTAGAATAAGTAAATTATCAAATCAAAGGCCAATTTGCAGAGCAAAGGCGTTAAAATTATAGCGATCATGTGCATTGAAGGTTGGCAATACAAAAAATTCAATTCTCCATGCCTGTCAAACCTTTCAATTTTGATTAGCCTCGAACAAGCTGGTACATTTATTTATTAACTAATAAAAGAGTTGAATTAGTTCCTTTTTTGGGATTCTTTGATCCGAAGAAGTAAATTCCAATAAATAGTAGAATAGAAAACCAATTTGCAGAGTAAATGCGCCGTGAAAAAGGTAGTGAGCATTTATATTCCAGTTAGAAAGCTAGTAAGAAGTACAACTTTTGTAAAAGCTATGTTTGTAAATGCTTTAGAAATTGTATTAAAGCTAATTTTAAGCTCGAAGTTAGGTGATTATATTCTGCAATAAATTTGCTTCCATTTTGAAATGTTATTAACAAGTGTAGTACAATCTTGGTTTGACAATGCTTTTGTTATGATCTTACAACTATTCATTTGCATTTGATTATAATATTTTTGGACATTTTCTAAATTGCATCTAACTAATAATAATAACAGTTGTTAGAAGCTCAAAATTTTCTCCTATTTTGACACTACGTATTATACCATACCTATGAATTTGTATGTTAATTAGTGATTTTATATGTAGTGTGATTGTTGAAGCACTCAAGGTGGATTGTTTGCAAAAGTTTGTGTTCTTCATTAGAGCCTATCCTTTGTAAAGTTGTAAGCTTCAACTCTTTTATTGTTGTTTCTTGTTCTGCTTAATGAAACATAGTGTTCCTTTTAGCCTCAACAATATATCATATCATATAAGTGTGGTATTGCGCATCAGCTAATTCTTTACAGTTTTTTTTAAAGCTCTATGCTGAAATTTGTATCATTTTTATAGGTCAGTGGAGAACTAGAATGTGCTTTGGTCAAACTGGGTCCTGCCAGGCCTATAGTTTCCAATCGGTAGAAACGCTAAGGTTACAAGTTCAGTCTAACATGTGTTCTTTCCACTCTCTCTACTATTGTATGTCATATATAAATCACTAATTAACATACAAATTCATATGTATTGTAACAGTATAGAAACACATGCTATATGATTTTGTTTAATCAATCTTCGTAATGGTATAATAATTACAATTGTACGTCTGTTTCTTCAACTAATTTTTGGTAGGAGGATGATACAAAAGTAAAGAGAGCATTTCAAACACTTCCCTCGTACATTGGAAATGTTGCAACAAACCCAGATGAGGAGAAATTCAGAAAAATCAAGCTCAATAATAGAACCTTCCAGGTAAACTATAGTATAAGTACTCGGTTGTGTTAACTTATGGAATATTATTTCTGTCACTTACAACTTTCTAAGAATAGCTATCATAAATTTTGAGTTTAAGTGCAACAAAGATTACCCTGACATTTTAGTTTATTAATTTTGCATTTGTGTGTCGATATATATACGAGGAAGGCCCACTGACACATATCGTTTGAAGCATCCTAATCATATCTATGTTATAATTTCTCTAAAAAAATGAGACAATTTCGAAATTCTCAGTCTCTTCAAAATATAAGTTAATATTCACCATTAAAACATTTGTTTCAATGGTTATTTTAGACATCAAAAATGTCAAATTAGATATATTCGAATGAACTCAAATTTTTGTTGAGATGATTTTGAATGTGACATGAACATATCAAAAAAGTAAAAGTAGTTATTATTTATGAGAAGATTTCTTATCATCTTTACTTGGAAAGGGTTCTTAGACAATGCGGTATTTATTTCAATAAAAATGTCATAATAATGAACAAGTCAAAAACCACTGGTAAAACAACTGTAAGACATTTGGTTATGTAATCATCTTGAATTTTCAAATAAATTAGAATAATATGAAGAAACACAATCTTATGTCATATGCTTTTCCGTTCGAATTTCATAATTTATTTATTCATTACAGGATAGAGTTGGCAGCCTGCAAGGAGGAATTGAATTTTTACAACTATGTAGATTTGAAAAGTAGGAAGGTGAAGAATTCTTGTTTTTGCCAAGGGAAAAAGTTGACATGGAAGTGTAAAAATTGCATAAAATTCCTGGTCATACAATTGAATGTGAACACTTAGCAATAAAGTAACAAGTATTTTATACTTCACGCATTAACTATTTTTATTTTTGTTTAGCGAATTATGACAATGCTACCTAACTCATATTCGGCAAGTTAAAAAAACTTGGTCATACATTCGAACACATGGGATACATGAAATGTTGTTTTGTTGTCTCCTTGTTTAATGTAGGATTAGTTACATTTATAGGGCATACAAATATAAAATAGAATATATGGGTGTATTTGAAGACTCAGCCAAGATGGTACCTCATCGTCTTATATAATTAGAAATGTCCAACTTTTGTCTAGAATGAAAAATTAAATTTAAAAGAGGTTAGGCTCATTTTCTGTTTCAAGAACAAAGACCAGAATAAAAAGTCGTTATATTTTCTGAAGGGATGTTTCTATGTCAAGTTTCTGAGCTCTTAATTTAACAAGATATCCGTATTTTACATATTTCCACAAGGATTGTGATTTGGAGGGAAATTTCAAATATTTGATGTTCTCGCATTCAAAGAAGAGGAAATATTTCAAATATTTTGTACCCTTTCAAGAGGAAGGAGTAGCTTAGTTGATAAGAGCAAAGTTGGCAAGTTGATATCCTAGGACCTAATCAGATCAGTCTCTTGAAATCAAATTCAAATGGACATGAGGTACATGCATTTTCATTTTAATCGCTTTACTTTGCATATATAAACCCATTATATACAACTAGAAAGTATTTGTGATTCAGTGTTTCTATGTTGTTGCTACATATTATAGAACACATGCTAGACTAAACTCGTAACCTTTGCTGATGTGCTTGTATACATAGTAGAGAGAGTGGAGAGAGATTTTGTTAAATTATTTGATCCTTAGGTTTAAAAGTTGTGAGTCAGAATAATTCATTGAAGGCAGCTTAACAAGGACTAAAATAAGACAGATTAAATTTTGTTGCCTGAGATAAATTTAATGGTGGTATGAAGAAGCACTTGAGATAAATTCAATGCTCCCGACTCTTATCTTAATACTTGATTTATTATCAAATGAAATTACAGTCCTTGTCATAGTGAAACACCTACTACTAAGGAATGCCAAGTGTCGTCGTTTACTAGAGAATGATGCTGGTAGTGGTTCCTTCTCTGGTTTAATCGGGGTATAAAATCTTTCACATGTCTCATACTTTTGCCTAAATAAGGAAACATTATTTTTTCACTATTACACTGCATATTGCATATTGCTTCTAATTAAGTTTTTGTTGATATTATAAATATATCCAACCCGATGCATGGGATCTGAATCTTAGTGGAGACTGAATTAAAGATGGAAAAATGCACAAGGAACTTTTTAAGAAAAGTTTTCTTATTGTTATCTCAGGGAAATCAAAAATGAATCAAGTAAAAACAAGCTATACATGCAATTTTAAGACCTAACATTCTTACAATCGTTGTACAATTGACCACTGATCGATGTCCTTACTAGTCTTTTGAGCAGAAGACTCGTTAGAGAGAAGATAGGACCTGCAGTACAAAGTCGGGTAACATATAGTCAAATCATTATATTATAAATTGATATTTCATAAAACTAAAATTGATATTTACATCGTATATATGTTATTTGTAGACGAATGCAGTAGACTCCCCAGTAATCAAATTCCTCGACATATTCGGTACAGAAGGCACAAAAGGCATGTCATAAGATACAATTGATAAAATTGGAACAATTAAGATATCAATGAAGAATAGTTCTGATGCATCAGAGTTAGTATGCTGCTCAGTTTACCTACAGGTATGACTTCTATTGCAAAATATTTTCTTGATATGTTAAGCCTAATTATTAATTGATGATTAACGAAGTATTCAATTTTTTTGCATGATTTTGAAATCGAAGAAAGCACGAAGAGTCTACCAATGTAAACATGTTTGTCACGTGCAGTGTATCGATACTTGGTTCATCAGGCATGCTTCATGTCCATTGTATAGGAGATACGTCTAATTTTTTCAAGTTATTTTCTGTAAATTATATATACATTAACATCAGTTGTTTGTACATACATAAGTACGAATTTTATGTACATTACGTATACATTTGATTGAATATCACAATGACTACAACTGCTTTGATTTGGTTATTTGGGTTGTTTGATATATTAGTTTTGTAGATAATAATAATGTATGTTTTTTTTCTAGTTTATTTGTAATATAGAACATTTATAAATAACTGTTGTTATCTTTTACCTATACATAACCATTAAATTTGACCAAAATATGAATTGTGTAATAGGCCATTAAAATGATGCCAAGTGGGCTAATAAAATAACATCACACGGTCCAATAATATTATGCAACATAGACCAATAAAATGATGACATGTGGCAAATTAGATAATGCCACGTGGCCTAAGAAAAATAATGCCATATGTACTAATCAAATGATGACACGTGGACAAATTGTTGCTTGACACATGGACCAACCACAAGATGCCAAGTGGCGGCATTGATGTATGCCACGTGTATGCTACTGTGGCAACCATGTCAGTAGCCACGTAGGATGACATGTCATCAAACACATCAGCCGATGACTCATCATTTGATTTACAACTTAGTGGGGTCCACTGATGCTTTTACCTACCAGTATTAATAAGTGTAGGTAAAGACTCTTTCCCCATTAACCTTTGCCTACCGGTGTCTACCAATTCAATATTGGTAGCTAAAACATATTAACTACCATTAGGCTAGTTTTACCTACACTTACAATTGGTAGGTAAAGACCGGATTTTCTTGTAGTGGAAAAAGTTATCGATGGATCGAACATAATTTAAAATAGAAATAAGGAAATAAATATTAATAAATAATAAAAAACATTAATAATAACGTGGAAAAGGAAATTAATAACATAGGATCACCAATTGATCGCTCCAACCGACCGATCGATTGGTCTGTTAGGGCTGGCTGAATATGAATCTTGGCCTAAACGGCTCAGATTTAATAAATAATAATATAGTGAACAAAATTTATTCAAGTATATATAAATAGAGACCTATCCCGTCACTTTTGTTCTGATATTTTCTGAATAGAGCAGTAAAGCTCTGTCACTTTTCCTTCTCCACTATTTCTAGAAATTATAAAAATATTATATATATATATATATATATGAAAATGATGGAAAATAAAGGAGAAGAAGAGAAGGAATGAATCAATTCTACAAAATAGGTAAATTCAAGATTTATAAATTTAGACCCCACTTAACTCAAATCTCCTCTCAAATGTTAAATTCTAATGGGTATGTATACACCTTTAAATACATATTTTGGTTGAAAAGAAAAGAAGTCAGGTAAGAAGAATAGGTTAGGATCTGAAGATTTGGAAGTCATAAAGTGAGTGGAAAATTATATGTTTTATATAATACTAAATTCATATCGTTGGAATTCTATTTTTTATGCCTATGTGGAAACCATTGTGTTGTAGGCTTAAATAAATAAGTCTAACTTAAAACCCTTACCGACATATTCAGAAATTGTTTAACTTTTATGAAATGATATATATACACCCTAGATCTGGAAGTTAGAGAGAATAGTCCCTAAAATTTATAAAATATAACATTAATAGAATGCATAGTAAAGATTCTAAATTTTTGCTAATTGAGTTGCAAATTGTTAAACTTGCTAATCAACAGTTAGAGATGATTTAATTTGATTTGTGATTTAAATTTCTATATTTTAATTCATTGGAATCGTAAAATCTCCATGATTATTTTCATAAATTGCCCAACCTCACAATTATATATGAAAAGTGCATCGTATGAAATAACAAAAAATATGTCCAAAATGAAAGAGATGTGCAAAGTAGGGATGTACTTTTGTAATTTGCATTGTCTAGTTCAATTAATATAGAAAAAAATAATTCATTGAAATTTCAAACGCAATCAATTCCATTTTTTGGTAATTCATGGAAAACTTTAATGGTAACATTTCTCTCTTAGGAAAATATGGTTTCAGTGCATTAAAATGTAGAAATAAATATTTTTGTGGAAGTTAACATTAGTGTATATCCAGGAATCCCTAAATGTAAAAACTAAAAAGTTACAAATAGAAATATTAATAATCTCATTCACCATAATATATATATATATATAAAGTAAAATATAAGTTTAAGAAATAAATAAATAAATAAACGATAGTTATAACATAAATACATATATATATATAGTAACGTGCAATTAATTGTATGTTATCATATTAATTATAAATAAAAAGCTAAAACACGAATAATGTAATAAATTAAGCAATTATGGAAGTTACAATATTAATTGACAATAATTGCATATTTAATGGAAAGATAGAGTATTCAACTCAATATGAGTATTAACCCATTTAATGAATATAATTATAAAGATCAAATATGATATTGATGGAGGAAATTAAATAGGCATGATAAATAAATTTTGAAACATACAAATAAATATCATTAATACTTGTCCAATTTGAATTTACAAGCCCATTTATAAAGGCATTTATTGGAGGTAAAAGAAGCAATAAATGACATTTAATAGCATTAATGAAATAAGAAGTTAAAATAGTAAGCGTATAAAATAAAAGGAAGTTCATATAAAGTAAACAAATACATACTAATAAATAAATCTAAGGGGAGTACTAATTTCCACAGTTGAAATTATATGGCTTCAATAATACATTCACGAGGGGTGTGAATTAGTGGGTCTAGCCCAATATTTAGATTAATTATAAATGACTTAGCTTAATATGGATGAGGATGCGAGGTCAATAGAGTTGCACAACGAAAGTCTACCCTCACCGAGAGGCTACCAGCAATTGTGTAAACATAATATTGATGTGGGACATCTTTAGCTATAGGATACATATGGATATACATTCGCGTATAGGTTTGAAGAAATAATATCAAGGGGTTCGCCTCATATTTGAAGTATTAAATGGCTGGAGGGTCTACTTCAATTCCAAAACTAGAGGCATTAAGTAACTGGTAGTAATCATTTTCCTTGATTTGCAACAGGAAAATCTAAACAAGATTTTTTGATGGTGGTCAACTCTATGATAGCATTGTTTGGTAAACCAGTATTTGTTTAGTATGGTTGGGCATAGAACAAAACCACCATTGGTCCCGAGTGGTCGTTAGCAAAGACTTGGGTTAAGGTCGTATGGATTACACTTCATACTGATGTAGAGTTCATATGGGATATGCACTGATCTCAAAGTTGGTTATTTAATTTGTTTGGTTGGAGATTGGCTAGTCAACACATAAATAATTCTTTGAGATGCGGTAGTAATATGTCTAGTTAAATTCTAAAGCCTTGACTAGGAATGATCGGCCTTCGAGCCGGTTGATTATTGATTACGTTGCAAAGGAGTTTCCTTTTGAAAGTATAGTGACGCTCATATACATGCGCGCGCGTGCGCGCATATATGTACTTATATTTTGGAGTAGGTTAGACATATCATACATGTAGATGGAATTAAATCTCGAATCCAAAATAATAGACATAACACTTAAATGAAGATCAATCGACATGAACTAGTGCTATGTATAAAGTATGTAATTTACTAGTCACCAGAATGTTACTCTGACTTCCTCCTCATTACAACCCATATGATAGATTTAGAGAAACATGATACTGGTGCAAGACGGAAATGGTAGGTGCATGTTCACCACTAACATGGCAACTAGATATATGATGAATAATATTGGTTCCAAGTTAGTAGCCTTAGTCGGTATATATGTTTTATTATATTTTACTATTTCACTGCGAGTTCACATAGATAGTTCTCTGATATATACTTATGTTTATTACATGTTACCAACATCAATGATCCATACTTTAATGGACTTGAGTTTTCAAATTAGTTGAAAATCAGACCCTTTAAGGTGCCGGTTGTTACAATTTTATGTCTCTCAACCCTAAGAAAAACATAGAAATATTTTGCTTTCTCTAGTCAGTGTTAGGACTCGCTTATTGGAGTCATTATTTAAGAGAAAACTTGTGTTTGTGTTGATAATTCTCTTGATTTGGATGCCACTAGGTTGTGGCATTTAAGTTTAGGTCATGTTTCGGAGAAAAGTCCGTCTTCTTCGAAAACAGAGAAATATCGATGAAGAAAGCTTCAATAAGTAAGAATTTTATGAGATACTTATCATGGGTAAGAAAGCTAAAGTGTCACTCTATGAGCTAAAGTGCCATGTTGGGATAGAGAGCACCGATTGGGGAAATGAATTTTCCCAGAATGTACAGAGTGGTGATGTGGTGATAGAGACAAGTTCTATAACGATGGAAGCTAGAAACCCAAGGTAAGTAGCGACGATATGAGTAAGTGTGGGAATAATAATTTTTGTGTAGGTCATTTAGTCATCTCTTCTTATGTCATTGTAATAACAGTTATAAAGGGGCCTTTGGTGGAGATGGATATCTACGAGCTCTTTTCATGCTAGAGCGAAGATCGTGACCATAATCGAAGCGTCCCATTTCACCTGCACATCATGAAATGTATGAATTAGGAAAAATTATTGGCGTGTTCATGCAAATCTATGGATGGGATGTTATATACGAATGCATTTCAACATGCACTATGGTGCGATAAAATGTTTTCTAATAGAGTGGCATCACCCCAATACCCCCCATCCTCGGAGTGTGTAAAAATTATCTAGATTAGCTCCCACTAGGAGATTCTCATAAGCACCAAGGTTGGAGAAGTCAAATTTAAAGTTATCAAGATCATTGGGAAGAGGGTCGATGAAAGAACCCACAACTTCCTTATCTTCAAGAGCTACAAGTCGATCGCTTTCGATGTGATTAGGAGTTGGCCCAAGTAAAATCCCATTTTTCGAGATACATATGCCGGAGAACAAGGATCTCAAAGTTTGAATCTTCTTGTTCCACGTTGGTCCTAGTAGACTCAACATTGGATTGTCATTCTCATCATTTTCTTCTGCCCACTCTTCTATATCTTCTTCTTCTTTAGCTCTTGATGGAGTACTTTTACATGGAGTGGTGGTGCTCACCCTTGTTGGAATGGTGGAGTGCCTCTTCTCCTAACCTCGGGAGGTGGAGACTCGTAATGCATGCAGTGAGAAACTTGAGTCGGGCGGTATATCTTTAATCTTGCATTAGTAAGAAGAAACAACGCCCGACGTTCAACATCAGGGATGGCCATCGGTTGAGGAACCATGCATCTCATGGCATTGTTTACTCTATAATGCCTATGGATGAAGAAATATGTTAGAAATGTTAACAAAAGAAGATCAACATTAGAAATTCAAATAAGAAGGTTAGAACTTTCATCCGGGAACTGGATGTGGGAGAAACCCAACTGCTCTCTAAAGTAGTAGTAGTCCTTAACGGCGGTGCGCTTGCAATGGATGTCAAGCACGATCCAGTACATATGATATGCTTCAAGGAAAAGAAATGAGGTTTTTATTCCCCTCCTTTTGGCATGGTAGGCGAAGCAGATCTCGAACATTGCGTAACTCGGGAGAAGCAGTACAAAAAGAGCATGTATAGGCACAATAAAGCTTAATAGGCATTTGAGTGTAATTATGAGGGATAGATACCTAGAGCATAGAAAACTTGGTGGATGTATGGATAAAATGGAAGAATAGTGCCTACAAGGCACATGAATCTACTATAAACGATATATCTGTCAAGGGGATTTTGAGCTTGCTCCTAAGGCTTCGGAAGTCTGAATTCACTCTCGGGATTACCACGTCTTTGGCAGACACATAGGAGATTAGTCAGAGAAAGCCTAGATAATAGGGAGTCTGAGGGGTTTTCCATCATAAAAACCCATGTGTATGGCATCTCTTAGGAAGGAGGAACAACTACAATGGTAGGAGCTACGATAATGGATATGTTGTGTGCAATCGACGGACTAACAACGGCTGTTGAGGTAGGAGAAGGCATGGAGCTTGGAGCGGCTGTCAGAGATGTCAAAAACGAACCAGTGACCATGGTTGTGGCTCTAGTGTAATGACCCGCAAATCCGTACCCCTTAAGTTGACACTAATCTCCATCAAATCAACCCAAGAAAAACGGAAATACGAACCATTTGGGTTAAAGAAGAAGAGGTAGAAGAAGAAAATAGAACAACAACAGAATCTAACCATCGCAGCGGAATAAAATATAATAGATAATAGATGAACTTTACACAAAGAAATACATATGTTTATATATTACATCATCAGAGTACAAAATCAGAGTATAATACAATCAACCTCACAATTCAGGACAATTATAACAACTTGTCCCACACAGAATACACAACATACACAACACAGCGGAAAATACATCATATATGTGTGATACGTCTCGCAATCCAGCTCGTCTCCTGAGCTCTACAGCATCATACCTGTATCCTATAATACTCGGTCTGACCTGAGCATTATAATAAAATAACACCCGAGTCAGTCTGGAATACCAGCGTGAGAAAATCACACTCAAATGGATTATTAAAGTTTTCCAAACTCTTTGAAATCAAAAGCATCTCGTAAGACCACGCCACAAATAAACATGTCGGGTTTTTACCTTACGATAGCTAAAACACTTTTTATCAAAATCGTCTGATATTATAATAGTGTCTATATACAAATACTTATTCAAATAGCTGAAATTGTTACATGATTAAATTCCAGCATACTAGCCACAAAGTGGGTAATACAAACAAAAACCGTAAAAGGCACGTAGGGAGAATGGATTTCCAGCCAATGACTAGGCACTGGGGTACCACCTGTCACAGTACCTGGTCTAGATCAGCGTACCGAGGACCACGCCCGATCCCCTGCAACACAAGACCGGAACTACCTAAGGGTAATTCCGAGTAAGATCACTCCATGGTTGGCGCGACCAACCGCCACACAGCCGAAATAAAAAGGGACATCTAGACAGGAATGATCTCACCCTAATGGGTGCTAACCACATAGCCTTGCTGGATAACCCCTGATTTTCAGTCATTATCGGTTGATGAGGCTTGAGGCTAAGCGTTACCTTTATAGAACATATCCCTTAGAATGCCCATCACCCAACTGACGATGTTCCGAAAGCATTCGTCCATACAAGTCCGTCCTGGGTTCGAACGGAACCGAAGGCACTACTCCTACTACATCCATTTTGGAATTATCCTCAGGATTAGTAGCGACTAGCCCTTGCACTTCGCTGTACCATCTTCGATTCAAACTCGTGTACCCACGAAACGTACAAATCGGATCGAAGTGGTTTTCGGAAAATAACTCCCGATCCCGGTCTCTTCGAAACGATCAGCGCATTTGCCAATATTGATAGTCGGTTATTTAACTATCAAATAACATTCACAAACATCCATCCAACAATAAATAATTTTCCAAATTATTTATTTACCTCACAAATATCTTCACAAGATATATTTCCATTTTTCAACCCTTTTGAAAACGGTTTCAAAAACCACACTCTTCTCATGGAATAAATTTCCCAAATATTTATTTCCACGGAAAACACCAAGTACAAAAACTTAAGATTTTTAAAATAATTTAAAATTCTTTATTATAAAATATCCTTTAAGACATTTAAGTTTAAAACTACTTTAATACTTATTCAAAAATATATACTTTAAGAATATTTAAAATGAAGCTACTTTATAAAATATAAAACTAAATATTTGTCTTTTTAAAACTAAATTTCAAGTCACCTTTAAATAATTACCATTATAATAAAATTTGAGAAATACTTACTTTAATCTCTAAACATTTAATAATAAATTTTCTAAAACCTGCTTTTTAAAACAACATTAAAACTTTTAACTTATATTTTAAAATTTGCTTTGAAAACGAACTTGGCTATCCAAGGAAATACACTTCTCTTTCACATCTTTAAAAATAAATCACTATTTATTTTTAACCCAAATTTACCCATTTCTTAATAAATTCCCACCGTGAATTTATTCTTCCAAATATCCACTAATATATTACTTCACTTTTATAAACCCAGTTTATAAATTCCAAGGTCTCACTTCCCTTTAAAAATCCCGGTTTTAAACCCTTAAATCAATTCTCAAATTGATTTCCAATTTACTTCACTTTTAAATAAATTCCCTTACTCCATTTATTTCGAAATTCATTAACTTCAGATTTATTCCTTAATTATAATTCAAAATCTTTTAACTGAAATTACCAATTTCATATTTTTCCCAAATTCTCTTTTTATTCTTCCCAATATATTCAAACCTTGAATTTTAAAATAAATTCTTCATTCCTTTGAATAAGAACACCTGAGTTTAAAAATTTATTCATTTCCACTTATTCAAAAATCTCATTCCGCATACTTGGAATTTTCTATTTGAATCTAAAAACAACTTTTATCCTTTTCCAATCCATTCCTTTAATTTATCCAAATTCTCAATAATTATTTTTCTTAAAAATTATCTCTTTTATTTCCTTTTCAAAAATATAACCTATATATTTTTGATAATTCTGTATTCCCAAATATTCCCAATCAAACATAGCATTCAATATTTCCAATCATCAATATAATCTATCACAGATTATCACATAAACAAATATCACGGAATATTAAACAATCTAAATAATTTTTGAGGAATCCAGTTGGATCCCTCCAACCTGTTTCCCTGCATCCACAGATGTTAGCACACTACCAATTCCACTTCGAGGTGGAATATCGCGATATATGGGTTTAATATAATATCATCCGCTATTATGCGGTGCATAGGGTCTCATCCGCTATATAATGCGGGAATTTCAATCACTCCAATATATATATACTACTATATATAATATCACATCCAGATAATTCAATCAATCAACCAAATATTTAAATTTAACCATTTAAATTTAAATAACAAACCAGATGAGTGAGATTAACTCAACTTTGATTTTTTTGTTTTGCAATCCACTTCATTATTGCCTTGGTTTTCTGATTTTGACCTTGAATAAGCAATTTATATGATTTTTATTAATATTAGAATCAATCGAACAATCACTTACTATTAAATAGATTTGATTTAAATAATCATTAAATTTTAAACTAATTCCTTTAGTAAATTATCTTTAGTAACTAAAATAGCCAAATAAGTTAATTTACCAATTTATTCCCCCAATCCATTGTTTTAAAAACAAACTAGCAAATTAAAATACGTAAGTGTATATTTATTTTATTTTGACATCTTATATATACTTATAAGGAAAATTTTATATAGATAAAAATCTAACTTTACATAACTTTAAACACATTTAAAATTCATATATATATATATTTTCCAAACCTTACCCTTCTATATATATATTCTATTTTACTTTTATATTGAAATCAAGATATGCATGTGTATTAATATATCTTTCAGAAATTTGAAACCCTACCTTTTCTTTACAGTAAACTTTTCTTCCAAGATATATATATATATATATATATATTACACATATGTGAGTTTACTAAATAAATTTTAAATCGGAAAAATACTGTAGAGTGCTAAATACCCTACTGTAATATATATATATATATATTTCTCTGCTTATAAAATCATCACAGTAAATTTAATTTTCCCTAAATCTATATATATATTAAATTTTACATCAAAAGAAAAGAGATTGAATACCTCACCGAGTAGACGCTAACCCAGACCATCGCATTTCGTTGCCGATCGATCGCTGCCCTAAAAATTGATGTTGAGCCCCAGACTTCATTCATTGCGAACGCCATTGCAATCCATCATTTGCGCACGAACGATCAACCCTAACTCAAAATGACGCAGCACCCATGCCCTAGCTCGATCGAACTTCTCGATCTCGAGCTTGAAATGGCGATAGAAGAAATATGTCGTGACTCATATTCTCGATCTCGACTTCGAAAAGAAGGTGGAGGAAACATCGGCTCGAACTATAAAGGAAAGGAAGGGAATCGATTGTGTTGTTCATTATTTTTTTTTTCGAATACTCATGAGTTCGAACTGATAAGAGGAGAGCGGTGCTTTCGATTTGATTTCTATAGAGGGGAAGAACTTGCGATTTAAAAAAAAGGCAGGCTTGAATTTCCTTTTCATTTATTTTTATCTGATTTGATTTTACAGAGAGGAAGGGAATGCGTGTTCGAAAAGATCTGCTATAGTGATTCTGGAAAGAACGAAAAAGCTCTCGTGAAAGAAATACAGCTTGACTGGTCAATATATATATATATATAATATATATATATAAATTCAAATCGTCTCGAAAATAAAGCCCAAAAATCTCGATCTCCTATCGAGGCGTGCCGCTAGGCGTTTATAAGGTTATACCCCTATTCTGAATGCAATGGAAAAGGTTTCGAGTCCTAATTCGATCGTATGGAGAAGATAGCTTTTTTGAATCCAGTTATTATATTGAGTTTTCGATATAGATTTCAGCACGTTTATCTATCGTACGCTCACACAACAACTCCAGACACTACGAAAATTTTAAATCCGAAAATAAAACACTATTATGGATCCAATGGAACTGGTTTCGTCGAATTCCGAGACTGTGCCCCGGAAGGCTATTTTTAAATTCAATTTAAACGATATATTTTTAAAACTTAACAAAACACTTCCAAATTCAAGTTTAACACTTTTACTATCTTCAGTACTATTAATATAAATTTTACAAGCCTTCAAATTATGTTTAACAGGCCTAAAACTCCAGATTCAACATTTTACCCAATTTTTAATTGTTTAATTCAAAAACTAATTATCCAATAAATAGTGATATTTAAAATTCAAGCTAAAAATTTACTTTTGAATATTTAAAATCAATTAAATATTCCAATTTCAAATATCCAGAAATTACGGGTCGACACATTCCTACCCTCTTAAAAGAATTTCATCCCCGAAATTACTAGTTAAGAGGAATGATCTATAACCCATTAACCTTTCTCCCAAAACCAAACGGTTTTAACAATTTTTCCAAAGCAATCTTTTATTAAAGATACACTAATCCTCTTCTAACTTTCCAAACTTATTCATAAGTTCAACCCATATCACCTACTTATCAATTCAAATTTAAATTCGAAACCAAAATTTGAATTATCAAAAAATTTCTAACTCCCTAAAATTTTGAAATTTTTTGCCAGCGTCTCCTTTGCGCGGCTAGCTCGGTACAACTATAAAATGCCTCTACGGGCCCCCAAATTTCAAAAGAAAAACAAAACGCCAAGTGGCTAGATCAAAAACCCAATTAAATTTCATATAGAAATTTAAATACCTACCTTTGCCGAGCAAAATTTCAATTTATCTTCGGAAAACAAAATTTTCGATTTCCTTTTGCTTTTTAACACCTGAATATCCTACTTAGCAATAATGTTCATTTACAACATTCAAAATCATTTTATTTACTTCTTAACAAAATTTCAATATCTATTCATTCGAGCCCGTACGATGTGCATATATCATCCGTACACAATATCAAATCCGATCGCTCGCTCGATCACACAATTTCATTTCCGAACTAGTATCGTCCACCCGACTTCCTAGTGCTGACTCAGATTTGGTTTCTTGATCAGAACTCGTCATTCTCCTTGCATAGCCACAAACTATGATAGAGAATCTCCAGAATCAATCAAAATCCATATCCAGGGTTCGCCGTCGAAAATCGAGTGAAAAATCCTAACTCGGATCGGTATAATTACCTCGCAAATTCTGTGCTTGAATCTGGATCAAACCGCATGCGAATAAAATAATATACGTACATCCTACGTATTAATTCCAATTGATTATTCAGATTTATTTTGATTTCCATTCACTTATTGACAACCATCCCATTTCACAACTTTCAGTTTTAATCTTCATTCTATTATTCACTTAGTATATTACCAATACTAATTTACTTAAGAACTTCACCTTTCATTTCTTAAGTTTAATATAAGCATTTTATATACTCTTATATTATTACTCTACCACTTTAGTCTTTATCACTTATTTTTAAATTGGATCTCCAATTCCATAGGAATTCAATTTACTTCATTTTAGATATTGAATTCTATTTACCTTTATCTCAAATTCCAATTTGAAACCATTTGTCGTCAGTGAAAATTTTAAAATTCCAAAAATTTTCGAACTTCCAAAATTTTTGAAATTTTTTGGCAGAGTCTCCTTTGTACGGAGGAGCTTTTGCAATTTGACAAAAGATATAAATATATATACATCGACCCACTCGGTCGGAAAACAAAAACAGTTCATATTTCCTATATATATATTTTTTATTGCGTAGGCGTACCTTATTTAGCATTTTTGAGCAAAGCGGTTATTATTAGCATTTTAGCACGACCAAAACCAGCCAAACGGCTTCCCTGAACCTGTACTTACTCAATTCAAACATGTAAGTGCTATATATATAATTTCACTTACTTTCAATAGCTAAACACATGCATTACATAAACAATGTACATAAAACAATTTCCATAAGTAATTTATATGGTTTCAAAGCTAATTTAATTGCTTTCAACAAATTTTCAAACCATTTCATCGTATTTAAGTGACTTACACTCACTTGTTTGCATACGATCCATTTTCAATCGAAACAAACTCATATCAAATTTAATCGATTTTAAAATCAATCTATTTCACTTTTATCACTTCATCGAATTTATTTAATTCTCGTTTCTGTCAAACGACAATTTATTCTCATGCAAATAAATGATCACTTAAGCTTATAATCTTTTAAATCGATTCCCATTCAATTTACACTTAATTTCATTCCATTTTAATTTATTCACCACTCATCTACTTGCATTTTATTTCATACTCGCCAATTTTTTTTTCATTCAAAACCTTTCTATTTAAGCTTGACAACCTTCCATGCTTGTATATCATTAATTCAATCCATTTGAATTTTAATTCACATTCTCAATTTATCAAAATAATATCCAAGCACATATTTAACTCATTTATATTCATATTGGATTTTATTTGCAACTCAAATAATTTCTATTGTAATCCAATTCCAAACACTTCACTTCATATTTAATTCACTTACAATTCCAAGTTGGATTTATATTTATAACTCAAGCTTCACTTTCAATTTCTATTATTCATTCACAATTCAATTTTTAATTAACCAATTCGAGTTCCATTCCATATTTCATTAACTAATTTTATTATCAAATTAGTTTATTTCCAAATTTTATACCAAATATTTGATTTTTATTTCAAAAATCACTCTAACTATTTTACTTGAGTTCAATCTATTTTATAATTCAAGTTTTGGATTTTTATCCATTTCCCAAAATGCAAAACAATTTTATTTTGGCTTATTTATCCCACTTCTAAATTTTAGAAGTCACAACTTATTTATTATTCCATAAACACTTTAAATAAGATTCCAGACTTTAAACAATTTCCCAAAATTTCAAAATCACCCTTGAAATTAATCATATCCAACTTCTTGGGTATATCCAATTATCCCTTGGTATCAAATTATCTTTTGAAATTAAAAAAAACAAACTCAATTTTGAAGACATTACAGTATAAAACAATTTGGTAGCAATTTCTCTCCTAGAAGCTCGAAAATGAACATCGATGATGCTGCAGTCATCACCGAAGTTATTCTCCAGTGACCGAAAGAGAGTTAAATGCTTTTATCTCTTTAAAACAATTTCAAATAGTTTTAATTTCAAATCTCTCTAGATTTCAAATCCAATTCAAAATATTTCCAAATAATATCACTATTATTCCTCCAAAGCTTTTGAAAACTATTTTCAACCCAAGGAATTTAAACTTCCCAAAATTCCAAATTCCAAATCCATCCAATTCATATTCAACATTACTCTGGAATTTTATTTCATTTCCAATTATAAATCACATTTATAATTCACATTTATAAACTTCATTTGTATATGAATTTATTTCTTAGCTTTTAGTTATGATTTCAATTTCTTATTCAATTTTCTCACAATAGTGATAATAACTTAATATTATCACTCCTTAACAACCAAGCATCCATATATATAACTATAATAATTTTCGAAAATTATTTCTTTTATACACAAAGATAATTTGGGTAAAATTATTTCATTTACCCAATTTAAAAACAATATTGTGTCGGTTTATCTTGTTTAAGAGTTTAGAAACCCCTACTGATGTCGTGGCGTCCCACTCATCGACCAGAATCCATAAACACTTAACCGATAAGTCAACACAATATAAAACAATTTTTATATTCACTAACAAATACGCGCTCATATCTATTAATACACTCAAACTCATTCTAGAGTACTACGGACTCTATTTATAATGAGTAATCCCCACCAGAGCCAAGGTTCTCGCTTAACATTCAGCTCTGATACCACTGTAACGACCCGCAAATCCGTGCCCCTTAAGTTGACACTAATCTCCATCAAATTAACCCAAGAAGAACGGAAATACAAACCATTTAGGTTAAAGAAGAAGAGGTAGAAGAAGAAAATAGAACAACAACAGAATCTAACCATCGCAGCGGAATAAAATATAATAGATAATAGATGAAATTTACACAAAGAAATACATATGTTTATATATTACATCATCAGAGTACAAAATCAGAGTATAATACAATCAACCTCACAATTCAGGACAATTATAATAACTTGTCCCACACAGAATACACAACATACACAACACAGCGGAAAATACATCATATACGTGTGATACATCTCGCCATCCAACTCGTCTCCTGAGCTCTACAGCATCATAACATGTTTCCTATAATACTCAGTCTGACTCGAGCATTATAATAAAATAACACTCGAGTCAGTCTGGAATACCAGCGTGAGAAAATCACACTCAAATGGATTATTAAAGTTTTCCAAACTCTTTGAAATCAAAAGCATCTCGTAAGACCACGCCACAAATAAACATGTCGGGTTTTTACCTTACGATAGCTAAAACACTTTTTATCAAAATCGTCTGATATTATAATAGTGTCTATATACAAATACTTATTCAAATAGCTAAAATTGTTACATGATTAAATTCCAGCATACTAGCTACAAAGTGGGTAATACAAACAAAAACCGTAAAAGGAACATAGGGAGAATGGATTTCCAACTAATGACTAGGCACTGGGGTACCACCTGTCATAGTACCTGGTCTAGATCAGCGTACCGAGGACCACGCCCGATCCCCTGCAACACAAGACTGGAAGAGTAAGATCACCCTACGGTTGGCGCGACCAACCGCCACACAGCCGAAATAAAAAGGGACATCTAGACAGGAATGATCTCACCCTAATGGGCGCTATCCACATAGCCTTGCTACATAACCCCTGATTTTCATTCATTCCCGGTTGATGAGGCTTGAGGCTAAGCGTTACCTTTATAGAACATATCCCTTAGAATGCCCATCACCCACCTGACGATGTTCCGAAAGCATTCGTCCATACAAGTCCGTCCCGGGTTCGAACGAAACCGAAGGCACTACTCCTACTACATCCATTTTGGAATTATCCTCAGGATTAGTAGCGACTAGCCCTTGCACTTCACTGTACCATCTTCGATTCAAACTCGTTTTCCCACGAAACGTACAAATCGGATCGAAGTGGTTTTCGGAAAATAACTCCTGATCCCGGTCTCTTCGAAACGATCAGCGCATTTGCCGATATTGATAGTCGGTTATTTAACTATCAAATAACATTCACAAACATCCATCCAACAATAAATAATTTTCCAAATTATTTATTTACCTCACAAATATCTTCGCAAGATATATTTCCATTTTTCAACCCTTTTGAAAACGGTTTCAAAAACCACACTCTTCTCATGGAATAAATTTCCCAAATATTTATTTCCACCGAAAACACCAAGTAAAAAAACTTAGGATTTTTAAAATAATTTAAAATTCTTTATTATAAAATATCTTTTAAGACATTTAAGTTAAAAACTACTTTAATACTTATTCAAAAATATATACTTTAAGAATATTTAAAATGAAGCTACTTTATAAAATATAAAACTAAATATTTGTCTTTTTAAAACTAAATTTCAAGTCACCTTTAAATAATTACCATTATAATAAAATTTGAGAAATACTTACTTTAATCTCTAAACATTTAATAATAAATTTTCTAAAACCTGCTTTTTAAAACAACATTAAAACTTTTAACTTATATTTTAAAATTTGCTTTGAAAACGAACTTGGCTATCCAGGGAAATACACTTCTCTTTCACATCTTTAAAAATAAATCACTATTTATTTTTAACCCAAATTTACCCATTTCTTAATAAATTCCCACTGTGAATTTATTCTTCCAAATATCCACTAATATATTACTTCACTTTTATAAACCCAGTTTATAAATTCCAAGGTCTCACTTCCCTTCAAAAATCCTGGTTTTAAACCCTTAAATTAATTCTCAAATTGATTTCCAATTTACTTCACTTTTAAATAAATTCCCTTACTCCATTTATTTTGAAATTCATTAACTTCGGATTTATTCCTTAATTATAATTCAAAATCTTTTAACTGAAATTACCAATTTCATATTTTTCCCAAATTCTCCTTTTATTCTTCCCAATATATTCAAACCTTGAATTTTAAAATAAATTCTTCATTCCTTTGAATAAGAACACGTGGGTTTAAAAATTTATTCATTTCCACTTATTCAAAAATATCATTTCGCATACTTGGAATTTTCTATTTGAATCTAAAAACAACTTTTATCCTTTTCCAATCCATTCCTTTAATTTATCCAAATTCTCAATAATTATTTTTCTTAAAAATTATCTCTTTTATTTCCTTTTCAAAAATATAACCTATATATTTTGATAATTCAGTATTCCCAAATATTCCCAATCAAACATAACATTCAATATTTCCAATCATCAATATAATCTATCACATATTATCACATAAACAAATATCACAGAATATTAAACAATCTAAATAATTTTTGAGGAATCCAGTTGGATCCCTCCAACTTGTTTCCCTGCATCCACAGATGTTAGCACAATACCAATTCCACTTCGAGGTGGAATATCGCGGTATATGGGTTTAATATAATATCATCCGCTATTATGCGGCGCATAGGGTCTCATCCGCTATATAATGCAGGAATATCAATCACTCCAATATATATATATATATACTACTATATATAATATCACATCCAGATAATTCAATCAATCAACCAAATATTTAAATTTAACCATTTAAATTTAAATAACAAACCAGATGAGTGAGATTAACTCACCTTTGATTTTTTTGTTTTGCAATCCACTTCATTATTGCCATGGTTTTTCGATTTTGACCTTGAATAAGCAATTTATATGATTTTTATTAATATTAGAATCAATCGAACAATCACTTACTATTAAATAGATTTGATTTAAATAATCATTAAATTTTAAACTAATTCCTTTAGTAAATTATCTTTAGTAACTAAAATAGCTAAATAAGTTAATTTAACAATTTATTCCCCCGATCCATTGTTTTAAAAACAAACTAGCAAATTAAAATGCGTAAGTGTATATTTATTTTATTTTGACTTCTTATATATACTTATAAGGAATAATTTATATAGATAAAAATCTAACTTTACATAACTTTAAACACATTTAAAATTCATATATATATATATATACATATATATATTTTCCAAACCTTACCCTTCTATATATATATTCTATTTTACTTTTATATTGAAATCAAGATATGCATGTGTATTTATATATCTTTCAGAAATTTGAAACCCTACCTTTTCTTTACAGTAAACTTTTCTTCCAAGATATATATATATATATATATATATATATATTACACATATGTGAGTTTACTAAATAAATTTTAAATCGGAAAAATACTGTAGAGTGCTAAATACCCTACTGTAATATATATATATATATATATATATATATATATATATATTGTAACAACCCTGAGATTGCAATTGCAATTACCGAATAATAAATTAAAATTATGATTTTAAGTTGAAAAGGGAGTTAAACAAAATTTTAGGAATTTAAATTTGCAATTGGTTTGCAAATTAAAGTATTTTGGGTTAAAAATGGGGAAATTAATATTTTTGGAATTTAATATTTAAAAGGGGAATTTTTAAATGTGATAATGGGTTTAATTGGCTAATGAGACAATTATATGGTTTTGATTAAAACTAGGTTGCCACTTAGGATTTTGTTCACATGATAACCTTAGAAATTAAACTAAGTCCTAATGGGTTTTAAAACCTCCTAACATGACCCATTAGCCTACCCACTTCTATATAATATCTCAAACCCTTCCATAAACCCTAACCCTCCTCTTCATAATTCCTAAACCTAGATCTAAACATAACTAATGGCCTCCCTTTGGTAGAAGACCCATCTCCTTCTCTACATATCTAAACTAGTTTGATCTTAACAAAAGGTAATGCAATCTCCCTTATTCTCTAATCCTTCTTAATCCCTATTTACCTCTACCATCTTGTGTAATCTTTGTATTGTTTTTTTTTGATTTTGGGTCCTTGAAGTCTCTTGATCTTTTGCTTGGGGTTGAGGATTTTGGCTTGTTTGATATTGTGCACACAAACCATTTGATCATTTGCTTCTTTGAGGTAATTACTATTTATTAGTGATTATTGCTAGTTATAATATTGGTGAAAATTTGATGCCAAAAACTGAAAAAAACACCCCAAAATCACCAAAATCATCAAAATCTGCTGGCTGGAAATGTTCAGCCCGAAAACAGGCTGAAAATCATGATCTAGAAGCCCAGAGCAGGCCTGGGTTGCACCCAGGCTGCTGCCTGGGCGCAGTAGCCCATCCCAGGCGGGCTGGGGCCTTCCCCCCCTCTCCCCAGCCCAGGCGGGCTGGGGACTACAGGACCCCAGCCCGCTTGGGCTGGAGGTTTGTATTTCATCCCCAGCCCAAGTGGGCTGGGTTCGCGATGCCACCACGATCACATCCGAAGTCGGAATTCGACGTTTTTGGTCTCGTTGGAAAGGTGGAGTTTCGAACTCCATCTATGAAAAATTTGGGCATCATCGGAGTTCGTTTGATACTTCGAGTTTCGTGTCGAAATTGAACTCTGGTCGCTGTTGGTAAACAGTGTGAATCTTGTTCTGGGTCCAACTTTGAGACGTCGCTGCCACTTCGTCTCAACTCGGAATCCAGAAATTCTTTTTTTTCATCTTAAGTAGGGATGTTGGACTACATGCCTACAAATTTTCATGGCAGTTGGACACAGTTTGCTGGTCCAAATAAATTGCCGAACTTGGGTTCGCAGTTGTTTTTGAATGTTTACAAACACTTAGAATATTTTTGATGAATTTCTGGTTTTCGTCGATTTCTTCGAGATTGTTCTCTAGATTTCGCACATGGGTTTTATAAACGATTTTTAAAATGATTTTTTTTACTCAAATTGGCCTTGAAAAATATTATTAAATATTATTTTTAATTATTAAATTAATTACTCCATAATAGGAGAGTTTTCAAAGACCGCTTTAAAGTGATTTCAAAATCAATTATAAATCCGTTTCGCACCATTATTTTCTATAATAAAAATCTTACACTCACTTTTTAGCACGTCGAGCGAAGTGGAAAGGTGCTTAAACGGTTAGGAAATCTCCGGCCTATGGAACCGTGTGTATTTTCTTTCCGGTTAATCCCCGACCTATTCGATTGATCGTTTTGACCTTTGGGTCTAGTTTACCGATGATACGAGGTGGACTTTTCATTGTTTGGAGTGTGAGCTTGCTATTGGTTAGGAAACCGTTTAGTGCGAACGTGGGGTATGGGACTCATTGTTAACACTTTACGGATTCCTCTCCAAGAAGTTTGTGACACATTAGCCTCTGGGCGGCCAGTACTGGACCTCTGGGTCACCACGCCTTTGGGCAACCATCTCTGGACACCTGCTCTTTGGAGTAGTTTATTTTTTGGCATGCACCTCTGGGCCTTTATCCTTCTGGGAAGGATCTTGCCGTCTCGCGCGTTCCGCATCTGTGCGAGTGATCGATCACAACTCTATACTTGTATTATCTGATGATTTTTTATCCATTCGAGTACCGCCATTCGGTGTTGGTTCTATGGAACTATTTGATGTAAGTGCGATTACCTTGTGGATCCACAGTGTCTCTGGACACTGCTTTTCAGTGTTTGATTTCATTGACTTTTCAGTATATTTTCCATTGCTCTTTGGAGCATCGATCTTTGCTTGGGCATTGATTACAGACTCTGGTCACTCTTGGGATTATTGCCTATGGGCAACTTTATATAGCTTTGGCTACGCCGATGATATGAGGCGATTTTATTTATCACTTTGGTGCTGATTTTCTCTTTGGAGATTTTTACTGTTGATTGATGATTAGGGACCGTCATTATATTCATGTGGTCCAAAATACTATTCTCTTAGGAAAAGTACTGTTTTATTTATGTACCGCATTATTAAATATCTCAGTTATTACTGATTGTTTAGCTAGCCTGACCCGAGTGTTTTTGCTCGGGTCAGACCGAGTTGTTTCAGGTTAGGTCTCTGGACTTAGCTTCTGTGCTTCCGCTTTGGACATTATCTGCTATGCTGATAGATAGCGCTTTTATTTGTCTACTATTCCGCTACTCTGTTATTATTCAGACTTTGATATGTACATATTTTTGACTCACATGTGTGAGCAGTGGCTTTGTACCCACTTATGATATTTGGATCTGTATTGACGATGTATTGTCATGGGATTTTATATCTGTTATGTGATTCTGTTCTGTGATGTTTTATCATTTTATTATTATTATGCTTTGTCCTGATAGATCTTTAGCCATTTGTAATTTCGTTATAAGTATTTACCGAATATGTCGAACCACTTGTAAAAAATATATAGATACCATCCTTTCGACGTATTCAGTAGATAGTTATAGCTTGATTACAAATGGTCGCTTCCACTATACTCTATTCTCCGCTTTAACAGACAGTATTACTCCCGTAATACTCTTTGTTACAGTGGGTCTCAGAGTGGGGCGTTACATATATATATATATATATATATATATTCTCTGCTAATAAAATCATCACAGTAAATTTAATTTTCCCTAAATCTATATATATATATATATTAAATTTTACATCAAAAGAAAAGAGATTGAATACCTCACCGAGCAGACGCTAACCCAGACCATCGCATTTCGTCGTCGATCGATCACTGCCCTAAAAATCGATGCCGAGCCCCAGACTTCATTCATTGTGAACGCCATCGCAATCCATCATTTGCGCACGAACGATCAACCCTAAATCAAAACGACGCAGCACCCATGCCCTAGCCCGATCGAACTTCTCGATCTCGAGCTTGAACTGGCGATAGAAGAAATATGTCGTGACTCATATTCTCAATCTCGACTTCGAAAAGAAGGTGGAGGAAACATCGGCTCAAACTATAAAGGAAAGGAAGGGAATCAATTTTGTTGTTCATTTTTTTTTTGAATACTCATGAGTTCAAACTGATAAGAGGAGAGCGGTGCTTTCGATTTGATTTCTATATAGGGGAAGAACTTGCGATTTAAAAAAAGAAGGCAGGCTTGAATTTCCTTTTCATTTATTTTTATCTGATTTGATTTTACAGAGAGGAAGGGAATGCGTGTTCGAAAAGATCTACTACAGTGATTCTGGAAAGAACGAAAAAGCTCTCATGAAAGAAATACAGCTTGACTGGTCAATATATATATATAATATATATATATTTAAATTCAAATCGTCTCGAAAATAAAGCCCAAAAATCTCGATCTCCTATCGAGGTGTGCCGCTAGGCGTTTATAAGGTTATACCCCTATTCCGAATGCAATGGAAAAGGTTTCGAGTCCTAATTCGATCGAATGGAGAAGATAGCTTTTTGAATCCAGTTATTATATTGAATTTTCGATATAGATTTCAGCACGTTTATCTATCGTACGCTCACACAACAACTCCAAACACTACGAAAATTTTAAATCCGATAATAAAACACTATTATGGATCCAATGGAACTGGTTTCGTCGAATTCCGAGACTGTGCCCCGGAATGCTATTTTTAAATTCAATTTAAACGATATATTTTTAAAACTTAACAAAACACTTCCGAATTCAAGTTTAACACTTTTACTATCTTCAGTACTATCAATATAAATTTTACAAGCCTTCAAATTATTTTTAACAGGCCTAAAACTCCAGATTCAACATTTTACCCAATTTTTAATTGTTTAATTCAAAAATTAATTATCCAATAAATAGTGATATTTGAAATTCAAGCTAAAAATTTACTTTTGAATATTTAAAATCAATTAAATATTCCAATTTCAAATATCCAGAAATTACAGGTCGTCACATCTAGTGATCGACTCCTGTCTATATCTAGTGTCAAAACCTAGATACAAACTTAGAATGGTGAATGTCATATAAGGTAAGATTTATAATTTAAATAATTTATATATGTACATAAGATTAATAATTATTGTAAACCATTTTCAATAGTGCGGCCGATGTACAATACCCAATGTATGTCGATGTGTTTTGACCTATCATACTCTGTATATTAACTAGGGGAAAGTAGTGTCTTAAACATGCATGTATGTCATATGTTCGGTATAGCATGTGGTAGTGCGATGTATGATATGAGTGCTGACTCGTTCTAGAAAACAAGTAGGAACGTGGATGGAAACGTATTCGCGACACATGATGGAATTGTGTGTATGATTGTAACTATTAACTAGAAACTATGTTAATAGCCTCGTATTAACCCATGCAAGAAGGAATACTTGTCCTTGACCAATCTTTCCTATAAGGGGATTAATTTTTCCAAGAAATGGAGGTTATGGAATTGCTGACAGCAAGTGGTGATGAATGTGTATCCAATGGCCAAAATCAACAAAGTCTCAAATGGTAGAAATTCATGCCGATATCGATCGACACCCATTGATCTAAGGATTTAGCTATTGAACAAGATGTGTAGAAATCGTTAAGAGGTTGTTATTGGAGGCTAGTGTAATAACGTTCAACATCAAATCAACGAGAGATAGCTCTCTAATCACGAAACTCAAGGAAGAGCCACTAATCGAATGTGATATAGGGTTGCTCAAATCGATGTGAAATCCATTGGAATTTGATGGATTTATGCATGGATTTGGGTGCAGCTTGACTACCGATGAAAAATCGAAATGATTAGAAGAAGACTTGCAGCGATTTGGATTGAGTTTTGGAGCCTAGCTGAGAGTTGGGAGCGCAAGAAGTTGATAGAAGATGAGCAAGTCGGTAAAAAATGGCCGAGTGTTTCTTTTATATTAAGAGCTACAATCGGTGCGGATCAATTCTCTATCGATAGTATCAATCAATCAAAAAATCGATGGTTTCGTAATTTTCTTTGAGTAACTTCTTCTTGTGAAGATTACAATTGCATTTTGGTTGGTGATGGTTATAGTCTACTTATAGATGAATGGAATTCTCGCTTGAAAGAAATTTTGAGCGAGGGTCTGGAAATAATATAAATGGTATAGACTTGACTCAATGACCGTTTGAAATTAAAGTGTTCTTTGAAAGACACGACTATCCATGGAAGCGGTATGAGTAACGAATGTGTCTTCTCGATTTAGGGTTTGATTGCTTATATCATAACAAAACACACTTTGTATTCACAGAAACGTACTTTTGAGGGTAAGTGTTATTTGTGTTTTCTCATACACGATGATTCAATGATGTTCAACTTTAAAATACTGTAGAAATTGATGCAAAGCTCATAAATGAATTAGTGCAAGATGATACCAAAAGAAGTTGAAAACTGACTAAGTACCATGGATCGATACCAATCGATGTCATGGATCGATACTGATCCATGTATTTATCAATTCTGAATACATAGTTGATGGATTTTGGTATTGGGTCATGGCTAGAAGCTAAAGTATGAAACGATGATGGATCGATGGACAAAACATTACAAATTAGAGAAAAATAGGAAATCCCTATATGTTCCCGATAGCTTATCGATCGGCATTGATGAATAGGATATTTTTTATGGGATGAGTAAACTTGGCCCTATTCTTCTGCCTATATTCGTGGTTCTGATGGAAATCTTTTGCTAGCCGACTTTCTGGATGAAAGAGGTTGAATTCGTTACCCTAACAAATTCGTCTACATCTATAAATACAAATGAACATCATCGAAGAAGAAGATTGAAAGAATTTCACTGACAAGTGACCCTGACGGTTTTCTAACTGAATATATATTTTCTCTTAGAAAATTAGTGGAAATATATAATGAAATTAAATTGAAGCGGATGTTGTCGATTAGTTCATATGGCAAGTGGTGATACGTTCCAAAATAAGTTTCTGAAGGTCTTGGTTCGATCGTTGAAAATATCAAAATAATTGTTTTGCTTGAATAAAGTGCTCTACTATATTCCAAAAAAAATAATAATAAAGTATATATAGACGTTAAAATAACAATATTTGTGATATTTGTTTCTCTCTTCATTTTTCCTATATTTTGTTTGATTAAGATTTGAGATTATATAGGTCAAACTCGGAACTTGCAGAAATCAAAGAGTACATCCACATACAAATAAAAAAACAACGATTAAATTTTGAATATTTGGTTTCTCATAGCACCATGGCACCATATTACATTTTTTTAGTCACCACCTACAATTATATGCGGACCACGATCCAACGTCGCAGATTTTACATAAAACAAAAGACGAATTGACAAATTTTATTCATCTTTCAAAAAAAAAAAACTGATAAAGTTGATGATCCTGTTTACAATCGTTTATTCAGCCTCTAACAAATGCATTAAGCATTAAACAATGCAAGCTCCACCCTTGCATTGGTAATTAATGCAAGCATATTGGATAGAATATTGCAAGAGGAATCTAAATTTTAAACAGACCAGAGAGAATGTACATTGTATTCCTTCTCGATAGCTTGAACCTCCCTCCAACACCCCTTTTCCGGCGTCCAATTCAAGGTTAACATCATTATAAATAGGCCTGTCAATGGTACGGGCTTCGGCCCGGGTCCGGCCCGAACCCGTCCTATTTATGCGGGTACGGGTTTTGCCTTTTAGTATCCAAGCCCGACTCAGGCCCGATCCGGATCGGGTACGGTTTTATCAAAACCCGGCCCGGTTGGCCCGACCCGACTATTAGTTTTTCATCGTATCAAAACATGAGTGCGTATGTTATTTATTTACCATTTTGTTTGTTTAAATGTAGATATTTTTACATACTTTTGTTATGAGCTTGACTACACCACTGTCCAATTTATATGTTAACATTGTTTGTATACAAATTTTACCAAAGTTGCAGTTTTAAAATATGATTTTAACATAAATATTCTGAGTTAGGTATATAGTTATTACCCAGCAGGCTTAAAATGCCCGACGGGCCGGGCTTGGATATTGGGTTGAATACCGTGCAGGTTCGGGCCGGGCTCGAGTTTTAATTATTGTAATTGAACTCGAGTCCGGGTTTTATAATAACCGGACCGAACCCTGTTCATTGACAGACCTAAGTATAAACAGCTATGAGCTAGTCACCTATCAGGGCTTAATTTATGTTTTAATTTCAAACATTAAACCAATTGCTTGTGGATTTTAATGATTGATATAGGATATGCTATGGGTAGGTATGTCAATGAATACTTAATATTGTATCCGTATCTAGAATTATTTTTGGATATCAAATATCCACATCCACAGATACGAACGGATATCGGATAATTATTTTATACACAAACGTTTGATAAGAAACATAAATGAAAATTTTTAGTTTAACATAATTTTTTTCAATCTCATCAATTATTAAAATGTTAAAAATAAACAAATATAACGATAATAAATAGTTTTCAGCAGTTAAAATGCATTTAATGCATATAATAAGAACATATAACTTATAAAACAATAAATAAACTTTTCATTATACTAAAATACATATCATTTAAACTGTAATCTAAAAAAAAGAATGGATAATTTGTGAATACGGATGTCTCCGTATCCACATCCGTTTTACCGGATATCGAATATTTATCATCTTTTCGGATACGGATAAAGAACTTTTTTAGATTTTTCGAATATCCATTGACAGCTCTAGCCAAGTGCAAATTGAATTAAAGATTAAAATACAAATCACATTAGAGGTTGCAGATTAAAGGTTGAACAAAAAGTATTTATAATTGTATAACATATTTATTTTTTATTTACAATAATAATTATTAATTAATGTATAGTTTTGGATAGTAAGTACTATTAATTATTTAAAAAAATAAATATAAAAAATAAAATTGGAATTACGTCCAACTTATTTTAGTTGGGTTCTAATTGACGAGTGTTAAGGCAGCACGCGCTTCGCGCGTGAATTGTTTTTCTTATAAATTGTATATATTTAAATCAATCAAAAAAAATTATATTGTTATTTTCAAGTGATATTAAGATTTGTATATTTGTAAAAAAGTATTTTGAATTTGTAAATGAAGTTTAATTTTATATCACATTTTTAGAAGTGTTTTGGATTTGTAAAACATGTTTAATTGTTAGATCCTATTTTCAAAGGCGTTTGAATTTGTAAAAAAAAATTTAACATTAGATCTTATTTTGAAGTGATTAAGATTTTGATAATATATAGAGGAACGATTTTGACAGTTCACGTTAATACATAAAATGTGTGTAGTCAAACCTATTACAACTATTAAAAAAAATAAATAATACCCAAGCGTTGCTTTTTGAGAGACCATTGCTCTCAGTTAAAACGCAAACACGCTCTCAGTTAAAACGCGAACGTAACACTTAGATCCGACTAATCTAAGTTAAATCTCCAGCAAGAGCATTTTGGTGGTCCATGACTCAATGAAGACTCAACACTTCCTTTTATTTAAACCGTGACATGGTAACATAGTAAAGCAAAAACTCCTGATTTATCAGCGACCATTCATCCACAAACTGCAGCCAAATGCCAAATGCAACAATACATTTAAAACACGCATACAAAATTAAGTTGAAGTCAAAACCGAAATCAAAAACACCATAACATATATAGTAATATTAAATAAATCAGTTAAAAGTCGCATTCAATAACCATATAGCATAAAGATATTCAACAAACAAATAACAATTCCTATCCATCCTCCCAACCCATTAAACCTTAAACTCCATACTCGGTGTACTGCTTCATCAACTCACCGCATAAAGCCATAGGAGTATCCTTCACAAATCCCAAAGCATTGGCGTACCTAACATCAGAGGCGATGCCATTGTTGCGGGTGAGGAAGACTCTAGCTCTCTCCCTGCCATCGAGCAGCTTGCTGCATTCGGGCCTTGGGCTTTCTACCAGAACCGATTCGCATATCTCGTGCTCGTGTTCGTCTTCCACTAGGATTTTGTATGACCCGGTCTCATCGGTTACTCCTTCGAAGTTGCATGTTTCTGCCCCAGTTTTTCTTGATTTGCATTCCACTCTCACCTTTGCACCTGAAAATTGAAGTATGTATGCATAAAAAATGTTTTAATTTGTTGAACATGAATGTTTCGATTTGTATATTTGAATGTTTGACAACGTCTTATGAGGAAAAAAATATAAATTACTTTGAATTTGACAAGTGATAAACAATAGTTGCTTGCTAACTCTTGTTTCATCTTTTACAACTACATTCTATTCAAATTCAACTTAGCTGCTCAAAACTTTATCTCAAAACTACTTTGAAGTAGTTAAACAAAAATTGTTCCCTAACAAAGCTCTAATTTTTGCTATTTATTTTTTCTTATGTATTTTCTAATACACACATACAAACACACTTCATAATACTTACACTCCCCTCTAATTTTGTTTAATTCTTCATCACTTTATTGTTTGCATTCAACTTTTAATTCTTAGTTTCAAGTCTGGATGGAAATACATGAATATTAAATATACTAGTGAATCTTGCATTCAAATTTATAAGAAAAATTATTAAAAATGTTGACTTAAACTTAAGCATATTTAGATACCAAAATTAGTAGATTAAGGTTTAAATTGGTTTCGAAATTTGATTCTAAATGCCATGTTATGGAGTGTAAATTTTAATTCATTTCCTAGTATGTATTAAGAGGATTAGGAGGTATATATAGCACTACTTCAAATTTAAACTTATGAAGCGTCTTGCTGTACTTTTAACAAAAAAACAACTGCATAATTGGTGTTAAACCATTTATTTAATTTCGTGAAATTGCTGGAATATTGTTACGACGTACAAGGATTTTGATTCCACTTACTGGTTAAGGCTTGCAAATTATTAAATATGATTTCAAACAAAGTTATCAAAATCTGCCAGATTTTGATCTAAATTTAATTCTAATTTTGATCCTAAATGTTTAACTATGAAGTGTAAGATCTGATTCAGTTTTATGTCTTCCATGGGAGTATGAAGAGGATTAAAATTTGTATATGCCCATAAAATAATTGTTGTTGTATAACAAATATGTACGTTTGACAGGAAGTCAACAGACAAAGACATAAAAGATAAGCTTGCGTTACAAAAGAATACAAACTCTCTCTAAATACCTCAAAAAAATTTCTTTGACAGAACATAAACCATTATTGTATCCTAAATTTCTTATAAAGATTAATTCCCAATTATATTAATTGGATCGTTTATTAAAACACTCAACTACCTGAAAGGCTAAAACAATGGGCTGTAAATTGGTTAGAACAGTGGTTAATTTTCATCGTTAGATTTTCCATATGAACAGATCTACAGATTTTAAGGCTCAAATTATGAAACATTCATGAGAGTACCACAAATTAGTTAATTTTTTATACTGAGAGAAAAAATGCCACAACCCAAACTATGTTATAGATCTAATCCTATAATCGCATCATCGGCATTATTCCATTTCCAAATCTCCAAACACCCAAAAAAGCAAACAGGCAATCAAATTCAACATCATCATCTAGATCTAAACAAATTAAACCTAAAATCAATAAAAACATTACCAGCAATGTAAGTGGTGGCAGGCGTCTCAAATCCAGCCTGACACGTATCGCAGAAAACCTTTCCTTCGACGATGAACTTGTCGCCAGTAGCTTTTCGAATGACGCGGGCCCCACTCACGCTCGTCGAAGCCAAGAACGCTGCCACCGCTATAACGGCAAAGGCTAATTCAGTATAAGATCTCGCCATTGTTTATGTTTTCAAGATCAAGATAAAATGATAAATTCAGTCAAGTGAAGAGGGGAATGAAAGAGGGGATGTATTTATAAAATTTGTTTACGGTCACCGCTAAAAGAGCGAATGATTGCCTCGTATTCTTTGACAGTTGTCTGTGCTAACTAGTGGGCTCCACACGTTTTAATTAGTGAGTAGAACATGAATTCACCGCGTTGTGGATTACTGTGGTAGCGTGAATCTGTTTGCCGTAGATATACCACGGGATATTGTATTCAATATCCGAAATTATTACCATAATTAATAAATTAAAAAACAAGAATGATAATTAGATAACTATGAAAAACAAATATTATTTGAGGATTTTTATATTTGGATACACATAAATGACATAAACAAAGAGATTTCACCTTAAATTCAGTTTTGAATGAGATCAGTAACATTTTTTTTTCTTTTCTTTGAGATATATAATAACAGTATCTTGCTATGGCTATCTTCTTCAATGAACTTTTGCCCACGAAGCAATATTAAGCCCATAAGGAGCAACTAACCCCTTCAAACATTAATTTACTAATAGTATTTTGTATCTTATTAATGAAATTTTCTTAGTTGAGAAGTTTTATTTGTATTATACACAACATTCTGCCTCCTTTCAAATCTCGATCCCGCCTTTGTTACATATTGAAATATTTTAATAAACCATGCTCTAAACAATTAACAATTTGATACGTATGATGTTACAAGCAATTGATGTTATGCGTAGCAAATTGCTTCTGATTTCATATGTTATGCATGTGTTCATGCAAAGTGAGTGATTTATAATCATAAACGTAAATGACTAGTTTAAATCATCGTAGTGTTCATTTTGTAAGCCACGTCAGAATTGCATTTTTTTTCTTAGCATTATGACCATGGAATAGTTATAGGTGTGCCGATGGCTTTAAAACATAGAGTGAAATGATGAATTTGGATGTTTTAATAATATTAGTATCAATAAAATAACATTTTAGGTTAAAATTTAGGGTATATCAAAGAGTGAACATCAAAATATAGTATTTATTTGAACTAAAAATCAACCTTACGATAGAATGTTTCTTTCCCCTATTTTTTTCTAATCGATCGTTATTTTTTAGTCCATTTTCCATTTTACCAAAAGGAAAAAAAAGATTTGTAGGTGGATAATTTCAAAATATTAACATTGTCTTCACATCGCTATGCAAAATTATATTCGAACATCATATATCCGCAGATATGAGTGGATATTAATTTTTAGCAAGATTAATATATAATAAAAAATTCGATGATAAAAATCAATTTTGGATAATAAATATTCATTTATACATCCATAATATAGGTTTCCGCCTTTATAACAAAACATCAATCGTTTTATGTCTTAAAATATGTATATTATGTCAACTTCTATGATGATAAAAATTTAACGGATAATTTTTGGACGTCGAATTATCATATCCATATCTTTTTTGAAATTTTCAAATTTTCAAATATGTGCTTGACAGAGCTACGTTAAATGCAATTTTCAATTAGTTCTCCATTTGGTTAAATACGTGATATCTAGTGAAATCAGAACTGATACAAGCGAAGATGAAAAATGATATTTAATTGTTTTGTCTTTGTTTGCAGTCCGTGCTTATGTGAAAATTTCATAATTAGTCAATTGCTTTACATGGAAGTTGAATGGTGATTAATTGCGTGGGAAATGCATGTGATATATTCGCTGTATCTATGTAGTCATAGAAAACACGCATACACAGCTGTGCATTTTTTTTCCGCAGTATTTATTCAAGTGCATTGTTGACAATAGATCCTTAATATGCAATCTCTTGTCAAAGAACAATGACTTCTATCACTCGCACCGAAATGGCATACATGTAAAATCTACTCACACCGGATTGGCATACATGTAAAATCTACTGTACTGTAAACAACTGATCTCAAAATAAGGGTGCTTTCCCAACTTTTCTTTTTTCTTTTTCTTTTTGTCCTGTTACCCTGTCTAACGCGGTAATGAAACAACTGTTGAACATTGTTATCCCGTCTTTTGACAATACCGTGAAATCTTAGATTTGACTAAAACGGATGGTTACCAACCTTGAGAATTAATGATATACAAGGCTATGGACGATAGTCGAGCGGATTCAGACTGGATCCCGATTAAATCAATATGAAGTGACAAGGAAGGTCTTGTGGGACTACATTTCAAGTCAATCAGAATTCATATGCTCGAGTTATGGACAAATGAAGAATTTATACAGATCGATCTAGAACGATTTATAAAATAGTACAAATCGACGAAGATCGATCGATATCTCAAAATTTACAAAGCCAATGCAGTTGAAACTTTCAGAGCATTAATATATTGAAGAGTGGAGCCCACAAAAACGATGGCATGACAAAACTCCCTAATCTTGGAAAAACATATCGATCGTACAAAATCAGCCAGAACGATCCATAGTTTTATGGAAAATACGATATCTTACAAACGGTACGTCGGAATTGCACGAAATTTGGAGAGCAAGTATTTTACATCATGAAGAGCCTACGTTATTGATCGCAGATCAATCAGAGGCCAAAATAACGATCGGTGTTATCGATCGTTCCGAAACAAAGAGTTATGTCCACCGATCGTTATGTTGGGCCCCTACGGATCTAGAGATTCTTCTGGCAAATTTTCAGCTCGATCCATGCACATCTTTCTCTATAAATATAGCTAACATTCTCCATAAAGATGATCCTTCTTTTGGCTGCCTAGGCTCTGCCATTTTTATTCTTCACTCTTGTACTAATGGATCATAGCTGATCCAAACATTCTTCTAATCATAATCAAGCGCAAGATCAATAAAAATATGAAGTGAACGTATGCCAAGATTGCCGAACCACTATAAAAATCTATGTGTTCATTTACTTTTTCTGCTATGTTTTTAATTTCATTCATCGTATAATCTCTACGAGATTCTATTGGATGTTGATTCTCATTTTTGGCGTCAACAAACTTGGTCAGTTAACGTGACGTAGAGAATTTGATCCATTTCCATCGGAAGCGTCCGACGCTAAATGTATAACGTCTAACAACGGTAAATATTCTTCTTCGGTGTATGATTTACACTCCACTTACCTTCTCCTCCTTACCAAAATTAAAGAAGATATCGTAAAAACAACGAAGAAGACCGAAAATATGATCTACAACAGTAACAATGCATTTTCTTCAATGCATAACTGACACAAGTCATTAGCAATAACAAAAAAGAAGTTCATTAAAAGATAGTGGCAGCATTAAACAACGTTTTGAAGGAATGTCCTAAAAACTAGAGATAACGGATGATCATGTCCGACACAAATATGAAATACTTACAAATTAGTGACTGGCTTGGCAAAGTCCACGCAATAAAACAGTGGATGAGATCCAGTTAAGAAAACCGTATGTGATAGGGAGGAATGGTGGGTTGATCGATGAAGTTATATATCTTTTCTTTAATTAGTTTTAAAAGTAGTTTTTATTTTTGGAGTTTGGTAATAATATTTTGTAGTGTCGGGGAGGACTGATAAAAAATGGAACCACTACAAATAATATTTTAAAGTACACATGCAACAGAAGTTCATTTACATCTGTTATTGCACATGAAGATGATTCCTAAACATTCCATCATCTCCTCCGCATTCTCAAACATTCCTGATCTCTTTTCGATTGAAAGTGGGAATTTGATTAAATATACAAGAATCTCGAAGATATTCACGTACAACCAACACTCTATGCAGGGTAGGTGCTCTATTCAACAATACAGGATGCCCCTGCATAACTTCTTGAAGTATTTCCCATACAATCGGTTCTTTTTCCTGAATTTTACTTTTTGCAATCCCGATGTTAGAAACAATATGTTGTCTAATTAGACCACGAATTACAAATGTTTGGAAAAGCTTCTGTTCTTTCCTAGTATGAGACAACCATCTACGACTCTACCTTTTAGTACTTCGCCATTTATGGTTCTACCTTCTATGACTACACTACCTTTCAGTCGAAATCAACATTTGAAGGTCATGGTGGGCAAGTAGAAAACGCCGTGTAGAAAAAACTTGATGAAACAGAAGGTATCTACTCTTAGTGATCAGATATACAAGAGGCAGATGAAGAAACTAATCCGAGTCCAAACAATATAGATTCTACTAGTTTGTCTTTTCGTACACCGCTATTGCTAATCGGACGAAGATAATTAGTCAACTTGACATTGATGAAGAATTACAATTTCTTATGGACAAAGACAAAAAAGAAATGTTTTCTGTTTGGACGATGATACGGCATGGAGCTGGTTGACTTTTGTGATAGCACAAATGAAGCATGACATTCCATACCAGCAATACCTGGTCAACAACTCCGACTCTAATCCATAGGATTTTTTTTATTTGCATTGTTTATGTACTTGTTTTTTCACAGTGTTTTTGTTTTTTTTAAAATTGTTGTGTATCAAATTATGCTTTTAATTTGTTGTCTTTCCGCACTAGTTTATAATATAATATCAATTATTAACAACTATTTTACAATATTTGAATTAAATAAAAACCAAACATACAAACAAATATAAACAGTTATTCTCCTTTCCCATACCTCTTTCGTAACAAAGAAACACAATCCTCTTTTACGAACTTACCACTTTCAGGATATTCCTTTCTCCAAACAAAAAAAACACACCCAAAATCTATATTAAGCATACTGAAGCGCATTATGTGAAGTAGAAAATGATGGAAAAAAGCCATAAGAAAAAAGGTTGCGTAATGCATGAACTACTAACTTAAAAACGAAATTCAACATGACTATAGTGCAATCGTTGACAATTGAATGTGGAAGTATTGCTCAGGAGTTTTAAGAAATATTAAAGTTCAAGTTTTTAATTGTTTTATATCTCGTTACCATCAAGTAAAATCAATATATAAGCGTAAGTGGAAATTATAGCCTAGAATTTAAAATGATACAAAGCGTGAATTGCTATACATAGCAGAAAACAATGTTTTAATGTAAAATATAATTTTAATTAATCACGGTAACAATGGCCAGGTAAATGAAGAGATTTGTCCTTTTAGCTTAGATTCTTATTTTTTTAGTTTAAATATAATATAAAAGGAACAAAATAAAAGGAGAAATACAATAATGGTGGCCCAAGTGAAGTCAATCCAATTATAGTGCCGAACGTGTCGTCAAAGCGCCACATGTGCCCATTTGCACATTCGCACCACAACACATGTGCGCGTGCGTGTTCGAGTTTTCTTAGCCATCCATAATCTATATACTTAATCTAACACTAGTAGACAATAATATATAAAGAGGAGAAAGTCAAAATATTAGACGATGTGAGACAAAAGAGTTTTATTGTAATCAAGCAACATAAAATACAGCTAAAATACTAGTTGGGACACATAATTGGTTCACTAAAAGAATTTCTTCCAGAATATATTGGAATAAAACTTAGAAAAAAAAGGCACGACCATGATTACAATTTTCAGTTTTGGTTTTTCGAACAACCAAGTTAGTAATTTTGAAAACTATGTGAAAAACAATCAATTTAGAAAATGGTTTTAACATACAATTTTTTTTGAGAAAATGAGTGATTCTTTATCGAGGAGAGCAGTAATATAACTGCATTCTACACTTAAAAAGTTAGCTGCCAATAAGCCTGACAAGTAGTCTACCTCATAAACTCGTACAATATAAAAAAACAAAAAAACACTCCAACCTAATAACCGAAGTCCATAATATTATACAAAAATCTTAAACTAGAGCCTAAATAAAATCTCAAGAAAACAACCTTCCGCAAATCCAGCCTTCCATCGATGACAGCAGTATGACATAAATAATCAATCATATCCATACATTAAAGGACGAATAAAAGTGAATCCATAACGTCAATCCAATGGCAACATCCCATCACTAATAGCAGAAAGGCAGACACAATCAACATTATCCAAAATAACCGACAAAAACTCAATAATAATTGTTAGAATAACACACACACACACACACGTGTGTGTGTTAAAGCAGAAATAAAAAGCATCATACATTAACTTAAATAAGCAGAAAAAAATTAAGTAAAACATTTCTAAGAAGCAAAGATATGAGAAATGCAACATGGCCGAGTCGAATAGCAAATCGAACTAAGTAAAATCATAAGGGAAAATAAAAGACTTAAAAGATGAATGGTGACTAAAGTCCTTGATAAACCCAAAAAAAAGCGGAATCAAATGGTGAAATAATGAACCGAAAAATGCATTCCAGTTAAGCATAGATAATGATCATAAACTAAGTTAAAGCAATGGGATAATCAAAAAACCGAAAAATGTATTGCGACTATGTCTGTATGAACAGACCAAACTAAGTAGAAGTAAACAGTAAAAGTAATACACTGAAAAATACATCATGACTAGGCCTAAAAAATTGTAACAAACCAAATAAAAGCATGCTTGAAAGTAAAGAAATGAAATATGCAACAAGACCAACATAACCCAAAATTGAGTTAGTTTTCTAACAAAAGACTTAGTTTTCTAATAAAAGTAGAGAATCTGAAATGTTATCATTAAAAGCATTTATTAAACCAATATTTAAAGCATTATTACTACCACTATTTTTAAAAACAAAATTTTCCTTTAATGCATTTATGCATACTTTTACTTTATTAAGAAATTCCTTAAAAAGAACATTATTAGCTAATTTATAACTAGGGTTGTTTATCCAATTATAACAAAACAAAGCAGTAGCATAAATCAAATTTGCAGATGGAATGTTACTATTATTAAATAAAAATTGGTTCCTCTCAAACCAAATATACTGTTACACCCAAGTTTTCAAGTGTGAACACGTACAAGGTTATCAAAGGACTGGATGAAAAAGCCATTGAAAACCAAGAGTATAAAGCTACCGAAGCCCAAGATGTGCAAAGTTATTGAAGGTTGAGATGTGTAAAGCTATCGAAGGCCAAGATGTGCAAAGTTAACAAAAGTCCATATGTGTAAAACTATCGAATGCCGAGATGTGCAAGGCCATCGAAAGAAGTTATCGCATGTCAAGACATGGATCTATCGCACATTGAAGAGTGAAGCTAACATTTGTCAATGAATAAATAGCTATTGCATATTTAAATATGAAGTAAGAGCATGCCAAAGACATGGAGTTATCGCACATTGAAGAGAGAAGCTATCACATGTCAAAGAATAAAAGCTATCGTATGTAAAAGAATAAAAGCTATCACATGTCAAAGAATAAAAGCTATCGTATGTAAAAGAATAAAAGCTATCACATGTCAAAGAATAAAAGCTATCACACGTTAAAGAATAGAGAGCTATCGCACATTGAACTATGAAGTTATCGCATGTCAAAGAATAAAGAGCTATCGCATATTGAAGTGTGAAGCTATCACATGCTAAAACATAAGGAGCTATCGCATATTGAAGTGTGAAGCTATTGTATGTCAAGAAATAAAGAGATATCATATATCAAAGATAGTGCTATCAAGTGTCAAGAAATGCTACTATTAGACATCTGAACCCGAACACATGTCGCAGCGCAGTGCCTCTGCATTCTGCAAACTCAACTTAAAGATGGTGCATTTTATCCACTTCCCTTACGTCCTGTGACTGACCAGGGCATAGAGGATCAAGCAGCAACTTCTAAATTGCAACCCAGGAATGGACAAACAACCACTACTCAAACGATACTCCTAAAGGTTGGAGAACATAGGTGATGTGACTCTAAGCAAACCCAAGAAACTTTGGCCTAAAGCCAAACTCGGGTAAAACCAAGATTATCTCCAAGCAAACGTCAATATGACTCCAAGCACCGTTCTTCACTGACCCAACACTTCGAATTCAGTGACTCCAAGCAAACCAGTTGCTGACTCCAAGCAAATAGTAGACTTTCTCGGGTCCGACTCCAAGTAATTACCACCAATCTGTCAATATCGGTCCATCTTGCTTTGCTCATATCTCAGGCATACAGACTCCAAATGACTTGAAACTTGGTGTTCAACCTCAAGAGGCCCTCCTTACTGCCTTATATGGATCTCCTTATATGGATCGCGCCCCATTTGGGTGAAAGTTTGGGGATCATCACCAATCAATGACCCCATCCTAACTGATTCACCATTCGATCGGCATTCTCAACTATTAAAATGCTGGACAACCATGCATACATCATTCACAAGCATAAAAAGGAGCTGTAACTTGAAAACAAACCGGATTGACGATGACTGAAGCATATCCCCCAGTCGAAGCCTATTCATTGAAGCTGTTTAGTGTGCAGAATGTCCGAGGAGATTCAATGTACCAATCATATCGGTTTACTCAGGTAAAACCGACCCTGGACTACATCTCATAAAATTCGAGTGGCATATGAATTTCACCAGAGCGATAGATGCCATCGAATGCATATGCTTTCCTATGTTCCTCGAAGGTGTAGCGATCATGTGGTTTATGCGATTATCGCCCAAATCCATCTCCTTATTCAATCAACCGGATCATAAGTTTGTCGAGCAATTCAGAATGCATGTGAATCGCCTCAAGGATGCGATGTCATTATCCAACTTATTCCAAGAGGAAGGCGAGCCACTCAAGGACTCCTTGTAGAGATTTGGCACCGTTTTCAATGAAGTGAACAGTCCTAGTTAGCACATCATACTGATGGCATTGATAAAGGGAATCGACCCCGATATAGATTTTGGCAACTGGTAAGCTGAAGAGCCTCCTACGACCTTGGATCATTTATGTTACAAAGTGAATCAGAACATAAGCAAGGAGGACGTAAAGAAGACCAGTAGAAAGAACAATGCAGGCCCGTCAGCTGAAGGAATTCAAAGTAAGGGCAGCATTGAGGCCTTAGATGAGGACTCAAATTCTAGGAGACGACCTAGAATCTCAAAATTCAACTCAATACTCCTTTGAATGGTTCACTCAAAAACATTTACTTGAAGACTCGCGACTCAGAGCAATAAAGGAAACCAGCCCCGAGAGAGCTCACCGAAACTAAGGAGAAGTCTGGGAAGTATTACATACTTCATGATACAAACGGTCGTAACACTGGCGATTGCAGACACCTCCGATATGTGATTGAAGAGCTGATCCGGAAAGGAAAGTTTCAGCAATATGTGCCAGCCCCACTAAATAGCGGGTAGAGAACATCCGACCCCTATCAATAAAGAACTTTGATTATTAATTGGACCACCTACGGTCGACTTCCAGTTGAGAAGGGCTTGGGCAAAGTGGAATAGCGAGCATACGACGCTGCTTCACTTATCAATAAGATTTGTTTCAATTTCAATTATGTTGTGTACTACGACCAACTTGAACTAAACTACTTCCAAATGATGCAGGTGACCAAGTACCGAAGTTGGGTGCCAACCAACCTCCATGGACCATGATCAGACCTTTGGAGGATCATCAAGATGAGCGTGATTCAACCGCTCATCAACAACCATCTTCCCCTGACTTGGGGGCAAGGACTCGAAATGGAAAGTGGGTGTAACTCGACTATCAACTTCCTACTCCGTGCTTCAATTCTGACAGAACACATATGCCTTCCTCAGAGCCCAACAAGGTCATAATCTAATACAAAGTGGACACGACTGACCATCCACTCATCAACTTCCGCGCTTGACTTGAAGTTTGCTAAAGTATTTATGCCTCTCCTGAAGCTCAACAAAACCGAGGCCCAACTAAAGTGGATGTGATTAGACTGTCTACACGTTAACTCCTGCCCTTAACACAGGAGGCAGTCATGGAGCTCGACTAAAAGTAGGTGCATCAACCACTGCCCTCGACATGAGGACACGACTGCAGCTTGAGGTGGATGCGACTTGATTGTCCACCCAGTAACTCTCTACCTCCACTTGCCAGGAAGAGTATGAAGCAAATTGTATAAGACCTGACTGTCCAACCCAAGCATGGATGTGATCCGACCATCCATTGCTTACTCCCTTCCTTGACTTGACAAGAGGAGCTACAACCACCGAGTGGACGTGAATCGACCGTCTCACTTTCCAAGTTCTATCCTCGATGCTAGGGTCAGAATTCCATTCCATAAATGAAAGTGATTCGATCGTTCATTCGACACACCTTACCTCGACTTGACAAGTGGAGAATAAATCAAAAACGGGTGCGATTGACCACCCATCATATAACTCTTGTTCTCAGAGTGCAAACTAGAGTATAAACACTAAATGATGCGGTCCGACCGTCCATCGATCAACTCTAGTTCCCAGAGTACGGACTGGAGTATAAACACCAAAAGATGGACACAGTCTGACCGTCCATCGATCAACTCTAGTTCCCAGAGCATGGACTAGAGTATAAACACAAAAAGATGGACACGGTCCTACCGTCCATCGATCAACTCTAGTTACCAGAGCACGGATTGGAGTATAAACACAAAAAGATGGACGCGGTCCGACCGTTCATCGATCAACTCTAGTTCCTAGAGGACAGACTGGAGTATAAACACAAAAAGATGGACACGGTCCGACCATCCATCAATCAACTCTATTTATGAGAGAGCAGACTGGAGTATAAACACTAAAATATGGACGCGGTCTGACCGTCCATCGATTGACTCTAGTTCCCAGAGAGCAGACTGGAGTATAAAAACAAAAAGATGGACACGGTCTAACCGTCCATCAATCAACTCTAGTTCCCAGGGAGCGGACTGGAGTATAAACACGATGGACGCGGTCCGACCGTCCATCGATCAACTCTAGTTACCAGAGCGCAGACTGGAGTATAAACACAAAAAGATGGACGCGGTCTGACTGTCCATCGATCAACTCTAGTTCCCAGAGCACGGACTGGAGTATAAACACAAAAACATGGATGCGGTCCGACCATCCATCGATCAACTCCAGTTCCCAGAGCGCGTACTAGAGTATAAACACAGAAACATGGATACTGTCCGACCGTCCATCGATCAACTTTAGATCCCAGAGAGCGGACTAGAGTATAAACACAAAAAAATGGACACGGTCCAACCGTTCATCGATTAACTCTAGTTCCCAAAGTGCAGAATGAAGTATAAACAAAAAAATATGGATGCGGTTCGACCATCCATCGATCAACTCTAGTTCCCAAAGTGCAGACTAGAGTATAAACAAAAAAATATGGACGCGGTTTGACCATCCACTAACCAACTCTAGTCTTCAGAGCATGGTCAGAAATATAAATACCATAAAAAGTGAACGCGGTTCGACTGTCCGCTTTTCGACTCTTCCTCCTGGCTTGGAGGCAATGACACAACTCAACGTGGATGCAGTCTAACCATCCGCTCCCTTGCTCAGGCACGGATTTCGCCAAAACACTCATCTCACTCCCAAGATTCGACAGAAGCAAGATCTAAATGAAAGTGGATGTAGTATGATTGTCCATGCATCGACTCCTGCTACGGATGCAAGGGGTGGTTTGAAAGCTCGAGTTTAAATCGGATACGACCCAACCATCCGCTAATCAGCTCCTTCCCACGATTCAACGTGAAGAACTTCAAGTAAGAGTGAACGTGATATGACCGACCACTCTTCGACTGCCGCCTCTCACTTGGGGGTAGAAGAAATGACTAAGGAAAATGTCGTTGACCATTTTTCGGAATAACTCCATGTCCTTAGAGTGTGGACATGAGTATAAACACAACTTGGATGCGATTGGAACACCCGCCAACAAACTCTTATCCCCAGAGTGCGGATATAAGTATAAATAAATAGATGACTGCGGTTCAACCACTCATTATTCCATAAACTCCGACTTGAACTCGACAGGAGGAGTATAAACTCACTACAGATGGAATTCGACCATCCATGAACTAACTCCGTTAACCCAAGACTGGGGGTAGGAGTGCAAATTACTTAAAGCTGAATACGACATCTCACTATAGCTCCGGCTTGGTGTTCTTTACGACTCAAGGCAACGACTGTAGGGAGGCCTTAACACATAAAACCAATCGAATGACATCTGAAGTTATGGGTGACCAGCTATATCATACCATTGGATCGAGGGTCAATATCGATCCGTACAACTACAAATGGAGATGACCTGAATGTCCATCGAATAATTTCGTTCACTAGAGCATGGATAAGAGAATAAACCACGAATGAGTGCGATTTGACCATTCCTCCATCACTTTCCTTTGATCTATCAGAAGGAGTATGAAACCAGATGAGCATGACTCGACCACTCCTTAGCCAACTCTATCCCTACATCTGACGGGATAATATGAATAAAAATGGGTATGATTGATCGTCCAGCTTGAATGAATGCATCATGGCCGTCATTCGTTGACTCTTACCATGATCCGACCAAAAGAGTGATACAAAACGGATGTGACTTGACCATCTGCACACTGATCCTTACCTTTGGTCTGACAGGGAGAGCATAGATCACTAATTAGATGTGACTTGACCATCTATTCTTTGGTCCTGCCTAGAGTATGGCGACATCTGCACCAAAAGTAGACGTGATTGACCACCCAGTGCACAACTCATGCCCAAAATCTAATGGGGAATTGAAGTCTTCCCATAGAAGGAAAAGCCAAAATATAATCCAGAATAGGTGTGACTCATCCTTCCATCAAATAACTCGATCCCATGATTCAACGGGAAAGAGTATAAAGCTAAAGTGGACATAACTTGCCTTCCTACTAATTGATGTATGCCCAGACTTAGGGGCACGAGTGAGAAATAAGATGAATGTGAACCTACCATTCATCGATCAACTCTAAGTCTTCAGAGCTTAGGTGGGAGAATAAACACGACTAGGACGAGACTTGACCGTCCATGTAGTACATTTATCAACCCAAGACAAGGGTAGAAGTGTGATCATCTAAAGACTGATTGCGATAGCTCAATACCGTGAGTCATACCTAGTGTTTACAACGACTCGAGGCTACGGCTGAATGGATGCCTAGAGATAGAATCGTCAAATCGATGCCTAAGCTCATGGGCAACTGACCATCACTCCAACCCGAACGAGTAACAGATCATGAGTAAATTGAATGGAAAGCGTGTTACTCGAATATATAAGCAGACTCAAACTTAAACCAAGAGCCAGTTATGCAGTTGCACACATCACGAGGCTGAACCCTACTCGTCATTTGATTCAATGTGCTTCTTAGCCTGATCTTCGGCCATTTGCAGATAATCGCTTAAAGCATTTAGAGCCCTTCACTATCGGACTCAATAACTCATAATAAGACTCTGGGATTCGACTAGAGTAACCGTCTGGCCGTCCCAACCGAATTTCACGTTGATTGGGCACATGTTACAATCAATACAATTACAAATATGCTAATCTATTCAAGTATGAAGTGGTAAACATCCAATTCAAGGCCGTATGCTAGTTCAAGTGTGCAAGTCATATATGGCATATCCAATTATTCGATTTCGAGTTCACATGGTCTAATATGTTCATGTCCAATCAAAAACTGCTTAAGTTCCACTAAAACAAGGGACCAGAACCGATCCCATTGCTTGGGCAAATCCATTTAAGCATTTTTCAGCTCATAATATAAGGCCAATATCAAGCAACAACAACACAGTCAGTACTATTAAGGTATAGACCACAAGGATGAAGAAGAGGAGCCTAAAGAATCCAAAATTGTACCACTGAGCTAACAATCGACATTACGGTCAACCATGGTGACCCATCACGGGTACTGAAGATTGGATCATAGCTCAGTGCAATGATGATAAAGGAATTAGCTGGCTTTCTCCGAACGAGTCTTGATGTATTCGCTTGGACCCATTCTAGCATGTGTGTGATCTCACCGATTATCATGATCCATGCATTGAATATCAACCCGAGTTATGTCCCGGTGAAACAGAAGTGATACGGCAAAAGCAACGCGGCATGGATCCGGAAAGATTTGGTACACTTAAAGAGGAGGTGGATAAACTCAAAAATAATGGGTTTATCCACGACGCTTTCTACCCGAAATGGGCATCCAATCCAGTTTATATGAGAAAAGCTGATGGAAACTGGCGGTCATACGTCAACTACTCTGACTACAAGGCATGCCCCAAAGACAGCTTTCCACTTTTGAGGATCGACCGGTAGGTAGACTCAACAGCTGGATATTAACTGCTTTCATTTATGGATGTGACTCTGGATGCAACTAGATCTTGATGCACGTCCTCGACCTAGAGCACACCAACTTCATTACTGATCTAGGGCTATATCGTTATGTTTTGATGTCGTTTGAGCTAAATAATGCTAAAGCTACTTACCAAAGACTGGTCAACAGGATGTTCAAAGACCAGATCGGGCGATCAACGGAAGTATATGTGGATGATATGCTCGTGAAGTCATGACAATCAAATGACCACATTGATGACTTAGCGGAGATGTTCAGTGTTCTACGAAAATATGGAATGAAACTAAATCCCTTGAAATGCTCTTTTGGCGTTGCATCAGGAAAAGTTTGGGGTTTCATCATCAACTCTCGTGGAATTGAAGCCAATCCTAAGAAGATTCAGGCAATCAGAGACATCCAGGTACCGAAGACAATCAAGCAGATACTAAGCCTAAATGGGAAGATCACCACCCTAAGTCGATTCATCTCTAGGGCCGCCGACAATTGAATTTTCTTCTTTGACCAAATTAGGAGAGGGAAGAGAAACTTTGAATGGATGCAGGACTATGTTGATGCATTTCAAGCTCCGATATATCACTTAAAGTGACCTTCCATTCTATCCAAGCCATTGGATCGTGAAGACTTATACATCTATTTAGCGATGTCTGTACATGCCATAAGCGCCGCACTGTTACGCGAAGAGAATCAGATCTGAAAACTGGCATATTATGTAAGCAAGCAGTTGGCAATTGCAGAGAGAAACTAATCGAAGCTGGAAAAGCTGGCGTACTGCCTGTTAATTGCGTCATGCAAGCTTCGCTCTTACTTATAGGCTCACCTCATTGACATCTACAATAATCGGCCATTACGACAGGTCCTACAGCGACCTGAGACGTATGAAAGGTTGCTCAAATGGAACATCGAGCTGAGCCAAATATAACATTACCTATCTCCCTCAAAGAGCTATCTAGGGACAAACATTGGCGGACTTTATAGCTAAGTTCATTGCAGCAGACGATTCTCCGAAGAGCAATGGAGAACCAACCAACCAATGGAAAATGTACATGGATGGAGCATCCAACGATCGATGTTTTACTAGTAGAGTCGTGATAGTGACTTCTAAGGAACGATCGATCTGTTATGCCCTTAAACTCGACTTCCATGCAATAAATAGCGAAGCTGAGTATAAAGCCTTGATCGTCGGGCTCAAAGTTGTTAGAGAACTAGGAGTGAAAACTTTACGAATCTTTTATGATTCCCAATTAGCAGTATGCCAACTCAGGGGAGATTATCAAACTAGGTAGGGCTGCACATAACCCATATCCAACCCGACCCAACCCACCAACCCGACCCAACCCACATAAACCCAACCCAACCCATCCTAGTTCGGGTCGGATATGGGTTACAATTTGTAACCCATACTATATATGGGTCGGGTGTGTTATTTTGTTCAACCCAACCCTACTTTAACCCAACCCAACCCTATATTAAAAACCTAATTTAATATCAATACACTTAAAATTAGAATAGTCTAATCCTAGAATAATGTTTATGTATTCTACAGTAAATATACAAAAAAGCATATTTTATGTCAACCCAAACAAGGTAGAATTTGGCAAAGATATTCCAAAGGGCATTTTAATGTATTTTAAAATGAAACACTTGTTCTACTATGTAGTGAACTAATTTCATATGATGTGTTTTACAATGAAATTTTAATAAAATATATGTTATAATGAATTAGTTAGTTTAAGTGCGTTATGCTAGCTAAAATCTAATATATTATGTTGAACATTTTAATGTTATTTTTTGAAAATATTCCCTTATATTCTCATTTTTATTAGATTCATTCAACCCAACCCAACCCTACTAAACCCGACCCAACCCATACTTCGACCCAACCCATATCCAACCTCATATAGGGTCGGATACGGGTTGAGCTACCTTAAAACCATACCTATGCGGGTCGGGTGAAATATTTGGTCTGACCCGACCCAACCCATACTTTGTGCAGCCCTAAAACTAGGGGGCAACAACTTGCTCCTTAACTCTGCCGAGTCCAAGAGCTACCAATGGACTTCAAGTATTACACCATTACACACATCCCCAGAGATGCAAAATGAGACAGGCGACTCACTGGCCAAGCTGGCCAGTTCTGGGAACGTGTAACAAATAGAATTTATCCTGGTTAAAGTACTAAATGCTCTGAGCATCAACCAGATGGAGATTAATTGGGTTATGGAGAAGGAGCCAGAAAGGGAGTCATGGATGACTCCTATCTAAGATTACCTGCAATGATGGATCCTTATCGGAAAGAGAGTGAAGAATGACAGATCTTCCACAAAGCTTCACGCTACATCATCCAGGAAGGAGTCATGTATAAAAAAGGTGTCTCCATTCTACTACTTCGGTGTATCACCCATGAAGAAATAAAATGAGTCTCGAGAGAAGTCCATAAAGGAGAATGCAACGATCACACCAAGGGGCAAACCCCGACAAAGAAAATACTCCGCTACGGGTATTTCTAGTCAACTGTCAAATGAGATGCAGTTGATCACACTAGACAAGGCGACGAGTGCTAGATGTTTGCAAAATAAAAATAAAAAAATAAAAAAATCCAAGAGCTCCGCCGATGGAATTTACACGAATGGTCAGTACATGGCCGTTTGTCACTTGGGGCATTGATATTATCAGTTCCTTACCGATCTCAAAAGATGGAGCGAAGTATGCCATCGTAGCAGTGAATTACTTCACCAAATGGATTGAAGTTGAACCTTTAGCCATGATCACAACGAAGAAAGCAATCAACTTCATTGTCCAGAGCATCATCTATCGTTTTGCCTTCCAAGAACCATTGTAACTGATAATGGAACCAATTCGACAGCCCTTAATTCAAAGACTTCTACCATCGACATCATATTGAAAATAGATTTGCGGTAGTTGCTCACCCTTAAGCAAACAGACAAGTTAAAGCTATGAAAAAAAATCATAAAGTCCATTCTGAAGAAACATTTGGAAAAGGCCAGAGGAAAGTGGGTGGATGATCACCCAACAGTATTACGGGCTACAGAACCACCCACAAGTCCGCGACTGGCCATACTCCATTTTCCTTTGCCTACCGCTTTGAAGCCGTCATCCCTGTAGAACTTGAAGTCTCATATCATTGAGTGACTTATTACGACCCCGTTTTTATTACAAAAAAATATATATAAACAAGGAATTGCAATCCAATTGCAATTAAACTACAAGGAATTGGTGATGACTCATGAGCGTACAAATGCGTCCGGGAACCAATGACAAGAACGTGGACGTGTATATTCTAAAAATTCGATTTCTTGAAACCGACATAAATTGAATTTTCACCGGGAGTTATTAGAGAAAAGACTGGTTAGATAGCCAAAGCTTACCAGCCTCATAGAACCGGACATGGATAGCAACTGATAAAATACAGTCCTGAATTTATACTGTTAGAAATTGACCAATAGTCATGACAAACAGAAAGAAATTCAACCACCAGTAAAGACGACTCAATGGAAGGATAGCGACCATTCAATAAACTGAATGGAATCCTTTTCGATGATTGAAGCTTGCGACGATTCAAAGCATGTCATCTTCTAACTAGACATACTTTGGGGGGGAAAAATGTTATCCCACCTTTTGGCAAGGCCGTGAAACCTTAGATTTGGCTAAAACGGGTGGTTACCAACCTTGAGAATCAATGATATACAAGGCTATGGACGATGGTCGAGCGGATTCAGACCGGGTCCCAATCAAGGTGAAATTAATATGAAGTGACAAGGAAGGCCTTATGAGGCTACATTTCAAATTGCAATTCGATCGGAGTTCATGTGCTCGAGTTATGGGCAAAAGAAGAATTTATATGGATTGATCTAGAACGATCCATAAAATAGCATAAATCGATGAAGATCGATCGATATCCCAAAATTTACAAAGCCAATGCACTTGAAACTTTTAGAGAATCAATATATTGAAGAGTGGAGCCCACAAAAATGATGGCATGAAAAAACTCCCAAATCTTGGAAAAACATACCGACCGTTCCATAACGATCATACAAAATCAGCCAGAATGATCCATATTTTCACGGAAAATGCGATATCTCACAAACGGTACGTCGAAATTGCATGAAATTTAGAGAGCAAGTATCCTACATCATGAAGAACCTACATTATTGATCGCACATCAATCAGAGACCAAAATGACGATTGGTGTTATTCTTACCGATCATTCCAAAACAAAGAGTTATGTCCACCGATCGTTATTGTAGGTCCCTACGGATCTAGAGATTCTTCTGGCAAATTTTCAGCCCGATCCATGCACATCTTCCCTTATAAATACAACTACCAATCTCTATAAAGAGGATCCTTCTTTCGGTTTCCTAGGCTCTGCCATTTTTATTCTTCACTCTTACTAATGGATCCTAGCTGATCCAAATATTCTTGTAATCATAATCAAGTGCAAGATCAGTAAAAATATGAAGTGGACGTAGGCCAAGGTTGCCGAACCACTATAAAAATCTATGTATTCATTTACATTTTCTGCTATGTTATTAATTTCATTCATCATTTAATCTCTATGAGATTCTATTGGGTGTTGATGCCCATTTTTGGCGTCAACAAACATGGTCAGTTAAAGTGGCGTAGAGAGTTTGATCCATTTCCATTGGAAGCATCCGACGCTAAATGTATAATGTCTAACAATGATAAAAATTCTTCTTCTGTGTATGATTTACACTCCACTTACCTTCTCCTCCAAACCAAAATTAATTCTTCTTCTTTTTTCTTACTCTCTTTAATTACCATACTCAAATCAAGATATCGTGGAAACAAAGAAGAAGTCCAAAAATATGATCTACAACAACAACAATGCATTTTCTTCAATGCACAACTGACATAACTCTTTGGCAATAATAAAAAAGTTCATAAAAAGATAATGGCAGCACTAAACAACGTTTTGAAGGAATGTCCTAAAAACTAGAGATGATGGATGATCATGTCCGACACAAACATGAAATGCTTAGAAATCAGCGACTGGCTTGGCAAAGTCCACGCAGTAAAATGGTGGATGAGATCCAGATAAGAAAATCGTATATGATACGGAGGAATAGTGGGCTGATCGATGAAGTTATATATCTTTTCTTTAATTAGTATTAAAAATAGTTTTTATTTTTGGAGTTTGGTAATAATATTTTGTAGTATCGGGGAGGACCGATAAATAATGGAACCACTACAAATAATATTTCAATGTACACATGCAATAGGAGTTGCTGCATTTACACCTGCTATTGCACATGAATATGAGTTCCTAAACATTCCTTGATCTCCTTCGCATTCTCAAACATTCTAGATCTCTTCTTGATCGAAAGTGGGAATTTGATTAAATATACAAGAATCTCAAAGATACTCACGTACAACCAACATGGTTCTTTCCTAGTATGAGACAACCATCTACGACTCTACCCTCTAGTACTTCGCCTTTTATGGTTCCACCTTCTATGACTACACTACATATCAGTAAAAATCAACATTTGAAGGTCGTGGTGGGAAAGTAGAAAACGCCGTGTAGAAGAAACTTGATGAAATAGAATGTATCTACTCGTAGTGATCATATATATAAGGGGCGGATGAAGAAACTAATCCGAGTCCAAACAATATAGATTCTACTAGTTTGTCTTTTCGTACACCACTATTGCTAATCAGGCGAAGATAATTGGTCAACTTAACAGACGAAGAATTATAATTCTTATAGACAAAGATAAAAAGAAATGTTTACTGTTTGGCCGATGATACGGCATGAAGCAGGTTGACTTTTGTGATAGCACAAATGAAGCATGACATTCCATACCACCAATAACCGATCAACAAATCAGACTCTAATCCGTAGGATTTTATTTTTTGTTTCCATTGTTTATGTACTTGTTTTTTTCACAGCGTTTTTGTTTTTTTAAATCGCTGTGTATCAAATTATGCTTTTAATTTGTTGTTTTTTTGCATTAGTTATAATAAATATCAATCATTAAAAATTATTTTATAATATTTGTATTAAATAAAAACCAAACATGTAAATAAATATAAATAGCTATTCTCCTTTTCCATACCTCTTTCGTAACAAAGTAACACAATCCCCTTTAATAAACTTACCACTTTTAGGATATTCCCTTCTCCAAACAAAGAAAACACACCCAAAATCAATACTGAGGAGACTGAACTGCATTATGTAAGTAGAAAATGATGGAAAAAAGCCATAAAAAAAGGCTACGTCATGCATGAAATACTAACTTAAAAACGAAATTCAACATGACTATAGTGCAATCGTTGACATTTGCCTACAAGTTTAATAAAACAATTTTCCAACTTGTGTACTCAAGGTTGAAGAATGTAGAAGTATTGCATAGGATTTTTAAGAAAAGTTGAAGTTCAAGTTTTTAATTGTTTTATATCTCGTTACCATCAAGTGAAAATCAATATATAAGCGTAAGCGGAAACTATAGCCTAGAATTTAAAATGATACAAAGCATGAATTGCTATACATAGCAGAAAACAATGTTCTAATTTAAAATATAATTTCAATTAATCACAGTAACAATGGTCAGGTAAATGAAGAGATTTGTCCTTTTAGTTTAGATTCTCATTTTTTTAGTTTAAATATAATATAAAAGGGATGAAATAAAAGGAGAAATACAATAATGGTGGCCCAAGTGAAGCCAATCCAATTATAGTGCCAAGTGCCGAACACGTCGTCAAAGCGCCACATATGCCCATTTCACCTTCGTACCATAACGCACGCGCGTGTGCATGTTTGAGTTTTCCTAGCCATCCATAATCTATATACTTAATCTAACACTAGTATACAATAATATATAAAGAGGAGAAAGTCAAAATATTAGACGATGTGAGACAAAAAAGTTTTATTGTAATCAAGCAACATAAAATACAGCTAAAGTACTAGTTGGGACACATAATTGGTTCACTAAAAAAATTTCTTCCAAATTATATTGAATAAAACTAAAAAAACAAAGGCACGACCATGATTTATAATTTTCAATTTCAGTTTTTCGAACTACCAAGTTAGTAATTTTGAAAACTATGTGAAAAAGGGTCAATTTTGAAAATGGTTTTAACAATTTTTTTGGAGAAAATGAGTGGTTCTTTATCGAGGAGAGCAGTAATATAACTGCATTCTACACTTAAAAAGTTAGCTGCCAATAAGCCTGACAAGAAGCTCTACCCCATAAACTCGTACAATATAAAAAATAAAAAACCATCCAACCTAATAACTGAAGTCCATAATATTGTACAAAAATCTTAAACTAGAGCCTAAATAAACTCTTAAGAAAACAACCTTTCGCAAATCCAGCCTCCCATCGATGACAGTAGCACAACATAAATAATTAACCATATCCATACTTTAAAGGACCAATAAAAGCGAATCCATAACATCAATCCAATGGCAACATACCATCACTAATAGCAGAAAGGCAGATGCAATCAACATTATCCAAAATAACTGACAAAAACTCAATAATAATTGTTAGAACAATACATACACACACATATATGTGTGTGTTAAAGCAGAAATAAAAAGCATCATACATTAACTTAAATAAGCAGAAAAAATCAAGTAAAACATTTCTAAGAAGCAAAGATATGAGAAACGCAACATGGCCGAGTCGAATAGCAAATCGAACTTAGTAAAATCATGAGGGAAAATAAAAGACTTAAAAGATGATTGGTGACTAAACGCCTAGATAAACCCAAAAAAGGCAAAATCAAATGGTGAAATAATGAACCGAAAAATGCATTCCAGTTAAGCATAGATAATGATCATAAACTAAGTTAAAGCAAATGGATAATCAAAAAACCAAAAAATGCATTGCGGCTATGTCTGTATGAATATACCAAACTAAGTAGAAGCAAATAGTAAAAGTAATACACTGAAAAATACATCATGACTAGGCTTAAACAATTGTAACAAACCAAATAAAAGCATACTTGAAAGTAAAGAAATGAAATGTGCAATAAGATCAACACAACCCAAAACTGAGTTAGTTTTCTAATAAAAGACTTTGTTTTCTAATAAAAGTAGAGAATCTGAAAAGTTATCATTAAAAGCATCTATTAAAACAATATTTAAAGCATTATTATTACCACTATTTTTAACAATTTTTTTTCCTTTAATGCATTTATGCATACTTTTACTTTATTAAGAAATTCCTTAAAAAGAACATTATTAGCTATTTTATAACTAGGGTTGGTTATCCAATAATAACGAAAACAAAGCAGTAGCATAAATCAAATTGCAGAAGGAATGTTACTATTATTAAATAAAAATTGGTTCCTCTCAAACCAAATATACTGTTACACCCAAGTTTTCAAGTGTGAACACGTACAAGGTTATCAAAGGACAAGATGAAAAAGCCATTGAAAACCAAGAGTATAAAGCCATCGAAGCCCAAGATGTGAAAAGTTATTGAAGGTTGAGATGTTTAAATCTATCGAATGCCAAGATGTGCAAAGCTACCAAAAGTCCATATGTGTAAAACTATCGAATGCCAAGATGTGCAAGGCCATCGAAAGAAGTTATCGCATGTCAAGAAATGGATCTATCGCACATTGAAGAGTAAAGCTAACATTTGTCAAAGAATAAATAGCTATTGCGTATTTAAATGTGAAGTTAGAGCATGCCAAAGACATGGAGCTATTGCACATTGAAGAGAGAAGCTATCACATGTCAAAGAATAAAAGCTATCGTATGTCAAATAATAAAAGCTATCACATGTCAAAGAATAGAGAATGCACATTGAACTATGAAGTGATCGCATGTCAAAAAATAAAGAGCTATCGCATATTGAAGTGTGAAGTTATCGCATGCCAAATAATAAGGAGCTATCGCATATTGAAGTTTGAAGCTATTGTATGTCAAGAAGTAAAGAGCTATCATATATTAAAGATAGTGCTATCAAGTGTCATGGAATGCTGCTATAAAATATCCGAATACAAACACAAAAGGTATTCTATTTAGCCACATGTCAACTCTTAATTGGTTTAGCCATGCCATTTCATTTTGAAGAAAGCAAAAGCAAGCTGCGTCACATGCCATATCGACGATTTGCCACTTTAGTAGAATCTCAACCGTCAAAGCTTAATAGATGCAATGTGTCAAAGATCCAAAGGCATAATTTCTCTATAAATATACATGTACCTCTTACTCAAAAAGGTACAAATTTCTCTACCTCCCCATTTTCTTTTTTGTAATCAAGAGATTAATAAAGCTAGATTTGGTACTTCAATGGTCGTTTAGGTCAAATTCAAATTGTGATTTTTTGACTAAAGACTTGAACATTTGTCTAATTGCATATTTTCTTATTTGATCAATTAATTATAAACATACTTGCCCTCGAGTCGAGCCTTTTTCATGCACCTTTGATTTTTTTTGATTTGAGCATAAGTTAGACCTAATATTTGATCTAAAATCTCTTGCTTTCACTGAGAAACAAACTTGGAAAGTTTAAGGCTTAAACAAGGATCTAATCTTGCTTCTTCTAAGAGTACCTACCAAGCATATATTATAAAACAGATTTTCAGAACCAAACTTGTATTTTCAAACATTTTTTCCAAACCGCTCATCAATATAGTAAAGAGCAAATGATGAACTTTAGGAACCTTGCCCTCCAAACCTTAGTAGTGAAGAGAAGTTCCCACAACATAACCCGAGCAAATGGTGCATGAAACCATTTCATATGGGTGAAAAGCCAATTTTTCCTTACCGTCAGGATTAGAAAAGGAGAATCCACTCTAGGATACAAAAGGGTTAAAATGATAAAGAAAGTCCCTTTTTCCCATATGAAAATGATTATACAATCTCAAGTTAAAGGAACTATCTTCAAAGAAGAAATAACTCATGACTTTAACTAATTCTCTCAAAAGTGGAAAAGCATAATTGACCAATTTCCTAGAAAAAAGAAAGAGTGCCATTGTAACTTGTAAATGAAATAAAGATTGGGCGAAGAAGAGCTGATAATTTCCCAAAAAGGAATAAGAATGATTGGGGAAACCATCCCTTTAAAAGACATAAGATGAAGTTAACCTCTCCTCTTTCTATTTCACAAGAGGAAGTACACATTTTAACAAAGGATAGATTGGATTACCGGCCTTCAAATAAAAAGACAAAAGGGAAGGAGGAATATAATGGAGGAGAGTACTGCTATTATCATGGTACAAGTGGGTATGAAACCAACCATTGCCGAGCTTTAGCAGGGATTACTGAAAACATGTGAGATGTGGGAAGTTACAAAAATTTGTTAAGCAAAACCAATCCGAAAACTAAAGGAGAACAAATAATTCGATAGCTTTAATTTGATGGAATTTCATTGTGACTACATTTAAAAATCCAATTTTAAGACGGAATTTCATTGGTAATAATGGTCAAATTAAGCCTTTGGTCCCTTCTCCGAGCTTAGCTAAAGCAACCATCTAGAGAGTGATGGTCAATTAAGCCTTTGGTCCTGCCTCCAGGCCTGGCCAAAGCAACCATCCAAAGAGTTATGGTCAATTAGGCCTTTGGTCCAGCCTTTAGGCCTGCCAAAGCAACCATCCAATGAGTGATGATCAATTAAGACTTTGGTCTGGTCTTCGGGCCTAGCCAAAGCAACCATCCGATGAGTGGTGGTTAATTAAACCTTCGGACCCGCCTCTAAGCCTGGCTAAAGCAACCATCCAAGGAGAGATGGTTAACTAAGACATTAATTTCACTATAAGGACTGGCCGAAGCTGTGAAGATTCATTAAAGATCAAACAAACAAACATAAACTAAAGCAATTATCACATAAGAGAAAGGTATATAAGGTCAATTCCCAAAATGTATGAACATCTTATTCTCTACACATATTCACACATAAAAATTGTATTTTTTAAACATCATGACTACTCATAATTATACTTTTTAGATACGTTCTTCTTCTAAGGACTATCAAAGCAACCTTTACAATAAATTTTTTCAAATGCCTATAGTTTTGGGGATGCGGGAAATGGAATAGAGGATGTTGATAGATGAATTCCTTACCCTCCCATGGACATCCAAGATGCAAAAATGATTCTCACTTGGAGTACTGGTCTGCACTTGGAGTATATGTCTATGACCGCATTGAAGATGCGTATGTTCGATTAAAGCCCGTGTTTTTTTGTGTATTTGCTTTTTTGCATAGTTTAGAACTTATTCCCCTTTGATAGCTGAGCCGAACTGAGGAGAAGCGAATAGGGCGCCTACTATGGTGATGGAATTAATTTATGTTTCATTTTTTAAGAGGTTTAACATGGAGTGAGCATGGGAACAGTTTCCATTGGTGAAATTGATGATGAGAGAGTTCCATGTGGCTATATCTCTAAGAGGCATTTCCTTGAACTCCTTTTTGGCGTTATCTAGGCTGCCTGACTTTGCATGCATGTCGAGTAGCATGGTGGCGAGGATGATGTCGAAGAAGATGCCATAGAGGAGGATGTGGGTGAGGAGTTGGATGGAGAGGGAGAGGGCAGAGGCAGAGGGATAGTATTTGAGGTTGAAGGAGAGGCATCGGGACAGGAAGGGACCTTCCAATGTTATAAAATATATATCATCTCTTTCAAAATCTTGTGTTATCGTACCTTGCTAAATCTCAAGTCATCGCATGCTAAAAATATAGGTCATCACGCCTTGATAAATTCCATGCGTTCATGGGTTGAAAATATAGGCCCTCGCCTTAGTGACCAAAACTAGCCATCGTATGTTAAAACAAAACTTTATAAAGTTGGTTAAAATGAATGATGGACTATTCATCTTAACCCATACATGCATGATATATTATTGATGAGCCCTCATGCTCTCCTCGGTTTCCCACATGTAATCGCCTCCACTTTCGCCCCATTGAACCTTCACTAACCCCACCGTCTTCCTTCTAAGTTGCTTCGTATAGCATCCGACAATACAAACCAGCCTATGAGGTCTCGAAGCTTCCGATTTAATATTGATATCATTAAGATGATTAAGTCAATCTTCATACCTGAGTCATGTACAAACTTCCGCAAATGAGAGATGTGGAAGATATTGTGCACACCCGCCATCTTCTGAGGTAAGTCGATCCCATACGCTAGGTTCCTAACCCTATCTACTATTGGAAAAGGACCTACAAATATCGACACAAACTTCCCCTTATTAACAAATTGAATAACATTCTTCAATGGAGAAATCTTCACGAACACCATATCGCTGACAGAGAACTCCAACTAATATTACACATTGCACACAATACATGACTAATATTTAAAACAGTACATTGTGTTCATGGATGATATCCTTTTCATTAGAGGACATAGGAAGAACACAAAGAGCACTTGAGGATTGTGCTCGAGGTGTTGAGGAAGCACTGATTGAAGTTGAAGTTTTCTAAATGTCACTTTTATAGCAGAGAAGTGCGATTTTTAGGTCATTGTTTTTTAGCAGGGCATTGCTATAGATCCCGCGAAGGTGGTAGAAATATAAGATTCGGATTGACCTAAGAACACTACAAACGTGAGAAGTTACCTTGGACTAGTAGGATAGTATAGATTTTTTCTCTAAGGCGGTAGCATTGTTAATCCATTTGAAGAAGAAAAATCGGACTTTTGTTTGGGACGCAAGATGTGACCATGCATTATAAGTCTAAAGGAGAGGTTAACGAGTGCATCTATGTTAGTTATTACGAGTGGAAACGAAGAGTTGACACTATACACAGATGCCTTTGGTATTGGACTAGGTGCAGTGATTATGTAGAGGGGAAAAGTTGTCGCATATGCTTGTCGACAGGTGAAATCGCACGAGAAGAAGCATCTGACTCATGATTCGGAGTTGGCAGCAATAATGTTCACTTTGAAGATTTCCTTAATTCTTTAATTAGTAAAAGTTCCCTTTTACCCTTCATTATTTAACTAACTATTTAATTATTGAATTAGCTATTATAATTAACAGGTGTAAATTTTATGTATTGTTAAATAAAAGTTGTATCATTCACAATCTTTTTAAATCCTTCCTTAACCACATGAATCGAAGATTCAAAGCTAGAAATATGGTCAAAATTCCTACAATATATTATAATATGTTACCCCACCTATTGGTCAAGGCCGGAATATCAATAAATTGACTAAAAAGGATGGATATCAGGATTGGAGATCGATTGGAAACAAGGCTATGATCGATACCACCAAAATTGGACCAAGCTCCAATCAAGGTGGGATCGATCAGAAATGATAAGCAAGGCCCGGTGAGGCTACATTTCAAATTTTAGGTTAATCAAAGTTCGTACGCGTAAGTTATGGATGGATCAATATTGGTGAAAAGCGGTTTCATATCGATACTTTCGTATCGATCATTATGGCGTTTGGTTCATATCGATCGATATTCATACCGATACGTCTCGTATCGATATAATTCATATTGATCTGGCAACTCCAGGATGGATATGGTTTGGATAATGCACCGCACTTTTGGTTTGGATCGATCAAATTTCAGCTCGATACATTTCGTATCGATTTAGCAAGCATGGGATCAATATGAAGGATAGGGCAATGGATGGATATGGAGGCATATTTCGTGTCGATCATTTGTATCGATTGATACGAAAGAAGCGGTCAAGGGATGTAGCACAAAACATGGATCACTGCATCAGACTCGGATCAATGCGAAAGCTATGGATACAGGAGATGACGGATGCCAGATGATGGATACGGAATGATGGATACCAGATGATGGATATAAAATGATGGAAACCAGATGATGGATACCAGATGATGGATACGAGATGCTGGATACTAGATGATGGATACCAGATGATGGATGTGAGTTGATGGATACGAAATCATTAGCCTACACTTGCAAACTCGAACTTGGATCGATCATATATCACAATCTACGTGTTGAAACTTCATGAAATTTGGAGAGCAAGGACTTTGCACTATCATCTTTCACCATGATTGATCTCAGCTCGATCGAAGCAGTTTATGATCGATATGAACTCCCTATGGATCGATCAAGGATCATTCCCAAATGACTCCAGATCGATCATGTGGGTCCATCTGGACTTGAGAAAGAGTATTCGAAGATTCAAGGTAGATATTTCCATCTCCACACCTATAAATAGCACCTCCATTGCAACTAAAATGGGGTCCTTCCTTTTGGCCCCTCTTTATCTTCTTCTCTTTTGGCTAGACTTTGCCATTTTTGGCTATTGATATTCAAAGGATTGTAACTGTAACCACGGTAGAAAGGAAATAAAAGGATCAATTCAAAGTGGATGTAGGCCGGAGATAGCTAAACCACTATAATCTTGTGTCTTCTCTTACTTTCTTTCATTTTAATTTTGTTATTTCTTCATTTTTACTCTCTACATCATCTAGATCTGAGATCTGTGTCTAAATACTAAGGATTTGTGTGTAAACACTGGTGCTTTCGTTACATTCGGGGTTTGTGACCATTTTTGGTGCAGACAAAATAAATCTGGGTCAGTTTTCAACAAAAGTACCGTTTATTGTTTTCGAAGAGTTCATTGTGTTGACCTAGAAAAAGGTTTAATATAATTCATATAGCATCCAGTGTGATCTGTTCATGTGATTGTTATTAACTTTTGAGCTTTGAAAGAGTTTTTGGAGTGACATGTTATCACTAATCAGGATTGCATAGTTATTTTAGATTTAGTACCAAGTGGAGTGACATGTTATCACTAATCAGAATTGCATAGTTATTTCAGATTTCAGATTTTAAGCTTTAGGACAGTTCGATGGAGTGAAAGACTTAATTTATTGTTTGAAAATTGTTTGATAATGCATATAAAATTTGATGAAAACCTTTGGGTTCAAAAACAATGGCCTTACCACCTCAGAACTTTGATGCACTATTTACTGAATGTTTAAGGGAACATTAAACTTAAGCACCCATGTATACATGGAGCTAATATATATTTATTCTAACAAAAATTTATCTCATAAGGATATACAATACTGACAAATGGAAAAAGCTATCATACCCGAAGCGTACAATCATACCAACTAACTGTAATAAAACACAGTGAAATTTCGAAGTATTTTAAAGAAAAATTTCAAAGAGCATGAAACTTAATTTCAACTTAGATGCTTGGTATGAGATATAAACTTTGTTAAGTATGGTATACATTTCAAAGAGCTGACCTCACTGGGATTTTGGAGATATCTGCAATAGGCGCAGATTTAGATGGCATAGAGATGACTGATCCTGAGATTCTATAGTGGATCTTTTTTGGAAATGTCGATGATTAGAGGAATGATAATTTGCGACCGGTTGCCCGTCTCGTCGTGTGCATCATTCAGCACAACATCATTCCGAAGACGGGAAGCCTCGACCAGATCTATACCTTAGTACAGAGAGCCGCCTATGCTATAACTGGCGGTATAGCCATCAATTGGGCTCGTGTTTTGATGCTTCATATAGTCGATTAGGAAGTTGGTACCCCAAGGACTCATTTTCCATTTTCCCACTTGCTCACTCGAGTGTTTATGCATTACGAGGTAAATTTGAGCGAAGAGCCAGTAATGAGGAAGGTCCCTCTCGCCATCGACCGGACCAATATTAAGAGGATGAATATTCCTTTATTGCCAGTCGCACCACCTGTACCAGCACTAGAGCAGTGGCACCAGCATCAGGGGATAACATAGGGCGCCGAAGGATGCTTGAGTCCTGAGCTTGTTGCTATCCGTCGGGTTCAAGTAAAGCTCCGAGAGGTTAGGGCAGAGCAGCAGCGCCAGTGGCGTGAAATTGGATGCATAGCCGCCATGCTACAACCATTCCGCGGTCGCGGCAATGGCTCGAACTCCAGCCACGGAGCAAGACCTTCTTGCAGTTCATAGGATATGTTTTATTTAGGATTGTTGTATCTTTTTATTTCCAGAATTTGTTCTTTTCTTTTAGGTTGTTTGGATTGTAAAATTGTTAGTTATCTCTTATAAAAGGCATGCACGATATTATGAGTTTCTATTTATTTACTATGTTATTGTTTCTGGACATGCGAATTGCTCCTATATATGCATAGTAAAGAAGCACTATAAATATGGAAATTTCATAAAGACACTTGATTAACAATAAATGCAATATAAGACTAGAAGTTTAGAATAGTTGGAAATTTTAGAAAAGGACATGATAAAGTTGTTTTGATATCACGGGTCTGTAACAACTCAGGATTTTCGACCCTAAAAAATCGACACTGCTATGTTCACTGTATTGTGTGTCGAGCAATTGAATGCCGAAAAATCTGATTGTTAGGGGAAAAGAAAGAAGAGAGGAGGAAGAAGAAAGAAGAGAGAGAGAAAAAACAACACAGAATGTCACACTCACAGTGGAACAATATATAATATAATATCAATGATCTTTACAAAGAGAAACCGTAATATACATACACCAAATCGGAGAACACAAATACCAACCATTAGCCTAGAAAGTTATAACAACCTGTTCCCACAAATATTGATAATTTCAACAACAATGCAGTGGAAAATAAATAAATACAGGAATACATCATGAAGACCTCCAGCTCTTACCTCGAGCTCCAATGCATCCAAAGAAATCTATAAATATTCTCGGTCTGACCCGAGCATTATAATAAAGTAAAACTCGAGTCAGTCGGGTAAACCAGCATGAGAAAACACACCTAGTTGAATTCTTAAAGTAATCAAACTCTTTTTAAAATAAAGGTATCTCGTAAGACCATGCCGTATATAAACATGGACGGGCTTTTACCTTACGATAACCAAAACAATTTCTATAGAAATCCATTTATATTATAATAATGTCTAGGGATCAAAGTAAAATATGAATATAGCTGAAAAGCTTGCATCTCACGTTTCAGCATAGTTGAGCACAACTAAGTCTGTACGTCTCTTATTAGAGAATGGATTCCATACAATGACCGGGCTACTAGGGTACTACCCATCACAGTGCATCTCTAGATAAAATAACATCGAGGTCGAACCCATCGGCCCCAACCAACACAGGACCGACCTACCCTTTATTGGATAGTACCGAATATGATCACCCTTAGTTTAATGGGCCCTAGAGCATATAAATGGGAGATAATATCGACTCTAGATAGGGATGATCATACCCTACTTGGAAGCGACCCATTTAGCCCTACTGCATTTCCCTTGTTTTAGTCATTCCTATTTGATGAGGCATGAGGCTACGTTTTACCTTTTATATAGCACTTCCTACTTAGAATGCTAAACTACCATCCAGGCAACACTTCGATACCAGCATTCATCCTACAAGTTCATTTTGGGATTGAACAAAATGCTTGAGAGCTCCATCTTCAATTTCATCATCTTCAAGATGTTTTCACTTCGAAATGCTTGAGTTGGATCAAAGTGGTTTTCAGATAAAATATCTGATCCCGGTCACTTCGAAACAACACTCGATAGTTTTCGGTAAACTCAATCCTAGTTCTTTAGGAAATAAACAGTCAAAGATAAGAGCGGAGATCGTCTCCTAACCGTTAGTAGACAGATTTCCTTATCGTTTGTCCTAGGAGAACAAAAAGAGATTTATACGCACAGTACAACATCATCAGACATGACGGTGCCATATACACTCATGTGTTTCTCCTAGATATTTCCAACATTACGTTTTGGGTCCAAGTTTGATAGTCGGTTATTTAACTATCCACAAACACACATCTAAATCAGGATTTATTCCATAGGAAAAACCAACATTGGTTAAGCACAAAAGCAACCACTAACCACTTTTAATAAACCTTTTCACTAACAAAAATCTCTTGTAAATATTTGTACCAAAATACTTTTACAAAGATTCATTCACAACCCTTGTATTTTCAATACTTGGAAAATATCCATACACTTATCTCAATGGTATAAGTATATTCACAAAACAGGGAAGGATTTCCTTTTTACACAATTCTAGAACAGATTTATACATTCCTTTATAAATCTCTAAAACTAGTTTATAACCCCATTCATTAATCTCTGAAATCATTTATAAACTCCCTTTTATACATTCTTAAAATCATTTATAAATCCTTTATAAATCTCTAAGACCGTTTATAAAGCTCTTTTTATAATCTATAAACCCGTTTCAAAAATCCTTTTATAAATCTCTAAGACCGTTTATAAAACTCTTTTTATAAATCAATAAACCCATTTCAAAATCCTTTTATAAATATCTAAGACTGTTTATAAAACTCTTCTATAAACCCATTTCAAAAATCCTTTTATAAATATCTAAGACCATTTATAAAACTCTTTTTATAAGTTTGTAAACCCATTTCAAAAATCCTTTTATAGATATCTAAGACCGTTTATAAAACTCTTTTTACCCTTTTTAAATCTCCTTTTAAGTTTTCCAAACCATGTTATAAGAGTCTTCTTATAAAACCCACATCTGTTTATAAAGCCCTATTTATAAATCTCGAAAGCATTTATAAATAAATTCTAATAATTTACTTTTAAACACTATTATATAATAATAAACATTATTTAGTAATTTACTTCAAAACAACTTAAAATAATAATTAATAATTTCAAAACAATCTTAAAAAACAATAATAATTTATCTTCAACATTATTATAAAAAATAATAATTTATTTCCAAAACCTTATTGGTAAATAATTATAATTAATTTCAACCCATATTAATAATTTAAATAACCAACTTTTCAAAATATTAAAATATTGATAAACAACTTTAAAACAACATTAATATAAATAATCAACTTTTAAATATAAATATATTTCCTTGATAAAAATCCATACTTAAATTTCAACATAATAATTTCCATATTTATAAACTGTATTCATAAATTTCCTTTTGTTTTATTAACTTCCTTTTTATATAAATCCTTTTATTTATAAAAATCCATTCATAACTCTATCCCTTTATAAATCTCACCTGTTCATAAATCTCATTTATAAACATCAATCACCATCCATTTTTAACGGGGCCCCGATATGGATAAATTCCTTTTATAAATTCTATTCTATTTATAAAATATCGTTTAAAACCTCCAAATTTACCCTCACCTTCAATTTCCAAAATAGAATCAACTATTTTCTAAACAACATTCCACCTCTTATAGTAAATCCACTATTTGATTTATTTCTTCAATCTATTAAATGATAATAGTTTCCTTTAATTTATAAAACACCGTTTATAAATCTATCCTTTTATTAATAAAATACGATTTTACAAATCTTCACTTTATTTGTAAAATGTCCCATTTATACATTACCCCATTTATAAACTTCCACATTTATAAATTACCCTTAATATATGTATATATATATATATCACTTTATATAAAATAGTTAATAAATATTTATACCAAAACTATTTCTATCTTCCTTTTAAATCATATCCCTTTATTTAAAACACAGACTTATTTTTAAGATTTTAAAAATCTTTATTCACCATTCAAAATCTCTATTTAAAATATTTTATAAAACCATAATTTTTAATCTCTAAAAATCATACTTTTTATTTACTTTAAATAAATTCCTTCTTTAAATACTTCAAGGATAATTATTAAACACATATAATTTCCAATATCATTTTGAAATCCCTTTTTAAATCAAAATCATTATTTTTATATTATTTTAGAATACCAAAATAAGGTCCAGTGCTACTAAAGCACTAAATAAGCAAAACCATATCCATGTCATCAAATATGGCATCCAACAAGTCACATATCACAATATATATGAAAAGTAAAATCAACAGTGTGAGGAATCCAGTTGGATCCTTCTAATCTATCCCTCTGCATCACATACAGTATATAATCATGAAATATAAATCAACCGCTTCGAGGCGGGATCGTATACAAAGGGTCATCCACTCTTACATGGGAACGTAATAGGGTCTCATCCGCTCCAGGGGCGGAAATATATTCAAACCAACTAATAAAAACAGTAAATCATCCAAACATCCAATCACCAATTTTTATCAACTATAAAATATTACTGGTTAGCTAAAAAGGTTTTAACTCATCATTATTCTAGTCGTCGTCAAGACGTTCCGGTTTCGTCTGAAATCAAACGACGTTCAATTTCAGCAAAAAATTCCAGCAGCTCCAATTTGTTCTAATCCAACTCCATAACGTAGTAATAGCAGATACAAGAGCAATGCTACTCGTCGCGTTCAATTTGGATCTCGTATGAAAATGTTATAGCATTTATAGGTTAACAATTTATATAATAAAATTAATTTTATTTTAATTACATGCTAAAGAATTAATCATCCTCTAATCATGTTTCTACTCTCCCTCCTCCCAGTTCGCGTACAAACTTCACGACACCTGACTTCATCCCCAAATTGCGCCGCCTCTGACCATCCACCATCGATCGCGAGCCTAGCCATGCACCCCCACGCCAAGACGAGTCGATCTCCACCCACGTATGCTCCCAGTTCGTCATATATCACCTCCCCAAATCCCAAACAGTCGGCCTAAACGTAGCGAGACCTTGGCCATGTCGAGCCTCGATTCGACGATCAGATTATATGGATCAGTTCGTGATGAGGAGGATTACGAATTTCATTCAGACGTCGAGGCCTGAAAAAGTGTGGATTGGCTGAAGCGTTTGTGGCCATCGGATGGTGAAGAGGGTTTAATGGCGGCTGAGGCTCTCGTTTAAGCTTTGGGCAATTTGTGAATGCGGGGGTACTTATATATAAAATGTTTACGACACTATTCACTCGCCAAATTTTCGAACTCCAATCGAAGCATGCCGCCGTTTTATATGTTATACCCCTATTCCGAACACAACGGAATATATATCGGGACCCAATTCAAAAGTATACAGAAGTTAGCTTCCAAATATCGAATTATATTAATTTAAATTCCTTTTATTAATTTCTACGTGTTTTGAACACGCATGACCAAACCATACGTCCGATCGCCACGAAATTCGTTATCACACAACAATTTACTATTAGGGATCCAATGGCACTAATCTCGCCGAAATCCGAAGCACTGTCTCGAAAGGCCATTTTCACACATTTAATTAGAATGAATTATTTCCAACTTTAGTTTAATCACTTTTTAATTCAAATTTAAAAGTTTACTAACTTCATTATAATTCAAATAGAATTTAAATCAGCTTTCAAAATCAATTTATTCGTATTAAATTCAAGATTTAAATATTTTAAACAATTTCAACTATTCATATAACGATTATATTTGAAATCCAAGTTATTTAACTTATAAATTTTACTTTTCAATATTTAAAATTAGTTAAATATCTCAAATTCGAATGACTGAAATTCTGGGTCGTTACATACTTCCCCTCTTAAAAGAATTTCATCCTCGAAATTAGCGAGTAAGAAAAATGTCCAAACCCATTAACTTTTCAAAACCAATTAGTTAAAATAGATTTTAAAATTTCTAAGTCTTTAAAATTCATTCATAGATTCCAACTAATACCATCCATTCTTTCATTCCAAGTTATAACTCAAAATCAAATTTTTAGTTATCAAAATTCTCAAAAAATTTCTAATGCCTTAATTTTACGAAAAATTTCTCCAACGTTTCCTTTCCGCTACTCAATCGAATTTTTTTACAATATATATATATATATATATATATATATATATAATCACAAATATACATCTTGTAACGACCCGGAATTTTCGAACCCGAAAATTCCAGATAGTTAGAAGAAAAAGAAAGAGATAGAAGAAAGAAACAGAAAGAAGAAAGGAGAACAGAGAACACAACATCTCACATTCGCAGCGGATTAAATATAATAACAAATAATAATATCAGTTATACAAAGAAAACTGTATTTGTTAATTACATTTTAATACATCAGATTTACAACATTCACAAATGTACTAGACAGTTAAAATTAACATGTCTCAGACAACTATAATATCACAGCGGAATATACTCCATACGTTCCCGCCATCCAGCTCGTCTCCTGAGCTCCAGAACGTCCTTACCTGAAAATCTGTAATACTCGGTCTGACCCGAGCATTACATCAAAGTAACACCCGGGTCAGGCTGGAAACCAGCGTGAGTAAACTCATCTAACAAGAAATTCCAATCCATAGAACTTATTTAAACCCGGGGTAACTCGTACTTTACTATAAGTAAACAACTTATATAGTCAACACTTATTTTCACAAAACAATATCTAAGTATCCAATTTAGTTTAAATGGTCCATATTATCCCAAACCGGCCTATTGATTTCACATATCAATCTATAAAGAATTATGGAAGATTTCAAATCGAAGTGGTTTCGGGTATTTACTAATACCCGACCCCGGTCTCTTCGACTTCAAGTGTCATCATTTTAAACGTCCAAGTTGTTTAAGGGTTTAAACATTTAAACTTATATTCAGGATGATATAAACAGATAGATAAATCACAATATCACAATAAATAATTCATATCAAACATTCATCTCACAAAGCAGCATATATCATAGATATCATACCCAAATCATCCAGTATTAATATCAATCAATCATCCATAAGCAAGTTTGATAAACTCTTAATCAATTTAATTAACCTTTAATTAAATTAATTACTATCCTTTAATTACTTGGATTACCTTAATCCTAATTAATTACAAATAAATAAATTATCTCTTAATGATCTTCCTTAATTAATCTCTCTTTTAATTAATTACCTTAACTAGTAATTAATCACATTATTAATTAACCTTAATCCTTTAATTAATTAATCTTTAATTAATTAACTTCAATTCAATTATATTAATTATCCTTTAATTAATATCATCAAGTGATTGACCCTTAATCACTTCCATTTAATTACTTCCATAAGTAATTTCCTCTTTTCTTAATTACAATCAATAATTATCCCTAAATTACCTTCATTAAGTATTAACCCCTTTTTATTATTATCACTAATTTATTTACCCTTATTAATTCATTAAGTAATTATCTTTTAATAAAATTTATTAATCATCCCTAATTAATCACAACCTTGATTAATTCCATTAATTATATTAATTAATTGATCCTCTAATTACTTTATTAATTAATTATCCTTTTTATTAATTACATTCAGTTATTTTCTTTAATCACTTATACCAAGTAATTAATTTTTCATTACATTTCTAAAGTATAATCAAACTTAATTAACTCCAATCCTTTAAATATATTTCTAAACTTGGCCTAACATACATTTTTTTTTTAAACTAATAATAACTTTTTAAAAGAAACTTGTTAAACATTTTACTTTTTGAAACTTTAGCAAACACTTTAACTTTGAAACTTATTTACTTTGCCTTTAAATTTTGTACCTTCTTTTAAACTTGAAATCTTAAATTCACTTCACAAATTTAAAACCAGTTAACAGTCTAAAACCCCAAGCACTCACGAGAAAACTACGAACCAGACCCGAACATCCCTCGATCACACTCTACTTCGAGAAAATCCTCAAACAACTCGAGCCTAACGCCAAGAAAACCATCATCTTCCTGAACTAATCCTTCACCAGACACAAACGTGCACGCGTGCACATGCGCGTTGGTCTGATCAACTTCGACACCTCACCGAGAACCTCAGCAAGTCGACGACCACATATACGAATGCTCTGACCCTTCAGCACCGACGAACTCGCGAGGAAACGAAATCGAGCAACTCGATTTAACTGGAACCCAAACCATCCACTGAAAATTGCCTCGCGCCACCCAAATCCGGTCACCAGAAATATCGCTGTTCCACCCAGAGGCGCGCCACGAACCCAAGCGACGATCCCCCCCTATCCGATCATCTCCGATGCTTCCACGTTGACGTAAATGCCTCGAGAACACGGCAAACCAAAACTGTACACTCAACCCTAGATCATCGTCGTTCAGCCACCATGGTCATCTAGAATTTAGGTGAGTATTTTTCTGATGATCACCTAACCTCCAGCCTCCTTCCACCTCGATCACGCCATCCAATGATTTCCCGATCGCCAGAAATTGATGAAAAAACAACTTTCGGTCAACTCGCAAAATCTCCCCAAACTCTATCTTAAAAATCTTGAAATTGTTATCTAAATTCCTCATTTTACAATATGATTCTATTTATGAAATCCAAACTCGAATTTATGAACTTCGATTTTTGACTTATAATTTGATTTCTACTGTTATCTCTTATTTCCAGTAATCCTATTTATCAATATACTTAATAATATTTTTAAAATCTTTATCTTGTTATTTCTAACAGATTTTGTTTAAATACTAAATCCTAATAATGATTAAATCAAGAGATAATGGTTTTTAAATCAAACAGAAGCTTGAAATAAAAAAAAACAGAGGTATACATACGTATACAGACATGCACACTAAACATTCCCATATTTATCAACATGCAAGCCAAATTTCCACTCATGCAAACAATTTCCACATCATTATATAATTATTCATCACATGCAACTAATTTAAAATAAGTGATAGTTTGTTTACTCGCCTGTTGATGTACAGAGAGTTTTTGAAGCAGTTTTGAAATTTGAAAACTTGAATTGCTTGAAAACTGAGATGATCTGGGCTTTTGATTACAGGTTGATGCTTGTCTTGTGATGATTGTTTTAGGTTGAGTTCGAATTCTGCTAGCTTTTAATTTAAAAACTGAGTTGATCTTTGTTCTGCTTCAATTTGCCCCTGATCTTGTTTGATTGATCTAGTTGAAAAGTTGTTGCTTGATATTTCTGGTTTGCTAACCTTTTATTTACAGGTTTCTAAATTTTCTCTGGTTTAAATTTTCAGACTTTAGCTTGTTTTGTATTTGTTTTAGAAATTTTCTGATCAAAGAAAATGAAAGAGGAATATGGAGATGTTTATATAACTTAGTTTTCTCATTTATTAGTTATTTTGAAAAATAAAAAGATTAAGGACACTTGTACAATTTTGATAACACTTGTCATTAAACACATTTCTTTTGCTTACATTTGTGATTATGTTCACACATTATTTACATTTGTAATTTCCATGATTTTAATAGGTATTTATTATATTTCTAATTTTAGTTATATATATATATATAAATGTCTTAAGTATTTAATATTTAAATTTCTCTTACACTTATCTATATAAAATTTTAAAGACAATGATATAAAATCAATCATATGCTAATAAAAATCATATACACTTATTATTTTAAACTCAATTTATTTTTTTAAGATTATTTACATTTGAATTTCAAATTCAAATCTTCTTTAAATTTTACTCATATATATTCAAATTAATACTTATTCTATTTTCTTAGGAAAAAGAATAAATTTTAGATTATTAATTGATTTATAAAGAAGATTATTACATAATTATTTGTCTAAAATTCCAGGATATCACACATCTCATCTTCGAGGATGAGGCATCCCATAGGGAAAAGTATAAAAACACGATATCTAATCCGAGATGTGTACTTTTATTAATATTGGCAAGTATATATAACCAATATAATGCGAAAGTGATCTCCAAATACAAAGCTTACGCCATCTGCACCTTCTAATCACTCCAACCATTGAGAACAAGTATAGGGAAAGTAATATCAATATTTTACATGTACTAGTACAATAACTATATGCAAATGTAGCAAATGTAATAAGAGAAACCATCCAACATATAATATCCATCCAATTAATCCATAATCATATCAATTTACATCTTCCAATGTCAGCATTTAATTTATTAAAGCCCATACGATCTACATATACCATACGCAAAACCATACCCGATCGCTCACTCGATCACGCAATTTCACTTCCGGACTAGTATCGTTCACATGACCACTCTAGTGCGGACACAAATTTGGTTCCTTGAATAGAAACCATCATTCTCCTTGCACAGCCATATACTATGATAGAGAACATCAAAATCAATCAAAAATCCATATCCAGGGTTCGCTGTCAAGAATCGAGTGAAAAATCCTTGTTCGGACCGATGTAACATCATCTCGAAATCGTATACTCGAATCCGGATCAAACAGTTATGCAAATAAAATAATATACGTACAACTTATGCATTTATTTCAATTGGTTTCTTATTATATCCTATTCCTTTTTATTCTCATTCCATTAATTTACATTCAATTAATTTACATTCCATTAATTTGGTATAGTTCTTTTAATACTAATAACACTAGGAACCATTCCATATAATTTACTTTAGTTTATTATAAACAATTATACAATACCATTAATGTTTATTATCACTTCAATACTTAAGTTCATTTTTAATTCTATCAAACAATATTCCAAAACATATTCAATTAATTTTGTAACTCTAGTTCATATCCATATCATTGATTCATTACAAATCAAATTTAATTTCATTTAACTCATTTCATTAATTCACTTCCTTTAACTTTACTTGTGTGAAATTTCTTTTCAAAATTCATTTTATTTAACTTAAATTAAGTTAAATTTCATTTCATAGTTCAATTTCAAGCTTTCCTTTTCTTAACATTTATTTTCAACAAATTTTAAAAATTTGTCTTAACTTACTAGTTCTCAAAATTCTACAAGTTATAAAACTTATTTTCTCATATTTATCCAATTATACTTTGGATTTTAAAATCAAAACTTGATTTACCAAAACACAACTTAATGGATAATCACTAAGGTAGAAATTCATCACTTAGAAACTCAAAAATGAATACTGATGATGCTGTAGTCATTACCAGAATTAATTTCCAACGACCGAAGTGAATTCAGTGCTTTCTATTTCTTTTAAATCTTTTTAAAATATTTATGTTTAAAACATTTTCCAAAATAACACTATTATTATTCCTCTAAAACCTTTGAAACAATTTTCAAAATCAATGGTTTTAAGTTCTCAAATTTCTTACTTTAAATCCATTTTTATTTACAAATCATATTTATAAATATACTTATACAATTTCATTTCCTTTCCTTTCATAAATCACATTTATAATCATATTTATATAATCTCACTTCTTATGTAATATCATTTCACAAATGTTAATTATTTTAACTATAATTGTAATACCCCAAAATTTTGTGAAAAATCATTTTTATAAAATGATTTAATTTTTGAATATTTAGATTTAAATATGGTGAAATTTTGGGAATAAATAGTGTGCAAGGATATGTGGGCACATGCACACTGTAAATGGCACAAGGAAAAGATTCAAAAATTTCTGGAAAAAAAAAGAAATGATGATAATAAAATAAATAGACTGAGCAAGGAAGCATTTCAAATGTGATTTTGAAATATAGATTATTAATCAAATTAAAGATGTTTTTTTTATGTATGAAAAATTAAATATTCCCAGTAATAAAAAAAAAAGATCAAATAAAAAAATATGTACACTTATGCACCTGTATATTTTCTGTGAGCAGAAAGTGTTAAAGCAAAACAATAAAAAGGAAACATTAAAAATGACATGAAATGTAATGCAAGTCAATATGCTTGTGTAGGCAAAAATAGCAAAGGGGATTCTCAGAAATAATTAAAATATAAAATATGGTAGTCACACTTTTAACATGACTAGGTGAGTGGCCTTTTTCTGAAAAAGTAAAGGGAAGAAAATACTGCCTCCAACTAATTATTATGGCCGGGGTATTAAGGGGGAAAATGAATGAAAAATGCATGAAGATGGTTAGGTCAGAAATGGAATTTTGTTTTAACAAACCCTAGTGGAAAAATGCATATAAATAGGCAGTTTTAGCCAGTAAAATTATCTTTACCCCGAGCTGCACAAAAATAAGGAAGGAAGAAAAATATTGGAAGGAAGGAGAAAACACTCATACAAGGATTTTTCTGGATTAATAAGAAGAAATATTTAGGTGAGTAACCTCACTGAGTTCATGGCATTAAGACCTGAGATGAGGCAGCCACTTTTTATATTGCCATTTATATATTTCTGGTTTTGATGTGTATGATTTCATCAATGCCTTTTGGATGTCTTACTTTAAATCTGATATGATTTAATATGGATGTTTTTTTTTGTGATCTTTGCTTGGTTGAGACATTTGTCTTTGGATGTGTATCATACTGTTTTATTTTTACTCAAAAATGTTAAAGTCCAGAATCTTAAAATTATATAGAGAATACTCTCAACTGTTATAGATCTATGGCATGGAAACTTTACAAAAAAAAATGTTGGGAGCTGCATTATACTTGGTATAAGTGCTGAGGCTTGAGAAGAAAAATGTTAAGGGTGCAATAGAAATTTTCTAAGTGCTGAGCCCTTAATCAAATCAAAAAAAAAAGAAACTCACAAGCTAAAATTATGATTGAACCAGATCCTGAATCTGAATCAATCATAAAGGCTTGCAGATCAATATAATAAGAACATGCCATGCCTCTTTTACAGTTGAAAATATTCTTATATTTTACTGAGATCAAGACATATTGACCCCATTTAGGAAATAACTGTCTGCTTATTTCTGAGGAGAATTATGCTAGGAAAGATTATGGATGTTTCCATGTTTGCAGTGACATGTTCACTTAGCATATTTGATGATAGGATTTAAGTCAATACACTAGTAAATAAACTAGGGAAGGGAAGGCCAAGAAGGCTGCTGGAATGCTTGTCATATTTGAAGTATGCAAGTTGGCACATGGTTTGTTTAAGCCCTGAGATCTTTGTGCAATGATGTGAATTAGTTCATTGCAATGTGTCCCTGTGATTCCTTAATAGCAGATGAGGCAGGAATTTAAATTGAATTATACAACCTGTAAATGAAGAAATAGGAATATGAATATTTCTTAGGATTGGTTGGTATGGAACCATGATGGTTCCAGTGAATGCAAATGTTGCAATTAGATAATTATGTTTGCATGGTTATGTATGCAAGTGTAAGAATGATAGATGAATATATCATACCAGAATCAACTTATTTATACCATGTTAAAGTAGTTGGATGCAGAAATTTGCTTAAATAACTAGTTGGTACTCTTACATTCTCTGTTGCTTAATATCATGAATGTATTGATGTTACTCATACCAGATCTTAGATCTGACCCTTGTTTGCTCATGGCATATGGGGTGTCTCATTTTAAAATGAGGCAGCCACTCATGCACTTTCAGGGAACGCAGGCACTAAGTAGAAAATGAAGTTATGGCTATTATGGAGGAGTGAATGAACATGCTAGCTAGTTTCAATAAGAGCTTAAATTGATTATATCTGCATGTATTCAAAAAAAAATTATGTTTCTAAGATTTCCAGTCATGTAATGAATATTTTATGGTTAGTGATCAAGTTGCTCTTATGTTCTGTAAAGAGTTAGATTAAATTAGTTGTTCTGTCGAAATCATTGTGTGTTAAGGTTTGATTTGTTTTTGAAGTAGTGTCTGGAACATAAACAAGAAATATATGCACAAGTATTAGCTATGAAAATCTGGTAAAGAAATATACAATTATGTGAGCAATTTCTTTGCAATTATATTTATTAGACAATCTTAAGTTATTTTTTAAAAAAAAACACTTAGTTTTGGAGTAAATTTAGAATTTACCTTGAAGAATACCTTTAAGTATCTAATTGTTTTTCCTCTGAATTATGTCTACAAGTGGTTCAAGTCTACTTTTTAAATTGTTTTGAGAAAAGTAATTGTATGGGAAGGCTACAGGTATGATGCAAATGACTGGCATTTCAATTGCCATGATCAGGTACCTGGCATGACACTAGGCACATGAGTTATCCAGCTTCAAATAAGTGAAGTTTTGGTTGATTATGTTTGGTTGTGTTTTAACAGTAGAATGCCTTTCAAAAAGCTTTAGGATATTTATCAAATGTTTTACCATAACCAATTTTCAAAGTCATAACAGATATACCATCTGGACAGGCTTGCACAAGCAAACCTGGAATTATTCTTATGAATATTTTTAAGTTCAAATTCTTGACATAGCAAATCTTCTGCAAATACACAACTCACTATTTGTCATATGGGCTAAGATTAAGGCAAACAAGTCACATAGATTGAATCTTAAATAAGAAAGTTTTCTTTTAGAAAATACATAAGTGGAAAATGATAAGTGAACATATCATTTCTGGTCTTAGCCAAATACCAATACCTTGGATCCATGATCTGAAATACAAATCTCAAGAATCTTGAAATTTAACTGACATGGTAAAATTGATATTAAAACCATCAATTAGAATGAGCAAGTTCATATAAATTAAATATGCATAGGATTTACTGACTTATTGCAAATATTCAAAAGTATATAGTAATAAACTTTAGGCAGAATTGCTAAAATCCAAATCAAACAGAATGCTCTTGTACAACAAATAAAAATAAAGTATATACTCTGAATTTAAACAAGAGGAACACATACATCTTCATATGTATGTGTATGTTATTAGAAATACACTGATATATTTATATTGGTAAATTATTTTGATCCTGGATATATTTTGTTTATTGGAGAAAGAAAATGACCCTGGGAAATATATTTATAATGAATGATATATCTATATATCATCTCTTAAAAAAAAATCCTTATGAAATTAGGGTAGAAATAGGAGGGTCATTTCAGTTGGTATCAGAGCACTTGGTTGCATTGATTGCTAAGTAATATAGAAATGTATTATGTCTGTTTGTTTTGGATGAAGTAATTTAGATAAGAAAATAGAAATTATAGAAGTACTCATAATATACTAATACCATTTGCCCAGAATTTAGTTAGCAGACCATGGTAGGAAGAGGATCTCATCACAATGCAGGACCCAGTGCACCTCAAATGCTTGATATGCAAGAATTTGTGAGGGTTTTAAGAGAAGGGATTGGGCATAGGCCTGAGAACCCACATGAAGAGCTTTCAAAACTACTAAAGACTTATTCCAATTTGGGAGGCAGGAGTTTTGAAGGAACTGAGAATGTGATGGAAATTCAAGCATGGTTGAGAACACTTGATAGGATTTTCAATGACATGCAGTTAGATGACCAAAGGAAGAGGCAAGTAGCTTCAAGACAACTGAAAGGGGTAGCTTTAAGCTGGTGGGAGGTGATCATAGCTGGAAGAAATGAAAATGAAATCACTTGGAATCAGTTCAAGGAGATGTTGGAGGCAAGGTTTGTACCAGCATCAGCCAAGACCACTTTGCTTGAAGAATTTATCAAACTTAGGCAGGGAACATTGAATGTCACCGAATACACTCAAAAGTTTGAGGGACTATCCAATTATGGAGCAATGCTAGTGGCAGATGAAGCATCTAAAAATGATAGGTATATAAAAGGTCTGAACCCAGGACTTAGCAGAGCTATGCTACCATATGCAGATAGAACTTTTGATCAAGTAATTGATCTGGCCTTGAAACTGGAACAACATGACAAGGAAAGAGAGAAATATAGGAATTTTAAGGGCAGCAACAAGAAGGATAAGGGAAGATATCACCCTTATGATAAAAAGAAGGAGGAGGCAGATAACAGGAAGAGTAAAGACACAAAAGCCAATGATACTAAGAAGAAATTGGTTTGCCATCATTGTGGTAAAGAAGGACACATCAAACCAAGGTGCCCAGAGTTAAAAGGAGGAGCCTTCAAATGCTACCTATGTGGGAAAGAGGGGCATATGAAGAGGAACTGTCCTGAGAATAAACAGCAAGGGAAATTGGCAACTTTGGAAGGTAAAGGCAAATCTGCAGTGAAAATTGATGCTGAAAATCATGGCCAAGTGGAAGGTAGATTACTCATTTGTGCCATACCCATACCAGTAGTATATGATACTGGAGCAACACACTCTTTGATTTCTTATGAAATAGTTAAAGTGTTAAAATTAAACTGCATATTGGTTGAAACCCCATTGCTTGTACAAAGTCCCCTAGGGAGTTCTAGTGTTTTGAACATGAATTGTGTGGATGTGGAGTTAAACATAGGAGGAAATATTTTTATTTCCAATTTATATGTTTTAAATTACCCAAATATAGGAGTTATATTGGGGGTAGATTGGTTAAGGCAATTTAAAGCCATAATTAATTTAGACTCATCCACCATATCATTGCAAAATTCTAGAGGCCAGAGGATCACAGTTCTATGTGAAGTAGCTAGGGAAGGGAAATTATATCATTTAGTTGACTTAGAAAAAGATCTCAGTGAACTAACCATTGAAGAAATTCCCATAGTTAATGAATACTTGGATGTGTTTGGGGAAGCTAAGGGTGTTCCACACCACAGACCAGTTGAGTTCCAAATTAATCTCATTCCAGGAGCAAGTCCAATAATCAAGAAACCTTATAGAATGGGGCCGAGTGAACTGAAAGAATTGAAAAATCAGTTGGAAGAATTAGAAGGCAAGGGATTTATAAGGCCAAGCAATTCCTGCTGGGGTTCTCCAGTAGTGTTTGTAAGAAAACAGGATGGTACCTTGAGAATGTGCATAGATTACAGAGAACTAAATAAAGTAACCATCAAGAATAAATACCCATTGCCTAGAATAGATGATCTCTTTGATCAACTCAGTGAAGCTAAAATATTTTCTAGACTAGACCTAGCATCAGGATTCCATCAAATGAAGGTTGAAGGTTCAAGTGTTAAGTATACTGCATTTAACACAAGATATGGCTTATATGAATTTATGGTTATGCCATTTGGTTTGACAAATGCTCCTTCATATTTTGTTGATTTGATGAATAGAATATTTAGAGATTATTTAGACAAGTTTGTACTGATTTTTATTGATGACATTTTGATTTATTCCAAGACAGTGGAAGAGCATAAAAATCATTTGCATTTAGTTTTGTCAAGACTAAGGGAAAATGATTTAAAGGCAAAATTTTCAAAATGTGCATTTTGGAAAGAAGAAGTACATTTTCTTGGGCATGTTATCTCTGCCAAAGGAATATCAGTAAACCCTAATAAGGTAGTGGCAATCCAAGCATGGAAAAGGCCTAGTACCATCAGTGAGATTAGATCATTTATGGGGATGGCAGGATATTATAGGAGATTTATAAAAGATTTCTCAAAAATATCATCACCACTTACCAATTTAACTAGAAAGAACCAAGCCTTTGTATGGACAGAAAAATGTGAGCAAGCTTTTATCAAAATAAAGGAAGCTCTGATTAATGCACCGGTATTGAGAGTGCCAGAAGGAAATGGAAATTTAGTTGTGTACACTGATGCAAGTGGCTCTGGGTTAGGGGCTGTGTTGATGCAGCAAGACCAGGTGGTAGCATATGCATCTAGGCAATTAAAGCCACATGAAACAAGATATGCAACCCATGATCTTGAACTAGCAGCAGTTGTGTATGCTTTGAAACTTTGGAGACATTATTTGTTAGGTGCCAAATTCATTTTGTACACTGATCATAAGGCACTGAAATATTTATTCTCACAAAAAGATTTGAACATGAGGCAACATAGATGGGTAGAGTTCCTAGCTGCCTATGATCTAGATATACTGTATACACCAGGCAAGGCAAATAAAGTTGCAGATGCCTTGAGTAGACAACATGCCAAGGTAGCCATGTTGATGATGGAAGAATTTAAGGATTTGATTATACTTACTGATTTGGAAATTGAGGAAAACAGTGGGGTACAAATGATGCCCATTAAAGAAGATGAAGGTAAAGGAAAATTAAGTATGATATCTCTGCAATCAGATTTACTTCTTAAGATTGGGAAAATGCAGGAACAAGACCTAAACATGGTGGAAAAGAAAATGCTCATATCAAAAGGGGAGGAAGTAATAAATTATCAAGTTGATAAAAATGGTTATTTAAGGAATAAAAATAGGATATGTGTTCCAGAAAATATAGAATTGAAGGAGGAAATATTAAATGAATACCATAGGAGTAAGTACTCCATACACCCAGGTAGCACCAAGATGTATCAAAATTTGAAAAGAAATCTTTGGTGGAAGGGGATGAAGTCAGATGTGGCCAGACATGTTGCAAGGTGCATGACTTGCCAATAAGTCAAGGCAGAGACACAAAGGCCATCAAGACTAATGCAACCCCTTAGTATACCACAGTGGAAGTGGGAGGATATATCTATGGATTTCATAGATGGTCTGCCTAGATCTAAGAAGGGAAACACAAGTATATGGGTAATAGTGGATTGGCTAACTAAGGTAGCACATTTTATCCCAGTTAGAACAGAAAGAAATGCTCCAAAATTGGCTCAAATATTCATGAAAGAGGTAGTAAGGTTGCATGGCATACCCAAAACCATTGTGAGTGATAGGGATACCATCTTCACCTTAAGATTTTGGAAAAGTTTTCAAGAGGCCATGGGGAGTGAATTGTGCTTAAGCACTGCCTACCATCCACAATCAGATGGTCAAACTGAGGTGGTGAACAAAGTCTTAGAAGATTTGTTGAGAGCATGTACACTGGATTTTGGAGGCAACTGGGAAGACCACCTCCATCTAGCTGAATTCACATACAATAACAGTTACCAAAGCACCATAGGGATGGCACCATTTGAAGCCTTATATGGCAAGCCATGTTTATCACCTATATGCTGGGCAGAGACTGGAGAAAGGGCTGTTCTAGGACCTGAATATGTTAAAGAAACTACAGAGAAAATTTGGTTAATAAGAAAAAGAATAGCAGCAGCTCAAGATAGGCAAAAGAAATTTGCAGATAGGAAGAGAAAGCAAGTGGAATATGAAGTGGGAGACTTTGTTTTCATCAAGATTTCACCTATGAAGAAAGTCTTGAGATTTGGCAAGCAAGGTAAGCTCACACCAAGGTATGTTGGACCCTATAAAATTCTAGAAAGAATTGGTTCATTGGCCTACAAATTAGAACTACCAGAGGAAATGAAAGCAATGCATAATGTTTTTCATGTGTCCCAACTTAGAAGATGGGTACATGATAAAGAAGACATTATGGAAGAGCCTACCAAAATTCAAATAAACCCTGACTTGGTTTATGAAAAAGAGCCAGTGGGGATTGTAGCCAAGGAAGAAAAGAAATTAAGGAGCAAAACCTTGAAACTGGTTAAGATCCAGTGGAGTAGTGATCCTAATGACTGCACATGGGAGTTAGAGGATAAGATTAGGATGGATTATCCTAAGCTTTTTGCAAATTAAAAGGTAATTTTTTTTTCTAGAAAAATTTGTTATGCATGGTTGATATGGTTGAATTTGTTTGCTTATGCATATGTTTGATAAGTTTTCAGAAAAGAAAATGATGCTTGTTATAAATATTAGAAAAATTGTGAGGACACAATTCCTAAAAGGAGGGGTGAATGTAATACCCCAAAATTTTGTGAAAAATCATTTTTATAAAATGATTTAATTTTTGAATATTTAGATTTAAATATGGTGAAATTTTGGGAATAAATAGTGTGCAAGGATATGTGGGCACATGCACACTGGAAATGGCACAAGGAAAAGATTCAAAAATTTCTGGAAAAAAAAAAGAAATGATGATAATAAAATAAATAGACTGAGCAAGGAAGCATTTCAAATGTGATTTTGAAATATAGATTATTAATCAAATTAAAGATGTTTTTTTTATGTATGAAAAATTAAATATTCCCAGTAATAATAATAAAAAAAAGATCAAATAAAAAAATATGTACACTTATGCACCTGTATATTTTTTGTGAGCAGAAAGTGTTAAAGCAAAACAATAAAAAGGAAACATTAAAAATGACATGAAATGTAATGCAAGTCAATATGCTTGTGTAGGCAAAAATAGCAAAGGGGATTCTCAGAAATAATTAAAATATAAAATATAGTAGTCACACTTTTAACATGACTAGGTGAGTGGCCTTTTTCTGAAAAAGTAAAGGGAAGAAAATACCGCCTCCAACTAATTATTATGGCCGGGGTATTAAGGGGGAAAATGAATGAAAAATGCATGAAGATGGTTAGGTCAGAAATGGAATTTTGTTTTAACAAACCCTAGTGGAAAAATGCATATAAATAGGCAGTTTTAGCCAGTAAAATTATCTTTACCCCGAGCTGCACAAAAATAAGGAAGGAAGAAAAATATTGGAAGGAAGGAGAAAACACTCATACAAGGATTTTTCTGGATTAATAAGAAGAAATATTTAGGTGAGTAACCTCACTGAGTTCATGGCATTAAGACCTGAGATGAGGCAGCCACTTTTTATATTGCCATTTATATATTTCTGGTTTTGATGTGTATGATTTCATCAATGCCTTTTGGATGTCTTACTTTAAATCTGATATGATTTAATATGGATGTTTTTTTTGTGATCTTTGCTTGGTTGAGACATTTGTCTTTGGATGTGTATCATACTGTTTTATTTTTACTCAAAAATGTTAAAGTCCAGAATCTTAAAATTATATAGAGAATACTCTCAACTGTTATAGATCTATGGCATGGAAACTTTACAAAAAAAATGTTGGGAGCTGCATTATACTTGGTATAAGTGCTGAGGCTTGAGAAGAAAAATGTTAAGGGTGCAATAGAAATTTTCTAAGTGCTGAGCCCTTAATCAAAAAAAAAAAAAAGAAACTCACAAGCTAAAATTATGATTGAACCAGATCCTGAATCTGAATCAATCATAAAGGCTTGCAGATCAATATAATAAGAACATGCCATGCCTCTTTTACAGTTGAAAATATTCTTATATTTTACTGAGATCAAGACATATTGACCCCATTTAGGAAATAACTGTCTGCTTATTTCTGAGGAGAATTATGCTAGGAAAGATTATGGATGTTTCCATGTTTGCAGTGACATGTTCACTTAGCATATTTGATGATAGGATTTAAGTCAATACACTAGTAAATAAACTAGGGAAGGGAAGGCCAAGAAGGCTGCTGGAATGCTTGTCATATTTGAAGTATGCAAGTTGGCACATGGTTTGTTTAAGCCCTGAGATCTTTGTGCAATGATGTGAATTAGTTCATTGCAATGTGTCCCTGTGATTCCTTAATAGCAGATGAGGCAGGAATTTAAATTGAATTATACAACCTGTAAATGAAGAAATAGGAATATGAATATTTCTTAGGATTGGTTGGTATGGAACCATGATGGTTCCAGTGAATGCAAATGTTGCAATTAGATAATTATGTTTGCATGGTTATGTATGCAAGTGTAAGAATGATAGATGAATATATCATACCAGAATCAACTTATTTATACCATGTTAAAGTAGTTGGATGCAGAAATTTGCTTAAATAACTAGTTGGTACTCTTACATTCTCTGTTGCTTAATATCATGAATGTATTGATGTTACTCATACCAGATCTTAGATCTGACCCTTGTTTGCTCATGGCATATGGGGTGTCTCATTTTAAAATGAGGCAGCCACTCATGCACTTTCAGGGAACGCAGGCACTAAGTAGAAAATGAAGTTATGGCTATTATGGAGGAGTGAATGAACATGCTAGCTAGTTTCAATAAGAGCTTAAATTGATTATATCTGCATGTATTCAAAAAAAAAATTATGTTTCTAAGATTTCCAGTCATGTAATGAATATTTTATGGTTAGTGATCAAGTTGCTCTTATGTTCTGTAAAGAGTTAGATTAAATTAGTTGTTCTGTCGAAATCATTGTGTGTTAAGGTTTGATTTGTTTTTGAAGTAGTGTCTGGAACATAAACAAGAAATATATGCACAAGTATTAGCTATGAAAATCTGGTAAAGAAATATACAATTATGTGAGCAATTTCTTTGCAATTATATTTATTAGACAATCTTAAGTTATTTTTTAAAAAAAAAACACTTAGTTTTGGAGTAAATTTAGAATTTACCTTGAAGAATACCTTTAAGTATCTAATTGTTTTTCCTCTGAATTATGTCTACAAGTGGTTCAAGTCTACTTTTTAAATTGTTTTGAGAAAAGTAATTGTATGGGAAGGCTACAGGTATGATGCAAATGACTGGCATTTCAATTGCCATGATCAGGTACCTGGCATGACACTAGGCACATGAGTTATCCAGCTTCAAATAAGTGAAGTTTTGGTTGATTATGTTTGGTTGTGTTTTAACAGTAGAATGCCTTTCAAAAAGCTTTAGGATATTTATCAAATGTTTTACCATAACCAATTTTCAAAGTCATAACAGATATACCATCTGGACAGGCTTGCACAAGCAAACCTGGAATTATTCTTATGAATATTTTTAAGTTCAAATTCTTGACATAGCAAATCTTCTGCAAATACACAACTCACTATTTGTCATATGGGCTAAGATTAAGGCAAACAAGTCACATAGATTGAATCTTAAATAAGAAAGTTTTCTTTTAGAAAATACATAAGTGGAAAATGATAAGTGAACATATCATTTCTGGTCTTAGCCAAATACCAATACCTTGGATCCATGATCTGAAATACAAATCTCAAGAATCTTGAAATTTAACTGACATGGTAAAATTGATATTAAAACCATCAATTAGAATGAGCAAGTTCATATAAATTAAATATGCATAGGATTTACTGACTTATTGCAAATATTCAAAAGTATATAGTAATAAACTTTAGGCAGAATTGCTAAAATCCAAATCAAACAGAATGCTCTTGTACAACAAATAAAAATAAAGTATATACTCTGAATTTAAACAAGAGGAACACATACATCTTCATATGTATGTGTATGTTATTAGAAATACACTGATATATTTATATTGGTAAATTATTTTGATCCTGGATATATTTTGTTTATTGGAGAAAGAAAATGACCCTGGGAAATATATTTATAATGAATGATATATCTATATATCATCTCTTAAAAAAAAATCCTTATGAAATTAGGGTAGAAATAGGAGGGTCATTTCAATAATCAACACTCTATAATTCATATTTATAAATTTACTTTCTTATGTAACTCATTCTACAATTGTTTGTCTTTGTTTATATTATAATAATGACAACATTTAATAGAACACAAACAACAATGATAATAATCAAATATTATCCTTCACTAAACACCAAACACACCATATATAATTATAATAATTTATAAAAAATTATTCCTTTATATATAAAACATAATCTGGGTAAAATTATTTCATTTACCAATCCTCAAAACAATACTGTGTCGGTTTGTCTTGTTTAAGTGTTTACAAACCTCTATCGATATCGTGGCATCCCACGTACCGACCAGGATTTATAAGCCACTCAAATAAAAAGTAACACAATATAAAACATTTTTATAATCACTAACAAATACGCTCTCATATATATAATACACTCAAAACTCAGAATAAGGCATTCCATTACCTTATCTCTTAGTGAGTTACCCCACCAAAGCCAAGGTTCTCGCTTAACCTTGCGCTTTGATACGTATAACAACTCGGGATTTTCGACTCTCGAAAATTGTCATTAATACGTTCATTGTATTGTGTGCCAAGTAATCGAATGTCGGAAAACCCGATTGTTAGGGGAAAAGAAAGAAGAGAGGAGGAAGAAGAAAGAAGAGAGAAAGAAAATAAACAACACAGAATCTCACACTCGCAGCAGAACAATATATAATATAATATCAATGATCTTTACAAATAGAAACTGTAATATACATACACCAATTTAGAGTACACAAATAACCAACCATCAGCCTGGACAGTTATAACAACATGTCCTCACAAATGCTGATAATTTCAACAACAATGTAGTGGAAAATAAATAAATATAGGAATACATCATGAAGACCTCCAGCTCATCCCTCGAACTCCAATCCATCCAAAGCAATCTGTAAATATGCTTGGTCTGACCAGAGTATTATAATAAAATAACATTTGAGTCAGTCAGGTAAGCCAGCCTGAGAAAACACACCCAGTTGAATTCTTAAAGTTATCAAACTCTTTTCAAAATAAAGGTATCTCGTAAGACCACGACGCTTATAAGCTCATATGGGTTTTTTCCTTACGATAACCAAACAATTTCTATAGAAATCCATTTATATTATAATAATGTCTAGGGATCAAGTAAAATATGAATATAGCTGAAATGCTTGCATCTCACGTTTTAGCATAGTTGGGCACAACTAAATCTGTACGACGCTTATTGGAGAATGGATTCCATACAATGACTGGGCTACTGGGGCACCGCTTGTCATGGTGCATCTCTAGATAAAATAACACTGAGGTCGAACATATCGATCCCTGCCAACATAGAACCGGCCTACCCTTTACTGGATAGTACCGAATATGATCACTCCTGGTTTAATGGGCCTTGAAGCATACAAATGAGAGATAATATCGACTCTGGATAGGGATGATCATACCCTACTTGGGAGCGACCCACTTAGCCCTGCTGCATCTCCCGTGTTTTAGTCATCCTCGGTTGATGAGGCTTGAGGCTACGTTTTACCTTTTATATAGCACTTCCCACTTGGAATGCTAATACTGCCCTCCAAGCAACACTTCAATACTAGCATTCATCCATACAAGTTCGTTCTGGGACTGTACGAAATGCTTGAGAGCTCCGTCTTTAATTCCATCATCTTCCAGATGTCTTCACTTCGAAATTCTTGAGTTGGATTGAAGTGGTTTTCGGATAATATATTCGATCCCGGTCTCTTCGAAACAACACTTGATAGTTTTCGGTAAACTCAAACCCGGTTCTCTAGGGAATAAACAGTTAAAGTTAAGAGCGGAGATCACCTCCTACCATTAGTGGATGGATTTCCTTATCGTTTGTCCTAGGGGAACAAAACGAGATTTATATGCACAGTATAGCATCATCGGTGATGAGTATGCCATATAAACTCAAGTCTTTCTCCTAGATATTTCCAAAGTTACGTTTGGGTCCAAATTTGATAGTCAATTATTTAATTATTCACAAACACACATCCAAATCAGGGATTTATTCCATAGGAAAAACCAACATTGGTTAAGCAAATAAGCAACCACTAGCCTCTTTTAATAAATCTTTTCACTAACTAAAATCACTTGTAAATATTTATACCAAAATACTTTAACAAAGATTCATTCACAACCCTTATATTTTCAATATTTGGAAAATATCCATATACTTATCTCAATGGTATAAGTATATTCACAAAACAAGGAAGGATTTCCTTTTTACACAATTCTTGAATAGATTTATACATTCCTTTATAAATCTCCAAAACCCGTCTATAACCCTATTCATTAAACTCTGAAATCATTTATGAACTCCTTTTTATACATTCTTAAATCATTTATAAACCTTTTATAAATCCATAACACCATTTATAAAGCTCCTTTATAAATCTATAAATCCATTTCAAAACTCCTTTTATAAATATCTAAGGCCATTTATAAAACTCTTTTTATAAATCTATAAACCCATTTCAAAAATCCTTTTATAAATATCTAAGACCGTTTATAAAACTCTTTTTATAAATCTATAAACCCATTTCAAAAATCTTTTATAAATATCTAAAACCATTTATAAAACTCTTTTTATAAATCTATATAGCCATTTCAAAAATCCTTTACAAATATCTAAGACCGTTTATAAAACTCTTTTTATAAATCTATAAACCCATTTCAAAAATCCTTTTATAAATATCTAAGACCGTTTATAAAACTCTTTACACCCTTTTTCTAATCTTCCTTTAAGTTTTCCAAACCATGTTATTAGATTCCACTTATAAAACCCACATCTGTTTATAAAACCCTATTTGTAAATCTCGAAAACGTTTATAAATAAATTCTAATCATTTACTTTTAAACACTATTATATAATAATAAACGGTATAAATAAATAGTAATTTACTTCAAAACATCTTAAAAATAATAATTAATAATTTCAAAACATTTAATAAAACAATAATAATGTATCTTCAACATTATTATAAATAACAATAATTTATTTCCAAAACCTTATTGATAAATAATTATAATTAATTTCAACCCATATTAATAATTTAAATAACTAACTTTTCAAAATAATAAAATATTAATAAAAAACTTTAAAACAACATTAATATAAATAATCAACTTTTAAATATAAATATATTTCCTTGATAAAAATTCATACTTAAATTTCAACATAATAATTTCCATATTTATAAACTGCATTTATAAATCTTTCTGTTTTATTAACTTCCTTTTTATAAAAATTCTTCTATTTATAAAACCTTAATACTAACTCTATCCCTTTATAAATCTCACCTATCATAAAAACCATTTAAAAATATCAATCACCATCTATTTTTAATGTTGCCCCCATATGGATAAATTCCTTTTATAAATTCATTTCTATTTATAAAATATCATTTAACATCTCCAAATTTACCCTTACCTTCAATTTCCAAAATAGAATCAACTATTTTCTAAACAACATTCCACCTCTTATAATAAATCCACTGTTTGATTTATTTCTCCAATCTATTAAATGATAATAGCTTCCTTTTAATTTATAAAACACTGTTTATAAATCTGTCCCTTTATTAATAACATACGATTTTACAAATCTTCACTTTATTTGTAAAATGTCCCATTTATACATTACCCCATTTATAAACTTCCACATTTATAAATTAACCTTAATATGTGTGTGTGTGTGTGTGTGTGTGTATTTATTACTTTATATAAAAAGTTTAATAAATATTTATACCAAACTATTCCTATCTTCTTTTTAAAACCTTATCCCTTTATTTAAAACACAGACTTATTTTTAAGATCTTAAAAATCTTTATTCATCGTTCAAAATCTCTATTTAAAATATTTTATAAAACTATAAATTTATAATCTCTAAAAATCATACCTTTTATTTACTTTAAATAAATCCCTTCTTTAAATAATTCAAGGATAATTATTAAACATATATAATTTCCAAATCATTTTGAAATCCCTTTTTAAATCAAAATCATTATTTTTATAGTATTTTAGAATACCAAAAATAAGGCCCAGTGCTACTAAAGCACTAAATAAGCAAAATCATATCAATATCATCGAATATGGCATCCAACAAGTCATATATCAATATATATATATACATATATGAAAAGTAAAATCAATAGTGTGAGGAGTCCAGTTGGATCCCTCCAACTTGTCTCCTTGCATCATATACAGTATATAAGCATCAACCACTTTGAGGCAAGATTGTATACCAAAGGTCATCCGCTCTTACATGGGAATGTAATAGGGTCTCATCCGCTCCAAGGGCGAGAATATATTCAAACCAACTAATAAAAACAGTAAATCATCCAAACATCTAATCAACAATTTTTATCAACTCTAAAATATTACTGGTTAGCCAAAAAGGTGAGTTTAATTCACCATTATTCCAGTCGTCGTCAAGACGTTTCGGTTGTCTGAAATCAAACGACATTCAATTTCAGCAAAAAATTCCACTAGCTCCAATTTGTTCCAATCCAACTCCATAACATAGTAATCGCAGATACGAGAGCAATGCAACTCGTCGTGTTCAATTTGGGCCTCATATGAAAACGTTATAGCATTTATAAGTTAATGATTTATATATTAAAATTATTTTTATTTTAATTATATGCTGAAGAATTAATCACCCTCTAATCACGTTTCTAATCTCCCTCCTTCCATTTTACGTACAAACTTCACAACACCTGACTTCATCCCCAAATCTCTCCGCCTCCAACCATCCTCCGTCCATCGCGAGCCTAGCCAAGCACCCCCATGCTATAACGAGTCGATCTCCACCCACATGCGCTTCTAGTTCGACGTCGATCACCTCCCCGAACCTCAAACAACTGGCCTAAACGCGGTGATATCTAGGCCACGCCAAGCCTTAATTCGATGATCAGATTATATGGATTGGTTCGTGGTAAGGAGGGTTATGAATTCCGTTCAGGTGTCAAGGCCTAAAAGTGTATGGATTGGCCTGAGCATTTATGGCTATCAGATGGTGACAGGGTTTAATGGTGGCTGATGCTCTCGTTTAGGGTTTGGACAATTTGTGAATGTGCGGGTCCTTATATATAAAAAGTTTACGATAATATTTACTCACCAAATTTTCGAACTCTATTCAAAGCCTGCTGCCTGGCGTTCTATATGTTACACCCTTATTTCGAACACAATGGAATATATATCGGGACCCAATTCCAAAGTAAACAAAAATTAGCTTCCAAAAATTGAATTATATTAACTTAAATTCCTTTTATTAATTTCTACGTGTTTCGAACTCGCATGACCAAACGGCACGTCCGATTACCACAAAAATCATTATCATACAACAATTTACTATTACAGATCCAATGGCACTGGTTTCGTCAAAATCCGAGATAGTGTTCCGAAAGGACATTTTCACACGTTTAATTAAAACGAATTTTTTCCAACTTTAGTTTAGTCGCTTTTAAATTCAAATTTAAAAGTTTACTAACTTCATTCTAATTCAAATAGAATTTAAATCAGTTTTAGAAATCAATTTATTCACATTAAATTGAAGATTTAAATACTTTAACCAATTTCAACAATTCAAATAACAATCATATTTGACATTCAAGTTATTTAACTTATAAATTTTAATTTTCAATATTTAAAATTAATTAAATATCTCAAATTCGAATGACTGAAATTCTGGGTCGTTACAGGGTCATTGCTCATGTTGCTTAAAAGCTAAATTTTTTGAATAATAGATGAGATGACATTTTTAAATAAAATGTCAAGTTTTATGATTAAAGGTTAGTTGTAGAACTTTAGAATTTGGTTTATGTATTTAGCGCATAATCGACTTTCCACTACGCTGAATTGTGGCTTAATTGATCAAAATTTTTGAGAAGGAAAATATTTTTAAAAGTTTCCCCTTAATTTGAAAAGTTTCTCTTTCGAAGAAAAGGTTTTGTGCTTTAGTTATTTTTGACTCTTAAATCATTTTTAGAGTTTTTGTCCAAAAATTTGATTTCAAATGAAAATGTGCGTCTAAATATTTTGGAATTTTATTTTCCAAATGACGTACAAATTTGAAAAGCGAGAAAAAAATTTGTGAAAATTTTGATTTTGAAAGCAACATGTTAGGCGTAGGGAAGACAAATAGAGTTAGAATTTACGAATTTAGCGGTGCATTAGGGTCGACGATGTGATAAATGCAAGCGATAAAAAGGTAGAGCTGTTTTAGCCTTGGAATTTTTATTTCTATACCTTGTCGACGACGCGCGCGAGTCTATTTTTAGACTTAATTCCATTTTAGAACTTGAAAATAAGCTCCTTATGCTTTTTGTATGTGAAAACTTTGAAGTAAATCCGGGACAACGGGGAAATTTCTAATGTAATACGGGAATATGAAGATTATAGAGTGGTAAGAATGTTAAATTTCTCCACCTAAATTTCTTTTTCCGTCATAGGAATAAAGTTTAGGAAGAGATTTTTTGATGCGTTATATTATTAGATGGTAGGAAGTGGATGCAAATTTGTTGCTTCATATTTCTATTCGTAGGAGTATAGGAGTTATCATGAAAACATTTTTCAAATAGCTGCATACATGTAGAACTGCTATTAAGGTTGTTTGCATCATGTTTCCAAAAGTGTTTTTAAAAGAAATGCATTCATATAGGAGGATCCAATTTAGAATCATACAGTATACATATTTTCTATGTGGTGATACAGTAATACATTATACACTTGTGCATGTTTCAGTGTAAAATTGGTTGTACAGTCATTGGTTGTGTTGTATAGAATAATTAGGAGCCAAAACTATGACTTAATCATTGGTAAAATTTTAGGGATGAATTTCTTTTTAAGGGGGGAAGAATGTAACACCCCATAATTTGGCATTAGTTATTTAACTAGTTAGTTAATTAATTATGCTCTAAAAATGGAATTTGTGTAAACGATGGAATTTGACCACAAAACTTGCACTATTACATTCGTGGCAAAATTTTGAGCAACTTTCATGCTCGGAGAAATAATTTGAGTATAATTAATTAACATTTATAATTATTCGCCCAGCCCCATAGACCGACCGTTTACTACGACCGGTCGACATGTAGCGGTCGACTGGTCCATATGAGGCGGTTGACCGGTTGTGTAACCTCGGGCACAATAAACCTAGGCCACAACGTCCTGGATTTAGTATATTCGATCTGACGGTCGAGGTTGATTCTCACATCTACAAATTCAGGCCTAACTCTCTCTTCTCTTCTCATATTTTTCTAGAAGCGGCAGTGAAGCTCTACCGTTTCTCCTTCTCCACTTTCCTTCTAAATTATAAAAATATGATATTTATATCTATATTCATACAAATTGAAGAAGAACAGAAATCTAATAAGAAGGAGAAGAGAAATCTAATAAAGGAGAAGAGAAAAGAATCAACTATATGCATATTTGAGGTAATTTATATAATTGTATCTATTTCCCCTCCTAATTCCAAATCTCTTCTCAGATTTGTAATTCTAACATATGTATATACCCTTTCTATATATATTTCTTGGATTATAAAGGATTTAGAGATGAATCAAAGGTTCTACTTCAGATCTAGAGATTTGGATCGCTTTTAAAAGGTGAATGGAAATTTTTATAGATTGTTATAAAATGAAAATTATCCCGTTGGTGTTTATTTGATTTTTATGCCTAACTGGATAATTGTATATGAGTTGTAGGCAACAAACTGAATATGATCTGAATATAATAAATATCGCCTACATATTATTATTTATGAATTGATTTAGAATAACTTACAGCCTGATCTGGAAATCAGTCCCAAAAGTATGAATTTAGAATATTGATTTGAATGAAATTTATTCCAGATCTGAAATAGATTGTATAATATTGTTATGAACTTGGATTATTACCCTAATCTTGTTGGAATGTAAAATTTTCTATGTTTGGAATTATTGGAATTTAGATCCGTTCAATATTTGTAAATTAGTTTGATTTCTTTCCTTTTTTTAGAAAAATACAGCATTTGATCTAACAAGGAATATATGCAAATAAAAAGAGAAAGAGATCTGTAAAGTATGAATTCATTGTGGTTTACACTATATCTATTTCAGTAATAAAAAGAAATGATTATTCCTTGAAATTTCAAACGATGTATTCTTTTATAGTTTAAAGTTAAATCTTTTTTTTTGGACTAATTTATAGAAATTATAGCGGATAATCTTTTTAGATATGATTCCAACAATGGAACATGGAGTAGAATATTCTAGTGAAGATATATAATTAGAATATATTTGATAAAAATAGCTATTTGTACGTAATTTACCGTGCTTATAATAATTAAATAAAATTCAGCTAATAGCGATGCTTACACATAATATTCGCATTTAGGATAACTAATTAAGGGGAATGGAATTTAAAAGGTTGTAACTCCAATAAAGGGGAAATAAATGGTAATAAATATGAGAGCTGCAATAACTTGATAGGATAAGTGGATTAATGAGACTGATAAATAAAGAAGTTAAATTAATAACTATGGAATAGTTAAAAAGGTTACTAAATTGAAACTAGTAATCATATATAAACGTTTTAGGAAACATCCGTTTGGATTTTATGGACAAGTTGACATTTATGAGCATAAAAAGGGGATTTATGGGTAAATAAGTATTTAAGGTAAATCTTATTGCCTTAAATAAAAGGGGAATTAGTAATCTAAGTCCAATGTCTACCTAAGATAATATAAGTAAAGACATAGCATGGTTAATTGGACTTAGTAGGTTAGTAATGCGAGGTCAGTAGGGTCACTCGACAGAAGTCTGCCCTTTACTTTGAAACTACCAGCAGTCGGGTGCACTTACTACTGATATAAGATATCACTAATCCTAGGACCCATGACGATGTGAGAGTGGTCTACTTTCTTAATTGAAAAGTATTAAATGGTCCAAATTTGAAATTAAGAGCGATGATGGATATCTCCATAGGGGTTCGCTTCTGTTTGAGTTATTAAGTGGTTGTAGGGCTCTCCTCTCTCCTAAAAAGAAGTATTAAGTAACCTAGTGAGATTCCAAATAAATAAGGATGTCTATAAAAAGGTTTACTTCAATGTTGAGGTATTAAGTAGCTATTGTAGGGCCCTTCTCCCTACCAAAAGAAGTAACCTAAAGGGATTATATATTTATAATTTAGAGTGATGGTGGATATCTCGGGTAGGGTTCGCTTTAGGTTTGAGGTATTAAGAGACTGTAGGGTCCGCCTATTTTCTATAAAAGAAGTATTAAGTAGCCCAATGAGATTTCCAAGCAATGTTAGCTAGATAGTACCGGTGAGGAGTCCGCCTTGGGTTTAGGTATTAAATGACAAAGGCCTACCTATAAATAGGTGTTAAATGGTCCGGGGTCTGCCTAGTCATTATTAATAAGGTATTAAATGGCTTGGGTATAGTCTCCACATTGCTAAGGCCATAATAACGATAGTACCAATGAGGAGTCTGCCTAGGGATAGATATTAAGTGATGAGAGCCTGCCTAGAATATATGTATTAAATGGTTAGAATCTGCCTGGTCCTTTTAAAGGTATTGAGTGGCTTGGTACTGTCTTTTACATGTCTACAATTTTATTTGCGATAGATGTGGTAATAGTTGGACATTAAATGTAGAAAGCCTTAAATAGTAGTTAGAGGACTTTGTAGCTAGGACCCACCAACCAATGACAACATTGTAAGGAAACCACATTGGGATAGGTCTTAAATGATGGGGTCTACCTTGATTGAGGTCTTTAATGGCATAGTCTGCCTATTTCTCTTTTAAAAGTATTATGTGGTGATTATGAAAGCCCACTTCATATTTAGAAGTATTAAATAGCAAATGAGTTTGGAAGTATTGGTTGGTTGATAAGGCTTCATCGGTATTTTGTACCTTGGGAAGAGGTAGGCAAGTAATCATGTGTGCAATGCAATGTTAGATTAAAATTGATAACCTTAATAGACATAACAATTAAGTGGAAACCAATCGTTATAAATTTATGTTATGGACAATTTATAGATTTTCTAGTTACCAGAACGTTGTTTTGACCCCCTCCTCATTACAACCCACAAGATAGAATTAGAGGAACATGTCAGTGGAGCTAGATGTGCTTTGTTGTTGGAGAAGTCATATTTTCTCTTATACTCGATGCTGATGTGACAATTTGCTATCCAAGGAATACCATTATTCTAAGGTAGTGGTTATAATCAATATTCTTATCTTATTATTGTTTTTGCTGTGAGTTAGCTTTCTATCAATCTCTGATAATCTCATGCTTATTTACCGGTACCAAATCCAACGATCCATGATTTGATGGACATAGGTTTCGAATTTTGTCGAAATTTAGGCCCATTAAGGTATGGGTTGTTCCATTACGTAATCTGGTCAAACTGACATTTCAACGATCGAATTCCTAGGCACATCTTGTAGCTTTTAGTTTAGTGCTACATCTAATATAATAAGATCCTTACTATATTCAATCATATTAAATGCACGATCACACACTATTATTTACTTGTTTACTTTGGATAAACTAGTTTCATCAAAGTTTCGTACATTACGAAACATGACTATTCACCATATAACATTTATATGTGATCAAATGTGGATTAAATATCCATATTATTGTATTGGTTAAAAGTTCAAAACTCATAAAAGACAGTACACGGCCTCGGACAAATAAACTCTTAAGTGACCAAGGTACTATGTATTTAGTAGTTGTATTATTTGGCCTTAACATGGGTCTTGAAGTGACAACATGCCAAAACATTTATTGGTAAGTTAATATTTATATTTCTTTTGTCAACATTGATTTAGTTCATTTGTATATTTAAATTGATAAATATTTTATCGATTTATATTATATGCACAAAATTATCGATGTGGATTATTTTAACTTTATATAACATATGTTCTTACAATTTAGAAATGGTAAATATTACCATTTCATTCTAATAAGGCTCCCACTAGAGTTTTATGTTTCTCAAAACCCTAAGAAAAGCATAGAAACCTATCGATTCCTAAAATTGGTGTTAGGACTTGCTTGCCTTAGGATTCTAACCTTGAGTTTGCTCAACAAATCACAGGCCTATAAGCGATGGATAACACTTTATCAGTTGTATCATATACAACTCCTAACCCATGGTCTTTAATCTCAACCTTTAGTTTGCTCAATAAATAGAAAGAGGTTATTCACTCATATCCACCATTTCATGATAGCCTAAGTATAATGCACATATCTTGAGTTTGCTCAACAAATACATGTATGTATCCTACCTCGTCTAGCCAATATGTTAATGGTGCTATATATAAAATCCCTAACTTGAGTTTGCTCAACAGCTAAAGAGTATGCAAGTAATCCATTAATCTAAAAATGGCAAAGGACAACTTATAGATTAAGGATTCATATTCTTTAATACACACACACACAAAATTAGGGTATCGATTTAGGGAACAACGTATTTCTTATGGAATACCCTCATGGTTCGATTGTCGAATACATATGAAATCCTGATATACGTACCATACACGTGTACTTGTTTCTTAAACCTAAATTAGGTCTCTTACAGTACCATTTAAGTTTTATACTTTCATATATTATATAAGTTTAATTCATACATAATAGTTTATAATTTAATTAACTTATATAATATTCTTGTGTATACATATATTTATTAATTAAATCTTATTTAATTATTTTCAATTTATTAATTCAATTAAAAAATTAATTAAATTATTTTAAATTACAATCAAAATTTATTGACCTTAAGGAATTTAAAATGAATATTAAATATAACATTTATATATAGTTTTATGTACATATATCATTATATACATGTATTGATTTATTAATTAACTATTAATTAATATATAGTTACAAAATGGATATTCATTTTATTAAAACATTTTTAATTAAATTATCTCTTAATAAATTTCTAAAATTACTATTTATATACCTTAAACATTTTAAGAAATACATATATACATATACATCAATATACACACACATACACATATATGTGTGTGTGTGTGTTTGTTATTTTAGTTAATTAACCTTGAATTAATTAATTATTTATTTAATCCAATTAATTAAATTATTAAATAATTTTTGAAAAATATTAATTTATTTTCAAACCAATTTTGAAAATATTTTATAACTTTTATTAAATTTATTTTATATGTTAAATTTAACTTTTAAATTCGTAATGTAATATTAAATTTTCAAATTGAATTTTGAAAATCAGCCTAAAATCAATTCAGGTCTTTATATTGGGGTTAACTCTGGGCTTACATCATCTGTTGGGCCAGGTTAATAGCTAGGTAAGGCCGAGTACTTAATTACCCAAATCCAACCCTGTACACTACCTTTCTTGACACCTTACTTAATTGGTAGGCTTTAATAAGTTAGCCCTTATATTGCTATTTTAAACCACATAAACCATTAGTCTTTGATACTAGTAAAGAAACCGTGCTAGTAAGAAGTAGGTGAAATGGGTAAATTTAAAAAAAATCATATTTTTGGTTCTATTGGGCCTATGAAGTCTAAAGAATTTATTAGATCCTATCTAATATGGTTTGAAGTGAAATATTATTTTATTTAATTTTTTTAAAAGGAGTTTCAATTAAATTTAAATTAAATATATTAAAATAAGTGTATCAAATATACTCATCTGTATAAGTGCATGTGCAACCTATAAACAATATACATGGTCGATGGGTACATATATAGGTGTTGGGATTTACACCGCAACAGACACATTCGTCCTTTATATATGTCCATTGTCCATTTTTTTATTTTGAAATATTATAATATAATAATAACACACACACACATGGTTTACTTATACTTATATATAATATGTTATGAAATATTTTTAACTAATTGACAATACTTTACTTATACATATAATATGAATATTAACGAGTTTAAGTAGCCATTCAAGAAGAGCAAAAGATGGAGAACTTTTCTCCTTCCTTTACCCGGTCATTTAATGTCATTGCAAATCAACATCGAACACTTTAACCCTTGTAAATATTAAAATTAATTATGATCAATTTTACATGTTTTGAGATTTAAAATTAATATTTTGAAATCTAGAAGAATTCAAAATTAGATCATTGTTTTTAAGCAAAATCTATTTTAAAATCCAAATTAAAACACTAGTTTAAAGAATTTGTTTAAATTTTATATAACTTGTTCAATTAACCTTTTACTTTTGTAATCATCGTTTAAATGAACACCTCAAAAAAATTCAACTTGTGTTATAAAGTTGGTTTCATAGATCAATTTTAAAGTTCAAATCAAAACACCTATTTAAGGAAATTGTTCAAATTTTGTACAACTTGGTAATAAATTAAACCTCAAAACTTCAACTTTTATAACCATTATTTTAAATGAATCCTTTAAAAAAAATTAAATTGATATTAATATAATTGTTTTTATGTTTCAAACCTTTAAAAAAAAATTAATTACCATAGTAAAAAATTGTTTTCATTTTTCCTTTTCTACATAAAAATTGAATATACAAATTCAACCAGACAACCCAGGCATATATAAATTTGTTATAACATATATAAAATCTATTATACACAATCAGATGTCGTAAATATAAATGATAATAGAATTAAAGATTACCTCAAGAGGCAACCTACGATTTGCACCTTGAATGAAGATTTCTCCTTAGATCTCCAAGATCCACACCCAGTTTTGCAAGAGATGGATGAACATCTAATTTTATTGTATTTGATGTTTGCATTTGATTAGGAGTAGATAAAATTTTTGAAATGTTCATTTGATTTGGCAACCGTGGATGGTTAGGAGGAGAGAAGAGAATGGTGAATAAAAATGACTATTTGCTGGAAAAGAATTAGTGGATTTTTTTTTACTGAAAGATCGAAACCTTTCTCATTCTTTCAATTTAAACTTCCATAGTTAATAGCCTTAATTTTCTCTCCCTCCACCCTTTCTCTTCGCATATTTGTCCAAAGATATTTGCCATCAAAGGACATAAAATTTCCATAAATCCCTTCATACAATTATCTTTCATTTAAACCCGTTTAAGTTAATTGATTAGTATGTTGATGGGTGCAACTATGACTTTTATAGATGCATTCAATAAATTGAAAAAACTCCAAACCATCCAATAAATTAAATAGTAATTAATTTTTCTACAAAAAAAAATTTACAACATTTTTTAGTTAATTAAATCGTGCAATTTCTCAACGAATTCATCAAATTATGGTTGTGTTACTCAAATGTGTAAATTCAGTCAACGTATAATCTTGAACAATTCGAATATTATTGTTCACACATCATCTTAGCTAATGGTTTGAATGTTTGGCCAAATTTATCACTTACACATCTTTTCGGTAAAATCTAATTTCATTATTTTAAGTGATATCAAGTAAGAACAATTTTTTAAATGAATTCTCTTCATAAATACTATATCGAATTAGGACTTATGGAATCTGGTATTGGTTAAAATCCAATATAGTCCATAAGGCTGTCAATGGGTCGGGTTGGTTCAAGTCGTGTTCGGGTTGATTTTAAATGGGTCGGGTAAACATGCTTATTAAACAGCTCAGAAATAGCTCAACCCGAACCCGACCCGATCATAAACGGGTTAACCAGACCCGATCGATGTAACCCGATTATAAACAGGTCGGGTCGGGTCCGGTTGTAAATGGGTTGTAAAACGGGTCGGGTCAACACGTATAAGGTATAAATAGGTTATAAACGGGTCGTAAATGGGTTATAAACGGGTCAAATTCGGGTTCACAGGTCCGGTTGGGTTATAATCGGGTCGGATTAACCCATAAAAGTATAAATGGGTTATAAATAGGTCGAATTCGGGTTCACGGATCAACCCATTTATATATAAGTCAAATTTGGGTTGACCCAAAAATGACTCGTCCACTTAAACGGGTCGGGGTAACCTGCTAATTTCCGTGTAATCTTCGGGTCGTGCTGGAAGTCAACAACCCTAATTGTCAGTATTTAACTCGGTTAATCCAACCCCAAAATGCTTGGTTCAATAATAATATTTATTATTAACCGTACTGCACTGACCAGAGACTTTGACTTTGAGTTGACTATAGTTGACTGTATACTAACCTCTTATAACTAAGGAGATGAATTCTCTATTGAATAGTATTGCACTTCCAATGCTTTAACTCAAACCCTACTATGGTTGCTCGATGGATCACATTTCCATGATTTAACTATAATCAAAGGAAAGCGCCCATATTGAAGTTCTTGGGCATTTTCAATTCAAGGGAACTATGTAACCTCATCACTTCTAGATCTCATGTTTGACCTAAGTTATAATCAACTAACAGGAAACTCTCGAGTGAGTCATTCCATATTTATCTAATAATTATTAGCAAGTAACATTTTGGTGCCCCTATCAGCTATGAGTAATACACTGTCCAACATTTAGAGAGCGATACATACTCTAGCTAGTCTCAATAAATGAATCGATATACTTTCTCGAAACATCTTGATTGGGAATATTTAAAATAACATGTGATTTTAATGTGATAAATTTCTCATGATTACAACACATTGTAATTACTATCATATAAGGATTTTTTATTTAATATACTTTATATTAATTCTTTGTTAATTATATAGGGAATTGGGGAGGACAAATTTGGAATAAACTTAGGCTAAAGGGTTGAGTATTATTTTTTGGGCTAAAGATTGAAATACTAGTTATAACTAGCATTATATATTTTTACAATATACAGAATGCTAGTTATTACTAGCATTATATTCGATTTACACTATAATGCTAGTTATACTTAGCGTTATCCTTCAACCCAAAAAAGAATTATTGTCCTTCAGCCTAATTTTTTCCAAAGTTTATCATTATGCCTATTTTCCTCTTAATTATATCATAATATAACAAACTATTTTATATAAATCAAACATCTCATTATGAATAAGATTGTCTATCGAGTTAGATACATGTAACAAATTACATAAGTGCTCCTGTGAAGACTCAATCATGTTCAACCTACGATAACTATGAATGTTCAACCTGAAATAACTATATCTATTCAACCTGTGAAAGCTATAAGTTCTCAACCTACAATAGCTATAAATGATCAACTTGCGATAGCTATAGATGCTCAACCTACAATAGCTTATAAATGTCAACATGCGATAGCTTGTATAGATCAACCAGTGATAGCCATAAGTCTCAACATACGATAGCATTAAATATCAACTAGTGATGGATTGTATCGGTTAACATGCGATATTTATAAGTGTTCAACCTACGATAGCTTTTAAGGTTCAACATGCGATGGCTATAAGGACTCAACCTTCAATAGCATTGAAAGGTTAATTTGATAAATCAAGGTGCAATAGCCTAGCGTAGTGGCTTTGACATGCGACCACTAAGGGAGCTAAACTTTCCTAGGTAAACAAAGAAATATTTAGTTGCATTTTAGAAGCCAGTTTCCAAAAGGTTGGATTTGAAATTTAATAGGGATGAAACTATGAAATAAATTCAAAAGTTAAATTGTGGTACTTATTTAAACATTAAAGTGGACTATGCTTAAGGAAGCTAAGAAATGATTGTTGCATTATTTAAATTAAAGGTAAAAATATTTTATCTAAAGAATATGTAGGGTACACAACAAATAACTGAAAGTGGTAGATTGAACCCAAGATCATAAAATATACTGACTTATAGATTAGTTGAATGATAGGGTGCCAAGACTAATAATGTATAAAATTCAATGGTATATGGCAAGATGTCATGATATTGGGATGTCTATAGTATTCAATCTAAAAAAGAATGAAACATCACTGTTAGATTATGGTAAGGTGCCGAATATCTAAATAGACGTATTTTAATTAATGAATCGACAATGTGAAACAAATGTATCTCTAAGGCTAGGGGGGCTATTGAGGCTTAGTAAGGACACTTGTTAATATGTATTCAGGGTGCTTACATTCAATCTCCTTGAAGAGTCAGGGTGGCTCTAGTCAGGATTGCTCCCATGATGGAATGATGGTTATTTCATCGGTGATGTTATTTGAGAAAAAGGTAAATCAGTGATATACATGCCCAAGGAGGTAATTATTAAAATAAGTTAAAATTAGCATAGGATGGTATTAAAATTATATCTCTGAATGCTCAATGGATATGGAATAACATTTGTGCACCAAAGATATACACTTGCAATTATTTTGCTTTACTTAACAAGCTCAACACTTTGGATAGAATTAGAAGTTGGAAATGTGATTGTGTTCTTCAACATGTGTACTGTGCGAAAGAACAAATGAAACTAAGACCATTTATTTTTTAGGTGTGAATACTCAGAAAATACATGGAATCCGATCAATTAACAATTTATAATTAATAGCACACTTTCAAACAATTTACTGCAAATCTTAAATTTGATAGCAAACAAGCACTTCAATAATACAGTCAACAAGATCTAGTAGATGTGTGTTTGGTCTCTACGGTGTGGAATATATGGTGTGAAAGGAACAATAGGCTTTTTAGTAAGTCGGTTTTGTGATGGCAAAACAGACCTGAGCTTATTAAGTATGATATTGCAATCTTGATGACTAAAGCTACGCATAATCACAAACATATTAGTTATGTAAGGTTTGAAAGACGAGATACTTCCTTGTCTTGGCTTATTGCCTCCAAATGTTGCTATTGAAGTTTTAAAGACGAGATACTTACTGGGTCGGGTCTCCATGTTGCTATTGAAGTTTACATCAGGTGCTCCCAAGCGATAGCCATATTCGGAGGAAGGAAATCAGATGTGATGAAGATGGGTGAGAAGAGAGATCTGGGTTCTGCCATTAATGCTTTGAATTTAGCTGTGGATGGTTGTAAATGAAGTATGAAAATTTCGGAAAGTTGGTTAGTGTGGTGACGCGTGTTGGCATGAATTTAGTAGTGGAGTTTTTTTGATGGTTTATGTGTTAATGTTTTATTTTCGAGTCATTCCATTTGTATGTTTCCTCTCATTTCTAGTTTTTTAGGGTTTGCTTCATCTCTTCGGCCGTTGTTTTTCTTCAATACGAGTGAGTTTTGTGTAGAGTCTGTTTTTATCACTTGTTTCGAAGTTGTATCAGCTGGAGATGTATGAACTTTTTATATAACAAAGTAACAATTTTCTAAAAAAAGGATCGATACCTAGATAAGAGACTATGTGATGTTTGTGAATGTGATTAATGATTGTATGACATGGTTCATAATAACTTGACAATAAGTATAGGGTATACTAAATTGTAAAGGCTGAATACACATACAACATGGTTCATAATTAAATATTAAGTGGAAGGTATACTTATAATTGACATGAAGCTATATGAATGCTCATGCCAATGTTATGGCAATTGTATACATGATATGATTGTTGTGATGTATAAGTGAGAGGAAAACCCGTTTTGTGTTTTAGCGATGTGGTCTCACTTTTCATATCTTAGGGTAAGGCGTTACTCATGCCAAGTTTCATGTTTGGTCCGTGTTTTATTATTTCTCATAAACTCATGGGTACTTATTCGAGTAGGCTAGGTTTGTGGGCTTAGAGAGATTTCTTTAGGAAGATGAATAAAGAAGTCGAAGACAAAGCATGAGGCTTTTTGCTAATGAAATTTGTTTTTATTCCGCTATTGTAAAGCCAGAGTTTATAACTAGTGAAGTGTTCATGTCGAGCATGTGCACATTTTGGGATTAAGAAAAATATAACGATAATTATATGTTATGAAAATTTATGTTGCTGTCGTATTTACTTAACGTTATAAAAAAATATTGATATCATTTTTTGCTTGAAAATAATTCCGATGATGATTGCAGTAACATCAACATTTATTTTTGAGTCTCGAAATGGAAGACGTTATAATTATACAATGAAATTCAAAATTATTAAATTAAAATTAAAATTTACATGGGTTATTAATATAATTTAAAATTGTTTTAAGCTTGTATTCATATATGTTATAGGTAAGTAAATTTGAAATTGCTTTAATTTATATGTATATAAATATAAGTGTTTTATTTATAATTAATTAAATTATTTAATTATAGAAAGGATACATATGAATACACACACACATACACACTAATGAATCATAAACGTCATAATAACTTAACATACGCGCGCACACATATGTATGTATATATGCGTTATATGTATAATGAAGGGGAGGTTAAATAAATTAAAACCCATAAGACTTAAGGGAGTATACATTGGATGCATATAAAGACATATGATGTCATGAATTATACTCATCTCCCCTGAATAGTCGATAATACTCTATAAAGTTATTTTGAATTATGAATCTAAAATAATAATGCTCTCAATCATTTATAATTTAATAGAGTACCTTACATACCTATGATTGTTGGGCACCCTCAAACCATAAAATATATAAGGTTATATGTATACTATCCCTTGATAAGTAAGAATCTTATGTAACTTTGTTGAGCACCCTTAAGGGTTACATAATTCCCTTTAGGATATCGCGAAATGATGGGTTTAGGGGATATAATGTACTTTTATGATTTGTCGAACACCCTCAAGGTAATAAAGATGATTAAGAGAATAGTGAAGTAATGTTAGGAGTTTTACACGAGACAAAATTAGTAAGAGTTACAGTTTTTTGGGACTGTAATTAGTTAAGCACCCTCAAGGTTGTAGTAACATTACAAATGAATTCTAACCCCCACCGAAGGAATTTATGAAATTCATGTATATCTTTTAGGACTTTTAATATATTCAGAATTCAATGGAATCCATATTAGATAAATATGAAAAACTAATCTAATAAGTACAAGAACATATGTGATATTACAAAATCTATGAAAAATAAATTTGCATGGTTAGTATAATTGATAAAATTGATTATTGACTAGAATATACTAAATGAACTAAATTAAAGATTACTTACCAATAAATCTTTTGGCATGTTGTTGCTTTAAGATCCATGCCAGAGCCAAAATTATAAAACGATTAAAAACATTCGTACCTTGTTCACTTAAATGTTAATTTTCCCAAGACCGTGTAACATCTTCTATATGAGTTTTTGACTCTAAAGTAATACAAGAGCATGGATATTTGATTCATATTCGATCACATATAAGAGCTCTTAGGGGAGCAATCACGTTCGTAATATGCAAAATTTCAATGCATATGTATCACTTGACTTGAGAAAACAAACCATAATGTGAGATCATGTGTTCAATATGATTTAATACAATAAGGATCTTGTTGTGTGAGTAGCAACACTAGACCGAAAACTAAAATATATTTTGATCATTGATATGTCCATTTTGATATATTCACTTAAGTACAACTTACTTGATATCCTTAAAATGTTATAGATGATCGAATGCATTATTTATAAAGAAATCTGGTGCAATCTTGAAGTAAAGAGTTTCTCTTTTGAATGGTTTGACATTTTAATGGAGAAAACAAAAGTTTGAGAATGGTTATAATGTTGGCATGGTTTGGATGAAGAGAATGAGTTGTCTCTCTGCTTCATGAAGAGACATTGGAAATAGAGTTGTTTAAAATATTTCTAAACGCTTAATAGGGAAAAGGAAATATATTTTCATTTTAAAATAAAATTTCCCTATAAAAAATCGTTCTCTATAAGAGTTTTTGAGTTCTTTATCTGAAACTCTCAATTGTAAAGTAGTTGTTGTGAAAGAAATAAGTAACTCATTGTAAAGGTTGAATGGAGCTTAGTATTTCGAACATTGTTATTATAACGTTGAAAATAGTAGAAGCATATCATATACCACTTACTAGTGGATGCATCAAGTTTTGAATGACTACTTTTGTGAATGCCAAATATTATTTATCAGAAATAATAACTGTTTTCGTTATTGACCAAAAATAAAGTAGTTTATTTTAAAATGAATATTACAGTATGAATATTCATTTTAAAATAAATCTATGCTTTGACATTTCGATGATGGTATTGGTTTCAAAACAGTAGTGATATGTTAGTTATAGAAAGTGCAGAAGCATAAAATATGTTTGAAAATAAATTTTGGAACCGTAGTTTCGAGAAAAAATTCTTTAATCGTATGATTATGAATCATATGGTATTTGTGAATTTTATCTCAAACAATTAAGAAAAAGCACCCATTCAGTGGGAGTGATAAAAGAGTTAAGAATTTTTTTGGATTGATACATATAGATATGTGCAGTCCAAGGTCTAATGATATAAAAAGTGGATCCACTTGCTTTGTTAAATTCACCGATGAATTATCTTTGATATGGATATGCATATTTGATACACCAATTAGATATCTATGATAAGTTCATAGAATATAAACGGAAGTAGAAAACATAACATGCAGAGAAAATAAAAAACGATTCGATTTGATCAAATAGGTAAATATCTTGGAAAAGAGTTCCAATAGTACCTAAAGCGATTATAACTCACTCTTAAAGTCACTCCTCCCTATGCTACATTAAGATATGTCGATAAGGAGTAATTAGACTTCGTATGGAAAAAGTACTATTTATAATGAGTGCGGTTAACTTACTTATTTCTATAAGGATATGTACTTAAGAGTAAATATATATATTAAATTTAATTTCATCAAAAAGCATAGTTTATGATTTCATAGAAATGAATTAGGAGAGAACCCTTAAATAGTTTAAGATATGTGGTTGTCCAATTTACATTATGAATGTAAGTTTTGTAAAGTCAAAACTTGATATATTTTACGTAAGTCTATAGGAAATTCATAAAATATTTTGAATTCCTATTGTAATGAACCGTATTTTTGACAATTAAAAATATTAAATTTAATAAGATTTTTTGAATTTAATATTGGGAGAAATTAAAATTTATGATTTATAAATGGAAAAGATTATTAGAATATAATTTAATAATGTTGATTGGATGTAATTGACAACTATTAATGTAATTTCAACTAATGGTAATAGTAAAGGTTAATAATGAATGGTACTCCTATTTGAAAGATAATTGTAGAGGTTAATTGGGATATAATGGTAGGTTAATAAGAAATGGATTAAATGTTGTATTAAAGTTAGAAATAATATGTATATGATTGAAATTGGTTATTATAGAATAGGAAATCAGTTTTGGGTAAGTAATTTATAACCCTTGAGTGTAAACAATGAATTAATACACATGAATTACTAAGTGGTAACAATTGATTATTTATCATCGCATTAATTAAATCAGTTGAAATTAATTTAGAAATCAATAAAAATTAATGTAATTGAAATATTGCAGTTAATATAAAAAAAGATGTGGACTGTAGAGTTTGAGTTAAATAAAATGAAACTTATGTCAATCATTAAATTATATAAGAAATTGGTGATTTTATATAAAAGATATTTCAATCGAAATAAAATAATTTGATTGAAATTAAAATATAATTAACTGGAATTTTATTACAGTTGTAATTTAACATTGAAATTAATGTAATATTTAACTCTTGAGATTTAACATGGAGAATTGAAATTCAAATGATCATTAAATTTCTGTGTAATCAAGAATGATAAAATGATTAACTTTTAAATTTGAATTTAAACGCGATTAAATTGATTTTTAGATAATAATTCATTTAATTAACGTGTAGAATTTGTCTTTTTGGGCATCGTCTCGGATTTCGACGAAACTAGTTTCATCGGATCCGTAATAGTGAATTATTATAGGATTTTAAGTTTCGTAGCGATCGGACTTATCCTTGATCGTGCGAGTTCGAAATGCGTAGAAATCAATTAAAGGAATTTAAAAGAATATAATTTGATTTTAAAAGCTAACTTCTATATACAATGGAATTAGGGTTTGAAACTAGTTCCATTGAGTTTATAAATATCGAAAACCTATATTTCGATATATCGGATGATTTACTTTCGTTTCGGGAACGAAACGGACTTTTCAAGCCTTTTTGACCCAATCGATTTATATTCAAATAAAAAAAATGTTATTTTTGAAATGTAATTATTCAAATTGATTCAAATATATGAAATAATAATAAAATCGAATTATTAATGAACGCCATAGTTTGTAATAACGTATTTGTAAATTAGAAATATTGTATTTGTCCATATTGGTGAATTGGTAAATTATTTGAATATAATATAATTTAAATTTATCGAACAATAAAATGTTAACTTTTGTATACGATGGAATTAGGCCTCGAAACTAGTTCCATTGTGTTTAAAAGGCCTATTTATATTAAGATTGCCTGTAAGCACGTCTTGATTGGAGTTTGGCTTGTTTTGGACCTTACGCTATAAATAGGCATGCAAATCGAGATGAAAATATGTTCAGAAAATCTAATTCTTCCATGACAGCTGCCGCCACCTTTCAACGGTTGAAAATCCTCCATTTCTTTCCCTCAGATCTCTCTCATCTCTCATCGGATCGCAACGATGCCAAAAGGAAATTTGTAGTGCTCGACGAGATCTACAAGATATGTGGTTGGATCGAGCTAATTACGTCAAGATTCGCCAGAATCTGCAGAGGAATGTCGCACAGTTTTTCTCGTTTTGCGCAACAACAGCGGCGATGAAAATTTTGGTGAAAGTGAAGCTTGGCGACCGAAGATGGTGGTGGTCTCCGATCCATGAATGGAGGCATGTGGTGCGCGCGGTAGGTGATGGAAGTTGGCGGCTGATGGGTTTGAGTGGTTTGGAGAAGATAAGTTTAATTACCATTTTGCCCCTAGTTTATTTTATTTAATTTTAAAAATTCAAAATTCTAACCTTCATAACTTTTGCATACGAACTCCGATTGATGCGCGGTTTCTTCCGTTGGGATCGTATCGAAATTCCGAACTATATAAACTAGTTTGGTTGAATTTGGAGACTATTCAAATTTGGGCTTTTATTAGATTTTTAATCGGTTATAAATCAAAGGTGAGTGATTTAACCCACTCACGCAATACTAAATCTTCTTATGTTAGTTGAATTAAATTTATGACGAGATAAGATTTTTATTGGTTACTGTTTGGTAGTTTAAATTGACATTTTGATTCTAATTGAATTTTATATTAAATTAAATTGACATTTAAATTAATATTAGATTTAATTGCTAGTTAAATACCTAATATTGATAACAAATGAAATTGTTGTGAATTATTGGCTGATTTGGATGTTGATTATGATGGATGTCTATTCGTTGACATTTTGGATGATTGGATGTTTATTTATTATATATATCCATGTTATCATCATGTATATTAATTGGAAGCATATAAACTGTTATTTAAATTATTTTGAATAAATTAAGAAATGGGTTGAAATGATATATACCTATGACACTTTGATTTGGATTGAAATGATATATATCCATCCCTATACTTAAAATTGAAATAACTGATTGCATGGCCATAGGGTAGAAAATTATATACGGACACCAGATTGGTTAAATTAAATGGTTTTAAAATCTTGAATTTGGATTCGATTAAATGTTATTGTTCGAAAGGAAATAAATTGTGGATTTATATGAATTAAATTATTTCCTAATTCAAGCTTTGAATTGTTGAAATTGAAATTGGTCAAAAGAAATTGTTTTAAAGAATTGAATTGGAAATGTGAAGTTATAATTGATATTTGACTGTAATTCGAAAAATTGAATTATTTTAAGATTTGGACCTTTAAATTAGGTTTAATTTGATTTAAGTGATTTAAATAAGTAAATTGAAATTTGACATGAAATTGATATAAATTAAAATGGTTTAAAATAAGCATTGAATTGGAATTTTAAATCATTGAATTGAATTGTTGAATCAAATTTGAAGTTAAAAATGAATGTTTCGAAAATTGAAGTTAAGTCGAATTGAAATTGAAATCAAGTTAAGTTGAAACGATATTGAAATTGAGTCAATTGAATTGAAAGATTGGGAGTTGAGTTTGTTGATTTGAAATTGGACATGGGTCCAGATTTGTTGAAATGGAAAGAAACAGTTTGATTTGATATTATTTTCAAAATAAATTATTTTAGTATAAATTGTAAAAATCTATCTTTTTAATATTCAAATTATTTAGATTTTTCCAAACTTTTTACTATATAAACTATTTTCAATACTCAAACCATTTTATAAGCTGTTTTAAATCTTTAAACTATTTAAGCTATTTCAAACTATTTAGACTATTTAAACTATTTATAACTATTCAAACTATTTTCTAAAAGTTCAAACTATGCCTAGTTGGATTGTTTGTATTTAAATCGTTGATTTAAATACGAATGTGGTTAAATGTAGTTATAACCTAAGTTCGAATTTGAAATGATATTTTGAAGTGAAAATGACATATATTGAGTAAATATGATGATTTTGAAAAGAAAGATATTTGAAGTGAATATGGTATTTTGATATCGAATGTGAACCGTTTTCGAAATGTAAAAGAACTAACCGGTGTGAAAAATGACGTTTGGTTGTAAAAGAGACCAGGTCCTCTTATTGGCATACTCTCTGTCAATATTGGAACCACTTTAATAACTATGTACGTGGTGGATGATCCAGAATGAAGTGGTTGGATAAGGTGAACGTTTGCTGGATTTGAAGAAAGAGGACGAAGATGGATGACCCCGGCACTAGTGTCAATTTGAAATGACTAAAACAGGATGGCTTGTCAGGGCCAAGTGGGCTAGCTTCCCCTAGCGAACACACCACTATGTATTAATATATTGAAGTTGGCTTGATCGATGCACCTTGATTTGATTTTGGGGGTGTTGGACGAAGTGGGCGGTCGTAGCTACGATGCGTTACCACCAGCCCTACGACCCGAACTGATAGTATCCTACCTTGGGCATTTCCTCACGTGCCTTGTCGTACTCTTTATCCTTATTCGTGCCCACTGCGATTTTGTTTTAGTATAGTACCTATAGGGGACTCACTGGCTACCGACGTTACTGGTTGTGTTACAGGATCTGCATAGACTACCTGCTTAAAAATGTGTTAAGGGGGATCAATGTAAAGCCTTAACGCTATTTTAATACTTTACATTGCTGATAGACACTACATATATAACGTATTTTACTACATATAGATAGTTTAACGGATCCTTAGGAGGTGGAAAATCCCGTAACATCTCTTAAGTTAATGCACACACGTTATACACTGTATAGGAGATGTAAAATCCTGTAAACATCTCTGAATCTATTGCACTCGTATTTATTTGTTGTTGATTTAACTTACATAAGAACTTTTAGTTCTGACTCGAGTGTTTTGCCTTTTCATTATGCTTGGGCCAGCCTGAGCTTTTCAGTGTTTGAAGACTTTATTTTTGGAGGACGAAGACGAAGTTTTGTATATTATATTATTAGTATTTTGTTCGCTGCATCATTTTTGTATGTTTGTTCATTATACTCTGATTTCGTTGTAAAAATTGTGTAATCAAATGTATATTGTAAAACAGCTTCATGAACTGTTTATTTGATTATTATATTTTGTCATTCTGCTGTGAGATTTTGTGCTTTATTTTTCTTCTTTTCTCTTATTTTCTTATTTATCCCATTGACAATCCTTCCTTTTGAATGATTTGAGTTGGACATGTGTGGTTTATTGTCGATTTAAACCTCCAAAAAGGTGGGTCGTCACAGTTGGTATCAGAATTTTGGTTTAGAGATAGCTTAACCTGTTTGGGGTTAACTCATTTGAGATAGGGTTAGTAATACCCTAGAATGAGTCTGAGTGTGTATATATATGAGAGAGCGTATTTGTTAGTGCTATGAAAATGTTTGTATTGTGTTAATTTGTTCTGTTGAGTACTTATAAATTCCAATTGGTACATAGGACCCTATGGCATCGATAAGCATTTCTAAACACTTGAATAGGGTAAACCAACACACTATTTTTTTTAAAATTGGTAAATGAAATAATTTTACCTAACACTATAATTTATTTTGTATTTAAAATAGAAATTTTTCATAAATTGATATAGATATTTTTGGTGTGTTGTTTGTTAGGAAATGATAATGTTTAATTATTGTCATTTATTGTTTGGATAGTCAACGTCCTTAAAATTATTGAATATTGTATGTTATAAGAAATGTAAATTTTATAAATAAGGTTTATAAAATATGATTTATAAATAAAATGAATTTAATTGGAAATTTGAGAACCTAAGTTCCGGAGTTTTGAAATTGGTTTTCAAAGGTTTTGGAATATAATATTAGTATTATTTGGAAGTATTTTCGGATAAAAATAGTTTTAATAAGATTTGAAAGAAATGTTTTAAAAAGAAATTTTAATAGGAAATAAGTTCTGTACTCCCCACTTCTTTTGCTGGAAAATAATTTCGGTGATGATCGTGACATCATCGACTTTCATTTTCGAGTTTTAAAATGGGAAGACCACTGTAGTAGCCTTGCTACACATTTATTTTGATAAACGAATTTTAAATTTTATTTTCCTAAATATGATTTGATACATATAAAAAGGTATAAGTATATATTATTTCAAAATGATTTGAAATGAAACCGGTATTTGAATTCTTAAGTTCTTGTAAATTAATGATTTTCAGTTGTGGAAATAAAATGGAATTTTAGTAGTTGGAAACTTCTAAAATTAGAAATAAGAAATTAGAAGTTAAGTGTTTAACAAAACTGCAAAGAAGTTGGAGATTTGTCACTTGTAAATTAAAAGATAATGAAATTTAGAAGATGTAATGTAATGACCCAAGATTTTAGGAATTTATTCTGACAAATATAAAGGAATTCAAAATAATTTTTGAATAAATTTTGAAAGGGGATTGATATAGCTTGATAGTGTATCAGTATGTGTGTACATGTGTGCACAGGAAATGCACATGAACTAAAGCTAAAAAATCTCTGAACTTTAAGAATAAATACATATTGATATGTATGGGAATATATATATATATAGATTAAATCCTTAAAAGCTGAATGCATAAGTAAATATAAATATATGGATGCTACTGAATATTTTTGAGTATACATGTGCATGTGTGTGTCAATACAGAATGATGTATGAATATATATATATATAGGTGTACTAATTATTTCAGTAAGACTTATATAAATATATATATGTGTTAATAAAATACTAGAGTTCAAATTAGTAAGATAAAATATACAGACATATTTTAGTATATAGGAAGAAAGAAAGAAAAACTGAAGATATAAAAAGGAGTAGTTCTCTTGTAAATAAATAAAGAAGGTACATACCATTTACATGAAAGCTAAAAATAGGAAAAATAAGACAAAACAGGGAAATGTTTGCTATAGGCAGAATTAGGAAGAGTATTTGATAAATAATAAAATCAAGTCACATTTTTGGCATGATTGTAGACAAAGGAAAAAGTATTTTCTGAAAAGCAAATTTCTGAAAAAAAATGTAACCACTTTTCTCTTCATCTAAATTAAGCCGGGAAGGGTAGAATTTTGGGTTCAAGTAAAATACAGATAACATGATTTTTCTGGTGGGCAAAAATGGCTTTAGCCAATACCCAAAACCATAAGGAAGACCCTGTATATATACATGTATATGCAGCAGCCTCCTCTCCTTCTCAGAAAAGAACTTTGAAAAAAAAGGAAACAACACCATAGAAATCATAAGACAAGGGAAGGAAGAGAGCTTGAGGCTAAAGGCAGAAGTTCATCAATTAATTAAGGGAGCAAAGAAGAGAGCTAGGTGAGAAAACTCACTCAAAATCTAAGGCAATAAGTCCTAATGTAGGCAGCCAGTTATAAGTAATTTTCTTAAAAATGTATTTTCATCTGAGAATATTTATCTGTGATTTTAAAACTGAAAAGGTTTTGATTCTCTTTGGTTGATCACTTGTTTTATTATAAGAAAGCTTTATGTGTTGTTAGTATACATATATGTTTTATAAATCCAGATCTCTGATATGTTAATGTTTAGGAACATAAACAAATACCCAGAAAATAAAATGTTGAAAATAGGCAAGTAGTATTGGTTTTGGCTCAACCCAGAAAGATGTAAATAATGTTGAGCTGCAATATACTCATGTATAAGTGCTGAGGCTTGAGACAAAAAGGAATTAGGGGTGCAATAGGGTTGCCTATGTGCTGATGCTCCTGATTCAATGAAAATATATATATATATGTTCATATGCATAGCAAACAAAATTTTGTGATTCAGTGAAACCAGGTCATTCTGAGTTTAACTCAAGCACAAATGTTTGCAAAAGGAAAAACTCTCTCAAAAGCCATAAGCCAATGTTAGTTGCCTATACCCTTTTAAAAATACCAGAATGTATATATATACATACAGAACCTTATTTATTTAGTCACCAATGGTTGTTTGCTTGCTTGTCTCTGTATGGTTATGAATAATATGAGATGCCATGATATGGATGTTTTAGTTAGTGAAATGGACCACTGAATGGTTTAGTCATGAAAATCAAAGGAGTTATTATTAACTTAAACCTGATTAGGAAATTGGGGTCAAGAACACTGCAGGAATGACTTGTTTTCTTGAGTAATACAAGTTGACACATGGCTTGTTTAAGTCCTGAGATCTTTGTGTAATGGAGTGAATTAGTTCATTACAGTGTGTCCATTGATTCATAAATATTGCAGATGAGACCAGGATAGATAAATATACCAAGGGAATAATATTTGAGATGATGAGAAAACTAGAGTTTTTCCCAGAATTGAAATATGAGGACTGAATAAATGATTTAACTCATATTGGTTATTTTCCTGTTTGGTATGAATGATTGTTTGATTATGACTGAATTGTATGCTTGAATGTATGTGCCATATTTATATATGTAGTCTCTGGAAAGAAAAACTAATGTGTGGACATGCACAATGACACAGAGCATGCACACAAGTATGATCTGATTCCAAAGGGCAGAACTTTATGTATATGTATTTAATTTGATTTTAACCTAATTAACAAATTGCTTTTGTGAATTTTCTCATACCAGACATGTGTCTGACCCTAGTGTGCTAATGGCATCTGGGGTGTCTCATTTAAAATGAGGCAGTTTCAAATGCTTTTTCAGGGATTGCAGCAACTAAGTAGGAGTAGGAGCAAGGCTTTGAGAAGAAGATTATAGCATGCTAAACTTAGTTAGATAAGAGCCTAAATGATAAAATCCGCATGTATTAATGATTTAAATTGTTACTTGTATTAAGTGTTGAATATGGGATGGATATTTTGTTAAGTATTCTATTAAGAGATTGACTTGTATCTGGAATTTATGAATCTAGTTAATATCTGATATTAAAGAAGTTAATCAAAATATTGTAAGTGGATTTAGTAAGAACACCATGTTTAAATTAAATGATTATATTTCATAAATGTATTAGTCAATCTTGAGTCTTTAGGAAGGATTTTAGTTTTGGAAAATCTGGATAGTTGATTCTCAGAAAAATTAAATGGTTTTATCTTTCTACCATGGCATATGTATACAGAAGATAATAGGCATAGGTTGAATGTTTTTATATGACTGCAAGGTTCCCATAATTTAACTTGTTTCATACAAATGTTTCATGTCTTGTTTTTAAATAAAGAAAGGATCTGTAATAAGGGAGTTGAAAGCCAGATCCAAATAGTTGCAGTTATATATGCACATAAACATGTTTTGTGCAAATATTAACACACCTTTTCCTATGTATTTGTAATAAGAATCTGAATTTCACTCAGATTTTAACCAAACGTATTTTAAATTCCAGACAGATTTTATAAGAAGAAAATCAAACATGGACATATAACACTGAACTATGTGTGGATTGATTAAATTCAATCAATCCATTATCCTCTTGTTTTCCAGAACTCTGATTCAAACAAGAGAGGCATATGCATCCTCACATGTATGTGCTTATCTTTGTGAATGTACTGATATATTTATATTGGTTAATTGTTTTGGTCCTGGATATATTTTGTTTATTGGAAAAAGAAAATGACCCTGGAAAATATATTTGTAATGATTGATATATCTATATATCATCTCTGATAGTTCAAAGGAAGTTTAAATCCAACTTAAAAAAGTGTAAATGAATGTAGGTGGACATCCAGACACATATAAATTGAATGTGCATATGCATGTACATAGAGATCGAATTTAGACGTCAGTCTTAATAATTTAGACGTCTGAGATTAAACTTAGACGTCAGTCATAATAATTTAAACGTCTGAGGTTAAATGTAGACGTCTGTCACAAAAAAAATTAGATGTCTGAATTTAGTTCAAAATGTCTTTTTCTCTCTGTTTCAATTTTAGATCTCTGAGCCGTCTGTCATAATTAGTTAGACGTCTGGGATTAAGTTTAGACGCCTGTCATAATTATTTAGACGTCTGAACTACTGATTTTGCCTAATTTGCCTATTTAAAAAGAAACAAGTGGCTATGTCAATAGCTTGTATGGCATTTTGATTTCTATTTGATTTAAATTCCCTTTGATGAAGTAAAAAAAAAAATCCTTATGAAATTAGGGTAGAAATAGGAGGGTCATTTCAGTTGGTATCAGAGCTATGTTATTCAACATAGTAGAAGTAAAGATCAAGTTCTTAGATAGAAATAAAATTTAAAGGAACTAAATATATATATATATATATATCAATGTTTTCAGTGTGAAAAAAAAACCACTGAAATAATAAAATTACCAATCAAACTAACCAGCTATGTAAATTATTATTAGCAAACTATGGTAGGGAGACCACCAAATCAGGGAGCAGGATCTTCCCATGCACCACCAATGGTCAATCTGCAAGACTTGGTGAGAGCATTTAGGGATGGGGCAGGACAAAGGCAAGAAAATCCCTATGAAGAACTCTCAAAATTACTTAAGACATATACTCATTTAGGAGGCAAAAGCTTTGAAGGGACATAAAGTATCATGGAAATTCAAACATGGTTGAGAACATTGGAAAGAATTTTCAATGACATGCAACTTGATGATCAAAGAAAGAGGCAAGTGGCTTCAAGACAGCTAAAAGGAGTAGCTTTAGGCTGGTGGGAAGTAATCATTGCAGGAAGGAATGAGAATGAAATCACTTGGAATCAATTCAAAGAGATGTTGGAAGCAAGGTTTGTACCAGCATCAGCAAAGACTACCTTGCTAGAAGAATTTATTAGACTTAGACAAGGAACCATGACTGTCACAGAATACACTCAAAAGTTTGAGGGGCTTTCCACATATGGAGCAATGCTTGTGGCAGATGAGGCATCCAAAAATGATAGGTACATAAAAGGGTTGAACCCAGGACTTAGCAGAGCCATGTTACCCTATGCAGACAGGACTTTTGACCATGTAATAGACTTAGCTTTGAGGTTGGAACAGCATGACAAGGAAAGGGAGAAGTTCAGAAATTTTAAGAACAATAATACCAAGAAGGGTAAGGGGAGGTATCACCCTTATGATAAGAAGAAGGAAGAGGCCAGTAACAAAGGCACTGGAGATGTCAAAGCTAAGGAAACCAAGAAGAAAATTGTGTGCCATCAGTGTGGAAAGGAGGGGCATATCAAGCCTAGGTGTCCAGAATTGAAGGGAGGAGCTTTTAAGTGCTATCTATGTGGGAAAGAGGGGCATATGAAGAGGAATTGTCCTGAGTACAAACAGCAAGGAAAATTGGCAAATTTGGAAGGAAAAGGCAAAGCCACAGTGGAGAGTAACACAGAAAACCATAGCCAAGTGGAAGGTACATTACTTATTTGTACCATACCCATAGCAGTAGTATATGATACTAGGGCAACTCATTCTTTAATTTCTTATGAACTAGTTAAAATGCTAAAACTGAATTGCATATTGGTTGAAACCCCATTGCATATACAAAGTCCATTGGGGAGTTCTAGTGTTTTAAATATGATTTGTGTGGATGTGGAATTAAACATAGGAGGAAATATTTTTATTTCCAATTTATATGTTTTGAATTACCCAAATATAGGTGTTATATTGGGGGTAGACTGGTTAAGGCAATTTAAAGCCATAATTAATTTAGACTCATCCACCATATCATTGCAAAATTCTAGAGGTCAGAGGATCACAGTTTTATGTGAAGTAGCTAAGGAAGGAAAACTATATCATTTAGTTGACTCAGAAAAAGATTTCAGTGAACTAACCATTGAAGAAATTCCCATAGTCAATGAATATTTGGATGTGTTTGGTGAGGTCAAGGGTGTTCCACACCATAGACCAGTAGAGTTCCAGATCAATCTAGTTCCAGGAGCAAGCCCAGTGATTAAAAAGCCAACTAGAATGGGGCCAAATGAACTAAAAGAATTAAAGAAACAGTTAGAAGAATTGGAAGAAAAGGGTTTTATAAGACCAAGTAGTTCTTGCTGGGGAGCACCAGTGGTATTTGTTAAGAAGCAAGATGGCTCCTTAAGACTCTGTATAGATTATAGAGAATTAAACAAAGTTACTATTAAAAATAAATACCCATTGCCAAGAATAGATGATCTTTTTGATCAATTAGCAGGGGCAAAAGCATTTTCTAGACTAGACTTAGCATCTGGTTTTCATCAAATGAAGGTGGAAGAATCAAGCATCAAGTACACTGCCTTTAACACTAGGTATGGGTTGGATGAATTTTTGGTTATGCCATTTGGCTTGACCAATGCACCATCATACTTTGTAGATTTAATGAACAGAACCTTTAGAGATTGTTTAGACAAGTTTGTGCTTATTTTTATAGATGACATTTTGATTTATTCCAAAACAATGGAAGAACATAAGCATCATTTGCACCTGGTTTTGTCTAGGTTAAGGGAAAAAGATTTAAAAGCAAAATTTTCAAAATGTGTATTTTGGAAAGAGGAAGTACATTTCCTTGGCCATGTTATATCTGCTCAAGGAATTTCAGTGAACCCCAATAAAGTAGTGGCTATTCAAGCATGGAAGAGGCCAAGCACTGTGAGTGAAGTGAGGTCATTTATGGGGATGGCAGGGTATTATAGGAGGTTTATAAAAGATTTCTCAAAAAATTCTACACCACTCACTAACCTAACCAGGAAGAACCAAGCTTTTGTTTGGTCAGAAAAATGTGAAAAGTCTTTTGAACAGTTGAAGGAGGCATTGGTGAATGCTCCAATTTTAAAGGTACCTCATGGAAATGAAGAATTAGTTGTATACACTGATGCTAGTGGATTTGGCTTGGGTGCAGTGTTGATGCAACAAGGCCAAGTCATTGCATATGCATCCAGACAACTTAAACCCCATGAAGTAAGGTATGCCACACATGATCTCGAATTAGCAGCTGTGATCTATGCTTTAAAACTTTGGAGACATTATTTGTTAGGCACAAAGTTTGAACTTTACACTGACCACAAGTCTCTGAAATATTTATTTTCACAAAAAGATTTGAACATGAGGCAACATAGATGGGTGGAGTTCTTAACTGCCTATGACTTTGACATACTCTATACACCAGGCAAAGCAAACAAAGTTGCAAATGCTCTAAGTAGACAGCATGCTAAATTGGCTATGATGATGATAGAAGAATTTAAAGACTTGTCTTTGCTGACTGAGTTAGAAATTGGGGAGAATGGTTGTGTGCACATGGATGAGCAGATGCATGGTGCACAAGAAGATAAAGGGAAGTTAAGCTTAATGACACTTCAACCAGATTTAATTCTGAAGGTAGGAAAAATGCAAGAACAGGATGCCAACTTATTAGAGAAAAAAATGCTCCTCTCAAGAGGGGAGGAAGTGATGAATCACCATATTGATAAAAATGGTTATATGAGATACCAGAATAGGATGTGTGTACCAGAGGACACAGAATTAAAGAAAGAGATATTGAATGAATATCACAGAAGTAAATACTCCATACACCCAGGCAACACAAAAATGTACCAAAATTTGAAAAGAGAATTCTGGTGGAAGGGGATGAAATCTGATGTAGCTAAATACATTGCCAAATGTATGACTTGCCAACAAGTCAAGGCTGAAACCCAAAGACCATCAGGGTTGATGCAGTCTCTTAGTGTACCACAGTGGAAGTGGGAAGACATATCTATGGACTTCATAGATGGACTGCCTAGATCTAAGAGAGGTAATACAAGTATATGGGTGATAGTTGATAGGCTAACCAAGGTAGCACACTTCATCCCAGTCAAGTCAGAAAGAACAGCACCAAAATTAGCACAAATTTTTATAAAGGAAGTGGTAAAGTTACATGGCATTCCCAAAACCATTGTGAGTGATAGGGATACCATCTTCACTTCAAAATTCTGGAGAAGCTTTCAAGAAGCAATGGGAAGTGAACTATGTTTAAGTACTGCCTACCATCCTCAATCAGATGGGCAGACTAAGGTAGTAAACAAAGTTTTGGAAGACATGTTGAGGGCATGTATACTGGATTTTGGGGGCAACTGGGAAGATTATCTTCATCTGGTTGAATTTACATACAACAACAGCTACCAAAGCACCATAGGAATGGCTCCATTTGAAGCCTTATATGGTAAACCCTGTTTGTCACCTGTTTGTTGGGTAGAAGCAGGAGAAAGGTCTATTTTAGGACCTGAGTACATACAAGAAACTAAGGAAAAAATTGAGTTGATAAGAAGAAGAATGGCAGCAGCTCAAGATAGGCAAAAGAAATTTGCAGACATGAGAAGGAGGCAGGTAGAATATGAAGTGGGAAATTTTGTTTTCATCAAAATCTCACCTATGAAAAATGTGCTGAGGTTTGGAAAACAAGGCAAGTTAACCTCGAGATATATTGGACCATACAAAATTCTGGAAAGAATTGGTCCCTTGGCATATAAGTTGGAATTACCAGAAAACACGCAAGGTATACATGATGTTTTTCATGTATCACAATTGAGAAGGTGGGTCCATGACAAGGCAGAAATTCTTGAGACCCCAACCCAAGTGCAGATAAATTCTAATTTGATTTATGAAAAGGATCCAGTGGGGATTTTGGCAAAAGATGTGAAGAAATTGAGAAATAAATCTCTGAAACTTGTGAAGGTACAGTGGAGTCTTGATCCTAGTGATTGCACATGGGAATTAGAGGACAAAGTTAGGATGAATTATCCTAAGCTATTTTCAGATTAAAGGTAATTCTGATCTTTGATTGTTTTCTTTTTAGACGCATATGTTTTTAGTTATTATAGAACTAAAAATTTATTTGGTTGAGAATGTACTTGTTCTCTGAATTAAGTTTAAAATTTATTTTAAGCTTAGGTAAATTGTGGGACACAATTTCTAAAAGGAAGGGTGTATGTAATGACCCAAGATTTTAGGAATTTATTCTGACAAATATAAAGGAATTCAAAATAATTTTTGAATAAATTTTGAAAGGGGATTGATATAGCTTGATAGTGTATCAGTATGTGTGTACATGTGTGCATAGGAAATGCACATGAACTAAAGCTAAAAAAATCTCTGAACTTTAAGAATAAATACATATTGATATGTATGGGAATATATATATATATATATATAGATTAAATCCTTAAAAGCTGAATGCATAAGTAAATATAAATATATGGATGCTACTGAATATTTTTGAGTATACATGTGCATGTGTGTGTCAATACAGAATGATGTATGAATATATATATATATATATATAGGTGTACTAATTATTTCAGTAAGACTTATATATATATATGTATGTGTTAATAAAAAACTAGAGTTCAAATTAGTAAGATAAAATATACAGACATATTTTAGTATATAGGAAGAAAGAAAGAAAAACTGAAGATATAAAAAGGAGTAGTTCTCTTGTAAATAAATAAAGAAGGTACATACCATTTACATGAAAGCTAAAAATAGGAAAAATAAGACAAAACAGGGAAATGTTTGCTATAGGCAGAATTAGGAAGAGTATTTGATAAATAATAAAATCAAGTCACATTTTTGGCATGATTGTAGACAAAGGAAAAAGTATTTTCTGAAAAGCAAATTTCTGGAAAAAAAATGTAACCACTTTTCTCTTCACCTAAATTAAGCCGGGAATGGTAGAATTTTGGGTTCAAGTAAAATACAGATAACATGATTTTTCTGGTGGGCAAAAATGGCTTTAGCCAATACCCAAAACCCTAAGGAAGACCCTGTATATATACATGTATATGCAGCAGCCTCCTCTCCTTCTCAGAAAAGAACTTTGAAAAAAAAAGGAAACAACACCATAGAAATCATAAGACAAGGGAAGGAAGAGAGCTTGAGGCTAAAGGCAGAAGTTCATCAATTAATTAAGGGAGCAAAGAAGAGAGCTAGGTGAGAAAACTCACTCAAAATCTAAGGCAATAAGTCCTAATGTACGCAGCCAGTTATAAGTAATTTTCTTAAAAATGTATTTTCATCTGAGAATATTTATCTGTGATTTTAAAACTGAAAAGGTTTTGATTCTCTTTGGTTGATCACTTGTTTTATTATAAGAAAGCTTTATGTGTTGTTAGTATACATATATGTTTTATAAATCCAGATCTCTGATATGTTAATGTTTAGGAACATAAACAAATACCCAGAAAATAAAATGTTGAAAATAGGCAAGTAGTATTGGTTTTGGCTCAACCCAGAAAGATGTAAATAATGTTGAGCTGCAATATACTCATGTATAAGTGCTGAGGCTTGAGACAAAAAGGAATTAGGGGTGCAATAGGGTTGCCTATGTGCTGATGCTCCTGATTCAATGAAAATATATATATATGTTCATATGCATAGCAAACAAAATTTTGTGATTCAGTGAAACCAGGTCATTCTGAGTTTAACTCAAGCACAAATGTTTGCAAAAGGAAAAACTCTCTCAAAAGCCATAAGCCAATGTTAGTTGCCTATACCCTTTTAAAAATACTAGAATGTATATATATACATACAGAACCTTATTTATTTAGTCACCAATGGTTGTTTGCTTGCTTGTCTCTGTATGGTTATGAATAATATGAGATGCCATGATATGGATGTTTTAGTTAGTGAAATGGACCACTGAATGGTTTAGTCATGAAAAATCAAAGGAGTTATTATTAACTTAAACCTGATTAGGAAATTGGGGTCAAGAACACTGCAGGAATGACTTGTTTTCTTGAGTAATACAAGTTGACACATGGCTTGTTTAAGTCCTGAGATCTTTGTGTAATGGAGTGAATTAGTTCATTACAGTGTGTCCATTGATTCATAAATATTGCAGATGAGACCAGGATAGATAAATATACCAAGGGAATAATATTTGAGATGATGAGAAAACTAGAGTTTTTCCCAGAATTGAAATATGAGGACTGAATAAATGATTTAACTCATATTGGTTATTTTCCTGTTTGGTATGAATGATTGTTTGATTATGACTGAATTGTATGCTTGAATGTATGTGCCATATTTATATATGTAGTCTCTGGAAAGAAAAACTAATGTGTGGACATGCACAATGACACAGAGCATGCACACAAGTATGATCTGATTCCAAAGGGCAGAACTTTATGTATATGTATTTAATTTGATTTTAACCTAATTAACAAATTGCTTTTGTGAATTTTCTCATACCAGACATGTGTCTGACTCTAGTGTGCTAATGGCATCTGGGGTGTCTCATTTAAAATGAGGCAGTTTCAAATGCTTTTTCAGGGATTGCAGCAACTAAGTAGGAGTAGGAGCAAGGCTTTGAGAAGAAGATTATAGCATGCTAAACTTAGTTAGATAAGAGCCTAAATGATAAAATCCGCATGTATTAATGATTTAAATTGTTACTTGTATTAAGTGTTGAATATGGGATGGATATTTTGTTAAGTATTCTATTAAGAGATTGACTTGTATCTGGAATTTATGAATCTAGTTAATATCTGATATTAAAGAAGTTAATCAAAATATTGTAAGTGGATTTAGTAAGAACACCATGTTTAAATTAAATGATTATATTTCATAAATGTATTAGTCAATCTTGAGTCTTTAGGAAGGATTTTAGTTTTGGAAAATCTGGATAGTTGATTCTCAGAAAAATTAAATGGTTTTATCTTTCTACCATGGCATATGTATACAGAAGATAATAGGCATAGGTTGAATGTTTTTATATGACTGCAAGGTTCCCATAATTTAACTTGTTTCATACAAATGTTTCATGTCTTGTTTTTAAATAAAGAAAGGATCTGTAATAAGGGAGTTGAAAGCCAGATCCAAATAGTTGCAGTTATATATGCACATAAACATGTTTTGTGCAAATATTAACACACCTTTTCCTATGTATTTGTAATAAGAATCTGAATTTCACTCAGATTTTAACCAAACGTATTTTAAATTCCAGACAGATTTTATAAGAAGAAAATCAAACATGGACATATAACACTGAACTATGTGTGGATTGATTAAATTCAATCAATCCATTATCCTCTTGTTTTCCAGAACTCTGATTCAAACAAGAGAGGCATATGCATCCTCACATGTATGTGCTTATCTTTGTGAATGTACTGATATATTTATATTGGTTAATTGTTTTGGTCCTGGATATATTTTGTTTATTGGAAAAAGAAAATGACCCTGGAAAATATATTTGTAATGATTGATATATCTATATATCATCTCTGATAGTTCAAAGGAAGTTTAAATCCAACTTAAAAAAGTGTAAATGAATGTAGGTGGACATCCAGACACATATAAATTGAATGTGCATATGCATGTACATAGAGATCGAATTTAGACGTCAGTCTTAATAATTTAGACGTCTGAGATTAAACTTAGACGTCAGTCATAATAATTTAGACGTCTGAGGTTAAATGTAGACGTCTGTCACAAAAAAAAATTAGATGTCTGAATTTAGTTCAAAATGTCTTTTTCTCTCTGTTTCAATTTTAGATCTCTGAGCCGTCTGTCATAATTAGTTAGACGTCTGGGATTAAGTTTAGACGCCTGTCATAATTATTTAGACGTCTGAACTGCTGATTTTGCCTAATTTGCCTATTTAAAAAGAAACAAGTGGCTATGTCAATAGCTTGTATGGCATTTTGATTTCTATTTGATTTAAATTCCCTTTGATGAAGTAAAAAAAATGTTTACATTCAATTACATTCTAAAAACATATATAAAATTTACCAAAAATGTTTAAAAGTTGAAATGTTAATATGAATATGTAATAGAATATTATACAAGTAAAACTTAAGTAATGAAAATGTTTTCAAATGGAAATATGTTTACTAATAAGAATTATGATGTATAAGAAATGTTTTAAACTTAAGTGAATGTTTCGAAATGCGTAATAATTAAATTGAATAGTAAAAAGTGAATACTATTTCAGTAATTGATTCTAAACTTAAGAAAATGTTGAAATGATTCATTAGTAGATTTAATGTTAATTTATTCATAAGTAGACGTAACATTAAATGATACTATATACGAAGAAATAAATGTGAATTAAAAAGTAGAAAAACATAATTATGAATTGATTCACAAATGAATATTAATATTAAATGGAAATCAAGTACATAAATAAATAATAAATGTGAATTAACTGCAATGAAATGTATGTAATAATTTAATAATGGATTAATTGATGATTTCAAATATTGAATGAGAAATAAATTATGTAAGTATTGAATGTAAATTATAAAAGAAGACCTTGTATGAATGGATGAAATAAATGAAAAGTAAATGATGAAAAAAAGAAACCAATAGAGTAAACTTAAATAATATTTAAAATTCTTTGTTGTTTGGCTTATGGGATGTTTGGGAAATGATACTTCAAATTGTGTAAGGTTGTATGAATAATCTATTAAGTAATTATCTAAGGCTGTTGAGCATAAGGTACACTTGGTAGTTTATTTATCACCCTTGTACGATGAAAAGTTTCTAAACCTGGACAAACCATTAGTTTTGGTTGCTATGGATGTGTGATAGATTCTTTTGTTGTATATAATGGTTGTACTACTTTTGTTTGCATAAGATTATTATATATTGTATGTTGCTTGTGCTATGAATTGAAACAACTAAAATATTGTTCTTTTGTGAAGTTTTAACTCTTTTGGATTATGTAAGTAAAATACAGGTTTATGGAAGTAATAGCAGTTGCTTTTGGTTTCATAAATAAAGTTTGTTTGCCCGACAAATAGGTACGATTTTGAATTACTGTTTTTAGAAAGTTATTTTATTGTTTTTTCCCATGGTTTGAGATGTTTTATTATTGAAATATGATATATATATATATATTGTAATTATTGATATTATTATTTTCCCGGATCTAACCGCGCAAAGGATACTCTGCCGAAATTTTTCGTAAATTTACGACTTAGAAATTTTTGGGAAAGTAGAGTTATTTTCAAAATTTTGTTAAAATTAAATATGTAAGTTAATTTTTTATAAATTGATTATTTTGAATAAAATATATCAAACTTCTTGATTCCCTCTTGTTCCTTTTGGGAGACGAAAAGTTTTGAGTGGGGGAGATTGTAACGACCCATATTTTTGACAACTAAAAATATTAAATTTAATAAGATTTTTGGAATTTAATATTGGGAGAAATTAGAATTTATGATTTATAAATGGAAAAGATTATTAGAATATAATTTAATAATGTTGATTGGATGTAATTGACAACTATTAATGTAATTTCAATTAATTGTAATAGTAAAGGTTCATAATGAATGATACTCCTAGTTGAAAGGTAATTGTAGAGGTTAATGGGATATAATGGTAGGTTAATAACAAATAGATTAAATTGGTTATTATAGAATAGGATTTTCAGTTTTGGGAAAGTAATTTATAACCCTTGAGTGTAAAAAATGAATTAATAGACATGAATTACTAAGTTGTAACAATTGGTTATTTATCATCGCATTAATTAAATCAGGTGAAATTAATTTGGAAATAAATAAAAGTTAATGTAATTGAAATATTTCATTTAATATAAGAAAGATGTGGACTGTAGAGTTTGGGTGAAATAAAATGAAACTTATGTTAATAATTAAAATATACAAGAAATTGGTGATTTTATATAAAACACTTTTAAATCGAAATAAAAGAATTTGATTGAAATTAAAATATAATTAACTGAGATTTTATTACACTTGTAATTTAACGTTGAAATTAATGTAATATTCAAATCTTGAGATTTAACATGGAGAATTGAATTTCAAATGATCATTAAATTTTCGTGTAATCAAGAATGATTAAATTGTTAACTTTTAAATTTGAATTTAAAGGTGATTAAATTGATTTTTAAATAATAATTCATTTAATTAATGTGTAGAATTTGTCTTTTTGGGCACTATTGTGATATCCCGGGTTTTTGGGTAATATAAATTTAATAATCTGTATTGATAATTTAATGGAATTGATAATTTTCTTTATAATTATAATTTAAATTGATAATTTAATCTTTTAAAAGATAATAAATATTTAATCTGGCAATATTTAATTTAGTAATATTTATTTATATCATTTCTAACAATTTAAAATGGATAAAATTTATCTTTCAAAGCTAATAAAAATATATTCTATTTATAATGTATATATTAGTATACATATTGTAAATAGGAAGTCTTTGATTTAAATTTAATATTTTTCAAATGCTAATTTAAGAATAATTTTATATTTTCAAAATATAAGATAATTATTATTTCTAAAGTATGATAGTTTAAATAAGATTTAATAAAAGAATTATTTTATCTTGTTTTCTTTTAATAAGTATTAAACTAAAAATGATTTATAAATTTATATATTAAGGTTTAAAATAAACTTTCTTTTTAAATATCTCTTAAATTTAGAAGGTTTGTAAAAATAAATAAATATAACATAAGTTAATAAAATTCATTTCATAAATAATAAAATGTAGATTCTTAAACTAAAAATAATTTACAAATAAATAAAACATGACTTTATATAAATTCATATTTACATAATTAATAAAATATAAATACTTTTTCAAAGGGTATTTGGTTTTATAATATTTTATCTAAAAATAGTTTATATATACATATACTAAGATAAATGTTAGTAATTAATAAAGTAAGTATGAAAAGCTTTATATTAACATTTAAATTAATTAAAAATTTATTTAATGTATTAAAGGACATGTGTTAATATCTTAACACATGGTAATAACATTTGTAAGAAAACTAAACATGCATGGACATTTGTCTAACTTATAAAAATTACAAGTGGCAATATTTTCTTTCATTTAAAAATTTAATTTATAGATAAATGTATAGTGAGAAACCAGTTTCTTTATTTTCTCAGTACAAATCTTTTTCTGTCAAAAACATTTTCTTCTTCCTAAACTAAAATCTGGAAACCAAACTGAAAAAAAAAAAACAAGCTGTGAGAAACCCAAGCAACTAAACCAAACAACTATTTCAAAGATCAACCTGAGCAATTCAAGTTACAATTCAGCAGTAAATAAAGCATGCAGTAAGATTTCAACATCAAAAGCTTTTTCCAGATCAAGTGCAATTCCAGGAAATAAAACAAAACAATGCTCTGCTCTGTTCTCAGCAATTTAATAAGGTAAGTAAATGAAATTTTAAAAACAGTTTTAATCCTGGATTTGTATGTTATTCTTGTGATGAAATCATGATGATGTGTCTGAATTCTTGGATTTAATTGATGTATGTTGGTGTTTGAGTGAACAATGATATTGAGATGCCTGTAATCATAAAATATATGCTCTGTATATTATAACAGTTTCAATTGCCATAGTAAATTCAATAACTAGATTTGGAATTCGAATTGGCCTTTGATTTGTAAATAGAAGTTGTTTGTAATCATATAACTTTTCATCTAAAAATGATGTAAGTTTTTAAAATGAAATATTTGTGTAGAAATTTCAAAATTACAGTAAAAATCAAATTGGGTGAAAAATTTGAGAAATTAAATCTTTAGTTTTGATTGCATGATTGGAATAGCATCAGGAAATCATGATTTTTAATACTTGTATCATGATTTTTAGTTGGGTAATTAGTGAGATTTCCCGAGTTTTCTGTTTTGGGCATTTTGGCCAATTCATGGCGAACGGCGGCGATCTGGGCAACGCGGTTGAGCACGAAGGTCATGGGAAAGACAAGGATCATGGGAAAAATAACTTGGGAATTTATTGATGAGTGGGTTGGCTGGAATTTGACGAAGTAGGGTTTTACATCCTGATTTTTGTCGACGTTGTTCATCTTGACTTCACGGAGTCGAGGCGCTATCGGAGTAGATCGCGTTGGAGGGGATCATTGCAGGAGGACGAGGCGGTTCGATGGAGTGGTCGGAGGGGCTTCTCGAGGCGGAGTTCATCGGCATTGGGTGGTTTCTGATCGGCATCTGGTTCCAGTTTTGATCGAGATTGTCGAATTTCGATTCGATGAAGTATTTTTCGATCTGGGTTTCTAGTTGTAGTCGCGTGAGTATTAGTGATTGTCGTGAGTTGCCGTGATGATCACCGGAGGAAGGAGTTGGTGGTGTACGTGCACCACGTACACGTTTGTGCACTGGTTCGAGAGTTTGGGGAAGATGAAGATGGATCGGGGAAGGTCTCGTGATTATCGCGTGGAAGACTCGAAGCTGTTGAAGTCGCGACTGACACGAAGATAGCTCGGGTTTGTTAGGGAAATGACTCGGGTTGATCTGGGTTTTAAACGGATAGTTTGATTTTAAAAATGTTTTCAAGTTAAAGTTATCTTCAAAGTAATTATAAAGGAATGTTTTAATTAGATTTAAAATATATTTAAATGAATAAGTTTAAAGATATGAAATTTGAGATTTTCAAAGTTAAGTAATTGTTTTATTTAATTTAAATCAAACATATTCGAAAAGATATTCAAAGATTTTAAGTGTGTTTAAATTAAATGTTTGAATTGCTTTGTTTAAAATAAATTATATTTCAAAAATTGATTTTTAAATGGGTTTTAAATAAAGTAAATAATTTGAATTTAATTAAGGATAATAAATAAGTAAATTTAATTAAAGTTTAATTACTTGTTGTAATTAAGAATAATTACTTAATAAAGTAATTAGTGGGAATAAATGTAATTAAGAAATAAATGAATTAGAGATTGAGTGATGATTAATTTATTTATTAATTAATGTAATTAATTTTAGAAAGATAATCACTTATGTTTTTATTAAGTGTAATTATTTAGTGAGGTAATTAATAGATAATTATTCAATGTAATTAATTTAAGAGGAATTGCTTATGGAAGTAATTAATGGATAATTACTTATAGAAGTAATTAAATGGAAGTGATTAAGAGTTAATCATTTGATGTTATTAATTAAAGGATTAATTAATATAATTGATTTGAAGTTAATTAATTAAAGAGTAATTAATTAATTGAAGAGTTAAGGTTAATTTATAATGTGATTAATATCTTGTTAAGGTAATTAATTAAAAGAGAGTAATTAATTAAGGAAGTAATTAATTAATTAAGTAATATTAATTAACATAATAAATGATGTAATTAAGGTTGATTAATTAAGATTAATTAATCAATAATAACTGATTAAAAAATAATTAATATAATTAATTAAGGAATTAATTAATTAAGGTAAGTAATTAAAAGATGGTTAATTACTGTTTATAATTTATTTAGGTTAATTAAGGAATGTAGTTAATTAAAGATTAATTATTTAATTAACTAGAAGGTAATTAATTAATGAAGTAATTAGAGGATTATTAATTAATCAAGGTTGATTAAAGCAATTAATTTAAGTATGATTAATTAATTGTAATTAATTAAGGATTAATATAATTAATTATAGTTAATTAATTAATGAAGGTTCATTAATTATTGTAATTAATGATAGTAATTAAAGGTTAATTACTGTATATGGTTAAGAATAATTACTTGAATGTAATTAAAGTATAATTAATCAAGGAAGATTAATTAGGGAAGATCATTAAGAGATGATTAATTAATTAATTTGTAATTAATTAATGCTAGTAAGCAGGATTAAGGTAATCCAAGTAATTAAAGGATAGTAATTAATTTAATTTAAAGGTTAATTAAATTGATTTGGAGTTAATCAATTCTGCTTTTGAATGATTGATTAATATTGGATGATTGATATTGGGTGATTGGTTAATATTGGATGATTTGGATTTGATATCTCTGATATGTGATATGCTGCTTTGTGAGATGAATGTTGATATGATTTATCAATTGTGACAATATGATTTATCTATCTGTTTATATCATCCTGGATAAGTTTAAATGTTTAAACCTTTAAACAACTTGGCCTTAAAAGATACGTTTTGGATTTCGATGAGACCGGGATCGGGTTTCCGTATACCGGTATTCCAGGTCTGGAGACCCGAATACCACATCGATCCAAATTAACGATAGGTCGTGAATCTCAAGTGAAGATGAAGATTCAGAGTGCAAGGGTTATTGTCGTTAACTCTGAGGGTGATTCCAAAATGAGTGTAACGAGATAATGCCTTCGGTTTCGTTCGAACCCGGAACGAACTTATATGGATTGAATGCTTTCAGCACATCGTCAGGCGAACGATGAGCATTCTAAGTGATATGTTCTGATTAAAGGTAATCGTAACCTCAAGCCTCATCAACCGGGAATGGCTAAAACAGGGGAGGTGCAGCAAGGCTTCGTGGGTAGCACCCACTGAGAGCAAGATAGATCCCTGTCTAGAGGTCCCTTTTCTTTTATTCGGCTTAGTGTGTGGTTGGTCGCGCCAACTACGGGATTGTCTTGTTCGGAATTATCCAGTAAGGGATGGTTCCGGCTTTGTGTTGCAGGGGATTGGGAGTGATCCTCGGTACGGTGATCTAGGCCACGTACTGTGACGGGCGGTACCCCAGTAGCCCTGCCATTGTATGGAATCCAAACTCCAATAAGTGCCGTACGTATTAGTTGTGCCCAACTATGTTGGAATGTGAGATGTAAGCATTTCAGCTATTTCTGTATTTTACTTGAAAACCCTAGACCCTATTATAATACAATCAGATTTCCTATCAAATGTTTTGGTTAGCGTAAGGTAAAAACTTTTCCATGTTTATGTGTGGGAAGTCTTACGTGATACCTTTGTTTTCAAAAGGTTTTGAAGTTAAACAATTTTAACCCGTTTACTCACACCAGACCCATGTCTGACCCAAGTGTTTATTTCTGTTTTTATAAACTCTTGGGTACTCAAATTTTTACGAGTAGTCAAGGGATTCAGGTTTAGCTTTGACGAATATTCTGGAGGAGCAATGGAGCAGGAGGCTTCGGCGTTCGTAGATATAGTATTCCGCTGTGTAGATCTCTGTGATAGTGTGTGTATTGTATTTGAGTTGTAATGTCTAGACAGATGTTTATAACTGTCTAGTATGTGATGTATATGTTGTGTAACTCTGATAAGTGTTGTATATTATGTAATACTTTTGTTATTAATATAATTTATTCGTTCCGCTGTTGAGATTCTATTGTTGTTCTTCTTCTTCTCTTTCGTTTCTATTTCTCACCCCTTTCTTTCTTCATAATGATCCGACTTTCTGTGGAGAAAAAGTCGGGTTGTTACAACTATCTTAGATTTCGACGAAACCAATTTCATCGAATCTGTAACAGTGAATTATTATAGGATTTCAAGTTTCATAGCGATCGGACTTATCGTTTGATCGTGCGAGCTCGAAACGTGTAGAAATCATTTAAAGGAATTTAAATGAATATAATTTGATTTTAAAAGCTAATTTCTATATACAATGGAATTAGGGTTTGAAACTAGTTCCATTGAGTTTATAAATATCGAAAACCTATATTTTGATATATTAGATGGCCTAATTTCGGGAACAAAACGGGCTTTTCGGGCTATTTTGACCCAATCGATTTATATTAAAAAATATGTTATTTTTGAAATGTTATTATTCAAATTGATTCAAATATATGAAATAATAATAAAATCGAATTATTAGCGAACGTCATAGTTTGTAATAAAGTATTTGTAAATTAGAAATATTGTATTTGTCCATATTTGTGAATTGGTAAATTATTTAAATATAATTTAATTAAAATTTATCGAACAATAAAATGTTAACTTTTGTATATGATGGAATTAGGCCTCGAAACTAGTTCCATTCCGTTCAGAAGACCTTTTTATATTAGGGTTGCCTATAAGCACGCCTCGATTGGAGTACGGGCTGTTTTGGACCTTACGCTATAAATAGGCATGCAAATCCGGGCGAAAATATTATTAAAATATTCAGAAAACCTAATTCTTCCATGGCAGCCGTCGCCACCTTTCAACGGCTGAAAATCCTCCATTTCTTTCCCTCAGATCTCTCTCATCTCTCATCGGATCGCAACGACTCCAAAAGGAAAGTTGTAGTGCTTGACGAGATATACAAGATGTGCTGTTGGATCGAGCTAATTACGTTAGGATTCGCCAGAATCTGCAGAGGAATGTCACATGGTTTTTTTCGTTTTGCGTGACAACGGCAGGGACGAAAATTTTGGTGAAGGTGGAGCTTGGCGACACGGAGATGGTGGTGGTCTCCGATCCATGAACGAAGGCATGTGGTGCGCGCGGTAGGTGACGAAAGTTAGCGACTGATGGGTTTGAGTGGTTTGGAGAAGATAAGTTTAATTACCATTTTGCCCCTAGTTTATTTTATTTAATTTTAAAAATTTAAACTTCTAACCTTCAGAACTTTTGCATACGAACTCAGATTGATGCGCGGTTTCTTCCATTGGGATCATATCGAAATTCCAAATAATATGAAACTGTTTGGTTGAATTTGGAGACTATTCAAATTTTGGGCTTGTATTGGGTTTTAAATTGGCCATAAATTAAAGGTGAGTGATTTAACCCACTCGCGCAATACTAAATCTTCTTATGTTAATTGAATTAAATTTATGACGTGATAATATTTTTATTGGTTACTGTTTGGTAGTTTAAATTGACATTTTGATTGTAATTGAATTTTATATTGAATTAAATTGACAATTAAATTAATATTAGATTTAATTGCTAGTTAAATACCTGATATTGATAACCAATAGAATTGTTGTGAATTAATGGCTGATTTGGATGTTGATTATGATGAATGTCTATTCATTGACATTTTGGATGATTGGATGTTTATTTATTATATATATCCCTTTTATCACCCTGTATATTAATTGGAAGCATACAAACTATTATTTAAATTATTTCGAATAAATTAAGAAATGGGTTGAAATGATATATACCTAGGACACTTTGATTTGGATTGAAATGATATATATCCATCCCTATAATTAAAATTGAAATAACTGATCACTTGGCCATATGGTAGAAAATTATATATGGATACTGGATTGGTTAAATTAAATGGTTTTAAAATCTTGAATTTGGATTTGATTGAATGATATTGTTTTAAAGGAAATAAATTGTGGATTTATATAAATTTAATTATTTTCTAATTCAAGCTTTGAAATGTTGAAATTGAAATTGGTCAAAAGAATTTGTTTTAAAGAATTGAATTGGAAATATGAAGATATAATTGATATTTGACTTTAATTCAGAAAATTGAATTATTTTAATATTTGGACCTTAAAATTGAACAATGAGGTTTAATTTGATTTAAGTGATTTAAATCGGTAAATTGAAATTTGACATGAAATTGATATAAATTGAAATGGTTTAAAATAAGGATTGAATTGGAATTTAAAATCATTGAATTGAATTGTTGAATCGAGTTTGAAGTTAAAAATGAATGTTTCGAAAATTGAAGTTAATTCGAATTGAAATTGAAATCAAGTTGAGTTGAAACGATATTGAAATTGAGTCAGTTGAATTGAAAGATTGGGAATTGAGTTTGTTGATTTGAAATTGGACATGGGTCCAAATTTGTTGAAATGGAAAGAAGCAGTTTGATTTGATATTATTTTCAAAATAAACCTTTTTAACATAAACTGTAAAAATTTATCTTTTTAATATTCAAATTATTTAGATTTTTCCAAACTATTTTACTATATAAACTATTTTCAATACTCAAACTATTTTATAAGCTTTTTTAAACCTTTAAACTATTTAAACTATTTATAACTATTCAAACTATTTTCTAAAATTTCAAACTGTTCCAAGTTGGAATGTTTATATTTAAATAGTTGATTTAAATGCGAATGTTGTTAAATGAAGTTATAACCTAAGTTGGAATTAAAATGATATTTTCAATTGAAAATGACATATTTTGAGTAAATATGATGATTTTGAAAAGAAAGATATTTTGAAGTGAATATGCTATTTTGATATCAAATGTGAACCGTTTTCGAAATGTAAAAGAACCAACCGGTGTGAAAAATGACGTTTGGTTGTTAAAGAGACCAGGTCTTCTTATTGGCATACTCTTTGTCAATATTGGAACCACTTTAACAACTGTGTACGTGGTGGATGATCTAAAATGAAGTGGTTGGATTTGGTGAACGTTAGCTGGATTTGAAGAAAGAGAACGACGATGGATGACCCCGACACTTGTGCCAATTTGAAATGACTAAAACAGGACGGCTTGTCAAGGCTAAGTGGGCTAGCTACCCCTAGCGGACACACCTCTTCGTATTACTATATTGATGTTGGCTTTATCGGTGCAGCTTGATTTGATTTTGGGGATGTTGGACGCGGTGGGCGGTCGTAGCTACGATGTGTTACCACCAGCCCTACGACCCGAACTAGTAGTATCCTACCTTAGGCATCGCCTCACGTGCCTTGTCATACTCTTTATCCTTATTCGCACCCACTATGATTTTGTTTTAGTATAGTACCTATAAGGGACTCATTGGCTACCGATGTTACTGGTTATGTTACAGGACCTGCATAGACTACCTGCTTAAAAATGTGTTAAGGGGGATCAATGTAATTCCTTAACGCTATTTTAATACTTTACATTATTGATAGACACTACATATATAGTGTATTTTACTCCGTATAGATAGTTTAACGGACCCTTAGGAGGTGGAAAATCCCATAACATCTCTTAAGTTATTGCATGCACGTTATACACTGGATAGAAGATGTAAAATCCCGTAAACAACTCTAAGCTTTTACACTCAAATTTACTTGTTGTTGATTTAACTTACATAAGAACTTTTAGTTCCGACTCAAGTATTTTGTCTTTTCATTACGCTTGGGTCAGCCTGAGCTTTTCAGTGTTTGAAGACTTTATTTCTGGAGGACGAAGACGAAGTTTGGTATATTATATTATTAGTATTTTTTTCGCTGCATCATTTTGGTATGTTTGTTGGTTGTACTCTGGTTATGTTGTAAAAATTGTGTAATCAAATGTATATTATAAAACAGCTTCATGAAATGTTTATTTGATTATTATATTTTGTCATTCCGCTGCGAGATTCTGTTTTTTGTTTTTCTTCTTTTCTCTTATTTTCTTATTTACCCCATTGACAATCCTCCCTTTTGAATGGTTTGAGTTGGACACGTGTGGTTTATTGTCAATTTAAACCGTCCAAAAAGGTGGATCGTCACACCTATTCCGCCACATAAAGAAACTAAGTGTTGTTTCAAGAAATGCTACAATTTAATTAATTTATTTCTAGAGAAATTAGTGGTAGTGCGATAGGCTTGGATACAATCCAAGATTCTAATGTTGTAATTAATTACATTGATGAAGTAAATGTGACAAATCCTGAAATGGGCAAAGTTATATTATAATGTCTAATAAGGGTTTGCGCATATTGAAGAGAAACTACAATGTTCTTATCCTTGTCAAGAAAATGAGCTGTTAGTAATAATAATCTTCTTAGTTGTCGACAAGGCATGGATAGTACATATTCTACCACACGGCGCACTGCTTTAAATCCGACATAAATTCCAAGCATATAGCTAAAATATGATTTTGGTAGTTGTACCTTGTAACGTCCCCTATTTTGAGGCTTTAAAATAGATACTATTGATTATGCGGTCATCCTTAGCATTATTTGCCAATGACTAAATGAGATCAGCTAATATGTTATTAATATCAAGAGCACGAGATTTTACAAATTTTCACAAAATAACTTCATTCATTAATTTGCAAATTCATTAAAATTTAACCATATAACCCACGAGTACATCGTTCAGATAAAATATAATAATCACAAATATAATCCCAAGAGCGACATATGAAGATGCCCCCTTAAGGTATCAGAGCCTTAACTACTTAGATGGTTATAGTACCCGTCATTTCATATGTACAACAACAAATAAAATTAGTCAAACTATTGCACATCAAAAATAAATTTTAAATAGTAGCTTACCTCTCGCATGTCTTCGGAAGCTTATTCGTAAAGACCTGAAATACCTACTCTCAGCCTACTCAATTTCAAATTGGGCATCGAGAGTTTATGGGGAAATCGAAAAGTTCGGCTCAGACAAAAAGTAAGATGTGAATAATATTAGTCCACCACAAACCAAAATATACGTACTTAGTGAGACCATGTCGCTGAGTGGAACGGGTTTCCCCTAACTAATACCCTATCAAACAATAGGTAATCCATAACATATCGTGCATCCAAAATGATTAGAACATAATCATAACATCAGTAACATATCATGCATGTATGGGTTAAAATGAATAGTCCTTTATTCATAAGGGTTCAAGGGTTACACATTCCCATATTTGTCCAATCCCCTCAAATGGTTCATTCAATGGCATAATATTTCCCAGGATACTATGAACCTAAATTAGTTTTTTCAGGCCAACTAAAACCTATCAGCCTGACTCGGTCTAAGATATATCAAATAATCCAACGGTCTTCTAATCCATTTAGAAGAAAATAACAATGGTCTACTAAGAACGATATGGGAGAATAATAACGGTCTCCTAAAAAAGATAGGTGAAAACATTAACGGTCTCCTAAGTACGGTAGGAGAAAACATAGGTGAGAAAATTGATACGAGTTCCTTTGGATGTCTAACACCAAAATTTAGCCTTAATAGGCAAAGCCCTATGCTTTGGAATCACAGACCTATCAATCAAGGGTTTAACCATTAGAGGATACGGTGTGACCCAACCCCGGTCTCTACCCAAGTCTGTTTTAAAATAGTTTGAGTCATGTCTTTTGATCAGTTCAGGGAATCCTAACACGATTTGATCTTCCCAACCTCCAGGATGCAATTCTACTCCCTCAGGAGATAAATCTGACCATACCCACTATTGGAACAACCATAGCTAGTCATTAGTTCAAAAATTCCCTATAACATTCTCCTTTTCGACCCCTTAAATGTCGATACTAATACATTCACGGTATTCATGTGCCGAGCACCCAAGTGCTGGAAAGGCAGAACGTTAGGGTAAAATAAAAGAAGAAAAGAAGAAGAACAAGAAAGAAGAGAACACAATATCAGAATCTCACCACGGAACGATGACATATAATACCAAATGATACTTTTACAAAGGAAAACTGTATAAATACAATAATCAGAGTAAACTAATCTATCATCAGCCTGGACAGTTATAACAACCAGTCCTCACAATTGCTGATAATAAAATAAACAAAGTAATGCAGCGGAAATAAAATCCACGGTAGGTAGGCATCCAGCTCTTCTCCTAGAGCTCCATGAATCATCAACGATATCTGGAAATATACACGGGCTGACTCGAGCATTATAAGAAGAATAACACTCGGATCAGTCTAGTAAACCAACATGAGAAAACTCAAGTAATTTGAATTACTATATTTGTAAACCCTTTTAAAGAATAAAGGTATCTCGTAAGACCACGCCGCAAATAAACACGGACGGGTTTTTACCTTATGATAACCAAACCGTTTTATAGGAAAATTTAGTGATATTATAATAATGTCTAGGGTGTTTAATATAAATATATAACATAGCTGAAATGGTTACATTGATTACATTTAATATCATATTTAGGTATACAAACAAAACCGCAATGGTACGTTCGTATATAGATTTTCCACTGGAGGGTCCTCAGTACCTCGAGGTAAGTCTCCTGGCAAAGGTCAGAAAGTACCTTCTGAGCGTCGTATATCTTTAGATAAAATATACCAAATAAGGAAGTCATAGCTGGTTCATGCAGAGAACGTGTCCCGAATACGATCAACTCCCGCTAGCAAAATCGATAAGCATACTCTAGATAATTGAGTTGATCAATACCCTATGAGGTTAGTTAAACCCCGTTAGCTATGGACCTACTCTGTTTTTAGCCATTTCTGATGTCGAGGTCATGTTCAGCATCTTCACATGAGTTTTCCACAAACTTGATCACATAATGAGTCCCACATGGATTCCATCATCTCAATAGATTTCGGAACCACACATGGATTCCGCCATTCCACTTCCAAAAGATAGGACCCACATCTCAGCCTTGAAGTGGTTTTCGATAAGTAGAACACTTATCGATCCTGGTCTCTCCAAGACTGAATCGATGAATTTGGTATTATTCAACAATAGTGAGAACGATCGTATAAGGGAACTAAGCCCTGAATACTTTTTCATAAGCAAGCAGACAAACTTGCACTATCATTTCATGCAAGGCATGGTCAAGTCACATAAACAACTTTTAATCCCTTTTTAATTAATTTATCTTATATTAATTAAAACCCTTTTTATTAGTAAAACTTCTTTTTATCTAGTAAAACTTCTTTTATAAATCAACACTTCATTAATTAATACTCCTTTATTAATTAAAACTTCCTTTATATAGTTGTATATATTGGATTTCTCTTTATAAAAGAAATATACTTGTCTTTATAAATTTAACTATTCATTTATTCTTTTAATACTTCAAAAGTATTCACATACTTATTCCAATGGTATAAGTGTATTTACAAATCTTTTAACAAGTTTTACTTACTTGAAATATAATCAAAGAGATTAAAACAATTACTACCAAAACATTGTTATAATAAACTCCTTTTCTTTTATAAATTAAACATATAACATTTACTATCTCTTTATAAAAGATTTCAATACTTGTTATTATCTTTAAAATTCCATTGTTAAAGATTTAAAATATTTCTTCCAAAATATAATTCTAGAGTTTAAAAACAAATGTTGCTAAAACATTGTTTACTACAAACCCAAAACCATTCCATTTAATCATTTTCTTTAAAGCTCTCATTTCAAAGGTTTAATTACATTTAAGGGTTAAAGAAAAGTGTTGCTAAAAACAATTGTCACAACAAACCCAAACATTTCATACTTTGAAAACATTCCTCTTTGAAACTCCCTTCTTAAAGATTTATTTATATTTAAGGGTTAAAGACAAGTTTTTCTCAAAACATTTGTCACAACAAACCCAAAACCATTTACTTGTATTTTTCTTCTAGATATCCATTAGCAAATATCTAATTATATTCCCAAGTATAATTAATAATAAGGGTTCAAAACAAGTGTTGCTAAAAACAACGTTTACAACAATCCAAAACTATTTACTTATCCATTGATAACTTTAAACATGTATTTAAAGATCAAAGCATACCCACACTTATTAATTAAGGCAATACAATTTTAGGTAATTCCTCAAAACCAATGATTTTAACTTAAGTGTTAAAATCCAAACTTCCTTTATTATATTCATAAAGTACTTAATTTAATATTTAAAACTTATATATATAGAAATGTCTTTAAAATACTTATTATTATGTTTAAACACTTTTAAAACTACTTAATATATATGATAATTATTGATATAGAATATTATGTAAAAATAAGGAATTTTGAAATAAATAGAAAAACAAGTTTTAATTTTAAAAGCTACTTAGTTTAGAAATTAATAGTTAATTGTTAAAAATATATATAAACTTGAAACCAATTTTAAAACTCCCTATTATAAGTTAGAAAACAATTCTAATAAGATTAGAGAAAAATATAAAATTTAAACATCATTTTAAAAAAATTTATAGTTTCAAACTGAAAAGATAGCATTTCTGCAAATGCTCCTAAAATAATTCGCAACAGCTCAAAGGTATTTCAGGAGCAAAAACAACATCAGAAGTGCTATCGAAAGTCCTCGGTTGTCATTTAAGGTGAATTTGCTACAACTTTGCACCTAGATTTCGACGTCTTAGCAAATGATTTTTAATCCATTCTTTTAACATTAGTTAGTATACTTTGGGTACTTGAAAACTTGAAGAAAAATCCTAACAATTAACTTCCAATTATTTTAGAGAATTTCCCAAAAACAGGGCATTTTACCGAACTGCACTTATAGCGACTATTTCGCTATAACTTTTTGCCTTTTGTTAAACTAGCTATCAAATAAATTAGGCTTCAAAAATTTCCCAATAAGAATAATATATTATTTAGTCCTTAAATATAAACAGAAACCTCCAAAGAAGTTTGTAGAAAAATATTGTTATTTCGCTAAATAAAAAAAATCATTATAGCGACCTTTTTACTTTAGTATTTTGTTACTTTGATTTACTTCTTCTATAACTTCCCAAAACATATTCTTTGCTTTTCTAAACACTTATAGAAGTGTAAATAATAACCAAACAAGTTATTATTAAGTTATGTCTTTAAATCTCCATTTTCATAAGTCATAGTTCAAGGGATTCAAAGTGCACTTATAGCGACTATCGCTATATGGACAATTCCGTGTTCAATGCAATATTTTTTGTCATTCTCTTTTATATACATATATAATTCTAAATTCAAACCATATCACTACTAAACATGTATTAACATATGTACTAATAATCATGTCCATTTTAGATGTTTAAAAGTGCTTAATTTAAACAACATAATCCCATTCTCTTTAAGGCAACTACTTTAACAAATCATATGCTTTTGGAAGCATATAATAAAAGGTTATAACTTTAAGTAGTTAGTGTCTATTATTATGTATAATAGTAATAAATATTAACATGTGATTAACAAGCAATTATCAAGTGATATAACAAGCAATTTTATCAAGTTAATAACTTGATTCGAAGTGAGATTAACTCACTTTTCTCAAACCAAATCTCTTCCTACCAACATCCATATATAACCACACTTCGCTATTATTTTCTACTCAACCAAAACATCACCAAAGCCACCATCCCTCTTCCTATAACACACGACCATAGCTCCTCCTCCACCATAGCTCACGTCCATCACTTTCTCCACCAAAGTGCACGACCCTAAGCCACCTCCCCCTCCTAGCTCACGGGCTAAGGCCATTTCCCCTCAATATATGTTCACAGCCCAAGAGAGAAGAGAGGAAGAGAAACAAGACATAAAGAGGAAAGTGAAGACATGGTTCAGAAGTGAATTGTTCGTGAAAATGAAGTGGTGTATGCATGTGTATTTATAGTGTTAGGAAATGAGAGGAGATGTGTGCAAAACATCTTCCTTAGCCATGAAGCAAAAGGACTCCAAGTATGCAAAGCCATGCCCTTACACACACCTTACCTCTTACACACCATACCCTTAAATCAAGCCCTAATTTAGAGGTTCTTTAGTCATTAATGTTTCCACTTACTTTTACTAATTCAAATTTAGTTTAGTCAACCTTTTGCTTAGGAAAAAGATGTGTTTAATTCTTATCATATGTTTACATATGATAACAAGTTGCAATATATTTACACAACTTGTATTGAATAAAAAGTTGATTTCTAACAAAATGTTTTCCGGTCACATTTTTAGTATTTATCCAAATTGTATATTTTTGTAAACACATTTCAAAAATAAGTTTTCTAACATTAGTTATTAATTAAAAAGTGTTTAATAAGGTTATAAAATCATATTTAATCCCATTAAATCTTGGACATAAATATTTAAATAATTCATATATTTAAATACAAAGTGTTTGAAATCCCGGGTCGTTACATCCCTAAGGTCAAAATATTAGGTGATAGCATTTAACACATAGGTGAGTATGTTAACAATTTATTATATGCAACAATACTGATCAAAAAGCAAAGTTGACCATACATACACAAGCAATCATCTGAATATATGTTTAATGTGATAGCCAATTTTATACACAAAATACTTATTTAAAGTAATAACTTTCTTTATAATTACTCTTTAAAATAGGCTAAAATATCTTTTCTTTTCTTGCAAAGTATTTACAATTACTTAACAAATTCGTCCTTTTTGTTAAGTAGAGATTAGCCCAACATGAGTTAAAATTCTTCCCATGTTATAAAATCTAACTATCCTTTCTTTCAAAACAAGTGCCATCGTGCCTTGATAAAATTTAAGCTTTCATGGGTTAAATTATAAGCTTCTACCCATTAATCAAAACTAGACATCGTGTATAAGAACACAACCGTATAAAGTTGGCTAAATAAAGTTTCTGTGCCCTAATAAACTATAGCCAACATGACACACTAAAATATAGTCTTTATACCTTTAAAATATGGCCTTCGCACCATTATAAAAACATAACATTCATTGATAAAGGCTAAGTCACCATGACTTAATTAAAACATGGATTTCGTGACTTTTCACAAAAAAAAACTTCCGTGTCTTTTATAAAACATAGTCATCATGACTTAGCTAAAACCAAGCTATCACGTGTAAGCACCCTACCACTATACCCATACTGTCCAAAAGTATTACCAAGTAACATAGTCGGATAATACGGAGAATGAGGTGATATGGGGTATACACGTGAATATTCCCTTGGGCTAACACTAGTACGTATTTAAACATCGAATAAGTAACTCACCTATAAGCACACAGTATCAGCATAAAAAAAATAAACACATGTGCCTCCAGGATAGAATAATACAAAATATATAGAAATATTAGAGATCACAGAGTCATAATCACAGCGTACATAAATATACAAGGTATGTCCAATATACATCACATGAATATACATACAAGAGACCATACAATACAAGATGATAAACTACTATGCTGAATTACCAGCCTCCTCTATGTCTAACATAGAAGCTAGTGTCACTATCCTTGTACCTGAAATGTCTCAGATTAACCTGAGTATTGTGCAAATAACACATGAGTCAGATTATGTCTAAATCAAAGAGTTAATCAATATAGGTGATGAAGTATGTACTAGGAATAATAATATGATAACACTGACATAGTAACACAAGTCAACGATCACCGTGTCAATATATATATATATGTAGTAATATAGGCATGGTATATAATTGTAATTTCTTACACAATCATCGAAAACATGGCAAACACAAATATCATGAAGTCATGTATAAAGATGTCATCACCCATAATGAATCACATCAAATAATAAATCACAAAATCAACATTAATTGGGTGAATCAGCATATCTAGATATCATCATCAAAATCCAGAAATCATCAATATTGAGATATCCTCAAGATTGATAGGCAAGGACACAACAATGCCCAAATAAACCTCTTAATCTCACATTATAAAGCATCATCATAAAATCCCAAAAATCAATAATGAGTAGGCCGTCCACTTGAACATAATAGGCCATCTGCTTGGAAAGAATAGGCTGTCTGCCCATCAATCATATAAAGGTAAAAATACTAGGATTGACTATACTCTGGATATAGTCTCAAGTATAATCATAGCTCATCATCTTAAGTAGGAATATAAATAATATATATCTATCTACCAGACATACCAGAACCAGAAGGGAGACTGACAACACTTTGCTTGCTTCAGGAGTCACACGTGTGTTCGTCTGACATGTCAGTTACCTTCCCCTCGATATTGTGACATCGATCCACCATTGTTTTCAATAATGCAAGGACTCTTCGGTCACGACCTGACACATGCCCCTATAGGTAACTGACTACTGGTCTAAGTGACATAAGGGGCAAATTCATATAGCTAAGGCACACAACAATATGTATAAGGGTGTCACAGATCCAGGGCACGACTACCGTGATCAGGCCGCCAAGTTGGACAGTGGCCAATCTTGTTCACTTCTGAAACATATTGGAATCTGGACAAGTTAGATAGACACATAACACCCATATATAATAACTAACACATATCTCTACATATATGCCGACACATGGCTTTATATGTTGCCGACACGTGGCTCGATGCTATCGTCGACCCACAGCTATATGCATAGCTCACCGCAGAGCCTCTCCATAAATCCCCGTCACGTGAGTGTCATCTACTTACAATGAATAACCGAATAAATACCATAACAACGTCCCGTACCACTGCGTGATATTCAAACGTTTATTCAAATCTCGTAAACTACACTCAATCTCCACAATATTCTATATAACAAGTCCAAAGAATAACTGAAGAAATATTACCGAATGCCCCATCCCAAATGGTGCTATACCTCCGTTTATTCAGATTCCTCGCTACATAGAATTAAAATCATCATAAACAAAAATATTACAAAAATACAATATCATGAATCCATATAGAAGAATGTCGCCACCGTATCATTTCAAAACAATAATCGACTCAATATCTATGGTGAATCGCTCAAATATCCAAAATCAATCCTTAAAAAGGATATAATGACTATAAAGTGAAACATTCAAATAAATATCGCATCAAATATAAATAACTCTAATTCAATATACCTTGATTAAATAAACGTTTATAAAACTTACTTAAGTAAAATAGTTTATTTTATATATAAATTAAAGAATTTTAGTATTTATAAATTACTACCAAAATCCCATTACCATACTTAAATCTTTAAAATTATCTTATAAAACCAAATATTACTCATAATAATTATTTCATAATTTTCTAGTCGATTATGATTTTAAAATCATTTTTATAACATTCATATCAGTTACTGTTACCCAAAATTCATCGAATACACAAGGAAAATACAAAATAATAATTGGTTACTATTTTATATTTTCCTCAATATTTTATAAGTTTTAAAAAAAATTTAGATTAAAAACCCAATTTTCTTTTAATAAATAAAAACTATAATTAAGTATTAAATATTTAACTTAAATAAAACTTTTCTATAATCATATATATATATATAACATACCTTTTCTTTATAAACATTTTTATTTATAATTATAACTAATATTACATATAATTAAATAAATACATGAATAAAAACATACAAAGACAAATGTCATGACTGGTCGCTGCCATCGGTCGACCGCAAGCGGTCGATCAGTAACCCTAAGCCATAGACTGGTCGATCGCATATCTGTGAAAACGATCGCCAATTCAGGTGATCTACTCCTCCTTGTTCGACCATTTATTCTTTAATTGAATGCTCAAACAAAGTATTCAATCAAACAATAATCCAAACACATCATATGCAAAGAATTAGATGATACAGATATAGGTTGGTGAGTGCGTTTACTCACCTAAAGCTTCTGTTCTTCTCCTTCCTGTTCATACGCTCCAAAGACAAATTCCTTCCTTATGTAAGTGTATATCAATGTTGAAATATACATATCCAATTCTAGGAATTTATAAGATTTATTAGAATTATTTTGATTTTTAACGTGATAGAGTATGGGTAGGATGTATGATATTTTTCTTAAACCAAGAAAGTAACCATTTAGGTTATATTTATAAGTGGAGATGAATTGTTTGGAGATAGAAGCGTCTAGAAAATGGATTTGGGCCTAGGTTTAATGGGTTTGGTTTGGTAAATAATCATTTATTTTCCCTTCTTTTATAAATTGTTTTCTATTAAAATAAATTGTAGCAAAATTCCAAATAAAAAATCATATTCAAATTGCTCAATATGTACCAACATTATAATTTTTCTAGATTTTATTTTTCATAACTCATTTAAATTTAAATATATAATATTCTCATTTTAAGCTCAATATTAAATAACTTCCAAATTAATTTATTTCACAATTTTTAAAACAAATAATTATTCTCAGATTGTTACTTTCATCCTAGTTACCTAATTATAAAATTTCAATATTCCAAGATAAGTTTAAATTACTCATTTTTAATTCCAAAAGTCCATTTTAATTAATTAAATAATTATTATTAATTACCCTTAAATACCAGGTTATCACAGACTCCCCCTAAACAAAATTATGTCATCGGAATTCCTAAGGAAGAATCTATACTAAAACTAATAATCTTATTATCAATTTATACTTAAATGAAAGTCAATTCATAATTAAAACAAAGCCTACAATACTCTATCTTTAATTTCTTGAGTCAGCACGTATAATCATCTGTATTGACTCGTCAAGTATCCAATATAGTAAACACACAAATCAATAGTTAGACCTTTCATCGGTGGCTTAACACAAAACTAAAATTTCTCAATAATTTACAAAATATCAAACTATAATTCTTTACTCATAAATCAACATCATACTATAAATTTTACTATGAATCCAAAATTATCAAATACATTTCCCAAGATTTCCCAGTTAAAAGTTTTAACCTTTTAAAAGAAAATTCATCATAAAACATATGAGTTACTTTATTCAACTTCAATTATAAAATTCTTTTCTATTAGACAAACTTTACTTCAAATTGAATTTCAAAACATGATATTAAATCAATAACATTTTATGTTAAACAAATTATTTTCTAAATACTTTTCTAAGTTAGCATCTATTTACACAAATTATTTATATGTATTTATAAAACAAATACTCTCCATATTTTTATAAAACAAATATCTTTCCAAATAAAATTTCCTTTTTAGGAAACAAAATTCCCTAGACTTCAATATCTAATAATTTATAATATTCATTCACAAAATTCCTTTATAGTCAAAATATACTATTCGATAATCATTAATTTAAACATATACATATACATATACACTTCCAAAAATTTCCTTCCATATAAACTAATAAACTCACTTAAGTTTATAATATTTTATATAATTCTCGATTATCACAAGATAATATGATTCTAATACATAATTATTTCATAAACTTTCCAAAATTAATTTTTTTAAGTAATCATTCTTTCCTAAAATATTCCTTATTCACTTAAATCAGAATCTCCAAATCACATTAAATAATTTATAGTCACATAAATTATAATATCCTAAAATCCTACAAATTGATTCCAAATATTAAAAAGTTATAAACTATTCAATTTATCCTCAAATTCATAAATGTAACGACCCATAATTTTAACTATTTTAAATTATTAAATTTAATATAATTTTTGAATTAAAATGGTTAGAAATAAAATTTAATGATTTATTAATGTAATTTATTGGATATGAACTTAGATAAAATTTTAAATAACAAAATTTGATATGAGAAAAAAAGGATTAACTAATTTTAAATATTGAAATATTAATTTTTATAAGTCGAATAAATAATTTTTCTAATATTGGAGATATTTAAATTTATAAATTTTGAAAGTTATACAAAATCTAAAAAAACGCTAATTTCTGAATATGATAAAATATGTACATGTATATAAACTCCACCATTTAAAACTTATGATGACAAAAATATACATAAGTGTATATATATGTATATATGTTTATAAAATAGTATATATCTAAATGTAAATAGTGTTTATGTAAATATATATGTATATATATCTACATATATGTATATGTAAATATGATGAAATAAATAGGTATATAGTAAAAATATATACATGAAAATTTATATATCTATATGTATATATGTATATATATAAATGTATAAGCATCATGATGGAAAAACATTAAATCAAGCCACAAAAACATAAAATTAGCATATAATAAATCAAATCAAACACAAAAATCAAATCAACCCCAAGGAATCAAATCAGCAAAAGAAAAAAGGAAATGATAAAAGAAAAGAATATATATATATATATATATATATATATATATATATGAAGTGAAGAAGCCTGTACATGTGCATAACCACCATATTCTTGCACTGTACACTTCATCCTCTATATATACATAGTCGAGCTTGTTTTTGTTCATTCTTATATAAAAAAACTCATTGCCATTAAAACAAAAGATTTGCTATTAAAAAAATAATCAGGTTAATTGTACAAGAGTTTTGAGGGAAGGACTTAAGTAAGCAGCAGTGTTCATCATCTTTTAAAATAAGTGAGTAAACATTCTTTTCTGTCCCTTATTGGTTAACATATATGTGTATATTTCTGTGTATATGGATGAATTTTGATCTATACAGAATGTTATGTGATTGTAAGGAAAATATGTATTGGTTTGAATGTGTACAACAGGGTCAGTTCCACTACACTGTACTTCTTCTCCTTCTCTTCTCTGTTTCTTTGATTTGGGTAAACAGTTAAGCTCATGGAAATTTAAAAATCTGTACCTTAAAATCCTTCCAGTTTTAAAAAACGATCCCAAAATGGAAAGTGTTAGTTTTTGAATGAAGATGGTTTTAAAATTTATTCCATTCAATTTCATTAAGCAGAGGCTGAGAAAACCCTATTCTACAGGTGTAGGTCAAGTATAGACGAAAATTAAATTTCATAATTTAATAAATGGATTGCATAGTTGTGTTTGTTGTTGGAAGGCATGATTTTTAAGAGTGGCATGAAGATTTTTAGTGACATGTAGGGAGAGAAAGGTGGAGATGATCAGATTTGGGGGTTTTAACAAATTGCGGCAACGTAGTTGATTTCGTGAAACGGCATGGGTCGTGGAGGATGGTCGGTCAAGGGTGCATACGAGAAAAATGGCATGGCAATTTTTAGGGGATCATGGAGGCTCGTCGAGGTCATTGTAGGGTTTTAGATTGTCTTTGTTTAGATTTCATGTTCTTGGGAATGATGATGTCAAAAGGAAGAGCGAAGCGTGTGCATAGGGAGGAATCGGTAGAGGGGATGATGGTGATGCCTTGGGTCAAATCTAGTGGCCGATGATGGTCGTAGTTGTCGAGATGGGAGCACTGATTTAATCATTTAAATTCTTTTGAAACAATTTCTATTCGAAAATAATATACGTTTACATTTCTAAAATTTTAAAACTAAAGTTTGAAATTACCGGAAATTAAATTCTCAAAATCTAAATTTAAATTCAACTAAATTTCAAATCTGGATATTGAAATAGTCAATGGTTTACAAAAAAATAAATGAAAATCAATTATTATCATTTCCGGCAACAGATTCATTAACAATTTAATTTCAGAAAATTTATACTTATACATATATAATCATTAACAATTATTTTATTTACTAAATTTGAAAACAATATTGTGTCAGTTTGTTCTGTTCAAGTGTTTTAGAAATCCTATCGATAGCGTTGATCAGACGAATCGATTGGAAACCCAAATCAACATCAACAACTCAAACAACACAATATATATTAAAACATTTAAATATTAATTTACAAATACACTTCCTCGCTCGACGATACAAGAATGAATTTTCAAAATAAGGATAGGGTTTCAAATTTGATGGACTAAATCAAGGAGAAATCTGATTCGAAGATAAGTTCGAAACAAAATAAGATGATTTAAATAACAAATAGGAAGATGGATAAGTTTATATAAATCGCGGGCAACCTTAACCGAGTCGACCGTGACTTCAAGAATAAGATCGATGCAGAATTCTGAGGTAAATCGACATTCGATCACGAAAGATATAATCAGGGCATACAAGAGATAGTAGCATCTAAACCGAGGATATAGAAATCTCCGGTGAATCGATGCCAATTGTAAAGGAGTTTCTCCCATTTACAAAATTTCGAAGATTGGCGAGACCGCCGATCCATTATAAAGATCATTCAAAGTGGAGTTATGGGATGCTCCAGAATTGAAAGAAGAAGAATAGTGAGGGACACGAATGAATTTTGGAACCATAGGGAACGTTCCAAAATTCAAAGGAATCGAGTCAAAGGAAGAGATTGAAACTCGAATGAGAGTGATTCTGTAAATATATTTACCTTATATGCTAAGTTTTGCCTAGAGCTACCAAAGCTCTGATACCAACTGTAACGACCCGCTATTTTGGACTATTCGCATCCGCTCATGTTGGACTTGAATAATTCAAAATACCGAATTGTTAATTTAAATTTGGCAAAACTGAACATATACAGTAAATAATTAATCACAGATCACAGACACAGAGTAATAAATGCAGCGGAAACAAAAGATAGTAGTTCATTAAGCTACTATATACATATCAGAGTTAAATAAGATACAGCAGATGTCTCGAATGCAATAGTCAAATACAATATCAGAATACATCACTGGAATCAATTGAATATCTGAAAGCTGGATAGATAGCTGAATCTCCAAGCGAAGCTCCAACTCCAAAGGTGAGTCTCGAATACTGGTACACTCAGTCTGACCCGAGCGTAAAGAAAACACAAAACACTCGAGTCAGGATTAACATTCTTATATCAATAAATCCAACTCAAGTGAAATAACAACCGAAATACAAGTAACTCAAAGGATGTTTGGAATAACCATCCTTTAAGGATCCGTTAAACTATCTACTATGTAGTAGTGTACGATAAGTAGATAATGCCTATCAGTAATATAAAGTATCAAAATAGTGTTAAGGCGTTACCATTATCCCCCTTAACACATTTTATATAAGCGTTATAGTCTATACAGCACTGTAAACTCCACCGTAAACTAGTGGGATATCAGGGAGTACTCCATAGGTATAACACAAAACAAATCGTAGTGGTCGCGAATAGGGATACAAGTATGACAAGGCACATGAGGCAATACCCAAGGTAGTGAAACTACCGTTTGCTTGATCCAGACTGGTGAGAATGCATCGCCGCAGCGATCGCAACACCGCGAAACAACACTCCCAAAATTTCGAGGGTGCACCAATCTATAACAAGTAATGAGTAGTTTCGAAGAAGTGTGTTCGCTCGAGGTGGCTAACCCCATTTGGCCCGGCACGGCTCCTGTTTTAGTCATTTCCAATTTGACACAAGTGTCAAGGCTATCCACTATCGTTCACTTTCTTCAGTCATCACGTACATCATTCCAACCACTTCATTCTGGATCACACTCCGCGTATAGTTATTAAAGTGGTTTTCGGTTTAGACAGTGAGTATGTCCCTAACCGATTTCGGTCTCTTTAATAACTTTCATAATTATTATACCGATTGGTCGTTTAATATATTTTAAAACCAAATCAAATTCAATTTCAAATAGAATTTGTAAACCAACATTTCATTTCTCTTTCTAAATCAATTTCCAAAATTTACGTTTCAAAACTTCCAAATTTACCATTCCAAAACTCTATAATTCAATTTCAAATTCTATTTAAAACAATTCAAATATTGATTCAAGTTCGTATATAAGTTTCATTACGAAATCATTTAAATTAATTTAATTTAACATTCAAATCAATTTAACTTCATTTATCGATTTCATTCCATATTCGTTAAGTAAATTTATCATTCAAACAATTTCTATTTAATTTCCAATTCACTAAATCAATTAGTTAAGTTCAACTTCATTGTATCAAAACTTACAAATTTGAATTAAATTAAATTCATCAAATCAATTCTTTAAATTACAAGGCTTACATTAATTTCAATAAATCACATTTTTATTTCTTGTTAAAGAAAATTCAATTTACTTATTTATTTACTTAGTTACAATTTCAAAACTCAATTAATAAAGACTTAATTTCACTAATTCAAGAGGTTCAATTTTATTTAACTATGAAATAATTCAATTTTATTTAATTATTAAATAATTTCAAAACTTAATTATTAAGTAATTTTAACTTAATTATTAAATAATTTCAACTTAATTATTAATAATTCCAAATTTAAAACAACATTCTTTCATCAACCCCTATGTTAATATTTTGATTCAGATCACTAAATATCAACATTTTCCTTCCATTAAAGTTCAAATTCCAACTTCATTTCAAAACCTTATTATTTATCCAAATAAAATCTTTATTTTATTTTTAAATCAAATTATTGACCAATCGGTTTTTATTTAATTCTCTATCCTAAGTCAAAGTTAATTTGGGTATTTATCATTTCAACCCGATTCCATTTCAATTCAAAAAAAATCAAAGCATAGCAAAGGGAACTTGCGGTGTGATAACTGGGATATTGTCAAAGTAAATAAACAAGCAATAGCAAACATCAATAACAATCCAATAAATAAATTCAATAATCCCGAAATAATCGTATTAATTTACATTGTTGTTTGTGCAAATTAATATAATTATTTCTAGAATCTACATTATCATTTCATGTAGATTAAAGATTATTACACTAATATTAATACGGTTCTTCACTTGATATTTACTATTCAATTTCATACTACATCAATTTATACACATACATTTAAAAGGGGTCATATTATGCAAATGTCACATAATCAAATTTAACATGTATCAAATCTAACTATTCTACGCGAATTTCAATTTCAAATTATTTATCACTTACAACATTAACAATTTATCGTCCAATGTCAACAACAAACAATCAATCATTTAACAACCAAACTGGATTATCATTGTATAAATAACAAACAATGGTGTCAGATGTCACAGGTGAACTGATACAGGTAAAACATATATATAACAGTGTAGATAACTAACAGCAGCATATTTTAATTGTCGTTTCAATTGAAATCAAATTTAATAAATAAAAGAACATTAATCGTGAGTGATTACTCACCTTCCGAGGCTAGAGAGAGAACAAGAACAAAATGCGACGAATCCAAGCATAAATTCCAAAGCACGACACGATGAAAACAAATTCGACAAGTAAAGCAGAGCACGACGGACATGAATTTACGAAACAAAATATATACGTATTTGTATGAACTATACATATCTATATAAATTATATTTTAAAATCACCATTCAATTCAATATACGTATTAGAATAAAAACATCGTATAATTTGAAATCGACTTTTAATTTAATTAAAACAACACATCTTCATTTATATTGAATATCAATATATATTAAAATACACATATTTTTTTCTTTCAAAATTCTCAAATATTACTTTAACCATAATGTATATATATTATGTTATAACAAAATTTTTAATAAAACATTTTAAACATATCCATATACTTTTAAAACATATAACATCTATACATATATATATATATATATATATTTCTTCCAAAGATAGATATATATAAAAATATAGATGTTTAAGGAACCAATATATATAGTGTCAGCAGTATAAATACACACGCCGGAACTTTATAATATATTCTATACATAATACCCTCTCCTATATATACAACCGTAAGTAAAATGAAACATGTGAAACAAAAAGACCCGAAGTAAACAGTTTATAAATGAATAAGAAAACAAGTCTCAGGGGACCAATATAAAGGCAACAAAAATATAAATATAGGAGTACTAGCTTTCAACAGAAACCAAAATACATATTCATTTCAAATATTAGCTTAACAAAATATATATGTATATTTATTTAAAAATACTACAGAACATATTATATCTATATAACAAAAGGGGGGTTGCATTCACTGTATGGGTTTAGATAGCCGAGGTTGAGCAAGCAAGGAGGATAGGTGGCCGGCTTTCGAGGCTGGAGAGGGAAGGCGGAGGTGGTGCTGCATGTTCGATGGGTTGCGGGTCACGTGTGGTCGGAGAATGGTTGGAGCGGAGGGGAACGAGAAGGTGGCATAGTGGTCGACACATGGTGGAAGAGGGCAAAGGAAAGGTAGTGGTGGCAGGTTGCACTCGGTCGGGGTGGATGTGGCGGTTGCGAAGTGGAGGCGCTCGTTTATGAGGGGCTGTGGGTTTGGTCAGAGCGGAGGCAAAGCAAAGGGAGGGGAAAGGTGATGGTGGTTGGGTAGGCGGTGTGTCGGTTGATGGGGTGGTCGGAGGAATGCGGAGGAGAGATGGAGTGGATGGATTTGCATTGAGTTTGGGTTGAGGGCGTGATAGGTGGTGCTCGGCTCAAGGCTGATCTGGTCATGAGGCGGAGGAAGGAGAGGCATTGCGCATGACGGAGGGTGTAGGCGCGTTCGGGTTTGGAGGAGCATGCATGCTACAAGAAGAAGTATGAATGCTTAAGATATTTTTATATAAATTTCTCTGAGAAAAAGTTAGAACCATAAGAAAGAAACAAGAGAAAAAAAGAAGAGGAGGAAAGTGGGTAGGCTACAGATCTGGGAGGAGGCAGAGAATCTAGAAAAATATGTTGTATACCAGTTCCTCTTTTTTTCCAAGGCAAAGGAATAGACAAAATATATTGAATACCGTAAATTAATGTTGGAAACCAAAAAGTCCAGGCTGAAACTTTTTTTTTGGGAATTTTAAAGGCTGTAAACTATTGGTCTTCAATCGATGGATAGGTGAAAGGTCACAAGAAAACAAATAGACTCAAACGGATACCGATACGGTCACCGTTTTTCGCACATTCTACCGTGCATCGGACATCAAAACATAGAATCGAATATACCGTAGAGATCAGCACGACGAGACAATCAAAACGGTACACATATATCAGCGATATGATTGAATTATAAAAATTTGAATTTTCTACTAGCAGAAAATGCAGCAAAAATGCAGAAAAATAAGATCGACGGAGCTAAAGAAATCCGAATGAAAAACGAAAAAATACTGTCTCTCTCAGAAGATGGTTTAGAATTTTTCTATATAAAAATATTCAGGTTTCAATAACCTTTTATTTTCATCAATTCCTAACTGATTAAACTGAAATAAAATTACACATGAAATAAACTTTCAAATTATCTGATGAAAATTTACCAGTTGCTGTGATTAATTAGACGCATTCTAAATATCAATTTTTTATTTCAAAATTTTATCTTTTAAAATTTCACAAAATTTCAACTAATTACATTATTAAAACAGTTAAAATTTACTGGTCGTTACAGTGGTTCCAGTATTTGGGATGGGGGTTCGAATTGTTGAATTGAGGCATTGTCGTGGTTCCAGGTGGGTGTACGTGGGGAGATGGCCGTGGTTGGTCGGCGAGAGTGGTTGGTGGCGTGATTTGATGATTGATGTCTATGGATACGTGCAGTGTGCTTGCATGCCTTCGTGCATTTGAGCATAAGTAAGAAGGAAGGAAAAGAAACTGGAAGGGAAGAAGATATTGGGTCAGGCCAGTTTTTGGTGGAGCAAGTATGGGCTGGGTGAAGAAACGAAAATAAATAAATTCTTTTATTAAAAAATATAAAATTTTTAATGCAATAATTCTTCTTCATTTTGAATCCAATCGATGAACCGATTTTGGTGTCGAGGCTCTATCACCAAGTACTTCCATATGAATTAACATCGTCTAGTTTCTACAATGCAAAAATATGATGATTTAAAACAACTAAAAATAAATAACTAAGTAATCTCTTATTTAATTAATTACATGTTAATTAATTAATAAATTTTTAATGGATTGTTTAATTTGAAATTAACTAAAAATTAATTGTTTTATTTAATTTCTTTAATTTACAAATAATCTGGATTAAAAATATAACTCGACTCAGTGAATTTGAACCAATTCAATTCTGAATTATAAATTAATTTAATATCAATTATAAATCGTTGATTGAGTTAATGATCTATGTTTTGGACTGATATTTCTCTTAGATATTGATTTCAATTATCCATTGATGGTGCCCAACTATGTTGAAACGTGAGATGCAAGCATTTTAGCTGTTTTCTAATTTACTTTCTATAGACACTATTATAATATCTGATGATTTTGATATAAAATGTTTTGGTTATCATAAGGTAAAAACCCGTCGTGTTTATATGTGACGCGGTCTTACGAGATACCTTTTTTTCAAAAGATTTTGATAACTTTAATAATTCAAATGGAGTGTGTTTTCTCACGCTGGTTTTTCAGATTGACCTAGGTGTTATTTTATTATAATGCTCTGGTCAGACCGAGTATTATAGATTCAGGTTAGAGTGCTTTGGAGCTTAGGAGACAAGTTGAAGGGTTTCCGACGTATATCACGTACTTGATTATATTTCACTGTGTGTAGACTTTATAGTCAGCACTGGTGAGGACGAGTTATAATAACTGTCCATATTGATATATTGATTGTTGTACTCTTATCAATGTATATATATTGGAAGTTACAGTTTTCTTTGTATATAGACTTGTTGTTATATATTATATTTCGTTCCGCTGCGATTGTGAGATTCTGTGTTGTTATTTCGGTTTCTTCTTCTATCTTTTTCTTCTTAACCGCTAATGATTCGGTATTTTCGGCACTTGACTATTTGGCATGTTATACAGTGAACGTATGGATGTCGATTTCGAGGGTCGAAAATCTTTGGGCCGTTACTGTTGGTATCAGAGCTGAAGGTTAAGCGAGAACCTTAGCTTTGGTGAGGATTACTCATTAGAGATAGGGTCAATAGTACCATAGAATGAGTCTGAGTGTATATACGTATAAGAGAGAGCGTATTTGTTAGTGATATAAAAATATTTTGATATTAATAAATGAAATGATTTTAACTTGGATTTTATATAGAATATAAAAGAATGAATTCTATAAACTGATTAAATCAATCGTGACTGTTGATGATGATTGGATGCTATCTCTTTGTTGCTTGATTGTTCGATTAATATGGATGTGCATATTGTCGCTTATTGACTGAGGAGTCGTGCTCAGCCAATTTATGAGCATCGACTATTGGTTGTTGATTTGACCATTTGACTATGGTTGGAAAATTTTGGTTTTTGAAAAATATTTAACCAATCGAGAAACTGCATATTTAACATGGATTTTGAAGTGAACATATATTTGAATTTCCCCCTGTATCATTTTAAAGTGTAATAGATACCATTTGAAAGTGATATATTGAATATGGTTTATCTAGACATGGTTAATAAATAAAAAAAAGTTATTCAAACTGAAAATTTAAGGGTTTGGATTTTGGGATTTATGAAATTGGTTTCAAGATTCTGAAAATATATAATAGCATAATTTGAAATTATTTTTCAAATAGAACTGTTATAAATGATTTCAAAGTGATTTCAAAAAGGGATTTTCAAAAGATTTAAAAAAAATGAAGTCCGAAACTCACTTCTGGTGCTGAAAAATAAATTTTGGTGATGTTTGCAGCATCATCGGCATTCATTTTCGAGTTTCAAAGTGGGGAAGGCCACTTTAGTAGCTTTGCTACTCGATTATTTATGAAACCGATCTGATTCAAATCCCTGAATTATGACTTGATATTCGAAAGAAATATGTACATATTTATTTCAAATGATTTGAAGAAAAAAAACCCGGTGTTCAGTTCTAGAATTTTGGATTGAATTATATTATGAACACAGGTATCCTATGCATTAGGATTTATTTATTGATTGATTGTGCATCTCGTAGATGATTGATTGTTGATTTCCAATTTTTGAATTGGAATTTGATTTTTCCGACTATTTGGAACAGTTGAACACTTCCAATTGATATTTAATTTTATAGTTTAGTATTTTGAAAAAGTATATACAAGTTTAGTTTAAACTCTTTAACTAATAATAATAATGATTTAAAAAAGTTTTAAAACGTTAAATATTTTGGTAAGCAAAATGAATAAGATTATTTTGTATTATTTAAGTATGAAATTTGTTTTGGAATGCTTTAAATGAAATTTTGTTTTAAGAAATATTCCTAAATAATGTAGAGATAAAAAAAAGAAAAAAAAAGGAAAAAAAAACTTATTTATTTTAAAAGTAATTTTGATTTATAAACTCTTTTTTATGTACAAAATGATTTTAGAAAGAAAATTTGGATTTATATAAATACGACTCTACGAAATATGAAATTGAAATAAAATTTTGAACTATTGATTTGAAATTATGAAATTTTGAATTTGAATGATATCCGATTTGAGGAAAATGATTGTCGAAATCATATATGAATTTGAAGCTGAACCGATATTTGAAAGTGATTGATTTTGAGAACTTTTGACTATATAAAAATATTGATTTGGAAGTTTTCAAACTTATATAAAAATGAATTTTATAAGTATGAAGTTAATTCGAAAACTATTGATTTTGAAAGGTACTCGATCTCAAAGGCGATGATCTTATATTTAATGGAATTATATAAGTATGATTTTGAAGTGATGATTTGAAAAGGTACTATGTATAGTATGATATACATTTTGAAATTGTTGATATGGGAAGTACCTTCTGCTTGATTATCCACTTTGTGGCCACATTGTGGATACATTCTATTGATTCTTTGATTTGATCCCAGATGGACTTGGGTGGATCCAGAAATGGGTCCTAATCGATATAGGCTGTACGGACATAATACTCATGAGTTTCCTTTGACTCGGCTGCATAGAGGAATTTGCAAGGTTGTGAAGGCTTACGGTTATGGATGTTTCCTGGGGGAACCAGGCGAAACCATTGTGTAACTACGATCTATGGTCGTTTTCGGCGTAATCCGCCTGGGTAGAGCGATTGCCCTGAGGTACGGATGTTTCCTGGGGGAACCAAGCAAAATCATTATGTATTTGCGGTCCACATGGCGTAATTCGAGGGGGCAGATGATTGCCTTGAGCCTATGGGAGATAGCGGCGTAACCACCAGTGTTAGTATTAAGTTGACTATGATCCATGTGATTGTTTGCATAGCGTAATTCGTAGAGCAGTGATTGCTCACAGATACGGATGTTACCTGGGGGATCTAGGCGAAACCATTGTGTATCTGTGATCTATGGTTGTTTTGGATGTTATGGCATAAGACATGGGGGCAGTGGCCGCATAAAGTCATTTGAGGCCGCGTCACTCTGTCCTCTCGACTTAGTAAGAGAGTGACCTCAGGGACTGCGTTCCATTACGATCCCGTTCGTTTGATTTCGGTGTTTGGATTGTACTTTCCATATCTGTTTTTAAAAGTTTTTCAAGTATTTTTACTGGGTGTTAAAACGGGTTTACTAAGTACTTAGAGATTTCTAGTCTTGCGCCTGATCAACGTATTACTAGATTTTGTAAGAATGAGGATAAACTTGTTGTAACATCGAGTTATCAAAATATTTTCGGTGTAAAAGTATTTTGTTATAAAAGAATTTTTAACAAAGAATTTTTCAAACATTTTAGAACTGAATATAAAACCATTTGAATTATCTATTGGTGAAATTAAGAAACCAATAGAATAAATACATAAGTTGTATATAGACCATTCTAATTGCATTTACAGTTTTGATTCAGATTTGAATACACGATTTTCATACATGTCTGATTTAGGATTGTTCACTCGATTCTCGACGACGAACACTGATACGGATTTTTGATACGAATTTGAAATTCTCTATCATAGTTTATTACTATGTAAGGAGGATGGAAGTTTCTAATCAAAAAATCGAATTAGTGTCCATACTAGAGTAGTCGGGTTACCAATACTAGTTCGGAAAATAAAAGTGCGTATTCAAATAAGAGATCGAAATTGTTATACATACGAATGGCATATATATATATTGTACGGATTTTAATAAAATGATGGTGGGCTATGATTGCTAGCTATGATTGTTCTTGCTTAGGATTGCTAACCGTTTGGTTGCATATGATTGTCATGTTGCTTGTGCTTATGATAGGAATAGATAATGTATGGTGTTTTGTCATGTTTAACTCTCTTTTGGGTTATGCAAGTAAAATTCAGGTACATTGAAGAAAGTCTAATATGAGAATTTTGATTTAATAAGTAAAGTTTTGTTGCCCAACAAATAGGTACGTATTTATATTGTTGGTTGGTGGATGAATTTCTACCCCTGATGTGGGGGAGCCACTTGGATTTTATTTTCTTTTGATTGGTTTGGGCCTGTAGAGGCAGTTTGTAGTTTTTCCGACTCAGCCGCACAAAGGAGACGCTGCCAAATTTTTTCGTAAATTCAGTGTTAGAAATTTTTTGAGATTTTAAAATTTTATAACTTGTTTACAAATAAACCGTTATCAGAGTGGCGTAGTAGAAGTGTGGTAAAAGTTTTGCATATAAGATTCTTTTGCTTTATAAGTTGATTAGTTTGAGTAAAATATATCGTATGTTAAATTCCTTACTTCATTCCTTTTCGAGGACGAAAAGTGTTGAGTGGGGGAGATTGTAACAACCCATAATTTTAACTATTTTAAATCATTAAATTTAATATAATTTTTGAATTAAAATGGTTAGAAATAAAATTTAATGATTTATTAGTGTAATTTATTGGATATGAACTTAGATAAAAATTTAAATAACAAAATTCGATATGAGAAAAAAAACGATTAACTAATTTTAAATATTGAAATATTAAATTTTATAAGTCGAATAAATAAATTTTCTAATATGGGAGATATTTAAATTTATAAATTTTGAAAGCTATACAAAATTTTAAAAAACGTTAATTTCTGAAAATGATAAAAATATATATATGTATATAAACTTCACCATTTAAAACTTATGATGCGAAAAATATACATAAGTGTATATATATATATATATGTATATATGTTTATAAAATAGTATATATCTAAATCTAAATAGTGTATATGTAAATTTATATATATATATATATATATATATATATATATGATAAAATAAATAGGTATATGGTAAAATTATGTACATGAAAATGTATATATCTATATGTATATATGTATATATATACATGTATAAGCATCATGATGGCAAAACATTAAATCAAGCCACAAAAACATAAAATCAGCATACAATAAATCAAGTCATGCATACAATAAATCAAATCAAACACTAAAATCAAATCATCCCTAAGGAATCAAATCAGCAAAAGCAAAAAGGAAATGAGAAAAGAAAAGAATATATATATATATATATATATGTGTGTGTGTGTGTGTAGTGAAGAAGCCTGTACACGTGCACAACCACCATATGCTTGCACTGTACACTTCATCCTCTATATATACATAGCGAGCTTGTTCTTGTTCATTCTTATATAAAAAACTCACTGCCATTAAAACAAAAGATCTGCCATTAAAAACATAATCAGGTTAATTGTACAAGAGCTTTGAGGGAAGGACTTAAGTAACCAGCAGTGTTCATCATCTTTTAAAACAAGTGAGTAAACATTCTTTTCTTTCCCTTATTGGTTAACATATATGTGTATATGGATGAATTTTGATCTATGCAGAATGTTATGTGATTGTTAGGAAACTACGTATAGGTTTGAATGTGTACAACAGGGTCAGTTCCACTACACTGTACTTCTTCTCCTTCTCTTCTCTGTTTCTTTGATTTGGGTAAACAGTTAACCTCATGGAATTTTAAAAATCTATACCTCAAAATCCTTCCAGTTTTAAAACTCGATCCCAAAATAAAAAGTGTTAGTTTTTGAATGAAGATCACTTTAAAATTTATTCCATTCCATTTCATTAAGCAGAGGATGAGAAAACCCTATTCTACAAGGAGTAGGTCAGGTATGGACGAAAATTAAATTTCATAATTTAATAAAAGGATTACATAGTTGAGTTTGTTTTTGGAAGTCATGATTTTTAAGAGTGGTATGAAGATTTTTAGTGACGTGTGGGGAGAGAAAGGTGGAGATGATCAGATTTGGGGGTTTTGACAAATTGCGGCGACGTAATTGATTTCGTGACACGACATGGGTCATGGAGGATACTCGGTTAAGGGCGCATACGAGAAAAGTGGCATGGCAATTTTTTAGGGATCGTGGAGGATAGTTGAGGTCGTTGTAGGATTTTAGATTGTCTTTGTTTGGTTTTCGGGTTCTTGGGAATGACCATGTCGAAAGGACGAGGGAAGCGTGCGCATAGGGGTAATCGATGGAGGGGATGATGGTTATGCCTTAGGCGAAATCTGGTGGCCGATGATGGTCGTTGTCGTCGAGGTGAGAGGAATTTGGGGTTCGGTGGTTCCAGTATTTGGGTTGGGGGTTCGAATTGTTGAATTGAGGCATTGCCGTGGTTCGAGGTAGGTGTACGTGGGGAGATGGCTGTGGGTGGTCGGCAAGAGTGGTCGGCGCCGTGATTCGATGATCGATGTCAGTCGATACATGCACGTGTGCGTGCACGCCTTCGTGCATTTGAGCATAAGTAAGAAGGAAGGAAAAGAAACTGGAAGGGAAGGAGATATTGGGTTGGGCCGGGTTTTGGTGGAGCAAGCATGGGCTGGGTGAAGAAAAGAAAATAATTAAATTCTTTACTTTAGAAATCTAAAAATTTTAAAACAATAATTCTTCTTCATTTTGAATCCAATCGACGAACCGATTTTGGCGTCGAGGCCCTATCATCAAGTACTTCCATATGAATTAACATCGTCTAGTTTCTGCAATGCAAAAATCTGATGATTTAAAACAATTGAAAATAAATAATTAAGTAATCTCTTATTTAATTAATTACATGTTAATTAATTAATAAATTATTAATGGACTGTTTAATTTGAAATTAACTAAAAATAATTTATTTTATTTAATTTCTTTAATTTACAAATAATCTGGATTAAAAATATAACTCGACTCAGTGAATTGGAACCAATTCAATTTTGAATTGTAAATTGATTTAATATAAATTATAAATCGTTGATTGAGTTAATGATCTATGTTTTGGACTAATATTTCTCTTAGATATTGATTTCAATTATCCATTGATGGTGCCCAACTATGCTGAAACATGAGATGCAAGTATTTCAGCTATTTTCTAATTTACTTTCTATAGACACTGTTATAATATTAGATGATTTTGATATAATGTTTTGGTTATCGTAAAGTAAAAACCTGTCATGTTTATGTGTGACGCAGTCTTACGAGATACCTTTGTTTTTCAAAGGATTTTGATGACTTTAATGATTCAAATGGAGTGTGTTTTCTCACGCTGGTTTTCCAGACTGACTCGGGTGTTATTTTATTATAATGCTCGGGTTAGACCGAGTATTACAGATTCGGGTTAGAGTGCTTTGGTGCTCAGGAGACGAGCTGGAGGATTTCAGACGTATATCACGTACTTGATTATATTTCGCTGTGTGTAGACTGTATAGTCAGCACTGGTGAGGACGAGTTATAATAAATGTCCATATTAATATATTGATTGTTGTACTCTGATGATTGTATATATATTGACAGTTACTATTTTCTTTGTATAAAGATCTGTTGTTATATATTATATTTTGTTCCGCAGCGATTGTGAGATTCTGTGTTGTTTTTTTGTTTCTTCTTCCATCTTTTTCTTCTTAACACCTAATGATTCGGTATTTCCCGTACTTGACTATTCGGCATGTTATACAGTGAATGCATGGATGTCGATTTCGTGGGTCGAAAATCTTCGAGCCGTTACAATAAATAAGTTTTCCACACATTATTAATAATCATAATTTAATGTCCATAAAACCCAATCCAATTCATATATAATTTCTCAAAAACTTTATACAATTTATTTCAACTCACATATCACATATCAAAGTCAAAAACACTATAAAATATATTGATAATGATGTTGCATCACCATTTATTTTATTAATTGGCTGCAATTTTGACCACATAATCAATACTGCCTCACCACTGTACAGTTAAAGTACTTAGCGGTTCTATAAAGGTGAAGATGCAGAAAGTTATAGCGGGGATATAGCGGAGGTGCAAAAAGCTTCATTAGACATAAAACCAAATATTTAAAGTAAATTTATTCTCATTCTCACATCACTTGTGTATGGAAAAAGAAATATTTTTTAATCTTATATAACAAAACTAAAGAATATCATGGTTTATGCAGATTAGATTTGGCGACTACAATAGATTTCTAACTTAAATTGAGCACTTATGCCTTAAAATTAGGTCTTTACCTAACTTTGTCGATTTGTTTGAAAGAAAACTAGTCTAATCAACATTTTTATATTAATGTTTCTAAAGCGGGTGCTAAAAAGCCTTGATTTAGTGGGTGTAGCAGAAAATAGCAGGGCTTAAAGTGGACAAACTATTTAAGCGCTAAATTGAAATAGCATAGTGGTTGGAGAGCGCTATGCGCTATAGCGGGACTTTGTTGGGCTTTAGCAGGGCTTTAACTGAACATCTCGCCAGTGACCTTAGTTCACTGATATCCAATGCCTGCATACACTCCTTAAAATATATCCAAACTCGTAAAATATCTTTTACAACACATTTTCCCCAAAATGATAAATATAAAACTCTCATTTTCAAAAACCATTTCAAATATTGATTTCAAATATCACTTTATCAAAATTACTTACTTTATTTATTGTGTTACTTAAAATATTCATCCATCTCCAAATACTTTAACCTTCTCAAAGAATATATATCTTCTCAAAACATTATGTTCAAATGTCTAGTTATAGTGTTTAGGAATTCCTATCGAATACGTATGCATCTACATTAACCAGAATCCTTAAAGCACTCAATGATAAATTAACACATTTATTTGAAAATTTCTATAACATTGTTAATACAAATCCTTTAACATACTTGCCTTTATAAAATAACTATCAGTATATATTAAACTTAAGCAAGTACCATACTTTATCACAATAGTTCTAATTAAAGCATTATCTAACAAATACTTAATAATATACAAACATTTTTCAAACACTCTCTAAAAATCTATATTAAATCAAAATACCATTCAAATAATTACTATTATCCAAAATTCATGGAATACACAAAGAAAATACAAAATAAAATGGAAACTATTTTTTATTCTTCCCAATATTTTATAAATTTTTAAAATTTTAGATTAAAAAGCCAATTTTATTTTAATAAATAAAAACTATTATTAATTTATTTAATTTAAATAAAACTTTTCTATAATCAAATATATATACAAAACATCCTTTCTTTATAAACATTTTTATTTATAATTATTACTAATATATATAATTAAATAAATACATAAATAAAAACATACACAAACACAAAAAATGTCACGACCGGTTGCTGCCACTGGTCGACCCTAGGCAGTCAACTGGTCAGTCACATATTTGTTCAGACGATCGCCGATTTATGCGATCTATGTAACACCCCTTAAAATGAACCATAAATAAATAAAGTAAATTAAATTAAATTAAATATGATAAGGGTTGGATAATAGAATTTTATAAATTTGGAAATTGACCACGAAAGTTAATCCGTTGCGTTTGTGGCGAAATTTTGATCTATTTCCATATATAATATGCTGAAAACGGAGCTCAAACGAATAAGTTATGACCGTTTGAAGTTTTCATATTTAAATTAATTTAGTTCGAATTTAAATTTAAATGAATATCTAAATTTAGGGTTTGAATTTCAAAAATTAGCTTGAGGGCTAAGTAAACGATTAATTAACGCTTAATGATTAAAAAGTTAATTAAGGAATAAAGTAATACGGCAACGGAAACAAAAATAAACACCCATGAATAAAAGAGCGGTTGACTTAAATAGGTAAAAAGGTCGCCCAAGGGTGGTCGACCGCTTGGCGACAGCGGTTGCCTATGGCGGCTAGGGTTTTAAGTTATGTTTTATTCGGTTGTGCGCTCCAGATTTACCCGTTTCCTACCTACTTCCATCCTACGGTTCTGGTGTGTTTCAACTCCTATAAATAGAACCTTATCCTCTCCACTTTTATTCATATTATTTTAGGGAATTCAATGAAACTCTGCCGTTGTTATCTCTCCAAATTAGATTCAGATACTCCGTAGAGAATTCAGGTAAGAATCCAATCTATTTTCTATTTATTTCTTTTTCCTCCAATCTATTCTTATCCTACTCTTCTCCAGTTATTCCTATTCTAATGAATATATATACCTCTTCCCTATTGTGTGTGTATATATCGAAAGAGATAGATTCTGAAAGAGATCGGAAGGCTGCAAATCCATTTGAGTAAAGCTAAGGCTAATCTATGAGTAAAAACCTTAGTATTTCTTTTCAGCAATTGTTTAGTGTATTTCTTTTGGATTTGCATATGCCTTAGAGATTTTGGGATTTCGAAAATATGATAGATAAATTCCCCCAAAATTCCTTTTTATTTCGAAGTGTCAATTCTGTGTTGAGATTCCCAATTATTTACATTAATTTGATGGAATTTGTTTCGTTATGCAATTTTTAATAATTTTATAGTTTATTCCACTTCTCCTTCTTCTATGGGCTAAATTATAATCCTTCAATAAAATAAGGAGTTTAGATTACGAATTCTATTCATAGTTTACACCACTTATTCTTATCTATTTCTTTGTAAAAGAGGAGTTGAATAGAATATGAGGTTTAGATTGCAATTCTTATTGTTTAAGATATTCCATTGAATTGGTGTAATAAATTGAGTTTCTATTTTATTTACAAGTCTGTTATTGCAGTTTTGGTTATGAATATTTATTCCCTGTTTTGGACATTAGAATTCCATGAAATCTTGGTAAATTGAGGAAAAAGGACTTGTAATAATAGTTGGTTAGGAAATTGACATTTAATGCAAGCTTAGGACGTAAAATCCGTACGTTTAAAACTTATTAAGCACGAATATTTATTTATTTCTATATACGTAATTAACATATAACTGTTGTGCATATGGCATAATTAATTGGCCATTTATTTAAATTATGTTTCTCCATTGGGAAGGTAATTGATTTTGAGGTAAAAATAAGAGGAAACTCTTATATAGCCTAATTATTATTTTAAGGCGTAATAAGGAAATTTATGGCTAAGTCATAGGGATGCGAGGACGATAGAGTTGCATGATAGAAGTCTGCCCTTCACTTTGAAGCTACCGGCAGTTGTGTATACTCTTATTGATGTGAGATATCCTTATGATAAATATTTGTAATGACGTGAGGTTAGTTCCAAATCTAATAGGGGAAATTTGCCCAGCTAACCTTGCTAGCAGTTCCTACGAATAGTGGACTGACGTGAGACATCATTATAGGCATGGGCCATAAGACAACGGGCGTGCTTCGGGGTTTTAGGTATTAAGTGGTTGGACCCGCCTTTTTCCCCAGATGAAGTATTAAATGGCCAAGGGGTGATGTTAGGTGGTATCTCTACAGGGGTCCGCTTTTGGAATTAGGCCTTGAATGACGGGGTATGCATATTTTCCACTTAGAAGTATTAAGTGGCCTATGAGATTCCATATGATGTCAGCTAGATAGTACCATTGAGGAGCACGCTTGTAACGACCCAAAATTTTGAACAAATTAAATTGAGAATATTTAATTAATTTTAAATATTTGAACGATGATTTAATTTGAATCCCGAATGTAACTTTGAATTTGACGATTAAATTATATAATTTAATATATTGAGAGTTGAATAAAAAATTTATATCTTCAATTTTAAGCTGAAGAAAAATAATTTAAAAGCTTTTAAAATTCGTATTTATATTACTGAAAATAATAAAAGCTTCAGAATTGAAATTTAAAACTGTTTTGTTCAGTTTAGAAATTTATATCGTTCAACCGAATTTAAAAATAGCCGTCTGAGGCGCAGTCTCGGAATTCGACGAAACCAGTTCCATTGGGTCCGTAATATTGAATTATTATCGTATTTCGAATTTCGTATTTTTCGGAGCTGATATGTGAACATACGACGTGTAAACTCATTTAAATTTTTGTCGAGATTCAATTTAAATTTAAATTTGTAATTGGTCAAACGTCAACACGTTTATCTTCCCTTTGAACACGCCGAGAAACACGGCTGATATCACGAAAAGAAATCGTGCAAAAACCCATACCTTCGTACCCTCTCCCACTCTCTTCTCTTTTTTTTTAAAACATATGATCCCTCTCTTCCCCTCTCTTTCAAAAATCGTTTAAAAGAAAAAAAAATCAAAGTTCAGTTCGAGATTAAAAATGGCCGAAGCCTGGGGTGATCGCAGTCAAAATCGACTTCGACTTGAATCTCGCGAGGCCAGTGCGAGCGAGGCGATTTCGTTCCTTCTTGACGCTCGAACGACTCGTCGATGGCAGGGTCGTGGTTTTCTAGGGTTTCGAGTTCAAGGTCGAGACGCTCGCGATAGGATGGAGGTGATGGCGCGCATAGGTAGGATCGATAGGAGCTCGCGTGATGGAGGGCTTCGCAAATGACTGGAAGGCGTACGCGAGTGCGAGGTCGGAGCAGCGCGCGTGTGCAGGTGAGGGGCAGGTCGAGCTAAGATCGCGAACGATTCGTAGGTGATGTCGCGTTATCAACTGGAGGTGGAATCGGGGAAGTTTGTCAATCGAAGCTAGGCACGACATCGCGATGGTTTGGGGGTTCGCATCGTTTTCTGGCGACGAGGTCGCGGTGATGGTCGTAGGCAGCGCAGTGTGTTGGGTGTCTTGCTCGAGCTCGAGGCAGTGCAACTTGTCGAGTGGCAGTAAGGTATTCTTAGTTTCTGCAATTTAATGTTGAAGTTTAATAAATTACTGTTGAGTTTTAAATTATGTACAGAGAGATATATATTTACAGTAGCATCTATACAGTCAATCTGTTTTAAATCTAATATACATAAGTTTTGAAAAAGAAATCATTGGATAATTAAAATACTAAGTGAAAAAATTATTTATTTGATTAGTTCAAATAGTAATGAGATTATGTAATTGTTATACAAGGTTAAAATAATCGAAGAAACAGTCTGGATTGGAAAATGGGATGGCAAAATAAAATCTAAGGTGAGATTTTTCTCACTCAAAAAAAAAAAGAATTGCAGTTATTTGTTGACTGATTTGGTTGCTATTTGATGTGGTATTAGATATAGTAGGATATATCTATATATATAGCAATATATACATATTGGCATATGTATATATTGGATTGATTGATTTCCCACCTCGTATAGCGGATGAGACCCTATTGCGCCGTTAGTAAGCAGATATTTTTATAAAACCCATATACCGTGATATTCCACCTCGAAGTGGAATGGGTATTGTGCTAACGTCTTTGGATGCAGGGAAATAGGTTGGAGGGATCCAACTGGATTCCTCAACTGTATTTATTTATTTACAGATGTTGATATATATTCTGTTATCATATGATGATATATGATGTTTGATGTTGCGATAGACTAATTGGTGCTGTTGCATCATCGGATTCAGTTTTGAAGTTTAAAAATAACATCTTTTACTTTAAAAGGGGTTTTAAAGTGATTTTTGGAAGTAGACGTTTCATTGAATTTTTGAAGTGACTTATTTTAAATAAATAAACGTTCAAATTTTAAAGTTATAAAAGTTAAGATTTTTAGTGAAATATAACCAAAGTGTCATTTTTGAAATAAAAGTCGATTCATTTATAAAATGGTTTAAGTTGGGATTTTTGAATAACTATAAACGATGTGTATAAAAAGATTTATAAAATTGATATTTATAAATAAAAATATTGGAATTATAAAATGAGTTTTTATAAGTGTTAAAATGAAGTATAAATGGATTTCATAAGTAAATGAAATTAATAGATTTATATTGTGAAGTATAAAATGAATAGATGTTGTGAAATAAAAGGATTTTATAAGTTAAAATTGTTATGAAGTATAAATGTGATTTCTAAACGTTGTTTATAAATCCGAAATCACTTATTTTGATAAGTGAAGTATAGAAGTTAATAAAAAGGAGATGTATAAAATCGAAGTGGTTAGAAAATAGAAATGGAATTTATAAACGTGTTTTATAAATTCGAAATCAATTGGATTTGATAAATCAAATGTAGAAGCTTATTAAAGAAGATATATTCGCGATTTTGGATAGCGAATTATTATTGAAATAAAATGTGTAGAAAATAGTGAAATGTAATTAGTGAAGTATATTCACGATTTGGACAGTGACTATATTGTTAAGTAAAATAGATATGGTTTTGGGAAAGTGATATTTGAAATGAAGTTAAACATTTTAAAGATGTTTTTAAAATGTATTATGATATCGAATACATAGATTTCAACATTTATTGTTTAAATAGACGTTTTCGAAAAATAAGGAAATGGTGGACTATAACACTGTTGTTATAGTAAATGATTTCCAAAAGGAAATGTTTTCTTTTGTAGTATTGGGATTTATATATCTATCTAAATCTGAATCCCTATACTAGTGATTTTGAGTCGTCGTAACGATGTTTTACGTAACATTTGTTTTGACTCAAATAAATGTTGTTATAGTAAACGATTTCCTTAAAGAATGAACTATATACTTAAACTTTGATTTAAGTATATCGAAGATTTTCAAATGTTAAAAATAAATGATTTGTGAAATACTTATTTTTAAATAAGTATGGAATTGCTTTTCCAAAATGAAATGAAACGTTTTGAGATTTTATCTTCTTAAAGATAAAATGAAATTGAATATTTGAAATCGATTTGAGAATCGTATATCAGTAGATATTTTGAAAATATAAATTCAATATGGAATTTATAAAGGAAAGGGAAACTGTTTAGAAAAATAAACGTTGATTTATTACTGAAGTGTGGAAATTTTATATCTAGTAAAAATATTTTGGAAATAAAATAATTGGGAAAATTATTTGGAATCTGATGATGTTGCGCATCTTTATTGATAGTTAAATAACCGACTATCAATAATTACCTTGAATGGTATTTGTTGTGAATTGGATGAAATTGAATGCCACACTTATTTTTGAATAATCGCTCACTATTCGGGTTAGCCGGGAAAGGACCATGGGGTCGTATAACCCATTCCGAATATGTGATACGTCGTTATGAATTGCATTCGAAGACCGGTGTTGAAGACCGGATATTTTTGAAAACGGAAGGATTACCGTCGAGTTACTCTACATCGGCTGATCTCCGGTTTAGAGGTTTTTATCACCCTTAGTGACGGGAAGTCCTGACGTGATTGAAAATTATCCGGATATGCAAGGGCTTCGTGAGAAGTGCCTTCGGTTCTGTTCGATCCCGGAACAGACTTGTATGGATTGTGTGTCTGACGTTACAATTTGAGATATAAAGCTGATTTCTTTCAAATACATTTCTATTGGTGGCGGAGAATTTATTCTCTTAGCTTAACACCCTTCTCTGAGACGTACGAGCTCAGAGGTTATGTAGTTGAAGGTTATCAGCGATATATTCCCAATTTGGTAACGTGGCATACTGAGTGTTGCTGTGAAATGATCAGTGTTTGATCATTTGTGATATGATCATTTGTTTGATCTTATATCTTTGTGATCATAGGTTGATCATTTTGTTTGACCCGAAGCATGGCTTTTGAAAAGCGTAGCTTTGTGGACGAGACTTCGTCGAGCCTCACACCCCGGAAATGGTCAAAACAGGAAGGATGCGGCAAGGTTCTAGGGAGTAGCGCCCCTTAGTGTATGTCATTCCTTCTGGATAGAGGTGGTATCATGGTATGGAGCCCAGATACTTAACCTATGTGGTTGCTGCATTATTATTTATGTGGTTTGTTGGAAATCGGGGATCCTCGGGAAGATCGGTGATGATCGGGGGATGGCATACGCGTGTCAATAGTTACCTATTTTTGCAGAGGTAACCCGGCCTTGTGTTGGCAGAGATCTAACCGTAATGTTAGGTTATTTCTCGGGTCATCTATTCCAGGGACGTACCCATCGTGGCATAGGAAGTTCCTTAGCCTGACCATTTGTTGGAAATCCAAAGAAACAATACGAGCCTTGTACGGTTTTAGTTGTAGAACCTGCCATTTAATATGGTAGCTATAGCAAGCATACTATAATGGTACCTATGCTGGCTAAGATTTATGTTCTACTTTCGAAATGTTTTCTACACTATGCACTAATAATAATATCAAAAATGATTTGATTTTGCGTAGTAAGCATCTTTGACTATCATAAGAAGAAATCTCCTCCAATTCTGCGTTTGCATTGTGTGTGTGGCAGGAGGTCTTATGGTAGTTTCATTTTCCAAAAGCATTGCGAATTTGTTTTATTTTCTTTGTGAAAAATAACTATTTTACGATCTCACACCAGTCACCATGACTGACTCGGAGTTTATTGTTTCCCTTCTAAACTCTGGATGCCCACCAATTTCCACACGGGCAGTCTAGAGTTAGGTTATCAGGATATTCTGGATATTCTGGAGCTTGGAGATAAGCTGGATGACGAGACGTAGTATTTGTATCTGATAGTATTTATTCCGCTGTGTATTCTGTATGAGGACAAGTTTATATAACTGTCCATTGTTGTATATTGACTCTGATTGATGGATGTATAAACTGATATAGTTCTTTGTTTTAAAAGACTAGTAATTATCTATTGTATATTGTTCCACTGCGATGTGTAAGATTCTGATATTGTTTTCTGTTCTGATGTTGTTCTGTTGTTGTTCTTCTTCTCTTTTTCTTCTATCTTTTCTGCCTTTTTCTTCTTCTTTTACCTTTTTCTTCTTCTTAAACCATCATAGTTCGTATTCCCGTTCATTTTGAGTTAATCAATGGAGATTAGTGGTTAATCAAGAGGTACGGATTTGCGGGCCTTGACAACGCTTCTGGAAATAAGCCTTAAATGACGGGGTCTGCCTATTTTCCACTGGTAAATATTAAGTTGCTTGGGTACCGTCTCTTACATTATTAGCTATTTATGACGTACGATTGGGATATGGAATCACTTCTGGAATGGAAGGTATTAAGTAGTTAGACCCGCCTCCTTTCTTTATAAAGAAGTATTAAATGATTTTAATTGTTTTATGTTCGTAGACATATTCTTATTTTGAAATATACTCCCCAAGTACTGAAATGGTAAGACTCGAGGTTTTTATTCATCAGGCACTTGTTGTTCTGACTCCCTCCTCATTACAACATAGGTTAAGGGCGGAGTGATGGCGATAATGATGCTTAGAGACGGAGAGCTTAACTTGTGGCAGTATTTGTTATTATTACTTGCTTTTATGTGTAGCTAAGTATTTGGACAATTGTTGTAATGGATATTATGTTACGGTTTTATAGAATTTTGTATTATGACATTTTTATGGTTTTGAAACAAATGAGTACACTTTGCTATTATGTTTTGTTCCATCCACTGTGAGTTTTGAAATTTTAGTAATGGCTCTATACCATTTTTTTCTTAGTTCTACCAACAGCTTACTTTAGAATGGATCTAAGTTTCGATGGGCCTTTTCTAGGTCGAAATTTAGGTCTGTTTCGGCATGAGTTGTTACAGTCTACCCCTCCTTCTTCGATCATTTCTTCTTAAATTCAATGCACAAACACCGTATTCAATCAAACAACAATCCATACACATCATCTGCAAAGAATTAGGTGATATAGACATAAGTTGGTGAGTGTGTTTACTCACCTTCAGCTTTTGATCTTCTTCCTTCCTGTTCGCACTCTCAAGAAACCCAATGCCTCAGCGAAACCAAATTCCTTCCTTGCACAAGTGTATATCAGTGTCGAAATATACATATCCGAATTTTGGGATTTACAAGATTTATTATAATTTTATTTTTATTTTTAAAGTGATAGAGTATGGGTAGGATGTATGATATTTTTCTGAAACCAAGAAAGTAACCGTTTAGGTTATATTTATAAGCGGAGAAGAATTGTCTGGAGATAGACACGTTTGGAAAATAGATTTGGGCTTGGGTTAATGGGCTTGGCTTGGTAAATAACCATTTATTTATGTATTTATTTTTCCTTTTCTATAAGTTGTTTTCTATTTAAAAAAAACTACAACGAAATTCCAAATAAAATTCATATACACAATACTTAATATTTACCCAACACTATATTATTTTCTAGATTTATTTTTCATACTTCAACTCATTTAAATTTAAATATCTAATATTATCATTTTAAGCAAATATTAAATAACTTCCAAATTAATTTATTTCATAATTTTAAAAATAAATAATTATTCTCAAATATTACTTTCATCACTACTTGCCTTATTATAAAATTTCAATATTTCGAGATAAGTTTAAATTAGTCATCCTTCCCAAAATACTTTAATCTCCTCGAAACATTTATATCTTCTTAAAACATTGTGTTCAAAAGTCTCGTTGTAGCGTTTAGGAATCCCTATCGAATACGTATGCACCCGCATTGACCAAAATTCTTAAAGTACTCAACGGATAGATTAACACAATTTATTTGAAAATTTTCTATAACATTATTAACGCAAATCCTTTAACATACTTCCCTTCATAAAATAATTATCAGTTTATATTAAACTTAAGCAAGTACCATACTTTATCACAATATGTCCAATTAAAACATTTTCTAACAAATACTTAATAATATCCAAATATTTTCCAAACACTCTCTGAGTATATATATATATTAAATGAAAATACCATTACAATAAACATATTACTATATAAAACAATAACCCATTACAGTGAACATTAATAACAAACAAACACCTTACAGATATTCAACTTTATTAATAGCATAAAAAATCAAAATTAAATCCATTTTACAACTTTATTTAAAATATACGGATATTCAACCATCAATAATAAAAATTAATTCAACACAAACAATTATTAATAACTAAACAATTATAAACAACAATGACCAATGCATTCGGTGGGAAAATCGATTTATTAGTTTTCCGCTGCGCACTCTGGTTAAAATCAAAACATATCAACTAAATATTAAGCCACTCAAGGTCAATCTCTATATAATTTCTTACACAGAATATCAAAAATCCAAATATCTTATACATATAGAAAATAACAAATATGTCCCCAAATGATTACCCTAGTAATCATCCTATATATATATTCCTACCATTCCCTTATATTATAGAGGAACTACCCAACTCACCCAAAGGGATAGAGATCTAATTACATATAAGTTCTTGACTCGTATCTCTTATATATGATGTATTTTTCTGAACATGCTTTGACACCAAATGTAAGCACACCACCACTATATCCATACAATCTAAGAGTATTACCGAGTAACACCATCAGATAATACAAATAATGAGGTGATATAGGTTACATGCGTGAATATTCCATTGGGTAACACCGGTACGTATTTAGACATCGAATAAGTAACTCACCTATACATACACAATATCAGCGCAAAGTAATAAATACTTGTGCCTCTAGGATTGTACAATACACAATATATAGAAACATCAAAGATTACAGAGTTAAAATTGCAGCGATAATACATAAATATACAAGGTATGTCCAATATACATCACATGAATATACATATAAGAGACTATACATTACAAGATGATAATCTACTGTGCTAAATTACTAGCCTCCTCTATGCCCAATACAAAAGTTGGTCTCATTTTCCCTGTACTTGAAACATCTCGGACTGACTCAAGTATTAGGTAAATAACGCATGGGTCAGACTATGTCTAAATCAAAGGGTTAATAAATATATGTGACAAAGTATATACTAGGAATAATAATATGATAATACTGACATAGTAACCTAAATCAACGATTGCAGTGTCAACACACATACACACACACATATATAGTAACTTGGCATGGTATATAATTGTAATTTCTTACACAATCATCAAAACATCACATAACAAAAATATCACGAAGTCATGTATAAATATGTCATCACCCATGAGGAATCACATCAAATCTAAAATCACAAAATCAACTTCAATCAGGTGAATCATCATATCTAGAAATTATCATCAACATCCAGAAATCATCAATATTGAGAAATATTCAAGTATAGATAGGCAAGGATGCAACAATGCCTAAATAAATCTCTCAATCTCACATTATAAAGCATCATAATCAAATAACAAATTTTAATAATGATTAGGCCGTCTGCCTGAAAGAGTAGGCCGTCTACCTGGAAAGAATAGGTCGTCCGCCCATCAATCATATAAAGGTAAAATATGGGGATTTACTATACTTTGGACATAGTCTTAGGTATAATCACAGCTTATCATCTTAAGTATGAATATAAATAGTATATGTCTATCTACCATACATACCAGAACCAGACAAGAGACTGACAGCATGTCTGCTTGCTCTAGGGGTCACACGTGTGTCTGTCTGACATGACTCCTGTAGTCATTGATTACCTTCCCCTTGGTATCGTGACAATGATCCAGCAATGTGCTCGACAATGCGAGGACTCTTTAGTCATGACCGGACACATGCCCTTATAGGTAACTGATTGCTGGGTTAGGTAACAAAAGGCAAACGCACACAGCAAAGGCACCTAGAAATATGTATAAAGGTGTCACAAATCCAAGGTGCAACCACCACGATCAGGCCGCCAGGGTGGATACTAGATAATATAGTTGACTTCTGTAACATAAAGGAAGCCAAACAAGGTAGATAGACACATAACACCTATAGTCAATAGCTAACACATTGCTCTACATATATGCCGACTCACGGCTCTATAAGTTGCCGACTCATGGCTCAATCCTAGCGCCGACACACGGCTCGATGCAAATACTGAAACACAGCTGTATACATGACTCACCGCAACGAGCCTCTCCATAAATCCTCATCATGTGATTGTCATCTACTTACAATGAATAAACGAATAAATATCACAACAGCGCCCCATACCACTATGTGATACTCAAACGTTTATTCAAAGCTCGTAAACTACACTCAATCTCCACAATACTGTATATAACATGTCCAAAGAATAACCGAAGAAATATTGCCGAATGCCCCATCCTAAATTATATGATAGTTCCATTTATTCAAATTCCTGGCTATATAGAATTAAAATCATTATAAACAAAAATATTACAAAAATACAATATCATGTATAGAAGGATGTCATCACCGTATTATTTCAAAACACCAATTGACTGAATATCCACAGTGAATCACTCAAATATCCAAATTCAATCCTTGTAAAGGATATAATGATTATAAAGTGAAACATTCAGACAAATCTTCACATCAAATATAAATAACTCTAATTCAATATACTAAGATTAAATAAAACCTTTATAAAACTTACTAAAATAAAATAGCTTATTTTATATATAAATCAAAATAATTTTATTATTTACAAATTACTACCAAAATCCCATTATCATACTTAAATCTTTAAAATTATCTTATAAAACCAAATATTACTCATAATAATAATTTCATAATTTTCTAATTAATTACGATTTTCAAACCATTTTTATAACATTCAAATCAATTACTATTATCCAAAATTCATGTAATACACAAAGAAAATATAAAATATTAATTGGTAACTATTTTATATTTTTCCCAATATTTTATAAATTTTTAAATAATTATTTTAAATCAAAAACATAATTTTCTTTTAATAAATAATAGCTATAGTTATTTAATTTAAATAAAACTTTTCTATAATCAAATATATATACAACACAACTTTTCTTTATAAACATGTTTATTTATAATTATTAATAATATATATATAATTTTATAACTACATAAATAAAAACATACACAGACAAAAAAAATGTCAGGACCGGTCACTACCACTAGTTAACCATATGCGGTCGACTGGTAACCCTAAGCGGTCGACAGGTTGGTCGCATATTTGTCCAAATGATCATCGATTCATGCGATCTACCCCTCCTTCTTCAATTGTTTCTTCTTCAATTTAATGCACAAACAATGTATTTAATCAAACAAAAATCTAAACACATCATATGCAAAGAGTTAGATGATACAAACATAGGTTAGTGAGTGCGTTTACTCACCTGAAGCTTTTGTTTTCTTCCTTCCTGTTCGCACTCTCCAGAAACCCAACGCCTGAACGAAACCCAAATTCCTTCCTTGAACAAGTGTATATCAGTGTAGAAATATACATATCCGAATTTTGGGATTTACAAGATTTATTAGAATTTTATTTTTATTTTTAAAGCGATAGAGTATGGGTAGGATATATGATTTTTTTTTAAACTTAGAAAGTAACCGTTTAGGTTATCTTTATTGGTGAAGATGAATTATCTAGAGATAGAAATGTTTGAAAAATGGATTTGGGCTTGGGCTAATGGCCTTGGTTTAGTAAAAAATAATTTATTTATTTTTCCTTCTTTTATAAATCGTTTTCTATTTAAAATAATTATAGCAAAATTCCAAATAAAATTCATATTTACAGTACTTAATTCTTTACCCAACATTATAATATTTTATATAATTTATTTATCATATTTTAACTCATTTAAAATCAAATATCTAATTGTTATCCCGCCTTTTGGCAAGGCCGGGACACCAAGGAGTTGGATTCCAAATGTCGTTTGTCATGGATATCGTTGACTTTTGACCAAGTCCGGATCAAGCCCCAATCGATGGGACATGATCGGGAAAATAAAGCAAACCAACGCTCCAAGTTTCAGATCGATCCGAGTTCATATGCTCAAGTTATGATGGATGCAAGGCAAAGGGAAGAGCACTTTTTCGTATCCATCAATAAGCAGCAGTTCGTATCGATGGATTACATATCCATCGGCGGTCCTCGTTTTCGAATCCATCGATCTCATACCCATCAGAACAATTAAGTCCACATAGTCATAAGCTTCGTATCGATAGAACCTTCAGCCGGAAAGACTTATTTGTATCCATCAATAAGTCACCTGGTTTGTAACGGTCGCTTGATGTCTACTTCGTATCCATCAGTCAGTGCCTGCTTCGTATCCGTCATCCAGTGTCTACTTCGTATCCATCAGCCAGTGTTTGCTTCGTATCCATGGATGAAGTCCTGCTCGAATCCATCAGGTCAACCAGCTTGGATAACGTGTCATATCTCGAAGGAAACGGGGCGAGATACATGGAGTCGCAGCAGTCAACACGGAGCAAATACCGGATCGAGGCAAAGCGCGCGCATTACGTCATCCCTCGATGCGAATGCGCCGAGATATATGGAGTCGACACGGTCGACTCGGAGTAAAGACCGGATCGAGGCGAAGTGTGCGTTCCACGTCTTCACAGAAGCGCGTGATACCATCGATTCGAAGCCTTCAGCTCAGAGAAATGGATTCGAACCAGACAGCCTAGCGAAGAACATCGCCTCGTATCGATGATATCTCTCAATCCACTGATCCAAATACCATGAAATTTTAACTGAAGGTTGCACACATACCAAGGAACATCTCCACCAATTTTGAGCTCAATTGGAAGTAATCTTGATCGATACGAAATGATTTCGTATCGATCACAGATTGACTTGAAACTCTCTGGAAGTGGTCGAATGGGTCCCCTCACGTGTCAGGCCAAGTCTCCCGGAGTTTGAGCGAAATCTAAGCCTCCTACGCCTATAAATAGAGCCCCAGAATCAATGGAAAAAGGATCTTTTTTCTCTGAAGCGTCCAGACTCTGCTGGATTGAGATTTGCATCCTATTTTTGCTGTCAATTTCGAATTCTAATCTGTAATCCGCTGTTCATTGCTGTAACCACTTGTAACCATTGAAAGAGAATCAATAAAATCATCAAAACTTCATAGTGGACGTAGGCTATACGCCGAACCACTCTAAATTGCTTGTCTGTGCATTTTACATTCCTGTTTGTTGGAGTTTTTGTTAGATAACCTCTGTTTTACATTTATAATCTTCATTTTATCTCTTCAAACAACTCCCGAAGAGTGTTGTGCCCATTTTTGGTACAAACACTGTGGTGCTTTCACTGAGAAAACCAGCTTTTTCTTTTGCTCATTGGATCTGCCGTTGATACCGGATTGCACAAATCCAAGAGGAAGATCCAGATATCCAGTCCGGAATCCTTCCATTCTATTCAGATTTGCTCAAAATCTAGGAAAGGACTCCACCACCGAGAATGGTCAGCACAAGAACTGGCGCTACCGCTGCAGAGCAAGAAGGCAGAGATAGGCAGAATCCCACACAGCCGCCTTCTTCCAATCAAGACAATACCACTCACTCAGACTCAACAGGGCTAGTCACCCGACAGGAGTTTCAGGTATTGCTCCAGGAGCTGACCCAAAGCCGTCAGCAGTTGGCGGAACAGTTACGCGCCAATATCGAGCTGACCAACCAGCTAAACCGTCGGGGGCACAGAAGGTCCAGGAGAGATGATGTCTCCAGGGCATCTACCGAAAGCTCAGCTTCATCTGATTATCACCACCGAACTACCCGTCCTCGACTAGAGGGGAGTCGCGCTCAAGCTGCTGAATATCAGCCCGCCTTAACTGTTGGGCAACTGAGGGTAGGACCATCGACCAGCTTCCAAACGGGTCCCTCAATGCGAGGAGGTACTGCCCCACAGTACACCACGGATAACCGCGCCACAACCGCCGCAGCAGAGACAAGGGTCGATACCCGAAATCAATCAGAGCCGATCAATCAACAGCGAGGACATACTCCTGAACCTTATGTCCCAGAAGACGTTGAGCCAAGGAGGCGAGATACGGATCGTCGACAGCGCCCGATCCCAACTCGCACCGTGGAACCCGACCACGCCTTAGCTCATCACGCTCCGAATCTGCCCGTTTCGGATATATCAACCATGATACGTCAAATGATCCGCGAGAGTCAGGGGCTCACTAATGATGACTGGGGGATTTCCCGTAGTCATACCCCTTTCACAGACGAAGTGTTACATGCCGAACCCCCTAGGCGATTTAGAATGCCAACTCTCCCGATGTATGAAGGGAATAGTGACCCCAACCAGCATATTCTGAAGTATGAATGGTCGATGAGCGCTGCAAGGGCCGACGATGCAGTGAAGTGTCGGAGTTTCCCCATCTCTCTGGGGGGAATCGCGACAATGTGGTTTACCCGTCTACCACCTAGATCAATCTCTTCGTTCATCAATTGGCCAAGAAGTTTGTGGAGCAATTCCGGATGCATGTTGCTAGGCCAAAAGACGTCAACACCTTGTCCAGCGTCACTCAAGCTCCTGGGGAAACACTCAGGCGTTACCTGGAGAGGTTCCACGCAGCATGCGTCGAGATCACCAATCCCAACGATAATTCAATCTTAATGGCTCTGACCAAGGGGATTGATCCTGATTCTGAATTCGGAAACTGGCTAGCTGGAAAACCGCCCGCGTCGTTGGACCGTTTTTACTCCAAGGCCGCTCAATTCCTGCGGCAGGAGGACGCAAAACAATCTAGGAAGCAGGACGATGCGAGGCCTAGCATTGAGGGAATACAGAGCAATGTGGCAGTTAAACAGTCCGGCGAGAGTTCCGGGAAAGTTCAACTGAATATATACAACAAGCAAACCCAGCAGAGAGGAAACAATGGCCAGAATAAGAAGAGAGATGAGAACCGAGGTCCACGACGTAGAGCTCAGATGTTTGACAGTTATACACCGCTAAACACGTCATTGGAAAACGTATACTTACAGATTTGTAACACTGTACAATATAAGAAGCCTGCTACGAAGCCCTCGTCGGAGAGACAGATCCAGACAGGGAAATTCTGTAGGTTCCATGAGAGCTATGGACACAATACCAGTGAATGTCGGCACTTACAGGACCTCATCGAGAAGCTGATTAGAGAGAGGAAGCTAGATCAGTTTGTACGGGCGCCGCAGTCTGGCGGAGCGGGCCCCTCGAATCAAAATCGTTCGCAAAATCAGGAAAGAGAGGAGGAACCCGCCCGTGCGGGCGGGAGATTAGTAATCAACACAATAAGTGGTGGTCCCCATCCGGCAGACAGAAACTGGGGGGAAATGGAGTCGTATGCCAGTTCTATCAGGCATGCGGACTTCGAGTGTTATAGTAATTGCGAGGATGGAACCCCGGCAAAGCAACAAAAGGTAATGTCCGATGATATCGTGTTCAGGAGCCGAGACGCCGATAAAGTCGAAGCCCCTACGATCGACCCACTAGTCATATCTGCCCAGGTAGGTCCTGCTTGGATGAAGAGGATCCTGGTTGACAGTGGGAGCTCTGTGAACATCTTGCTTAAACGGGCTTACGATCTAATGAAGATGGAGACAAAGGATTTGAAACCCTGTTTATCCAGAATCCATGGTTTCAATGGGAGTGCCACGATACCCATCGGAATAACGGAACTCCCAGTCGAGTTAGGCGTTGGAGAACGCCGAAGGGTCCGAATGTTACAATTTGTTGTGCTAGAAATCGATTCGCCATATAATGCGTTTCTGGGTCGACCAGCCTTAGCTGAGTTCAGGGCGGCGATCGCCCCATGGTGTCTGACTTTGAAATTTCCCACTGATCATGGGATTGGAGTTGTTCAAGGAGATCAGGCCTCAGGAAGGGCCTGTTATGTTGCTGAGCTGCGCGGGGCGCAACGTAAAGAGAAGGGAAAGGGCATAGAGGAATCTCTCTGCGTCCGTTCTATCGATAATTGACAATTGATGCCTGGGCCTCGGCCCGGGCACCACGACCAATTCCTGAAAGACCTGGACCCCAGGGACAACGAGGATAAAGACGAATCAACGGAGAGTCAAGCTTCTCCAGCCGAACTGACTGTGGACGTCCCAATCAGTAAGGATGATGATTCAAAGATGCTGAAAGTTGGGTCCCAACTAAACAAGCAGACACAGCAGGAGTTGGTCGAATTTCTTCGAGCGAATCTCGACGTCTTCGCCTGGACACACTCTGACATGTGCGGAATCTCGCCAAGCATTGCAAGTCACTCCCTGAATATAGATCCGCGACATGTCCCAGTAAAGCAGAAAAGGCGCGGTATGGATCCAGAGAGATCTGCCGCCCTTAAGGAGGAAGTTGATAAACTACAATCGAATGGGTTCATTCGAGATGCCTTGTATCCAGAATGGGTGTCCAACCCTGTACTAGTTCGGAAACCAAACGGGAAGTGGAGAACCTGTGTTGATTACTCTGACCTAAACAAGGCCTGTCCAAAAGATAGCTTCCCACTTCCACGAATCGATCAGCTCGTAGATTCGACGGCCAGACATGAACTACTATCCTTTATGGACGCTTATTCCGGCTACAATCAGATACCCATGCATTTACCTGATCAGGAACATACCAGCTTCGTGACCGACCTGGGACTCTATTGTTACAAAGTCATGCCGTTTGGTCTAAAGAACGCTGGAGCAACATACCAACGCTTAGTCAACCAAATGTTCACTGATCAGATTGGGAAGACCATGGAGGTTTACGTGGATGACATGCTGGTGAAGTACCGATTCTCCACCGATCACGTCAGAGATTTGAATTCAATGTTCAGCATCCTCCCGGAGTACGGAATGAAGCTCAACCCACTCGAATGTCACTTTGGCGTTGCATCCGGAAAATTCCTTGGGTTCATTGTCAACGCTCGAGGAATAGAGGCGAATCCTGAGAAGATCTGGGCTATTAGAAATTTGCAAACCCCTAGAACTATAAAACAAGTCCAGAGTCTTAACGGGAAGGTCGCAGCATTGAGCAGGTTCATTTCAAAGTCCACCGATAAATGCATTCCTTTCTTCGACCTGATCCGGAAGGGCAAACGAAACTTTGAATGGACCACGGAGTGTGAAGGCGCGTTCCGATCATTAGTTCAACATCTCTCCACACCTCCGATCTTATCAAAACCGGTTGACCACGAGCAACTATATCTCTACCTGGCAGTATCAGAACATGCGATCAGTGCTGCTCTAGTCCGGGAAGAAGACAAAGTGCAAAACCCGGTCTACTATGTTAGTAAGCGACTAATAGGAGCTGAAAGAAATTATCCGAGGCTGGAGAAACTGGCCTATTGTTTGGTCATTGCCTCAAGGAAGCTCCGTCCTTACTTCCAAGCTCATCCACTTACTGTGTACACCGACCAGCCGTTACGACAGGTCCTCACGCGGCCTGAGACGTCCGGTAGGTTACTCAAGTGGAACATTGAGCTAAGCCAATTTGATATCGCATACGCTCCGCGGAGAGCCATTCAAGGACAAATCCTGGCTGATTTCATAGCTGAATTCACCGTTCCAGAAGACTTACCCGAGACCAGCGAATCCCCCGAATACATCTGGAAGCTGTATACTGATGGTGCGTCAAATGACCGGTGTTCGGGCGCTGGGGTTGTACTTGAGACTCCCGAGGGTCGATCCATATGTTATGCTCTTAAATTCGACTTTCGTGCAACTAATAATGAAGCCAAATATGAAGCCCTCCTAACCGGCCTAAAGCTTGCCAGAGATTTGAGAATTATCGCTGTAGAAATTTATTGCGATTCACAGTTAGTGGTATGCCAAGTGCGAGGAGAATACTAGGCAAGAGACCGAAGACTGGCCGCTTACTTGGCACGAGTTCAGGAAATACTAAACCAGTTTGATTATTATGACATCTATTATGTGCCTCGGGAGCGCAATCAGAAAGCCGATTCACTGGCAAAGTTAGCCAGCACAGGTGAAGCGCAACAAATGGGACTTGTCCCCGTTGAAACTTTGGCCACTCCGAGCATCGATCGGATAGAAATGAACTCTGTATTTGAAACCGCTCCCAGTAGAGAATCTTGGATGACTCCGTATCGGAATTACATTGAGAATGGGGTGCTGCCTGAACCTAGAAATGAGAAGAGACAAATTCAGCGAAAAGCTTCGCGGTTCGTCATCCAAAACGGAGTCATGTACAGGAGAGGTTATTCCGTTCCTCTCCTCAGGTGTATCGCCCACGAGGAGATCAAACGAGTGTTACATGACGTGCACGAAGGAGAGTGCGGCGATCATACCGGAGGGCAAGCTCTCGCTAAGAAGATACTCCAATATGGGTACTACTGGCCGACAGTGAACCGAGATGCGGCAAACTATGCCCGGAAGTGCGATAAATGCCAGATACATGCCCGAATTCCAAGAGCTCCGCCAACTGAAATAACCCAAATGGTCAGTCCCTGGCCATTCGCAATGTGGGGCATTGACATCATCGGCGCTTTACCTTTAGCAAAAGGCGGTGCGAAATACGCCATCGTCGCCGTTGATTACTTCACAAAGTGGGCTGAGGCCGAAGCCCTTGCAACCATTACGACAAAGAAAGTGATAAATTTCGTGGTTCGCAACATCATCTGTCGATTTGGACTCCCGCATACTATCATCACTGATAACGGAGCCCAATTCGAGAGTGTGGAATTCAAGAATTTCTGTCAACGGTTTCATATCCGCAAAAAGTTCTCGGCTGTCGCACACCCCCAAGCGAATGGACAGGTTGAAGCTGTCAACAAAGTTATAAAATCGATCCTGGAGAAACGATTGAAGAAGGCTGGGGGCAAGTGGGTCGATGAACTTCCTATGGCGCTATGGGCCTATCGAACGACCCACAAAACCGCGACCGGACACACTCCGTTTTCCTTATCTTATGGCTCAGAGGCCGTTATTCCGGTCGAGACCGAAGTGCTCTCTCATCGCGTGACTTATTATGATCCAAAAACAAACGCTATACTCCTAGCCGAGTCTTTGGATCTATTGGATGAAAAACGGGAAGAGGCTGATTTGAGAGCAGCCGCACATCGAAGCCGGGTCGCCCGATTGTACAACACCAGAGTTCGACCTTGAACCTTTGAACTCGGCGACCTCGTGCTCAAGAGAATCTACCCAGTTTCTTCACACATGAAACCGAACTGGGGAGGACCGTATGTAATTACACGAAAGCTCGGAGATGGTACATTCAAGCTGTCGACTGTTGACGGTCTCGATTTACCAAGGGCTTGGAACAGCGAAAGTCTCCGCCGCTACTACATATGACAGGCTTTATTTATTTCATTCTATTTAGCAATTTGTTTCTGCATTTCGAAATTTGAATTTTGTAATAAGGCAACTGACTTTGCCGCATTTTCTTATTTCAGCAATAAAATGCCGCTTCTTCGAGCCAGAGCTGTGATTCATTATGTACGATATACAACATCACGATGCACGAAGAGCTAAATCCCATCATGCAATGGGACTTATTCAAATGGAGAGTGGCTGTGATACGATCAGCCACTCACTAGGTGAAACCCGAGCTCGGGGACAAGCCATGACACCGATATTAATAGGGTTGACACACGACAATCCTACAATTAACTCCGCATTCCAAGAGTGCGAAGCGGAGTATAAACATTTAACTCCATATTCCCAGAGTGCGAAGTGGAGTATAAACATTCAACTCCGCATTCCCAGAGTGCGAAGCGGAGTATAAACATTTAACTTCATATTCCCAAAGTGCGAAGTGGAGTATAAACATTCAACTCCGCGTTCCCAGAGTGCGAAGCGGAGTATAAACATTCAACTCCATATTCCCAGAGTGCGAAGTGGAGTATAAACATTCGACTCCGTCCTCCCAGAGCGCGAGACGGAGTATAAACATTTAACTCCACATTCCCAGAGTGCGAAGCGGAGTATAAACATCCAACTCCGTATTCCCAGAGTGCGAAACAGAATATAAACATTTAACTCCATGTTCCCAAAGTGCAAAGTGGAGTATAAACATTCAACTCCGCATTCCCAGAGTGCGATGCAGAGTATAAACGGTCAACTCCATGTTCCCAAAGTGCGAACAACCGCTTACGAGATGACATATATCCCCGGAGTGTGGATGAAACGATTCATAAGAGAACAAGCGTAGTTCGACCACTCGGTCCTCGCTTGGTGCGATCACAAGCTGATCATCACAACTTGACCCCGGAACTGGGGGCAGAGGCAAATGTTAGTCATTACCCAAAACTATGCGATGCTCAGCTCCGATGCGATCCCCTATCACAACTCAAGTCCGGGATTTCCACACTTGACAAGTAAAATGGGCTATTCTTGAAGCAATTAGATAATGCAAGTACACTGGACCGAAGTCCGAACACTGCAATATTCAAGCATAGAAAGGAACATGAGCTGAAGCCAAGAAACAAAATTTTATTCCAACTAACTCAAGAACAATGGTTCATACATGAGTTTTTTCCAAAATATTCCTACTAGCAGGGGCCGAACCTGCATCTAAACACGGCCTACAAAAGGGAAAAGCAGAAAAAATAACAAAAGTCCCTAACTGCCTATGAAAAGAATATCTAATCCTTCTGCTTCCTCAGCTTCTTCTTCCTCGAGGAGCTACTGGAGCCACCAGTACCCTTTCGCTTGGAGCCTTTCTCCTTAGGCAAGCTCCCTTCGGGTGAAGGCATAATGTCAACGTCCTCATCTGAGCTGGACTCTATAGGGATGCTTCCCGCGGGAGGAGTGGGAGGAATAGACTCCGCAGCCGGAGGAGGGGCTGGCACATTAGTATCAGTAAGTGTGCCCCCAGGAGACACAGTCATAAGAGGAGTAGGGCACTGTGCTGCTGCTCCGCCATCTACTTCACCGCCGTGCACCGCGGCCGCCATCTCGGCATTAATCTCGGCCAACATCGCCGCTTCCCGCCGTGCCCTAGCTTCGCTAGGAGCCGTAGTAGTCTGAGACGGGGTGTCAGAAGTAGCCGTGAATCCACCCAAGCCGAATGGCAAGTCCGCAAAAGGATCACTTTGACGGCCAAGGAGCTCGTTTATCATCTGCTCATCGAAAGAAAGTGAGCTCCCCTGCGTCACTCCAACTGGTGCCATTGCTGCGACGGAGGTCGCCTCAGAGATGATGGCTCCTGGCACTTGACCTGATTCTTGGGTGGTAAGAGGCGCGACTGGTGCAACTCCTATCACTGATCAAAGGGAAAGGACACGTCATTAACAACATTTCATCACAGATTCTTCAATCCAAATATACAAGAAGTTAGTTCAGAGTACCTTCCTCGGTCTGGCTCGAGGTCGTCTGAACAACTTCAGAAGGATGTTCCTTAATAGGAGATAAATGCGGTTGATCTGGATCGTATGCCGAAATGGGCTGGGGGTAGATCATCGGAGTTGGCTCAGACTGAGATGACACAACTATCTCAGAACTCATAACATGGTGTTCTGCACCAGAGCTCTCTCCGACTTCCTGGATTTGGGCACCAAGCCTCACCTTGTCGTGGAAAATCATGGAGTCATGGAGAACCTTCTTTCCGTCATCATTGAGGATGCGGTCTCCAGCTCGAATTCATCAAGGGCTTCATCAGGGTGCCCAGACTTCTCCTCGTCAACCAGTAGGTTCCAGGCGTTATAGAGATGCGTGGGGTAATCGTCAAGCCATGTCAAATCTCGGTGCCTTAACACATTGGCATTATAAGTGACGAGTAGCTCTTCCACCTCGGCCTCAATCCTGGCCTCCGCCTGCCGTACTTTCTCGTCAACCCCAGCCTCAGCCTCAGCCTCACGGGCTTGTTGTATAGCCGCTTCCTTCTCCTTACGAAGCGTCACCGCCTGATCACAGGCCTCCTGCGCAGAGACGTTAGCTGCGTCTTTTTCCTTCGCCATCTCTGAAAACTTTTATTTCGGCTCATTAAGCTCCTTAAGAGCGGCATCCCTCTCGGCGGTAATAGAAGTGTTCCTGTGACCCATGTCCTCGATGGCAGTATAATGCTCTTGCTTCATCCTGGTCATGACCGCGTTCACTTCATCGACCTTCTTTAGGGCCTCCATCTCGGATTTACGGGAAGACTCAGCCTCCGAGTTGAGCGCTTTTATGATTTGGTCGTTGTGGCCCAGCTCCTTCTCGAGCTTCTTAATGGTGACGCCCCGATCGAATGCCACTTTAGACGCCTTCCTCGCGGCCCGTCCCCACTCCCTATACTGGAAAAAGATGTCTGCAATATAATCATGGATAGTGGTTTCCGCGGTTGGCGGAATTCTCTTCAAGTGCGGAGGGAAGACATACCCATCAAAACAGATGTCGGGAAATTCCTTCCTCATCTGTGCCAGTTTAAGCGCTCCTTCACTAGACGCCTCGGTCGGGACCGGTACAGTAGCCGAAGAGGTGGCTATTTCAGTCCTGCGCGAAGGATCGGACCTCAAAGCTTGAGAAGGCGGCCTAGGCCGTGAAGTCTCGGGAGGACAAGTAACTACGGCCGTAGGAGGTGCAGAGGTCCTGGGGGGAGGAGAGCGAGATCGGGATCGGCGAACGTATCCCCTATCTCTGTCAGACTTCTCCTGACCATAGTGTCCTGAGTCGTAATCCCTCTCGCCCTCTCTCCTGCGTGGCTCACGATAACGGCGCTTATTGCGCAAACTACCAAGCACAGAACCTTGCCCAGACATCGTACCTGAAAAGAAAACCACGAAGAATCAGTAACCGTTTACGATGTGTTGTTTACGGTTAGGAAAGTGTGTTGTGCCGTGAAAAGTGTGTGAATGTGTAACCCCCCGGACCAACCAGAAGTGTCAATCGCACTGGCAAGATCAGACTCGCTAACATCGACGATATGTCGCGGTCCACCCGACCCAACGTCGTGTTGCTCTGGCTCGGTGTCCGGGATTGGAGGGTCAGCGGGCCCTTCGAATTGATCTTCGGCTTGCAGGGAGGATGCTTCCGTAATCCTAACTCCTGGCGAAGGACGGTGCAAAACCACAGACTTCCGCCTCCCAGACTTAGGCTGTTTCGAGGCCACTGCTTTGCCTTTCCTCTTTGCATCGGACTCCGGGGTTGCATTAGCAGGTCCGACCAACGGTTCCTCGTCAGTATGAGTTTTCTCGGAATCGGGTTCCTCAATTATCACAACCCTGGGTTTCATCCGCTTGACCTTTTTCCTGGAGACGGTCTTTAATGCACCATCGAGTCTTATGCTCTGCCTTCGGCCGATCAGCCCAAGAACTCTGAGATTCCGATCTATCAATAACAGTTCAATATTCCTTTCCTCGCTAGGAATCTCTTGGAGGACCCGAACTATCTCTTTATAGTAGCCACCCTCCGGCCGCTGGATGATAGCTGAAAGAAAAAGAGAAGAAGACGTAAGTTTAATTTCACTCCGAAAATTGCCCTGTCAATTACTTGGGAAAAAAGACAATGCTCACGTCTGAACAGCCATCTTCTGGCAAACCCCGGAGGACATCGGACATAGAACCACTCCGACTTAAAGTAGCTTAGCCTAGTCCACGACCCCGCGACAATTTGGCAGTTCCTTACAAACTCCAAGAACGTATAAGATGGGCTGTCAGTCCGACTCTTGAAATTAAACAAGTATCTTATGTCGGTCATACGGGGAGGATGATGGAGGTACTCCACGAATACAATGAACAAGCTGTTGAGTGACGCATATCCGTTTGGATGCAATTGAGACGGAGCGATATCCAGATAATCCAACACTTCTCTTATGTAATCGTTGAACGGAGGAAGTGTGCCGGCTGCGCAAGCATGTCGATTAAAAGCAGTATACCCCTCCGGGGGATTATGTGGCCTGTCGTCTGGTCCAGGCAATAGTACCTCATCCAAAGATAAGCCATGCCTTAAGCATATTATCCCTAGCATGTCTTCAGAGATATTGGACGGGACATAATCAGGTGGACTGTTAATGAAGGACGCATCGGGCAACTCATCCGGAGCTGGACCGATAGCTTCGGTCTCGATGACCGGAATCTCAAGTCTGGGAAGGATGGGGTTCTGAGTTTCTTGCTGCTGCGAACTTGACGGTTCCATCACTAGCTAACTCACGAGAAACCATCATTAGATGACAAAAAGCCCGTGCATTCCCCAGTGTAAAGTGCATGAATGTGTTGTGTAGTGCAAGTGTTGTGCGTGACTTGAGCAAACTCTGCAGAGTTAAAGAAAACATGCAAGCGACGTAATTCTACAAGTCAGACAGGCATGACCGTCATCGCTAACCGTCACGACCGCGCCATCCAGATGACGGTGATCAATTCAAGTTAAAGTTTGCTTATACTCTTGTTTTTGTTAAATAGCAGTTCCATCAACGAGCTTCAAGAGGCAGTCAAGTATGCAATGCTATGATCGAGTTCAATTATGCAAGGCAGAAGCTCGTCGGAGTCAAGTGGTCGGGTTTTCAGAAACTCCATATGTTTGTCAAAGATTTAATTTCGAATCGATCACCGCACCTCACTCCCTTATTGAGACAGGGGGATCACGTATTTCGACATGGCAACATTCGAATCGATACTTTCGCATCGATCGCCCTAACGAAGGAGTACTTCGTATCGATCAGGCTGAAGTGGGAATGCTTCATATCGATCAGGCTGAAGTGGGAATGCTTCGTATCGATTAGGCTGAAGTGAGAATGCTTCGTGTCGATCAAGTTCGGCTCGATACATATCGTGTCGATCGAGAACACCGATTTCGCATCGATCCGAAGGCAGTGGCTTCATATCAACCGCCGCCCTCGTCTCCCTATCGATGCGAGCATATACAGTCTGATCGATACGAATACTCCCAGTCCGGGACGATACGAAGTGGATTTGAGATGTTTTCCTCCTTGTCTCCTTCTTCCCCAAAGGGTTTTAACTCCATGGCCACGCTCCATCCCAGATCTCGTTTTCTCTCGTCCAGATCTCGAATTCATCGAATTCGGCCATAGAAGCAAGGAGGATGATTGGAGTCTTGAATTTTATCGTTATTACCATAATCTTATCTGCTAATCACCTGATTTTAGAAGTTAAATCTCGAAGGATCGAAGGTTTGGGTCGATTCGAAAGTGAACAATACTTCCTCTCGGTCTATCGATACGGAGATAAAAGAGGAACGGAGAACAGCAGTAAAAAATAGAAGGTAAAAAAGTGAGAAGTGACGAAGTCCCAGGTATTTATATGAAGCCTAGAATGGAACCGAGTCGATTCGACTCCCAGTCAATCTGACCGGTCGCAACCAGTCAGACGGCGCATCGAAACGAAGGCTCATTTCGAACCCACCAGACTTTATCGGTTCGAAGCGCACAGGGAGGCCACGTGAATACGATGGGTAGATGCAAACGCTCTCCTCGCATCCATCAAGCTGTGCATTCATAGAGGCGAAATGTTCACCAGACACCATCGTTTCGAAACATCCAAATTATGAGCCATCGATTCGAAACAGAGCAGACCTGTTAATACGAGCGTCCATTTCGTATCCATTAGAATCTATCGATACGAACATCCATTTCGTATCCACCAGATATCGCCAATTCAAATCAAAATCCACCGCGATTTTTGACCATCGATACAGATGACCATTTACGTATCCATCAAGTCAACCCACATCGATACGAAGAAAGGCTTTCCAACTGTTAGCATCAATTCATGAGAGGACCGATACAAGAGAATGGACAAAGGGTACGACTTTCAAATTATTCAAAGAAGACCTGCAGCTTTTCAAAGCACGTCATGTTTTCACAAGACGTACTTTGGGGGGCAAATGTTATCCCGCCTTTTGGCAAGGCTGGGACACCAAGGAGTTGGATTCCAAATGTCGTTTGTCATGGATATCGTTGACTTTTGACCAAGTCCGGATCAAGCCCCAATCGATGGGACATGATCGGGAAAATAAAGCAAACCAACGCTCCAAGTTTCTGATCGATCCGAGTTCATATGCTCAAGTTATGATGGATGCAAGGCAAAGGGAAGAGCACTTTTTCGTATCCATCAATAAGCAGCAGTTCGTATCGATGGATTTCATATCCATCGGCGGTCCTCGTTTTCGAATCCATCGATCTCATACCCATCAGAACGATTAAGTCCACATAGTCATAAGCTTCGTATCGATAGAACCTTCAACCGGAAAGACTTATTCGTGTCCATCAATAAGTCACCTGGTTTGTAACGGTCGCTTGATGTCTACTTCGTATCCATCAGTCAGTGCCTGCTTTGTATCCGTCATCCAGTGTCTACTTCGTATCCATCAGCCAGTGTTTGCTTCGTATCCATGGATGAAGTCCTACTCGAATCCATCAGGTCAACCAGCTTGGATAACATGTCATATCTCGAAGGAAACGGGGCGAGATACATGGAGTCGAAGCAGTCAACACGGAGCAAATACCGGATCGAGGCGAAGCGCGCGCATTACGTCATCCCTCGATGCGAATGCGCCGAGATATATGGAGTCGACACGGTCGACTCGGAGTAAAGACCGGATCGAGGCGAAGTGTGCGTTCCACGTCTTCACAGAAGCGCGTGATACCATCGATTCGAAGCCTTCAGCTCAGAGAAATGGATTCGAACCAGACAGCCTAGCGAAGAACATCGCCTCGTATCGATGATATCTCTCAATCCACTGATCCAGATACCATGAAATTTTAACTGAAGGTTGCACACATACCAAGGAACATCTCCACCAATTTTGAGCTCAATTGGAAGTAATCTTGATCGATATGAAATGATTTCGTATCGATCACAGATTGACTTGAAACTCTCTGGAAGTGGTCGAATGGGTCCCCTCACGTGTCATGCCAAGTCTCCCGGAGTTTGAGCAAAATCTAAGCCTCCTACGCCTATAAATAGAGCCCCAGAATCAACGGAAAAAGGATCTTTTTTCTCTGAAGCGTCCAGACTCTGCCGGATTGAGGTTTGCATCCTATTTTTGCTGTCAATTTCAAATTCTAATCTGTAATCCGCTGTTCATTGCTGTAACCACTTGTAACCATTGAAAGAGAATCAATAAAATCATCAAAACTTCATAGTGGACGTAGGCTATACGCCGAACCACTCTAAATTGCTTGTCTGTGCATTTTACATTCCTGTTTGTTGGAGTTTTTGTTAGATAACCTCTGTTTTACATTTATAATCTTCATTTTATCTCTTCAAACAACTCCCGAAGAGTGTTGTGCCCATTTTTGGTACAAACACTAATATTCTCATTTTAAGCTCAATATTAAATAACTTCCCACTTAATTTATTTTATAATTTTAAAGCAAATAATTATTCTCAAACTATTACTTTCATCACTTGTTACCTTGTTATAAAATTTCAATATTCCGAGACAAGTTTAAATTATTCATTTTTAATTCCAAAAATCCAATTTAATTAATTAAATAATTATTATTAATTACCCTTAAGTACAGGGTTGTTACATCGTGCCATAACAAAAACAAGTCAATGTGAGTTGAAACACAAAGCTATCGTGGATTAACAAAACAAGGCTTTCGCATGTTACAGAAGTAAGCTTTTGAAGGTTGAATAATATAGCTATCGTGGGTAATAGTTGTCGGGCGTAAAATAAGGGCTTTCGTGAGTTTAGTATGACATTTTTGTAATATTCTCCAAAACTGAAAATTTCCTTTAAAAGCATGAATTTTTCACCAAACCCATGTTATTTGTCAAAATCTCATTAGCCAACAAACCTCTTTTCAAAATTCTTTCAGAAATTCGAAGTGAGAAATTTACTTTAATTTTCCTAAATAATTTTTTAATTATATCATTTATTGTATTATGCAAATGGGCCCTTTTTGCACAAAACAATCTATTATAAACACTTGGGAAAAATCCACAAAATTCCCAAAAATCTATATATGTTTCTTAACACCATATTAAAATTTCGAACCAAACTACTTATTCTATATATTTTAAATAATTTAATTCTAAATTAATCATTTTATTTCTTAGAAAACTCATAATAAATTCATAATAACTCATCTCAAAAATAATATTTTTAACATTTTACAAAAACTTTAAAATATTTAGAGATCACAAACTCAGTTTTTTACAACAAAACCCTTTAGGAAAAATTACATTAATTGCCAATTAATAACCATTTAATCATATTCAAGATTATTCATTCAACATGCATGATAAACAACCAAATAAAATATGGATTCAATATAGACCCGAATCAAGCATAACAATAATGAGATGGTAATATTATCCACTTTTAAAATCTAGCTGAAATGCTGGAATTTTCGTTAGCTTTCTTTCTTTAGCTTATCTTATTTCCCACTTGAGTTTCTTTTCTTCTTAACAGTAGCCAAGGTTATTTAGTTAGTTTTTGTTTTGAGAATGAAATGTAAATGAATGAGGGAGAGGGGTGAATGTAATATAATGTTTTCTCTTCCTCTTCTACCCTTCTATAGTTGTGTTTATTAAATCTTATTTATTTAATCCATCCTCTCTGGTATATTTATTAAGGCCACTCAAATTCATTAATATAGAAAAATTCCACATTTACCACTTCCCATTTAATCATCCTATAATTTAATACTTAAACAATGTGCAATAAAAATTAGGGTGTTACAGGCTCCTCTTCTTAAAGAATTTTGTCCTCAAAATTGCGATAAGGTAAATAACCAACAAGCACATCAATCATACAAACATGTGTCATAGGAATATAAAATCATCGATACTAGCATAACTACTACTCAAAGTCTATATAACGATAGCCAGTGTAATCAAAATTGATCGGGATATACCTCCCTAATCTATCCTCTCTCTCCTAAGTACAGTCTCGTTCATCGTCACTCCATTGGACCTTTACTAACTTGACTATCTTGTTTCTCAACACCTTCATATCCCTATCAAATATACGAATAGGTTACCTAGTGATAGTCATATTAGGATCCACTACTAAATCTTCCAAAACTATTGGTTCTATAGTAGTCTCTAGATCATGCACATACTAGGTGCCAGTTTTCTCGGCCCCCAAATCGTACAACACCCTTCATCTTTGATACTTTTATGGAAACACAATCTGCAACCGAGAATTCTAAGTCCTTATGCCTTTTATCGGCTAAACTTTTCTGCCTTGATTGAGCTTTCTTCACCTTTGCTTGGATTAACTCGATCTTTTTAGTCATTTCTTTCACCAAATCCGGACCAAGTATTGGTCTATCACCTGTCTCCAACCAATATGCAGGCAATTTGCATAGCCTTCCGTAAAGTGCTTCGAAAGGTGCCATTCCTATATTAGTCTGACAACTATTATTATAGGAAAACTCGACTAAGTGCAAATGGTCTTCTTATGACCCTCCAAAGTCTAGTACACAAGCTCTCAATAAATCTTCGAATGCTATGTTAACCCTTTTCATTTTTCCATCGGTTTGTGGATGGTAAGCGGTACTCATCTTTAGCTCGGTACCTAATTCTTTCTGTAAGTTCTTCCAGAACTCACTAGTAAACAAATGATTTATATCACTTATAATGCTACTTGGTACTCCATGACGTATGACATCATTCTTCATGAATAACTTTGCCAAATTAGGTGTTGTCCTTGTCGACTTTACATGGATAAGTGTGCACTCTTGGTCAGTCTATCAACCATGGCCAAAATGCTTTCATTTTCCTTATTCGACCTTGGCAACCATCAATAAAATCCATAGATATCGAATTCCATTTCCATAGTGGCACTTATAATAGTTGAAGTAATCCAGTTGGCTTCTGATGCTCAGTTTTTACTTATTGGAAATTCGTACATAGCTTATACCATAAGTTTACATCTCTTTTTATACCTTCCCAGAAGAAATCCTCTTCATATCCCAATACATCTTCATACCTTTGGAATGAATAGTAAACTTAGATCGATGACATTCTCTAAGAATTTCCTTTCTCAGATTATCCACATCCAAAACACACAATCATCCCTTCTATCTCAACTATCCTTTTGGGTCAAGTACAAAGTCTTCCAAATTGTCAATCGTTCAACTTCTAGATAAGAAATCATTGCAGTACTATGATTAGAACTGGCCGTCGACTTCATTCTAACTCAACACAAAGCCAACGCTTCTAAATCACTCCATTCAAACAACATTGCCAACACTATATTTTGGTGGTTTATACTAAGTGCAACCCCCACTTTATTACATTTCCCCGACGTATACTCAATCCCCAAGTCATACACTACTAAAACTCCAGCCATCTTTACTACCTCGTATTCAACTTCTTTTGGGAGAATAAATGCTTCAAGGACTTATTATCCATGAACATCTCGAATCATTCCCCCAACAGATAGTGCCTCCATACCATCAGTGTGAAGATCACTACCGCTAACTCCAAATCATGTGTAGAATATCTAACTTCGTGTGATCGTAGATGTTGGAAAGAAAAGGCAATAACTCTACCTCTCTGCATCAACACACCTCCTAACCCAAATCCACATGCATCAGAGTATACTACCAAATCTTGATTCCCATTCAAAACAACTAACAAGGGCGGATTGGTCAATAATTGCTTTAGCTTCTGAAATGCTTCTTCATATTTATTGGTCCAAACAAACTTCATGTCCTTCCATGTTAGTTTAGTTATCGGTGCTACTATATAGGAGAAATCTTTAATGAATCTCCGATAGTAGCCAGCCATCCCCAATAAACTTCTAATCTCAGCCATAGCCTCGGGCCTTTTTGATTATTAATAGCCTCGATCATCTACAGATCTATGTATAATCCATCCTCCGAAACAACACGCCTAAGAAACTTCACTTCTCTTTCCTAGAAATGACATTTTGAAAACTTTTCCTTTAGCCGGTGTTGTCTTAGTGTATCTGGCACTATTCCAAGATAAACTTCATGCTCTTGTTTATCCTTATATCAAAATGTCATTAATAAACTCCAACATGAATCTACCCAGATGCTCTCTGAAGATTAGGTTAATTAAGTCTACAAAGAAAGTAGGTATGTTGGTCAAGTTGAAAGCCGTCAATGGTATACTGTCCTCTGCAGCTCTCAATTGGTGGCCCATCGCTAAATCTAGCTGTCAGAACACCTTGGCTCCACTCAATTGATCGAACAAATCATCTATTCTATGCAAAGGATGTCGATTCTTTATTGTCTTCTCATTCATATTCCTATAGTCAATACACTTTCTCAACGACCCATCTGGTTTCCTCACAAACATCGCCATAGCTCCCCAAAGCGAACGACTTGGTCTAACAAAATTCTTGCTTTCTAGATCCATTACCTGCACCTTTAAGTCCTTCATCTCGGTAGGTGTCATTTGCTAGGTGATCTACTTATATGTTCAGCTCCAGGCATGAGATCTATTCGAAACTCTATAGCACGTTTCGCCAGTAGTCCTATGACAGACTCAAAAATATCAACATACTGTCATACCATGAAAACCCAATTGATTTCATTCTCTACGCCCTCCATAACACCCAACATTAAATAGACGTCCAAACTCGGCTCCTTAAATGAGTATACAATTCGATCACGACAATTAAGGCGTTTTAATGATAATATCTTGATAGAATATCCTAATGTTATATCAGCTTAACCAATCAATACTCAGAATTATGCCAAAACTAACAAAATCAAACATGTACAAATTACAAGCTCACATATGACCTAACAAGTCAAACTCTACATGGTCACATCTCATTCCAAGAATTGAATAGCCGCATATCGGATTCGCAACCTTTAGAAAGGTAATAAGGTATGTTGGTTCAAGATTTAACTTATTTACAAAACCACTACAAGAATAACATCAAATTCCGATGGCAGATAGTCGACGTCGGCCGTCGATAACCGACGGAATAACAGTCGGAATAGCGTACGCGCTTCCCGACTCTTTTTGATTGAATTGACCATGGTTTTCCAACGGCTTCCTACGGCTTTTAGCGATGGTTTTCTAAGGGCTAGTGATGTACACATGGCCACAAACCTTACTAATAATCTATCAATAGCCGTCGCTATCCGTCGGAATTTTATGACCAGATAGGCATCGCTAGCCGTCGAAAGCCGTAGGTAACCCAGGTGATTTTTTTGTATTCGATTCCTATACAATCCATATACATCAATATATATCATAGCTTCATTTCACACACACACACAGATATATATATATAAAAGTTAAAATCACATATTATACTAACAATAATATTAACAGTAAATCAAGCTCAAACAATCCAACAAACATAAAATAAAACATCCAATGTCTCCACAAAATGTACCAAGCATATCCAATCAACATCAAACATCCAACATCTCCACAAAATGTATCAACATACCCAAATTGATATAAAACATCCAACCTCTCATCAACGTATATCAAACATAACAAAACACATCGTACTCACCATCTCCAAGTGCATATATACAATATCCAAACACAAACACAAAATATTGTACCTATCAAAACTTGTCCTCGCCTCTAGAAGCAGCCAGCGGCAAATGGAATGTCCCAAGCTACTGCACATACTCCGCCAAGCACTGGTTCAGCTGCGCCATCTCCACAGCACGAAGGCAGTCTTTCTCCTGTAGCTGTGCAGCCATGTCTCTCAGCTCTGCAATCTCTACTTTGTCCTGAGCCATTGGTACGCTTTTTGCGAGGTCCTAGCCTGCGAATAGAAATTAGCTGTTATAGAACTTACGTAACTTTTATAAAAATTATGCAACTTTTATAAGATAGTTTATTTTTATAAATGATTGCTTGGTTCCCAAAGCCAAAATGCCTACATCGTGATGTTAGTTCCATGATAGAGTTAAAAATAACATCCTCCTCATCACGCATCAACTCTTTCCGTCCCATTTCCTGTAGCATCTATGCTCATGCTTCCTGAAATTTTTCCTACAATGCAAAAGAAAATACAATTTAAATTTACACAACATTATTTTAATTCTTTATAACTAATTTCTTAAATTGATCAATATTAATAACATAAAATTTAAAATTTAAAATATGCTTACATAGGAAGCAATTGCTTTTTCGTCGTCCTCCCATGTGTACGTGAGGTTGCCAGCTTCATCTGTGTACTTGATGGCATAAGTATAAGCAAATACATCCATATATGAGAGAAGACCTCTACGCGCTCTTTCCTAAAATAGTTAATATATATGTATTACTATTTTAATAACTATTTTTTAAAAACTTATAACTTAAAATATACAAATGTAATCATTGTTTATAATTGCAATTAAGAAATTTACCAGATCCTCATGATAATGCTGAAATGACTAGGAACCACCACGATGTGTGACCTAGTTCTTGTTTCTATTCACGGAGTTCCTCTCTGACTCCGCCTGCAAATTTAAATTGGACATTATATTTTACAGCTGCAAAACAAATTTAAGTGATATATGATAGACTTACTTTAAATTCATCATTGTTCCACCAAGCAACCCAAGCATCCCACATGTTTGCGCTCATCCAGTTAGGTTCTTCCCCGCTTTCCTAAGGCCAGACATTATGTCTCGGTAATTCTTAACAATTTTTGAACTTTAGTGGTGCTGGCAAAGGGGAACGCCAGCTTCCTGCAAGTCTACCACCCCCTGCACGTTGAGAAAATATAAGTTATACATTTATACTTAGTCATCAAATTGTAAAGTGGTAATATATAATGATATATAAATTTATACTCACAAGGAAACCTGCTAGATACTCTGCCTGATGGGGTCTGATCTTACTCCATCTAGGCTAACATGCAGTCATCCTGCTCATGTAAGCCTGCTTCAAAATACTAAAAACAATCCCTGATAGCTCCAGCTCAAATCCCCTATGTTAAATATGAAACAAACCTTTAAGAAATCATGACTAATATATCATACACAAACTATTTTTAATGCTAATATTAATACTTACGACCCATCCGCTTTAGGCAGCAAAGTAAGTATGGTACGCGATGCCTGCCTTGATGGGCCGCTGTCGTCACCTCCAGCGGCGGTCCCTCCCTAAGAAGAGGAGGGGGAACCTGAGTGGAAACCGCAGCGTCGGAAAAAAGACATAATACCTATCACAAACCTCGTTGATTATTAATTAGTCCTATTATTGTTAATGATAAAAATGTAACATATATAATCGCATAAACTACCTTCTATTAAAATGTACATTATTGATCAATCCTCATCGTTTTGTGATTCAGATGCGGTCTTGTACTCTATATTGTTTTCCTCTGTGGTCTCAAATGCTTCTACTAATACATTTAATTCATCATTTAGTGGTCCAAAATCGATTTGATCATCGGTTATTGTTATTTCGCCATTTTCTTCAATATTTGCTTGATAAGCTTGTTCATTTGTAATATTCTTTCCATCAAACGAAATCTTGCCTTCATTTTAAAAACTACCAACCAATCTACTTTATCTCCTTTTAGAAATGGATAAGGAGTGTAATAAACTTGTAGGGCTTGTTTGGCGAGTATAAAAGGATCATACTTATGATAACGCGAGGTATGCTTTATTTCAATAATATTATAATTTGGGTACATGTCGATTCCAGAACAGACAACATTGCTGAACTAGTTGTATCAAAACAAAAAAAAATTCCTCCACGGGTCTTGTGAAATATGTCAATTGCAAAACCTGGGTTAACACGCCATAAAAATCCTTTGTATGATCATTTGGATCATCACTGCCTTTAACAAATACACCGGTGTTGTTAGTTAATTTTTCAGCACCATATCTTTGGTGTTGAATTTATATCCATTGACGAAGAATATTGGATATGCATTGACTTTTCTTTTTGGTCCTATCGCTAAATGTTTCAATCCTTCATCGACCACACAATTTATCGGCTACCAACTAACGAAATCTTTACTGATGTCGCCGCTTGAATGTTGTGATTCATAAACACTACATATATAGATAATATATTGCATTATAATTAATGTACATGTGTATTATTAAAATAAATATATCTAGTCTTGTTATTTAATATTACCTAACAAATGGTGCAACTTCAGCACAATTAAGAAGAATATATGTGTGTGCTACATGGTAATCTCTATCGTCTAACCATACATCCGCACATTTTCCAGCAGGTCGGCCATGTTGTCGAAAAATAGATAACATTACTTCAGAAGAATTTTGTTCGATGCCTTCATCGTTACACATAGCACTTTCAAATGATAATTAACATGATCACTAAAATAATAGGAGAAAAACAACAAAGCTTCTTCTTGATATATGATTTGCAAATCGAACCTTCAACTCGTGATGTTTGTCTCAATTTTTTCTTTAGATGATTTAAGTACCTATTAAAAATTATATTAAATTAAATTTACTTATATATGTAATTAAATTAATATCTAACATACTCAATATTAATACCTCTCAAATGGATACATCCATCCATATTGCACAGGACCTCGAAGATGTTCTTCATATGGAAGATGAATGGGTAAATGCTCCATTACATTAAAGAAACCTGGAGGAAATATTTTCTCCAGTTTGGAGAGTAGTAGAAGGATTTCTTCCTGAAGTTTCCACAGACGATCAACTTTTAACGTAGTGGAACAAAGCTCCTTATAAAACAAACTAAGTTCTGTTACAACCTTCCAAACTTTTGCAGGTAACGGTTCTTTGAAAGCAACGAGTAACAAAATTTCCATCATTACATGACAATCATGGCTTTTCATCCAACTCAGTTTACCGTTCTTATAGTCGACACATCTACGAAGATTAGAAGAAATCCCATCAAGAAATCTTAATCCTTCCACCCATTTTAACAGTACTTTAACTTGTTTATTGTCTAGCTCATAGCATGCTTTACGTTTTTTAGTGTCATTTGGCTTGATATGAAGCTCCAGACGATTACATATATCTTGTGTATCACACTTTGATTTTAACTTTTCCATAATCTTACCTTAACATTCAAAACTGTATTAAACACATTATCAAACATGTTTTTCTCGTTGTGCATCACATCAATATTATGACGAATTAGGAGAATTTTCCAATAAGGCAACTCCCAAAATATACTTTATTTGCACCAATTATGAATCCTTGATTTACCTTGAATTTCAATTTGTTCTCTGATTTCATGTATCTCTAGATAATCCTTTACAAGGTCATATATATCTTCGCTCGACCAAATCGTTGGTGGTCGCAAAGTCTCATGTCTATTAGATGTAAAGTTTTTTTATCTTTTCTAAAAGGATGATTAATATGAAGAAAACACCTATGACAATCAAACCATGAAATTTTCTTCCCATGCAGTAAAGAAAACGCCCGTGTTTCTTCCATTCAATAAAGACAAGCTAGATGACCAACCGTGCCAACCCGAAGGCATTGCATAGGCAGGAAAATCGTTAATAGTCCATAACAAAAAAGTTAATATATGAAAATTCTTTTTTTTTGAAATATCGTATGTTTCAACTCCTTCGTACCATAATGTTTTCAACTCTTCAATTAACGGTTGTAAATAAACATCAATTCCTTATGTCGGATTATCAAGATTAGGGACAACGATTGTGAGAAACATATATGGATTTTTCATACACATCCACGTAGGTAAATTGTATGGTGTAAGATTATAGGCCAAGATGAATATTTAGAACCAAATTGAAAAAATGGTAAAAATCCATCCGTACATAAACCAAGTCTAACATTACGGCTCTGTGCTGCGAAAGCGAGATATTTCTTATCAAAATGCTTCCAGGCTTCTCCATCAGCTGGGTGTGTTAACATACCTTCTTCCTGTGTTATCACACTATGCCATCTTATATGATGTGCTGTTATGGAAGAAGCATATAACCTTTGAAGTATAGGAGTGATAGGTAAGTAATTCATATGCTTGTATGAAACTTCCTTTCCCTTATTTTTTCTTGGTTTGTATCTTTCCTGGTTACATATTCTATAGTTTCTAAGATTGATGTATTCTTTAAAAAACAACATGCAACCATTTAAACATGTATCTATTTTCCGATACGGCAAACCAAAAGCAAACATAAGTTTTTTCACTTCATAATGATTTTCGCACATTAAATTATTGGGTGGCATATGCCGTTTAGCAGCTTGTATAATAGCTGTAAATCCTGCTTTTGTGAAGTTGTATTTTGATTTCATTGTAATATATTCTGCAGTTAATGATAATTGAATGCCTCTTGTACAGCCATCCCAAAGGGGTTTCTTAGCAGCATCCAATAAATCATAGATTTTTTGCTCCAATATTTGGTTCTTCTTCGACATTTACATCGTCATTATCAACTTCAATAGTAGGGAACATTGATCGTGCTGCATCTTCAACAATATCTTCTATGAGATTTGTCATAATAATTTCATTACGAACCTCCTCCTCTAACTATACATGATTAGGTGCTACAATTTCTCAATGACAATCCCACACCAAATAATTCGGCACGAAACCGTATTGGCGCAAATGAACTCTAACCATATTCGGTGTCAAATGCTTCAACAATTTGCACCCACTACATATATATATATATATATATATCTTTGTATCAAACTATATTTACTTTGGGACTTCCAAATTAAATCACTTCTGAAAATCAAATATTCTACTATACAAGCATTTCAAAATATATGCTACCAGGTCGGGAGGTTTCTAGCCATCACTAAAAAGTGGGCAAGGGAGGTGCAGATGTTCTATAGCCTCAGTATAATCTGCTCTGGTTATAGAGGGATGCACCTATCTATATTTATTTTTGGAAGACAGGGACCCAGTTGCCTTGTTATGGTTAGAAACCTCCCGACCCGGTAGCATATATTTTGATATGCTTTTATAGTATAATATTTGATTTTCAGAAGTGATTTAATTATAAAGTCCCGAAGTAAAGTATAGTTTGATACAAAGATGGAAATCTGATAAAACATAAATTGTAAACGTTAAAGAAGATTTCCATTGCTCGAAGTCAGAAAAAGAATCACCTAATTCGGACTTACGAATCAAAAGTTATGGCAATTTCATTTTTCAAGACATAAAATTACAAAACTCTGAAAATCGACGTGGCTGTGGCTTAAAGATCCAATTAGACCCTTTAAAAGGTAAAATCTGATAAAAATCAAAACATAAAAGTCGAAGATGATTTCCATAGCTCGAAGATAGAAAATGAATCACCTAATTCGGACTTACGAATCAAAAGATATGTCCAAAACAATTCTAAGGTCTAAATTCATTGTTGCTGTCATTTTACTCTCGGGACAGCAACAAAGAAGTGCAGTTTAGACTAATTTAAGTTGAAAATTTAATAAATCTCAAAATAAGAAACTTGTAGTAAAAAGTACAAGTTTCCAAAACATCAAAAATTATCAAATTTCGATAGGAAATGCAAAAGATATGGCCAAATTCGTTTCAGGTTCAATCTCAGAAATTCTTTTTTCCAGCAAACATAAAGCAAACAACATATTATTAACAAATTTCTTCGTCGTTTTCATTTTTACTTAAAGAGAATTCAATAAATATGTGTAAATTATTATAAAAATATTCACTTATTGAGCCTCCCATTTCCCTTCGTTGTTGATACATCCAGCTCAGATCAATAAAATAATTGATCAATTTTCCTACTTTAAAACATATGATAGAAATTAAAAAAAGTATTAATCAGTTTATGGATTGACATTTTTTTTCTCAATTCAATCGTATAGTTTAATGTTTTATATATTATATAGTATTTTTTTTTCAGTTCATTTATACATTTTATTGTTTCTTTCACCATAATTCATTATAATTATCTTTTATACATTTTACGGATTGGCATTATGAATATAATATTAGATTTTTAGGTTATTGTTTTCTACTTTGATGGTCGACCATCCTACTTCCCAGTATAAACACAATAGTAATTACATTTCGTAAAGCATTTCATTTTAAACGAAACAACAAATTTCGGCAGCACTTCCCCCGTGTTCCCTGTATCATACACAAATGCGTGTACACAGGGAACAAAAAGGAATTGCTGTGGAAATTTTGCGAACTTTTTAAAATGAAATAATTTACAAAATGTAATTACTTTATTGTGTTTGTAACTTGTCCAATACAGGGACAAATCTGACAAATATTGTATCAGATGAATATAGATGTCCGTTCTGTGATAAAAACGAATATCCATACAACGACCATATACAATACTTAACAGATGGGGCCAAAACTCTCTAAGGGATTTATAAAAAATAAAGTACTAATTATCATGTTCGATATTTTAGAAAACACATACACTAAATCATGCACATCTACCCTTATTAACCCAAGCTGGCTCTAGTGCGCATACGCATTAATTAATCAACGTATATACACTAACATACACTAAACAAATTAATGTTTTCGACATTTAAATGATAATAACTATAATTAGAATTCAATTGGGTATTATAAACAACTAGAATAACAAAGTAACCCTAATTTAACAAATCAAAATTACTTAGGGTTTAGGAATAAAACCTGACTGGAGATTGATGAACGGCCCAAGCTTGTCGAGAGTGGAGAATGATGAAGTTGGAGATGATCGGGGAGGCACGGGGGCTGGTTGAAGACGCGGAGGAGGTGATGGAGTTAGGGATTTGATGAATTGGAGGGAAAGGTGGTAATGAATCAAGCCTCAACTTGCTGCCTATATACATAATTTTTTTCGTCGGCTTTCGACGATAAATTTACGTCGTTTTTCGATGGTTTACCACGACTATTATATTTTATTTACATAAAAGCCATGAAAATCGTTAGCCGTCCAAAATATCCGTCGGCGGTCGTCGGAAGCTTCTGCTGCTATTTATTGTTGTTCTAGTAGTGAACATTTAGAGACAAAAGAATGCGATGCTCCAGTATCGAACAACACACTAATAGGATGCTATGAATAAGAAGTGTACCTCCTAATATAGCCTTTCCCTTTTCCTATGCAGTCCGTCTAGAAGCAGTAGGTTCTATAGTGAAAACCTTCCCCTTCTAAGGTTTGATCGGTTCATGACACTCATTCTTGAAATGCCCCATCTTGTTGCAGTTATAATAACTCACACCTTTCTTATCAACAACTTTCTTTCCCTCACCAGAACAACACTCATTAGCAAAGTGCTCTTCTTATCACATTTGTAGCAAGTCACTTCAGCTTTTCTCTTTTTCGAAACCTCTTTCTTCTAGGCTCCATTCTTACTAAAGAACTTCCTCTTCTTGCCTTTGAAACCTGTAATCTTCAAAGACTTGTTCTCCTCCAGAGATGCAAGTAAATTTTCATTCCTCTGCTAATGATGGCCTGTCCATGCCTAGATAGCTCATCAAACTTCATAACATACTCCAACACTGTCATCTCACCTTGTACTAACTCCGAAAACTTTCTAAATAAAGTCGAATTAGACACTTTAGACAGAAACTTCTCTTCAAACCTCTCTCTAAAGTCTGCTCAAGTAAGCTCCTCTTTTGAAACCACATGGTAACATTATTCCACCAATAGAAAGTAGCTCCTTGCAACAGCCTTGATTCCAATCTCCTTTTTTGATCGTCATTCAATCCTAGATCAACAAAAATTCTTTCACATTGAAGACGCCAATCCTCCACTTAGATGGCATTCTCCGTCCCTAAGAATGGTTTTCCTCATAAGCTAGTATAATATCGGCTTAAAGCGACATAGTTATTATAGGTATTCACTTCTGGTGCGGCAGCTTTCGCATTAAAAGCATTACCTCCAATCAAACCAATTGCTGCTCCAGCTTGCATCATATTGACTATGAATTGATACAAAGCCCTCGTATCAAATGGTGCGGTTCTAACACCCAAATTATCATTAGTGTTTGTATTCCGATTTGCATTGGTTGTTCGGTTAGCTTTCCTTGCATTAGCCTGAATATTTACATTGGTTGTGGTGCTTCCTCCTTCCAAGTTTAGTCTTCCACTCCTAGTATCCATCCTCATAATCTGCACATGAGTCATCATAAGATATAGAAGTATGATCAAAGACAAAGAGGACAGTATTGATGGATACACATACTTATATATAGAGAGCAAATAGTAAGTAAGCTATTATACCGCTATCCCATATCCCAATTTTCATTCATTCTTATTTTATTTGGGTTATGTTGTTCAAAATCTTATTATCTTGTGCTCTGATACCAAGTTATAACCTCCCACATTTGAAGGCTCGAAAATAGATATAATTAATGCTGTAGTGATCCTTAGCATTGTTTCTCAAAGACAAAATGAGATCAGTTAATATGTCATTAATACCAAGAGCACGAGAATTTAAAAATTTTCACAAAATAATTTCATTAATTAATTTTCAAATTAATTAAAATTTAACCATATAATCCCACGAGTACATCATTTAGATAAAATATAATAATTATAAATATAATCCCAAGAGCGACATATGAAGATGCCTCCTTGGATTATCAAAGTCTTAACAACTTAGAAAGTTTAGGCATGTATAAATGCCCCTTATGTTTCATGTAGTGAAGGCTCTTAATCTCTTCTTTGAATGACAAGCTGTAGCACAAAATCAATATTAAATAAAATATCTCTTTAATGGCTTCTTAGCCTAGTTCTTTACTTTCTTGCACTTTCATTTCATGCTTTCTTTTATTGTTATTTTATTTTATGCTCTCTTTTAATTCATGCAATTAGTTTAGATTTATTTTATGCAAGAAGTTAGTTCTCTTTTCTTTTCTTTATCTCTCATTTTCCTTGCCTTTTATGTTTAAACCATTTTATGTTGACATGAATTCAACTATGATAAGCTAAACCACTTCAATTTAGGGGTAATGAAGCTCTCATGAATCATATTGAATCATCATAGAATGGTTTCATTTATAATCTCTTATTTTGTGCTTAATTGAAATTTAGATGTTGATCTAAGTTTGTTAGTGAATTTGATAGCCTATGTTGTCAATCATAAATAGGCTATGCTTAGTCAAATATTAACATAAGTTACACCATCATCTAACAAATATGATTTTGATTATGAAAGTCAAACTAGAATCAGAATTTGATGATTTATGTTGCTAGTTCATAGTAAATAGATCATGCTTAAAATAGATTTTGTTTTTAATTTCATGATTATTTTCTTAAGATTTTAGAAGCGGGTTTGAATGGTGTGCTAGAGTTTGATGGTTTAAGTTGTGCTAATTAATAGCTCAAATATGTCATGCTTATATTAAGCACATTAATCATTTCTACTTGAATTTAAATGAGAGATTATAGATTGAATTTTTTGTTGATTTATATGAATGATTGGAAGTGGATTTACCTCTTAATTGCTCCTTAATCTCATAGTTTTATTCTCATATACACTCTAGTTTTAGTTTCATTTTTAGACAATTTTTAGTTAACAATCGTCTTTCAACTTTGAGCTAATTTGATTGAGTAATCTTAGAATTTTTACTTTCTCCATGGATCGACCCATACTCACATACGTACTACGATTGTACGTCGTGCGCTTGCGCTTTTATTACGATATATTTTTGATGGTCTTCTAATCGATAGTACTTTCCGTCGCGAACAAGTTTTTGACGCCGTTGCCGAGGAAAGCAATTAAATTTTACTTTACTCTTCGAATTATTTTTACATTTGTTTTATTTTATTTTGTGTTATTAAAAATAAATTTGCATTTCTATTTTCTATTTTTAGTATACTGTTTACTTTTATGTGCATTTGTTTTGGTAACAGTGCATTTTATTCCTCTATTTTGTGATGTTTTCTATTTATATTCCACTCTCTGTTTTTTGCATTTGTTCTAATTCACTCTACATTTAAATTTGTTCTGTTAATTGATCATTAGAAGAAGACAAAAGGAGAAAGTTTTTCATTACATTTTCACTGTTTGTTCTATGTTAGAAGCATTTGATTGGAAGTCATTAGCTATGGGAATTACATTGCTAATTTGAGTTCACTACACCATTACATTCACTGCTATAGGCACCATTTCCGTGTTTACATTGTTGTGCATTTTCCTTGTTACATTCTTTTCTTTTCTTTTTTCTCTTCCTGCTTATACTTTCATTTTTTTATGTACTTTCTTGTGCATCTCCCACAAACTCCACACTTTCCCTCAGCAACTAGAACCCAAACTCCACCGTCAGCATCAAGTCACTGCCTAATCTCCCTCAATCACACTGCAACCATCTCCTCCTCCATCAACACAAACCACTTCACTCCTCAACCTTACCTTAGACCCGCAAACCTACTACCATATCTCCAACTCTCTGCGTTCAACTAACCCTACACTGAATCATCCACCCAAGCATGTAAGCAATCCTTATAACAAACAGCCTTTTACCACTTAATTTCCCACTGCTGCAACCTCTTCAACCAAGTAATCACACACTTCACTGTTACTTTAGCCAGCAATTCAACCTCCTACCCTCACTTCCTTCATGCACCATATCAACCAACCTCCATCATCATCAATACTTTCCCTACTCATCAATACTACTACTACTACCTGTACGACCTTTAAATTCCCCACATTCAAATTCCACTGTAATTCAAACAACCGCAACCATTCATTGACCACAATCAACATCAGAGCAACCCAAACAACCTCATCAACACTCCACCTCACTGCACTTGAACACACAACAACAAAACGACCAACCATAATAACATCGACGCTAACGCCTTAATAGCCCATTGCTTTGCATCACACAACCCACCAAAAATCACAGCGATCCTTCATCATCATTCCCCGACCCTCAAACCCCCTTTAATCAATCACCAAACGCCTAATTACCTGCCACCGCAACCCTCCCCAATCAACCATGCGACAACCGTGACCACGAACTCAACCTCGAATCACTGCAACAACTCCAATCACGATTTCACTCGGCCTTTTTTCTTTCATTTTTGTTTAGTTGATTTCAATTTTTTTATTGAGTCGAATTTTTTTAATGGAGAAGGCATTTTCTTTTGTTTTAAGCAGGTTAGGTTATTAGTTTGGGTGTGTATTTTGGGCTTGCATATGCTTATGGACCATTGATCTTGTTCTACCCTTTTTTTTAAAAAATTATTCCATCTACCTTTATTTTGTTCACTTCTTTAGTTAAAAATACAAAAAAGGAAAATTTTGTTTATGAAATGGTTCTGGGCTTTTACTTGGGGTGTATGTTGTTGTGTTGTGCGAATTTTTTTCTTAATTTTGTTATTTGTTTTTTGCTTTTTAACTTTCTAAAAGAACATCTTTTGTTTTCGTTCTATCCTAATTTTAAAAAAATACATCATCAACGTTTTTTTAGGTTGTAAATAGAAGAAAAGCAGTAAGGGGAAGGATTGCTTGCTAAATAACTGCTCTAATTTGCTTGCGCTTAAAAAAATCGCTGCTTAAAAAATAAGCTAATAATTCTGCACACTCTGTTATCCTGTTCTTATCTCCAGTTTTTATTTTCTTGCATTATTGGTTGCTTGCATTTATAAAAAATACAGACTAAAACAGAAACAAAAATCTCATTTGTAGTTGCATTGTTAATACCTGTTTAATTTCTGTTTTGCATTCATTTCATCTTATTTTCTTTTCTAAGGGCAATACCCAACTTCACATAAGGTGGGGAATTTCATCACCCCTTCCTTGGCACATAAATTTCATATCATCTTAGAATTTGACTAATAATAATGGTTAGATGTTGCACTTAAGGGAGTCACAAGCTCATATAGGGAAAAATTCTATCTTGACAAGTTGATTTCTTTTAACAATTTATTTCTTGGTGTCTAAGCTACGATAGAGCAATAATTATTTATAAATATTACGGTGATTCGTAAATATTATAGTGATGTTTCTTTGAAGGTACTTAAACTTTTGGCTGCATTGCTATGGTGATTCGCGGTGCACCGATAAATCATGCCTGTTATCTGGCTAAGAACTATTTTATTGAATTAAGTCACTATGTGATTATACAATTTTGGGTTAGGAGCTACTAAAGACGAAAAATCTGTAGTTAAGTCTTTGCATTCATTTAGTCTCATTAGTTCATGCATATATAAAAAACCGAAGACAAAAAATTCCAAAAGTAAAAATAATTCACATTTTCCTTAACTTAGTTTTTAAACAAAAATATAAAAAAATATTTTCAAGAAAAAACTAAAAAAACAAAAACATTTTAAAAAAGGAAAAATTTAAAAATCCAAAAAAAACAAAATAAATCTTCCTTCTAAAAATAATTTTCTTTTGGTAAATATTTTTCTTTAAAAAAAGAAAAGGAAAGAATTTTTCACTTCATTTCATTCTCTAAACCTTGTTTTGTTCTCTTAACCTTGATTTTCATGTCTTTCTCTCCTTGATCTTTTCACTTGTGCATGAGTGCTTGGACTTGTGACACAACGACGAATCATTTAACCCGAACGAACAAACCTCCAACGATGGCTAATGAAAACCTCCTCGAACTCTCATGGATAGAATCTTTCCCGATAGAGTTTCTATTCCTCTTGTATCACCTTAACCACCCAAACGGTAATCACTTCGAGATTCATTCAAATCATATTGCCATGCTCCCAAAATTTGGCAATTTTGAACACAATGATCCATACACCTTCTTAACAAAATTCGAATAAGTCTGTGCAACCATTGAACTCCAACAATTATGTGACGATGGAATCAAACTTAGGTTAATTCTATTCGCCTTTATTGATTATGCGAAAAATTGGTTGTATAGCTTGCCTTCGAACTCGATCAAAATTTGGGATGAATTTGTTAAAGTTTTCTTAAAAAATTTCTACTCTGTGGAAAAAACGACCAAAATACGAAATGAAATTGTAAATTTTCATCAATTCAGGGGTGAACCTTTCGGAAAATACTTCGAAAGATTTAAAGAGCTTTTGATAAAATGTCTACACCATAAATTTGAAAAATGGACTGTTTGCCAGATCTTATACGATGGACGTGAAAATAGTTCACGAACCATGCTTGAATTGATGTGCCAAGGCAATTTTCTCGCCCAACATCACGATGATGCTCGGCAATTCCTTGACAACTTGGCTAAAAAATCATCCTAATGGGAACATTCTAATGAGAAATCCATCTATTCACGATCGAATGCATACTCGATAGGATCATCGTTGGCTTTGGAAGCGAAAATCGATGCGATGATCTATAAATTCGACAACGTTTTCTCATCCAATCAAATGAACTAAGGTTCCTAACTATTGTGTTATAAATGTAACGATCCGATTCACATCGCTGATCAATGCCCTCAATCGTTATAACAACTCAATGCTTTTAACAAGGTTAAGAATGACCCATTTTCTTCAACGTACAATCCCAGTTGGAGAAACCATCCTAACTTTACATGGAACCAAAATAATTCTAACACGACTTTGGTTCGACCCAATTTTCAAGCATTTCCAAACAACGCTTCGAATCCTCCCTTTCAGCTTAACCACTTTCAACAAAATAATGCGCCTCCATCTCAAAATCAACCGCAACAATATTTTGCTCCCCAAGACGACAAATGAATGACTTCACTTGACAAAAGTCATGAAACTTTGGCTAAAGCGACCACTCAAAACCTCCAATCAAATAGCAATTCGCAAAATTTGTTAACGTCGTACATGAACTCAAATTGCAAATGAGTCAATTAGTCACTTCTGTGAGTGAACGAGGAACGTTCCCAAGTCAGCTAGTTTCGAACCCTAGAAATCAAAACAAGAACTCGAATCAAGCTCATGTCATTCAAGATAGCAATGTGAACCAAATGAATGCTATCATGACTTTGCGTTTTGGTAAACTAATTGTTAACCCAAAAAATGGATCAACACCTTGGATCGAGTGTGAAAGAATCAATGTAGATAATCAGCAGCACAAATCTCAGATAAATAACAAATAAAAAGCAGAAGTAAGAAAAGAGACAGAGAATTTTTATAATGGTTTGACTGACTCTGGTCTACTTCCACTTTAATCAATTTTTATTTGATTATACTAGTTGAATCTCTCTGGATAGCAACTAGTTAGTCCTTAGATCTAAGTTACAATGAGTTAAAATAAGTCACAAGTACAAGGGTTGACAGAAGAATCACAGTAACCCCATTGATGACTGTTGTGGGGGAGAAGAAATTTGAAGAAGTGAAGGAATTCAAGTAGAGTAATGGCGGCTCTCTCCCCTAAAAAGATCCATCTCTATTGGCAGGTAGGACAGTATTTATAGCAGAATTATTTGAGTATTGGGCCAGAAGTCCAAGTGCAGAAGAGTCCAGTTGTTATGCCAAGTCATCGCCGAAAATCTCCAATCAATCTGAGTCATTTCTATGGATCTCTAGCTATCCGTAGGGGATGTGTAACGAACCAGAAATTTTGAACATTTGAAATAGAATATTTAATTAAATTTAAATATTTGAATGTTGATTTAACCTGAATTTAAAATGTATCAGTTTATTTGGCAATTTAAATAACTGAATTAATAATTGAAAATTTAATAAATTGCTGAATTGCTAATTTCGGACGTTTTAAAAATAATATGAAGTCTTAGAAAATTCATATTGATAATACTGAAGATAATAAAAGCTTCCGAATTGAATTTGAAACTATTTTGTTCAGTTTTGAAATTCTATCGTTTAAATTGAATTTAAAAATAGCGTTCTAGAGCACAGTCTCAGAATTTGACGAAACCAGTTCCATTGGATCCGTAATATTGTATTATCATCGGATTTCAATTTTTGTAATGTTTGGGGTGATCGTTTGGCCGTACGATAAGCAAACGCGCTGAAATTAAATCGAAAATTTAATTTAATAACTGGTCCAAAAGCTATCTTCTCCATACGATCGAATTTGGACTCGAAATGTAACGACCCGGAATTTTGACCAAATTAAATTGAGAATATTTAATTGATTTTAAATATTTGAACGATGATTTAATTTGAATCCCGATATAACTCTGAAAAATACGAATAAACTTTAAAATTTAATCTGTTGAATGTTGAATTAAAATTTGAATCTTCAATTTAAAGCTAAAGAAAAATATTTCGATAGGTTTTAAAATTCGTATTGACAACACTGAAGATAATAAAAGCTTCAGAATTTAAATTTAAACTGTTCTGCTCAGTTTTGAATTTAATTGTTTGAATCGATATTTAAAAATAGTCATTTTTCAAAACAGTCTCGGAATTCGACGAAACCAGTTCCATTGGGTCCGTAACGTTGTATTATTATCGGTTTTCAAATTTCGTATTTTTCAGAGTTATTATGTGAGCATACGACGAATAAACGCGTTGAAATTTTAGGACGAATTCGATTTCAATTTAAATTTAAAATCTCGGTCAACATCAGCCACTTTCGTTCCATTAATTACGCCTAAAATCACGGCTAAATCGTGCTGAGCATGCTTCCTTCAAATCTTAAATACTTTCTCCCTTCGTCAGTTCAATCCACAATCGAACGAGAGAAAATGAAAATAAAAATGGCAGTCGAGTTCCTTCAAATCACGTACGAGTCCTCTCCTACTCGTACCCACGAAAATCAACTGCCAATTCAAGCAAAACTCGCGTGCGATCGCGTGAAGGGCTCGTGGTGGAAGACGACGACGATTCGATGGAGGCGCGCGAGATGCGGCGGCTCGGCTAGGCTCGAGAGCGGTGGCGGCGCTGTCAAGTCGAGGTGGCGTTCGAGTTGAAGGTGTGGGTTTTACAGTGGCGAACTGGAAGTGGAGGCGTAGGCGTTGGTCTCGGCAGTGGGGTCGCGATGATTTCGTCGATGGTGATGGAGGCGACGACAGCAGTTTGAGCGGGGGCGCGTGAGGCAGAGGGTTCGACGCTCGTACGATCGGGGTTTGTACTCGATGATTGTGGGTTGATCAATTCTGGTGCTTACGACTGCGATTTGGGGGTTTCAAGCATCGCGATTCTTAACAGTAAGTTACCGTAAGTTAATAAGCGATTTTACAATTTATTTCTATTCTTCAATTGCAATTTTTATGTAATAAGTATATATATATCTATATATATCAGAAAAATTTAATTTATGTAAGGTTAAAAACAGGAAACCCTTTTTTGTAGTCAGAAATGTTCGTATATAGGAAAAGGAAAGAAAATTGGTTTAAGATATAATTATTCATTAAGAATTTAATCATTTGTTAGGATTAAATCGTTTTCTAACTAAAATTATTATCATAGGAAATTTGATTTGAGATTAAATTATCAGTTAAAAATAATTGTTAGTTAAATTAAATTAATAAGTGATAGTTAATTTAGCGATTTATTCAAATATTGATGAATTGTATAAAATGTTTATACAAGGTCTGAAATGAAAAAAATAAACTGGAATGGAAATGGATGGCAAAATTAAAAGCTAAGGTGAGATTATTTTCTCACTCAAAATGAATTGCAGTTATTGATTGATTTGATTTCTATTTGGATGTGATATTAGATATAGTAGAATATATCTATATATATATAGCAATATATACATATTGGCATATGTATATATTGGATTGATGATTTCCCGCCTCGTATAGCGGATGAGACCCTATTGCGCCGTTAGTAAGCGGATTTTATAAAACCCATATACCGCGATAATTCCGTACTGGAGCGGAATTGGTATTATGCTAACATCTTTGGATGCAGGGAAACAGGTTGGAGGGATCCAACTGGAACCCTCACATTGATTGAATTTATTTCTACTGTGATATGAATCTGTGAATAACTATATTGATGTTATTGATCATATTGATGTTTGGAATTTGCTTGAAAGCTAAAATTTAGCTGAATGGATGTTTGATATCATTGGATTCCAAAAATAAACGAAATTGAATTTTTGAAATCAAAATAGAAATTTCTAAGTGAATTAATTTTAGAAATTTAATAAATTTGAAGAAAAGAATTTAAAAGAATAAAGGTTGATTTTTAAAATCTTATTGAATTAATTCCAGGATCAAGTGAAAATGTTAGGTAAATGAATTTCGTATAATAGTGATTTTAAATTGAAGAATTTAATAAAAATTTGGATTTCTAAATAGTTTGAAAAAGATAAAGAGATTTATTTTCTTTAAGGGGAATTTATTTAAAAGGAAATAAGTTGGAAGTCCCACTATAAATTTAATTGGCAAATTGAAACGAATTTGGAAAGTTAATATAAAATGAGTTGGGATGGGAAATTTATTTAGAAATGAAGATTGAAATTGATTTGGTATTGAAGTAGAATTAGAAATTAATTTGGAATCTGATTTTGGGGTTAAAGTGAAGAATTGGAAAATGAATTAAATTGAAATAAGGGAAATTGGTGTAAAAATAAATATTGATTTATTTTTAAATTATGGAAATAGATTTACGAATTTGGAATAAAGATTTAAATAAATCGATAAGGATTTATTTAATTGGTTTAAATGGACCATTGTGAAATAAAAGCATTATGTAGAAGATTTATAAAATTTGAATTTGTATAAATCAAAGTGATGAAATTTTAAAGGAATTTTGTTAATATTGTAAATGAATACAAATAGAATTTATAAAAAGTGTTTATAAATTCGAAATCGATTGAATTTGACAAATTTAAGATAGAAGATTATTAAAGAAGATATATTCGCGATTTTGGATAGCGAATTTTTATTGAAATAATAAATGTGTAGAAAAGATTTAAATATGGTTAAGTGAAGTATATTCACGATTTTGGACAGTGAATATATTTTTAAAGTAGAATGGATATGGTTTTGGGAAAGCGATATTATAAAAATGAAGTAACTGTTTTAAAAGACGTTTTAAAACGTGTTAAGTATCGAATACATAGATTTCAACATTCATTGTTGAAATAGACGTTTTCGAGAAATATAAGGAAATGATGGACTATAACACTGTTGTTATAGTAAATGATTTCCGAAAGGAAATGTTTTTATGTAGTATTGGGATTTATATACCTATCTTAATTCCGAATCCCTATACTATTGATTTCGAGTCATCGTAACGATGTTTTACGCAACATTTGTTTTGACTCAAATAGATGTTAAAATTTATGATTTCCTTAAAGAGTGAAATGTATACTTAATATTGATTTAAGTATATTGAATATTTTCAAATGTTGAAAATAAATAGATTTGTGAAATACTTATTTTTAAATAAGTATAGAAATGCTTTTCCAAAATGAAATGAAACGTTTTGAGATTTTATCTTCTTAAAGATAAATCGAAATTGAATATTTGAAATCGATTTGAGAATCGTATATCAGTAGATATTTTGAAATATAAATTCACTATGGAATTTATAAAGAAAATGGAAACTGTTTAGAAAAAAATAAATATTGATTTATTTTTGAAGTGTGGAAATTTTATATCTAGTAAAGATATTTTTGAAGATAAATAATTTGGAAAATTTATTTGGAATCTGATGATGTTGCGCATCTTTATTGATAGTTAAATAACCGACTATCAATAATTACCTTTAGATAGGTATTTGTTGTGAATTGGATGAATTTGAATGCCACACTTATTTTTGAATAAGCGCTCACTATTCGGGTTAGCCGGGAAAGGACCATGGGGTCGTATAACCCATTCCGAATATGTGATACGTCGTTATGAATTGCATTTGAAGACCGGTGTTGAAGACCGGATATTTTTGAAAACGGAAGGATTACCGTCGAGTTACTCTACATCGGCTGATCTCCGGTTTAGAGGTTTTATCACCCTTAGTGACGGGAAGTCCGGACTTGATTAGAAATTTATCCGGATATGCAAGGGCTTCGTGAGAAGTGCCTTCGGTTCTGTTCGATCCCGGAACAGACTTGTATGGATTGTGTGTCTGACGTTACAATTTGAGATATAAAGCTGATTTCTTTCAAATACATTTCTGTTGGTGGCGGAGAATTTATTCTCTTAGCTTAACACCCTTCTCTGAGACGTACGAGCTCAGAGGTTATGTAGTTGAAATTTATCAGCGATATATCCCAATTTGGTAACGTGGCATACTGAGTGTTGCTGTGAAATGATCAGTGTTTGATCATTTGTGATATGATCATTTGTTTGATCTTATATCTTTGTGATCATAGGTTGATCATTTTGTTTGACCCGAAGCATGGCTTTGTAGAAAGCGTAGCTTTGTGGACGAGACTTCGTCGAGCCTCACACCCCGGAAATGGTCGAAACAGGAAGGTTGCAGCAAGGTTCTAGGGAGTAGCGCCCCTTAGTGTATGTCATTACTTCTGGATAAAGGTGGTATCATGGTATGGAGCCCAGATACTTAACCTCTGTGGTTGCTGCAAATTTATTACTTTGTGGTTTGTTGGAAATCGGGGATCCTCTGGAAGATCGGTGACGATCGGGGGATGGCATACGCGTGTCAGTAGTTACCTATTTTTGCAGAGGTAACCCGGCCTTGTGTTGGCAGAGATCCGGTTAGGTTCTCGGGTCGTCTATTCCAGGGACGTACCCATCGTGGAAAAGGAAGTTCCTTAGCCTGACCATTTGTTGGAAATCCAAAGAAACAATACGAGCCTTGTACGGTTTTAATTGTAGAACCTGCCATCTAATATGGCAGCTATAGCAAGCATACTATAATGGTACCTATGCTGGCTAAGATTTATATTCTACTTTCAAAATGTTTTCTACACTATGCACTAATAATAATATCAAAAAGAATTTGATTTTTGCGTAGTAAGCATCTTTGACTATCATAAGAAGAAATCTCCTCCAAGTCTGCGTTTGCATTGTGTGTGTGGCGGGAGGTCTTATGGTAGTTTCATTTTCCAAAAGCATTGCGAATTGACTTTAAAATTCTCTGCTATTTATTTTAAAGATAAATAACTGTTTTACGATTTCACACCAGTCACCATGACTGACTCGGAGTTTATTGTTTCCCTTCTAAACTCTGGGTGCCCACAAATTTCCACACGGGCAGTCTAGAGTTAGATTATCAGGATATTCTGGATATTCTGGAGCTTGGAGATAAGCTGGATGACGAGACGTAGTATTTGTATCTGATATTATTTATTCCGCTGTGTATTCTGTATGAGGACAAGTTATATAACTGTCCATTGTTGTATATAGACTCTGTTGATTGATGTATGTATAAACTGATATAGTTCTTTGTTTTAAAAGACTGGTGTTTATCTATTATATATTGTTCCGCTGCGATGTGTAAGATTCTGATATTGTTTTCTGTTCTGATGTTGTTCAGTTGTTCTTTCTTTCTCTTCTTCTCTTTTTTTTTCTTCTATTTTTTCTTTCTAAAACCCTCACTATTGGAGTTTCCGGCACTCGATTTCTCGGCAGTCGATAAAGTGAGTATCGATGTCGAATTTTCGAAAGTTGAAAATTCTCGTATGTGACAGCGTGGTATCAGAGCATATGGTTAAGCGACAACCCTGCTCTGTTGGGTATTACTCATTAGAGATAGAGTCAGCAGTACTCTAGAATGAGTTTGAGTGTAATAATAGATATGAGCGCGTATTTGTTAGTTAATATAAAATTGTTTTGTATTGTGATGATTGGTTTATTGAGTGGTATATGAACCTTCGTCGACACAGTCTGCGTAACTGGATCGAAGGGGTTTCTAAACACTTGAATAGAACAACTCAGCACAGTATTGTTTTAAATAGGGTAAATGAAATAATTTTGCCCAAAACTATTTTCGTATAGAAAAGAAATGATTTTCTATGAATTATCATAGTATATGGATGTTTGGTTGTTAGAAAGTGATAATATTGAAATGTTATCATTATTATATGAAATTGAATACGAAATGGAAATCTTAACTCCAAAGTTAAGAAATAAATTCATATACGAATGAAATTTAAGAATGTAAATTATAATTGTAACTTATAATTTAAAATGGAATTCCAGAGAAGTTTTTGGAAATGTTTTGAAAGGAATTTGAAAATTTTGGAGATTTGGAAAGTTTAAATCTTTTTGAATTTGAAAATGAATTTCAAAGGTTTGAAAAGTATTTTAGAGAGATAAAAGCTCTAAACTCTTTTCGGTCGCTGGAAAATAACTTCGATGATGACCGCGGCATCATTGGTGTTCATTTTCGGGTTTCCAAAAGAGGAATTGCTGCCAAATTGTTTTAAATGGAAGTGTTTGGAAAATTTGGATTTTGTTTTGGAAATTAAAAGGATAATTTGAATTTTTTTCAAATGGTTTTGAAAAAGTTGAAACGACTCTGGAATTTTATTTAAAATACTTACGAAATATTAATAAGTTGATAACTTATAGAATATTTGAAATTTGATTAGAATGAAATTGAAATTGAAAAACGAATGAATTAGTGAATGAATGAATAAATTGCGATTGCAAGTGCCAGAAAATGAAATTGAATGTTAAAATTCATTTTGAATTTGAAAGTAAATAGAACTGGAATTGAATTTGATAAATGAAGTATTAAACTGAAAGTTAGTAAGTGAAGCTAATTGATTATTGACCAAATGGATAAGGTTTGAACGAATTAAATTCAATGATTATAAATGAAGATAAATTGAATTCCAATAGAATTGAAAATGTGAATTATAAGTTCAAATGAATGTGAAATGAAAAATTGAACGAAATTGAATATGTAACTTCAATAGCGAATTTAAAGAGGATATAAGAAGTATATATTTGTAATCGAATTTGCAAAATGATTTGAATGTTGTAACTAGATATCATGGCTAGTAGATATACAGGTGTATAAAGGAAATTGGAATTTTGATTTCGAAGATAATTTGAATTGCTCGAAAAAGGTAAGTATTTGAATTATAATATGAGTTTTTGATGATTTCTGGTCTAGCCGCTTGGCTTTTTCCTTTTCTTTTTGAAATCTGAGAGTCCGTAGGGACGTTTTGTAGTCGTACCGTATTAGCCGCGCAAAGGAGACGCTGGCGAAATTTTTCGAAAATTTCGAGTGTTAGAAAATTTTTTGAGAAAATTTGGAAGTTTAAATTTGAATTTAAACTTAAATTTGAATTGTTAAGAAAACAATGTTGTTTGAAATCTGTAATTGAAGTTGAAAATATAGTTGGATTAATAACGAATCTTTAGTAGAAAGATTTGTTTTGATAATTTGATAAAACTATTGGATTGTGAAAAATAGTAGACGAGTTAGGGACCATTTTTTCTAACTTGTAATTTCGAGGACGAAATTCTTTTAAGGGGGGAAGTCTGTAACGACCCGGAATTTTGACCAAATTAAATTGAGAATATTTAATTGATTTTAAATATTTGAACGATGATTTAATTTGAATCCCGATATAACTCTAAAAAATACGAATAAACTTTAAAATTTAATCTTTTGAATGTTGAATTAAAATTTGAATCTTCAATTTAAAGCTAAAGAAAAATATTTCGATAGGTTTTAAAATTCGTATTGACAACACTGAAGATAATAAAAGCTTCAGAATTTAAATTTAAACTGTTCTGCTCAGTTTTGAATTTAATTGTTTGAATCGATATTTAAAAATAGTCATTTTTCAAAACAGTCTCGGAATTCGACGAAACCAGTTCCATTGGGTCCGTAACGTTGTATTATTATCGGTTTTCAAATTTTGTATTTTTCAGAGTTATTATGTGAGCATACGACGAATAAACACGTTGAAATTTTAGGACGAATTCGATTTCAATTTAAATTTAAAATCTCGGTCAACATCAGCCACTTTCGTTCCATTAATTACGCCTAAAATCACGGCTAAATCGTGCTGAGCATGCTTCCTTCAAATCTTAAATACTTTCTCCCTTCGTCAGTTCAATCCACAATCGAACGAGAGAAGATGAAAATAAAAATGGCAGCCGAGTTCCTTCAAATCACGTACGAGTCCTCTCCTACTCGTACCCACGAAAATCAACTGCCAATTCAAGCAAAACTCACGTGCGATCGCGTGAAGGGCTCGTGGTGGAAGACGACGACGATTCGATGGAGGCGCGCGAGATGCGGCGGCTCGGCTAGGCTCGAGAGCGGTGGCGGCGCTGTCAAGTCGAGGTGGCGTTCGAGTTGAAGGTGTGGGTTTTACAGTGGCGAACTGGAAGTGGAGGCGCAGGCGTTGGTCTCGGCAGTGGGGTCGCGATGATTTCGTCGATGGTGATGGAGGCGACGACAGCAGTTTGAGCGGGGGCACGTGAGGCAGAGGGTTCGACGCTCGTACGATCGGGGTTTGTACTCGATGATTGTGGGTTGATCAATTCTGGTGCTTACGACTGCGATTTGGGGGTTTCAAGCATCGCGATTCTTAACAGTAAGTTACCGTAAGTTAATAAGCGATTTTACAATTTATTTCTATTCTTCAATTGCAATTTTTATGTAATAAGTATATATATATCTATATATATCAGAAAAATTTAATTTATGTAAGGTTAAAAACAGGAAACCCTTTTTTGTAGTCAGAAATGTTTGTATATAGGAAAAGGAAAGAAAATTGGTTTAAGATATAATTATTCATTAAGAATTTAATCATTTGTTAGGATTAAATCGTTTTCTAACTAAAATTATTATCATAGGAAATTTGATTTGAGATTAAATTATCAGTTAAAAATAATTGTTAGTTAAATTAAATTAATAAGTGATAGTTAATTTAGCGATTTATTCAAATATTGATGAATTGTATAAAATGTTTATACAAGGTCTGAAATGAAAAAAATAAACTGGAATGGAAATGGATGGCAAAATTAAAAGCTAAGGTGAGATTATTTTCTCACTCAAAATGAATTGCAGTTATTGATTGATTTGATTTCTATTTGGATGTGATATTAGATATAGTAGAATATATCTATATATATATATAGCAATATATACATATTGGCATATGTATATATTGGATTGATGATTTCCCGCCTCATATAGCGGATGAGACCCTATTGCGCCGTTAGTAAGCGGATTTTATAAAACCCATATACCGCGATAATTCCGTACTGGAGCGGAATTGGTATTGTGCTAACATCTTTGGATGCAGGGAAACAGGTTGGAGGGATCCAACTGGACCCCTCACATTGATTGAATTTATTTCTACTGTGATATGAATCTGTGAATAACTATATTGATGTTATTGATCATATTGATGTCTGGAATTTGCTTGGAAGCTAAAATTTAGCTGAATGGATGTTTGATATCATTGGATTCCAAAAATAAACGAAATTGAATTTTTGAAATCAAAATAGAAATTTCTAAGTGAATTAATTTTAGAAATTTAATAAATTTGAAGAAAAGAATTTAAAAGAATAAAGGTTGATTTTTAAAATCTTATTGAATTAATTCCAGGATCAAGTGAAAATGTTAGGTAAATGAATTTCGTATAATAGTGATTTTAAATTGAAGAATTTAATAAAAATTTGGATTTCTAAATAGTTTGAAAAAGATAAAGAGATTTATTTTCTTTAAGGGGAATTTATTTAAAAGGAAATAAGTTGGAAGTCCCACTATAAATTTAATTGGCAAATTGAAACGAATTTGGAAAGTTAATATAAAATGAGTTGGGATGGGAAATTTATTTAGAAATGAAGATTGAAATTGATTTGGTATTGAAGTAGAATTAGAAATTAATTTGGAATCTGATTTTGGGGTTAAAGTGAAGAATTGGAAAATGAATTAAATTGAAATAAGGGAAATTGGTGTAAAAATAAATATTGATTTATTTTTAAATTGTGGAAATAGATTTACGAATTTGGAATAAAGATTTAAATAAATCGATAAGGATTTATTTAATTGGTTTAAATGGACCATTGTGAAATAAAAGCATTATATAGAAGATTTATAAAATTTGATTTTGTATAAATCAAAGTGATGATATTTTAAAGGAATTTTGTTAATATTGTAAATGAATACAAATAGAATTTATAAAAAGTGTTTATAAATTCGAAATCGATTGAATTTGACAAATTTAAGATAGAAGATTATTAAAGAAGATATATTCGCGATTTTGGATAGCGAATTTTTATTGAAATAATAAATGTGTAGAAAAGATTTAAATATGGTTAAGTGAAGTATATTCACGATTTTGGACAGTGAATATATTTTTAAAGTAGAATGGATATGGTTTTGGGAAAGCGATATTATAAAAATGAAGTAACTGTTTTAAAAGACGTTTTAAAACGTGTTAAGTATCGAATACATAGATTTCAACATTCATTGTTGAAATAGACGTTTTCGAGAAATATAAGGAAATGATGGACTATAACACTGTTGTTATAGTAAATGATTTCCGAAAGGAAATGTTTTTATGTAGTATTGGGATTTATATACCTATCTTAATTCCGAATCCCTATACTATTGATTTCGAGTCATCGTAACGATGTTTTACGCAACATTTGTTTTGACTCAAATAGATGTTAAAATTTATGATTTCCTTAAAGAGTGAAATGTATACTTAATATTGATTTAAGTATATTGAATATTTTCAAATGTTGAAAATAAATAGATTTGTGAAATACTTATTTTTAAATAAGTATAGAAATGCTTTTCCAAAATGAAATGAAACGTTTTGAGATTTTATCTTCTTAAAGATAAATCGAAATTGAATATTTGAAATCGATTTGAGAATCGTATATCAGTAGATATTTTGAAATATAAATTCACTATGGAATTTATAAAGAAAATGGAAACTGTTTAGAAAAAAATAAATATTGATTTATTTTTGAAGTGTGGAAATTTTATATCTAGTAAAGATATTTTTGAAGATAAATAATTTGGAAAATTTATTTGGAATCTGATGATGTTGCGCATCTTTATTGATAGTTAAATAACCGACTATCAATAATTACCTTTAGATAGGTATTTGTTGTGAATTGGATGAATTTGAATGCCACACTTATTTTTGAATAAGCGCTCACTATTCGGGTTAGCCGGGAAAGGACCATGGGGTCGTATAACCCATTCCGAATATGTGATACGTCGTTATGAATTGCATTTGAAGACCGGTGTTGAAGACCGGATATTTTTGAAAATGGAAGGATTACCGTCGAGTTACTCTACATCGGATGATCTCCGATTTAGAGGTTTTATCACCCTTAGTGACGGGAAGTCCGGACGTGATTAGAAATTTATCCGGATATGCAAGGGCTTCATGAGAAGTGCCTTCGGTTCTGTTCGATCCCGGAACAGACTTGTATGGATTGTGTGTCTGACGTTACAATTTGAGATATAAAGCTGATTTCTTTCAAATACATTTCTGTTGGTGGCGGAGAATTTATTCTCTTAGCTTAACACCCTTCTCTGAGACGTACGAGCTCAGAGGTTATGTAGTTGAAATTTATCAGCGATATATCCCAATTTGGTAACGTGGCATACTGAGTGTTGCTGTGAAATGATCAGTGTTTGATCATTTGTGATATGATCATTTGTTTGATCTTATATCTTTGTGATCATAGGTTGATCATTTTGTTTGACCCGAAGCATGGCTTTGTAGAAAGCGTAGCTTTGTGGACGAGACTTCGTCGAGCCTCACACCCCGGAAATGGTCGAAACAGGAAGGATGCATCAAGGTTCTAGGGAGTAGCGCCCCTTAGTGTATGTCATTCCTTCTGGATAAAGGTGGTATCATGGTATGGAGCCCAGACACTTAACCTCTGTGGTTGCTGCAAATTTATTACTTTGTGGTTTGTTGGAAATCGGGGATCCTCGGGAAGATCGGTGACGATCGGGGGATGGCATACGCGTGTCAGTAGTTACCTATTTTTGCAGAGGTAACCCGACCTTGTGTTGGCAGAGATCCGGTTAGGTTCTCGGGTCGTCTATTCCAGGGACGTACCCATCGTGGAAAAGGAAGTTCCTTAGCCTGACCATTTGTTGGAAATCCAAAGAAACAATACGAGCCTTGTACGGTTTTAGTTGTAGAACCTGCCATCTAATATGGCAGCTATAGCAAGCATACTATAATGGTACCTATGCTGGCTAAGATTTATATTCTACTTTCAAAATGTTTTCTACACTATGCACTAATAATAATATCAAAAAGAATTTGATTTTTGCGTAGTAAGCATCTTTGACTATCATAAGAAGAAATCTCCTCCAAGTCTGCGTTTGCATTGTGTGTGTGGCGAGAGGTCTTATGGTAGTTTCATTTTCCAAAAGCATTGCGAATTGACTTTAAAATTCTCTGCTATTTATTTTAAAGATAAATAACTGTTTTACGATCTCACACCAGTCACCATGACTGACTCGGAGTTTATTGTTTCCCTTCTAAACTCTGGGTGCCCACAAATTTCCACACGGGCAGTCTAGAGTTAGATTATCAGGATATTCTGGATATTCTGGAGCTTGGAGATAAGCTGGATGACGAGACGTAGTATTTGTATCTGATATTATTTATTCCGCTGTGTATTCTGTATGAGGACAAGTTATATAACTGTCCATTGTTGTATATAGACTCTGTTGATTGATGTATGTATAAACTGATATAGTTCTTTGTTTTAAAAGACTGGTGTTTATCTATTATATATTGTTCCGCTGCGATGTGTAAGATTCTGATATTGTTTTCTGTTCTGATGTTGTTCAGTTGTTCTTTCTTTCTCTTCTTCTCTTTTTTTTCTTCTATTTTTTCTTTCTAAAACCCTCACTATTGGAGTTTCCGGCACTCGATTTCTCGGCAGTCGATAAAGTGAGTATCGATGTCGAATTTTCGAAAGTCGAAAATTCTCGTATGTGACACGAAACCTTTTCCATTGTGTTCGGAATAGGCGTATAACATTATGAACGCCTAGCGGCACGCCACGATTGGATGTCAAAATTTCGTGTTGCAAATTCGTGACGATTTGAATTTGAATGGATATTTATACCGGTCAACATCAGTTGAAATTCTTTCTTTTCAAAGTCACTGTAGAAAGTTGAGTAAAGCACGCAACCATCCTATCTTGTTCCCCATTCCCATCTGATGTCACGAAATATTCTCTTCTACGTTTTAAAATATCAGACAATATCGAAGAAAATAAAACTCAGAACGAGTTACAAATTCATTCTCGCATAAAAGAAAACAATCTCCTAAATACGAACTGGAAGGAAATCGAACTTCCCCTTCTTCCCTCTGTTCGAAAATAGGCGACTTCTCCTCTCATACATCAGCCTCGCGAGTGCGAAGTAGACGCGGGGAGTGTAACGACCTGGTATTTTCAACCATTCGCATCCGCACATGTCGGACTTGAATTGCTCAAAATATCAAATTGTAAATATATATTTGGCAAAACTCAGCATATACAGTAAATAAATAATCACAGATCACAAACACAGAGTAATATAACAATAATGCAGCGGAAACAAAAAAAATAGTAGTTCATGAGGCTACTATATATATAACAGAGTTAAACAAGATACAACAGAAGTCTCGAATACAAAGATATCTCAATACAAAAGTCAAATACAAGATCTGAATACATCACTGGAATCAACTGAATAACAGATAGTAGAATCGATAGATAGCTGGATCTCCAAGCGAAGCTCCAACTCCAAAGGTGAGTCTCGAATACTGGTACACTCAGTCTGACCCGAGCGTAAAGAAAATACAAAACACTCGAGTCAGGATTAACATTCTTATATCAATAAATCCAACTCAAGTGAAATATCAACTGAAATACAAGTAACTCAAAGGATGTTTGGGATAACCATCCTCTAAGGATCCATTAAATTATCTACTATGTAGTAGTGTAGGCTAAGTAGATAATGTCTAATCAGTAAAGTACAATATCAAAATAGCGTTAAGTCATGGCCCATTCCACCCTTAACACATTTTTATTCCCAAGAGCATATACAAGACCGTAGTTTCCCCAAAACCGGAAGTCACCAGAGGGCAATCCATATACTAAAGGTACAAACCAAACGTAGTGGTTGCGAATAGGATAATCAGTATGACAAGGTACATGAGGCGATACCAACTAGGATACTAGTAGTTGCGTGATCCGGACTGATGTTGAGCATAGCAGCTACTACCTCAACACCGCGAAACAACACTCCCAAATCAAAGGGTGCACCCGAATCGAATCACATAAGTAATAGATATGGTATCGAAGAAGTGTGTCCGCTAGAGGTGGCGAACCTCAATGGCCCGGCGCGGCTCCTGTTTTAGTCATGTCAGGGGTCATCCAAAATCGTTCTCTTTCTTCAGTCAATGCGTTCATCAAACCATCCACTTCGTTCTGGATCAACACTCCGCGTATGTTAGTTATTAAAGTGGTTTCGGTATCGACAGAGAGTATGTCCATATCCGATCCCGGTCTCTTTAATAACTACGTATTATTACACCGATGGTCATTTAATAAACTTTCAAATATTTATATTTCCAAACCGACATATCATTGCCATTTCAAGACCATATCAATACGATATCACTTTCACTTCAAATAAATCCATTTCCAAAATCATATCACTTTTCTTTTAAACAGTTTAGATATTAAAATTAGTATATATAATAAAATAGTTTATAAATAAAATAATTTATATTAAAATGATTTATATTAAAATAGTTTATATTAAAATAATTTATGAAGTGAAATATCAATAGTTTAAATATAATTTAAAATTACTTTATAAAATAAAATAGTTTCCTCAAATTTCACAAATCAATTCAAATTAACTCGAATTCCAAAATTTTAATTTAATCAAATCTCAAATCATCAATTTCAATTCGATTCAGTTTCTAAATAACCATTTCAATCTATCGATTTCAAATTTATATTTAAACCATAAAATAAGCCATTTCAATTTCAATATATTTCAAAGCTTTAAATATTCAACATTTCAATAACATCTAATACAACTTCAATTCACAAATTTAAATAAACAAAATATCCCATTTAAATTTATATAAATTTGAAATATTCATTAAAGTCACCTTTAATCAAATTCAAGTTAAAAACATATCTTTAGAATTTTAAATTTAATAAATTTCAAATCAAACTTATTTAAGTATAATTCTTAAATAAATATAATTTCAAATCAATTTCAAATCATTAAAAACTCTATATTTGAAAATATAGATATTAAATAAATACTTAAACATATTATTTATCAACTTTATTAAATCAACTTTAATGAATCTTTAAAATCAATATTTATCAAAACCATATATTTCTTTTCAAAACCATAGAAATCATGTTCAAAATATTTATATATAGACTAACGGTGTCTGTATATAATTTTCTATCCTATGGTCAAGTGGTACGGATATTTATCATTTCAATCCAAAATTTAAATATATACGGGTATATATCTTTTCAACCCGCAATCCCAAATTCAAATAAATTGAAAATCGCTTGGGTTTATCATTTCAACCCATAACGATTTTCTCCTATTCTACAGATCGTTCGGGTATGTATCATTTCAACCCATAGTGAATTCTATAATAACAGGGAACTTGCAGAGTGATAACAGATATGATAATAATATAACAACGGTAACAGGCATATATCATCAGTATAGATAACAGATAAGGTGTCAGGTGTCACAGGTGAACAGATACAGATGATGGCATATATATATATATCAATATATATAACATATAATGGTTTCAGGTGTCACGGGTGAACAGATACAGATGATGGCATATATATATATCAATATATATAACAGATAGTGGTGTCAGGTGTCACAGGTGAACAGATACAGATGATGACATAAATATAGCAATATAAATAACTAACAGCAACATATTTCAATTGTCGTTTCAATTGAAATCAAATTTAATAAATATAAGAACGTTAATCGTGAGTGATTGCTCACCTTTCGAGGCTAGAGATGAACGGGACTGAGATGAGTTACGAATCCAAGCACAAATTTCAAAGCAAAGCTAGATTGGCATGGATTCGACGAATAGGTCTGATTACAGGGATCGATGAAACAAATCGAATTAGCTTGATATAACGGAAAATATATACATTATTAAAACCATCATTATATACAACCTTCCTTTATAAAACAACAGACTGAACAAACATCACCCTTTTAACATGTACTAGAATAAACTTATGAATATAACTTATAATACATCATATAATATATATAACTAACTGACTTGTATAACCTATGTAAGCTGCAACTTATAAAACAATATATATATGATATATATATATAACTAACAATATATAAAATTTCAAATACATAACTTATATATTATAAACGAACTCATATATCATGTACACACTACATATATAAACAAAACTTTAAAATATAGTATATATAGTAAGAGGCCGAACTCATAATACAATGTACAGTCATAACATACTTTACAAACATATATATATATATATATACACACAATCTATATACAACAGATAAAATAAATATTCAAAAATCAATATAAACTTAGTTTATAAAATATATATATATATACCCATATAAATTAACATATAATATGAGAAACAATTTATACCACAGAACGTATACATATACAACAACACATATTACACAGTAACAGGCTATAACTTAGATATACAAACCTATTTAACTTGATAAATATATCCAATACAAGCTGTCATACGTAAAATCTCCACTGACCAACTATATATACTTATACAATCCAAAACTAATATAATATATTTATAAACAACATTACCTATCATAACACCTATAACTTATAATTTATAAGCAACAAATCCAAATTATTATACTATATATATATATATATAAGTTAGATCATAACATATATATTCATTTTTCTTTTATAAAAAAAAGCCTTTATATATATATACACACCGTCACCAATACTGACATTGTAACCTATATACATAGTATACTTAGGGAATAAATAAACATGTACAAACACACAGATCATATATAAGCCATTATAACATATATACATCACTATTTATATACTGTAACTTCAATTAACTAATATATATATAGATCTTATATCTCTGCAGGTTATAATAGAATATATATCTTAATATAATAAAATATAATACTATATATATAAATCATTCATAGAAACTATATATCACATTCACACAAATGTAGCTTATATAACAGGCATATCGTACTAGTATATATATAAACTCACTCAACCCATAAACTTTTGTATATATACATTTAAAAATAAAACCCGTATATATATAAACTTACATAAACCAACTATCATATATCTGACTCAATTAGCATATAAAACATATATATAAACTAATACTTACCTAACTTATGTATTTAACCTGTCATCAATTATATATATATATATATAAAATAAACACTTATATAACTTTTTATATATACAAAACAACAGATTTTGTTTACCTTTTTATAAAATATAGCGGAGATGTGCACTGTCGTTGAGGAGGAAATGAAGGTGGATGCGAGTTGAAGGGTGGGGAGAGGCGAACTGGGCGATGAGACAGCTCGGTGGTGGATGACTGGGTGAAGGCCGATGCAAAGATTCGTAGGTCAGGCAGGAAAAATGAAGGCAAGCAGCTTCGACCAAAGAACGCTCAGTTGTGTTTTGGCGTCAGGGAAGAGGAGATGGGCGCGAGCTGACTGGGTGGCTCGACCATGGTTGCTGGCGACGGGATTTGAGGTGGGTGGCCAAGTAGAGTTGATGGAAGGGGAAGTTTGGTGGTTGCCGTGCTCAGTGGTGATGCGTTCTTGGCTGTAGCGGCAGGCCGAGCAAAAGAAGGTGGAAGAAGAAGAGGCTGGAGGATGAGCATGAGAGGGGAGATGAGCTACAAGATTTGGTGATGGTACGAGCACGGACAAAATGAAGAAAAGAATTGGCTTCAGAATAAAGAAAGATGACCAGCTATGAAGTGTATAAATAGAAACGTATAAAATCTTTAAATTTTATCATATACTATTATGTACTAAGATATGATCTGGTACAGATAGAAGAAGAAACGTGTGCAGGCTTCCAAGCTTTCAATCACATACAAACTGCCATACAATATTTATTTATATATATTATTGTTATTATTATTTTCAAATGTCAGAAGATTTGAAAAAAATGAAAAGACTTGAAGCAAAAATATAACCGATGAGAAGGGAAAGGTCATGTGTGAAGTCTGTTAAAATAATTAATGCAAGTGATGTTTGGATTACTCAACTGGCAATTGAAAAGACAATGAGCAAAATTTCAAATACGGCACACAAAATGTTTGTCGTTCCACCGCGTACCGAACACCGAATTACAGAGATGAATATACTACGGAGATCAGCATGACAAGGCGATCAAAACGGTACACAGATATCAGTGGTATGACCATCCTATCAAAAATCAATAATCGGTTCTGAAAATGCTACTAATACGCCGGAATTAATGTAAACGGAGCAATAGCATTTGACGAATTAAATATGACGTCTCACTCGGAAGATGATTTACAAATTTATTATATAAAAATATTCAGGTTTGGAAAACATTTTATTATCATCAAATATTAACTGATTTAAATTTAAATAAAATTACACAATAATATAAAATTCCATATTTTCTGATAAAAATTTACCATTTGCTATGTTTAGTTAGACGTATCTCAAATATCAAAAAAAAAAATCTTTTCAAATTCAGTGATTTTAAAATTCACAAAAATTCAGTTAATTACATTAATAAAACAAATAAAATTTACGGGTCGTTACAGGGAGGTTGGACCTGGATTCGCTTTGGGATTCGCGAACGCGCGCTCGAGTAGGAGCGGGTGGTCAGGCGTGGAGCTCGCGATTGGGGTTCGACGTCGACGAGTGTGTCGATGGCAGGCAACGGCATGATCGATGGCCGAGTTGATCGATGATGGCGATGCGCAGATTCGTGGAGTTGCAGGCGACGTCGCAATTTGATTCGCGAGTTCGTGGTTGAGATGGCGACGAGGATGGAAGTTAGGGTTTCGTTCAAGAAATTCGAACTCGGTTGTGATGGTTTTGATCGAGTGAGGTATCGTTTCTTTACTTAATTGAATAGACAAGTGTTTGCATACATAGATAAAGAAAGGAAAATTTTAAAATCAAAAACCTTATTTTACAGAATTATATATATATATATATCGGAATTTGTAAAGGAATTTACAGTAAAAGAAAAGGGAATTTTAAGTACTGGATTTTTGTTTTTTTCTGTTTTACAAATATATATATATATATATATTATTAACAGGGAGATAAATTTGTTTAATTTACTCGTTTAATTATTATAGAAATGGATAAAGAGAAATTTGTTAAAACTAAAGTATTAGTTAATTTAATTATAAATGGTAAGTGATTATTCAATTAGTTCAAATAATTTATTTAAAAGGAAATTTGTTTGAAATTAAATTGATTAGACAAAAATAAATTGTTTATTTAATGGGAATGAATTGTTCTATCATTTCGAATATTAATAAAATCATATAAATTGTTTATACAAGGTCTAATACAATGAAGAAAACAAGTCGGAATGAGAATGGATTGCAAAATAAAAGCGAAGGTGAGATCTTCTCACTCAAATTTGAAAGTTGAAAATTGCAGTTATTGATTGACTGTTTAGATTTTGATAGTATATATATAGTAATATATAGCAATATATATATATATATATTGGCATATGTATATATTGGAGTTGTTGATTTCCCGCATTATATAGCGGATGAGACCCTATTGCGCCGCATAATAGCGGAATGATATTTTTATTAGTCGTGTAGTGCATATACCGCATAATTGCGCCGCATAATAACGGCATTTCCAACGGCCTCCAACGGCTTTCCGCCGTTGGAAACAGCCCTTTCTCTTGTAGTGCATATACCATGATATTCCACCTCGAAGTGGAATTGGTATTGTGCTAACATCTGTGGATGCAGGGAAACAGGTTGGAGGGATCCAACTGGATTCCTCAAATTGTATGAATTTATTTCATATGCTGTGTGATTTATTTATAATCTGTGTATGGTTATATTTGTGATTGAATGTTGAAGGATAAAATTTAGCCGAATGTATTTTGGTATCGTTGGATACCAAAAATGAATATAAATTGGATTTTGAAATTAAAGTGGAAAACTTTAAGTGAATTTATTTTTAAGAATTGAATTTATTGAAAGAAGGAATTTTAAAAGTATTAAAATTTATTTATGTAATCTTATCAAATAAATTTCAAAATATGGGAAAATATATAAATAAATGGGTTTTGAAAAATATTGTTTTAAAAGTTGAAGAATTCATTTAAAAATGGAATTTTGGATAATTTGGAAAGAACAAAGGAATTTATTTAAAAGTGATAAACTCTTAGAAATCAATTTGAAATTGGTTTGGTATTTGAAAATGAATCTTTGAGAAATCAATATGGAAATTTATTTGGAGTTGAAATAAATTCAGAAATCAAATTTGTAATTAATTTGGTAATGAGAAATAAATCATTGGAAAATTTGTTTGAAATTGATTTAGTGTTTGAAAAAAAAAGTTGGAAATCGATTTGCAAATGGTTTGTTGTTTGGAAATAAACTTAGAAATAAATTTGCAATGTTTTGTTCTATTGAAATTAAACCTAGAAATCAATTTGTAATTGATTTGGTATTGAAATAAAATTAGAAATCAATTTGGAATTTTATTTTGGGGTTAAAAGTGAATATTTGGGAATGTAAATTCGAATGGAATTTATAAAGGAAAGGGAAATTTTGGTTTAAAAATAAACACTGATTTATTTTAAAGTGTGGAAATAAATTTACGGATTTGGAATGTAAATTTAAAATAAATCGATAAGGATTTATTTAATTGGTTTAAATGGACCATTTTGAAGTGAAAGTGTATTCTCGCTATAAAACCGAGTATATTTCCAAAGTAGCTTTTAAAAATATAAATCAAAAGTTCTAAAGTTGGTTTTTAAAAGAAATATTTGGGAATATATTCCGTGTAAGGAAATTGATTTGAAATTTATTTTCAAAAGTTGAAAGGTGAAAAAATTGATTTGACTTTGTTTTCAAAGTGTTGAAGTGGGGAAAAATATATATCTTGTGAAGATATTTTGAAAATAAATAATTTGGGAAAATTATTTAAATCTGATGATTGTTGTGAATGTTGTTTGATAGTTAAATCACCGACTATCAATATTGCCTTTGAAATGGCACTTGAATTTGTTTTTTTTAAAACAAATTCTCATTATTCGGGTTAGCCGGGAAAAGACCTTTGTGTCATATAACCCATTCCGAATAGTGCTACGTCGTGAATGGACATTATTTGAAGACCGGTGTAAAGACCGGGTATTTCAAAAATGAAAGGACAACCTGTCAAATGTCTCTGCACCGAGTTGCTCCGGTATAGAGATTTATATCACTCTTTTTGTGATGGGAAGTCCGATCAGGATTGTGAATACCCGGATTGCAAGGGCTTCTTTGGAAGTGCCTTCGGTTCTGTTCGATCCCAGAACAGACTTGTATGGTTAAATGTCTGACATTACATTTTGAGATGTAAAGCTGATTTCTTTCAAATACATTTCTGTTGGTGGCAGAGAATTTATTCTCTTAGCTTAACACCCTTCTCTGAGACGTACGAGCTCAGAGGTTATGTAGTTGAAATTTATTAGCGATATATTCCTAATTTGGTAATGTGGCATGCTGAGTGTTGCTGTGTGTTGATCATTTATCGATCAATTGTGATCAAAGCACAGCTTTGTGAAAAAGCGTAGCTTTGTGGACGAGACTTCGTCAGACCTCACTCCCCGGAAATGGTCGAAACAGGAATATGCGGCAAGGTTATGAGGGTCGCGCCCTTTAGGGTATGTCATTTCCTTCTGGAAAAGGGTGGTATCAGGTATGGAGCCCTGGTATTTAACCTATGTGGATACTCCGATCTCATTTATTGTGTGATTGTGTGTTTATTGAAGCGCCTCGGATAAAGGTCCCAAAGAACCGGGGGTGGCATATTCGTGAGTTACCTGTTACAGGGGTAACCCGGCCTTGTGTTGGCAGAGAGCAGTTGTCTCTCGGGACGTCCAGCCAGAGGCGATCCCATGTGGCGGTAGGAAGTTCCTTAGCCTGACCATTTGTTGGAAATCCAAAGAAACAATACGAGCCTTGTACGGTTTTAGTCGTATAACCTGCTATGGAATGTGGTGGTAACCTGCTATTAAACATAGTAGTTATAGTAGGCATACAATAATGGTTGTATACTGGCTAAGATTAATATAATACTTTCGAAATGTTTTCCACACTAGACATTAATAATAATAATCCAATGATTTGCGTAGTAAGCATCTTTGACTATCATAAGAAGAAATCTCCTCCAATTCTGCGTTTGCATTGTGTGTGTGGCGGGAGGTCTTATGGTAGTTTCATTTTCCAAAAGCATTGCGAATAAATTTTATTTTCTTTGTGAATATAACTGTTTTACGATCTCACACCAGTCACCATGACTGACTCGGAGTTTATTGTTTCCTTTCTAAACTCTGGGTGCCCATAATTTTCCACACGGGCAGCCTAGAGTTATGTTATCAGGATATTTTGGATATTCTGGAGCTTTGGAAGCAAGCTGGATGGCGAGACGTACACCCGTACTTGTTTATTTATTCCGCTGTGTATTCTGTATGAGGACAAGTTTATATAACTGTCTATTGTTGTATTGAGTTGTATATTGACTCTGATGATGTATGTATAAACTGATATAGTTCTTTGTTTAAAAGACTAGTGATTATCTATTATATATTGTTCCGCTGCGAATGTGAGATTCTGTTGTTGTTTCTGTTTTTCTGTTCTTTCTTTTCTTCTATCTTCTTCTACCTCTTCTTTTAACCCTAATGGTTCGGTTTTCCGACATTCGATTGCGTGGCATTTGATACAGTGGACATATTAATGTCGACTTTCGAGCGTGGAAAAATCGTGTCGTTATAGGATGGATCACTAGCTCTCCATCAACTTAGCATAATTTTCTACCAGAAGCCTTTACTTAGTGCTATGAAGGAGCTCGAAAAGTTTAAGGGCGATCCGACCTATCTTGATGGATCGCTAGCTATCCATAGGGATGGATCGCTAGCTATCCATCCATTTAGCATATTTTTGAGTGATCTTAGTTTGGTTGTCTTCCTATCTTCTATTTAAGTGTCTTGTCCAAATACCAAGTCGTTTGGAGTTCGTTTGATCATCCATCTTCATGGGTCATCTGGTCTAGAAGAATCGTCAATAACTCACTCAATACTTAACTAAATCACACAAAACTTTACACATGCAATGTAGATGAGTAGGAGAGCCTACTCTATGGATCATAGGTCATGGGACCCAATCCTCATGGGTTGGACCTGATGGATCAAACTGGCCCAATTTGGAAAAGAATCATCTGTAACTCGCTGAAAACTTAACAAAACTAGATGAAACTTTGCATGTACTCTCTCTAGGGTGTGTGGGAGCTACCCTATAAATTTCAGATTGTGAGGTGCAACCTGCATGGATCATTAGCGATCCATCTTGTTAGGTTGCTAACAATCCATCAAACAACCTCCAAATGATCCTATTTTTTATGAGCCTTCTTTTATGTCTTCTAAGTGTTCTTCTAAAGTTTCAAGGAAATCTGACTCCGTATGAGTTCTTTAGGTCCATTTTAAGTTGGCTGCTTTTGGTCAAACAGGTTGAATCATATGAGTCTTCATTTCTCGAGCTAGATTATTTGGCATGGTATGAAACTTGGCAAGCGTTCTTAGAAGTGGTAATGAATCATGTTGCAAGAAGTTTGGACGACTCATGATGCTTCCCTGTGGATCGATAGCGATCCATGGGTGATAGATCGCTAGCAATCCTTCTACTTAGTATTTTATTAGCTGATTTCCTTGAGTCCTATTAGCTTGTTCGCTTGGTTGTTTTGTTCGAGTCTCTAGTTATTCTGGCATAGTCTGAATGTTCTAACTCCTATTGAATTCTGATGGGTTAAAAATCCAGTTAATACTTGCCCCCCAAAGTATGTCTTTTGAATGAGAAGGCATGCTTTGCTTAAGAACAAGTTCATGCTTCCAATCTTCGATAATTGAGCTTTCTAGTTGCTTTAGCCTTGGTGAATCATCTAGTTCCTTCAGATTCTCTTGCCAATCACAAGTTGTTCCAAACCTGTACAGCCTAAGACTCTAAACTCTGCCTAAGTGTAATCTATACATCACAATCATTCTGATTTTAGTCAGAGTTTTTACATCACATAGCTCTAATTAAATCACATGTTTTCAATTACATCACATATCTCCAATTACATCACATATCTCTAATTGTCCCATGTTCATTCGGGATTACATCATTATCATTTTGCTTCTCATTCAGAGTTGTCACATCATATACTAAAATAACATTATATATCAAAATCACATCATTTTGTCAAAATCACATCATATATCGAAATCATCATGTGTTCATCCAGCATTTATCAGTTTTATTTTATTTATAAGGCATTCAAATCCTTTTATTAAATCAAATATGTTTTAATGCTCGATCTCACTTGATCGTTTAAGTTTAATGCGACTCTGGATCGTTTAATGCTTAGTCTAATGTGCGATTTCTTCGGATCGTTTAATGTTTTAAGTTAAGGGGACGATCTCTTCAGATCGTTTTTTTGTTAACTTAAGGGGGATTAAGTAAGTCCATCTGCTGATTCCCAGGTGAAGGGACTTACTTCTTGCAATCCGGTCCCATCCCTTCGGTCAAGACTCTAAGGTAATCAATATCATACAAGTCCATCCACTCGCTTTCTAGCAAGGAGACTTGCACCTTGCACTCCGATCCCATGGCGGGACTGTAAGGCTATCAATATCAGTCATCACAGTCAATATGGATTTTTTAAAATTCAAATATCCAAATCTAAAAAAATAAGCAGAAATCAAACAAACTGGAATCAAAACAAGCATAAATCTTAAATGTTCATCCTGGAGACCCGACTCAGAGCATGCCTAGAGACCAATCTAGGTCTCATACACGTGTAAGCGGTCCGAGGTTATTATTGTCCTAAATAGTCATCTCAGGCATCCGATTCAAAGCGTGCCTAAGGACCGTTCGGGATCCCATACACGTATAAGTGGCTTGAGGTTATTATTGTCTAAATACCAGAAGAAAAGTGCGGAAAAAGAACCAAAAAAGCAAAGCACGGGAGCCGGATCTGACTCCCATCTACCCCGATCATGGGATAATTTGTCTTGGCTCAAATCTCTGGGCATTTCTTGATGCATTTGTCGTGGATGGTGACTGTTCGTGTTGTTTTATCGTGGATTTGTTCCTTACGTACTATGGCAGTTGGTTGTTCCAAACCAGTTTTTTATCAGACCACGAAGGTGTCGACACTTCTTCGTTTCATGCCCATTTATCTTATGGAAGATGCAGAACTTTCCAGATCTTCTCTTTAATCACATAATAGGGTTGATGAGAATTTGAGAACACCTTCTGTCTAGCCCCAGGCTCCGGTTGACTTGCTACAGCTCTAGACCTAGTATTAGGTCTACTCATCTTCTCTAAATTTTAGATTTAAACTTCAATTCTTCAAGTCTCGTTTAAGGTTCTCAGTGAAAGCACCAAAATGTTAACCCAAAAAATGGATCAATGCCCTGGATCGAGTGTGAAAGCACCAATGCAGATAATTAGTAGCACAAATCTTAGATAAACAAGAAATAAAAAGTAGAAGTAAGGAAAGAGACACACAATTTTTATAGTGGTTCGGTTGGCTCTGGCCTACATCCACTTTAATTAATCTTTATTATGATTATACTAGTTGAATCTCTCTCGATATCAACTAGTTAGTCTTTAGATCTAAGTTACAATGAGTTAGAATAAGTCACAAGTACAAGGGTTGACTGGAGAATCACAGTAACCCCTTTGATGACTATTGTAGGGGAGAAGAAAGTTGAATAAGTGAAGGAATTTCAGTAGAGTAATGGCGGCTCTCTCCCCGGAAAAGATCCATCTCTAGTTGTAGGTAGGTGGGTATTTATAGGGGAATTCAGTGAGTATTGGACCAGGAGTCCAAGTGCAGAAGAGTCCAGTTGTTATGCCAAGTCATCACCGAAAATCTTAAATCAATTTGAGTCATTTCTATAGATTGCTAGCTATGCATAGGGGATGGATCGCTAGCTATCCATCAACTTAGCATATTTTTCTACCAGAAGCCTTTACTTAGTGCTACAAACGAGCTCAGAAAGTTTAAGGGCGATCCGACCTATCTTGATGGATCGCTAGCAATCCATCCACTTAGCATACTTTTGAGTGACCTTGGTTTGGTTGTCTTCCTATCTTCTATTTAAGCGTCTTGTCCAAATATCAAGTCATTTGCAGTTCGTTTGATCATTCGTCAAATGGGTCATCTGGTTGAGAAGAACCGTCCATAACTCACTCAATACTTAACCAAGTCATACGAAACTTCACATATGCAATGTAGATGAGTAGGAGAGCCTCCCTTATAGATCATAGGTCATGGGGCCCAATCCTCGTGGGTCAGACCCGATGGATCAAACTGGCCCAATTCGGAAATGAATTATCCATAACTCTCTCAAAATTTAATGAAACTAGACGAAACTTTGCAAGTACTCTCACTAGGGTGTGTGGGACCTACCTTATAAATTTCAGTTTGTGAGGCCTAACCTACATGGATCATTAGCGATCCATCTAGTTAGGTCACTAGTGATCCATCAAACAACATCCTAATGATCCCATTTTTTCTATGATCCCTCTTTTATGTCTTCTAAGTGTTCTTCCAATGTTTCAAGTCAATCTGACTCCGTATGAGTTCTCTAGGGTCATTTTAAGTTAGCTTCTTTTGGTCAGACAGCTTGAATTAGACGAGTCTTCACTTCTCGAGCTAGATTGTTTGGCATGCTATGAAACTAGGCAAGCATGCTTAGAAGTGGTAATGAATCATGATGCAAGAGGTTTGGACGACGCATGATGCTTCCCTATGGATCGCTAGCGATCTATGGGTGATAGATCGCTAGCGATCCATCTACTTAGTATTTTATTGGCTGATTTTGCTTGAGTCTTGTTGGCTTGTTCGCTTGGTTGTTTTAGTGTACTCTCGAGTTATTCTAGCATAATTTGAAATGTTCTAACTCCTACTAAATTCTGATGGGTTAAAAACTTGGTTAACACTAATTGATAACCAAGTTCTCAATCCAAACGATTTACCGAAAGCTCCTCTTGACACTTCGAAAATGACAAGCGATTCTAACAAAACATTGAGTCAAATATCGAATCAACTTCCAATCCAAATTCCTCTTCTACTCAAGTAGACCGATTTACTGAGTATCGAGTTCCATTTCCACATTGACTTCAACCTAAGAAACATTCCGATCAAATGGAAAAGATGTTGGAAATTTTCAAACAAGTCAAAGTGAACATCCCTCTCCTTGACATCATTCAACAATTCCAACTTACACTAACTTTCTAAAGGACTTGTGTACTCAAAAACGACATACTCATGTACCTAGGAAAGTTATCTTAGCTACCCGTCTTAGTGAAGTCTTGTCTCAATCAATTCCCATAAAATACAAAGATCCTGGATGTCCAACGATCTCATGTATAATAGGAGACAAGACGATTAACAAATGCTTATTAGACATAGGTGCGAGTGTCAATTTGATTTCTTATTCAGTTTACCAATAACTTGGCTTGGATGAACTAAAATCGATGAAAGTAACTCGTTAATTTATCGATCATTCAATAAAGAAAGCCATGGGAGAAATCAAGGACGTACTCATGAAAATCGTTCAATTCGTATTCCCCATCGATTTCATCGTCCTAGAGACAACCTATGAATAATTTGATGAGTCAATTTCCATTGATTTTAAGACGACCTTTCTAAGCCACTTCGAATGCCCTAATCAATTGTCGGAATGGTTCGATGAAAATTTCTTTTGGTAACATGAATTTGGACCTTAACGTCTTCAATCTCAAAAATCAATCAAACGAACAACTTAACCAAACGTTGGAAGTTAGTTCCATTCAAGAAAATTTTGACAACGAAACTATCGATTTAACCATGAACGCAAGACCGAACATGAACAATTGTTTAAAAAGGAACATAACGAGATCGAAAATGCGTTTCCATTTGAACCCCTCATGGTTGAGTCAGAACTTCAACCAAATTCTTTGATTAAGCAACCTCCTAGATTGGAGCTCAAACCTCTTCCTGATCACCTTAAGTATGCATACTTAGGTGGCGACGAAACGTTTCCAGTCATAATCTCTTCAAATCTTTCTCTTAATCAAGAAGCCTCCTTTCTTTCAACTCTATCGAAAAACAAAGAGGTCAATTACCGATATTAAGGGAATTAGTCCCGCCCTTGTTCAACATCGCATCCACTTAGTTGACGAAGCCAAGCCTGTTCATGACGCGCAACAAAGGCTTAACCCCAAAATGAAGGATGCAGTTCGAGACGAAATTCTTAAACTCCTCGGTAACAGAATCATATATCCCATCTCTGATAGTTCGTGAGTTAGCACAACTCATGTCATGCCTAAAAAGTCCGGATTTACCATTATAACGAACGACGCTAACGAACTCTTTCCAACTCATACTCAAACGGATTGGCATGTTTACAATGTTTATCGAAAATTAAATGCTGCAACACGTAAAGATGACTTTCCTCCTCCTTTCATTGATCAAATGCTTGAAAGTTTAGCCAGCCACGAATTGTATTGCTTTCTTGATGGTCATTCCGGTTATAATCAAATTTCGATCACTCCCGAAGATCAAGAGAAAACGACTTTCACATGTCCTTTTGGACCCTTTGCTTATCGACGTATGCCATTTGGCTTTTGCAACATTCCTGCTACTTTCCAAAGATGCATGGTAAGCACCTTCTCCGACATGATTGAATGCTTTTTCGAACTATTTATGGACAATTTTTCCATCTTTGGAAGTTCTTTTTCCGAGTTCTTACACCATCTTGAGATGGTTCTGCATCGATGCAAGGTGTAACAACCCGCTTTTTTGGACCATTTAAATTGACAATAATCCACACATGTCAACTTAAATAATACAAAACACGAATCATTATGGGATTATGAATACATATATGTAAATGAGAATCAATACAACATCACAGACACAGAATAGTCATAGAATAATGCAGCGGAAAAGTTCATCATCATAATAGTAGTTCATGAAGCTACTACAGGAATACAACAATGTCTCAACATAAAGTGACAAAGAGAAATACAAGAGGTTCAATACATAAGTTCATCAACTACTAGAAAGGAAATAACCGATAAAGATAAATGCTAAGTCTTCAGCATCTTCAACCAACCTTGATCAGCAACTGGATAGCTTCAGGCTGACCCGAGCATGTACAAAAGAAACACTCGAGTCAGGACTCAAAATCTTATACAAAATAATCAGGTGCAAATAATAAAGTCCAAAATTCAAAGATGAATGTGATACACATCTTTAAGGATCCGATAAACTATCTATATATACAATAGAATACGCTAAATAGATAATGTCTAATCAGTAAAGTATGATATCAAAATAGTGTTAAGTCATGGCCCATTCCATCCTTAACACATTTTTATTCCCAAGAGCATATACAAGACCGTAGTTTCCCCAAAACCGGAAGTCACCAGAGGGCAATCCATATACTAAAGGTACAAAACAAAACGTAGTGGTCGCGAATAGGATAATCAGTATGACAAGGTACATGAGGCGATACCAACTAGGATACTAGTAGTTGCGTGATCCGGACTGATGTTGAGCATAGCAGCTACTATCTCAACACCGCGAAACAACACTCCAAATCAAGGGGTGCACCCAAATCGAATCACAAAAGTAATAGATAAGGTATCGAAGAAGTGTGTCCGCTAGAGGTAGCGAACCTCAATGGCCCGGCGCGGCTCCTGTTTTAGTCATGTCAGGGGTCATCCAAAATCGTTCTCTTTCTTCAGTCAACGCGTTCACCAAAACCTTCCACTTCATTCTGGATCAACACTCCGCGTATATTAGTTATTAAAGTGGTTTTCGGTATCGACAGAGAGTATGTCCATATCCGATCCCGGTCTCTTTAATAACTACGCATTAATTACCCGATGGTCATTTAATATTAAAGTTTAAAACAAATCAAAGTCCAAAAGTCAAGTTGCAAGTTTGACTTTCAAAATTTGACACTTCACAATTCAATTTATTTCGAACATTTAAAATCATATTTCTAAATGAAGTTTTAGTTCAAGCCCTTGAGTTAACAATACTTAAGTATTCAAGTTCAATTTTTATTCCTATTCCCATTCATCGTTACATTAAATTAAATCAAAACTTTGATTTAATTAATTTCAACAGCTAAATCAAATCCTTAACTTTAGTTGGTTTTGCATTCCCTTTTAGTCACTTTGTTACTTAATCTCAAATTTAATTTATAACGAATTCCAAATTTATTAAATTTATCCAAATTAGATTTTATTTCGAATCTAATAAATTCAATTTATTAGATTCTAAAACTTACTTATTCAAATCTCATTTCAATTAATGTGTCAATCCATTTATCTAATTAAATAGATTTATTAATCCGTTTCAATTTAATCCATTAATTTATTGCAATTAGGTCCACTTATTAATTCATTACAATTAAATCCATTAATTTATTACAATTAAGTCCATTAATTTATTACAATTAAGTCCATTAATTTATTACAATTAATCCTATTAATTTAATACCATTAAATCCATTCATTTACTACAATTAAATCTATTGTTTTATTACAATTAAATCCATTGATTTATTACAGTTAAATCTATTAATTTATTACAATTAAATCCATAAATTCGTTACTTACTTTCCAACAAATTTTAAGTTCATTTCTTAATTTCAAATGGATTTCAATTCCAAAATGATTTTTGTTGACCAATCGGTTTTCTTATCTTTAATTATCTATCCTAGGCCAAAGTTGTTCAATTTTGGGTATTTATCATTTCAACCCAATATAATTAAATAAAACAAAGCATAGCAAAGGGAACTTGAAGTGTGATAACTGGGATGGTGTCAAAGTAAATAAACAATCAATAGCAACCATACATAACAATTTAACCGTTTATTTAAATAATCTCGAAATAATCGTATTTAATTTACATTTGTTATTTATGTAAATTAAATAAAATTATTCCTAGAATCCACACTATCATTTCATGCGGATTAAAGATTATTACATTATAGGTTTTCACTTGGCGTTTATTATCAAATTATTACAACGATCATACATTCAATGACTCAAAGTATAACTAATCCTATTTCTACGTGTCGATTTATTTAACATTTAAAGGGACAAGCTCAACATATATAATCTATTTTGAAATTTAGACTATCCTATATCAATTCAAATTTCATATTAATTATCACTTATATTAACAACAAAATTCAACATCACATAACAAATTTAATGTCATAATTATTTTCATATCTAACTTCAAATCACAATTTAACATCAACCATTTTAACATTCAAATTAATATCAATAACATCTATCACTTGATTATCATAGCATAACAGATTGAGTCGTGAATGAAATATTCACCTTGCATGGTTGAAGAAGATGACGGCGAAGCACGAAAATGAATAGACTAGAATGGACGACACAAGCACGAATACGAACTATAAATCAAATAAAAGGTTATTCAACAATAGCTTAATACGATATATATATATATATATATATAAACCATACCAACGACTAGATGCAAATAAGGTGGATGGAAGCTTAGATCGCTGGATTAGCCTCAACTAGAACTGCACAGTTGAATAGTCAAGGACCCCTAGAATTCTGAACTGAGTAGGTAATTGGGTACCGGTCTGTGCTGTGTAACGGACCAATTTGTAATCCGTTAAACAATTATAATTCGCAGCGCCAAACTCCGATTGACACAAACAAATATACCATTTTGATCAGCGCGACGAGGCGAACGCAACGGTATACAGATATCAGTGGTACGATTAAATTATAAAATTCAAAATTTTCTATTGTGGAAAATGCAGCAAAACGCCGAAGAATAAGATCGACGGAGTTGAAGATGTCCGAAATTTGAAAAACGAAAAATGACGTCATGATCAGAAGATGGTTTAAAATTTTTCTATGTAAAAATATTCCGGTTCAGAAGATATAAATTTTCGCGTTAAAATGAACTGATGTGAAATAAACGCGAACGAAATTTACTGCGGTATTTTCCAACGAAACTTTTCCCATATCTATAACCATCAAGGCGCAATTTATGAACAAAGTTTGGACGCTAATTGACATCGTATGAAAGTTCCATGTTTTATATTAAAATAATGGATTCAAAATTTTAAAATTGGGTCGGAATTTTAGGGTCGTTACACAAGGACAAACACTTAACGTTAAATTGGGAAAAATGCCATTTTATGGTCAAACATGGCATTTTCCTTGGGAACGTCATTTCAAACAAAGCCATTGACGTAGATAAAGAGAAAGTTGACATAATTGCAAATTTACCCATTCCTAAATCTATCAAGGACATTCATTCATTTCTAGGACACGCTGGTTTTGATCGACACTATATGAAAGACTTTAGTAAAACTGCTCGAATCTACAACTCTTCTTGGAAAAGACGTTCCATTTGACTTTATTTCTGACTATGTTTCTGCTTTCGAATGTCTCAAAAATGAACTCATTTCCGCTTCCATCATTTGCTCACCCAACTGGGATCTTTCTTTTGAAATAATGTGTGACCTTATAACTTCACAGTTAGTGCTGTCTTAGGACAACACATCAATAAAATTCTTCATGTAATTTACTACACTATTATGATTTTAAACGATGCTCAACTCAATAACATAACCACTGAAAAAGAGCTTCTAGCGGTAGGTTTTGCGCTCGAAATGTTCCGACCATATTTGATGGCTCACGCATTATTGTTTACACCGACCACTCCATTCTTAGGTATCTTTTCACTAAAAGGGATGCTAAGTCTCGTTTGATCCGTTGGATCCTTTTACTCCAAGAATTTGACCTTACGATAAAAAACAAAAAAGGATCCAACAACGGCATTGCTGATCATCTATCGCGTCTTTCAAACATACCATCTTCTTTACCGATCAACGAGAAGTTTTCTAATGAACAACTTCTTTCTATTTCCACTGATCCATGGTATGCTGGTATTGTGAACTATTTAGTCACTAAGGAAACTCCTTCATTTTGGTCGAAACAAGGTTAATATAAATTTCTTTCCCAAGTCAGGTACTTTTATTGGGATGATCCATATTTATTTAAGTATTGTTCCGACCAAATCGTTCGACGTTGCATCCCAGATTGTGAAATTTAGAGTGTTCTTTCATTTTGTCATTACCAAGCTTGTGGTGGTCATTTCGGTCTAAAGAAAACAACGAAAAAGGTACTTCAATGCGATTTTTACTGGCCTACGCTTTTCAACGTTGCATTTGAGTTTTGTAAAACTTGTGATTGTCGACAAATGTTAGGAAAAATCTCTCGATAAAACATGATGCCTTTGAACCCCATTTTTACAATAGAAATATTTGACGTTTAGGGTATTGACTTTCTGGGATCGTTTGCCAACTCTTTCAGAAATCTTTACATCCTTCTTGGTGTTGATTATGTCTCTAAATAGGTTGAAGCCATTCCATGTAAAACAAATGACCATAAAGTTGTTGTGATATACATAAAAGAAAACATCTTTTCGAGGTTTGGAACACATTACACAATAATAAGCGATAGTTGAACCCATTTATGTAATCGATCATTTGAAACTCTAATGAAGAAATACTAGATAATTCACAAGTTATCCACTCCTTATCATACTCAAACTTGTGGTCAAGTTGAAGTTTCAAATCGCCAAATCAAGCAAATTTTAAAGAAAACTATAAATAAAAATTGAAAAGATTGGTCACAAAAATTGACAGATGCGCTTTAGGCTTATAAAACTGGGTATAAGACTAATCTGGGGATGTCTCCTTTTAGGTTAGTATATGATAAAGCATGCCATTTACCTATCGAACTTGAACATAAAGCGTTGTGGGCGATTAAGAACATAAATTTTGATCTTGAAAAAGCTGGCGAAAACAGAAAATTGCAACTCAACGATAGAGGAGATTAGGAACGACGCGTATGAAAATGAGAAAATTTACAAAGAAAGAAAGAAAAAATTTCATGACGAGTCAATCCTAAGAAAAACATTTTCGCCAAATCAAAGAGTTTTTGTATGACTCTCAACTTCATTTGTTCCCTGGAAAATTAAAATCAAGATGGATACGACCATACGTGGTACGTACTGTTTTTCCACACGATGGCATAGAAATAGAAAACCCTAGGGATGGATCGATTTTTAAAGTCAATGGTCATCATTTGAAACCTTACTTAGAGTTGGCGAGTGATCAAGAGGAGGAGCTCATGATTCTTCATGTGCCACACTACTTCTAGTAAGAAAATTTAACCCTCTCTTGTTAATATGTACATATTTTTCTCCTTTACACACATTATATAATGTATTGACTATAGGGACACAGTCAAAATCAAGTGTGAGAGGAGTCTCATGTTTATTTTGATTTTTCATGATTTATTTTTTGTATTTTCTTTCCAAAAAAAGAAAAAAACAAAAAAAAAACCAAAAACAAATTTGATTTTTTTAGCATATTGATTTACTTTTGAAGAAACATGATAGAATAGGTATACATTTTTGTTATCAAATTGAAATTTTTAAAAAATTACTTGTCTCAACAAAAATAAAAATAAAAGTTCGATTACAAGTAACTATGGTGTAACTAGTATATATAAAGGTTCATAGGTGATAATTATGAAGTATATCCTTATTGTAATCTTTGTTTCAAAGAGTGGTTGATTTAAAGTAAAGGCGGTAACATTTTTGATCTTCTAAGTTATCTAGTGCTAAGATGATTTTGTGTAACTCTTTCTTTTCAAAAAAAATTCATAATAATAAGAAACACTTAGAGTCATGTGTTCACACGTAAGTGTGTACACTCGCCATGCTCTGTACCCTTCTCACGTAAGCCTGAAATGCATTGCATGATCGGTATATCTGGCTTCAGTATATCTGAGTTAGGTGTATGTAAATAAAATCAAAATAATAATAAACACCTAGAGTCATGTATTCATATGCAAGTGTGTACACTCGCCATGCTCTGTACTGTTCTCTTGTAAGCCCGAAAGCCAGTGCATGATCGATATATCTGGCCTTGGTATATCTGAGTTAGGTGTGTAAACAATAATAATGTTAATATTTTTCAAAATAGAGAGAGTAAGCAATTGAAACCCAAGCACTATCTTCACTTAATTGATGCCACTTTGCAAAACTTTGATAATCAACTAAAGGATTCATTTCATGGTTGCACTATGTTATCAACCAAAACAACTAGTCAAACTAGAGTATAATTGTGATGATAACTTAATTTTTATTGGAAGTTTTGATGAGTAAAAAGACTAAAATTTCTTAATAATAACAGAAACTTATATCTAACTTACTCGTGTTAATTCAAAAGTAAATTCTTCATTTGTAAATATTTTTGAAAACTTACATCATGTAGTCACATTAGAATTTGCATATCGCATTTGGATTTTGTAGGTAGTATCCGCTGAAAACCCTCATGAGACAACACTCATCCTATTAGGGACACTTATATGTCTAACGACATATTGCATACGCTCAATGCAATCGTGTTTCCTACGAAAACGGATTTATCCTCGTTTTAGTTTATTCGAGGACGAATAAAAAGATAAGTGTGGGGGTATTGATGTGCATGTAAAAGTGTATATTTATACTCTCATATTTAATCTTTCTTTGTAAAAATAAAAGACATATTAGGGTACTTTTACATGTTTAAACCAAAATATAAATTATTTTCAAATCATCATTCATTCATCTTCATTTGGGGGCAAAATGTTAATTTTGTGTATGAATTAATTTTGAGAAAATTTATTTGTAAATTTTTATTTTTATTTGTAGGAAATTGAGTGCTAATTGGATGGAGCTTCATGGATATATGCATGCACAAGTGTTCAAAGCCAAAGAAAGAAGGAAATAAAAGAATTCATGCAAATGGAGGAGCCAACATGCCCACTAACTAATGGACCATAATTAAAAGCACATGCACATGTTAGCGGAGATTTAAAGGCAAAATCACATGTTAATGAGGATCAATTAATTCCCTAATGATTACTTGGAGGCTACACAAACTCAATGGTATTTTTGGTAGTCCCCTAAAAAGAGGATTAGGGTTTTAAGCATGTATAAATACCCCTTATGTTTTATGTAATGAAGGATCTTAATCTCTTCTTTGAATGAAAAGATGTAGCACAAAATCAATGTTAAATAAAATATCTCTTTAATGGCTTCTTAGCCTTGTTCTTTACTTTCATGCACTTCCATTTCATGTTTTCTTTTATTGTTATTTTATTTTATGCTCTCTTTTAATTCATGAAATTAGTTTAGATTTATTTTATGCAAGTAGTTAGTTATCTTTTCTTTTAGTTAGTTCTCATTTTCCTTACTTTTTATGTTTAAATCATTTTATGTTGACATAAATTCAATTATGAGAAGCTAAACCCTTTCAATTTAGGGGTAATGAAGCTCTCATGAATCATATTGGATAAACATATAATGGTTTTATTTATGATATCTTATTTTATGCTTATTGGAAATTTAGATGTTGATGTAAGTTTATTAATGAATTTGATAGCCTATGTTGTTAATCACTAATAGGCTATGCTTAATCAAATATAAAAACAAGTTACACCAACATCTAACAAATATGATTTTGATAATGAAAGTCAAACTAGAATCAAAATTTGATGATCTATGTTACAAGTTCATATTAAATAGATCATGCTTAAAATAGATTTTATTTTTAATTTCATGATCAGTTTCATGAGATTTTGGAAGTGAGTTTGAATGTTATGCTAGAGTTTAAAGGTTTAAGTTGTGCTAATTAATAGCACAAATAGGCCATGCTTATAATAAGCACATCAATCCTCTCTACTTGAATTTAAATGAGAGATTATAGATTAAATTTTGCGTTGATTTATGTGAATGATTGGAAGTGGATTTACCTCTGATTGCTCCTTGATGTCATAGTTTTATTCTCATATTCACTTTAGTTTTAGTTTATTTTTAGATGATTTTTAGTTAACATTCCCCTTTAAACTTTGGGCTAATTTGATTGAGTAATCTTAGAATTATTGCTTTCTCCATGGACAAACCCGTACTCGTATATGTACTATGATTATACATCGTGCGCTTGTAGTTTTATTACGATATATTTCCGATGGTATTCTAATTAATATAATTTTCTTTCACAAACAAGTACCCGTCATTTCATACATAAAACAACAAATAAAAGTGGTTAAACTGATGCACAACAAAAATAAACTTTAAATAGCAGTTTGCCTCTTGCACGTCTCCGGCAGCTTATTTGTTGAAACCTAAATTACCGCACTCTCGGCCTACTCAATTCTAAATTAAACATCTGAGAGTTTAGGGGAAAATCAAAAACTTTGGGTCAGACGAAAAATCTAGTATGAATAATATCAGTCCACCTCAAACAAAAATATAGGTAATTAGTGAGACCATACCGCTAAGCAGAACGAGTTTCCCCTCACTAATACCATATCAAACAATATGTAATCCATAATATATATCCTACATCCAATAATTATTAGAACATAATCATAACATCAATAACACATCGTGCATGTATGGGTTAAAATGAACAATCAATTATTCATAAGAGTTTAAGGGTTATTATTATTCGACTTTTTAATCAAGCAGCTTTCAAATAGATTTGGATGTCAGGATGAAGATGAAATGATTTACGGATTTGGAATCATGATAAGAAGGATAATAAAATAAGCTTGGATAAGTTAGAGGAGATTGGAAGTAGAGGAAAGAGCTCGGTATCGATCACTTTTATGCCTCTTATGAGGGCGTGGAGCTATGGTGTATGGATGGTCGGCTCGAGTGATTGCGTCGAGGTGCATTTCTGAAGGAATAGGTGAACAACTCTAAGAAAGTTCTAAAGGAGTGAAGACAAGTACAAGAGCTATCAAAACATCTCAGAAACAACATGATTTCTAAGGAAAAATGCTTGAAACATGATGGATCGAAGATAGAAGACTAAGGGATGGGAGAAAGAGTGGCCATCCCCTACAAAATCAGGCCGGTACCGACCATTTTTGATCGGTACTGAGATGAATATTTGGCTCTATGAACTCCATCTTCCCCTCCTACATTTTTAGATATGAAATAAGACTTGGTATATTGAGATCTGATGATTCTACTTAACGATTTCCTTATAAATACAACATCTATAACATTTGAAAATGGACTTTTAGGCATTTAATTTTCTTCATATTCTATCGCTCCTCAACCTAATCACTAAGGAAGTTACTCTTAGCCATTCTAGGCTATTAGACCTACCGAATCATTGTACCTATGACTATAATCTCCAATCATTAATAATAAAGTGGACGTTGGCCTTGGATTTGCCAAACCACCTTAAAAATTCTCTGTCTTATTATTGTTTTTGCTAGGTCTCTATATTTATACTCATTCTTGGGTGTGATGCCATTTTTAGGCTTAATATTTTGGTGCTTCCACTGAGAAAGGAGATTTTATAGTGTAGATTTAGCTTTCTGTATTGGATTAGAGTGTTCAAAGTTAAAGGTTTTCATCAGAGTATTTGAAGGATTTGCATACTGGAATCAATGGCACCTTCAAGGAAATTGGCAGATCTAGAGTGGTAGAGTGGTGGCTAGTGTAGATAAAAGAGATGGTCATCATATGGAGGTTAGAAACCATCCGGCAGCAGCATTGGCAAGACTATATGCCTCTCAAGAGGTGGTATCTAGAGTAGAATTTAGTAAGATGATGGCAAAACTGATCAGAAGATGGTTGATAGTCAAAATGATCTATCGAAAAAGATGACACTAGCATAGGTTTGCCAACCCAACAGTCATAGAGAACCAGGAATAGGAGAGAGACTTCACCTGGCGGACCTGAAGAAGAGAACTCGTTTGCTTTTAGTCAGAATAAAAGAGATGGAAAACAAAAGCAGAAGGAAAAGACTACTTAAGCACTAAGGATGGTAAATAGAGAAAGTAGAAGAGCTCCCTCTAAGGGGATTTAGATCGATACCGATCAGAATCAAGTCAGTACCAATATGAATCCGAGGCTCTTAGAGGGTCAGGAGCTAAGGCTATTGACTTATCAAATTATAAGGATGTTCTATAGCATAATGATGATGGTTATGATCAGGATGTTCAAGTTCGAGATGCGGTTATACAAACCTCTACGAAGCCAATTAGATACCAAAAGAGAACTGAAGGAGTGGTTCTTCAAGAGACTAGAGAACCTAGACATTAATGAGAATACCAAGACCGTTTGTTGAATCAAACACCTGATGTAGCTCTTGATGGTCGACTTTTAGAGTAGCAAGCTAGTGAAAGAGCATATAATAGACATGATCAAGCGATTAATGGAAGAAAATTGATGGAGAAAGAATGAGGACTGGGGTTCTACGCCTAGTAGATCTCCATTCATGGAGAATTTTTTGAGGGAAGTGTATCCCAAGAAGTTTACGATGCCAACAATACCATCGTATAATGGTACTACCGATCCTAAGCAGCATTTTCGTAAATATAAGTGGCATATGGATGGTGCCAGAGCTATGGACATGGTTTAATGTAGATGTTTTCCTATTTTTCAAGATGGTGTTGCATTAGTGTGGTTTACTCGGCTCGCATCAAAATCCATATCAACTTTCGTTGAGTTGGCAATGAAATTTCTTAAGTAGTTTAGGCTCCATACCGCTCGGCTTAAGGACGTGAAGTCCTTGTCGAGCCTTTCCCAAGGACCTCCGGAGTCATTGAAGGGGTTCTTGAACAGGTTTAATATTGCAGCTATGGAGGTTACTAATTGGAAGGAGGATTTGGTGTTTATGGCATTACTCAGAGGCATACATCCAGACACGAACTTTGGAAAAGGCTAAAGATGAGCAACCAATGACTATAGAGGAATTCCACCAAACAGCCAATCAATTCTTGCATTTGGAAGAAGCAAGTCAAGTTGCTGGAAAGAGTGATGGTGGGCAGTCAAAAGAGTTAATTCAGAGTAACGTGGCGATTAAGCAAATCGGCGATAGTTCCAGTAATGTGGCTGTCAATGTTGGCAATTCGAATAATCAGAAAAGTGAAATAAGGGCTTTGGTGGTACGTGGAACGAAACCAAGAAGCGCCCGAGGAACATAAGGTCGTATAAGTATACGCTTATGAATAATACGTTGGAAAATATATACCTTGCCATGCGAGGAGAGAAAAGATATAAAAGGATGCGTTGGAGGGAGTCGACTGAGGTAGGGCGGCGCTCAGGCAAGTACCGTCGTTTCCATAAAACTCATGGACACAACATGAACGATTGTCGAAATCTTAGAGACTTTATCGAGGATCTTATAAGGAAGAAAAAATTACAACAATACATGAGAGAGCCACATGATTGTGGAGAAAACGCAAGACCCCAAGGGCCGAATACCTAAGGAAATCAACCCGGCCTCAACGAAGAAGGGCTTAGGCATACAACGAAAAGATAGTTATGGTAATAACTAGACTGCCATATCCAATTGAGAAAAGCTAGAAGGAAATGAAGCAGTACACGAGCTTGCTAAGGCATGTACCGCAAGAGAACTACTTAGCCATCGGGGACAAAGCTCTGGCTAAGTAGCAGAAGATTGTAACAAATGATATGGTATTCAGAAATAGGGATTCTGATGGAGACAAAGCGCCAACCTTCGACCCTATAGTGATTATGGCTACTGTTGGCTCTACTATAGTTCATCGAGTTTTAATGGATAGTGGATGCTTGGTGAATATCTTGTTAATAACGTTCAACCAAATGAGAATCAGAATGAAGGATGTTAAGCCTTGTAAATCCAGGATTCAAGGATTTATGGCGGAGGCAAAACAACCAATTGGGACATTTGACTTTTCCATGGTGTTAGGTGATGGAGAGCGCAAGGTAATGCAGATTTAGATGTTTGTTATAGTTGATGGATATTTGGTGTACAATGGCTTTTTAGGTCGATTGACCATTGCTGATTATAGAATAGCACTGGCTCCTTAGTAATAATGAAGTTCCCTATCGAAAATGGGGTCGGATCAGTAAGGGGAAACCAGTGCATTAGTAGGGAAAGTTATGTCATTGAGCTAAGAGAGGAAAAGTGACGGAGAATGGCAAGAATGTAGAGTAGGACTCTCTGCATTAAAAACTTGAAAGCATAGCAACTAAAGCCCAAGCCCTGGCTCAGGAACCATAGTAGGTTCGATACGTCTATGGATCCCAAGAAGAAGTCAGAGAAAGTGCGTGTGGCCCTAGCAAAGTTGATAGTCAATGTTGTGATCGATATAGTCGATCCTGTTGGGTTCTCAATATCGGGTCTTAGCTCAGCATTGGATTAAGGAAGGAATTGGTTAATTTCCTTTAAGGAAATTTGGACATATTTTCTTAGACATATTCGGATATGTGTGGGATATCTTCAAAGGTAGCATGTCATGCGTTGAATGTGGATCCAAGATTCCCAGCGATGAAGTAGAAGAGACACAGTCTAGGTTGGGAGTGATCCATTGCATTGAAGGAGGAAGTGGATAAGCCGCTGGAAAACGACTTTATCCACGATGTTTTGTACCCTGAATGGGTATCAAACTCCATGATGGTCAAGAAATCAAACGGAAAGTAGCAGACATGTATTGATTATTTGGATTTGAATAAAGTATGCCTGAAGGATAGCTTCCTTTTACCCAGGATTGACTAGATGGCTGACAAGAGTGCATGACATGAGTTGCACTCTTTTACGGACACTTATTTTGATTATAACAAATGTCAATGCACATTCTAGATTAAGAGCACACTAGTTTTATAATGGATTTGTGACTGTACTATTACTGAGTGATGTCATTTCGTTTAAAGAACGTAGGAGCTACATACCAGAGATTGGTGAATCTATGTTCAAGAATCAAATCGAACGGATGATGGAAGTATACGTGGATGATATGCTCATGAAGTTATGGCTATTAAGGATTGGTTGACCTTTCGAAGTGTTCAAAATGCTACATAATATGGAATGAAGTTAAATCCATTGAAATGTCCTTTTGCAATTGCATCATGGAAATTTCTGGGATTTATTGTGAATGCGAGGGGCATTGAGGCTAATTCGGAGCAGATTAACGCCTTGAGGAATGTAATTGCCCCAACCATGAAAAATGAGTTATAGAGCTTGAATGTGAAGATTGCTGCTTTGAATCAGTTTATCTCAAAAGCAACGGATAAATGTATACCATTCTATAATTCCCTCAAAAAGGGAATGAAGAATTTTGAATGGAACAAGAAATATTAGAATGCCTTTGAAGAATTGCTATGGCACATGGAAATAGCACCGGTTCTATCCAAACCATTAGACGAAGAGGACTAGTTTCATTATTTGGCATTGTTTGCTTATGCACTAAATGCAGCATTAGTACATGAGGATGTGAGGATTCAAAGGCTGGTTTATTATATCAACAAGCAGTTTATTGAAGCTGAAAAGAATTACCTAAAGTATGACAATTTTTCTTATTACTTGATTGCATTAAGGAAGTTGCGACCATATTTTCAGGCTCATTCGATTAAGGTGCTAATGTACCAGCCGTAGACTTCAAGGAGGTTTCTGAAGTGGAATATTGAACTAAGTGAGCATGGCATTACTTACCATCCGAGGAGAGAGATAAGCGGGTAGGTGTTGGCGGACTTCATCGTAGAGTTTACTGCACGAGATGAGGGAGAGGAAGATGATATGGTCACACTTTCTCATTGGAAACTATTTATGGACGAGCTTCGAACGAACATAGTTCATATGCAAGAGTGATGCTCTTAACTCTGGAAGGACAATCAATTTGCTATTCATTAAAGTTGAAATTTTCCATGACTAACAATGAGGCAAGTACGAGGCTTTGATAGCGGGATTAAGGATAGCAAAGGAGCTGGGGTTATGGACGTTGCATATATTTAGCGATTCCTAGTTGGTTGTTTTTCAAGTAAAAAAGGAATATCAGGCCAAGGGTGCTAGACTTGCTCCTTACCCGACAAAAACACTAGAACCATTGGACGATATAGAACATTACAGAATCATGCATGTCCCTAGGGTGGAAAATGCGAAGGCCGATTCATTGGCCAAATTAGCTAGTTCTAAGGATGCATAGCTATTGGGATTAGTTCCAGTAGAGGTTTTGGCAGCTCAAAGTATCAACCAGATGTATCTCAAATAGATTTTGGAGGCCTTAGAGGAGGAGGATCATGGATGACTCCGTTCAAAGATTATTTGCTCAAAAGAATCTCCCAAGAGACAGGAATGAATGAAAGAATCTCCTTCAAAAAGCACCATGGTTCATGATGCAAGAAGGAGTATGGCACAAAATAGGATTATCTACCCTTTGCTTAGGTAGGTAACCAAGAGTGAAGCTAGGAAAATCCTTATGGAAACTCATGAGGGTAGCTGTGGTGATCACACCGGGTGGGCGGACGTTCGTGAAAAAAGTACTTTGTTACAGATATTTCTAGTCAACGATAAATCTAGATGCAGCTGATAACACTGAGCGTTGCAGCCATCGCTAGAGATTTGCGAAGGTTCAGAGCTTATGCAAATGGTTGGCTTGGAGAATTGATATTATCGGTGTGGTACCAATGGCAAAAGGAGGAGCTAAGTACGCTATAGTTGCAGTGGATTAAAGCACAATGTGGGATAACATAGAACCGCTTTCCATAATCACGACGAAAAAGGTGATTAACTTTATGAAGAAGAACATCATCCGTAGGTTCGGAGTACCTCAAAATATTATAACAGATAATAAAAATCGGTTTGAAAGTACCGAGTTCAATGATTTCTACAACCAGTACAAGATTGAGAAAATCATTTTAGCAGTAGCACACCCATAAGCAAATGGACAAGTGGAGGTGGTGAATAAAATCATCAAGTCCACCTTGAAGGAACATTTACCTAAAGCTAATGGCAACTGGGTCAATGAGCATCCACCGCCCTTGTAGGCTTATAGGATGACTCTTAAGTCCACGACTATACATATATTCACTTTGGTCTATAGATCAGAGGTTATGATCTCTATAGGATTGAAAGTCCCTTCTCATCATAAAAGCATTATGATCCAAAGGCAAACGAGGAACTCTTACTTGAGTCCCTCGATTTCATTAATGAGAAAAGGGAGGAAGAAAAATTAAGGGTAGCTGCTCAATAGAAAAGAGTAGCACGACATTTCAACACCAAAGTCTGGAGCCGTACCTTTGAGGTAGGAGATCTCATTTTGAAACGAGTTCTCCTAGATACGAGGGCAGTTGGTCTGAATTGGGAAGGCCCTTATGCAATCGAGCAAAATCCTGGAGATAGAACGTTCAAGCTAGCTACTATTAATGGAATCTCGATTCCAGGTGCATGGAGTAGCGACCTATTGCGACTCTATTTCAGTTTGTTTAATTTTAGTTTATTTTATGCAAATAAGCTATCCAAGGATTTGGAGCGCAATGTAATAGGACTGGACTTGTGGTGTTTACCGTTTATAAATAAATTTAGCTTACTTGAACCAATTAAACCGTGTTATTGTATGAAAGATCATGTGCTATGCGATTAGCGGTGTGCTCAATTACTCAAAAACGGTACTACCTTTGGTCCAGGATCAGGACCAAGAGAGGTAATCATAGGGGTCGATCAGATAATTTAACCCCAGCCTTCAAGTATTGACTATTGCCCGATGTTAGGCAACGTCAAGAAGGAATGCCTAGAATAAGGAGATTAAGGCTCCACGATTCGGCAATAGAAACTAGTGCACGGTTGGATTTCTAACAACCACGCTTACAACCTAGCATGATATGCTAGGCTAGGATGACCAATAGACACTTTCAGTCAACACCAGGAAATGGGTGTAGCTAAAAGCAGATGCCTATATATAGGCATCTAAGACATTGATTTTTAATGATAGGAATTGGTAGATGGACAGGACCTCTACGACTGTGCTTGCGGATTACCGGGACACGCTTAATTGAGGATAAGCTAGGATAGTCATAAATTGGAAGTAGGCACTATCGGACCCCTTCAGTCCAAGAGTAGGGCTAAAAGAGTATAATTAGATGGACAACAATATGATAATTTGCCTTATGATGTCATTATCCGACCGATGCCCGAAAATAGGCAAGGTCGGAGGTTGATGCCCGGATTTTGACATTTGGAGCAATAAGTCCCGAAAACATGGCTCATTGTGTTATAAGGCTATATAAAAGGTATGATTCCACTCTTGGCTTAGCAAGGTACGTTTGCCGAGGTTTAATATGTAAACCTATAGGTAACACTGATCACGTTTGGCTATCATTAGGATCATATACGTCAGGGGATTGATGTTCAAACCACCGTTCCCTAGAGATAAGGGATAACATGGAACTTGAATTATTTATAACACATTAATGGTCGAAGGAAAATTGACCTAAAATAATAGAATATAACTAAAGCAGTTGCAGGAATTTTATTTTTATGCAAAAAGTTGCAATAAATAAAAGTATTGCATAGAGACAAACGTGTATAGTATGGATGGATTGCAGTACAAGCAATTATGTTATATATGCAGGTAGTTGTATATAGGTTGGGATAGTATATAAAATTTGGAAATGTAAACAGAACAAAGAGATTACAAAGGAAAAGTAATCTTTCATTTCATCACTTTTTATATACATTAATATTTACGGGGGCCGCTCCTGCATAAGCATCGCCTATATGCAAAAAGCTGGAAAAACAAAATCTGTTACCCGAATGGAGACTAACAGAGATTGTCTTATTATCATTGGAAGATATATTCAAATCCTATTTCTTCTGACCCTTCTTCTTCTTTGCCTTGCTGCTTGAGCCATCGTAAGGCCTCTTCTGGTCCTTCTCATCTTTTGGTATGTTGCTTTTGGAAGGGGTCGTGTCACTATCGATGGTAATGATGGCAGGATCTTTAAGACGGTCATTGGAGAGCACGGAAGTATCCATGTAGCACTGGTGCTATCCCTCTTTAGAAGGTGAATAGTGATAGGAAGGATACAGGAAGAGGATTTTGGCTCTTCGATGTTGTAGGTTTCTCAAGACCAGGTTCAGTCTTAATCCTGAACTTAGACATGTCGATTTTTATCTCTTCCCCATGGAAATGTATTCAGTCGACCCTGAAGCATTGGTTATAGTAATGTCTTTCCCCAGAGACTAGGAAATTTTGTCCTTTCCCTCTAAAGCTACGATCTTCTCTGAATCAGGACCTGGATTAGAGTTGGAAGGAAGGCTCGAAACGACTAGTCCCACGATTATGGGAGTTGAGCTCGATATTGATAGAAGCAGTGCCTATGCTTTGAGTGACTGGCGGTAGAGGAGGTGGAAGAGAAGGATGATCTACAACTTCACAAATAGGGAAGTAGAGGTTAGTTACGGTCTCAAGCAAGAACTGAAGGACTTTGTATACTGGAGAAACAAGGGATATACCTTCGCTTGGACATGGTTGCTGGATAGGGGACTTCGACCCTCTTCGAGTGAATGCTGAGGTTATGGATCAATGAAGGAGGGAATGTAGAGTTCGATGGGAGTAATCACAGCAGAAGTTGGGATAACTCGAATGGTCTTGGAGTTGGCTCCTTCAGTTGTAGGAATATCTATTGTAAGCTCTTGGGATTTAGCAGTTAAAGATTCTGTCTGACCCAATGTGCTTGGGTTGACAAGACCTTCAATGACAGCTTTAGTACCAACATCTTCCATAACCAAAATAGCCTTTCCCTCTTCAAGTTTCAAGATATCTTTAGCATCAAGGTAGTTGGCTTTCAGCTCATCTTTGGTTACGCCTTCATCGGATATCTCTACATAGCGTAACACCTCCTCCCAGGCATCAGGGAGGGTAAAATTGTATGTACTACCCAACCACTTCAGGTTCTTGTATTGATTGACGTTGCAAAGAACAACTGAAGTGTGGTATTCAATTCTTCTCTTTCCTTGGTCTTCTACTCTTTCAGCTCGCTTAGATCATATGTAGCTGCGGTATAGTCAACTTGAACTTCCAAGGTCTTAGTTTTCAATAGAAGCAGTTCAGATTCAAGTTTCTCTTTTTCGACATGAAGCTTCTAGATTTTAGCTGCCTGGTCATCGATAGTTTTATCCTTTGCCATAATCGTTTCGTCCTTCGCATGAAGGGACAAGGCCTCATCAGCAATCTTTGTCTTTAGAGCAGCATTATCTTCATGAGCGGTCTTCTATAGGTCCTTTAAAACATCTCGACTTAGTTATGGGCTCTCTTTATCTCATCCATCAGGTTTTTGGTCTTTCTCTCAGATTTCAGGGCCACGTCTCTTTCTTTTTCGACCTTCTTCAAGTCTCTCTTGTAGCTTTATATGAGACTCATAGGTTCTTTTTTCTAATTCAGAAGACTGGATATTCGTTTAGTTGATACGATTGACATTGGAGAGGATATAACAAGGCTTATTCCACTCATATCCTTGGTCAGCAAGCTCCTGAACCTATCCAACCATGCAGAGCACTTTTTCTTTAGGAACACTCTTGATGTCATGGTTAAACATAACACCGGTTAAGCATAGATCAAGGAAGCCAGCCTTCATGCGGGTGGATGGGGCTGGAGGAAGAGTTGGAGGAGCAGTGATTCCTTTGGATCGAGGAGGAATGGTAGTGATAAGTGAAAGTGAAGCCGATGTTTGTTTCTACGAAGGAAGCTGAGGTTTAGGTCAGGGCATAGGAATGCTAGAAGAGGACTTGTGGTGATCTTTGGAATCCTTGTGCCATTTCCCATGATCGTAACGGAGCCTTTCTTGGGCATCTCTTCATTCTATTGTTTTCTGCCTCGCGTTCTTTTCCACGCACTCTTTCATCTTCTGTCTCCCTACGATAGTTAGATTGAGATGAATATGGATGGGCAATGCACTTCCTTTCCTTTGACATACCCTACTAGAGGTTACTAAATCGATCTCTATACATTGTGCCTGAAATAAAAGAAAGGAGCGTGTCAGTTATAGAATATTGGAATATGAGCAAATGCAAGGTATATGTGTTCGTGATCCCAGAGGTGTCCTCCCTAAGTACTCTACGGACCATGTTCAGAAAGAAATAAGGATGGATTCTTGCTTCCTTCAGCTAGGATATCCTTATACAAGAAGCTGAAGCTCGGAGGGCCCTCCTTAAGGAGACCAGTATTTGGAATATCGAAGTCAGTCAACAAGGTGATGATACCTTTAGATGAACCAGTTGTGGAGTCGCCCCAGTTGTTGGCAATGTGCTTAGTTCTATGATTTTCTTTGTAGTTTTGATGATGATACACTTTGGACGAGGCAAGGCAAGAAGCCCGGTGGCCTCGGGAGATGTCTCACCGAATGATTTATTTCCCTCCTCACTGACATCATATTCACCTTCACCTCCTTTGTCACTTCGTTCTTCTTCATTATCTTCTTCTTCTCTTACTTCTTCCTTATTCCTTCTTCCCGGATCATTTCCATCTTGACTCTCTTTTCGTTTTACGTTGGAACTTCACCAAAAATATGCTCATATGTTACTCTATCAACTGGTTCATTAAGGTTGGCTGTACCGGATGGGCCTTTAACACCCCCTTAGATGTCACTGTCGGAACTTCGAGCGGAAGCAAAAGACCTAGTCAACATCCTGGAGCTACTCCATGCGGTTTCAGTAGGAATGGAAAAGCTATTAGGATAAAGAAGGTTATATCGATGAAGGATCTCATTCGTCAAGAGATAGGTAGTAGATTAGAGTCGGACAAGGATACTCTTAGGAGTTTAGAAAATTTTAGAATGCTCCACGCACGTGTCTTAAGTAGGAATATCTATGAAGGAAGGAGATAATAGGTTAAATATTGAGAAGATAAAGGTCAAAGCATGAAGAAATACATTAAGGAAAGAACATACTCCCCAAAAGACAAATCCCGTTAAATCCATATGGACATCGAACAAAGAACTATTCGTTCTTAGAGTATGAATGTCTATTGTGAAGTGCTTCGATGACTTTACAGCAGCACCAGGCATCGATGATCATATAAGATGCAATTAGTGCTATTGTTTGAAGCTCATGATGTGTGTTAGCTCTCTAAAGTTAGAAGGTAGCTGAAATTAGTTCATGAACAAGATGTATAAGGAGCTCAACAAAGCGTATCCATTGGGATGAACTTGGATTGGAGCAAACCTGAGTTCTTGGACAAATGTACATAGGAAAGGATTAAAAGGCACGACAGTGCCACCTCAACACATATATCTACTGCATGTCATATAGCCCATTGGAGGATTGTACACCCATTGAATTTGCATTAGAAGCAAGACATCATCCATAGGAATCCCATATTGTCGAGATATGGTTTGTAGCCTTGGCAGGTAAAATTGTTGACATTTTCTCTTAGGGATCATCCAGAACTCTTAAGTCGATGTGTTTATTTAAAGGAGGAGGCTATTTTTTCATTATTTCTGCCGTCACTATTATTCTTTGTAATTCAGTAGTAATCGAATTTCTAGATCCAGAAGGCATAGAAGTCGAAGCCTAAGTGATGTAGACCCATCTTTAGGAGGAGTTGACGGTCCAATGCCAACGTTGAATCTGGAAGAGTGACATGTCATTCTAAACGGGAAAAATCGATACTGAACAAGGTTAGGTATGTTTTATTTTGGAATTGTACTTTAAGTTAAACCATGTGATCAGGGCCCAGAATCCAACGGATTTCAATGTGTGTTGACCAATCGGATTCTAAATGCCGACCCGGGCAAGTGAAAGTGTTAACCTATGCAGTGGGATTCCTATGTCCCATATGCAATGATCAGACCATCCTATGTAGATATCTCACTTGTACAAGGAAACGAGCTATGTTGCATGAAGGAGGAATGCAATGAACTTAACACATTATCGTCGGATAATCGATAATGGAACTAATATCCAGTGCGACGCGAAATGTTAATTTATAGGAACGCAGGATGTGTAGTAATTGGAAATTGCTATCCACTGAGATCGTTAGGATGCCAGGTTTCATAGACAAATAAATTATGATCGACCATTTTGTTGGCAAAGCGTGTTAACAATCAATGAATAGATGCAAATACAAGGATTTTGCGAGGTTGTGAACATCACAACTTGACCCAAATCGAGATACACTGAATTACAGGATTGGCTTGAAATTGTAACCAAGATTCTTAAGCCTAGGGTGAATTTATTCAAATCTAACTAGGCATAGGTTTTGAGGGGGGTTAGGATTTGGCCAAGGATATGGTTCAAGGGTTTGTTCGATCATAAGTTATTGACTCAACTATCCACTACCCATAGGTGAATCCTAGGCGTAGCCAATAACAATCACGACCACCACTTAGGATCACTGCCAACCTTAATGAGATTTGAATTTGTGATTGAGTGTAGGAGAGGTTGGTGATGAGATTCCTAGAGCTATCGAAGGTGGTCGGCATCAATGTTCGGTTAAGGCCGTGCTTTTTGGTAGGCGGTGGTGGATCGTAGTAGGGGGCGGCAATCGGTATATGGAGGAATGATTCGAAGGCACTTGAATTCGGCACTGGGCTAAAGCACTTGGTGGAATTTATCAAATGAAAGCAAGAAGGAAAAATATGATAAGTATTTACCTTAAATAGTAGAGCCGAGATGACCAAATAATTCTACTCGGTACCTATCAAACGTCTCGGTACTGAGATGAATTTCTACCCAAGAATGAAAGAAAAATATATGGAAAGGCAACTTGAAGGTAGTACGTACTTGACTAAGGCACAAAACGGTCTTTAAAGTCTAGATCTTGTCCTTAGCACGGAGAATGAAACTTCAGCTATATAAAGCAATCAAATGGATATCGATGGAATATAGACAACCATTTAAGGAAACTCTTGGATAACTAATCAATGTATATAGATCATGGTATAGCTTATTTTGTTCTATAGCATGATTTGTTTTCAATAGAAGCGTACTCTTGGGTGAAAAGTGTTATCCGTCTTTTTAACCAAGCAATTTTCAAATGGATTTGCATGTCAGCAAGAAGACGAAACAATTCATGGACATGGAACCAATATTGAAAGGATAATAGAGGAAGCTTGGACACGTTGGAGGAGATTTGGAGGAAAGTAAAGAGGTCGGTGCTGAGCACTTCTGGTCGGCAGCGATCACTTTTTATGCCTACTGTCGGAGCATGGAGCTATGACATGTGGATGGTTGGCTTGAGTGATCGCTTCGAGGTGCATTTCTGAAGGAATAGGCAAACAACTTCAAGGAAGTTCTAAAGGAAAGAAGACAAGTACTAGAGTTATCAAAAGCTCTTGGAAACAACATGATTTCCAAGGAAAAATGCTTAGAACACAATGGATCGAAGATAGAAGACCAAGGAAAGGAAGATGGAGCGGACATGCCCCATAAAATCAGGTTAATACCGACCACTTTTGGTCGATAATAAGATGAATATTTTGGCTCTGGGGACTCCATCTTCCCCTCCTATATTTTTGGAGCTAAAGTAGGACTTGGTATATTGAGATTTGACAATTCGATTGCACAATTTTCATATAAATATATCAATTATGGCATTTGGAAAATGACATTTGGGCATTTTACTTCGTTCAACTTCTATCTCTCCTCAACCCTAGTCAGTAAGGAAGTTACCCTTGATTGTTCTAGGCTATTAGACCTGCCAAACCTTTCTACTTGTGACTATTATCTCTAAACAATAACAATACAGTGGATGTTAGGCTTTGGATTTGTCGAACCACTTTTAAAATTCTGTCTTATATATTATTTTACTTAATCCCTATATTTCTACTCGTTCTTGGGTGTTTTTCCATTTCTAGGCTCAGCATTTACACATTCCCATATTTGTCCAATCCACTCAGATGGTTCATTCAATAACACAGTTTTTTCTACGGTCACTATGAACTTAAATTAGTTTTCTCAGGCTAACAAGAAATTATCAGGCTGACTCGGGCCAAGATATATCAAATGATTCAATGTCTTCTAGTTCATTTATAAGAAAATCAGAACGATCAACTAAGAACGGTAGGAGAGAATAATAACGACCTCGTGAAAATGTTAGGAGAAAACATCAATGGTCTCCAAAGTATGATAGGAGAAAACATAGGTTATCAAACTGCAACGAGTTCCATCGGATGCGTAACACTAAAATTTAGCCTAAATAGGCAAAGCCCTAAGCAGTGGAATCGCGGACCTGACCAAACAGGGATTTAACGGTTGGAGGATAAGGCACGACCCTACCTCAGTCTCCATCCAAGTCTAGTTTGAAATACTTTGAGTCATATATAAGAACACAACTTTATAAAGTTAGCTAAATAAAGTTGTCATGCCCTAATAAAATATAGCCATCATGACACACTAAAACATGGTTTTATACCTTTAAATTATGGCCTTCGTGCCTTTATAAAGACATAACATTCATTGATAAAGGCTAAGTCATCATGACTTAATAAAAATAGAGCATTCGTGCCCTTTTCATAAAACAAAGCTTTCGTGTCTTTTATAAAGCATACTCACATGACTTAACTAAAACCAAGCCATTGCACTTTAACTAAAACAAGTCAATGTGAGTTGTAACACAAAGCAATCGTGGGTTAACAAAACAAGGCTTTTGCATATTATTGTAGTAAGTTTTTGAAGGCTGGAAAACATAGATATCGTAGGTAATAGCTGTTGTGCATAAAATAAGGGCTTTCGTGATTTTAAAATGAAATTTTTGTAATAATTTCCAAAGCAGAAATTTTCCTTTAAAAGTATTAGCTTTTCACCAAACCCATATTACTTGTCAAAATCTCATTGGCCAACAAACCTCTTTTCAAAATTATTTCAGAAATTCAATGTGGAAAATTTACTTTTGTTTTCCCAAATAATTTTTTAAAATTATACCATTTATTATATTATGCAAACAAGCCTTTTCTACACAAAACAATTTATATTAAATTGTAAACACTTGGGAAAAATCCATAAAAATTTTATAAATCAATATATGTTTTCTCAACACCATATTAAAATTTCGAACCAAAATAATTATTCCTCATATTTTAAATAATTAATTTCCAAAATTAACCATTTTCTTCCTTAGAAAACTTGTAATAAATTCATAATAACTACAAAACTTATGAAAATAGAAACTCATCTCCAAAATAATATTTTTAACTTGTATCAAAACTTTAGAATGTTTGGAGATCACAAACTTGGTTTTTCACATCAAAACCCTTTAGGAAAAATTCCATAAATTCCCAATTAATAGCATTTAATCATATTCATGATTATTCATTCAACATGCATGATAAACAATCAAATAAAATTCAGATTCAACATAGATCTGAATCAAACACAACAATTATAAGATGGTAATATTATTTACCTTCAAAACTTTGTTGAAATGTTGTAATTTGCCTTAGCTTTCTTTCTTTAGCTTATCTTCTTTTCCTCTCGAGTTTCCTTTCTTCTTAATGGTCGTCAGTCTTATTTAGTTAAGTTTTTCTTTTGAGAATGAAATGGACATGAATGAGGAGAGGGGAGAGTGTAGTATAATATTTGATCTTCCTCTTTTACCCTTGTATAGCCTTGTCTATTAAATTATATTTCTTTAACCATTCTCTTAGTTATATATATTAGGGCCACTTAAATTAATTAATATAGCGAATTTCATATCTACCACTTCCATTTGATTATCCCATAATTATATATTTAAACAATATACAATAAAAATTATTGGTGTTACATACCCGAAAGGATATAATCCATCATTCACAAGTGAGTCTTCGAGACAAAGATTAATGCAGTCGGAATTGTATAAAGCGATGTTGAAAGGAAATGACTTCATTAATTTCAATTGTATGGAGTAGTTTTGCTACTCAACATGCTTAAGTCCATTCGGATTTTACTTGCAAATTATAGCACAATATGAATTTTATTTTTGGCATAGTGATGTTAAAATAGAACTCCTAAATGATGATTTACAAGAGACTATTCGTACATAACAGCCTAAATATCTCTAAGTCAGAGGGGGAGATAACATAGTTTGTAGGTTTTAGATATGATCTAAGAGCTGATACAACAATAGGCTTCTAGATGCTGAGCATGTACTATGGCATAGAAATCAAATATTTCGATTGCGGTAAAAATGCCAAGGAAGCATGTGTCTGTAAGAAAAAAGAATCAAAGGTAACAAATCATTTCTAGTATTATAATTAAACAATGAAAGAGTTTGTTGTATGCTCGAGAGGAAATAATGTAATTGTTATATATATATATAACACTCTGTAGTGGATCTCTTTTTTAGCAAAGCTAGCGGGGTTGACTGGGCTCCTTCTAGATTTTATTACAACCAAAACAATAAAAATAAATTAGCTCAAAGCAAGCTTCAAGCTAAGAACACAAGAAAAACAAATAAGAAGAAACACAAACACACAAACAAAACAAGAAAACAAAACAAGGAGACAAAGGAAAAAAACAAAAAAGGAAATAAACTATCTCCAAGCAGAATTAGTGGCATCAGAGAATACAGCCATCCTCTTCATACTACTATACACTTCATATTTCAATGCATGCCACAACAAATCAATACTTCTCCTTTTGTTCTCAAAAAAAATAAGATTACTCTCCTTCCTTATCAAAGTTAAGTATTTCTTGCAAAGCTCTATTAGGATCGATTCACAAGTTCTCCATCTTGTCGAATGATAAATCAGGTTCCAATCAATCTCAGAAACACCAGAAAAAATGTTACTTCCAGCTTTAATCATCAACCTTTTCCATATAGGGAGAATCACAACACAACTAAAGAATATATGGTTGCAGCTTTCATTCTGAACTCCACAGAAACAACAAAGCATGCCAAGATTTAGCCCATACCTACCCATAACATCTTTAGTTAGCAAAGCCTGATTAAGCACCTTCTACGACATAAGGTTATCCTTCGGGGAAGTAGCAGTATTTCATATTATTTTCTTCCACCTGCAAGATGGCAATGTATTGATCTTGGTTATCTCATTGTAAACATGAGCAACAAAGTGTGGCTTTTTATTCTAGTCAACCCAATCATTCTCCATGGCTGGATAAAAGTTGGCTTGAAGATTACTCCAGGCAGCTCTGATGATCTGATTGGAAGAGTATGGTAGCTGCAGATGGCTATCCACAATGTAGTCACTTGTCTTTACATCCTTGCTAATGCCAGATTGAAGGAAGTGCTAATATGTTAAGTGATTAGATAGTATTAAACCTCTCTCTCCCCACGCCTCATCCCAGAATTTCACAATGGATGTAATTGAAAACCTCATCATGATTAAAGGAAGGAAATTGGATCTCAAGCCTAATAATTTTCTCCATGTCCAGCTACATGATTACGGCGCATCTAAACCACAGAAAATCTTCCTACCAATATTATGGGTCCATGTCCATTTCACCCAAACACTGTCCCTTCTAGATAGAAAAGAGTCAAAATAGGTACTGAATGCACCCACATTCAAGTAGAGAATATTCTTAACTCCTAAACCACCTTTATACTTTGGCATTTCAAAAATATTAAAGGAGCATGGCAGAGGCTTCTTCGAATGAATACTACCACTCCAAAAGAACCTCAACATAGCACTTCTTAACATCCTCAGAAGCTTAGTAGGAAGTAAGAAAGATCTGGCCCAGTAAACCATCATAGAGAAGCTGACAGACTTTATGAGAATCAGGCGACCAGCTTGAGATAAGAATCTATTCTCCCAGCTGTTCATGGTAGATGTGATTTTGTTGTAGAGGAGAAGACAATTAGGTAGTGTGATCTGGAACGATAAGAGGGGCAAACCTAAATAAGACTTATCATTACCCATTATTTATAGACCAGAATACTGAACATGATCAGAAGCTTGGGGTGAAGGAACTCCAAAGAAGATAATGCTAGATTTGTTTTGGTTTAGATTTAGACCTGTCATTATTGAGAAGGACTTCAAAGTGGAAAAAATGCATTCAATAGAGGGTTGAGGTGGTTTAATAAAGATCATTATATCATTCGCAAACATAAGAATGGAGACTTGCAAATTCCTATATCTAGGGTAGAACTTAATGATATTATTATTATACTTATTCGAGATGAGTCTGGTAAAAACTTCCATAACAAGGATAAAAACGTAGGAAGAAATAGGATCACCTTGGTGTATTCCCTGCTTGCTTTTAAAATAGCCAACAGTTCTACCATTTAATTTCATGGAGAAACTAGGAGTTGTTATACATTCATATATCCAACAAACAAAAGGTTTTGGGAATCTCATGGGAGCCATAATTCGAACTATAGTAGACCGGTGGATTGAATCATATCCTTACTTAAGTCCAGTTTCATCATCACAGCAGGGGTAGCATTTGCTCTACCATAACCACAAAGCAATTACTGAGAGAGAAGAACATTGTCCAAAATATTTGTCTTTGACAAAAAAGGCTACTTGATTATGGGAGATAAAGTCAGGTAGCACAGAAACAAGTTTGGAAGCAAGAATCTCAGATATACACTTATAAACAACATTGTAGGAAATGCGGATTACAAATCTTAAGGAAGAATTAACACTAGATGAGGGGTGAATAGTGTTTAATTAATTTTATGAATCGTTTTGAAATCTTTTCAAATTAAACCAAAACAGATGCAATCCTCAAACACAGAGACAATCACAGAACCAGACACAGATGAAAATAGTAAATAAAAAGAGTAAAGGAAAGAACACACATGAATTTTATACTAGTTCGGAGTTATCCTACATCCAGTCCCACACAATTTCTTATGCAGATTTCTTTTCAAATATAATGTCGATATTATAACCTCGATTTCAAGGCCATGAGATACACCCTCCTGTCTCCGAGTCCAGGAAAAACTCTCTTGATTTAACCAGGCTACAAGATCACCTAGTTGATTTATGGGCTACAATCATACCCAATTGATTTACGGGCCACAATCACACCGTTGCCAATCACTCTTTGATAGAGAGAGACTCGATACACTTCGATCTTTGATTACAAATGATCCTATAACTCTGAATAGCACCGAGACCTTTGAGAGAGAGAGTGGTAGAGAATCAAACTAGAGACGATCGAATTTGATTCATTTAGGATTTCGGCAGAGTTTTGTTAAGAATGTTTGAAAATAAGAATGGAAGAGAAAAAGGAGAGAAAATAAAGAAATCTTAAGTAAATATTCGTTGAAAACTACTGGTATATATAGGAGAATAATGGTCACGTCCATTCACGAAAGGGTATGACGAATAGACACTTTTTTTGAAATTCGAATTTTAAAATCTACGGCTACCATGTCGACATGGGGGGTATAGGCATGTCGACATCCCCTAGTATTTTTTGAAAATTGACTTTTGTTTTAAAAGAGATTTTCTTTCTAAAGTTTGTCGAAACAATCTTAGAACTTTGTAAACTATTTTGAATATACTTTATGGTTATAAAAACCTTTGGAAAGTGATCTTACGAAATATAAAAGTAATAAAAACTAAATATATAAATATTTTGAGATTAAAACTAAAACATTAAAACTGGGAGATAGTTTAAAAACAAGAAATGATTTTGAATTTAATATGATTAAAAATATATTTTTTGAATTAAGGCTAAAATATTTAAACCGAGAGAGAGAGATGTCCTTTTAAAAAGATAGTTTCGAAAAAATCTAAAATAAGTAATTTTGAAAATTTCGTGGATTCCATTCCACTAGAGAAAGGTTGTGGGTTCCATCCCACTAAAGAGGTCATGGGTTCCATCCCACTATTAAAGCGAGACGGTGGATTCCATTCCACGATTAAAATCAGAATAAATATTTTAGTGCTATTATAAAGTTTTAACATAAATCTAGACTCTATTACTTATCTTGATATCTTGAAATCTTGAACTCTTGATAATTTTGATACTCATGAGTCTTCAGTCTGGATTTTTACAATCTTGAATTCGTCAGTCTTGAATCTCTATACTGTACAGTCTTCATTCTCAGTACCCACATATACACACACACACACATATATATATATATTCTACATATAAATATATATCCAAACAAAGATATTAGTATTTATATTTTATAACAAGTCCTAAGTTTGTTGTCATCAAAACCATCATATCAGAAACTAACAATCTCTCCCTTTTTGATGATGAAAACCTATGTTTATAAAATATACTCCACCAAACTTTGATTCTACTCTGACTCCCTCTTATTCCAATAACTCCCCCTTAATCTACTAACTCCCCTTTAATCTAAGCCTAACTAAAAGCCTAACTATCCTATTTTATAAGCCTCCCCCTTTGTCATCAACAAAAACTAAGCCTAAACTACAAAACTCCCCCTTAAACTAATACTATAGAACTAAATGCTAATAACGAAGTATAATAAGTGAAACATATATCTAATTTTCTTATATATGATGTTACATTACACATATATATGAAACATAGACACAAATATATACAAGTACACAAAGTATTAAAACATTAATATAAAAACAATCTAACGAGAGTCCTTGATAATTGGTGACTTGTGAATCGAACAATTAGGGTAATGGAGACAAAATTTTCCATGTTGTTCGACCAAATTACCATTTTTATCAAAACAGACTTCTCCAACGCAAACAACATTATCATCCTCGTCCATTTGCACTTCTTCCTCCTCCTCATCTTCTTCTTTGTCATCCTCTAATGGATTATGAATACGTATGTTAGACGAATCATCTTCAATCACAATAGGGTCTGCATGATTATTCATTAGAAATTTTTGCAAATTTCTAAGAATCTTGCCTTGTTTCTCTTGTTCCTTTGCCATCCTTATTTGCATGACTTGTAGTTCAGTTAGAATTTGTAGAGAATCCTTCATAATTTCCTCGATCTTCATTACTCGAGCCAATGTAGTATGTTGGAATGGACCAGAATTAGGAGAAGGGAAGGAAATGGTTGCATTTTGGTTTGATTTAGAAGATGAGGCCATTACTTTGTATTTTCAGAAGTTTATTACAGAGAAAATGAAGTGAGAAGACAGATGAATTCGAAATATTGTGGTTATATAACCACCAAACTGATTTTAGTGGGAAAATCAAAATTTCAAATTTGACCGTTGTATGTCGACATGGGGGTAGGGGCATGTCGCATCCCTTTGAAAATTTTGAAAATTTTGTTTTTCTCTATTTATTTAAATATATATGTTACTATATCTATATTCTATATCTCAGTTATAGAACAAATACCTAGTTCTCTTCTTAATTTAGTAAAGGTTTATTGATTCAAGGGTTTGGTCAGAATATCAACTATTTGATTCTCAGTGTTGATAAATTCAAGAGAAATAATCTCTTTAATTATATTATCTCTGAGAAAATGATGTCTAATATCAATATGTTTGGTTCTGGCATGATGAGTAGGATTTTTGTATAAATTTATTACACTTGTATTGTCACAATAAATTGGTGATTTTGAAATATTTAATCCAAAATCCTTTATGGTCTGTTGCATATAGATAACTTGAGAACAAGCCAAAGCAGTAGAGATATATTCTGCTTCACTTGTTGATAGTGAGACAGTATTTTGCTTTTTACTAAACCAGGAAACCAGAGAATGTCCTAAAAAGTGACAAGTTCCACATGTACTTTTTCGGTCTGATTTACAAGCAGCATAGTCAGCATCACAATATGAGATTAAATCAAATGAATCATTTTTAGGGTAAAATAGGCCATAGTCTAAAGTGTGTTTAACATATCTTAGGATACATTTAATAGATTTTAAATGGGTTTATTTGGGTTGAGATTGGTATCTTGCACAGAGACAAACACTATGCATGATATCGGGCCTACTCGCAGTTATATAAAGTAGCGATCCAATCATTCCCCTGTATAGTTTTTGGTCAACATCTTTTGACATGTCTTCTTTATTCAAGGCTTCATTGGTTGCCATAGGAGTGGGTTTTCCACTCGAAGTGGTCATACCAAACTTACTAACTAGATCCCTAGCTTACTTTTCTTGACTAATGAAAATACCACTATCTAATTGTTTTATTTGCAATCCTAAAAAGAAAGTAAGTTCACCCATATGACTCATCACAAACTCTTTTGTCATTATTTCAGAAAACTCTTTGTTCATTTCATTGTTTGTTGATCAAAAAATGATATCGTCTACATAAATCTGTACTAATTGGATATCATTTTTGTTTCTTTTAATGAAAAGAGTATTATATACTCTACAAATTTCAAAATTTGATTGTAATAGGTAAGATCATAGTCTGTTATACCAGGCTCTAGGAGCTTATTTCAGACCATATAAAGCTTTCTTTAATTTGTAAACATGATTTGAAAACTTTACTTTTTCAAAAAGTGGAGGCTGTTCAATATAAACATCCTCGTTAACAAAACCATTTAAAAAGGCACTTTTGACATTCATTTGAAATAATTTGAAATTGTTGTGGTTTGCGAAAGCAAGTAGAATTCTAATGGCTTCTAATCTTGCTACAGGTGCAAAGGTTTCATCAAGGTCTATTTCTTCTTCTTGATAATAACCTTGCGCGACTAACCGAGCTTTATTTCTAATGACCTCACCTTGTTCATTCATTTTATTTTTATAAACTCATTTAGTTCCTATTATAGTTTTGTCCTTAAGTCTAGGAACAAGTTCCCATACATCATTTCTGGTGAATTGATTCAGTTCTTCTTGCATAGCAAGAATCCATGAATCATCAGATGATGCTTCCTCTGGATTTTTGGGTTCAATAGTTGATATAAAAGCTACATTACTCATCTTGTTTAGTTGATTTCTAGTTCTAACGATAGATTCAATATTTCCTAGTATATTTTCTATAGGATGATCTTTTAAAAGCCTAAACCTTTTATTAGGATGAACAGTTTCACAATTTGTTTCATTTGATTCATTATTTAAAGTAACAAAATCATCTTCATCATTTATTTGAACAAAATCTTTGAAATTTTCATCAAAAGGCACATGCATTGTTTCTTCAATGGTGTTAGTTTTTAAATTGAAAACTCTTTATGCTTACTTCTATTAGAATATCCGATAAAGATTCCTTTTGTCGGATTTAGGATCAAATTTATCTAAATTGTCCTTTGTATTTAGAATAAAGCATTTACTTCCAAAAACTTTTAAAAAAGAGACCTTTGGCTTCTTGTTGAAAAGAAGTTCATATGGTGTTTTATTGGTTAGAGGTCTAATTAAAATCCTATTCAAAATGTAACAAGCTGTAGCGGACTGCTTCTGCCCAAAAATTTCTTTGTAATTTACTATCTGAAAGCATAGTTCTTGCACACTCTTGAATCATCCTATTTTTACGCTCTACCACTCCGTTTTGTTGTGGAGTTCTTGGAAAAGAAAAATTATGAGTTATTCCTTTTTGAGTACAGAAATTCTTAAAATTTTCATTTTCAAATTCTCCACCGTGATCACTACGAATAGTTTTGATTTTTAAAGAAAGTTGATTTTGAATTCTTTTTGCAAAAGTTTTAAATAAATCAAAAGCATCACTTTTATGTTTCAGAAAAATTGTCCATGTAAATCTAGAATAATCATCTACAATTACAAAAACATATTTACTATGATTTATTGACTGAATTTGAGATGGACCAAACAGATCTAAATGAAGTAACTCAAGAGGTTTTGAAGTTGAAATCATATCTTTCAATTTGAATGAACTCTTTCTAATTTTTCCTAATTGACAAGCATCACATATACTATCTACTTTAAAATCCATTTTAGGAAAACCTCTTATAGATCAAGTTTTGAAAGTCTAGATAAGAGTTTGAAATTCAAATGCCCAAATCTTTTATGCCAAATCCAAGGGTCACTTGTATTAGCCAAAAGACATAAGTTATCATTTGAGATTTTCATATTGAAAATATAAATATTTTTCTTCCTAATTCCTTCAAAGATAATATTTTATTTATTACCTTCGATGTGACACTTATCATTTTCAAATTTAATTTTGTATCCCTTATCACATACTTATGCTAAGTAAGTTGTGTTTTAGATTCCTAACTAACAGAACATCAGAAATAGTAGGAGTTTTAGAGTTACCGACATTGCGATACCAATCACATATCCTTTTGAATTGTCTCCAAAGTTGACCATTCCTCCATCTTCATAAATTATGTCATTCAGTATCTTCGAATTACCAGTCATGTGTCTTGAACATCCACATCAAGTATCCATTTGTTTTTCTTGATTTGCACCATTTTTCCATTGAGTGTCGATTCTTTAAAAGCCATATAACCCATTTGTTCCTACACAACACACAAATTTGGTAGATAACTTGATTTTCTATAATAACAATATGCAGACTTATGAGACAATGATGATTTACACAGTTTTGAACTAGTGTTAACAGAATCTCCAAAAACTGCCATTTTAAACTTTTTCAAAATTCAGATTATGATAACTTTGAAAACCAATGCTTTGATACCAAATGTAGGAAATGCAGATTACGGATCTTAAGGCAGAATTAACACTAGAAGGGGTGAATAGTGTTTAATTAATTTTATGAATCTTTTTGAAATCTTTTCAAATTAAACCCAAACAGACACAATTCACAAACATAGAGACAATCACAAAACCAGACACAGATGCAAATAGTAAATAAAAGTAGTAAAGGAAAGGACACACCGGAATTTTATACTAGTTCGTAGTTACCCTACATCCAGTCCCACATAATTTCTTGTGTAGATTTCTTTTCAAATATACTATCGATATTACAACCTCGATTTCAAGGCCACGAGATATACACTCCTGTCTCCGAGTCCAGGATAAACTCTCTTGATTTAACTAGGCTACAAGATCACCTAATTGATTTATGGGCTACAATCACACCCAATTGATTTACGGGCCACAATCACACCGTTTTCAATCACAGTTTGATAGAGAGAGACTCGATACACTTCGATCTTTGATTACAAATGATCCTATAACTCTGAATAGCACCGAGATCTTTGAGAGAGAGTGACAGAGAATCAAACTAGAGATGATCGAGTTTGATTCATTTAGGATTTCAGCAAAGTTTTGTTAAGAATGTTTGAAAATAAGAATGGAAGAGAAAGAGGAGATAAAACAAAGAAATCTTAAGTAAAACTTCGTTGAAAACCACCGGTATATATAATAGAATAATGGTCATGTCCATTCGTGAAAGGTTATAACGAATAGACACTTCTTTTGAAAATTCGAATTTTAAAATCTACGGCTACCATGTCGACATAATGGGTATAAGCGTGTCGACATCCCGCAGTATTTTTTGAAAATTGATTTTTGTTTTAAAAGATATTTTCTTTCTAAAGTTTGTCGAAACAATCTTAGAACTTTGTAAATTATTTTGAATATATTTATGATTATAAAAACCTTTGGAAAGTGATCTTACGAAATATAAAAGTAATAAAAACTAAATATATAAATATTTTGAGATTAAAGCTAAAACATTAAAACCAAGAGATAGTTTAAAAACAAGAAATGATTTTGAAATTAATATGATTAAAAATAGTTTTTTTGAATTAGGACTAAAATATTTAAACCGAGAGAGAGAGAGATGTCTTTTTAAAAAGATAGTTTTGAAAAAATCTAAAAATAAGTCATTTTGAAAATTTCATGGATTCCATTCCATTAGAGAAGGTCATGGGTTCTATCACACTAAAGAGGTCGTGAATTCCATCCCATTATTAAAGCGAGAAGGTGGATTCCATTCCACAATTAAAATCCGAATAAAGATTTTAGTGCTATTATGAAGTTTTAACATAAATCTAGACTCTATTACTTATCTTGATATCTTGAACTCTTGAACTCTTGATAACCTTGATACTCATAGTCTTCAATCTTGATTTCTACAATCTTGAATTCGTCAGTCTTGAATCTCTATACTGTATAGTCTTCATTCTCAGTACCTGCATATATATATATATATATCCTGCATATACATATATATCTAGACAAAGATATTAGTATTTATATTTTATAACAAGTCCTAAGGTTGTTGTCATCAAAGCCATCATCTCAGGAACTAACAAACGTTGCAACATGAGATAGGCCTGAAAGAGCAAACAATAGTAGCTTGAGAGGACTTTGGGACTAGAACAAGATTTGTTGAGTTAACTTCATTGAGCTACTTGCACTTGTCAAAAAAGTTATGAACATCTTTACAAAATTCATTACTTATCAAATCCCAGCTATTAGTGAAGGATATGACATTGAAACCATCAGGTCCCCCAAAAGACTTCTTATTCATTGAAAACAAAGTTAGTTATATTTCTTCATCAGTTACCTTTGTGGTGAACATAGCAAACTTCTCAGTGTTGAGTCTTGGAAGAGAGATATCATTGATAATGCTAAGATCAGGATTGAAGTTTGTTGTGTTACCTAGAAGGTTAGTAAAAGAGCTTATAAAGGAAGCATCCACCTGATTAGGTATAGAATAAAGATAGCCATCCTCACCAGATATGGTGTGTATGTGTTCTCTAGCTTGCTTGATTTTAATTGAAGCATGAAAAAAAGCAGTGTTTCTGTCTCTCTCCTAAAGCCACTTATTGTTTAGCTTTTTCATGTTACTTTCAATGTCAAGTGCTTGGTTGAGTACCTTCCTTCCTCAACAGTCGCTTCAGCATCCTCCAGGTTGTTAATCATTTTTTCTTGGGCAACTTCGAGCTGCACTTTAATCTGGGTAGACTGTTTGGAGCCATCACCAAATTTTTCATTTTCCCATGATCTTAGCACTTTCTTCAAAAATTTTAACTTCTTGCAAAAAATATACATAGGGTTACCATAACATCTAATAGACCAAGCTGATCTCAGTATTGATTTATAGCCAGGGGAATCAATTCACGCATTGGAAAATTTAAAACTTCTTTTCTCTTTAACGTTGGGACATCCAGTAGAAAAAATAAGAGGGGAGTGGTTAGACATGATTGGATGAGGGACAAGAACAGATAGAGTTGGCCAGAGAGAAAAGGAGCAATAGTTGCAGAAAGCATGATCAATAGTGGAGAAGGTTCTAACTCCACTTTTACTTTTGTTGTTCCATGTGTATTTGGCACCAAAAGCGGTTATTTTGATGAGGTTAGAATCAGAAGTTGCAATGTTAAGAGGTTGGATATCCCTTGGAAGAAGGGGTAGGCCACCTTGTTTGTCATCTAAGTCAAGACAACAGTTGAAATCACCCATGACTAGCCATGGTTGGGATTCCTGCCTTAAGTGGGGAAGGGAGTTTAGAAGAGTTTGCCTTGATTCATATGAGTTATCTACATAAATTAAAGTAAGATAGAAAGAGCAGATATGTTGGGATCTTTTAACATGAAAGTGTATGTACTGTCTAGAAGAAATGATAGTTGTCAAGGAGAAAATGGTAGGATAATGAAGAACAAGAATTCTGCCATATTCAGCATCAAGTAGGTTATGATTAAGTGACCAAGTAGGGCTGATATAGCTGGCTGCATGGATGGTTAAAGACTGGTTGAGTTTTGTTTCTAGAATGGCAACAAGCTTAAGATCATGAAGTTTGATGATATTTTTAACCTGGTCCGGTTTTAAATGACTGTGGGCTCCTCGAATGTTCCATACCCCAAGGTTTGGAATCATCGTGTAAACTATAAAGAAAGATGGGTAAGGTGTTTCATGCTCCTAGTTGCAGGAGAAATGGAATTTGTACTTACAGTTGATTCGCTGAGAGATGATAACATAGGCAATTTCTTTTTCTTTCTATTAGCATTAACATTCTCAACCAGTTGAAATTCAATAAGGGTGGGGATGTCAAAAGCATTGCTTAGCAATGGTGGTGACACCCAACCAGGCAGGTTTGAATTGTTTACATAAGGAGAGGAGGAAGATATAGTTTGTGGAGAAGGTTCAAAGTGAAAATTTATAGGAGAAGAGGATGGAGAATTTGGAGTTGAAATAGCAGTAGTTAATGAAGTCGGTGGGACAAATTGAGCATGCATGGAGTGTTCATGCATGGATACAGTTGTGGAGCAGGTTCAAAACGAAAAATAATAGAAGAAGAGGTTTGAGAATTTGGAGTTGAAATAGCAGTAGTTAATGAAGTTGGTGGGACAGATTGTGCATGCATGGATAACACAACATGCTTCAGTTGTGTTTCAAGTAACTCACAAAAGGATGTTTCTACCTCTACATTGCTTTCATCATTTATTCCTCAGAATAAAGAGTATTTTTGTTTGGTTGCTGGTCCCTATAGACAGGCAGAGCAAACACATTATCATTTATTGTCTCATTCCCAATATCAGTGTGCACGAGCACACTCTTTTTGCATTGATTGTCATTACCTATAATTTCCTTTGTATACAACCTCTTTACATTCTCTCCAGGGATATGCCTACTTGAAACAGGATCATGGGCCAGAATTTCACCATCCTCCAAGACATTATCCTCTTCAATTTCTTCCTCATCACAATCCTCTTCTCCTTCCTTGTTCTAAAGAACAGTAAAGCTGTTTGAGATGTGCACCGTGCTTTCAGCAAGATTCTGTCTTTTTGCTATTTTAGTACATTCAATATGCCCAATTACATCTTTCCCAACAACTATTTCACCATTTACTATAATTTCATTTCTGCATTTACCTGAACTTCAATACACTTATTATTCTGCAATTTTTTATCTTTGGCATTATTCTTATAGTGAGTTACCTTCCTCCATCTTGTTTCATCCCGACTGGCTTGCTAGCAGCTTCATTTGCCTTGCTCTGTACCTCTTTATGATCTTTAATGTCAGTTTCATGACTAATATCTTCATTATCCTTGCATTTTGCTTGGAGACAAGAAAATTCTGTTTGCCCAAACTCTTTGCATCTGACACACATTTCTGGTTTCCAAAGATAACTTACTTGCACAAATTGTTCACTTCCATCAAGCAACTTCACCAGAAAACGATCCAGCAATTTCTAATCAGGTTTAACTTTAACCATACATTTGGCAAAGGATATCCTCTCAAGCTTTTCAGCTGACTCATCCATACATAAAAATTTACCAACCCTTGAAGCAAGCCAGTTGATTTCATAGTGTGCCCAAGCATAGAGAGGGATGTTGTTCAGTTTTATCCACACTGGCACATATCTAATGGTACCACAACTATTACCAACTGTGGCATCCCAAGGCTCGATTATGAAGTGCTTGTTTCTCATAATGATTGGGTCTGCTTTAGCTATCCTTTGTCTATCCTCCACTGAAGAAAGATTGAATAGGAACAAAAAACCATCGGACTTAAGTGAAACTGCTCCTTTAAGCTTCCACACCTTTTTGAGATGATAAATTACTATAGAGTAAGAGAGAGGTTTGTCAAGGAAAAAGCCCACTAAGTAATCTTTCCACACATCATTTCCAGCCTGGATGATTTCCTTAGAAGGATCAAGCACATCACCGAATAATACCAAGGTAATATCCTGGGGGGAGTAGCTACCAGCAATATGCGGCTTGGATTTAAAAAGGGAGGTCCAAACCAGGAGTTCAAGAGAGGAAGGAGAGGAAGGAGAGGGAGGAAAAGCTAAAGAAGAAAGTAGGCGAGGTTGAGGTAGCAGGGCAACTGGCAATGGTTTATGAGACAGTGGAGGTTCAGGGGGCAGGAGGCACACGGATCAGAGTGGAAGAGGAAGGTAAGGTTGGAAGGTACGAAGGAGAGGTAGTATGGTACAAAGTAGAGGGAGACAGAGAAGTGGGAATGGTCCTCATTATAGAGAGAAAAAAAGTTTTGAAATTGGGTTTCGTGTCAGTAGTGAATCTTGTTTGTAAAAAGGTTTTTGATTTTTATTTTATATTCTTTGTTATATCATGATAGAAAATAGTAAAGAAATTAATCTAAGGTATGTAATTAAGAAAATGCTTAAATAAAATGTTATGTGATTGTAGTTGCCAATAGTTGCAATCGTGAGTAATTAATCACAAATTGAAATAACATTTTGTTTTAAGTATTCCTGGTCAAGGTGTTTTGAGAAAGGATATCAATATATTCGTTGAGACTAAAGTATGTAACACTCTCCAAATCTTGGGCAGTGTATTACTCATGGTTGATAGGTGCACCAAGGGATTGCACACTCATAATTCTTGAATAATTATGAAATGACTCATTCGAAAGTTTCTCGTTGGCTGATAACAACTAGGTAAAATAGAAAATCTTGGCGTGATGATGTTACACAATTCCCTCGACTTAAGAATACCATGGAACTTCATTGTGGACACTCCACTTTGATTGTTGTTAAATCATGGTTTGGCGACCCCTCGAGCAACTATAGTTGGGTTTGAGTCGAACATTAGAAGCGACGCACTACAAAATAGAGAATTCTCCTCCTTTGTCTCACATCTAGTATTCCTTAACCTCTGTCAACTTATCATATATAGGAAAATGAAAAAAATAAAGGGAGACAGACATATGCCTAGCAAGTGAGAGAATATCTCCAAGTATATGATACCATCACATCAATAAAACACCACTAAAGGCTTATACTACTCTTATCATTTCAAAGTTACTTAATTCACTGTTTTAGCCTACTTTCATAACATATCAATTCTAACCATTTTATGACATCATCGCATATCCATGGTAAATACTAAGAAATAGGGATAACCATATAAACAATCAAAACTCCCTATCTATCATTTAGGCAATGACCATACGTCAGATACACCTCCTTTGGATCAAGGTAACTACCTTAAGTTGTATATACCTCCCGATCTCCCATTAAGGCAATAACCATACATCGTATACACCATGCACTTTTTTTCTTAAGGCAACAACCATACATAGTATGCACCATAAAATCTATCAGTAAGGCAATAACCATATGTCATATACACCATATCATGTATTAAAAAGGCAGAGAGCATACGTCACACATGCCACAAAATCTATGAGAAAGAGGCAACAATTTGTGTATACCATACCACTTTTCAACAGTTTATTGTTAGATTAAACATATCAATAAAAGTGTTCCGAACATTATTTTCTCATACCATCATTTCACATTCATAAATAGTATCATTCAATGTTTTAAATTAAACAAGACAAGATAATATTGACCATTCGTATAGGCCCTAACGGGTCTAAGTTTAACCTACGCCCCTTGCAGGTATTCAGACGTTTGAATATATATATATATATATATATATATATAATTCAGACATCTAAAACCAATTGGGATGTTTGAGCTCATATGCAGTGCCTAATTTCATGATGCAATTAATCTTACAAGCATTTATATTTTTGGCTTTGGATTAAAAACGTCTGAATCTTTAATTCAGACGTCTAAAATCCATATTTAGGCGCTTGAATTAGGCAGAATAATAACGTATTCTTTACTGTTTGGTTCTCTCAATCTCAAACACCTAAATATTTAATTCAGACACCTAATTTACTGTCCATTACATATTTTCATCTTTTAATGTATTTTACATCTTCCCAATCATCTGTCTTCATATTTTACAGTTGTTTACTTCTACACATGTTATAGGAAGGCCATACAACATTCTGATGATCATTTTGTTAAATAATTTCATTACGTATATAGTTTTCCATTTTATTTCATTATCTACCCCAATTCGTTTGATTGATTCAGAACCATTATCCGATCATTTAATTGTAAACTTTATCATCAATCCATCCCCTTTATACATCTATTAGATTGATCATTAATTCATATACTTTTTCTATGCCATCTTATCAACTTCTCTTTATTAATAAAGTTCCAAATTCAATCCTATTGTCCAATTATTACTTCAAAACATGGTTAAAAATATTCATATCTTAATTCAAAATATATCTAATGGTTATTCATATCAATTCTGACATTTATTTATTATAGACAATCAACAATGGATTAGTATTTAGAACTGTATAAAAAAAACCTCACTCACAGCTTAACTAAGTTAGCCTAGAATCCTCATTGTCTTCCTTTATCCTGATTATTCCCAGCCTCCAAACTCCTTGAATCGCAGAGATTTTGGAATATATGAATAATTCTCTTCTTCCTAATGTATTTAGAACTTTATTTTGTTTAATTCAGTGGAGAATTGACGGTTTAAATTAAGATCAAGGTTTTTAGATCTGGGGTTTGTTTTGTTTGAGGGGGAGAAAGAGATGAAGAACTAGAATGAACATATGTTTCATTCCCTACCGGGGAGGGATATTAGTACTTTAGTTGGTACTAATGGGCTATGGGTCTAGCAAGCTCAATTGCACTTAATTTATTCTTTTGTTCATAACTCCCACTCCGTGCATCCTTTTAAAAAAGTTTATAGTGAAACTTGACCAGAAAAATACCGTTTTATGCAATGATGCAAGTTCTATGGCTAAATTCATTTATTTACAAAAGTTTATATTTTTCCTTTTTGGAAAATTACAATTTTACTCTTTAACAATTATTTGGTTTAATATTAAAATTTACAGGGTGTTACATTCCCCCTAGAAAAATTTCGTCCTTGAAATTCCAGAGGAGAAAAAAATACAACACGCTTACTAGCGTATATGGTAAACTACGTGAGTATACATCCAATACACATCCATACATCCATATATCTACATCCATATACATGCATAACTATCAAAGGTACAACAAAATATACACTTTTGGAATCAATACATAGGCATGAATATGAATAATGAGTATACTATGATACCAATATGCAAAATGCAACTGGTGGCCTCCTACATGTAAGCAAATAGTATGACATATAAGCATGCATGCAAAACAACTTAATATTAACAAGCATATAGTTCTACATGAATGCAAGCACACATCACATCATATCGATGTACCGCGTCAAAGTATTAGCATAACATAATCTGTATAACACAAAATTTTCCTAGGTAATATAATATAGCTTCTATCTCAACATAGCTCTAAACAACAATGGACATATAATCAATCCAGGCAATCCCAAACAATCATAAAAAAGAAATTTACCTAACCTAAGTAATTTAAAAACATGGAAACGTGCCAGTAAAAAGTTCAGGATGAAAAGCACGAACCTTCCCTTCTGATTCCCAAGTGCGCTCCACCGGGTCGTTCCCCTACTATATTCGAACCGCCTTTACTTCTTTATTTCAAAGCATTTTCACTCCATGCTCTACTATAGGAGTAGGTCCATAGGGTGCAATATAATTCAACTCCACTTACACGTCCTATAGCTGATCGGGCTCAACTATAACAACTAACTCATGAACATCCTTTCGTAGGTGTGATACATGGAAAACATGGTTATCTATTGCAAACTTTTCATGGTGCTTCATTCTATAAGCTAGCTTCCCTTCTTTTTCTAATGTCAAAGAGGCCTTAAAATGTGAGGCGCTAACTTTCCCAAACTACCAAATCTCATAACACGCTTTAGTGGTAATACTTTTACAAACACCTTGTCACCCACTACGAATTTCAGCTTTGTACGCTGCCAATCGGCATATGACTCTTGCCTATCCTGCGTTGTTTTCATTATCTTTCTTATCAGCTCTACTTTTATTAGAAGTGTCTCTAATAATATATAACCCAAGTATAACTCTATCAATCGCCTCTCACTTACAAGTCTAGGATTTGCATGGTCATCCATAAAAATCCTCAAACGATGCCAACTTATGCTCGCCTGATAACTGTTATTATAGGTAAACTTCACTAATGGAAAATGATCTTACCATGCTCCACCAAAGTCAGGAATACATGCTCTTAATAAATCCTACAACATTCTATTCACCCTCCCGGTCGATCAATCAGTTTATGGGTGATATGCAGTACTAAAATTCAACTCAGTCCCTAAGGCATCCTAAGTCTCCTCCAAAACTCATCAGTGAAAAGAATATCTCTATCATTGACTATACACACTACATCACCTTTCAAACTAATCACCTCTCTTACATATAAGGTAGTAATACGATTTTATCCGAGTAATCCGTATAGGATTGAAATGAGCGCATTTGGTCAAACGATCAACAATGAATGAAATGGTGTTGTTATCATTTCCCCTTCTTCTCCTAAATAAGCCGTCTATAAAACCTATGGTTCCTAATTACAATATGGGACATCCAGGGGAAGTTACACACCACTTGGCTTCTTTTGCTCGACCTCGACTCTCTGGTAAGTTAAGCATCTAGCAAGTGGAGTTTGGGCTCGGCCTATGTGACAAACTTGGTCGAATCTGGTCACATCAGAGGGGTGTGGCCTAGAACAAGGCAAGGAGGAGGAGTAGGTGGTGGAAATAGGTGTGGCCAAGGAAAATATAAATGGTTTGCATAAGGAAGGCTCGGCTAGGGGATTTTTGCAATTTTTGGTGAAGGCTTTGTTCTAGGGTTCACGGCCAAGGGCATGAGATGATGATGAGGAGTGGTGGCCGAGCATAGGTGGTGGATGAGGGCATGAGGTCGGAATATGATGGAGAGGCCGAGCATAGCAAAGGAGGAAACAAACAAAATAAAAGAGAAAAGGAAAAAGAAGGAGGAGGCCATGACTTACTGTATTTTTTTCTTCAGGAACAAATGAGAAATGGGATGTGAGAAACTTTTTTTTGTACGTGAATTGATAAGGTAGGAGGCGGCTAGGGTTTGCAATATACGACTATGGTAGGTAATTAAACAGATAGGCACACAAAAAGGCAAGAAATAAAGCAAATATAATGTATCTCTAATTAAAACAAGGTAACGTATGTCTAATTGATTTCTTTCCCAAGCTATTAAATAAAAGATATACACAAGAAACATCTAATAAATAAAAATAAAGTCTAGACAAATAAATAGAGGAATAAAAGTCAAGAGATGGACATAGGAAAATATAAAATAAAATACAGAATTTAATCGCGTATAAACACTGAATTTTGACCAAATTTAAAAGTATAACTCAGAATTTAACGAAACGAAAAATAGAATGGATATCAGCATCCTATCTAGCTTCAATTAAAAAGATTAGAATTCAAAATTTTATATTTTTAAAATTTTCAAATAAAAGTCAAAATTTGACCAAAATATAAAATTTTCAAAAATTGTTTATTTTATTCTATTGGAAGATAAATTGCAAACCAATCCAAAATTACACTGGAAAGATTCCAAAATTCAAAATTTTAATGATCAAAATCAAAGTTTTCAAATTAATTAAATTTAAAAATATTTACAATATTCTTGGGTTGTTACACTCTCCCCCACTCAAAACTTTTCGTCCTCGAAAAGAAACGAAACAAGGAAAACAAAGGAAGATAAGATAGCAAAGCAAAAGTAACTGAAACAAACAATTCCGGATTCGAAGCACGCATGCTCTCCTCCGTCTCCCAGGTACAATCCTGATCATCAGTACTCCAATGCACTTTGACCAGGTTGATAGATTTCCTTCTTAGCTGCTTCATACCTCGATCGACGATACGAAGTGGCTTCCTCTCAACAGTCAGATTTGACTCAATATCCAAACAATCAAGAGCAGAAGGCTGAACAATAAGAGATGGATCGTGCAGATACCAACGAAGATGCGATACATGGAATACATTATGTACTCCAGAAAACTTCTTAGGCAAATCCAGACGATACGACAAAGAACCAATCCTTTCCAAGATACGGAAAGGCCCAACAAACCTAGGAGCAAGCTTCCCTCTACGACCAAACCGAACCACATTCCTTAAGGGAGAGACCTTGAGGAAAACCAAATCACCAACAGCAAACTCCAAACTCCTCCTACGCCTATCAGCGTACTTCTTATGCCTATCCTGAGTAGTTCTCATCTTCCTCTTAATCTCCTCAACTCTCTCAGAAGCCTCCAAAATAATCTCAGGACCAAGAACCAAACGATTACCAGATTCAATCCAACAAGATGGAGATCTGCAAGGTCGTCCGTAAAGAGCAGCAAACAGAGACATTTCAATACTAGCCAGAATTCAAAAGATGAATGAGATAGATAAAGGATTAAGACAAGAGTGAAATAAAAGATTGAGATTATACCTAAAAACTATTGTTATAGGTGAATTCGACAAGATGGAGATGATCTTCCCAAGATCCTCAATCAAGAACACAAGCACAAAGAAGATCCTCTAGAATCTGATTCACTCTTTCCGTTTGACCGTCGGTCTGTGGATGGTAAGCAGTGCTCAGATTCAAATGAGTACCCAACGATTCTTGAAAAGCTTTCCAAAACTGACTGGTAAAGATGGGATCACAATCACAAACAATACTGATAGGAATACCATGAAGATGAACAATCTCCCTCATATAGATCTCAACCAAATTAGAAGCAGAACGGGTAGACTTGACCGGAATGAAATGAGCTGACTTAGTCAATCTATCCACAATAACCCAAATACCCTCATTACCCCTCCTAGTCCTCGGTAATCCATCAATAAAATCCATATAAACTTGTTCCCATTTCCAATTGGGAACCTCAAGGGGCTGCAACAAACCAGGGGTCTTCTGATGATCGGCCTTGACTTGCTGACAAGTCGCACACCTGCTAACAAAAATGGAGATATCACGCCTCATACCTCTCCACCAATACAGCTTCTTCATATCCTGATACATCTTCGTCACACCCAGATGAATAGAAAGTCTGGATCGATGATTTTCCTAAAGTAACTCCTGTCTCAATCCATCAACATTCGGGACACAAATCCGATTATTAATCCTCAAAATACCTCTATCATCGATTTGAGCTTCACTACTATCAAGACTACTACCTCCAACCCTGCTATGAACATTCTCCTTAATAAGCCTAAGCATCCAATCCCCATCCTGCTTAGCTATGATACGATCCAAAAGAGGAGAAGAAACAACAAGCTGACACAACATCGCCCTCTTCCGACTCAAAGCATCGGCCACAACATTAGCTATCCCAGGGGTATAGTTGATGTCGAGGTCATAAGAAGCAAGGAACTCTAGCCACCTAACTTGTCTCTGATTCAAATCCTTCTGGGTGAAAATATATCTCAAAGACTGATGATCTGTGAAAAGCTCAAACTTAGTTCCCAAAAGATGATGCCTCCAAAGCTTTAAAGCAAAAACCACAGCAAGCAATTCGAAATCATGAGCATCATAATTGGCTTCATGGGTCTTCAACTGACGACTGGCATAAGCAATGACCTTCCCATCCTGCATTAGAACAGCTCCCAAACCTTCACGACAAGCATCAGTGTATACCGTTAATCCCTCATTTCCATTTGGAACGGTAAGAACTGGTGCGGAAGTAAGCTTACTCTTTAACTCATTGAATGCAGCTTTACACTCATCACTCCATACAAACTTAGCATTCTTTCGAGTCAAAGCAGTGAGAGGTGCAGCAATCCAAGCAAAATTCTCGATGAATCTCCAATAATAACCGCCAAGGCCCAGAAAACTGCGAATATCAGTTGGAGTCCTAGGAGTTTCCCAATCCTGTAACAGAGTAAGGGGAGAAATAAGAGCCACAAAAGATAGAATAAATTAGCAAAGAGAGAAGAGAGAAAGGCTTACATTGATCGTACCGATCTTGACTGGATCAACAGGAACTCCATTACCAAAAACAATATGTCCGAGAAATCAGACTTCATCCTTCCAGAAATGGCATTTGGAGAATTTAGCTTTCAACTTATGACTCCTAAGAGTCTCAAGAACAAATCTCAAATGGGATTCATGCTCCTTCTCAGATTTAGAGAAGACAAGGATATCATCAACAAAGACTAGAACAAACTTGTTAACCACATCACGGAAAACACGATTCATCAAATCAACAAAGAAAGCAGGAGCATTAGTCAAACCAAAAGGCATGACTAACCATTCATAGAAACCTTTCTCGGTACGGAAAGCAGTCTTAGGAATACATTCCTTAGGAACTCTGAGCTGGTGGAAACCTGTGGCAAGATCAAGCTGAGAGAAAACAGTAGCACCATAAAGCCGATCGAACATATCATTGATGTGAGGCATTGGATATTTGTTTTTCATAGTGAGCTTGTTCAACTCCCTATAATCAACACACATCCTCAAAGATCCATCGGACTTGGTGACAAAAACCACCGCTGCTCCCCATTCGGAATGACTAGGTCTGATCAGACCATTGGAGAACAAGTCCTCAATTTGCTTTCCCAACTCAACCTTCTCACGGGGTGCCATCCTTCTAGGATGAAGAACTACAGGTCGAGCTCCAAGAATAAGATTTATACGGAAATCGATTTCCCGCTTAGGAGGTAAAGAAGTGACTTCACCAAATACATCGGGATAGAGTTTAACCACAGGAGTTGAATTAAGGTCGCCTGGAGAAGAATCTAGAGAATAAATAAAGCTGCCAGCAAAATGATGAGGCATACTGCACTGAATCATCAAAGTATTATCCCGATCATCAATAAGAGAAACAGTTCGGGTTTTACAAGAGATAACGGTTTCATGCCTCTTTATCCAATCACCTCCAAGTAACAAATCAAAAGCATCGAAACCAAGAACATAGAAATCACCAGAAAATTTATGGCTAGAATAGAAAAGTCTCACTTGCTTACAAATCCTATTAAGGTTCGCAGGACCACCAATAGGATTTTTAACACACAAAGATTCAACAGCATACATAGGAGAAAGAAGGTGCTCAAACTTATCACAAAGATCCATAGAAATAAAACTATGCGAAGCTCCAGTATCAAATAAAACACGAACATGATGATTAAATAAAGAAAAGGTTCCCCGGAGAGTACCTTGATCATCACTAGGAGCAGGAGCAGGAGAAGAAGCAGAGGTAACAGCAAAAATACCAGATGGCTTGCCCTTTTGATACAAAGGACAATCTTTCTTGAAATGACCAGGTTGCAGACAGACATGACAGAAGTTGCTCCTGGTATCCTGAGGTGGAGGAACAACAGCACCTGCATTAGGGCAACTATTAGCATAGTGTCCCTTCTGATCACACTTGAAATAGGTAATAGAAGATAGGTCGATAGGCTGCCTCTGAGAAGGAGAAGATGAAGATCCCAATCTTGGATTCTTGTGCCAATTCTTCTTCTGCTGAAGGAAATTAGGCTTTCTCTTCTTAGAATTAGCATAGAAAGACTGAGAAGAAGGAGCACGAGTAACAACAGGATCCTTAGAAGTAGGATTCTCATAACGGATAGCCATATCCATAAGCTCGGTAAATGTGCCATGAACATGAGAAATGAGACGATCATAATACTCCGGATGAGCACCAGCTATAAACTTCTCATTCTTCTTAAGTTGGGTGTCAATCAGGCTGGGACCGAACTTGGAAAGTTCATTGAACTTCCGCTCATACTCAGAAAAGTACATGGTACCCTGTTGAGATCCATAAATTCACGAAAAACTTGAGATTTCCCAGCTTCGGGCATCCATTTTGCCACAAAAGCCTCCCTGAAAAATGATAGATAAGCTTAAGATAGATTTTAAATAGAAAAGCTGAACAGAACACGAGATAACACAAGAAGATACCTAAACTGATCCCAAGAAATATCTACCTCCACAGTGTTAGCCGTAACAGACTCTCACCAATCCAAGGCTGCTTCCTTCAACTTCCAAGCTGCCAATTGACGCTTCTGCGCATCAGTAATCTCCAAACCAGTAAAAATCCTCTCAAGACTCCTCAACCACTGCTGAGCCTCTACGATGCTCTCTGATCCAGTAAACTTGGTGCCACCAAGTTGAGTGAATTCCTTGCAAAGAGTAGTGAACCTGATGGGTGCAACAGGCTCGGGAACTAGGGCAATACCCCGACCTCTACCTCTGGCATTCCTACGATTCATCCTAAAAAATCAAGTATAAATTTTAGGACAAAGGTAAAACAGAAAGACAAAGATAAGATTCAACTAGAATGGAAACCCTAATCAACGCATTCAAATAAACAAGATGGGTTCGAAAGGAATGAAGTTAAGAAAATGAGATTTAAAACAAGAAAACTTTATATAAAAAATAATCCTTTAAAATCCTTTAAAATCATTTGAAAAATCATTTTATACTTTAAAATACGTTCTCTCACAAACTCTATCTCTTGAGATCGGATGTAGATTTACCCTAGAAAAATCCATATTTGATCTTATTCATTTAGTCACGGTTGACCCGGTTAAGGTTGCCCGCGATTTATCTAAGCTTATCCATCTTCATATTTTGTTAATTAATCATCTTGTCTTTGTTTCCAAACTATCTCCAAACATTTTAAATTGTACTTTTAAATCTTTGTTTGTTTTATATATTGTGTTGTTTGAGTTGTTGACGTTGATTTGGGCTTCCAATCGATTCGTCTGATCAAAGCTATCGATAGGATTTCTAAAACACCGACAGAACAAACTGACACAATATTATTTTAAAATTTGGTTAATGAAATAAATTTTGATGTAAGTAAATATTATGGAACTTAATAAATTGATTTAAATTAATTATTTGAAATGATAATACTTGATTTATCATTCTATAAATGAATTTATAAATAGTTGTTTATAAATTTGATTTGGGAACTGAAATGAATTTAAATCAAGAATTTGAGAATTTAATTTCCGATGATTTCAAACCTTGTGTTTAAGTTTTAAAAGGATATATTATTTAAAGTATTTGTGAACAGAAATTTGTTTCCAAAGAATTTTAAAGTTTTAAAATTTTAGTGCTCTTCTCTTTGTCGCTGGAAAATAATTTCGGTGATGACCGCGGCATCATCGACGTTCATTTTTGAGTTTCGAAGTAAAGAGACCATTCTGTAGTCTTGCTACAGCTTTGTTTTGGGAAATTTAATTGATTTGAATTTCTAAAATATGATTTGATTTATAATATATATAGATATATGATTTAAATTTGATTTGACAAATTATGTACATACATTTATTTATCTCTAAATGGTTTGAAAGGAATCGGAAATTTTATTCTTAAATTCTATCTTAAATAATAACTTCAAGTATAAAAAGAAAATCAAAATTTTGAATAAATATTCAAGCTTGAAATGATTGAATTAGAATGTTTATATTGTGTATTAATTTTAGAAAGTTTTATTTGTATAATTATCAACTACATTCAAATATAACTTACCTTAAATTTTAGAAGTTAACAATGTAATTGGATAATATACAATATAAAAAGATTTTTATAAATAAAATTTGAGTGGTTATAATAAATGTTATAAACTTAAATTTTAGTTATAAAAAGATTAACAGAGGTAAATAGAGTAAAAGAGTAATGGAATAATTTACACAATAAAATGATGTTAAGGGAATTAGGAATAAATTAAAACAGTTATAATAAGTGTAAGTATATTTAACATAGGTGATAAAAAAATATTGAGAGGAATAAATTTAATTTTAATTAGGAATAAAGAAGAATTAAATTTATTGAACGTTATACACTTAATCTTAATCAAATCCATGATTTTAGAGATTGTTAATTTAAGAAAATTAGATGATAAGATAATGAAATTAGAAATAGTTAAGATTTATTTAACTTGTGTAAAATTAATTATCAATTTAAGTTGAATTCTCCATGGTTTCAAACTTATTATCTTATTTTGTTTTCAAACTGTCTGTTAGTTGTCCTTATTTTTCCTTATCTTGCTACAGACTGGTATAGGCGTCTTTCTAGGACCTTTCTGTTTATAAATCTTTCTATAATCTTTGATGATCTTTGGTACTCAATTGAATCTGAGCACTGCTTGCCATCCACAGACCGTCGGTCAAGCAGAAAGGGTGAATCAGATTCTAGAGGATCTTTTTCGTGCTTGTGTCCTTGATTTCAGAGGATCTTAGGAAGACCATCTCCACCTTGTTAATCTTACCTATAACCACAGTTATCAGGTATAATTTCAATCTTTTGTCATCTTGTCTTAATCTCATTTCAATTTTATCTTTCCTGTGTTTTCCCATAGCTCATTCCTTTTCGGGGACAAAAAGTTTTGAGTGGGGGAGAGTGTAACAACCCTAGATTTTTTCATATATTTTAAATTTAACTTTATTTTATTTTGAACTTATTTTTAAACTTGTTTTATTTTCAACATTTCATTTTAAATATAAATCTTGATTTTTATGTAAATTATAATTTCAAATTTGTATAAATTGAATATTTTCCTGAAAAGTGGATTTGTGGTCAAACTTTGACTTTTAAATTTTAAATTTATATATTTAAATTCTTAAATTTTATCTTTTATTATGAAAATAGAGTTAATATCATAAATACTGCTTTTCGTTTCGTTGAAAACGGATTTAAATTGTGAAAGTTATACTGTTTTCAATATTGTGTGTATATTGAGTTATTTAACAATTTTCTTTATTTTAATTTATATAAATGACATTTTATTTGATATATCATACTCTAATTTGTATATTTAGGTTATATCATATATATTTTGACTTTTAAATATTTTTAAAGTGATTATAAAAATTTTCTAAAGCTTATTGAATTTATTTCTAATTTTTAAAGCCTAGTTTGCATTTTAAGCCATTTTCTTAATTTAAATTCTATTTAATTAAAATTCAATTATTTATTTTATATTTTTATTTTCATTTCTGAGTTTTTATCCTTATTTATCAGTAATTTATATGTATTTATAATTTCAAAAGAAATATAGGAAATTTGAAAAGTTTGTGACTTTTGATTTGCTTAAGACTCTTGGTTTTCCACCTTTTCATTTTCTAACTCTTGCATTGATTTTTCTTTGGCCGGCTTTATTCATTCCTATCAGCTGCATATTTTTCCATTTCATCCACGTAACAAAATTTCTCATCTCTAAAAAAAACTCACGGCCATTGCTTGAAATTTTTTTGGTAAAAACTTCTTTTCTTTTCATGTTTTCTTTGTTTTCTTTTGTGATTTGCACTTGCCTTCTTCATCTCTATTGGATCGGCCCGCCCCCTCCACCACCTTGGCCGCCTCCACCACCATCCCCTCTGACCAACAGCACCTCCAGCACCTTCCCATGCCATAGTCGAGCGCCTATGTGATGAAACTCCACCAAAGTTTGCACAAACATCACCTATATGCATACAAGCCGAGCCATCCACCTTCCATCACCTCTCTCCACCACATGGCCGACCATATACCACCACCACCTCATGTTCCAGACCTGACACATCATGCCACATCACCACCTGAGCCCCTGAGCCATGGCCGTGCCCCTCCATGCCTTGCCCGAGCCTTGTAGTGGCCTTGAACCCATGCTTTTGCCTTGTATTGGTAGTTTCTACATCACCAAATGTTGCACCACTTTCTCTAGGTTAGGCCGACCCATACACCACCACCACCAGCCTTTTCCTGACCCATACACCTCTGCCACACCTGTAGTTGACCACCTGAAGACTGGTCGTGACTTGGAGTGCCTTGGTCATGACCTTTAGTGCCTTGAAAACAGTGCGTGTTGCCTTGTAGTTGTTGTTTCATGCTCACAAACCTTTGTTCCATCATTTTCACATGCTATGGCCGACCTTTAGGAACCCAAACCTGATCTAAAACCATGCTGTAGCCGTGCCATTTCAGATCATAGCTGAAGCATAGATGGTAGAAAGCAAGTGCAAACACTTTGGCTTTGTTTTATGCATCCAATTCTAGCATTGTTTAATGGTATCTTGTGTTGAAACTTATGTGTTGTTATACTTGTTTTGTTGAATGTATCCAAGGAGATTCATCTTTGGCTCTCTCACTCAAATCATATTTGTGTTGCCATGCCTTCGAAGATTCTATGTTGTGTGTTTTGGTCGTCATCTCCAGCTTAAACAAGTGAGTAATTCTCACCAGACTAATATGTACTTATATAACTGATAAACCGACACCAATTGAATCTGTAATTTACATCATCTTGTTATAACTACCATATTATATTCATATGATGTTCACAGCTATATCTACACCTGTTATACCATATGTTACTATTATATCATGCTATTCTGTTATTTATATCAGTTTATCACACTGCAAGTTCCCTGTAGATTAGAATCACTATGGGTTGAAATGATACATACCCGAATGGACTTTAGAATAGGGAAAAATCGTTATGGGCTGAAATGATAGGCCTGAATGGTTTTTATTTATTTTATTTAACTTGGGATTGCGGGTTTGAAATGATAGAACCCGGTTTTTCTTTGTAAATTACGGATTGAAATGATATATATCCGTATCACTTGACCTAGGCTAGAAAATTATATACAGACCTATGGTTTATATATTTTTCTGAAAATTTTAAAATATTTTAAAAATGCAAATATTATGATATTTTGATTTAAATTTTATTAAAATGATTTCTATAAAATATTAGTGATTTTCTACAAATTAAATAAGTGAATTAAGTAAATGGTGAAGTAGAATTTGAAATATAAGTTAATTTTGGAATTTATGATTTTGTTTATAAATGGAATTTACGTAAAGTAAGAATATATGACAAATTTTGATTTGAAATGAATTTAACGATTTTTATTAAGTAATAATAATTTTTAAAAGTGTTAATAATTTTGTATACATTAAAATATGGAATAAATGAATGTTTAAGTTGAATTTTTTTGAAATATAACTTAAATTGGGAAATTGTGAATTTTGTTAAAAGTGAAATTTTAATTAAGTAAAATAAATGGAAATAAGTTATATTTTGGAAATTTAAACTTAGTTGTTAAGTTAAGAATTTAATTAAAGAAATGAAAATTTAATTGTTATTTAATTTGATTTTTGTATGGAAATTTGACTTTATAAAATCATAGAAATAAAGGTATTTAAATGATTGTTTCTAAATGTGAAAATATATGATTTTATAAGTTAAAATGATTTATATTAAAAGTTAATTATGTGTGAAATTGTAAATAAAACTCTGAATTTGATTTGACAGCATTTTTGAAATGTAATGTAAAGATATGACAGCATTGGAAAATGCTGTAGTTGTTTTAAATGAACCAAATAGCAAATTTGAACTAAGGGTTATTATAGTACTTTGTTAGTGCTATAGTGGTTAAATTTAACTAATATTTTAATTGAAACTAAATTAAGATATTACAGCATTTTAAATGCCGTCTTTTGTTAATGAACTGTTTTTAAACATAACATTTCGTAGCATTTTCTAAGTGCTGCGAAAGTTGAATTTTCTTTGTTTAATAAATTCAAATGAATAAATGATCTTTGAAAAAGATTAAATTTTGGAAATTAAATATTTAATTATTAAATATAATGAATTGACTTTAAATGATTTAAATGGAATAGTTGATTTGGGAAATACAACTATTTTGAAATGTGATTAAATGGTATTTAAATTTAAATTAAATAAATGATGTTTTGAAATGATATTTTGATATTTTGAAATGAATTTGAAATGATATTAAATCTTGGAATGAATAATCGAAGTTTATATTAGTATGAAAAATATTTGGTTTACTTGTAATTTGAATCTATTTAAAAGGTATTGGACTTATGAAATATAGGATAATAAAGCTTTGGAGTTTATTTTATAATTTGAATAGTTATTTTGTGGATTAAATCTATATTCGAAATTTATAAGATTTGAAATGGTCTATGGAAATTTAATTGAAATAAATGATTGAATTGAATTGAAACTTTGGAAATTTTAATATTTGATTTGAAATATAATACTTACACTTTTAAATGAATTTAAATAAATTAATTTGTTGGAATATAAATTATTTAAAAGGTGACTTGAAATGATAATAAATGAATGATATCTTTGAATTTAAAAAGGTATTTAAAGTTGAATATTTGGATTTGAACTCAAATGATGATTTGAAATGAAGTTTTGAAAGGATATGTTATTTTGATATATTAAAATGATTTGAAATGAAGTTTTGGAAAGATATGATATTTTGATATATTGAAATGATTTGAAATGAAGTTTTGAAAGGATATGATATTTTGATATATTAAAATGATTTGAAATGAAGTTTTGGAAAGATGTGATATTTTGATATATTGAAATGATTTGAAATGAAGTTTTGAAATGATATGATATTTTAAATATATTGAAATGGTTTGGAATTGATTTAATCTTTATTTTGATAAAGATTTGGATTTGAAATGATATTCTGTTTTGAAGTATAAAATATTATTTTAAAATTATAACCACGGGTTATAATAACGATTGGTTGTTAAAGAGACCGGGATCGGATATGGACATACTCTCTATCGATACCGAAAACCACTTTGACAACTGTGTACGCGGTGGAGTTTCCAGAATGAAGTAGGATGGTGACGACGATCCTAAGGTATATATGTGGACACAACTCCCATGAGTTGGCATAAGGTGGCTAAAACAGGAGCGATCTCGGACCAATGAGGTAGCACCTCTTATCGGACAAACTTCTCCGATACCATTCTATTACTTGTGATTGATTTTGTAACGACCCGGAAATTTCGAACCCGAAATTTCCAGATAGTTAGAAGAAAAAGAAAAGAGATAGAAGAAAGAAACAGAACAAGACACAGATTCTCACATTCGCAGCGGATTAAAATACAATATCAAATAATAATATCAGTTATACAAGGAAAACTGTATTTGTTAATTACATTTTTATACATCAGAGTTACAACATTCACAAACATACTAGACAGTTAGAATTAACATGTCTCTAACAACTATAATATATCACAACGAAATATACTCCATACGTTCCTACCATCCAGCTCGCCTCTTGAGCTCCAGAACGTCCTTACCTGAAATCTGTAATACTCGGTCTGACCCGAACATTACATCAAAGTAACACCCGGGTCAGGCTGGAAACCAGCGTGAGTAAACTCATTTAACATGAAATTTCAATTCATAGAACTTATTTAAACCCGGGGTAACTCGTACTTTTCTATAAGTAAACAACTTATATAGACAATACTTATTTTCACAAAACAATATCTAAGTATCCAATTTAGTTCAAATGGTCCATATTATCCCAAAACTGGCCTATTTGATTTCACATATCAATCTATAAAGATTTATAGAAGATTTCAAATCGAAGTGGTTTCGGGTATTAACTAATACCCGACTCCTGTCTCTTCGAATCAAATGTCATCTTAATCCAAGTTATTCAAATGAAATTCAATTCAAACTTTAAATACAGGGTGTCACCTTTACACAGTAATTCATTATCGATAGATACCCACATTATCACAGTTTAAACCAAACATATCATAGCATCACATATCAGCATATCATCTATCTAAGGCATACAATATCATTCAATCATTCATAAGCAAGATAATTTAGTCACTCTATTCCAACCAATAAATTAAATTAATTACATCCATTATTAAAAAAATCATGCTTACTTAACCATTAATTAATTATTTGAAATTAATTATTCTTTAATCATTTAATCATTTAAATTAACCTTTAATTACTTTCATTAATTAACCACTAATTACTTTTATTTATTAATGAAATTAATAAATCATCCTTAATTATCCATCTTAAGTAATTATCCTCAATTACTTATATTAATTAATTATCTCTTAATTAATCACATAAATAGATAAATCTTAAGTTAATTACATAATTAATTAATCCTTAATTAATTACATTAAGTAATTATCTTTCAATCATAAATTAATTAACTTTTAATCATTTATTAATTCACCATTTATCATTAATTAATTAGCCTTTAATTTATGATTAACTCTTAACAAAATTAATACTTTAATCATTTAAGTAATCTTCCAAAGTCTTAATTGATTTTAAGATAAAACATTTATCTTTTAATTAACCACTTAATTATATCTTTAACTTAAGCTAAAATAACTTAAGAACTTTAACTAATTTTTAAGTTAAACAAAACATACAACTTTTCTTAACCAAAGTATTTAAAAACATTATCGTCTAAAGAAATTGATTTTAAAATTAGTTTAAAACTTGATTTACCTTTAAATTTTTAAAATTTGCTTTTCAATTTACTTTAAACTTGCTATAAATTACTTCGAGTTAAACCCAGAGCCTACTCCGAGATAAACCCAAGAACTTCCCTTCCCTTCTTAAAAACTTAGTTAAGTTTAAAATTTAAAACTGGTAACAGTCTACTTTTAAAAAAATTTAAACCCTGTTATCTTAAAAACAACCCGAGGCAAAGACAACAACCCCGAAATTTACTCGAGCCAAAACCCTATGGACTCGCACTCGAACCCGAGCACACAACATCTTCTTCCCGAGCCTAACCAAACTCATCAACCACTGAGACACGCAAACCCAACGTGTACGTGCACAAACGATCCAGCCGTCTCTGACCTTCGCCGAGTCACCCACAGACGACGATGACCCATGCTAGTGCTCCGACCTTCCAATTTCCGACGAAAACGTCAATACCCAAAATCGAGCAGATCATCAACCTCTTGGAACCAAGTTCGATCAGGAAAATCATCAACGCCATCGCCTCTGATCACCGGAGAACACGTAACTCCCCTCAAACCTTCGCCACGCTTCCACCTTCCCTCTACCACTCCTCCGAGCCCACTCGACGCCCCCGTGACACCGTAGTTAAACGACGAACACCCTCGACTTCAACAGGCTTTTAAACCCTACAATTCCCTTGCCGCGCCACCACGGCGAGAGATCAACCCTCCAACCAATTTTGCCGAGCTCCTCGACCTATAAGCCTGCTTTAGCAACAAGCTCGACACTTCCAGCATCTTTGATCATCGGCAATTTGATAAATACCCAAATTCTGATCAACTAACATTTCCTACCTAAAAACTCACTTAAAAATCTTGATATGATTTCTAAAAATCATAGTTTTACAAGACGAATAAGATTATATAAATGAAACTCGTAATTGAAACAACAAATTTTTCTGATATATTATCATTTACTGTAATATTCACTTTACCAGATAATTTCTTGATAATACTATTTGTTAACATTTTTTTTAAATTTATATTACACCATCACCACCAAATTTTCTTTAACACCATGTGCTGAAAATAAACAGGGAAGGAGAACTTGATTTTTCCTTGAACGTATTTTAGTCTATAGAACTAAGAACAGAGCATATCATTTTTCCCAGACATTCATGCAAACATCTACATTCATATATACATGCATTTCTGTTTAACCAATCATGCAATCACTTATCATAATTCATTTTAAGGAATTTCAGCATGCATCTATATTTAAGACAGATTTAAAACTTTTAAATAGATTTGTTTACTCACTTGTTTGATGATGGGCAGAGGGTTTTGAAACAGTTTGAACTGGAGACTTAGTTGTCACTGAGATGATTTAAGCTTGAAACTGTAACTTGATTCTGATTTAAATTCCTTGATGTTTTACTGATCTGCATTTTGTTTCTTTGATTTGAAACTGATCTGAAACTTGAATTTTCATCTGCTACTAGATTTTGATTTCCTTGATGATTGGGATGCTCTTTGGTTTAGCTTCAGGTTTAAATTGATTTGAAGCTTCATCTGAATTTGATTCTGATTTCTTCCTGGTTTTCTTTTTGAGTTTCTTTTAGGAATTGAAAGATGAAATAAAATGGATATGGGTTAATGATATGCATATACAACTATTTTTAATTGTATATATTTATTTATTTATCTTTTAAAGAAAATGCCACTTGTATATTTTCTAAGCTAACACTTGTTTGAATATTAAGAGAGATATTTACATTTGTTTAATGCATGTTCTATATATTTTACAAATGTCAAAACTAATATTTTGATGTCTTAAACTTTTTATTTTAAATATTTCTTATGTTAATATTTATTAATTTATGTATTATGCTCTAAATGTTTATACATATTTTCTATTCATACATTTCCTTATATAGCTTTTAAAGAAAATGATTTAAAGTTAATTATAAATAAATACACATATATACATGTATATTAAAAAAAATGCATAATAAACTCTTTTGTTAAATCTCCTTTTAACTATCATACTTTGATTAATAAATATTTATCTTTAGGGATTTAAAAATATAAACAAAATTTGACTTGAAGTAGCTTTTGAAAATTATTATATTAAATTCAAAACATAACCTCCCAATTATAATATATATACATAAATAACAGTTTTACAAAAAGAACTGTATCAATACACTTTTACATTCTATATCAGAATTATTTAATCTATAAATCAGTATTCCTATTAATTAATCCAGTTAATTATCAATTTACCAGTGTTCAAAAATCTGGGTTATCACATTCCTCCCCCCTTTAAAACTTTTCGTCCTCGAAAAGGAACGAAGCCAGAATTTATTTAAAATTCTTAATATCAGTTAAATTTTCTCTTTGAAACATTTTTAGAATACTTTAAAAATCTTTATAATATTACTAAATTAGTTTTTATAAAAATACTTTTATAACTCGATGTCTTAACAAGTCAATCCTTGTTCTTACAGAAATTCGGTCATACGTTGATCAGGCGTAAGACTGAAAATCTATAAATACTTAGCAGACCCGGTTTCAACACCCAGTGAAAATATTTGGAAAATAATTTATTGAAAATATAGAAAACAGTTTTGAAAATAGAGAAAATATCTTTGGTGAGAATGCTCTGGAAATCATCACCCCCATCCATGGTCGCAGTTAACCCGATGGTTACGTTGCCGTCCCGACAAAATCCACAGATAACTGTAGGTCTCCGCGCTCCTCGATTACTCCATGGAACCCGCTACAGATCGCAGTTATACCCGGGCCTTACGTTGCTATCACAGCACAAACCCATATAACTGTAGGCATCAGCGCCACCGAATTTCGCTGCCAAATAATGAAACTTCTCCCACATAGGTCGCAGTCTACCGATATAAAATCAAACGCAGACTGTTGGCTCTCAGCGGCACAAACGACTTTTGCTATGTTACCATAGTGTCACAGTCTACCGATATAAAATCAAACGTAGACAGTTGGCTCTCAGCGGCACACATGACTTTCGCTATGGTCTGCAGTAGATCGCAGTGACATCGAGTTAAACTGTTATCACAGCATAACCCATATGCCTCTGTGGGCACCAGCCCCTCGACTTTCGCTACACAAATAATCCTCAGGAACTAGTTTGTCCGGACTCCTCACAGGATCAACTTTAGAATCCCCCCTTGGGGTTCAAGGCAGTACCACCCAGTGGCACTCCTGAGAAGTTCATTTCAAGGAAGCGCCTTTTTCCCCAGAGCTATTCTCAAAATACTTTATACTATATACTTATAGTATCTTCAAATCATACCCTTTATGATTTATCAAAATCTCCTTTACACAAAATCGATTACCAAAATCGATAATTCTCAAACTAGGCTTTCCAAAATCCAAAATTGATTTTCCCAAAAATCAAAAGCCTTTTCCAAATTATATAGGTTCCCAAAACCTTTTCCCAAAATCCTCATAAGATCCTTTATATATATATATAACTTTGAAAATCTTTGGATCATTTCAAATTTGTATAAAACCTCTTTTATACTTCAAATATTTTCAAAACTCTTTTCTTTTAGCAATAGATTCAACAAGGGAAGATTTATCTTATATAACAAAGATATATAACTTTATTTTATTCCAAATCAAATATTTAAATTTGATTACTCTTTTATAAAGTTATTAACCATATCATTTTCATTTCAAAAACCCTTTTACAGTTCTTATCCAAAAAAATTCAATATCAATTTCATTCAAACCCGTACGATGTACACATATCATCCGTACGCTATATCAATTTGATCGCTCACTCGATCACACAATTTCACTTCCGAACTAGTATTGTCCACCCGACTTTCTAGTGCAGACTTAGATCTGATTCCTTGATCAGAAACCGACATTCTCCTTGCATAGTCACAACTATGATAGAGAATATCCAGAACCAATCAAAAATCCATATCCAGGTTCGCCGTCGAAAATCGAGCGAAAAATCCCAACTCGGATCGATAATACTATCTCGAAATTCTGTGTTCGAATCTGGATCAAATCACTATGCGAATAGAATAATATACGTATATCCTACGTATTTATCTTTATTGGTTATTAGCCAAATCAATTTACTTTTCTATTCACATTTCCTTTAATTCCATTCACTTATTCTCAATTTCTTCCATTTCCAATTGAGTTATTACTTCAATTACAAACAGTTTGAACTCTGACCTTTTTAAATTTAAAAATAGCTTGAAAAGGTTTAAAATAGATAAGTAGTTGAAAAATAGTTATTAGTTTATAAAATAGCTGTAAAATAGTTAAGTAGGTATAAAATAGTTAGATAATTGCAAAATAGTTTTTAAAATAGTGATTAGATATAAATAACTAAAAAATAGTAATTAGTTTATAAGATAGTTTTCAAAATAGTTAAATAGTTCTAAAATAATTGTAAAATAAATATAGGATAGTTTGGGGTTTAAGAAGAAAGATTGTATAGTAAATAGTTTGGAAAAATATATTTGTATTAAAACAATTTATTTTGAAAATAATCCAGAGCCAAACTGTTTAATTTCTCAATTTCCATTTCCAATTAATTTCCCATCAATTCAATTTAAATTCCAATTTCATTTAAATTGACTCAATACTTCAATTTCCATTGAAATTGATTTAATCCCAATTCAAGTTGAATTAACCTTAATTCCTTTCCAAATTTAAATCAAATTCCATTTGATTTTTAATCTTATTCAACTTTAATTACTATTTCAAATTATTCAAATTAATTTTGACTAAATTCAAATTGAATCCACTTCAATTTCAAATCATTTCAATTCTAATTTACCATTTGAATTTTAAAACTTATATATTTAAACCATTTAATTTTGAATTCAAATTTCAAAATTCCATTTTAAAATTATCTTTACTTAACTTATTACAAAGTTCAAATAAGAATTCAAAAACAATTTAATCTTTAGATTCTAATTTATTATCCATTTTCAATTTCCAGATCTCAAACCCATTTTGAGATCACTCATAATTCCCATTTAAAATAACCATTTAACTACCCAAGTTAAATTTAAATTTCATCTTGAAATTTCCAATTCAAGTTGTTCATCCTAAACTTATTTAACTTTCCTTAAGTTAAATTCAATTTAATCCAGTCAACTTATCCAATTTGAATTCCCATTTCAAATTTAAACTTTATATTAATAAACTTTCCCACTTAAATTCAAAAACTTATCACTTTGGGTTTTCATATCACATTCCAATTTAAATCTCAACACTAAGAGTTATTTCAAATTATCTTTAATATTATGTATATCCTTATATATACATTTTCTTTACACACCAAGTTATACCTTAAATTTTTAAACCATTTCTGGTTTTAAATTCAAAAATAATTTCAAGTTTTCTGGATTTAAAACTTCACAATTTAAAACCCACTAGAATTTACAAGTCTTACTTGCCTAAATGTTTTACTTCCCTAAAACATTCCATTATTAAACACAACAATCATTTATGATAATAACCAAGATTATCATATCTGGAAACCAATTCATTTTTATCTTTATTCTAATAATACTTCTATATATTCAAGATTTTAATTTCAGTTTGAATCCATTTCAAACTTATCTTCATTTAATTTCAATTTGGTTTTATTACCATTATCATTTATATTTAATCCAATAATTTAACAACCAATTACCTTGATATTTATTAGAAAGAAATATCATTTTATATATCAAAATATATTCTTATATAAAATCATTTAAAATCCTTATATAAGAAAATAACAATTACGCTCTCATATATATATATATATACACACTCAACTCGTTCTAGGGTACCATTGACCTTATCCTTAACGAGTAATCCCAACAGAGCCAAGGTTCTCGCTTAACCTTCAGCTCTGATACCAAATGTAACGACCCGGAAATTTCGAACACGAAATTTCCAGATAGTTAGAAGAAAAAGAAAAGAGATAGAAGAAAGAAACAGAACAAGACACAGATTCTCACATTCGCAGCGGATTAAAATACAATATCAAATAATAATATCAGTTATACAAGGAAAACTGTATTTGTTAATTACATTTTTATACATCAGAGTTACAACATTCACAAACATACTAGACAGTTAGAATTAACATGTCTCTAACAACTATAATATATCACAACGAAATATACTCCATACGTTCCTACCATCCAGCTCGCCTCTTGAGCTCCAGAACGTCCTTACCTGAAATCTGTAATACTCGGTCTGACCCGAACATTACATCAAAGTAACACCCGGGTCAGGCTGGAAACCAGCGTGAGTAAACTCATTTAACATGAAATTTCAATTCATAGAACTTATTTAAACCCGGGGTAACTCGTACTTTTCTATAAGTAAACAACTTATATAGACAATACTTATTTTCACAAAACAATATCTAAGTATCCAATTTAGTTCAAATGGTCCATATTATCCCAAAACTGGCCTATTTGATTTCACATATCAATCTATAAAGATTTATAGAAGATTTCAAATCGAAGTGGTTTCGGGTATTAACTAATACCCGACTCCTGTCTCTTCGAATCAAATGTCATCTTAATCCAAGTTATTCAAATGAAATTCAATTCAAACTTTAAATACAGGGTGTCACCTTTACACAGTAATTCATTATCGATAGATACCCACATTATCACAGTTTAAACCAAACATATCATAGCATCACATATCAGCATATCATCTATCTAAGGCATACAATATCATTCAATCATTCATAAGCAAGATAATTTAGTCACTCTATTCCAACCAATAAATTAAATTAATTACATCCATTATTAAAAAAATCATGCTTACTTAACCATTAATTAATTATTTGAAATTAATTATTCTTTAATCATTTAATCATTTAAATTAACCTTTAATTACTTTCATTAATTAACCACTAATTACTTTTATTTATTAATGAAATTAATAAATCATCCTTAATTATCCATCTTAAGTAATTATCCTCAATTACTTATATTAATTAATTATCTCTTAATTAATCACATAAATAGATAAATCTTAAGTTAATTACATAATTAATTAATCCTTAATTAATTACATTAAGTAATTATCTTTCAATCATAAATTAATTAACTTTTAATCATTTATTAATTCACCATTTATCATTAATTAATTAGCCTTTAATTTATGATTAACTCTTAACAAAATTAATACTTTAATCATTTAAGTAATCTTCCAAAGTCTTAATTGATTTTAAGATAAAACATTTATCTTTTAATTAACCACTTAATTATATCTTTAACTTAAGCTAAAATAACTTAAGAACTTTAACTAATTTTTAAGTTAAACAAAACATACAACTTTTCTTAACCAAAGTATTTAAAAACATTATCGTCTAAAGAAATTGATTTTAAAATTAGTTTAAAACTTGATTTACCTTTAAATTTTTAAAATTTGCTTTTCAATTTACTTTAAACTTGCTATAAATTACTTCGAGTTAAACCCAGAGCCTACTCCGAGATAAACCCAAGAACTTCCCTTCCCTTCTTAAAAACTTAGTTAAGTTTAAAATTTAAAACTGGTAACAGTCTACTTTTAAAAAAATTTAAACCCTGTTATCTTAAAAACAACCCGAGGCAAAGACAACAACCCCGAAATTTACTCGAGCCAAAACCCTATGGACTCGCACTCGAACCCGAGCACACAACATCTTCTTCCCGAGCCTAACCAAACTCATCAACCACTGAGACACGCAAACCCAACGTGTACGTGCACAAACGATCCAGCCGTCTCTGACCTTCGCCGAGTCACCCACAGACGACGATGACCCATGCTAGTGCTCCGACCTTCCAATTTCCGACGAAAACGTCAATACCCAAAATCGAGCAGATCATCAACCTCTTGGAACCAAGTTCGATCAGGAAAATCATCAACGCCATCGCCTCTGATCACCGGAGAACACGTAACTCCCCTCAAACCTTCGCCACGCTTCCACCTTCCCTCTACCACTCCTCCGAGCCCACTCGACGCCCCCGTGACACCGTAGTTAAACGACGAACACCCTCGACTTCAACAGGCTTTTAAACCCTACAATTCCCTTGCCGCGCCACCACGGCGAGATATCAACCCTCCAACCAATTTTGCCGAGCTCCTCGACCTATAAGCCTGCTTTAGCAACAAGCTCGACACTTCCAGCATCTTTGATCATCGGCAATTTGATAAATACCCAAATTCTGATCAACTAACATTTCCTACCTAAAAACTCACTTAAAAATCTTGATATGATTTCTAAAAATCATAGTTTTACAAGACGAATAAGATTATATAAATGAAACTCGTAATTGAAACAACAAATTTTTCTGATATATTATCATTTACTGTAATATTCACTTTACCAGATAATTTCTTGATAATACTATTTGTTAACATTTTTTTTAAATTTATATTACACCATCACCACCAAATTTTCTTTAACACCATGTGCTGAAAATAAACAGGGAAGGAGAACTTGATTTTTCCTTGAACGTATTTTAGTCTATAGAACTAAGAACAGAGCATATCATTTTTCCCAGACATTCATGCAAACATCTACATTCATATATACATGCATTTCTGTTTAACCAATCATGCAATCACTTATCATAATTCATTTTAAGGAATTTCAGCATGCATCTATATTTAAGACAGATTTAAAACTTTTAAATAGATTTGTTTACTCACTTGTTTGATGATGGGCAGAGGGTTTTGAAACAGTTTGAACTGGAGACTTAGTTGTCACTGAGATGATTTAAGCTTGAAACTGTAACTTGATTCTGATTTAAATTCCTTGATGTTTTACTGATCTGCATTTTGTTTCTTTGATTTGAAACTGATCTGAAACTTGAATTTTCATCTGCTACTAGATTTTGATTTCCTTGATGATTGGGATGCTCTTTGGTTTAGCTTCAGGTTTAAATTGATTTGAAGCTTCATCTGAATTTGATTCTGATTTCTTCCTGGTTTTCTTTTTGAGTTTCTTTTAGGAATTGAAAGATGAAATAAAATGGATATGGGTTAATGATATGCATATACAACTATTTTTAATTGTATATATTTATTTATTTATCTTTTAAAGAAAATGCCACTTGTATATTTTCTAAGCTAACACTTGTTTGAATATTAAGAGAGATATTTACATTTGTTTAATGCATGTTCTATATATTTTACAAATGTCAAAACTAATATTTTGATGTCTTAAACTTTTTATTTTAAATATTTCTTATGTTAATATTTATTAATTTATGTATTATGCTCTAAATGTTTATACATATTTTCTATTCATACATTTCCTTATATAGCTTTTAAAGAAAATGATTTAAAGTTAATTATAAATAAATACACATATATACATGTATATTAAAAAAAATGCATAATAAACTCTTTTGTTAAATCTCCTTTTAACTATCATACTTTGATTAATAAATATTTATCTTTAGGGATTTAAAAATATAAACAAAATTTGACTTGAAGTAGCTTTTGAAAATTATTATATTAAATTCAAAACATAACCTCCCAATTATAATATATATACATAAATAACAGTTTTACAAAAAGAACTGTATCAATACACTTTTACATTCTATATCAGAATTATTTAATCTATAAATCAGTATTCCTATTAATTAATCCAGTTAATTATCAATTAACCAGTGTTCAAAAATCTGGGTTATCACAGATTTGGTGCGCACCCTTGATTTGGGAGTGTTGTTCGAGGAGGAGCGGTAGTGGCTGCTATGCGTTTTCATCAGTCCGTGTGCGTAATTGGTATATCTACCATGGCATTGCCTTCTGTGCCGTGTCACCTACCATATCGAGCTTTACTATGATTGTGATTTCTCCCGTCGCCTGTGGAGTATCGAGGGTAGCCCCCATTTTTGGGAGTATGCTAATACTGGATAGACTACTAGGACTATTACGTGTTAAGGGCTATATGGGTAACCCCTTGACGCTATTAAAAAGTATGTTTATTTTATATTAGACATTATTATAATATCGAATATTACTACATAGTAGATAGTTTAACGGATCCTTAAGGAATGGGCGATCCCAAGCATTCTTTAAGTTACTTGTACCTTTATTACAGTTCACTTGAGTTGGTTTATATTGTATAAGTATGTATGTCCTGACTCGAGTGTTTGTATTTTTATTTACGCTCGGGTCAGCCTGAGTATTCACAGATTTGGATTCCACTTTCTGGAGATTGGAATCGCTGGAGATTATCTGCTTATCTAGTTTTATCTATCTCAGTTCTGTTATTCTATTCAGCTTGTACTTGGTTATCATATTGAGACTCCTGTTGTACTTTATTTCTTCTATTGTATCTTATTTAACTCTGATATATTTACATAGTAGCTTCATGAACTACTATTTCTTTTACTTCCGCTGCACTTCATACTCTGTGTCTGTGATCTGTGATTATTTATTTACTGTATATACTGAGATTTGCCAAATTTTATTTACAACGCGGTATTTTGAGCAATTCAAGTCCGACATGTGTTGATGCGAATGGTTGAAAATATCGGGTCGTTACACGACCCCTCGAGCAACTATAGTTGGGTTTGAGTCGAACATTAGAAGCGAAGCACTACAAAATAGAGAATTCTCCTCCTTTGTCTCACATATAGTATTCCTTAACCTCTGTCAACTTATCATATATAGGAAAATGGAAAAATAAAGGGAGACAGACATATGCCTAGCAAGTGAGAGAATATCTCCAAGTATATAATACCATCACATCAATAAAACACCACTAAAGGCTTATACTACTCTTATCATTTCAAAGTTACTTAATTCACTGTTTTAGCCTACTTTCATAACATATCAATTCTAACCATTTTATGACATCATCGCATATCCATGGTAAATACTAAGAAATAGGGATAACCATATAAACAATCAAAACTCCCTATCTATCATTTGGGCAATGACCATACGTCAGATACACCTCCTTTGGATCAAGGTAACTACCTTAAGTTGTATATACCTCCCGATCTCCTATTAAGGCAATAACCATACATCGTATACACCATGCACTTTTTTTCTTAAGGCAACAACCATACATAGTATGCACCATAAAATCTATCAGTAAGGCAATAACCATATGTCATATACACCATATCATGTATTAAAAAGGCAGAGAGCATACATCACACATGCCACAAAATCTATGAGAAAGAGGCAACAATTTGTGTATACCATACCACTTTTCAACAGTTTATTGTTAGATTACACATATCAATAAAAGTGTTCCGAACATTATTTTCTCATACCATCATTTCACATTCATCAATAGTATCATTCAATGTTTTAATGTTTTAAATTAAACAAGACAAGATAATATTGACCATTCGTATAGGCCCTAACGGGTCTAAGTTTAACCTACGCCCCTTGCAGGTATTCAGACGTTTGAATATATAATTCAAACATCTAAAACAAATTCGGATGTTTGAGCTCATATGCAGTGCCTAATTTCATGATACAATTAATCCTACAAGCATTTAGATGTTTGGCTTTGGATTAAAAACGTCTGAATCTTTAATTCAGACGTCTAAAATCCATATTTAGGCGCTTGAATTAGGCAGAATAATAACGTATTCTTTACTGTTTGGTTCTCTCAATCTCAAACGCCTAAATATTAAATTCAGACACCTAATTTACTGTCCATTACATATTTTCAACTTTTAATGTATTTTACATCTTCCCAATCATCTGTCTTCATATTTTACAGTTGTTTACTTCTACACGTGTTATAGGAAGGCCATACTACATTCTGATGATCATTTTGTTAGATAATTTCATTACGTATATAGTTTTCCATTTTATTTCATTATCTACCCCCAATTTGTTTGAATGATTCAGAACCATTATCCAATCATTTAATTGTAAACTTTATCATCAATCCATCCCTTTATACATCTATTAGATTGATCATTAATTCATATACTTTTTCTATGCCATCTTATCAACTTCTCTTTATTAATAAAGTTCCAAATTCAATCCTATTGGCCAATTATTACTTCAAAGCATGGTTAACAATATTCATACCTTAATTCAAAATATATCTAATGGTTATTCATATCAATTCTGACATTTATTTATTATAGACAATCAACAATGGATTAGTATTTAGAACTGTATAAAAAAACCTCACTCACAGCTTAACTAAGTTAGCCTAGAATCCCCATTGTCTTCCTTTATCCTGATTAATCACAGCCTCCAAACTCCTTGAATCGCAGAGATTTTGGAATATATGAATAATTCTCTTCTTCCTAATGTATTTAGAACTTTATTTTGTTTAATTCAGTGGAGAATTGACGGTTTAAATTAAGATCAAGGTTTTTAGATCTGGGGTTTGTTTTGTTTGAGGGGGAGAAGGAGATGAAGAAATAGAATGAACATATGTTTCATTCCCTACCGGGGAGGGATATTAGTACCCTAGTTGGTACTAATGGGCTATGGGTCTAGCAAGCTCAATTGCACTTAATTTATTCTTTTGTTCATAACTCCCACTCCGTGCATCCTTTTAAAAAAGTTTATAGTGAAACTTGACCAGAAAAATACCGCTTTATGCAATGATGCAAGTTCTTTGGCTAAATTGATTTATTTACAAAAGTTTATATTTTTCCTTTTTGGAAAATTACCATTTTACTCTTTAACAATTATTTGGTTTAATATTAAAATTTACAGGGTGTTACATTCCCCCTAGAAGAATTTCGTCCTTGAAATTCCAGAGGAGAAAAAAATGCAACATGCTTACTAGCGTATATGGTAAACTACGTGAGTATACATCCAATACACATCCATACATCCATATATTTACATCCATATACATGCATAACTATCAAAGGTACAACAAAATATACACTTTTGGAATCAATACATAGGCATGAATATGAATAATGAGTATACTATGATACCAATATGCAAAATGCAACTGGTGGCCTCCTACATGTATGCAAATAGTATGACATATAAGCATGCACGCAAAACAACTTAATATTAACAAGCATATAGTTCTATATGAATGCAAGCACACATCACATCATATCGATGTACCGCGTCAAAGTATTAGCATAACATAATCTGTATAACACAAATTTTTCCTGGGTAACCTAATATAGCTTCTATCTCAACATAGCTCTAAACAACAATGGACATATAATCAATCCAGACAATCCCAAATAATCATACAAAAGAAATTTACCTAACCTAAGTAATTTAAAAATATGGAAACGTGCCAGTAAAAAGTTCAGGATGAAAAGCACGAACCTTCCCTTCTGATTCCCAAGTGCGCTCCATCGGGTCGTTTCCCTACTATATTCGAACCGCCTTTACTTCTTTATTTCGAAGCATTTTCACTCCATGCTCTACTATAGGAGTAGGTCCATAGGGTGCAATAGAATTCAACTCCACTTACATGTCCTATAGCTGATCGGGCTCAACTATAACAACTAACTCATGAACATCCTTTCGTAGGTGTGATACATGGAAAACATGGTTATCTATTGCAAACTTTTCATGGTGCTTCATTCTATAAGCTAGCTTCCCTTCTTTTTTAATGTCAAAGAGGCCTTAAAATGTGAGGCGCTAACTTTCCCAAACTACCAAATCTCATAACACGCTTTAGTGGTAATACTTTTACAAACACCTTGTCACCCACTACGAATTTCAGCTTTGTACGCTGCCAATCGACATATGACTCTTGCCTATCCTGCGTTGTTTTCATTATCTTTCTTATCAGCTCTACTTTTATTAGAAGTGTCTCTAATAATATATAACCCAAGTATAACTCTATCAATCGCCTCTCACTTACAAGTCTAGGATTTGCATGGTCATCCATAAAAATCCTCAAATGGTCCCACCTTATGCTCGCCTGATAACGTATATTATAGGTAAACTTCACTAATGGAAAATGATCTTACCAAGCTCCACCAAAGTCAGGAATACATGCTCTTAATAAATCCTGCAACATTCTATTCACCCTCCCGGTCGATCAATCAGTTTATGGGTGATATGCAGTACTAAAATTCAACTCAGTCCCTAAGGAATCCTAAATCTCGTCCAAAACTCATCAGTGAAAAGAATATCTTTATCATTAACTATACACACTGCATCACCTTTCAAACTAATCACCTCTCTAACATATAAGGTAGTAATACGATTTTATCAGAGTAATCCGTATAGGATTGAAATGAGTGCATTTGGTCAAACGATCAATAATGAATGAAATGGTGTTGTTATAATTTCCCCTTCTTCTCCTAAATAAGTCGTCTATAAAACCTATGGTTCCTAATTCCAATATGGAACATCCAGGGGAAGTTACACTCCACTTGGCTTCTTTTGCTCGACCTCGACTCTTTGGTAAGTTAAGCATCTAGCAAGTGGAGTTTGGGCTCGGCCTATGTGCGAAACTTGGTCGGATCTGGTCACATCAAAGGGGTATGGCCTGGAACAAGGCAAGGAGGAGGAGTAGGTGGTGGAAATAGGTGTGGCCAAGGCAAATAAAAAGGGTTTGCATAAGGAAGGCTCGGTTAGGGGATTTTTGCAATTTTTGGTGAAGGCTTTGTTCTAGGGTTCATGGCCAAGGGCATGGGATGATGATGAGGAGTGGTGGCCGAGCATAGGTGGTGGATGAGGGGATGAGGTCGGAATATGATGGAGAGGCCGAACATAGCAAAGGAGGAAACAAACAAAATAAAAGAGAAAAGGAAAAAGAAGAAGGAGGCCATGACTTACTGTATTTTTTTCTTCAGGAACAAATGAGAAATGAGATGTGAGAAATTTTTTTTGTACGTGAATTGATAAGGTAGGAGGCGGCTAGGGTTTGCAATATACGGCTATGGTAGGTAATTAAATAGATAGGCACACAAAAAGGCAAGAAATAAAGCAAATATAACATATCTCTAATTAAAACAACGTAACGTATGTCTAATTGATTTCTTTCCCAAGCTATTAAATAAAAGATATACACAAGAAACATCTAATAAATAAAAATAAAGTCTAGACAAATAAATAGAGGAATAAAAGTCAAGAGATGGACATAGGAAAATATAAAATAAAATACAGAATTTAATCGCGTATAAACGTTGAATTTTGACCAAATTTAAAAGTATAACGCAGAATTTAACGAAACGAAAAATAGAATGGATATCAGCGTCCTATCCAGCTTCAATTAAAAAGTTTAGAATTCAAAATTTTAAATTTTTAAAATTTTCAAATAAAAGTCAAAATTTGACCAAAATATAAAATTTTCAAAAATTGTTTATTTTATTCTATTGGAAGATAAATTGCAAACCAATCCAAAATTACACTGGAAAGATTCCAAAATTCAAAATTTTAATGATCAAAATCAAAGTTTTCAAATTAATTAAATTTGAAAATATTTACAAAATTCTTGGGTTGTTACACACTCCCCCACTCAAAACTTTTCGTCCTCGAAAAGAAACGAAACAAGGAAAACAAAGGAAGATAAGATAGCAAAGCAAAAGTAACTGAAACAAACAATTCCGGATTCGAAGCACGCATGCTCTCCTCCGTCTCCCAGGTACAATCCCGATCATCAGTAATCCATTGCACTTTGACCAGGTTGACAGATTTCCTTCTTAGCTGCTTCGTACCTCGATCAACGATACGAAGTGGCTTCCTCTCAACAGTCAGATTTGGCTCAATATCCAAACTATCAAGAGCGGAAGGCTGAACAATAAGAGATGGATCATGCAGATACCCCGACGAAGATGCGATACATGGAATACATTATGTACTCCAGAAAATTTCTCAGGAAAATCCAGATGATACGCCAAAGAACCAATCCTTTCCAAGATACGGAAAGGCCCAACAAACCTAGGAGCAAGCTTCCCTCTACGACCAAACCGAACCACATTCCTTAAGGGAGAGACCTTGAGGAAAACCAAATCACCAACAGCAAACTCCAAACTCCTCATACGCCTATCAGCGTACTTCTTATGCCTATCCTGAGCAGTTCTCATCTTCCTCTTAATCTCCTCAACTCTCTCAGAAGCCTCCAAAATCATCTCGGGACTAAGAACCAAACGATTACTAGATTCAATCCAGCAAGATGGAGATCTGCAAGGTCGTCCGTAAAGAGCAGCAAACAGAGACATTTCAATACTAGCCTGAATTCAAAAGATGAAATGAGATAGATAAAGGATTAAGACAAGGGTGAAATAAAAGATTGAGATTATACCTGATAACTATTGTTATAGGTGAATTCGACAAGATGGAGATGATCTTCCCAAGATCCTCAATCAAGAACACAAGCACAAAGAAGATCCTCTAGAATCTGATTCACTCTTTCCGTTTGACCGTCGGTCTGTGGATGGTAAGCAGTGCAAAGATTCAAATGAGTACCCAACGATTACTGAAAAGCTTTCCAAAACTGACTGGTAAAGATGGGATCACGATCACAAACAATACTGACATGAATACCATGAAGATGAACAATCTCCCTCATATAGATCTCAGCCAAATTAGAAGCAGAACGGGTAGACTTGACCGGAATGAAATGAGCTGACTTGGTCAATCTATCCACAATAACCCAAATACCCTCATTACCCCTCCTAGTCCTCGGTAATCCATCAATAAAATCCATAGAAACTTGTTCCCATTTCCAATTGGGAACCTCAAGGGGCTGCAACAAACCAGGGGTCTTCTAATGATCGGCCTTGACTTGCTGACAAGTCGCACACCTGCGAACAAAAATGGAGATATCACGCCTCATACCTCTCCACCAATACAGCTTCTTCATATCCTGATACATCTTCGTCACACCCAGATGAATAGAAAGTCTGGATCGATGATTTTCCTAAAGTAACTCCTGTCTCAATCCATCAACATTCGGGACACAAATCCGATTATTAATCCTCAAAATCCCTCTATCATCGATCTAAGCTCCACTACTATCAAGACTACTACCTCCAACCCTGCTACGAACATTCTCCTTAATAAGCCTAAGCATCCAATCCCCATCCTGATTAGCCATGATACGATCCAAAAGAGGAGAAGAAACAACAAGCTGACACAACATCGCCTTCTTCCGACTCAAAGCATCGGCCACAACATTAGCTATCCCAGGGGTATAGTTGATGTCGAGGTCATAAGAAGCAAGGAACTCTAGCCACCTAATTTGTCTCTGATTCAAATCCTTTTGGGTGAAAATATATCTCAAAGACTGATGATCTGTTAAAAGCTCAAACTTAGTTCCCAAAAGATGATGCCTCCAAAGCTTCAAAGCAAAAACCACAGCAAGCAATTCCAAATCATGAGCAGCATAATTGGCTTCATGGGTCTTCAACTGACGACTGGCATAAGCAATGACCTTCCCATCCTGCATTAGAACAGCTCCCAAACCTTCACGACAAGCATCAGTGTATTCCGTTAATCCCTCATTTCCATTTGGAACGGTAAGAACTGGTGTGGAAGTAAGCTTACTCTTTAACTCATTGAATGCAGCTTTACACTCATCACTCCATACAAACTTAGCATTCTTTCGAGTTAAAGCAGTGAGAGGTGCAGCAATCCAAGCAAAATTCTCGATGAATCTCCGATAATAACCGCCAAGGCCCAGAAAACTGTGAATATCAGTTGGAGTCCTAGGAGTTTCCCAATCCTGTAACAGAGTAGGGGGAGAAATAAGGGCCACAAAAGATAGAATCAATTAGCAAAGAGAGAAGAGAGAAAGGCTTACATTGATCGCAGCGATCTTGACTGGATCAACAGAAACTCCATTACCAGAAACAATATGTCCGAGAAATCAGACTTTAACCTTCCAGAAATGGCATTTGGAGAATTTAGCTTTCAACTTATGACTCCTAAGAGTCTCAAGAACAAATCTCAAATGGGATGCAGGCTCCTTCTTAGATTTAGAGAAGACAAGGATATCATCAACAAAGACTAGAACAAACTTGTTAACCACATCACGGAAAACACGATTCATCAAATCAACAAAGAAAGCAGGAGCATTAGTCAAACCAAAAGGCATGACTAACCATTCATAGAAACCATTCTCAGTACGGAAAGCAGTCTTAGGAATACTTTCCTCAGCAACTCTGAGCTGCTGGAAACCTGTGGCAAGATCAAGCTGAGAGAAAACAGTAGCACCATAAAGCTGATCGAACATATCATTGATGTGAGGCATTGGATATCTGTTTTTCATAGTGAGCTTGTTCAGCTCCCTATAATCAACACACATCCTCAAAGATCCATCGGACTTGGTGACAAAAACCACCGCTGCTCCCCATTCGGAATGACTAGGTCTGATCAGACCATTGGAGAACAAGTCCTCAATTTGCTTTCCTAAATCAACCTTCTCACGGGGTGCCATCCTTCTAGGATGAAGAACTACAGGTCGAGCTTCAGGAATAAGATTGATACGGAAATCGATTTCCCGCTTAGGAGGTAAAGCAGTGACTTCACCAAATACATCGGGATAGAGTTTAACCACAGGAGTTGAATTAAGGTCGCCTGGAGAAGAATCTAGAGAATAAATAAAGCTGCCAGCAAAATGATGAGGCATACTGCACTGAATCATCAAAGTATTATCCCGATCATCAATAAGAGAAACAGTTCGGGTTTTACAAGAGATAACGGTTTCATGCCTCTTTATCCAATCACCTCCAAGTAACAAATCAAAAGCATCGAAACCAAGAACATAGAAATCACCAGAAAATTTATGGCTAGAATAGAAAAGTCTCACTTGCTTACAAATCCTATTAAGGTTCGCGGGACCACCAATAGGATTTTTAACACACAAAGATTCAATAGCATACATAGGAGAAAGAAGGTGCTCAAACTTATCACAAAGACCCACAGAAATAAAACTATGCGAAGCTCCAGTATCAAATAAAACATGAACAAGATGATTAAATAAAGAAAAGGTTCCCCGGAGAGTACCTTGATCATCACTAGGAGCAGGAGCAGGAGAAGAAGCAGAGGTAACAGCAAAAATACCAGATGTCTTGCCCTTCTGATACAAAGGACAATCTTTCTTGAAATGACCAGGTTGCAGACAGACATGACAGAGGTTGCTCCTGGTATCCTGAGATGGAGGAACATCAGCACCTGAATTAGGGCAACTATTAGCATAGTGTCCCTTCTGATCACACTTGAAATAGGTAATAGAAGATAGGTCGATAGGCTGCCTCTGAGACGGAGAAGATGAAGATCCCAATCCTGGATTCTTGTGCCAATTCTTCTTCTGCTGAAGGAAATTAGGCTTTCTCTTCTTAGAATTAGCAGAGAAAGACTGAGAAAAAGGAGCACAAGTAACAGCAGGATCCTTAGAAGTAGGATTCTCATAACGGATAGCCATATCCATAAGCTCGGTAAATGTGCCATGAACATGAGAAATGAGATGATCATAATACTCCGGATGAGCACCAGCTATAAACTTCTCATTCTTCTTAAGTTGGGTGTCAATCAGGCTGGGACCGAACTTGGAAAGTTCATTGAACTTCCGCTCATACTCAGAAAAGGACATGGTACCCTGTTGAGATCCATAAATTCACGATAAAGCTGAGATTTCCCGGCTTCGGGCATCCATTTTGCCACAAAAGCCTCCTTGGAAAATGATAGATAAGCTTAAGATAGATTTTAAAGAGAAAAGCTGAACAGAATACGAGATAACACAAGAAGATACCTAAACTGATCCTAAGAAATATCTACCTCCACAGTGTTAGCCGTAACAGACTCCCACCAATCCAAGGCTGCTTCCTTTAACTTCCAAGCTGCCAACTGACGCTTCTGCGCATCAGTAATCTCCAAACCAGTAAAAATCCTCTCAAGACTCCTCAACCACTGCTGAGCCTCTACGATGCTCTTTGATACAGTAAACTTGGTGCCACCAAGTTGAGTGAATTCCTTGCAAATAGTAGTGAACCTGATGGGTGCAACAGGCTCGGGAACTGGGGCAATACCCCGACCTCTACCTCTGGCATTCCTACGATTCATCCTGAAAAATCAAGAATGAATTTTAGGACAAAGGTAAAACAGAAAGACAAAGATAAGATTCAACTAGAATGGAAACCCTAATCAACGCATTCAAATAAACAAGATGGGTTCAAAAGGAATGAAGTTAAGAAAATGGGATTTAAAACAAGAAAACTTTATATCTAAAATAATCCTTTAAAATCCTTTAAAATCATTTGAAAAATCATTTTATACTTTAAAATACGTTCTCTCATAAAGAAATGATCCTAAGATTGATTTCACTCATTCTAGGGTATTTCTACCCTATCTCTAATGAGTTTTTGCTCCATAGGCTAAGGTTTGCCTAAAACCTAAGCTCTGATACCAAATGTAACGACCCACTATTTTGGACCATTCAAATCGACAATAAATCCACACATGTCGGACTTGATTAATTCAAAACAATAGATTGTAAATAAATTTGGAGCAAATAAAACCAATCACAGAATCAAAGACACAGAATATCAGAATAACTCGCAGTAGAAATAAAAATACATAGTGGTTCATGAAGCCACTACAATACATAGTCTCAAAACAGATACAAAATACCATAGTCTGAAAACAGATACAACAGAAGTCCTAATACATAAGTTCACAAATACATAAGCAAAGCTGAATGAAATAACTGAAATGGAAAGACAACTAGATAGACAGATAAACTCCAGCAATCTCTAGCTCCAGAAGGTGAATCCAAAGCTGTGATACTCAGGCTGACCCGAGCGTAAATAAAAAAATACAAACACTCGAGTCAGGACATACATACTTATACAATGTAAACCAACTCAAGTGAACTGTAATAGAAATGCACAAGTAACTTAAAGGATGCTTGGGATCGCCCATCCTTTAAGTATCCGTCAAACTAATTACTATGTAGTAATATACGCTATTATAATAATGTCTAAAGTAAAGTAAACTTACTTAAAAATAGTGTTAAGGCTTTACATTTTCCACCTTAACATATATATAGTGCCAATATTCTATACAGTACCATAATACCTCCAGATCGGGAGGCTACCAGAGGATACTCCATAGGTATGACACAAATCAAACTCGTAGTAAGGCGCGCGAGGGTAGGTGACACGGCACAACTAGGCAATGCCAGGGTAGATATACCAATTACGCATCCGGACTGGTGGTAACGCATAGCAGCCACTACCGCTCACCTCGAGCCACACTCCCAAAAATCAAAGGGTGCACCCAATCAACCACAAAGTAATAGAATGGCATCGAAGAAGTGTGTCCGATCAGAGGAGCTACCTCATTGGCCCGTCAATCGCTCCTGTTTTAGCCACCTTATGCCAACTCACGGGAGTCGGGTCCACGTATATACCTCAATAGGATCGTCGCCACCATCCTACTTCATTCTGGAATCTCCACTGCGTACACAATTGGTAATGTGGTTTTCGGTATCGACAGAGAGTATGTCCATACCCGATCCCTGTCTCTTTAACAACCAATCGTTATTATAACCCGTGGTTATAAATTTCAAAAATGGTTTATATTTCACTTCAAAGCATATTACTTTAAACCATTTAAATTCAATATCAAATAATATTTATTTCAAAGTTGTAACATTTATAAGTTCATTATTTCAATTATAAAATTCCTAAAACATTGTAAATTTCAGCTATAACCGCACTTATAAAATGTTACGGTAGATATAACAGTATTCAAAACATTGTCAAATTCAAAACAACGGCACTTACCAAGTGCTACAGTAGGTATTACTAATTTAAAACATTTCAGTTTCATTTCAGCCACCACAGCACTTACCAAGTGCTACAGTAGCTATTTAGTTATTCAAAACAGTTTACTTTCAGCAACAACAGCACTTACCAAGTGATGCAGTAGCTCTTTGGTTATTCCAAATTATAGTTTAGTTTCAGCAACAACAACACTTACAAAGTGCTGCAGTAGCTCTTTATTATTTCAGAACTTAGTCTATTTCCAGAAATGACAGCACTTAACAAATGCTGTCTTAAAACCATAGCATTTCTGAGGTGCTACCAATATTAATTCCAACTTTATTATAAAAATTTTCAGAAATAATAAAACTTAAAATTTGGCCATTTTAACTTATAAAAATCATATTTTTCGCTTCAAAATATTCATTTGGATATCTTAACTTATGATTCAATAAAATAAACACTTAATAAATAAATATCCAATTTAAACACTAATTCATTCATTAAGTCAAAGGTAGATTATTTTCTCAACTTTTTTTTTCAATTAACTTAATACTTTACTTTAAAATACCATTTCATAAAATAAAACTAAGTTTCCATTTTATTTCCTTAACTTAAAAATTTTCCTTTTAAAAGCCAAATTTCCCAAATTATCAAGTTAAGTCATATTTTCAAAATACATTTTCACATATATTCCCTTATACATTTGTTATCCTGCCTTTTGGCAAGGCCGTGACACCAAGGATTTGATTATAAACCAATGACAGTTCGTATTGGAGATCAGTTATACGCAAGCTCACTATGGATATCGACGAATTTTTTCCGAGTCCGGATCGAGCAAAAATTGAATTGACATGACAAGCGAAGCTATGAGAGCCAACGTTTCAAATTTCAAGTCAATCGGAGTTCGTATGCTCAAGATATTGATCGATCACGGTTGAGAGATCCAAACTTGCATTGATCATAACTCGAGATCTACAAGTCCAAATGCCACCAAATTTTCACAGGAGCTTACGTATGACCTAAGGAATGTTCCTGCCAAATTTCGACTCGATCGAAGCAAGTCTTGATCGATACGAAATTCATTCGTATCGATCGCGGATGGAAAAACTCCAACTTGCATCGATCATATCTCTTGATCTACAAGTCCAAATGCTATGAAATTTTCACTGCAGCTTACGTATGACATAAAGAATGTTCCTGCCAAATTTCGACTCGATCGGAGCAAGTCTTGATCGATACGAAATTCGTTCGTATCGATCGCGGATGGAAAAACTCCAACTTGCATCGATCATATCTCATGATCTACAAGTCCAAATGCTATGAAATTTTCACAGCAGCTTACGTACAATATAAAGAATGTTTCTACCAAATTTCGACTCGATCGGAGCAAGTCTTGATTGATACGAAATTTGTTCGTATCGATCGCGGATGGAAAAAATCCAACTTGCGTCGATCATATCTCATGATCTACAAGTCCAAATGCTATGAAATTTTCACAGAAGCTTACGTACATGCAAAAGAATGTTCACATCAAGTTTCGACTCCATCGGACGAAATCTTGATCGATACGAAATTCGTTCGTATCGATCACAGATCGAGCTGAAACTTCACGGGCTTGGTCGCGTGGGCCCACTCACATGCCAGAAGAAGTCTCCTGAGATCTGAGCGAAATATCAGCCTCCTACACCTATAAATAGAGCCTCAGGGCCTACAGAAAAAGGATCTTTGAATTCTCCAACGCCCAGACTCTGCCGGATTTAGTTCTAAAGTCCATTGCTGCTGCTAACGAATTTTACTGTTGTAATTCATTGTTATCAGTTGTAACCTGCTGCAATCAATTGTAATCATCAAAGAAACATCAATAAAGCGATCAATTTCATAGTGGACGTAGACAATATGCCAAACCACTCTAAATTCTTGTGTTTCTATGCATTTTTTATCATTTACATATCTGTTTTTGGAGTTTTTGTTAGATAATCCTCTTTTTCCATTTAATTTCTTCATTTTATCTCTTCAAAATCTTTCGAAGTGTGTTGTGCCCAATTTTGGTACAAACACTTTGGTGCTTTCACTGAGAAAAAACCCAATTTTCCTCCTGCTCTGTGGATCTACTACCATCGTTGGATTGCAAAAATCTAAGTAGGAGATCCAGATCTGCCGTCTAGTGGTTTCTTCTATTCTATTCAGATTGCTCCAGATCTAAGAGGAACTGCATTCATCTATATTTTCGTATCCATGCCCTCGAATCCAAAGAATATGGTGATTTTTGTATCCATGTTCTCGAATCCAGAGAATATGGTCATTTTCGTATCCATGTTCTCGAATCCAGAGAATATGATCATTTTCGTATCCATCATTTCGTATCCAGAAAATATGATCATTTTCGTATCCATCATTTCGTATCCAGAAAATATGATCATTTTCGAATCCATCATTTCGTATCCAGAAAATATGGTGATTTTCGTATCCATGTATTCACATCCAGAAAATATGACAACATTAGTATCGATCGAACTTCGTATCGATCAGCTTTCATATCGATCGACTATTCGTATCAATCAGTTTTCGTATCAATCAACATTCGTATCGATCGACTTTCGTATCGATCACTTTTCGTATCGATTGGTTTTCGTATCGATCGACTATTCGTATCGATCCAGCCATGTGCATTTCGTATCGATACTCACACACAGTTCATATCGATCCATCTGCGTCCAATTCGTATCGATTCTCACACGCAGTTCGTATCGATCCATCTGCGTCCAATTCGTATCGATACTCACGGCTCTGTTCGTATCGATTGAAACTGCTCTGTTCGTATCGATCGAAAATGCTCTGTTCGTATCGATCGAAAATGCTCTGTTCGTATCGATCGCAACTGCTCTGTTCGTATCGATCGAAAATGCTCTGTTCGTATCGATCGCAACTGCTCTGTTCGTATCAATCGCAAATGCTCTGTTTGTATCGATCGCAAATGCTCTGTTCGTATCGATCGCAACTGCTCTGTTCGCATCGATTCTCACACGCAGTTCGTATCGATCCATCTGCGTCTAATTCGTATCGATTTTCACACGCTGTTCGTATCGATCCATCTGCGTCCAATTTAATGAAGGAACATTCCATCTGTGCTTTTGATTGTTCCATGACTGAACAAGACATAGGAGATCACGGCAAGAAATGCTGACTTGCAATCAAGGAATGGGTAAAGGAATACTAATCAACCGGTGCTCCCGGAGGCTGGAGAACCTAGCTAGTACGCCAAGAACTGGAGTTGGTTAATGTATCATGCTGCTAAGGTGGACTGTAAATTCCTCCAATTGACCAGCTTTTAAACTCCTGAATTGACAACTATGGTACGATGGCTAATATGACGACTACCCTACAATGTCTACTCTGCCCACTCAAAACATAGCTGGTAACCACTGAACCATCTTCAAATGCCCGCATCTTAATCATACCGTGTCCATATGACTAGAAGCATGACATACAACCTTAAGAGGACTTCCTCACTATCTTATATGGGCCTCCTACCTGGGTGAAAATTAGAAATAATCACCAATCTATGAGCCCATCTTAACCAACTCACCATCCAATCGACATCACCAAACCACTCAAACATTGGGCAATCATGCATACATCATTCACTAGTGTTACAAGACCCCTTGGCAATAAAATGGACCTGATCATAATGTCGATTGGAGAATCTTTCCCGGTCGAGACCTATTCGTTGAAACCATCCTACATGCAGAACTTCCAGTGAAAATTCAACATGTTAACTACGTCAGTGTACTATGGAAATACAACCCCCGACACTACCTTATGAAGTGGGAATGGCACGTGGATTTCTCCAAGGGTGATGAATGCCATCAAACGCAGATGTCTTCCCTCATTCCTCAGAGAAGACCGTCAATCACGGTTAGACATACCAGTTCTACTTCTCATATTGTTAAAGGGAATAAAGAAGCTGGCAGCCAATGAATTTATCCAAAGCCCACATCCAGTTGCTGCCAATACCCATAAATGAATTTATCACCAACGCTTATTTCCAGACTTTGATAAGGGAACTGGTGGATAGTCACCGACGACTATGCCAATATTGAGTTGATGAATCAGATGAAGGATCAACTTGGCGAGATAAGGAGGGAACATACTCCATACTCTAGATCGGAAAACTCCTCTTCTTTAGATGGCTACCATGGTTGCCAACGCCATAAGGCTGCTCCAGAAAGGATAACTCTAACAATATGTTCAAGCCCTATAAAACGAAGGGCCAGGAACCCCGACCCCTATCAATCAAGAACTTTGATCAAACTGAACAATTTGCGTTAGAAATCCAACTGTGAAGGGCTGGATCGAAATGCAAAAGCGGGCATACAACGCCGCTTCACTTATCAATGAGGTTTAATCCGATCTCTTTTGAATTATTTCTATTTCAATTTCGTTTACGTTGCGAAATATGACCTACTTGAATTTAACTACTTGCAAATGATGCAGGTAACCGAGTACTTAAGATTGGGTGCAAAACAACCTCCGCCGACTATGATCAAATCATTGAGATATCATCGTGACGAGCATGATTCAACCACTTGTCAGCTACTATATGCCCCTGACTGGGGGCAAGGCATCAAAGCGGAAGAGACCGACAAGGTCAGGACTCTAGTACAAAGTGGATGCAACCGACCATCCACTCATCCGCCTATGCAATTTAATTAGGAGATGTAAGAAAGACTTGGAGTTATATGTCCCAACAATGCACTCTCCATCTCGTACTTGAAGCTCGCCAAAATACTTATGCTTCTTCTAATGCCCAATAAAATCGGAATCACACCAAGGGTGGACGTGACATCACCATCTATGCATCTAATCCTACATTAGACACTTGGGATTATTTGAGAACTCATGTTTAAAGTGGATATAATTTGACCGTTCACTCTCCAGTTTGCTTCTGTAATTCGGCAAAACAGTCATGCCTTAAACCAACTTCATCAGGGTCCAACCCTCAATTTGAAGTCATCAACGACTGACTGCTTACTCGCTAACCATCACGAGCTGTCATTTCAACTCTCTTCATTAGCTCGATCGAAAGAAAGCAAAGTATAAATTGGACGTAACTCGACTGTCTGCTCTCCAATTCTTGCACCCGACTTAAGGGAAAATACACAACTCAAAGTGGATGTAGTTCGACCATCCTTTCCTATGCTCGAGCACAAAGCTTGCCAGAACATTAATCTTACTCCTTAGGCTTAGCAAAAGTGGAATCCAAACAAACATGGATGTGTTCCAACCGTCCATAAACTAAATCTCATCCTTCGTTGAGGGGCATATAAGTTGAAGTTAATCGGGATCCCACCGATCACTCGCTAAGTGAAACCCCGAGCTCAGGGACAAGCCATCACACTGCGTCAATAAGGGATTGATACACGACAATCCTCTAACTAACTCCGGCTCCCAAAGTGTGAGCTGGAGTATAAACTTACGGACATGGGCTCAAGGACGATGAATCCGTCCATCTAACGACTTCGCCCATGTTCAACCTAAACCCGAGGAGGATGGATCAGTCCATCTAACGACCTCGCCTTCCATATTTACAAGCTCGAGGAGGATGGATCCGTCCATCTAACGACTTTGCTTGCCTACTCAGGGTGGATATGATACAACCGTCCGCGTACCTGATCAACTTCTTGTTCCTAGAGGGTGAACGAAATCCTAAAGCCTAAACAGATGTGACTGACCATCTGTCGGCTAACTCCAGATTCTCATAGTGCGAACTGGAGTATAAACATTAAATAACTCTAAGTCCCCAGAGCATGGACTGGAGTATAAACACTAAAATGGGTGTGACTGACCACCCATCAACTAACTCCAGATTCCCATAGTGCGAACTAGAGTATAAACATCAACTAACTCCATATTCCCAGAGTGCGAACTGGAGTATAAACATCAACTAACTCCAGATTCCCAGAGTGCGAACTAGAGTATAAACATCAACTAACTCCAGATTCCCAGAGTGCGAACTGGAGTATAAACATAAACTAACTCTAAGTCCCCAGAGTGTGGACTGGAGTATAAACACCAAATGGGTGTGACTAACAACCCATCAACCAACTCCAGTCCTCAAAGCATGGTTTGGAATATGAATACCAAAAGGGATGTGATTTGATTGTCCATCTATTGGCTATGGTTCCTCATCAAGTTCTGTAGTACAAAAAGCGGATGTGGTTCGACCATCTGCTTTCCAATCTTCCCCTAACATGGGGGTGCACTTAACACACAAAATTGGATGCGATCCGACAATCCAGCACTAAGCGGGCGTGACACAACCGTCCATGCATCAACTCTTATCCCCGGCACGGGACCCATAACGTAAATTTATAGGGATGCACTCCAACCCTACAAGACAAAATTTCTCCCTTGATTCGACAGGGAGGCGTAGATTCAAAAAAGGGACCTGGCTGGATATTCTATTCTGAATTGATATTACTACCATCCAACTGCAAATGAACATGGGATGACCGTTCATCTGCTAACTCTCGCCTGTGATTCGACGGGTTGTGCGTGCAACATGGATGGATGTGACCTAACCATCCGCCAATCAATCCCTTCCTACAGTTCAGTGGGAGAAGCATCAAACTAAAGTTGTTGTAATTTGACCGGCCATACTTCGACTTTTGCCCTTGACTGGGGGCAGAGGAATTGACCGAGGAAAACACGGTCTGACCATTTTCTACAAAAAAAACTTAGTCCCCAGAGTGTGGACAGGGGTATAAACATCAAATAGGTGTGATGAATGGCCCTTCAACTGACTCTGATCCCCAAAGTATGGCTACAAGAATAGACAAACGAATGAATGTGATTCGACCATTCATTCACCAACACTGACCTGAACTCGACGTGAGGAGTGTAAACTCACTACAGGTGCAATTAGATCATCCATAAACTAACTCTGCTAACCCAAGACTAGGGGCAGAAGTACAAATCACCGAAAGAAGAGAAAGGTGACTCGCTACATCTCCAACTTAGTGTCCTTTACAACTTAAGGCAATGACTACAAGGAGACCCTAATGCTAACCAATCTGAATGATGCCCGAAGTCCTAGGCAACCAATTATATCGTACCGCCGGATCGATGGGCAATATCGAACTGCACCTTTCATATCATACCATTGGATCGATAGGGAATGAGGTCCGAGCATTCTACATCGTGCCGTTAAATCAACGGTCAATATCGATCCTCTTCGACTACCAATCGATGTGACCCGAACGTCCATCGAATACCTTTGACCAATAGGGCATGGATAGAAGAATAAACCACGAGTGAGTGTGACTTGACCATTCATCCTCCGTCGCCTTCCTACGATCTGTTTGGAAAAGCGTGAAACCGGATGGGCATGACTTGACTACGTTTGAGCTGACATTATCCCAAGTTCCGACGGGAGAATGTAAACCGAAATGGATGTAGTTAATTTCTAAACTCCTAGAGAATGCAATGTGACCATTCATTCTCTGACTTTTACCATTTATCGATTAAAAGAGCAATTCAAAATAAGTGCAACCTAAACATTTGCACACTGACTCTTACCCTGGATTCGACAAGGGAAGCATCAATCCTACATTGGATCTGACTGGATGATTCACTCTTCAGTTTTTGCCCAAAGTATGGTGACATAAGCATCGAAGTGAATGTCATTGACCATCCAGAATCTAGCTTATGTCCGAATGTCGGCAAAGTAACAATATATTCCTCCTAGAGGAAAGAACTAGAACATAATGCAGGATAGGCACGACTTAGCCCTCCATCGGTTAACTCGATCCCATGGTTCAATGGGATAGAATACAAAATTGAAGCGGACATTATCTACCCTACCACTTATCGAGATATTCCCCAGACTTAGGGGCACGAGCAAGAAGATAAGATTGATATGATTCAACCATTCATCAATCAACACTAATTCTTAAAGCTTGAACTACAGTATAAACACAGCTAGGATGAGACTAGACCATCCGCGTAATGCATCCGCCAACCTGAGACTGGGGGCAAAAGAGTAATTATCCGAGAGTTGACTATGACAACTTGAACCTATGACCCATGCATGATATTCATAACAACTCTAGGTTGCGACTGAAAGGATGCCTAGAGATAGAGTCATTAGATCAATACCAGGACTTATGGGCAATTGATTATCATTCTGACCCTTCCGATGAGCAATGGATCGCAGGTACATTGCATGAAAAGCGCATCATTCAGAAACATAAGTAAATTCAATCTCAAAGCTGGAGCCAGCTATGTAGCAGCATGCAGTACAAGGCTAAGTTCTACTAATCCTTTGATTTAACGTCCTTATAAGCCTGATCATTTACCATTGCAAATAAACACATGAAGCGCCTACAACCTATCACGAGTATTGTAGATCAGATCACAACTCTACGCAATGATGAAGAAAGAGTCAAGTGTTTTACTTCAGGTGAATCTTGATGTGTTCGCTTGGACTCGATCTCATATATATATATATATACATATATATATATATGGACTCCCTCAAACCAAAATGAGTATTCAATCCTTTACTTATAAGAAAAACGAACAAAGAGTGGAGGACATACGTCAACTACTCAGATTTGCATAGGGTATGACAAAGCACAGCTTTTCACTTCCAATGATCAACCAACGGATGGACCCGACCATCAGACATGAATTACTCACATCCATGGATGCAGACTCCAGATACAATCAGATATTGAAGCATGTCCAGACCAGGAATACAACTGTTTCTCTACTAACCTGGGCCTATAGTGCTATGTTGCAATCTATAGATTCAAACTTAAGGACATTTGGCTACTTACAAAAGGACGATTAACAGATCATTCAAAAATTAGATCGACCGATCGATAAAGGTAGATATGGTTAATATGCTCGTGAGATCATGACTATCAAACGACCACATCAATGACTTGGCAAAGATATTCAGTGCTCTCCAGAAAATGCAGGATCAAACTCGATCCTTTGACATGCTCTTTCACCATTACATTAGAAAGATTCTTTGTTTCATCATCAATCCTCATGGAATCAAGAATAATTTCTAGAAAATTCCGACTGTTAGAGACACCCATGTGCCAAGGACAACCAAGCAACTCTAATAGATCGCTTAAAGAGACCTTCCATTTTACCCAAATCTTTGGATCGCGAAGATTTATACATCATTTGGGCCGTGTCAACACGCGCCATAAAGCGTCGCAATGCTATATGAAGAGAAATGAATCCAAAGACCAGTATATGATGAAGGCTGGCTATTGACAAGCTCACCCCGTTAACGTCCATATCAACCAGCCGTTACGATAGGTCCAATAGAAAACTTAGATGTCTGAAAAGTTACTCAAATGGAGTATTAAGCTAAGCCAATTTGATATCACTTATATCCCTCGGAGAGCTCTCCATGGTCAAACATTAGCATACTTCATATCTGAAGCCACCACATCAGACGACTATCTGAAGAACAGTGGAGAACCGTCCAACCGATGGAGAACTTACACCGATGGAACTTCCAATAATCGGCTTTCTAACATCGAAGTTGCGTTAATTACTCCTGAGAAACGAACTATCTGCTACGCCTTAAAACTCAACTTCCCTACAACAAATAACGAAGCTAAGTATGAAGCCTTGGCACTAAAACTTGCAAGAAAACTACAAGTGGAAACTTTACATGTCTTATGTGATTACTGGTTAGTAGTACGCCAAGTCAGGGAAAATTATCTGACTAGGGGGCAACAACTTGCTCCTTATCTCAACCAGGTCCAAAAGCTACTAGCCGGCTTCGACTATTACACCACTACACAAATCCTCAGAGAACTAAATGAAAAGGCCGAATCACTCGCCAAGCTATCCAGTTCTGGGGATGCGCGACAAATAGACTTTGTCCCAGTTGAAATGCTTATTATTCCAGGCATTGACATATGAAGATCAACTATATCTTGGAGACGGATCTAGAAAAAGAGTCATAGATGACTCCTATCAAAGATTATCCACAATCGGGGATTCTTCTTGAATGAAGGAATGAGAAATGGCATATCCTCTATGAAGCCTCACTGCATGATTATGTCTTGATCGTTCAACTCCGTCGACACAAAGCATCACTCCTGTATCCGCCAATCCGAGACCCAATAGACGTATCCATCGATACGAAGCATACATTCCAACATCTCAGATCGATCTAGGAGAGGATCGATACAAAGCAAGGACTTAAAACAACCATCGAATGTTGTTGCAACTCGAATTTCACTTCGATCCAGGAGAGGATCGATACGAAACTTAATCCAAACAAAAACTAAAGAACTTGACAATGACTCATGAATGTGCAAACGTTAACGGGACTCAGGTTAACATATGTACACGTATGATGAACTAATATTCAATTTTCAAAATTTACAGGAGTTGAATGCTCACCTGATGACAATTACAATAGTGAACAAAAAATCGCCAGCACTCGACACTCAGTTACAACAATGCACTACATAATCACTGGCAGTCAACAAATCAACATTTATATTACAGGAAATCAATCGAAGGTTACATCTTTTGACGAAAAGATAGAAACTACTCAACGAATCAGATAGAACTTTTTCAGAATGAAGGATGCAGCATTTTAAAGCACGTCATGTTCACACAAAACGTACTTTGGGGGGCAAATGTTATCCCTCCTTTTGGAAAGGCCGTGACACCAAGGATTTGACTAGAAACCAATGACAGTTCGTATTGGAGATCGGTTATACGCAGGCTCACTATGGATATCGACGAATTTTTTCTAAGTCCGGATCGAGCTAAAATTGATATGACACGCCAAGCGAAGCTATGAGAGCCAACGTTTCAAATTTCAAGTCAATCGGAGTTCGTATGCTCAAGATATTGATCGATCACGGTTGAGAAATCCAAACTTGCATCGATCATAACTCGAGATCTACAAGTCCAAATGCCACCAATTTTTCACAAGAGCTTACATATGACCTAAGGAATGTTCCTGCCAAATTTCGACTCGATCGGAGCAAGTCTTGATCGATATGAAATTCGTTCGTATCGATCGCGGATGGAAAAACTCCAACTTGCATCGATCATATCTCTTGATCTACAAGTCCAAATGCTATGAAATTTTCAATGCAGCTTACGTATGACATAAAGAATGTTCCTGCCAAATTTCGACTCGATCGGAGCAATTCTTGATCGATACGAAATTCGTTTGTATCGATCGCGGATGGAAAAATCCAACTTGCATCGATCATATCTCATGATCTACAAGTCCAAATGCTATGAAATTTTCACAGCAGCTTACGTACAACATAAAGAATGTTCCTGCCAAATTTTGACTCGATCGGAGCAAGTCTTGATTGATACGAAATTCGTTTGTATCGATCGCGGATGGAAAAACTCCAACTTGCGTCGATCATATCTCATGATCTACAAGTCTAAATGCTATGAAATTTTCACAGAAGCTTACGTACATGCTAAAGAATGTTCACACCAAGTTTCGACTCCATTGGACGGAATCTTGATCGATACGAAATTCGTTCGTATCGATCACAGATCGAGCCGAAACTTCACGGGCTTGGTCGCGTGGGCCCACTCACGTGCCAAAAGAAGTCTCCCGAGATCTGAGCGAAATATCAGCCTCCTACACATATAAATAGAGCCTCAGGGCCTACAAAAAAAGGATCTTTGAATTCTCCAACGCCCAGACTCTGCCGGATTTAGTTCTAAAGTCCATTGCTTGTGCTGCTAACGAATTTTACTACTGTAATTCATTGTTATCTGCTGTAACCTACTGCAATCAATTGTAATCATCAAAGAAACATCAATAAAGCGATCAATTTCATAGTGGACGTAGGCAATACGCCGAACCACTCTAAATTCCTGTGTTTCTGTGCATTTTTTATCATTTACATATCTGTTTTTGGAGTTTTTGTTAGATAATCCTCCTTTTCCATTTAATTTCTTCATTTTATCTCTTCAAAAACTTCCGAAGAGTGTTGTGCCCAATTTTGGTACAAACAACATTTGAATTCATATAAAATCACTAAAACTTTATTTAAATCATTTAAATCCAAATTTAAGTTAAAATATCACAAATTACATTTAATAATACTTAATAAATCTCAGAAAAAACATAAAAAATATATAAAATATAACCACGGGTCTGTATAATATTTTCTAACCTAGGTCAAGTGATACGGATAATATATCATTTCAATCCGTAATTTAAAAAGAAAAATCCGGGTTCTATCATTTCAAACCCACAATCCCAAGTATCAAATACAATAAAAATCACTCGAGCCTATCATTTCAGCCCATAATGATTTTTCCTTATTCTAAAGTCCGTTCGGGTATGTATCATTTCAACCCATAGTGATTCTATTCTATAGGGAACTTGTAGTGTGAGAAATAATAATTAAAATAACTATATAACATATAATATTGTAACAGATGATGTAACAGTTAAAAAAACCAGGTTATACATCAAATAAATAGATCGCAGGCATATATGAACATAGTATATTAATCATTACATATTCATATGTCATCAATTCACAATTATACAAGTACAGATGTCTAGAGTGAATAACTCACCTTTTAAAGTTGGAGTTCAAATTCAAAACAAAAATATCCACACACCGCAAAGCACGAAAAGGCACGATAAGATTTGAGAAGAAGTAACAACCAAATTCAAATCTTGTAATCAAATGAATAAAACAAATATAAGTATATGGTTTTTAACAAAACAAGATATGAATTCAACAAATGAAAACATGAATCAATATGAAACGAAGCTTGGTTTAAATCACAAGTGGCTCGGCCACATCACCTATAGGCTCAACCATCACCATATTTTTGCTCGGCCATGATGAAAACTGAAGTGTTAGGCTCGGCCAAGGTCACATAGGCTTGGTTATGGGGTCACAAGGCAAGGCTATGGTCTAGGAAATGGAAGGCAAAGCAAGTAGAGACATAACTAAGGATCAAGTGGAGTTTGGGCTCGGCCCTAGGGCTATGTGGCTCAGCCTATGTGCCAAACTTGGTCGGATCTGGTCACATCAGAGGTGTGTGGCGTGGAACAAGGCAAGGAGGAGGAGTAGGTGGTGGAAATAGGTGTGGCCAAGGCAAATAAAAAGGGTTTGCATAAGGAAGGCTCGGCTAGGGGATTTTTGCAATTTTTGGTGAAGGCTTTGTTCTAGGGTTCACGGCCAAGGGCATGGGATGATGATGAGGAGTGGTGGTCGAGCATAGGTGGTGGATGAGGGGATGACGTCGGAATATGGTGGAGAGGCCGAGCATAGCAAAGGAGGAAATAAACAAAATAAAAGAGAAAAGGAAAAAGAAGAAGGAGGCCATGACCTACTGTATTTTTTTCTTCAGGAACAAATGAGAAATGAGATGTGATAAAAAAAAATTTGTACGTGAATTGATAAGGTAGGAGGCGGCTAGGGTTTGCAATATACGACTATGGTAGTTAATTACATAGATAGGCACACAAAAAGGCAAGAAATAAAGCAAATGTAACGTATCTCTAATTAAAACAAGGTAACGTATGTTAATTGATTTCTTTCCCAAGCTATTAAATAAAAGATATACACAAGAAACATCTAATGAATAAAAATAAAGTCTAGACAAATAAATAAAGGAATAAAAGTCAAGAGATGGACATAGGAAAATATAAAATAAAATACAGAATTTAATCGCGTATAAACGCTGAATTTTGACCAAATTTAAAAGTATAACTCATAATTTAACGAAACGAAAAATTAAATGGATATTAGCATCCTATCCAACTTCAATTAAAAAGATTAGAATTCAAAATTTCAAAATTTTAAAATTTTCAAATAAAAGTCAAAATTTGACTAATCAGAAATTGTTTATTTTATTCTATTGGAAGATAAATTGCAAACCAATCCAAAATTACACTGGAAAGATTCCAAAATTCAAAATTTTAATGATCAAAATCAAAGTTTTCAAATTAATTAAATTTAAAAATATTTACAAAATTCTTGGGTTGTTACACGTCTCCACTCCAATAACATGGTACTCAACATTGCATGTTGCATACTCAAAGCATCCGCCACTACATTTACTTCACATGGAACATATGAAATACTAAAATCATAATGCTAGAAACTCGATCCACCTCTACTACCTCAAGTTTAGATCTGAGAAAATAGGTAATTTTGCGATTAGTGATCCGTATACAGCTTAAATTTCTTTTCCAATAAATATGTCTCCAAGACTAAGTACAAAACAATCGTCGCTAAGTCAAGATCATCAGTTGGATAATTTCTCTTATGTTCTTTAACTATCTACTAGTATATGTTGTCTTCCTGCATCAATACAGCTCCAAGCCTAGTACTAAAAGCATCGGTATATATAGTAATAGGCTTAGTGTCATCTAGAATCAATAATACAGTGCACAAGTCAATAATTCTTTCAACTAGCGAATGCATGCTCACACTCTGCACTCCATGAGAAAACCTGATTCTTCTTGTAAGCCTAGTCAACAACGCTAAAACTTTAGTGAAGTCCTTAATAAACTTCCTATAATATCAAGCTAAACCAAGAAAACTCCGAACCTCTTGTAACCTTCTTAAGAACGTGCCAAGCCCGAACCGCCGTTTTTTTACCAGGGCCTACACGAAATCTATGTTCAGAAAAAATATGGCCCAGAAAACGAACCTCTCTTCTGCAAAAATGGCACTTAAGAATTTTTCCTTTAATCGATGCCTTCTTAACATTTCAAGTACAATCCTCAATGCTGCTTTGCCCTTCCTCAATATTCGAATAAATAAGAATATCATCGACAAAAAGGACCACGAACTTATTCAGTTGCTCTCTAAAGTCCCTATTAATCAAATCAACAAAATAGGCTAGAGTATTGGTTAGTCCAAAAGGCATAATTAACCACGCAAATAGTCTGTTTGGTATCTAAAAAGCAGTCATAGCAATACTATCGCTTTCCACCCTCAACTGATGAAACTAGAGGCCAAGTCAAGCTGGGAAAATATCTTTGCTCCACTGACTAATCAAATAAATCATCTACGTAAGGAAATGGATAGCAATTCTTCTTATTCAGCTTATTCAATTATCGATTATTGACACAAAGCCTCAAAGAACCATCTACCTTAGTAGCGAAGACTACAGGCACTTCCCACTCAGTAATACTTCCATGAATGAAGCCCTTATTTAATAATTCAAAAACTTTCTTATATATTCTCTTCTTTCCTTCGAAGCCATATGTCTAAATGGTATAACAACTACCTAGCATCCTTCTTGAGATCAATGCGAAATTCAATTTCTCTTCCGGATCTTAAACTTGAGACTTTTATAAAAAAATCTGGAAATTCTTGAACTACTAGGACAAAGGCTATCTCATTATGTGACAGCTCCAGTGAATACAAATAACTCAACATCATAAAGCTATCGGTTTCATGATTTACATCTAAGTCACACCATCCACTGCTCATCCTAATCGCCCTACTGTTACAATCTAACACTATCCTATAACATGAAATCCTTTCCATTCCCAATATCAGTCCAAACTCTACAAAACTAAGTACATATGTATCAAAATTCAACACCACATCTAACTAATTTCAAGCATTGAAAAATCATGGATAGGTAGGTTGATCCCCTAATAGAATTTGACATTATGATAGAATCTTGCATAAGTGTGAGCCTCTAACTGCAAATTATCTACTAATCTACTAGATATGAAGACATGAGATGCTCCAATATCAAACAAGGTACGAACGGGAAAATTATAAATGAATATTGTACCTTCAATGACGACCTTCTTTCCATTATTTACTACTGGTGGTGGTTTTATAGTATAAGGAACTGCCTCAAGTGCATAAGCTTGCACGACCGATCTACTCTTCCCTAAATTTGGGCATTCTTGCTTCATGTGCCCAGGTTGATGGTAGTTGAAGCACTTTATCTTTCCCATGTTAACTCTGCAATTCTTGGCAACATGTGCCTTCTTGAAGCCTTTATTACATATCAACTTCTGTCTTTTAAATTTTCCTTCCTTTAACTCCTAATTCTTTGCGCTTCTCTAACTGATTCTTACTTTCACCCTCTTTTGGCTCCTCCTTAGCTACATCTTTGGAAACAGTATTGAGTAATATCATCTTCACTAGACCTTCATATGTAGCAACCATAGGAATGTGACTAAGAGCCAATACTGAAATGGTTGCCTCAATCTTATAGAGAACTTTATAGCCTTCTTTGCTGGAGTATTCACAAGGTCCAACCTAAACTCAGCTAGCTTGTTAAATTGATTCACATACTCCTTCATAGTTATGTTGTAACGACCCAGAATTTTGAACAAATTTAATTGAAAATATTTAATTAATTTTAAATATTTGAACGATAATTTAATTTGAATCCCCAATATAACTTTGAAATTGAAGATTAAATTATAAAATTTAATCTGTTGAATGTTGAATAAAAATTTAAATCTTCAACTTTAAATTGAAGAAAAATATTTCGAAAGCTTTTAAAATTCGTATTGATATTACTGAAGGTAATAGAAGCTTCAGAATCGAATTTGAAAATGGTTTGTTCAGTTTTGAAATTTAATCGTTCGAATTGATCTTGGAAAATAACGTTCCGGGAGACAGTCTCGGAATTCGACAAAACCAGTTCCATTGGGTCTGTAATATTGATTTATTACCGGATTTCAAATTTTGTATTTAACGGAGTTGTTTTGTGACCATACGGTTAGAAAACGTGTTGAGATTTTAAAGAAAATTCAATTTAAAAATTTAAAATTTATATTACTTAACATCACCACGTATCCCCTTAAATCATGCCTAAATTCACGCCTGCAATCACGAAATTTATCGTTTAACCCATCACGCAACCATCCCCTTTCGTTTTCAAATACGTCCTCTTCCTTCCTCAGTTAAATTACAAATCAAACGAGATAAAAAGAATGGCCGCTCGCATAATCTTTTGTTCGTTCGAAATAAAATCTTTTCTTCAAATTCACGAAATGCTTCCGTTCGAAAAACAAAACACAGCAGTTCAAAATAATGCCGAGCTCCTCCTCTTTCAAAAACAAACGAAAAGCTTTCGTTCACAAATTTTTAAACACTGGCCGAAGCCTGGGGTCGAAACGAAATCGCGGTCGAGCTCGCGAGTGGATGGGAATCGACGGAGGCGAGATGCGGCGGCATCATTTTTGAAGCGCGGCGACCTGGGGAGGAGGTATCGTGAGATGGAGGTAGCGGCAAGTCGTAGGTTAGGGCGCGCACTCGCATACGCGTAGGAGAAAAGAGGCAGGTCTTCGTCATCACGGTGGTGGAGATGGGTCGCGTATCTCTGGCGAACTCGTGTGGCCAGTTGTTTGGCGTCCGGAGGGAACTCGAGTTCGAATTTGATTTGGGTGCTGGGGATTCGCTGGCGGTCGATGATCAGGGTGCGGCAGCAACTTCAAGTGGCAGGTGGAAGCCTTATCTTAATTCTGTTTGGAAGGTGATCTCTGTTGTTAATTTAATCCATTGTTTTGCATATGGAAAAAAATAATATAATAACCAGACTTTATTTTAATAAATCTTACAATTAAGAAGATTACCGTTTGTTTATATACAGTAAAGAAAATATTTATAGAGAAAGAAAATAATTCTAGCAAAGTATATGAGCATATTTTTCGAATTAAATACAGTAGACAGAAAAGAAAATGTAAAGCAGTTCTATTCTTAATTATTTAGTTTATTTTAGCCACTAAAGATTGTAAAAGGAAAATTTGCTTAAATGATCAGTTTGAATAAAATTGTCAATTAATTTAGATAATTTGACAATAAGTGATTGTTCGATTTATTCGAGTATTAAAATTTGTATAATTATCATACAAGGTTAATACAATGAAGAAATGGTCAAAATGGAAATGGATGGCAAATTAAAAGCAAAGGTGAGATTTTTCTCACTCGAATGGAAAATTTAATTTTGCAGTTATTGATTGATGATTGCTATTTGGATGTGATATTAGATATAGTAGGATATATCTATATATATAGCAATATATACATATTGGCATATGTATATATTGGATTGATTGATTTCCCGCCTCGTATAGCGGATGAGACCCTATTGCGCCGTTAGTAAGCGGATGATTTTTATAAACCCATATACCGCGATATTCCACCTCGAAGTGGAATTGGTATTGTGCTAACGTCTGTGGATGCAGGGAAACAGGTTGGAGGGATCCAACTGGATTCCTCACCAGTATTTATTTATTTACAGATATTGATGTATATTCTGTTATCATATTGATATATGATGTTTGTTGTTGTGATTGACTAGTTGGTGCTGTTGCATCATCGGATTCAGTTTTGAAATTTAAAAATAACGACTTTTACTTTAAAAAGGATTTTAAAGTGATTTTTTGGAAGTAGACGTTTTATTGAATTTTTGAATTGATTTATTTCAAATAAATAAACGTTCAAATTTTAAAGTTATAAAAAGTTAAGATTTTTTGTGAAATAAAATCAAAGTGTGATTTTTGAAATAAAAGTTAAGAAATTTATAAAATGGTTTAAATTGAGATTTCTAAAGTATCATAAACGGTTTATTTAAAAGATGTACAAAATTGATATTTATAACTTTGAAATATTGGGATTATAAAACAAGTTTTATAAGCGTTAAATGGATTTTTAAGAGTTTATAAGTGAATGAAACTTATAAATTGTGAACTTATAAATGTAAATGATTTTGTAAAATATGTTGGTATAAGATTGAGTTATGAATTGAATTAGTTAACAAAGGAGATTCATTAAATCGAAGTTGTTAGAAAATAGAAATAGAATTTATAAACGTTGTTTTATAAATTCGAAATCAATCAAAATTGAGGAATTTAATATAGAAGGTTATTAAGGGAATTTTATCCACGATTTTGGACAGTGGATAATTCTTGAAATAAAATATGTAGAGATTATTGAAAATTGGTTAGTGAAGTATATTCACGATTTTGGACAGTGAATATATTATTAAGTAAAATGGATAATGTTTTGGGAAAGTGACATTGAAAATGAAGTTAATTGTTTTAAACGATGTTTTCAAAAGTGTTTAATATCGAAATCATAGATTTCAACATTCATTGTTGAAATAGACGTTTTCGAGGAAGAAGGAAATGGTGGACTATAACACTGTTGTTATTGTAAATGGTTTCCGAAAGGAAATGTTTTTGTCTAGTATTGGGATTTATATATCTATCTAAATTTCGAATCCCTATACTAATGATTTTGAGTCGTCGTAACGATGTTTTACGTAACATTCGTTTTGACTCAAATAGATGTTGTTATAGTAAATGATTTCCTTAAAGAATGAAATTTATACTTAATTTTGATTTAAGTATATCGAATATTTTCAAATGTTGAAAATAAATAGATTTGTGAACTACTTATTTTTAAATAAGTATGGAAATGCTTTCCCAATATGAAATGAACTGTTTTGAGATTTTATCTTTAAAGATGAATTGAAATGTGGAAATTGATTTGAAATTGTTTTCAAATGGTTAAGTGTGGAAATTATATATCTAGTAAAGATATTTTAGAAAATAAATAATTTGGTAAATTATTTGGAATATGATGATGTTGCGCATCTTTATTGATAGTTAAATAACCGACTATCAATAATTACCTTGAATGGGTATTTGTTGTGAATTGGATGAATTTGAATGCCACACTTATTTTTGAATAAGCGCTCACTATTCGGGTTAGCCGGGAAAGGACCATGGGGTCGTATAACCCATTCCGAATATGTGATACGTCGTTATGAATTGCATTTGATGACCGGTGTTGAAGACCGGATATTTTTGAAAACGGAAGGATTACCGTCGAGTTACTCTACATCGGTTGATCTCCGATTTAAAGGTTTTATCACCCTTAGTGACGGGAAGTCCGGACGTGATTGGAAATTATCCGGATTTGCAAGGGCTTCGTGAGAAGTGCCTTCGGTTCTGTTCGATCCCGGAACAGACTTGTATGGATTGTGTGTCTGACATTACACTTTGAAATATAAAGCTGATTTCTTTCAAATACATATCTGTTGGTGGCAGAGAATTTATTCTCTTAGCTTAACACCCTTCTCTGAGACGTACGAGCTCAGAGGTTATGTTGTTGAAGTTATCAGCGATATATTCCCAATTTGGTAATGTGGCATGCTGAGTGTTGCTGTGTGATGATCAGTGTTTGATCATTTGTGATATGATCATTTGTTTGATCATTTATCTTTGTGATCATAGGTTGATCATCTGTTGACCCAAAGCGTGGCTTTTTGAAAAATCGTAGCTTTGTGGACGAGACTTCGTCAGGTCCTCAACAACCCGGAAATGGTCGAAACAGGAATGTTGCGGCAAGGTTATGAGGGTCGCGCCCTTTAGGGTATGTCATTTCCTTCTGGAAAGGGGTGGTATCATGGTATGGAGCCCAGATACTTACTCATGTGGATACACTTTCTTTATGATGTGTGATGTTGGTTACCGAGCGCTCGGATAAAGGTCCCAAAGGACCGGGTGATGACATATTCGTGAGTTACCTGTTACAGGGGTAACCCGGCCTTATTTGGCAGAGAGCAGTTTGTCTCTCGGGACGTCCAGCCAGAGGCGATCCTATTCGGCAGGAGGAAAGGAAGTTCTTTAGCCTGACCATTTGTTGGAAATCCATTTCCCAAATACGAAATTTGTACGGTTTTAGTTGTAGAACCTGCTATCTAATATAGCAGCTATAGTAGGCATAGTATAATGGTACCTATGGTGGCTAAGATTAATATTATACTTTCAAAATGTTTTCCACTATGCACTAATGATAATAATCCAATGATTGGCGTAGTAAGCATCTTTGACTATCATAAGAAGAAATCTCCCCCAATTCTGCGTTTGCATTGTGTGTGTGGCGGGAGGTCTTATGGTAGTTTCATTTTCCAAAAGCATTGCGAATCTGCTTTATTTTCTTTGTGAAAAATAACTGTTTTACGATCTCACACCAGTCACCATGACTGACTCGGAGTTTATTGTTCCCTTCTAAACTCTGGGTGCCCACCAATTTCCACACGGGCAGTCTAGAGTTAGGTTATCAGGATATTCTGGATATTCTGGAGCTTTGGAGATAAGCTGGATGACGAGACGTAGTATTTGTATCTGATGGTATTTATTCCGCTGCGTATTCTGTATGAGGACAAGTTTATATAACTGTCCATTGTTGTATATTGACTCTGATTGATGTATGTATAAAAAGATATAGTTCTTTGTTTTAAAAGACTAGTGATTATCTATTATATATTGTTCCGCTGCGATATGTGAGATTCTGATATTGTTTCTGTTCTGATGTTGTTCTGTTGTTCTTCTTTTCTTTTTCTTCTATCTTTTCTTCTACCTCTTCTTTTAAAACCCTAATGGTTCGGTTTTTCGTTCACCTTGAGTAAATCGATGGAGATTAGTGTCGATTCAAAGGGTACGGAAAAGCGGGCTATTACACATGTCTCCCTATTGGAGATGTATAACTTCACAAACTGAAGACCTTACTCATCTACAGACAAAAACTTAGCCCAAAAAAGCCTTTTGAAATCACTCTAACTTATATTCCCTTCTTTAGTCTCAACTACTATAATTTCCCACGAATTTAGAGCCTCTCTTTTTAGATGCCTAGAAGCAAGTTTTCTCCTAGTAGCATCACCCAAACTCAACATACCAAAGATCCTATCACATGTGCATAACTATGCTTTTGTATCCATAAATGATTTGTTCCCGATATATGGCCTTCGGTCCATATTTAGAAAGTCTCTACAAAGCTTAATAAACTCCATGATAGGTGGATTAACAAGGACTGGTCCTAGTATCTGTTGCACAGGCACATCCAGGTTTGTATTAGCTTGTGCTCTAGCCTGAAGATACCTATGGAACAAAATTGGACTATTCACATTAGGAATCTTTATGGCTGCATCATCTGTACCTTCTTTAGTATTGTTATTCATCTCAACTATCTATAAACATGATTCATTAGCACCTACCCTAGATAGTATATATAACTGGAAATAAAATGGTGTATGCATGCATATGTACATTACTTTCTTATTAATATATGTGTGTGTGTATACATACATGCATACACACATACATAAATACAGACATACATACATATATAGAAAATACCAATATGATTTCTTAATACCTTCTTAACCTTTAGGAATCAGGTAACCTAAGATCTAATACCAAATGTAACAACCTGACATTCACGACCCTCTGATTCCACTTCCAAATCAATTCTCAAATCCCAAGGACCATTAATGGTGGATCATTAGGTTAAAATATGATATAAACAGTACATAAAGCTATCAACTTTTACTATACCTTTTGAACTCATGGTGGAAGGAATAAATTATAATAGAACACGTGTTGTTAATATCGGATAATATCGCTGATATATCATTGATATATCTCATATCACTTCTAAGCCGATACTTTTCAAAATATCGCTTAAAATATCGTTACTAATATATCACCCAATATTTCCCCATATATCGCTCCAATATTTAGTGTAAAATACCCGATGTTTTTTAAGAAGATCGTTCATTATTGTATATGTTAGAGAAAATATATTTACAAATAAATACATTTACATTCTCAATATTTATTTTTTGTATATGGGGAATGACAATATCTAGACCGTATTAGAAATCCTAATACACTAATTTTTTGTTTTAATCATGCAGTTTTAGTCTTCTTCATTAGTCGTTCATTAAAGAAAACTCTACTTATTCCATTATTTTATATGTTTTGTTTTCCATAAAGACTTTACCACTTAAAAGAAGATCGTGAAAGAGCTACTTCTCTTTAGTTATTTTTTTCACCATTTATAACTAGTATGTTAGCTTATGAAAATTCATTTTATTAGTTATTATTATGCACCAAGAATTAAAAGTTGAAGAGCAGTAAAGTTATATATTTGACATATCTATACGGAATGAGCTAAAGTAGTAATTTGTATCAAATCAACTTTGCTTATTCAATAAATTAAGTGAAAACAATGAAACTATAAATATGAAAATTTTGGGAAAGTAATATAGATGGTTTGATGACTGAAGAAACAATGAGTATAGCAAAAAATGAAGAAAATAATAAAGATGTACAGTATGAATTTCTAGGTTTTTATGAGCATATAGCTAATTTGTATTTAATAGAATATCTCAGTAAACGGATTGTAATCCGTAAACTATATACATTCAGCCATTTGATAGTAATTTGGCATTATTTGTCCAGATATTTGAAACTTAACTTCGATATAACATTATTATTATTATTATAACATAGTACAAAATCACTTATAACATGTTTTACACATGTTTGATATTTTACCTATAGTATCTGATATTATCACGATATTTTAAAATATCTCATATCAGTACTTGATCGATACGTACCCTATACTGATATTAACTACTTAGAATAGAACACATTGCACAAATATCCGAAGTAAACTAGAAATAACCATAGGTGTTATTACATTGGTTCAAATGACACTTCAGAATACGTGGTTCTACATAATAAAGTACTGAACAGTAGACTGCAAATAAATAAATAACTATTTAACATTCAGTATTTCCTAGCCCCTCTCAACTATCATGTATAGGAATATGGAAATATAGAGGAGGTCGGACATATGCCCGATGAGTGAGAAAGTATCTTTAAGTACACAATACTATCATACTAATAAAACACCATGAAAGACTAATACTGCTCTTATCATTTCATACTTACTTAATTCAATGTTTTAGCCCACTTTAATGGCATTTTAATTCTAAACATTCCATGAAATCATTATGTATCGATGGTAAATACTATGAAACAGGGATATCTACAAAAACAATTAATATTCCCCTATCTGTTATTTAGGAAATGAACATGTGTCACATATACCTCCTTTAGATCATTAAGGTGATAACCATGTGTCGTATACACCTCTCGATCTGCCATTAAGGCGACAAGCATACGTTATGTACATCATACACTCTATTGTTAAGACAACGACCATATGGCATATACACCACACAAACTATTAATAAGGCAATGACCAATTATCATATACACCATGCCATGTATTGTTATGGCAGTAGCCAAACACAGTACACATCATACAGTCTCTGAAAAAGAGGTAATAACCACTTTTCTCATAAATCATACCACTTATCAACCATTTATTTTTAGCTTACACATATCAAGAAAAGTGTTCCTAACCTTCTTTTCTCATAACCTCATTTCATATTCATCATTGGCATTATTTAACATTTTAATGTTGTAAATTAAATAACAAAAGATAGTATTGACCATTTACGTTAGCCCTAATGGGTCTAGGTTCAAACTGTGCCCCTTATAGGCATTTGGATGTCTGAATATATAATTCAGGCATCTAAAACAAATTCAAATGTCTAAGCTCATATTCTAGCATTTGATTGCCTGATACAATTATTCTCCATAGGCATTTAGACACCCCACTTTAGATTCAGATGTCTAAATCTTTAATTCAGACATCTGAAATCCAATTTCAAATGCCCGAATAAAGCCAAATTATAATGTATCTTTTCTGTTTTGGTTCTCACGATTTCAGATACCTAAATAATTTGTTTAGGCACTTGAATTATTTTTCATTGCGTATTTTCATCTACCAATTCATCTATCTTCATTTTTACTATAATTTTACTTCTACATGTGTTATAGGAAGGTCATGCGATGTTTTTATGAGAATTTTACTTAATAATTTAATTGTTACATAGTTTTATTTTTATTTCATCGGCTTCCCTAATTATCAATTCATTTAATTGATTTAAAACCATTATCTAACTATTTAATTATCAAACTTATCATCAATCTACCCTTTTATTCATCTATTAGATTGATTATCAATTCATAGACTCTGTGTATGTCTTCTTATCATCTTCTCTTTATTACCAACAAAGGTCGCAATTCAATCCCAACGGCCAATTATTACTTAAAATCCAAACTAACAATGTACGTATCCCAATTCAACATATATTTATGGGTTATTCATATCAATTTTGAACTTTATTTATAATAGACAATCACTAAAAAAATTGAATGTGATTAGAACCATAGGGTAAAGGAAAATAAAACCCTACGCATAGATTAACAGAGTTAGCCTATAAATCCCTTTATCTTCCTCTACTCGGATTAACCCTAGCCTTCAAACTCCTTGAATCGCCAAGATTTTTGGTATGTATGAATAGCTCTCTTCTTCATACTCTCTTTAGAACTTTCTTTCGTTTAATTCAATAGATAATAGATGAATTAAATTTTAATTTAGGTTTTATATTTTGTTTAAGGAAGACAAGGAGATGAAGAAATAGAATGAATGTATGTTTTATTCTCTACTAAAGAGGAATATTAGTACCCTAGTTGATACTAATGGGCCATTGGGTCTAGCAAGCCCAAACACTTATTTTCTTTTCTTTTTCATAACTTCCACTCTATGCATCTGTTTTTTGACCTTTTTATAGTAAAATTTGACTAGAAAAATATGTTCTAAATAACGGTACAAGATCTATTGCTTAATTCACTCACTTATAGAAATTCATATTTGGTCCTTTTTAGTAAAAAAATACTACTTTACCCTTTAATAGTCATTTATTTTATTATTAAATCTATCGGGTGTTACACATGGGCAATAAGGATCATCCTGTATATTGTAATGACCTGGAATTTCAGACACTTCATATTTAAATATCTAAACTATTTAAATATTTGATCCTTGGATTAAATGTTATTAACATGATTTAATAAGCTTTTCAACCCAATTTAAATCATAAGTAATGATGGTAAACTTATTTTGAAAAATGTTTACAAAAATAAACACTTCAAAAATATATCGATAATGTGATCGAAAATCCTTTTATCGATAAACATCCTTTTAACTATCCAAAGTTGTTCAAATTTTTTTACATACACTTATTTGCTTAGGAAATCAATAAAATGAAATAATTTTTTTTACAATTTATGGAAACAAACTTTTTGGATGATGTTATGGGTGATGTCATCAAAGATATTTAAGAAATGAGCTTTTATGGTAAGACTTAACTTTTAAATAAAAGAAGAAAGGTGTAAAGGTGCATGTGAGAGGGAGGCTCCTTTGTGACCTTCCATGGAAGGTAGAAGGTGGTAATAACCTCTTGCAAAAACCTATAAATACACCCTTAAGCTAAGAAGTAAATCAAAAATTCACTAAAGCTTGAAATGAAGTATGAGAATAAAAATGGTAGAAGTGTTTAAGCACCAATCCACTAATTCTTCTCTAACCTTTTCAAGTCTTAACCAAAAATCATCTCCAATCTCTTCTAAACTTTGGCTATAGGCCTAAAACATCATGGGAAGTATGAGTATCAAGTAAAAAGTGGGAGAAGGCAAGAGGAAGAGGGGGAATCTTGGATGGGCCATAAGCAATAGAGGAGGAGTGAAGCTGTTGCCTTGGTTTGAAAGTGCTAAAGGTTGGATCTTTAAGCTTTTGGTGATGGTGGGAGGTGGTGTTTTTTCTTGTGGCTTTGTGCTTGTGTTTGGCTTGGATCTAAGTGATTTATCTCACTATCTTATAAGTATATATTGTGTATGTATAAGTTTTGTTTGAAATATAAAGTTAAAGTGACATTAACTAATTAAAGTTATAAACTTTGGACCCCTCTTACTTTTGAAAGAAAATGATAACTTTATATTGTATAAAATCACTTATATTACCCTTTTAAACATGCTAAGTGACCTTTATTTGATGTTTAAATGGTTGTTTGGATTGTATGTTGAATTGAAGTATGTTGAAAGTGTTTGAGGCGAGAATAGTCGTTATAAGTGCACTTCGATATCCCTTAACTTTAACTTGTGAAAATGGGGTATTTATGATCCTAACTTGGGATAATTCGATTTGGTTATTATCTATAATTATTTTGGTTTATTGGACAGTAAAGAGATGGTTTGGAAAGTTATAGAAATTTTGAACAAGAGTAGTGGAAGTTAGAACAAAAAGGTGGTTATAAATACACTTTGTAAATATAGCCTGTTTTCGGGAATTTTTATAAATAAATTGGAAATTATTATTAGGAGTTTACTTTCAACGTTTTAAGTACTCTAAGGGTATTACTAACTATAAAATTTTCAAATCTTAATTTCTTTTAAAGTGGTTAATACTAGTCGCAAAGACCGTGCTTTTCAATGTTATTTTAACAAAGACTTTTAAGAGCAATTATAAATGATGTATCAAGTCGCTTATAGTTTTAAGTGTTTAAAAATGATATTTAAATCTGGTAATTTTCTCTAATATTTTTAGAGACGTTTTTAAACACCTTTTGAAGTGTATTAAAGTTGGATTGAAGTTTAAATCTATTTTTAATAATTATATATGTATTTTCAAAGTAAAGAGGTTTTATAGTATAAAACATATTTTTATCAGATTATAAATTAGTTATTATTAATTAATATTTTACATAGATATTTAAAACCTATTTTAATGTATATATATGATTTTAAAAAGGTACTTGATTAGGCTTAACACCAAAAGCCGATGAGGTAGACTTCTCTACTTGTGAGAGCTAAGATTGATGTTGAGTAGGAACGGAGCAATAGAGCTCTAACCTACCGGCTTCCCTCTTGAACGAGGAATTGTTAAGTTGAAATGTCAAAAATGTGTTAATCTTGTTGTATTCTTACTTATTTAAAAGGTAGTTAACTTTGCTTAACGCTAAAAGTCGATGAAGTAGACTTCTATTTTTGGGAGTTAAGATTGATGTCGAGTAGGGATATGAGCAATAGAGCTCTAATCTACCAGCTTCCCTCTTGAACGAGGAATAGTTAAGTTGATAATGTCGAAATGGGTTAAGCATGTTGTTTGTTACTTGTTTATGGAAATCATTAATACTATACTTAACACTAAAAGCTGACGAGTAGACTTATCTATTTGTAAGATTCAAGAATGAAGTGTCTAGGCAAGGCTTTGATGCAATCGGTGCTCTAACTTACCTGGCATCACTCGGACGAATAGTATAAGTAGATAAGAGGCAGATGTAGCCAAGTGGATCAAGGTACTGGATTGTGAATCTACCATGCACGAGTTCAATTCCCACCGTTCGCCCATCATATTATTTCAAATTCAAAAAATTCTATTTTCAATATTCTTATTTACGGTGACGAAAAATAAAACTATCACTATATTTTTTCCTTTTTCGGCTTCTTCTTCCAAGCGCAGGATAACTCGAAGGAATTGTGAGTTTTTTTCTACCAATTGGGGCTTTCCCTTCCCCACCTCCATGGGGATGGTCTACAGGGTTCATAACTACTCCTCTTACTACAAGAAATGTCAAAAACGAGTTAAGTATAGGAACATTGATTTGTATAAGTAGTTGTTTTAACTAGATAGTCGATTACTTGACCATCGAACTTAACCAAATATTGTTAACTTAGATCTTTAAAAAGAACATTTTAAAGATGATATAACTATGAAAATGGTTTTAGGTTTGTTGTGACATTGTGTTAATCATATTCGTTTTTTACTCTTTTTTATTATACTTTTGAATGTAAATAGATCTTTAAAGAAATGTTTTAAAGATAAGCATAAGTGAAATAGTCTTGGGTTTGTAATGACAATGTTTAAGTAACATTAGTCTTAAACCTTTTTGAATGGATTTGTGAAATTACTTAGATCCTTAAATGGATATTTTGAAGGAAATTATTGGTAAGGAATATTTTGGAAAAAGAAAGATAATGTAAATATTTAAAGTATGAAATCTTGTTAATGATTTATGAATATACTTATACCATTTGAGATAAGTATATGAATACTTATGAAGTATTATAAAGAGTACAAATGAATAGTAGAAACTGATAAACAATGTTTTAGTAGATAAAAGAAGTTTTACTAGTAAAAGAGATTTTAAATAATAAAAGATTTGTTAAACACAAAAGAGGATTAGAAGTCGCTTATGTGACTTAATCGTGCTTTGTATGACTTGATCGTGCTTTGTATGTTTACTCATTTATGGAAAACATTTAATCGTATACTTAGCACTAAAAGCCGATGAAGCATGTTTGTTTATTTATGTGAATTATGATGGATGTTTGTGTAGGGATATGAGCAATAGAGCTCTAGCCTACCGACTTCACTCTTGATCGAGGGATAGTATGAGATAAAAATATTAGAAACGTAAAAAGTATACAAGACTTGGTTTCCATATGCGATTGTTCTCATTATCATTGAATTACCAAATTCGTCGATTCGGTCTTGAAGAGACCGTGATCGGTAAGTGTTTTACTTATCGAAAACCACTTTAAGGCCGAGATACTTGTTCTATCTCTTGAAAGTGGATTTGTTCGAGATGTTGGAATCCATGTGTGGTTTCAAGATCTGTTTGAGATGTGGGAATTAATTGGGGGTTCCTGTTCTGTTCGAGTGATGAAGACCTGTGTGAAAGATGTCGAACATAACCTTGACATCGAAAATGGCTAAAAACAGAGTAGGATGCAAAACTTGAGGTTTACCTGACCCACGTTAGGGTGTTGATACTTATTGATTGTTGGCCGGTAGGACTTAATGATATTTGGTTCACGTTTTTCATGTTAAAGTTTGGATGATGGGCTGCTTGTGTTTACCTTAATTGTATATTTAATCTAGAGATATACGACACTCGGAAACTACTTTTGACCCTTATGCAAGAGATTGGATCCGGCTCCACCAGAGGGATCTCCACGAAAAAACTTTATGTGAATGTTCCTTATCAGTTTTGATTGTACCCTAAATATGTTATTGAATGTAATCATTCCACCTATGTTATAATATTTATATTTACACACTAGACATTATCTATTATATCACCTTGTGTACTTATTAGATGGCGGTTCTTTTGAGAGGATAACCATTATAGCATTCCATACGGTCTCAAAAGTATTGTTATATTCTAGCTACATATTACTTAAGTTTCTCAAACTACACTTATGTTTGACACATGGCATTTTTCCCCTAAATTTCTCCTTTGCTCTTTCAAGTAGTTTGGGAAAGGTAGGTTTTCGTTGATGTTCATTAACGGTCGAGAAGGCAAGCTTGATGTTTCAATGATCGCAATATTTTTATTTCCATTGCATTACTATTTGATGTATCATCATTATGAGGACAAGCAGTTATAACTATCCAGGCTAATGAAGGTACTTAGTTTTTGTAAACTCAAAATTTTAGTATTGGAGTAACCTTTTATGCTCTTCTTTTTATATTACATATTATCATTCTGCTATGAGATTCTGATATTGTGTTCTTTTTTTTCTTGTTCTATTTCTTTTTCTTTTTATTTTACCCTAACTTTTTGCCTTTCCAGCACTTGATGCTCGGTATGTGAATACCGTGGATGTATTAGTGTCAACATTCTGGAATCAATTGTATATTAGATCTTTCTTATACACCTGATGTATTAAGCAAATATCAAATGAAAGGACAAACCACTAAATTTTAGTTAAGAGCATTCTTATGTATTTACGAAGTACTAGAGAATAGTTTATGGAATCAACGAACTATGAAGCAGTGTTAGGACTCAAACATCATAATTGACATCAAATATAGTAAGTCAATCTTAAATTCATGTTCAACCTTAATTAAAGAGCTTTAAGTTAGAAATGTTCCAAACAAGTGGTTATGGCATATTTAATTATAGAAGCGAAGTACATTGCCTTGGATAGTGTTACAATGAAAGTAGCATATGTGTGAAGTTTATATGACAGCTAGGGGTATTCCCACCATTGAGAATCCAATAATGTATTATGACAACAATAATGCAATATAGATTGCAATAAGAACCGATAGCTTGATAAGGGTTCGAGATATGTTCTACGTAGTTAACCGATAGCCACCATTCTCATTCTTTCTAAACTAAACCATCAAAACCCTCACCTCTAACCGACATTGATAAAGCTAAGGTGACGACATTGCAACCCTTAGCCATAGATACGGGGGAGAGAACTAAATAACCAATGCGTTCGATAATCAACAGGATGTCAAGGGGGAGGTAACACTTTTGTTTATATATATATATAATATATATATATATATATATACATATACATCTGTGTGTATATCTCTGTATATGTGTATTCAAGTGTATACATGCATACACGATCATACATACATGTATATACATATGTTATCTTTAAATATACATACATAAAAATATATATTCGACCATTTTTAATAAAAAAAATCCGGAACCGAATTTAATTTTAATAATGTTAGCGCCAAAATTGGTCACTAACACCCAAATCCAGTTGAAAGCACCAAATACCAGTCGCAGCTCACAAACAGAATGTATGTAGAGAGTAATGATGTGAAGAATAGTAAAAATTAAAATGAAAGCAGTAAGGAACAACAGATTTTATAGTGGTTCGGCTAACTCCGGCCTACGTCCACTCCAAAAGTTTCCTTTTTATTGATGTTCGAATCAATTATAGTTACAAAATGGCAGAGTAACCTCAGCCTTAGAAAATAGAAAACTAGAGAGCAGAAAGAAGAATATCCTTTTTTTAGAAGCCCTACGTGCTGTATTTATAGGCAAACCTAGGTAATTGGGCTTCTCAAGTGATACAGGCCCATTAAGACTTCGGCCAAGTTCACACCCTTCACCTCAACTGACCCCTAGTCCTCCATAGGCCGACCCGAAGTAACCTTGGTACTGACCCGAAGTGATATGCTCAAAGACTCGAAGTAACATGACCCGCCTTCGAGTGCCGTACCACCCAAATGCCGAGCCACCATCGAGTGCCGAACCACCCAAATGCCGACCCACCATCGAGTGTCGAACCACCCAAATGCCGAGCCACCATCGAGTGCCGAACCACCCAAATGCCGAACCAGATACGAGTTTCCATCCTTTACCGAGCGACCCACGATGCCGAGCGACACTTGACGCCGAGCGACCCACGATGCCGAGCGACGCACGATGCCGAGCGACCCACGATGTCGAGCGACACTTGACGCCGAGCGACCCACGATGCCGAGCGATGCACGAAGCCGAGCGACCCACGATGCCGGGCGACCCACGATGCCGGGCGACGCACGATGCCGAGCGACCCACGATGCCGGGCGACGCACGATGCCGAGCGACCCATGATGTCGGGTGACCCTTGATGCCGAGCAACCCACGATGCCGAGCGACACTTGATGCCGAGCGACCCACGATGCCGGGCGACCCTTGATGCCGAGCGACCCACGATGCCGGGCGACACTTGATGCCGAGCGACCCACGATGCCGAGCGACCCACGATGCCGAGCGACACTTGATGCCGAGCGACCCACGATGCCGAGCGACACTTGATGCCGAGCAACCCACGACTTCCAGACCGAGCCGCCCATGCCGAACGAACCACAACTTCCAGACCGAGCCATGTATCTTCTCCACTTCTCGATCGAACGACATATCGAAGTGAACTTCATCCTACTGCCGACCCAAGGTGGTGCCGAACCACCTTTAACCGAGCTATTCCAATACGGTCGACCAACCTTCCAAGCGTGCAGCGTCGTTTACTCATCGACCATGCTTGATCGTCCATCCATCCAGTTGACTAAATCCATCGTGAACCGACCTCGACGAACGAGTAGTCAATTTAGTTAAGTCCGCCTATTTACTGCCTTGCCAAAAGGCGGGTTAACAAATAATTAATTAATGAACAAAATATTTTTTCAATATATATATGTATATATAATACTCAAAATTTTCTTCCAACTTAGAATACACACACATGCACATGCATATACATGCACACACATACATATAGACACACACACACAGATATATATATATATATATATATATATATATATTATAGAGCTTGGATCAATAACACCCTTTATTTAGCACCACTTTGTAGCCCCCTTATATCAACCACAAGTTTATATTTAAATATTATTTATTTCTCTCCTATTGTAAGGACCAAACAGTTAAATATAAACTTATGGTTGATATTAGGGGACTACAAATGGTGCAAAATAAAGGGTGCTATTGATCGTAGCTCATATGTATGTGTGTATGTGTATGTGTATGTGTATATATATATAATATTTGATTTTAGATCTGATATTATATGTATACATACTAAAATATAGTATACTTATAAATTATTAAATAAGTTTTATCATTTAATATCTTGACGAAATCAATTTATTAGTTCGATTCAAAAAATTATTTTATTTTAAGGCTTCCAAATGCCGACGATATATAAACATTTTTTATTTCTGTTTAAAAGTAAAATGAGTTGTTTAAATTCAAATAATTTGAAATTTTCTTACATAAGAATCTGTTTGGTTTTTTAATAAAAATATATACAGTTATACATATATTTGCTCATGGAAGCTTTATAGAAAAATATTTTTGATATATATATATATATATTACTACGTATTCATTTTGAAATAGTTATACTTATTTAAATTTTAAAATTATTAAACTTTTTATATAAAATCTGAATATTAATTAATAAAATATTTAAATATAAATTATATACCTACATATAAATTAGACATTTATATATAACAATAAATTATATTTTAAATAATATTATATATACATTATGTATATATATATATATTAAAACAAAATGGCTAAAAAATTAGTTTATATTAGTACAAATATAAATTTAATTATTTGACGTATATGTACTTCTCTTTGACATCATTGTTGACATATGAGTACCAACTATACATTTATTTACCGTAAGTCACAACAGTTAGTTATACACATGTTCCTGTATTACCTCTAGCTCAGATTATACCATTTAATATGATTATGATGTTTGCATTATGAATATGAACTTTTAAAATATTAAAAAAACTAATAAAGTAAAATTAAATTAATAATAATATATTATTATTGACCAAATATACGAAAATAAATATTTTAAATAAAATTAAATATTTCCCAAACTCTTTCATTACCAAATATTAAATTTGATTTAGTATAAAATTAAATCTTCATATAAACACAAAATACGATCTTATGCAAATTAATAAAAGCAATATTACTAAATTCACCCATTAACCCCAATCCCATCGAATGCACCTGATTCAACATCCACTTGTTTAGAAATGAGCCGATTTAGCATAATTGCTTTTCCATTCAAAATTTTCATCTCCGTCCATGTATTCGGGATCTTTATATATTTCGATGCCTGAATTTGTTTTGGATTTGCCTCTTTTCCTCTAGCCTGTATGATAAATCCAAGGAACTTCCAAAAGGAGACCCCAAAACAAAAATTTCAAGAAATTTAATTTCATTCCTTACTTCTATAGAATTTTCAATGTCCCATCCAAATGATCAATATTTTCTTCTGCATTTCTAGATTTCACCAACATATCATCTATGTGTACTTCTATAGTTCACCCAGTCCGACTAGTGAACGACTTATTATCCAGTCATTAATAAGTGCATCCTGCATTCTTTAACCAAAGGGTCGCCTTATAGAAATTTAGTCCTAGATAAGTGATGAATCTAGTGTGATTTTGGTCAGGGACGTACATTGCTATTTGGTTATACCATAAATAAGCATCCATAAAGGAAATTAGCTTATGCCCTGCCATTCCATCAACCAGTTGATAAATTCTCAAAAGAAGGAAACAATCCTTAGGGCATGCATCATTCAAATTTAGGAAGTCAATGCATGTCCTCCATTTCCTATTTGGTTTCTTGATAGGAACTGGATCAATAATGCATTCCGGGTACTGAGACTCCCTTATAAAACCATTTGTAGCATTCCTCTGTAGCATCTTGAACCGTTTAACGATTTTGATTCCATTTTATTTTCAAGCATCACTAATATAGTATTGCTCTAAAATCAGAAAGATCAAATTGCCCTAGGAAGGCATGTATGCTGGGAAACCATCTGCTAAAACAAAAGTTTGCTTTCGTATGGATGATCTGGGACAATCCTCGAGCTTGACATAGATCCAATCATCTAAAAGGCAATTTTCCTTCCTCGATAAATCCATGCAATGGCTTTTTACATGGAGAGACATCCTTCATAGGCAATCCCATCCTTTCAAAAGCGCTTTTGATTACCAAAACGCAGTGTACTCCACTGGACCAAGCATTACTGAGATTACCATTGGAGTAGTGTGGGGATATTATTTCCCATGCAAATCTCGATCATTGAACGTTATTTTAGTACCATCCCAACAAGGGACCTTAGCATCACGCTCCTCATCTATAGCATATACAAACTCCTCGCCATGCTTTAATCATTTAGCAGACCTTTACATCTCAGCCTAACTCATGTCATATATGTGTGGTCCTCAGTTATTGTACTAACCACAATCCTTCCATTGTTTATAGGAGCAGTGCTAGTTCGTTATCCACCATCACCATGCGATGTTTCCTTGGTGATTAACTCACAAGGATCGGAGCACCATTTTGTTCATTGATGTACTTTGGAGCATCTTCTCTTGATATATGCCTCAATAATGTCCTGTTGATGACGAGACTCATATGTGCTGTGTTTCTGTGAGCCATAGAAGTGCCAATATTTCCTAGAATTTAAATTAGCATTTGTTTCCCTCCTAGGCTGGTGCCTTTTAAATTTTAGCTCTACCTAAGTAGCCATGTAACAACCAGCCATTTTCGACCCTTTTGATTTAACACGATAAATGATGTGTGAAGCCGAAAACTGAAAATGGCATGTCGTTTGGTTAAAATAACAAGAGACAAAATAAATAGATTCTATCTATCTCTTTCTAAACTCATAGTGTAAGGTAATAAATATATAATATAATCAAGTATCACTTTTCAAACTAATGGATACAACTATATACATAAGACATATGCATATCCATTCCTATTCAGATGCACATATATACAATACTAAAAGTTAAATGATTCTTTATATACAATGACATACACCAGTAACGCCGTTGCCATCTACACCTTCAAAAGTTACTTGATATAACATACTAGACTCCATCACCTGGAGGTGAAACAAAAAGGAAATAACATAGAGAGAGACAGACTGTAGTCCGGTGAGTGATGTATGTCTACTTTACTACATACTCTAATCATTCATAAATAACACGAAGATAGCTATTGTAAACGTCACATGTAACGGCCCGCCTTTTTTACCATCGTAAGTCGACACCGAACACTACCACTGTGTTCAAATGTCGCGCATCCAATCGACAAAAGGGCATATTGTTAGGGTGAATAAAAAGAAAAGAATAGAGAATAGATTAAAACAGAATCTCACAGCGGAATCGACAACATATAATATAACAAGCACAGTAGAAACTGTCACTCCAAAAATACAAAGTATATCAGATTTAAATAAAAACCTTATCAACTAGACAGTTATAAGATGCTGACCTTACAAATGCTGATAGGTATACTATATAATACAGCAGAAAATAAAACACTACGATGGGTGAATCTCCAGCTCTCCTCCAAGATCCCCATATCACCAAAGCCGACCTTGGAAAAAACTCGGTCTGAGCTGAGCATTATAATAAAATAACATCCAGATCAGTCTGGAAATACTAGCCTGAGATAACTCGAATAATGGGGATCATATAAAAGTTCTGTGAGACCACGCCGCTAATGTGGAACAGGTTTTTACCTCAGAAGAATAACTCCATACAAGCAAAAGTAGAAATAAAAATTAGGCAACAAATCCAAATAAGAATATGATATTAAAATAAACTTGGCAGAATGAAAATAATCCGAGCGAAATCCAAACTAGACAGAATGGATAAAACAAGATAACTGTCGAGACTTGATAGAATGGACAAAACAAGATAACTGTCCAAACTTGATAGAATGAAAAAAAAGATAACTGTCCAAAATTGATAGAATGGACAAAAACTATAATTAAACATCGTGAAGAGTGATTAACTCTTCACGTTGCAATTATAGAAAAACTGATTCAAAGGTTTGCATAAAATAAAGAAAATGAATTTATCCAACGTAACTAGAAGGGTGCTCCCCCCTTCAACAAAAGTATACCTCTAGATAAAATATACTTGAGAGCACGCGCGTCACTCTCGGGAACTTCCAAGCTGGACCCCACTTCACATGAGCATCCGAATATTTCACATCAATGCATGCATGCCGACACCTCTCTAGATGATGTGAGCATACCATAATGAGTGCGACCAACATGGCTTGGCTCTCACTCGCGCTTTGGTTTTAGTTTTTCCGATGTTGGATATCAATGCTCAAAACAAGCGATAAATTGTCTTAGAATGACGAAGCACAACAATGACTTAGAAGGTGCACCCCCATTTTCTGCGCTTTGGTTTTAGTCATTTTCGATAAAGGATATCAATGCTCAATTGAGCAATAAATCATCTTAGAATGACGATAATAAAGAAGAGGAAGTAACCGATAGCCGAGAAACCAACTATCGAGGATATAAAATGATCATATATGGAAATTAAATATCATATATTTACCACGACTTGTTGATTCCAAACTAGTGCTATCTCTCGGTTGAAAATGAAGCCAGGCAAGTTGAGGTAGTGTTATCTCTAGGCATCGCCTTGACGACATTTTTAACCTTCGAGATAGAAACGAGTCCATACCCCAACGTTTAACGTTAAAAGTATGACCAAATTCTTTCCATATAAGCGGCATCGATTACGGAACTATTCTTCCATAACCAAAATCGAACTTTAACTTTTAAAAGAACTGAACTTATGCTTGATTTCCATATATCAGTATTTGTAAAACCTCTTTAGAAATACTCTTTCAAAACATTCTTTTATAATACAAAATTTATAATATTAAGTGTATTAAAAACATGGGTCAAAAACAATTATCATTAAAACATTGTTTACTGTAAACCCAAAAACAATTTACACTTTACTTTATTTATAAATAATCCCTTTTAAAGGCCTGTCTCATTTATAAATCATTATTTACAAATTTAAAACAATATTTATTACCCTAAAAGATAATAAAGCAATTTAAATACCTTTATAAATTTAAAACAATATTAATTATATCGAAAGATAACTAATCACATTTATAATATCTTTCAAGTAAACAAATCCATTATCTTTAATAAAATAAATAATTATTACCAAACACTTTTATGTTACCATTAAATTAACTTTCAAACATTTATTACTTTAAAACATTTTTATTATATTAGTTAATTTACTTAATTCACTTTTTATTAAACAATTAATTAACTTTAAATATCATTAATTAAAAATATTAATTAAATTCAAATAATCATTAGGTAAAAATGAATAATTCATCTCAAACATCATTAATTAAAATAATTTGACTAAATTCCAAATATCATTAGTTAAAACAATTAGTTAGTTTTTAAACAATCATTAATTAAATGATTTATTAAATTCAAATATCATTATTTAAAATGATTAATTACTTTTATATATCATTAATTAAAATGATTATTAAATTCAATTATCGCTAATTAAAATAATTAATTAAGCTCAAGTAATCATTATTTAAAATGATTAATTAAATCTTATCTCATTTAAATCAAAGATAAACAAATTTTAAACATCATAAATTAAATTAGTTAATTAATTTGAAATCATTGGTCAAAATGATTAATTATTTTAAATTACCGTTAATCAAAATGATTAATATATTTTTGACATTCTATTTAGTGAAAACACAAGCTCAAGTTCGAAAACATATGGTAGGGTTTTGGGGATGAAAATTCATAAATGATGATATAGAGAAATTGCTATAACGACACTTAACAAGTTAAATAGAATATCACGATTTATTTTAATTAACCATCAATATAATTGCATAAGGACGTAAATAAATAATTATTGATGAGAAACCCCTCAGGGTCTCTCTATAGACTTCTCTGCAAAACAATGGTTATGGATAATATATATAATCATATGGGTTCATAATGATCAAATTAATATGTCATCCATTTTCCAAATGGAAAATTCAAACAAACAAGCAATCAAACAATTTAACTAACACCCCAAAAATCAATAAACGTTTATAACATTGTTGATATGATATAATAAAATTTAATATGAGTTAAACTCACATTGATTTTCATTTTCTCCGAAAAGTTCCGATTTTGGACTAAAACCGAACAGCCGTTCGATTTTGGACTAAAACCGAACAGCCGTTCGATTTTAGCATAAATTTCAACAAGTTACAAACTCCTCCAAACCAACTCTATCGCGAAGATAATGTCCATACGAGTGCTACGCAACAAACGGTGCTTGATTTGGACCTCGATTAGCAAGATATATATTTTATAAGAAATCATACTAATTAAATTGATTAATTTCATTAACAACTTAACTAACAATTTAATTACCCTTATTTACAAACAATCCATTTTCTTCCTTCAAAATTTCTAGGCTATGTAAACAACAGCAAACATGTCACAACTTTGATCACACACGATGCCGCCGCAAGCTTCGCCATGCCGTCACTCGCTCCCTGCCGAACGTCCAGCCTCCACCACGCCTAACGCCCCTGGTTTCGAACCCTAACTCACCATCACCATCGAGAACGAGATGGAATCTACCACGACATTAATCTATGTGTCGCCGCCGCCTCAGGCCACCAATCAACGCCAAACTTCGCCAACGCGATGCCCTCGACCCCCTCTACAACTTTACTTCAGGTCTTGTCACGCCACGATCACCCACGACGACGACGCCTAAAACAGCCACCTTCAAACTGCAATCGACACCACCACACTCCTCCATTCGATGATCCAACCCTCTATCATGCTCAACTCATTGAGACGTGCAACTTTGATATTGGGGGTTCGGCCTGAAATGGCCTCGGTTGTCCAAAACATTCATGGTCGTGGGATGATAGCTTAAGTTTTTAAATTAAAAAGAAAAAGAAAAAGAAAAAACAACTGTCTTCTTATATTACGTGAATTATATAAGGGAGAATGGCACGGGTTAGGTATGGCACACGTGAGTATGGTTGGGGTGTTAGGGCATGGTCAAGACATGGTGAATATATTATATATATGTATTATTTTAATTTAAACTATCAAGCTATAAAACGTCCGAAATTTCGAACTCCTATCGAGACGTGCCGTTGGTGTTCTATATGTTATACCCCTATTCCAAACATAATGGAACTAGTTCCGAGCCCTAATTCGATCATATGCAGAAAATAGCTTTTCAAACCCAATTATTATATTAAAATTTAAATATTAATTTCAACGTGTTTCGAACTCGCATGACCAAACGATTCGTCTGATCGCCATGAAATTAGACATCATATTATAATTGATTATTATGGATCCGATGAAACTGTAGGATCGATTTCACCCTAGAGGGGGGGTGAACAGGGTGATACTAATAATTATAAAAATTTAATGCGGAAATATATAAAATAATTGCAACTCAGATATAGCAGAATAATAGCAGCACGGATAATAGCAAAATAATAAAAACAAAATTAGAACAACACATATTTACCCAGCTTCGACAAAACCCTGCCTACGTGCTGCCCCCAAGATTTCTACTAGAAATTAAGTAGTTAGACGCTTACACACGTAAACTCGCGACACCCGCTATCGACTAACCTAACTCTACGCTCAAAACCCTGCCACAACTCAGCCACTGAGTTGCTAATTCTCGAACTACACCACCGTAGTTCGTCCCCTAGTCACACGACTAGAATTTACAAACTTTTAAAAGTAAATTACAAACAAAAAACAATTAAAACAATAAAACCCTAATTTTAAGATCTAAAGCCCAAAAGAAATTAAATATGGCGGCCCAAAATAGAATAAAAGGAAGCCCTTTTTCTTTTTATGTTTGTCACTCCGATCTTCCCCGTTTTCTTATATTATTTCTTCGGCCCGTATGCTCTGTGAAAAATGGTTGCTTCGTTGTTCCTCTGTGAAAAATTAGGGCTGATAGAATTTTGAAGACGCCGACTTCAGTTGATCGGTCGAGCAGATGTTTTCGCGTTCCTTGCTTTTGTCGATCGTTTGTCTCTTTGATTTGCTTTCGCTGCTTCAATTGTCGAGTTCAATTGATGCGTGAATTGGTATGTGAATGCCTTTTAATGATTATTGATTATTCTCGACTTTGATTCGAGTTGAATGAATTATTCCTCTCGGTTATTGCTTGAACTTGAATGAATGATTGCCGATGATGTTAAAGGGTTTAAATAGGGTTCGATCCCCTTAATTTACGTTCGTATATACTATTTGAATTCTTCATGATAATTTTGTTCGGCCATTCGATTATGCTTGAACGCTAGTGATGTTTTCCGACTTCTTCAATTCGTATATTTTGTGTTTACTTGATTATCACGGCTTCACGAATTTTAACTTGCTCCGTGAATTTCTGGTTTGACTCGGCTTGATTTGTGATAATTTGAACTTGTTCGATTTTTGTTAACACCTAGAACTTCGGTCACTTTGATTTGAATTTGTTTCTCTTATGACTTGTTGGCATTTGACTTTGAGAAGTGCTTGACTCTCTGACTTGTTCATTCACGGCTTCATGAAAACTGCATTGTGTGACCACGGCTTAGATTTGAGTTGTTCGATTCTTTGCCATGGTTTGAAACTGCTGCTTTGATTTTTATAAAAACCTGGAACTTCGGTCATTTGGAAATTGTTTACTTATAACTTTACGGCTTCATAGTTTTTACTGTATCTGGTCTTCGAGCCAGTTCATGTAGTGTCTGCACTTGCATTCACCTGTTTTCATGTGTTTGAACGTGCTTGTGTATTTCATAGTTCACCTGAACTTGAATTTGTCTTCACTTGTTTATTTGATTCCCTCCATGCCTGGTGATTGTATTCACTTGTGTAGTTCTGAACATACATAGTTGAGTTTTGTTGCACTATGTAATTTGCTTGAAGTTGTAGCTTTGGTATTTGAGTTCATTTTGTCATAGGAGTTGCTGTCTTCATGTTGAGGCTGCACTTGTACCATTTTGTTTTCACTTGAAGTTTACATGTGAGTATTGCTTCGAGTTTGAAATGCTTGCAGGCTTCAATATGCATTGTTCGACGTGTCTGAGTGTCACTGCATATATACATGTTGTCTTGCTCTGTGGTTTGATGCACTTGTATATGCTTTCATTGTTGGTGTTGCTTCATTACGTTTTATGCTGGTTCATTATTGATTTTGGACTGGTCGAGTTTGAAGCTTGTTTGTTGGACTGGGTTTACTTGTGAAGTCTTTACTTGTGATGTGCATGCTCATGTTTGTTGTACTTTGGTGTTTAAGCTTGTGCCTGGTCATTCATACTTGAGTTTTGAACTGATGCATGCTTTGTTGCTTTCCTCTGATCATATATGTTGAATTCTTCATCCCTCTGCTGTTGTACTTGATCTGGTCTTAGATTGAAGGCTTGTGTGGTTTGATCTTGAACTGTTTCCAATTGAAGCTAATTGTCATTGTTTATGCCTTTGACCTTCTTTCTTCGGGTTGCATACATACTCACGTATATACATGTTGTTTACAGTCTGAGGTTTTGTGTACACATTCCTCTGGATTTGTTTTTGGTATTGCTCCTATGTTGAACCCAGCTTATAGCTCGGGTTTGACCTTGTGATGTTATTTGTATGATGTATCGCACCTGAGTTGAATCCAGGCTCGGCTCGGGTTTGACCTTGTACTCACCTGTCCCTGCAATTTTATCAAGTGTATATCGGTGTGCATGGCCTTGTGGCAAGTACAGTGATACACTGTTCATGTCACAGGTTGTTCGTGTAAGATGAATTCAAAATTAAATGATGACGAACAACCCAAATAAATGAGGCAAATAATATTTTTGAAAACACATTTTATTTGACACTGCAAAAAATATTTCATTTTCAATTTTACCGCGTCAGTGTTTATTTTACAGATAACTCAGATGCTGGATTCAATCTGGAATAGAGTTGAAGATTAAATATGAGTGAATGAGTGATATGTAGTGAGCTGCTAATGTAAATGATTATTATATAGTGAGAAATTGTGTTGTAATTTGAAATGTTGTATATATAGTGAGAGCTCAAATTTGTACTATTCAAAATTGTAATAAAATATTTGTTTGAATAAAATATCTGCTTGAATTTAAATTCTGTGTTATTTATTTTATTCAGCAAATATTTGTTAGGAAATCAATTCTATGGTTTCGATGATAACAACTATACAATGGAAATCGAATGTACATATATATCTATATTTACAGATAGTTGATAGAGTAACGTCACCAAAGAAACTGAAGCAACACTCAAGAGAAGAATCAAAAGATGTCAAATCAGAAGAGATAGAAGAGAAATAGGACATGCACAAGATACAGCAACATGCACACTTTCAGACGTTTGAGAGCACAAGACAGACGTCTGAATGATTCCTCTGGTTCATAGTTCAGAAGCAATCAGACGTCTGGTTACCAACGTCAGACGTCTGAAAAGTATCTAGGCTTATAACAGATATGAAGACCAGACGTCTGAGGTTACTTTCCAGACGTCTGATTCAAGACTCGACTGTGCATTTTCACAGCTCAACTGCCATATTCGAAAAGACACATCCACTTCTCTTTGTCGCAACTCTTCATCACCATCAGAAGTGACTTTACGGAGATTACAACAGATGCAACTATACAAGAAAACTCTTCATCACTATAAATAGCATCAGAAATTCAAGAGAAGATAACAACCTGACTTACTTACACTCTTATCTCTTGTACTCTGATTTATTCCTAATCTATAAGCAATAAAATACATGTAATCCATCCTTCCATATATATAGAACTCCTCATTCAGATATTCTCAAGATAGATATATATTGGAAGCACCTTTGTACTCGATAGTCAACATCCGTGTTACAGAACACATTCTTGACAAAGAAACTCTGCTATTGTAAACTTGTTCCTCCAGGTTAAGCGAAGGTTAGTTGAAAGGAAATTCCGAAGAGGAGCTTCGGGACTGGACGTAGGACGGGATGTCCGAACCAATATAAAATACCGATGTGATTAGTTTTATCTACTTTGCTACTATCATTTATAGTGTTATATTATATAGTTAACTGTCTATACTTGCATATAATCTAGACGATCCACTCATATAGACTTTCAATTGGTATCAGAGCAAGGTTCGTTTAGAAAAACAGTAACACGTTTTTTAAATCATTCTAATATGGCAAGTATTTTTCAAGAAGGACAATCCACAGCACGACCCCCACTGTTTAATGGCTCTAATTATTCATATTGGTCTACACGTATGAGAATTTTTATGGAAGCTAATGGTTTAGAAATTTGGTCAGCCACTCAAGATAAATATGAAGCTCCAACTACTGTTATGAACACATGGACCGATGCACAAAAGACCTTAGCATCAAATAATGCTAAAGCTATGAATGTTTTGTTTTGCTCACTTGATAAAAATGAATTTTCACGTGTCATGTTATGTACCACTGCATTTGACATTTGGCGTACCTTACAAATTACACATGAAGGTACAACAAAGGTCAAACAAACTAAAATTTCAATTTTGCAAAACCAATTTTCATCATTTAAATGAAACAAAAAGAAACTATAGTAGACATGTATTCTAGATTTCAAACTATTCAACATGATCTTATGGCATTAGGAGTTAAGTTTACTGATTTTGATTTAGTTTCTCGAATACTCAACTCTTTAACACCTGATTGGGAAAGAAAGGTATTAGCTATTGAAGAAGCTAATGATCTCTCTACTCTCAAAGTTGAAGAGTTGGTAGGAAATTTGATGTCCTATGAAGCTAATTTGCAGGCACGTAAAGAATTAAATTCGGAGACAAAGAACATAGCATTTCCATCAATAAAGAATGATGACTCAGATTTAGATGAAAATGAGATAGTATTCATTGCCAAAAACTACAATAGATTCAAGAAGTTTAGAAAGATGACCAAGTTTCAAAAAGAAGGAAAAACTAACTCAACGAATCTATCTCAAATTAAGTGTTATGAATGTGATCAATACGGACACATGAAGAAGGATTGCCCAAAACTTAACAATGATAAAAAGAAGAGCAAATCTGAAACACTCAAAAAGAAGAAAGCTTTCAAGGTAACATGGGATGATTCCGATTCTTCATCTTCAGAAAGTGATAGCGATAGCGACGGAGAACAAGCTAATGTGTGTTTTATGGCACAAAAAGATGAGGTATGTCCAGAACTTAGCTATGAAGAATTACTTGAACTGAGCATAGAATTAGATGATAAATTTAGACAAATAAAAAAATTGAACAAAGAATATATAGTAAAAGTAAATAGATTAGAACTTGAAGTAGGAATGCTGAAAGATGAAAAAACTATTTTAGAAGAAGAACTTGAAATATCTCAAGAAAAATTAAGAAATAATGTGATAGAAAGTAAGAACATTAGTCTAGAAAAAGAAAATTTGCTAAAAGAAAATGTTGATTTTAAAAAGGATATTGAATTATTGAAAACAGAAAATAGAGAATTAAAAGAAAAATTAGATAAAATTACCAATAATGTGTCAAAATTTAACAAAGGAAAACAAGATTTGGAAAATCTTATCAAAACATCAAAACCATCAGGTAATAGAAATGGAATAGGATTTGAAAAATGCTATAAACAAAAAGGAAATATTGCTAAAAATATTAGTTATATAAAAACTAGAAGTTTATCTAAACAAAAATTGAATACCAAAAATGTGAAAATTTGGGTTCCCAAAACAGATAATAAATTGTTTAGACAAAAGCATATCAATAATTACTTAGAAAATGTAGTTTATAATAAAAATTATATTTATAAAGGTACCAAACCATCTTGAGTATGGCTACCTCCCTCTAACAATTAGGACCCTAATCAAATATATGGGTACCAATTAAAATATTTTTATCTTGTAGGTACCCAAAATGAAAAACAAAGAGAAATGGATACTAGATAGTGGTTGCTCCAAACATATGACTGGAAATTCAAAAATGTTATCAAATATAACATACATCGATGGTGGAACGATAACGTTTGGGGACAATTCAAAGGGATTTGTCATAGGCATTGGAGAAGTCATCAACTCTGGTATATCTAACTCTCCTGTTATTACAAATGTTTTACTGGTAAAACATTTAAAACACAACTTATTAAGCATTAGTCAATTATGTGATAAAGGTTTTCAAATAAATTTTGAAAAAGATAGATGTAACATTTTAGATAATAACAAACAACTCATTTTTGAAGGTTTTAGAAACAAAAACATTTATATATTAAACATGAATATTAATAAAGATTCAAGCTTATGCTTAACTGCCAAACATGATGATCCAAGGTTATGGCATAAACGATTTTGTCATATTAATTTTAAGAATATTAATAAGTTAGCTAAATATGAGTTAGTAAGAGGGTTACCGAAAATGAGTTACAAAGTAGAAAATTTATGTGATGATTGTCAAATTGGTAAACTAAAGAAAAGCTCGTTTAAATCTAAAAATAATATTTCTACAAAACAACCATTAGAATTATTACATTTAGATTTATTTGGTCCAACACAAGTAAGATCTATTAATCATAACAAATATGTTTTTGTGATAGTTGATGATTTCTCAAGATATACATGGACTTTATTTCTAAAACATAAAAGCGATACTTTTGGTATGTTTAAAATATTTGCAAAACGGATTAAAACTCAAATGAATTTGAAAATTAAAAATATTAAAAGTGATCATGGAGGAGAATTTGAAAATGATTTTTTTCAAATTTTTGCAATAAAAAGGGAATAACCCATAATTTTTCCTTTCCTCGTACACCCCAACAAAATGGTGTCGTAGAAAGAAAAAATCGTACATTACAAGAGTGCGCACGAACATTATTAAATAGTAGCGGATTACCAAAACACTTTTGGGCCGAAGCTATTGCTACATCCTGTTATGTATTGAATCGAGTAACTATTCGCCCAATGACTAAACAAACTTGTTTTGAAATATTTTTTGGTAAAAAACCTAAAGTATCATACTTTAAAACTTTTGGCTCAAAATGTTTTATATTAAATACAAAAGACAAATTAGGAAAATTTGATCCAAAAGCCGATGAAGGTATCTTTGTTGGATATTCAGATCGTAGCAAGGCATATAGAATTTTTAATAAAAAGAATAATACTATAGAAGAGAGTCTACATGTCTCGTTTGACGAAAATCCTTTCAAACAACAAACTAATGATGAAGAAGAAATTATTCCACCAACAAACTCAACAAATTCTAGTAATAATGAAGCCAATATACAAAATAACACTATTTTATCATCTCCTAGGATTCTTAAGAATTATCCAATAGATAATATTATTGGAGATCTTAATTCAAGAGTTACTAGAAATCAACTAAATCAAATAAGCCATATAGCGTTTGTATCAAACTTTGAACCAAAGAATTATAAAGAAGCTTCAAATGATAATTTTTGGATAATAGCTATGCAAGAGGAACTACATCAATTTGAACTTAATAATGTATGGGAATTAGTACCAAGACCTGAAGATCAATCAGTAATAGGAACAAAATGGGTATTTAAAAACAAGGCGGACGAAAATGGAAATATTGTCAGAAATAAAGCACGACTAGTTGCTCAGGGCTACAATCAAGAAGAAGGCATAGATTACGATGAAACTTTTGCACCGGTAGCAAGATTAGAAGCCATTCGTACTTTACTTTCCTTTGCAACTCATAACAATTTTAAACTATTTCAAATGGATGTCAAAAGTGCCTTTTTGAATGGTTTTATCAAAGAAAATGTATATATTGAACAACCACCGCTTTTTGTTCATGAAAATTATCCCGATCATGTATTTAAATTACATAAAGCACTATATGGATTAAAACAAGCACCTCGTGCATGGTACGACCGTCTTAAAAATCACCTAATAACATCTGGTTTTCATATAGGAAAAATAGATACAACTTTATTTATTAAAAGAGAAGATGACAATATTTTAGTTGTACAAATTTATGTTGATGATATCATCTTTGGTTCGACCAACGAAAAACTATGTAATGACCTTTCAAATATTATGACAAATGAATTTGAAATGTCACACATGGGAGAATTAAATTTCTTCTTAGGATTACAAATAAAACAACTAGAAAATGGAATTTTTATTCACCAAGAAAAATATTGTAACGATCTATTACATCGATTTAAAATGGATAAAACTTCAAGCAAACCAACACAAATGAGTACCACTATTCACTTAGAAAAAGATGAAAATGGAAAAGATTTTGATGAAAAGTTATATCGAAGTATGATTGGTTCTCTACTATATTTAATAGCTAGTCGACCAGATATTATGATGAGTGTATGTCTTTGTGCCCGATTTCAAGCCAAACCAAAAGAATCTCATCTACGATCTGTTAAGCGCATTTTACGTTATTTATCTAGTACTAAAGATTATGGTTTGTTTTATCCTAAAGGATCACCTTTTGAACTTGTCTCATATAGCGATGCGGATTTTGGTGGTTGTAGAACAGACCGTAAGAGTACTAGTGGAACATGTCATTTTATAGGACAATCGTTAGTTTCGTGGTTTAGTAAAAAGCAAAATTGTGTTTCTTTATCTACGTGTGAAGCTGAATACATCTCCGCAGCCCTAGCATGTGCGCAAGTCATATACATGCAACAAACACTAATGGATTTTGGTAAAATTATAAAAAATTCTCCAATATATTGTGACAACACAAGTGCTATAAATTTGTCAAAAAATCATGTAAATCACTCACGCACAAAACATATAGATATACGACATCATTTCTTACGAGACCATGTTGAAAAAGGGACTATATCTTTAGAATATGTACGTACCGAAAATCAAGTAGCCGACATATTTACGAAACCATTAAACGAACAAACTTTCATAAAACTCAGACGAAGTTTAGGAATTTGTTCACTTCAAGATATTGTCTAAAGTTTTGCTATCTCCCTCATATATCTCCTTCTTATTATTAATGCAAATTTTTATATACTCTTTTTGATAATGTCAAAGGGGGAGATATATATATATATATAATCTTATCAAACTAAGCACATATTCAGGGGGAGATTTGAAATATATATATAAGTACATTGAATAGTTGTCATCATAAAAAAGGGGGAGATTGTTAGGAAATCAATTCTATGGTTTCGATGATAACAACTATACAATGGAAATCGAATGTACATATATATCTATATTTACAGATAGTTGATAGAGTAACGTCACCAAAGAAACTAAAGCAACACTCAAGAGAAGAATCAAAAGATGTCAAATCAGAAGAGATAGAAGAGAAATAGGACATGCATAAGATACAGCAACATGCACACTTTCAGACGTCTGAGAGCACAAGCCAGACGTCTGAGAGCACAAGCCAGACGTCTGAATGATTCCTCTGGTTCATAAGCAATCAGACGTCTGGTTACCAACGTCAGACGTCTGAAAAGTATCCAGGCTTATAACAGATATGAAGACCAGACGTCTGAGGTTACTTTCCAGACGTCTGATTCAAGACTCGACTGTGCATTTTCAAAGCTCAACAGCCATATTCGAAAAGACACATCCACTTCTCTTTGTCGCAACTCTTCATCACCATCAGAAGCGACTTTACGGAGATTACAACAGATGCAACTATACAAGAAAACTCTTCATCACTATAAATAGCATCAGGAATTCAAGAGAAGATAACAACCTGACTTACTTACACTCTTATCTCTTGTACTCTGATTTATTCCTAATCTATAAGCAATCAAATACCTGTAATCCATCCTTCCATATATATAGAACTCCTCATTCAGATATTCTCAAGATAGATATATATTGGAAGCACCTTTGTACTCGATAGTCAACATCCGTGTTACAGAACACATTCTTGACAAAGAAACTCTGCTATTGTAAACATGTTCCTCCGGGTTAAGCGAGGGTTAGTTGAAAGGAAATTCCGAAGAGGAGCTTCGGGACTGGACGTAGGACGGGAGGTCTGAACCAGTATAAAATACCGGTGTGATTAGTTTTATCTACTTTGCTACTATCATTTATAGTGTTATATTATATAGTTAACTGTCTATACTTGCATATAATCTAGACGATCCACTCATATAGACTTTCAATATTTATTTAATTATGTGAAAATAAAATAGTACAATAACAAATACATTTAAATGAATATATATATATATATATGTTTATTATCATCAAACAAAAATCATATACTAGCATATTCAACAATCTCCCTCTTTTGATGATAACAAACATATATTTAAGATTTTGAATTTATTAAATGTATTTGATCATTCAATATGCTCCCCCTATTTGAATGCTCCCTCTCTACACAAAGCTTCCCCTACATATATGCATTGAAAAAAAAATGCAAATGAACCTAGATGCAAGTAGAAAATACAAAATAAAATATTTGACCTTTATTTGCCAAAATCTTAACTTTTCTCTCCCCCTTTTGTTATCAGCAAAAGAGTACTAGTGTTAGAAAAATAGAGATAAAGTGATAGATAGTAATACAATATTAATACCCAATCGAGTATAAATATTAAATTTCAATAAAAAATCAAACAAAAATTATAAATACTTTGTTAGGCGCATATTCCACTTTAGAATGATAGGGATGATGTAAAACCATATAGCTGTGTCTATTTGTGGTATATTTATATCAGGAATTTGAATATCTACTAACCATGCATAACCGTTAGGACTTTTAAATGAGATTAGTAGTATTCGAAATTTAAAAAAAATGAATTCAAGTATCTTCTAACCACGCATAACCGTGAGGACTTTTAAATGGGATTAGAATCAACTTGTCTATTTAATCAATCAATTTTAATATCTGTTCCATACATGCATAACCATGAGGACTTTTAAATGAGCATGAAAGAACACAATAAAAAATTCTAAGTAATTCAGTCATGCATAACCGGGAGGACTTTTATATGAGAGTGAATATTTTGGATGTTTTTATTGCTAAAAATATAATAAAATGAAAAACGAATAATTTCCCGCTTAAAATACCACATATTAACATACTATATTGGATTTTGATGAGTGATGGTCGTTAGAAATATGACAGAATTAGAGATGGTCATGGAATTTTTTACCAACAAAAAGTTTTTATAACTCTTGTTTAAATTTCTAAAGAAATTTTCTAATTATACCGTCTCAAGTTATAATATATGATTAATATCAACTCTTATCACCTTTTCAATCACTATTTATCTTTTTGATAATCAGTAAGGAGTCAGATTAGTTAATGTAGTCATTTAAGATCAAATCCAAAAATAATCAAATTTCCTAAAATGACTAATCTGAAACAAGGTCAACAAAAACTATTTTCTAGAAGGGGTTTTATAAGAAAAATGTCTGCTAATTTAAAATCAGTTGAAATGAAAAATATGCAGATATTTTCTTTGAAAACGATGCAACTACTGAATGTTTCAACATAAATCACGTTCCATTAGTAATTTTTCTATCAACTAGATTACCAGTGTTATCTGCATCCGAAATTCCCTTTGACTCAAGATTATTATGTCATAGCCAAATCGTGAAGTGTGCAACAAAATATCTTAAAATCATTTTTAACAGCTTTTAAATAAAACTGAATTGAAAATAAACAAATAGTGAACATAGTGTCAGATCTAGAAACAAATATATCCACATGTATCATGAGTAATCATCAATCAATAAAACACCACCATTAGTCCAAGCAAATCTATATGAAAAGTTCAAAGATGACTGGTCAACATTTTTTTAAAATTCAGAATCAAAATCAACATTTATCACCTTATTACATAACTGGCTGATTTAATTCAGATTATGGTGTAGATTTTCATATTTAATAAATCGTTCAAAATAAATATACCGTTACCTATTTTACCTTTACGATAATTTTTCGTTGTTGCCCATTGTGATTCTGCCACCTTTGTACTAGGCTAAGGAACTTTGATTTGTCGCCCGTCGTGTGCCTGGAATAGCCAGAATCCAGGTAACACTGTTGTTGTTCCTTAGCCTTCCACCACACTGACATGAGAAAGGATTTTTGTGACCTATTTATTTTTATAGGTCCATGGTTGTTAGTGGCAAACGATTTTGAATAATATGTTTGAGTAGATCCAAAACTATTTATATTTGTTCCTTTTGGCACCCAAATTTGTTTGACTTTAAGGGATTTTATATTTGTGCCTTTTGTAACCCAAATTGGAATTGTTTTCACGTGTTTGGGTCTATACCAACAAATATTTTGATTCTGTCCAATTTTTCTACAAATTGTGCACTCGGATTTGACTTGATTAATTTCGCTTCCAACAAGTTCAGATTGATTATATCCAAGTCCTTGTCTATCAATATTGACTGTTTGTTTTCCTATTAGCATATTTAGTGATTTTTCTCCCCTGGAGAATTTTCCTAAAGTTGTAGACAATTGTTGGACATGTGTTTTGAGAGATTCGTTTTCGTTCAATAATTGAGTGCACTTTTTAATAGAATTTTCTCTCCTTGTGTTTTCACTTACTTTCAAAATCAGAATTTCATTTTCAAGTGATTTTATTTTAATTACTGCTTTTTTAATTTCTTCTCTAAATGATGGACACTTATCACACTTAGGGCTCTTGGTTTGATAGTTTTTAACCAATTAATCAAGCTGTTTATTTAATTCTATCAAAGTATCTCTTTATGATTCGATTTTAGCGTATTTCTCCCTAAGTCTTTCGAAACAGCCATTTACTTCATGAAAATATATAAGTAGTTCTGAGTGAGTAAGTTTTGATACCTCGCTAGGCTCGTCATCATCACTATCAGTTATATCACCTCGAAGGCACAGATCTGCTTTTTCACTCTCACCGCCGGTGCTTTTATTATCTTCATCAGTTTCACCCCAAGTGGCTGCAAAACTTCTCCTTTTCTATTTCTTTTCATGGCTGAGTCGGTTCTGAGGACAATTGGGCTTAATATGACCAGGTTTGTTGCACTTGTGACAAATGATCTCATGTTCTTCTGAGTTGTTTAGTGCTTTGACTATTCTGATTTTAAGTTTTTGATTTAGAGCTGGATTTCCGTATTTGTGATCCCACCTTTTGAATTTCTTTATTAATAGTGCCAGCTCAGCTGCTCCATCATCATCATCATCATCACTTTCTGTTGTTCCTTTGAGAGCTATCGATTTCTTTCGAGTATCACCTCCTTCACGCTCTTCCTTGAATTTCATTTCTAGCTCATAAGTGGTGAGATTTCCAATATTCAAAATTTTTGATTCTTGAATGGCTGTAACTTTTTCTTCAAAACTTCGTAGAAGGACTCTGAGGACTTTTCGGACTACTTCCAATTCCATGTATGATTTTCCGTGTGCTTTTGATTTGTATACGAGATTGGAAAGTCGTCCGTACATTTCTTTGACATTTTCTTCCTTGGCCATTGTGAAATTCTCGTATTCGCTACTCAGCATGGCAAGGCGAGATTCTTTGACTTGAGATGTTCCTTCATGAGTCACTTCAAGTGTGTGCCATATTTCCTGCACAGTTAAACAATGTGAGACACGATTAAATTCAATTTGATCCAATGAACAAATAATAGAATTCGTAGCTTTAGCATTGGCATTCTGTAGTTTATTTTCAAGATCTGTCCATTGATCCATCGGTTTATCTATTTCCTGATTATCTACCATTATAGTTAGGGTCCTATAACATGTCTCAACAATATTCCAAGCATCGATGGTTTTCAGAAAAAATTTCATTCTCTTTTTCCAGTAAGCATATTCACCATTGAACATTGGCGGTCTAACTATGGACTGACCCTCAGCAAAAGAATTATTAAAAAAAGCCATTTTAAAAAATACAAATTTTTAAAACAAAAATTGGTTTTTGAAAAATCAAAATTTTAAAATAAAAATTGACTTCTGTTCCTAGCTCTGATACCACTTGTAGGATCGATTTCACCATAGAGGGGGGGTGAATAGGGTGATACTAATAATTATAAAAATTTATTGTGGAAATATATAAAATAATTGCAACTCGGATATAGTAGAATAATAGCATCACAGATAATAGCAGAATAATAAAAACAGAAATAGAACAACATAGATTTACCCAGCTTTGGCAAAACCCTATCTACGTGTTGCCCCTAAGGTTTCTACTAGAAATTAAGTAGTCAGACGCTTACACACGTAAACTCGCGACACCCGCTATCGACTAACCTAACTCTACGCTCAAAACTTTGCCACAACTCAGCCACTGAGTTGTGAATTCTTGAACTACACCACCATAGTTCGTCCCCTAGTCACACGACTAGAAGTTACAAACGTTTAAAAGTAAATTACAAATAAAAAACAATAAAAACAATAAAACCCTAATTTTAAGATCTAAAGCCCAAAAGAAATTAAATATGCCGGCCCAAAATAGAATAAAAGGAAGCCCTTTTTCTTTTTATGTTTGTCACTCCGATCTTCCTCCTTTTCTTATATTATTTCTTCGGTCCGTATGCTCTGTGAAAAATGGTTGCTTCATTGTTCCTCTGTGAAAAATTAGGGCTTATAGAATTTTGAAGACGACGACTTCAGTTGATCAGTCGAGTAGATGTTTTCGCTTTCCTTGCTTTTGTCGATCGTTTGCCTCTTTGATTTACTTTCGGCTGCTTCAATTGTCGAGTTCAATTGATGCATGAATTGGTACATGAATGCCTTTTAATGATTATTGATTATTCTCGACTTTGATTCGAGATGAATGAATTATTCCTCTCTTAATTGTTTCTTGAACTCGAATGAATGATTGCCGATGATGTTAAAGGGTTTAAATAGGGTTCGATCCCCTTACTTTACGTTCATATATACTGTTTGAATTCTTCATGATAATTTTGTTCGGCCATTCGATTATGCTTGAACGCTGGTGATGTTTTCTGACTTCTTCAATTCGTATATTTTGTGTTTACTTGATTATCACGGCTTCACGAATTTTAACTTGATCCGTGAATTTCTGGTTTGACTTTGGCTTGATTTGTGATAATTTGAACTTGTTCATTTTTTGTTAACACCTAGAACTTTGGTCACTTTAATTTGAATTTGTTTCTCTTATGACTTGTTGGCATTTGACTTTGAGAAGTGCTTGATTCTCTGACTTGTTGATTCACAGCTTTACGAAAACTGCATTGTGTGACCACGGCTTAGATTTGAGTCGTTCGATTCTTTGCCTTGGTTTGAAACTACTGCTTTGATTTTTATAAAAACCTGGAACTTCAGTCATATGGAAATTGTTTCCTAATAACTTCACGGATTCACAGTTTTTACTGTATCAAGTCTTCGAGCCAGTTCATGTAGTGTCTGCACTTGCATTCACCTGTTTTCATGTGTCTGAACGTGCTTGTGTATTTCATAGTTCACCTGAACTTCAATTTGTCTTCACTTGTTTATTTGATTCCCTCCATGCCTGGTGATTGTATTCACTTGTGTAGTTCTGAACATACACGGTTGAGTTTTTTTGCACTATGTAATTTGCTTAAAGTTGTAGCCTTTGGTATTTGAGTGTAACGACCCAGAATTTTGAACAAATTAAATTGAAAATATTTAATTAATTTTAAATATTTGAACGATGATTTAATTTGAATCCCCGATATAATTTTGAAATTGCCGATTAAACTTTAAAATTTAATCTAGTGAATGTTGAATAAAAATTTGAATCTTCAATTTAAAGTTGAAGAGAAATATTTCAAAAGCTTTTAAAATTCATATTGATAATACCGAAGATAATCGAACTTTCAGAATTGAATTTTAAACTGTTTTGCTCAGTTTTAAATTTAATCGTTCGAACCGATATTTAAAAATAGCCGTCCGAGGCACAGTCTCGGAATTCGACGAAACCAGTTCCATTGGGTCCATAATATTGAATTATTATCGGATTTCAAATTTCGTATTTAATGGAGTTGCCGTGTGACCGTACGATATGCAAACGCGTTAAAATAAAAAGAAATTCAAATTTAAAATTAAAATTTATATTAATTTACACCAGCATGTTCCCTTCCGCAAATTTCGCTGGGAAATCACGATACAAAATCGTGTAAGCACGTATTCCTCTGCAAAGACATGATCTCTTGTCCCTTCCCTTTTCTTTTAAAAACAAACATCGCAAAACAGACTGCTTCAAAAATCAAAACAAACGAAACCATGGCCGAAGCTTAAAAGAAAAAAATCGCGTCCCTCTTATCGAAATCAAATCTCGTTCCTCACTCAATTAAATCAAAGTTGACTCCATTTTGTGATGAAATCGATCGCGACCTGAGCAAACTCAAGTAGGGTGTCGTCGAAAGGAATTAGCTTGAGCATGGCTTGGCAGCATCGCGTGAACGAAGCTCGTGCTCGCGAGGGTGTTGTTGGTGGGGGGACTCGCTGTATCGTCTCTAGGGCAGGCGAGATCGAATTAGAGAGAGAGAGAGAGATAGGCGGAATCGCGTGAGCACGGGTCGCGTTATCGTTCGAGTCATCTTTGGGGTTCGCGATCGAGCGTGATGGGCCTCGAAGTGGAACTGGCCGTAGGCGATGTCGAGGAAAATGGTGGCGCGCGTTCGTCAAAGGAGGCATGGTTCGAGCGGCGACGAAGTCACGATGATTTCTGTGGGCGACGCTGGCGTGTGGGTTGGGGTTAGTCAGTGACGATCTGGGCAATGTCGTCATTGGGTTCGAGGCAGGGATGGCATCGCTATGGAGGCTGCTGCTACTGGAGGCCGATGTAGTCGGGTCGAAGTGAAGGGCAGATGAGTTCTAGCTGGCCTGTGAGGTCTTAAATAAAGAAATCAAAGCAGAAATGGAAATGGATGGCAAAAATAAAAGCTAAGGTGAGATTTTTCTCACTCAAAATAAATTTGGATTGCAGTTATTGATTTGATTGCTATTGGATGTGATATTAGATATAGTAGGATATATCTATATATATATAGCAATATATACATATTGGCATATGTATATATTGAATTGATTGATTTCCCGCCTCGTATAGCGGATGAGACCCTATTGCGCCGTTAGTAAGCAGATATTTTTATAAAACCCATATACCGCGATATTCCACCTCGAAGTGGAATTGGTATTGTGCTAATGTCTGTGGATGCAGGGAAACAGGTTGGAGGGATCCAACTGGATTCCTCACCAGTAGTTATTTATTTACAGATATTGATGTATATTCTGTTATCATATTGATATATGATGTTTGATGTTGTGATTGACTAATTGGTGCTGTTGCATCATCGGATTCAAGTTTTAAAAATAACGACTTTTAATTTAAAAGGATTTTTAAAAGTGATCTTTGAAATTATACGTTTTATTAAATTTTTGAAGTGATTTATTTTAAATAAATAAACGTTCAAATTTTAAAGTTATAAAAGTTAAGATCTTTGTGAAATATAACCGAAAAGTGATTTTTGGAATAAATAGTTGATTGATTTATAAAATGTTTTAAATTGAGATTTTTAAAATATTATAAACGGTTTACTTAAAAGGTTTATAAAGTTGACATTTTATAAATTAAAATGTTGGTATTATAAAACGAGTTTTATAAGCGTTAAAATGAATTTTTAAGAATTTATAAATAAATGGAATTTATAAATTATGAACTTATAAATGGAAATGATTTTGTAAAATAAAGGAATTATAAGTATTTAACTTATTATATGGATTGTTGGTATAAGATTTGAGTTATGAATCGAATTGTTAATAAAGGGGATTTATTAAATTGAAGTTGTTACAAAATAGAAATGGAATTTATGAACGTTGTTTTATAAATTCGAAAATCAATCAAATTTGATGAATTTAATATAGAAGGTTATTAAGGGAATTTTTTCCACGATTTTGGATAGTGGATAATTCTTGGAATAAATGTGTAGAAAAGATTGAAATTTGGTTAGTGAAGTATATTCACGATTTTGGACAGTGAATATATTATTGAATAAAATGGTTATGTTTGGGAAAGCGATATTATAAAATGAAGTTAATTGTTTTAAAAGATGTTTTAAAACGTGTTAAGTATCGAATACATAGATTTCAACATTCATTATTGAAATAGACGTTTTCGAGAAATAAGGAAATGATGGACTATAACACTGTTGTTATAGTAAATGATTTCCGAAAGAAAATGTTTTTTTTTATGTGGTATTGGGATTTATATATATCTATCTAAAAATCCGAATCCCTATACTAGTGATTTCGAGTCGTCGTAACGATGTTTTACGCAACATTCGTTTTGACTCAAATGATTTCCTTAAAGAATGAATATATACTTAATTTTGATTTAAGTATATCGAATATTTTCAAACGTTGAAAATAAATAGATTTGTGAATTACTTATTTTTAAATAAGTATGGAATTACTTTTCCAATATGAAATGAACGTTTTGAGATTTATCTTTGTAAAGATAAATCGAAAGTGAATATTGACATCGATGCGGAAATCGTATGTTAGGGGATATTTTGAAATCTAAATTCACTATGGAATTTATAAAAGAAAGGGAAGATGTTTAAAAATAAATGTTGATTTATTTTTGAAGTGTGGAAATTTTATATCTAGTAAAAATATTTTTGAAGATGAAATAATTTGGAAAATTATTTGGAATCTGATGATGTTGCGCATCTTTATTGATAGTTAAATAACCGACTATCAATAATGAAGTGACCCTCAACTTATTCATTTATTTTTAATGAAATTTTCTGTTGAGTTTACTTTTTTTTATCTCTACACATGTGGATATATGCTTCAATGGATCACTTCCCTTTTTCACATTTTTCCCAAGATTCCTTATTTGACCAATATAAAAATATCAGTATATGAAATTAAATTAGATCATTTATATATATGAAGATATATAGATGACGCTTTGCCTATCAGAGCAATTGAAGTTGGCAAAGAAATTTCATCACACCTTATTTCTCTTGTTCCAGAGTTTTTGGTGTCACATAGCCCCTCTTTTCTTGATTTTTCTTACTTTAAACTCAAGCTTGATTTTAAGATCCAGTAATAACATTTTTCTTATTTTCCTTGCTTTACTTCTCAGTTGTTTAATTCCTGGATTTAAAGCCATGTATATTTAGATTCTGGGATTTTGTAATTTGATACAAATTGTTTTATGCTAAATGAGAGGGTGTTTAAATTAACTCATTCCTTCTAGTTTAACCCGGGGTTCATGATTCCTAATTAAACAAATTTGTGTATTAGATAAGGATACTCATATATTAATTTTGTTAGTATGCAGGAAGCATGTAAGTGATCAAGAAACAAATTGGGTAGAAAACCAAACAGAGAAGACTCATCCATTTAGGCAGGGTACAAATGCATCACACATACTTCACTAAGACTTAGCATATATTTGGAGACAAAATGATTTAAGCTAAGTTACAACCCAAATTAATACAAATTCTCAGGTGAACTTATCTGGTAGACAACTAATGTTCTTTCAATACTAAATGGTAATATCTAAGGTGTTGTTAAGTGATGGGCATGCCTATTGCAGACAGGGATACTAGTTGCTTAATCAGCCTCAAGTTGATCATGACCCAATGCATCCGGACTTGAGTCATGTACCTAGATTGTGAGATATGTTGAACATAGTGCTGTGAGAACTACAGGTAATATAAAAATGCATATGGATCTACTTCACAAATCAATGCAAACTTCTACTGTAATTTAAGTACCTAAACTAAGAATTAGAGGTTTCATTATCAGGCTTGACATGTACTTATATCAATTATAAGCCATGATCATGCATTTCTGATTAACTCAGTTTTGGTTCAACTCAGACTTTAAAATATTTACTGAATGTCTATATTCCTCTCTTTCTATAATTATTTCTACTTTACCATTTTAAAAGCTAATCAGACATTGCTAACGGAGACATGGTCACATATCAAATTATATGACATGATCCCCTATATCATACCTCACCAGAGGTTATCCAGGTCAGTCATTTAAAACAGAAACCAATAACACATATATGTAATACAAAAGTTTCTACATATTCTTTACTCAGAAAGATAAGCACATATCAATCCAGAAAATACTTAAACATAATGAAGTTTTGCTTAGCCTAATTATTACAATATTTCTGCCAGATTCCTTAAGCATTCTAAGTGCAAGTAGGTCTTCAAGTATCGATGCTAACAAGATTCTTATGCTTCCTTTCCTGCAGCAACATCCAGAGCTGCCTCAACGAAAATGAGACACCCCAAATGTTACAAAGCAACAAATAGGGTCAGAAATAAATTTCTGGTATGAGTGAAATCACATGTTAAACATTTTGTAAATTCTTAATGCTATATAGAAAACATATCAATTTAATGAGAACTAAATTCATACTAAAATCTGAGTATTGGTAAACTTGTCTATCAATCATACACTCAAACAACCATGCACTCATTCCATCCATATTTTCATATACATACTCCTATGAAATTATTTCCAATTCCATAACCTGACTGATCAATCTCATTTCATTTCTCTTTACATTTTGTGTTTGGTCTAACTCCTTGCCATTGAACACTATGTGTGCATTGAAAAGGGGCTCAGTTCTGTTATCCCTTTTCACAGAGGCCTACAGGACTTTAGCAAGTCATGCACATACCCATCATCCTCCTGATGATGAGCAGATCAAGGCACCATTCCTAAATTATTTTTATAATTTAGAGACCATACTTATTTATCTTCTTAGAATTTTATTATCACTTGAAATGCTTTGCATTCTTTTCCTTTTCTCTCATGAATCAATAGTTTAAGAAACTCCATCAGGGGTTTTAATTAGACATAACAATCTTTCATGCATAAATACCAAATCCCATCCCAAGGTTAATTTATTCAAATCATGTTTCTGAAACTTATATATATATCTATAGAAGTTTTCCTATATCTCACATAAATATGATGAAACCATATCCTATCTATTTATTTTTATTGAGAACATAGGACATGATTTTTCTTTAAGATAAACCCATAAAACATATTAACTTATAGTAGGAGCAACTCATCACCTATACATGATACTGCATTGTTCATGTCATTTTAATATAGACTAGGCATAAGCATAAATCTCATTATTCATGCTGCCTGCTATTTTTTTTCCTTTGATACCCCATTTCTCAGTATAATATTCAGTTTATTTCTTACATAAAACTGGATCATTAAATCCACTTCTAAGATCTGAGTACATGTTTGATTACTTATATTTCAAAACAAAAGACTTAAACCATCTTAAAAAACAAAGACAGATCAAAACTCCAACCAAAAGTTCAATCAAAACATCACCCATAATTAGCATGCATTTATTCAGAGGATAAAATCAAACTAAAAATCATAATAAATTTTATACATGAAAATAACTTGGCTGCCCTTAATATGGGTCTTAGTGCCATAAATCTCAAAGTGATTACCACTCACCTTCCTTTGCTTCTCTCCGGGAATGTTCAGGTCTGAAGGCAATGTGAGTTATTTTATTTTAATTTTTGTTTTCTCCCCCTGGACAACTATTGTTCCTCCCCTGATTTAAATCACTCTGTTAGGGTTTAAATGGAGGAAAAACCCATTCTATCCTCACTTTACTCAGGGATTAATGTATGCATTTTTATGGCTAAAAGTGCCATTTTCTCTTGGTTTCTATTTCCAGTAAAACAGTTACCTCATTACTTTTCTGTGCACATGCTATTTGCATGATTTCCTTGCACATCATTTTTATGTGACTCAGCCCTACATTTCTTTCCTCATTTCTTTTGTAAGCTTGATTTTTAGCTAACAAATTTTTGTCATCTATCTTGATTTATTTTAAAAATACATTCATACCTATAAATGTTACCAGACTGGTTGGTATGCATTTCAATTATTAAAAGGAATTATTTCACTACCCAAATACTTTTCTGGTCATATAAATTTATAGTATTCATAAGATATGTGTATTTAAAACTCATTCATACCTTAGTTAATTTTTCTTTCCTTCTCATTATTTGTTGAAATATTTTATTCCCTTCTGATATTCATTTTCAAATCATTTTATTCTTCAATTATTTTCTGTTAACCAATTTATCATATATATATATATTATTTAATTTTTATCTCAAAATTTTTGGGTCTCCACAAATAATTACCTTGAATGGTATTTGTTGTGAATTGGATGGAATTGAATGCCACACTTGTTTTTAAATAAACGCTCACTATTCGGGTTAGCCGGGAAAGGACCATGGGGTCGTATAACCCATTTCGAATATGTGATACGTCGTTATGAATTGCATTCGAAGACCGGTGTTGAAGACCGGATATTTTTGAAAACGGAAGGATTACCGTCGAGTTACTCTACATCGGCTGATCTTCGATTTAGAGGTTTTATCACCCTTAGTGACGGGAAGTCCGGACGTGATTAGAAAATTATCCGGATGTGCAAGGGCTTCGTGAGAAGTGCCTTCGGTTCTGTTCGATCCCGGAACAGACTTGTATGGATTGTGTGTCTGACGTTACAAATTGAGATATAAAGCTGATTTCTTTCAAATACATTTCTGTTGGTGGCGGAGAATTTATTCTCTTAGCTTAACACCCTTCTCTGAGATGTACGAGCTCAGAGGTTATGTAGTTGAAATTTATCAGCGATATACTCCTAATTTGGTAACGTGGCATACTGAGTGTTGATGTGTGATGATCAGTGTTTGATCATTTGTGATATGATCATTTGTTTGATCTTATATCTTTATGATCATAGGTTGATCATTTGTTTGACCCGAAGCATGGCTTTGTAGAAAGCGTAGCTTTGTGGACGAGACTTCGTCGAGCCTCACACCCCGGAAATGGTCAAAACAGGAAGGATGCTGCAAGGTTCTAGGGAGTAGCGCCCCTTAGTGTATGTCATTCCTTCTGGATAAAGGTGGTATCATGGTATGGAGCCCAGATACTTAACCTCTGTGGTTGCTGCAAATTTATTACTTTGTGGTTGTTGCGAATCGGGGATCCTCGGGAAGATCGGTTACGATCGGGGGATGGCATACGCGTGTCAGTAGTTACCTATTTTTGTAGAGGTAACCCGGCCTTGTGTTGGCAGAGATCCGGTTAGGTTCTCGGGTCGTCTATTCCAGGGACGTACCCATCGTGGATAGGAAGTTCCTTAGCCTGACCATTTGTTGGAAATCCAAAGAAACAATACGAGCCTTGTACGGTTTTAGTTGTAGAACCTATCATTCACTTATGGTGGCGCCCCACTGTTTGGATGGTAGCTATAGTAGGCATAGTTCGAAATGTCTATGCTGGCTAAGATTTATATTATACTTTCGAAATGTTTTCTACACTATGCACTAATAATAATATCAAAAATGATTTGATTTTGCGTAGTAAGCATCTTTGACTATCATAAGAAGAAATCTCCTCCAATTCTGCATTTGCATTGTGTGTGTGGCGGGAGGTCTTATGGTAGTTTCATTTTCCAAAAGCATTGCGAATTTGTTTTATTTTCTTTGTGAAAAATAACTGTTTTACGATCTCACACCAGTCACCATGACTGACTCGGAGTTTATTGTTTCCCTTCTAAACTCTGGGTGCCCACCAATTTCCACACGGGCAGCCTAGAGTTATGTTATCAGGATATTCTGGAGCTTTGGAGATAAGCTGGATGACGAGACGTAGTATTTGTATCTGATAGTATTTATTCCGCTGTGTATTCTGTATGAGGACAAGTTTATAAAACTGTCCATTGTTGTATATTGACCCTGATGATTGATGTATGTATAAACTGATATAGCTCTTTGTTTTAAAAGACTAGTGTTTATTTATTATATATAGTTCCGCTGCGAATGTGAGATTCTGATATTGTTTTCTGTTCTGATGTTGTTCTGTTGTTCTTCGTTCTTCTGTTCTTTCTCTTCTTCTCTCTTTCTTCTTCTATCTCTTCTTCTATTTCTTCTTTCTAAAACCATAACTTTTCGGGTTTCCGGCATTCGATGGCTCGGCAGTCGATAAAGTGAGTATCGATGTCGAATTTTCGAAAGTCGAAAATTCCTGGATGTTACATTTGGTATCAGAGCATATGGTTAAGCGACAACCCTGCTCTGTTGGGTGTTACTCATTAGAGATAGAGTCAGCAGTACTCTAGAATGAGTGTGAGTGTAATAATAGATACGAGTGCGTATTTGTTAGTGAATATGAAATTGTTTTGTATTGTGTTGACTTATCGGTTGATTGTTTATGGATTCTGGTCGGTGCAGTCTAGCTAACTGTAATCGATAGGGGTTTCTAAACTCTTAAACAAGATAAACCGATATAGTATTGTTTTAAATAGGGTAAATGAAATAATTTTACCTAAAACTAATTTTGTATATAAAGGAAATAATTTTCTATGAATTATCATAGTATATGGATGTTTGGATGTTAGGAAGTAATAATAGTGAATTATCATCACGGGAATTGAATAAGAAATTGAAATCATAACTCTAAAGATGAGAAATAAATTCACATACGAATGAAATTTGAGAATATAAATTATAAATGTGATTTGTAATTTAAAACGGGATTCCAGAGAAGTTTTTGAAAATGTTTTGAAAAGAATTTGTAAATTTTGGAGGAATGAAAAGCTCTAAACTCTTTTTGGTCGCTGGAAAATAATTCCGATGATGATCGCGACATCACCGGTGTTCATTTTCGGGTTTCTAAAAGAGGAATTGCTGCCAAATTGTTTTAAATAGAAGTTGTTTGAAAATTTGGGTTTTGTTTTGGAAATTCAAAGGATGATTTGAATTGTTTTCAAAAATGGTTTTGAAAAGGTTGAAAAGACTCTGGAATACTATATATAAAAATATTTATGAAATATTGTAAGTTGATAACCTATGCAAATTGAATTTTGATAGAATAAATTTAAACTTAAAGGATGGAGTTAAATTAAAATAAGTACAAGTGAATCAATTAAATGAAACTTAAATTGGAAGTTGAGATTCATTTTGAAGTTGTAAGCAATGAATTGAAATTGAAAAATGAAATGAGACTTGAATCAAGTGGAATAAAATCCAAACCTGAGAAAAATGAATAAGGATTGAATCCGAATAAACTACTTTGATAATTAATTGATTCATGAAATGGAAGTTGAATTAGTTAAATTGAAACTTGAATTGTGACTAAATAAAAGGATGATTCGAAATTGAAGATAAATTCAAGTAAGTAGAAATAAATTTCAAATGAATGGAATTTACAATTGTAAGTGAATGAAATTGAAACTGAATGTTGAAAACAAATTTGAAGAAAATGAATTGGAATCTGTGATGAATTAGTAAATGAAACTAATTTAAAATAGTGTAGTTATGAACTAAAGATAATTGATAAATTCAATATTCAGAAGTTGAACTGAATCCAAATTAAATTGAAGGTGTAAATTGAATTCAAATGAGAAATTGAAATGTAAAATTGAATGAAAATAGATATATAACTTCAATAGTGAAGTAAAAATGTATAAGCAGTTTATATTGAAAATTTTGTAATAGAATTTGCAAAATGGTTTGAATGTGTAACTAGATATTATGGCTAGTAGGACATACAAGTGTTATAAAAGGAATTGGAATTTTGATTTCGAAGATAATTTGAATTGCTCGAAAAAGGTATGTATTTAAATTTGAATATGAGATTTGATGACTTATTTCTCTAGCCGCTTGGCTTTTTCTTTTTCTTTTTGAAATCTGAGAGTCCGTAGGGACGTTTTGTAGTCGTGCCGTATTAGCCACGCAAAGGAGACGCTGGCGAAATTTTTCGAAAATTTAGAGCGTTAGAAAATTTTTGAGAAAATTTTGAAGTTTAAATTTGAATTTGAAATTTGAATTGAATTGAAAGTAAACAATGTTGTTTGAACTTATAATTGGAGTTGGAAAGTTAGTAGAAATGATAACGAATCTTTAGTAGAAGATTTGTTTTGAAAAATTGACAAAACTATTGGATGTTGAAAAAAAATAGTAGACGAGTTAAGGACCATTTTTCCTAACTTGTAATTTCGAGGACGAAATTCTTTTAAGGGGGGAAGTTTGTAACGACCCAGAATTTTGAACAAATTAAATTGAAAATATTTAATTAATTTTAAATATTTGAACGATGATTTAATTTGAATCCCCGATATAATTTTGAAATTGCCGATTAAACTTTAAAATTTAATCTAGTGAATGTTGAATAAAAATTTGAATCTTCAATTTAAAGTTGAAGAGAAATATTTCAAAAGCTTTTAAAATTCATATTGATAATACCGAAGATAATCGAACTTTCAGAATTGAATTTTAAACTGTTTTGCTCAGTTTTAAATTTAATCGTTCGAACCGATATTTAAAAATAGCCGCCCGAGGCACAGTCTCGGAATTCGACGAAACCAGTTCCATTGGGTCCGTAATATTGAATTATTATCGGATTTCAAATTTCGTATTTAACGGAGTTGCCGTGTGACCGTACGATATGCAAACGCGTTAAAATAAAAAGAAATTCAAATTTAAAATTAAAATTTATATTAATTTACACCAGCATGTTCCCTTCCGCAAATTTCGCTGGGAAATCACGATACAAAATCGTGTAAGCACGTATTCCTCTGCAAAGACACGATCTCTTGTCCCTTCCCTTTTCTTTTAAAAACAAACATCGCAAAACAGACTGCTTCAAAAATCAAAACAAACGAAACCATGGCCGAAGCTTAAAAGAAAAAAATCGCGTCCCTCTTATCGAAATCAAATCTCGTTCCTCACTCAATTATATCAAAGTTGACTCCATTTTGTGATGAAATCGATCGCGACCTGAGCAAACTCGAGTAGGGTGTCGTCGAAAGGAATTAGCTCGAGCATGGCTTGGCAGCATCGCGTGAACGAAGCTCGTGCTCGCGAGGGTGTTGTTGGTGGGGGGACTCGCTGTATCGTCTCCAGGGCAGGCGAGATCGAATTAGAGAGAGAGAGAGAGATAGGCGGAATCGCGTGAGCACGGGTCGCGTTATCGTTCGAGTCATCTTTGGGGTTTGCGATCGAGCGTGATGGGCCTCGAAGTGGAACTGGCCGTAGGCGATGTCGAGGAAAATGGTGGCGCGCGTTCGTCAAAGGAGGCGTGGTTCGAGCGGCGACGAAGTCGCGATGATTTCTGTGGGCGACGCTGGCGTGTGGGTTGGGGTTAGTCAGTGACGATCTGGGGCAATGTCGTCATTGGGTTCGAGGCAGGTATGGCATCGCTATGGAGGCTGCTGCTACTGGAGGCCGATGTAGTCGGGTCGAAGTGAAGGGCAGATGAGTTCTAGCTAGCCTGTGAGGTCTTAAATAAAGAAATCAAAGCAGAAATGGAAATGGATGGCAAAAATAAAAGCTAAGGTGAGATTTTTCTCACTCAAAATAAATTTGGATTGCAGTTATTGATTTGATTGCTATTGGATGTGATATTAGATATAGTAGGATATATCTATATATATATAGCAATATATACATATTGGCATATGTATATATTGAATTGATTGATTTCCCGCCTCGTATAGCGGATGAGACCCTATTGCGCCGTTAGTAAGCGGATATTTTTATAAAACCCATATACCGCGATATTCCACCTCGAAGTGGAATTGGTATTGTGCTAATGTCTGTGGATGCAGGGAAACAGGTTGGAGGGATCCAACTGGATTCCTCACCAGTAGTTATTTATTTACAGATATTGATGTATATTCTGTTATCATATTGATATATGATGTTTGATGTTGTGATTGACTAATTGGTGCTGTTGCATCATCGGATTCAAGTTTTAAAAATAACGACTTTTAATTTAAAAGGATTTTTAAAAGTGATCTTTGAAATTATACGTTTTATTAAATTTTTGAAGTGATTTATTTTAAATAAATAAACGTTCAAATTTTAAAGTTATAAAAGTTAAGATCTTTGTGAAATATAACCGAAAAGTGATTTTTGGAATAAATAGTTGATTGATTTATAAAATGTTTTAAATTGAGATTTTTAAAATATTATAAACGGTTTACTTAAAAGGTTTATAAAGTTGAAATTTTATAAATTAAAATGTTGGTATTATAAAACGAGTTTTATAAGCGTTAAAATGAATTTTTAAGAATTTATAAATAAATGGAATTTATAAATTATGAACTTATAAATGGAAATGATTTTGTAAAATAAAGGAATTATAAGTATTTAACTTATTATATGGATTGTTGGTATAAGATTTGAGTTATGAATCGAATTGTTAATAAAGGGGATTTATTAAATTGAAGTTGTTACAAAATAGAAATGGAATTTATGAACGTTGTTTTATAAATTCTAAAATCAATCAAATTTGATGAATTTAATATAGAAGGTTATTAAGGGAATTTTTTCCATGATTTTGGATAGTGGATAATTCTTGGAATAAATGTGTAGAAAAGATTGAAATTTGGTTAGTGAAGTATATTCACGATTTTGGACAGTGAATATATTATTGAATAAAATGGTTATGTTTGGGAAAGCGATATTATAAAATGAAGTTAATTGTTTTAAAAGATGTTTTAAAACGTGTTAAGTATCGAATACATAGATTTCAACATTCATTATTGAAATAGACGTTTTTGAGAAATAAGGAAATGATGGACTATAACACTGTTGTTATAGTAAATGATTTCCGAAAGAAAATGTTTTTTTTATGTGGTATTGGGATTTATATATATCTATCTAAAAATCTGAATCCCTATACTAGTGATTTCGAGTCGTCGTAACGATGTTTTACGCAACATTCGTTTTGACTCAAATGATTTCCTTAAAGAATGAATATATACTTAATTTTGATTTAAGTATATCGAATATTTTCAAACGTTGAAAATAAATAGATTTGTGAATTACTTATTTTTAAATAAGTATGGAATTACTTTTCCAATATGAAATGAACGTTTTGAGATTTATCTTTGTAAAGATAAATCGAAAGTGAATATTGACATCGATGCGGAAATCGTATGTCAGGGGATATTTTGAAATCTAAATTCACTATGGAATTTATAAAAGAAAGGGAAGATGTTTAAAAATAAATGTTGATTTATTTTTGAAGTGTGGAAATTTTATATCTAGTAAAGATATTTTTGAAGATGAAATAATTTGGAAAATTATTTGGAATCTGATGATGTTGCGCATCTTTATTGATAGTTAAATAACCGACTATCAATAATTACCTTGAATGGTATTTGTTGTGAATTGGATGGAATTGAATGCCACACTTGTTTTTAAATAAACGCTCACTATTCGGGATAGCCGGGAAAGGACCATGGGGTCGTATAACCCATTCCGAATATGTGATACGTCGTTATGAATTGCATTCGAAGACCGGTGTTGAAGACTGGATATTTTTGAAAACGGAAGGATTACCGTCGAGTTACTCTACATCGGCTGATCTTCGATTTAGAGGTTTTATCACCCTTAGTGACGGGAAGTCCGGACGTGATTAGAAAATTATCCGGATGTGCAAGGTCTTCGTGAGAAGTGCCTTCGGTTCTGTTCGATCCCGGAACAGACTTGTATGGATTGTGTGTCTGACGTTACAAATTGAGATATAAAGCTGATTTCTTTCAAATACATTTCTGTTGGTGGCGGAGAATTTATTCTCTTAGCTTAACACCCTTCTCTGAGACGTACGAGCTCAGAGGTTATGTAGTTGAAATTTATCAGCGATATACTCCCAATTTGGTAACGTGGCATACTGAGTGTTGCTGTGTGATGATCAGTGTTTGATCATTTGTGATATGATCATTTGTTTGATCTTATATCTTTATGATCATAGGTTGATCATTTGTTTGACCCGAAGCATGGCTTTGTAGAAAGCGTAGCTTTGTGGACGAGACTTCGTCGAGCCTCACACCCCGGAAATGGTCAAAACAGGAAGGATGCGGCAAGGTTCTAGGGAGTAGCGCCCCTTAGTGTATGTCATTCCTTCTGGATAAAGGTGGTATCATGGTATGGAGCCCAGATACTTAACCTCTGTGGTTGCTGCAAATTTATTACTTTGTGGTTGTTGCGAATCGGGGATCCTCGGGAAGATCGGTTACGATCGGGGGATGGCATACGCGTGTCAGTAGTTACCTATTTTTGCAGAGGTAACCCGACCTTGTGTTGGTAGAGATCCGGTTAGGTTCTCGGGTCGTCTATTCCAGGGACGTACCCATCGTGGATATGAAGTTCCTTAGCCTGACCATTTGTTGGAAATCCGAAGAAACAATACGAGCCTTGTACGGTTTTAGTTGTAGAACCTATCATTCACTTATGGTGGCGCCCCACTGTTTGGATGGTAGCTATAGTAGGCATAGTTCGAAATGTCTATGCTGGCTAAGATTTATATTATACTTTCGAAATGTTTTCTACACTATGCACTAATAATAAAATCAAAAATGATTTGATTTTGCATAGTAAGCATCTTTGACTATCATAAGAAGAAATCTCCTCCAATTCTGCGTTTGCATTGTGTGTGTGTGGCGGGAGGTCTTATGGTAGTTTCATTTTCCAAAAGCATTGCGAATTTGTTTTATTTTCTTTATGAAAAATAACTATTTTACGATCTCACACCAGTCACCATGACTGACTCGGAGTTTATTGTTTCCCTTCTAAACTCTGGGTGCCCACCAATTTCCACACGGGCAGCCTAGAGTTATGTTATTAGGATATTCTGGAGCTTTGGAGATAAGCTGGATGACGAGACGTAGTATTTGTATCTGATAGTATTTATTCCGCTGTGTATTCTGTATGAGGACAAGTTTATAAAACTGTCCATTGTTGTATATTGACCCTGATGATTGATGTATGTATAAACTAATATAGCTCTTTGTTTTAAAAGACTAGTGTTTATTTATTATATATTGTTCCGCTGCGAATGTGAGATTCTGATATTGTTTTCTGTTCTGATGTTGTTCTGTTGTTCTTCGTTCTTCTGTTCTTTCTCTTCTTCTCTCTTTCTTCTTCTATCTTTTCTTCTATTTCTTCTTTCTAAAACCATAACTTTTCGGGTTTCCGGCATTCGATGGCTCGGCAGTCGATAAAGTGAGTATCGATGTCGAATTTTCGAAAGTCGAAAATTCCGGGATGTTACATTGAGTTCATTTGCTCATAGAAGCTGCTGTCTTCATGTTGTGGCTGCACTTGTACCATTTTGTTTTCACTTGAAGTTTACATGTGAGTATTGCTTCGAGTTTGAAATGCTTGCAGGCCTCAATATGCATTGTTCGGCGTGTCTGTGTGTCACTGCGTATATACATGTTGTCTTGCTATGTGGTTCGATGCACTTGTATATGCTTTCATTATTGGTGTTGCTTCATTACTTTTTGTGCTGGTTCATAATTGATTTTGGACTGGTCGAGTTTGGAGCTTGTTTGTTGGACTGGGTTTACTTGTGAAGTTTTTACTTGTGATGTGCATGCTCATGTCTGTTGTACTTTGGTGTTTAAGCTTGTGCCTGGTCATTCATACTTGAGTTTTGAACTGATGCATGATTTGTTGCTTTCCTCTGACCATATATGTTGACTTCTTCATCCCTCTGCTATTGTACTTGATCTGGTCTCAGATTGAATGCTTGTGTGGATTGACCTTGAACTGTTTCCAATTAAAGCTGATTGTCATTGTTTATGCCTTTGACCTTCTTTCTTCGGGTTGCATACATACTCACGTATATACATGTTGTTTATAGTCTGAGGTTTTGTGTACACAATCCTCTGGATTTGTTTTTGGTATTGCTCCTATGTTGAACTCAGCTTATAGCTCGGGTTTGACCTTGTGATGTTATTTGTATCGCACCTGAGTTGAATCCAGGCTCGGCTCGGGTTTGACCTTGTACTCACCTGTCCCTGCAATTTTATCAAGTGTATATTGGTGTGCATGGCCTTGTGGCAAGTACAGTGATACAATGTTCATGTCACAGGTTGTTCGTGTAAGATGAATTCAAAATTAAATGATGACGAACAACCCAAATAAATGAGGCAAATAATATTTTTGAAAACACATTTTATTTGACACTGCAAAAAATATTTCTTTTTCAATTTTACCGCGTCAGTGTTTATTTTGCGGATAACTCAAATTCTGGATTCAATCTGGAATAGAGTTGAAGATTAAATACGAGTGAATGAGTGATATGTAGTGAGGTGCTAATGTAAATGATAATTGTATAGTGAGAAATTGTGTTGTAATTTGAAATGTTGTATATATCGTGAGAGCTCAAATTTGTACCATTCAAAATTGTAATAAAATATTTGTTTGAATAAAATATCTGTTTGAATTTAAATTCTGTGTTATTTATTTTATTCAGCAAATATTTATTTAATTATGTGAAAATAAAATAGTACAATAACAAATACATTTAAATGAATATATATATATATATGTTTATTATCATCAAACAAAAATCATATACTAGCATATTCTACATAAACTAGTTTCGTCGAAATCCACGACAATGCCCCGAAAGGTTAATCCCACAGATTTAAATATCATTTTATATTTAGTTCTCGATATTTATTCGATCTATTTATATTTGTAATAAATTTATAAATTGATTTCACTAATATTATTTATTAATTAAACGGAGTTAAATGAAATTATTGAATCTGTTTCATTAAGACTTAATTCACAATTCAAATATTTAAACAATCCCTACATTTGAATTTTAAGTCATTAAATTCCAAAATCCGATTATTTAAATATTTAAAAATTAATTAAATATTTAAAATCAAATAACTGAAATTTTGGGTTGTTACTTTCTCCTCACTCCCAAATGAATTTTGTCCCCAAAATTCCAAAGGAAGTAAATGCTTCCAAACCCTTAAGTTTAAGACTATTAATTATAATGAGTAATTAAACTTATTATCCTTTCAAAACCAATTAGCTAGTATAGGTTCTAAATTATAACTCAAAAATGAAATATTAGTTATCGAACATTTTCCAAAATTCTCAAAAAATTCTAAGTCTTAAAATTTTCGAAAATTTCGCCAGTGTCTGCTTGTGTGGCTCGATCGGAACAACTACAAATCGCCTATACGTGCTCTAATCCAATCAAAGAAAACAAAAGCCAAGTGGCCTCCATATCTAGGGCATAAAATCACCAACCAATTTAAATTTTCCAAATTTATTACGTACCTTTTTGCGTTTGATTTATATTTTGGCAGGTAATTTATTGTCTCTATGCAAATGCAGGTGCGTTAGAATCAAATAGCAGTCTCTTGCATACCTATACTTATGAAATCTAAAAGAAAATCAGGCTGACAAAAGCAATGTGATGTAACTTTACATGCAAAAACTAGTCTGATATAAATCTACATGCAATCAACAACCATATCTCAATCATATGCGACAAAATACAGAGAATATTGTGTAATAGATGCTGTGCATCCAAATCAAATGACAAATTTAGATCTCAATACCCGGCACAAAGAGGGGATTCCTTCTAATAAAGTATGGTGAAACTCTAGAATCAGAACAACATGGAGCGTCAGGTGGTATTCTAGTTCCTCCAAAAACATCAACTAGGGTGAATAAATATCATTCCTTTCCCAAAATCTTCAAAAATCACCTTTTCCAAAATCATCGGGATTTAGGTCATAATAACAACAATTCAAATCCTTTGTCTATAAATTTAAACTTTATAAAAAATGGTATATAAAATCACACAACCAATCATTTCAATTCAATCAAAACAAATTAATCAAATTCCGTGAAGGAATAAACTAACGCTAACAGTCAATCAATTCCAGTAGGGAAAACTTATCACTTAACATTATTTCAAAATGTCAAATGACTAACAAATAAATCTCAACTTACGTTCAAAACTTTCTTGATTGTCCAAAAATATAGATAATTATCTTAGCATACCGTTTTGCTCACTAGCCTTTGGTTATTGCTTAGAAGATTATCCAAACTCATTTGGACAAAATGGAAAGTTATATTCTAAATTTTGTTAGTTTCTTAATTTTTTTCTTTCTAGATCACTTATATTTTCACTTAGTATTTTATTCAATACTAAAATTATTTATGAATTATTTCATAAATTCTCACCCAAGTTTAAAAATAGTTTATAAAGTCATTTCTTTATAAAACATCAAATAACAACTTATCTCCACTTTATTTACTTGTATAATACTCTTCTATATCCTAAGAGTACGTACAAAATTTATTTTACTTTCACAATTTTAGGTGAAGATCAAATTAAAATTTGGGTCTTTTAAAACCGAGTCAACCTCTCTAACTTAGGGTGTTAAAATGGAAGATATTTATGGGTTGACCCAATCAACATGTAGTTTACACTACTTAGATGTTTTAAACAAATATATGTTTTTAATAAAACAATGTTTGTCAAAACTTTCTCATCCAATTTAACTGATTATAAACCTATTTCTAATTTATCTTTTTTTATCTAAGGGTAAAATCTCATTTATCCAAACAATCTCTCATTAGAAATACTTTTTATTTTGAAAAATAATACCCTTTTTACAGGAACCTAAATTTAAATACCTGGTTTTAAATTTTCAAAACTCATCTTTGAAAGCATACTACATGTATTTTTATACATAATAACCTCAAATAATTTATTTATTAAAACTCACTTTGGGTTTATTCGGATTTTACCTCATTTCGATCGCACAATGATAAAGAGAATAATTTACTAAGTACCCTACAACGTCCACCTAAGCAAACATCTGATCGCCACTTAGAAGATTATTCAGATTACCACAAAGCTAATAGAAACGATTTCCTCCTAATTACCCCAAAGAAAATACATTCCATTTAAAATCACTTCCAAAAAATATTACTATTTCCTTTCTCAAAATCCTTTTGAAATTATTTTCTAAAATTCCGGGATTTAGATTCAAAAATCCTTTTTTTAAAACTCATTTTATGAACTAAATTTATATAAAATTTCCTTTATATAAAAATCATTTCATATTGTAATATTTCTTCTTTATTATAATAGAATTATCTCGAATATTTATTCTTTAAATGTATTATCCTACCATTTTGATTATATCAATAACTTTTTATTAAAGTTTAATCCTTAACCCACCATTACTAAAAGGTGAATTTTCAAATTAACATTTTCTCCAAAAACCTTTATAGTTAAATTTTGAAACTAATTCATAAATGGTTCGTTTCAATTCAAAGTGATAAATGCTCCTAAATAAACCGAGCATAATTTAACCACTAACAAGTAACAGTCAATGTTTCTTATTTAAATTAAGTATAAATGAACAAACAATAGCGATGATAAATAAATATTATCACATTCTAACAAACACACTTTATAACTATATAAAGTTTCAAGGTATATAATATAATTCTAGGAAAAATATTTAATTTTCCAAAATTTCAAAATTTTCAATACCATGTCCGTTGGCCTTGGTCAAGTGTTCATAAATCCCTATCGATACCGTGGCATCTCACGTCTTGACCAGAATTCATAAAAACTAAATAGACCATATAACATAATACGTTTTTATAACATTAACAAATACACTCTCGAATATATAGTACTCTAAAACTTATTCTAGGGTGTCGCTTACTCCATCTTCAATGAGCCAAACCCTACCAAAGCCAAGGTTCTTGCTTAACCTTCAATTCTGATACCTAGATGTAACGACCCGTCTTTTTGACCATCGAAAGTCGACACCGAACACTACCACTATATTCAAATGTCGCGCATCCAATCGACAAAAGGGCATATTGTTAGGGTAAATAAAAAGAAAAGAACAGAGAACAGAGTAAAACAAAATCTCATAGTGGAATCAACAACCTATAATATAACAAGGATAGTAGAAACTGTTACTCCAAAAATACAAAGTATATCAGAGTTAAAAACAAACCTTATCAGCTGGACAGTTATAAAATCCTGACCTTACAAATGCTGATAGGTATACTATATAATACAGTAGAAAATAAAACACTATGATGGGTGAATCTCGAGCTCTCCTCCAAGATATCCATATCACTAAAGCCGAACTCGGAAAATACTCAGTCTAACCTGAGCATTATAATAAATAACACCCAGATCAGTCTGGAAATACCAATGTGAGGTATCTCGAATAATGGGGATTATATAAAAGTTCTGCGAGACCATGCCGCTAACGCGGAACGGGTTTTTACCTCACAATAATAATATCCATACAGGTAAGAGCAGAAATAAACATCAAGAAACAAATCCAAATAAGAATGGGCATATATAATATTAAAATCAGACTTGGGCAAATGAAAATAATCCGAGCAAAATCCAACCTAGACATAATAGATAAAACAAGATAACCATCCAAACTTGATAGAATGGACAAAACAAGATAACTATCCAAACTTGATAGAATGGACAAAACAAGATAACTATCCAAACGTGATATAATAGACAAAAACTATAATTAAACATCATGAAGGGTGGTTGACTCTTCCCGTTGCAATTACAGAAAAACCGATTTGAAGGTTTACATCAACAAGGAAAATGAATTTATCAAACGTAACTAGGAGGGTGCTCCTCTCTTCAATGAAAGTATACCACTAGATAAAAATGCATGCATGCTGACACCTCTCTAGATGATGTGAACAAACCCTGATGGGGCGACCCACATGGCTTGGCTCCCACTCGCGCTTTGGTTTTAGTTTTTCCAGTGTTGGATATCAATGCTCAAAACGAGCGATAAATCATCTTAGAATGACGAAGCATAACAATGACTTGGAGGATGCACCCCTCTTTTCTGCGCTTTGGTTTTAGTCGTTCTCGATAAAGGATATTAGTGCTCAACAGAGCAATAATTCGTCTTAAAATGACGATAATAAAGAAGCGAAAGTAACCGATAGTTGAGAAACCAACTATCGAGGATATAAAACGACCATATATGGAAATTAAATATCATATATTTACCACTACTCGTTGAGTCCAAACAAGTGTTATCTCTCGGTTGAAAATGAAGCCAGGCAAGTTGAGGTAGTGTTACCTCTAGGCATCACCTGAACGACATTTTTAACCTTCGAGATAGAAACGTGTCCAAACCTCAACGTTTAGCGTTAAAAGTATGACCAAATCCTTCCCATATAATCGATACCGATTACAGAACTATTCTTCCATAATCGAAATCAAACTTTAACTTTTAAAAGAACTGAACTTATGCTTGATTTCCATATTTCAGTATTTGTAAAACCTCTTTAGAAGTACTCTTTCAAAACATTCATTTATAAGACAAAATTTATAATACTAAGTGTATTAAAAACAAGGGTCGAAAACAATTGTCGTTAAAACATTGTTTACTGTAAACCACAAACAATTTACACTTAGCTTTACTTATAAGTAATCCCTCTTAAAGGATTGTCTCATTTATAAATCATTATTTATAAATTTAAAACAATATTTATTACCCTAAAAGATAATAAAGCAATTTAAATACCTTTATAAATTTAAAACAATATTAATTATCCTGAAAGATAACTAATCACATTTATAATCTCTTTCAAGTAAACAATTCCATAATCTTTGATAAAATAGATAATTATTTCCAAACACTTTTATATTATCATTAAATTAACTTTCAAACCTTTATTACTTTAAAACATTTTTATTATATACTTAATTCACTTTTTATTAAATCAATTAATTAACTTTAAATATCGTTAATTAAAAATAGTAAATAAATTCAAATAATCATTAGTTAAAAATGAATAATTCATCTCAAACATCATTAATTAAAATAATTTAACTAAATTCCAAATATCATTAGTTAAAACAATTAGTTAAAACAATTAGTTAAATTTTAAACAATCATTAATTAAATGATTTATCAAATTCAAATATCATTATTTAAAATGATTAATTACTTTTAAATATCATTAATTAAATTGATTATTAATTTCAATTATCATTAATTAAAATAATTAATTAAGCTTAAGTAATCATTAGTTAAACTGATTAATTAAATCTTATCTCATTTAAATCAAAGATAAACCAATTTTAAACATCATAAATTAAATTTGTTAATTAATTTCAACTCCTTGGTTAAAATTATTAATTATTTTAAATTACCATTAATCAAAATAATTGATAAATTTTTGACATTCTATTTAGTGAAAACACATGCTCAAGTTCGAAGACATACGGCAAGGTTTTAGGGATGAAAATTCATAAATGACGATAGAGCGAAATCACTATAACGACACTTAACAAGTTAAATGGAATATCAGGATTTATTTTAATTAACCATCAATATAACAGCATAATGATGTAAATAAATAATTATTGGTGAGAAACCACTCATGGTCTCTTTGCAGATTTCCCTACAAGAGAATGGTTATGGATAATATATATAATCATATGGGTTCATAATGATCAAATTAATATGTCATCCATTTTTCAAACGGAAATTCAACCAAACTAGAAATCAAACAATTTAACTAACATCCAAGCAATCAATAAACATTTATAACATTGTTGATATGATATAATACAATTTAGTGTGAGTTAAACTCATATTGATTTTCGTTTTCGTCGAAACGTTCTTATTTTGGACTAAAACCAAATGGCCGTTCGATTTTAGCGTAAATTCCAACAAGCTACAAACTCTTCCAAACAAATTCTATCGCAAAGATAATGTCCATATGAGTGCTACACAGCAAACAATGCTTGATTTTGACCTCGTATTAGTAAGATATATATTTGATAAGAAATCATACTAATTAAATTAATTAATTTCATTAACAACTTAACTAACAATTTAATTACCCTTATTTACAAACAATCCATCTTCTTCCTTCAAAATTTCCAGGCCACGTAAATAGAGCAAACATGTTGCGACTTTGATCATGCATGATACAACCGCAAGCTTAACCGCGCCGTTGTTCGCCCCCTGTCGAACGTCCAGCCTCTACTGTGCCTAACGCCCCTGGTTACGAACCCTAACTCGTCATCACCATCGAGAATGAGCTCGAATCTGCCGCAATGTTCATCTACGTGTCATCACCGCCTCTGGCCACCAATTAATGCCAAACTTCGCCAGCACAAAGCCCTCGACCTCCTCTACAACTTTACTTCAAGTCCCATCGCCCCCACGATCACCCACAACAATGAAAAACTCGCCTAAAACTGCCGCCGTTGAACTACAATCGCCCCCACCATACTCCTCCATTCGATGATCCAACCATCCGTCATGCTCAACTCATCGAGACGTGCAACTTTGATGTTAGGGGTTCGTCCTGAAATGGTCTCGGGTGGTCCAAAACATTCATGGTCGTGGGATGATAGGCTAAGTATTTAAATTAAAAACAAAAAGAAAAAGATAACCGACTTCTGATGTTAGGCAAATTATATAAGGGAGAATGGCATTAGTTAAGTATGAGCACACCTGGGTATGGTTGGGGTGTTAGGGAATGCTCCAAGGCATGGTGAATATTATATATATATATATAATTTTAATTTAAACTATCAAGCTATAAAACGTCCAAAAAATTTGAACTCCTATCGAGACGTGCCGCATGGCGTTCAATACGTTATAATCCTATTCCGAACACAATGGAACTAGTCCCGGGCCCTTATTCGATCATATGCAGAAGATAGCTTTTCAAACCTAATTATTATATTAAAATTTGATATTAATTTCAACACGTTCGTACTCGCATGACCAAACAGTTCGTCGTATTGCCATTCCCCGAATGGCTAACTCCAAAGATTTAAATATCGTTTTATATTTAATTCTTGATATTTATCCGATCTATTTATATTTGTAAATAAATTTACAAATTGAATTGACCAATATTATTTAATAATTAAAAGGAGTTAAATGAAATTATTGATTCCAGTTAAGTAAGATTTAATTCTCAATTCAAATATTTAAACATTCCCTATATTTGAATTGTAAGTCATTAAATTCCAAAATCCTATTATTTAAATATTTAAAAATTAACTAAAATTAAAAATCAAATAACCAGAATTTTGGGTTGTTACATGACACCTTAGCTCGATTTCACCTAAAAACACAAAGTTAGTCCAACAATACTACATATTTGATTGACCTATGAAAGCAGAGCTATAGCTCAACAAATACACATTATATGGATGTTGACATAGACTCCCGAGTTCAAACACAACCACATCAAGATACAAACATCACACGGGCAGTGACATGGATAACCACGTTCAAACACCGCCAGACCTAAATTAACATCGTATGGATAGTGATAGGGATACCCGCATTCGGACACTACTACACGATAACAAATCTCATATGGACAACAATACAAGTAACTGCTTTCAAACTCCACAATGCCATACCAAATAACCATCAATTCAATAATATCGACCATTATTCAATACATACATACATATCTACCTATATACCACTATATATATCCATTAATTCCATTTAACTAAAGTAGGAAATCACATCAAAACATAGCCTAAACGGCACCCAAAGAACCCTAGAAAAATCCCAACTCGATATTTATATATCCATATATATATATATGTGTGTGTGTGTGTACATATACATACACAACACACACACACACACACACACACACACATATATATATATATATTCAGTATCACCCTAACTCACATATAGAAACCAATACATTTGCATCCATCGAACGTCAATGCATATCGTTCCAAAGGTTCTACTTGATCCCACAAATGAGTCAAAGAATGAAACATGATTCAATTCCACCTTTCATTTAGGCCCAATGGTTCCAAGTTCAATCTGGCTCCCAACAAGCCCAATATGTCGACTGGTTGACATTAACATGTCGATTGGTTGCTATATATTTTCTTTTTCTTCTTCCCTTCTTTTCTTTGTTTTTCTCTTATTTTTTAATTCGAATTGCATATAGTTTTCTTTCACATTTTGAACTGATTCTCTGACATCGTTATACTTTGAATTCATAAATATTTCTATATTGAAATCATTCTAAAAATTCCTCCAAACTCCCTTATTTACAAAACTAGTTTTCAAAAAATCGAAATATATTTTTTCACATATATACTTCAAAATACTTTTAAAAATCATCTTAAATTTGGAATAAATTTATATTAACATCTGCAATGCCATAAGAGACATTCTAAACATTTTTATATGATTTATATCCATTTATATTATATATTTCCATTTAATCATCATTTCTCTCATAAGCACTTCAGTTTTCAATATATTATCAAATATGCATATAAAATCATATTAAATCTATTTTATTAAATGTATATTTTATGAAATGAATAAACTTACTTCAGAAATCATTTTATAAAGGTTTTATATAATTTACTACTGTAATTTCACTATATCAAGCATTATTATATCTCAAAAGTTCACTTTAATATATTCTATTATTCTCATATAAATATATACACAATATATTTATATTAATGATATAATTTTTAAATTTATATTCTAATATATATGATGTATCGTCATATACTTAATTCGTATATATATATATATATATCAATGCATTTTAATGTAGATCTTAGCCTCATATTACCAATATTTCATCTCATTATTCAATTGTTTTAAAAATTACCATTTTGCCTATATGGTCAAAATTACCAAAACATCTTTATTTATTATAGTTATTGAAAAATATAGTTTATTACACTCCTCCCTCTTAAAAATATATTTCCCTAGAATCATTAACGATCCTTCCAAAATCAAACAATCATAACATCCATTCAAGATCAAACATATCAAAGCATTCATTAACAACCATTTAAATGACTACATATATATATATCATATACAACTCTATCACTAAATTTTCTTAGCAAACATATACTTTAGCAATGTAATAACAACATATAAGTATATGGACGCATGATCATAACATATATGATAGTCAATTAATGCAAAAATGCAACTAGTAGTCAGCCTCCTGAGCTAATCGGCCTTTCAGAATGTATGTAAATGACATGGCATATCAGGCATGATGCAGTACATCTTATCGAGAGCATATAATCTCTATATGTATGCAACTGTCACAAAACAAATACAACTTACATAAATCAAAATATAGCAACACAATCATAGGTCAAGCAACATAATCTATAGCATAACCAAAACATATAAATCAATAAATCAACAATTGTATCCTAGCAAAGGAAAAAATTATCTATAGCAACCATACAACCATATCTAGCAAGTCTAATTGCACTAATAAGCAAACAAATGAGAAAACATTCCTAATAAGAGTCAAAAGGAAAAGGTCGAATTCTCTCCATCACTTTCCAAATACGCATGACTAGATCGTTCTTCCCAAATCAACTTACTAAGCTTTGCTATTGTTATATATACTCGTTTTAAATGTTAATCCCAAATGTTTGTGCACAACTATAAATTCTGTAATCCATTTTGCCAACTAAGATAAACCAATGCCAAATTGCACCATAACCAGTAATCTTGGCATAAACTTGCCCCAAATTAAATGCAGTCTCATACAACCCCTTGATGCACAAACACAACATTCAAATCATCCCGGTGGTATATATATCATTCATCTATTAGATGCTAGGGTAAGACAAATCAAAGTGGATGGTGACTTATCTAAGCGAACCAACAACTTTGAATCACTAAACGATTCTTCTTTTCACCTAGAAATATCAAAATCGGGTGATGTCTTGACCTGGTGAACATAGCATAACTTCTCTTCAAAATATAAACTAACTTGAGGGGTATCATTTCACTTATGATATCACTTCTCAAGTAATTTACCATGTCCTCAATCTATAAAAAACTTCAAATTTTATTCTGAGTCCTTAAAATATACAAACTAGCAATCATAAAAAAGCCAAATAGAGCAACCTTATTTTATTCAACCATTCAAACATAGCAGATCGAATCCTAAATCCAAGTGAAGTACTAAACCTAAGAAAAATTCTAACCTAAAATTATTTTCATGTTAAAAGTGATCGACTAAATGGTACATCGTTCATGTGCACCAGATATGCAGTATAAACTATGTACCCTTAAGTCGATGCTTTACAATAGCTTTCATTGAATAAATATCTTTCTTTAATCCGAGGGATGATTAAAAATAACCTACCTAATCCTTCCAAATTATATTCAAATTTCCATATCTCAATTTTCACCAAAAACCGCCTTCACGTTCATCAAGATATCTTTTACTCACTCCTTCAAATTAGTCTTATCAAATAACTTTGAGTTCTTTATCTACATTAGTTAGCAGTACCTTTTTTATATAATCTCAACACCAATTTAATTCGAAATATCTTTTACCCATGAAATCAAAATTTTCCAGCATTCCTTGATTCTCTAATTTATGCTTATTCATATACTAAATTTACTTCGTTCCATAATGCCATTAATACCAACATATAAAATCTTGGTACCAACTTATGGCGAAGTATCTTCTCCATATCCATAAATCGAACGCCAATATTTTTCTTCACACTAGCACATTAATGATGCTTCTTTCCAACCTATCTTTACTTTTTCCATATACTATGGATGAGACAACTCAACAAGGGTGGGGTCTCGCTATACTAAACCAATAAAAAATCGGGATAACATCATACTACTTAACCATATTTAGGGACATCGAAAATGGATGATGTTCTAGCATATATAGTAAACATGATATGAAACTCATGTCACATCTAATTCAAGCAATATACTTATAGTTTCAATGATAATTTAAGTATCCATACGTCATAAATATCGCTACAAAACATATTAGTAAGATGACAGCAAACTTTCCCAGAGATCTGTAATCACTCAAGCCAAAACAAATATGTGTCGTGTGACATTACCTGAATCGTCGGACTAACGACACACATCCATAAACCAATCCAAGTCATCTATCTTTACTAACAATGTCAAATAACAAATCATTTGAATGCTATTCGCCTTTTAAATGTTATTTTGTAAAACTTACCATTCATTTAAAAGCCGTAAAAATAATCTCACATCTTTGAAGTAAAATTTTAATTCCCTTTATAGAATTCTTTCAATTATTCTTATAGTCTTAGGTAAACACAATATCATAAATCCTCTTATAAAACAAATACTATAATTTCAACTTCCAAAACTAATTCTCCTTTTAATAATTTCTTAAATATATTCATTCCTAAAACTATACCACTCCTAAAATTCGTTTCTTTCTATAAACTTCATCTCTTATTTATCCAATGCATCCATCAAATCAAATCAAAAATATTGAATATTTTCTCATAAGATGAAATTTGTTCCCTTGTCGCAGATTATGGTTTAGTGCCTACATAAGGTTTTCCATCAAGAATGAGAAATCCCTACAAAGCAATGAGTAGTCCGTTGCCGGCGCTTGCTGGATGAGAATCACCGCAATGGTTAGTAGGTGCAGGTTCAATGGGTTAGTAACATGGGCTTGACCCATTACGTATAAATACCTTCAGAACTAGACAAGAATTTTCACTCCAGGGACATTTACAATCTCAATGCTAGTATTAGTACCAGCCCTAGTCTCTATCCCATTGGTATTGGTAGTGTTAGTCTCCGTTTAGTTGAGTTACTCATTTTTAGTTATTTGTAAAAATGGGATTCATTGGTAACTCCCTTAAAGATAATAAACAAATTGGAAAAGTAAATGATGTGTACATATGTACTTGACTCTTGTATATAAATATCTAATAGAAAAATACAAATATGCCCTCTTAATACAATCCTAGTCCTTACTTTAAGGAATATTTTTCTCTGATACTAAAAGTAACAATTACCATTTTCGACTCTTTGATTTAACATAACTCACATTGTGTAAACCTCAAAACCTAAAAACGATGTGTCATTATGTTAAAGTAACAAGAGACAAAATAAATAGATACAATTTATCTCTTTCCGAACTCACAGTGGAAGGTAACAATTATATAATATAATCAAAGCATCACTTTATTCAAACCAATGGATTCAATTATATACATAAGACATATACATATCCAATCTAATACAGATACACACATATATAATACCAATTGTCGGATGATTGTTTATATACAAGGTTACATACTTGTAATGTCATCACCCTCTGCACCTTTAAACATTACTTGATATAACATAATAGACTCCATCAACCTAGTGATGAAACAAAAAAGGAAAAAATATAGAGAGAGTCAAAATACAGTCTGGTGTCGATCGTTCCACACTCGGAGGCATGCCCCCAGGTCATGTTGGCTCAATTCCATGCAAGATATCAGACGATGTTGTGCAGTTTGGCGCTGATTGGGACATGGATGTTTGTCTAGAAGAGCAGATTTCAAGATTCCCTCGTGGACGCAGGGGCAGGTTGGAGACAATGAGTGAAGACTACCACTTGATGACAACGACAGGCTGGCGGAAGTGATCAGATGGGTTATGAGAGGAGGATTGGTAAATAGAGATCTGGAAGATGTGAGTAGGAGCCTCTTCGCTCCTAGGATCAAGCAAGCTAGGAATCCACCGGCATTCAAACTACCAACGCTTGAGACATATGATGGAAAAACAGATCCTGTTATTCATCTGACGAGATACATGGAAGCGCTGGGGCATCAGAGGAAGTCATGGCACGGTGCTTCCTTTTGTATTTGATGGATATAACTGCACTATGGTTCAGATAGTTGGAAAACGGCTCTATCAGCACATGGACAGAAATGATCGAAGGGTTTATGAGGCAGTTTAGGGTTCACATCTTGAGACCCAAAAATGTGATGTGTTTGGCAACACTGAAGTAGAGGACTGGAGAGTCCTTAAGGAGTTTTCTATCATGGTTTAATGCTACGGTGGCATCGGTAGATCTTCCAGATCCATCCATGGTTTTGATGGCGGCTATATCTGGAATTGTTGATGGCATAGAGTTCAAGGATTCACTTGCACGGGATCCACTTATGGATCCAGGAGAGTTTTACCACAGAGCAGAAAGGTTCCGGTGATAGGAAGACGCACGAGCTAACAAACCGGAGGTGGATGCTATGCAAAGTGGAGGATCATCAAGGGATGTAAACAAGAATGATAAAGGCAAATTGAAAATGAGTGATGGCAGTAATATATCGAAAAGGCAATGGAGAGAAATTCTCTTCTTACATGGATTTGACTGAACCTTTGGAAAGGATTTATTTGGATACTCGAGGACGCCTTCAATATTGAAGGCCGGCAAAAAGGGAACCCTTCGAGTACGAGCGGGCATCTGGAAAGCATTGCCTATTCCATGAGCTGGATGGGCACAATACAAATGCATGTAGGCATTTGAAGGATATCATTGAGGAACATGTGAGGAATGGTCAGTTATAACAATATATAAGGACTCAGGCTGTGGTGGTGGAACATGAGCAACCACCATCCTCCTCGAATGAAAATGACACTAGATCAAGGCATCATCGTCAGCTTATCATTAATTGATTGGATTTATGGCATGGAATAAGTTATAAACCCAGTAGTAGTATGGCTAAGTCACTTACACATCTATGGGATCGAGGACGCTCCCTAGGCATGCTCTGAGATGACCATGAACCATAATGCTCGAGCCTGTGAAATCTTGTTTTTTCCTGTTTACTACGAACTTTGGTTTTTCTGATACTATGGCTATTTAGTATTTTGGTCATACGAACTTTTATTTTATATTTTACCAAGTGGACTTTGGGATTATTAAATCTAGATTAATGTAATAAATAACACATGTCACGGTTATGGCCCCGACGGCGGGGTTATAACTACGAATTATGAGTCCTTTCGTCGAAGAGTGACAGGATGGACTTGTACATGGATAAGTCCACGACCAAAGAATCAAGGCCGGAGTATGATACCCACGAATTAAGTCCTCAACCGAAGAGTCAAGACAGGAGTAGGATCCCCATAGATTAAGCCCTTGATCAGAGAGTCGAGGCGGGAGAATAGAACACAACAGATCGTCGGGTCTGGACTATACCTGGCAAGGGGTAGGCTTCTTCGCCGAAGAGCGACATGATCGGCCTACTCAGATCATCGAGTATGGATTGTGCTCGGCAATGACCCGGAGAGGTCTAAGGATTTGGATATGGACCCGGAGCAGTTCGGATTTGGATAAAACAACCCGGAGAGGTCTAAGGATTTGGAATGGACCTGGAGCAGTCCTAGATTTGGATAAAATGACTCGGAGAGGTCTAAGGATTTGGATATGGACCCGGAGAGGTCTAAGGATTTGGATATGGACCCGGAGCGGTCCTGGATTGGGATAAAACCACCCGGAGAGGTCTAAGGATTTGGATATGGATCCGGAGCTGTCCTGGATTTGGATAAAACAACCCGGAGAGGTCTAAGGATTTGGATGTGGACTTGGAGCAGTCCTGAATTTAGATAAAACGACTCGTGGATTTGGAATGGATTTAGAATTGGATATTGATTCAAAACTGCCGTGGATTGCGCTTATGATCCAAAGAGATCAAGGAATTGGATTGGCAACGGATTGGATTCTGGATTGAAAAATATGGCAATCAATGGATTACGGACTTCGGATTTTGGATTTAAGACAATACAAAACACGCCTTCCTATCGCAAGGCATGTTTTGGGGGGCAAAGTGTTAACCCGCCTTTTGGCAAGGCAATACGCAAGCGGATTTAACCAAATAGACTTCACGATTGTCAAGGCTGGGATATCATTGATTTGGCTCAAATGGATGGATGAAAAATCAATTATAGTTAAAGCTGTAGATGATAGTTGAATGGATTCGGACGAAGCAAGGACCTGTATGGACCAAGGACGATCCATGAAACAGCTCAAGTCATCAGAGCATTAATAAAATAGAGAGGGGAGCCTACACAAACGATCATGCACCAAAAAGTGAAGGTCTTGGGATGGCCAATCATTCCTACCAATCGCTCTAGGACGACCAACATAATATGGATCGACATAGATTAGTATAGTACCAATCGGCATAGGAAAGGATCGTCATAGTTTGGAGCGGCATAGTAAGGATCGGTATAGGAAGGATCGGCATAGCATGGATTGGCAAAGTTGGATTGGTGTAGAATTTAGGATATGGGGGGTTCGGCATATGTCTCTGGCGCCAAAGGGATCGGTATGTCAAGTTAAGGGCTACGTATGAATGAGTATGGACTGGATGGGAAGATTTGGTATAATATGGATCGCCGCACTATGGATCGATATAACACCCTAAGCAAGATGGGTCGGTATGCACCTATAAAGCTAGAGGGATCAGTGTACATTCCAGGCGACATCAGGAAGGATCACCGTATCTTTATGAAGGAGGAAGATCGGCATGCTTTGTGGAGGATGGATCGGTATAGGATATTGGAAGGTGATGGATCAACGTAGCAACATGGAAAGGGAGGGATCAACATGAATTACTCTTCAAAGACGCTCGGCCTTGAATTGAATGAAGGAAAGAGGATCGGTAGTATGTTAGTCGATCGATACTTATGGATGAATTATGCATGCCGATCGTTATGGTGGGCCTATGTAGGTGAGAAGGCCTTGTAGCCGAAGTTTCACCTATAAATACAGTAGGCTTGGATTCAAAAAGGGGACCTTCATTCTGTTTCTCTACATCTTCTACCTAAGGGATACTCTGCCATTTTTATTCTGGAATTTTGGATTGTAACTGTAATCAAACTTTAGTATAATAATAAGGATTGTTCTGGAGTGAACGTGGGCCGGAGTTAGCCGAACCACTATAAAAGTTGTGTGTTCCTTTACTTTTTCTGTTATTGATTCTGTGATCTGCGTGTTTGTCTTTCTATTTGGATATTTTTTTGGGAATTTGGTGCTATCACGTACAACTGGGTGTTAGTAGTCAATTTTGACGCTGACAGACATAATCGTACTATATAGTAGTTTTCACTAACCTCATACTGAAGCTACAAAAATGTTCATCATAGAGTTATGAAACAAAATCCACTATCATTCAGACAAGTCTTGTAATGACCAGCCTTTTCGACCTCCAAATGTCAACACTAATACATATACGGTATTCACGTGCCGAACATCCAAGTGCCGAAAAGATAGATTGTTAAAGTAAAAGAAGAAAGAAATAAAAAGAAAATGAAAGAAGAGAACACAATATTTGAATCTCACAACGAAATGATAACATAAAATATCAAAAGGACAGTACAAAGAACTACTCTAAGATACATAACATTTTAGAGTTACAATCCTAAGTACTATAAGTATCCCGGATAGTTATAACAACGTGTCCTTACAAATACTAATGTATACATAATAGTAGTGCAGCAAAAATAAGAATGCTACAATAGGTGAAAACATCCGGCTCGTCTTCTTGAGCTCCAAAGGATATTGATGAAAACCCGTCTTTCTCAAACTGCTCGAAAGAGTACTTGAGGATTAAGGGAAAGATAGAACCACAAGTTAGACATAACTGGTGTGAGAAACTCAAGAAACATGTAATTAGCATGTAATAGTATCTTTTGAAACCAACCGAACTATCAGAATGGTTTCCCCTCGGAAGAACCAAACCATTTGATAAGCACATAAGGTGATATAATAGATAATGTCTAGGATGTAGAATATAAATAAAAAATAGTTGTGTTGCTTGCATCTCGCATCACAATAATATTAGGTATACAATAAAAACTGCTAACATGCATTCACAAATGAATTTCCATGGAGGTCTCCTTAGCACATCGAGGTCGGTCTCCTTACAAGGGTCAGAAACTACCTTCTGAAACCTTGTATCTCTAGATAAAATATACCACATAGAAAAACATCACTGGTCCACGCCCGAACATGTGATACCGAATACCATCAGCTCTTGGATCACTCAATCAAAAGCATTTGTAACGACCGGCCTTTTTGACCCTCAAAAGTTGGTAACAATACATCCATGGTATTCGCTTGCCGAATATCCAAGCGCTGGAAAGACGGATTGTTGGGGTGAAAGAAAGGAAAAGACAGAATAGAATCTCACAACATGATGAGTAATCTATAATATACTAATGATCTTTACAAAAGAAAATTATAGTATATATACGTCGATTAGAGTAATACTAACCTAACATTAGCTTGGACGGTTATAACAACATGTCCTCACATATGTTGATAAGTACAACATAAGAAATGCAGTGGAAATAAAGATACGTAAATATGTCCCTGAGGCATTGAGCTCGTCTCCTGAAGCTCCAAAGCATCCATAACTTAATCTAGAAATATGCTCGAGATGATCCGAGCATTATAAGAAAATAACGCCCATATCAGTCTTGTAAACCAGCGTGAGAAACAAAAATCAAATGGATTTTTACTGTCAAAAAACCTTTCAAAATAAAGGTATCTCATAAAACCACAACGCACATGTTAGCACCAAAATTGGTCACTAACCTCGTAGAGAAAAATTATGTAGAGAAATAAGTGATGAAGGTAAATTAAACAGAGAAGACAATGCTAATTTAAATGCAGGAAGTAAGAACACCAAATTTATAGTGGTTCAGCGTAATTGCCTACGTCCACTTTGAGGTTAAACTTTATTGATCTTCTTAATGATTGATTACAAATACAATTCGTAGATCAAATGCTTGAATGAAGTTGCTAAGTAAAGAAGATGGATCTGAAAAATGGCAGAGTCTCCCCAGTGTTCTCAAAAAAAAGGTCCTCTTCACTGTGCCCCTGCCCCTCTATTTATAGACAAAGATGGGTTGGACTTCCCAGGTGGGCTCGGCAGCCGAACACTCTGGCCCATATACGGTGGTCGCCATATGCCGAACGATACAGGCTGAACACAATGATGCTGAACCACCCTCTCAGTGCCGAACGATATGCCTGCTGCGTGGGAAGAGTGGAATGAATGTCAGTCGAAGCCGAACATGCCTCTGGCCGAACGAAGCGCTTGTTCGAACGTCATTTCTGGCCGAACGTTGGTGCTGGTCGAACGATAGCTTTAACCAAACAATGCTTCTGGCTGAACGATGTCCCTGGCCGAACGTTAGCCTTTAGCTGATCGTTGTCTCTGGACGAACGATGCTTTAGCCGAACGATAGTTATGGCCGGACGTTGCCTTTAGCCGAGTAGTACAGTCATTCCGAGTTCCCTAAGATGCCGAGCGTTCCTGAATGCCGAGTACTCCTAGATGCCGAGTACTCCAAGACGCCGAGCGTTCCTGAACGCCGAGTACTCCTGGAAGCCGAGTACTCCCCAATGCCGAGCACTCAATTGCCTGGTCAAATCTCCAGGAAACACTTGCCCCCCAAAGTGTATTACATGACTGAACGTGATACGCTTTGAGTTGCATAACCTTCGCGTTTCGTTTCAAATCCTTGGCTAACTTCGAATGGAGATGCCTTTTTTTAGAATATCAGCAGTTGAGGCGTGTGCCGAGCGTGTTATAAATGCCGAATGATGCACCGGAAGCCGAGCGCTCTTCAATTGCCAAATGTTATTGTATGCCGATGCCGATCGCTGTGACTTTGACCGGTTCCACCGGATGTAGCCTTTTTGACTTCTTCTTCTTCCCTATAAAAGCCGGCACCTCCTTCCTTCTTTCCCTTTTCACACTTCTAACATCTCTGCCTTGCACTTGCCGAAGCTACCAGCCAACATACAACTCGCCGATTCTTCCCAAGTCTTCACCTTACCAACTAGGTACCGATCCTTTCGCCTAAATACAGCCTTTACGCTCGAACTCCCTTAATTGATGGGATAAATCGAGCTTTGACTAAAGTGTCGAGTCACGCGACGAGGGTGGTAGGAAGAGTAAATAGAGATGGGTTTTCTAGGAGATCATTGGTAGACACACTGTGGTTCGGCATAAGTATTTTATGCCGGACCAGATTGGTGGAAAGAGAAACATGAAGGAAGTAGGAGATGATTTGGGGTATCGAGCGGTATGGCCTGGTACGACTTGCCGAACGATGTGCCCACGTGGTTCGGTGTGGATGGAGGAAGAGATGAGGCCAATGTTAAGGACAGCGTGCCGATGGTCATCTCAGCCGAACAGTCACAAACACCTTACCATACTTAGGCTAAAACATGCTGAACAAAACAAGGTCAAACACGACTTACATGCCGAATAACAACTTAGCCGAACCAAAATTTACCCGAACACAGGCTTAGCCGAACAATGATTTAGCCGAACAATGACTTAGCCGAATAGTCGCAAACGCCGAACATTTATTAACTATATCTACCCGTATAGCAAAACAAGAAACAGGGCCCAAGCACTCTAGCATATGTGAAGCCGACCTGGATCACTAACTTCTTAGCTTCCGTAAACATAAATCTGAACTTAGATTACCATACGTTTTTTAGATCTGGAATTGTAATCGCCAAAGGCAGGCTTCTGGGGATGGTCAGCGATGACGGTCTCCGAAGGCGATGACTTGATGCTCGGTTTTATAGCAACAACTTTGCGATCTTCAAACTTTCAACGCTTTTACACGATTGCTTGCACTAGATCACACACCACACGGGGGGGATATTCGTGTTGTTAATTCTAATGTTCAACGTTTTTCAAGTATAGTTTTCGCAGGCACTTAAACAGATTCATTATTTATTTGGGATGTCTAGGAAGTCTAGCTCTGCCACCATATCTGACAGGCCTGGGCAGTCATCAAGGCAAGAAGCCGCTGATACTTCAAATCCGTCGACTTCCCCTGCCCATAACTTAGCACCCGATGCCCTGGAGGCAACAATTCTTTTAGACAACCCGATCGATTCACAAGCTTCGAAGATCAATGAAGCCGCACTTCGACGAATATGCTCCATTCATAGGATTCCTTTGGTCGATGTGTTAGTCCCTTCGCGACACGATCATCCTCACCTGCCCCTAGTCGGATATACCATCTGCAACAAGTTCATGTGTTGGATGGGCAGCGTGCCTCCGTTTAATTTATTCCTTCGGGACGTGTTGCAGTACATCGACATTGCTCCGTCGCAGCTGCATCCGAACGGTCACGCGTTTCTATATGGGACCTACCTACTCTTCATGGCCGTCTTCTCTAGACCTCCAACCTCTGGCGACATCAGATACATCTATATGATCGAGAAACGGAAAGACAGCCCTTCCTTCATGTTCCCAGAGCCGTACCACAAATGCCAAATCTTGACAGGGGCATGTAGCAAATTCGCCCTGTACAAACAGGAATGGTTCTACGTCCGTTGCCATCCTGGTTTTGCGAGGAGATGGGTTGAAGGCAGTAAGTCTCTTCGCTGAGTCATCATTCGAATTTAATTGGAGTTATGCTTTTTCTAACTCCTTGTTTCATCTTTTCAGGTATCAACCCGCGTCCGGAGGGCCGAGGATATTCTGAGGCCGTTGAGGCCATTAGAGCTCTTCCTGCCAAGGAACGAGACATCCGAACCATCATTTCAAATGAATCATTGTCGAGGTTCGGCTTGGTAGCCCCTGGTAGTCGGATTAGCCTCCCGGAGGGCGTCTCCATTCCCAAGCCAACATCCGGTAAAGGGAAAAAACAAGCTAGATCGTCATCACGCCACACTCCCGACGCGCACGAAGAAGGTGAGCATAAAGAGGATGAAGCTCCTGAGACTCAAGGCGAGAATGTGGGTCCCGCTTGGAATCCGGCGGTCAAAGTTCATGACATTGAAACGTCATCCTCCCCTTCGAAGGGAAAGAAGAGGTTAAAATACAAGATTTGGAAGGAGAAAGTTGGCGGAACTTCAAAAGTTACGCCTATCGCGCTAGAGAAAGAGGCTTCCTCACAGCACCTGGAGAGTTCTCTAAGGGGTTTGTCGAATCTCTCTATCCCCGACGATATACTTAATTACGGGTTTGACGATCCTGAAGCCCTCAAGTTTTCTTCGCCCGCTAGAGGCAATGCAGGAGTTCAACTCCCAGTCCAGGGAGACAATACTCCGATTAGTAAAGACAAAAGAACTGGTCCGTCGGGGGGAACACTAGGACACACACGCACATTCGCATTCCATCATACACTTCAAGTTTTTTTTTCTTATTTCCCAGATTTTTCTTAACTCGTTGTTACCTTTATTCTTTGTAGGTGACATGGGGCGCTCTCACGGGCTCGATCGCCTTCACGGCTCTTCCATATTTCATCATTCCGGACGGGATTCAGGTTCGGGCAGACGCAGAGACAGAGATGATTATGAAGATAGAGACAACCGTCCCCGCGATTCGTCTTCCTCCAACTGAGCCGGATAGAGAGAAGTCTTCACAGAGGGGGTACCAACCTGATGCTCCCCGAGAACAACACTCCGGTTCTTCGAGTACAAGGCAAATTCGGGAGCAATGAAAAAGAGCAGAACTTCCAAAGCCTCCTCCCCCTACTCCCGCGGTTGATCCAACTGTAGCGGAAAAGATGGTCGATCTCAAGGCCAAGTTTCCAAAAATTTGCTTCGATGGTCTGAAATTCCTCCCGGCTATTCACCATATCCCTGGGCACGTGAAGCAGAGTGCCATTGCCTGTAATAACGACGTCTATGTTCAACATGACGCGTTTGTACACTTGGTTGAAAAGATCTCGGAGGTGTCCGTTGAGCGACAATATGAGATTGATCGTCTGAAATTGGAGGCCGGCTGTGACAAGAACATCATCAAGCATCAAGACGAAGATCTTGCTTCGTATAAGTCGAAGCTGGAAGCCGCTGAACAAAGCGTAAAAGATACTACTGAGGCAGTTACTCGTTTAGAGATGGCTCACAAGAAGGAACTTGATGAAACAGTCCAACGTAGCGGTGCCCTTGCCCTAGAAAAAGATTCTGTCCAAAAAGAAAGGGACGCGCTCGTTATACAAGTCAGAGAGCTGAAAGACTTACTCTCCAAGGAGAAAGAGGACAAGGTAGCCGCTCAAGAAGAATCACAACGATACTGTGATGAAATCGTTGCTACTCGGCTCCTGAAAACGAAGCTCGATGACGAACTTGCTGGGGTTGAAAAAATGAAGGACGAAGCCCGTGAGGAGGGCAAAAGAAAAGCTGCGGAGGAGATGGACTCTAGCCTCGAGGCGGCCGCAGAAGCCGGCAGGGAAGAGGTCAAATGCATGTTTGACCCGTTGATTGCTGAGTATGGAGCCCGCGTCCTTATGCATCGTGACTTAACATTCTTGGGCGATGGCTATTTCGAATCCCTAGCTGAGGCCTGGGAAACCTTGGTGAAGATTAGGAAAATCGAGTCGGGCTCTGAAGAGGTCGATGAGGATGCATTGGTGAAGGAGTTTCTTAGGGGGAATGAGCCAGCGGATTTATCCGCAGCTTTGGCGCTTTACAGTAAAGGCTCGCCCATTCCAAAAGAGAAAGGTGATGAAGCTGGCCCGTCTGGGGCTGAGACTATGGCTCCTCATATTGCTGCTCCTCCCGCTGCTCAACCGGCCGGTCGGCCGACACTTGACCCATTCGAGCAGCACGCCGGCTATGATCCTGAAGATCCCGGGCTTGGCGTTCATGTGCTATCTCCTATTCTGGAGGGTGAAACCCCACGCGCAACCGATAGCCAACCAGAACCCGGTAGGAAACTCTTCTTTTCTAGAAGTTGAAAGATCTTGTCATTTTCCAGCAGTGGTTATTCGTTCTAACGCTCATTCTCTATGTTTTTATGCAGGCTGCTCTGACCCTGAACCAACTCCGAGGAGCGATGACGCCAAGGAGGAGGCGGAGAAAACAAGCGATGTTGCTCATGCGGGAGTAAATCCTGGCCCTTACGCTCAAGTGATCGGGGCGTTAGCTGATGATAAGCTTGACACTTCATCTCCTGCCGAAGGGAGTGATGAAATCGAAATCACTGGCGCCTCTGAGCATACCTCAAAGATGAGCATGAAGGAACGCCTCGCCGAAGAGGAGAAGAAAAAAGTCGAGGTCAAAGTTGAGCCTGAAATACTGGAACTTACCGACCCGCGGAACAGACCTCTGAAAATCATTCTCCCGGGTAGGTCCAAACCACTGGATGTTCCGTCTCCTACTCCTGACTCCGCTTCTTTAGTGAGCAAGAAATCCAAGAAAAAGCGTGAGGGAGAGGAGTCGTCGAAAAAAACAAAAGAAGACAAGAAGAAGAAACCGAAGAAATAATTGCTACACTCGTTCAACGAGTCCCTTTCTTAAATCTTGTAATTACTTTTATCTTTTGTCTCTATAGTTTGTATAGATAGGTTTTTGACTCCAAGTTTTGGAGGAGTAACTGTGTAACCCCATTTTGAACTATTGAATGAAGTTTAGTTTCTTTTTTGCTTGGATGATTCTCTTGCTTTTCTTCGGTTTGCTGACTAACTGTGGTCATAACTCAAGTTCTTATGAGTTGCATTATTTCTCAGTCCATTCTCGTGTTGTTCGAACATTTCCAGACGTGGCATACTTCTTGTTCCACATTTCTTGAGTACTTGGACTTTTTTCCAAATCTGCACTCCAGGGATTTAGAGTAAGTTGATCCGCGTTCAGGGGATTCGGAGGTTCGCATCGTTTACACTCTAGTCCGCGCTCTGGGGACTTAGAGTACTCCGGTCCGCGCTCTGGGGATTCGGAGATTTGAAATCGTTTATACTCTAGTCCGCGCTCTGGGGACTTAGAGTACTCCGGTCCGCGCTCTGGGGATTCAGAGATTTGAAATCGTTTATACTCTAGTCTGCGCTCTGGGGACTTAGAGTACTCCGGTCCGCGCTTTGGGGATTCGAAGATTTGCAATCATTTATACTCTAGTCCGTGCTCTGGGGACTTAGAGTACTCCGGTCCGCGCTTTGGGGATTCGGAGATTTGAAATCGTTTATACTCTAGTCCGCGCTCCGGGGACTTAGAGTACTCCGTTCCGCGCTCTGGGGATTCGGAGATTTGAAATCGTTTATACTCTAGTTCACGCTCTGGGGACTTAGAGTACTCCGGTCTGCGCTCTGGGGATTCGGAGATTTGAAATCGTTTATGCTCTAGTCCGCGCTCCGGGGACTTAGAGTACTCCGTTCCGCGCTCTGGAGATTTAGAGATTTGAAATCATTTATACGAGTCCGTACATCGTACAGGATAATGTGGTTCGTCATCCGATTATGAGATATAGAAACACTAGTGATTCGTGGAAAATACGGCTTCAAGCCTTTATTAATGAAAAACAACTAAACTGCTTGATTACATAGTTAAAAAGAAACTAAGTTACGACTGAACGAGAACATACAGGAAATAACAGTGCCTAAAACAAGAAAGAAAACATGCTAAATGTAATAATGCCGCAAATGTTCACTGTTCCACGCTCGGGGGAGTGTCGTGCCATCAACGGTCGCTAGCTTGAATGTTCCCTTTCCGAGCTTCCGTTCAATGACGTACGGACCTTCCCAGCTGGGATTCATACGTGATGGTACCGGGAAAACTCGTTTTAGAACGAGATCACCCACATTGAAAGTCCTTGGGCGGACTCTGCCGTCGTAGTAACGCTTGACTCGGTGTCTATGCGCTGCCGCCCTTAATTCGGCCTCTTCACGCTTTTCATCGATGCAGTCTAGCGATTCCAACAAGAGGTCATGGTTCGTCTTGGGATCATAATATGTCACTCGGTGTGATGGAACTTCAAGTTCCACGGGTATAACGGCTTCCGAGCCGTATGCCAAGGTGAACGCAGTGTGGCCAGTCGTGGACTTGTGGGTAGTTCTATAAGCCCATAGTGCTGTCGGGAGTTCATCTACCCACTTGCCTCCAACCTTCTCCAAACGCTTCTTCAGTATGGACTTGATTATTTTGTTAACGGCTTCGACTTGTCCATTAGCTTTTGGGTGTGCAACGGCGGCGAACTTCTTCTCAATGCCATATTTTATACAGAACTCTTTGAACTCTCTGCTTTCAAACTGCGTCCCGTTGTCCGTAATGATGGTGCGAGGGAGGCCAAAGCGGCATATAATGTTTCGTACAACGAAATTAATGACCTTCTTAGAGGTGATCGTGGCTAAAGGTTCTGCCTCAGCCCATTTTGTGAAATAGTCGACTGCAACTATCGCATATTTCGCAACTCCTTTGGATATAGGCAAAGAGCCGATTATATCGATTCCCCAGATCGCATATGGCCAGGGACTAACCATTTGTGTGAGTTCAGTTGATGGAGTCCTCGGGATTTTCACATATCTTTGACACTTGTCACATTTCCTTGCGTAGTCTGCAGCGTCTCGATTTACGGTCGGCCAGTAATATCCATAGCGGAGGATCTTTTTTGCTAACGTTTGCCCCCCAGTATGGTCGCCGCATTCCCCTTCGTGAACCTCTCTTAAGACCCGCTTTGTCTCGTCATGAGCGATGCACCGTAATAATGGGACTGAGAACCCTTTTCGATACATTAACAATCCTGCATCACGTATCGCGCGGCCTTTCGAAGGACCTGCCGTCTTTCGCTCCTTTCTTCTGGTAAAGTCCCGGTCGTCAGGTACAGTTTGAATGGGGTTATCCACGATTCCTTCTCGATTTCCATTTCCAATACACAATCAACTTTCATCTCATCTATGCTCGGGGCGTGCAAGGCCTCAACGGGATACAATCCCATTTGTTGCGCATCGCCTGTGCTTGCAAACTTAGCCAAAAAGTCGGCTTCTTTATTCTGTTCGCTCAAGATTTGACAGTAGTTCTTGGACCTGAACAAGGTACGGAGCAAGCTTTTGTCCCTTTGCTTGATAATCTCCCCGCTTTTGGTAAACCACCAACTGTGAGTCACAAAATATTTCAACTGATTTGATCCCGAGTTCTCCGATGAGTTTCAAGCCAGCAATCAGTGCTTCATATTCTGCTTCATTATTTGTAGCTGGGAAATTGAGTTTCAAAGCATAACAGATCGATCGATTCTCTGGAGTTATAAGAACTACACCCGCGCCGGAGCAACGGTCATTTGATGCCCCATCAGTGTATAATTTCCATCGAACGGGGGGAATGACGTCATGATTATCTGGTTCTATGGGTATGGTAAACTAAGCGATGAAATCTGCTAATGCTTGCCCTTGTATGGCTCTCCGTGGCAAGTAGGCAATATCGAACTGGCTCAACTCGATGTTCCATTTTAGCAATCTTCCAGAAGTTTCTGGTCGTTGGAGTACCTGCCGCAAGGGTTGATCGGTATAAACACTGATTGAGTGTGCTTGAAAATATGGGCGTAGCTTACGTGATGCAATCACCAAGCAATAGGCCAATTTCTCGATTTTAGGGTAATTTCTTTCTGCCCCCATTAAGCGCTTGCTAACATAATACACCGGCTTCTGGATCCGGTCCTCCTCGCGAACTAAAGCCGCACTTATCGCATGCGGGGATACAGCCAAGTATACGTACAACATCTCGTGGACTACTGGTTTTGACAGCACTGGCGGGCTCTCTAGATGCCTCACCAGATCCCGGAATGCTTCCTCACAACTAGACGTCCATTCGAAATTCCTCTTCCCTTTCTTTATTATATCAAAGAACGGGATGCACTTGTCGGTTGCCCTGGATATGAATCGACTTAGCGCAGCTACTTTTCCATTCAGGCTCTGTACCTGCTTTATAGTCTTGGGCACTTGCACATCTCGAATAGCTTGGATCTTTTCTGGGTTAGCTTCAATTCCCCTTGCGTTGACGATGAATCCCAAAAACTTCCCTGACGCAACGCCGAAGGAACACTTCAGAGGGTTGATCTTCATCCCGTAATACCTGAGTATGTCGAACATTTCAGCCAAGTCTCGAATGTGGTCGTTTGACTGTCGTGACTTCACGAGCATGTCATCCACATAGACTTCCATTGTCCTACCAAGATGGTTCTTGAACATTCGATTCACCAAACGCTGATAAGTCGCTCCTGCGTTCTTTAGTCCGAAGGGCATTACTACATAGCAATATAGCCCGACATCTGTAATGAAGCTAGTGTGTTCTTGGTCCGAAATATGCATCGGGATTTGGTTGTATCCCGAGTATGCATCCATGAATGATAACAGCTCATGTCCTACGGTGGAGTCGACCAACTGATCGATCCTAGGTAACGGGAAACTGTCCTTGGGGCATGCTTTGTTCAAGTCGGAATAATCTACGCAAGTTCTCCATTTCCCATTCGCCTTTTTTACCAGCACGGGGTTGGATACCCATTCAGGATAGAGGGCGTCGCGGACGAACCCATTGGCTTTGAGTTTGTCCACCTCCTCTCTGAGAGCAGCGGACCTCTCCGGGTCCATTCCTCTCCTCTTTTGTTTAACCGGGATGTATTTCGGGTCTATGTTCAACATATGACTCGTGATGGCAGGAGAAATCCCACACATATCAGAATGCGTCCAGGCGAAAACATCAAGATTCGCCCGGAGGAAGTCACTAAGGTCTTCAGTCATTGCGGGGCCAAGCTGTGATCCGATCTTCAGTATTCGCGAAGGGTCGTTTCGGCTGACTGAAATGTCAACCGTTAATTCAGCCGGCGCTGCCTTTTCTTCCCTGGGTTTCTCATCGTCGTCTCTCGGATCTATGTCTTTGAAGATCCGAGAATTATGCCCGAGCCAGGGCTCGGGCACTACTTGTCAATTATCCGTGTTAAGGATGCGGACGGGATTGTCCGCAACCTTTCCTTTCTCCCTCCGATGGGCCTCCCGGAGCTCAGCCACATAACAGGAACGACCAGCTGCTTGGTCGCCATGAATAATACCTACCCCTTTGTCAATTGGGAACTTCAAAGTTAAGCACCACGGGGCTAATGCTGCCCTAAACTCAGCCAGGGCCGGTCGGCCCAAGAAAACATTATATGGAGAATCCACATCCAAAACTACGAAGGGTAGGATTCGCACCCTCCGACGCTCGCCTTGTCCCAGTTCAACTGGTAACTCAACATACCCCACTGCATCGGTCGCTGCTCCATTAAAGCCGTGTATACGAGCTTTGGATGGTTTCAAGTCCTTGGTTTCCATCTTCATTTGGTCATAAGCCTTCTTGAAGATGATGTTGACAGAACTTCCACAATCAATCAGAATTCTTTTCACATAAGCCGGTCCGATCATCGCAGATATGACCATCGGGTTGATGGTTGGAGCCTCTACTTGGTTAGCATCTCTGTTTCTAAACACTATATCGTCTTTCATTATGCGCTACTGCTTAGCAGGGGTCCCATCCTCCACATTCGAACAGCACTCAAAATCTGCATGCTTCAGGGAACTTGCGTACCGCTCCATCTCTTGCCAATTCTTATCCGCGGGGTGAGGTCCGCCGATGATTGTATTTATGACTAGTCTACCCACAGTTTGGGCAGGCTCCTCGGGATGACGCGGAGCCGGTGCACGACCTGGGTTGGATGTTCCATGTCCTCCTTCCTGTGGATCCTTCACAAATTCTTGCAACTTCTTTTGCCTGATCAACTTCTTGATAGTGTCGTGCAGGTGTCTGCACTCTTCCGTATTATGCCTATAAGTCTCGTGGAAGCGGCAATATTTCCCGGTCCGCTTCTGTTCCTTGGTTGATTCTTTTGGACGAGGCTTTCTGTACTGAAAGGCATTGCAGGTTTATAGGTAAATGTTCTCAAGATACGCATTCAGCGGGGTATACTCGTTGTAGCTTGGAATTCTCGATTTCCACTTCCCTGCTTCTCTCTTCTTTCCTTGATTTCTTCCTTCGGACTCCTTAGGCTGCCCAGACTTATTCTGGACATTGACTTGGACCTTTACCGAGTTGTCCCCAGACTGTTTCACAGCAACGTTGCTTTTCATGGACTCTTGGACAGGTCCTGGTGCCTTATCTCGTCTTACCCATCTAGCTTCCTCTCTCCTTATGAACTGGTGTGCCTTTGAGTAGAAACGCTCTAGCGTAGTCGGAGGTTTTCCTGCCAACCAGTCTCCAAACTCAGAATCTGGATCCACACCTCTCATCACAGCCATTAGGATTGCATGATCGTTGGGATTACTGACTTCAGTTGCCGCAACATGGAACCTTTGTAAATATTCCTTCAATGACTCCCCAGGACTTTGGATTACATAGTGTTTCCTGAACTGCTCAATAAACTTCTTTGCCAACTCCTCGAAATTGGATACAGACCGCGGAGGAAGTCGGGTAAACCACATAGTAGCGATCCCAGATAGAGTAATTGGAAAGCATCTACACTTGGTGGCATCATTTGCTCTAGCTGAATCCATCATCCATTCGTACCTCATGACATGCTGTCTGGGGTCAGCCTTTCCCTCATACGTAGGGATAGTTGGCATACTAAACTTTCTGGGGTACGCCGCCTGTAACACAACGTCTGTGAACGGAGTGTGACTCCTTGATACTCCCTAATCGTCATTCGACAAGCCCTGATTTTCTTTCATCAATTGCCTGACCATGGCTGTCAGGTCTGGTGTCTGTATGGAAGGTGGAAGGTTAGAGTCTGTTCTACGTGACTGTCCATGTTGATGCCTCCTCTCCTGGTGATCTACCAATCGTGCGTCTTGAGGTTCGACATCATTAGCATTTTGATGGTCTGCGCCTCCAGCCTCCATCTGTACTCCAGTTCCTAAGTTTCCAGCTCCGACTTGGTCACGGTTTCAGCTGTTTGGACAGCAGCACCCGTCCGCGCAGCTTCAATCTTACGGCGCTTGCACCTGGGAGGTTCATCAGAGGAAGTTGAGCTGTCGGATGAGGAATAGGGGGCGGGGTTGCTCCCAGCACTCTGTTGCTGCTGTTGAGTGAGTTGTGCCATCAGGTTGGCGTTAGCTTGCATCTGCTCTCCTAGTTGTCTCATGCTTTCCCTGAGTTCTCTCATCAAGTCGTTGAACTCTATTCTGGTGACAACTGGAGTTTGGTCCTGGGTGGCAATTCCTACACCCGGAACCGCTGGTTGATTGCTAGGTCCTGCTTGTTGTACGGTAGCTGTTTCATGGGCATCCGCATTATGAGAAGCTGACCTGGTACGTGGTCTCGCCATTGTAGAGTTATTGGTTGGAACTCTGAGTAGAATCAACGGATGTCCTATCAATGAGTTGGATCTTCTTTGGGGGATTTGTTCAATCCAGTAGCTTCAAAGCAGATCCTTAAGGTCTGAGAATTCAATTCTCAGTGAAAGCACCAAAGTGTTAGCACCAAAATTGGTCACTAATCTCGTAGAGAAAGATTATGTAGAGAAATAAGTGATGAAGGTAAATTAAACAGAGAAGACAATGCTAATTTAAATGCAAGAAGTAAGAACACCAAATTTATAGTGGTTCAGCGTAATTGCCTACATCCACTTTGAGGTTAAACTTTATTGATCTTCTTAATGATTGATTACAAATACAATTCGTAGATCAAATGCTTGAATGAAGTTGCTAAGTAAAGAAGATGGATCTGAAAAATGGCAGAGTCTCCCCAGTGTTCTCGAAAAAAAGGTCCTCTTCACTGTGCCCCTGCCCCTCTATTTATAGACAAAGATGGGTTGGACTTCCCAGGTGGGCTCGGTAGCCGAACACTCTGGCCCATATACGATGGTCGCCATATGCCGAATGATACATGCCGAACACAATGATGCCGAACCACCCTCTCAGTGCCGAACGATATGCCTGCTGCGTGGGAAAAGTGGAATGAATGTCAGTCGAAGCCGAACATGCCTCTGGCCGAACGAAGCGCTTGTTCGAAAGTCATTTCTGACCGAACGTTGGTGCTGGCCGAACGATAGCTTTAATCAAACAATGCTTCTGCCTGAACGATGTCCCTGGCCGAACGTTAGCCTTTAGCTGATCGTTGTCTCTGGATGAACGATGCTTTAGACGAACGATAGTTATGGCCGGACGTTGCCTTTAGTCGAGTAGTACGGTCATGCCGAGTTCCCCAAGATGCCGAGCGTTCCTGAATGCCGAGTACTCCTAGATGCCGAGTACTCCAAGACGCCGAGCGTTTCTGAACGCCGAGTACTCCTAGATGCCGAGTACTCCCCAATGCCGAGTACTCCTGGATGCCGAATGTTCCTGTATGTCGAGTGCCCCTGGATGCCGAGTGCTTCCGAATGCCGAGTACTCATGGAAGCCGAGTACTCCTGGAAGCCGAGTTCTACTGAATGCCGAGTAGTCCTGGAAGCCGAGTACTATCCAATGCCGAGCACTCAGTTGCCTGGTCAAATCTCCAGGAAACAGTACATAAACACGGATGAGTTTTTGCCTTATGATAACCAAACCATTTCAATAAGAAATATTGTGATATATAATAATGTCTAGGGTTTAAAATAAATCTATATATAATATAGCCGAAATGGTTGCATCTCAGATTCCAATAGTTGAGCACAACTAAGTTCGTAAGACACGTATTGGAGATTGGATTCCATCAATGATAAGGCTACTATGGTACCACATGTGATAGTACACCTCAAGAAAAATGCACCGATGTCACAATTTTTTTTTCACCCATGCCAACACAGAACTGGATACCCCTTTAACATGGCATCCAAATTATGTCATCCCCTAGGCACCAAGGCTGCAAGTAGATGCACCAAGCCATGGCCCCACTCTTCCCATGCGCATGCATACCAAAATCCATACTTATCGAATCTAGATCGAGGAATGATGCTCCTAATGGTAGCGAACCACATAGCTCTACTGCGTATCCTTTGTTTTAGTAATTATCGATGCTTGTGAGGTCAGATTATCTTTTTTTCTCTCTTAGCAAATCCCACTTGGAATGTTAACACCGTCTTCTAAGCGATAATGCAATGCCAGCATTCATCCATACAAGTTGTTCAGGATATGAACAATCTGAATGCACTACTTCTACTACATTCTCAAGATTAGTAGCAAGTAACCTTTGCACTTCAAAGAACTCCGTCTTCGATTCCATCATCTTCAAGATGTCTTCAATTCGAATGCATATGCCGGTTCGAAGTGGTTTGCGGATAATATATCTGATCCCGGTCTCAACGGACCGACAATCGGTAGATTCTTATAAACTCAACTTTGCTTCTTTTGGAAATAAACAGACAATTCATAAGAGCGGAGATCGCCTCCTAATCGTTTAAGCAGACGGATTTCCTTTTCATTGTCCCAGAAGAACACAGCGAGTTTATACGTATAATATAGCATCACCGAAGATAACTGTACCATATAATTCCTATGTTCTTCTAGATATATCCAGAGTTATATTTGATCAAGATTTGATAGGTGGTTATTTAACTATAAAATAAACAATCAATCAAATCAGATGTTTAATTTCATAAGAAATTAAGCACGATTAAACACATAAGCGATCCAAAGCCTCTTTAATTAATCTTTTCATTGATTAAAACCACTTTGTAAATACTTGTATCAAAATACTTTTACGAAAATATACATTAGTATACTACTCATTCACTATTCATTTGTACTCTTTCAATACTTAGAAAAATATAACCATATATTTATCTCATCGGTATATTCACAAAACACTACACCTTTAATACTTGGAAAAATATAATCATATACTTATCTCATCAATTTAAATATATTTACAAAACACTACACTTTCAATATTTAGAAAATATTTTTCATTTTCCCAAAATCATATTTAATAGGGCCAAAAAAATTGTCATTTAAAAACCTTGTTACTATAAACTCAAACAACTTTTCCTTTGATGTTAAGTATGGAAAGAATGCTTCATACCATCATTACTAAGAAGGGTTATTTATCAAAATCAATCTCATTCCTTTTATAAAATTCCCTTTTTATAAATCCATTTCATATTTACAAGTCCTTTTACAAATCTCCAAATTAATTTATAAAACTTCTTTTATAAATCTCTAAAATTATTTATAAAACTCCTTTAATAAATCCCTAAAATTATTTATAAAACTCATTTTATAAATCTCTTAAATTATTTATAAAACTCCTTTTATAAATCTCTAAAATTATTTATAAAACTCCTTTCTATTATAAAGCTCCTTTCTTATAAATCAATTATACACTTTAAAATACTTAAATAGAAATCCAAACTCTTATTGAAAACATTATGTTAAAATAATTACTTAATCCTTTGTTTTTAAATCTCTTTCCTTTTAAAACAAGATAAACAAGTTTAATTATATAATAACTACCTTTACCATAAAAAAATTACTAGATAATTATTAAAAATATGTTAATAATTCCAAACCCTTCAAAAAATAATTATATAACTTTTCTAAATCATATTTGAAAAGCGTTACAAAAATATTTAAGGTAGATAACTTATACTGTATAGAAATCATAAATTTTCAAAACTGCATCCATAACGACCATCGCTATATGGACCATAATTTTTAAAACTTATTTTATAAATTAAATAGCTTTTAAGCCACTTCAAATGTAACGACCTAGAATTTCAGTCATTCGAATTTGAAATATTTAATTATTTAAAATTTTAAAATTTATTTTATAAGTTAAATAACTTATATTTCAAATTGAGCGATTTATTTGATAATTAAATTGTTTAATTTAGTATTTGGAATTGCTTAAATAATTTAATCTTGAACTTAATGTGAATGAAAATGATTTAGAAAGTTGATTTAAATTCTTTTTGAATAAGAATGAAGATACTAAATTTTTAAATTTGTTTTAAAAGTGATTTAATTGATTTTTGGAAATTACTCGTTTTAATTAACGTGTAAAAATAGCTTTTTTGGGGCACTGTCTTGGATTTTGATGAAACTAGTTTCATCGGATCCGTAATAGTGAATTATTATATGTAGTCGAATTTCGTGTTGAACGGACGTATCGTTTGGTCGTGCGAGTTTGAAACGCGTAGAAATTAATTAAAGGAATATAATTTTTTATAGTTTGATTTATGATGAAATTGGCTCTCGATATATATTCCATTATGTTCGGAATAGGATAATAACATATAGAACGCCAGGCAGCACTCTTCATTTGGAGTTCGAAATTTTCACGAATGAATAGTGTCGTGAAAATTTTCTATAAAAGGCCATCAACAATCTTCATTTGCAAGCCCTAAACCTAATTTTCTTCAGCCGCCACCTTTAAAATTTTAATGGTTGAAATTCAACCACCTTCTTCCCTCGATTTCTCTCCATCCACGCATTTTTAGGCTTCAACTTCAACAAGGAAGATGGAGAGCTCGACGAGAACATCATCATTCGTCGCGTGGTGGTCGAGCGAGGCTGTGTTCGCAACAACGTTTTAGGGTTCAACTCGATTTCATGCGCAATCTTGCGCGCGTGAAAGTGGTTGGTGGCGTAGGCAGAGCGGCGTGAGTAGAGGTGGCCGGCGGCGTACTTCGATCGTAGGTGGAGGCGCGATCAATTGAATAAAATAAAATAAAAAACGAAAGCTTCGACCTCGGTAGGGTAAACGCGCATGAACGAGATGGAGGGAGAAAGGTTTAATAATTTAAAACTTTGATTTATTTAAGTTAATTATAATATTAATTATCCCAAAGTTCGTTAATCCATGGTTAATTCATACGAGGTCGGTTTCGAGTGCGACAAGTTGTGTTGCGTTCATATCAGCGAGTACTACGCTATGGAGTTGGATTGGATGGATTCAGAGCTAGTATAAATTTAAGGTTAAACTGAACGACCATTCAATTTTTTTCAAATCGGACCACTTTGGCGATTATTGGAATTTTTGTGAGTTAACTCACCTCTCTGGCCTGCTTATATTTTTATATAAGTGGCAATAATTTCATTTGTGATGTTTGTTGCTTGTTTGGATGATATACTATATTTATTAGTTGTTTTGGATATATTACTGCCTATTGGAGCGGATGAGACCCTATTACGTTCCCGTGTAAGAGCGGATGACCATTTGTATACAAATCTCGCCTAGAAGCGGTTGATTTTTATATTATTTGATTATATGCTGTTAGTGATGTAGGGGGACATGTATGAGGGATCCAACAAGATTCCTCACACTGTTGATTTTACTTTTCATGTATTTTGATATATGATGTGTTGGATGCCATATTTGATGACATGGATTGTTTTGCTTATTTAGTTCTATAGTAGCACTAGGCCATAATTTTAGTATTTTAAATATAATATAAAATAGAGACGTTGATTTGAAATGATTTTTAAAGTGATTTTGAAAGTATATATGCTTTAATACTTTTTAAATTATTAAAAGGAATGAATTTATTTTTAAAGAAATAGAAAGTATGGTTTTTGAATGTTATAAAAAGTATAGTTTTGGGATAAACTTTAAATATAGATTTTTGAATAATTTTATAAAAAGGATTTATAAAAGTGTTATTTTATAAATAAAGAAATAGATTTATAATTGAAATTTATAAGTATTTTGTATATGGATTTTATAAATAAATTTGATTTCTAAAGAAATGGATTTATAAGTGGATTTTGATAGTAAAACGAGTTTTTATAAAAGAATGATTTATAAATAGGTTTTATAAATAAAGGGATTTTATAAAATAGAAGTTTTATAAAATCGAAAGGAGATTTACAAACATAATTTTGTAAATATGGAAATGATTTATGTTGAGATTTAAATATGGATTTTTATATAAAGGAAAGTTTTAAAAGTAATGTTCTCGATGAACTTAATGGCTTTAAAAAGAAAATTTTCTTATTAAAGAAGTGTTTTGGAAAGTAATAATTCCAAATGGAATTTAATGGATTTGAAAAATGTTTTAAAATGGGATACGTATCGAAGACCTAGATTTCAACATTTATTGTTGTAATTGACGTTTTCGGGAAAGTATGGAAGGTATGGACTATAACATTGTTGATATAGTAAATGATTTCTGAAAGGAAATGTTTTATATAGTATATGGAATTTTATACATATATAATCAACCAAATCACTATAATTGTATTTTGGGTTGTCGTAACGATGTTTTATGCAACATTTATTTTGACCCAATAAATTGTATTTTGACCTTCCATTGTGAAATACATGAATTGGTTCTTATGATCGTACTAAAGGCTTGGTGGTGTAGGAGCATTGCTTCGTATACTTAACACCCGTTCGAAGTTGTATGGACTCTTGAGTTGTACGGCTATAGAAATCAATTTGGCGTGTCCTTAAATGGTAGTGTTTAAATATACTTATACCGTAGATATAAGTATATGGAAATGTTTTCCAATATTGAAGATTTGAAATGGTTTTGAGGTATATCTTTTTTAAAAAAGATAAATTGAATTAAAAATTTAGAAATTGATTTAATTAATAAAAGATTAATTAAATGGGCCTAGTGACTGCTTATGTGCATTGTTTGTTGCTTTGATAGTTAAATAAACGACCATCAAAATTTGGTCATTTTTGGTTCCTTGACTTAATGTGGGAACTGATTAGTCGTGCACTTAGCACGAAGGCGACTGAGTAGGCTTGATTATCGTTTGGATTAAGAATGTTGATTTGAGTGGTGCGGAGTGTCTATGGTACTCCAATCTACTGGGCTTCCTTCTTAGCTGAAGGATAACAAGTTGAGAGTTGGGAATGTGATAAGTTTTCGAGACTTGGTTTCCGTATGAGGTTAAGGAGCCTCTTTATCGTTGTTGGTTCGAAGAGACTGGGGTCAAATTTATTCAGGAACCACTTCGGACTAATGTATGCGTTCGAAAGTGCATGTTTATGATGATGATTTTGAAGACCGAAGATCTTCAAAATGTAGGGATTGTTGTCACGAGTCCCAGAGGTTTACACCATATTATATTTATATGGCAGTGGTGTCTGCATTCTAAAATCTTCGTTGTATTGAAGACCAAAGATCTTTATAGCCAAAGGACTGCTTGTTGACATTCTTTGGGTCGATCCCAATATAGAGATATTTACTAGCAGTGGTCCCTTCATTATGAAAATATTTGGATTGCAAGGACTACTCGCTACTAATGGTAGTAGGAGGAGTGCCTTCGGTTTCGTTCGGTCCCAGAACAAAATTGTATGGACGAGTGTCTAGCAGTGCATTTTTGGTCATATTAATTGATCTCTATAAAACGTATCATCTGCTTGGTGGCGGAGAAGGCAACTTCTCTTAGCTTAACACCCTTCTCTGAGACGTACGAGCTCAGATGTTATATGTTTGTAGAAATCGGTTGTATGATTTGAAATGGCAAATTTTTCGACTTTCGAAAATTCGACATCGATACTCACTTTATCGACTGCCGAGCAATCGAGTGCCGGAAACTCCAATAGTGAGGGTTTTAAGAAAGAAGAAAAAAAGTAGAAGAAGAAGAAAAGAAGGAACATAAAGAAAAAGAATAACATCACGGAAGAACAACAGAACATAAAACAATATCAGAATCTTACACATCGCAGCGGAATAACATATAATAGATAATCAATAGTCTTTTTAAAACAAAGAACTATATCAGTTTATACATACATCAATCAGAGTCAATATACAACAATGGACAGTTTTATAAACTTGTCCTCATACAGAATACACAGCGGAATAGATACTATCAGATACAAATACTACGTCTCATCGTCCAGCTTATCTCCAAAGCTCCAGAATATCCAGAATATCCTGATAATATAACTCTAGGCTGCCCGTGTGGAAATTGGTGGGCACCCAGAGTTTAGAAGGGAACAATAAACTCCGAGTCAGTCATGGTGACTGGTGTGAGATCGTAAAACAGTTATTCTTTATAACAACAAAATAATTTTTAAAGTCAATTCGCAATGCTTTTGGAAAATGAAACTACCATAAGACCTCCCGCCACACACACAATGCAAACGCAGACTTGGAGGAGATTTCTTCTTATGATAGTCAAAGATGCTTACTACGCAAAAGTCAAATTCTTTTTGATATTATTATTAGTGCATAGTGTAGAAAACATTTCGAAAGTAGAATATAAATCTTAGCCAGCATAGGTACCATTATAGTATGCTTGCTATAGCTGCCATATTAGATGGCAGGTTCTACAACTAAAACCGTACAAGTCTCGTATTGTTTCTTTGGATTTCCAACAAATGGTCAGGCTAAGGAACTTCCTTTTCCACGATGGGTACGTCCCTGGAATAGACGACCCAAGAACCTAACCGGATCTCTGCCAACACAAGGCCGGGTTACCTCTGCAAAAATAGGTAACTACTGACACGCGTATGCCATCCACCGATCGTCACCGATCTTCCCGAGGATCCCCGATTTCCAACAACCATAAAGAAATAAATTTTTGCAGCAACCACAGAGGTTAAGTATCTGGGCTCCATACCATGATACCACCTTTATCCAGAAGGAATGACATACACTAAGGGGCGCTACTCCCTAGAACCTTGCTACATCCTTCCTGTTTCGACCATTTCCGGGGTGTGAGGCTCGATGAAGTCTCATCCACAAAGCTACGCTTTCTACAAAGCCCTGCTTTGGGTCAAACAAAAATGATCAACCTATGATCACAAAGATATAAGATCAAACAAATGATCATATCGCAAATGATCAAACACTGATCATTTCACAGCAACACTCAGTATGCCACGTTACCAAATTGGGACATATCGCTGATAAATTTCAACTACATAACCTCTGAGCTCGTATGTCTCAGAGAAGGGTGTTAACTAAGAGAATAAATTCTCCGCCACCAACAGAAATGTATTTGAAAGAAATCAGCTTTATATCTCAAATTGTAACGTCAGACACACAATCCATACAAGTCTGTTCCGGGATCGAACAGAACCGAAGGCACTTCTCACGAAGCCCTTGCATATCCGGATAAATTTCTAATCACGTCTGGACTTCCCGTCACTAAGGGTGATAAAACCTCTAAATCGGAGATCAGCCGATGTAGAGTAACTCGACGGTAATCCTTCCGTTTTCAAAAATATCCGGTCTTCAACATCGGTCTTCGAACGCAATTCATAACGACGTATCACATATTCGGAATGGGTTATACGACCCCATGGTCCTTTCCCGGCTAACCCGAATAGTGAGCGCTTATTCAAAAATAAGTGTGGCATTCAAATTCATCCAATTCACAACAAATACCTATCTAAAGGTAATTATTGATAGTCGGTTATTTAACTATCAATAAATATGCGCAACATCATCAGATTCCAAATAATCTTCCCAAATTATTTATTTTCCAAAATATCTTTACTAGATATAAAATTTCCACACTTCAAAAATAAATCAACGTTTATTTTTCTAAACAGTTTCCCTTTCCTTTATAAATTCCATATTGAATTTACATTTTTCGAATATCTACTAATATTCGATTTTCAATCGTTTTCAAATATTCAATTTCAATTTATCTTTTAAGAAGATAAAAATCTCAAACGTTTCATTTCATTTTGGAAAACATTCCATACTTATTTAATAATAAGTGTTTCACAAATCTTTTATTTTCAACATTTGAAAATATTCGATATACTTAAATCAATATTAAGTACATATTCATTCTTTAAGGAAATCATTCTTTTTAACATCTATTTGAGTCAAAACGAATGTTACGTAAAACATCGTTACGACGACTCAAAATCACTAGTATAGGGATTCGAATTTTTTTTAAGATAGATATATAAATCCCAATACTATATAAAACATTTCCTTTCGGAAATCATTTACTATAACAACAGTGTTATAGTCCACCATTTCCTTATTCCTCGAAAACGTCTATTTCAACAATGAATGTTGAAATCTATGATTTCGATATTTAACACGTTTTAAAACATCTTTTAAAACAATTACTTCATTTCATATATCACTTTTCCAAAACCATAACCATTTTACTTAACAATATATTCACTGTCCAAAATCGTGAATATACTTCACTAATTACATTTCACTATTTTCTACACGTTTTATTTCAATAATAATTCGCTATCCAAAATCGCGAATATATCTCCTTTAATAATCTTCTATATTTAAATTTCTCAAATTCAATCGATTTCGAATTTATAAACACGGTTATAAACTCTATTTCCATTTTCATAACAACCTCGACTTATAAATCTTCTTTATTAACAATTCGATCAATATTCCACTTAAGGGCAAAAATCCAATTTATAAGTGAATCTCTTATAAATCTTTTATTATACAATTTCATTCATTTTATAACTTCATACTTTATAAATCTATAAACTTCATATTTTCACAATTTATAATTCTATAAATCTCATGTCTTCACCATTTATAATTCTATAAATTTCTAACACTTATAAAAATTCGTTTTAAAATTCCAATACTTTAAATTGATAAATATCAATTCTATACATCTTTTATATACATCATTTTTAATAATTCAAAAGAAATCCAAACTTAAACTATTTTATAAATTACTTGACTATTTATTTCAAAATCACCTTTCAGTTATATTTCACAATTTAAAATTTTCATAACTTTAAAGTTATAGCATTTATTTATTTAAGATAAATAAATTCAAAAATCTAATAAATCGTATACTTTCCAAAAATCACTTCAAAATCCCTTTTAAAGTAAAAATCGTTTATTTTTAAACTTTAAAATTGAACCCGATGATGCAACGCACCAATTAGTCCATCACAACATTCAATATCATATATCAATATGATAACAGCATATACAACAAATATCTGCAAATAATAATATTGGTGAGGAATCCAGTTGGATCCCTCCAACCTGTTTCCCTGCATCCACAGACGTTAGCACAATACCAATTCCGCTCCAGTACGGAATTATCACGGTATATGGGTTTTATAAAATATCCGCTTACTAACGGCGCAATAGGGTCTCATCCGCTATACGAGGCGGGAAATCATCAATCCAATATATACATATGCCAATATGTATATATTGCTATATATAGATACATATCCTACTATATCTAATATCACATCCAAACAGTCAATCATCAATCAATAACTGTAAAAATTCCACATTCAATTTGAGTGAGAAAATCTCACTGTGATTTTAATTCTGATTTCAGCGTTCATTTCGAATAAAATTAAACGGACGTTTAATTCTACCTGAAATTCAAACTAGCTCCAAACGACTCCAATCCAGTTCCATAGCGAAGTACGCGTCGAGACGATTCCAACGCATTTTGTTTCGTCATTTTCTGATAATGTATGAAAGAGATATACAATTTTAAAGTTCGTACAATTTAATATACAATAATTTACAATTTTTATTTTTAATTTCAAACCCTATACTTCATCAAAGCCGTTGATCCCTTGCAATCAAATCTAGGCCGCTCGTACGTTTCTTCCCATCACGTTCACGCGTTCGTCTCCAGGTTAGCGAACGAACAACCCATCAAAGCCGGCCCTAACCCTAATGCACGCAACCACCTCGAACAAGTTGAAGGTGATCGGGGACCATCATCACGCGCGCGTGCTCCAGCTCCACCAACGCCCAAGTTGCGGCCCCACTCGGCTGCTCCTCCTCTCTCGATTTGCGTGCGAAACGCAACCCCTTCCCACGCGATTTGCCGATGATCTACCTCTCCATTTCCAATCACCACCGTCCAGATTGAAGACCTCACTCCCCTCTCCATCTTTGTAGTTGAAAACTTTTGAAAATATTGCTTAGATTTGAAGATAATCGGAGGGGAAGGTCGTTGTTTTCTGGTCGTTCGTTTTATAAGAGGCGGCTGCTGAATAAAACCCTAGCTAGGTTTTAATTTTGTGAAAAATGAATGTATTATGGCCCTTTTATATAAAATTCTCGAAACACTATTCATCTCTAAATTTCCCAACTCCGATTTACGCGCGGTGACTGGCGTTCCTGGGGTTTACCCCGCGTTCCGAACGCAATGGAACAGGTTTCGGAAGCTAATTCGATCGTATGCGTGAGATATGACAATAAACGATCAATTTAAATTAAACCGATTTAAATTGATTTCGAGGCGTTTTGATTCGTACCGGACAAATGGTAAATCCAAAAATTACGAAATTTGAAATCTTACAATAATATCACATTATGGATCCGATGAAACTGGTTTCATCGAAATCCGAGACCTTTTGAAAAATGACTATTTTAACTCGACGATTTAAAATTAAAACGATATCGATGCGTTTCGAGTTGCCACGGTCAAACGATAACTTCGATTGCTACGAAAATTGAAATCCGATAATAACTAACTATTACGGATCCAATGGAACTGGTCTCGTCAAATTCTGAGACTGTTCGAAAATTGGCTATTTTTCAGTCGAAAATTAAATATTAAAATATTCAATTTTCACAGATTAACTTCAAATTCAATTTTAAAAGTTCTATAACCTTTCTATAACTCCAGTATGATTAAATAAAATTTTACAAATCATTTTAAATCATTTTAAACTCGATTTTCAATTATCTCTGGAATTTAACTATTAAATTATCGATTTAATTATCAAATTAAATCCAATATTCGAAAAATAAATCATTCGACTTCTAAATTCCATTTATTAATATTTAAAATTAATTAAATATTCGAATTTTAATTATCAAAAATTCTGGGTCGTTACAGTGGCATTCAAAGTGGAACCTGTTATGATCGAAGCGTGGCTTTGTAGAGCGTAGCCTCACAAGCCTCACATCCCAGGAATGGTGTGGGATACTATGGGGTCCGGTGCACACATTTCGGGCTAAGCTTATGAAGGTGACAAGTGGAATCTGGGCCTTATGGGCAGATATAGTGATGTTTGAGTCTTGGATGTGTAGTCGTTGAGTATGCTGTTCCATCAAGGTGAAAAGTATAGCGGCGTCCGAGTCTTGGATGAGTAGCCATTGGATATTATTATTGTTCCACAAATTGATCTTTCCACTAGTTCCCTATCATTTAGGAAATCCAGTCTCCACTACATGCTTGCCATTTTGTTTGTAGAGCTTAACATATTCTGGAATTTAATAATGGTAACAATTTCAGCCATGATTAATTATTATTTGTATACTAGACACTAGTATGTGCGGCGTGGTCTAACGAAATACCTTTGTTTTTGATAAAGAAAGGTTTTATAACTTTAAAATAAATTTGAGATGTGTTTTCTCACGCTGGTTTACCAGACTGATTCAGGCATTCTTCCCTTTCAAAGCTTGGGACCGAGCATATTTGCAGATTCAGTTTTGGATGCTTTGGAGCTTCAGCAGATGCGCTGGAGGTCTTCGGGGCGTATTCCACGTTTATGTTTATTTTCCGCTGCATTGTTGTTTAAATTATCAGCATTTGTGATGACAGGTTATTATAACCGTCCAGGTTGTTGATTGTGATTTGATTGTTGTACACTGATGGATGTATGAATATTAAAGATTACAGTTTTTCTTTGTAAAGCTCGTTAATATTGTATTATATGTTGTTCCGCTGCGATTTTGAGATTCTGTGTTTGTTTTGTTTTACTTTCTTCTTCTTCTTTTCTCTCTTCTTCTTCTTCTTTTCTCTCTTCTTCTTCTTCTTCTTCTTTTGTCTTCTTCTTTCTTTCCCATGACTATCGGTTTTTCGGCACTTGAATTTCCGGCACGTGAATACCGAGGATGTATTAGTGTCGATTTTCTAGGGTCGAAAATCTGGTTCGTCACATCAAAACTCTTTTAAAATATTTATATAACCTTTTATAAAATTCCATTTCTTTCTATATTTTAACCCACTATAGATATAGAAAACATCTTACTTCAAAATATTATAAAGTTGAAGTTAATTTAAAATTCATAACATTTCAAATTTGAAAAGAGGCTTAGCGACCACTGTGGCACTTAAACAAGCTACCACTTGTTTTAATTCAACTCTCCAAGTCACATTACTGATATTTAGGTAAGCAAGCATATTCATAAATAAAATCAACCATTAATAATCAATAGCTAACCTATCATTTATCCAATATTAATTAATCCACATATTATTTAACTAGCATATAAATAAATATCCGGATTAATATAATAGAAGAATAGTGTTTTTTATTCCACTCAATAGATGTCCAAAATAATCTATTCAATTTAATAATAGCAGAGAAGTGTTTTATTCTGCCTAACAAATGTCATCAATGAAGTATAATTAATTTAACTACGTTATTATTTAAATCAACGTAATTATAATCAATCAGTATTATTTAATCACTAAATTACACTTCAATAAAACTATGGAATATTTATATCATAGCATTATATTTGTCAATACGAGTCCAATGCAAAATTTTATGGGTTAATCAAATTTAAAATGAATGAGATAACCCATTTTTAAGTTAACACACATTTAGTTTATAAATTAACACAATTAAATTATAATAATATCCCACCCATAAACGGCCCAGCGTAAACGCTTGCAAACCCGACCCGCCATGCATGAACAGTTCCCTTCTTCCCTCCACTTTCAAAATCACGTTCTAGGAATAAAACAAAAATGAGGCTGCCACTACCAATCGCCCTCAATGATGATGCTCTGACCACCGTGACCCACACCGCCGCTATTGTAGCTTCGCCACAGCCTGTCACACCTCTGCCTCCACCTACGACAAGCTTGATGGCCTATAACGCCACCAGCACCACCATTTTGAACCCAATAATAAAAATAGGTCAAAACCTTAGTCCTAGCTCGACACGGCTCCATGGACCACTAGAGCTCTTGACACTAACACGAAAAAGTAGCGCCTTCACCCAAGCTTCGTCACGGCACTGGTCGTTCATCCCCTCGACCATCGCATCGTCGACAAATCCAAGTTGAATGGAAAACGTTAAAAAATCAACCACGACCAACTCTAGCCCTAAAAAAATATGTGACCACCACTAAAAATCTCGTTTTACAGAGATGAACACGACAATGCCCCTCATTCCCCGATCTGTACTTGTCAAAAAACGACCAATAATCGACCAACACTGTAATCGGACAGCTGCCGCTAATCTGCTCGACGACACGACAAGCGACAATTTTTAAAAATTACTAAAGGTGCAGATAAACAACTTTACAGTTAGAAGTTTTGTCAAAATGTTGATGGTTTGAGGGATGTTGATTTTTGAAAGGAGGAGGATGTTATTGTTTTCTTTTACAAGAAGAAGAAAAAAGAAAAAGGAGAGTGGAGAATGAAGTATGAAATGGAGTGAAGTGATGATGGTGTGAGTTGATATGAACACTTATACACAAAACAAAATTACTTAACCAATGTCCAAACTTCCATCAAATTAAAAAGCAAATCAAAATCAAATTACTTCAAGCTTAAGTAACCCAAAATCCACACTTCAAGCTAACTATCACATCAAAATCAAATCACACTTCAAGCTAACTATCACATCAAAATCAAATCACACTTCAAGCTAACTATCACAAAACAACAATAAAATACATTGGTTATTTTATTCTACGAAATTTCAAAAATATCAACTTATTCCATAAAATACATCACACGATAATTTAAATATTTTTCAAATTAAAAATTATGGAAAAATCCTTTAAATTTATTTAAAAATATGTCATTAAAAATCAAGTCGGTTTATATAAAATTGATTTTCTTATTATTTATTACAATTGAATCGAATTTGAATATTTAAATAAACTAAATATTCAAATTCAAAACGTTAAAAATTCCAAGTCGTTATAGCATCTCTAGATATTTGGAGTTAATTTACCCTTGGGTTAGCTCAACCCAATGGCCATGCCCCTACTATATTTTCTTTCATGGTGATTCATGTTTAACATCTCATCACACGAGTCTTCACCACTCAAACAGATCTCGAATCTCTATATGGATTCCAGCATCTCAACACATGAGTTATCATTACTCGATGGATTCTAGCATAAATCGTCTGGCGAATGCTAACGCTGACTTCTCCCTTGGACTTACCTTTAGGATAGACAGTTCAACTCTATAGCATTGTCCAAAATGTTAATGCTGACCTCTCCCTTAGAGCTACCCTTAGGATAGACAGTGCAACTTTGTAACGACTCGCCTTTTCGACCCTCGAATGTCGACACTAATACATCCACGTTGTTCACTTGTTGAACACTCAAGTTGTAACACCCCGTAATTTTGCATTAGTTATTTAGTAGGTTAATTAATTTAGGCTTCAAAAATGGAATTTTTGTAAATGATGGAATTTGACCATGAAACTTGCACCATTGCGTTCGTGGCAAAATTTTAAGCAACTTTCGTATTTGGAGATTTACGATCGGAGTCCAAACGAATAAGTTACAGACGAAAAACGATTTCAAAACGAAAATAAATAAATAAGAAAGATTAGCGTTTATTAATTATTCGCCTGGGCCCACAGGCCGACCGTTGGCCGATCGACATGTAGTAGTCGACTGGTGCATATGAAGCGGTCGACCGGATGGGTAACCGTGGGCGCAATAAGCCTAGGCCACAATGACTCGGATTTAATATTTAAATCGAACGGTTGAGGTTGATTCTTATTCTTATAAATTTAGGCATAACCCTCACTTTTCTTCTCATATTTTTCTTGAAGCAGTAGTGAAGCTCTGCCGTTTCTTATTCTCCACTTTCTTTCTAAATTATAAAAATAAGATATTTATATCTATATTCATACAAATTGGAAAAGAATAGAAAGGAGAAGAGAAGAAAATCAACTATACGTGTATTTGAGGTAATTTATATATTTATATATATTTGTATCTATTTTCCCTCCCAATCCCAAATCTCTTCTCGGATCAATTTTAATGTATGTATACACCATTTATACATATTTCTTGGATTAAAGAGGATTTGGAGATTAGTCAATGATTCTACTTCTGATCTGGAGCTTTGAATCGCTTTAGAAAGGTAAGTCAGAAATTTTATAGATTGTTATAATATGAAAATTATCCCGTTAGTTTATTTGATTATTATGCCTAACTGGATAATTATATATGAGTTCTAGACAATAAATTGAATATAATCTGAATATAACAAATATCGCCTATATATTCTTGTTTATGAAATGATTTAGAACTGTTTACAACCTGATCTAAAAATCAGTCCCAAACGTATGAATTTAGAATATTGATTTGAATGAAATTTATTTTAGATCTGAAATAGGTTGTATAATAATGCTATGAATTTGGATTATTACCCTAATCTTGTTGGAATGTAAACTTTTCTATGTTTGGAATTGTTGGAATTTAGATCTGTTTAATATTTTTAAATTAGTTTGATTTCTTTCCCTTTTTGGAAGAATATAACATTTGATCTTGTAAGGGATAGATGCAAATAAAAAGAGAAAGAGAAGTGTAAAGTAAGAATTCATTGTAGTTTACACTGTCTATTTCAGTAATAAAAAGAAATTGTTGTTCCTTATAATTTCAAACAACGTAATCTTTTATACTTTAAAGTTAAATATATTTTTTTGAACTAATTTATGCAAATTATTGCAGATAATCATTTTAGATATGTTTCCAACAGTTGAACATGGAATAGAATATTCTAGTGAAGATATATAACTAGAATATATTTGATAATAGTAGATATCTATACGTAATTTACTACGCTTATAATAATTGAATAAAAAGGTAATAACGACGCTTACACATAATATTTGCGTTTAGGATAACTAATTAATGAGAAAGGAATTTAAAAGATTGTAACTCCAATAAATGAGAAATAAATTGTAATAAATATGGGAGTTGCAATAATCTGATATGGTAAATGTATAAAAAGGGACTGATAAAAATGAAATAGATATAAAAGGTTACTAATTTGAAATTAGTAATCATACATAAATGTCTTAGGAAATGTCCGTTAGGAATTTACGGATAAATTGACATTTATGAGCATAAAAAGGGTATTTATGGATAGATAAGCATTTAAGGAAAATCTTATTGCATAAAATGAAAAGGGAATTAGTAAGCTAAGTCCAATGTCCACCTAAGATAATATAGGTAAAGACTTAGGATTGTTAATTGGAATTAATAGGTTAGTGATGCGAGGTCAGTAGAGTCACTCAACCGAAGATTACACTTCACTTTGAGGCTACCAGCAGTCAGGTGCACTTACTACTGATGTGAGATATTACTAATCCTAGGACCCGTGACGACGTGAGAGAGAGGGTCTACTTTCTTAATTGAAAAGTATTAAATGGTCCAAATTTGGAATTAAGAGAGATGAGGGATATCTCCATAGGGGTTCGCTTCTGGTTTTAGGTATTAAGTGGCTCTAGGTTCCGCAACTCTCCTAAAAGAAAGTATTAAACCTAGTGAGATTCCAAAGAAATAAGGTCGCCTCTAAAAGGGTTTACTTCAGTGTTGAGATATTAAGTGGTTGTAGGGCCCGCCTTCCTACCGAAATAAGTAACCTAATGACATTCCATATTTATAATTAAGAGTGATTGTGGATATCTCGGGAAGGGTTCGCTTCAGGTTTGGGGTATTAAGTGACTGTATGGTCTGCCTCTTTCCTGTAAAAGAAGTATTAAGTAGCCCAACGAGATTTCCAAGCATGTCAGCTAGATAATACCAGTGAGGAGTTCACCTTGGGGTTAGGTATTAAATGATAAAGGCCTACCTATAAATAGGTGTTAAATGGTTAAGGGTCTGCCTAGTCCTTATTAATGAGGTATTAAGTAGCTTGGGTAGAGTCTCTCATATTGCTAAGACCGTAATAATGGTAGTAATAGTGAGGAGTCCACCTAGGGATAGGTATTAAGTGATGGGGACCTATCTAGAATATAGGAATTAAATGGTTAAAAGTCCGTCTAGTCCTTTTTAAAAGGTATTATGTGGCTTGAATACTGTTTATTATATAGCTACGATTTATCGACGATGGACGCGGTAATAGTTGGACATTAAATGTCGAAAGCCTTAAATAACGGTTAGAGGTCTTTGTAGCTAGGACCCGCCGACCATTGGCAACATTGTTAGGAAACCACCTTGGGAATAGGTCTTAAATGACAAGTGGTCTTAAATGGAAGAGTCTGCCTATTTCTCTTTTAAAAGTATTATAGAAGCCCGCGTCATATTTAGAAGTATTAGTCACAAATTATTTTGGAAGTATTGGGTGGTTGATAAGGCTTCATCGGTATTTTGTACCATGGGAAGTGGTAGGTAAGTAATCGTTTGTGCAATGCAAGGTTAGATTAGAATTGCTAACCTTAATGGACATAGCAATTAAATAGAAATGAATCGGTATAAATTATGTTATGAACAGTTTATAGATTTTTCAGTCACCAGAACGTTGTTCTGATCCCCTACTCATTACAACCCACATGATAGTTTTAGAGGAATAGGTCACTGGAGCTGGATGTGCTTTGCTATTGGAGAAGTCTTCTTTTCTCTCATACTCGATGCTGATGTGACAATATGCTATCCAAGAAATACCATTAATTCTAAGGTAGTAGTCATAGTTGGTATTCTTATCCTATTATTGTTTCCACTGTAAGTTTAGATTATATCAATCTCTGATAATGCTCATGCTTATTTGTAGCTACCAAATCCAATGATCTGTGCTTTGATGGACTTGGGTTTTGATTTTTGTCAAAATTTAGGCCTATTAAGTTATGGATTGTTATACAAGTATTGGAAAGACAGATTGTTAGGGTAAAAAAAGAAAAAGAAAAAAAGAAAAGGAAGGAAGAACAAAACAATTAATTTTCACAACGGGATGATGATATATAATATCAAAATAGTACAAAGGGTTACTCCAAGACACAATGAAATTTCAGAGTTACTGACCTAAGTACTAACGTCTATCTGGACAGTTATAACAGCATGTCCTCACAATTGTTGATATATACATACTAGTAGTGTAGCGAAAATAAAATACTACTCTAGGCGAATGTAAGCATCAAGCTCATCTTCTAAAGCTCCAAAGAATATCCAACGAAAACCTGCATTTATGAGACTACTCGAAAGAGCACTCGAGAAATTAAGGGAAAGATAAAACCATGATTCAAACATAAGTCTGGTGTGAGATACTGAAGAAATATGTGTCCATCACGTAGCAGTATCTTTTGAGACCGTCTGAATCACCATAACGGTTTTTTCTCAAAAGAACCAAAACATATCTAATAAACAAAAAAGGTAATATAATAGATAATGTCTAGGGTGTAGAATATAAATCATAAAATAACTGTGTTGCTTGCATCTCACAACACAACAATATTAGAAGTACAACTAAAATTGGTAAGATATGCTCGCATATGGATTTTCAAGGAGGCCTTCCCAGTACATCAAGACTGGCCTCCTGACAAGGATCAGAAACTACCTTCCGAGGGACAATATCTCTAAATGAAATATACCACAAAGTTAACCACAACTAGACCACGCATGAACACGCTATGCCAAAATATTATCAACTCCCACTAGCACCATCGATAAGCATCTATAGATATGGAGTTGATATACCCTTGGGTTATCTAAACCCACTGGCCATGCATCCTACTCTATTTTTTGTCATTTCCGATGGTGAAGTCACATTCAGCATCTCAACACATAGGTCTTTATCACTCGAACAGTACATGAATCTATCCATGGATTTTAGCATACGTCATCCGACGAATGCTATCGCTGACCTCTCCTTTAAGCTTAACCTTTAGATAGACAGCTCAACTCTATAGCATTTGTCTAAAATGTTAATGCTTCCTATCCCTTTTACTTAACCTTAGGATAGACAGTTCGACTCTATAACATTTCACTCCACAACCGCTTTCAAAACATAGAACTCGTATATCAGTTTTGAACTGGGTTTTAGTAAGTAAAACATAATATACTCATCCGATCCCAGACTATTCAAAACTAAATCGGTGAATTTCCGACTAACTCAATGTTGGTTCTTTTAGAAGTAAGCAAATGATATAAAGGAGTCCTCCTCGGAGAATCTTGTATATATATATATATATCTGTGTGTGTGTGTGTGTGTTCTTAAAGCGAGAGACATTTCATACTAATGAGTCCTCCCCAGAAATCTCAAACTGTATAAAGTCGTGAAGCTTTTATATACTTCCTAAGTTAATTTGGTCGTATTCAATAGAAATAAAACAATCGCATATGGAAATTAAGTCTCATATACTTATCACTATTTCCGACCATCTCAACCTATGTTATCCCTCAGTCAAGAGTGAAGCCAGGTAGGTTTGAGCACTGGTTGTATTAAAGCCCCACCTTGACACCTCATTTTTAACTCTCATAGATAGAACAAGTCTACTTTGTCAACTTTTAGTGCTAAGCATAGAAGTAAGTACTTTCCATAGACGAATAAACACACAAACATGTTCGAATCACATAATTGACTTCTAATCCCCGTATTCAAATAAAACTTATTTGTCAATACTTTTGTATATTTTTAAAATACCTTTATAAAAGATATATACATGTATTTTATTACTTAACTATTTAGTTCTTCTCTTTACATTCCTTAAAATGTATTCATATTCTTATCTTAAAGCTATAAAAATATTCACAAATCATTTAACAAGATTTTCCACTTTAAAATATAATCGAAGAGGTTGAAAACAAATGTTACTATAAACCCCTTCTTTTTTTATAAGTTAAACATGTTAATTTTTTAACCTTTTTCCAAAACATTCTGTACTTATCATTATCTTTGAAATACTCTTTTTCACTTTGTAAAGATCAAAGTATATTTACAAGGATTAAAAAAATGTTACTAAAACATTATTTACTATAAACCCAAAACACTTTTACACTTATCGTTATCTTTAAAATATTCTTTTAAAGATCCACTTACATTCAAAAGTATAATCAAACGGGTTAAAGGCAATTGTTACTCAAACTGTGTCACTATAAACCCAAAATACTTTATAACTTCTCAAAACCATTCATGTTAACAAAAATTACACAAAACCCTTTAACTCTTTTATAAAAATTTATAATAATATCCTAAGCTTATACACACACACATAAAATACTTATAAATACAAACCCAAAGAGAACATTTATAAGTGCTATAAAATATATGGATAGAGAGCAATTTAAAAAAAGCATGAAATTTGTGACCAGTCTTCTCCACTCAAATAAACTATTTAAGATCTAACATTTTGTAGTAAGAAGTATACTTAGGATACTTAAATACCATACAAAGAAACCCCTAAGGATATTTTTTAAAATAATATTAAAATTTCCGAAAACAATTTAACTGTCATTTCTAGAAGTGAGAAAGCTCTGGTTGGAGACATCCTTCTGAACAATCAATGGAAAACCTCTAACTTTAGTTTCTTAGGTCGGTTAGATATGATATTGAAGATGAAACTATAAACAGTGACAGACCGATGGATTGTTGGGTTTGGTCATGCTCTAATTATGGAAAATATTTATTTAAGCATGTATGGAATACAATCAGATCGGTAGAAGATCACAAGCCATGGGCTAAAACTGTTTGGCATAAGATAAGGTAGTGTTTGGTTTAAAAACGAATTTTGAATTTTCGGTTTTCAATATGCATATCAAATATGAGAAGAGTGTAGAGATGGAAGGGATGAAAGAAAGACGAAAGGGTGGACGGAGAGGATAGAGGAAATACGGAATAATAGATTGTTTTTCGTGATTATGTTATTTCCCAAAACACGAAAAATGAAAAAAAGTTGTTTTCTATTTTGTGTGTTAACTTCGTTTTCTTAATTGATCATTTTCGACAATATACATGCGATGTGTGTACTTTCGCATACATGAAAACCCAAAACTAAAAATAACAAACCAAACACCACCTTAATATCCCTAAAATGGCTATTTGCCTATTTAGAGCCATTAACAACTCCTTTCCTACTAAACTCAGGATTATTCAAAGGCACATTAGCATTAACCCAAACGATGTCTTATGTGGTGAATTTGTAGAGGAAGATATTGATCACCTTAATTTTAAGTGTAAATTTTCTGATTTCATCTGGAAAGGGTGTTGTCATAAATTGAAATGGCCCACATCTTTGATGCCCCACCTCTATACTCACGCTAGCCAAAGACAATACTGGGTAATGCTGTCGAATAGCACGAAGAATAAGGCTGTTGAGGAACGACCATCTGTGTAATTGCTTTGTGCGAGCACCGATATGTCAGATAATATAACTTACATTTCAATTCAAGAGGAAATCCGACATACCGATTCAAACTCAAAGCTACCACACAGTGGCTAAGTGGACCTCGGAAACAAATATAGAAATAAACATAACACAAATCAGTCACAGATATTCATATCACAAAGGCAGAATCAGATATGAATATAACACATAAAAGTGTACATCAAAGCAGTGGTCAAACAAGATCCACTACATCACAAAAGAATAGATACATGAGCTAGACAAAAGAATAATTATACATCAAGGGGTCTATATCTCAAATGTGTAATAACCAAAAACTACTAATCTAAAGTAGTTAGCCAAAAATCCGATGATAATCCCTGATAAGAAGTCAAGCGGAAGCACCTGTAACATCTCGGTCTGACCTGAGTATTATTTAAGAAGAAAATAATAAACAGATCAGTCTAGCTATAATTATCATTTATAAAATGAGATATAAGTAGAGATATAACAAAAACGTATGATAACAATAATGTCATACTCTGACAAGTATACTTTAAACAACAACGAAATCATACAATATCTCAAGAATCTCAAAGCACCAAAAAGAATGTCATATTCTTTATTTTATTCACCAAACCCTAAATATTGACAAACATATCATTGCCAATCACAAAAAGAGGTGAAACACAAATTCTAGAAATCACCAACTAGAAATCCAGAAATCACAAAGGGGGGAGGCCAATCACAAACAGGAGCATGAAAACTCACCAACACGTGTATCACAAATGGAACGCTATTCCATGGTCGCTAACCATCAATTTTGAGCCGAAGCTCCACAAACGGCCCGAAGACCATGGGTCGCTACCCCACCAAATTGAACCGAAGTTCCACAAACGGGGTTTTTAGTCCCCACACAAACAAATAGACATCGCACATCGCTAGTCTAAATCACAAAATGATCATCATCGATCAATAAAAAGTGTCGATTACACTAAGCCAGTAAATAGATGAGTTTAGCTTCATGTCCCATAACCACTAGCTTAACTTAAATATTTACGAACAAATTGTAGATTCCTACTCGAAAATTGTCACAAGATTTTCAATCGAACAAGTCCAAAAATTAACCGACGAAGTAAACACAAGCATTTCATACCACTTTTTTGCTAAGCCGTTTAATTAGATTTTCTCATACGAATGAGGTAAAGGTTTGTATATACTAATAAATTAGAAAACGGTTTTATAAACGAGTTTTGTATTAAAAATAGAGTTGAAATCATCTTTGTAAAAGAGTTTGAATATTTACTACTAGTATAGAAACCTTTGTAATTTAAAGTGACGAGTCATAGAAATGATTGTAGAAACAATCAATCACCAAAAATTCACATACGAAGACGTGAATCAAATCCAAAGAAATCGATACCGAATCCATCAAAATGGATATTCTAAAAAATCCCGAAAAAGAAGTCATCAAAGTCGACAAAGGTGATAACAACTAAAAGGATCAACAAAAATCGATAAACAATGGTAATTCACTAAAAAGAAGTAGGCAATATGAAAATCTGGCTGAGACAGCAGATTCAGTCGACTGGGCACTGAGTTCAGTCGACTGGTCCAATGCCTGGAAACTCTCGGGTTCCAGGTCAGTCGACTGCACTCAGAGAGCAAGTCGACTGGACAGAGCCTGGAAAACTCTCGGGTTCCAGGTCAGTCGACTGGACTCTGAGTTCAGTCGACTGGACCCTGTTTTCTAGTATTTCCAGCCTAGCCCAATGAGGGGCAACCTCTCAACAATTTGCGATCGGACGAGCAATGGGCATTAGGGGTTTATGCTAATCGACAACCCAGCCCTATAGGCTCTTTGATACACCACCAAAAGCATGTTCATACATCAAAGCTAGGATTTTTAAAGTTTTTGACTTCAAAACACCAAAAATTGAAGTGTTCACCAAATCAATTCAAATAAAAAGCAAATGAACATGAATAGATATTAGGAATTCATACCTAACAACAATGATAGAAATAGACAAAGACGTGAGTTCAAAAACTCACCTTTTAAACCCAAACACAAATGATAAGCTCTAGAACAAGCAATAGGTTGATCTCTCTTCAATACCACCTCTAGAATCTTCAATCTAATATCAAAGGTGAAGTTTTTCCTAAGTTAGGTTATAGGAATTTCTGAAAATTAAAGAGGGATTGAGATGGAGAAGATGAAGAGGATGCTTACCTAAGCTTTTCTTTGATTTCTAGCTTGAAGATGATAATTCCTAAGAGAATTAGGGCTTAGGGATTTCTAATTTCTTCTCTCTTCCCCCATTTTTCTTTTAACTTGAGTGTTAGGAAATAATAGAGTGTGTGAAGAGGAGTTGGATGAAGGGTTAGGTTATTAGAAGGTTGATGGGCTGAAACCCAAACCCAAGCCCAAAGCCCTAAGTGAAAACATCATAAATTTTACTCAACTCCAAACATATCGATGTTTATGCTCAAAAAAGTTGTAAATGCCATTTTGGACTCAATGGAGGTGGTCTCGTGTCCCAATTCGACTATTTACAAAAAGTAGCTTTTCGGACTTTAATCCGATTAACGATTCTATATTTAAATAAAACATTTAAATATACAAATCGTAAAATATGCGGGTTGTTACAGACTCCCCTCCTTAAAGAAATTGCGTCCTCGCAATCTTTAAGAAATAAATAAGAAGTAACAACAATAAAAGCATATCAACACAAAAAGAAGAAATTTGAAATAAGAAGTTCACCTTAAGGAGCACGAGAGAGCAAGTCCGGATGTGTTCGCTCGATAAATTCTCTGGATTCCCAAGAGCAATCCTTAGGATTTGAGGACCATTGAACTTTCACAAGAGGAACATCTTTATTTCGAAGGCGTTTAACCTCCGAAGCAATGATACGAATAGGATGTTGCTCATAAGTCAAATTAGGCGAAACTTCAATTTCTTCAATAACACCGGGCTCAAGAATAGAATCGAATCTCGAAGGCATTTCCGTAGTTGAGAGACGTGGAATACGTCATGAATAGCAGAAAATTGAGTCGGTAATAAAAGGCGATAAGCCACAGAACCAATGCGTTCGGTGATGGGAAATGAGCCAATATATCGAGGTGCTAATTTTCCCGATCGACCGAAATGCACAACACCCTTCATAAGTGAAACACGAATAAACACAAAATCTCCCACAGAAAATTCTAATTTCCTTCTTCGATTATTGGCAAAGGATTTTTGTCTACTTTGAGCTTCTTTCATCCTATGACGAATAAGGTCAATCTTTTCTGTGGCATCAGAGATAAAATCTAGACCTAAAACCTGCTTCTCACCAGCTTCAAGCCAACACGACGGAGATCGGCATGGCCTTCCGTATAGTGCCTCGAAAGGTGCCATACCAATACTAGATTGGAAGCTATTATTATAAGAAAATTCAACAAGAGAAATATGATCTTCCCAACTTCCACCAAAATCTAGAATACATGCATGAAGAAGATCTTCAAGAGTTTGATTCACACGCTCGGTTTGTCCATCGGACCGAGGATGATAAGCGGTGCTAAAATTAAGCTTTGTTCCCAAAGCTTTTTGAAGACCTTTAAAAAACCCACTAGTAAACAATGGATCACGATCGCTAACAATAGAAGTAGGAACTCCATGCAATTTAACAATTTCCTTGACAAAGAGTTTAGCCAAAATAGGTACGGTCCGATTGGACCGAACGGGAAGAAAATTGGCGGATTTTGTAAGTCTATCAACTATCACCCAAAGGCTATCATGACCCGAACTAGAATGGGGAAGACCGTCAATAAAGTCCATGGAAATTTGAGCCCACTTCCATATTGGAATTTCCAAAGGTTGCAATAACCCACCGGGCCTTCGATGCTCGGCCTTTACAAGTTGGCAAGTCAAGCAACGCTTAACAAAGTTAGCAATATCGGATTTCATTCCATCCCAATAATAAAGTCGCTTCATATCCGCGTACATTTTACTACTACTGGGATGAATGGTAAATTTAGAACGATGAGAATCTTCTGAAACGTCTTTACGAAGATCAATAATATTTGGCACCATAAGTCTACCAAATTTTCGAATACCGCCACGAGCATCAATATCAAAGTCTTTCAAACCTTCAATATCAATTTTATCCCTACAACTTTGGCTAAGAAGAACCAATTCGGGAACATGCTTTTGAGCTTCAAGAATGCGGTCTAAAAGAGAAGGATGAGCCTCAAGGCTACATAAAACAAGAGATGAACATGAATTGGATTCACGATCTCGAATCTCACAAGTGGATAAAGTCGCGAGATCATTCCATTCAGATATCATCATGGAAATAACTGCTTGTTGCTTATGACTAAGGGCATCGGCAACACGATTTCCCTTTCTGGGAGTATAAAGAATATCAAGATCATAAGATGCAAGGAACTCGAGCCAACGATGTTGCCGCAAATTAGGTTCCTTTTGAGAAAATAAATACTTTAAAGATTTATGATCGGTGTAGAGAACAAATTTCTCTCCCAAAAGATAATGACGCCAAATTCTAAGGGCGAAAACAATAGCCGCGAGCTCTAAATCATGAGTGGCATACCTAGTCTCGACAGGCTTTAATTGCCTAGAAGCATAAGCAATAACACGTTCCCTTTGCATGAGAACGGCACCCAAACCAACACGACTAGCATCGGTGTAAACAATAAAATCTTGGTTCCCTTTGGGAATCACAAGAATAGGAGCCACGGAAAGGATTTCTTTTAGTTTCTGAAAAGCAGCTTCACATTTGTCTGACTAAATGTATTTAATTCCCTTCTTTATCAAACTAGTAAGAGGTACAGAAATTTTAGAAAAGTCTTTTATGAACCAACGGTAATAGCCCGCCAATCCGAGAAAGCTACGAATTTCCGTCACACTCTCCGGTCTCTTCCAATTTTGAATCGCTTCAATCTTTGAAGGATCCACGGAAATCCGGATTTAGAAATAATATGCCCCAAAAATTTCACACGAGATTGCCAAAAGTGACATTTAGAAAAAATTTCTTTCAATTGGTTGCTCCTAAGAGTTTCCAACACAATCCGAAGATGATTTTCATGCTCTTCCTCGGTTTTAGAATAAATAAGAATATCATCTATAAAGATGAGAACCAATCGATCGACGAAGTCTTTGAAAACTCGATTCATAAGGTCAACGAAATAAGCTGGAGCATTCGTTAAACCAAATGGCATAACAAGCCATTCATAAGATCTATAACGAGTACGGAACGATGTTAAAGGAATGCTATCCTCTGCAATACGGAGCTGATGAAAACCGGTTGCTAAGTCTAACTATGAAAAGACTTTAGCACCAATAAGTTGATCGAATAAATCATCAATCCGAGGCAAGGGATATTTATTCTTGATGGTGAGATTGTTAAGCTTGCGGTAGTCAACGCAAAGCCTAAGTGTACCATCAGATTTCTTCACAAAAATAGCTGAAGCTCCCCATGGAGAGGAACTAGATTGAATAAATTGCTTCGCTTCCAATTCGGATAATTGTTTACGCATCTCCTCATTTTCTTTATTGGACATACGATAAGGAGGACGAGTAATAGGCAGAGCTCCAGGGATTAGATTAATTCTGAACTCAATTGCTCGCTTAGGTGGTAATCCTAAAACGGGCTCAAATATGTCGGGAAATTCACGAACAATGTGAATGAGGGAAATGACATCTTTCGCATCATCGTTATCGTCATCATGAGGATTTAGTGAATACAAGGACGCCCCCGAATTGGAATCTGAATCTTTAAGAACAAGAGAAATCCGCTTAACAGATTGAGGATGTTGAAGATATATAGTCCGCTCAGGACATAGGATATGGGCTTTATAACTGTTAAGCCAATCCATTCCCAAAATCATTCCGAAACCAAGGTAACGCATAACATGCAAATCAGCACGGAAAGAGTAACCACATAAAATAATCTCGACATCTTTACACAATAAACTGAGTGTTGCGAATCCACCAACCGGATTCGCAATCCTTAAAGAAGTCATCAAGCCAATAACATTCAAAGACAAAGCATCAACAAGTTCTTTTGATATAAAAGAGTGAGATGCACCCGTATCAAAAAGAACTCGAATGGGAAGATCACGAAATATAATAATGTCATCAAGGATAGAATGAGAAATACCTTGACCAAGAGAAGTGTTAGTAGGGGCTTGCACAACATTTAGTGTGCCTTCCTTCTTGCTTTGAAGTTTGGGACACAAAGATATAGTATGACCCGAACTCTTGCAATAGCGGCAAGAAAGAGACTTCGGAAACTTGTTTGCATAATGGTCCTTAGAACCACAATTGTAACATTCTCCATGACGAGAGGTAGGAGTATTTGCTACCGAAGTTGCTTGCTTCCCTTTCTTGTGGGGATTAGGCTTGAACTTAAAAGGCCTCTTCTTGTTGATGTTTTGTTTGACTTCAACATCACTTTCTTTATCGGTCTCTTCGAGTCGAAGAGCGATATCAACAAGCTAATCGAAAGAAACTTCTAATTTCAGAAGTAATGGCTTTTTGAGGTTCTTATTCAACCCATAAACAAATCTCTGATTTTTCTTCAATGGGGTATTAATATACTCGACCCCATATTTAGATAGAGATTCAAAAGAAGCGACGTAATCCATCACAGAAGATTCACCTTGAACAAGGTCAATAAATCGTCGAGCTAAAGATACTTTCTCAGCTTTCGGCACGAATTTCAACTCGAACCTTTCTCGAAATCTCTCCCAAGTAAGGTCCGCTTCAATAATTTCAGAGATCAAAAGCTCGTACCAGTCTAATGCTCTTTCTTGGAGCATACTAGAAGCCACTTGGACTCGATGAAGATCAATAAGATTCATGCGAGAAAAGATGCGGTCGCATGTTCGAAGCCAAGCCTGGACTTCTATAATGCTCTTGGAACCTTTGAATGGCTTTCCACCTAAGTTGGTGTAATCACTGCACAAGCGTGCAAACCCAGATTTAGGATGAGTGGGCTCTGGAACGGGTCCGATAGCTTGAGCATTTTTCACAAGAACTAGAAGTTGCTGAGAAGACATAAATACTCCATCCTGTGGAGTAGCACTAGATTGACCAGCACTGGGACGGTCTGGTCTAACCATTTCTCTTCTTTAAGAAAGAAAGAAAATAGGAAAAAGGTTATTCACAAAATGAATATCAAACAAACTTGATTGATAAAACAAGGCATCATAAAAAAATAGGATAGAACGGTACGAAGACTCGAATTAAATTTTATGGCACGATTCCTAAGGAAGACTTAGGATAATGATCCTTGCTAGATTATTCTACATTGTTCCGAAGTTTGGCTCCGATACCAAGCTGTGACGCCCCACCTCTATACTCACACTAGCCAAGGACACTACTAAGTAATGCCATCGACTAGCATGAAGAATAAGGCTGTTGAGGAGCGACCCTCTGTGTAATTGCTTTGTGCGAGTACCGATATGTCAGATAATATAACTTACATTTCATTTCAAGAGGAATTCCGACATATCGAATACAAACTCAAAGCTACCACACAGTGGCTATGTGGACCTCGAAAACAAATATAGAAATAAACATAACACAAATCAGTCACGGATATTCATATCACAAAGGCGGAACATATATGAATATAACACATAGAAGTGTACATCAAAGTAGTGGTCAAACTAGATCCACTACATCACAAAAGAATATATACAAGTGCTAGTCAGAAGAATAAGTATACATCAAGGAGTCTCTATCTCAAATGTATACTAACAAAAACTACTATGCTAAAGTAGTTAGCCCAAAAGTCAGGTGAAGGACCCTGATAAGAAGTCAAGCAGGAGCACCTGAAATACCTCGGTCTGACCCGAGTATTATTTAAGAAGAAAATAATAAATGGATTAGGCTAGTTATAAATATCAGATAAAATGAGATTGGATAAGAGATATGACAAAAACGTATGATAACAATAATGCCATACTGCGACAAGTATAAATCAAATAACAACAAAAATCATACAATATCCCAAATCATCTCAAACATCCAAAAAGAATCGCATTCTTTATATTATTCACCAAAAACACAAATAATTGATAGAGCTCATCAATGCCTATCACCAAAAGTGGTGAAACACAAATTCTAGAAATCATCAACTAGAAACCCAGAAATCACAAAAGGGGGGGAGGCCTATCACAAATGAGAGCATGAAAACTCACCAACACGAGCATCACAAATGGAACGCTATACGCTATTCCATGGTCGCTAACCATCAATTTTGAGTCGAAGCTCCACAAATGAACCGAAGACCATGGGTCGCTACCCCACCAATTTTGAGTTGAAACTCCATAAACGGGGTTAACCCCCACACAAACGAAGAGACGTCGCACATCGCTAGTCTAAATCATAAAATGATCATCATCGATCAATAAAAAGTGTGAATCATACTAAGCTAGTAAATATAAGAGTTTAGCTTCATGTCCCATAACCACTGGCTTAACTTAAATATTTACGAACAAATTGTAGATTTCCACTTGAAAATTGTCACAAGAGTTCAATCGAACAAGTCCAAGAATTAACCGACGAAGTAAACGCAAGCGTTTCATACCACTTGTTTTGCTGAGCCGTTTAATTAGATTTCTCATACGAATGAGGTAAAGGTTTGATGCCCCACCATTATACTTACGCTAGCCAAGGACACTACTGGGTAATGCCGTCGACTAGCACGAAGAATAAGGCTGTTGAGGAGCGACCATTTGTGTAATTGCTTTATGCGAGCACTGATATGTCAGATAATATAACTTACATTTCAATCCAAGAGGAAATCCGACATACCGATTCAAACTCAAAGCTACCACACAGTGGCTAAGTGGACCTCGGAAACAAATATAGAAATAAACATAACACAAATCAGTCACAGATATTCATATCACAAAGGCGGAATCAGATATGAATATAACACATAAAAGTGTACATCAAAGTAGTGGTCAAATAAGATCCACTACATCATAAAAGAATAGATACATGAGCTAGACAAAAGAATAATTATACATCAAAGGGTCTATATCTCAAATGTGTAATAACCAAAAACTACTAATCTAAAGTAGTTAGCCAAAAATCCGATGATAATCCCTGATAAGAAGTCAAGCGGAAGCACCTGTAACATCTCGGTCTGAACCGAGTATTATTTAAGAAGAAAATAATAAACAGATCAGTCTAGCTATAATTATCATTTATAAAATGAGATATAAGTAGAGATATAACAAAAACGTATGATAACAATAATGTCATACTGTGACAAGTATACTTTAAACAACAACGAAATCATACAATATCTCAAGAATCTCAAAGCACCAAAAAGAATGTCATGTTCTTTATTTTATTCACCAAACCCCAAATATTGACAAATATATCATTACCAATCACAAAAAGAGGTGAAACACAAATTCTAGAAATCACCAACTAGAAATCCAGAAATCACAAAGGGGGGAGGCCTATCACAAACGGGAGCATGAAAACTCACCAACACGTGTATCACAAATGAAACGCTATTCCATGGTCGCTAACCATCAATTTTGAGCCGAAGCTCCACAAACGGCCCGAAGACCATGAGTCGCTACCCCACTAAATTGAACCGAAGTTCCACAAACGGGGTTTTTAGTCCCCACATAAACAAATAGACATCGCACATCGCTAGTCTAAATCACAAAATGATCATCATCGATCAATAAAAAGTGTTGATTACACTAAGCTAGTAAATAGATGAGTTTAGCTTCATGTCCCATAACCACTAGCTCAACTTAAATATTTACGAACAAATTGTAGATTCCCACTCGAAAATTGTCACAAGATTTTCAATCGAACAGGTCCAAAAATTAAACGACGAAGTAAACACAAGCGTTTCATACCACTTGTTTTGCTAAGCCGTTTAATTATATTTTCTCATACGAATGAGGTAAAGGTTTGTATATACTAATAGATTAGAAAACGGTTTTACAAACGAGCTTTGTATTAAAAATAGAGTTGAAATCATCTTTGTAAAAGAGTTTGAATATTTACTACTAGTATAGAAACCTTTGTAATTTAATGTGACAAGTCACAGAAATGATTGTAGAAACAATCAATCACCAAAAATTCACATACGAAGACATGAATCAAATCCAAAGAAATCGATACCGAATCCATCGAAATGGATATTCTCAAAAAATCCCGAAAAAGAAGTCATCAAAGTCGACAAAGGTGATAACAACTAAAAGGATCAACAAAAATCGGTAAACAATGGTAATTCACCAAAAAGAAGTAGGCAAATATGCAAATCTGGCTGAGACACCAGATTCAATCGACTGGGCACTAAGTTCAGTCGACTGGTCCAATTCCTAGAAACTCTCGGGTTCCAGGTCAGTGGACTGCACTCAGAGATCCAGTCGACTGGACAGAGCCTGGAAAACTCTCGGGTTCCAGGTCAGTCGACTGGACTTTGAGTTCAATCGACTGGACCCTATTTTCCAGTATTTCCAGCCTAGCCCAATGAGGGGAAAACTCTTAACAATTTGCGATCGGACGAGCAATGGGCTTTAGGGGTTTATGCCAATCGACAACCCAGCCCTATAGGCTCTTCGATACACCACCAAAAGCATGTTCATACATCAAAGCTAGGATTTTTAAAGTTTTTGACTTCAAAACACCAAAAATTGAAATGTTCACCAAATCAATTCAAATCAAAAGCAAATGAACATGAATAGATGTTAGGAATTCATACCTAACAACAATGATAGAAATAGACAAAAATGTGAGTTCAAAAACTCACCTTTTAAACCCAAACACAAATGATAAGCTCTAGAACAAGCAATAGGTTGATCTCTCTTCAATACCACCTCTAGAATCTTCAATCTAATATCAAAGGTGAAGTTTTTCCTAAGTTAGGTTATAGGAATTTCTGAAAACTAAAGAGGGATTGAGATGGAGAATATGAAGAGGATGCTTACCTAAGCTTTTGTTTGATTTCTAGCTTGAAGATGATAATTCCTAAGAGAATTAGGGCTTAGGGATTTCTAATTTCTTTTCTCTTCCCCCATTTTTCTTTTAACTTGAGTGTTAGGAAATAATATAGTGAGTGAAGAGTAGTTGGATGAAGGGTTAGGTTATTAGAAGGTTGATGGGCTGAAACCCAAACCCAAGCCCAAAGCCCTAAGTGAAAAAGTCATAATTTTTACTCAAATCCAAACATATCTATGTTTATACTCAAAAAAGTTGTAAATGCCATTTTGGACTCAATGGAGGTGGTCTCGAGTCCCAATTCGACTGTTTACAAAAAGTAGATTTTCGGACTTTAATCCGCTTAACGATTCTATATTTAAATAAAACATTTAAATATACAAATCGTAAAATATGCGGGTTGTTATAGCATCTAACTCTGATCAACTTGTTTTAATCACTGAAATTGAAAGTTAGAACCAAAAATTCTCATCTAAGAATTGAAGCAGTGATATTTCCAGAATTGTGCTATCTACCACCATATGGTGTATTTGGTGCGAGAGAAATTCTAGAGTGTTTAACAACTGTTCTAACTCAGCTAATAGAATTTGTAAATAAATTCAAGCATTCACTAGCATTAGAGCCAACAAATCTAAATTCATGCATAACAGTAATAATCAATCTGATTGGGAAATCTACAACGAATGATCGTGTTGGTTGTTAGATGTTATACCTATTCCAGTACTGTAACTATTTCTCTACTGCAACTCCTATCGATTTGGTATGCCTCATTCCTGTTTTAGATACATTATTTCTTTACATCTTTATTTACGAGGATAGAATGAATTCATACAACAAGAGTTTGTCGATGGGGATTGCCCGAACTTCCCTCTTGAATTCTGCATCTTCAGTCAATGCTTGATGGTGGTTTCCCTTTAATTCCATGCCAATCATCTTCTCTGTTGATTGTTCCTTGTCAAGTAGAGTAGCCATGTTAGGTGGTCTGGATTCAATTCCTTAGAAGCAGCTGTTGTTGTTGTTCCTATCTTGTCGAAGGCGACTTGTTTCTTCGTTGAAAGACTTTCTGAGTAGCTCGTTCCACCATTTGTTATTGCTGTAAATATCTTCACGTCGTGGATTGTACATACTTTTGTTGTTGCTTGCAATAAAGGGCTTGAAACACTTTAAAAAAATTCCCAAACTAAGGTACGTAGAACTGTCCATATAGCGACATTTCTCGTCTTTTAACTTTTCAAACTTTGTTCTAGCATTTTTATAATTTTTCAAAACTTTTTCTTGTTGTCACATACACTATTATAAGTGTAGAGCACAACCAAAATATATTCTTTCACAATATATTTACATATCACCAATTCAAAGCAAGTTAAAACACAAGGGATTTAAAAAAATTCTATAGAAGCTCTTTTGCTTCAAACACACACACTCTTCTATATCACACATAACCACACCAAACATGCAAACACAAATTCTAGGTCATGATATTTGTTTTGGAGGGTAATAGAAGAGAATATATAACATATAAAGTTGTCATTTGCTTCCCAAAGCAAGAGGGGACCAAAGTTATAACTTCATTAGTTAATTTTACTTTATATCCGCACACAAGAAATATAAACACATTATATATTTTTCAATGGTAAGTTAACTCACCAAACCAAGCCTACAATCAAGCACAAGCACTAGAACACAAAACCACTTCCTACCATCACCAAATAAGCCAAAGATCCAACCTTTGCTTCACATTTGCTCTCGGCCTCCTCCCGTTCTCCAATATTGCTTAAGGCCATGCATGGGTAGGGCTGTTGTGCTTGATTACTTGAAGCTTTTAGTTTACTATTCTTGTCTCCTATGTTGCGCTGGGGTCTTAGCCAAAGTTTGGTGGAGTTTGGACTTCATTTGATATTGTTTAGAAATTTAAAGTTAAGAGAAAAAAGATGAAGAGCTTATTTCGTTTCTATCGTTTTAATTTAGCAAATGGATTAGTGTAACTTATGAAGAGCTTTAGGTTAGAGTTAACAAGAGGTAAACATCACCCCTTACCTCTATGGAAGGTCACAAAGCAACGTCCCCCTCACATATCAACTTTACACCTCACTCTCACTTAAAATATCTAGCACAAATAATTTTCTACTCCATCACATCACCCATGACATCATCTTATCCCACTAACCATAATTAGTTAGCCATAACATACAAAATATTTTATGTTGCTAATTACCTACACATTAATCTATTAGACATGTCCAAAAAGTTTTAACAACCTTTATCGAGTAAAAACCGTTTATCGATAAAACAATTTTTTGTCACATTATCAATATTTCTTCAAACTATTTATTATTGTAAACATATTTCAAAAACAAGTATACCTTTATATTCTATTAAATAAAATGGATTTAAAATGGTTATAAAATCCATTTAATCACATTTAATAAAGATTCAAACATTTAAATAGTTCAGATATTAAAATACGAAGTATTCAAAATTCCAGGTCGCTGCAAACTCTATAAAATTTCGCTCCACAACCATTTCCATAACACACAAAACTCGCATATCAGGTTTGAAGTGGTTACGGTTTCAAGTCATCTCATATAAGTACACTTCATCGCTTACTGGACTCTTGAAAACCAAATCAATAAATTCTCGATTAACTTAGCTGCAGTTCTTTGAGAAATAATCAGACAGCGCATAAGGTAGAGATCATCTCTTATCCAAATGGATTACCTTATCTCTTGTCCTAGAACAGCTAGATGAATTTATACATAGGGTATAACATCACCGAAAGGATAACCATGCCATATAAATCTCGTGTTTCTTCTAGAAATTTCCTAAGTTAATTTTAGTCAAATTCAATAACACTAAAAATGTTCGCGTACGGAAATCAAGTCTCGGATACTTATCATTTCTCCAACCTTCTCAACTTACACTATCCCTTGGTCAAGAGTGAAGCCCGGTAGGTTAGAGCACTATTTGCTTCTAGGCCCGACTCGAACATCATTCTTAACTCTCATAGATAGAACAATTCAACTTTGTCGGCTTTTAGTGCTAAGTACAGGAGTAATTACTTCCCATGGATAAGTAAACACGTGAAGCATGATTAAGTCACATAAGCAACTTCTAATCTCTGTATTATCAAATAATACTTTTTTGTAAATACTTGTATATATATTTAAAATACCTTTATAAAAGATATATACATGTATACTTTTACTTCACCATTCATTTCTACTCTTTTCAATACTTCAGAAATATATTCATATACTTATCTCAACGGTATAAGAAAAATCATGTAACAAGATTTTCCACTTTAAAATATAATCAAAGAGGTTAAAAATAAATGTTATTAAAACATTATTACTATAAACCCTTTCTGTTTTATAAATTAAACCTTTACATTTTCTAACCTTTTTCCAAAACATTTCATATTTACCATTATCTTTAAAATACATTTTTAATGATATAAGTACATTCACAAGGGTTAAAGACAAATGTTATTTAAACGTTGTCATTATAAACCCAAAACACTTTATACTTATCATTATCTTTAAAATAATCATTTTAAAGAACAAACTATATTCAAAAGGGTTAAAAACAAATGTTACTCAAACATTGTTGTAACGACCCGAAATTTTTAACGTTTCGAATGAGAATATTAAATTTATTTAAATATTCAGATTTGCTTCAAATTTAATAAATAATAATATAATCAATTTTTTTTATAACGACTGGATTTTTATTGACATATTTTTATTTATGGGATTTCTTCATAACTTTTAATTTTTAAAATATTTAAATTGATGTTTGATGATTTTTTGCAAACGATAGTATTTTTCGATTTTTACAGAATCAGATAACCAGTGTATATTATTATTGATTTGAGATCGTATCGTATTTTTATTCATGTTCGTATTTTTATTTTGTCATTCGTGTATCATACGCGAACAGAATTCTATGCAGCGGGATGGCGGAAATTGGTGTAAAAGTATAAACTAACACCTAAGATAATTCAACACCATTTCTCTTTCATTGTTCCATACACCTTTTCCGATAAGATCCAAAAAAACAAAAAAATCGAAAAACCACCTTCAAAAATTCAAAGCAAGAGATTTACATATCAGAAAAATCTAAAATCAAAATTTTTGAACTTGTTAGGAGTGGATCTACAGACCCATAGTTATTTTGTGGTGTTCGACGATGTTTTGGTGAGTGTGACAATTTGACATGGTGTTTAGGAAGCTAGGGTGAAGGTTTTCAAGGGACGTTGGCTTTGATTTTCAAAAAGGAGGTTAGATTTGTGTTTGTGGTAATAAGGAGCTTCGGTTTGCAAAATTTTATGGCTAGCAACTTTTGGAAGCAAAACGTGTCTTCATGCGGGTGGTAGTAGGTTAGCCATGGTCGGATCCACAGGGAGGCATGCGAGTGTAGGGAAAATGGTTCGGGAAGGTGGAGCTTGTGGTGAGGGACATGTTGGCAGAGTCTGCTCGTCGAACAGAGGTCTGTAGCTCCGTATCCTAGGCAATGCGTGCACAACCCTATCTGTTCGTGTACAGGGGTTATCTCTTTGGAGGGAGATAGTTTGGGAAAGAAAGGGATTTACATTTAAAAGGGTATTAGTTTATTAATGAAGTGATTATTAGTCTCTATAGGATCATTGTATAATGTAACTTGTATATAAGAGTGTGGTGGATCGTATATAATATGGCTTATGTGTATAATAAGTGCATATATACTAATTTAAGCAGAACTATGCAACTGAGTATGATAGTATAAAGTAAATAAGAATAATCACACCAGATATTTTATACTAGTTTGGACCTCCCGTCCTACATACTGTCCTGAAGCTCCCCTTCGTTATTTTCTTTAACTAAACAACCCTCACTTTGCCTAGAGGAATAGGCTAATACAACTGAGTTTCTTTGACAAACTCTGTGTTCCAAATAACATCGATATTGACTGCTGGTATAATTCTTCCTATAATCTCCTCAGTAATGTGGAAGTGTATAGTTTGTGATTATGGAAGTAGTTTGAGTAAATATTGAGAATTGAATTGCAGTGAGTCCTAAGAGATCAGAGAATATAGAAATAGCAAGTAAGTTAGCAAGTTAAATTTTGAAGTCTAATCTTGTAGTGTATTTATAGAAATGAAATTGTTAGCACCAAAATTGGTCACTAACACCCAAAGAGAGATTTATGTAGAGAGATTAATGAAGGTAGAAAATTGAAATAAAGGAATGTATGCAAAATTAACTGCAGAAACTAGAACATCAGATTTATAGTGGTTCGGCGTAACTGCCTACGTCCACTTTGAGTTTAATCTTTATTACTTTTTCAAATAATTGAATACAGATACAATCCGTACACCAACAACTTGAATACAAGTTCTAATTGAAAAGGAATGAGTCTTGAAAATGGCAGAGTCTCCCCAGTGTTCTCCCAAAAAAGTCCCCTTTTCACTGCGCCCCTGCCCCTCTATTTATAGGCGAAGATTGGCTAGACTTCCCTCATGGGCCTAGGAACAAGGTATCTTGGCCCACAGTAGGTGACTTCTGTGCACCGAGCCAAGCATGCCGAATGGGTCATGCCGAGCAAGAAATGCCGGTCGAGAATTGTCTGGTCAATCATCAAGTGACTTGAAGTAAACCCTCAGGAGAACCGAAGCAAGTAGTGAGTTGACTCGAAGCGAAGTCATGCCGATCGCCCTTACTTTGTCGTGGGCTTGACAACTTGTTAACACCTCTAATATGCACCGAACCAGGCATGCCATACTGTCATGACCGGGTGTAGTTGCCGAGTAAGGTATGCCGAGCGATATATGTCGAACAACGACACCCTCCTAAAGGTTGAGTGTTGATCCTCTCTTTAAAGCCGAACGGCATCCAAGCTGATCCAAAATGTCTAGCCGAACCACTTGCCTATGCCGAACAGCATCCAGGCCGAACCATATGCCTATGCCGAACGATGCACTTTCTTGACGAACCTCTCGTCCATGCCGAACGGCATTCAGGCTGAGCCACACGTCTATGCCAAACACATTCAGGCCGAGCCGCTCGTCCATGCCGAACGGCATTCAAGCCGAGCCACACGTCTAAGCCGAACGGCATCCAAGCCGAGTGAAGTTTATATGCCGAAAGATGTGCTTGCTTGACGAGCCTCTTGTAACCGGGCCAAACAGCCGGTTAACATTTTCCCCCCAAAGTATGTCGTGTAAGGCAACACGACATGCTTTGAGTCAATATCTAATTCCTACTATCAAAAGTTGAATGTGTTCCATGAAGGTCAAAACATGGCAGTCCTTTGTACAGTCCCAAGTCTATTCTCTCCCCTTCTTTCTTTTATAAATAAGCAAGGGGCCGTTCGGCATATAGATACCGAACCACTCGTCACAATTGCTTACCGACCCACTGAGTCTTGACCGGGCCACTAGTGAATGCATGTTCACCTCCCCTTCTTCATATATAAAAGCCAACACTTCTCTCCTTTTTTCTCTTTACTTTCTTTTCGACTCTACAGGATCTCACAACCTACCTTCCTCCAAACTTCAGCTACCTCTTCGATCTTCCTCCTTTATCTTGAGCCTAGTACATTTACTCCTCAACTCCCCCGATAACAAATCTAAACAAACTTCAATCCTAAATCCAACAGCCCCCCAAGCTTCGATTCGTTCTCTTAGGTATGAATTCTTCATCCAACCAACTTTTTTGAATTAGGGGTTCTGCGTGAGGCTCGAGTTCGCGAGTATTGCTCAGTAGAAAATGTTGTAGACGAGGAAGGTAGAATTGGACATAGGTTTTTTTGTCAAGCCACTGAGTGAGGGAGAGTGGTTCGCTAGGTTTGTGAGATAGGGCAAAGTGTGTGATTGAAGCTACTCGGTAATCAGGGAACGAGAGAGGAGAGAGGACGAGCGAGTCGGTATTAACGTTTTGGGTGGATGTCTATCGCTCGGTCATCCCCTCGTGGGAGTAATGCTAAGGAGGTAGTGGAATGGGATGTCATTCGGTTTAGGGAAAGAGAGTGTTGAGGCGATCTGAGGAAGTGAGGTGGAGGTGAGTGAGTGGGTCGGTGTGTCCGGTCCAGAGCGTCGTTCGGTTGTTAGAGAGATAGGAAGTGAGGGAGAGTAAGTGGATCGGCTTCTCTGGTTTAGAGGGTCATTCGGTTGTATACTTTGAGAGTCGTTCGGCTTTAAGCCTTGAAGTAGGAAATGACAGTCAAAATCATTCCACCTCGAACACAACACATGTCAAATCCACTTATCTCCCATGCCTAATCATAGGACTATCAACAAGGATAAGAACTTAAGCAAACAAGCATATCAAACTGATTCGGACTGATAACTTCACGATTGAAACTATAATAAACGTGAACTTAAAATTTTGTAAAGAGGGCAACTTAAAGCTCGTCGTGCTGCACTTTACTTTTCAGAACCCTAATTTACTTATATTCTTTATATGAACCATCACACTAGTTCACACACCACACGTAGAATCACTTTTGTCGTTATGACTAATATCAATTGTCTTTCAAGTATAGTTCAAACAGGTGTTTAATCAAATTCAACATTCATTGAAGATGTCTAGAAAGTCAAGCTCCGCCACAGTTTCAGATAAACCCAGGCCAAGTTCTCGACGGGAAGTAGTGGGAACTTCGAATCCATCGACGACTCTTGCACAAAATATCCCGGGTCCAACGACTGCGACTATTGACCTAGATGCCATAGATGCAGCCATTATCCTCGACAATCCGGTCGATTCTCAAGCTTTGAAAATCAACGAAAACGCTCTTCGCCGACTATGCTCAATCCATGGAATCCCTTTTGATGCGTGGTGGTTCCATCGGGACAAGATCGTCCCCACCTGCCCCCAGCCGGGTATACAGCCTGCAACAAATTCATGCGCTGGGTTGGTAGTTTGCCACCTTTCAGCTCCTTCCTTCATGACGTGCTGCAATATATTGAGATCGCCCCAGCACAATTACATCCCAATAGTCATGCGTTCCTCTACGGCACGTGTATTCTTTTCATGAGTGTTCTGTTCAGACTACCCACACCCGGGGATATCCGATATATCTATCGTTTCAAGAGACGGTCCGATAGCCCATCCTTCATATTCCTCGAGCCACACTCCAAGTGCCAAATATTGACAGCAAATTTGCCCTATACAAGCAGGAATGGTTTTATGTGCGCTGCCCCCCTGGATTTGCGAAGAGATGGTTGGAAGGGAGTAAATTACTTTTCTAGATCAATAGTTTTACGTGGCAGGAAGTGCATTCTTTTTAAACCTTTTATTGATTTTTACAGGTATTAGCCCATGTCCCGAAGGCTCCGGGTACTCTGAGGCCGTCGAAGCTATTCGAGTTGTTCCCACGGGAAACCGGGACATCAAATTCCTTATTTCCAATGAACCGCTTTCAATATTTGGATTGTTGGCGTAAGGTCGTCGGATAAGTCTTCCTCAAAGTGCCACCACTACCGGACCTGCCTTGGATAAAGGCAAAAGGCAAGCTGGGCCTTTGGTGCCTTCGAAAAGAGAGACTCCTGATGTATCCGAGGATGGTGAAATAAAGGAGGCTGAAGCTTCGGGTGAGGGTGTAAGTCCTGCTCCGGAACCAGCACTTGAATCACATGGCACTGATGAATCACCTCCCCCTTCAAAAGGAAAAAAGAAACTAGCTTACAAGTTGAGGAAGAAGGTAGTGGGCAGAACTTCAAAAGTGACAATTACTTCGATGGAGAAAGGGCCGTCTCCACAACACTTAGAGGGATCATTGAAAGGCTTGTCTGACCTTACAATTCCTGATGATTTGCTCAACTACGGTTTCAACGACCCGGAAGCCATAAAACTTCATTCGCCGGCGAGAGGCAGTGAAGGCGTTCAAGCCCATCACCAAGGAGAAAAAACTCCGATAAGTAAAGCTAAAGAAACTGGTCCGTCGGGGGGAAACACTAGGACACACACGAACACTCACACTTCACCTTGCACTTAAACTTCAGCCATCATGCCATTTTTGCTAACTTGTCATCACTTAACTTCTGTGCAAGTGATATGGGACGCTCACATGGATTCGACCGCCTTCGCGGCTCTTCTATTTTCCATCCTTCCGGCCGAGACTCTGGATATGGAAAATGCAGAGATAGAGATGACGACAACGATAGAGATTATCACCCTTGAGATTCATCTCCTTGAAGAAAAATTCACAGTCACTCATCATACTCCAACGATGCTCCTCCTCCACCGGAACAAGGCAGGGAGAAATCAGGTCAAAGGGGATCACAATTGGAAACTCCTCGTGACCAATACTCGGGTTCCTCAAGTACTAGGCAATCTCGGGAGGTTCACAAGAAGTTCGTGGTTTCGACTAAACAAACTTCCTCTACTCCTGCACCTGATCCGTCGATAGCGGAGAAGCTAACCGAGCTTAAAGCCACATTCCCAAAAATATGCTTTGTCGGACTGAAATTTCTTCCAGCCATCCATCCTATTCTGGGGCATGTTAAACAGAGTGTCGTTGCTTGCAACAATGACGTTTACATCCAACATGACGCATTCGTTCACTTGGCAGAAAAAGTTTCTGAAGTTTTTATGGAACACAAACATGAAATCGATCGTTTGAAGCTTGAGGCCATCCATGACAAAGACATCATTAGAGCCCAAGATAAAGAAATTTCCACATATAAATCTCAACTTGAGGCCTCCCAGAAGAACGCTAAAGATACTGCTGAAGCAGTAAGTCGCTTGGAGGCCACACACAAAAAGGAGATCGATGAAGCTGTCCAACGCTGTGGCGCTCTAGCTTTAGAGAAAGACTCTGTTCAAAAGGAGATAGATGTGTTCGCTCAACGAGTCAAAGAGTTGGAAGAGCTACTTCTCAAAGAGAAGGAAGAAAAGATTGCTGCTCAGGAGGAGTCGCAACGATATTGCAACGAAATTGTTGCTACGCGACTCCTAAAAACAAAGCTCGATGAAGACTTCTCCAAAGTCGAAGCGCTGAAGGATGAAGCCCATGAGGAGGGTAAAAGAATAGCGCTCTCAGGAATTGATTCTCGCCTTGAGGTGGCTACTGACGCTGGCAGGGAGGAAATCAAGTGTATGTTCGATCCGCTCATAGCCGAGTATAATGCTCGAGTTCTCATGCATCGCGACTTAACATTTCTTGGCGAGGATTATCTTGAATCTTTGGCCAAAGCATGGGACACTTTAATCAAAATCAAAAAGGTTAAGTTGGGAGCGGAAGAGATTGACGAAGATGCTTTAGTGAAGGAATTTTTCGGGGGAATGAGCCTTCAGACTTGTCTGCGGCAAAGGCTCTTTACAGTAGAGACTCCCCTTATCAAAAGGAAAAGATGCCATTGCCGGTCCGTCCGGAACCGAGTCTCCGGTTCCTCCCCCTGCTCAACCGTCATGTCGCCCAACACTTGACCCCTTCGAGCAACATATTGACTATGACCCAAAAGACCCTGGACTTAATATTCACATTCTATCTCCTATTCCAGAAGGCGAAACTCCCCGAACAGTTGAGAGTCAACCGGAGACTGGTACATAACTTTTCCTCCAAAGTTCAAAGGGTTGTTGTTTTCAGCGAGTGATAAATGTATTCTAACATTTGTTTCTTATGAATTCGTGTAGGCCATCTTGATCCCGAACCTAATCCAAGGAGCGATGTCACCACGGAGAGAGAGGGGAAAATGGGACAGGCTATTCAGACCGAAGAGACTCCTGGACCTGGCGCTCAAATGATCGAGGCGCTCGATGAAGACAAGTCTGAAAACCCTTCTCCTTTAGAAGAACATTATGAAGTTGAAATTACAGGCGCCTCCAAACATACTTCAAAGCTGAGCATGGAGGAACAGATCATCGAAGAGGGGAAAAAGAAATCCAAGATTAAGGCTGAGTCTCAAGTGGTAGAACTCAATGACCCACTAAACAGGCCTTTAAAAGTTATTCTTCCAGGTGGGACCAGGTCGTTAGAAGTTCCTCCTCCTTCCTCTGACACCCCTTCTCTAGTGAGCAAAATGTCCAAGAAAAAACGCATGGGGGAGGAGTCTTCAAAGAAACTGAAGAAGGAGAAGAAGTCAAAGAAGTAACTATCATGCTTCGTTTAACGTGAATAAGCCCGGATCATGTAATTATTTCTATTTATTTTCGTAGTCGATGTTAATAGACTTTTAGTTCCGAGTTTAGGAGGAATTGTAGTTGAACTCTGTTTTGGGGTTAGTGAATAAATTTTTTGTTTTTCTGATGATGTTCGATGATTAGCTTCACCATCCATCTTGTGTTTGAAATCCAAAGTTATGTGGGTCAGGCAAGTACTTGCTCACTTCCACGTGACTCGGAGTTTTCTGAATTGCTTCAATTTTAGTCCGCGCTCTGGGGACTTAGAGTTTTTTTAAAGTCGTTTATACCCTAGTCAGCACTCTGGGGACTCAGAGTACTCTAGCCCGCACTCCATGGACTTAGAGATTTTTTCAAGTTGTTTATACTCTAGTCCGCACTCTGGGGACTCAAAGTACTCTAGTCCGCACTCTGGGGACTTAGAGATTTTTTCAAGTCGTTTATACTCTAGTCCGCACTCTGGGGACTCAGAGTACTCTAGCCCACACTCTGGGGACTTAAAGATTTTTTCTTAAGTCATTTATACTCTAGTTCGTACTCTGGGGACTCAGAGTACTCTAGTCCGCACTTTGGGGACTTAGAGATTTTTTCAAGTCGTTTATACTCTAGTCCGCACTTTGGGGACTCAGAGTACTCTAGTCCGCACTCTGGGAACTTAGAGATTTTTTCAATTCGTTTATACTCTAGTCTGCACTCTAGGGACTTAGAGATTTTTTTTAAAGTCATTTATACTCTAGTCCGCACTCTGGGGACTCAGAGTACTCTAATCCGCACTCTGGGGACTTAGAGATTTTTTTTAAGTCGTTTATACAATAGTCCACACTCTGGGGACTCAGAGTACTCTAGTCTGCATTCTGGGGACTTAGAGATTTTTTTCAAGTCGTTTATACTCTAGTCCGCACTCTAGGGACTCAAAGTACTCTAATCCGCACTCTAAGGACTTAGAGATTTTTTCAAGTCGTTTATACTCTAGTCCGCACTCTGGGGACCCAGCATACTCTAGTCCGCACTTTGGGGACTTAGAGATTTTTTCAATTTGAGTGCGCGTTCATACGCCAGATAGAATAATGTAATTTAATTTTTGTTACAGAATTGTAACATACGGAAACATCAATAGTTTATGGAAAAGATGACTTCAAGCCTTTGTTGATCATAACAAATGGAAACAAACCGAATTGTCTTATTACATGCCAAAAACTAAAAACAGCGAAATGAACATACACCGGAAATAAATGCAAATAAAAAGCAAAAAAGAAATATACTAGGTATAATAACGGCGCAAATGCTCGCTATTCCATGCGCGAGGAAGTGTCCCGCCATCTACAGTCGCTAGCTTGAAAGTTCCTTCTCCAAGCCTCCGTTCGATGACATATGGGCCTTCCCATGTGGGATTCAGATGTGATGGGATCAGAAAGACTCGCTTCAAAACGAGGTCACCCACATTGAAAATTCTCGGTCGAACCTTTTCATTATAATATCGTGCAACTCGGTGCTTATGTGCAGCCGCTCTTAAATCAGCTTCTTCACATTTTTCATCAACAAAGTCCAGCGATTCCAATAGAAGATTTTGATTCGTCTTGGGGTCGTAATAAGTTACCCGATGAGATGGAACTTCAAGTTCCACGGTTATCACAGCTTCAGTGCCGTATGCCAAGGTGAATGGAGTGTGGCCAGTCGCGGACTTATGGGTGGTTCTGTAAGCCCAGAGCACTGTCGGAAGCTCATCCACATACTTGCCTCTAGCCTTCTCCAAACGCTTTTTTAATATTGACTTGATTATTTTATTTACGGCTTCCACTTGTCCATTCGCTTTAGGGTGAGTGACCCCCGAAAACCTTTTCTCAATGTGATATTTTTGGCAAAATTCTTTGAACTCCCTACTTTCAAATTGAATTCCGTTGTTTGTGATGATAGTTCGTGGGAGGCCAAAATGGCATATGATGTTTGGTACAACGAAATTAATTACTTTTTTGGTGGTGATCGTGGCTAGAGGCTCTGCTTCTGCCCACTTGGTAAAGTAATCAACTGCAACAATTGCATATTTTGCACCACCTCTGGAAATTGGTAAGGAACCGATTATACCGATCCCCCAAATCGCAAATGGCCAGGGACTAACCATTTGTGTGAGTTCCACTGGCGGAGCTCTCCGGATTTTCGCAAACTTTTTACATTTGTCGCATTTTCTTACGTAGTCTACAACATCTTGATTTACAGTGGGCCAATAATATCCATAGCGGAGGATCTTTTTTGCCAGTGTCTGCCCCCTAGTATGGTCGCTACATTCGCCCTCATGAACTTCTTTGAAGACCCGTTTTATCTCGTCGTGGGCGATGCAACGAAGTAATGGAACCGAGAACCCCTTTCGATACATTATTCCGTCCTACATCACATATCTTGAGGCTTTGCGAATGACTTGTCGTCTTTCGTTCTTCTTTTCAGGCAAAGCTCCGTGTAACAGGTACTGCTTGAATGGGGTTATCCATGACTCCTTTTCAATTTCTGCTTCTAGCAGAAAGTCTATTTCCATCTCGTTTATACTTGGAAATCGCAAAACTTCAACAGGAACCAAACCCATCTGTTGTGCATCTCCAGTACTTGCGAATTTTGCTAATGAATCAGCTTCCCTGTTTTGTTCATGCGGGACATGCGAAATATCATAATATTCAAGGTTTGCCAAAAGTTCTTGAACCCGAGCGAGGTATGGAGCAAGCCTTTGCCCCTTTGCTTGATAATCTCCTCGGACTTGGTACACCACCAACTGAGAGTCACTAAAAATTTCAACCATTTTTATTCCGAGCTCCCTGACAAGTTTTAAACCAGCGAGCAATGCTTCATACTCTGCTTCGTTATTCGTAGTTGGGAAATCAAGCTTCAAAGCATAACAAATCGATCGGTTTTTGGGAGTCACAAGAATAGCACCGTCTCCAGAACAACGGTCATTTGACTCCCCATCGGTGTATAACTTCCATTGAATGGGGGGAATAATGTCCTCATTACTTTGCTCGACAGGTATTGTGAATTCTGCAATAAAGTCAGCTAACGCTTGTCCTTGAATAGCCCTCGGCGACAGGTAGGTGATATCGAATTGACTTAGCTCGATGTTCCACTTTAGAAACCTTCCAGAGGTTTTTGGTCGCTGGAGCACCTGTCGTAGAGGTTGATCGGTGTAAACACTGATCGGGTGTGCCTGGAAGTATGGCGAAGCTTGCGTGATGCAATCACCAAGCAGTAGGCCAGCCTTTTGATTTTAGGATAATTTCTTTCTGCCCCCGTTAAACGTTTACTGACATAGTACACCGACTTTTGAACTTGGTCCTCCTCGCGAACCAAAGCTGTACTGATGGCTTATTGAGAAACGGCCAAGTATACATACAACATTTCATGGTCTATAGGCTTCGACAGCACCGGGGGACTTTCCAAATGTCTTACCAGAGCTCGGAATGCATCCTCGCAGTTGGGTGTCCATTCAAAATTTCTCTTCCCTTTCTTTATTATATCAAAGAAAGGAATGCACTTGTCGGTCGCTCTGGATATGAATCGACTCACCGTGGCCACTTTTCCGTTCAGGCTTTGTACTTACTTTACAGTTCCGGGCACTTGAATGTCTCAAATAGCCTGAATCTTTTCTGGGTTAGCTTCAATTCCTCGTGCATTAATAATAAAACCCAAAAACTTTCCCGATGCGACATCAAAGGAACACTTCAGTGGGTTAATTTCAATTCCATAATACCTGAGTATGTCGAACATTTCCGCCAAGTCTCGAATGTGGTCGTTTGACTGCCGTGATTTCACAAGCATGTCATCCACATAGACTTCCATTGTTCTACCGATTTGGTCTTTAAACATCTGATTCACCAAGCGCTGATAAGTCGCTCCTGCGTTCTTCAGCACAAAAGGCATCACCACATAACAATACAGTCCGATATCCGTGACAAAGCTAGTGTGCTCCTGATCTGGAACGTGCATTGGGATTTGATTGTATCCTGAGTACGCATCCATAAATGACAATAACTCATGCCCGGTGCTTGAATCGACCAACTGGTCAATTCTGCGTAAAGATAAACTATACTTAGGGCAAGCCTTGTTCAAGTCTGAGTAATCAACACAGGTCCTCCATTTCCCATTCGCTTTTCTCACTAGCACGGGGTTAGATACCCATTCAGGGTAGAGGGCGTCATGGACGAATCCATTGGCTTTGAGTTTGTCCACCTCCTCTCTGAGAGCGACGGACCTCTCCGGGTCCATCCCTCTCCTTTTTTGCTTTATTGGCACGTATTTTGGGTCTATGTTCAACATATGACTCGCAATGGTGGGAGAAATCCCGCACATATCAGAATGTGTCCAAGCGAAAACATCAAGATTTGCTCGGAGGAAATCAGTAAGATCCTCGATCATCGAGGGGTCAAGTTGTGATCCAATCTTAAGTACTCGCGATGGATCATCATGGCTGACTGGAATGTCAATTGTCAGTTCAGCCGGTGCTGCTTTTGCCTCCTTGGGTTCCTCATCGTCATCTCTCAGATCTATGTCTCTATAGATCCGATCATGTTGCCCGAGCCAAGGCTCGGGCATTACTTGTCAATCTTTAGTGGCTCGGATGCAAACGGAGTTGTCCACAACCTTTCCTTTCTCTCTTCGCTGGGCCTCTCTCAGCTCAGCCACATAACACGCACGACCAGTCTCCTGATCGCCATGCACAACACCAACTCCTTTATCGGTCGGAAACTTCAATGTTAAGCACCGCGGTGCCAAAGCTGCCCTAAACTCTGCCATGGCCGGTCGATCCAGAAACACATTATACATAGAATCGACATCCAAAACAACGAACGGCAGGATCCGCACTCTCCTACGTTCACCTTCCCCAAGTTCAACTGGCAATTCAACAAAGCCCACCGCATCGGTAGCCGCACCATTAAAGCCATGAATACGGGCTTTAGATGTTTTTAGGTCCTTTGTTTCCATCTTCATCTGATCATATGCCTTTTTAAAGATGATATTAACAGAACTTCCATAGTCAATCAGTATTCTTCTCAAAAACGCTGGCCCGATAGTGGCCGAGATGACCATCGGGTCAATGGTAGGTGCCTCCACCTGGTCGGCATCTCTTCTTCTAAACATTATATCATCCGTCATCATTCACTGTTGTTTAGCTGGGGTATTATCTTCCGTGTTTGAACAACATTCGAAATCTGCATGCTTTAGGGAACTAGCATAACGTTCCATCCCTTGCCAACTCTTGTCTACCAGGTGAGGCCCTCCGACTATCGTGTTTATGATTAGTCTTCCTACAGTCCGAGCTGGTTCCTCAGGATGGCGTGGAGCTTGCCCGCGACCGGGGTCTGATTCTCCTTGTCCACCCTCCGGCAGATTCTTCACAAATTCCTACAACTTCTTCTATCGAATCAGCTTCTCTATAGCGTCGTGGAGGTGCCTACACTCCTCGGTATTATGCCCATAAGTTTCATGGAATCAGCAATACTTCCCAGTCCACTTTTGCTCCTTGGTGGACTCTTTTGGTCGTGGCTTTCGATATTGGAAAGTATTACAAGTCGACAGGTAAATATTCTCTAGAGATGCGTTCAGGGGAGTGTATTCGTTGTAAGTTGGGATCCTTGGTTTCCACTTTCCAGCCTCCCTATTCTTTCGGGATTTCCCCCACCAGATCCTTTAGACTGTTTTGGCTTGTTTTGGACATTGACTTGTACTTTTCCAAAGTTGTCACCGGATTGTTTTACAACAATGTTGCTCTATACTGTCTCCTTGCCAGGTACGGGTGCATTGTCTCGCTCGTCCACCAAGCTTCCTCCCTTCTTATAAATTGGTGTGCCTTTTAATAAAAACATTCCAGCGTAGTCGGAAGCTTTCCCACCAGCCAATCTCCAAACTCTGAATCCGGATTTACTCCTCGCATCACGGCCATTAAAATAGCATGGTCGTTGGGGTTGCTAACTTCAGTTGCGGCAATGTGGAATCTTTGTTAATACTCTTATAATGACTCCCCTAGAGCCCGAATCACACTGGACAAGGACATCACGTCCTTGGGACGGGTGGCATGAATCCTGAACTGTTCCACAAATTTTGTCACTAACTCATCAAAGTTGGAGATAGTCCATGGAGGAAGTCGGGTGAACCACATGGTAGCGATTCCATATAAAGTTATTGGGAAGCATCTACACTTAGTTGAATCGTTTGCTCTAGCTGAGTCCATCATCCATTCATATCTCATCACATGCTGTCGGGGATCAGTCTTTCCTTCATAGGCCATAATAGCCGGCATGTTAAACTTCCTGGGGTACTCAACCTGTAAGATAACATCTGTGAACGGAGTATAACTCCTGGATATCCCCCAACCATCATTTGATAAGCCTTGATTCTCTCTCATCAGCTGTCTGACCATAGCTGATAGGTCTGGGGTTTGTATGGAAGATGGCAGGTTGGTGTCTGTCCTGCGAGACCGTTCTGGTCGGTGTCTCCTCTGTTGGCGATCTACCAAGCGTGTATCCTGGGGACCAGCATCATTAGGACCTTGGTGTGCCGGCTGTCCAGCTTCCACTCGTACTCCAGATCCTAAGTTTCCCGTTCCAGCTTGAGTGAGATTTCCTTGGTGTAAGTGAGGGGCCATTGCTCCAGGTAAGGAACCCGGACCATCCCTGGTTGATCAACCAGCTGCACCTGCTTGCGTTGTTTCTGTTCTATGACGTCTACGCCATGGAGGTTCATCAGATGAAGAAGAGCTGTCGGATGAGGAGTAAGGAGCAGGGCTTCCTCCAGCATTCTGATGCTGTTGTTGAGTAAGCTGAGTCATAAGGTTAGCGTTAGCTTGGATCTGTTCGCTAAGTTGTCTCCTGCTCTCCATGAGTTCTCTCATCAGCTCGTTGAACTCTGTCCTAGTGACAGCTTCCATTTGGTTTTGGGCGGTGACAGTACCTACGCCCAGATTAACCTGTTGATTGCTGGGTCCTACTTGTTGGACGCTAGCAGTCTCATTGACATATGCGTTGTGGGAGACTGATCTAGTACGTGGTCTTCCCATTGTAGAGTTATTGGTAGAAACTCTACCAATAACTCTAAGTAGAATCAATGGACTTCCTGTGAATGACTTGGATCTCCTTCGGGGGATTTCTTCAATCCAGTAGCTACAAAGTAGATCCTAATAACCTGAGAATGATTTCTCAGTGAAAGCACCAAAATGTTAGCACCAAAATTGGTCACTAACACCCAAAGAGATATTTGTGTAGAGAGATTAATGAAGATAAAAAATTGAAATAGAGGAATGTATGCAAGATTAATTGTAGAAGCTAGAACACCAGATTTATAGTGGTTCAGCGTAACTGCCTACGTCCACTTTGAGTTTAATCTTTATTGCTTTCTCAAATAATTGAATACACATACAATTCGTACACAACAACTTGAATACAAGTTCTAATTGTCTTGAAAATGGCAGAGTCTCCCCAGTGTTCTCCCAAAAAAGTCCCCTTTTCACTACGCCCTTGCCCCTCTATTTATAGGCGAAGATAGGCTAGACTTCCCTCACGGGCCCAGGAACAAGGTATCTTGGCCCACAGTAGGTGACTTCTGTGCACCGAACCAGGCATGCCGAACGGGTCATGCCGAGCGAGAAATGCCGGTCGAGAATTGTCTGGTCGATCATCAAGTGACTCGAAGTAAACCCTTAGGAGAACCGAAGCAAGTAGTGAGTTGACTCGCAGCGAAGTCATGCCGACCGCCCTTACTTTGTCATGGGCTTGACAACTTGTTAACACCTCTAGTATGCACCGAGCCAGGCATGCCATACTGTCATGACCGGGCGTAGTTGCCGAGTGAGGTATGCCGAGCGATATATGCCGAACGACGACACCCTCCTTAAGGTTGAGTGTTGATCCTCTCTTTAAATCCGAACGACATCCAAACTGATCCAAAATGTCTAGGCCAAACCACATGCCTATGCCGAACGGCATCCAGGCCGAACCACATGCCTATGCCGAACGATGCACTTTCTTGATGAACCTCTCGTCCATGCCGAACGGCATTCAGGCCGAGCCACACGTCTATGCCTAACGCATTCAGGCCGAGCCGCTCGTCCATGCCGAACGCCATTCAGGCCGAGGCACACGTATATGCCGAACAACATCCAAGCCGAGTGAAGTTTATATGCCGAAAGATGTGCTTGCTTGACGAGACTCTCGTAACCGGGCCAAACAGCCGGGTAACAGATATATATATAAGAAATGGTTGCAATCATTCATAGATGATTATTACTGTTAAAAAGTTTGTAACTTTTAAAGCGACTCTTCAGAAAGTAGTCGTTATACAACATTCAGTCATCTGAGTATAAATTCAATCTACTGAATAAGAACGGAAGAGTTCGCGCCAAATTTCAAAAAACCCGAACGTTGGTAAAATACTAAGGTTCAGTCGACTGAGGTATATTTTTTAGTCGACCACCCTCAGTCGACTGAGAATATACCTCAGTCGACTGAACTGAGTAAGCTTAGAAAAAAATATAAGTTTATTTTTGCCTATATGAAATATAGAAATAAACAAACTCTTTGTAAATAGCTATGTATGTAGGGGTGTATATGTGTATATGAGATACTAAGGAGATTTTGCATATAGTTCTATGACCATATATACACTGTAGTATGATGAAGATGACCTTTGAATTTCTTGAATGCGATCAATCTTTGTTGTTTCTCTTTCATCTATAATATAGTTAAAACTAGAAATATGTGATGATATAGTTGTCATCATTAAAACATTAGAAACAAACATTCAACAATGTCCCTATTTTTGATGATGAAAACTATATATTAAAATAAGTAAAGCGAATCATTCTCCCCATATTTGTATGCCCCCTATCTCAAATCTCTCCCACTTTGTCATCAACAAAAGTAAACATTTGACATTGAAACAGTACATTCCTAAAGATATCATGAACTAGTGCATAACAGAAGAGAGATTACATATGAAAGTCTAAGGGGTGGATCGTGTAGTGTATATGCAAGTATATGTGACAAAATATATGATGCAACTAAAATAATATTAATCTAAGTAAATATAGAATAAGCACACCAGCATTTTATACTGGTTCGGACCTCCCGTCCTACGTCCAGTCCCGAAGCCCCCCTTTGGAATTTGACTATCAAAAACCCTCGCTTCGCCCGGAGGAATAGGCTTGGTTACAATGTGTTGTTCTTGTCAAATGTGTGTTCTAATATAACACGGATGTTGACTAATTAGTACAATTGCTTCCAATGTATTTCTAAGGAATATTGTCTATGAAGAACTGAGTATATGGAAGAGTGAATACAAGTAAAGATTGCTAGAGTGCAGAGATCAAGAATATAGAATATAGAGTTAGAAAGCGTAAGTAAGTGAAGTAAGTTTCTCTTGATTCTTGATGCTATATATAGTTGTGGATAGATATCTTGAGTAGTTACATCCATTGATGAATCTTCTAGGGTTGCTTCTGTTGATGGTGAAGAGTTGTGGCGAAGAGAAGCGAAGATGTCCATTCACATGTGGCAGTTGAAGTTCTTTTCTGAAGTTCGAGTTTGAATCCAGATGTCTGGTATTTGTTTCAGACATCTGATACTATATATTTTTTGAATATAGTAGAAGATCAAACGTTTGAGTGCTAGTACTAGACGTCTGGTGTAGTCTGTTTGTAGTTCCAGAGAATAGTTTCAGACGTCTGGCTTGTGCACCCAGACGTCCATATCAGTTTTTGTGCATCTTTTCTTTTATTTCCTTGTACCTATCAACTTGTAGTCTCTTGTAGTGTCCTTTGAGCCTCGTTCTTGTCTTGCTAGTGACGTTGTTCTAGCAAGTACCTGTATATATAAATATATATGTATATTTGATTTCCATTGTATAGTTGTTGTCATCGAAACCATAGATTGGATTACCTAACATTCTCCCCCTTTTTGATGATGACAACTATACAATGTACTTAGATATAAATTTGTAAAGCTCCCCCTAAATATGTGCTCACCGTTATTTCTCCCCCTTTGGCATTATCAAAAAGCACTAATACACAAAATATGTATGAACAAGAGTATGTACACATAAAATAAAAAAAATTAATACGACTACTGTGTTATTATGCATACGTATCAAGCCAAAAAGCATTTTTATAGCCATTAAATATATTGATTGCATACATAGGTTTTTGATTTCATTACAATACAAAATATGAAGCCTATAAAAGTATCTAAGGATCTTTGGGGGAATCTTTGGCTTGATCATCTCCTACATCTTCATTCTTGGAAGAACCAGCGTGTGTTGTAGGAGATTTTGGAGTTTGTTCTAGAGGTTCGTTTTCCTCTTCAAAAAGTTTAGAATGTTTTGAAGGAGGAGAAGGCGTTGGAGTTGGCCAATCTTTCGAAGGTGGTGTAGGCCCACGGACTCGTTGGAGAACCTCTTTAAGAACAGATAACGTAGTTGAAAGCGATGCTTCAACTGTTGCTAGGCGAGAAGCAAATGTTGTTTCGAAGCTATTGATATGCTTAGCCAAAAAAATTTGATTCCTTGACAAGATAAGTTGATTTTGGAGAGTTAAATTGCGAATGCTTTCATTTGGATTAGTTTTAGTGCGAGTCTCCAAAATGTCGTCTTGGCCTGGATAGTTAAAAGGTGCGGGAGGAGGAGGAGTGTGTTCGTGATGTTGTTCCTCTTCTTGTGAATGTTGTTGTGGTTGTTGATGGGGTTGAGGCCTAGCTTGTTGACGATGTTGGGTCCATTCTTCAAATGAAATAAAATCCGGGGGATTTTCTGGTAAGTGCATAAGAGAGAAGATTTTGTGGACGCGTACTTGGGAGAAATCTCTTCAAAAGTTGATAAATATGATGGAATGTTGTGAGCTCGCAGAAGACGCATGATGTAGGTAGGGTAGATGATGGATGGACGTGATCGAGTCCAATAATGTTTAAGCTCGTCAAATATGAATTTCATCCAATTTACTCTCGTACCACTAAAGAGAGCATATAAAGCTTTGTGCTCCAATTCAGTTATTTGCTCATGGCTGCCTAGTCGAGGAATGATTGTGTTGATAATCATCCTAGTTAGTAATCTTGCCTTTGGTCGTAAGTATTTTGAAGCGAATCGCGGCATTTCATCTTCCCAAATTTGATGGGTAATATTATCTCTTGGTTTTAGGCGCATATCTGGGATGTTATACAAATCTTCTCCAAAGTCGGAATAACTTAGAGTACGGCCTATAATTCCTGGAGTAAGTCGAATAGTGTTGCCGTAAACACTTGACCAAAGCCAATTATCATCATCATCGGTATTCCATACGGCAGTGCTATCTAAATTAGCATAGAAGAGGAATATTGCAAGCTGGTCGATTTGGATATTATTTGAATTGAAGGAAATCAATGTTCCTAACCCAGCATGTTCGCACATTTCTTCCAAATCGTACATAGGGAATTTAAGCAAATTATAGAAAGGACCTATATGTAGCATTTTCTTCTGAATGTCTTCATATCTTTTGATTAAATAAGGTACTCGATTCATCCATCTCTCAATTTGATCATCAGAGCACACTTGCGGATTGGAGGATGTAGCTTGGTCTTGCTTTCGTTTTGAAATTTTATGGTTTTTGGTTTTGGGCGCCATGAGATTCGATCGAATTTGAGGAGAAAGCGATCTGGAGAATTAGGGTATTGAATTCGATAGATAAACGAAATGAAATGCGAGTGAGAAATTTTGGAAAAATAGTTGTTATAAGATTACTTAAGAGTGTCGATTGAATTTCCAACGTCTGGGATTTGATTCAGACGTCTGATTTAACCCTAATCTGAAGACAGTAGACATTTTCAGACGTTTGGGTGTTATTGGAGACGTCTGGAATAAGCAAAAGTGTAAATTTTTGAAGTCAGGGAGTTTTATCAGATGTCTGGATATAACGTCAGACATTTGGAAATTGTTTGATTTTTATAGTAAGAAGGCAGAGATGTTATTCAGACGTTTGGTCACAATTTCAGACGTTTGAAATAGACTGTTGTGTATTTAGTATGAGGCAGAGACTATTTTCAGACGTCTGGTTGGTTATATAAGACGTCTAATTTACACAATATAAAAAATTGTGTGATACAATGGTGTCAGACGTCTGATGGCTTTGTTCAGACGTCTGAAATATCCAGTTTGTCTAAAAATAGTTTTATTTTGAAAGGTGTTGCTTAATTTTTGACTGATTTATTTTAGTGAAACATAATATTATTATATATAATTAAAAAATACAAATGAAAATTCAATGATAAAAATTATTTAGATGAAGATGGAGCATTGCGATCTTCAGATTTGTTATCCCTCCATAGCTTGAGTGGAGACCAAATATTTCCACGTTCGTTGGTTCTTGGGGACCCAGAGAAATGCCTAGGTGGAGGATCCCAAGGTGTACGATAAGAGGCAGAAGGATCCAAAGGATTGCAAGGAATCAAAAGTGGTTCATGTATATCCTTATTTTGTGAATTGCAAAATTTGATTGCTACTTGCTCTAGAAAGCTTAGTTGTCGTGTAGTGACCTTTTGTTCGAAGTATAATTCTCGTTGTAAATCCATTTGTTGCTTTTGGTAATGATGTATTTCATCAATTTTTCCTTGGTGTTAGGAGAGACAAATAGAGATCGTTTTGACCGTTTGTTGTCAGGAGTGAATCCCGTGTGGTAGGAAGACCACTTATAGGTCGGCTCATGACCTGGTGTAGGAGTAGGAAGTTGATGAGGGGTATCCGCTGAACTATCCGAGGTTGGTGTTGAAAAGGAGAGGTTAGAGTTGTCGGAAGACATGTTTTTGGTTTTGCTTTTGTTTGTTTTAATAGTAACCAATATAAAATCTGTTTTTTGTAAAAGTGACCAAAATTTATTCATGATTTAAAAGGTTATAAATAGTTATTTTCAGAAAACATTCTAAAGAAATTGTTGGTCGGTGTTAAATGATCTTGTTTGTGGATTAAAACTTTTTAACCAAAAATAGAATGAATGGTATTTTAGAATTAGCCGATAAGATCATTAAGAGAACATATTCCTAAATCGTGTCGTAGTTTAACAAACATTTGTTCATTTAGTGGTTTTGTGAAAATGTCTGCTATTTGATTCTCTGTATTTACGTATTCTAATGTAATAATTCCTTTTTCTACATTGTCGCGTAAAAAGTGATGTCGTATATTTTTGTGTTTAGTACGTGAATGATTTACAGGGTTTTTCGATAAATTTATTGCACTTGTATTATCGCAATATATTGGTGATTTATCGATAATTTTTCTGAAATCTTTAAGCGTTTGTTGCATGTATATCACTTGTGCACATGCTAAGGCTGCTGAAATATATTCGGCTTCGCAAGTGGATAAAGAGACACGTTTTGTTTTTTGCTAAACCATGATACTAATGATTGTCCGATAAAATGACACGTTCCACTAGTACTCTTACGATCTGTTTTACATCCACCGAAATCCGTGTCGCTATATGAAACAAGTTCAAACGATGATCCCTTAGGGTAAAACAAACCATAATCTCTAATACTAGATAAATATCGTAAGATACGTTTAACAGCTCTTTGGTGAGACTCTTTTGGTTTTGCTTGAAATCGGGCACAAAGTCATACACTCATCATAATGTCGGGTCGACTAGCCGTCAAATATAGTAAGGAGCCAATCATACTACGATATAGTTTTTCATCAAAATCTTTTCCAATATCATCCTTTTCTAATTGAGCACTAGTACTCATTGTTGTTGGTTTGCTCGAAGTTTTATCCATTCCAAAACGACGTAATAAATTGTTACAATATTTTTCTTGATGAATAAAAATACCATTTTCAAGTTGTTTTATTTGTAAACCTAGAAAGAAATTTAATCCACCCATGTGAGACATTTCAAATTCACTTTTCATAATATTTGAAAATTGAGTACAAAGATTTTCGTTAGTTGAACCAAAAATAATATCGTCTACGTAAATTTGTACAACTAAGATTTCATTATTTTCTTGTTTAATAAATAAAGTCATATCTATTTTACCTATTTTAAAGCCATATGCAATTAAATGATTCTTAAGACGTTCGTACCAGGCACGGGGGGCTTTGCTTTAAACCATATAGGGCTTTGTGCAATTTAAAAACATGACCGGGATATTTTTCGTGAACAAATAATGGGGGTTGTTCAACATATACGTTTTCTTTAATAAAACCATTTAAAAAAGCACTTTTGACGTCCATTTAAAATAATTTTAAATTGTGATGACTTGCAAAAGCAAGTAATTTTCGTATGGCTTCGAGTCTTACTACTGGAGCAAAAGTTTTGTCATAGTCGATACCTTTTTCTTGATTATAACCCTGAGCGACTAAACGTGCTTTATTCCTAACTATATTTCCGTTTTCATCTGCTTTGTTTTTAAATACACATTTTGTTCCAATAACTGATTGATTTTCTGGTCTTGGTACTAATTCCCAAACATTATTACTTTAAAATTGATTTAACTCTTCTTGCATGGCTATTATCCAAAAATCATCATTTGAAGCTTCTTTATAATTCTTTGGTTCAAAATTTGACACAAATGCAATATGACTTATTTGGTTAAGTTGATTTCTAGTTACTCTGGAATTAAGATCCCCAATGATATTATCTTTTGGGTGATCTTTTAGAATTCTAGGGGGTGACACTAGAGTATTATTTTGTGCATTTGTCTCATTATTAGATGAGTTTGTATTTGTTATAGGAATAATTTCTTCATCATCATTAGTATGATTGTTAAGGAAATTTTCATCAAATGAAACATGTAAACATTCTTCAATTGTGTTAGTACCTTTATTAAAAATTCTATATGCCTTGCTGCGATCCGAATATCCAACAAAAATTCCTTCATCGACCTTCGGGTCGAATTTTGCTAAATTATCTTTTGTATTTAATATAAAACATTTTGATCCGAAAGTTTTAAAGTATGATACTTTAGGTTTTCTTCCAAAAAACATTTCGAAGCAAGTATGTTTAGTCATAGGTCGTATGGTTACTCGATTCAAAACATAACAAACCGTAGCAATAGCTTTAGCCCAAAAATGTTTTGATAGACCGCTACTATTTAATAGTGTTCGTGCACATTCTTGTAACGTACGATTTTTTCTTTCTACTACACCATTGTAACGGCCTGAAATTTTCAACCATTCGCATCCATACATGTCAGAATTGAATTGCTTAAAATATCATATTGTTAATTTAAATTTGGCAAAACTCAGCATATACAGTAAATAAAGATCACAAAATCACAGACACAGAGTAATATAACAATAATGCAGCAGAAACAAAAGAATAGTAGTTCATGAAGCTACTATATATATCAGAGTTAAATAAGATACAACATAAGTCACGAATACATAGATGTCTCAATACAATAGTCAAATACAAGATCAGAATACATCTCTGAATCAACTGAATAACTGCAAGCTGAATAGATATAGCTGGATCTCCAAGCGAAGCTCCAACTCCAAGGGTGAGTCTCGAACACTGAGCCACTCAGTCTGACCCGAGCGTAAAGCAAAACACAAAACACACGAGTCAGGATTAACATTCTTATATCAATAAATCCAACTCAAGTGAAATATCAACTGAAATACAAGTAACTCAAAGGATGTTTGGGATAACCATCCTCTAAGGATCCATTAAACTATCTACTATGTAGTAATATACGCTATTATAATAATGTCTATAGTAAAGTAAACTATTAAAATAGCGTTAAGGCATTACCCATATCCCCGTTAACACATTTTATAGTGCCAATAGTCTATACAGTACCGTAATACCTTCAGATCGGGAGGCTACCAGAGGATACTCCATAGGTAGGACACAAATCAAACTCGTAGTAAGGCTCGCTAGGGTAGGTGACACGGTACAACTAGGCAATGCCAGGGAAGATATACCAATTACACTTCCGGGCCAGTGGTAATGCATAGCAGCCACTACCGCCCACCTCGAGCCACACTCCCGAAAATCCAAAGGTGCGCACAAAATCAATCACAAAGTAATAGAATGGCATACGATGGAGTGTGTCTGATCAGAGGAGCTACCTCATTAGCCCGTCAATTGCTCTTGTTTTAGCCACCTTATGCCAACTCACGGGAGTCGGGTCTACGTATATACCTCATATAGGATCGTCGCCACCATCCTACTTCATTTTGGAATCTCCACCGCGTACACAGTTATTATAGTGGTTTTCGGTATCGACAGACAGTATGCCCATATCCGATCCCGGTCTCTTTAACAACCAAACGTTATTATAACACCGCGGTCATTTCAAAATAGTTTATACTTCAAAACCAAAATATCATTTTCATTTCAAAACCCAAATCAATACGATATCATTTCCATTTCAAATATATCCATTTCCAAAAATCATATCACTTTCCAAAGTTATAACGCTTTCGAAATCATAGTCTTTTAAAATCAAAACACTTTGGAAATCACATCTTTGAAATCATAGCATTTTGGAAATCATAACACTTTGAAATTATAACATTTTGGAAATCATGACACTTTTGAAATTATAACATTTTGGAAATCATAACACTTTTGAAATTATAGCATTTCCCTTAAACCGTTTAGATATCAATAATAGTATATATAATAAAATAGTTTGTAAAAAAATAAAATAATTTATATAAAATTGTTTTAAGTTAAAACAATTTATAACAGTATATTTAAAATAGTTTATATTAAATTAGTTATATTAAGAATAGTTTATATTAAAAATAGTTATATTAAAATAGTTATATTAAAAATAATATAAAATAGTTTTAAATATAATTTAAAATACTTTATATAATAAAATGGTTTCCTCAAATTTCACCAATCAATTCAAATCAACTCGAATTCCAAAATTCAATTTTAATTCAATCTCAATTCGTAAATTTCAACTCAATTCAGTTTCCAAATAAACCATTTCAAATTATCGATTTCAAATATATATTTGAACCATAAAATAAGCCATTACAATTTTAATATATTTCAAAGCTTTATATATCTAATATTTCAAAACTAAATTCGATAATTTCATATATATATCAAATTCACTTTACTATTATTTAGTTTTGAAATATTTACATAATCATTTCAATAACATCTAAATACAACTTCAATTTACAAATTTTAAAAAATAAAATATCCCATTTAAATTTTTATAAGTTTGAAATATTCATTTAATTCACTTTTAATCAAATTCAAGTTATAAAACAAATCTTTAAAATTTCAAATTTTATAAATTTCAAATCAAACTTATTTAAGTAAAATTCTTAAAAAAATATAATTTCAAACCAATTTCAAATCATTATAAACTCTATATAGATATTAAATAAATACTCAAACATATTATTTATCAACTTTATTAAATCAACTTTATAAATCTTTAAAATCAATATTGATTGAAACCATATATTTCTTTTCAAAACTATAGAAATCATTTCCAAAATATTTATATATAGACTAACGGTGTTTGTATATAATTTTCTATCCTATGGGAAAGTGATATGGATATTTATCATTTAAATTCGCAATTTAAATATATATGGGTATATATCATTTCAACCCGCAATCCCAAATTCAATTCAATTGAAAATCGCTTGGATTTTTCATTTCAACCCATAACGATTTTCTCCTATTCTACAGATCGTTTGGGTATGTATCATTTCAACCCATAGTGAATTCTATACTAACAAGGAACTTGCAGAGTGATAACAGATATGACAATAATTTAACAATCAGTAACAGGCATATGTCATCGGTGATAAATAACAGATAATGGTGTCAGATGTCACAGGTGAACATATATAGATAATGGCATATATATAGCAATATAAATATCTAACCGCAGCAAATTTCAATTGTCGTTTCAATTGAAATCAAATTTAATAAATATAAGAACAGTAATCGTGAGTGATTGCTCACCTTTCGAGGCTAGAGGAATTTGATAATGAAGTAAATTTCAAATCCAGGCACGAATTCCAAAGTAAAATGAGATGGGCACGAATTTGACGATCAAAGCTGGTAGATAGAATCGATGAAATAAATCAGAATCCGAATCGATGATGATAAATAGTATAAGTGAATTTATATACATATAATTATATATAACTATTTACCTATAAAATCTTATTCTAAATACAAGTATATATTAAATTAAGTATATAATAATAACTTTTGAATCAATACCTTTAAAACTTTAACAGTTTAACATTTATGTTTATGTAACTCATGCAATCAACCAACAAACCAAGATTTTAAGACTGACAAATATAAACCCTATATGTAATTTTTAAAACAATATTTAACATAAAATTAGTATTTATATAAGCAGATATATCTAAGCTATTCATATATGCGAACAGCTACATTCATGTTACTCAAGTGTATGCAGACTCAATATATACACAGACATATATGCAGACCCATTATAAATATACATGCAATACCAAAAATATATATATGCAGACCCAAACAACATATCAGTATAAGTTATATAATAACATATATTTTCTTATATAACAGTTTGTAACTTATAGAATATGAACAGCTAATAGAATATATATATATATATACAATGATACACAATAAAATCTGAAACATATATATATATATAAACACTCGTATATATACAAACACTCGTATATATATAAAATATAAGTTGTCATCATATATGTAACTAACACTTTCCAACTGTAACTTCAAAAAAAAGAAGTTATTCATACATATATATATACTGATATATATAACTTATAAATACCTTGTTAAAACTTTTCATATAATAGATGTAGATTTTATAACTTATATACTTTTTATAACAGAACTTATTCATAAAATCAAATATCCACTGTAAAATATATAGACTCAACAGAGAGTATTCAACAGCAAAGCATGCATTCACTAAAAGAGGACGCAGGCCGTATGTACAATCAAAATATATATGCGGACCATACTTAAACAAATATATATATGCCAAGATCATTATAAATCTTAACTCATATATTAAAATATATATATATATATATATATATTATATATATGGTGCACAAAACCCTTCTTTAAAACTAATATTTGTATAGTTTAACAACATATAACAGTCACATAAATCATATATACAAACACCTAAACATCTATATATTTCGAAATTTAGTAAACATATATATATATATATATGTGTGTGTGTGTGTGTATGTGTGTGTAAGAATATGTATAATAGCAATAAAGGCTGCAACACTCATGTGGTACGGCACTAAAGGGGAAACCGATGAAGTCACGGCCATTGATGGTTCAAGGAGAAGGGAGCACGGTGGCCATGCGGACAATATGATGGTGAACGGCTCGACAGAGTTTGGAGGTAGGTAGAAGGTGGCGGCCTTAGCATTGGTGGAGATGCTTTGTCTGGCCAGCTGTTTTCGGCCAGGGGATGGGGAAGGGTGACGAGGACTTGGGTGGTGGAAACAAAATCAGGGGCGAGGGAGTGATTAGGCTCGGAGGAGAACAAGGTGGTTGGGGCGGATGACTTGCTGACTAGGGTGGCACATGTTTGGGGAGGGAAGGAGAAGCAGTTCAAGGAAGGAAAGAAGAAAAAGGTATACAGGAAGAGGAGAAGCCAAATGAACGAATCAAGAAATATTAAATATAAGTTGGGCAGTGGAATCACAAAAGTCAGAAAATAGAATTCAAGGAAAATAAAGGCTAGTGGGTGACAGCTTTCACACATGGAGGCAACAAAAGGACATTAAAAACAAAAAGGTTCAAAATTCGTAATCGATACTGCTATCTATTTCGCGGTTTCCAACGCGTACCGAACAACGAAACACAGAAGTGAATATACCGCAAAGATCAGCACGACGAGACGATCAAAATGGTACACAGATGTTAGTGGTACGACCATCCTATCAAAAGTCGATAATCAGTACCGAAAATGCTACTAATTTTCCAGAAATAAGATAAACGGAGCAACAGCAGTCCAAATTTGGAGAAATGAAATACGATGTCTCTCTCAGAAGATGATTTACAAATTTACTATATAAAAATATTCAGGTTTGAAAAACATTTTATTATCATCAATATTAACTGATTTAAATTGAAAAAGAATTGCACAATAAAAATAAACTTTCATATTTCCTGATGAAAATTTACCAATTGCTATGTTTAATTAGACGTATTCCAAATAATAAATTTTTATTTCAAAATTTTATTATTTAAAATTTCACAAAAATCCAGTTAATTAAATAAATAAAATCACTAAAATTTTTGGGTCGTTACACTCTCCCCCACTCAAAACTTTTCGTCCTCGAAAAGGAAGGAGGTAGGAGAATAGAAACAACTAGAAAGAAAAATAGATTGAAATACCAAATACAACAATCAATTCAAAACCATATAAACTACATTCAATAAATAAATAAAAAAATTGGTTTATATTTAATTAATTAACTCCAGTACATTTTATTTGATCAATCAAATTTATTGAGTTCCCGTTTAATTAGTTTCAATTCCATACATTTATTCAATTGGTTTGTTTCCCATTTATTAACATTTATTACAAAAAATTTCACAACAAAATTTGTTTTATTTTACTCATCTATTAAATTTATTTGATCAAACTATAGTTAATTCCATCTCAATGTTCAATTTCAACTATTAAACCCATATAAATTTCAAATTAAACTAATTAATATTCAACATTTTGGTTTAATCCATTTGAGTTCACTTAAGTCAAATCAATCTATCAATTTCTAAATTCGTTATCTTATCATCTAGTCATCCACAATTAACAATTTCTAAATCATCAATTTGTATAATCATTTATTATACTCATATTTTATTCAACAAATTTAATTCTTTTATTCTAAATTATTATTAAGTTTATTCCACTTAATATATCTTATTACATATATTTAAACCATATAAATTAATTTAAACCATATAAATTTCAATTTAAATTAATTTATATTTAATAATTGATTTTAAATTCAAGGTATTACATTAAGTTTATTTAATTTCAATTTATTAATCCCCTCAAACAAACTTACTTATCTCATTTATTATTCAATTAGCTCATTATTCTATTTATATCTATTAACATTTTTATAATTAAAATTTAAGTGTATAACACTTGTTATAAGCACTCAAATTTTATTTATAAAGACATCTTATATTGTATATTATCCAGTTACATATTCAACTTCTGAATAATTTAGGTAAGTTATGTTAGAATGAAATTGGGTATTATACAAGTAAACTTTCCAATTCAATCATTTCAAATTTAAATATTTATTCAAAATTTTAAATTCAGTTTATAATAGAAATCATCCTTTAAGAAAATTTAATAATTAAATTTCCGATTAACTTCAAACAAATTTAGAAATAAATATATATATATATATATTATATCAAAATAATTATATACCAATGTATATTATAAATCAAGCCATACTTTAGAAATTTAAATCAGTTTAATTTCCAAAACAAAACTGTAGTAAAACTACAGGATGGGCTCTCCACTTTGAAACTCGAAAATGAATGTCGATGATGCTGCAGTCATCACCGAAATTATTTTCCAGTGACAAAGAGAAGAGTACTGATTTAAACATTCAAAATTCTTTTGAAAATCATTTATATTCGAAAATACTTTAAATTAAAAACTTTAAAACCCAAAGCTTGGAATCATCAGAAATTTAAATTCTCAAATTCTCAATTTAAATTCATTTCAATTTCCAAATCAATTTATAAACCTTATTTATAAATTCATTTAGAACAATAAATGAAAATCAAATATTATCATTTCAAACAATCAATTTAATTTACTTATTAAATTCCAGAAAATTATACTTATATATATAATATACGAAAAAAATTTCTTCATTTACTATATTTGAAAATAATATTGTGTCAGTTTGCTATGTTTGAGTGTTTTGGAATTCCTATCGATAGCGTTGATTAGACGAATCGATCGAAAATCCAAATCAACATCAACAACTCAAACAACGCAATGTATAAAAAAAAAATTAATTACAAATACACTCCCTCACTCGATGATATAGAATAGACTTTAAAACAAGGATATAGATTCAAATTTCGAGGGACCCTAATCAAAAGAATTCAAGTTCGAAGATAGGCTCGAAATGAAGATAAGATAATTAAATAACAAGATAGGTAAGATGGATAGACTTATATAAATCGCGGGCAACCTTAACCTGGTCAACCATGACTTCAAAATAAGATCGAGGTAGTATTCTGGAGCAAATCGACATTCGATCGCCAGAGATAGAATTCGGGTATAGCAAAAGATAGCGGCATCGTAAACCGAGGATACAGAAATCTCCGGTGAATCAATACCGATTGTAAAGGAGTTTCACCCCTTTACAAATCATTCAAAGATTGGCGAGACCGCCGATTTATTATAGAGATCATTCAAAGTGATGGTATGGGATACTCCAGAATCAAGAAAACACGAATAGGAAACCGAATAGGAAAGACAAGGATGGATTTTAGAACAAGTGGGAGGGTTCCAAAATTCAAAGGAAACCAAATCAAAGAGGAAGAGATTCAAGCTCGAACGAAAGTGATTCCGTGATTAAATTTACTACATATGCTAAGTTTTGCCTAAAACCAGAGCTCTGATACAACATGTAACGGCCTGAAATTTTCAATCAATCGCATCCATACATGTCGGATTTGAATTGCTTAAAATATCAGATTGTTAATTTAATTTGGCAAAACTCAGCATATACAGTAAATAAAGATCACAGAATCACAGACATAGAGTAATATAACAATAATGCAGCGGAAACAAAAGAATAGTAGTTCATGAAGCTACTACATATATCAGAGTTAAATAAGATACAACAGAAGTCACGAATACATAGATGTCTCAATACAATAGTCAAATACAAGATCAGAATACATCACTAGAATCAACTGAATAACTGCAAGCTGAATAGATATAGCAGGACCTCCAAGCAAAGCTCCAACTCCAAGGGAGAGTCTCGAACACTGAGCCACTCAGTCTGACCCAAGCGTAAAGCAAAACACCAAACACAAAACACTCGAGTCAGGATTAACATTCTTATATCAATAAATCCAACTCAAGTGAAATATCAACTGAAATACAAGTAACTCAAAGGATGTTTGGGATAACCATCCTCTAAGAATCCGTTAAACTATCTACTATGTAGTAATATACGCTATTATAATAATGTCTATAGTAAAGTAAACTATTAAAATAGCGTTAAGGCGTTACCCATAACCCCCTTAACACATTTTATAGTGCCAATAGTCTATACAGTACCGTAATACCTCCAGATTGGGAGGCTACCCGAGGATACTCCATAGGTACGACACAAATCAAACTCGTAGTAAGGCTCGCTAAGGTAGGTGACACGACACAAGTAGGCAATGCCAAGGTAGATATACCAATTACACTTTCGGGCCGGTGGTAATGCATAGCAGCCACTACCACCCACCTCGAGCCACACTCCCGAAAATCCAAAGGTGCGCACCAAATCAATCACAAAGTAATAGAATGGCATATGATGGAGTGTGTCTGATCAGAGGAGCTACCTCATTAGCCCGTCAATTGCTCCTGTTTTAGCCACCTTATGCCAACTCACGGGAGTCAGGTCCACGTATATACCTCATATAGGATCGTCGCCACCATCCTACTTCATTTTGGAATCTCCACCGCGTACACAGTTGTTATAGTGGTTTTCGGTATCGACAAAGAGTATGCCCATATCCGATCCCGGTCTCTTTAACAACCAAACGTTATTATAACACCACGGTCATTTCAAAATAGTTTATACTTCAAAACCAAAATATCATTTTCATTTCAAAACCCAAATCAATACGATATCATTTCCATTTCAAATATATCCATTTCCAAAAATCATATCACTTTCCAAAGTTATAACGCTTTCGAAATCATAGTCTTTTAAAATCAAAACACTTTGGAAATCACAGCTTTGAAATCATAGCATTTTGGAAATCATAACACTTTGAAATTATAACATTTTGGAAATCATAACACTTTTGAAATTATAACATTTTGGAAATCATAACACTTTTGAAATTATAGCATTTCCCTTAAACCGTTTAGATATCAATAATAGTATATATAATAAAATAGTTTATAAAAAATAAAATAATTTATATAAAATTGTTTTAAGTTAAAACAATTTATAACAGTATATTTAAAATAGTTTATATTAAATTAGTTATATTAAGAATAGTTTATATTAAAAATAGTTATATTAAAATAGTTATATTAAAAATAATATAAAATAGTTTTAAATATAATTTAAAATAATTTATAAAAATGGTTTCCTCAAATTTCACCAATCAATTCAAATCAACTCGAATTCCAAAATTCAATTTTAATTCAATCTCAATCCGTAAATTTCAACTCAATTCAGTTTCCAAATAAACCATTTCAAATTATCGATTTCAAATATATATTTGAACCATAAAATAAGCCATTTCAATTTTAATATATTTCAAAGCTTTATATATCCAATATTTCAAAACTAAATTCGATAATTTCATATATATATTAAATTCACTTTACTATTATTTAGTTTTGAAATATTTACTTAATCATTTCAATAACATCTAAATACAACTTCAATTTACAAATTTAAATAAATAAAATATCCCATTTCAATTATATAAGTTTGAAATATTCATTTAAGTCACTTTTAATCAAATTCAAGATATAAAACATATCTTTAAAATTTCAAATTTTATAAATTTCAAATCAAACTTATTTAAGTAAAATTCTTAAATAAATATAATTTCAAACCAATTTCAAATCATTATAAACTCTATATTGATATTAAATAAATACTCAAACATATTATTTATCAACTTTATTAAATCAACTTTAATAAATCTTTAAAATCAATATTGATTGAAACCATGTATTTCTTTTCAAAACTATAGAAATCATTTCCAAAATATTTATATATAGACAAACGGTGTTTGTATATAATTTTCTATCCTATGGTCAAGTGATACAGATATTTATCATTTCTACCCGCAATTTAAATATATGCGGGTATATATCATTTCAACCCGCAATCCCAAATTCAATTCAATTGAAAATCGCTTGGGATTATCATTTCAACCCATAACGATTTTCCCATATTCTACAGATCGTTCGGGTATGTATCATTTCAACCCATAGTGAATTCTATACTAATAGGGAACTTGCAGAGTGATAACAGATATGACAATAATATAACAATCAGTAACAGACATATATCATTAGTGATAAATAATAAATAATGGTGTCAGATGTCACAGGTGAACAGAATAATATAATGGCATATATATAGCAATATAAATATCTAACAACAGCATATTTCAATTGTCGTTTCAATTGAAATCAAATTTAATAAATATAAGAACAGTAATCGTGAGTGATTGCTCACCTTTCGAGGCTAGAGGAATTTGATAATGAAGTAAATTTCAAATCCATGCGCGAATTCCAAAGTAAAATGAGATGGACACGAATTTGACGATCAAACCTGGTAGATAGAATTGATGAAATAAATCAGAATCCGAATCGATGATGATAAATAGTACAAGTGAATTTATATACATATAATTATATATAACTATTTACCTATAAAATCTTATTCTAAATACAAGTATATATTAAATTAAGTATATAATAATAACTTTTGAATCAATACCTTTAAAACTTTAACAGTTTAACATTTATGTTTATGTAACTCATGCAATCAACCAACAAACCAAGATTTTAAGACTGACAAATATAAACCCTATATGTAATTTTTAAAACAATATTTAACATAAAATTAGTATTTATATAAGTAGATATATCTAAGCTATTCATATATGCGAACAGCTACATTCATGTTACTCAAGTGTATGCAGACTCAATATATACACAGACATATATGCAGACCCATTATAAATATACATGCAATACCAAAAAAATATATGCAGACCCAAACAACATATCAGTATAAGTTATATAATAACATATATTTTCTTATATAACAGTTTGTAACTTATAGAATATGAACAGCTATAGAATATATATATATATACAATGATACACAATAAAATCTGAAACATATATATATATATATAAACACTCGTATATATATAAAATATAAGCTGTCATCATATATGTAACTAACACTTTCCAACTGTAACTTCAAAAAAAGAAGTTATTCATACATATATATATACTGATATATATAACTTATAAATACCTTGTTAAAACTTTTCATATAATTGATGTAGATTTTATAACTTATATACTTTTTATAACAGAACCTATTCATAAAATCAAATATCCACTGTAAAATATATAGACTCAACAGAGAGTATTCAACAACAAAGCATGCATTCACTAAAAGAGGACGCAGGCCGTATGTACAATCAAAATATATATATGCAGACCATACTTAAACAAATATATATATATGCCAAGATCATTATAAATCTTAACTCATATATTAAAATATATATATATATATATTATATACGGTGCACGAAACCCTTCTTTAAAACTAATATTTGTATAGTTTAACAACATATAACAGTCACATAAATCATATATACAAACACCTAAACATCTATATATTTCGAAATTTAGTAAACATATATATATATATATGTAAGAATATGTATAATAGCAATAAAGGCTGCAACACTCACTTGGTACGGCACTAAAGGGGAAACCGATGAAGTCACGACCATTGATGGTTCATGGAGAAGGGAGTACGGTGGCCATGCAGACAAGATGATGGTGAACGGCTCGGCCAAGTTTGGAGGTAGGTAGAAGGTGGCGGCCTTAGCATTAGTGGAGATGCTTTTCCTAGCCAGCTGTTTTCGGCCTGGGGACGGGGAAGGGTGACAAGGACTTGGGTGGTGGAAACAAAGTCAGGGGCGAGGGAGTGATTGGTCTCGGAGGAGAACAAGGTGGTTGGGGTGGATGACTTGCCGACTAGGGTGGCGCGTGTTTGGGGAGGAAAGGAGAAGCAGTTCAAGGAAGGAAAGAAGAAAAAGGTAGACAGGAAGAGGAGAAGCCAAATGAACGAATCAAGAAATGTTAAATATAAGTTGAGCGGTGGAATCACAAAAGCCAGAAAATAGAATTCAAGGAAAATAAAGGCTAGTGGGTGACAGCTTTCACACATGGAGGCAACGAAAGGACATGAAAAACAAAAGGGTTTAAAATTCGTAATCGATACTGCTATCCGTTTCGCGGTTTCCTATGCGTACCGGACAACGAAACACAGAAGTGAATATACCGCAGAGATCAGCACGACAAGACGATCAAAACGGTATACAGATGTTAGTGGTACGACCATCCTATCAAAAGTCGATAATCAGTACCGAAAATGCTGCTAATTTTCCAGAAATAAGATAAACGGAGAAACAGCAGTCCAAATTTGGAGAAACGAAATATGATGTCTCTCTCAGAAGATAATTTACAAATTTATTATATAAAAATATTCAGGTTTGAAAAACATTTTATTATCATCAATATTAACTGATTTAAATTGAAAAAGAATTGCACAATAAAAATAAACTTTCATATTTCCTGATAAAAATTTACCAATTTCTATGTTTAATTAGACGTATTCCACGTAATAAATTTTTATTTCAAAATTTTATTATTTAAAATTTCACAAAAATCCAGTTAATTAAATAAATAAAATCACTAAAAATTTTGGGTCGTTACAACCATTTTGTTGTGGTGTGCGGGGAAAGAGAAATTATGACTTATGTCCTTTTTATTACAAAAATTAGTAAAAAGATCATTTTTGAATTCTCCACCGTGATCACTTCGAATATTCTTAATTTTCAAATCCATTTGAGTTTTAATTTTTTTTAGCAAAAATTTTAAACATACCAAAAGTATCACTTTTATGTTTTAAAAATAAGAACCATGTATATCTTGAAAAATCATTAACTATTACGAAAACATATTTGTTGTGATTTATAGATCGTACTTGAGTTGGACCAAATAAATCTAAATGTAATAATTCTAACAGTTGTTTTGAAGAAATATTATTTTTAGATTTAAAAGAGCTTTTCTTTAGTTTACTGATTTGACAAGCGTCGCATAAATTTTTAACTTTATAATTTATTTTAGGTAAACCTCTAACTAGCTCATATTTTGCTAATTTATTAATATATTTAAAGTTAATATGACAGAATCATTTATGCCACAACCATGGATCGTTATGTTTGGAGGTTAAGCATAAGTTTGTGTTTTGATTTATATTCATATTTAAGACATAAATATTTTTGTTTCTAAAACACTACAAGAAAATCTAGTTTCAGCAGCACCTATTGTTAGCGTTTACTTCAAAAGTGCAACCAATATAGCTGATGTCATTAAATTTCTTTTGCTTCCCGCCACTGCCGCCTAACCCGCCCATAATTTCAGAAGAAAAACCGCACGTTACATAAACGCTTCTTCTCTTCTTTTCCTCTCATCGTGCCATTTCTTTACTTAAAAAGAAAACCTAGGGTTTATCATCTTCCTCTCCACCACTCACGAATTCATTATCTCGTCGTTGCTCTCACATAGCGGTGAATACATTCACGATCAACTCTCGTCGATCCGCCCCACGTGAGCTGTCGGCGACAAAACCGTATGTATCACCCATTGTTTCTCCTCAGGATTTCCCATTGATAACTCAGGATTCTTCGCTATTTATTAGGAGCCATCGGCACCATGTTACAGGTAAATGTTCTGATTTTTATTTTTATTTTAAATTTAAGATCATACGTTATATTACATGACTGATATATTGCGAATGTTTGGTGTTTGATGAAATGTTAGGTGATTCATGTTACAAGTAAAGTATACTCATTTGATTTGTTATTCGTACGTTATTTGATGCGAATGTTTGGTGTTTGATGAAATGCATGACTGATATATTGCATTTATGGTGTGCATTATGCCTGCTTGTTGGGTTAGATATTACATTCGAAGCACACAATTGACTGTTCTATTTTTATTGAGAGTCAACTGATATGGAGTCTTAATGATTATTAGTGTCTATCTGCCTATTTATATGTGTGATTGAATTAAGGTTCACCTTGCCGGTGAGTTGTAGATGTATTTGTTTGTAGAGTAATGTATGTTAGCAAGTTTTTTATTAAAACTGCAATATGCAGTGCACAAATTCACTCCTTGCAACAATATAATCATAGAAGTTAGAGTTAGCTAACTGATCTTTGTATGCACTTTTTCAACTTCACTTATCTCAATTAACTCGCTGATTGTCGTGCTCTGCTACTTGTATTGATTTACCTTATATTTACTGTTCATTATATTATAGGGTTAGGGCAGGTGATGTTTATTGTTGATTCATGTGGTTGAGAAAAAAAAACATAGATATGGTCTGAATCTGTATTCTAACATTAAGGTTGATTAAATAGCAACAATATTAAGAACTAAGGCTAAGGTAATCTTGTGTTTATTCATTTATTATTTCTCAAAGTAATAGACGATAGACCCTTTCTATTCCTTTTTTAACTCTCTTAAATACATCTAAACAAATTTTTTCTTCTGTTCTAATCCTTGACAACTTGAACTTGCTGCAATACAAGACAACAAACAAAAAATAGGTTAGAAAAACACTAGTAATAACCATAAATCGATTGTTTTCTCTGTCCCATTTACTACTTTCAAATGATAAACAATAGCAATTATACAAATCATGTTTTCATATTCCACTACCTATTTTGCTAATAGTTTTAGTTCTAGTAGTCTGCTCTAGTTTCAATACACGTATGGATTCTTCTGCTAGATCTAGTGAATGAACATTGCTCTAACAAGTATTTAGAAGAGTCAAATAATCGACTTAGCATTAGATTTGTTAGTGTATAATAAAAAGTCATTTTCATTTAAATTCATCCAATTTTTCTCTTCTCGATATTGAACTCTAAACTAAAGTTATTTGTTCTACTATGTCCGTTTCTAACCATATTCAAAATCATATGCCTCCCAAGTAGAGATCACTGAAGGATATAGGTATCTTCATATACCTTCTGGTACACAACCTGGTAAAGTATTGAAATTTACAAAGTTTGGGTTACTGATGCAGCAGCGGATAACAAAAATGATGAATCTGTGAAAGTAGCGATCGATGGAATAGAAGATACCGAATGGCCCAAATCCGTTGATCAAAAGATGCCATATTCTAGCTATCTTCGTCACGTTGATCGCGCATGATACCGTGAAAGAAGATCTGCAATTCTTCAGACGTTGATCAAGCGCACTTGATACCGTGAATTGGCTTCTACGATCGTTGATTCGAGCGCACTCGAATGCCGAAGAGGAGATAGGAGATCACACTCAACTACCAATTTAATGAAAGCACAAAGCTAACAAACAAAAGTTTTTATTCAAAATCAACTAACTATTACAAGTGACACCACCCCGCTATTTATAGACTTACAACTCACACAACACAAATTTGTACAACACATAGGTCGTTCACGACCTAACAACCCTTCGACCTAAAAACAGACGCGACCTACGACTTATATACAAAGCGACATAAGAAACATGTTACAACACATTACAACGACATAAGAAATACAACATTACGACCTAAAATACAACATACACTCGGCAGCAGCGACCTGAGTTCTTCCAGCGACTTAAGTCTTGCGACCTATACTTGAGCGACTTAAAAATGGATGGCGGTGACCTAATCTTCATAGCAGTATAAGGTCGAACGACCTAAGGCCTCGTGACCTATAGTGAGCAACCTAAAGTGAACGGCATGTGAGAGTTAGGTCGTTCGCGACCTAAACTTGATTTGTTTTCCTTGTTAGGTCGTAGCTCGCCTGAGAAAGAAAGCGGCATGTGAGAGTTAGGTCGTTCGCGACCTAAAAGAGTGGCATGTGAGTTAGGTCGTTTGCGCCCTTCTTCAGCGACCTTGGACTTAGGTCGTACACGACCTAATATTGCTTCATTTTGCACTGCATGGTTAGGTCACTCGCGACCTAGGACGTTGTTAGCTCGCATTACATTATCGAAGTTAGGTCGCAACTCCTTATCACGCGACCACACGCGACCAGTTAGGTCGTTCTCGACTCAAGAATAAGTTAGGTCGCTCGCGACCTATCACTTCACCATTTTGGGCTGCATCATCCTCCCCCTGTTGGAAGAAATTCGTCCTCGAATTTAACAGCTCTTCATCTTCGATACTCTTATCCTCGTGAGATGAATCCAAATGTTTGATATTGTCAATATTAGCAATAGGACGATGATCCGGCGAGCTCATCTTACAATCATTTTCACAAATTGTCTTCAAAATTTCAAAACGACCCATTCCTCCGGCATCTAGCTTGTTGTACGTACCAACAAGAAATCGTTCAACCATCAAGTAGATAGATTCGTTGCCACTTTGTGTCTTCATCAAATTCAATACAGAGTCCATATTTTCGTCTACCCATGATCTATTATGTATAGGTAATGATTTACATGATCCTGACTTCGTCGCGGTCTCTTTTGTAACTTGATAACTCCGACTCTTCTGAACAAACATTTCAACCCCTTTTCTTATCGACGGTCCCAAACAAAACGTTGTAACCAACTGCATGGTATGATCACGCCCCTCGTGTCTTTCCACACGCACGTCTTTGTTAACTTTTATTTGCCAACTGCGATCAGGAGTACATAACTGCCTTCCTTGGAATAGTGACCCATCAACCAATCCTCTCAACTCTACCGGCTCTGTCGGACACATATGATTAAGTGGCATATATGGTACAATAGCACTTGACACTTGATTAACATGATGCACGTTCCCCCGTAGCAGTAATTCCTTGGTCAACTCTGCAGGAATTACATCTTCACATTTATTCACCATTGACTTAACCTCCTCAGGAGTCTCGAGATCTCTACTGATTTTGTTCCCATTCAACATAAACTCCTCCGCTCTATCCTCCACTTCTTTAACAAACTCTTCTGTAGATAATAGATTAATCGAATCCACCTCCTTCACCAACAAATTACCCTCTTCATCTCCGGACTTATTTTCTTCGTTCTCATCCAACTTTGCTAATTGTGAATTTTCAACCTCATGTTTATCAGATTTCGTTGGTTGAAAATCAACAACTTTATCTCCATCAAACTTGGGTGATTGAAAACAATCAACTTCATCTTCCACATCAACAAATTCCTTTAAAGACAACAAAGTCTTTAGCTCCTCGATTTCCCCCAATTTGTTTTCACTCTGTTGACGCCTTTTAGGAACCAAAACAATTCGTGTATCCTCGAACATAAAACTGTAACTGTTTGCGCGCCCATCGTGTTGCACAGCTCTATCGTATTGCCATGGCCTTCCCAACAACAGATGGCATACATCCATGTCAACCACATCACACCAAATTTCATCTTTGTATTTCTTCCCAATGGAAAAATTAACACAAACTCTTCGATTAACTTTCACCTCCCCTCCTTTCCTTAACCAAGCTAATTTGTAGGGAGTTGGATGTTTCTCGGTTTTCAATGACAGCTTCTTTACAGCTTCTGAAGAAATAATGTTGTCACAACTTCCTGCATCAATGACAAATTTGCAAACCCTTCCCAAGATAGTGCATGTTGATTGAAAGATGTTACTCCTTAACCAACTTGAATCATCCTCTTGTTTTGGTGTCAAACAAGATCTCCTCAACAACAAACTACAACCCTCATCTCCTGTCAATAATTCCTCTTCTTCAACTGGTAGCGAATTGACATACTCTACCTCTGTATCTTCATGCTCAATTTCCGCAATCATGGCTCGCTTCTTGGGCTTTGTACATTCATTGCTCTTGTGGCCAAACTCCTGGCAATTAAAGCATTTGAAATTACTATTGACCTTAGCTTTGTTTTCTTCATTCACATTCGGCCTATTGACGATTTTGGAAACATCCATACTGTTACTAACATCCTTGTTCTGATTGTTGGAATTCATAAACACTCAACCACCTCTCCTTCCTTGTTTCTCCCAAGCAAGTGCTTTCTGATGTGCTTCAGCAACAGATCTGGGATCAAACATATTCACCATGTCTTGAATCTGTGTTCGCAACCCTCCAACATACCTAGCTGTTAGCTGTTCCTCTGTTTCCATAATATCATTCCTCGCAATCAATTGGAAAAAATCATCTGCATACTCATTTACTGATCTCGTCCCTTGTCTTAGATTCTGCAATCGTTGATACATAAGGGATTGATAATTGTGCGGCAAGAAAGTTGCTTTCATCATCCTTCTCATCTTATCCCATGTGACAATCTTTGACTTCCCCATCCTTTCCCATGTAAGTTTTGTTTGTTGCCACCAAGCCATAGCTCTCCCTCTTAATCTTGTAGCAACCAACTTCACCCTTCGACCCTCGGGAACTTCTTTGAAGTCAAAAATTTCTTCAACATTTGAAACCCACTCCAAAAATTCCTCCGTTTCCATTCCACCCTTGAATTCTGGAATTTCAGTTTTCATCCCCGACTCCCATCGGTGATCATCTTCTACAACCCGATATGCATTCCGTCCTTGGTCTCGATCTCGCGAATGAACACTACATCTACCACCATCTTCATCAAAAACAGATGTACTTCGATAACGATCTCGACCACCCTCATTTCTATGATCTCGCATATCTCTTCTACTTTGTCTGTCATCATCACGGTATGGTTTATGTTCAAACTCACGTGGAGTTCTTCTCTCTTCATTTCTATACTCGTGATGTTGTCTTCTCACTGAAACTGATGATTCTCTTCTTCCTCGATCAGATTGTGGCGACACCCTCCTCGCTTCCGTAACCGATGGTGAAACTCTGTTTCCTCCATGGTTCAAGATTGGCGACCTTCTTCTTTGACCTTGGTTCATGTCCATCATCAATTTCTCTAACCTCCCAATACCTTCATCTAACTTCTCATTGAATTTGTTGCTAATTCTTTGTTCCATCTGTTCGGCATCCTCTCGCTTATACAAATCTTCAACATTTTGATGATGGTTAGCTCTTCTCGGCGGCATGATTGATTCTTCAAACACACTTCAATTCTCGGCTTTGAACTTTCAAAATGATATCAGATGATGCACGGCCTTCAACTTCAAATTTGAACTTCAACACTTTAACTCGGCTTGGCTCTAACTTCAAAGTGATGCACGGCTTGAACTCTTGAATAAGAATTGGCTCCAAGACTCGGCTTAGCTATGATTGGCTAAGTCTAGCTCTGATACCAAATGATGCAGCAGCAGATAACAAAAATGATGAATCTGTGAAAGTAGCGATCGATGTAATAGAAGATACCGAATGGCCCAAATCCATTGATCAAAAGATGTCGGATTCTAGCTATCTTCGTCACGTTGATCGCGCACGATAGCGTGAAAGAAGATCTGCAATTCTTCAGACGTTGATCAAGCGTCCTTGATACCGTGAATTGGCTTCTACGATCGTTGATTCGAGCGCACTCGAATGTCGAAAGAGGAGATAGGAGATCACACTCAACTACCAATTTAATGAAAGCACAAAGCTAACAAACAAAAGTTTTATTCAAAATCAACTAACTATTACAAGTGACACCACCCTGCTATTTATAGACTTACAACTCACACAACACAAATTTGTACAACACATAGGTCGTTCACGGCCTAACAACCCTTCGACCTAAAAACAGACGCGGCCTACGACTTATATACAAAGTGACATAAGAAACATGTTACAACACATTACAACGACATAAGAAATACAACATTACGACCTAAAATACAACATACACTCGGCAGCAGCGACCTGAGCTCTTCCAGCGACTTAAGTCTTGCGACCTATACTTGAGCGACTTAAAAATGGATGGCGGCGACCTAATCTTCATAGCAGTATAAGGTCGAACGACCTAAGGCCTCGCGACCTATAGTGAGCGACCTAAAGTGAACGGCATGTGAGAGTTAGGTCGTTCGGGACCTAAACTTGATTTGTTTTCCTTGTTAGGTCGTATCTCGCCTGAGAAAGAAAGCGGCATGTGAGAGTTAGGTCGTTCGCGACCTAAAAGAGTGGCATGTGAGTTAGGTCGTTTGTGCCCTTCTTCAACGACCTTGGACTTTGGTCGTACACGACCTAATGTTGCTTCATTTTGCACTGCATGGTTAGGTCGCTCGCGACCTAGGACGTTGTTAGCTCGCATTACATTATCGAAGTTAGGTCGCAACTCCTTACCATGCGACCAGTTAGGTCGTTCTCGACTCAAGAATAAGTTAGGTCGCTCGCGACCTATCACTTCACCATTTTGGGCTTCATCAGTTAGTAATATAAATAAACCTTCGGTTCGTGGTGATCATCGTATAATAATAAGAGTAGATATTCTGAAAACAATCAGGTAAGCTATTGCCTTTTTCGATGAATTACCTCAGTGAATAGTTTATGTTTTAAAATCAGCTGTTAAGGTTTAAATTATATTTTAAGTGAATTAGTCAGTAGCCATTAAGGCTTCTGGCCTATTTGTTAACTTCAGTCCTTAACATATATGCATTGTTCTAAGTAGAAGAAACACTTCTACTGATGTTCGGTAACTCTTTGTGTTGCTCAAACACAATTCTGCTAAAGAAAAAAATGATATTCCTTTCTATCATAAATACTTCTCCCAGAACTCTTCACAAAGTAGTTGAGTAGTATAACAAAAGAGGATTCAATCTTAAATCTTAACCTTTTTTAGTTTGTGCCTAGGCTTGTTTGCTTAGATTTTTGTCGTCGGAAGTTGAAACCATCTTCATGAACTATCATGTGTTTTAGGTAATTTTAGGTATTTAAGTTTTCAAGCTATCAATCTATTTGATTGTGCACAGCTCTACTTTTTAATTTCACCCGTCATGGAGGGTCATCATGGATTAGTTGAAAATATTACATCTATCTTTTTCGAAATTAATTTGAAAACCTTTATCGCATAATTGACTAATGCTAAGTAGATTGTGTTTTAAATTTTCTACTAACAAAACATTTGTAATAATAGGAGAGTTAGAAATACCAGAGTTGATGACTTCTCTGATGCCAATGACGTATCCTTTTGAGCTATCTCCAAAAGTTACCGTTCCACCATCGATATATGTTATATTTGATAGCATTTTTGCATTACCGGTCATACGCTTGGAGCAGCCAATATCAAGTATCCATTTCTCCTTATTTTTTATTTTGGGGTACCTGCAAGATAAAAAAGATTTAATTGGTACCCATATACTTTATTAGGGTCCTAGATGTTAGGAGGAGCAGGTAGCCACACCCAAGAAGGTTTGTTACCTTTATGAACATAGTTTTTATTATAGACTACATTATCTAGAAAATTATTAATATGTTTTTGTCTAATCAAATTATTATTTGTCTTAGGAATCCAAATTTTTATGTTTTTGGTATTCGTATTAGACTTAGGTGATCTTTTAGTCTTTTGATAAATAAAACTATACTTCTTAATATTATTCCCTTTTTGTTTAGGAATATTTTTAAATCCTATTCCATTTCTATTACCTGAAGGTTTTGAAGTTTTGATAAGATTTTCCAAATCTTATTTTCCTTTATTATATTTTGAAACATTATTTGTAATTTTATCGAATTTTTCTTTTAATTCAAAATTTTCAATTTTCAATGTTTCTATATTACGTTTCAAGTTGATATTTTCTTTTAACAAGTTATCCTTTTCTAGTTTAACTTTTCCAAAATCAATAGATATAGTCTTATATTCAACTAAACTACTTTTAATTTTTTCTTGAGATAATTCTAGTTCCTCCTCTAAAATAATTTTTTCATCTTTTAACATTCCTATTTCAAGTTCTAATCAATTTAGTTTAGCTATGTGTTCTTTATTCAATTTTTTAATTTGTCTAAATTTATCATCTAATTCCAAGCTAAGCTCTAATAATTCATCATAGCTAAGTTCGGGACATACCTCATCAGTTTGTGCCATAAACATACATTAGCTTGTTCTCCGTCACTATCGCTTTCACTATCTGATGATGATAAAGAATCCGAGTCATCCCATGTTACTTTGAAAGCTTTCTTCTTTTTGAAATTTTCAAATTTGTTCTTCTTTTTATCATCGTTGAGCTTGGGACAATCTTTCTTCATATGTCCAAATTGATCACATTCATAGCATTTGATCGACGTTTGATTTGTTGAGCTTGATTTTCCTCCTTTCTGAAATCTGGTCATTTTCCTAAACTTCTTGAATTTGTTGTAGTTTTTGGCAATAAATACAATTTCTTCTTCGTCTAAGTTGGAGTCTTCATTTGTTGCTAGAAATGCTATGTTTTTCTTTTCTGAATTTTGTTCTTTTCTTGCCTGTAGATTAGCTTCATAGGACATTAAATTTCCTATTAATTCTTCAGCTAAGAGTGTTGAGAGATCATTAGCTTTTTCGATAGCTAATACTTTTCTTTCCCACTCTGGAGTTAAAGAATTGAGTATTCTAAATACTAAGTCAAAATCTATGAATTTAACTCCTAGTGCCATTAAATAGTGTCGAATAGTGTGGAATCTAGAGTACATGTCCACTACAGGTTCATTTTGTTTCATTTTAAATCATGAAAATTGATTTTGTAAAATTGAAATTTTAGTTTGCTTAACTTTGTTCGTGCCTTCGTGTGTAACTTGTAAGGTACGCCAAATATCATATGCAGTGTTACAAAACATGACACGTGAAAATTCATTCTTATCTAATGAACAAAATAAAACATTCATAGCTTTGGCATTATTAAAAGCTGCGGTTTTTTGTGAACCATTCCATGTATTCATAGCAGTGTTAGGTGCTTCATATTTATTTTGAGCAGCTGACCAAATTTCTAATCCATTAGCTTCCATAAAAATTCTCATACGTGTTGACCAATATGCATAATTAGAACCATTAAAAAGTGGGGGACGTGCTGTGGATTGTCCTTCTTGAAAAATACTTGCCATATTAAAGTGATTCAAATACGTGTTACTGTACTTTGATCAAACACTGCTCTGATACCAATTAAAAGTCTACGGGGTGGATCGTGTAGTGTATATGCAAGTATATGTCACAAAATATATGATGCAACTAAAATAATATTAATCTAAGTAAATATAGAATAAGCACACCAGGATTTTATACTGGTTTGGACCTCCCGTCCTACGTCCAGTCTCGAAGCTCCCCTTTAGAATTCGACTATCAAAAACCCTCGCTTTGCCCGGAGGAATAAGCTTGGTTACAATGAGTTGTTCTTGTCAAATGTGTGTTCTAATATAACACGGATGTTGAATAATTAGTACAATTGCTTCCAATATATTTCTAAGGAATATTGTCTATGAGGAACTGAGTATATGGAAGAGTGAATACAAGTAAAGATTGTTAGAGTGCAGAGATCAAGAATATAGAATATAGAGTTAGAAAGCGTAAGCAAGTGAAGTAAGTTTCTCTTGATTCTTGATGCTATATATAGTTGTGGATAGATATCTTGAGTAGTCACATCCATTGATGAATCTTATAGGGTTGCTACTGTTGATGGTGAAGAGTTGTGGCGAAGAGAAGCGAAGATGTCCATTCACATGTGGCAGCTGAAGTTCTTTTCTGAAGTTCGAGTTTGAATCCAGACGTTTGGTATTTGTTTCAGATGTCTGATACGATATATTTTTCGAATATAGTAGAATATCAGACGTCTGAGTGCTATTACCAGACGTCTGGTGTAGTCTGTTTGTAGTTCCAGAGAACAGTTTCAGACGTCTGGCTTGTGCACCCAAACGTCTGTTTTGGTGCATATCAGTTTTTGTGCATCTTTTCTTTTATTTCCTTGTACCTATCAACTTGTAGTCTCTTGTAGTGTCCTTTGAGCCTCGTTCTTGTCTAGCTAGTGACGTTGTTCTAGCAAGTACCTGTATATATAAAAATATATATGTATATTTGATTTCCATTGTATAGTTGTTGTCATCGAAACCGTAGATTGGATTACCTAACAACATATACAAACATGCAAACAAAAACATAAGTACATAAATACATAAGTTTTAGATAAGTTCAACAAAGCAAAAACGTACAAAAATAACAGAAAAGAGTTCTAAAGATTACATAAAACAAACACTTAGATACACATGAAACATAGTAGTAGATAATCTTACTCAAGTATCTAAGATTCCGGCTCTATACTTGATGATGAAGAGGAGCGAGAACAGAAGCAAGATTGTTCCAAATCTTCTTTAAGAACTTGAAAGTAGTCATTTCAAAAGTATTTTGGTGTTTGATCAACTTCTTTTGTTGATTGAAGATCATTTCCTGATTCTTGAGAATTGCATCCGAAGCGGTTATATTTCTAGAAGGTTTGAACAAAGTAACTCTTGGTCACTATATGTGCTCCATTGAGTTTCCTTCCAATTTTCTTGTTGAATCTCCTCATGTTTTACTTGTCGAGTTGAAGATTGTGCTATATTTCCATGAACTAGACGAGAAACATATTCTTGATATGGAGCAAGAGTCTCCATTATAGATGGAAGCTTCATTAGAGAAATAGAATTTTGGTCCATAACCTTTGGATGAAGTAAGTCTTGTAGCGAGTCAACATTGATTCCAAAAGAGTGAAGGTCTTCGTTAGATAAGCACCATAAAATATTGTATGACGAGTACGGGTGTGAGAGCTTTTAATTTCATCGAGAATGATTCGAGCCCAATTCAAATTTTGGTTTGAGTAAATCGCATACAAAACTTTATAGTTGTTGTCATACATCTTTTCATAACTTCCAGTTCGGGGTAGAATAGTATGAAGGATCATTTTGTTAATTATACACGCTTGAGGTCGTAAATTGATCAAAATGTTTTCTATTGTTTTGGTACGTAAAAGGTAACTTACTTCATCATAAACCATGTTATGGTGATTGATGTCCTCTAGTTTTGCACCAAAGTTATTACAATTAGGCATAACTCCTAAATCATGGACATTTAAGACTATATCAACCCCTAAAACCCTGCTCCATAATTGCCCATCATCATTACCATATAGAGGTTTATAAAAATCACCCTGAAGGTTTGCATAGAACATTCTTACTAGAAAGGGATAAATTTTCACCTTGTTTTCCTCAACATTGATTAGTGATAGAAATCCATGTTCCTGGGCCAAAGCTTCAATGTTGAATTGGGAGAAATCGGACATCTTGTAGAAGGTTTCTTGAAATATAGGCTTATCCTTCAATTTGTTGAAATATTGAAGAGATTTTCAATTTCCATTCAACCATTGTTGTAATGTTCATCCGGAGCTAATTCAGGATGAGATGAACCAGCCGGTTCTTTACCTTCGTGTGCTCTCTTCTTCGAATGTGAAGTTTTTGACGTGGAGCCACTGATTTTTAGAAAGAAGATCTTAGGGTTTTTTTGGTTTAGGAAATAATTTTTAAGAATCAAAGGAAGAGAATGTTAGTTATTGGTTTGTAAAAAATATAAAGGTGCGATTCAGTCGACTGAGATCAAGTTTCAATCGACAAAAATGGGTCATTTTGGAGGCAAAGAATACTGGACCTATTTCAGTCAACTGACCCTTTATTTCAGTCGGATGAAAAAGGTCAATTTCGAAACAGAGAATGGGGAATTAAGTCAGTATACTAAAATTAAATATTAGAAGGCTAAGTTGTTAGGTTCAGTTGACTGAACTTTATTTTCAGTCTACTGACCTGTTGTCAACTAGTTTTTTTGATTTTTGAATGATTTCTAGAATATATTTCATTTGTCTATTTTCAAAATTGGCTTGGTTTTAAATATTTGAATGTGGAAAAATTCAAATGATTATTGCATACAACACTATATAAATGGAATAAAACATTATTTCATAAAACAATTATTAAGACGTATCGACATCATAATTTTAGTTTTTGTTAGAGGAATCTGACTTTCTAATTTCTTGTAAGTCCTATGAATTCGGTTCCACCTTTGTCTCTTCAACAAAAGGCCTCTGTGGAGACCAACTTGGGCGAGCTAGAGTATCAATCCGGTCTTCGTTTGATTGTCCTCGCTTGCATAAATTTCATGGAGTAATGTTATAAGATTTTATAGGAGTTTCGGTTAAACAAGGAGATTTTTTATGAATGCAATTTTTTGTTGCTGAATGACCAAAAATTGCTAGAATACATTTATCAAGAAAGTTAAGATGAGATCCTTGACATTGTCATTTGTAATACATTTCTCATTGAACTCCCATTGTTTCTTGTTGATAGTGGTATATTGCATCAACTTTGGTGTTGAGAGATGTCAATTCTAGATCAATTGCTCGTTTAGCTTTCTTTTCCTTAGGAGAAACATCAGTGTGATACGTAGATGATGCAATAATGTTTAGAGAGGCTGATCGAATTGATGGATGTGTGGTTTTAGTTGGTGATATGTATGTGTTATTCGATGAAGATGAGCTAAAATCGATAGTTGAATAAGTGGAGTCATGATCAGACAACATTTTGAATAGAAGTGCTGTAAGGTTTTGAAGTTGATAAAGAGAACATATGCATTTAGTTTACAGAAGAATTCCTTAATATAAGTGTTCTTTACTATTTTTAGCAGTTTATTTGTAAGGATGGTAGAATTCTAACCATATATTCTAACAGAAGTTAGCTAGTTTTTTTATGGATAAAAACACTTGTAAATATCCTTACAAAATTATTTTGTACATTTTATTTGAGTTATATAAATTATATATTTGAGTTTACTAATTCATTGTAAGAACAAATTCCTTGGTCTCGTCTTAGTTTTATAAAAGTTGGTTCGTTCAGTGGTTTGGTAAAAATATCTGCAATTTGATTTTCGGTATTCACAAATTCAAGTGATATAATTCCTTTTTCATCATTATCTCTTAAGAAATGGTGACGAATATCAGTATGTTTTATTCGAAAATGATTAATAAGTTTTTTTGATAAATTTATAGCACTAGTATTATCACAATATATAGTAGAATTTGTTATGGTTTTACCGAAATCTTGAAGAGTTTGTTGCATATAAATTACTTGTGCACATGCTAAAGCTGCTGAGATGTATTCGGCTTCAAATGTTGAGAGAGAAACACAGTTTTGTTTTTTACTAAATCATGAAACTAAAGATGACCTATAAAATGGCATGTGCCACTTGTGATTTTTCTATCCATTTTGCAAACATCGAAATAAGCATCACTATATGACACGAGTTCGAACGAGCTGCCTCTCGGGTGAAAAAGACTGTAATCTTTGGTGTTGGTTATGTATCTTAAAATTCATTTTACCGCTTGATGATGTGATTCCTTTGGTTGCGCTTGAAATCATGCACATAAATATATGCTAATCATAATAACCGGTCCACTATAACAAAGATCCTATCATACTTCTATATAATTTTTGATCGAAGTCTTTTCCATTTTCATCTTTATCTAAATGTAGAGTAGTACTCATCAGAGTTGGTTTACTTAATATATTTTCCATTCCAAAGCGTTTTAATAAATCTCAACAGTATTTTTCTTGATTTATAAAAATTCAACTTTCTAGTTGTCTTATTTACAAACCCAAAAAGTAGTTTAATTCACCCATATATGACATTTCAAATCCATCCTTCATATTTTTAAAAAGCGTATTTAATTTAAATTAATTAATTCAATAACTTATAACATAAATTTCTTTCACATATAAGGTCCAATCGAGACGTGGTCGTTTGCGTTGCGTTCGTAATGGAAATATCTATATGGTGGAATTAGTTTGGTTGAATTTGAAGCAAGTAAAATTTTAGGCTAAAATCGAACAATTAAACTAGAACGCCTAAGTGTCCACTAGAATTTTGGTGAGTTAAACTCACCTTTTTGGATAATCAGTATGATATTTGTTAGAAATAAAATATTGCTTTCATGTTGAATGATTTTTGAATTGGTTTAGTTAAATATCCGCTTTTGAAAAGTGAATTGTAATGACCCCACCGCTATGCCCAGTTTAGCAGAGAACATTACAATAATGTCGTCTACTAATCTAGAGAATACGGTTGGTTAAGGGCGATCGAATGTGAATATATCTTTATACTAACATTGACATGTCTTATTTACCTTTTTGAGGATCTGAACTAAAAATTTGACATATGTAGTATTAATACAAAGTAATAAACACACCGATTAAAAATATTCAAAACAGTATATAATATAGATAAATCAGAGTCACAGATTGCAGCGTACTAATGTACAACATATTTCAATATAAGGTATGAGTCTATAAAATGTCAATACTAGACTCATTCTAATATACATCATATCTCATACACTATATCAGGTACAAAATGACTACTAAATAATATACATGTCATAACTACTAAATGTCAATATACATAATGATGAAGTAAACTAAAACTGTCAAAATAATCTACTCCAAAGCTAACCCAAAATCGAAGAGTCAATGAGTCCCTGTACCTGTAAAGTCTCGGCCTGACCCGAGTATTAAAATAATAAACGGGTTAGACTATATCTAAATAAAAGGTGAGATACTAATATCCCAATTAAATGATTTAAAATAATAAGCCATAATAAAATATGCTGAACAAACAATCATAATAAGGCATATTAATTAAGTTCACCACATTATAAATCCATAAATTACTTAACTCTAAAATAAGTCATCTCAAAATATGCCTAAAACCCAAAAAAATCCATAAAAGGCATATCAATCCAATAGATACAAATATCACAATTATGACTTCACAATAACCAAAAAAATCATAAATAAAATATGCCCAAAAAAATACTCAAATAAGGCATATCTAACAAATCACCATTTCATAAATTCATATCAAGCCTCAATAGACTATCATCTTAAAATATGGTGATAACCAATTCAAAATTCCTCAAAGCCATAAAGGATACAAATATCCATACTAAAAATCTCTGAAGAAATAATCATCAATAATGAAATAATAATGGTAGTCATCTATCAGTTTAATACAGCGACATGAAATCTCCCAAAAGATATCCGCAACATAGAAAGGAAGCCTTCCAAAAGAGACTGCAGATTAGGGACACCACTCAAAGAAAAGAGCAGTCGTGTACCTAATTTGCCCTATGCAAATTTACCTTCCAAAAGAGGTAAACATAGCCTAACTGTATAAAACAAAATAAACTGATAGGTTGTAGTATCTATAGACCAAGATGCATGTAAAAATCTACCTTCCGAAAGAGACAGCCATATTTACACCATAGCAGATCTTCCGAAAATTACCTGCCTACCCAAATCTAAAAATGTATCGATTCTCAGATTGATGAAAAATGAGTTATCTTTTCTCGGGGATCTATCGGTCTGAAATCTGAACACCTTAAGATAATACAACTCTAAGTGTTAGTTACTGTCACTCCAGTAATCACAAGAATTTAGCTAATTGTCCCATACCAAAAAGTAAATTCAAGTATTTACTAAAAGCTAGTAATTTTCACTCGAACTTTATTTAACAAATTATAATAATAAACTAAAGAATTGTACGGAAAGTCCCATACCAATCCGACAATTCAATAATTTATCAAGATTCTTTGTTTCATTGAAAATCACGAAATTCAACCGAAATCCAAATTAAACTTGCATAAAAATTGCCAAAAGCTAAATACAATAAAAGACAACAATATTTTATAGGTTGAAAGTAATTAATATAATTTTATCATATAGAAAATGATTTATAAAATATTTTATCTATATTTCACTTTTAAACTTCTCACCTTTGTTAATCCATAATAAATAAATTAAAAGAGTTTTAAATTAGTTTTTATATATACTAATATATAATTTTTCCAAATTCACTTTTAAAATCCAATAAATCATATATATAAAAAGAAAAAAGTTACAAAGTTTTAAGTCTTAAAGTAAAATTTCTTTATTAGGTCTTTGAACCAAACAATATTTAAATAATTGATAATTCATTTTATTTCAAATCTATATAGATATATATAGTATTACTTCATAAACACTTTAAAACCATAAACTATTTGTAAACATAAATGTCTTAGTTAAATTTATTTTAAAACAAAGCTTTATTTTTCATAATTGATAACTTACTTTATTTTGAAAATCTATTTAAATATATATACATACAAATAAAGATATAATTTTCCAAAGGCTTTCAAACTCTTTCTAAAATCATTTAAACAGCTTTTATAGCTAAAATTATTTGAAATTGAATTTATTACTTTCATATCCATTTTTCTAAAATAATACCATATCTTATCTTTTGCCTCTAAAGCATTTCGAAAATTTTATACTGATAAATAATAATTTTAAAAAGATTTTGTAAATAACTGTTACTTATCTTTAAAAGTTTTACTTCGAAATTTTATGATAAGCAATAAGTTAAGAAGATAATATACTTTAACTATATATTTTTTAAACTAATTTCCAATAAGGATCAAAATGGATAAAATCTCATTTTTGAAATTCATTTAAACATATTTAAATAATTTAAACAATAAATCCAACGAAAATTCAACATATAGAGCCAACATCGCTCTAAAATATAATTCCATAATATGGAATTATTTAGCGACCCAAGTTGCTTCCCGGCAGCATCGGTCACACAAACAATGTATGTACTTCTATATAAGTTTATAGGATTAAATTTTTGCAATCGAACAAGGTTCCATTTACAAATTAGCCTTTTTCAATCAAATAAGAATGTGCATATTGCCAAACAATCCATCAAACATAAGATATAAATATGTCATTCAAACACAATCAATATCATAATGTATGCATACAAGAAGAATTTATACCCAACCAAGCCTAATAGTGTTTAACTTAGAACTAACTGTACTAATTTTATAAGCCACGATTATATCGATTCATTTACTAATCAATTCATTCATAAGCATCATCTGAGAGGCTAAAGATATAGATTATGTGAGTTATAAAATAACTCACCTCGAATAATCTCTTGAACTTTTGCCTCTAAAGCATTTCCAAAATTTTATACTGATAAATAATAATTTTAAAAAGATTTTGTAAATAACTACTACTTATTTTTAAAAGTTTTACTTGGAAATTTTGTGATAAGCAGTAAGTTAAGAAGGTAATATAATTTAACTATACATTTTTTAAACTAATTCCCAATAAGGATCAAAATGGATAGAATCTCATTTTTGAAATTCATTTAAAAATATTTAAATAATTTAAACAATAAATCCAACGAAAATTCAACATATAGAGCCAACATCGCTCTAAAATATAATTCCATAATATGGAATTATTTAGCGACCCAAGTTGCTTTCCGACAACATCAGCTACAGAAACAATGTATGTACTTCTAAATAAGTTTATAGGATTAAATTTTTGCAATCGAACAAGGTTCCGTTTACAAATTAGCCTTTTTAAATCAAATAAGAATGCATATATCACCAAACAATCCATCAAACATAATATACAATAATATGTCATTCAAACACAATCAATATCATAATGTATGCATACAAGAAGAATTTGTACCCAACCAAGACTAACCGTGTTTAACTTAGAACTAACCGTACTAATTTTATAAGCCACGATTATACTGATTTATTTACTGATCAATTCATTCATAATCATCATCTCAAAGGCTAATGATATAGATTATGTGAGTTATAAAATAACTCACCTCGAATAATTGCTTGCCTCCAATCATACAAACTTTTGTCGCTTCCTTCCATTCACGACACCAGTTACTTGCCACCATCTATGCCTCAACCATCCATCTCCAGCCGCACTTGCCTTAACCATCACGTCTATCACCCTCGCAACCACACGCGCCACCCTATACTTCAATCGCCAGCCCCCTAGTTCTCGTCGTGACCAGTCCAAACACGAGCAACTTCCAATATCGACAATCATCATCAACCTAAACTCGTGCCCCAACTCTTGCGCGACCTCCATCAACCTCGCCAATCGATGTTCGCGTCGATCAAAACCTCAAAACTCATGCTCATCCAATCGCCTTTGGCCTTCTACCATCTGTGCGGTGTCTTCCTCTACTGGCGATCGACGACGAGCCATCCAAGTCGCATATGAGCGCGTGCTGTTGTTTTTTCTTCTTCTCAAATTCGGATTTTGATTTTTAGGGCTTTGGAAAGATAACGAAAAATGGGGTATGAATAAGGGATACGGGTTGGTTTAATACTAAGGAATGGGCTGGGATTAACTTGAATGGGCTAAGACTACATTTCAATTTAGCTTTAATTATTCTCTTTTGCATTTAAAGGATAAATATTTATCTTTGTCATATATTTTTAATTATTTCTCGATTTAATTTAAAATGGTTCATAATTTATTTTATACTAGATATATTTCAACTACTGCACATTTCATTTAATCCAATACCGTTCAGTTCTATTGAATTATTCATTACCTTAACCCAATTGAATTTTATCTCCGACTATTCATTGTATTGATGTAAAATAAATTTATTTCACAAAAAATTGTTTGTCGACGGATATTCTAACGGGTTAGAAATCCATCGAGCGAATTTATATTAAAATTACCACAAGCGCACGACATACAATTGTTAGTACGTGGCGAGTACGGGTCGATCCACAGGGAATTGTTAGATTTTAAATCTCTATTCAATCAAATTAAACCAAAGTTGAAAGTGATTAGCTAGAAAATGTAAGAAAAATGACAAAAAGAAAGTGATAAAAATATGAGAGTAGAAAGACAATTTAGAGATAAATTCACTCTCTAGATCACATAGTTCAACAAAAATGAAATTATGATCTCTCTTTTTTGGTCATTAGTGAATTCAAATGATGTGTTTATCATAAGTATGGCTTATTTGTGTTATTAATTTGCTCAACATAAGCCATTAAACTATAACACAACCCTTAAACCACTTACTAACTCTCATGAAAATGACAACAAAGTTGAAAAAGAACTCTATTTTAAGTATGGTCTATTAACTAGAAATATAGACCATCAAATTTTAATTTCAACATTCACTTCATTACCATCATCATATGTAGATGAAGAGGTAATTATTGTTTGTGATTGTTTAAGCACAGCCTATTTGGTGTCAACAATATAGACTATCAAATTCAAAGCAAAAACAACAAGTTGAACCACTTCAAGCATTGTCATTAAGTACAAAAAGGGTGCAACGATTATCAAAATATTGAAGCAACATAATTAGAGAGCTTCATTACCCCTAAGTTGAAGAGGTTTAGCCTCTCATTTGTGTTATCATATCAATACTTGTAGCATGCAACATGAAACTAAAAAAAAAGGAAAATGAAAGCTAATAGAAAAGAGAACTATTATACTTGCATAAAATAAAATCTATTCTACTTTCATAAATAAGTAAATCTACACTACTAACATGAAAGGAAATAAACAAGAAGAGAAAAGAGCATGTATTAAATTGCATAAAAAAAGAAATTACATGAAATAAGAAATGGCTAAGTAGCCATGAAAAGAAAGAGAGCTCTTATTTTATTTTTGATCCTAAACTAAACTAAGAGAAGAGAGCCTAAGAGAGGAGAGACTAATTACATGAAGCATTAGGGGTATTTATACATGTTTGGAAACCCTAATTCATTTTTTAGGAACTACCCAAACTACCCTCTTAGGAAGTATGGTGGCCAAGTAATCATTAGCATCAAATAATCATCATTTAAGTGTGCATGAAGCTTTAATGGTCATTAGCATGTGTATTATCTTCTAATTTGTACAAGAAGGTAGGTGGGTAGGTGGGGTCCTCCATGATCCATGGCTTTGAATTATTTTCATCTCATTCCTTTATATCTTCTTTATGCATGCATATATCTTCATGAAACCACTTGTATTTGAGTTCAAATTCCTACAAATTAATATAGAAATTTCCAATTAAATTTTCTCAAATTAGTATATGCACAAAAATGACCATTTTATCCTTGGATGAAGATGACTATGTGACGATTTGAAAATAATTTGAATTTTGGTTTAAACATTTTAAAACACCCAATATGATCATTTATTTAATTTAATTCGATAAAATATGGTAGTAAGAATATGCACATTTACGTGCGCATCAAATACCTCCACACTTATCTTTTTATTCATCCTCGAATAAACTAAAAACTAAGATAAATTCATTTTCGTAGGGAGCACGATTGCATCGAGAGTATGCAACGAGCCGTTAAACCTCAGGGTGTCCCCAGTAGGACGAGTGTTGTCTCGTGAGGGTTTTCAACAGATACTACCCACAAAATCCAAATGCAAAGTGAAAATATTTACAAAATGAAAAATTCCTAAATGCAAGATTTATTTACAATAATATGGATGCAAGTTTTTGAAAATATTTACAAATGAATGATTTACTTTTGAATTGACACGAATAAGTTAAATATAAGTTTTGGTTATTATCTTGAAAATTTATGTCATTTACTCATCAAAATTTCTAACAAAAATCAAGTTAGCATAACAAATAGACTATAGTTTAACTCGTTGTTTCGGTTGATAACATAGTGCAATTATGAAATGGATCCTTAGTTCAAATTCAAAGTTTTTCAAAGTGGTAATTTCATTTCTTTTGAATAACAAGTCAAATCAAATAAGTAAAAATAGTGCTTGGATTTCAATTGCTTACTCTCTCTTATTTTTAAAAATTTAATTGATATTAACAATATTTACATATGCCTAACTCAGAAAACTGAGGCCAGATATATTACCCATGCGCTGCCTTGCGGACTTATGTGAGGGGAATACAGAGCATGGCGAGTGAACACACAAGTGTGAACACTTATCGACTGTAGGCGTTATTAAACAGAATTTTTATATACATACATCTAACTCTGATAAACAGAGGCCAGATATACCGATCGTGCACTGCCTTTCGGGCTTACGTGAGAAGGGTACAGAGCATGGCGAGTGAACACACAAGTGTGAACACATGACTCTAAATGTTTATAAAAAAATACAAATACAAGAAATTTTTGTTTTTTTTTTCTGAAGAGAGAATTTCACATTATCATCTTTGCACCATTTAACTTAGAAGACAAAAAAATGTCATATCCTTTAGTTTAAATCCACCACTTTTTAAAACAAAGATTTTCAATTAGGAAATATTTCATAATTAACAGTACGAACCTTCCTATATACTAGTTAAACCATCGTTATTTGTAATCAAAATTTATTTTTATTTTTGTTAAGATAAATAAATTTTCAAAAATTTCAATTTAATTAACCAAAATCATATATTTATCCTATAATGTTTCTTTAAAAATAGATCAAAATGCTAAAAAAATTGTTTTTTTAGATTTTGGAAATAAAATGAAAAAATAAACAATGAAAAATTGAAAATTACCAAGAAAAATAAAAAGATAACCTATATTTATATGAAAATGAATGGTATTTACTCAAGATTAGAAAGTATATTGTCAAAAAGTAAATGAAACGGTCTTCCAAAGACCGATTCATTTGTCTCGTTAGGTATGCGAGACTCAGCTTAAGCTTGGAAAACCAAATCGTAAAATTTTTTGGAGTTGAAAGTTGATTTGGAAAAACGAATGTCGTTTTATAAAAAATCGTTCGTGTTGTTTTATTTTCGATGATTTTTGGGGTTGATAAAACAATTGATTGAAATTCAAGTTTCACCAAATTGAAATTCAAGCTCATCATTGAAAACATTGACAGAATTATTGATTTCAAAATCAAAATTGTGATTTAAATCTTCCCCTTTGAGATTAAACAACTCATTTTTGAAAAGTCCAAAGAATATATGTTCATTAAATTCGTCTTCCTTTGTTGGATTATCAACAACTTCACTACATGTATCTTGTTCCAAATCCAAAGTTGTTGTATTCAAATTTTGAAATCGAAAAAAGGTAGATCGAAATTTAAATTGAGTCTCTCACCCTCAAAAGAATTGAAATCCAACTCAATTACCATGTTTTCAATAACTTCATTAAGATCATCATTTTCAATTTCAAAAGTTGTTATTTGAAAATCGTCGATTTGGGTAAAAGGTGGATTATCACTTGACTCGTCACACATTGGGATTTGATTTCGTTTATCACATAATTTTTGTATGTTTCAATCAACAAATCCATATGATCATCGTAAATTTCGTTCATTTGTTCAACAAAATCCAATTTATAATTAATAACTTGAGGATTATCGATTTGGACTTGTTGAAGACAAAAATTGTCAATTTCAAGAGACAGTGGATTGTTATTTGATTCTTCACAAGTTAGCATTTGATTTTGTTTCTCACGAATTTTTTTGTAGGTTTCACGCAACAAATCCTCATAATCTTTTTCCATTTGCTCAACAAAGTCAAATTCATGATTATTAATACGAAAGTTTTCACTTTGAATTTGTTAAGAACAAAAAATTTCACTCGCATCGTAGTCGAGGTTATTCCCATTGCCAAAGTTATTTGAAAAGTTGTTCACATTTTCATTTTGATTTTGAAATTCACTTTGGAGTTCGAAATCGAATTGGCATGGGTTATACTCGAAATCGTTTGAATTTTAAAGTGAATTCAAATCTTGATTATTTTGAAAACTTTGACTTGAGTTATAGAACAAATCATTCATCCTTTAATTTAGTGTAACGAGTTCAAGTAAATATGAAATGCCATTTTCAAGAGTTGAGGATTGTTCATTATTTCAAAAACTTTGTTGTTCGAAATTCGAATTATTTACACAATAGTTGTTGTTAAAATATCCATAAGAATTTGGAGTGAAATTATATGGATTATATTGATTTTTACAACTATCGTAAAATTCATGTGAATATGGAAATTCAGACATTTCAAGAATGTTTTTTTATAAAGGAATAATATTCACAAAGGAGAATTTATTTTTCAAAAAAAAAAAAATTTGATTTTTGTTTTGTTTTCGGATTTTTAATTTTTTTTTGAAAAGATTTTATATATATTTTTTTGGATTTTTGATTTTGATTAAAAAAAAATTTCAAAGGAAAAGGATTTAAACATTTCAAAGGAAAAGGAATATTTACAATTTTTTTTAATTTTGGATTCTGAAATATATATATATATATATATATATATATGCGTGAACTAATGCAACTAAATGAATGCAAGGGTTAATTACAGATTATCTATCCTAACCCAAAATTGTATAACTACACTTTGTCTTAGATCAACAAGATTTTTCTCAGCCAGGTAACGGACAGGATTTATCGGTGCACCATGAATCACCGTAGCAACGCAGCCAAAGGTTTAAGTACCTTCAAAGGAACAACCACTATAATATTTACGAATCACCGTAATATTTATAAATGGTTATTGCTCTTTCGTAGCCTAGACACCAAGAAATTAAATTGTCGAAAAAGGACAAATTGTCAATATACAATTAAGCGTTATGGATGTCTAACCGTTTTTATTAATCAAAATCCTAGGATGAAATGCAAAGCAGAAATTAAACGTGTGTTAACAATGCAACTACAAATGGATTTTGTTTTGGTTTTTGGAAAAGTTTTTTTTTATTTTTTTTTAAAAATGCAAACAAACAATAATGCAAAGCAAATAAAAACAATAGATAGGGGTTAAAAGCAGCAAAAAAAATTATAAGCAAGCAAGCAAGCAATATATTTTTGGCAGCCGAATGAAGCAAGCAATTCCACTTGATTTTCTGCTTTAACAACCTGAAATGAAAAACAAGATATATACAATTATTTTTATTTTATTTATTTATTTATTTTAAACAAATTAACACAAACCAAATTAAAGCAAATTAAATCAAAACAAAACAAAACAAATTTAAATATTTTTTTAAGGATAAATCAAAGCAGAACCAAGTGAAAACAAATTAAACAAAACAAATTGAGCAACTTTTTTTGTTTTTTGTTTTTTTCGACTAAAAGACAACTTAAAAAAATCAACTCAAACCTAATTACAACTTTTTTTTAAGTAAGAATGAACAAAAAGAAAGATGGTTAAAAAAAGCAAACAAAAAGTTATAAAAAAATAAGAAAGAAAACAACCCGGCCCAAACAAGAAAAATTCACAAAGCAAAACACTACTCCTTTTCTTTATTCAGATACGTGAAAATCAATTGAATTGGAAATCTCAATTTTTTTTAAAATCAACCAAACAAGAAACTCAGTGGAACTTCTCTTGTTCAAATCCCAAATTGAAAATCAATCGAATTGGGTCGTGGTTGCTCATTTCATGTCGAGGCGGGTTCGAAGGGGAAGGGGTTCGATTGCAATGGCCAGAGGATTGGCGAATAGTTGGCGATTTGCGGAGGTGATTGAACTTGCGATGCAGTGAGTATTCTCGTTCGAGGTTGAACGATTGTTGAAAGAGGCTGGAATTGGTCGACTTGGGTTCGGCAGTTCAATAAAGTCGCTGTGGTGAGTGGGTTGTTTGGGGGTTTTGCGAGTTGACGAGGGGCAAGGTGGCTCGAGTTGGAATGTTGCGATGGGGTTGCTGCGGTCTGTTAAGTGGTGCGGCATTGTAGTTTTAGGCGATGGGGATGGTGTGTGTCACGATCCAAATTTCAGCATTCGAAAATCGACACCCGTACTTCACATGTACTCGAATGCCGCAGATTCAATCGTTGAAATTCGACTCGTGCCGGAGCTTATAACACAGTAAGTATAACAACACAGCAGAAGAAAGAGATGAATGATATCATATACATCACAAATGATACAATATCCATAATATGATATACAACAATGATATCAATAATACACAGTAATATCAGAGATATGATACAATGCTACAGTGGAAATAACAGCAATGGAAGAGATCACTCCCAATGATCTACAAAAGAGAATGACTCCAACAACTCCAACATCAAGCTCGAACCACCATCACGATGCACAAAGATAAGAAAGGTCAGTCGTCCGTGAACTCCAAAACTGAACTAGCTCCAACTAGTCTACTAAACCTGACTATCTGAAAAACCCAACTCTAGACTGCCCGTGTGGAAAATTATGGGCACCCAGAGTTTAGGAAAGGAACAATAAACTCCGAGTCAGTCATGGGACTGGTGTGAGTAACAAAAATAGTTTATCTTTAAAACAAACAACAAAAGAACTTTTAAACATTGAAACCCGCAATGCTTTTTGGAAAATGAAACTACCATAAGGCCTCCCGCCACACACACAATGCGAACGCAGAATTGGAGGAGATTTCTCCTTATGATAGTCAAACATGCTTGATACGCAAAATCTTTTTTTGATATTATTACTAGTGCATAGTGTGGAAACCATTTCGAAAGTATAATATTAATCTTAGCCAGCATACAACCATTATTGTATGCCTACTATAGTTACTATGTTCAATAGCAGGTTACCGCCACATTCCATAGCAGGTTATACAACTAAAACCGTACAAGGTTCGTATTGTTTCTTTGGATTTTCCAACAAATGGTCAGGCTAAGGAACTTCCTACTGCCACATGGGAACGCCTCTGGAGGGACGCCCCGAGAACCACCTGGCTCTCTGCCAACACAAGGCCGGTTACCCCCTTCCCGGGTAGTAAACCTGAGATATTCCACCCCCGGTCCTTTGCGACCTTTATCCGGGATCCCGATCACAAAGCAACAATCACACAGTAAATGAGATTGGAGCAACCACACAGGTAAAATATCTGGGCTCCATACCATGATACCACCTTTTTCCAGAAGGAATGGACATACCCTAAGGGAGTTACCCCTAAAACCTTGCCGCATCTTTCCTGTTTCGACCATTTCCGCGGTGTGAGGTCCGATGAGGTCTCGTCCACAAAGCTACGCTTTACACGAAAGCCATGCTTTGATCAACAAATGATCACCAACACACAGCAGCACTCAGCATGCCACACTACCAAATTGGGAGTATATCACTGATAACCTACAACTACATAACCTCTGAGCTTGTACGTCTCAGAGAAGGGTGTTAAGCTAAGAGAATAAATCTCCGCCACCAAACAGAAATGTATTTGAAAGAAATCAGCTTTATATCTCAAAGTGTAGTGTCAGACATACAACCATACAAGTCTGTTCCGGGTTCGAACAGAATCGAAGGCACTTCCAAAGAAGCCCTTGCAAATCCGGATAATTTCTAATCACGTCCGGACTTCCCATCACAAAGGGTGATAAAAAAATATCTATACCGGGGATCAGCCGATGCGGAGACAATCGATGGTAATCCTTTTGTTTTTGAAAGTATCCAGTCTTCACCACCGGTCTTCAAATGCTATCCATATACATCGTATCATTATTCGGAATGGGTTATATGACACAAAGTCCTCTCCCGGCTAAACCGACTAATGAGCGCAATATTTAAAAACATATGGATATTGGGATTTCAGTTAAGTCACAACTTATTACCCAAACTTTTCTTTCAAATGGTTTAAACAAATTACCATTTTAAATCTGTCAAAAACAAACAGATTCAATTCACAAAGTTCACCCAGTTTCACAAAGATCTATTCATAGATTTTCCAAATCAATTTCCATTTCAACTGAATTAACTCATTAAATCAAGATTTAATTGATAGCTTTTAAAAAGAATTCACTCATAACTTGGAAAACCATTTTTCAATTCAAACTTGAAATTCCTTTAATTCAAATTGGAAATTCATTTCTTATATGAAAGCTTCTATTATTTGAAAACAAATAGTTTTCATTTTGGAAAATCCGATTCATTTATACGAGTTAAAGTTTTTGGGTTAAATTCAAATTCTTAAAACCATACTTTTTAAAATGGTTTAAATTCATATGAACACATTTATAACATCTTTAACCATAATTTCCAATCATGGAATTCAATTTCAAATACTGAATTCAAATTCAAATTAAATTATTTTAAAAAAAAACTTTACCAAGTTATTCAAAATAACTTTTATCTTAAAAAATCCTTTTCAAAAGCTTTAACATTTAACCCAAATCCATTTCCAAAATCAATTGAAATTAAAATTTCAATTTCTAAAACCATTTCGAAAATCTGTGACTTAATCGATTTCCTCGTGAAATCCATATTTGTGTGTGTAAAAGTGTGGTCTAGGGGTTTTACACACAATAGTGCAACATCATTCAATCATCACAGGTTCAAATACAATAATATAGTCGATAAGCGGTATAAACTATAACGCTTATCTTTCATACACAGATCACAGATAGATATATATCATAGATAATAAATTACATCATAGGGAATTAATTACATTCATCCTAGAGAAACTAATCACAACATAAATCAGGATATATCACAAAGCATCATATATCAGGGATACCAAACAATTCAACCATTCAACGAAATCTGAACATTCACAAGTAAGATCAGTTAATTGTCTGGTTTATTCAAATCAGATTTATTACTTATGAATTACAAATCCTAGTTAATTAACATTAATAAATTACAAATCATTTTGATTAATTATTCTTTAGTCATTCATTAACTAACCATCAAATTCTTAATTAATTAGTCTTAAACAAATTAACCTCCAATCATTGAATAATTAATCCCTAATTATTCTTTAATTGATTACATTAATTAATTAACCCTTAATTAATTACCATTTAATTAATTATCCTTAATTAAATTACAGTACCTTAATTACTTGATTAATCAATTTTAACCATATATCAATTACTTTTAATTAAGAAATTATCTTTAAATAATTAATTGCCTTTAATTACTTGTCATTAATTAAACTTTACTTAATTAATCACCCTTTAAGGTAATTACAAATCCCAAACATCATTAAAAATATACCATTACTCTTTAAATCTGTTTCTTCATTTAAACTATTAAATTTTAAATTATATTTTCAAAATAACTTAGGGAAACAGAACTGATTAAATTTTGAAAACTGGTTTTGTTAAACACTTCAGACCCGAGACAACCCTCAAATTACTTCGAGCCAAACTCCTCCTGACTTCGAGCAAAACTTCAACTGACCTTGAGCCAAACCCGAGTACTCTACCCATCATGCTTCGAGCCACGCCTGGAATCCCTCGAGTAAACACTCGAGTGAAACACACGAATTACTCAAGATAAACTTGCGTACCATCCCTACTTCCACCCAGATCACCAGATAATGCCCCGTGCATGTGCACGGCGCCGCCGCGCACCTCCAGTCCATGCCACCACATCAAGCAAGTTGTCGATTGCCTCCAGATCATCCTCCAACCACCTGAACTTCGCCGCCAACCCAAAAACAAAATCAAGCCAAAATCCCAAACCTGGAAACAATAGTGGCTCCACCCTTGGCAAACCTGGAACGCCACCGTACCCTCAACCCCGACCACTAAAATTCGTGCGACTCCGGCCACCAACCCCTCGACACTTCCTCTTTCATCACGCAGAAACTCGCTGCACTCGATCACACACAGATGACAAACGAGTCGAAACATCAACCCTCGACAAAACTAGGTTTAGAAATTTAAACTATTTGCCGCCGTCACCACGTTCATTTATACACTATCACACTATTTTTCCCTAAGCCGCCGATCACTCCACTACCACCCCAGAGAACCACGATCTCCCCCATCGACGAGATCACCAGAATTTCCCAAAAGAATGCAATTCGAGTTAACCCAAACTGCTCCTCAATCTTGACTTTAAAAATTATGATCTTAACTTTAAAAATCATGTTTAAGTATGCAAATTCAAATTGCATACCTGAATCTGTAAATTAAAATGTTTGAAATTTGACTCATTTAAAGTTTGGTTCAGTTTTCTTGATTTCCAGAAATATTAACAAATTGTTTTGACTCGAATAAAATTTTAATCTTAAATATAGGCTATAACAAACAATTTTTGTTTTAACACAAAGTTCAAATAGCAAGTAGATCAAGGGAAAATGATTTTTGAATCAAGTCTGGTGTTTAAATTTTCAAAACAGAGGATATATATAAACAATAACTTGTACACATACTTCCAGGTTGAAATATATTCAAAGAACCACACATATATATCACACTTATTCACAGATACATCCATGTGACAGATTTAAGTTTTTAAATTTTAAAACATAGGTTACTCACATGGATTTCCAGAATGAAAGAACAGAGTTTTCCTTTTGAACCAGGCTTTGAAATTCAAGCTGGAATCTTTCTTCTTGATCTCTGGTTAATATAAATTTGTATTGATATATGTTGTTGTTGATGTTGAAGTTTAAGATGATGTTTGCTTGTTTGCTTGTTTTAGTTTTGAAAAAATGCCGGCATTAGAAAATCTCAGGTTGAAGAAGAAGCTTTGCATGCTTGTTTTGAAACTTGAAAATGGTTTGCACTTGCTTTATGAACGAAAATAGAAAGATTTTTACAGTGTAATATTATTTTGTTGTACAACATAGGACAAATATTTTTTCCTTTTGGTGGCTGACGTGAAAATATTGTGATGGCTTGCATTAATTAGTTGTACAACTTGAATATATCTTAGCTTGTATTAGAAGCCTTTACTTGTTTACATACTTATGTATATTTTTGTTTCCTTTTACAATTGTTCATACTTATGTATATATTTTATTTGTTCCCAGATCTAAATGCATTTTGTTTTCTTCTTTTCCTTTTTGTTTGTCTTCATACTTTGTTTGTTCATGAATAGTTATATTTGGTTATCTTGCTTGATAACATAAATGAATTTTTATTTTAACATGTCGTTATATTCTAACTAATTTGTATTTTTGCTTTTATTTATTTCTATTTTTATTTTCTTTTCCTTAGTCTTATTATTTTATAATATGAGTAAACTTCTATTTTTACTTTATTTTATTTTTCTTTTATTATTTTGTAGTCTATTCTATTTGTATTGTTTGTATTGATTTATGATATCAAGATTTACTTTATATTGTATAAAACTATATAATTTATTTATTTCGTAATATAGATTAATTTTCTAGAGTTTAATTTGTTGTTAAAATTTTAGCAATTATTTGTTTACTTAATATTTATCTTTTATTTATTGATTTCTATTTCTAGCTTAATTTATTACTATTATTTTACTTTAATATTTATTATCTTGTATTTATCTTATAAATTAACCCCCAATTTTAAATTTAAAGTTACTTATTTTTAAACTTGTATCAATTATCTATTTTTTTTATATTTATCTTTAACCCATTTATTTTAAGATTTAAATTCAAATTCAATGTGTGTGTATATATATATAAATTCAAATTTACTCATATATGCCCATATACATATATATTCACATATATATATATATAATATTTAAATTTTAAATGATTTAACATAGAATTTATTTGAACTCGGGGAAACTCTCATCAATTTACAAATTAATTTTACAATTTTAATTCAAAAATTAAATTAATTATCAAATTAAATTTATATAAAATCCGGGGTCGTTACAGTGTGTTTGTTTGCAGCTTATGTTTGGGTTGTGGTTGTAGGGTTATAGCAGTTGTTTGAAGAATCGAGGCAACTACTAGCAGTGGATAGTGACAACTTGGTGGTAGATGGTTCAAGCATGCAACTAGGGTTATGTGGATCTGTCAGATGGTTGCAGCAGTGGTTGTATATTTTTGTGAGTGAAGTTATTGTTGTTTGATTTCAGTAAGTGGTATGTCAAGTGAATGAGGGCAGTTGAAGTGTTTAAGAAGTAGTGTGATAGAGGAAGTGAGAGGAGGTAGGTTATATAGCAGCAGATTGGTGGTGGGTAGGTGTGTTTGTGAAGTCAATGTGAAGGAGTCGATGGAGTATGTATGAATTTGGTATGTCTGGTCGGATTTGATGATAAGGTCTGTGAATTTATAGACAGAGGGTATGGTGGATGTGTAGGTGGACTGGGTGAATGCGAATGTTGATTGTTGTTGTGGTCGAAATGTGTTGTAGGATGGTAATGTAGTCACTGCAGTTGTGAGTTTGGAGGCAGTTGTAGGGTGGTTGACAGTGAAGGGTGGTTGTATGAGTATGTGGTATGGCTATTAACTGGAGTGTGCAGGGAGGAAATGGTAAGCAGTGTCGAGGAGTATGTGGTAGTGCGATGAGCAGAGTTTGGGCAGTTCGGAAATGTCACAGTGCAGTGTTGAAGTTGAAGGAAATGGTTAAGGAGTGGTCTGAGAGGTTGGTTGAGGAAAAATGTAACAGAGAACAATGTTTTTTTATGAATATGCATTGGCACAAAAGCAATGCAGTATATTTTTTCTTTTGGCAATGAAATGAAATGCACAGAGTGAACAAAGAAATGCACACAAACAGAAATGCAAACTGAAAAATGAAATGCAATGTGATTCTTTTTTTAATAATAAATATGCAAATGCAAACAAACAAAAAGAAAACAAGCACACAAACAAATGCACACAAAAATCAAACAAACACACATTTTTTTTCCTTTTCTTTTTAATGCAACCACACAAAACAAAGTAAAAACAGACACAAAAATCAAACAAAAATAATTCGAAGATTAGAAAATTCAAAATCAAAACTATTCCCCGACAACGGTGCCAAAAACTTATTCATTGACGGATATTCTATGGGTTTGAAATCCGTTGAGCGAATTTATAATAAAACTACCGCAAGCGCACGGCGTACAATTGTTAGTACGTGGGAGTATGGGTCGATCCGTAGGGAATTATTAGATTTTAAATCTCTATTCAATCAAATTAAACTAAAGTTGAAAGTGATTAGCTAGAAAATGTAAGAAAAATGATAAAAAGAAAGTGATAAAAATATGAGAGTAGAAAGACAATTTAGAGATAAATTCACTCTCTATATCACATTGTTCAAAAAAATGAAATTATGATCTTCCTTTTTTGGTCATTAGTGAATTTAAATGATGTGTTTATCATAAGTATGGCTTATTTGTGCTATAAATTTGCTCAACATAAGCCATCAAACTATAACACACCCCTTAAACCACTTACTAACTCTCATGAAAATGACAACAAAGTTGAAAATGAAGTATATTTTAAGTATGGCCTATTAACTATTAGCTAGAAATATAGACCATCAAATTTTAATTTCAACATTCACTTCATTACCATCATCATATGTAGATGAAGAGGTAATTATTGTTTGTGATTGTTTAAGCATTGCCTATTTGGTGTCAACAATATAGGCTATCAAATTCAATGCAAAAACAACAAGTTAAACCACTTCAAGCATTGTCATTAAGTACAAAAAGATAGAAATAATTATCAAAATGTTGAAGCTACATAATTAGAGACCTTCATTACCCCTAAATTGAAGGGGTTTAGCCTCTCATTTGTGTTATCATATCAACACTTGTAGCATGCAACATGAAACTAAAAAAAAGAAGGAAAATGAAAGCTAATGGAAAAGAGAACTATTCTACTTGCATAAAATAAAATATATTCTACTTGCATAAATAAGTAAATCTACACTACTAACATGAAATGAAATAAACAAGAAGAGAAAAGAGCAGGTATGAAATTGCATAAAAAAGAAATTACATGAAATAAGAAATGGCTAAGTAGCCATGAAAAGAAAGAGAGCTCTCATTTTAATTTTGATCCTAAACTAAACTAAGAGAAGAGAGCCTAGGAGAGGAGAGACTAATTACATGAAGCATAAGGGGTATTTATACATGTTTGGAAAACCTAATTCATTTTTTGGGAACTACCCAAACTACCCTCTTAGGAAGTGTGGTGGCAAAGTAATCATTAGCATCAAATAATCATCATTTAAGTGTGCATGAAGCTTTAATGGTCATTAGAATGTGTATTATCTTCTACTGTGTACGTGAAGGTAGGTGGGTAGGTGGGGTCCTCCATGATCCATGGCTTTGAATTATTTCCATCTTCATTCCTTTGTATCTTCTTTGTGTATGCATATATCTTCATGAAACCACTTGTATTTGAGTTCAAATTCCTACAAAATAATATAGAAATTTCCAATTAAATTTTCTCAAATTAGTATATGCACAAAAATGACCATTTTTCCCTTGGATGAAGATGAATATGTGACGATTTGAAAATAATTTTAATTTTGATTTAAACATGTTAAAACACCCAATATGACCATTTTTTTTAATTTAATTCGATAAAATATGGTAGTAAAAATATGCACATTTACGTGCACATCGCTCTTCCACTATTTCAGTTATATAAAATTGTTTATACTTTAAAATATTTTATATTCATTAAAAAATTTCAATTGAAACTTTAATATATTATCAAAAAAGAATTTATTAACCAATTAAATTTTATTAAATAGACTAATTGAATAATAATTTGATTCCAAAGATAATAATTGTCAAAAATCAAATTCAAACACTTCTGTTTCAATTAAATTAATTTAATATTACAACTTTAAAATTATGGTTGTTACACGAATGTTATTTAAATTGAAATATAGGGTATTTTGTTGAGAAATCCAGATTTCTCATCGTTGTGATTTTTAATTCCAATTATATGCATGTTGGTTTTGTTTAAGTCATATACCTATTATATAGATTGTCAAATGTTAAAATTTGATTGTTTGGCCTTATTAGACATAACACTGACATATGACAAAAGTTAAACCATTTTGGGTGAGAAAGGTAGTAATAACATTGGTTAAGTGATATAGTAGCTATTGTCCTCGTTATAGTATTTTGAAATACTAATATTTGCTGTTTTGGTCTGGAAATGGTTTCGATTTGGAAAAATGATTTTTAATCTGACCTTTTTGGATTTTCTAGGATATTCTATTTAAAAATAGTTTTTATACTTCTCTATTTTACTTTAACCTCTTTTATTATTCTTTCTAATATATGTATATATGTGAATGGTTAAAATTATTGTGGAAACTATTTATCTTTTAGGAAAGTTATTGTAAAAATAAATGTTTTATTTTAAAGGAGATAAAGGAGTTATCCTTATGTTAAAGTTATTTTTGTTTTTAAATGAATGTAGAAATATTGTGGGAAAAGTATTTGTGAAACATTTTATATAAAATATTGTAATAAAAGAACCGACTTACAAATGGTATTTTATAATTTTAAGAGAGATTTATAAGTAGTATTTTATAAAAAAAAAGGATAGGTTTATAAATGGTATTTTATGAAAGGAAAATATTATCATTTGATTAATGGGAGAAATAAATCACAATGAGAATTTATTGTAATATATGGAATGATCATGTTACAGAGAGTATATGAGTTTTATAATTACAAATGGAGTTTTGTTATATATGTGAAGTTTGGTTTATATTTGGAGTTTGTTTTATAAAGGAGTTTTGCAATTACATTAGAAATTTATAAAAGGAGTTTTATGACTTGTAAATAAATTTAGGAATTTATAAAAGGAGTTTTATAAAAATATAAAGGATGTTTATAAAGGAGTTTATTAAATAAGCTTGGAGATTGATAGAAGGAGGTTAATAATTATGTTTGGATGTTTAAAAAGGGAATTTTATAATGTATAAAATAATATTTTATAAAAGAAGTTCATAAATATAAGGAGTTTTATAAAGGCACTTTATAAAATGGGATTTATAAAAAGACCGAGACCCGATTTCCGTATATAAATGATCATTTTAAATTACGATGGTATGGAAAATGTTCTTTTCATACTTAACATTAAATTCCTAGGTATGGAAACTCCTCTCTAACTCGAGAATTAAGAATGTGTATCGAGGCAAGAATAGTGTACTACTAGTCTGATTTCATTGTTAATCAAGGGATAGTACTATTTGAAATTGGAAAGTGGTGTTAAGTATATTTTGTCTAGTTTCTGTATGATTTATTTACTTACACAAAAAGGAAAGTGTTTGGGTTTATTGTTATCGATGTTTTAAATAACATTTGTTGTGACGACCCGGAATTTTTGAGCATTTGAAATGGGAATATTTAATTAATTTTAAATATTCAAAAGATAATTATTAACTTTAATTTCAAATATACAGTATTTAGTTGGATAATTAATTATTAAATTTAATTATTGGGATTGGGTAAATTATTGAATCTTGATTTTAAGTCTGTTAAAAATAGTTCAAAGGTTCAGAAAATTTATATTGTTAATACTGAAGATGATAGAACTTTTAAAATGGAATTTTAAAGAGTTTTGTTCAGTTTTAAAATATATCGTTGAAATTGAATTTAAAAATAGCCGTCCGAGGCACAGTCTCGGAATTCGACGAAACCAGTTCCATTGGATCCGTAATATTGTATTATTACCGGATTTCAATTTTCGTAGTAATTGGAGCTGTGGTTTGAGCGTACGATACGTTAACGCATGTAAAATCTAATTGATAATAACCGATTCGAAGTTAAATTTAATATTCCCACCTGTCCAATACATCTCACATCAGCCACCTTACCTTCTGAATGCGCAGAGATATTTTTCTTGTCTCGTTTTAATCACGTTATCTTATTTTCCTCTCAAAGCCTTATCTTCTTCTATACGCCCAAAAGAAATTTCATTCAGAGAAAAATGTTGTCCTCCTTTTCTTCCTTTCTGGAACCTTCAGTTCGAATTAAAAACAAATAGTATGGCCACTTCTTTCTTTTTCAAAATTTAAACAAATGTCTGCTTCAGAATAAAAACGAGGCTGAGCCACGTTCCAAATCAAAACGAAATTGGAATTTCGTCTTCTTCCTCTTATAACTTAATTCGTTCGTCGAATCGAAAATCGAAAAGAGAAAAGGGGGGAAATCGCGACAACTTCGTGATAGAGAGCTCAAGCTCGGAGCTGCTGGGTGCGCTCGGAGGCAGGAGGAAGATTCGAGTTCGTCCCAAATATAATAAACGAGGGGGATCGCGAACGATATTTGGAGAATGGCGCATGTCGCAATGAGACTAGGGCACGGCGACGCTCGAGACATGGGGTGGCGAATCGAAGGAGGGTTAGGGATTCAACGTGCAGCAGATGTAGTTAATCGCGATTTCATAAGGCTGGAAGGTGCGGCGAATCTTTCGAGTCGAGGATTTTGAACTCGTGTTAGTGTTCGAGACTGGGTCGAGGTAGCCATGGCCAGGTGTGACCTTTGTGCGGCGGTGACCAGGTCAGTAGCAGTCGTGACTTCAGGGAGGCTCGAGTTCGAAGTATATGGCATCTTGGAACGGGAACTTGGGCGTGGAGTACTTTGGTGTCGTCGACTTGGGATTTTGTCAGAGAATCGTGTGTCAGTACACATGCTCGTGAGGGAGGATAGACAGTAAGGTATTATTTTTCTTAAATTTATATATACATAAGTGCATATTTATATACAAAAGAAAAATAATTATTTACAGTGAAGTATACATCTTGGCAAAATATTTTCAATATACATGTACCGGAAAAATATACATATATACAATTTTTGATGAATATAGGAATTTTAAATTGTTATAGGGTTTATAGAAACTAGATTTTTAGAATGTATATATGGAAATAGAGAATTATTTTGTATTGATAAAGTTTGGATTTTTTTTAAACGTTAAAGTCTATATAAAATTGGATTTAAATTAAATTATAAGTTAAAATTTAAATTATTAGTTCAACACCAAATTATTAGTTTAAATTAATTTGTTAGTTAAATAAATAGATAGTAATAAATTGTTCGGTCGATTCAAATGTTAATAAATCATCTAATTTTATACAAGGTCTAAAATCGAGAAAATACAAGTCGGAATGGAACTGGAAAGGAATAGACTGCAAAATAAATCAAAGGTGAGTTAATCTCACTCAGTTGAATTTAAATTTAAATGGTTAAATTTAAATAATTTATTGAATGGTTGATTTGATTGATGTGCTATATATATAGTAGTATATAGCAATATACACATATTGGCATATGTGTATATTGGAATTGTTGATATTCCCGCATTATATAGCGGATGAGACCCTATGCGCCGCATAATAGCGGATGATATTTTATAAAACCCATATACCGCGATATCCCACCTTGAGGTGGAATTGGTATTGTGCTAACATCTGTGGATGCAGGGAAACAGGTTGGAGGGATCCAACTGGATTCCTCAAAATATTTAATTTTGTTTAAATATTCTGTGATATGATTTTTGATATCCTGTGATGATTTATATTGGATAATCTGGTTGGATTGAATTTCCCAGTATAATGAGTTATCAAAAGCAATTGAATTGAATTTTGGAAAGAAATAAAAGAGTAAAATTTAAGTTAAATAATTCTAGTGAATTCGAATAAATTAAATAGGGAATTGTAAAAGAAATAAAGAAATTTCTTAATTCGAACAAATATGGGAAAAGAGGATTTTGAATTTAATAGTGAAGAAATAAATCTTTAACTAAAGTGATATTATTTAAAAATATAAAAGAATTGATTTTATTGAAATTTAAAGATTTAATTTAATTAAAATATTAATTGAAGAAGTTTGGAAATCCGAAATTGGTATTTTAGTTAAAAAGGGTTTTAACTCATAATAAGGAAATAAAAGATGAAAGTTAATGTATTTGAAATAATTGAAGTAAATAGGGAAATTTACATCAAAGTAAAGTAAAATGGAAATCAATTGGAAATTGATTTAAGTGTTTAAAAACTTGATTTTTTAAAAGAGAAATGAGATTTTGGAGATATAAACTGGGTTTATAAGGTAAAATTAAATATCAGTGGATATTTGAGAATATAAATTCAAGATGGGAATTTATAAAAGGATATGGATTGGTTTAAAAATAAATGTTGGTTTATTTTTAAAGGATGGAAATGAGAAGTGTATTTCTCTGGATTGCCAAGTACGTTTTTCCAAGGCAATTTTAAATACAAGTTAAAAGTTTAATATGTTTAAAAAGCATATTTTAGAAGATTGATTATTTCTAAATGTTAAAGTCTAAAGTAAGTATTTTCAAAAATCTATTTTTGTAGTAATTATATAAAAGTGATTTGCTATTATGTTTTAAAAGGAGAAATTTAGTTTATATTTATAAAGTGGTTTATTTTAAAGTATATATTTTTAATAAAGTATTAAAGTAGTTTAATTTCAATGTTATAAGATATATTTAAAATAAAGTGTTTTTAAATTATTTTAAAATCTAAAAGTGTTTTGTACTTGGTGTTTCAGAGGAAATAAATATTTGGAAATGTATTCCGTAAGCGGAAATTGTTTGGAATTGTTTTCAAATGAGCTTTGAAAATTTGGAAATATGTCTTGGAAAGATATTTGGGCAAATAAATAATGTGGGAAATTATTTATTGTGTGATGGTTGCTTGTGGATGTTAATTGATAGTTAAATAACCAACTATCAATATTGGCCAAATGCGTTGATCGTTTCGAAGAGACCGGGATCGAGTTTCCGTATACCGGGATTCTAGGTCTGGAGACTCGAATACCACTTCGATCCGGTTTGTACGTTTCGTGAAAACGATTTTGGAGTCGAAGATGGAGCAGTGAAGTGCAAGGGCTAGTCGCTACTAATCCTGAGGATATTTCCAAAATGGATGTAGTAGGAATAGTGCCTTCGGTTCCGTTCGGACCCGGGACGGACTTGTATGGACGAATGCTTTCGTGACATCGTCAGGTGGACGATGGGCATTCTAAGGGATATGTGCTATAAAGGTATCGTTTAGCCTCGAACCTCATCAACCGAGAATGACTGAAAATCAAGGGTTATGCAGCAAGGCTTCGTGGGTAGCACCCACTTGAGAGTAAGGTCATCCCTGTCTAGATGTCCCTTTTATTTCGGCTTAGTGGTGCGGTTGCTGATCCCAACCGTGGGGTGATTTTATTTGGAATTATCCAGTAAGGGATGATTCCGGCCTTGTGTTGCAGGGGAGCGGGCGTACTCCTCGGTACTGTGATCTAGGCCACGTACTGTGATAGGTGGTACCCCAGTGCCTAGTCATTCGTTGGAAATCCATTCTCCCTACGTGCCTTGTACGAGTTTTGTTTGTATTACCCACGTTGTGGCTAGTATGCTGGAATTTAATCATGTAACAATTTCAGCTATTTTAATAAGTATTTGTGAATAGACACTATTATAATATCAGAGGATTTTGATATAAAGTGTTTTAGCTATCGTAAGGTAAAAACCCGACATGTTTATTTGTGGCGTGGTCTTACGAGATGCTTTTATTTTCAAAAGGATTTTTGAAACTTTAATAATCAATTTGAGTGTGATTTTCTCACGCTGGTATTCCAGACTGACTCGGGTATTGTTTTATATGATGCTCGGGTCAGACCGAGTATTATAGGTTACAGGATATGATGCTGTGGAGCTCAGGAGATGAGCTGGATGGCGAGACGTATCTTCCGTACTTGTTTATATATATATATTCCGCTGTGTTGATTGTGGTACTCTATTGTATTGAGGACATGATATGGTTATTGTCCAGTTGTATGTTATGTGTTCTCTGGTGTATACTCTGATGCTATATTATATAAACAGATATAGTTTTGATTTGTGTAAAGATCTGTTGATATATATTATATTTTATTCCGCTGCGATGGTTAGATTCTGATGTTGTTTTTCTATTTTTCTTCTTCTACCTCTTCTTCTTAACTAAAATGGTTCGATTTTCCGGGACTGGAAGGTCGGGTCGTTACAGGTGGTATCAGAGCGAGGTTGGCGATAACCTTGGCTCTGGTGGGAATTTTGAGAGTATTAATAGATATGAGCGCGTATTTGTTAGTGAATATAAAATGGTTTTATTTTGTGTTGGTTGATCTATTGAGTGGCATATGAACCTTCGTCGGCACAGTCTGCGTAACTGTATCGAAGGGGTTTCTAAACACTTGAATAGAACAATTCGACATAATATTGTTTTAAATAGGGTGAATGAAATAATTTTGCCCAAATTATTTTGTATATAAAAGAAATAATTATTCGAAATTTATTATAGTTATATTTGGATGCTTGGTTGTTAGAAAATGACCATAATGAGTTAGTCTCATTATTGAGTAGAAATTGAAAACTTATAACCTAAGTTGAAGAATAAATTTATATAACAAAATGGAAATTGAAATATAGACTATAAATGAATTTATAAATTGAGATAAACTTTATATACAAATGTGAATTACAAATGTGATTTATAATCAAATGAGATAAATTCATAAACAAATGAAATTTGTAAATGTAAATTGTAAATGTGACTTATAACTTGAAATAAAATGTGATAGAATTCCAGAGTAATGTTTGGATATAAAATTGGATGGATTTTGAATTTGAAGTTTTGGGAAAGGTTTGAAATTCCTTGAGATTTGGAGATAGTTTTCAAAGAGTTTGAGGAAATAATAAGTGGTATTATTTCAGGAATATTTTGAGTTGAGTTTGGAATCTGGAAAGATTTGAAATTTAAAAATATTTGAAATGGTTTAAAGAGATAAAAGCATTTAATTCTCTTCCGGTCGCTGGGAAATAATTTCGGTGATGACTGCAGCATCATCGATGTCTATTTTCGAGTTTCCAAAGAGAAATTGCTACCAAACTGTTTTAAATTGGAAATGATTGTGAACTGGGTTGGTTTTGAAATTCAAAGGGAAAATTGTTTGGTAAAAGCAGATTTGTTTTGGAAATTGGGATTTGATGTGATTTACTAGATGTGTGTGAGTTATTTATGGATTCAAAATGGTTTTGAAATAAAACCGGGCAATTGGATTCTGGGAATTCTATTTAAAATATAAATGTGGAAATTTAAATGAATCAACAATATAAAGTATAGAATGAAGTTGATTGAAATAAGAAGGGAATGAAAGTTTAAATCTAGGATTATAATTATGAGATGGAAATAACTCAATGAGTAATATAAGTTGGTAGATAAAAGAGTTAGAGAACTTGAAGGTGAATGAATTGTAAAACTTGTATAAAATTGTATCCTGGAATTAAAATTTAATTCGAGTATATGAAGGTGAATAAAATATATTTGAATTTAACTTAAGATAAGTTAAATAAAATTGAGAATTGGAATTGAATTAAATGTAAATAAGTTGAAGTTGAATTGAATTGGATATAAAGGTAATGTAAAATGCTCATAATTGTGTAAATAAATTCATATTCTTAGGTTCTTAAGTGTAATAATTTGAAAATTGATTATAAAGATGAAAATGGACTTAAATGAATAGTCCTAGATCTTAAGTAAGTAAGTTAAACTTATGAATAGAGATGAAATTGTAAGTCATAAATGGGAATTCATTTCTTTGAACCATTAAGAGTTATAATTTGAAATTGTAATTATCAAATGGAAACGACTAAGATGAGCAATCTTAATTTTTAAATAAATCCAAACTTGAATTATAAAATAAACTGAACTTAAGATAATTAAGTGAAGTGATATTTGGAATTAAAAAGCAAGTATTTAATTTTAACCAGTGGAGGAACTAATTAGATAATAAATTAGTTAATGAAATTGAATTGTGAGTAAATGAAATTTGGATTAAAATAGTGATGGTTTGAATTGCGAATGAAATCCAAATAAGTGAAAATAAATTGGAAATGACCTGGTTATTAATAAAATAATTCTAGATGAATTGAGTATGGAAAATAAAATTCATAATGATTGAGTGAATGAACCACTTATATTAAATAAATAAATGGATGGAATTTGATTAAATAAGAATCAAATGAAAGATGGAAATAAAACTTTAAAGGGTTGGTTAAATGGAAAATAAACTTAAGTTATTGACTTAAGTAAATGTTGAATGAAAATTGAACTCAAACAGAGGAGTGGTTTAAATAAGTTGAGAAATAGTTATTGAATGAATTAACTTGGATTGTTTTCGAGCTAAATAAAATTTAAATTTTGGAAGTTGGAGATGAATTGAATTTAAGAAAATTATTAGAAATGAAAATCTGAATGAAGTGTGGAATAAGTATTTATATTTGAAATGAAGTAGTAAATTGAAGTAAGTTGGAATTCATATGAAATGGAAGTTCAATTTGAATATATACACTTCAGTGGTGAAGAAGTAGATAAATATAAGAAAAATTATATTGAACTTAAGAATTGAAGAATGAAATTCTTAAGAAAATTTGTATTGGAAATATACTTAGTAATTTTGGAAAAATAAAATAAATATACTAAGTAAATAGTTGAATGAAGACTAAAACTGAAGTTGTGAAATGGGATAGTTGTGCATAAGGGGATAACAATCAAAAGAATGTGAATAAAGGAGAATTGATAGCTGATAATCAATTGAAATTAATACGTAGGATGTACGTATATTATTTTATTCGCATAGCTATTTGATCCGGATTCGAACACAGAATTTCGAGATAGTTTTATCGATCCGAATCAGGATTTTTCACTCGATTTTCGACGGCGAACCTGGATATGGAATTTTGATTGATTCTGGAAATTCTCTATCATAGTTTGTGGCTGTGCAAGGAGAATGACGGTTTCTGATCGAGAAACCAAATCTGAGTCCGCACTAGGAAGTCGGGTGGACGATACTAGTTCGGAAGTGAAATTGTGTGATCGATTGAGCGATCGAATGTGATATTGCGTACGGATGATATATGTGCATCGTACGGGCTTAAGTAAAACAAATATTGTAAATTTGTAAAGAAAAGTATAAAATGACTTTGGAATTGTGATTGAATATTATTGCTTAGAAGGATATACAGGTGTATAAAAGCAATGGATAATTGGGATTTTTGATTTTAGAAGATAAAATTTAATGGCTCGACAAAAGGTATGTATTTGAATTTCTATATGAAATTTGATTGGGTTTTGGATCCAGCCACTTGGCTTTTGTTTTCTTTTTGAGATTGGGAGGCCGTAGAGCCATTTTGTAGTAGTATCGAGCTAGCCGCGCAAAGGAGACGCTGGCGAAATTTTTCGGAAATTTAGGGAGTTAGAAAATTTTGGGAAAATTTTGATAATTCAAAATTTGAATTCAAATTTAAATTTGAACTGATAAGAAAGATAATATTGTTTGGGACTTTGGAGTAAGTTTGAAAGGTTAGAAAGAGGGATAATGTATCTCTATTAAAGGATTTGTTTTGGGAGGTGGTTAAAACTATTTGGGTTAAGGAAATAGTTAATGGGGATTGAATCATTCTTCCTAACTGGTAATTTCGGGGACGAAATTCTTTTAAGGGGGGAGGAATGTGACGACTCGGAATTTTTGAGCATTTGAAATGGGAATATTTAATTAATTTTAAATATTCAAAAGATAATTATTAACTTTAATTTCAAATATACAGTATTTAGTTGGATAATTAATTATTAAATTTAATTATTGGGATTGGGTAAATTATTGAATCTTGATTTTAAGTCTGTTAAAAATAGTTCAAAGGTTCAGAAAATTTATATTGTTAATACTGAAGATGATAGAACTTTTAAAATGGAATTTTAAAGAGTTTTGTTCAGTTTTAAAATATATCGTTGAAATTGAATTTAAAAATAGCCGTCCGAGGCACAGTCTCGGAATTCGACGAAACCAGTTCCATTGGATCCGTAATATTGTATTATTACCGGATTTCAATTTTCGTAGTAATTGGAGCTGTGGTTTGAGCGTACGATACGTTAACGCGTGTAAAATCTAATTGATAATAACCGATTCGAAGTTAAATTTAATATTCCCACCTGTCCAATACATCTCACATCAGCCACCTTACCTTCTGAACGCGCAGAGATATTTTTCTTGTCTCGTTTTAATCACGTTATCTTATTTTCCTCTCAAAGCCTTATCTTCTTCTATACGCCCAAAAGAAATTTCATTCAGAGAAAAATGTTGTCCTCCTTTTCTTCCTTTCTGAAACCTTCAGTTCGAATTAAAAACAAATAGTATGGCCACTTCTTTCTTTTTCAAAATTTAAACAAATGTCTGCTTCAGAATAAAAACGAGGCTGAGCCACGTTCCAAATCAAAACGAAATTGGAATTTCGTCTTCTTCCTCTTATAACTTAATTCGTTCGTCGAATCGAAAATCGAAAAGAGAAAAGGGGGGAAATCGCGACAACTTCGTGATAGAGAGCTCAAGCTCGGAGCTGCTGGGTGCGCTCGGAGGCAGGAGGAAGATTCGAGTTCGTCCCAAATATAATAAACGAGGGGGATCGCGAACGATATTTGGAGAATGGCGCATGTTGCAATGAGACTAGGGCACGGCGACGCTCGAGACATGGGGTGGCGAATCGAAGGAGGGTTAGGGATTCAACGTGCAGCAGATGTAGTTAATCGCGATTTCATAAGGCTGGAAGGTGCGGCGAATCTTTCGAGTCGAGGATTTTGAACTCGTGTTAGTGTTCGAGACTGGGTCGAGGTAGCCATGGCCAGGTGTGACCTTTGTGCGGCGGTGACCAGGTCAGTAGCAGTCGTGACTTCAGGGAGGCTCGAGTTCGAAGTATATGGCATCTTGGAACGGGAACTTGGGCGTGGAGTACTTTGGTGTCGTCGACTTGGGATTTTGTCAGAGAATCGTGTGTCAGTACACATGCTCGTGAGGGAGGATAGACAGTGAGGTATTATTTTTCTTAAATTTATATATACATAAGTGCATATTTATATACAAAAGAAAAATAATTATTTACAGTGAAGTATACATCTTGGCAAAATATTTTCAATATACATGTACCGGAAAAATATACATATATACGATTTTTGATGAATATAGGAATTTTAAATTGTTATAGGGTTTATAGAAACTAGATTTTTAGAATGTATATATGGAAATAGAGAATTATTTTGTATTGATAAAGTTTGGATTTTTTTTAAACGTTAAAGTCTATATAAAATTGGATTTAAATTAAATTATAAGTTAAAATTTAAATTATTAGTTCAACACCAAATTATTAGTTTAAATTAATTTGTTAGTTAAATAAATAGATAGTAATAAATTGTTCGGTCGATTCAAATGTTAATAAATCATCTAATTTTATACAAGGTCTAAAATCGAGAAAATACAAGTCGGAATGGAACTGGAAAGGAATAGACTGCAAAATAAATCAAAGGTGAGTTAATCTCACTCAGTTGAATTTAAATTTAAATGGTTAAATTTAAATAATTTATTGAATGGTTGATTTGATTGATGTGCTATATATATAGTAGTATATAGCAATATACACATATTGGCATATGTGTATATTGGAATTGTTGATATTCCCGCATTATATAGCGGATGAGACCCTATGCGCCGCATAATAGCGGATGATATTTTATAAAACCCATATACCGCGATATCCCACCTTGAGGTGGAATTGGTATTGTGCTAACATCTGTGGATGCAGGGAAACAGGTTGGAGGGATCCAACTGGATTCCTCAAAATATTTAATTTTGTTTAAATATTCTGTGATATGATTTTTGATATCCTGTGATGATTTATATTGGATAATCTGGTTGGATTGAATTTCCCAGTATAATGAGTTGTCAAAAGCAATTGAATTGAATTTTGGAAAGAAATAAAAGAGTAAAATTTAAGTTAAATAATTCTAGTGAATTCGAATAAATTAAATAGGGAATTGTAAAAGAAATAAAGAAATTTCTTAATTCGAACAAATATGGGAAAAGAGGATTTTGAATTTAATAGTGAAGAAATAAATCTTTAACTAAAGTGATATTATTTAAAAATATAAAAGAATTGATTTTATTGAAATTTAAAGATTTAATTTAATTAAAATATTAATTGAAGAAGTTTGGAAATCCGAAATTGGTATTTTAGTTAAAAAGGGTTTTAACTCATAATAAGGAAATAAAAGATGAAAGTTAATGTATTTGAAATAATTGAAGTAAATAGGGAAATTTACATCAAAGTAAAGTAAAATGGAAATCAATTGGAAATTGATTTAAGTGTTTAAAAACTTGATTTTTTAAAAGAGAAATGAGATTTTGGAGATATAAACTGGGTTTATAAGGTAAAATTAAATATCAGTGGATATTTGAGAATATAAATTCAAGATGGGAATTTATAAAAGGATATGGATTGGTTTAAAAATAAATGTTGGTTTATTTTTAAAGGATGGAAATGAGAAGTGTATTTCTCTGGATTGCCAAGTACGTTTTTCCAAGGCAATTTTAAATACAAGTTAAAAGTTTAATATGTTTAAAAAGCATATTTTAGAAGATTGATTATTTCTAAATGTTAAAGTCTAAAGTAAGTATTTTCAAAAATCTATTTTTGTAGTAATTATATAAAAGTGATTTGCTATTATGTTTTAAAAGGAGAAATTTAGTTTATATTTATAAAGTGGTTTATTTTAAAGTATATATTTTTAATAAAGTATTAAAGTAGTTTAATTTCAATGTTATAAGATATATTTAAAATAAAGTGTTTTTAAATTATTTTAAAATCTAAAAGTGTTTTGTACTTGGTGTTTCAGAGGAAATAAATATTTGGAAATGTATTCCGTAAGCGGAAACTGTTTGGAATTGTTTTCAAATGAGCTTTGAAAATTTGGAAATATATCTTGGAAAGATATTTGGGCAAATAAATAATGTGGGAAATTATTTATTGTGTGATGGTTGCTTGTGGATGTTAATTGATAGTTAAATAACCAACTATCAATATTGGCCAAATGCGTTGATCGTTTCGAAGAGACCGGGATCGAGTTTCCGTATACCGGGATTCTAGGTCTGGAGACTCGAATACCACTTCGATCCGGTTTGTACGTTTCGTGAAAACGATTTTGGAGTCGAAGATGGAGCAGTGAAGTGCAAGGGCTAGTCGCTACTAATCCTGAGGATATTTCCAAAATGGATGTAGTAGGAATAGTGCCTTCGGTTCCGTTCGGACCCGGGACGGACTTGTATGGACGAATGCTTTCGTGACATCGTCAGGTGGACGATGGGCATTCTAAGGGATATGTGCTATAAAGGTATCGTTTAGCCTCGAACCTCATCAACCGGGAATGACTGAAAATCAGGGGTTATGCAGCAAGGCTTCGTGGGTAGCACCCACTTGAGAGTAAGGTCATCCCTGTCTAGATGTCCCTTTTATTTCGGCTTAGTGGTGCGGTTGCTGATCCCAACCGTGGGGTGATTTTATTTGGAATTATCCAGTAAGGGATGATTCCGGCCTTGTGTTGCAGGGGAGCGGGCGTACTCCTCGGTACTGTGATCTAGGCCACGTACTGTGACAGGTGGTACCCCAGTGCCTAGTCATTCGTTGGAAATCCATTCTCCCTACGTGCCTTGTACGAGTTTTGTTTGTATTACCCACGTTGTGGCTAGTATGCTGGAATTTAATCATGTAACAATTTCAGCTATTTTAATAAGTATTTGTGAATAGACACTATTATAATATCAGAGGATTTTGATATAAAGTGTTTTAGCTATCGTAAGGTAAAAACCCGACATGTTTATTTGTGGCGTGGTCTTACGAGATGCTTTTATTTTCAAAAGGATTTTTGAAACTTTAATAATCAATTTGAGTGTGATTTTCTCACGCTGGTATTCCAGACTGACTCGGGTATTGTTTTATATGATGCTCGGGTCAGACCGAGTATTATAGGTTACAGGATATGATGCTGTGGAGCTCAGGAGATGAGCTGGATGGCGAGACGTATCTTCCGTACTTGTTTATATATATATTCCGCTGTGTTGATTGTGGTACTCTGTTGTATTGAGGACATGATATGGTTATTGTCCAGTTGTATGTTATGTGTTCTCTGGTGTATACTCTGATGCTATATTATATAAACAGATATAGTTTTGATTTGTGTAAAGATCTGTTGATATATATTATATTTTATTCCGCTGCGATGGTTAGATTCTGATGTTGTTTTTCTATTTTTCTTCTTCTACCTCTTCTTCTTAACTAAAATGGTTCGATTTTCCGGGACTGGAAGGTCGGGTCGTTACATTTGTTCTAACTCGATTAAGTATGGTTTACAAAATGAAAATTTTAAGATTTGTGGATATACTTATACCATTGAGATAAGTATAAGAGTATATTTTCTAAATATTGAAAATGTGGTGTTTTTTGAGTATACTAATACTATTGATATAAGCATATGGGAAAGTTTTTTCTAAGTTTTGAAAGTGAATTTTTTGTGAGTATACTTATACAGTTGAGATAAGTATATCAATATTTTTCAAGTATTGAAAAGGGTAGAGAAGGGTTTGTGAATATATCTTCGTAAAAGTATCTTAATACAAGAATTTACAAAGTGGTTTTACTTAATGAATGGATTAATTAAAGAGGCTTAGTGGGTGCTTATGTGATTAACCAGTGTTATTCTCCTTATGGAATTAAATCTTTGGTTGAATTGTTTGTTATTTGATAGTTGAATAACCGATCAAATCTTGGCCAGTTTTAGAACTTTCGTTATCAGTTCTAAGAGACCAAGATCAGATATATTATCCAAAAACCACTCCATACTTGCATAAGCGTTCGAATTGAAGACCTCTTGAAGATAATGGAAGCAAAGATGGAGTTCTTTGAAGTGCAGGGGCTACTTGCTACTAATCCTGAGGGTGATTCCAAAAAGGATGCAGTAGAAGTAGTGCCTTTGGTTTGTTCATATCCTGAACAACCTGAATGGTTGAATGCTGGCATTGCATTGTTGCCTTGAGGGTAGTGTTAGCATTTCAAGTGGAATTTTCTAAAAAGGTAAACGTTACCTCTAGCCTTACCAACCAGGAATGACTAAAATAGGGGATATGCTTCAGGGCTATACGGTTCGCCACCATTAGAGTATGTCATCACCTTTATATTTATTTATTTATTTACGGATTTGGTTTTGCATGAGAGCTCTTAGGAAAAGGTTGCAAAGCAACCGGGGTTGTGACATATTCGGTACTATCCAGTAAGGGGTAGGCCGGTCCCGATTCGCAAAGGTCGAAAGTTTTCAACCTCGGTACATTTTATCTAGAGGTGTACTGTGACAGGCAATACCCAATAGCCTTATCATTGTATGGAATTCATTCTCCAGTGAGTGCCTTTCAAACTTAGTTGTATACCTATTATGTTGGAATTTAATTAATGTAACAATTTCGGCTATGATTCCATATTTATTTTAAACCTTGGACATTATTATAATATCACAAGATTTCTTATGACATGGTTTGGTTATCCTATGGTAAAAACCCATCTGTATTTATGTGTGGCATGGTCTTACTAGATACCTTTATTTTGAAAGGTTTTATAACATTAAAATCCATATGAGATGTGTTTCTCATGCTGGTTTATAGATTTAGTTTGGATGCTTTGGAGCTTCAGGAGACGAGTCGGATGCCTCCAAGATGTATTCACATATATTTTATTTCCGCTGCAATTAGTTGTTTATATTTATCAGCATTTGTGAGGACGGGTTGTTATAACAGTCCAAGCTGATGATTAGTTGATTAACTCTGATTGATGTACATATATTACAGTTTTCTTTTGTAAAGATCTGTTCTATATTATATATTACTCATCACGATGTGAGATTCAGTTTTGTCTTTTCTTTCTTTTTCTCCCAATAATCTGTCTTTCCGACACTTGGATGCTCACATGTGAACACCGTGAATGTATTAGTGTCAACTTTCGAGGGTCAAAAAGCTGGGTCATTACAAGTGTATACTATAAACCCAAAACCATTTTATACTTAATGTAATCTTTAAAATATTCATTTTAAAGATCTACTTATATTCAAAAGTATATCCAAATGGGTTAAAAACAAATATTGCTTAAACATTGTTTACTATAAACCTAAGACCATTTTATACTTAACATTATCTTTAAAATATTCTTTTGTAAAGATCTAAGTATATCTACACTTATTTAACAAAGTAATATACTTTTTAGTTACTGCTCAGAAGCATTCATTATAACTAAGTGTTATAACCAAAACACACTTATCTTTTATAAAATAATTATCTTACTTTCCAAACTCATACATACACACACGCGAGCGCACTTTCAAAATATTTATAAATATGTTTGAAATACCTATATAAAATATTACTTAAAAATAAATAATTTGGAATTTAACAAAAAAAACATATTTTTATATATAAAATCCTTTACTTTAAAAATTCATAAATAATTATTAATAATACATTTAAACTTAAAACTACTTTTAAAATACTTTAAAACCTGCTCTTAAACTTCTCTAAAAATGTTTCATAAAATAATCAAGTACTAAAATTTTAAACAAGTTTAAAATCACAAAAATAGATTAAACAACATGAACACCAAACAGTGTCGTAGAGGCCAAAAGTGCTACTGTAGGTCAAAGACGGCATTTGTAAGTGCTGTAAAGATACTGGACCGAGAGCACGTTCAAAAAGCATTAAAGTCCGAGGCTAGATTTCTCTATCCATATAAAGGTTTTAAGATCTAAAATTTCAATAGTAGATGGTACACTTAGAATACTAAAAACTATGTAAAGAAACCCCTAAGGATATCTTCCAAATCATGTTAAAAATTCTCGAAAACAAGTTATTTAAAAAGTGCTCATACAACGACCTTTTCATGCTATTAACTTTTGCAACTTTGTTCAAACAGTTTTAATTGATTTACTACAATAAGTAGCATACATATAGTACTTAATAGAACATGAAAGAAACCTCTAAGAATGTCTTTCAAAATCATATTAAAAATTCCCAAAAACGAGGCATTTCCAAAGTACTCATATAAGAACCCTTTCGCTACTAACTTTTGCAAATTTGTTCAACCTTTTCTACACTTTTCTAAACCACTTACTGTATCATACACTACTATAAGTGTAGAGCACAATTGAAATATATTCTTTGACAATATATTCACATATAACCATATTAAAGAAGTTAAACACAGGGGATTTACAAAGTGCACTTATAGCCACTCTTTCGCTTCAAACAGCTGCACAAACACTTCCACATCACGTACAACCAAACCAAAACATGTAAACACAATGTTAAGGCCATGTTACGTGTTGTAGAGGTAATATAAGTGAATAAGTTACATATAAAGTTGCCATTTTCTTTCCAAAGTAAGGGGTCCAAAATTTATAACTTGCATTATTTCAAACTTTAACTTTACATCCATATTCACACGAAAAATACACACACACAATATGTACACTTCAATGGTGAGTTAACTCATCCAAAACCTTTCTAAGACCAAGCACAAGCCTATTGAACGTAATAATACTTCTTACCATCATCAAACATCCAAAGACACTACCTTCGCACCTAAAAAGCTCACGACCACCTTCACTTCTTCTCCTTTTGCTCTCGGCCGATCCACGTTTAGGGGTTTGTGCTCCTCTCCTTCCACCTTCGAGTTTCTTTCCTTTGCTCCTAGGTTGTCTTAGGGCCTTTTCCAAAGTTTGAGAGAGTTCAGGCATGATTTGGGTTGATTTGAGAAAGATAAAGTGGAGAGAAAGAGCATGAATACCTAGCATTTTTGTTCATAACACTTGCAAATGAATTTGTGGACTTATGAAATGTATTATGTAGATTTAACAAGAGGTAAATATCACCTATAAACCTCCTTGGCCAGTCAAAAGCAAACCCCCCCTCATGTGCACAACTTTACACCTCCTTATCCAAATTTTCTTCTCACCTCAAAATATCTTCTCCCTAATCACTTTGCTAATCTCTCCACTATTCACCATTTAGTTAGCCACATTAAGAAAAATATTTTTAGTTGCCAACTAATTACACATAAAAATATTAGACATGCCTAAAGAGTTCGACAACTTTTATCGAGCTAAAAGCCGTTTATCGATAAAAAGATTTTCGACCACATTATTGATATTTCTTTGAACTATTTATTTTTGTAAACATATTTCGAAAAAAGTTTATCTTCATGCATTATTACTTAAAAGGGGTTTAACATGGTTATAAATCACTTTTAACACATTTAGTCAAGATTCTAATATTTAAGTAATTCAGTGTGAAATGTTCGAAATTCCGGTTTGCTGCTTAAAACATTTCACCCTCGATATTCCAACATGGCCAGTTAACAAAAGAAACAAGCGCACATCAATACTTAACAATATTCAAAATTACTACAAAAAACTCATGGTTTGCCCAGGTTCCAAAACCCCCTTATCGCCCGAAGACGATAAATAATTCACTAAGCATACTTTATGCTCAATAGCCCCAGGTTACTACTTAGAAGATTATTCAAGCTACCCAGAACAAATCGAAGAGTCATTCCCTGAACTGTTCATAAGCCAACAAAACATTGTATGCATATATAGTTAAGCTCATACGATGTACATGGATCATTAGTACGCGATATGCGATCTGATCACTTGCTCAATCATACAAAATTTACTTCCAAACTAGTATAAAGCACTTGACCTCTCTCGTGCGGAATTCGATCAGGTTCCTTGATTAGAACTTCTATTTCCCTTGCATGGCCATATATTAGGATAGAAAACCTTGAGATCATGTCAAGAATTATATCAAGTGTTCGCCGTTGAGGATCGAATGAAAAATTCTAGCTAGGACTAGTGTAAATCACCTAGAAATCATGTGCTCGAATCTTGGATCAAGAACACTCATGTGAATAAAATGATCTACGTACAACTTACATATTTTATTCCATTGGTTTCTTTAACTATACCAATTAATTTTAATATCACATTAATATATACAAAAAAAATCTTATTTAATACTAAAATCATTTATGAAGCATTTCATAAAACATACCTCAAGTTTATAAACATTTTATAAAGGCATAACTTTGTTTATAAAACATTTCATAAAACACTTAGCTTTAAATTTATAACGATCCAGAAGTTTCAGACTATCCAAAATTGCCGAAAAATCTATTTCGTTCTAAAAAATGAGAACTACCAAACAAGCACATTATAAAACGATGAACATACCATGTTGTCCTAACTGTATAGGATACATGCGTCAATAAAATAACATATTAAAGTTTCATAATTTTTAGATGCCCCTTTACTAAAAGGGAAAACAAGAAAAGATTTCATAATTATGAGGACCATGCCACTACCATTTGGGCACCCTGCTTAACATACTTACAAATCTTTTCTACAAAGGAAGTTCATATCAAAATCTGCATTAAACTACTCTGTATCTTATATTAAATTTCTTTTAAAGAAAACTCAATAACTAAATAGCATGTTTTATTTCAAATTATTAGAAATAATAATATGTACATATACCTTTGGTATATCAAATAATACTTTTAGGGTTTAACCAAAATTATTTTCAAAGTGGTATCAAATACTTTGTATATTATTACTAAGTATCATGATCTCAATTTTATAAAATAATTTCCCAAATATTTACTTTAAAATCCATAAATAATATACATAGATCGAGTAACACCAAAATAATACCAAGGAAACGGGTCCTACCGAGCCATATAATACATCCCCTTACTAAAACGGGTAATACTCATGAAGTGCTCACCAACCGAACACACCCATTTCTAGTCACCTTCGAGCCACTTGAATTACCTAACATAAAAATACTTTGTTCCCGAATCGATTCACCGACTACGAGAGCAAGCTTGAACTTGAACAAATCTAAAAAAAAATTCAAAATATTAGTATTCACAAATACTTTCACATAATAATGTCGTTATTTTCTCCAAAATCTTGGAAACCATTTTTAAAGACATCGGGATTTATGTTCTCAAAATATAAGTTTAAATCCTCTTCGTTTATAAACCTTATTTATAAATCATACTTATATAAAATCACTCACTTATATACAATCATTTCACAAGTATTTATTCCTAAAATAACTTATCTTTCCTTTATATTATAATAAAGATGGTTTAACAAAATTAACTTCCAATCCAATAATATCACAGAATGCCATGTAGTTAAATCGTGAAATTCAATTCACAAGGTGCTTGTTTCAATGCACCAATTAATTATAGTCTACCCAACCCATGCAGCAAAAAGGTAAACTACTCTTAAACTAGTTAAGCACCAATTAATAATCATTAGATAATAATCAGTGCTCATAAACTGGTCGAGCATGATCAATCAATCAAACAAATGATAACAATGCTCTTAAACTAACCGTGCATGACTAATCCAATCAATGAGGGATAATAAATGAACATCGTTAATCCCTACATTAATTAAACTATACTTACAAATTGCACGTATAAATTACTTATATATAATCTTTTAAGTTTCAAAGTTGAAATACCACTAAGACATATATTATAACAAATATAAATATGCTCTCATATGTATAATACACTCAAATCATTCTAAGGCATCACTAACCCTATCTCTAATGAGTTATACCTAACCAAAGCCAAAGTTCTTGCCTAACCTTCAGCTCTCATACAATGTTGTACCTTTTTGACCCCCAAATGTTGACATCAATACATCCACGGTATCCACATGTCGAACATCCAAGTGTCGAAACGATAGATTGTTAAGGTAAAAGAAAAGGTAGAAAGAAAAAGAATAAGAAAGAAGAGAACAAAACATCCGAATCTTAAAATGGAACGATAACATATAATATCAAAAAGACAGTACAAAATGCTACTCTAAGATACATAGTATTTCAGAGTTACAATCCTAAGTTGTAACGGCCTAAAATTTTTAACATTTCGAATGAGAGTATTTAATTTATTTACATATTCAAGTTTGATTCGAATATAATAAATAATATTTTTTTCTTAAAATGACCTAATTTTTATTAACTTATTTTTAAATGTATTTGTTGAATTTTTCCACAATTCTTAATTTGGAAAATATTTAAATTTTCGTTTGACGTATTTTACGACAAGCATTGGTATTTTTAAAAACAAAAGAGAATAAAATAACTAGTGTATTTTATTGTTATTTTGTGATTGTGTCGCATTATTCTGAACGGTCGTATTTTTATTTCTGTCATTTGCAGTCCATACGGAGACGGGATATTATATAGCGGAGTACCATAAAACTTTATTTCCAAACTTTTAAAAAACAGATCAAAACCAATTTTTCAATAAGGCATTAATTGTGATTAGCTTTAATGTGATGGGATTGTTAATTTTTTTGTTGCTTAGTCTTGATGTAATTTTATTTTGATTTGCCTTTTGATTTTATGGAAGTTTTGACTTTGGTTAAGTAATTTGGTTTTGTGTATAATTGTTCATATCAACTCACACCATCATCACTTCAATCCATTTCATACTTCACTTCTCCTCTCTTCTTTTTCATTTTTTTGTCTTCTCATAAAAGAAAATAATAACATCCTTCTCCTTTCAAAATCAATATCTCTCAATCCGATCGAAATTAGCCAAAATGACCAACTACAAAATTGTTCGTTATCCACTCTACTACTTTCTAAATCTGCTCGAATGTGGTGGTGGAAATCATTTGATATCCACCACTGTTCAAATATTATTATGATTCTGACGACCATGAATGGAGATAGGAGGGTGTGGGTGTGTTTGTATTGTCAAGTCATGATTTTTGGTCAGTGGTAGCATGATTTTAGGAGGCCAATGCTGGCCATAAGTGATTTTTGATCGTTTTTTGATCATCTATTAAATTCTGGCAAACTGTTGGTCGATAGAATCGATGGAGAGTGTTGAAAGTAGCATGGGGTCGAGGCGGAGTTGTGGGTGCGGTCAGAGGTGGTGCGGTGGTCGGAGTTGCTTGTACGAGGTCGTTCTAGGGTTTCATCTATGTTTGTTGTTTGGTTCGCATATGGTCTTGCTGGCAGTGAATGGCGGCATCGAGTGTGACATAGCCATTGTTGGAGGTGAGTGGGATGGTGGCGGAGCTTATGGCGGCGGCGGCGGCGATTGGAAGTTGTTCGAGATGGCTCGAAGTGGTTTCGATCGTGCTTGACTTTGGGTGCAGGGACATGAATTTTTGATTTGGGAAGGAGTGGTCGGATTTCGCTAGGGACGGCTGGAGTTGCTGACAAGGGTGCTGACGGGATGAGATTGGGAAGGGAAGTTCGTTAGCGGCCGTGGTTCTTGGATGGAGTAGTTGGCCGAGGTGTGCACGTGCACGGTATCATGTACAGAAGGGTTCGATTTGAAATTGAATGTGGGGAAGAGGCGATTGTTGAAGGCGGGTATGGGTTCGGGTTAAAGAGCTTGGGCCTTGGGCTGAGTTTGTTTGGGTGGTAATAATTAATTTAGTTGTTTGATTTTATAAATTAAGTATGTTAATTTTAAGAAGCAATATCTCACTTGTTATAAATCTGATTAATATGCAGATTTTTGTGTTAGACTCATATTGACGAGTACAACACTATGTTATAAATAGTTAGTAGTTTCAATGAAGTGTCAATTAATGATAAAATAATACCGATTGAATATAATTACGTTGATTTAAAAAATAATGTAGTTAAATTAATTTTACTTCATTGATGACATCTCTTTATTAGAATAAAACACCGATCCACTATAATTAAATTAAATAGATTATTTGGACATCTATTGAGCAGAATAAATCCCCATTCTACTATTATACTAATTTGGACATTTATTTAGATACCAGTTAATTAATATGTGAATTACTTAATATTGGATAAGTAGTGTGTTAGCTATTGATTGTTGATTCGATTTACATATATATTTGCTTATGTAAATAGCAGCGATGTAACTTTAAAAGTTGAATTAAAATAAACGCTAGCTTGTTTAAGTACCGTAGTGGTCGCTAAGCCTCTTTCCGAATTTAGAAAGTTATCGATTTAAATTAACTTCAACTTTATAATATTTTGAAGTAAGATGTTTTCTATATCTATAGTGGTTTAAAATATAGAAAGAAATGGAGTTTTATAAAAAGATATATAAATATTTTAAAAGAGTTTAGAGGTGGTTTAAAGGCTATTTAATTTACAAAACAAGTTTTAAAAGTTATGGTTCATATAGCGATAGTTGATATGGATTCAGTTTTGGAAATTTATGATTTATGTACAATATAAAAGCTATCTACCTTAGATATTTTGAGAACTCTTTTCAAATATGATTTAGAAAAGTTATATAATTATTCTAAGAAGGGTTTGGAATTATTAATATGTATTTTAAATAATTATTTAGTATGGTTTCAAAATAAAGGCGATTGTTGTATATCTAAACTTATTTATCTTGTTTTAAACCAGAATGGATTCTTAAACAAAGGATTAAGTAATTATTTTAAGTAATGTTTTGAATAAGAGTTTGGATTTTTATTTAAGTGTTTTAAAGTGTATAATTGATTTATAAAAAGGAGTTTTATAAATAAATTTGAAAATTTATAAAAGGAATTTATAAATATGAAAGAGATCTGTAAAAAGGAATTTATAAATGGAGATGAGATTTGATTTCCATAAATGACCTTTAAATAATTATGGTGGTATGGAAAACATCTTATCATACTTAAAACCCAAAAAGAAATCTTTCTTAGTGTTTTATGAATATACTTATAGTGATAAGATAAGTATATGAGTATTTTTCTAGGTATTGGAAGTGTTGTGTTTTGTGAATATATTTATACCATTGATTTAATATGGAAAAGTTTTCTAAGTTTTGAAAGTGAAATGTTTTGTGACTATACTTATACAGCTGAGATAAGTATATCAATATTTTTCAAGTATTGAAAAGAGTAGAGAGGTTTTGTGAATATACCTTTTGTAATGGTATTTTAACACAAGAATTTACAAAATGGTTTTAATTAAGGAAAGGATTAATTAAAGAGGCTTAATGATTACTTATGTACTTAACCATGCTTGGTTTCCTTATGAAATTAAATCTCTGATTGGATTGTTTGTTTATTTGATAGTTAAATAGCTGACTATCAAACGTTGGCCAGTTTTTAAAAACTATCATTTTTCGGTTCGAAGAGACCAGGATCGAATATATTATCTGAAAACCACTTTGAACTAGCATAAACGTTAGAATTTGAGACATCTTGAAGATGATGGAATCGAAGATGGAGTTCTTTGAAGTACAAGGGCTACTTGCTACTAATCCTAAGGGCGATTCCAAAAAGTATGTAATAGAAGCAGTGTCTTTGGTTTGTTCTTATTCTAGTAAGCTTGATGGCAACGGCTTATCGAAAGTGATTTCAATTAAAGCCTTGGCATACACTAATTTTCTCCTAGCTACGATATTAGCATCAAAAACATTTAACCTTTTCGACACGGCTGGCTAGCCAGTCAAGCCCAATCATAGATTCAAAAATAGATGGGATATGAGAGAAGTGTGCCCATACATGGATAGATAATACATATTCCTTAGCCTTGTCCATTGAAGGACTCCAAGTAATTATAATGAAAGGCTTCCCCTCAATACGGATTGGGTCCACCTCAAGTACACGTAGGCTTTCATTAATTCTTTATAATTTGAAATAGAACATGGAGTTATCAAAATGCACATGAAGACCACTTTCGAGTTTCAGGGCTTGACAACAACGATATTTAACCTAATGATAGGCCGGATTAGAATCCAGGAAGAAACCAACCAAGTTGTCCGACCAATAGTGGACACACGCTTCCAATACTTCGATAGAAGGAACCATCACTTCATCAATCTCAACAATATCAAAGGAATGAGGGCTATAGACCCTAACATTTCTCGAAAAAGAAGAAAAATAAGGAAGTCCACTTGGCAAGCTCAGTCGGGCTAGGAGACTCAGTTGTAGTCTGGACAGACTTGGAGGGCAATGGTGGAACCGTTATTTCAGCTACACATACAGGAGCAATATTGAAGATGGCATTACTACAAACATCACACGTGCCTACATCTTTACCAACTAAACTATTACCTACACCAATTCCACCATCAACACTACTGACCACTTCACCACACTTATCACCAAGGATATGTAGATTGGATTTTGACTAGTAGCCTGCATGTTCAATAGCAGCCGCCTCAATTAATGGGGAAAGAATGGAAGAATTAACCATAGTAGAACAATTAGAAATACCAAAAATTGGAGTTATCATGGCATCTGTACTAGCAAATGAGCTTTTAAAAATAGTGAATGGGATGGAGGCAACCAATTGAGCAACAGCCGAAACCAAAGATACACGATGCGATAAAGGGAAACCCAAGGGTGGGAGATAAATTGCTGAAGCAACGAACTAAGGAGGATGACCAAAGGAGGCTAGAATGGAAGAGTTGTTGTAATTGCGACCATATCTGGTCAAGGCAGGCTCCTCAGAAACTGTCAACGAGAGACAATCACAAATGGAGAGGGACATAGAGGGTTGTGAACGTGGGAAAGATGGAGATGCAGGAAATAAAAGAACAAGGAGATGAACGGAGGTTAAGAAGCTATAGGGGATTGGGGATTTGACGTCATTTTCTCTATTTAATTTTGTTGTTAACGAATGATAATTGAAAATATAATTAGAAGGTAAGGCTATTTGTGAAATATCCAATTGAGTTTCAATGTTATTGAAAATATTAAATTCCTTTTATATTCCATATTAAAATGGTTTGTTACACCCAAAATATTTCAAAAAGTAGATGAAGTACAAAGCCATAAGAAGTGGCCAAGTCATAAAAAGCCAATAACAAGAGGCTATCATGGATTAATAAAAGGTTCCATTAAATGCTGGAATTGTGAAAACTATTAAATTTATAGAGTCATCGCGTTTTGGACTATCACATGGCGAGAATAGGAAGATATTGCATAATGTGTTTATATGGCTTTCGCAATAGAGATACCAAAGCTATCGTAAGTTGAGGACTATTGAAGCCGTCACAAGTTGATAAATTTCAAAACCATCACAATTTTAAGATGGATGAGCCATTGCATATTTAGTCTATAAGACACATCGCATGTTGAGCTTGAGGAGTTATTGAATGATGAAGATAAGAAGGCATCATGTATTAAGTAATCAGGCCATCACATATTAAGTCTTTGGAGCTATCTCTAAATCATCAAGCTTTCGCATATTGAGATTTATAAAGCCGTTGCATGTTGAGATAATATTACTATCGCATGATGAGGTTAATGAGTTATCTCATGTTGACTTATCGAGGGTTGATATTTTCTAAGGCTATCACACTTTGACTAGAAAAGCTATCGAGGGTTGGAATTTTCCAAGGCTATCTCACATTAACTAGAAAAACTGTCAAAGGATGAGGTTTCTAGGATATCGCATGTTGATTTGATAAACTATCGAAGGTCGAGGTTTCTAGGATATCGCATGTTGAGTTCATAAAGCCATCGTATGACGAGTCTATGTAGCTATCACATGATGAGGTTAAGGAGACATCGCAGGATGACCAATTAAGCTATTGGAAGTCAACGATTTCAAAAACTATCATGTGTTTGCTAAACAAACTATCGAGGGTCAAACCTCTCATACTATGGCATGTTGATGCACCCAAAATATATAAAGAGTGGGGTTTTCAAGGCTATCGCTTTTTGATAATTATTGGAGTCATCAGAAGATAATTCTTCCAAGTTGTCGAGTGTTGACAAAAGCTATTGCAAACTAAAGGCTAAAGAAGCTATCGTGTGTTCATGAACAGACCTATCAAATGTTGGAAAATACACCGAAAATCAATACTTCCTACTACCATGTGGGATCCCCTAATTGAATTAACTATCGCAGGATGACAACCAAAGCTTTTTCCACATCAGCAAATCATAGCCCTCCATTTTTCTCCAGAGGACACTTGTTACACATATGAGAGTTAGAGTTCCCTATAAATAAGCATTTACCCCTAATAGAAAGGGGTGAATTCCAAATTAATCTTTTTCCTTGTTTTTAATTTACTTTTTGTATAAACGAAAAGCTTAGACTAGAACACTAATGATTGTTTGGACTCCTATGACTTTGTGATTTTTCAATTAAGGACTTTGTTAAAGAAAACATGCATAATGACTTTATATGGATTCAAGATTACTATGCTAGAATAGGTGATCCATCGTACTTAAATATCTTTTAACTCCTTGAACCAAAGAATATTAGGTGGAACAAAAATTCGGCCTAACATAAAGCGGTGCTTTCATTGTGAGCCTAATCCAAGGCAACTTATAGACCGTTAACAATCTCTCTTGCAAAATGGGAATATCAACTAAGAAGGTGAATATACAACTCTAAGATGAAGTAGCACATCGTACCCATCTTGAGGAAAATATATCTTTTTAATTTTATTTGGAGAATGCTAAAGTGGGGCAAGCATCAACAACAAAGGAAGCATCAAAAGAGGAAAATGACATCAAAGTCATGAATAGGCAACTACAAACTATGCATGAGTTGATCGAAATTCTAATCTCTCAAAAGACTTCGAAATGTCACAAATAAGAAGGAGACAGACGAAGAAGAGGTTGAGTCTCCATATCTAAGGAGATTCAAATTTGAGGAGTAAAGGTGTTCGGAGAAGTACATTGGGGCTACAAAGAAAATATGAGAACAACCCTACTCAAAAGTAAAATAAGAGTTCAAAGTCATCACTTGTATGATCTATAAGTTCTGCTTCGCAAAAGGAATATAAACCAAAGTAGAAGAATTATGAGAATAATGAAGCATACTTGACAGACTTATCTAATAAGATAATGAAAGATGTTACAGAACTAAAAGGAAAGAAGACAATGGATCCCACAGTCAACAAAAACTTCATACGAGCACCGTTCATGGAAGAAATTATGGCGGTACCATTGCCATCCTCTATCAAAATTCTATCCATCAGTTATGAGAGCACAATTGATTTGAATGATCATTTGATGGCATTTAAAAGTTGGATGGACCATATGATTCCCCAGGGAATGTAAGATGTATGTTGTTTGCAACTTCTTTCTTTGGAGCAGCGACAAATGGTACCAGTGATACCGAGAGAAAACTATTTACTCATGCGAGCAATTTGCTTGCAAGTTTCTGGCAGAATTTTTCACCTCTAAGGAGCTAACTATTGACACAAGCTTGTCATAAAACAAAAGCCGGGAGAATTATTGAGGGATTATCTGAAATGATTCAATGCTGAAGAAAATAAGGCGGAAAGGATGAGTGATTGCACAAATTTGATGGTAGTAAAATATTATTTGATTGAAAACACTCCATTTTGGAAATAGCTGTATATTCATGGATGTAAAGATCTGCAAGACTTTCATTTTCAGGCAAAATTCATTTGAATGGATGAGATTTTCCACAACAAAAGGAACCAAAGAGAAATGGGAAGCTTTGTAACAAAAATAAAATAGGTAGATGGGACGAATTCACATAAGCTAATTTTGTTGAGCTTAACCAACTCATTTCTCACAAATATGTTGTTATTAAAGGTGAGCTTGATTACCCTACATTATTTAAGTCTAGAACAACCATGAACCGAACAAAGGGGGAGATTGTTGCGCTTTTCATAAAGTTAACGGGCACAAGACTGATGAGTGTTGAGTTATAACTGGAATTATTCAAAATATGATTAGAAGAGGAGTGCTCAAGGAGAATGTTAAGACTAGAAAAATGCCTCTTATAGTGAGAAGCCATCAGCTAATTAAATCAACATCTTGGATATTGAGCTTCCCCAAGACCGGTTGCAATAAATTAATCACATTAATGTAATCCATGGGGGGCTATATATTACAAGAATGAGTAAAGGAGCAAGGAACATATACATTAAAGAAGCCATGGAAGGAATCTATTCAATAAGTGAGGATCCATCGCCAAAGTCTCTCAATATTTCTGTTCATGTACCAGATTTAGTAATAACTCCAAGGGAATTGAGGGGTATTAGGCATACTCACAATGACCCACTCATGATAACCGCCCAAATTGGACTCTTTCTTGTATATAAGATCTTAGATGGCACTGGAAGTGTATTAAATGTCACTTTCAAGAGTGCATTTGATCAAATGGGGACCCAAAAGAAAAACTTGAGCCAAGTTTGGAACCAATCTTTGGATTTAACAACAAAGGCTCTACGCTAATCAGCCAAATCAAGCTGTTTGTTCAAATTGGGATCCCACCCTACTAAAGGATGTTCTAAACTTTGTTCATGGTTATGAATCAACCATCCAACTATAATGCATCCTTTGGGTAACCCATGCTTGATGAGATTAATGCTTTTGTCTCCCTAAAGCATTTACATGTGAAGTTCCTTTGCAAGGCTGGATGGGGAATTGTTCATGGAGAACAATTTAGTTCTCATGAGATGTATTTTCCACACTCGAACAATATTATAATAAAGAAGGAGAATCATTTTATGGACATGTGTTAAATAAACCTAACAAAATTAAAAAATTTAAGCCCTTGTATATCAATCCCCAAGAACACATATCTAAGGCAAATAGAAAAAAATTTCCACCAAAAATGCATAGAGTACTAAGCGAAAGAGTCAAATCAAAAGAAAGCACTACAAGAAAAATTATTTTGGTGGCGCACAAAAAACGCTCGAAACTTATGGTAACGTTTTATGGAACACTACGATAAAACCCGCAACAAAAAATCTATGATTTTTAGTTGCATTTATTTCAACGTCACTATAAATCCTTTTATTGCAGCATTTCTCTAACGCAATCATAAATCTTTTTGTAGCCTTTTAAAAATGCCACCAAAAGGCTTTTTGGTGCCACTAGAGAGTTCCCAACTTTACCCATGCTTTACGGTTGCGTTTACTCAATGCCACTATATATATTTCTGTAGCAATTTTGAATAGAAGTTGTTGATTATTTTGCAGCATTTTTTCATGCTATTATTCTCTGTTAATGGTCTATTTTGTTTTTGCTTTATCAATCAACAATCACTCACATAATTATCATGTTCAAACAATTAAAAAAACACATTAACCATATATTCAAACAAGATATCCATAACCATTCCGATATAATAGTTTTTCGACAAAATGACCAAACTTACATATAATAACCATTCGTGTACAAATTTACACACTTAGTACTAATAAAATGTTATACCTAACTAGTGCTAACAAAACGCTTGATTACCCTTAATTCTTTGTTGCATGCACAAGTGAAAGCTAGCACCATAAAAATCCAACCTTTCTCTCTTCGAAAGTCCAACGCCTGCACAAATGAAAGCACAACATATAGTCAAATAATTATGTTAATTTGTAGGAATTCAAATCTGATATCAAACATCTACAGCATTGTACAAGTATATCATACTATAAATAATGTCATATAAATAATCAAAGTTATAAACGAAATGAAATAAATAAAGTCCATTCTTACAGTAATAAACGACATTGACACAAGTTTCAAATGTTCCATGAGTCCCATGTCCATTGGCCTGAGAACTCAAAGTGTTTAACCAAAAGAACTTCCAAGTGTTTTAAAAATGAAAGCCAATTTTTAGTATTTGATCTCAACCAAGGGTTCTCCTCAAAATGAAACCATTTGTCTAGGATTATATTAACTCTGAAAGCATAATGATCGTATAAAAAAAAGTACAAGAATTGGTCTTGTCTATCTGCACTTTAAAGGCAATAACTGAATCAGATTCTCCTGCAATGAAAAAGAAATTTTAAAAACATAAACGTCGAAGCTTAAGCAATTATTAATATAGAGTTCATATGGACCCATTTATCCCATTGCTACCAAAAATACAAGAATAAATGAAATATTATGAGACAGCAAATTTCTGTCTAATCATGTTATTACTAAAAAAAATTAAGAGAACTAATTTTGGCTAGCCAAATAATCTAAAATAGCACAATTTGAACTACAATCACATAGAAACACTATATTCATACAATGTTATAGCCGATGATACTAATTTTTGCTAGGCATTGCATAAAATTTATTCTGAACTTTCGTTGACAGTCCCAAAAGTAGAGAATAAGATGGGAAGAAGATGAAACATAACCATTGTGGGTGCAACCAAAAGCATTCTAAAATAGCAAAAAGCAACTGTTAGCATAAAAGGAAAGGAAATGACCTTTTTAAAGACATAAATCGCGGCCAAGGATCTTGGATAAAGAAGGGAAAAATATAATAGCATAGGATATCCATGACACAAGATCATCTTACCAACCCTAATGCATCCAAATCACTGAACAACCATATCAAACCCGGAAAACACATCTCATAAAAGAAACACAATCAGATCAAGACATCTTCCATCGCAACCTCATTTACAACAATAATCGGTTCAATGGTCGATACTATTCAAAGCTGAATATCTCAACCTATCAGAAAACCTGTACATCATTTATAACAAATTCAAACAAACTAAACTTACTATTAAGGTGTGACAATCATCAGATCTAGCAAAACAGGAAACCAGGTAGCTCGATTTAGATCCTCATTAGTGAATGTGCAATGTTGTTTGAATCAAGTGCAGTAGGATTTTCACAAGTTAAAACTGCCAGATTCAATTGATAACTCAAGCATCAAATAATTGCAAGCACTCCAGATATGAACCCAAACAATGACACAAATATCATTCGAAGAGATGCAGCACAATATGTATCAGACCTTAGATCGGGCGTCTCTATTAACCAAGATCAATGCCTTAGCTATAGAAATGTCTTTACTAATTTCTTGCCTCAACTTATCTACCTGTAAAATTAAACTGGCTTAACATCTGAAGAGAAAACAAATATGAGTGAAATATAATGTATGGTATTGATACATACCTCATTCAACATATTGTCGAATACTTCACCAACCTTAGTTACAAGTTCTTGAGGAATTTGATGGCCATCGGTACCAAAAAGAGCATAGTTGTATGCATGAATTAAAATTTAACATTAAGCATACCTATTCGCTTCTTTAAATGAATATGATTTCTTTATGTAATAACACAGCCACTTACTCGACAAATGTTAACAGTTTTAATTTAGCAATATGGGCACTTACTACTCCCCATCCAGCACCACCTGACAAGAAGCTTCAGATTCTGCATTAACTACTTCACTGGTTATAAATGAATTGAGTGATTAAATTACTTATAATACTATTTCTGCTACCAACCAAATAAAAATGGTTTTCCTTCATCTCTAGTTATATTTTGTAACAGTGAATCATTTTCAAATAAATAACTTACCTATAATGTATATTTAGCTTTTAATGATTAAATATTGAGACTTTTTGGGTATGAATATGTATATTTTGTAATAATGAATCAAAATGATTATGATTGAACTACAACTAATTGGTATCTAGTAAATAGGATAGTTAATTGGAAAAAAAAATATTGAGACTTGGCAATTATTTCAATTAATGCGATGTTTTCATGTTGTTGTCATACGAATATGGATGAGACTTTAGCTTAGTAATGTTTAATTGTAATGAAGCAAGGACGAGAATAGAAAATGAACAACTAATTATGGCTAATGATATTTTAAATGGAAGACTAGAAGTTGTTTGGATACGTTCGTGTGAAGTAAACAAAGTGATAGAGTAGAAGTCATAAACTAAAACACCTTGTTAAACAAGTATTACATAATGGATATTTTGGGGCGGAGATATATAGTTGAAGCAATAATCAAAAGCAATTTGAGTCAAGGTGAGGTAGGTGATAAATGGGGAAGCCAAATTTTAATGTACACTGCATAACTCTTACACATGTTGTTAGTGCTATATTTCTTGTAAATCAAATGAATAGTAAACTTTATACATAATGAATAGTAAACATTACATTTAGGATGACATACCTTGCAAGCAGTTACATTAAACTAAGTGTCCTGCCAACAACCACCATTTTCTTTAAGACACTCGTTTGTTTCTATATCTAAAAGCATAGACAAACTAGTTATTTTGATTATGTTGCGAAATGTATTATGATAAAAATCATTTTTAAAGATATTAAAAGGTAGCATGTGCTTAGGCAAGCTGCTAGTTCTGTGGATTCCTTAAAACCATCATATAGGTCAATGACATATGCATGCAATGGAGGTTTAATATCTAAGCTATTAAGTGCTTACTTGTCGTTTTTATATCATACAAATACACTTGCAAACAAAGCATGAATTGAGGAATTGTTGTTGATTACTTGATTGTAATTATTATTGTTAATGTTATTGTTGATGTTGTTAATTTATTATTACTATTACTATTACTATTATTATTGATTTTATTTTATTACTGCAAGGAGTATGACTTTACATTATTACCAATTCCAGTTATCTTATAAAAGTTAAATTAAAAAGAAAACATAGCTATCTCAACAAATCTTCTTTAGAGAGCCGAATATAGTTCTAAAAATCAGTTTCAGGTGGCTTTTGATATGGCATATCATCTCAACTCATCATTGTCAACCTATTATAACATCTCTCATATCATCAAAAAAAAGTCAGAGGGAAAAGGAAATAGTCTAAAATTAATCACCTAAGGTAAATTTGAGGTAGCATCCTTGAGTAATAAAGCCTTTTTAAGGGTCTTCTTTAGTCCTCCTTCATAAGCTACAACATGTATATGTGATACAAGAGTAATCAAATTTAATAATAATAGTAAATAAATAAATATAACAGAAAGCATGGTTATACCAGTATATTTACAAATAAAGCAACACTGCCAACACACCTCGAATTTAACAAGAGGGCCACCCTTGACAACTGCGTCATTTATAGGGAGATAAATCTGGGGTAGTATCTACATAAGAAAAAAGACTAGATCGGATGAACTAGATGTCATTGACCTATGAGTTTAATATAATATGTCAAATGTGGAAGTATTTATCACGTCTACACTAGATGTCATGCAATATCGACTTTAGGAGGACAGACAAAGGCTATATCAACATACCTATATTTCCATTTGACAAGCTATTGTTTTGATCAGGCAAATTTGTAAATAAATAAACAAAAAAGTCATGTGAAATTGTAATTGTGTAATATCATGTTTGCAGTTCATATATATACTGAATCACTTAAGGCAGAAGTATACTAGCATATCACTGTTATCACCTGACACACGTATGTAAAGGTTCATATATACTGAATCAAAAGAAGCATGTAGTAAAATATATTTGACAATCTCATAGGAACATGTGAATCCAACCTTTTACACTAAAAATAGCATATCAGAAGAACCATATGAATCTCTATACATATGTTTTATGAAAGAATTTCCTACACTTGATGAAAACGATAATATTGTTTGGTAAGTTGTTTACTATTAGTGGAAGCCACAAATTTTCTCTACATGCAAATGTTTTGGGCATGTAGAAATATGCAATGGGTACCTAAAAGTAAATCAAATGTAGGGGCATATGTTATAGAAATGCAAGTGGACAACAATGAGAATAATGAAATGTCATATAATAACTCAATGCAATTTGAATCTGCATAGTTAGAGCAGATATAAAAATGGTACCAGTGCTGTTATACAAACAATAAGCAGGCATAGTCTGCAAAGTCCGATATAATATAACATGAAGTAGAAAAATATAGTTCACCAGTGCATAAATGACAAGGCATGTAACAATGATGCTCAGAGAGAGAGCACCGCGGCAACGACAGATTCAAATTTGTAAACTGTAAGTGCAAAAAATCAAGATATCACAAAGTCGCAAATTCTGAAACTTAGACCCTGTTAAGGGTGGTATTTTGATGAATGAGAACATATTTATCATTAATATCAACACTGATATAAAAGGTTCAAAAATTCAGCTGAAGGTGAGAAATCAACAGAGATTGCAGTTGCTTCATCCATTAGGATCACAAGGCATTCTAGAACTAAAGAAATTCCATTTGACTTTTAGTTTGTTGCGCCAAATGTCGTTATATATATTTTGCTTAAAATTTTTAGCTTTATGTCTTTTCATTTTCTAATACACACAACGGGTTTAACAATAGAAGAGTCACGAGTGATTAAAATCCAAGTTCATGATACGTTTTCTAATACACACAACGAATTCAACAACGAATTCAACAATACGGATCATTCGAGTAGAGATTATAAGTAAATAAAGGAGTAGGAAGCTCAAGTAGAGATTACTATGGTAAGTACGGATCATTCGAGGGATTCTTCTGAATGGGAATCAGAGACCAGCCTTGTCGCTTCTGGAAGTCGCCTTCTTGTCATAGGTTGGAACAACCGAGCATTACGAATTTGGATTGGGGAACGCATTTGATTTAGAGTTGCTTATTTTAGGGGAAAGTGTTGAATTTTTCTAAGTATCAGAGGAATAACAAGGCAGTATTCTTTTGGGTTATGTTTATTTGGGTAAACGCAGAATTTTTTTTTATAAATGCAGGAAGTGAAATATTTTTTGTTACATTTATATAATAAGGTGAAATATTATTAGTTGCATTTACATTCAGACACCACCAAATTTTGCAACCAAAAGCTGATTTTCTTATAGTGAAGGAAAAAGAAACATCCAGAGTTAAACCAAGTCGATAACAAAAAAAAATTCAAAAGAGATAATGTCGGAGATAGATTCTAAAAATAGGTGAGAAAACACGCAATCTATGGAGGACTTGGAGGAAGAAAGCTTAGATTCCCAAGATTCAACTAAAATGGTGAAGTAAAGAAATAAAATGGTTAAGGACATGAAGGAAAGGTTGATATCATTCCTATAATCAAACAAAGACATCTTCGCGTGGATCTATGCTGATATGGAAGGACTTGACCCAGCAATAATGTGTCGTGTGCATAATATTGATCCAATGTCAACCCCAATAAGTTAGAAGAAAATGCAATTTGATAAAGTCCGAACTGTGGCACTACAAAAGGAAATAAAAGAGTCAAAAGAAAACAGACTTATTAGGGAGGTATTCTATTCGAACTGGCTAGGAAATTCGATTTTAGACAAGAAGTCTAATGGGAAAACAAAGGACATGCATTTATTATACAAATTTGAATAAGGCATGTCCTTAAGATTTCCAATCCCTCAAGAATCGATTAGTTAGTTGATGCCATAAGCGATCATAAGTTGTTGTCCTTTATGGATGCATATTCAAAGTATAACCAAATTTCTATAGTCAAGCCAGATGAAGAGAACGCCAATTTTGTAACCAATTGGGAAATATATTTCTACAAGGTAATGCCATTCGGGTTGAAGAATGCAGGTGTCGCATACCGAAGATCAGCGAATATAATGTTTCGAGATCAAATTGGGAAGAACATGGTTGTATATGTGGATAATATGTTAGTAAAGTTTTAAAAAGAGGATGACCATATGAAGGACTTAAACAAAATGTTTGGAATATTGAATAAATATACGATGAAGCTGAATTCACTAAAATGTTCTTTTGGAATCCAATATGGCATGTTCTTAGGGTACATCATAAGTGCACGAGGAATAAAAGCTAATCCTAACCTAATCAAGGCATCGGGGATATAGCACAACCAAAACATGTAAAGAGGTGATGGGATTAAATGGGTGAGTTATAATGCTCGGTGAGTTTATATCTAGAGCAACTGATAATTATATTCCCTTCTTTGACGTGATCAAGAAACGAAAAACATTTGAATTGATGGAGAAATGCCAAAATGCTTTCCAAGAGTTAAAAGAACATTTGGAAAAGACACTAATACTTTCTAGCTCAGTAGAAGGAGAAGACTTATTCTTGTATATTGCATTTTTGGAACATTCGATTAGTTCTGTCCCGATCATAAAGAAGGCGGAATTCAATTCTGAGTATATTACACATGTAAGAAGTTAAAAAACCCGAAACTAGGTTCGGTCATAGAGAAATTTATTGCTTACTATTATCGCCATGAAAATTAAGGTCGTATTTTCAAGCACACCCAATCAAGGTTTTGACCAATTATCTGCTAAGACAAGTCCATCGCAAACCCAAACCATCATGGAGATTGATAAAATGTGAGATGGAGTTTAGTCAATATGATATTCAGCATCTACTACGAGTGTCAGTTAAAGAACAACCCTAGCCAATTTTTTAACAAAATGTACAGGATTTATTGAAAAGCAACTAGAGAAGGAAAAGAAGCTCGAACCAAAGTGGTAGCTATACGTAGACAGAGCATCAAAAGTGCAAGAACTGGAGCAGGTCACGTAGTAATTATGCCTGATGCGCATAGGCTATATTACGCAATGAAATTGGGGTTTTTTTATAACTAATAACATGGTCGAGTATGGTCCATGATAGTGGGTTTAACCATTTCTCAACAGCTAAAAAACCAAGAATAGAGATATTTAGCGATTCATAATTGATATGAATAAATCAAATAAGGTGTTTCAAACTAAGGATGCCCGATTAGCTCAGTATGTGAAAAAGAATCCATAAGATACCAATTCAGTTTAAAGATTTCTCTAACACCAAATACTAAGAGAAAAGAGTGCGCAAGCATATTCTTTGGCAAAATTAGTAAGCTTGCGAGGGGCACCAAAAGTCAAAATTGTACCTTTTTGGGTCTCAACCAAACCCTAGTATCAAATTAGAAAAAATAAGTGTTGAATAATGAAGCTTTAGTCCTAACTAGGTCCCAAACTTAGCAGCTACCATGCAATAAGGAAGATCCTAAAGGAAATAATGATTTGGGTGAAGCCTTTGAAAGAAGAGGAACAAATGCTCATGAACATCAATATATTAATAGTTGGATGCTGCCATTGAATGAATATTTGGAGAAAGGGATGTTACCCAAAGGAAAGAATGAGGCATGGAAATTAAGATACCAAGCTCCCTCATACACAAAAATTGACAAAAGATTGTATAGGAAAGGGCATTCAACACCTTATTTACAATGTATTACCCCGGAAATAGGTGCAAGGCTGTTAAGAGATGTCTATGAGGGGTTATGTGGGGATCATTCTAAAGGAGTAAAGCTAGCAAAGAAGATAAGGAGGCAAGGATATTGTTGGCCTTACATGATATAGGACGCCATAGCCTATGTTAAAAAATGTGACAAATGTCAAAAGGTTTTCTAGAATCCCACGAATGCCCCCGAGTGAATTAACTACTATTACTAGTCCATGGCCATTTTATATATGGGGGACTAACTTAATTAGGCCTCTTCCAGTCTCAAAAGGAGAAGCCATTTTTTTTGTAGTGGCTATTGATTCTTTACTAAGTGGTTGGAGGTCGAGCTGCTACCAAACATAAATGTTGGAAAGGTCTTGAAATTTGTTTTCAAAAATATAGTCATTAAATCTGAACTACCAAATAAAGTTATCTCCAACAAGGGGACCAAGTTTGAGAGCGAGGAGTTCACTTATTTATGTGAGGAGAATAGAATATAAAAAAATTCTTCGGTAACTCACCCAAGCTAATGGGGTGGTAGAGGCAACAAATTAAAAATATAATAAAAAATATTAAATATATAAAATAATAATATTGTAAAATTTATTATAAATTTTGAATATATATTTAGATTATGTAATAATTATGATATATATTCAAAATTTATAATAAATTTTACAATATTATTATTTTATATATTTAATATTTTTTATTATATTTTTATAATATAAAACTATTAAGAGCATCTTAAAAAGGTGACTAAGCAAAGGCAAAGGGAATTGGATTGAAGAATTCCCCCTCATCTTATGATCATACAGAATTTCCACGAGAATGGCTGCTGGACATACTCTGTATTCCTTAACATTGGGAATTGAAGCCATGCTACCAGTTGAGATCGAGGCTGAGGTCCCATCATGCCCATGAATTGCTTATACCTACGAAACAAATCAAGAAGTGAAGAGAGAGTTGCTTTGTTTGCTTAATGAACCGAGAGATCAAACCGCATATGAACAGCTGAATAACAATGAAGAATCTCCAAATATTATAATTCCAAAGTAAAAGGAAGAGCATCCAAAAATGGAGGTCTCATGCTAAGAGTGTAATGGCAAATACTAAGGATCCTGCGCATAGCCTACTAGGACCAAATTAGGAAGGATCGCTAATCATTCACAAAGTTATTCCCTCGAGAACTTATTGATTAAGTAAATTAGATGGAAACATGATATCATGAACATGAAATGCTGAATATTTGAGACTGCATTTCACGATGTTGGATGAATAAAGTGGATTATTAGAAAGTCTTTCCCAATATAATAGCCTCCGTACTAAGATGTGACATGTTAAGCTTATCTCCTAACCCAACCAGGTTAGCGAGATTTGTTAAGCAGAAACGCCCCTTATATCTCGTAGAGGATAACCAAGCCTTTTGTTATATCCATCGAATTTGGTTAAAGAACCTATCTAAGGGGATGGATGAAAAGCCTTCGGTCCTACTGTAAGGCCTGGTCGAAGCAACTATCCAAATAGTAATGTCAATTAAGCCTTTGGTCCCACCGTCGGGCCTAGTCAAAGCATCCACCCAAGGGAGATGGACGAAAAGCCTTCTGTCCCACCACAAGGTCTGACCGAAGCAACCATCCAAAGAGTGATGGTAAATTAAGCCATTGATCCCACCATCGGGCCTGGCTAAAGCAACCATCCAAGGGAGATGGATGAAAAGCCTTCAGTCCCACTATAAGGCTTGGTCGAAGCAACCATCCATAAAGTGATGTCCAATTAAGCCTTTGATCCCATCATCGAGCCTGGTCAAGGCACCCTTCTAAGGGAGATGGATAAAAAGCCTTCGTCCACCGCAAGGCTTGGCCGAAGCAACCATCCAAAGAGTGATGATCAATTAAGCCTTTGATCCTATCATCGGGCTTGATCAAATCACCCATCCAAATAAGATGGATGAAAAGCCTTCAAGCCTGCCACCAAGTCTGGCTGAAGCCACCATCCAAAGAGTGTTGGTCAATTAAGCCTTTGATCCTACCGTCGAGCCTGGTAAAAGCATCTATCCAAGGAAGATGGATGAAAATCCTTCTATTCGACCGTAAGGCCTGGCCAAAGAAACCATCCAAAAAGAGTTATGGTCAATAAAGCCTTTGATCCCATTGTTGGGCCTGGTCAAAGCACTTTTCAGAGGGGGATGGACAAAAAACCTTTGGTCCTGCCGCAAGGCCTGACCGAAGCAATCATCCAAAGAATGATGATCATTTAAACCTTTAATCCCACCATAGGGCCTGGTCAAAGCATCCATCCAACAAAAGTGGTCAGTGTTAGACCAAAAATTGATATAACATCCATGATGCCATGTTGAGTCAACATCTGGTCTAACATCCATGATGTTGTTCAATATGGTTTTGTTTTGGAAGGTTGTGATGGTGATATTATACCAAAGATTGGCTCAGCATTTGAGATTTAGTACAAGATGATATCAATTGAAATGGTCTCATGATGCCCTTGGTTTTTTGGATTTGCTATAGAATTGGCCAAAAACTGTATCACGTGTCCAAGGGAAATATAGGAAAACTGCTTAAATGTGCAATAGTTCCTTAATCTTTCATTAATGGACAAAAATGAGCAAGTTACATAAGCCACAATCTATTGTTCATATGTTTGATAGAAAAGGTAGTCAATATGCGAAATAACATTAAATTGAACAAGGGCTTAAACAACCTTGTTCTATTTACAAGCTTAAAGTCAAGTCCAAATTCAAAGTTAGTTATACGCAAGTTCAAAGTTCGATTATAATCAAATATGCACAAATTGAAGGAGATAGGCTATGCTAAATTATTCATCCATGTCTTTGTCCATAAGTCTCAAAGGTTACAAATCATTTCTATATTTTTGCTCCAAATTCAATATAGGGTTTACGATTTTAATTTGAGAAAGAGAGTAGGAAAATTGACCCCAGTTACAATGCCATGAGGTCCGTATTTATAGGGGTTGGAGTTGGCGGCGTGGCTGCCACATGGCACTTTGAATCCCTGACCTTCGACATCATCAATTGCTTTATTAGTGCTCGACATCTTCTTGGAAATGGATGGTTTACGATAACCTTTTAAGGCTGATGAATTTACGCTTTCAATGAGCGCTTGTGATTTACAATATCAATATCGTACTACAGCTGTTTGATATTCCTATCATCCTGATGTTATGCAGCATCAGCCTTTTATTGGTGGGTTACGAAATCCATTAAGGATAGGCATTTAACATCCCTCAATATTATTAAGATGCGATTATCCTTCTATAACGCTGCTGATTTATGATATCAGTGCCATAATGTAGATATTTAATATCCTCATCTTGTCGGCATGCAGCATTTGCTTTATATTGATAGTTTTCGACATTTGCCTTTTTCATTGACGAGGCATAACATTGGTGGCATACGGTGTAACGACTCGTGTTTTACATATTGGAGGATCGTAAAATATTCTTAATTTATTCATGTCAGGTTGTATGACTCTAAAATTTTGGGAAGTTACTCGTAAGGACATTTTCCACACCTATGATTTTTGCTGAATTTCTACGTGACCATTTTGGTCCTGAAAACCTTATTTGGACTATAACTTTTGATATGAGTAAAATTAGGGCCTTAAACCACTTTCATTTCTTTAGGATGATTGTTTTTATTTCGTAGAGTGGTCATAATAGAAAAACAACTTATCGTTTGAAAGATATAGCTGTTTTAAGTTTTGACTGCTGCTGGCCAGTTTTAGTGGTTGATTCATCAGGCCCGTGCTTAGGCCCACTAAACCACATCAAAATTTGTGCTAAGCGGAGACTATGGGAACTGCTCTAGGTTATTTCCATCTTCCCCAAAATAGATTTAAACCTCTATTAACTCCAATTTCATCAAAAATCACTGTTGGGTGAATTCTCACCCCGGACCGGAAGAGCCGAACCAGGCCTCCCACCGAACCAACTCCTGCTCCACCATCGCCGAACCAGGCCTCCCACCGAATCAACCTACCAAACTCCTTAGAACCCATACCGAACCAACTGCTATCCGGTCCAACCATCCTACTACCGGACCAACTGCTATCCGGTCCAACCATCTTACTACCGGACCAACTGCTATCCGGTCCAACCATCCTACTACCGGACCAACTGCTATCCGGTCCAACCATCCTACTACCGGACCAACTGCTACCGGTCCAACCTACGTCCATCTCCACGCCGTTCCAAGCAATGCCGAACCAAGGCATACCAGGCCAGATCATCTCAGCCCAGGCCCATCAACGACTATACATATCCTGGACCCCTACCCCTAGCCTCACTCTATAAATAGAGGGGCAAGGGTACAACAATGGGGACAAGTTTGAGAGCTCAAGCACGGAGAGAACTTTCAAACAACTTTCTTTTACTTGTATCAAAGCTTTGTACTTGTAATCAAAACAAGAGAAGAGAAATAACATATAAAGTGGACGTAGGCACATTCTGGCTGAACCACTATAAATCTGCGTGTCTTTTTACAGTTTAGCCCCTGCTTTTCATTTATTTGCATAAATCACCCAAATCACTAAGAACAACATAAGATCTACTAAATCATACAACTTTGAGGTGTTTGTCCATTTTTTGTGCAAACATTTTTGGTGCTTTCACTGAGAACTAGAAGCTCGAAGCTTCAGCTTCATCCACTTAACAAGTTTTCCTAACAGCATCGTCCGCCACTTGGAAAACATGCCTCCCAAACAGAGAAAAGATGTTAACAAAGGAAAAAACATCGCCTCCAGCAGCCTTCCTGATCCAGCTGCCGCGAATCAAGTGAATCGTCCTCCTCCAACAACGGCAACAAATGAAGGACAGGCTAACCCAGCCCCTCCTGCCACAGAACAGCCTGCAGCAATTACTAGAGCAGATTTGGACAGAGTTGTTGTTGAAGTAACTAACCGCTTCACGTCCCAGCAGGAAGCCTTGGTGGACCATCTCATGTCACGCTTGAGGGACGCTGAAGAATCCAACCGCAACACTGAATCATGGGGCGAGTCCCAATCCGGAGGATCTCAGAGACAGCAAAGATCTTCCTTCTTCGAAGGAGCTAACGGCAGGAGTAGCCATGGTAGGAGCCGAGACCGAGCTCAGCCCGAAGTTAGGCCTGAGGAAACGTTTGGTGCCGAACCCCACGGGGAAGGTACCGGGCGGAGGTCAACTGCAGCTGAGCCGGTCATGCTGCCTAACCACAGGAACACCAATGAACGGGGCCGAGCTAGAGTTCAGCCCGAAGTTGGACCCGAGGAAGTGCTTAGATCAGAACCCAACAGGGGAAGATCAAGGCAAGGGCCAACTGTAGCTGACCCAAGCATGCTCCCAGAAGATCAAAGGCAGCCACTGGAAAATATGAGGAATGATAGGCGTTACCATCCCTACAGGTTGTCTGGTCGGAGTCAACCCCACAGAACGGAACCAAACTCATTTCTGTCCGCTCCAAATTCTGATGAAAGGATGGCACGCTTATTCAGAGAGTGTGTCCAACGGGAGCAAAGAGATCGAGGGATAGGCGCTAGGGTAACCAGCCCTTTCGCCCGCAATATCGAAATTGCTATCACCCCCCGAGAATGGAAGATGCCAACAATGGAACCCTACAAAGGAACCTCCGATCCCGTTGTACACTTACAGAGGTACACGCAGCATATGCTCATGAGTGGAGCAACGGAGGGAGTGCTGTGCAAATGCTTCCCGCTCTTCTTAGCAGATCTTGCTACCTCCTGGTTCTGTCATCTACCCCAAGGATCCATCAGCTCATGGGAAATGTTGAAAGAAAAATTCATCAGCCAGTTCCGCATTCATGTGGAGCAACCTAAGGACGCTTATTCCTTATCCAGCGTCAAACAGAAACCTGGAGAAAAGCTGCAACAATACCTAACCAGATTCAACGCCGCAGCAGCCGCAGTTCAAGATGCCGATGAGAAGCTTATCCTAATGGCCCTCTGCAGTGGGGTGCATCCGGACACTAAATTTGCTAGGAGATTGACAAAAGAAAAACCAGCTACTTTACCCGATTTCTTCCATGAAGCCGGGAAATACATGAGGCTTGAGGATGCTGCCATTGAGGGGCAGTCAGGACAGCAAAGTAAGACGACCCATGGCAACGCCCCTGCTGTGGCAAGGGACGTTCGAAGAAATGATTCCAGAGACAATGCTGGGGGCAAGAAAGTAGAGAAACGCCTATATCGGCCAGGACCAAGATTCGACTCTTACACCCCTTTGAACGAGACCGTCGAAAACATCTTCCTTGCCACCCAAGGCGAAGTTAGATACAAACGCCCACCATACAAGAAGGAATCAGATAGCGCACAGAAATCTGGAAAATTCTGCCGCTTCCACGAATCCCACGGACATGATACCAACGAATGCCATCATCTCCGAGATCTGATTGAGGAACACATCAGAAGAAAGAAACTGGAGCGCTATGTAAAAAGTCAAGACAGGACTCCAGCTCCTGCCAATGAAAACCCAAGGCTACCCTCACCAGGGACCGGCAGAGGCGACCGCAACACTAGCAGCTCTAGTCAAGAGAAGATAGTGGTCCATACCATCTCAGGAGGTCCACACATCGCAGACAGAAGTTGGAAAGAGATGGAAAGATATGGGAAGTCGCTCAGAGACGATAGAGACTGTGTCAATACGGTTATAGAAGAGCGCCACCCAAAGCGGAAAGAAAGTGATGACATCACATTCAGTAAACGCGACCTAGAAGGAAGACAGTACCCTCACATGGATCCCATGGTTATCTCTGCCCGACTCGGTCCCGCCGAAGTTTACCGAATCCTGGTAGACACTGGAAGCTCTGTAAATATCCTGTTCAAACACGCATTCGACAAAATGAGGTTGTCAATGAAGGACGTATCTCCCTGCAATAAACCGCTACACGGTTTCACTGGAGATGCGAAAATGCCCATCGGGCAGCTGGACCTCTTCGTTGAAATTGGAAGCCATCCCCGCTCCGTTGTAAGGAAACAGACGTTTGTGCTGATAGAAAACCATTCAGCCTACAACGCCTTCCTAGGAAGACCAGCCCTATCTGACTTCCAGATTGTCCTAGCCCCGTGGTGCCTGAAAATGAAATTTCCAACAGACAGTGGGGTAGGGGAAGTGGAAGGAGACCAAGATATTGCACGAGACTGCTATGTAACCGAACTTCGCAACAACCACAGGAGAGGTAAAGGGAAAGGTGTAGAGATTGCCCTCTGCACAAAAAGCCTTGAAGCATAGCAACTAAAGAAAGCCCCTCCTCTTCGATACACCAGCGACCCTTTCAATGAATTAGACCCTAGGGACAAAGAGGAGGAGGCCACCGCCGAGCCTGCAGAGGCTATGGAGTTTATATCTGTAGACAAGCACGACTCAAGTAGGCTACTGAAAATTGGGTCGCAGCTGAAAACTGAATTGAAGGAACAACTCGTTGATTTTCTCCGCCACAACTTGGATGTATTCGCTTGGTCACACGCTGACATGACCGGAATCTCCCCCAACATAGCGTGCCACGTATTAAAAATTGATCCCACCAAGGCACCCGTAAAACAAAAAAAGAGAAGTATGGGGGCAGAGCGATCAGCGGCCCTCGATGAAGAAGTAAAGAATCTACTCGCCAATGACTTCATACGAGAAGCTATTTACCCAGAATGGATCGCCAACCCGGTTCTAGTAAAGAAGGCTAATGGGAAGTGGCGGACCTGCATTGACTTCTCCAACCTAAATGACGCCTGCCCAAAGGATTGCTTCCCGCTTCCCAGAATCGACCAACTTGTAGACAGCACAGCCGGGCACGAACTCCTGTCTTTTATGGATGCATACTCAGGATATAACCAAATTCCTATGCATGCTCCCGACCAAGATCACACTAGTTTCATCACCGACCGGGGTTTGTACTGCTACAAAGTGATGCCCTTCGGACTTAAAAATGCAGGAGCCACCTACCAGCGCCTCGTCAACAAGATGTTCGCAGGGCTAATAGGACAAACAATGGAAGTATATGTAGACGACATGCTGGTAAAATCACGGAAAGCCAAAGATCACGTAAGCCACCTGGGCGAGATGTTCCAGGTACTTCGACAGTATGGAATGAAGTTGAATCCACTAAAGTGCTCCTTCGGAGTGTCATCAGGAAAATTCTTAGGATTCATCGTCCATGCCCGAGGGATAGAAGCAAACCCTGAACAAGTCCGAGCATTAAGAGACATCAAGATACCTTCCACCCGAAAGGAAATGCAAAGCCTAAATGGAAAAGTGGCTGCCCTAAGCCGATTCATCTCCAAAGCAACGGACAAGTGCGTCCCCTTTTTCGAAGCTCTAAAGAAAGATAAAGGAAAGTTCGAATGGACGGACGAATGCTTGACCGCTTTCCTTAACCTAATCGAACACCTCCAGAAACCACCAGTACTCTCGACCCCAAGCGAAGGCGAAGAATTATACCTATACCTTGCTGTGTCATCTCACGCTCTAAGCGCTGCCTTGGTAAGAGAAGATAACCGTACGCAACGACCAGTTTACTTCGTCAGTAAAAGGTTTACTGGGGCAGAAGTCAGATATCCTAAGCTTGAAAAGTTAGCATACTGTTTACTAATCACTTCACGAAAGCTACATCATTACTTCCAATCCCATTCCATCAAGGTTCTAACTGATCAACCACTAAGGCAGGTACTCCATCGTCCCGACACTTCCGGGCGACTACTTAAATGGTGTATTGAGCTAAGTCAATATGATATCACCTATCACCCTCGCACCGCCATCAAGGGACAAGCCATGGCTGATTTCATTGCAGAATTCACTACCAACGAGGATAAGGAGCAACTGGAAATAGCAGAAGATATCAAGTGGAATCTCTTTGTGGACGGTGCATCTAACGAACAAGGCTCGGGGGCAGGTGTGGTAATCATCACTCCCAGGGGGAATAAACTGCACTATGCTATAAGGTTGGAGTTCACTGCCACCAACAACGATGCAGAATACGAAGCGGTAATAGCCGGATTAGAAATTGCTATCGAGATCGGAGCCAATTCTTTGTTTCTTCACAGCGATTCTCAGCTTATTGTTAATCAAATACTGGGGGAATTCCAAGCTCGAGAAGAACGACTCATAGCATATCTAAAGAAGACCAAGTTACTTCTCAGCCGATTGGACCACTACTTAGTCAAACACATCCCTCGGGAAGAGAACCAAGAGGCCGACGAATTGGCAAAGCAAGCAAGTATGAGAGACATCGCCATCTTCGGGGCAGTAACTGTCTCAAAGCAAATGATCCTGAGTTTTGAACAAGTGAATCTGATAGCTGCAACCGAAGAAGCAACTTGGATAACTCCCATCCGAGACTACCTACAAAATGGCACACTACCCGACGGGCGTAACGAAGTCAAGAAAATCTTGAGGAAAGCGTCCCGCTACACAATACAAGGAGACATCCTCTATCGGCGCGGGTTCTCTAACCCATTATTAAGGTGTGTCGCCGGAAGGGAAGCCAAGGAAATCTTATCCAACATTCATCAAGGAAGCTGCGGAGATCACACCGGAGGGCAAACATTAGCAAAAAAGATACTCCGATACGGATATTTCTGGCCCACCTTAAGCAAGGACGCCTTAGATTTCGTCAAGAAGTGTGACAGATGCCAAAAATTTGCTAAGATCCCTCGGCTACCAACAACCGAGATTACTCAGATGACCAGCCCTTGGCCCTTTGCAGTATGGGGAATTGACTTAATCGGTGAACTGCCAATGGGTCGAGGCGGCGCCAAATATGCTATAGTAGCAGTCGACTATTTCACCAAATGGGTGGAAGCAGAACCTCTAAATAAAGTATCTTCAGCGAAAGTTATCAACTTCTTAATCAAAAATGTTCTGTGCAGGTACGGAGTCCCACTAAAAATCATATCAGACAATGGACTTCAGTTTGACAGCGAGGAGTTCGCCAACTGGTGCCAAGAACATGGAATTCACAAAAGCTTCTCATCCGTAGCATATCCCCAAGCAAACGGACAAGTCGAAGCAGTCAACAAAATTCTGAAAACTCTGATCAAAAAGAAGCTCGAAAAGTCAAAGGGCGCTTGGGTGGATGAACTCCCTACGGCACTATGGGCCTACCGCACATCTTTCAGAACATCAACAGGGCACACTCCTTTCTCTTTGGCATACGGATCGGAGGCTATGCTCCCAGTTGAAACCATTGTGCCTTCCCACCGTAGGATCCACTATAACCCAGAAGAAAACGAAGAACTCCTCAACATGTCTTTGGATCTAGTCGAGGAGAGAAGGAATGATGCAGTCCTAAAAACAGCAGCCCACAAGCAAAAGGTGGCAGCACAATACAACTCCAAAGTCAAGCATCGTACCTTACAAGAAGGGGATCTTGTCCTCAAGCGAATCTTCCCTCGCCCCGGAGCACTAGACCCAATCTGGGATGGACCATATGTAATTCATAAAGATCTCCACAACGGAGCCTATATTTTGTCAACAGTGGACGGAGAGGTGTTCCAGAGGGCATGGAACATCCAACACCTCCGTCGATACTTTTCTTAACTTGTATTGCCCATATGAAGTGAATTAACAAAGAGAATCAGTGGACGTAGGCATTTTTTCGTGCCGAACCACTTTAAAAAAGCCTTGTCTCTTTTTTAACTTGTTCCTTTGTATCTTGGCTGCTTGTTAACTTTATCCTTTTCTGTTGAACAAAATCCTGAGCATATAGCATTTCTATTCAAAGCACTCCACAATGCAACTTCACGTGGACAAACCCCAACAGGTACTATGCGAATCTATGCCCTCGCCAATGAGACACTTTTGCTCCAGCATCCCTCTGCTGCGGGTTAACTCATTGCTCGCGACGGCCCTTAAAGCCAACTGTAATGAGCCGATTATAAGCCACCGAGAAGGCCGACTATAGCCGAGGCAGCTCATTACGGCGTTAGGCTCGCCGGCGACTGTGAACCGATTATAAGCCCCAACATAAGGTGTGGCCAGCCAGGGGCAGTTCACAGTTGACGATCGGCACCCACGCTAGCCGGCCACAGTAAGTCGAATAATACCCATGAGTACGGGCCATAAAGGCCCGGGTAGTTACTGTGCGCGATCTCGGCTCCGGTGTGTCTTAAGTGCGGCTGTGGTAAAAAAGAATTAACTCCCCGCGGAGGCGTAAGATGGGTGACAAATGTCTCCAAGACCCACAGCTAGGGAAAGTGACTACAAAACCCGTTTGCCACGAACTTAAGCACATCGAAGGCCTTCCGTGACTGGAAGTTTTACTATTTCACATATTTCAATTTTACTTAAAAAAAACTTTCCTCCTATCCTCTATAACAAACCGTAAAGTACAGGATGCAGGGTAAGAGATACCCGCCAATGGATGCAGAGATTCACGATCAGATGGCAGGGCAGTCAACTGCTCTCCATGCTTGGTCATACAAGATATCCGAAACTGCCATTTACAAACAGAACATGAAAGGCGGTATTTTCTTCCTTTATGTACAAATGCATGACTATAATTTGATTTTTTCACACCACACGCTAAAATTGCAAGTCATGAGATTATGATTTAAAACCAGAATCTGACATCCAACACAATTTAATTACAAGAATTATACATAGCTACATTTCTCATACGATATGTCGAAATAGCAACAAATATTCGAGAAATGACAAAATCAACTTGAGCTAAAAAATTACACGTCAAGAATAATGTTATTACAAGTAGCAAGAATTACAACTTAGAAGTTACTCTACTGTCTTAAGACTAACAGATACAACAATGCCAAGCCTACAAAAAGAATTTTTCAGGTTCAGTCATGGAGCTGGTTGCGTCGAAGTCTTGTCCTTGTTCTTTTGCCCGCCTGTCCGGTCATAAAAAGGATTCATTAGTGATGAGTAACCAAGTTAACAGAAAGACTGGAAAGGAAGACTTACCAGTACTAGCTTCTTGACCATCCTGGTCGTCATCTTCTACCTGCACACCCGCCTCTTCAGCAGCAAGCAGCCGCATACCCTCCTTTACCGCCACTTTCTCCTCCTTGGTGAACTGGGCCGTGACCACATCCATACTGAAGACCGTTCCACCCTCTTTATCTGCATCAGCCTTAGCCTCCTCCAAAGCCCGAAGATATGTCTTGGCCATGACTCTGGGATAATCATCCATCCAAGAGAGGTTACCCTGCTTCCAAGTCCGGAAATACATGTCCTGGAGCATGTCATCCATCATTCCTTCGTTCTCCTCAAACTCCTTCATCCGGGCATCGGAGGCCGACAACCTTTCCACGGCAGCATCTCTCTCCAGTCTGTATCTCGAGCAATCAGCTTGAAGGGACCTCCGCATCACCTCCATCTCTTCCCTCAACTTAGCTTGAGCAAGCTCTGCAGCCCCAAGCTTCTCGGACAATTCCTCCACCTGCTCGAGATCCGCTCTCCGAACCTCATCCACCGTGGTAATAGCCATGTCAATCCGCTCTTTGCAAGCAGCTTCCATTTTTCGCAATTCGGCCCGACTGGCCTCTTCCATGGTTCTCCTTAATCGCCCAGTAGCAGCCTCATGCTGAGAAATCTGGATAGCCTGATCCGCAAGCTGCTTGGCCTGATCCGAGACCACCAATCGAAGTCGGATATTGGCACTCCCTATCTCCTCTCCGGCCTTAACCAGCCGAGCGTGATGCCCCATCAGCTTTTTGGCCTCCTCTGCCACCCGATCAATATTAGCTTTGGCCTCATCTCCCATAGTGACTATACGAGTGGTGAGTAGATCGAGGTCTAAGGACTTGGCTTCGTCAAGTACTCGTACCATGGGGTTACGGGGGAGAAGGTGTTCACCAGTAACTTCGTCAAAAGTAATATCCTGAGAACCTGGATCCAGATCAGGGTGACCCGCGAAGGGATTACGGGCCAAGTCGGGACGGTCGATATGAATAACAGAAGGGCTTCCGGACGGGTGTGGAGAGGGTACAAACTCGCTATCCCCCTCAGTAATGTCATGAATAGGCTGAGCCGGAGGCTGAGGACCGAGCAAAGTTTCGGATAAAAGATGACTCCTCTTCCTCTGCTGAATACCCTCTTCGATGACCCCAAGAAGAGGACGGTACCCGACTACATCTCCGGAGCGTTGGGCTGAGGGCTTCGGCTTAGCAGAAATTTTGGAAAGTTTATATTGCTCGAGCCTGTGTCGAAGGTCTGAAGCTTTGGGCGTCTTGCCTGCTCCTGATATAAAGAACAAGTGTCATAATCTTACATTACTATATGATTCAAGAAACGCGGTAGGTTACAAGTTAGAAAAGGAAAAGAAACACAGCTGTGGTTGTACAAACCCTGGGGAGGAGTAGGATACTGCAATAAGTCCCGGATTTCATTCCAGGACGGGAGCGGGTCATAAAATATTCCTAAGTCCCTATCATTAGTGAAGCATGCAGGGGTCAAGAGTTCACCTTGAGTTGTCAGAGCCACCTTGGCCGGAATAGTCGGAGAAGACTCACTTGCACCAGTCCCGGTTTTGTCCGCCTCCCCGGTCTTCTCAACCAAAGCCGGATCATCACCCAACCCCTCAAAAGCTTGACGGAGAGCATCATCCGTCCACTCTTGCATCTCGCCTACTTGCCCAGAAGACAGAGCCCTGGAACCATCACCACCTTGTCCATCGCCACCCTCGTCACCAAGACGCTCAACGTCACTTCCGCCCTCCGCCTCACCTCTTTCCTCCTCCGCGTCTATCTCCCCCTGAGTAAGTGGACAATTGCTGGGAGAAGGACCGTCTGACCTCTTAAGTTTCTTACCTCCAACGGCTGGAGGTTTCGTGAATGGTTTTCTCTTTCCACCTTCTGCCGCAACGCCTCCCTTGGCCTGAGCAGCTGCCCTCTCTTCCGCCGTTTCCCTCAACTTAACTACAGACTGCTGCGGAAGGATCAAGTTGTATTCTAGAAGGATCGCATTTCTAATCAAGTAAGCAGACGATCTGTATTTCCCAAGAATGCCTTCTATCTCCGCCGCCGTCTGAACCAGGCGGTCAGTCTCCACAACAGGAAAGCCACCTGTCGCTAGCAAAAATGAGAAAGTATGAGAAGAAGCATCACAATCAGGATAGAAATTATAAGTAAAAGCATCAACTTACATCCAGAGGTAAAGCGCCGGATAGAGACGGAGTCGTCCCTAACAAAGAACCACTCTTTCTTGAACATGCTGAATTTGGAATAAAGGTCCAGGACTGGCTTGAAGGTCACAGCAGATTCCAAGTTAATATATGGGGACCCCTTCTTGTAGCCCCTTAAATTGTACAAGTACCGGATCTCCCGGTTGGAGGGAGCGCGACCATACTTCCTCCGAAAAATAACGAAAAGGCTCACCAGTATGGCGTAAGAGTTGGGCTGAAGCTGAAATGGGGCCACCTTCAGGTACGTGAGGAAGCTGACTATCCAAGCATTGAGAGGCGGGATGGCACCACACATGCAATGGTACCTGCTATAAGCAAAGTATCCTTCGGGAGGACTGTATGGCATGACTCCTGGACCCGGCAGCAGCATGAGGGCTCTATCAATCCCAAAGGAACGAGATATAACATCGAGTTGCTCCTCTTTGAGAAGGCTAGGAAAGCAGTCAGGCGGGGAATCCAGCAACTCCTGGGGACCATATCCATCCACTAATGACCTCGGGGCGGGCCCATGACGCTCCGATCCTGATTGAGCTGGGGGCACAGCCGAGGACTCTCCTTCACCCCCGGATCTCCTCTTATCTGATCGAGTTTCAACTTTTCGAGACATTTTATCTGCAAACATGGGAAAGGCATATCATTGGAATAAACAAGCAACGTAATCTGGAATTTCGCTTAAAAATTCGAAATCAATAGTTTCATTCGGTCGTACAAATCGATAGTACATTCGGCTTTGTCATAGCTAAAGGTTCATTCGGCATTGTCATAGCTAAAGGTTCATTCGGCTTTGTCATAGCTAAAGGTTCATTCGGCATTGTCATAGCTAAAGGTTCATTCGGGTTTGTCATTGCTAAAGGTTCATTCGGCATTGTCATAGCTAAAGGTTCATTCGGCTTTGTCATAGCTAAAGGTTCATTCGGCATTGTCATAGCTAAAGGTTCATTCGGGTTTGTCATAGCTAAAGGTTCATTCGGCATTGTCATAGCTAAAGGTTCATTCGGCATTGTCATAGCTAAAGGCTCATTCGGTATTGTCATAACTAAAAATTCATTCGGCACAAACATACGAGTTTCATTCGGCCAAGGAAAGAGAAGTACCTGGTTCGGTGTTTTCTGAAGCAGACAGCTTGATTCGGTAGAGATATTCAGTCCGGCTATCTAGAATTGGAAAGGAATGACGAAGGCGTACCTCCCCTACTTATAGGCAAACATGGGACACCAAATCAGATGGTCCGGCACTCAATGACCGAATGAGGGCGATCACGGAACAAAGTAGGCCGTATACCAGCATGCGCCCCACTTTGGGGGGCAAGTGTTGGGTGAATTCTCACCCCGGACCGGAAGAGCCGAACCAGGCCTCCCACCGAACCAACTCCTGCTCCACCATCGCCGAACCAGGCCTCCCACCGAATCAACCTACCAAACTCCTTAGAACCCATACCGAACCAACTGCTATCCGGTCCAACCATCCTACTACCGGACCAACTGCTATCCGGTCCAACCATCTTACTACCGGACCAACTACTATCCGGTCCAACCATCCTACTACCGGACCAACTGCTATCCGGTCCAACCATCCTACTACCGGACCAACTGCTACCGGTCCAACCTACGTCCATCTCCACGCCGTTCCAAGCAATGCCGAACCAAGGCATACCAGGCCAGATCATCTCAGCCCAGGCCCATCAACGACTATACATATCCTGGACCCCTACCCCTAGCCTCACTCTATAAATAGAGGGGCAAGGGTACAACAATGGGGACAAGTTTGAGAGCTCAAGCACGGAGAGAACTTTCAAACAACTTTCTTTTACTTGTATCAAAGCTTTGTACTTGTAATCAAAACAAGAGAAGAGAAATAACATATAAAGTGGACGTAGGCACATTCTGGCTGAACCACTATAAATCTGCGTGTCTTTTTACAGTTTAGCCCCTGCTTTTCATTTATTTGCATAAATCACCCAAATCACTAAGAACAACATAAGATCTACTAAATCATACAACTTTGAGGTGTTTGTCCATTTTTTGTGCAAACAATCACATTTTCCCCCTTACTAATCTTTGCTAAATTATTGATTAGTGGGGTGATTTGGATATAGAAGCTAGAGACTATCAATTTTTCTGATTTTAGTCCTTCTCCTTTGCTATCTACTTCAAATCTAAGGGTAAAGATTGGTATTTTGGGTATTTGGTAAGTGGTTCTTGACCTCTCACTTTACTATGCATGTTTATATAGTTAAAAATGATGTTTTTAATATAATTTTGACCTTAAAATGTTTTCTAACCTTAAACACACTTCCGTATATGTCTAAGGATGAATTTTAAAGGTTTAAAATAATTTTTAAATGGTTTTGCGATCCTTTGTATTCATATGCATATACTAGTGTAAACTTGAGATCAAGATTGAGATTTACTTAGTTACTGCATTATGTATTGCATGTGTAAATGGATGTTTACTTATGTTATTTCATATTTATATGTTGTGCTTTGATGTTGTGTGCTAGTGTTTTAGATACATAGGAAATTGGTTGGCAAATTGGATGAATCGATGGCAAAGATGATTAGAATTGGATGAAACTTGAAGGACAGGCTCTAGAGCATGGAAAGAGTTTGGAGTTCAAGTCGCATCGAAAAATTCGTTAAGCAAACAAGGCGGTACTGACTTATTCATGTTGGTACCGAGTTGTTTGTATTAGTCAAACAAGTCGGCGATTGTGGAGGATCTCTAGAGCATGGCTAGTAGAGGTGGACCATAGCAAGATACAGAAGTTTGGCTAAGTGTTAGATGTTATACCAACTTGTTTCTAGAATTTGAAGATAAAGGCTTTGGCATGGGACCGAGTTGTTTTGATGGATAGGTTGGAGTCCCAAGCACATGGGGAAGGAAGTATTAGAAGCAAGAAAGAAGGCTTAACCAAAAATTAGTTAAGTAAATAAGTCGGTGCTGAATTTTGCATGTCGATGCGGATTATTTCTTTTGATGGGATGGGATTGATACTTCTTGGAAAGGAAGAAGAGGCCAAGTAGATCATGCTAAAGGTGTTTGTTCGTTCGCTTGGGGTTTGATGGCGACATAGTGGCACGACGATTGTTTTGGCACTTTGATGACAACTCGATGATGAAAGGGGTTAGATTATGATGATGACAACTCGCTGTTGAATGAAGTCATGGGAATGGTTATCAATAAAAGGGAAGGTTCTAAGAAAGGTGACTTGTGGATAGGATGATTAAATGGTTCTATCGTGGAATGGAGGAATTTAGAATGGTTCCTCGAGGATAATGAAAATTGGATGAAGTGAGGAAAGGGCTTGGGTATACGTGCTAAGGGATCTTTGATACTCGAAGTGTTTTCTGATGTACTCAAAGTAGGGGTATTATAAAGATGCTCATGGGTACGTTGAAAGGCTACCCTGGATCGGTTGAATGAAACCATGTACCCTGGACCAGTTGAATGGGTCTATTATCAGCTTCGGGCTAAAGAGAAGACACTGAAACCCGGATTTCCACGAGTCTTTGGCAGTAGAAAGGTCATACAAGTTATCATATATCCAGAGTGCACTACACCATATTGCCAGTTTTGCAACACACCCATGCGGAAGAATCGCAATGGTTCTGAGCCGTTGCTAAATAGCAATGGTTCGAAGCCGTTGTAAATGATTCAAGAACGGCTATGGGCCGTTGTAATTGTGCAACGGCTCAAAGCCGTCGTGTAGTTGCCGTTTTTTTTCCACGCATAACCCCCGTTCCCCAAAACTAACGCCCTTTTAATTTCATTTTCCCTCTCCTCCGCGCGCGCGTTTTCCCTAGTTTAATCGCCCCCATTTCCAACTCGATTGAGCGACTGCAAATCATCATCGACTGCGGCAACGTGAAGACCAACAATAAGGCTTCCGTCCTCATCAACAATCCATTCTTTCGTATTCCATCTCCTTGACAAAGACTTCCGTCCTCATCTCTTTGGCAGGCACTTCTTTCTTCCTGCAAATACATCCGCTACTGCTTCAAAATTTATTTTCTTCGAACTATCAAACCTCATATCTAAATATTAGGTATCGTTTTTATTTTTATTTCGATGTTAAATTAGTTTAGACACAAGAATCTATATATATTTCATGAAATGAATTAATAAAGTTTAGCTTGAATTATTGAGTAGAAATTGATAATTGTTACTGTGTTTACTTTTGTGATTTGCGGGGTGATATTAGTAGTAACATTGAGAACCTGAGAACATCATTCAGTACTATTGGACCTTGAAATATACATATCATGGCTGTATTTGTATATGAGTTTGAAAACCCTGAAACATATTTTCCTTGCTACTGTTTATAAATTAAAGGTTGGCTAGTGTGTAGTTGTATACATCAGCGGCAAGGTGCCTGTGTAAGTGTATTGTGTGTGTTATCAATCTGTGGAGTAAAAGAAACCAAATGTGGCACCCTTCAGCATAAGTAGTTTGTTTCAGATAATCAAAAGGGAATGGTTGCTATGTTTGTGAACATTATGTGTTGTAGGCGAAAAATTCATGAGGCATATTTGTTTTGGAATCTGGATGTCACTCACAATTTGTCATCGTCAGAAGCTCATATTTTGGAAATTGTATTAACCTGTATTTCAAACATCCACTGGAATCACTAATATATTATGACATCTTGCATTTTGATCAAATGCCCTATGAAAATAATAGTAGTAATAATAATACTAATAATAAATAATGTCAGAAGATTAGTTCGTCATGTTATTAAGTGATATATAGCCTAGTTGTTATAGTTGATTAGGTCATATAATTATGCGAGTTTATCTCGGTTAGAAGATGATATTACATCTGGCTTTTGCGCTGCTATGTTAAATGTTAAACAGCAAATTAATAGAATGCTCTGAGTGGTGGGCATTGCTTGAGCTCTGGTTGATCAATGTGGAAGCAGCTGCAAGCCTGCAATGATGTTGGGTTTTTTTCCTTTTTTTCTTCTCCTTTCTAGTTAATGAAGTAATAAAGATCTGTATGTTAATGTAAGAGTAGATGTACCATAGGAAAATCGACAAGTATTCAGCAGTTTGTAGTATATCGAAAATTTATACTTTCATATTAGTTTCTTTATTTTATTTTAATTTGCAAAGCATGACTGCTTCATGTGCTTTAGAACTGCTTACTGTATGTTGGGTGGTTGCTGTCAAACATAAATAAACAAGAGTTTAAAGGAGGAGGTGGTGCATTGTTGTTACTTTCTTTGTGTCACAATAAAATAAAACAAGCGAGTTTAAAGAACTATTATAGATAGGTTTAGTGCAGTGTTAAATCAATATGATAAAATCTATTATGGAGCAACATTATGAAATCTGGATATAATGGCTATAGCATTTATTGAATGATTATAAGACATCATATGATTCATACTCGAGACAAATTTGCGGACACCATTCATTTTAACATTTCAATACCGTAATTAAATGATCTGTCCTTTCAGGATGTACTAATTCATAATTGGCATGATGCATTTTGTCGTGATTTCATAAAATTCAATTAATATCGGCTCAGGATAAGTACTAGAAATTTGATATGTATAACATATCATCAATCTCTAAAGCTCAAATCTTTCATCACTTAGCTTACAATCCTCCAATTACTGGCTTTCTCCACGACGTTATACATCAAAAAATGAAAACAAACTCCTTATATTTATTGAATTTATTGGTATTCAGTTGAAACTTGAAACTGTTATTTGCTATGTGTCTTTTGTCTAATATAATGGTTCAAAATAATAAGAATAGAAAATAATGTAAACATTAAAAAAATTAGTTTCTCAATTGTCGGATCTATATGTAGTAGTACTTGAGCTGTACTCAGTTATACCTCACATAAATAATGTGATTTTTCTAAAAGTTGTGTGTTTATATTTCTGACATATGAAGTTTCACCTTTTTGCTCGTTGATATATATTTTGCTAATAACAAGTGCATCAATTATTTAAGCAATATGACCTTTGGTGAAGTTGGAATCGGTGGTTTTGTGTGTCATCCAAAGATTTCAATTCGATATCTTTAGACGCGAGATCAAGTAATAGTCTAATTTTTATCAATTTAAACTTATCTTTGTCCATTGTAAACTGTTTCTTATCAACATAGTAATATTCTACTGTTTGGTCACACAAAATTGTTTCTAATCAACACAGTAACATTCTACTTTCTCGTTAATAACTTTGATTATGACATAAACACAAAATCTGCACCATCATCTGACCGATGTAAACATGGACAAGAGAAAAAATTTATAGACCGATGTAACTACTATTAAGTCAAGTTGGTTAAGATAAATTGCAATTTTAAGTACTTGGGTAGTATTATTCAATGAATTTATTTGATACCTGAATAGATTTTGATTTATATAGTGGAAACACAATAATCAAGCTGTTCATAAAGTATTTTTTGGTCTTTGAAGTTCACAGGCATCAATCAATGTTGTATCGCTTTCCATCCTTATTTGATCATTGGGCAAAGAGGAGATGAATTGAAGGTATGTTATAGTTTCATACATGATTGTTTGCTCATAACCAATTACTTTTGATTACTAACATTTCCACTTAATATGTAGCTTTTAAGATGTGGAAAATCAAGCAGTATTTAAATCATAGGTACATGATGCCTTCGATCAAAGTAGATATATAATATCCGAACAAGTTTGCACATCTATTTGCATCGTTGATAAGATCATTGAAAAATAGACCGTGATGTTATACCTTTTATAAAATAGGATCCCAGGAATAGTACTACAGTGTATTAACTACAGAAATGCTGTTGAAATAAAAGGTAAAATGAATGACATACGACTACCTTTTGATGTACGTGTTAAATGCACAACTCAATTTTACCTGTTAGTTACTTCATTTTACCTAATCTAAAAGGTAATATATTAATGATTATCGGTTGGTAATATATTCCATGGAGGAATAAAATAAAACACAAATAGATAATCAATCCATTGTACCTTTTGATTTAATATGTGCTACGAAATTAGAGGTAAACTACTAGCTCTATTTTTGATTACCTTTTGATTTAATAAAAATATATGTTAAGGACTTACGTCTATTTTCGAGTTCATGTTCCGATGAGGCATTTTTGTACAATTTACTTTTGATATTTATCCAAGTATAAGACAAGCGCTGGAATGACTACATCTACATCTTTTGATAAATCATATTTTTCACCTTAAGCTATCCAATTTCATACTATTTAAGATCATCATGTATATAAATAAACTATATTTTTTATAAGTACGATATTTGACATGGTTGCTAAAATTGTAATTGTAAGATATTTTGCTCAACTTATCATTCTTAATGAGGTTGATTCTAGCAAGAAAGCATGGGTAAAAGTGGTGAACTAGAATAATCTTAGGATTGGTAGTGAGATGTTTGCAGGTTGGTTAGCAGTGTTGTCGGCAGTGAAGCAGGAAGGTGAAGTGCTATTGGATGAGGTTGGTGGCTGAACTGTTGATGGGGGAGATTTTAGCAAGGCAGTGACAATGGTTGTTTGAATGGTCGAGTGTGTTTGGTATGTGGCAATGGAGAGTTATGTTTTGGTGGATATTAGACAGAGGAGGGAGTTGCACTATTTGCTGGTGTTAACTGATAACGATTGCAATGTATAGGGAGAGGCAGCAAGGGTTGAACTGCACTATAAATGATAGCAGTTGCAATCTACAATTGTTGAAATGGAAGTGATGTGGTATGTGTGATGTCAGAAGGGGAGTATTGGAGTTTGGGCAGAGAGGATTAGTTAAAGTATATGAATGGATAGTGAAACATTGGACGGTTGATATGTTGTAGATAGTTTGATGGTGAATTGTTTGAAAGAGCAGCAGTTTTGTAGTGAAGTAATAGTTTGTGTTGTATGTGCTCTGAAGTGAAGTAGGCAAGGGACAGTTGTGTTTGCTGATGATGTATGTGGTGAGGAGGTTGACTATTGTTAACTCTTTGGTGATGACAGTATTGGCAGTTGCTTTGATGTGCCCTAACACAAAATTGTTTCTGATCAATGTAGCTTTAGCACTCTCACTCTTGCACTCCCATTACATTATTTGTACTTGCCTTTATGCTTTAAATAATTCCGTGTTTGTTCATAATGCAGACGACATAGAGAAAAAGATTAGCCTGAAGTGAGGAATGAGAGGTAGTTATGGTTTTGTGAGTTATTCTGTAATATAAGTTGGCTTGAAAAAACACTTTCTGATATACGGTTTTCTTGTGTTTCTGTAATATTAGTACGTAATACTAGTTGTTGCTGTCTTTGAACTTTGTAGTGTTATGTATTGCTGCCGTTGGTGAAGTATGTAGTGTTATGTATTGTTGTTGAACATTGTAATTAAAAGATTTGTTATGTTTGGTTTTGTGTTGAATCTGCGAAAAAAATTTGGTTTAATGATCTTTCTTTAATGATATTATGTTAAATTTGCAAATGTTTATATTGAGTATGATAATGAAATGAATGTTACTGTAGGGGGTCAGGAAAAGCAATGTATTTTTAAAAAATAATAATATTACAATTCGCAACGGTTTTGAGCCGTTGCAAAACAGAATTAACAAAGTTGCCCAATAAAAAATTAGCAACGGTTAATAACCGTTGCGAAACATAAATTTACAACGGCTTAAAGTCGTTGTTATATTTTTACCACTGCTCATTTTGCAACGGCTCAAAGCTGTTGCAAAATTCGTTTGCAACGGCTCAAAGCCGTTGCAAAATGACTATTCTAGTGTAGTGGTGCATTGAGTGATAGTGAGGATTATTTGATGGATGTTGTAGTTGTTGATTGTTCTTCCGTAGTCCATTACTCTAGGGATTTCATTGGAGCTTGCTATTAGAGATAGGGATACCTGGACACCTGTCATCACACTTGGTTTGAGTGTACCCTTATTGTATTCATAGTTTATGTTGTTATGTGCTAACTCTTTGTTTGTAGGGACGGGTCAGGTATGATTCGTATACCCTTTATTCCTTACAATATCAACTTGTATAGTACTTTGAGATTCATTTACCACTCACACAAGACCATTGTCTGACTTGAGATTTTATGCTTTGCTTCTTATTATCTCAAGTACTCTTAAATGAGTAGACTAAAGAGCAGGTCTAGGTGCGATGCAGTAGCTATGTAGAAGATGAATTGGATGGAGCTAACTACTACTATATATGGATTTCTATGCTTATTCCACTGTGCAACACCGTGGAGCCATGGAAGTGCATGCTTATAATTATAAGACAATTATTTGAGTTTAGTTTTATTGTATAAACTCTATTACTCGTTGTATAACTCTATGAACCATACTCCGATATTTGGATCACTTGGTTATTACAGTCTCTTCTGTTTTATATCTGTGATGTATACTATATTTTATTCCATGCGCTGTGAGATATACTACATGTTCTGTGATATTTTGTTTTATTTTAAAATCTTAACGATCGTCCTACATCGTCTAGGTATGTCAACAACGTATTATTTTATGTATATTAAGTGCCGGTAGTGTAAGCGGTCGTCACATTTGGTATCAGAGCTTTGGTTATGTGATTAACCTGAGTTGATACCATGGTCCAGTAGAGATAGGAAAAGAGTTATTACCCTAGACTGGATCGAGAGTATCTATATACGAGAGGGTGCACACTTGTTGTATATTTTGGTTTTCAAAACTATATAATAGTATATTTAGTAAATAAGTCGCATGCATACAAGAGTATCATTAACATGGTTTTCTTTTTGAGAGACTGAACATTCTCATTACAGATCAAGAATGAGCCGACAAGCAAGAAAACTATGAAGAACTCCATCTCTAGAGTTGAGGAAGGAGTGGGATCGGGGAATACTAACCCTGACATGCAAGCCATGTTTAACACGACGATGGAAAACATGCTTCAAAATGCCCAAGCGCCTACTCCAGATGTTGCTATTAGTGGTGTTGCTCAAGTGCTGGCACCAAGAGCTGACTTCGCCAATTTATGCAAGATTACTCTACCTTGGGAGGCAAGCCATTCCATGGAATGGAGTCGGCTATCGAAGTGCAGGATTGGTTGGACACATATGAGCGTATCTTTGGTGATATGGAAGTAGACGATGCCATAAAGAAGAAGCTGGTCTCTAGACCACTTCGAGGGCGGACCATGAACAGGAGGAATGTTATTACTATTGCCACACCTGACGATCAGTTTACTTAGGATCAGTTCAAGGCCAAGTTTGAGGAGAAGAATGTTCTGGCTGCTCAGAAGTCGGTACTATTCAGGAAATTTGCCGATTTGAAGCAAGGAAATATGTCTATCTCTCAATATGTTGCTGAGTTCGATGCTTTGTCAAAATATGAGATGTCTTTCATCGACACTCCATTAAGGAAGAATGAGAAATTCATTATGGGTTTGGATGACTATCTGGGGGAGAAGTTGGTTAGTCATATCGATGAGCCATTCGAGAGACTTGTCGAGAAAGCTCTTCGTTGGGAGAGTTTATACCCCAAGTCCAAATCAGCTATTGTTGCTAAGGAAGATGCAAAAATGCAACGGAAAGAATGCTCAGAAGAAGGTTAAATGGGATCCTATTTTTTTTGATTGTGGAGACAAGGGTCACCTGATCAGAGATTGCAAATCTGATGATAAGAAGAAGTGTTATAACTGTGGCATACCCGGACATATACTGAAGAATTGTCCGAAACCACCACAACAGAACAAGTTGTGAAGGCATATACTTTGGACGTTGTTCTGACTTCATCGACTGCTCCCTCAGTGAAATTGAAGGGGAAGAGCATTATAATTCAAGGTATGCTTTCTATTGACGATGTTCTCATACGTGTTTTATTTGATACCGAGACTTCACATTCCTTCAAATCTAGTGATTTGGTAGATAGATTGGGACTAAAACCCAAAATAGTTGACCGATCCTTAATCGTGACGAACCATTTTGAGGACTCTACTATCATGTGCATGGTTTGTCGCTGTTTGACCTTATTGAGTCATGACTGTTGTTTTGTTTGTGATTGCTTTGTTTTGAATTTCGTTGGGTTCGGGATTATCTTGAGAATGAACTGGCTCAGGAAGTATGCGGTAATAATGGATTGCGAGAGGATGTTAGTAACGATTGGGGATGTGGAGGGGCGAACAGTAGTGATTGGCTGCCTTCCAGAGGATGGGGTTATGGTTAGCTTTCTATATTTGCTTGAGACTTCACAGAAAGGATTGTCATCCGTGCCTATCGTTAGAGAGTATCCAGATGTGTTTAAGAAGCTGACCGGATTACCGCCACATAGAGAGATTGAGTTTTGTATAGACTTAGTAAAGGATACCAGACTAATTGTTATGCCTTTGAGGCGCATGGCTCCTAGAGAGCAGAAAGTGTCGGAGGTGCAAGTGGATGCTATGTAGAAGAAGGGGTTCATTCATAGGCATATCTTAGTGGGGTGCACCTACAGTATTTGTCACTAAGGTGGATTGTTCTCTGAGGTTATGTGTGGGCTACCATGAGCAGAATAAGGTGATGAAGAAGAACAAGTATCTACTTCCATGTATTGATGATTTGTTCGCCCAGCTCCACGGTGCAAAGGTATTCTCTCAATTGGACCTTGCGATAGGATTTCACCAATTGAGAGTAGCGAAGGAGAGTGTGCCGATCATGACATTTCATACGCCGTCTGGTTTCTATGAGTGGTTGGTTATGTCTTTTGGGCTAACCAACTCTGTGGCATAATTTGTTGATCTCATGAATCGCATGGTCAGGGATTACCTAAACAAGTTTGCACTTGTGTTCATAGTTGATATTTCAATCTATTCAAGGAAAGTGGAGGAACAAGAGATGCACTTGAGGATTGTGCTTGAGGTGTTGTGGAAGCACGGGTTGAAAGCGAAGTTTTCGAAGTGTCACTTCTAGCGAAAAGGGTAAGGTTCTTGGGTCATGTCGTCTTGGAGCAGGGCATTGTAATAGGTCATGCCAAGGTGGCAATGGTACAAGATTGGAGCCAACTCAATAATGTTATGGACGTGAGGAGTTTCTTAAGATTGTCGAGATATTACAGACACTTTATAAAGGACTTCTCAAAGATAGCAGCATCATTGACTTATTTAATGAAGAAGAATCAGACTTTTGCTTGGGATGTGAAGTGTGAGCATGCATTTGTAAGTCTAAAGGAGAGGTTGACGAGTACGCCATTATTAATCATTCCGAGCAGGAAGCTGACAATATACACAAATGTCTGTAGCACTGGATTAGGTGCGGTGTTGATGCAAAAGAGAAAAATTATCGCTTGCGCTAGTCGACAGCTGAAACTGCACGAGAAGAAGTATCCAACTCATGATCTGGAGTTGGCAACTCTAGTGTTGCTTTTAAGATTTGGAGGCACTACTTATTAGGAGAAATATTCGAGTTGTTTACGGATCATAAATTCTCAAAGTACCTTTTCTCCCAGAAGGATCTTAACCATCACCAGCAGCGATGGTTGGAATTCATGGCTTTCTATAATTTTAGCATTTCTTATATACCTAGTAAGGGGAATGCAGTCATCGATGCATTGAGTAGAAGACATGCCACTTTGGGAGCGATGTTTATGGGGTGGAAACAGTTGGAGTATATTGCTGGCTGTGACTTCAGACCTTATTGCGGGTTAAAGCCAATGATGCTGGCGAGTTTGACTATCAGACATACTCCGATTGAGCGGATCGGTACTAGTCAGATGCTAGACTAGCGGATATTTTAGTGAATTAGAAGGAGAAGTAGAGCTTGAAGATATAAAGAAATACGGACTCGACCGAGAAGGATAGCTCCGTAAGGATAGGAGATTGTTTGCTCTCGATGTTGATGGATTACGAGATGAGGTGTTATGGGAGTGCCACTATTTTAGGTTGACTATACATCCCGATAGTAATAAGATGTACCATGATATGCAACAGACCTATTATTGGAAGGGGACGAAGAACGATATTGGGGCATTCATCTTGAAATGTATGAATTACTAGTTGGTGAAGGCAGAGCAGAAGAAGCCGGGTGGGTTGTTGCAACCGCTTGAAATTCCCAAATGAAAGTGGGAGCAAGTATCGATGGACTTTATTAATGGATTTCCGAGGACTCTAGTAGGGTACGACAACATTTGTGTCATAGTCAATCGATTGACTAAGAGTGCTAGATTTATACCCATCAAGTCAGGTAAAACGACAGCCAAACTGATCGAGTTGTATGTTAAATGGGTTGTATGATTTCATGATGTGCCGAAGCACATTGTGAGTAACCGAGATCCGTTGTTCAATAATGGGTTCTGGATGAGCTTATAAGAGGCATTGGATATCAAGCTACATCTCAGTACGGCTTATCGCCCGCACACGGAAGGGCAAACCGAGAGAGTGAATCATATATTGGAGAATCTCTTGTGGGCTTATATATTTGATTTTGGAGGCTCGTGGGATGACTATCTGCATTTAGAAGAGTTTGCATACAACAATAGCTACCGGTCTATATCAATATGGCACTATATGAATCATTATATGATGACCATGTAACATTCCTTCGTGTTGGTGGGAAGCAGGCGAGAAACTGATACTTGGGCCAGATATGATTAAAGAAACCTCGGAAAAGATAGAGATTATTCGACGGCGAATGAAAGCTGCTTAGGATAGGCAGAAAAGCTATGCCGATAAGAGATATAGAGATTTGGAGTTTTATGTTGGCGATATGGTGCTTGTGAGGACTTCTCCTTTGAATAATGTTATTCGATTCGGTAGTAAAGGGAAATTGGCACCAAGATTTGTAGGCCATTTTCTAATTATAGAGAGCATTAAGAACCTAGCATATAGGGTCGACTTACCTCAGCAGATGGTGCGTGTACACAATATCTTCCATGTTTCTCACTTGCAGAAATTTGTGCATGACTCAATATGATGATAACACCAGATCAACTAAATGATATCGAGATTGAACCAGTAGCTTCGAGACCTCATAGGCCAGTTCATATTGTCGGACGCGATATGAAATAGCTTAGGAGGACGATGGTGAAGTTAGTGAAGGTTCAATGGGAAGAAAGTGGGACGATGCACATGGGAAACCGAGGAGAGCATGAGGGCCACATATCCGGAGCTCTTTGCATGGTAAAACCTACTTTATCGTATTTACTTTCACATCTGATATCATATGGGGTAGTGTAGTATCTGGCATGCCAGGATGGGGTTGCTTATGTTATTGATTGCATAATTGCTTGTTTGATGTGTATGATGGTTGCACATGATTGATAGGCATGCAGGGTAATTATAATTGACTATTCCTTGATTCATTTTGGGATTTCGATGACAAAACTCTTAAAGAGGGGAGAGTGTAACGACCCATGTTTTACGTATCGGAGTATCGTAAAATATTCTTATTTTGTTCATGTAAGACCGTATGACTCTAAAATTTTGGAAAGTGACTCTTAGGGCCATTTTCCACATCTATGATTTTTGTCGAATTTTTATGCGATCATTTTGACCCTAAAATCTTTTTTGGAGTATAATTTTTGATAGGAGCTGAATTAGGGTCTAAACCACTTTCATTGCTTTAGGATGATGGTTTCCCATTTCGTAGACTGGTCATAACAGAAAAGCGGACTTATCGTTTGAAAGTTATAGCTATTTTAAGTTTTGGCTGCTGCTGGCCAGTTTTAGTGGGTAATTAACTAAGCTTATGCTTAGGTCCACTAACCCACTTTGAATTTTTTGCTAAGGAGAGGCTGTAGGAACTGATCTAGGTCATTTCCATCTTCCCCAAAATAGTTCTAAACCTCTATTAACCCTAATTTCATCAAAATCATATCTTTTCCTTACTAACCTTAGTCGGATCATTGATTATAGGGTTGACTAGTACATAGATGCTAGAGATTAACATTTTTGCTAATTTGAGTCCTTCTCTTTTGCTGTCTAACTTATATCTAAGGGGAAAGATTCGTATTTTGGATATTTGGTGGTTCTTGACCTCTCACTCTATTATGCATGTTTATATAGTTAAAAATGATATTTTTGATATGATTTTGACCTTAAACCATTTTCTAACCTTAACCACACATCAATATATGCCTAAGGATGAATTTTAAAGGTTTAAAACGATTTTTAAATGGTTTTGCAATCTCTTGTATTCATATGCATATGCAAGTGTAAAAGTTAGATCTGAATTGAGATTTACTTGGTTACTACATCCTTATGTATTGAATGTGTGAACAGATTACGTACCTTCTAAGGAGAGTCATTGTACATATCGCCATTGGTAGTCGTACCTATTTACTTATGTTATTTCATGTTTGTATGTTGTGCTTTGATGTTGTTTTCTAGTGTTTCAGATACATAAAAAATTGTTAGGCAAATTGGATGAATCAAAGGCGAAGATGATCAAAATTGGATGAAACTTGGAGGACAGGCTCTGGAGCATGGGAAGAGTCTAGAGTTCAAGTCGCATTGAAAAATTCGCTAAGCAAACAAGTCGGTACCAACTTATTCATGTCGGTACCTTGTTGTTTTTATTAGTCAGACAAGTTGGTGATTGTGGGGAATCTCTAGAACATTGCTAATAGAGGTGGACCATGGCAAGATACAGAAGATTTTCTAATTGTTAGATGTTATACCGACTTGTTTCTATAATTTGAAGATGAAGGCCTTAGGATAGGACCAAGTTGTTTTGATGGATAGGTTGAGGTCCCAAGTACATGGGAAAGGAAGTACTAGAAGCAAGAAAGAAAACTTAACCAAAAATTTGTTAAGCAAATAAGTCGGTACCAACTTATTCATGTTGGTGCCGAGTTATTTGTTTTGATGGGATGGGAGTGAAACTTCCTTGAGGGGAAGAAGAGGCCCTATAAATCGTGTTGAAGGTGTTTGTTCATTCACTTGTGGTTTGATGGAGACATAGTGGCACGACGACAATTTCAGAACTTTGATGATAACTCGATGACGAAAGGGGATAGGTTCCGATGATGGCGACTTGATGTTGAACGAAGTCGTGAGAATGGTTATCCAAAAACATGGTGGGTTGTAAGAAAGGTGACCCATGGATAGGACGGTTGAATGGTTTTATCATGGAATGAAGGAATGTAGAATGGTTCCTTAAGGATAATGGAAATTAGATGGAGAAAGGAAAGGGCTTGGATACACGTGCTAAAGGATCATCGAACTCAAAAAAATTTGCGATGTACTCAAAGCAGGGGCATTGTGAGGATGCTTATGGGTACGTTGAAAGGTTACCCCAGATCGATTGAATGGATCCATGTACCCCGGACGGTTGAATGTGTCTAATGTCAGCTTCAGGCTAAAGAGAGTACATTGAAAATTGGGATTTTCGTTAGTCCCTGGCAGTAGAAAATTCATACGAGTTATCACAGATCCAGAGCACATTGAGTGATAATGAGGATTATTTGATGGATGTTATGATTGTTGATTGTTATTCCATAGTCTGTCACTCTAGGGATGTCATTGGAGAAAGGTATTAGAGAGAGAGATACCTGGACACCCGTCATCACACTTGGTTTGTAAAGTACCCTTATTGTATTCATATAGTAGCATATTATGTTGTTATGTGCTAACTCTTTGGTTGTAGGGACATGCTAGGTATGATTCATATATCCTTTGTTTCTTACTATATCAACTTGTATAGTATTTTGAGATTCCTTTACCGCTCACACCAGACCATTACCTGACTTGAGGTTTTATGCTTTACTTCTTATTATCTTGGGTACTCCTAAATGAGTAGACTAGAGAGCAGGTCTAGGTGCGATGAAGTGGATGTGCTGAGGATGAATTGGATGGAGCTATCTGATATTATATATGGATTTCTATGCTTATTTCGCTTGCAACACTGTGGAGCATCAGCAGTGCTTGCTTATTATTATGAGACAGTGATTTGAGTTTATTTATGTTGTATAAACTCTATTAATCGTTGTATAACTATATGAACCCGTACTATGATATTTGGATGACTTAGTTATTAACGCCTCTCCTGTTTTATACATGTAATGTATGTTATATTTTATTCCATGCACTGTAAGATATACGACTGGTTTTGTGATGTTTTGTTTCATTTTAAAACCTTGACAATTGTCCTACATCGGCTGGGCACATCAGCAGCACATTATCTTATGTATATTGAGTGCCGATGGTGTAGAGTGATTGTCATATACAATATCCTTTCTCACATTAATGGCTTACGATATGTTGTCATCTGACATCATCACTGCCCCGATGATATGCGACATCGTATGCTTCCTTTACTGGTGTGAGATGCTTTATGCCCTTAAATTTGATATCCCTATCTGGCCATAAGTTCGACATTGCCTTTTGCTGTTGTAGGAGCTTATTGTTTTCACCTTCATAAGTTTGAAATGCTCTTATCTTTATAGGTTCGATATCATCTGTTTGTAATTGCTTTATGTTCGTAGGTGTGATCACCCATATAGCCTTTGAGTTCGACATCCTTAAGGACCCAATATCTTTGTGCTACATGTTTTTCATACATTCGGCTCATGGTTTGCGTTAACAGTTTCCTTTAGAAAATATATGGATAACATTTTCCCCCTTCTTGTAAAAAAGAAGCTTTTTACACATTAGTTCAAAACCAATAATTTTCTCGTTTCTTAATTCTTTGCAAGGTTTACTTTCTAACACTATTTTTTTGTGAAACACAAAGTAAGTGATGATTTTCATTATTAACTTAAGACCTGACTTTGGGCAAACCCTTTCAGATTTTGTAAGGTCATGAATTAGTGTATCCTCTTTTTCCTATAAAAGAAGCTTTTATACTTCAAAATTTAAATTTAATCGAGAAGACCGAAAATAGAAAGTATATAAATTCAATCTGGCAATGGTATCATAGCTCTATTTGAATAAAAGACTAAACATTCTCTGGTAATAATAATCTAAATAGAAGACCATAAATCCATTAAATAATAATTTGAATAGAAGACCAGAAATCCACACTGGCAATAATTCGAATAGAAGACCAGAAAACCATTCGGTAATAATATCACTTGAATAGAAGACCAGAAAATTATCTAGTAGTAATATTGTGAATAGAAGACCAGAAACTTCTCTTGCAATAATGTCGGAATAGTAGACCAAAAAATTATCTGGCAATAGATTGTTCTTGACCTTCCTTTGAAGGTTACTTTACCTTTATCTTAATGCAAAATTAAACATGTTAGACTGTTCTTCCTCTAGAAGATTATTTTGGCCCATCTTTAGGGTAGATTTGAACTTACTCAATTGATTTCCTTTGATCCTTACCATTCTTTGGGTGGTGATTTAAGCTTTAATTCTCTTTGCCCCTTATCACTCTTTGGGTGACGATTTAGGCTTTAGCTCTCTTTGCACTTTACTACTCTTCAAATAGTGATTTAGGCTTGAGCCCCTTATTACCTTATAGGTAATGATTTGGCTGGTCGGTGTATTTGGTTTGTCATCTTAGGCAGAACCAAAGTCTTACCCTCCTCCTTCTAGGAGGCGCTCCGATCAGGCCTTATAGATGGAACTGAAGGCTAGTTCGGTGCTTCGGTAAGACTATCTTAGACAGGACCAAAGGCTTACTCCATCCTCCCTCTAGGAGGTGTTCTGGCCAGGTCACATAGGTGGGACCGAAGGCTTGCAATGCTTTCACTAGGCCATCTTAGGCTGGACCAAAGGCTTACTCTGAACTTCCTCTAGGAGGTGCTTGCTTAGACCCTTGTAATGGGATCAAAGGCTTTTTTCGCACCTTACTACCATCTTAGGTAGTGATTTAGACTTTTCCTTTTAATTCTTTTCTTTCATTTGACTATCCATTTCATAAATATGTTTATCTCAAGCTTTTTTATTCATCCGTTATAAAGAAGTAAGGCCTTAAATGTTCGGCATTCCAATTTTTTGCTATTATGTTGCCGTCAGGTCGGCATAATTGATAAGTTCTGTTAACTATTAAAATCACCAACACCCAAAAGTTTGTACAAAGTGGCATATTCGAAGAAGTTCCAAATATACCCCTTAGTTTTGTAATAATTCGCAATTCCATTTAAATCATAGTCCATAAATTCAAAAAGGAAGAATAGGCAAGTCCATAAGTCATTGGGCAACATAGGCAATTCCATAGGTTAAATATGCAAGTCCATAGTCAAATATGTGAGTGCATTGTCAAATAGGCAAATAGGCTCAAGTCAAGTCCTTTTATTCAATCACGAATAGGTACAAATATGAAAATATGCAATTGTTCAAGTCCTTATATGAAAATGTCCAATGTCCTTCTTCTTTATTGGTCATATGTCATTACAATAGTTCTCAAGCTCTTAAGAAACTTAGAAAAATTCTAATCTAAAAATTAAGAGAGGGAAAGAAGTTGTCTTCAAAGTTGATTGAGTAAGGCATCGATGATTAGGATTGGCATCCTCCCCAACTTAGTAAGTGGTGATATACAGCTTCGAAGAGATATGTTGTCAATAAGGTACATGAGACCCGGTGGCACCATTTCCTTTATAACGTCATTACCGATAGCATCATTTCTGACATTGTAATTATGTGGATAACATTTAGTCCCCTTTGTATGAGAGAAGCTTTTTACTCTTTAGGGCAAAACCAAGAATTCCTTTGCATTGCCAATTCTTCATGAAGCTTTCCTTATAATCCTGTTTTCATGCACAATACAAAAACAAATAAAAAAATTTCATTATAGCTTAATATTTAAATTTCAGTGTTCCTTTTTGGACCATATCAAGTTATGGATCGACATGTAGCAGTGGAATTTCCCATATTCTTTTACGTGAGTGGGATTATTTTCAGTATATTATTGAATACTAGTAATTTCCTGAATAAAAGCTTAAGAGATTATGAGGTGATCTTAATTTCTTAAATAATTAAATTAGAAAACCGTTTGATAATATTATAGAAAGGCAGAATAGCAATTCATTTTGGGCATAGGACATAATATCCCAAATAAAAGTCCAAAAAATCATTTAGTAATAATGGTTGACCAGGGGTCCATCTGATAACAAGGACTAGAAATCCATCTGATAATAAAAGAAGACCAAAAATCCATTTGATAATAAGGGGAGGCGAGAAATCAATCTGATAATAAAAAAGGACCGGAAATTCCCATTTGGCTATAATAACAGAAGTTTAGAAATCCTTATTTGGAAATAATAATAGAAGTTCAGAAATTCTTCTAATAATAATAGAAGATTAGAAATCCATCTGATAGTAATAATAGAAAATCATAAATCCTCATCTGGCAATAACAGCATAAGAAGACCAGAAATCCTTAGAAGTCCAAAAATCCATGTTTGGAAATAATAATGGAAGTCCAAAAATTCTTATCTGGAAATAATACTAGAAGTCTAGAAATCCTTATCTGGAGATAATAAAAGAAGACCATAAAATCCCCTTTCTGAAGATAATAGAAATCAGAAAATCCATATCTGATAATAATATAGGAAGACCAGGAATCCGTATCTTGGTAATAATATAAGAAGACCAAATATCCATGTCTAGCAATAGTGATAAAAGACCAGAAATCCATATCTAATGAACCTTCCTTTTGAGAACTTTGATATGGTTTGAAGCACTACTTGGTCAGACTTTAATTGGCTTGGAAGCACCACTTGGCTCTTGATTTTGATTGATTTGGAAGCACTACTTGGCTCTTGATTTTGGTTTATTTAGACCCTACTTGGCTCTTGATTGATTAGGAGCACCCTATATAGGAAGTATACCTCTAGAAAATATACGTGAGAGGGTCATATACTCTATGACTCTTTCGAAAATGTACAAACCGAACCCCGCTAACCTTACCAAGTATCCGAGTGTTTCACATCTCCGCGCGCATACAACCGAATCCAATCTATAATGGATGTGAAGATACCCTAATAGGAGCAATCACATATAGCTTAACATCCACTCGGTCTTTGGTTTTAGTCATTTCCAACAAAGGATATCTACGCTCAAATGAGCAATAAATTGTCTTAAATTGATGAAACACAAAGAAGATAGTTCGATAGTCAATAAATCAACTATCGGGAATAACAAAAATGATCGTATGTGGAAATTAAATCTCATATACTTATCACCACTCATCGATTTCAAACTTGTAATATGCCTTGGTTAACAATGAAGCCGGACAAGTTGAGGAATTGTTGCCTCTCAGACCTTGCCTCGTAGTACATTCTTCTCATTCGGGATAGAGACGAGTTTCCATAGCTCGACGTTTAATATTAAGTATATGCATAATTCCTTTTAATATAACTGATATCGCTTATGGAAATTAAATTTCTTACCCTTATCACTAAACTTTGATTTCCAACTCGTATTATCCCTTGCTTAAAAATGGAGCCTGGTAAGTCGGGGCACTGGTTGCTCCTGGCCTTGCCTAGACACTTTAATTTTTAAATCTCATAGATGGTAAAGAATCTATTTTCTCGATGTTTGGTATTAAGGATAAGACAATATCCTTTCCATGATCGAAATCACACTTTTAAAACGTTTGACTCACACTTGTACTTGATTTTCACATCACCAATATTTGTAAAACAGTTTAAAAACACTCATTAAAATATTCCTTTAAAGAGCTAATTATATTACTAAGTGTATTAAAAAGAATGGTTAAAATCAAATGTCATTAAAACATCGTTTATTATAATCCCAAAACCAATTACACTTAGCTTTATCTTTAAAACAATCTTTTAAAGACTTTTTCATTTATAAAATACATTTGTAGATCAACTTGTTATTATTTTTAAAATAAAACTGCTGCAAAGATTTAAAAATATCAACAATTATTAAGTCAAGTAACAAGTTTTCTTAATAACTTTATGAAATCATTTATTATAACAAAAGTGTTATAATCTATGAATTTTTTTCTACTTTTCGAAATTATTTATCACAACAAAAACGTTATAATCCATGACTTTTTTCTCCATTCACGGAAAGATATTAAACAACGATGTTGTAACCCATGCCTTCTTTTCACTTTCAATAAACTACAAAATACTTGAAATATAGCTGATAAAACATCCATTTCAAATATTACTTAAAAGAAAAATCTCATGTTTAATATTTATTAGAACTCAAAACCATTTCCTTTCCTTATTTTAAAAAATAAAAACTTCTTCTTCTAAATATTGATATAAATTTCTAACCACTTTTTAAATACTTAAATATATGTCAAAAAAGATACTCCAAAAAGATTGAAGAAGAAATATCAAGATCAAAACCATTTTATAAAAATTGAAAATAGTGCTGCAAAACTGCCGCTAAAAAGGGTATGGTAAATTCCTTTAAATCGGCTCTTTTCAAAATGAAATTTTCTCCATGTTTTTACAAAATATGAATACTATATTCTATTTTTAGAACAATATACTATGATTCTAGTATGCATTCGCAAAAATTTAGATGCTTTTGAAGTCAACAAAACCTATTTGAATGTTGTTTTGAAACTTGACTTTTGAATTGAAAACGAGACCAAAACTTTTCAAACTGTTAAACACTTTGGAGTTAGGTGTTATAACCTTCTCCAAGCCACCAAAACTTGGTTCAAACAGCATTTTAAAAGTGCAAAAGTATGACCAAATATTTAGTAACGCAAACACAAGCATAAGAGAAACAAACAGAAGATTTAAGGAGATGGGATTTTAAAGTACAATAATTCAATTTCAAAGTGCAAAAGCACAATTATTTCACTATTCAACATTTTTGCTACTTTAACATCTCAAACAGCAACCAAACATTTATATAAGCAAGAGGCATATAAAAGTAAATAAATAATGGTGAAAAACGCCTTAAAGTCTCTCTACAAAAGTCCTATGTAAATCTTATATGTGTATGTTCTTCGGAGTGTTTCGTAGCAACCTATTCGCTATGAACACACTTCAACTTTCTCTTGCTTTTGTCCCCTGCAAAATGGTGGTTACTTATGCCTTCCACTTTCAAATGGGAATCAACTCCAAGCAAGCAATATACACGAGTATAAACAATATGAACAACAATTTATAGTTTATAATAATTTGTTAATTTTAAAACTACTTTAAAGTGAGATTAACTCACCTTTATTCTCGACTAAACCCAAAGCAAAGCTCCTAGCATCTTACCACAACAAAACAACATACCAAAACCACCTTCTCCTTGCATTTGCTCTCGACCAAGACCCTATCCTCCCTCTCTTTGCTCACAGCCATGCCTAGGAGTGGCCCTAGATGCTCACTGCCTTAGTGGTTTTCGGGGAATTGGCTCCAAAGCTTCGACCTTTGATAATATGGAAGTGTTTGCTAAGTGTTTACAAGCTTAAGAAAGAAGTTTGGGTTATTTTGATTAGCTTTTGGTCATTGGAATTTTTGATGAAGACTAGGAGAGAAGAGAGCAATATTTGCTTTATGGAATGTAAAGTAAAATGAAAGACGTATGGATGCTCCTTTATAGAATGAAAAATGATGAGCATAGTCCTACACTCACCTTCCTCCACATGCATGGGAACTTCATCTCTCTATATGCTTGTACCCTCTCCACTCAAGTGCATGTACACCTCTCTTAGTACTTGTGCAAGTGGTCAAATCAAAGGCAGAAGTTTTCTTTTTGTACATTCATTAACCACTAATTATTATTTAGTAAAAAATATTTACCTATACGAATGTGTGTGTGTGTGTGCAACAACGTTGCAACAACTTTCGTTTGGTAAAAAGTCGAAATCCGAAAAACGAATTTCGGTCACAATTTCAATTTTTCACCGAACTATTTATCTATGTAAACAAATTTGCAAAATGAGTTCACCAACATTATTTATTTATTAAAAGGAATTTAGTAAAGCCATTAAATCCATTTAATTAATATTTAATTATTTAAATAATCATTGTATTTAAGTATAAAGTGTTCATATTTTTCTGGAATGTTAAATATCTGGTGAGCAAAATGCATCATATAAGTGTATAACAATAATAAGCTAGTAGAACAACACTTATGCCCAAAAACCATACCTTGACCTGTGTCACCTGCACCTAACAAGTCAGTTAAACATAATACGATACTATAGTGACATCTATGCTAAGGTCTCACTAAAATCTCTGATGTGTCTAATTATATGCTAAAACAACTATAACGCAATCGAGCCCAAAGTCCCAATTTGACAACATTGTGAACATATGCACACAATCGAGCCTAAATCCTAGCTCGTATGACAGAAAAAAGATCGAGCCCAAAGTCCGAACTCACCAATGCCGCAAATGTATGCACATGACCAAGCCCAAAGTCCTAGCTTGTATGCCGAAAACTTAAGCAAATGACTGAGTCTACAGTCCCAACTTGTGTGCCAAAACATATGAACATGATCGATCCCAATGTCCCAGCTCATATGTGGACAACGTATGCAAATGACTAAGTGCAAAGTCCCACCACTTATGTTGAAAACATATGCATACGACCGAGTCTAAAGTCCCAGCTTTTATGCCAAAAACGTATGCACGCGGCTGAGCCTAAAGTTCCAACTCGTATGCCAAAAATTTATGTGACTATTGAGGTCAAGTCCATGCTAGATATTCTCCTAACCGTCTATAATACTATTCGGATCAAGCCCGTGACTCATCATCACCCCACCGTTTACAAAGCTACTGGATCAAACCCTAACTTGTCGTTGCCAAATGTCACTAGTACAACCGATGACTTATTGCCCCATATATGTACTAAAATGTCCCGGTATAACCCTTATATAATGAATATACTACAATAAGATACCTTTTTGAACTAGTTTATAATAAAACAAACAACATACCAAAGTGTTCCTCGTCTTACGACGATTACAATGCCACGAACCGCATGTGAAATGGAGGTCGTATATGAGGGTTATAAGAATTTAAAGTTCAGGGGCATCGCGAGTTGTTACGTAGCAAAATATATAAAACTTAACACAATTATTTACAATATTTGCACTTTCTGAAACTAACGGTGGAAGGAATAAAATATATTAATCTACTAATACAATCCTAGATAAATAAAACAATATAATATCAAATAAATTTCAACTATAGCATCCTTCTATACTAGTTAAAGAAACTGTACAACATCTTGGAATAAATGAAATGAAATAGTAGATAGCTAATAAATAAAAGTGTGGTTCTCCATTGTATCATCACGCCTCCAAGTCACCACCGATCCTCTTTATTGACCTATCAGAGTACAACTAAAAAGAAGAAAGTGACAAAGGGAGTTAGACATACATCTGGTGAGTGGAACACATCATATAAGTATATAATACTAATAAGCTAGTAAAACAACACATATGCTCGAAAACTATGCCTTAACCTATGCCACCTACACCCAACAAGTTAGCAAAACACAATTAGTGACATCATATGCTAAGGTTTCACTGAAATCTCTTTAGGATCTAATCATATGCTGAAACAACTAAAACGCGATCAAGCCTAAAGTCCCAAATCGCCAACATCGTAAATGCATGCATATGATTTAGCCCAAAGTCTCGGCATGTATGACGAAAAACACCATTGAGCCCAAAGTCCTAACTCACCAACGCTGCAAACATATGCACGGGATCGAGCCTAAAGACCCAACTTGCCTGCCGAAAATGTCTACACACGACCTTAGCACTATAAGAAATCTTACTGTTAACCGAATTTATTATAAGCGTTCAAGCTGTAATGCAATAAAAGCCATTTTAAAATGAAAGTATTTGCGTATAAACGCTGAGACTCATATTATGGTTCTAATTTTCACTATTTAAAAACTTTTTGCCACCTCTCCTTTTATACTGGCCCAAAATTTTCACTTTCGCACATCTCACCAACTACTCCTCCCTTATCTTTTAATTAATTTTCCCTTGTTTTCATTTCCTTCGAATTTTTCTTGTTTTTCGACATTGTCAATTGTTACTACCCTGATTCGCCTTGAATGCCTCAGGTACTCCATTATCAATCAATCACCCTAATTGTTTTTTATGTTTAATGGATTCACCAATTGTTAGGTTTATTTAAATTGTTGATTTTAATTTCTAACTTTAGGTACTTGGGTGTAGGGACTATCATGAGTTTTTGATGTAATAGCTATGAAGAGAACTTTTGATCGTATGTGTTAACCCACCTTTTGGCAAGACAGTATACAGGCGGATTTAATCCAATGGACTTCACGATTTCCGAGGTTGGATTATTATAGACTTGGTTCAGATGGATGGATGGACAATCAACTACGAATAATAATATAGAGGCAGAATCAAGCATAGTCGATGGATAAACGATGCAGGACTTGGAGAAAGGCATAGCCCAGGTCGGCATAGATTTGCTTCGGGTTCTACTTCGGGTTGGCATAGGGTTCGCTTTTGGTTCTACTTCAGATCGGCATGGTGTTGCTCCGAGTCGGCATGGTGTTGCTCCGGATCGGCATAGAGTTGCTTCGGGTTCTACTTCGGGTTGGCATAGGGTTCGCTTCTGGTTCTACTTCGGGTCAGCATGGTGTTGCTCCGGGTCGGCATTGTTACTCCGGATCAGCATAGAATTGCTTCGGGTTCTACTTCGGGTCGGCATAGGGTTCGCTTCGGGTTCTACTTCGGGTAGGCATGGTGTTGCTCCAGGTCGGCATTGTTACTTCGGGTCGGCATAAAGTTACTTCGGGTCGGCATAGAGTTGCTTCAGGTTCAACTTCGCGTTACCATAGGGTTCGCTTCGGTAACTACTTCGGGTCGGTATGGTGTTGCTTCGGGTCGGCATAGGATGGACGAGTTGGGCTCGACGATCATTATGGTGGGCCCATGTAGGTGAGAAGGCCATGTAGCCGAGGTTTCACCTATAAATATAGTAGGCTTGGCTTCGAAAAAAGGACCTTCATTCTGCTTCTCTGCATCTTCTACCTAGAGGCTACTCTTCCATTTTTATTCTGGAATTCTAGATTGTAACTATAATCAAATTTCAATAATAAAAAGGATTGTTCTGGAGTGGATGTAGGCCGAAGTTAGCCGAACCACTATAAATCTTATCTTTTTTACTTTCTTTCATTTTAATTTTGAATATTCTTCATAATATACTTTCTACATATATTCCATTTGTGACTGGATATTGGTGTTTTCACTTATAATTGTGTGTTGGTGGCCATATTTGATGCCAACATTTTGGTGCTTTCACTGAGAAAGCTAGCATTTATGGATTTGGATGTTAGGATCTTGGATTTGAAAGCTAGAGAACTTGGATTTCAAAAGCAATGGCTAGGCAATCAACAAGAAGACAAAGAGCAGGGACGAGATGGAAACAATGATGGATGCTATGCAGGAAAGAATGCTAAAAAGACAGGAAGAAATCCATGATCAGAACCAGAAAAAAGAAGCAAGCAAGGTGATGGATGGAATTTTGGCATGGATCAGAGCTCGGAGGCCCGTTTAGAAGAGGATAATCTCGGATTCTCTCGTAGACTCAGGGGTAGGATGGAAATGACAATCAGAGACCATAATGGATGCTGGAACAGTTGGAAATTGGAATCCAGAACTTGTAGCAGAAATTAGCTGGCTTAGATATGGATTGGATCAACTGGGGACAAACCCGGATTAAGGAAAATGGAACAGCATTACTCCCCATGAAACCGAGGGCATGGACTTGGATGGCTTTGCTTGGAAATGGATAGCGGTGATGGAACAGGAGCAGTCATCATCCGCCACAAATCGGAGCTAGCCCGGCTTAAGGGCATAGGTCGTCGTCTCTTGATGGCACGAACTAAATAACTAATAATAAATTCTACACTAAAACGACTAAGTCACTTGCATATGTACGGGATCGAGGACGGTCCCTAGGCATGCTCCGAGATGGCGATAAACCACCACCATAACTAAAGAATCTTAAAACATTTGGATCCGCACTACTGTGATAAATAACACATGTCACGGTTACGGTCCCGACTGGAGAGACGAGGCAATAACCACAAGTTGCGAGTCCCTTCGTCGAAGAGCGACTGGATGGACTCGAATACGGATTAAGTCCTCGATTGGGGATCGAGGCCGGAGTAGGATACCTAACGGATTAAGTCCTCGACCGAAGAGTCGAGGCCGGAGAAGGATATTCACGGATTAAGTCCTCGGTTGGGAATCGAGGCCGGAGTAGGATACCCCACGGATTAAGTCCACGACTGGAGAGTCGAGGCAGGAGAAGGAAATTCACAGATTAAATCCTCGGTTGGGGATCGAGACCGGAGTAGGATAACCCACGGATTAAGTCCATGACCAGAGAGTCGAGGTCGAAGAAGGATAACCATGGATAAGCCCTCGACCGGAGAGTTGAGGCCGGAGTAGGATTAAATGACCCGGAGAGATCTATAAATTTTGATTTGGACCCATAGAGGTCCCGGATTTGGATATGTACCCGGAGAGGTCCTGAATTTGGATTAAATGACCCGAAGGGGTCTATGGATTTGGAGATGGGCCCAGAGAGGTCCCGGACTTTGATTAAACGATTTGGAGAGATCGTGGATTCGGTTAATAGATTTGGGATGGATTCGGAATTGGATATCGACTCAAAACAGTCATGGATTTCGCTAATGATCCAGAGAGATTAAGGAATTGGATTGGCAATGGATTGGACTCTAGGGTAGATAATATGACGATCAATGGATTATGAACTTTGAATTTTGGACTTATGGCAATACAAAACACGCCTTCCTATCGCAAGGCATGTTTTAAGGGGCAAAGTATTAACCCGCCTTTTGGCAAGGCAGTATACATGCGGATTTAACCCAATAGGTTTCACGATTATCTAGGTTGGAATATCATAGACTTGGTTCAGATGAATGGATGGACAATCAACTATGGATAATAATATAAAGTCAGGATTAAGCATAGTAGATAGATAAACGATGAAGGACTTGGAGAAAGGCGTAGCCTGGGTTGGTATAGAGTTGTTTTGGGTTCTACTTCGGGTCAGCATAGGGTTCACTTCTGGTTCTACTTTGGGTCCACATGGTATTGCTCCGGGTCGGCATTGTTACTTCGGGTCAGCATAGAGTTGTTTCATGTTCTATTTCGAGTCGGCATAGGGTTCGCTTACTGTTCTACTTCGCATCGGCATGGTGTTGCTTCGGGTCGGCATTGTTACTCCGGATCGACATAGAGTTGCTTCGGGTTCTACTTCGGGTCGGCATAGGATTCGCTTCGAGTTCTACTTCGGTTCGGCATGGTATTGCTCCGGGTCGGCATTATTACTCCGGGTCAGCATAAAGTTGCTTCGGGTTCTGCTTCAGGTCGGCATTGGGTTCGCTTCGGGTTGTACTCCGGGTCGGCATGGTGTTGCTTCAGGTCGGCATAGTGTTATTTCGGGTCGTCATAGGATGGACGAGTTGGGCTCGACGATTGTTATGCTGGGCCCATGTAGGTGAGAAGGCCATATAGCCGAGGTTTCACCTATAAATACAGTAGTTTGGCTTCGAAAAAAGGACATTCATTCTGCTTCTCTTCATCTTCTACCTCGAGGCTACTCTGCCATTTTTATTCTGGAATTCTGGATTATAACTGTAATCAAATTTCAGATAATAAAAAAGATTGTTCTGGAGTGGATATAGGCCGGAGTTAGCCGAACCACAATAAATCTTGTCTTTTTTACTTGCTTTCATTTTAATTTTGATTATTCTTCATATTATACTCTTTGCATATAGTATATCTGTGATCTGTGACCGGATATTGGTGCTTTCACTTATAATTGGATGGTGGTGGCCAATTTTGACACCAACAGTATGTTTCATCTCTAACGAGCATTGTCGCGAGTTTACCGTTCTCTATGAATAAATGATGCGAGCGATGAATGTTCAACTAAGGTAGTTCATGGTTGAGGACCAAAAATATACTTGAACAAACAAAATGTCAATTGTTTGTTGATTTTAGATGAATCAAGTCTTTTGATATGTGGAAAAAGTAGGAATTGAATCAATTGTTTTAATATCTTTTAATATTTTATTTTTGAATCTCTTCTTCTATTTAATTTTTTCGCTTAGACGAACTGTAATGATGAAAAAGTCATTATGGAGGCTGAACCTATGATATATTTTGTGAAAGTATATAACAGGCAGAAAAATTTCACTAAAACTTCTAAATATGATCTTTTATAGCTTTTAGGTGATTAAGCTTATATGATATTGATGTCCTAAAAAATATAGATAATGCATAATTTAAATGACCCTTGCTTTCCATAGCTTGTGATCCTTTAATCCACAAAGGTTTCTAAAGTTTATTTTACTATAACTTTATTTTTCTAGCAAATATTAAAAAAATTAAAGTTTTTTAATTGTTTTTTTTTAACTTTTACATGATGAAGGATGTTAATATACATACCAAAGATAAAAGATTTCATTTGGACATACATTTCATTTGTTATGATCTTGATGTAGCATGTAAATTGTGAATCATTAACATATGGATACGAACAATGACCATGGATATATTGGCATATACTTTTGTTGCTGGGGAATGTTTTTATAATAGAGGTGGTTGTTACTAATTCTAGTTATAACAAGTTTACAACAGGGCTGAAACATTTGTTATCATTGCAGTTTTGGTAATGACCATGGTGCGTAGTTTTTACTGAGATTTAAGTTCTCAAAGTATGATATGTGAAGATATATGAAAGTGTGGAAATAGTGACGTGATGATAAATAAATTTGATTTCAAATGGAGAATGTTTTATAATGCATGTTTATGTATATTTTAAAGTGTAATTATCTTAGTAAAAAATTATCCTCCTCCCCATAAATCAAACTAAACTTCTACTTACTCTTACTACGTTCTTATATTTTAGTTAACGTTTTGTATCTTGTTCACATGCATTGCTTGAGCATATATTCAAAAAAAATGCAAAGTTCCATATTCGAAAGAAACGAGTTAGTTTGACAATGAAAGTATAATATATTTATCTTGATTCGTTTATACTTCAGACTATATGGAAGCCTTAATTAGGATTTATGATGCAGCCCAACCTAATGACGAAGCAGAGGAACCTACGGAGTCAATGAAGTCAAGTTGTTCAAGGGAAGGAGCCTTAGGTCGCATACGACCTAGTAAAGGTCGCACACGACCTAACGAGTCATGGGAGATAGAATTGCGACCTAACCAAGAACAAAAGAAGGAAGGAACAAGGAGTTCGCGACCTAGTACGTTAGTAGCTCGTCCAAACGACCTAACGAGTCATGACCAACGACCTATTGAAGTTGACTTGTGTGAAGAATTAGGTCGCTCGGGATATGCCGCCTTTTCTTGGATTGGTAATTCCTTAGGTCGCTCCGATCTAATGGGTTACGACCTAACGAGATAGGTCGCTCAGATCTTTAAACCGCTCTTGAAGTTAGGTCGCTAACGACCTTATACCGCATGCTAACTACATATGCCTCATTCCTTGGGTCGCTGCCGCTTTGGATCCTTGATGGTTAAGTCGTTATGTACTAGGTCGTATGTCGTTGATACTATGTTGTAATGTGTTTGTATCTTTCTTTAAGTCGTAGGTCGCGTGAGTTGTATTTTAGGTCGAGGCCGGTCTATGTGTTGTAAATATGTGATATCATGTGTGTAATGTGCTATATGTCGTGCTGTGTTGCTGTGTTGTTTCCTTAGGTCGCATACGACCTTAGTTAGGTCGTAGGTCGTGATGTTAGGTCGTGGACGACCTAAGTGTTGTCAAATGTTGAGTCGTGTGTGTTGTAAAACTCTATAAATAGCGGGGTTGAGTCATTTGTAAGAGTTAAGTTGATTTTGAATAAAATTTGTTTGAGTGCTTTGTGCCTCTTTTGAAATTGGTAGTTGAGTGTGATCTCCTTGTTGAATATGCGTCTATATGATTTTTGTTTGATGATAATAAACATATATACATTTATTTAAATGTATTTGATAATGTACTATTTCATCTTTCACAGATTAAATGACAATATGCTGAATAAAATTAAATTACACAGAATTTGAATTCAAACAGAAATTTTATTCAAACAAATTTTTATTACAATTTTTGAATAGTACACATTCAGGCTCTCACTATATCTATACAATTTCTGAATACATCACAATTCACTTTTACATTAATAACCTCACTACATATCACTCACACTCGTATTTTGTCTTCAACTGCATTCCAGTCTGATTCCAGCATCCGAGTAATCTGCAAAAATATTCTCAAACGCAGTAAAATTGAAAAAGAAATATTTTTGCAATATAAAATAAAATGTGGATTTTGAAAATATTATTTGCCTCAATTATTTGGGTTGTTCGTCATCATTTATATTTGAATTCATCACACACGAACTTGTGACATACACAGTGTATCACTGTACATGCCACAAGGCCGTGCACACCGATATATGTATATACACTTGATATAGTAACAGGGACAGGTGAGCACAGGTCAAACCCAAACCAAAAACCGGATTCAACACAGGTGCGATAAAATAATGTCACAACTTTCTGCACAAGGTCAAATCCGAGTTCATGCTGGATTCAACTCAAGTGTCACAAAAGACCAATTCAGGAAATGCCACAGTGGAGTACTACAAGTAATTATGAAATGAAGACTCAAGAGAGTTCAAACATTTCAAGATTACAATGCAACCAGATTAATGAAACAAAGTATACAAGATGAACCTGATTCAAGTCCGAGCAATGACCACAGTTATGAACAAGTAATCAAAACATCAAACGGACATGAAGCCGAGAATCAATGTATCAAAAACAATGAAGGCTACAGCAAAATCCAGTGCCAACATGAACCAGATGAACAATTAACTCGAACAGTAACAAATCAATCATGCAGTATCATTAAGAAGATCAGACAACATCACATTGCAACTATATTGGAATACAAATGCATCACATATACGGCAACTTCAAAATGAAACATATGCACCAGCAAACTATGGCTAAATACAAGTGTCGACCAGAATCGAGCTTCACATGTATAGGGTGCAGTGATGCAAAAATCACAAGGAATTCAATCTAGTGTCGAAATCAACAGTTTCATCTCAAAGTTATCAAGAGCTGTTGCTAACAGAGAAAATACCAAAGTGCCGCAAGTATATCAAGGGACTGAAGTCAACAAAATGCCAGCAAAATGGAAACCGTGGTGAGCAAGGAATTAATCACTATCAATTCAAAGCCGTGTCAATCAAGGAAACAAAATATACGTTTTTAGAACAAGTCAGAAATCATCATCACCATCAAAACATAATCGAATGGCCGAGATGAATAAATTGACAATTTCAACAAATATATACAAACGAAAAACAAGGGGTTCAAACCCTATATAAAAACCCAATCATCATCGGCTACAGAAAGCATCGAATTCAAGCAATCAAACCAGAGAGAACAAAAGGCACAAATTACATACCGTAGTTAGAAGTCGAATTCGATCACCATCGAGGAACAGCCGTGAGCAAGATAAAGGAATCACTCGATCGACAACGAAACGAAGCTCGAAATCAAATTCAATCGATCAGTATAAACTCGGCGTCTTCGAATACAAGCCCTAAATCCAGAGCGCAAAGAGAAGTTGCAGAAATCAGGCTACTTAAATCAAAGCCCTAATTTTTAGATCAGAGGAACAAACGAGATAAACAGAGCCGCCATTTTCTTCTTCCAGAGCAAAGAGGATCGCGTAAATAAAAAGAAAGAAAAGGGGGCCGGCTAATTGTATTTGAATTAGGGTTTTATTATAACAAGGGGTTTAGTTTTTATTTATATTTAGGGCTTTGGTTTTAAATTGTTTTTAAATTTGTATTTCAATTTTAAACTGCTAACTTTTCTAGTCGTGTGACTAGGGGACAATCTACGTGGCGTAGATTGAGAATTCGCAACTCAGTGGCTGAGTTGTGGTAGGGTTTTGAGCGTAGAGTCAGGATTAGTCGATAGCGGGTGTCGCGAGTTTACGTGTGTAAGCGTCTGACTATCTAATTTCTAGTAGAAACCTTGGGGGCAGCACGTAGGCAGGGTTTTGCCGAAGCTGGGTAAAATCTGTGTTGTTCTGTTTCTGTTATTTATATTCTGCAATATCTGTGCTGTTTTTATTCTACTGTGTTCTGTGATATAACTTCCGCAATAATTTTAATATTTGTTAGTATCACCCTATTCACCCCCCCTCTAGGGTGAAATCGATCCTACAAGTGGTATCAGAGCTAGGTAATAGAGTCAAATTTTTGATTTAAAAATTCGATTTTTTTCAAAAATCAATTTTTGTTTTAAAAATTTGAATTTTTAAAATGGCTTCTTTTAATAACGCTTTTGCAGAGGGTCAGTCAATAGTTAGACCACCAATGTTCAATGGTGAATATGCTTATTGGAAAAATAGAATGGAAATTTTTCTAAAAACCATTGACGCGTGGGATATTGTGGAAACAGGATATAGCAAACCAACTATAATAGTGAACAATCAGGAAATAGAAAAACCAAAGGATCAATGGACAGAGTTAGAAAACAAATTACAAATTACTAACGCCAAAGCAATGAATTCTATTATTTGTTCATTGGATCAAATTGAATTTAATCATGTTTCACATTGTTCATCTGCGCAGGAAATATGGCACACACTCGAAGTGACTCACGAAGGAACATCTCAAGTCAAAGAATCTCGCCTTGCTATGCTATGCAGTGAATATGAGAACTTTACAATGGCGAAGGAAGAAAATGTCAAAGAGATGTACGGACGACTTTCCAATATCGTATACAAATCAAAGGCACTTGGAAAATCATACACAGAATTGGAGGTAGTCCGAAAAATCCTCAGAATTCTTCCACGAAGCTTTGAAGCCAAAGTGACTGAAATTCAAGAATCAAAAGATTTGAAACAGTTGAAAGTTGAAGAACTCATCGGGAATCTCACTACATATGAACTAGAAATAAAATTCAAGGAAGAACGTGAAGGAGGAGACACTCGAAAGAAATCAATAGCTTTAAAAGGGACAACTGAAAGTGAAAATGATCATGATGATGGTGATGCAGAACTAGCTCTACTAATACGAAGATTCAAAAAGTGGGATCGAAAGTATGGAAATCCAACCAAAAATCATCAAGTAAGGAGCAAATTAAACAAAGCGCTAGAAAATCTGGAAGAACAAAAGATCATCTGTCACAAGTGCAATAAGCCCGGCCATATCAAACCAAATTGTCCACAAAATCGACACAGCCAAGGAAAGAAACAGAAAAGGAGAAGTTTTGCAGCCACTTGGGATGACAGCGATGAAGATGGAAGTAATAGCACTGGGAGTGAAAGTGATAAAGAAAATTTATGTCTTCACGGTGAAATAACTGATAGTGATGACGACGAGCCAAGTGAGGTATCAAAACTTACTCATTCTGAATTACTTATCCATTTTCATGAAATAAACGGTTGTTATGAACGACTTAGGGAAAGATACACCAAACTCGAATCACAAAAGAATGCTTTGATAGAAATAAATAAACAACTTGATCAACTAGTGGAAAACTATCAAAGTAGAATCCCTAAGTGTGATAAGTGTCCTTCACTCGAAAAAGAAATTGAAAAATCAAAAATTAATATAAATTCACTCGAAAATGAAATTCTGACTTTGAAAAAGAGTGAAAGTATAAAAAGAGAAAACTCTATCAAAAGGTGCACTCAATTATTAGACGAAAATGAATCCCTCAAAACACAAGTCCAAAAATTGTCTACTACCTTAGAAAAATTTTCCAAAAGTGAAAAATCATTGAATATGCTGTTAGGGAAACAATCGGTCAATATTGATAGACAAAGGACTTGGGTATACTCAAAAGGAACGATATAAAAGTAAAATTAAGCAAGACAATTCAATGTGCACCATTTTTAGAAAATTTGGACACAATCAAAATAATTGTTGGTATAGGCCCAAACACGAGAAAACAATTCCAATTTGGATTCCAAAAGGCACTAATATAAAATCCCTCAAAGTTAAACAAGTTTGGGTGCCAAAAGGAACGTATATTAATAGTTTTGGGTCTGCACAAAATTATTCTTCAAAATTTTCTGTCACTAACAACAATGGACCTATAAAAACAAATAGGTCACCAAATTCTCTTCTTGTGTAGGTATGCTGGCAGGCTAAGGAACAACAACAATGGTACTTGGATTCTGGCTGCTCCAGGCATATGACGGGCGACAAATCAAAGTTCCTTAGCCTAGAAAAATTCAGAGGTGGTAGAGTCACAATGGGTAACAATGACAAGTGTAGAATTGTTGGTAAAGGTAAAGTAGGTAACAATACATTTACCTTAAATGACATACTATATGTTGAAAATCTCCACCACAATTTGATATCTATCAGCCAGCTATGTGATAAAGGTATGAATGTTATTTTTGACTCCGATTTGTGCAAAATTATTGATCAATCATCAAAAGAAATCTTATTTTCAGGTAAGAGAAAAGGTAATATATATTCTCTATCTTTTGATGATCTCACCTTGTCAAAATGTTTGGTAGCTAAGGACATAGAAGTAAGTTTATGGCATAGACGATTAGGGCACACTAGCATGAATGTGTTAAATAAATTGAAAAGAAAGGATCTAGTAAGAGGACTGCCATCACATGACTTTGGAACAGAAATTTCATGTAAAGCGTGTAATTTGGGAAAACTTAAAAAATCATCATTTAATGCCAAAAACAATGTAAGCACCTCTAGGGTTCTTGAACTAATTCATATGGATCTTTTTGGACCTAACGACATTGCTAGCTTAGGAGGTAAGAAATATTGTTTTGTATTAGTTGATGATTACTCAAGATACACATGGGTATATTTCTTAGCCAAAAAGTCAGAAACTTTTTCATACTTCACAAAATTCTCAAAATTAGTTCAAAATGAAAAAGGAGTACCTATTATTTCGTTAAGAAGTGATCATGGTGGAGAATTTGAAAATTATGAATTTGAAAATTTTTGTGATGAAAATGGTTTCAAACATGAATTCTCTGCACCACGAACACCTCAACAGAATGGAGTGGTTGAAAGAAAAAATCGAACATTACAAGAATTGGCTAGATCTATGATAAACGAGTATGAGATACCTTTGCATTTTTGGGCAGAAGCAGTAAATACAGCATGCTATGTAATGAATAGAGTTATGATTAGACCAATTCTTAACAAAACACCCTATGAACTATGGTTTAAAAAGAAACCAAACATTGCTTACTTCAAAGTTTTTGGGTGTCCGTGTTTTATTCTTAATACAAGTGATCAATTAGGAAAATTTGAAGCAAAAGCAGATGAGGGCATGTTCATGGGATACTCTTTTAGAAGCAAAGCATACAGAGTCTACAACAAAAGGACCATAACAATTGTGGAGTCTATCAATGTGAAGTTTGATGAAGGCATTAATGAACAGGAAACCATCAAAAGCAATGTAGAAGAGGAAAATGAAAAAGATGAAAATGAAAGAACAAAAGAAACCACAACCACACAAGAAGCCCAAAGAAATCTGGATCCAGAAAAATTAAAATTCAAAGCAGACCATCCTCCAGAGCTGGTAATTGGTAATCCTATTGCAGGTATTCAAACTCGGTCTTCTTTTAGAAATTTATGTGATTTGTGTCTATATAGTGGATTTATTTCAGAAATAGAACCCAAAGATATAGAAACAGCCCTTAATGATGAAAACTGGAATATGGCAATGCAAGAAGAGCTAAATCAATTTGAGCGAAATAATGTTTGGAGTCTAGCACCTAGACCTAAGGATTATCCAGTCATAGGAACAAAATGGATTTTTAAAAATAAATATGATGAATCTGGAAATGTAATTAGAAATAAAGCTAGACTAGTCGCTAAAGGATACAATCAAATTGAAGGAGTTGACTTTGATGAAACTTTTGCACCAGTAGCTAGACTAGAATCAATTAGGATATTGTTAGCTTTTGCTTGTCATAGAGGATTTAAACTGAGACAAATGGATATTAAAAGTGCTTTTCTTAACGGAATTTTAAAAGAAGACGTATTTGTTGAACAACCAGAAGGTTTTGAAAGTCATGAATATCCTAATCATGTATATAAACTAAAAAAGGCATTATATGGATTAAAACAGGCTCCTAGAGCTTGGTATGAATGCCTTAGCACTTATCTTCTTGATAATGGTTTCAAAAAGGGTTGTGTAGACACTACACTGTTTCTGTTACATGAAAACAATGATCTCTTGATTGTTCAAATATATGTTGACGATATCATTTATGGTGCTACTAACAATTTGTTGTGTGAGAAATTTGAAAAAGTTATGCAGGAAAAGTTTGAAATGAGCTTGGTTGGGGAGTTAAAATTTTTCTTAGGATTTCAAATCAAACAAAGCGATCAAGGTACATTCATTTCTCAAACAAAATATATTAAAGAACTTGTCAACAAATTTGGGTTAAAAGATGCTAAACCGGTAAAAACTCCCATGAGCACCACAATTAAGCTTGACAGTGATGTTAAAGGTAAAGCAGTTGATCAAAAGCAATATAGAGGTATGATTGGATCACTTCTTTATCTTACCGCTTCTAGACCTGACATCATGTTTTCTGTCTGTTTATGTGCACGTTTTCAATCTAATCCAAAAGAATCTCATTTAAAAGCTGTTAAAAGAATTTTAAAATATTTGTTGCACACCACACGATTTGGACTCTGGTATCCAACAAACGATAATTTTGAATTGAAAGGTTTCTCAGATGCAGATTATGCTGGAAGTCTAATTGATAGAAAAAGTACCAGTGGAGCATGCTTTATGTTAGGGCATTCATTAGTTGCATGGTCAAGTAAAAAACAAAATTGTATCGCTTTATCCACCACAGAGGCAGAGTATATTGCTCTAAGTGGTTGCTCTGCTCAAATTTTATGGATGATACAAACTTTACAGGACTATGGTTTAAATTTTAATCGTGTGCCAATTATGTGTGACAGCAAAAGTGCAATTGATCTCACGAATAATCCTGTACATCACTCACGGACAAAACATATAGATGTTAGGCATCATTTCATTAGAGATCATATCACCAAAGAAAATATCTGCATAAATTTTGTTTCAACCGAGTCTCAATTGGCAGACATCTTTACAAAACCCCTTCCAGAAAATAGATTTTGCCAACTTCGTCTCAACTTAGGTATTTTAGAAATTTGACCTTTAAATCACTACATTAACAAATCTAACCCCCTGCTAATTATCGAAAAGACAAATAGTGATTTAAAAAGTGATGAGTGTTGATATTAATCATATATTATAACTCAAGACGGTATATTTAATAAATTTCTTTAGAAATTTAAAACAAGAGTTATAAAAACTTTCGTTTGATAAAAATTTCACGACCATTTCTATCTCTATCATTTTTCTATCAACCATCACTCATCAAAATCCAATATAGTAAGTCAATATGTGGTATTTTAAACGGGAATCATTCATTTTTCATTTTATTATTTTAACAAATAAAAAACATCAAAAGTATTCACTCTCATTTAAAAGTCCTCACAGTTATGCATGGGTGAATTACTTTGAATTTGTTGTGTGCTTTCATACTCATTTAAAAGTCCTCACGGTTATGCATGTATGGAACGCATATCAAATATTGATTGATTAAATAGACAAGTGGATTCTAATCCCATTTAAAAGTCCTCACGGTTATGCGTGGTTAGAAGATACTTGAATTCATTTTAAAAAAAAATTTGAAATACTACTAATCTCATTTAAAAGTCCTAACGGTTATGCATGGTTAGTAGATATTCAAATTCCTGTTGTAAATATACCACAAATAGACCCAACTATATGGTTTTGTATGATGACATTATCCCTATCATTCTAAAGTGAAATATGCGTCAAACAGAGTATTTATGATTTTTTGTTTGATTTTTCTATTGAAATTTAACATTTATACTCGATTGAGAATTAATATTATTTTAATGTCAATCACTTTATCTCTATTTTTTCCAGCACTATTATTCTTTTGCTGATAACAAAAGGGGGAGAGAAAAGTTAAGATTTTGAAAATAAAGGTCAAATATTTTCTAATTTGAATTTTTTTTATGCATACATGAAGGGGGAGTATTGTGTAGAGAGGGAGCATATAAATAGGGGGAGCAAACTGAATATTCAAATACATTTAAAATAGTCAAAATCTTAAATATATGTTTGTTATCATCAAAAGGGGGAGATTGTTGAATATGCGTCTATATGATTTTTTTTGATGATAATAAACATATATACATTTATTTAAATGTATTTGATAATGTACTATTTCATCTTTCACAGATTAAATGACAATATGCTGAATAAAATTAAATTACACAGAATTTGAATTCAAACAGAAATTTTATTCAAACAAATTTTTATTACAATTTTTGAATAGTACACATTCAGGCTCTCACTATATCTATACAATTTCTGAATACATCACAATTCACTTTTACATTAATAACCTCACTACATATCACTCACACTCGTATTTTGTCTTCAACTGCATTCCAGTCTGATTCCAGCATCCGAGTAATCTGCAAAAATATTCTCAAACGCAGTAAAATTGAAAAAGAAATATTTTTGCAATATAAAATAAAATGTGGATTTTGAAAATATTATTTGCCTCAGTTATTTGGGTTGTTAGTCATTATTTATATTTGAATTCATCACACACGAACTTGTGACATACACAGTGTATCACTGTACATGCCACAAGGCCGTGCACACCGATATATGTATATACACTTGATATAGTAACAGGGACAGGTGAGCACAGGTCAAACCCAAACCAAAAACCGGATTCAACACAGGTGCGATAAAATAATGTCACAACTTTCTGCACAAGGTCAAATCCGAGTTCATGCTGGATTCAACTCAAGTGTCACAAAAGACCAATTCAGGAAATGCCACAGTGGAGTACTACAAGTAATTATGAAATGAAGACTCAAGAGAGTTCAAACATTTCAAGATTACAATGCAACCAGATTAATGAAACAAAGTATACAAGATGAACCAGATTCAAGTCCGAGCAAAGACCACAGTTATGAACAAGTAATCAAAACATCAAACGGACATGAAGCCGAGAATCAATGTATCAAAAACAATGAAGGCTACAGCAAAATCCAGTGCCAACATGAACCAGATGAACAATTAACTCGAACAGTAACAAATCAATCATGCAGTATCATTAAGAAGACCAGACAACATCACATTGCAACTATATTGGAATACAAATGCATCACATATACGGCAACTTCAAAATGAAACATATGCACCAGCAAACTATGGCTAAATACAAGTGTCGACCAGAATCGAGCTTCACATGTACAGGGTGCAGTGATGCAAAAATCACAAGGAATTCAATCTAGTGTCGAAATCAACAGTTTCATCTCAAAGTTATCAAGAGCTGTTGCTAACAGAGAAAATACCAAAGTGCCGCAAGTATATCAAGGGACTGAAGTCAACAAAATGCCAGCAAAATGGAAACCGTGGTGAGAAAGGAATTAATCACTATCAATTCAAAGCCGTGTCAATCAAGGAAACAAAATATACGTTTTTAGAACAAGTCAGAAATCATCATCACCATCAAAACATAATCGAATGGCCGAGATGAATAAATTGACAATTTCAACAAATATATACAAACGAAAAACAAGGGGTTCAAACCCTATATAAAAACCCAATCATCATCGGCTACAGAAAGCATCGAATTCAAGCAATCAAACCAGAGAGAACAAAAGGCACAAATTACATACCGTAGTTAGAAGTCGAATTCGATCACCATCGAGGAACAGCCGTGAGCAAGATAAAGGAATCACTCGATCGACAACGAAACGAAGCTCGAAATCAAATTCAATCGATCAGTATAAACTCGGCGTCTTCGAATACAAGCCCTAAATCCAGAGCGCAAAGAGAAGTTGCAGAAATCAGGCTACTTAAATCAAAGCCCTAATTTTTAGATCAGAGGAACAAACGAGATAAACAGAGCCGCCATTTTCTTCTTCCAGAGCAAAGAGGATCGCGTAAATAAAAAGAAAGAAAAGGGGGCCGGCTAATTGTATTTGAATTAGGGTTTTATTATAACAAGGGGTTTAGTTTTTATTTATATTTAGGGCTTTGGTTTTAAATTGTTTTTAAATTTGTATTTCAATTTTAAACTGCTAACTTTTCTAGTCGTGTGACTAGGGGACAATCTACGTGGCGTAGATTGAGAATTCGCAACTCAGTGGCTGAGTTGTGGCAGGGTTTTGAGCGTAGAGTTAGGATTAGTCGATAGCGAGTGTCGCGAGTTTACGTGTGTAAGCGTCTGACTATCTAATTTCTAGTAGAAACCTTGGGGGCAGCACGTAGGCAGGGTTTTGCCGAAGCTGGATAAAATCTGTGTTGTTCTGTTTCTGTTATTTATATTCTGCAATATCTGTGCTGTTTTTATTCTACTGTGTTCTGTGATATAACTTCCGCAATAATTTTAATATTTGTTAGTATCACCCTATTCACCCCCCCTCTAGGGTGAAATCGATCCTACACTCCTATCTCCACCTTCGGTATTCGAGTGCGCTCGAATCAACAATCGTTGAAGCCGATTCGCGGAATCAAGTGCGCTTGATCAACGTCGAAGAATCGTAGATCTTTAAACACGGTATCGTGCGCGATCAACATGTTTGGGATAGCTAGAATCCGGCATCTTTGGATCAACGGGTTTTGGCATTTGGTATTCTTCAATCCACAGATTCCTACTTTTCACCGTTACATCATTTTTGTTATCCGCTGCTGCATCATTTGGTATCAGAGCGAGACTTAGCCAATCATAGCTAAGCCGAGTCTTGAAGCCAATTCTTATTCAAGATTTCAAGCCGTGCATCACTTTGTTATTCAAGCCGAGAATTGAAGTGTTTGGGAAGTTTCAAATCATGCCGCCAAGAAGAGCTAATCGGCATCAAAATGTTGAAGCGTTGTATAGAAGAGAAGAAGCCGAGCAAATGGAACAACGCATCAATGAAAAGTTTGATGAAGCCATTGGGAAGTTAGAGAAACTGATGAATGATATGAATCAAGGACAAAGAAGGGGGTCGCCAATCTCGAACCATGGAGGAAACAGAGTTTCGCCATCGGTTACGGAAGCGAGGAGTGTGTCGCCACAATCTGACCGAGGTAGAAGAGAATCATCAGTTTCAATGAGAAGAGATCACCCTGAGTATAGAGATGAAGAAAGAAGAACTCAACGAGAGTTTGAGTATGAGCCATATCGAGATGATGACAGACATAATAGAAGAGACATGCGTGATCGAAGAGATGTTGATGGTCGAGATCGATACCGTAGTACACGTGATTATGATGAAGAGAGTGATAGAAGTAATATTCATTATCGAGATCGAGACCAAGCACGAAATGCATATCGGGTTGTAGAAGATGATCGCCGATGGGAGTCGGGGATGAAAACTGAAATTCCAGAATTCAAGGGAGGAATGGTAACGGAGGAATTTTTGGATTGGGTTTCAAATGTTGAGGAAATTTTTGACTTCAAAGAAGTTCCCGCAGATCGAAGAGTGAAGTTGGTTGCTACGAGATTAAGAGGGAGAGCTATGGCATGGTGGCAACAGACTAAACTTACACGGGAGAGAATGGGGAAGTCAAAGATTGTTACATGGGATAAGATGAGAAAGTTGATGAAAGCTACATTCCTGCCGCACAATTATCAATCTCTTATGTATCAACGTTTGCAGAACCTAAAACAAGGGGCAAGATCAGTGAATGAGTATGCAGATGATTTTTACCAATTGATTGCGAGGAATTATATTATGGAAACAGAGGAACAGCTAACAGCAAGGTATGTTGGAGGGTTGCGAATGCAGATTCAAGACATGGTGAATATGTTTGATCCAAGATCTGTCACCGAAGCACATCAGAAAGCACTTGCTTGGGAGAAGCAAGGAAGGATAGGAGGTGGTGTGTTTACAAATTCCAACAACCAGAACAAGGATGTTAGTAACAGTGTGGATGTTTTCAAAGTCATCGGTAAACCGATTGTGAATGAAGCCAGCAAAGCAATGGCCAATAGTAATCTCAAATGTTTTAATTGTCAAGAGTTTGGCCATAAAAGCAATGAATGTACAAAGCCAAAGAAGCGGGCAATGATTGCGGAGATTGAGAATGAAAATACAGAGGTAGAGTGTGTCAATTCTATACCAGTTGAAGAAGAAGAATTATTGTATAGAGATGAGGGTTGTAGTTTGTTGTTGAGGAGATCTTGTTTAACACCAAAGCAAGAAGATGATTCTAGTTGGTTGAGGAGCAATATTTTCCAGTCAACATGCACTATTCTAGGGAAGGTTTGTAAATTTGTGATTGACGCAGGAAGCTGTGACAATATTATTTCTTCAGAAGCTGTAAAGAAATTGTCATTGAAAACAAAGAAGCATCCAAACCCCTACAAATTAGCTTGGTTGAGGAAAGGAGGGGAAGTGAAGGTCAATCGAAGAGCGTGTGTTAATTTTTCCATTGGGAAGAAATACAAAGACGAAATTTGGTGTGAAGTAGTTGATATGGATGTTTGCCATTTATTGTTGGGAAGGCCATGGCAATACGATAGAGCTGTGCAACATGATGGACGCACAAACAGCTACAGTTTTATGTTCGAGGATACACGAATCGTTTTGGTTCCTAAGAAGCGTCAACAGAGTGAAAACAAATTGGAGGAAATCGAGGAGCTAAAGACTTTGTTGTCTTTAAAGGAACTTGTTGATGTGGAAGATGAAGTCGATTGTTGTCAATCATCAAAATTTGATAAAGATGAAGTTGATGAGTTTCAACCAACGAAATCTATTGAACATGAGGTTGAAAATTCACAATCAGCAAAGTTGGATGATGGTGAGGAAAGCAAGTCAGGAGATGAAGAGGGTAAATTGTTGATGAAGGAAGTGGATTCGACTAGTCTACAATCTACAGAAGAGCTTGTTAAAGAAGTGGAGGGTAGTGTAGAAGTATTCCTGTTGAATGAAATTGAAACCAACAAAAGTGTTGAAATTATCGAAGAGGTTAAGCCAATGGTGAATGAATGTGAAGATGTAGTTCCTGCAGAAATGTTCAAAATATTACTGCTACTGAGGAACGTACATCATGTTAATCCAGTGTCAAGTGCTATTGTACCGTATATGCCACGTAATCGTATGGGGCCGACAGAGCAGGTAGAGTTGGGAAGATTGGCAGATGGGTTACTATTCAAAGGAAGGCAGTTGTATACTCCTGATCGCAGTTGGCAAATAAAAGTTATCAAAGATGAGCGTGTAGAAAGACACATGGACAGTGACCATACCATGCAGATGGTGACAATGTTTTGTTTTGGACCGTCAATAAGGAAAGGAGTTGAAAGGCTTGTTCATAAGAGTCAAAGTTATCAAATTTCAAAAGAGACCGCGACGTAGTCAGGATTATGTATGTCATTACCTATACATACTAGGTCATGGGTGAACGTAAATATGGACTCTGTATTGGATTTGATGAAGACACAAAGTGACAACAAATCTATCTACTTGATGGTTGAACGATTTCTTGTTGGTACGTACAATAAACTAGATGCCGGAGGAATGGGTCGTTTGGAAATTGTGAAGGAAAGTTGTGAGAATGATTGTAAGTTGAGTTTGCCGGATCATCTTCCTATTGCTAATGTTGACAATATCAAACACTTGGTTCTATTTCACAAGGACGAGAATGTCGAAGTCGAAGAATTTTTAAATTCGAGGATGAATTTTTTTCAACCGGGGGAGGATAATGCAACCCAACCTAATGACGAAGCAGAGGAACCTACGGAGTCAATGAAGTCAAGTTGTTCAAGGGAAGGAGCCTTAGGTCGCATACGACCTAGTAAAGGTCGCACACGACCTAACGAGTCACGGGAGATAGAATTGCGACCTAACCAAGAACAAAAGGAGGAAGGAACAAAGAGTTCGCGACCTAGTACGTTAGTAGCTCGTCCAAACGACCTAACGAGTCATGACCAACGACCTATTGAAGTTGACTTGTGTGAAGAATTAAGTCGCTCGGGGATAGGTCGCTCGGGATATGCCGCCTTTTCTTGGATTGGTAATTCCTTAGGTCGCTCCGATCTAATGGGTTACGACCTAACGAGATAGGTCGCTCAGATCTTTAAACCGCTCTTGAAGTTAGGTCGCTAACGACCTTATACCGCATGCTAACTACATATGCCTCATTCCTTGGGTCGCTGCCGCTTTGGATCCTTGATGGTTAAGTCGTTATGTACTAGGTCGTATGTCGTTGATACTATGTTGTAATGTGTTTGTATCTTTCTTTAAGTCGTAGGTCGCGTGAGTTGTATTTTAGGTCGAGGCCGGTCTATGTGTTGTAAATATGTGATATCATGTGTGTAATGTGCTATATGTCATGCTGTGTTGCTGTGTTGTTTCCTTAGGTCGCAAATGACCTTAGTTAGGTCGTAGGTCGTGATGTTAGGTCGTGGACGACCTAAGTGTTGTCAAATGTTGAGTCGTGTGTGTTGTAAAACTCTATAAATAGCGGGGTTGAGTCATTTGTAAGAGTTAAGTTGATTTTGAATAAAATTTGTTTGAGTGCTTTGTGCCTCTTTTGAAATTGGTAGTTGAGTGTGATCTCCTATCTCCACCTTCGGTATTCGAGTGCGCTCGAATCAACGATCGTTGAAGCCGATTCGTGGAATCAAGTGCGCTTGATCAACGTCGAAGAATCGTAGATCTTTAAACACGGTATCGTGCGCGATCAATGTGTTTGGGATAGCTAGAATCCAGCATCTTTGGATCAACGGATTTGGGCATTTGGTATTCTTCAATCCACCGATTCCTACTTTTCACCGTTACATCATTTTTGTTATCCGCTGCTGCATCAATTTAGGATTATAGCTGGTTATGGTCCACTGGACTTGAACTTTACTATAAGAAAAAACTCGACCAACATATAAAGAACTTTACAATAGAATAATAATAATCTCTGCTTTATCTTGCTTATGAACTAAAAAATTGCATTGCAAGTTTATGGAAAATTAGTACCACTAAGGCTTGTAGTTGCAAGTGAATAATACATGTGAATGATGACTAAATATTATATATTGACTGTCTGCGATCCCATTTAGCAGTATAGTTTTTTTATACATCTTTTATATTGTATGGTTACAGTATTTCCATTTTAATTCAGTCGACTCTCTTCCCATAGAACTTCTAAAGCCTGAAGATGTGAAGCCACTTAACTCGCTCTATGATGCCAATCTTAAAAGAAGGCTGGAGCTTGCTAATATTTTCATGGTTGGAATAGGCGCCCTTGGCTGTGAGTTATTGAATAACTTTGCCCTTATGGAGTTAGGTGCAGTCACAAAAGAAAGCTAACCATAATAGACGATGATGTCATTGAAAAGAGTAATCTCAGTTGTCAATTCTTATTTCATGATCGGAATACTGGACAGTCGAAATCCTATGTGGATGCCGCTGCTACTTGTACAATAAACCTTGCCCTTCTTGTAGAAGCACATCAGAACCGAGCAAGCCCAGAGACTGAAGATGTGTTCAATGCTGCATTTTGGAAAAAATTGATTGTGTTATGAATGCTTGGATAAGATAAATGCTAGATTGTATGAGGATATGAGGTGTGTATACTTTCAAAAGCCTCTTTTGAAATCTGGAACCTAACGTAATACCTCATCTTACAAAGAATTATGCGGCCTCTACAGATCCCACAAGAAAATGAGGCCCCTATGTGCACACATAACTCTTTCCCTCGCAACATCAATCATTGCTTGACATAGGCTCACTCTGAATTTAATAGATTACTTTTGAAAACACCTAACGAAGTAAAGAAAAATCCTGAGGAATATATTTCTTCCATGGTAAAGGTTGGAGATGCAATGGCCTGGAAACAGCTTGAGTGCGTTATAGAGTGCCTTGAAAAGAAGAGGCGCTTAACATTTGAAGATTGTGTTGCATGGGCATGGTTGAAGTAAGTTACCATTTAATTTTACCGCATAGGTTCACTTGGAGACCATGTATGCATGCCTTTATTTTTGAGTTATCAGTTTTAGGCTTTTAGCAAATTTTGCGTGCCAAGTAGATCTTATCAAGAAAGGCATTTCATTTGTTGGTTTCCCATATTAGCACGTAAACTAGATGAAAGCCTTAATTAGGACTATAGCTAGTTATGGTTCACTAAACTTGAACTTTACCATAAGAAAATTTTGACCAAAATATAAAGAACTTAACCGTTTACTTTTACTATCTATTGATATTTAAGACATTTCTTCATTTGGTATAATTTTCCTTCACAAACTATGACTAAAAAGGTTATTTCCTCTGTTTTGGATTATCATTTTTGTAATCAATCATTAGGGAAAATAATCAAAGGGAAATAGGATACCAGTTAATACTCTATATCTCCTATGTATGCCAAATAAGGAATTTAACTCGATTTCATTTGAATTGAAAATGTTTTCTAGCTAGGGAGAGCAGTGTCTACTTCTTTGTTATACCTATGGAATAAAAAAAACAATGACAAGTTCCTTTTTCTCGATATTATATCTCAAATATGTGGGTCTTCTATTTAGGGCTAAATAATATAATATAACAAGATATAATATAAAGTCTTATATAATATAATGTAAAGTTTACTCGCTATATATAGAATTCCTAGCTTGCTTGTTGATATGATGACCTGAAAACCTTATTGTTTATTGATTTTAGCCTCTGAACAATGAGTTAATAGAAGAAGAAGAGGCTATTGTTTTATAGAACGAGGTAAACCATTCTTTATTCCACTCATGCTGTAGTAATTTTGAAAATTGATTTAACATGTTTTTTCTTTATTCCACTATTCATGATCTGTTAAGTTCACATCACAAGAACAATATATAAGATATGCTCAGCTTTTTTTTCCATAGGATACCAATAACCATAGGTCAATTACTTTCATCATTATATTTTTCCTCGTACACTGGCTGCTTCTTTTTTGTTATAAAATAAAGAAAGCAGAAGCCATTAGAGAGAACAATTTTATTCATTCAGATATTAGTAATCCATTCTCATTACATTAGCACCTTTATATAAAGGCCTAGGAGCTTGGGATAGAACTAATCCCACGATGTGGGACTAAATACAAAACAGTATCTAGCATATTCACTATTTATATTTACATATATTATAACACTCTCCCTTGAATATGCGTCTTCAAAATCTTGAATCCTCTGATAACTTGAAATTGTCCATTTTGAAACGTGTATGATGATTACTCCTCCTCATTATTATCTTGCTTGCATTTATCCATTCAATCGATATAGATAATGTCCGTTGCCTCATTAAAAATGATATTCTTTCTAAGGGTTTGATACTTCGAGATCAAAACAATGCCTCATTAAAACCTTACTAAGAAAAACCCTATGGGAAAAATCTTAGTGAAGGAAAAAGAGTACAATGACATATTTTATTTTCTTATATCTTTAAATGAAGCTTGATACTACTGGATCAAACTAATGCCTCATTAAAACCTTACTAAGTAAAACCCTATGGGAAAAATCTCAGTGAAGGAAAAAGAGTACAATATATTATGTCATATTTCAATAATTTACTGCATCAAATAGAGTTTGATACTTCTGGATCAATTTAATACTTCATTAAAAACCTTACAAAGGAAAACCCGATGGGAAAAACCTTAGTCAAGGATAAAAATATAATTTAACTTAAATAACATATTTGAGATGTTATTTCTTGAAAAGACGTTTGATTCTTCTAGATCAAGATAACGCCTCATTAAAACCTTAATAAGAAAAACCCAGTAGAAAAAACCTTAAAAAAGGAAAAAGAGTACATTATAGCTTATTTCAAATGTTACTGGGGAGTTGATACTTCTAGATCAAGATAATACCTCGTTAAAACCTTACTAATAAAAACCCAGTGGGAAAAATCTTAGTTAAGGAAAAAGAGTGCATTATAAAATACTTATGGATGCTCCCCCTGATTTAAAATTTTCCTCTGAATTCATATTCATCTTTCGGTAACTCAAGTTGGTTATAGATACTTCTGGATCCATAAATATGAATCTCATTAATAATACAATTTATTAATAGTTTCCTCCAATACAATCAAATTTTCCAAGATTGTTTCTTCCAAATATGATTTGCATTTTGTCGCTACCTTTATGAAACACACATCATGTGCTTTCATTCTTGTGCTTCAAATCAATTTTGCATATTGCAACTACATCTTTGATGAATATTAAAAGTTTTATTCCAACGATACTTAAAAGCAGGAAGTAATCTACTCATCTTGAAGTGCATCAAGATTTTCATTACAACAATACTTAGAAGAAGGTTGTAATCAACATTCCATTCTTTATAATCATCAAAGTTATTTAAATTCTTCAGGAACTTATATATTTTAATAAGTTTTGCATATCGCAACTAACACTTCAATGGATGTTAAGAGTTTCAATACAACAATACTTAAAAATAGGAAGTAATCTACTCATCATGAATTATATCAAGATTTTCATTACAACAATACTTAAAAGAAGTTGTAATCTACGCTCCTTGTACTTTACTTTCTTTATAACCATAAAAGTTATTTATATTCTTCAGGAATTTGTGTACTTTCATTGTTTATTATGATTTAAACAATATTTATACCTTCAGGGTACTTTAAGTGTTTCAAACACTTTCACTGCTTCAATCAATTCAATTATGTCTAAAAATAACATGCCCATGGCACTTAACATGTTGGTGATACTATATGTGCTTTAATAATTTTAGTGTGCTTTTGCCACTTTATATACATGTTTCTAATTTTATTTTGTGGACTACACGTCCACATTTCTTATTTAGGAGAATTTCATGATGGCCAATCATGTTTTTCTCTAATCCAGGATCTTTAATCCATTTATAAACATAAGCGCTTTATTATTTATAAATTTATAATCAATGATTATTTATTGTCAGTCCTAGATATGATTTATTGAGATCTCTTTATTTATCATATTTTAGGTACCTAAACCACTTCTAGGGTTATTTGACAATCATGTCATGGATCTCTTTCAGAGCATCCTTAAGTGTTTCTTCAAGAACACTCACCTCCTTTATTTGACATCTTTATTACTTACTCCAAAAATATTTTGAACTGACTTCTGAACCACATTTCAGATGTGGTTTATACATTTTGATCCTTTAGGGATTCAAATCTATATTGGAGAAAGTCTACTAGGGTTATTATTAATAATTTATTCAAGTCCCTTAATATTTTGCATCATTATACATGTTAACAAATATTTGACATTGATGATCAAAATGAACTTGTATCCCTTTATCCTCCCCCTCAATGTTGACAAACATTGTCACATTAAATAATAATCATCTTTGGATTCTCATTTTGATCCATTATCACATTGCTACTAGCAAATACATTATATGCATATCAGTTATAGGAGGATAATCATTTTATTAGTTGGTAAGATGCATTCAATTGATATTGCTTATTAGAGTTTGTTCTCATTCATTGATCTAGAGAATTGGAGGAATTTACTTATTGTATAGATCATTTGAATACATACACGACTTCAGGTCATTCAACATTTCTGTTGATTGAATTTTAAATCACTAAATAATATCCATACATAATCTAAATGATGAGCTCATAACAAACTTCGGGTTGTTGGCTAAATATTTACTTATATGGATATATACGTGCGTCCACGTATTGCATATATATCATAAATTTGCATATTCTTTCTCTTTTGAATTAGTGATTTTTGGAACAAAATATTGCAAGGATTCAGACTATTAATTTCTATTTATAGATCAATGTCAATGTGAATCCGTCAAAACCGCATGATAATGTTCAAAACATATGGTTGGAACCATATCGAACTTCTGGTTCGAACAAAATATACACACAACTTAAAGTTGTTAAGTTTTATTCCTTAATTATATCCCAAATATCAAATTTCTATGCATTTATTTGGTTTAATAAAATTACCAAATATATAAACAAATCTCTTCTAAAGATATGTTATCATTTTCAAATTTATTAATCTCTTCTAGAGATATTTCAGTATCACCACTTCTAGAGTGAACTTATCTCTTCTATATATATATATATATGCATTATGGGAATGCCATATCAATAAACAATATTTCTTTTATATAAATTATATAATTACTACTTTTACAATGGCATAAAATATCCCTGCTAGAGATTTTTGTTGTAACTGCCTTTGAAATGGCATATCAAACTTTTCTTTGGCAAGGCCGACGGGGTTGAATGGTCCCCTACCAATTTATTAAAGCACTAGGGAAACAAATACAGACATAAGCAAACGCTTAAAGAAAAACAACGAGGCAACATAGTGCAACAATCACTGGAAATACGAAATGAAAAAAATAAAAATAAAAGCGAAAACTAAGAAGAACACGAGAAGGCATGCAAGATTCTAGGATCATAAGTGAAGCGAAGCATCTTGATGCCATCTCTGATAACAGTCATAATCCAAGCCTGGAGCACAAGACCATTCCTGGCTTTTTCAGGCTTGAAGACACGGACATTTCTTTCAGTCCACACAGCATGTATGAAACATTTGAGAATGCAGGTGAACACTCTCTTATTAGAGCTCTTGGTACCAGCAGCAGTAAATATAGCATTCCATTCATCACGATTATCTTGTCTCACGTCAGTACGCCCAAACCTGTTCATGACAACCACCCAAATAGCTTTTATCATATCACATTCAAAATATAAATGCTCCACCGTTTCGGGGAGGTCAACACAGAACAGGCACTGAATAGGAACCGTAAATCCCAAGCTATTCAGTTTCACACGCGTATGAATACCGCGATTCAACACTTTCCACAGCATCATATTTTGCCTTGGATTATTATCGTTGTGCCAAATCTTTCTATACCAAGTACAATTGGGCATGTCTTCGGTATGAGATAAAATATGATAAATATCAGCAATTTTGCACCCCTTCTTGTTACGGTTCCACGATACCATAACATCAGAAGAAACGTTATAATTGAACTGATGAATTTTGCTCCATAGACAATGTATTCTCTGATTAGAAGTATTAGGCAAATTTATAAGATCTTTCACTTTTGCTTGTAATGGAATACCTGATTGAAGGATCTCAATATGCGACAGCTGCCTGCGAAGAATAAATCCTCTTTCCAGCCACGGGTCATCCCAAAAGGATGTATTATACTGCGGAGAGCTGTTGAACTGAATCATAGGCAAGAAAGATTCAATAAGTTTGTAAATGCATTGCCATGTCCAGCTCAATTTTTGCGGTCTGTACAATGACCACAAACATTTTCCTTTAGTGACATGCTTTCTGGACCAATCCGCCCACAAGCTAACTTGAGAGTTAAAGAACGTGTCCACGTGCTTGGCGAAGGCAGCTTTATTCCATATCGACATATTAAGAATGCCGAGCCCTCCCTTTCTAATCGCTTGTTCAGTTTTGGAAAATCGTATAGGAGCGACATACCTGCCAACCGTCGTGCCAGTCCACATAAATTTCATGAATGCAGAACGTATCATCTTAATTAACTTGGCCGGCATCACAAACATTTTCACCCAATACACTTGCATAGCACAGATGACTAACTTTATAAGAGTCACTCTACCCGCTTGACTGAGATTTCTTGTAGACCAACAGTCCAATTTAGAGATTATTCTATCATATAAAGGAAGGCATTGATTCATAGTTATTTTAGAGGTAGTGAGAGGGAGGCCCAAATATGAAATGGTACTCGTGTTGTTCGACAGCCCAGAAATTCTTTCAATTTGCATAATTGCTTCCGGACAAACACCCGCCAATTTAATGTCAGATTTTGACAAGTTAATTTTTAAACCTGTCATGTTGTAGAATTGCTCAAGAGTTTGGAATATTGACCTTATAGTATTCATATCAGGATTGCAAAAGATAACCAAATCATCTGCAAACATTAGAGATGCAATCAGGGGATCTTTGCATTTGTGATGAACTTTAAAACTGCCTAGGCCTATCTGTCTGATCAACAGCTGAGTAAGAAGCTCCATTACAGTGATGAATATATATCCGGAGACAGGATCTCCTTGCCTAATCCCTTGCCTACTACTAAAAAAACCCGCACATGACCCATTAACGACGATAGAATATTTTGGGGTAGACATACACTCATAAATCAAAGCAATAAAATGAGGTGGGAAATTCATATAACCCAAGATTCGAACGACACTATCCCATTGAAGCATATCAAATGCTTTCATAATATCTAACTTCAACATAGCCTTCGGTGGAGAATTCTTACACATATAACCACTAAGCAATTCGTGGGACAACAACATATTATCAAGAATATTTCTCCCAGGCAGGAAGGCTGCCTGATTTCTAGAAATAATAGAGGGGAGCGTTTTTTTGAGCCTAGCAGCTATAATCTTCGAGATGCATTTGTATACTGAATTGCAGCATGATATAGGACGGAAGGAATTAACATCATGAGCATTTAGCACCTTCGGGATAAGTGCAATATTCGTGTAATTAAAGGATTTGATGATTTTTGCCTTTTTAAAAAATAACTTGATCGCATTGCAAACGTCAGTAGACACAAAAGACCAGCAAGTTGTAAAAAAAAAGCGTTCAAACCGTCAGGGCCACCGTAAGAGTTTCTATTCAAAGAAAACATGGCATGTCGAATTTCGTCATTGGTTACCTCTTCGCACAGAAAGGCATAATCAGCTTCACTAATTCTAGGACGAATATCAGAAGGAATAGAATCAATGCTAGGAAGAAAATTGTGCTTGTTGCCATACAGTCCAGAGAAGTGATGAATAAATGCCCATTGAATGCCATCAGGCGTAGTGTGCTCATTTCCATTCGAATCCACAACCGAAGCGAATGAATCGTTATTATGTTTTTTCCTCAAGGAAGCATGAAAGAAATCACTATTTTTATCTCCTTTTTCTCGCCACTCAATTCTAGCCTTCTGCCTGATCATATCATTTTCTTTAACAAGAGCGTCGAAAAACTGCTGAGAAAGATCACTTTCGAGTTGAGGGAGGGCAGCGTTGTTGACATCAAGTATCATAGCTCTTTGAACTTCCTCGAGTTTGGTTTTAATCTCTGAACTTTGTTTGCTCCCTTGACCAAATTTTATGACTGACCAATCTCTCAAAGCGCTCTTGATCTCCTTTATTTTTTCCTGCAAAACAACCATATGATTACCATACTTAGGCGACTTCCATGCAGTAAAAGCAATATTTATGAAATCGGGTTCATGCACCCATATATTAAAAAATTTAAAACTTATTTTTCCTCTCCTATCTGCTTCACGGAAATGGATGATTTGTGGAGTGTAATATTAGATTCACCAAATGAAAGTAAGATGCAAGAGATAAAACCACTACTTCTGGAGTGTAATATTGGCATACAATATCCCTTTTTTTTGAAAAATTATTGTTTCATTGACTTTATTTAATATTGGAGACTTGAAGTTCTCAAATAAAAATTATGCATATAAGTTTGCATTCCTAAAAAAAGGGATTATATATCAAAACTAAAATATATAAATTTGAGATGTGAAACTTTGATTTAGATTTGAATGAAGGCTTTGAAAATCATTTTTGATATATGATTTATATTTGCAGAAGAAATATTTTATTGTTTCTTAGAGAAACAAATATAAAGATAAAACGTATCTAGAAGATCGTATTAAGTTTAGATCTAACATTGATTTTGATTTAGCACATCTGAAATGAATGGAAACATTAATAAAAGCTTACATGATAAGCTTAATATCTTCCAATTTTTCCTTTTAAAAAAAAGGAAAAGGAAATAAGAATTGAGAACCTGCAGTTTCTATAATCATAAAAGGTTGAGTTTCCATAAATCAATGAATTGCAAGTTTCCTCAAAATAAAGAACCAGAAGTTCTAACTAAAAAAAAGGATCAGAAAATTTAATCGTCAAATGGAAATAGGTTTTGACAACAACCTGAAGTTGTGCAAAGAAATTATTTTAATAGAAGTTGTATAACTCAAAGTCCAAGACCCGAAGTCATGAATTATGAAAAGGCTTTCTGATAAAGTTTATAAGTTTGAATTCTTATCAGCATTTCTTTTTAATTTGTCAAAATGTACAAAGCTTCCAAAAAAAAGGAGAAGTTTACACAAAATTTGAGAACCTGAAGTTCATAACAAATTAATGAACTTGAAGTTCATGAATTAGAAGTCCAAAGCTCTATTGAAATTGTGTAAAATGATAAACCTGTACTTCTTGAAGAAGTTAAAGGAAATTAATAAATCATCATATGAGATAATGATGCTGCATTCAAGAGATTACAAAAATCTCCAAATGAGCTATTCCTTACCTTATAGCTTCACATTTACATTATATTAACCAAATATATCCTGAAGATATTATGTTATATGATATTTCAAACTTCATCGGATGTGTGTGTGTATATAAACATCTCTTGAAGAGATGTTTTAGAGATTTATTTATATTTATATTGCAAAATCCAACATCCTAGAAGAGATGTTATAGGAATTTTATTTTTATTACATTGCAATTCCTTAAAAGGAAACACTATATTCCCTGAAGGAATAACCATATTAACAGTAATTTATCCAAAAAATATGATATTGTATATCAATATTATACTCCAGAAGTAGTGGTTTTATCTCTTGCATCTTACTTTCATTTAGTGAATCTAATTTTGTTACTGTATTTAAAGTTTGATATGCCATTTCAAAAGCAGTTACAACAAACATCTCTAGTAGGGATATTTTGTGCTACTGTAACAGTAGTAATTATGTAATTTATATAAAAGAAATATTGTATATTGATATGACATTCCAATAGTGCATATATATATATATATAAGAGATAAGTTCACTCCAGAAGTGGTGATACTAAAATATCTCTAGAAGAGATTTATAAATTTGGAAATGATAACATATCTCTAGAAGAGATTTGTTTATATATTTGGTAATTTTATTAAACCAAATAAATGCATAGAAATTTGATTATGAAGGATCCTAATTTAGTTTAGATTAGATCCTAAAAGTTTGAGAGCTATGCAATGTGTATCATATATTTCATTATAATTATATAAAACCTCCCAAATAGGTAAGAACTCTCAAAAGAGATGTGTAGAAATGTCTATATGCAATTATAAATTATTCTTTGATAAGTAATCATAATTAATGTTTAAAACTGATATTTGAGAGGAATAAAACTTAACAACTTGAAGTTGTGTGTATATTTTGTTCGAACCAGAAGTTCGATATGGTTCCAAACCAAATGTTTTGAATATTATCATGCGGTTTTGACGGATTCACATTGACATTGATTTATAAATAGAAATTAATAGTTTGGATCCTTGTAATAGTTTGTTCTTAAAAAATCACTAATTCAAATGAGAAAGAATATGAAAATTTATAATATATGTGTAATACGTGGATGCACGTATACATCCATATATGTAAATATTTAACTAACAACCTGAAGTTTGTTATAAGCTCATCTTATAGATTATGCATAGATATTATTTAGTGATTTAAAATTCAATCAACATAAATGTTGAATGACTTGAAGTCATGTATGTATTCAAATGATCTACACAATAAGTAAGTTCCTCTAATTGGCTAGATCAATGAATTAGAACAAACTCTAATAAGAAATATCAATTGAATGCATTTTATCAACTGATAAAAGAATTATCCTCATATTATTAATATGTATGGTGTATTTGCTAGTAGCAATATCATCATGGATCAAAATGAGAATCCAAAGATGATTATTATTTATTGTGACAATGTTTGTCAACATTGAGGGGGAGGATAAAGGGATACAAGCTCATTTTGATCATCAGTATTAAATATTTGTTAAAATATACAATGATGCAAAATATTAAGTAACTTGAATAAATTATCAATAATATCCCTAGTAGACTTTCCCCAATATAGATTTGAATCCTTGAAGGATCAAAATGTATAAACCACATCTGAAATGTGGTTCAAAAGTCAGTTCAAAATTTTTTTGGAGTAAGTAATAAAGATGTCAAATAAAGGAGGTGACTGTTCTTGAAGAAACACTTAAGGATGCTCTGGAAAAGATCCATGACATGATTGTCAAATAATCCTAGAAGTGGTTTAGGTACCTAAAATATGATAAATAAAGAGATCTCAATAAATCATATCTAGAACTGACAATAAATAATCATTGATTATAAATTTATAAATAATAAAGCGCTTATGTTTATAAATGGATTAAAGATCTTGAATTAGGGAAAAACATGATTAGCCATCATGATATTCTCCTAAATAAGAAATGTGGACCTGTAGTCCACAAAATAAAATTAGAAACATGTATATAAAGTGGCAAAAGCACACTAAAACTATTAAAGCATATATAGTATCAACATCATGTTATGTGCCATGGGCATGTTATTTTTAGAGATAATTGAATTGATTGAAGTAGTGAAAGTGTTTGAAACACTTAAAATACCCTGAAGGTATAAATATTGTTTAAATCATAATAAACAATGAAAGCATACAAATTCCTGAAGAATATAAATAACTTTGGTGGTTATAAAGAAGGTAAAAAAAACAAGGAGTGTAGATTACAACTTCTTTTAAGTATTGTTGTAATGAAAATCTTGATATAATTCATGATGAGTAGATTACTTCCAATTTTTAAGTATTGTTGTAATGAAACTCTTAATATCCATTGAAGTGGTAGTTGCAATATGCAAATACTTATTAAAGTATACAAATTCCTGAAGAATATATATGACTTTTGTAGTTATAAAGAATGCAAAAGACATGAAGTGTAGATTACAACCTTCTTCTAAGCATTGTTGTAATGAAAATCTTGATACACTTCAAGATGAGTAGATTACTTCCTGCTTTTTAGTAATGTTGTAATGAAATTTTTAATATTCATGAAAGATGTATAGTTGCAATACGCAAAACTGATTTGAAGCACAAAAATGAAAGCACATGAAGTGTTTTTCATAAAAGTAGCATACAAAATGCATAAAATGCAAATCATATTTGGAAGAAACAATCTTAGAAAATTTGATTGTATCGAATGGAACTATTAATAAATTGTATTATTAATGAGATTCATATTTATGGATCCAGAAGTATCTATAACCAATTTGAGTTATCGAACGACAAATATGAATTCAGAGGAAAATTTTAAATCAAGGGGAGCATCCATAAGTATTTTATAATGCACTCTTTTTCCTTAACTAAGATTTTTCCTACAGGGTTTTTATTAGTAAGGTTTTAACGAGGCATTATCTTGATCCAGAAGTATCAACTCCCCAGCAACATATTCTTATTTGTTTACAACTTATATTAAGGCCTAGGAGCTTGGGATAGAACTAATCCCACGATGTGGGACTAAATACAAAACAGTATATAGCATATTCACTATTTATATTTACATATATTATAACATTTTTCATATTTTTATATGCTTAATTGACATTCTTTTTTCCAATTGTTGTGTGCATTTCTACCACCGAACCAAGAGGCAAGAACCAACTATCATCCGGTCTCCCACCGAACCAACCTACATCTGGCCTACCACCGGACCAAGCTTCCACCGGACCACCATTCTCCTACCACCGGACCAAGCTGCCACCGGACCACCAAGCTCCTACCACCGGACCAAGCTGCCACCGGACCACCAAGCTCCTACCACCGGACCAAGCGTCCACCGGACCACCATGCTCCTACCACCGGACCAAGCTGCCACCGGTCCACTCATCCTCTTCCGCCGAACCAAAGCAAACCGAACCAACTCCACCAGGCCAGGTTATATTAGCCCAGGCCCATCAGCAACCATATACATCCAAGACCCCTGCTCCCAACCTCACTCTATAAATAGAGGGGCAGGGGTACAACAATGGGGACAAGTTTGAGAGCTCAAGCACGGAAGGAACTTTCAAACAACTTTCTTTTACTTGTATCAAAGCTTTGTACTTGTAATCACAACAAAAAGAAGAGAAATAACATATAAAGTGGACGTAGGCACATTCTGGCTGAACCACTATAAATTTGCGTGTCTTTTTACAATTAAGCCCCTGCTTTTCATATATTTGCATAAATCTCCAAAATCACTAAAAACAACATAAGATCTACTAAATTATACGACTTTGAGGTGTTTGTCCATTTTTTGTGCAAACATTTTTGGTGCTTTCACTGAGAAAATAGAAACTCGAAGCTTCAGCTTCATCTACTTAACGAGTTTTCCTAACAGCATCGTCCGCCACTTGGAAAACATGCCTCCCAAACAGAGAAAAGATGTTAACAAAGGAAAAAACATCGCATCCAGTAGCCTTCCTGATCCAGCTGCCGCGAATCAAGTAAATCGTCCTCCTCCAGCAACGGCAACAAATGAAGGACAGGCTAACCCAGCCACTCCTGCCACAGAACAGCCTGCAGCAATTACTAGGGCAGATTTGGACATAGTTGTTGTTGAAGTAACTAACCGCTTCACGTCCCAGCAGGAAGCCTTGGTGGACCATCTCATGTCACGCTTGAGGGACGCTGAAGAATCCAACCGCAACACTGAATCATGGGGCGAGTCCCAGTCTGGAGGATCTCAGAGACAGCAAAGATCTTCCTTCTTCGAAGGAGCTAACGGCAGGAGTAGCCGTGGTAGGAGCCGAGACCGAGCTCAGCCCGAAATTAGGCCTGAGGAAACGTTTGGTGCCGAACCCAACGGGGAAGGTACCGGGCGAAGGTCAACTGCAGCTGAGCCTGTCATGCTGTCTAACCACAGAAACACCAGTGAACGGGGCCGAGCTAGAGTTCAGCCCGAAGTTGGACCCGAGGAAGTGCTTAGATCAGAACCCAACAGGGGAAGATCAAGGCAAGGGCCAACTGTAGCTGACCCAAGCATGCTCCCAGAAGATCAAAGGCAGCCACTGGAAAATATGAGGAATGATAGACGATACCATCCCTACAGGTTGTCTGGACGGAATCAACCCCACAGAACAGAACCAAACTCATTTCTGTCCGCTCCAAATTCTGATGAAAGGATGGCACGCTTATTCAGAGAGTGTGTCCAACGGGAGCAAAGAGATCGAGGGATAGGCGCTAGGGTAACCAGCCCTTTCGCCCGCAATATCGAAATTGCTATCACCCCCCGAGAATGGAAGATGCCAACAATGGAACCCTACAAAGGAACCTCCGATCCCGTTGTACACTTACAGAGGTACACGCAGCATATGCTCATGAGTGGAGCAACAGAGGGAGTGCTGTGCAAATGCTTCCCGCTCTTCTTAGCAGATCTTGCTACCTCCTGGTTCTGTCATCTACCCCAAGGATCCATCAGCTCATGGGAAATGTTGAAAGAAAAATTCATCAGTCAGTTCCGAATTCATGTGGAGCAACCTAAGGACGCTTATTCCTTATCCAGCGTCAAACAGAAACCTGGGGAAAAGCTGCAGCAATACCTGACCAGATTCAACGCCGCAGCAGCCGCAGTTCAAGATGCCGATGAGAAGCTTATCCTAATGGCCCTCTGCAGTGGGGTGCATCCAGACACTAAATTTGCTAGGAGATTGACAAAAGAAAAACCAGCTACTTTACCCGATTTCTTCCATGAAGCCGGGAAATACATGAGGCTTGAGGATGCTGCCATGGAGGGGCAGTCAGGACAGCAAAGTAAGACGACCCATGGCAACGCCCCTGCTGTGGCGAGGGACGTTCGAAGAAATGATTCCAGAGACAATGCTGGGGGCAAGAAAGTAGAAAAACGCCTATATCGGCCAGGACCAAGATTCGACTCTTACACCCCTTTGAACGAGACCGTCGAAAATATCTTCCTTGCCACCCAAGGCGAAGTTAGATACAAACGCCCACCGTACAAGAAGGAATCAGATAGCGCACAGAAATCTGGAAAATTCTGCCGCTTCCACGAATCCCACGGACATGATACCAACGAATGCCATCATCTCCGAGATCTGATTGAGGAACACATCAGAAGAAAGAAACTGGAACGCTATGTAAAAAGTCAAGACAGGACTCCAGCTCCTGCCAATGAAAACCCAAGGCTACCCTCACCAGGGACCGGCAGAGGCGACCGCAACGCTAGCAGCTCTAGTCAAGAGAAGATAGTGGTCCATACCATCTCAGGAGGGCCGCATATCGCAGACAGAAGTTGGAAAGAGATGGAAAGATATGGGAAGTCACTTAGAGACAATAGAGACAGTGTCAATACGGTTATAGAAGAGCGCCACCCAAAGCGGAAAGAAAATGATGACATCACATTCAGTAAACGCGACCTAGAAGGAAGACAGTACCCTCACATGGATCCCATGGTTATCTCTGCCCGACTCGGTCCCGCCGAAGTTTACCGAATCCTGGTAGATACCGGAAGCTCTGTAAATATCCTGTTCAAACACGCATTCGACAAAATGAGGCTATCAATGAAGGATGTATCTCCCTGCGATAAACCGCTACACGGTTTCACTGGAGATGCGAAAATGCCCATCGGGCAGCTGGACCTCTTCGTTGAAATTGGAAGCCATCCCCGCTCCGTTGTAAGGAAACAGACGTTTGTGCTGATAGAAAACCATTCGGCCTACAACGCCTTCCTAGGAAGACCAGCCCTATCTGACTTCCAGGTTGTCCTAGCCCCGTGGTGCCTGAAAATGAAATTTCCAACAGACAATGGGGTAGGGGAAGTGGAAGGAGACCAAGATATTGCACGAGACTGCTATGTAACCGAACTTCGCAACAACCACAGGAGAGATAAAGGGAAAGGTGTAGAGATTGCCCTCTGCACAAAAAGCCTTGAAGCATAGCAACCAAAGAAAGCCCCTCCTCTTCGATACACCAGCGACCCTTTCAATGAATTAGACCCTAGGGACAAAGAGGAGGAGGCCACCGCCGAGCCTGCAGAGGCTATGGAGTTTATATCTGTAGACAAGCACGACTCAAGTAGGCTACTGAAAATTGGGTCACAACTGAAAGCTGAATTGAAGGAACAACTCATTGATTTTCTCCGCCACAACTTGGATGTATTCGCTTGGTCACACGCTGACATGACCGGAATCTCCCCCAACATAGCGTGCCACGTATTAAAAATTGATCCTACAAAGGCGCCTGTAAAACAAAAAAAGAGAAGTATGGGGGCAGAGCGATCAGCAGCCCTCGATGAAGAAGTAAAGAATCTACTCGCCAATGACTTCATACGAGAAGCTATTTACCCAGAATGGATCGCCAACCCGGTATTAGTAAAGAAGGCTAATGGGAAGTGGCGGACCTGCATTGACTTCTCCAACCTAAACGACGCCTGCCCAAAGGATTGCTTCCCGCTTCCCAGAATCGATCAACTTGTAGAAAGCACAGCCGGACACGAACTCCTGTCTTTTATGGATGCATACTCAGGATATAACCAAATTCATATGCATGCTCCCGACCAAGACCACACTAGTTTCATCACCGACCGGGGTTTGTACTGCTACAAAATGATGCCCTTCGGACTTAAAAATGCAGGAGCCACCTACCAGCGCCTCGTCAACAAGATGTTCGCAGGGCTAATAGGACGAACAATGGAAGTATATGTAGACGACATGCTGGTAAAATCACGGAAAGCCAAAGATCACGTAAGCCACCTAGGCGAAATGTTCCAGGTACTTCGACAGTATGGAATGAAGTTGAATCCACTAAAGTGCTCCTTCGGAGTGTCATCGGGAAAATTCTTAGGATTCATCGTCCATGCCCGAGGGATAGAAGCAAACCCTGAACAAGTCCGAGCATTAAGGGACATCAAGATACCTTCCACCCGAAAGGAAATGCAAAGCCTAAATGGAAAAGTGGCTTCCCTAAGCCGATTCATCTCCAAAGCAACGGACAAGTGCGTCCCCTTTTTCGAAGCTCTAAAGAAAGATAAAGGAAAGTTCGAATGGACGGACGAATGCTTGACCGCTTTCCTTAACCTAATCGAACACCTCCAGAAACCACCGGTACTCTCGACCCCAAGCGAAGGCGAAGAATTATACCTATACCTTGCTGTGTCATCTCACGCTCTAAGCGCTGCCTTGGTAAGGGAAGATAACCGCACGCAACGACCAGTTTACTTCGTCAGTAAAAGGTTTACTGGGGCAGAAGTCAGATATCCTAAGCTTGAAAAGTTAGCATACTGTTTACTAATCACTTCACGAAAGCTACGTCACTACTTCCAATCCCATTCCATCAAGGTTCTGACCGATCAACCACTGAGGCAGGTACTCCATCGTCCCGACACTTCCGGGCGACTACTTAAATGGTGTATTGAGCTGAGTCAGTATGATATCACCTATCACCCTCGCACCGCCATCAAGGGGCAAGCCATGGCTGATTTCATTGCAGAATTCACTACCAACGGGGATAAGGAGCAACTGGAGATAACAGAAGACATCAAGTGGAATCTCTTTGTGGACGGTGCATCTAACGAACAAGGCTCGGGGGCAGGTGTGGTAATAATCACTCCCAGGGGAAATAAACTGCACTATGCTATAAGGTTGGAGTTCGCTGCCACCAACAACGATGCAGAATATGAAGCCGTAATAGCCGGATTAGAAATTGCTATCGAGATCGGAGCCAATTCTTTGTGCCTTCACAGCGATTCTCAGCTTATTGTTAATCAAATACTAGGGGAATTCCAAGCTCGAGAAGAACGACTCATAGCATATCTAAAGAAGACCAAGTCGCTTCTCAACCGATTGGACCACTACTTAGTCAAACACATCCCTCGGGAAGAGAACCAAGAGGCCGACGAATTGGCAAAGCAAGCAAGTATGAGAGACGTCGCCATCTTCGGGGCAGTAACTGTCTCAAGGCAAACGATCCCAAGTTTTGAGCAAGTGAATCTGATAGCTGCAACCGAAGAAGCAACTTGGATGACTCCCATCCGAAACTACCTACAAAATGGCACACTACCCGACAGGCGTAACGAAGTCAAGAAAATCTTGAGGAAAGCGTCCCGCTACACGATACAAGGAGACATCCTCTATCGGCGCGGGTTCTCTAACCCATTGTTAAGGTGTGTCGCCGGAAGGGAAGCCAAGGAAATCTTATCCAACATTCATCAAGGAAGCTGCGGAGATCACACCGGAGGGCAAACGTTAGCAAAAAAGATACTTCGATACGGATATTTCTGGCCCACCTTAAGCAAGGACGCCTTAGATTTCGTCAAGAAGTGTGACAGATGCCAAAAATTTGCTAAGATCCCTCGGCTACCAACAACCGAGATTACTCAGATGACCAGCCCTTGGCCCTTTGCAGTATGGGGAATTGACTTAATCGGTGAACTGCCAATGGGTCGAGGCGGCGCCAAATATGCTATAGTAGCAGTCGACTATTTCACCAAATGGGTGGAAGCAGAACCTCTAAATAAAGTATCTTCAGCGAAAGTTATCAACTTCTTAATCAAAAATGTTCTGTGCAGGTACGGAGTCCCACTAAAAATCATATCAGACAATGGACTTCAGTTTGACAGCGAGGAATTCGCCAACTGGTGCCAAGAACACAGAATTCACAAAAGCTTCTCATCCGTAGCATATCCCCAAGCAAACGGACAAGTCGAAGCAGTCAACAAAATTCTGAAAATTCTGATCAAAAAGAAGCTCGAAAAGTCAAAGGGCGCTTGGGTGGATGAACTCCCTACGGCACTATGGGCCTACCGCACATCTTTCAGAACATCAACAGGGCACACTCCTTTCTCTTTGGCATACGGATCGGAGGCTATGCTCCCAGTTGAAACCATTGTGCCTTCCCACCGTAGGATCCACTATAACCCAGAAGAGAACGAAGAGCTCCTCAACATGTCTTTGGATCTAGTCGAGGAGAGAAGGAATGATGCAGTCCTAAAAACAGCAGCCCACAAGCAAAAGGTGGCAGCACAATACAACTCCAAAGTTAAGCATCGTACCTTACGAGAAGGGGATCTTGTCCTCAAGCGAATCTTCCCTCGCCCCGGAGCACTAGACCTAATCTAGGATGGACCATATGTAATTCATAAAGATCTCCACAACGGAGCCTATATTTTGTCAACAGTGGACGGAGAGGTGTTCCAGAGGGCATGGAACATCCAACACCTCCGTCGATACTTTTCTTAACTTGTATTGCCCATATGAAGTGAATTAACAAAGAGAATCAGTGGACGTAGGCATTTTTTCATGCCGAACCACTTTAAAAAAAGCCTTGTCTCTTTTTTAACTTGTTCCTTTGTATCTTGGCTGCTTGTTAACTTTATCCTTTTCTGTTGAACGAAATCCTGAGCATATAGCATTTCTATTCAAAGCACTCCACAATGCAACTTCACGTGGACAAGACACAACAGGTACTATGCGAATCTATGCCCTCGTCAATGAGACACTTTTGCTCCAGCATCCCTCTGCTGCGGTTTAACTCATTGCTCGCGACGGCCCTTAAAGCCAACTGTAATGAGCCGATTATAAGCCACCGAGAAGGCCGACTATAGCCGAGGCAGCTCATTACGGCGTTAGGCTCGCCGGCAACTGTGAACCGATTATAAGCCCCAACATAAGGTGTGGCCAGCCAGGGGCAGTTCACAGTTGACGATCGGCACCCACGCTAGCCGGCCACAGTAAGTCGAATAATACCCATGAGTACGGGCCATAATGGCCCGGGTAGTTACTGTGCGCGATCTCGGCTCCGGTGTGTCTTAAGTGCGGCTGTGGTAAAAAAGAATTAACTCCCCGCGGAGGCGTAAGATGGGTGACAAATGTCTCCAAGACCCACAGCTAGGGAAAGTGACTACAAAACCCGTTTGCCACGAACTTAAGCACATCGAAGGCCTTCCGTGACTGGAAGTTTTACTATTTCACGTATTTCAATTTTACTTAAAAAACTTTCCTCCTATCCTCTATAACAAACCATAAAGTACAGGATGCAGGGTAAGAAATACCCGCCAATGGATGCAGAGATTCACAATCAGATGGCAGGGCATTCAACCGCTTTCCATGCTCGGTCATACAAGATATTCGAAACTGCCATTTACAAACAGAACATGAAAGGCGGTATTTTCTTCCTTTATGTGCAGATGCATGACTGTAATTTAATTTTTTCACACCACACGCTAACATTGCAAGTCATGAGACTATGATTTAAAACCAGAATCTGACATCAAACACAATTTAATTACAAGAATATACATAGCTACATTTCTCATACGATATGTCGAAATAGCAACAAATATTCAAGAAACGACAAAATCAGCTTAAGTTAAAAAATTACACGTCAAGAATAATGTTGATTATTACAAGTAGTAAGAATTACAACTTAGAAGTTACTCTACTATCTTAAGACTAACAGATACAACACTGCCAAGCCTACAAAAAGAATTTTACAGGTCCAATCAGGGAGCCGGTTACATCGAAGTCTTGTCCTTGCTCTTTTGCCCGCCTGTCCGGTCATGAAAAGGATTCATTAGTGATAAGTAACCAAGTTAACGGAAAGACTAGAAAGGAAAACTTACCAGCACCTGCTTCTTGACCGTCCTGGTCGTCATCGTCTACCTGCACACCTGCCTCTTCAGCAGCAAGCAGCCGCATACCCTCCTTTACCGCCACTTTCTCCTCCTTGGTAAATTGGGCAGTGACCACATCCATACTGAAGACCATTCCACCCTCCTTATCTGCATCAGCCTTAGCCTCCTCCAAAGCCCGAAGATAGGTCTTGGCCATGACCCTGGGATAATCATCCATCCAAGAGAGATTGCCCTGCTTCCAGGTCCGGAAATACATATCCTGGAGCATGTCATCCATCATTCCCTCGTTCTCCTCAAACTCCCTCATCCGGGCATCGGAGGCCGACAACCTTTCGACGGCAGCATCTCTCTCCAGTCTGTATCTCGAGCAATCAGCCTGAAGGGACCTCCGCATCACCTCCATCTCTTCCCTCAACTTAGCTTGGGCAAGCTCTGCAGCCTCAAGTTTCTCGGACAATTCCTCCACCTGCTCGAGATCCGCTCTCCGAACCTCGTCCACCGTGGCAATAGCCATGTCAATCCGCTCTTTGCAAGCAGCTTCCATTTTCCGCAATTCGGCCCGACTGGCCTCTTCCATGGTTTTCCTTAATCGACCAGTAGCAGCCTCATGCTGAGAAATCTGGATGGCCTGATCCGCAAGCTTCTTGGCCTGATCCGAAACCACCAATCGAAGTCGGATATTGGCGCTCCCAATCTCCTCTCCGGCCTTAACCAGCCGAGCATGATGCCCCATCAGCTTTTTAGTCTCCTCAGCCACCCGATCAATGTTAGCTTTGGCCTCGTCTCCCATAGTGACTATACGAGTGGTGAGTAGATCGAGATCTAAGGACTTGGCTTCATCAAGTACTCGTACCATGGGGTTACGGGGGAGAAGGTGTTCACCAGTGACTTCGTCAAAAGTAATATCATGAGAACCTGGATCCAGATCAGGATGACCCGCGAATGGATTACGGGCCAAGTCGGGACGGTCGATATGAATAACAGAAGGGTTTCCGGACGGGTGTGGAGAAGGTACAAACTCGCTACCCTCCTCGGTAATATCATGAATAGGCTGAGCCGGAGGCTGAGGACCGAGCGAAGTTTCGGATAAAGGATGACTCCTCTTCCTCTGCTGAATACCCTCTTCGATGACCCCAAGAAGAGGACGGTATCCGACTACATCCCCGGAGCGTTGGGTTGAGGGCTTCGGCTTAGCAGAAATTTTGGAAAGTTTATATTGCTCGAGCCTGTGTCGAAGGTCTGAAGCTTTGGGCGTCTTGCCTGCTCCTGATATAAAGAACAAGTGTCACAATCTTACATTACTATATGATTCAAGAAACGCGGTAAATTACAAGTTAGAAAAGGAAAAGAAACACAGCTGTGGTTGTACAAACCCTGGGGAGGAGTGGAATACTGCAATAAGTCCTGGATTTCATTCCAGGACGGGAGCGGGTCATAAAATATTCCTAAGTCCCTATCATTAGTGAAGCATGCAGGGGTCAAGAGTTCACCTTGAGTCGTCAGAGCCACCTTGGCCGGAATAGTCGGAGAAGACTCACTTGCACCAGTCCCGGCTTTGTCCGCCTTCCCGGTCTTCTCTACCAAAGCCGGATCATCATCCAACCCCTCAAAAGCTTGGCGGAGAGCATCATCCGTCCACTCTTGCATTTCGCCTACTTGCCCAGAAGATAGAGCCCTGGAACCATCACCACCCTGTCCATCGCCACCATCATCACCAAGACGCTCAACGTCACTTCCGCCCTCCGCCTCACCTCTTTCTTCCTCCGCATCTATCTCCCCCTGAGTAAGTGGACAATTGCTGGGAGAAGGACCGTCCGACCTCTTAAGTTTCTTACCTCCGACGGCTGGAGGTTTCGTGAATGGTTTTCTCTTTCCACCCTCTGCCGCAACGCCTCCCTTAGCCTGAGCAGCCGCCCTCTCTTCCGCCGTTTCCCTCAACTTAACTACAGACTGCTGCGGAAGGATCAAGTTATATTCCAGAAGAATCGCATTTCTAATCAAGTAGGCAGATGATCTGTATTTCCCAAGAATGGCTTCTATCTCCGCCGCCGTCTGAACCAGGCGGTCAGTCTCCACGACCGGAAAGCCACCTGTCGCTAGCAAAAATGAGAAAGTATGAGAAGAAGCATCGCAATCGGAATAAGAATTATAAGTAAAAGCATCAACTTACATCCTGAGGTAAAGCGCCGGATGGAAACGGAGTCGTCCCTAACAAAGAACCACTCTTTCTTGAACATGCTGAATTTAGAGTACAGGTCCAGGACCGGCTTGAAGGTCACAGCGGACTCCAAGCTAATATATGGGGACCCCTTCTTATAGCCTCTTAAATTATACAAGTACCGGATCTCCCGGTTGGAGGGTGCGCGACCATATTTTCTCCGAAAGATAACGAAAAGGCTCACCAGTATGGCATAAGAGTTGGGCTGAAGCTGGAATGGGGCCACCTTCAGATACGTGAGGAAGCTGACTACCCAAGCATTGAGAGGCGGGATAGCACCACACATGCAATGGTACCTACTATAAGCGAAGTATCCTTCGGGAGGACTGTATGGCATGACTCCTGGGCCCGGCAGCAGCATGAGGGCTCTATCGATCCCAAAGGAACGGGATATAACATCGAGTTGCTCCTCTTTGAGAGAGCTAGGAAAGCAGTCAGGCGGGGAATCCAGCAACTCCTGGGGACCATACCCATCCACTAATGACCTCGGGGCGGGCCCATGACGCTCCGATCCTGATTGAGCTGGGGGCACGGCCGAGGACTCTCCTTCACCCCCGGATCTCCTCTTATCTGATCGAGTTTCAACTTTTCGAGACATTTATCTGCAAACATGGGAAAGGTATATCGTTAGAATATACAAGCAGCGTAATCTGGAATTTCACTTAAAAATTCGAAGTATGAAACACATGTTCACTTGATATAAAGTTCATTCGGCGCTCAACTCGTGAGTTCATTCGGCACTCAACTCGTGAGTTCATTCGGCGCTCAACTCGTGAGTTCATTCGGCACTCAACTCGTGAGTTCATTCGGCACTCAACTCGTGAGTTCATTCGGCACTCAACTCGTGAGTTCATTCGGCACTCAACTCGTGAGTTCATTCGGCGCTCAACTCATAAGTTCATTCGGCAAATAGAACCTCACCTTGATTCGGCTAGCAACGTGATTCGGCAAAGAAGTTGATTCGGCTGGGAATGATCTGGTCCGGCTGTTACACTTGGTAGGGAATAACGGTGGCATGTGGCCTCTACTTATAGACGAAAGTGGACTACCGGACCGGTTGGCTCGGTAATGAAAACCGAAAGAAAGCTCCTCCAAACTTAAAGCAAAGCACGCCATGCGCACGCGCATACCCTACTTTGGGGGGCAAGTGTTGTGTGCATTTCTACCACCGAACCAAGAGGCAAGAACCAACTATCATCCGGTCTCCCACCGAACCAACCTACATCTGGCCTACCACCGGACCAAGCTTCCACCGGACCACCATTCTCCTACCACCGGACCAAGCTGCCACCGGACCACCAAGCTCCTACCACCGGACCAAGCTGCCACCGGACCACCAAGCTCCTACCACCGGACCAAGCGTCCACCGGACCACCATGCTCCTACCACCGGACCAAGCTGCCACCGGTCCACTCATCCTCTTCCGCCGAACCAAAGCAAACCGAACCAACTCCACCAGGCCAGGTTATATTAGCCCAGGCCCATCAGCAACCATATACATCCAAGACCCCTGCTCCCAACCTCACTCTATAAATAGAGGGGCAGGGGTACAACAATGGGGACAAGTTTGAGAGCTCAAGCACGGAAGGAACTTTCAAACAACTTTCTTTTACTTGTATCAAAGCTTTGTACTTGTAATCACAACAAAAAGAAGAGAAATAACATATAAAGTGGACGTAGGCACATTCTGGCTGAACCACTATAAATCTGCGTGTCTTTTTACAATTAAGCCCCTGCTTTTCATATATTTGCATAAATCTCCAAAATCACTAAAAACAACATAAGATCTACTAAATTATACGACTTTGAGGTGTTTGTCCATTTTTTGTGCAAACACCAATGCTCTTAATTAAATTAAGAGAAAAATGTGCCACTCGCAATTAACGGTGCACAAGTTTATAAAAATTAGTTTAGTTCTATAAAAATTAAGCTAAGTTGGCAAGTTTATAAAAAATAACTAATTTTTATAAAGTTTAAATAAATAAATTAAGTTTTATAAAAATTAACTAAGTTGCCAAGAATTAACAAAGTTAACTAAGTTTTGTAAAAACCAATCAAGTTAACTAAGTTTTATAAAGTTAACTGAATTTTATAAAAATTAAGTAAATTGACAAAAATCAACCAAGTTTTACAAATATTAACTAAATTTATAAAAATTAAATAATTTTCATAAAAAGCAATTAAATTAACTAAATTTCATAAAAATTAAATAGGTCTATAAAAATAACTAAATTGATAAAAATGAATTAAGTTTTAAAACAATTAACTATGCTCATAAAAAAAATTAAGTTTATAAAATTTAACTAATTTAACTAAATTTGTAAGATTTATCCAATTAAATTTTATAAAAATTAACTTAGCTAACCAAATTTAATAAAAATTAACTATGCGTATAAAAAAATTAGCTATGTTAATTAAGTTTCTAAAAATTTATTGTTACATTGTATAAAGCATTATACAAGCAAAGAAATATTATCTACCATTGTGTATGTTATTGTAATTAATAGTAACTTTCCTTACATCTTCTCTCTTTACCTAGCCAAGCATTAATAATAATAATAATAGCAATATTCACGATCATCGGTTCAAATTTCACTACAAGAATAACTTGAAATATCGACGACCGTTGGCGACGGCTTTCGACGGGCCGCTGGCGGCCATCGAAAGACGTCGGAAATTCGCGTTATACAGGTCTCGACCGAGACCTTTCTTGCTCAATCCAACCGAACGAAAAAAAATTCTAAAACCCATTTTCAAGCTTCCAAACCCCAAATTCAAGCTTCCAGATCTTGCACGGCTCATTAAACGCTCTCTAATGCTTCCAATCTTAGGTATAATCTCTAATTTTTGCTAAAAACCTAATTTTTAACCTAAATCTAGATTTGCCTAATTTGATAAATTATGGCTAATTAGTGATTCTAATTGTTTCTAATAACCTAATGATGGTTTATAGTATCTCATGGAATACCTATTTCATTTGTCAGCTTTAAATTATGAAAAGTAGGTATAATTCATGAATTTGTGTATATGTGTAAACCATTATATATGTGTTATTTTTAGCACTGTCTTGTGTTAATTGGGGTGTTTATGTGTTCATATATATGTGTGTATATATGTATTAATCATTATATATACACACGCGCGCGCATACTAATAATTAAATAAATTTTTTTCTGTCGAAAACATCGTAAAAAATAATTTACATATCTACTATAATATGATGACTTAACCTTTTCGATAAAATACGCGGAATGTGGTAAATTAATAATTTTTTGAAATATATAAAATTAGTAAATTTTCAACCATTTACAAGCAATAATATATTGTATAATAAATAAAAAGTCAAACTATAAAACTTCAAATTTTTGTATAAACTACTTTTTTCTACGTCCCTTAGAGAGTTTTTGGCCCCGTCTGACAAGTGTTGTACATGATCGTTATATAGATATTACTTTTTGTCATAAAACAGACATTTATATTCATCTGGTACAATACTTGCTGGATTTTTCCCTCTATTGGACAAGTTATAAACACAGTAAACAATTACATTTCGTACATTATTTCGTTTTAAACGGTTCATAAAATTTCGCCATCACTTTCCCTTTTTGTTTCCTATGCACACGCATTTGTATACAATACATGAAACAAAGGGGAAGTGATGTCGAAATTTTGTTAAATCGTTTAAAACGAAATAATTTACGAATTGTAATTATTTACTGTGTTTGTAATGGGAAGTACGATGACTGACCATCAAAATAGAAAACCATAAACCAACATTTTAATTGTATTCTTAAGTTGGGTTAAATTGACGGGTATAAGATTATGTATCAATAAATTGAAAAATAAAATGTCAATTCGTAAATGTATTTGTTGAATTTGCATTGTTGGAATTGTTACCTTGATTCCATAGTAGATGGAGCAAGGAAGCATGGAGGAGGAAGTTGCGGGATGGAAACGAAGTTGCGAAGCAAGTTTGAGCAGCTGGCCGAATCAATTTGTCCGGTCGAGGAAGATGTCGGACGAGATATCTCATTCGGTGGTGGTGACTTCGTCCGGTAGTGAGGGTTTGGATATTCGTTCGGTGATGTAGTGTTTTGGGGTTGAGTTGCCGAATCAGCAAGGTGATTCGGTGGTAATGCTGGACCAGTTGGTTGGTCCGGTGTTGTTTGGATTTGGAGAGGCAATGTTCGTTCGGTGGGAGGCAGAAGAGAAGCAAAGGTTTTAGAGCGGTAAAGATGTTTACCGGTCCAATTATTTCGTTTAGGCATTATGCCGAATCAAATTAGTTTTGGGTAATGCCGAACCAAATGATTTGCTGTGTTTGTCGGACCATATGCATGCCAAACCAAGTAATGCCGCTCCAGATGTTTGGTTCGGTATTAGACCATGCCAGTCCAGATCTTGAGTGTTGTTTGCCGAACAAAATGTTATTGTGTTGTTTGCCGGACCAGATGTGCTGAACTAAATCTCAGGGCTGCTATATAGCAGCTACCCCTCCTTGCATCTTCACTCTATAAATAGTGGAGCTTCTGGACAATAATAGAAGCCATCTTAAAGAGCTGAAACTCTGTAGAATTTTGGTTGTATTGTAAATTCTTCTTATGTATAGCCTCAAAAAGTGAATCAATCTTGTAACTCTAATCTTTCGGTGATTAATAAAATCTCATCTCCCCTAGTGGACGTACACTGCCTCGCGGTAGTGGAACCACTATAAATACTGGTGTTTTTTATTTTTCTACATTGCATAGATCTATGACTGTTTGTTTTGGTGTTTATCTCTATTTATTTCGCCTCACTACAATCACGATCCAGTTGTTTTCCACTGCGTTAGGTTTTTTATTCCCTTAGACTGATCATCTGAAGGGATTTTCCCCAACAGTCTGGTATCAGAGCTGCAAGGTTGATTGAGGAGTGTTAGATGCTATGGCAGGAGATGAAGCAAGTCCAGTTGTTACAAGACCCTATACTAGAGGGATGTATATCGCGGTAGGATCACAGTTGGCAATTGAGAAATGGAATGGGGATAAAGACTTCAAGAAGTGGCAATGGAGGATGAAGGCTGCTCTAATGAGGAGTCAAGTCCTTCCAGTATTGTTTCCCCTGAGGAGTTGACGGTTAACATCTCATCCGTGGAAAGGAAGGAGATGGAGAAATGAGCGTTTACTACTTTACCACTAGCTATGGGAGAGAATTTCATCTCAGAGGTTAGCAGGGGCATTTGGACCAAGCTAGGAAATCTCTACTTGAAGAAATCTTTGACTAACCGTTTGATATTGCTGAAGACATTTTTCACCATGTAGATGAGAGAAGGTACTTCAGTAAAGGAACATCTTAATTTCTTTAATGATCTCATGATGAAGATGAAGACTGTTGACTTGAAGATGGATGAGGAGCAGATGGCAATGATTCTTTTGTGTTCTCTTCCGAAGCGATACACAGGTTTTGCTAACAGCCTTATCTTCGCTAGAGACACATTGACAGTGAAAGATGTGAAGTCAGGCCTTCTAACTGAGGACTTGAGAGATCAGATGAAGGAGATAAGTGAAGGAAGTAAAGGTGGAAGTAGTAGTTATGGCCTGTTTGTTGAAAGAGGTAGAGATGATAAGAAGAACTAGCACTCTAGAGGGCGTTCCAAGTCCAGGAAGCCTGGTAATGACAGGAGAGGAAAGTCTAAGGATGGAAAGTGCTTTATCTGTAAGAAACCTGGTCATTGGAAAAAGGATTGTCCAGATTTAAAGAAGAAGGAAGAAGACGGATCTTCATCATTTGCGGTGGAGAAGTCTGTATCTGACGATGTGTTGTCTGCAACAGTGTCAGATGTCTCAGACCATTGGGTGCTGGACTCGGGGGTGTCTTTCCATATGACGCCTAATAAGGATTACTTCAGTTCTTTCATTGGACGAGAGAGAAGCTCTATTCTTATAGGTAATGATGCTAGCTGTAGAGTGATGGGTGAAGGTACAGTGAGGATCAGGATGTTTGACGGAGTGATACGCACTTTGACAGGTGTCCAGTATGTACCAGGTCTTTGAAAGTCCTTAATTTCTTTAGGACAATTGGCATCTTTGGGATGCAAGGTAGCTATCAAGAAGGATAGTCCGAAGGTTTCAAAAGGTGCACTAGTTCTTATGAAAGGAGATGTGTTTCGAAATCTATATTTGTTGAAAGGAACCACGGTTCTTGGAGAGTCTGTGTTGGAGTAGATAGTTCTCGTACATTGGATGCCACAAAGCTTTGACATCTCAGGGTGGGTCATATTTCAGAGAAGGGCTTAGAGTTGCTCGGAGACGGAAGATGATCAAAGGAGGAAGCTTCGACAAGATGGACATTTGCCGGGAGTGTGTGTTAGGCAAGGAAACTAAATTATCTTTTGGAGTTGGACTCCATAGAGCGAGGCAAGTACTTGAGTACGTGCATACAGATGTTTGGGGACCGGTTGCTACTCCTTCTCTTGGAGGAGCAAAGTATTTTATCTCTTTCATTGATGACTTTTCTCGAAAAGTATCGGTGTATGTGATGAAGGCCAAATCAGAAAGTTTTGAGAAGTTCAAAGACTGGAAAGCGCTTATTGAGAACCAATCTGGTTCTAGGTTGAAGGTGCTGAGATCTAATAATGGTGGTGAATTTATCTCTAGAGAGTTCCTCGACTTTTGTAGATAGCATGGCATTCAGAGACATTTCACTACACTCTAAGATCCGCAATCCAATGAAGTTGCAGAAAGGATGAACAGGACTCTACTAGAGAAGGCCCGTTGCTTGAGATTGACGGTGGGCTTGCCTAGAGGCTTTTGAGCTGAGGCATTATCAACTGCAGTGCATATCATAAATCAAATTTCGTGCTCAGCAATAGATGGGAAGATCCCAGAGGAGAAGTGGAAAGGTAAAGCAGTGTATCTTGGTTACTTCCGAATTTTTGGTTGTCCTGTGTACGTTCACCATACAGGTGATGACAAGTTGGAGGCTAGAGCATACGAGGGCATACTAATGGGATACACCGATGGTATCAAAGGGTATCGAATTTGGAACCCTGTTGATCGAAAAATTGTTTATTCCAAACATGTTACTTTTGATGAGTCTGCTATGTTCAATCCAAAGGAGAAGCTACCTACCACATCAGAAGATTTTGATAGCCCTAAGGAGATGGAAGAAGTTCCCGTGTTCCAACCGAAGAATAGAGTTGTTGTTGATGCTATCGAGGAAAACGCAGTTCATGAAACATCACATGATAGTCCATAAGTACATTCTAGTAGTGCTAGTGATGTGCATGAATCTAGAGGAAGTTCAATTCAAGGTGGAGCTGAAAGGAGTTTTGGCAAAGTAGTAGCTACCAGGGTCAGTCGTAGGACTATTAGGCCCCCCGAAAGGTATGGTGATTGGAAGTTTCTGAATCGTAGTCTTGGCGATCAGTTTGACTATGCCCTATATGTGGTTCATGAGGAGCCGCTTGACCTTGATGAAGCTTTGAAGTCATGTGACAGTTCGAAGTGGATGTGCGCTATGGAAGAGGAGTTAGAGTCGTTGAAGAAGAATAAGACTTGGGATTTGGTACCGCCTCCTCAAGGAAGCCAAGCCATAGGTTGCAGGTGGGTGTTCAAGTGAAGGATGATGGGAGATACAAGGCTAGACTAGTTGCTAAAGGGTTTTCACAAAGAAAGTGATTGAAGTATGATGAGATATTTTCTTCAGTAGTGAGGCATACGTCCATTCGCATTTTGCTTGCTATCATTGCAGCTCATGACTTGGAGCTGGAGCAACTGGACGTGAAAATCGATTTTTTACATGGAGACTTGGATGAGACCATCTACATGAAGCAGCCAGAAGGATTTGTTGTAGATGGGAAAGAAAATTGGGTTTGCAAATTGAAGAACTCATTGTATGGACTTAAGCAGTCTCCTAGGCAATGGTACAAGAGGTTTGACTCTTTTATGCTTTCACTTGGTTTTGATCGTAGCATCAAAGACGCTTGGTGTACTTCAAGCATTTAAAGAATGGTAGATGAGTGTACCTACTCTTGTACGTGGATGATATGTTGATTGCTTCTAAGGATAAAGTTGAAATCGATAGTTTAAGACTAAAGATAAAAGCGGAATTCGAAATGAAGGACCTTGGAGAAGCAAAGAAAATTTTGGGTATGGAAATCCAAAGTGACAAAAAGCTAGGACTTTTAAGCCTCACTCAAAAGGAGTACATTCGAAAGGTGCTTGCTCAGTTTAGCATGGAAGGGGCAAAGACAATCAGCACACCCATGCCTTTACACATACAGCTTTCTAGTAAAGGCTCTTCGATCTCGAAAAAGGACAAGGCTTTTATGATGAAGGTCCTATATGCAAGTGCAGTTGGCAGCTTGATGTATGCCATGGTCTGCTCTAGGCCTGACATTGCATAGGCGGTTGGATTGGTGAGTCGGTTCATGGCAAATCCAAGAAAGACACATTGGGAAGTAGTGGAGTGTATCTTCAGATACCTTAGAGGAACTCCAAACCATGGACTTGTCTTTCAAGGCAGAGGAAGAGATTTCAGCTTGGTTGGATTTTATGATTCCGACTATGCCGGTGATAGAGATCGAAAGAAGTCAACCTCCGGATATGTGTTCACCTTTGGTGGGACAACGATCAGTTGGAGAGCGAGGTTGCAGACGATTGTGGCTTTGTCTACTATAGAGGTAGAGCTCATAGTTGTGGTTGAAGCAGCTAAGGAGGCGCTTTATTTGAGGCGATTGTTGTGTGATTTGGGCTTCGTATATAAAGGCGTGGATATGTACTGCGACAGTCAGAGTGCAATTCACGTACCTAAAAATCTGGCGTTCATCTCGAGGACGAAGCATATTGAGGTGAGAGAGTCATTTCTTGTCTCGATGAGTGAAGAGAATCTAGTTCGTCTTTAGAAGGTTCACACAAAGGAGAATGCAGCAGATATGTTTACCAAGTTATTGCTTGTTGCTAAGTTCGAGCATTGCTCGGACTTGATTCGCTTAATGAAGTGCTAGGTGCCATGGGGTGGCACGGGGGGAGAGTTGAGATGGTTCATGGAGACATTTGTTTTCATGGTGGAGATTGATAGGTTCTACATGGACTGGGTATTTCGAACAATTTGTTGATGGGCGGTGGCCTTGCCGGAGTTCGTTGACAGAGTATAATGGGTGATGACTATGCCGAAGCTCATTGGCTAAGTATCCATTGCTTAGAGCATAAAGGTGCAGATGGAGTTGGATGGCTTGTATGGAATAAGGTAACAAGATGGAGATTGTTGGAATTGTTACCTTGATTCCATAGTAGACGGAGAAAGGAAGCACGAAGGAGGAAGTCGCGGGCTGGAAGAGAAGTTGCGAAGCAAGTTTGAGCAGCTGGCCGAACCAGTTCATCCGGTGGAGGAAGATGTCGGACGAGATATCTTGTTCGGTGGTGGTGACTTCGTCCGGCAGTGAGGGTTTGGATATTCATTCGGTGATGTAGTGTTTTGGGTTTGAGTTGTCGAACCAGCAAGGTGGTTCGGTGGTAATGCCGGACGAGGTGGTTGGTCCGGTGTTGTTTGGAGTTGGAGCGGCAATGTTTGTTCGGTGGGAGGCAGAAGAGAAGCAATGGTTTTAGAGCGGTAAAGATGTTTATCAGTCCAATTATTTCGTTCGGGCATTATGCCGAACAAAATTAGTTTTGGGTAATGCTGAACCAAATGAGTTGCTATGTTTAACGGACTAGATGCATGCCAAACCACGTAGTGCCGCTCCAGATGTTTGATTCGGTATTGGACCATGCCGGACCAAATGCAATTGTGTTGTTTTCCAGACCAGATGTGCTGAACCAAATCTCAGGGCTGCTATATAGCAGCTACCCCGCCTCATATCTTCACTCTATAAATAGTGGAGCTTTTGGACAACAATTGCAGCCATCCTAGAGAGCTGAAACTCTGCATAAATTTGTCTGTATTGTAAATTCTTCTTATGTATAGCCTCCAAAAGTGAAAAATTCTTATAACTCTAATCTTTCAGTGATTAATAAAATCTTCTCTCCCCAAGTGGATGTACAATGCCTCGTGGTAGTGGAACCACTATAAATACCAGTGTTATTTATTTTTTTGCATCGTATAGATCTGTGACTGTCTGTTATGGTGTTTATCTCTATTTGTTTCGTGTCACTACAATCACGATCCAGTTGGTTTCCACTGCGTTGGGTCTTTTATTCCCTTAGACTGATCATCTGAAGAGATTTTCCCCAACAAGCGTAAAGTAATAACGAAAATGATGTAGAAATTCGTTGTCCATGTAGTAGGTGTAAACATTTGAAGTAGGTGTAAACTTTTCTTGTACTATCACCGCGCGAGTCAATCTATCAATGCAATACTGTTCTACAACATCGATTTTTGAAAGTTAATTGACAACTGATTTATATTTCTTTGTTATGTAAGATTTAGTCGCTTGTATTAAAAGCATATCAGCGCGCATACCAAGCTTGCAATGATGACACTGGAGTTTCTCTGTCATATTTTTCGAGATAAAGACATCATATGAAAAGTTAATTTGTTTTCTGAATGTACTGAAAACTTTTCAACTACCTCCAATCCAATTTTTAAATTTTTTAATCAAACATCAGTCAAAGCACACATTTGAAGCCCTGGATGCAAACTCCATGAACAATGAAGATGGAAATCAAAATTCTTCCTCTGTACTCAAACTAAAAGCCATAGAAGACGAATGCATGAGTCTCAAAGAGAAATTGACTGCATTGGAAAATGACAACAATCTGCTAAGGGAAAAGGAGCTAAAAAGTAAAGAAACTGTAAAGAACTTGCCAAAGAAGATTGATATTTGACTTGAACTTATTATCAATGTTTGATCATTAAAACAAGAGTACCACTTACAATTAATATTACTGCCCAAAGACTTAATATTGATGTTGTGCTAGGTATCTTGAGAAGAGACTTACAATTATTTGAATTCACCGTGGTTTTGTTTTACAATGTGAGCATATTTGATTGATTCTTATGTTAAAATTATAGCTAATTTAACTACGGTATCTTCCAATCTTAACAACATTTCTATTCTGATTGGAACAAACTTTAAGGATTGGAAAGAGAACATATTTCTTGTTCTTGGCTGCATGGATCTTGACCTTGCACTTAGGATGGATGCACCCACCCCACTTATGGATGAAAGTTCTTCTGATGTTATAAAGAACTTTGAGAGGTAGGATCGTTCAAATCCATGAGTTTAATGATCATAAAGCGCGGCATTCCAGGGGCATTTAGGGTTGTGGTATCCAAAAAGATAACCAATGCTTAAAGATTTTCTTGCTGAGATTGAAAAACATTTTGCTAAAAACGATAAGGTGGAAATAAGTACGCTTTTGCAGCGCTTGATTTCTATGAAGTATCAGAGCAAAGGGAACATAAGGGAGTACATTATGGAAATGTCTAATGTTGCTTCAAAACTTAAGGCACTTAAGCTTGAGCTTTCAGATGATTTGCTCATGCATTTGGTACTAATCCCTCTTCCTTCACAATACAACCAGTTTAAGATCAGTTATAATTGTCAAAAGGAGAAATGCACTCTTAATGAGCTCATTTCGTATTATGTACAAGAAGAAGAGAGATTGAATCATAATAAGACTGAAAGTGCTCATTTGGCATACACCCCTAAGGGAAAAGACAAAAAGAGAAAGAAGGATAAGGAAACTGCTAAGGGTCCAACGGAAAGGAAACAACATAAGAAGGGTGATGGTTGTTACTTTTGAAAGAAGGCTGGACATTTAAAGAAAGATTGTACCAAATATCATGCGGCGTGTTAAGAAAGGGTTGCATGAGCTACCGAAATCCAACTAATGCTGAAAGATACATCTACGTGGGTGATGGGAAATCGGTTAAACTAGATGTTATTGGGCATTTTAAGTTGTTTTTGAGAACTCGGTTTTATATGGATTTATTTGATACTTTTGTTACACCATCATTTAGATGGAATTTGGTTTCTATTTCTAAGTTGGACAAATCTGGTTATTCTTGTTCATTTGAGAATGGTATTTTTAGTTTATCAATAAATTCAAATCTTGTTGGAACTGGTCCTCTCAATGTTTATGATAACTTATATATACTTGATGTTAATACCTCTTATTGTGAAGCCTTGCATGTGGAATTGTGTGGTACTAAAAGAAAAGCTAATAAGGAATATTCAGCCATATTGTGGCACAAGCGCTTAGGTCATATATCTAAAACTAGAATTCAAAGGCTTGTGTCAGATGGCATTTTGGAATCTATTGATTTTTCAAACTTCGATGTCCTATGTAAAGTGCATCAAGGGAAAACAGACCAAACATAGGAAAATAGGTGCCAATAGAGCAACCGACGTCTTAGAATTGATACATACAGATATTTGTGGACCATTCCCTATGGCATCGTGGAATGGTCAACAATATTTTATCACTCTCATATACAACTACTCAAGATATGGCTACCTATATCTTATACATGATAAATCAGAATCCTTAGACATGTTCAAGAAATTTAAGGTAGAAGTTGAGAACCAACTCAACAAAAGAATTAAAGCTGTCAGATCTGACTGTGGAGGTAAATATTATGGTAAATCTGATGGATTGGGTGAACAATGTCTAGGAAACATTTGCCCAATTCCTAGAGAAATGTGGAATAGTCCTACAGTACACCATGCCAGGTTCACCTAGCATGAATGGTGTTGCTGAGAGATGAAACAGAACTTTTAAAGACATGGTGAGGAATATGATTAATCGGTCTACCTTACCAAAATCACTCTGGGAGGAGGCATTAAGACAGTAGTTTATATCACTAAAGCAGCTGCCAAGACACCTTATGAGCTTTGGACAGGGAAACAGCCCACTCTAAAGCATTTCCATATTTGGGGATGTCTAGCTGAGACAAGGCCTTATAGGTCAAATGAAAGAAATTTGGACTCTAAAACAGTGAGCAGCTATTTTATTGGTTATTCTGAGCGATCTAAGGGCTATAAATTTTATGATCCCACACTAAAGAAATTTTTTTGAGATGGAAACTGCAACATTTTTTGAGGATGTTGAGTTAGGGGGAGAAATGAAGTAAGGAACATTGTATTTGAGGAGGAATCATCATTTATAATTCCTACTATAGTTACTTCTTCTGACAATGTACAGATTATCATTCCTGTCATTAATGAAGAAGTTGATCTGGAACCACAACAAAACAATGTTGAAGAAAACCCTCTTCAAGATGAGGACAATGTTCCACAAGAACAAACTCAATAGCCTCAAAATGAATTGCCACTAAGGAGATTCACTGGAGAGAGGAAAGAGGCCATTCCGGATGATTATGTGGTATTCCTTCAAGAAATAGAAGATGATAATGGATTGGTGGAAAATGATCCTATCAACTTTAACCAAGCCATGCAAGATGCTAATTCTCAAAAGTGGATTAAAGCTATGAACGAAGAGTATAAATCCATGCATGACAATAAAGTTTGGGATCTTGTCTCTTTACCTGAAGGTAAGAAACTCATTGGTTGTAATGGATATTTAAAACCAAGAGGGATGCAAAAGATAATATGGAAAGATATAAGGCTCGTCTTGTAGCAAAAGAAGGAAGGCATCGATTTTAAAGAGACTTTCTCTTCGGTTTCATCGAAAGACTCTTTTAGAATAATTTTGACGCTTATTGCACATTTTGACCTTGAGTTACATCAAATGGATGTTAAAACTGTGTTTCTTAATGAAGACATTGAGGAAACAATTTATATGCTGCAACCAGAAAATTTTGTGTTTGGAGATCCAAAGAATATGGTTTGCAAACTAAAGAAATCCATTTATGGGCTCAAACAAACTTCTTGTCAATGGTACCACAAGTTTCATAAATAGTTACCTCATTTGATTTCGAGGCAAACATAATTGATAACTGTGTGTATCATAAGTTCAGGGGAGCAAATTCATGTTTTTGATTTTATATGTTGATGATATATTGCTTGCCTGTAATAATTTACATATTTTGCACGAAACCAAGAGATTTCTTTCAGATAAGTTTGAAATGAAAGATCTTAGGGATGCTTCTTTTGTATAAGGAATCCAAATATATCATGATCGCTCATGGGTTATTCTTGGATTGTCACAAAGAACTATGTAGAAACGGTGCTTAAAAGGTTTGGCATGCAAGATTGTAAAATGGGTGATACCCCTGTCGCTAAAGGAGATAAATTTTGTCTCAAACAATGCCCTAATAATATCCTTGAAGCTAAAGAAATGCAGAAGATCCCTTATGCATCTGCTATAGGGAGTCTAATGTATGCTCAAGTGTGTATGCGTCTGTATATTGCGTATATTATAGGAGTGTTTGCCAGGTATCTTAGTAACCCTGGAATGGATCAATGGAAAGCAGCAAAAAGGTTTATGAGGTATCTTCAGAGAACGAAGGACTATATGCTTACATATAGAATATCAGATCAGTTGTAGTTCATTGGCTATTCTGATTCTGATTTTGCTGGATGCCCGGATAGCATAAAATACACTTGAGGATACATATTTCTATTAAGTGGATGAGCTATATCATGGAAAAGCATTAAACAAACGCTCATAGCTTCTTCCACCATGGAAGAAGAGTTTGTGGCTTGTTATGAGGCATCTAACCATGCGAAATGGCTAGGGAATTTTGTCACTGGGCTGCGCATTATTGATAATATTGAAAGACCATTAAAGTTATATTGTGACAATAGATCTACGGTATTGTATTCTAATAACAATAGAAGCTCAAGCAAATCAAATTACATTGACATCAAGTTTCTAGTTGTAAAGGAGAGAGTGCAGAATGGGTTAATATCCATAGAGCATATTGAGACAAATTCCATGCTAGCGGATCCGCTTACAAAAGGAGTACCACCTAAGGTCTTTCATGAGCATGTTGCTAAAAAGGTGTATCTTTTATATAAGGATATTTTGGTTTTGGGGAAGTTTGTATGTAGTCACTTATTTCACGACACTGCTCTATATTTTGGTTATGGATATGCTATCGTTTTTCTTATCGGATATAAAGTTTTCTTTTGAACTACAATTGTTTATATATATTATTTGGAATTTTGATCTCATTCAAGTAAAGTAGGACCAGTTGGGAATAGACATGTAAAGATCACATTTCATGTAATTTCCATGCTACACATACATGATTAATCTATGTCGTTTGATTGTATTGATATCTGTGACCATTGATGGGATTAGTTAAAAAAACAGTAATGAAAGCCACTTTGGTTCTATGTTAACACAATCAATGGACGAGATTGTTTTGAACATACCATATTATCAAGATAGTTATTTAAGAGCTTATAAAGTTGAATACATTCTATAAAGTTACATATGTGGCCCGGGGGAGATTGTTGGAATAATTCAATATAATGGGGCCACATATTTTAATGTTTGAATGTGTGAGCTATCTTGTAATTAAGTATAATTACATGATCTATTTTTGGAATAAACATATTAAGACTTAAGGGGTATATTCGTCATGTAAAATTATAACGTGTGGATATCGGAGTGACAATTTAGTTTGTTGAAGGGCCAAACTGAAAAATGTCACACACTATATATGGGGTTATGGTCTTCAAATTACATAAGTCTTATCATATTCTCTCTACCCTCTTCTAAAGAGAATTTACAGATTTAAATTGTGTCAATTTGGAAGATCTAATCCAAATTAACCTTCACATCAACTAAGAATCGATGGATTCAGATACGCCTTCCGCTGTTAATTTCATATACTTGTTTCTCAATTGAATCAATATGGGTTATATGTATTCAGATCTAATATAGATTAATCACCACCATGTTGGTCATGTATTTATATTTTGCATAAGTCATGGATAAGTTACAATAGTTAATCATATATATTGGGTATGATTATGTAAACGCGAACCAGATAAATAGCTGGTAAATCAATGCCTATGTGTATACCCAATTAACTCTTTACTACCAATTAATTTACAATCAATTAATTTGCAGCCAATTTAGCGAAATACAGTGAAAAGTTACTTAAGTTAGTGGATCCCTTTACAATTAGCATGCATTATACGTTGGATGCAATTAATCACATCCTAAAACTGGAATGCCAGCCTTCCTATAACATATGTGTTTTAGTTTAAGGAAACTATAGTTCTTTTGGCAGTTGTATGCTTTATTGTTATATTGCAAGTTTTGTGAAATGTTTTCGTTTTGATTTATCAATTATCCTGAATATGATTTGAATGAATATCTAGTAATTTAATTGTGATCCTTGGCACTTGCAAATTGAGATAAATAAAAACATTGAAATTAGGAAATGTATAAATTGGAAATACACATATTTATGTATGTTGATGTTCAATGTCACCAGCAAACACTACTAGAAAAGGCTTCTATTCCGACAGCAAGGAGCGACGGCTTCCGACGGCTCTTTTCTGACGGCTTCCGACGGGCCATCGGCAGCCGTCGGAAATTTGCGAATTACAGGGCTCAGCCGAGCCTTCTTCTTCCTCATTCTCAGCACGAAAAGTTTTAGCAAAAAACCTCCAAATCCCTCCTCCAAACTTCCAATCCCAAATTTCGTGCTTTCGAATCCTCCACGGCTGCTTAATCAAACTCCGTTGCTCTCAATCTCAGGTATAATCTCTTATTTTCGCCAAAAATCTAATGTTTACCATAAATCTAGATTTGCATAAGTTGATAAATTAGGGCTAATTAGTGATTGCAATTGTTTCTAATAGCGTAATAATGGTTTATAGCATCCCATGGTATACCTATTTCATATGTTATCGTGAAATTTTAAAGAGTATGTATAATTTGTGATTGTGTGTGTATATGTATGAAAGTGCACGTGTAGTACTAAGGATCGTGTAATATGGTATGTTAATGCGGAAACTGGTAATAACAGTAAAGTACAAATTAAAGTAAGCACACCAGGAATTTTTATACTGGTTCGAACTTCCCGTTCTACGTCCAGTCCCAGAATACCCTCTGGATTTAAACTAAACCCCTCACTTAACCCGGAGGAATAGGTATACGACACCTGAGCAGCCGAACAGGAATTTTTCCGCCTCAACAGCCGAAGAGGACTTCAACTTAATACAAATAGTTTGTTGACGAATGTGTTCTGAATAACACTGATTGTCTTTTGATAGTACAACTTTCCTATAATCAAATCCTCAAGAGTATATATGTGTGTGAAGATTTAGAAGGAAGATAATCACGTAGAATCGAAGTATATGAATAAATTCAAGGATTCTAGTGATATTAAATAGGAATGAATGCTTTTATTTGCAGAAATGAATAGAGATTAGATTTCAGAAATATAAACAAGAATCGGTGATTGTAGAAGTGAATTGAATATGTTTATATAGTTGTAGAAGAGTTGTAATCTTTCATGAAGAGTTTTAGTTAGCAGTTGTGTCCATACCTCTTGAAATAGAGGACATTCCTCTTCATGAAATGATCGCGTCTCTTCAGAAAACTAGCCGTTTTTCTCTGGTCGGTCGATCGGAAAACCTGGCCGGTCAGCTGAGTTTAAAAACGTATACAAAACAGAAAGTCACTGTGCACATGATACAGGGTCGGTCGACCGAGGATCCTGGTCGGTCGGCCGACCTGATGTTATATGCACAGTGAACACTATTTTGATATAAAATGTTTTGTGTGCTTGTGTAACTATTTGAGGAATGATTTTATTTTTTGGCAAAGCCAGCCTGTTTTTATTGTGGACAGTCCACATTTATTAAACGAAATAGGATACAAAAAAAGGGCAAAGCACCAAACTGCAATCCAAACAGAATACAAAGATAAAAGCAACAAATTACAGAGGAATCTTCAGTAAGAGTTGAGAAAGAGTCGTCGAAGCCCGCGTAAATATTCTCAAGTTTCTTTCTTCCCATATCACTTCTATCACCAGCTTGAGATATTTGAGAAACCTTGTGGTCGAAATCGATTTCCTCCTGGTTAGTTGGAAAATCCGACACCATTCCAAATTATAATCACGAAAAGGCGGTCTCTCATGAATACAATGAAGGACATGCTTCCATAACTGAAAAGAGAATTGATAATTGAAAAATAAGTGACCAACATTTTCCTCTGCCCTGTTGCACAGAATGCACCGAGATTGGTCGATTAAATTCCTTCTAACAAGATTGTCTTGAGTGTGTATTGCGTTCATCAGACATTTCCAAAGCATCAAGTTATGTTTTTGTTTGGATCCTGACTTCCATATTCGAGTGTACCATGGAAAATTGGAATTGTGATGATTATGAATTATAGTTCTGTAAACTATGGAGATACTGTGAATTTTTCCATTCCAGCTGAGACCTTCAAGATCCATATGCTTATAAGAATCGGTTGTAGTTGACCAGAGGTTATTCAGCGCAGGAGCACTAACATGAGGAAGATGCAACACTTCATCTATAAAAAAATCATTGGCTTTAGCATTTATTGGAATACCAGAATTAAGTAATAAATTATAATCAATATGTTGAGATAAAATCATTCCTGATGCACACCAAGGGGAGAACCAAAAGGAGTTGTCAGTATTGCATTGCACCATAGGTAAGTAATATCTTCTATTAGCCAAAAGTCTTTTCCATAAAAAACTATCTGTATTTTTTGCCTCCATAGTCCAAAATTTTCCACCCTTTAGATTGTATTGCCTATTCCATTTTTCCCAGATCCCCCTGCTATTACTAAGCAGTTTGTTTATAAGCTGGGAAATAGTTGCTATATTCCAAAGTTTTAAATTTATTATACCCAGCCCTCCCTTATTTAAAGGGGATATTATTTTTTTGTAGGCAATTGGAATGAGTTTAGAGGAATAAATATTTCCATGCCATAAGAAATGATTAAATGCTCTATTTAGCATGTTAATAAGTTTGTTAGGGATCACGAAAAGTTTGAAGTAATATGCACACATAGCAGAGGCAACACTCTGGATGATGACCAGTCTTCCAGCTTGAGATATTTTAGAACAATTATAGCTACTGAGCTTATTAGTAATTTTTTCATATAAAGGAAGACATTGAGCATTGGAAATTCTAGTCTTACACATAGGAGCACCAAGATGCATAGCATTTTGATCAATTGACTGAAGCCCTGAAGCAAGTAAAATACTTTGGAAGATGTCAGAAGAAACCCCAACAATATTTATTTGAGATTTATTTTTATTTATATTAAGGCCTGTCATTTTTTTAAAGATATGAAATGTAGCAAAGACATTAGAAACAGATTTTATGTTTGGTTTAGTAAAAAGAAGGAGATCATCTACAAACATTAATGTAGTTATTTGATGTTTTTGACATTTTGGGTGATAATCAATATTTTTATTATGGCTTTCAACACCAATTAGTTGGGTGAGAACCTCCATAACTATAATGAATAGTGAAGAGGATATTGGATCCCCTTGCCGTATTCCTTTTTGAGTTTTAAAATAGCCAAAAGATTCACCATTTATAGATAAGGAAACATATACAGTAGATATACATGTATATATCCAAGCTAGGAAAGGCAGGGAAAATTCATTTTGGACATTATGGAAATGATAGACTCCCAACTAACAGAATCATATGCCTTATGGATATCCAGCTTCATAAAGCATCTAGGAGAAATATTTTTCCTATTATAGCCTTTAATTAGTTCTTGGGAGAGTAAGATGTTATCTATAATAGATCTACCAGCAACAAAACCCTGTTGATTAGGGGATATTAGGTCTGCAAGACAGGTTTTCATTCTAGTGGATAAAATTTTAGCAATGCATTTATATATAACATTACAGCAGGCAAAGGGCCTGAATTCAGTTACATTTTGAGGCATGCTAACTTTTGGAATAAGGGCTAGTTTGGTATGGTTTATACCATTCAGAAGAGTATTGGTTTTAAAGAAGTGTTGTATAGCTTTACAAAAGTCATATTTAATTATATGCCAACATTTTTGAAAAAATAAAGCAGAAAACCCATCTGGACCAGGGGAGCTAGTAGTTTTCATTTTGAAAATGGAATCATGAATTTCTTCATGGGTAATGAGCTTAATTAAATTGATAGCTTGATCATTGGTGATATTATTTATTGGTAATTCATTAATAACTTGAATATTAGTTACTTCTTCAGATTTTGAGAAAAGAAATTGGTAGTAATTTAGAAAAGATTGCTTAATATCAGAGTGAGTGTTAACTTCAAAACCATGTCTATCTTTAATCCTATGAATTAAGGCAGCAGTCTTCTTAATTTTCAAGGAATTGTGAAATATTTTAGTGTTTCTATCTCCTCCTATATCCCAATTAGTTTTATTTTTTTCCCTGAGCATTTTAAGTTCAGTTTTGATTGCTTTTTTCAACTTTTTGGTAATCTCGCTGACTTTATTAGATATAGCTATGTTATTTGGGTCATTTTGCATTAGAATATGAGTACCACTAAGCTCAGTGCTTAATTTGGAAGATAAAAGACTACCAGTCCCATACTTATTTGAAGACCAACTTTTAATAGCTACTTTACAATCTTTAAGCTTTGATTGAAGAATGTACATGGGGTTACCAAAATTAGGTTTGTCCCAGACATGTTCAATTAAAGGGAAAAATTCAGGATCTTCAAACCAACAATTAAAGAAATTAAAAGAAGAATAACCCTTGATACTTCTATTTCCCCAGTCCATAATGATAGGACTATGATCAGAAAGGGAAGAAGAAGGAAAATTAGAAATTAAAGATGGCCAAGCATTGAAAGCAGCTAAATTAAAATAAGAGCGATCTAATTTACAAAAAGTTCTAATACCTGATCTGCTACAATTATTCCATGTATAACACATACCAGATTTAGGGATTTCATGAAGGTCAGCTAGTAAAATAGCATTATTAAGTGGAGCAACATCGGCCAGAGTCAATGGTATTCCTCCCATCTTATCCTCTGAATGTTGCATACAATTAAAATCTCCAAGGCACATCCAAGGGGTTACAGAGTGCAGAGTAGGCAGTATATCAAGAAACAACTGCCTATTAGCTTTTATATTATCTGCATAAATAAAGGTAGAGTTAAATTTGGAGTTAGTAGGAATATGATTTATATTACAATGGATGAATTGTCTGTGAGTTTGAATAGCACTAATAGAATATATCTGGGGATTCCATAATATTAGCAATCTCCCAAAAGGAGCAACAGAATGGTTGTGGATAGAATTCCAATCAGGAGCAATACGTTTAGCATACAGATTAGAATCAGCTTCAGAATATTTGGTTTCGCTAAGGCAAATCATTTCTAAGTTGTTGCCTTTAATAAGGATTTTGATTTCATAAACTTTGGCTTCATCATGCCCTCCTCTTATATTCCAGTATCCAATATTGTGTAACATCATGATTTTTTGTTTTTATTGGCAGATTGCCGAGTGAATCTTTGAATGATTTTAACATTATTCTAAGACTCAATAAAAATAAAATATCCATACTAATCTCTGGATTGTAAGATTATCTCCTTTGTAGTGCACGGTATGCACTTATTCTCTTTTTGTCGCTTTCATATAGTATTCTCGTCATATGATCTCTGAAGCTTGTGTCATGAATCAAAACTCATGAATCAACATTCTCCCCCTTTTTGATTGATGACAATACTTATGTGACGAAATAATATTGACATATATATTATAGTTCTCCCCCTGAATATATGGCGACTTTTCTGCAAAAATTCGTTAGTTTGCATACATTTCTCCCCCTTTGTCATCGACAAAAAGGAATACTTATAACAAATTAAAGTAATGCAAAACATTTAAATTTACATGGTACATTCTTGAGCTTAATTAGAAATAATTTAAAGATGTTTGCTTAGAAGATAACATAACAATAATTAAGAAACAAATAAAGTACAAGAAATTCTTGAAAGTAAGTAAATTGTAAACATACTACAATTACTCCTCATCATCGTCGGTATCCCACTGTTCTGGATGAAGATTTTCATCGAGAGGAGCCGGTTCCTTACCCCGTCTTTGAGTAGTAGGTGAGGGAGTTGCCGATGTGCTGGAACTTGTGTTATCGGATGTAGACCAAGAGAAATTTGGTGCTGGTCTTTTTCCAGGAGCAACAAATGAAGCACCGGCTTTAGAAGTACACGATAAGGCATCCCATAAATTTACGAAGAAGCCTTTGATTTTCTTGAAACGCCCATCAACTTTTCGAAGGCGAGAATCCAAAGCTAGTTGATTTTGGGCCAAAATATCAATGGCAGCCGCTGTGCTAGTACCGGGAGGTGGTCTTTGGATAGAGGTTTGACGAGTTATACGTTCTGTAGAATGAGTGGATGGTTGAGGTGTAGAATAGCTGCGACGTAGTTGTTCTCGTGGAATGTTACGCCATTGCTGAAAGGTTGTAATTTGGGATGGTGCATCGGGTAACTTCATTAATTTTATTGTTCGTGAGTCAAAGGTACGAACTTTGGATGTTTCTGATTCTGGAGCATAGGTGACAAAGTTATTAAACAACCGCATTATGTATTCTCCATAATAAATATGGAGCATTTTCCCTTGGTTGAACGTAAGGAATTCATCCATAATAAGTTGTGTCCAATTTACCTGAATATTTCCACACATAGCATATAATGCCTTGAAGTTTTCGGGATATACTAAGTGGTATGACCCTCCTCTTGGAACAATAGACTTCATCATGAATCGATGAAAAAGTCGTGCTTTAGGTCGGAGAGATGAAGTTTGCCTTAAATCGGTAGCATCATCTTCAAAGAATAGGTGACTTAGTCGGTCACGAGTTGATGGATTACAGTCTACATCATGTAACGAGATTCCACCCGGTCGAGCATTTAAAATATGATTCATTCGATCAATGGAGAGAAACATCGAAGTGCCACAAACCGATGTCCAAACACAGTTTTCAGTGTTTCTCGGTGGATTTACAAGATTGAGATTGCTAGGAATAACTTGACCATTATATGATTAATTTTCAAGTTGTTTTTCCTATGGTCAAGAAAAGCATCAAGACCACTTTCAAGAGCGGCATTTTCAACACCGTAGGCGGTAAAATCAGGATAACTTACAAAAGACTCCTCAAAGATTTTTGCATCTTGAAGCCTTATCCATCTTTCTAAAGCTTTTTCACTTACTAGCCAAGAAGCAATTTGAGAGTCTACAGGAGTTGAGGAAGATTGGCCAGCAGTAGTCTTAGATTTCTTCTTGGGTGCCATTTTTTTCTTTGAAGAATTTGAAGAAATTTAGGAAGATTGTAATGGGGGCTAGGGTTAAAATCTGTTGTGGGAGAGTAAAGTGAAGAGGTGAGATAAAAAGGTGAATGGTTGGGTTAAAATATATAGGCAATTTCAGCAGAAAAGTTCGTTCGGTCGGCTGAAATTCCTGGTTCGGTCGACCGAGTTGAGGTTCAGAATAGTGTTGAAACTTTCGGGAAGAGCTTCGGTCGACTGGTGCAGGGTATTCGGTTGACCGACTTTAAAAATGTTCTAATATCATTCGGGAAAAAAGTTCGGCTGACCGAGTCAGGTTGTTCGGTCGACCGACTTGTAAGAAATCTGTTTTTTAAAACTTCTCGGTACAGCTTCGGTTGACCGATTCAGACTTTTCGGTCGACCGAGGCATGTGAACAGACAAGTTTATGCTGTTTTTCAAACAAGAATTATAGAAATATAATTATATTATTGCATCATATATATCTATAGATCTTATTAAAAAAAATAACATATATATATATATATTAAATTATAGCCATGGTGCATCAGCATCGACGTTCCCATGAATTTAGAGATGGAACATTTTCTACCGGTGACCATATTGGAGCTATTGGAGTTTGAACATGGTCAGAAGGAGATGGAGTTCTGTAAGAAGGTTCAGCAACATCATCCTTCTTAGATGAACAAAATTTCATGGCAATCTTTTCAAGGAAACTTAAACGTCTTGCCGTGACTTTTTGTTCGTAATAAAGTTCCCGTTGCATATTCATTTGTTGTTGTTGGTAGTGATGAATTTCATCAATCTTTTGTTTGGTTGATGGAGATACTACCATTTCCTTTTTCCCTTTCTTTTTATCAGGTGTATAACCTGTATGGGAGTCTTCCCATGGTTTCCACCTGTGTCGGGGGTCATTATCTGGGGAGGAGAATTCTAAAACACGATTAGGCATTGGAAAAGTAGGATGGGGACCATTTTCGGGGATGCGATCAGAATAGTCGTCGTCCGGGGATGTGTATGAAAGATGAGAATTTTCAGAATTGTAGACGTCATCGTTAGAAGACATTTTTGTCTCAAGTTTTGTTTTGTAAGAAGATTTTTGTATTTTATGTTCTATTCAATAAACATGTGTACGTATATATAACCATTTATTTTCTAAAAAAATAGTGGTTTAAAAAACAAATTTTAGTTTTAATCACAGAACTTTTTAAACAAAAACTGATTGTAAATGAATGATATACAATGCTTTAGAGTCAAAAATAGTTTATTCTGAAATTAAGTTTTAATGGTACAAATTATAACCAGAGCTGGAACAAGAAACACCCATAGCCCAAGTGGCTATACTACAACATCTAACATATAAGTCAGAAGTCATGAGTTCGAGTACCGCTTTGGTCAAAAAAATAATTTTTTTTGTTTTTCATTTTTTTTTATTCATAAGTCTTTAAACGACATTATACCTAAATCTCGTCTTAGTTTTATAAAAGTATTTTCATTTAGTGGTTTAGTGAAAATGTCAGCTATTTGATTTTCAGTGTTGATAAATTCTAGATTTATTAATCCTTTTTCCAAACAATCACGAAGAAAATGATGATGAATATCAATGTGTTTTGTTCATGAGTGATTGACCGGATTTTTAGAAAGATTTATTGCACTGGTATTATCACAATAAATTATTGATTTTTCAAGATGACAATTAAAATCTTGTAATGTCTGTTGCATATATACGACTTGTGCACATGCCAAAGCAGCAGATATATATTCTGCTTCACATGTTGATAAAGAAACACAGTTTTGTTTCTTACTAAACCAAGAAACTAAGGAACGTCTAATGAAGTGACATGTTCCGCTCGTACTTTTTCGATCCGTCCGACTTCCTCCAAAATCAGCATCACTATAGGAAACTAATTCGAAAGGACATTCTTTTGGATAAAATAGTCCGAAATCTTTGGTTTTAGTTAGATAACGAATAATGCGTTTAACTGCTCTCATATGTGATTCTTTGGGATTTGCTTGAAATCGGGCACATAAACAGACACTCATCATAATATCGGGTCGACTTGCTGTTAAATAGAGTAAGGAACCTATCATACTACGATATAACTTTTGATCAACACTTTTGCCATCTTCATCTCTATCGAGATGAATCGTTGTACTCATAGGAGTTGGTTTGGTAGCAGTGTTTTCCAGACCAAAACGTTTGATTAAATTATAACAATATTTTTCTTGATTAATAAAAATTCCATTTTCAATTTGTTTAATTTGTAGTCCAAGAAATATGATAATTCTCCCATATGAGACATTTCAAATTCATTTGTCATTATAGTTGAAAATTCTTGACATAATTTTTCATTTGTCGAGCCGAAAATAATATCGTCAACATATATTTGAATTATTAAAATATCTTTATTAGCTTTCTTAATAAAGAGTGTTTCATCTACTTTACCGATTTCAAAACCAGATTCTAATAAATAACCTTTAAGACGATCATACCAAGCACGTGGTGCTTGTTTTAAACCGTATAACGCCTTTTTAAGTTTATATACATGATCCGGAAATTTTTCATGATTGAACAAAGGTGGTTGTTCAACAAAAACATTTTCTTTTATGAATCCATTTAAAAATGCACTTTTAACATCCATTTGATATAGTTTAAAATTATGAAAACACGCATAAGCTAATAATATTCGTATTGCTTCAAGTCGGGCGACTGGAGCAAACGTCTCTTCGTAATCAATTCCTTCTTCTTGATTATATCCTTGCGCAACTAATCTAGCTTTATTCCTTGTTATATTTCCTAGTTCATCTGCTTTATTTTTAAAAACCCATTTAGTACCGATGACTGATTGGTCACTGGGTCTAGGAACGAGTTCCCAAACTTCGTTTCGTTCGAATTGATTTAATTCTTCTTGCATGGCAAGTATCCAGTAGTCATCAGTTGAAGCTTCTTTTATATTCTTAGGTTCTATTTTAGAAAGAAAAGCAACATGACCAACTTGATTTAATTGATGTCTGGTTTTAACATTCGTATTAACTTCTCCAATTATATTTTGCACAGGATGATCTCTTAAAATTCTAGGTGGAGATTTTATTATATTAGAAGTCACGTTTGTATTAGTTTCATGAATATCAAGATTTTCATTTGTATTATTATTTTCATTCTGAGTAGATTCATCATCAAAATCAATAGTAACACTTGGATTTATATTTTTAAAATTTTCGTTGAAAGAAACATGTAAACTTTCTTCAATAATTTGAGTTCGTTTATTATAAATTCGATAAGCCTTGCTTCGTTCCGAATATCCAACGAATATACCTTCATCGGATTTTGGATCGAATTTGCCTAGTTGATCTTTAGTATTTAAAATAAAACATTTGGAACCAAAAACTTTTAGATATGAAATATTTGGTTTTCTTCCATTTAGAAGTTCATATGGTATATTTTTAGTTAATGGTCGAATAGAAATGCGATTTAGTACGTAACAAGCAGTAGCTACAGCTTCTGCCCAAAAATGTTTCGATAAAGTTGTTCCATTTAGTAAAGTTCTTGCACATTCTTGTAACGTTCTATTTTTCCTTTCTACAACTCCATTTTGTTGTGGTGTTCTAGGAAAAGAGAAATTATGGTTAATACCTTTCTTGTTACAAAATTGTTCAAAAACTTCATTTTCAAATTCGCCTCCATGATCACTTCTTATATTTTTAATTTTCAATGTTTTAATATTTTGAATTCTTTTAACAAAAACTTTAAAATTATCAAAAGTATCACTTTTATTTTTCAAAAAGAAAATCCAAGTATATCTAGAGAAATCATCTACAATAACAAAAACATATCTATTATGATTAATAGATTGCACTTGAGTTGGACCAAAAAGATCCATGTGTAAAAGTTCAAGTGGTTGTTCTGTAGATATTACTTTCTTTGATTTAAAAGAAGATTTTGTTAATTTTCCTAATTTACATGCATCACAAAATATCTTAGTTTCGAATTTTATATTGGGTAACCCTTTAACTAATTTATTTTTAGCAAGTTTGTTGATGGTATTAAAATTGATGTGACAAAATCTTTTGTGCCAAAGACAAGAATCGTTTTCTTTAGCTACTAACACAAATTTGAATCATTATTAACATTCATATTTAGGATATAAATATTTTTATCTCTATTTCCTTCGAAAATAATGTTGTGATTTTTATCAAAAATGTTACATTTATTTTCTGAAAAAGTTATATTAAAACCTTTATCGCATAGTTGACTAATGCTTAATAAATTATGTTTTAAATTTTTAACTAATAAAACATCAGTAATGAGAGGTAAATTAGATGTACCGTTGCTATTGACATTGCCTTTGCCGATGATATATCCTTTTGAGTTATCTCCAAAGGTGACTGCTCCTCCATTTGAGTATATAATGTTTGACAACATTTCTTTGTTTCCAGTCATGTGTTTTGAGCAACCGCTATCTAAAATCCATTTTCCTCTCTTCTTATGTGGTACCTGCAAAAAATTTATAAAAAGTTGGTACCCAATCATTTTAGGGTCCTAAGAGTTAGATCTTAGGAAGCCAAACCCATACGGGTTCAGAATTTCCTTTATAGACATAATTTTTGTTATTATGAACAGTTTCCATAAAACTTTTGATATGTTTCTTCCTTATCAATATATTATATGTTTTTGGAATCCATATCTTAATAGTTTTAGTATTTGAATAAACTGTTTTCCTAATATCTTTCTTAATTTTATTATTAATTTTACTTTTAGCAAAATTATTTTGTTTCTTAAATCCTAGTCCAGATTTATTGTTAGAAGTTTGAGAATTTTCTAGTATACTAGAAAGATTTTCTCTTCCTTTATTGAAATTAGAAACATTTTTAGAAATATCATCAAATTTTATTTTAAGACTAGATTTTTCTAACTCCAAATCCTTAATTTTAGATATTAAACTATTATTTTCAAAAAGTAAAACATCATTTTTATTTTTCTGAATTTTTAGTTCCTCAGATATTGACGTAATTTGAGAAGATAAGTTAGAATTCGGTTGTTGAGAAATTTCAAGTTCTTCTTCCAATATTACCTTCTCATCTTTTAACATATCTACTTCTAAAACTGTTCTATCTAACTTTCTTTGCAACTCCTTATTTTTCTTTTTAAGTTGTTTTGTTAAATTTACTAATTCAGAGTTTATTTCAATTAAATCTTCAAAAGTAAAATCACTTACATCGTCTGACGAAGCCATGAAGCATACATTTGCTTGTTCATTATCACTTTCACTCTCTGATGAGGATGATGAGTCAGTGTCGTCCCAAGTGACTGAAAAAGCCTTTCTTTTGGTTTTATCCTTCTTGAAGTTATTCTTTTTACGATCTGGACAATCTTTCTTCATGCGTCCTTTCTTATGACATTCATAATATTCCATTGTTGAAGATGATGGTTTGCTGCTATTGGAATTGTTGTTGGAATTATTTTTGTTTCCCTTGAATTTGTTTCTGTTGAATTTCAAAAACTTTTTGAAATTTTTAGCGATCATTGCCATATCTTCATTATCTGAGTCGGAATCATCTTTTTCTGCTTGGAATGCTACATTTTTCTTTTCTTGTGCTCCATTTCGTTTTGCCTGCAAATTTACTTCGTAGGACATTAAATTACCTATCAACTCTTCTGGTTTTAATGTTGATAAATCAGTTGCTTCTTCAATAGCTAGGACTTTTCGTTCCCATTCGTCCGTTAAAGAATTCAAGATTTTTGTAACAACATCAAAATCAGTAAACTTTTGTTCTAGTGATAATAAAGCATGATAAATATCCTGAAATCTAGAGTACATGTCATTTATAGATTCATTTGGCCTCATTTTAAAATTTTCAAATTGATGTTTCAGCATAGAAATTTTGCTCAATTTAACTTTGTTCGTTCCTTCACGTGAAACTTTAAGAGTTCTCCAAATTTCATAGCCGGAGGTGCACATGCTAACTCTATTGAATTCATTTCTATCTAATGCACAAAATAAAATATTCATAGCCTTAGCATTTGATGTAGCATCTAGTTTTTGTGTGTTACTCCAAGTCGAATATTCTCCAGTAGGAATTGTGTATTCTCTTTGTATAATATTCCAGATATCAAATCCACTTGATTGCATATAGATTCTCATTCTAGTTGACCAATAATTGTAATTTATACCATTGAAAAGTGGAGGTCGTGAAGTCGATTGACCTTCTGTGAAACTAGAATTAGTGTGAGTGTTAACATCGTTAATTTGTGTGGTTGCCATATTACTAGAGATAAATAAATATCAAATAACTTTGTGATGGTTATAAGATGACCTTGCTCTGATACCAAATGAAAGTGCACGTGTAGTACTAAGGATCGTGTAATATGGTATGTTAATGCGGAAACTGGTAATAACAGTAAAGTACAAATTAAAGTAAGCACACCAGGAATTTTTATACTGGTTCGAACTTCCCGTTCTACGTCCAGTCCCAGAATACCCTCTGGATTTAAACTAAACCCCTCACTTAACCCGGAGGAATAGGTATACGACACCTGAGCAGCCGAACAGGAATTTTTCCGCCTCAACAGCCGAAGAGGACTTCAACTTAATACAAATAGTTTGTTGACGAATGTGTTCTGAATAACACTGGTTGTCTTTTGATAGTACAACTTTCCTATAATCAAATCCTCAAGAGTATATATGTGTGTGAAGATTTAGAAGGAAGATAATCACGTAGAATCGAAGTATATGAATAAATTCAAGGATTCTAGTGATATTAAATAGGAATGAATGCTTTTATTTGCAGAAATGAATAGAGATTAGATTTCAGAAATATAAACAAGAATCGGTGATTGTAGAAGTGAATTGAATATGTTTATATAGTTGTAGAAGAGTTGTAATCTTTCATGAAGAGTTTTAGTTAGCAGTTGTGTCCATACCTCTTGAAATAGAGGGCATTCCTCTTCATGAAATGATCGCGTCTCTTCAGAAAACTAGCCATTTTTCTCTGGTCGGTCGACCGGAAAACCTGGCCGGTCAGCTGAGTTTAAAAACGTATATAAAACAGAAAGTCACTGTGCACATGATACAGGGTCGGTCGACCGAGGATCCTGGTCGGTCGGCCGACCTGATGTTATATGCACAGTGAACACTATTTTGATATAAAATGTTTTGTGTGCTTGTGTAACTATTTGAGGAATGATTTTAACATTATTCTAAGACTCAATAAAAATAAAATATCCATACTAATCTCTGGATTGTAAGATTATCTCCTTTGTAGTGCACAGTATGCACTTATTCTCTTTTTGTCGCTTTCATATAGTATTCTCGTCATATGATCTCTGAAGCTTGTGTCATGAATCAAAACTCATGAATCAACAATGTAAACCATTGTATATGTGTTGTTTATACCATTGTATTGTGATAATTGGAATAAGGCATGAGTTGTATAACATCTTGACTTGTATAACAATAATGAATGCACGTCTAAAAAAATTTGATTGTATTGGGAAATGATAACAATATTAAAGCAGCCTTATTCGATAAAATACGCGAAATAAATGTGGTAAATTAATAATTTTTTGAAATGTATAAAATTAGTAAATAATTTTTTTATAAACTACTTTTTTATGTCCCTTAGAGAGTTTTTGGCCCCGTCCGACGGGTGTTGTATATGATCGTTATATAAATAGTCGTTTTTGTCACAAAACGGCCATTAATATATATTCATCTGGTACAATGCTTGTTGGATTTGTCCCTGTATTGGACAAGTTATAAACATAGTAAATAATTACATTTCGCACATTATTTCGTTTCAGATGGTTCACAAAATTTCACTGTTACTTTTTTATTCCTGCATACACGCATTTGTGTACAATGTAGGAAACAAAAGGGAAGTGTTGCTGAAATTATGTTGAATCGTTTAAAACAAAATAATGTACGAAATGTAAGTGTTTACTGTGTTTGTAATAGGAAGTAGGATGGCTGACCAAAAAATAGGTAACCCTAAACCAACATTTCTATATTGTATTCTTAAGTGGGGTAAAATTGACGCGTATAAGTTTTTGTATCGATACATTGAAAAATAAAATGTGAATTCTTACTATGACTAATATTTATTTTTGAATTTGTGACATATTTTTTCAAATAGGAAAAATAATCAATTACTTTGTTGATCGAAGGAGATGGATGTATCAAAGAAGGGGATTGAGTTGCTCAATATAAGAAGATTTTTATAATGGTATTAACATATTTGTTGAATTTGCTTTAAGTAATAATGGAAACGATGTAGAAATTCGTCGTCCATATAGTAGGTGTAAACATTTGAAGTATTTGTTACCTGATATTGTGAAAGTCCATTTGTGCAAACGGTTTCGTGCTGGAGTTTTATGTTTGGGATCGTCATGGAGAAGTTGTAGCAAATACTTCTGTAGAGTCTGAATTAGATATTGTTGGTAATGAAATTGTTTTGACGAACCGTATAGAAAATATGGTTGAAGATGCAGCACGATCAATGTTCCCTACGGTTGAAGTTGACGATGAAGCTGAAAATGTTGAAGAACCAAATATTAAAGAAAACAAATTTATGATATACTGGATGCTGCCAAGAAACCTCTTTGGGATGGTTGTAAAAGCAGCACCCAGCTATCAGTAACTGCAGAATACATTACAATGAAGTCAAAATACATCAGCGAAGCTAGATTTAGAGCCATTGTACAAGCTGCAAAAACACATATGCCGCCCAATAATTTAATGTGCGAAAATCACTATGAAGTTAAAAAACTTATGTCGGCTTTTGGTTTACCATATTAGAAAATATATACATGTTTAAATGGCTGCATATTGTTTTGGAAAGAATACATCACTCTTAGGAAGTGTAGAATATGTAACTAGGAAAGGTACAAACCAAGAAAAAAGAAGGGAAAGGAAGTTCCATATAAATGTATGCATTATTTGTCCATCAATCCTAGGCTTCAAAGATTATACGCATCTTCTATAACTGCATCTCATATGAGATGACATAGTATGAGAACAAAGAAAGAAGAAGGAAGAGGGTACGTTGACACATCCAACCGATGGATAAGCATGGAAGCATTTCGACAAAACTTATCCCAATTTTGCAGCAGAGAGTCGTAATGTTAGACTTGAATTATGTACAGATGGTTTTTCACCATTTTCTCAATTTGGTGCTAAAAATTTCATCTTGGCCCATTATCATCACACCTTATAATTTACCTCCGTGGGTGTGTATGAAAACACAATATATGTTTCTTACTATTGTCGATCCTAGCCCCGACGATCCGACACAAGGAATCGATGTTTATTTACAACCGTTGATTGAGGAGTTAAAAACACCGTGGAACGAAGGAGTAGAAACATACGACATTTCAAAGAAAATTTTTTCGTATGTTTGCTTCTTTGTTGTGGACTATAAGTGGTTTTTCTGCCCATGCACTGTTTTCAAGATGGAGTACATCCGGTCGTCTAGCATGTCCATATTGCATGGAAGAAACACGGGCGTTTTCTTTACCGAATGGTAAGAAAATTTCATGGTTTGACTGTCATCGATGTTTTCTCCATGTCAATCATCCCTTCAGAGGAGACAAGAAAAAAAAATTAGCTAATAGAGTAGAAACCAGACAACCACCAACGATATCGTCAAGCGAAGACATATACGAACTTGTAAGGGACTATCTAAAGAAATATGAAACTGGAGTGCAAACAGAAATCGCAGGCAAATCGACTATTCATAATTGGTGCAAACAAAGTATATTTTGGGAGTTGCCTTATTGGAAACATCTTCTGCTTCATTATAATATTAATGTGATGCACAAGGAGAAAAATGTGTTTGATAATGTTTTTAACGCAATTTTGAATGTCAAGAGGAAGACTAAGGACGATTTGAAATCAAAACGCGGTATACAAGAATTATGCAAACGTCCTGAGCTTCATATGAAACCAAATGATAGTAAAAAACCCAAAGCATGTTACGAGTTAGATAATAATCAAGTTAAAGTTGTGTTAAAATGGGTGGAAGGATTAAGATTTCCTGATGGGATTTCATCAAATCTTTGTAGATGTGTTGACTTTAAAAACGGTAGATTGAGCGGAATGAAAAGTCATGACTGTCACATAATGATGGAAAATTTATTACCTGTTCTATTCAAAGAACTATTACCGTTAAAAGTTTGGAAGGTAATAACGGAGCTTAGTCTGTTTTACAAAGAGTTTTGTTCGACTACTTTAAAAGTGCAAAGTTTACGTAAACTTAAAGAAGATATTCCTATATTACTCTGCAAATTGGAGAAAATATTTCCGCTAGATTTTTTAATGTAATGGAACATTTACCTATTCATCTCCCATCTGAATCACGACTTCGAGGTCCTTTGCAATATGGATGAATGTATCCATTTGAGAGTTATGCAATATGTTTCCTATTAATTTAATTACATAAAGATGTTAAAGTTAATGTAAATTAATTTTGCATAGATACTTGAATCATCTGAAGACAAAAGTGAGGCAAAAAATACGAGTTGAAGGTTCGATATGTAAATCTTACATCGAAGAAGAAGCTTCGTTCTTTCTCTCTCACTATTTCAGTGACCATGTGAACATATCATTTGAAAGTGTTCCTCGTAATGACGAAAACGACGAACAAGAGTCCTCTCAAACAATGTTATTTATTTTTAGACAACATGGTCGACCTTTTGGGAAATGTGAAGAAGTATGGCTAGACGATAGAGATCTTCATATAGCACACACTTATATTCTTCTAAATTGTGTTGAGGTTGCACCATTTGTTAGGTAATCTGAAATAATAATTTATGATTTATTCATTTCCATAATGTATACGCGTGTAGAATTTAATGCAATATTTTATTCATATATGCAGTATTTATGAAAGTGAACATCCACACGGAGATCTTAGTAAAGAATTTTCTGATTCGTTTTCAAAGTACATTTATGAACCGAGAAATTGTGTGGTTGACGAAGGTTTGAAACATCTTGCGTTGGAACCAAAATGAAATGTCAAGACATACCCAATATATTTCGTCAATGGATATAAATTTAATACTAAAGAATACAGCGTAGAAAAATTAACTAATAATGCAGGTGTATTTGTTAAAGGTAGCGATGATCCATAAAAACACATAAATGATTTTTATGGCGTTTTAACACAAATTTTACAACTGACTTATTTCTCACGACCAGCGGGAGAGGTGTTTCTGTTTAAATGCAATTGCTTTAGCAATGTTCCAGGTTCTGGAATTAATGTGCACAAGGACTATAATCTTATTGAAATAAAGCACACATCGCATTATCACAAGTACGATCCTTTTGTGCTATCAAACAAGCATTGCAAGTTTATTACGCTTCTTATCCATCTCTAAAAAGAGATAAAGCAGATTGATCGGCAGTTTTTAAGACAAAGGCAAGATTTACGTTTGATGAAAAGAATATTCCAAACGAACAAGCTTATCAGGCAGATCTTGAGCAAACCAACGAAATAATAATTACAGACGATCGTACTGATTTTGGACTTTTGAACGATGAATCAAACGTTTTGGTAGAAGCAATCGAGAGTAGGGAGGAAAATAACATAGGATATGAGACCGAATCTGAATCAGAAGACGATGAGGATTGATGTGAATGATTAGATTTATTTTGCTAGTTATGTAATTATGCAATTGATGTAATTGATGAGATTATTCAATTGATGTAATCATGCAATTGATGTAATTATGCAATTGATGTACTTATGTTGGATTCTTGGTGTATTACGAAATTGATGTCATTGATGAGATTTATTTTGTTAGTTATGAAATTTATATCATTTATGAAACCGAATCTGTTTATCGTCCTTTACATCTTTTTATGACATTACAATTTCTGTCATTTATTTAGCAATTTATGTTAAAAATGCAATGTATTCTGCTTATCGTCGGAATATGAGATCCAATATGAATTAGGTAAACTTTGCACTTTATGTATTTTATATCATTTATGTCATTTAACTATAAAATATATTTCATTATCATGTTATTGTTCTCTTTTAAAATGATGTGTATATGACAGGTATCATGCCGTCCAAAAGGAGGAGTTCTTCCCACTCTTCAGGAGGCGATGGCAGCGGTCCATCACAACCGCCACAGCGACCTATTGTGTCTTTAGTACCTAGAGCAGAGGAGTAAGTATTAAACTTTTTTCAGTATCTTAAATATTTTTTGTACGATATACTAATCTGCATCATATTTAACACAGGGGGTTTGAGCTACAGCCATCAGCTGTAGTTCTATCAGTTTCGAGAGGGGTGTACAAGAGTAGGATGTCGGCTTGTTGGCCGAAGTGGGATAATATTCCTCCCTGCATCCTGGAGTGTATTTGGTAGGATTTCATTGTAAGTATAATCTTCTGTTTTCCATTCTTAATTTTTTTTATCGCTTATTTATTGTTCACCTTTTATTGTTTACTTTTCGGTTGCTTGTTTATCATGAAACGCAGGCTACAGTGGACATACAATCAGATGATCGGCAGCTGATACGACATTACTGGATGCAGAAGATGAGGAAGAACTATAGGGATTACATGTTGACATGAAGCATAAAGGGCAGAAGCCAAACTGGATGGGGACGAGTGTGTGGGGAGGGTGGCTGGCACATTGGGATAGTGACGAGGCGAAGGTAAGTGTACTAAACTTGTATTAATTATTTGATTGATACGTAAATATCGAAAAATATTTGGTAAGTAAATAATGTATTAAATTTCAATGTACAGGCAGAATCGAAAAGAAACTCTGCAAATACGAACAAAAATCCCATCACTCATCGAGGAGGGTCAAAGTCGTTCCAGCAATATCGTCAAGAGTTTGTAAATTTATTAAATGTGAATTGTAAATAGTTATTGTGCTATATAATTTTGAATATACAATAACTGTACATAATAATCAATTTCAGGAAGCTAAGACGCAGGTCCCGTATCGTACATAGATGTGTTTACCCGTACTCATGCCGTCGAGCATGTAAATTCAAACGGGACAGTTTCATATACATGGCACGACGATAAATCGAGAAAGATCCATGTAAGTATATTTTAGGTTATGTACTATTAGTAACTGTTTCAATTGTTAAATTATAATGAATTAAGATATCATGATATTAATTTTAACTGTATTTTTATTTGTTCATACAGGCAAGGTTTATGAAACAACGCCAGAAACTCCTGAAGGATACCGGTCGAGAGCAGCTGACGACGGATGAGGAGGACGTTATTTTTGAGTCAGTCATGGATCTACCGTCACGGAACAGGCGCTACGGCTTTGCAATCAAGTGGTAATGAATAATATATTAAAATATAATAATTTAATAATCTTCTAGTTCTAAAAAACTTCACATCGCTTTAGTTTCAGTAATAAGTTTATAGATATAACAATTAACACATTATGGTGTAACTTTGATAGTAAGATTATAAATTAAATTAAATAAGTATTGCAGGCCAGCAGATAGAGGAGAGCCAGCCAAACAGCCGGAGCTGATATTGATCTAGCAGAGATCGAATAGTTGAGAGTTAGGGTGGCGCAACTGGAAGAGCAGAACCGTCGTCAGGCCATCGAGATGACACAGCTGCTGGATCAGCGTATTGCTGAGTACATGCAATAGTATGGTGGCCTCTTTCCATCCTCTACCGGTTCGGGAGGTTCTGGAGCTGATTGACCAGAGTGATAGGTATGTTTTTTTGTTTTGTGTCATTGTTTAGTAAGTTTGGATGATACATTGAGTTGGTGGAATTGGATTTGAAATGTTATGTATATTGTTTGATGATACATTTGGTGGTAGTAATTTTGACATTTGGGAGTTGATGGTGAGGATTTGATGAAGGATTGATGTATATATTGTACAATTAGATGTATGTAAATTACGGTAGCGAAGTTTGGTTTGATTTTATATGATTTATGCTTGATTTATTTGTTTATGATATATGATTACCTTTCTATGCTTTAATTTCATATTTAATATCTGAGTTGGATATATTGAGTTGAGTGAAATATATTATGTTTATAGATTGTGGAAGGAAGGCGAAAGCGCAGCAGAAATTGAGAAAAAATGCTCCAGGTTTTCCGACGGCTCCCGACGGCCTGTAGGCTAAAATTTTATAACGGTTTCCGACCGTTCGAGACGGCAATTTTCCGACGGCTCTCGACGGTTTTCGGCACATAGCGTGATCGTCCACGTGTCTTTCGACGGCTATCGGAAGCCGTCGGAAATCAAACGACGGTGTCTGTCGGGAGCCGTCGGAAATTCTATTCACCGACGGATTCTTTTGCAGCGGTTATTTCTGAGGGCTCCCGACGGACGCCGATGGGCTGGAGCCATCGAAAATTGATCTAATTCTTGTAGTGAAACTAGTTTAAGTGGCATGCAAATGTGAAACCAGTATTAGGGGATATATTATGATTAGAAGTTTAGTTTGGGATGGAATATGATAATTAGAACGGTATTAGAATATATACTGCTATATATGGTTTTTTGGTGATCGCTTCCTTATTGACATATAGCACACTATTGATTGACCCCTCATAGTTTTCATGCATTATGTACAAATATATACAGAACTTTCATTTTTCTTTTGATGTACATAATATATAGGGACTTTGCACTTAAGGTCCCTATTTTTGATGTTGTTGTAAGAAAAGTCCTTATGATAATGAGTATGTAAATTAAGTCCCTGTTTTTTTTCTAAATCAGAAAGTGCAAACTATCTTGCGCTTTCCTTATAAAAAATGCAAGTTAACTTGCGCTTTTTAAAAATTTAAATTTTTTTGAAAATTTCAAAATTTTCAAAAAAAAATCAAAATCAAAAGGCGCAAACTAGCTTGCGCTTTCCTGATTGCACTTTTCAAACATTTTAAAATTTTTGAAAATTTTAAAAATTTCAAAATCAGAAAGCGCAACCATCAGGTAAACTTGCATTTTTCAAAAATTTTAAAATTTTCAAAATTTTCAAAAAAATTCAAAATAAAAGCGATAGAAAGCGCAAGTTAAAAATTTTCAAAAGTTTTAAAATTTTCAGAATTTTCAAAAAGAAAAAAAATCATAGTAAAAAAGTTGCAAGTTAGCTTGCATTTTCTGTCAGAAAAATGCAAAACACCTTGCCTTTTCTATTTTTCGAAAAACAGGGACTAAATTTACATATTCTTATTTACAGAGATTTTTCTTATAACAACATCAAAAACAGGGACCTATGACACTTTTCTTGTAATATATATTATAAATGGAAGTATTTGGACAATCAGTTATTTTGCTTATGGTTAATTATATAATATGCTAATCATCACACATGAATCTTAAACTTGTACACTTTTTATTTCGTAATATTAGCCAATGCATGTTATTTAAATGTTATAGGTCTGTGCGCAGGATTGATTCATACAACATGTTATTTTCAAACACATGTACATGAAAAAAACACATGTTCCTAAATGGTCTCCCTATGTTACTGCGTTCTATTTGGTCGGCTCATTATGTTCTTTGTAACTGCTAGGTTTTTTGCTTTCATCTACATATGTCATATTGTGAGGTGACCCAAGCCTGACAACTTTCTGTAACATGTAATAGGTGCATATGCTCGTGGATAGTTCAAAAAGCTGCATACACAGCACATCGTAGTTTTATATTAATTGTTATAGAGGTAGATATTCTTCATGCTTCAGCTAGTCACTAGTCACTACTGCTAGATTCACTTATGCTCAAATGCCCATGCCAAAAACTGAAATTGCATTCATGATTGATGGCGAATATCGAATGTAATCCATTCAATAAGATAACACTAAAGTTAAGTCCTTAGATGTGGCGCAATGGAAAAAGAGTGCTTAGATCGGGTGACAGACCCAGTTTTGATCTCTGTCTTGCATACATTCTTGTAAAAAATAGTATCTGGAGTTTATAGGTGTCATGAATTGAAACGGACATGCATAATTTAATTTTTTTAGAAGCTTACCGTCCCGCCGCCGGGTTTTTTTAGTATGTTTTAAAAAAACACTAAAAGATAAAACTTTATCATTTAGATATTTTTTCTCAAGTGGAGAAGGAACTTTCAATTGAAGAATAATTCATTAAAAAATAATTTCATTTAGTGGAAACTGGGAAATATTTGCTTGATACAACTGCAAAAAGACAAAGCAAACAAGATATAACAGTAGTTCGAAATCATCATCCTTGGGGATACAACCAGTGAAGTCCATGCTTTTTTTACTTTCGTATGTAGATGATTTTAAGGCAGCAATAGTGGGAAGTCCTCACATTAGTTACTTTTGTTATTGCAGCAATGAAACCCGATCAAAATTTTGCTATTAGATAATCAAAAGGTTGTTGTTGGTTATGACATCAAAAGGTGTGGTTATTCATTCTTCCGTTTGTTGGAGGCCATCAGAGTTATTATATAATTTACTTTGTAATCATACACTATATTGCAAGCTCACTATTAGCCTACTGCCTCTCCTTGTTTGTTTGAAAATTTTATACTGGATTATTAAGTTGCAAATGCTATCTATCTATAGCAAATGCTTAACTCTTTCATTTCTTTTATATAATTGCATACTAATTATTCCCTCTACTTTTTATATAGGTTATAAAATGAGTGCTTTACTAGGTGGAAGATTCGATCGCTAAAATTTGATGATAAAAGGTATGTTTCTATACTTTTAAATGAGTGTGCTTGGTGACGTACCTACATACATATGTATGTATGTATGTATGTATGTATGTATGTATATGTGTGTGTATATCCTTGTGTGTCTAATATATGGATTGGATTCAAATACACTTCCAAATACATCACCTAAACATAATAATATATTATCATCTTTAGATACAGAACTAGTCAACACGTTTGACTAGTTGAAAAAAGATCTTGATTTGAGATAAGATGATATGCTTGGAGGCATATGTGATCAACCAAAACAAATATTACAATCTTTGCTCCAAGATACCTCTAGTTTTCAAGCACTAGTCACGTAAAGGAAGTGTTGTCGGATTTTTTTGAATTTCGATAACATTAAAATGGTAGTAAACTATGTTAACCGAGTATTACAAAAATTATGCATGTTTATAAAATTTAACTAAGCTTTATAAATTTCAACCAAGTTAACAAAATGTTATAAAATAATTAAGATTATAAAAATTAGTTAAGTTCTACAAAAATTAAACCAAGTTAGCAAAGCTTATGGAAATTTACTATTTTTATAAAATTCACCTAGGTGAACCAGTTTAATAAAAGTCAACGAGGTTAATTAAGTTTTACAAAAATTTAACTAATTAAGTTGACTAAGTTTGTAAAAGTTTAATGTTTTTTACAAAATTCAACTAAGTTAACTAAGTTTTATTAAAAAATAAAGAATTTAAAAATGTTTAAATTTATTTTTATAAATTTCTAACTAAGTTAACTGAATTTTGTGAAAAATAACTCGGCTTATAAAAATTAATTAAGTTTTAAAACAATTAACCATGTTTATAAAAAATAATTACTTTTTATACAATATCACTAAATTAATTAAGTCTTAAAAAATTAACTTAGTTAACCAAGTTTTACAAAAAAACTAAATAAGTTTTCAAAAATTAACTAAATTTTATAAAATCTAAAAATTAACTATGTTTTATGATAAATTAACTAAGTTTTATAGAAATTTAAATTGGTTACAAGTTCTACAATAGTTAACTAATTTTTTTTTAAATTAAGTAATTCCATAAAAATAACCTTATTTACACAAATTAATTATGTTTATAAAAATAACTAAGTTAATTAGAAACTATATTGTCATACTACAATCTATTAATTAGAAGCATGGTTAAACGATTTGTGTTTATTTCAAGCAGCGTTGCAAAATCTATATGTTTAAAGAAAATGGGCTGTGTATCCCCTTCCCTACTATTCCAAACTCAAAGCCTCTAAATATGAAAGTTACATGTTCACTACTAGAAAATGCTTAGATTCCGGCAGCACGTCGCGACGTTTTCCGACGGGCCGTCAAGCCGTCGAAAATTCGTGAATTACAAGCCCAACCGAGCCTTCTTCTTCCTCATTTTGCAGCACGAAAATTTTCTTCAAAAAACCCCCAAATCCCTCCTCCAAGCTTCCAATCTTCAATTTCGAGCTTCCGGATCCGTCACGGCTGCGTAATCAAACTCTATTGCTCTAAATCTCAGGTATAATCTCTTATTTTTGCCAAAAATCTAATTTTTACTCTAAATCTAGATTTGCATAAGTTGATAAATTAGGACTAATTAGTGATTGCAATTGTTTCCAATAGCGTAATAATGGTTTATATCATCCCATGGTATACCTATTTTATATGTTATCGTGAAATTTTGAAGAGTATGTATAATTTATGATTATGCGTGTATATGTAAACCATTATATATGTGTTGTTTCTACCATTGCATTGTGTTAATTGGAATATGACATGAGTTGTATAACATCTTGACTTGTATAACAATAATGAACGCACGAGTCTAAATTTTTTTTGACTGTATTGGAAAATGACAACAACATTACATTAGCCTTATTCGATAAAATGCGCGGAACAAATGTGGTAAATTAATAATTTTTTGAAATGTATAAAATTAGTAAATATTCTTTTTTATAAACAACTTTTTTTTACGTCCCTTAGAGAGTTTTTGGCCCTTCCGACGGTTGTTGTACATGATCGTTATATGAATAATTGTTTTTGTCACAAAACGGCCATTTATATCATTTGGTACAATACTTGTTGGATGTCCATGTATTGGACAAGTTATAAACACAGTAAACAAATACATTTCGCACATTATTTCGTTTCAAACGGTTCATAAAATTTAGTCGTCACTTTTCTTTTTTGTTTCCTACGTACACGCATTTGTGTACAATGCAGGAAACAAAAGGGAAGTGCTGCCGAAATTTTGTTGAATCGTTTAAAAAGAAATAATGTACGAAATGTAAGTGTTTATTGTGTTTGTAATAGGAAGTAGGATGACTGACCAGAAAAAAAAACCATAAACCAATATTTCTATATTGTATTCTTAAGTGGGATAAAATTGACGCGTATAAGTTTTTATATCGATACATTGAAAAATAAAATATGAATTCTTAAATATGACCAATATTTATTTTTGAATTTGTGACATATTTTTCAAATAGGAAAAATGATCGATTATTTTGTTGATCGGAGGAGATGGATGTATCAAAGAAGGGGATTGAGAGGCTCAATAAAAGAAGATTTTTATAATGGTATAAACATATTTGTTGAATTTGCTTTAAGTAATAACGTAAATGATGTAGAAATTCATGGTCCGTGTAGTAGGTGTAAACATTTGAAGTATTTGTTATCCGATATTGAGAAAGTCCATTTGTGTAAAAACGGTTTCGTTTTGGAATATTATATTTGGGATCGTCATGGAGAAGTTGTAGCAAATACTTCTGCAGATTCTGAATTAGACATTGCTAGTAATGAAATTGTTATGACGAACCGTATAGAAAATATGGTTGAACATGCAGCACAAATCATTGTTCCCTACGGTTGAAATTGACGACGATGATGAAATTGTTGAAGAACCAAATATTGAAGCAAATTTTTTTTATGATTTACTGGATGCTGCAAAGAAACCTCTTTGGGATGGTTGTAAAAGCGGCACCTAGCTATCAGTAACCGCAGAATACATTGCGATGAAGTCAAAATACAACATCATCGAAGCCGGATTTACAGCCATTGTACAAGCTGCAAAAAGACATATGCCGTCCGATAATTTAATTTGCGAAAATCACTATAAAGTTAGAAACTTATGTCGGCCTTTGGTTTACCTTATCAGAAAATAGATACATGTTTAAATGACTGCATATTATTTTGAAAAGAGGACATCACTCTTAGGAAGTGTAGAATATGTAACGAGGAAAGGTACAAACCAAGAAAAAAGAAGGAAAATGAAGTTCCATACAAATGTATGCATTATTTGTCCATCACTCCTAGGCTTCAAAGATTATGCGCATCTTCTGTAATTGCAGCTCATATGAGATGGCATAGTGTGAGAACATAGAAAGAGGGTACGTTGACACATCCAGCCGATGGAGAAGCATGAAAGCATTTTGACAAAACTTATACCAATTTTGCAACGGAGAATCGTAATGTTAGACTTGGATTATGTACGGATGGGTTTTTCACCATTTTCTCAATTTGGTGCTAAATATTCATCTTGGCCCATTATCATCGCACCTTATAATTTACCTCCATGGATGTGTATGAAAACGCAATATATGTTTCTTACTGTTGTCGTTCCTAGCCCCGACGATCCGACACAAGGAATCGATGTTTATATACAACCATTGATTGAGGAGTTAAAAACACTATGGAACGAAGGAGTAGAAACATACGACGTTTCAAAGAAAAAAAAAATTCATATGTTTGCTTCTTTGTTGTGGACTATAAGTGATTTTCCTGCCTATGCAGTGCTTTCAGGATGGAGTACATCCAATCGTCTAGCATGTCCATATTGCATGAAAGAAACACAGCGTTTTCTTTACCGGATGGTAAGAAAACTTCATGGTTTGACTGCCATCGATGCTTTCTCCATGTCAATCATCCCTTCAGAGGAGATAAGAAAAACTTTTTAGCTAATAGAGTAGAAACCAGACAACCATCAACAATATCGTCAAGCGAAGACATATACGAACTTGTAAGGGACTATCCAAAGATATATGAAACTGGAGTGCAAACAGAAATTGCAAGCAAATCGACTATTCATAATTGGTGCAAACAAAGTATATTTTGGGAGTTGCCATATTGGAAACATCTTCTGCTTCGGCATAATATTGATATGATGCACAACAAGAAAAATATCTTTGATAATGTTTTTAACACAATTTTGAATGTCAAGGGGAAGACTAAGGACGATTTGAAATCAAGACGCGATATACAAGAATTATGCAAACGTCCTGAGCTTCATATGAAACCAAATGACATTAAAAAACTCAAAGCATGTTACGAGTTAGATAATAATCAAGTTAAAGTTGTGTTAAAATGGGTGGAAGGATTAAGATTTTCGGATGGGATTTCATTAAATCATCGTAGATATGTTGACTTTAAAAACGGTAGATTGAGCGGAATGAAAAGCCACGACTGTCATATAATGATGGAAAATTTATTACGCGTTCTATTCAAAGAACCATTGCATTAAAAGTTTGGAAGGAATAACGGAGTTTAGTCTGTTTTACAAAGAGCTTTGTTCGACTACTTTAAAAGTGCAACGTTTACGTAAACTTGAAGAAGTTATTCCTATATTGCTCTACAAATTGGAGAAACGATTTCTGCCAGGTTTTTTTATTGTAATGGAACATTTACCTATTCATCTTCCATCTAAAGCACGTCTTCGAGGTGTTGTACAATACGGATGGATGTATCCATTTGAGAGGTATCTATTATGTTACCTATTAATTTATTTACATTCGGAAGTTAAAGTTAATGTAAATTAATTTTGCATAGATACTTGAATCGTCTGAAGAAAAAAAGTGAGGCAAAAAGCACGAGTTGAAGGTTTGATATGTAAATCTTACATCGAAGAAGAAGCTTCATTCTTTTTCTCTCACTATTTCAGTGACCATGTGAACATATCATTTGAAAGTGTTTCTTGTAATGACGAAGGCGACGAACAAGAGTCCTCTCAAACAATGTTATCTATTTTTAGACAACATGGTCGACCTTCTGGGAAATGTGTAGAAGTATGGTTAGATGATAGAGATCTTCATGTAGCACACACTTATATTCTTCTAAATTGTGCTGAGGTTGCACCATTTGTTAGGTAATCTAAAATAATAATTTATGATTTATTCATTTCCATAATGCATGCGCGTGTATAATTTAATGCAATATTTTATTCATATATGCAGTATTTATGAAAGTGAACATCTGCACGGAGATCTCAGTAAAGAATTTTCTGATTGGTTTTCAAAGTACGTTTATGAACTGAGAAATTGTGTGGTTGACGAAGGTTTGAAACATCTTGCGTTGGGATCAAAAAGAAATGTCAAGGCATATCCAATATTTTTTGTCAATGGATATAAATTAAACACCAAAGAATACGGTACAGAAAAATTAACAAATAATACAAGTGTATTTGTTAAAGGTAGTGATGTTCCAGAAAATCACATAAATGATTTTTATGGCATTTTAACACAAATTTTGCAACTGGCTAATTTCTCACGATCAACGGGGGAGGTGTTTCTGTTTAGATGCAATTGGTTTAGCAATGTTCCAGGTTCTAGAATTAATGTGCATAAGGATTATAATCTTATTGAAATAAAGCACACATTGCATTATCACAAGTACGATCCTTTTGTACTAGCCAAACAAGCATTGCAAGTTTATTATGCTCCTTATCCGTCTCTAAAAAGAGATAAAGCAGATTGGTCGGTAGTTTTTAAAACAGAGGCAAGATTTACGTTTGATGGGAAGAATATTCCAAACGAACAAGCTTATTAGACAGATCTTGAGCAAAGCAACGAAATAATAATTACAGACGATCGTACTGATTTTGGACCTCTAAACGATGAATCAAATGTTTTGATGTAATTATGCAATTAATGAGTAGGGAGGAAAATAACGTAGAATATGAGACCGAATCTGAATCAGAAGACGATGAGGATTGATGTAAATGATGAGATTTATTTTGCTAGTTATGTAATTATGCAATTGATGTAATTGATGAGATTATGTAATCGATGTAATTATGGAATTGATGTAATTATGCAATTAATGTACTTATGTTGAATTCTTGGTGTATTACGAAATTGATGAGATTTATTTTGCTATTTATGTAATTTATGTCATTTATGAAACCGAATCTGCTTATCGTCATTTACATCTTTTATGGCATTACCATTTCTGCCATTTATTTAGCAATTTATGTTAAAAATGCAATGTATTCTGCTTATCGTTGGAATATGAGACTCAGTCTGAATCAGTTATACTTTGCACTTTATGTACTTTAACTATAAAATATATTTCGTTATCATGTTATTTTTCTCTTTTAAAATGATGTGTCTGTGACAGGTATCAAGTCGTCCAGAAGGAGGAGTTCTTCCCATTTTTCAGGAGGCGATGACAGCGGTCCATCGCAACCGCCATAGTGACTTGTTGTGTCTCTAGTACCTAGAGCGGAGGGGTAAGTATTAAACTTTTTTTAGCATCTTAAATATTTTATGTATGATATACTAATCTGTATCATATTTAAAACAGGCGGTTTGAGCTACAGCCATCAGCTGTAGTTCTATCAGTTTCGAGAGAGGCGTACACGAGTAGGATGTCGGCTTGTTGGCCGAAGTGGGATAATATCCCTCCCCACATCTTGGAGTGTATTTTGCAGAATTTCATTGTAAGTATAATCTTATGTTTTCCATTCTTAATTTGTTTCTTTCGCTAATTTGTTGTTCACCTTTTATTGTTTAGCTTTTGGTTGCTTTTTTATCATGAAACAAAGTCCACCATGGACATATAGTCAGATGACCTGCAGCTGGTACAACGTTACTGGATGTAGAAGATGAGGAAGAACTACAGGGATTCTATGTCGACAATGAAGCATAAAGCGCAGAAGCCAAACTGGATGGGGATATGGGAAGGGTGACTGGCACATTGGGATAGTGACGAGGCGAAGGTAAGTGTACTAAACTTTTATTAATTATATGGTTGATACGTAAATATCAAAAAATATTTGATAAGTAAATAATGTATTAAATTTAAATGTACAGGCAGTGTCGAAAAGAAACTCTGCAAATTGGAACAAAAATCCCGTCACTCATCGAGGAGGGTCAAAGTCGTTACAGCAATATCGCCAAGAGCTGGTAAATTAATTAAATGTGAATTGTAAATAGTTATTGTGCTATATAATTTTGAATATACAATAACAGTACATAATAATCAACTTCAGGAAGCTGAGGCGTAGGGTCCCGTGTCGTATATGGATGTTTTTACTTGTACGCATGTCATCGAGCATGTAAATCCGAACAGGACGGTTTCATATACATGGCACGACGATAAATCGAGAAAGTTCCATGTAAGCATATTTTAGTTTATGTACTATTAGTAATTGTTTTAATTGTTAAATTATAATGAATTAAGATATCATGATATTAATTTTTAACTGCATTTTTATTTGTTCATGCAGGCAAGGTTTATGGAACAACGCCAGAAACTCCTGGAGAATACCGGTCAAGAGCAGTTGACAACGGATGAGGAAGACGTTATTTTTGAGCCAGTCATGGATCCACCATCATGGAATAGGTGCTACGGCTTTGGAAATTAAGTGGTAATGAATAATATATAAAGATATAACAATTCAATAATCTTTTATTTCTAAAGAACTTCACATCGCTTTAGTTTCAGTAATAAGTTTATAGATATAACAATTAACATATTATGTTGTAACTTTGATAGTAAGATAATAGACTAAATTAAATAAGTGTTGCAGGCCAGTAGACAGAGGAGAGTCAGCCAAACGGCCAGAGCTGATATCGATCTAGCAGATATCGAAGAGTTGAGAGCTAGGGTGGCGCAGCTGGAAGAGCAGAACCGTCACCAGGCCATCGAGATAACACAGCTACTGGATCAGCGTATTGTTGAGTACATGCAGCGGTATGGTGGCCCCTTTCCATCCTCTGCTGGTTCGGGAGGTTCTGAAGCTGATTGACTGGAGTGATAGGTATGTTATTTTTTGTGTCATTATTTTGTAAGTTTGGATGATACATTGAGTTGGTGGAGTTGGATTTGAAATGTTGTGTATATTGTTTGATGATGCATTTGGTGGTATTAATTCTGATATTTGGGAGTTGATGGCGAGGAGTTGGTGAAGGATTGATGTATATATTGTACAATTAGATGTATGTAAATTATGATAGCGAAGTTTGGTTTGATTTTATATGAATTATGCTTGATTTAATTCTTTATAATATTTGATTACCTTTATATAGTTTGATTTCATATTGAATATCTGAGTTGGATATATTGAGTTGGGTGAAACATATTGTGTTTATGGATTGTGGATGGAAGGCGAAAGCGCAACTGAAATTCAGAAAAAATTTCCAGGTTATCCGACGGCTCCCGACGGCCTATAGGACAAAAATTACCGACGGTTTCCAATGGCTCGAGACGGCACTTTTCCGACGGCTCCAGACGGCTTTCGACACAGAGTGTGATCGTCCATGTGTCTTCCAACGGCCGCCGAAACCCGTCAGATGGTCGTCGGCAGCCGTCAAAAAAATTGTCGACGGAGTCTGTCCGGAGCTGTCGGAAAATCTATACACCGATGGATTTTTTGCAGCGGTTTTTTCCGACGTCTTCCGACAGGCGCCGACGGGCAAGATCCATCGGAAAATGATCTGCTTCTTGTAGTGGTTCTTAAATGAAAAAAATACAGTGAGTGATATGTTTAGGTATTTGTGTGAATGTTTGAAGGGCCTTTTGTTTTCCTTTCTACAATTACAAAATACGTAGACAAAATCATTAGTTTTTAGGTAAAAAAATGAAATGTTAAATGCACATATAATGTGAAATAATTAAATAAAATAAATGAAAGGGTAAATACATATGTATTAGGAATCCCTCATGTCATTTATAGTTGATAACTATTTACTAATCCTTCGTATCATTTATCTTTAGTTAATAACTGTTTACTAATATAACAATAGTAATGGGCATCTGTGATATGGCATATTTACTTGATAAACTCAACAAGTGATACATATCAATAACTATAATTAGTTAAGATAGTTATGTGTAACCATATCTCTAATTGTGGATTAATTAGTGACATGTACTCTATGGGTTGTTACGGTTGTATATATAATCCATGCCAAACAAAGTCGATATATACAATTTGAGTTCACTGAATTTGAAACTCAAGTCCATATAAACATTCATGATGGAATTGAATGGAAAATGTCTCAGAAAAACTAAGGCAAAATTGTATGGAAAATGCCTCAGAAATAATGAGGCATTTGCCTCAGATTTTGTGAGGCGAATGCCTTGGAATTATGAGGAATTTGCCTTATATATCATGAGGCATTTTCCTCAGATATCATGAGGCAAATGTCTCGTAAATACTAAGTCTGCCCTAGAATTTTGTAGGCATTCGCCTCAGAATTTCATAGGCAAAGCCTAAAGCATTTTTTATTGTTAATCGCTAATTGTATTATTTATTTATATAGGTAAATGAAGATTTTGGTGCAAAGAAATAGCAAGATGTTGAAGTTCTTTTTGGTGTAGTAAGCAAATGAAGTTTTTTTTGGCTTTATGCTTTTTCTCAAAACTTCGTGTATAGTTATTGTCAAAACTTGGTGTATGGATGTTGTGAAAACATGGTTATGGAATCGTATGAACTTGGTTTTTGAACATATGAGAACTTGGATGTGATTTATATATTATGTTTTGATTTTTTTGATGATACGATTGTTGTTTGATTTGAATATGTTTATAGATATCAACTGATTTTGAACTATACACACACACACAAATGTGAGATTGGGGTGTGAAAGTACATAGGAGAATTTTAATTGACATCAATAAATAATAAAAGCCAACCTTTATTAGATGCTGTAATTTTGAGAATAAAAGCATGTTTCAAATGCTATAAATAATGTAAGGTATAAATAACAACATACTAAAAATGCTGTAGAATAAAACTAACAGCAAAAATAAAACGTTGTAAAAGATACTGATATAACAAAACATATAATTAAACGCTGTAGAAAATCCCATACGACATATAATAAACATTGTAGAATATTATTCTCAGCATTTATTAAACATTGTAAAATAAACTTTTGTAGCATTTTCTTTTATGCTGTTAAATGTTGCTTACATTTAACAACGTGTCGTTAGACAACATTTATCAAAATGTTGTTATAGGTTTTTGCAGCATTCATCCCACGCTGTAAAAAGCCTTTTCTGTTGTTGTATAACCCAAAATCCCAGCTCGTATGCAGAAAACTTATGCAAAAGACCTAGCCCAATGTCCCAGCTTATATGCCGAAAACTTATGCACACAACCGACCCCAATGTTCCAGCTCATATGCCAAAACATATGCAGACGACTGAGCCCAAAGTCCCAGTGCATATGCCGAAAACATACATGACTATTGAGGTCAAGTCCATGCTAGATATTCTCCAACGGTTTGCAACACTATTGAAATCAAGCCTAAGACCCATTATCACCCTACCATTTATGAAGCTACTGGATAAAGTGCAATTCATCGCCGCCAAATGTCACTAGTACAACCGAGGAGTAATTTCCTACATGTGTGCCGAAACGTCCACTACAAGAAAACTAGCCTTTAGTTGAATAAATTGGTGGCATTTATTTGTGAATGCAACTAAAAACATTTCACCCTATAGTCAAAACGCGGCAAAAATTATTTTACCTTTCGCGCCTTACCAAAATCTTTCCGCCTAAGTCTAATAAACGTAACCAGTACATTCCCTATCATTAAATTATCTAACACTTATAAATTTTCTAAACCTAAGGAACAAAATTTCCCAAATCGCTTCAAAATAATTTCCCAAATCGCTTTTTGATTCAACCGTTCCTCTCCACATCACTCATCTCCACATCGTCGTTTATTCTCATCGTCGCATCTACTCCTCTCCACATCATCGTGGTAGCTCTCCAGCACGATTTTCTCCTCGTGGTGCCCTAAATAGGTACATTTAGGTTGAATTTTATAAATCAATTTTCTAATTGTGATTAAAGCTTGCGCATAAAATTATTTGTGATTATTTCTGGTTGTTCGTTATGTTTACTATTCTATTAATACTGCAAGTTATTATAGATTATATTGCAAGTTATTTTGTGATTGTTTGTGATTACTGTAGGTTTTATTTTGTGATTGTTTGTGATTACATCTTAGAATGTAATTGTACAGTTTATTGTTTTGATATTTTCAATAAAAAATAGAATTTTTACTGAGAAATTTTGTGATTGTTTGCATTGTAATTACTGCAAGGGTATCTCAGTTATTTTGTGATTACTGACGTCATTACTGCAAGGGTAGCTCAGTTATTTTGTGATTGTTTGCATTGTGATTTATTAGTTAACGAAACCGGATGAGCAATCTATTACTGGTTGGAAACATGTGTTTTTCTGGTTCTACAAATAGTAAAATTTGATAGAAATGATACAATACTACTTAATAAAGACAGCAATTTGTCTGCCTTTTATTTTACAAGGAAATAACAAATACAAATATGTATTACCATATATTCATTCACAGTTTGGACCTTGTACACCATTTCTGTTCCTCAAAAGTTATAGGTACTTTCATAAACTTCAATGCCAAGAAAAGCTTTCACTCATGAAAGCTTTTCTTGCTTAGTTCTTAAAATAAATCATTCAACATGGCTAGGAGAACAATTTTTAATGCAAAAAGAAATAAAATGATACTGTCAAGTAAACCTTAGTAGTGGTTGTCTTTGTAATGTGGACCTTAGTGATGGACAAGTAGAGGTATATGGATGCAACAACTAATAATACAAGCAACCAATGTTAACACACACTTATAAAATTCATACTAACATCTTTAGTATTTTTGAAATAAAAATAAAGGATGTGTCCATATATATTTTGCAGTAACAACAAACTCTCAGTAATTTTAATCAACTTTAGGCTTAATTGATCTAAATTAGTTAACTTCAGAACATTTTTATTAGCACATACATATCACAATACATGCATTAAAGAGTGTTAACTTTACTTTTTTTTATCGAACCCAGATTTTCTCTGCTGTCAGTACTTCAAGTCAATGTTTAAGTGTGTGTCTTTTGTGGATCATTTTTCTGCAAATGCACAAATAATGTTTCATGTCAATGTTTATGCTCAGCGTTCATGGAAAAAAGGAATTTGAAACCATTCTATGGTCACATTCCCATCTTAAATATTATCTATACATAGAAAGGGAAACTTGATATCAAAAATTTCATAATGAAGGACTAATTATCTATAAATTCACTACGATAGCCTGAATATATTGGTGTTGTGTTGTTTTTATAATAGAATATCATTTTTGAAACTAGTTTTTTTTTCTAGAAAATGTTGGATTTGATTGGGTTCATGTTTGATAACTAGACACACTAAGATTGCACTGACAGTCAAATCACCTTTCTTCAAAACCTTGCACTGATATATCGATTACAAAACATAACTAAATGAAACAACAATAGAAAAATACTTAGAAGAAACAACAATTACCGAATTATAAAATGTATTACCGAATTATAAAATACACTTGCTGATGTGATATTCTACTATTTCAGTATTATTTTCACGAGCTTGAAATATTTTCTTAGTTTCAGACTAGAAATTTGAAAGATAATATTTTGATTTTTAAACATTTGTATATTTTCCAACCAGTACGACTTCATTTAAGGCAGTATGGAAGATCCACACCCGCATTCGCAAATGTATGGATTACTCATGTTTAATATGTTCTTTTTATATGCAATTTTAATTACCATTTGCTGAATGGCTTCACATTTTTGCGCGTTCACAATATAAATAATTTTCCGGCAGATGCGTTTACATGGTCACATGGAGTTATCTCACTGATACATATCTATATGCGTTATATTTTCAGCAAATGCGTCATAATTTCAATCACCAAACGAAGAAAAACAAATCTATGTAACCTTGTGAACGAGGTTTGATTCATGTGTGCAGTATCCTAAAAATAAAAACTATCTTTGTTATTTCATTCACTGCAGCACATGCTATCTCTATTATTATTCATTTTATGTGGTTTATTGTAGTTTATTATCCTTACTATGGGCGTGTTACCAATGTTCCAGATAGTGCATTATTTATAAGATGCTTGGATGTTTTTTGGGTAATAACTTCAACGTCTAGTTATTTTTTTGATTACAACAGATAACCAATTTATACGTCAAAGATTGGAAACTTATTTGCCTTCATATGTCGAAAATGGAAAAAGACTGGGTTTTTTTAAGCAGGTGATAAAACCATGATTAACTTAATATGTATTTTGAGAATTATAACATATAATCTAATATTAAAGCTCAATTTTTTTATTTGTTTTACTTTTTTCATAGAACTAGTATAGAGTACCGACAAGGAGCAATGAATTTTGTGAATGCTGTAAAGAGGAATGCAAGAAGTGTAGAAAAATTTTTATGCCCTTGCAAGGATTGTCGGAATCTTAGTCGTTATGATGAACAAATCATCGTTGAACATTTAATTATAAAAGGAATGGATCCTAAATACATGGGTGGTGTATGGTTTAACCATGGTGAAGAGATAAATGTAGAGAAGAAAACAAATACGTTTGATGTATATGATCTATTCAAGATGATTCACTATGAAGATGAAGATTTTTTGAATCAAGATTTTTTTGATGATGATAAAGATAATGTTAATTCTCAAAGAAAAGAGGATGAGTTACTCAAGAACTTGGAAGATGCAGAAACTCCATTATATCCTGGTTGCATAAATCACACAAAATTATCTGCTATCACCGTCTTGTATAATCTTAAATGTGAGACTGGCTTGTCTGATAGTGGGTTTGATAAGCTTTTAACTGTGCAAAATTTATTTCTGCTGAAGGATAACGTGCTTCCCAAAAACTTATATGAAGTAAAGAAATTTCTTAGAGCATTCGACATGGGTTTTGAAAAGATACATGCTTGTGAGAATGACTGTTGCCTTTATAGAAAAGAATACAAAGATTTAGACAGTTGTCCAAAATGTGGTTCTTCAAGATGGAAGAAAAATCAAGATACTGAAGAGGTTATACAAGGTATTCCAGTTAAAGTATTGAGATACTTTCCAATAATTCCGAGATTTAGAAGAATGTATAGATCTCAAAAGATGGCAGAAGATTTAAGATGGCATTTTAATAATACAAGCAATGATGGAAAATGCGTCATCCCGTGGATTCTACGACATGGAAAATGGTGGATGAAAAGTATAAATCTTTTTCATCCGATCCACGCAATCTTAGACTTGGTCTTGCTACAGATGGATTCAATCCATTTTCCATGTTGAGTTCGAAATATAGTTGTTGGCCGGTGATGCTTGTGACATACAATCTCTCGCCTATGTTGTGTATGAAAAAGGAAAATATTATGTTAACTTTACTTATTCAAGGCCCAAAGCAACCCGGGAATGATATTGATGTATATTTGGCGCCTTTGGTGGAAGACTTGCATCATTTATGGTGTAATGGAGTTGATGCTTATGATGCATTTAGTAAAACTTTGTTTAAACTAAATGCAATTTTGTTATGGACGATTAACGATTTTCCGGCTTATGGAAATCTTGCTGGATGTCGTGTGAAGGGGGGAAAAGGTTGCCCATTATGTGGTGTCAATACCCATTCTCGTTGGTTGAATCATAGTCGAAAGAGCGTCTACATGGGTCATAGAAGATTTCTACTAGCTTCGGATTCACGGAGGAAACAAAAGGCATTGTTTGATAACACCATAGAGAAAGGTAGCGCTCCTAGAATACTAACTGGGAGAAACATTCATGCATTGTTGAAGGATTATCCAAATGATTTTGGAAAAGAAAAAGAAGAGAAAAGTAAGAAGAGAAAGTGTGTTTATGATATAGAAGATGAAGATGATAATACTAACGATTCTATAAAAATGGAGCTATCGAGGTGGAAAAAAAGATCAATTTTCTTTGATTTGCCTTATTGGAAGGTTAGTGGTTAGTTTATTTATTTTTCATTGTTTTAATAGAAGAAAAACCCAATAATGCGTTATAGTTTTGGTTTTCGCAGGAGCTTCCATTACGCCACAATATAGATGTGATGCATGTGGAGAAAAACAATGGTGAAAGCCTATTGGGCACGATGTTGCATGGTAATAAATCAAAAGATGGAACCAACTGTAAAAAGGATTTAGAGGATTGGGGAATTCGAAGTGAGCTTCATGCACAACCTCGTGGGAATAAAACATATCTTCCACCGGCTCCATACATGTTGTCAAAATCCGAGAGAAAAATATTTTGCAAAAGATTGTACGATTTCAAAGGACCAGATGGCTACTGTTCAAATTTGAAAAATGGGATTTCGTTGCAGGATTGCAAAATTAGCGGATTGAAGTCACATGATTACCATGTATTAATGCAACAGTTATTGCCAGTAGCATCGAGAGGATTAATGGCAAAGAAGGTAAGAAAAACAATAATTCGCTTATGTTCTTTTTTCAACAAATTATATCAACGTGTTCTTGATAGAGAGAAGGTAAAACAAATCAATGTTGAGATTATTGAAGTTTTATGTGAGCTTGAAAAATATTTCCCACCATATTTTTTTGATATAATGTACATTTATCCATTCATCTTGGAAAAGAAGCACTAATGTGTGGACCAGTTCATTTTCGTTGGATGTACCCATTCGAAAGATACATGAAGACACTTAAAGACTATGTCAGAAACTATGCACGACCAGAGGGATGTATTGCAGAATCCTACCTTGCAAAAGAATCCATGATGTTTTTCGATGAATTTTTGAAAAAATCAGGACATATAGAGGAGAAAGAAGCTCGAAATGAAGATTATGAAAGAAGTGTAATACTCGAGGGACGTCCGATTTCAATATCCAAGACAGTTAAACTGTCAGTTAATGACAAAGAAAGTGCTCATTTAGCCGTGTTAATGAATATGGCTGTGGTGGAACCATTTATAGAGTAAGTGTATGTTATATTGTTTTAATTATTTTGATGTGTTCGTAATGCTATATATAACTTATAATTAATTATTCAATACTAGTTTGCATTTGGAGGAATTAGAAAAGTCAGACCCACGCATGACAAAAAATGCGACCTTACTTTGGGAAACACATACAAAAAATTTTGCCGATTGGATTAAAAGAAAGGTTAGTTAGATTTCAAATATATTATCTTTTGGCTATTAATCTTACTATAAAATATACATGTTAAATAAAATTTGTTGTAGATACTTATTACCTCCAAGGATCATGATGACATGTTAAGATGGATTGCTTTTGGTCCGAAGGATGATGCCATGTCTTACAACGGATATATCATCAATGAGCAATGTTTTCATATAAAAGATGTAGGGAGAGAAACTCAGAATTGTGGGGTGACTTTTGATGCGACTACTATGTGTAGAGCAAGTGCAAAAGATATGTCCCAAGTGGTTGATGTGGTCACTTACTATGGAATATTGACAGATATAATTTTATTAGATTATCGTACGTTTTATATTCCAGTTTTTAAGTGTCGTTGGGCGTATAAAGGAAATGGAGTAAAAGTTGATGATGATGGGTTCACTCTTGTTAATTTACAGCAAGCATCGTTTTCACGAGATCCATACATACTTGCATCTCAAGCAAGACAAGTATTTTATTCAAGAGAGAATGATGTTTATAATTGGTATGTTGTAATGAAAGCACCATCAAGAAGTTTTAATGATTTAGAGGATCACGATTGCATCGAGGAAGATATCCAAGTCGTGGAAGATAACGAAATAACCGAAATGGATGATGAAGATGTTAGTTATGTTAGAGAGGATTGCGAAGGCATACTTGAGTAGATTATATGTTCAAACTTGAGTAGACTATAAAATTTGTTGTACTATCATTTGAAAAATGTATTACTATCAAGTAGTTTCTTTTCCTTGTTTCATGACAGCTTTAACATTTACCACCTTTGTTCTGTCTACGACTTCTTTTATTCGTGCACAATGATTTGATAACATTTCTTTTTTGTCTGACTCTATTTGGATTTGATATGATAAATCAAATTTAATATTATGTTTATGTTGAATTTAATTCCATTCCTATGCCAAGTTTGTTCCATGTTGCATAATTGTCAAAATATATCTTAATTGTCAAAAGAATCGGAACTCAGAAGACAGTGAGTGATAACCAGAGGATAGTGACTGATAAGGTAAGTGGGTAGTTAGTCTACATATGTGTTTGTGTGTACTGTGTTTGTGAGGGTTGTCTGACTGTCTGTAGGGTGAGTTGGGTTTGTGAATATGTTGTGTATTGTGTGCTTGTGTGAGTTAGCATTGCTATGTTTTGTGTTTGTGAGAGGTTGCAAATTTTGTTGAGTGTGTTGTGCTTTTTTTTTATCAGATGTTAGGTGCCTTCATTTGTAAATGCAAGCATAGAAAACATATTAATATACATTTACAGAAATTACATGTTTTGATTATTCCATTGTTAAGTATTAATGTGATTATTTACAGAGTTTACATTACAGAGTTCATATACATGTATTAATAACTATTGTATTCAAGGTTACATAATAGATACTGTTAACTGTCCTTTATATGAAGTATTCTCAAAATAAGTTACTGTTTTTTGTTTCATTTGCAGAAAAAAGATGCATTCAAGCTTTGTACGTACTCGCAACCAGAGAAAGGCTGATGAGGAATCTCAGAAGTATAAGTCAAAGCGGAAGTATAATCCAAAGAAAAAGGTTAAGTTTCCAGCCGGTGCTTGCACCGACAGTGAAGAACCAACAGTCAACGCTAAGAAACAAGCCACTTTTTGCAATGAAGACAAAGAACAAGAGCCACCTGTTACCCCCTCCGACCCAAATAAAGAAGGACTTCGCTCAAAAAATGAAATCCTTCATGAACAAACTGATGATGATGAGGGAGAAATTGGGAGAGCAAGTGAAGCTGAATCCAGAATTACATCTCGAAAAAGAGGCGGTAGAGGTCCAGCAAAAGCAAAAAGACTCCCGTTAAGCAGTCAGGATCGAATTGAAGTTGAGTTCAATGATATAGGTATACCAATAGGGAAAGGGTCAGTACATTTATCCTCTTTTCTTGGACCACTTGTGCGGGAGCTGGTTCCATACACACTTGATGATTGGAGGAATCCAAGTGATGAGTTAAAAGTTGTTTTGTGGCAATCGATTCAGGTATGAGTTAAAAATTGTTTTTGTTGTTTATACATCTGTTTGCAAGTTGCTACATTGCTACATTGCTACATTGTTACATCACGTATTATAGTTTTGGCTGAAAAAAATTGTTTGATGCATACATATGGCTGTTGTTTGATTTAATATCATGTTTTCATGTATTGTTGCAGATTAGATTTAAACTGGAAGAGGATTGGCAAAGAAAAGCTGTATTTCAACAAATGGGAATAATTTGGAGATTGTCAAAAAGTAAATTGGTTCGAAAATTAAATAAAGTGGAGAACGAAGAGGAAAGACTAAAACTGAAACCTACCAACATCAAAAGCATGAATGAATGGAGAAGGTTTGTGAAGGCGAAAACAAGTCCGGAGTTTAAGGTAACACTATTCACTATTTTATTTGCTAGAACACTTTAAAAGTTAATGATTGGGATCCAATAACACATATGGTTATTTGCACAGCAGAGTTGATTATCATTTTCAAAAGAACAATTTTATTATCCAATAACACATATGGTTTTGTTTTAGTCTCAAAAAAAGAAAACATTTTGCATTAAAAAAAAGAATACATATGGTTTTGTATTGTGTTATCTTGCATTAAAAAAATTGTTGGATTTGTTTTCATCTTGCATTGAAATTTTCAACTAGTTTGCTATAGGATTTCATTTCCTGGCTTTTGCGTTTCGTTTTCTGTTTTACATTGCTGTTGCATTCCATACTTCAACAAGCTTGCATTGCATATACCCAAAAACAAAAATAAAACAAAAAACATTGCATTGCATCTTAGATTTTAGTTTTCATTTTTACATATCTGTTTCTTGTGCTCACTGTTTTCACTTGATATTATGTTCACTGTTTTATTTCATTTGTCTTTTAGTTTCTGATACATTGAATTTTCCTGTACTACAAGCAACTGTTTTCAAGTTTTTGTTCTCTATTTACAAAACAAAATATCCATGTTTCTTCTTTACATTGCCTTTATCAAACACTTCTCAAACAACTTCTCTCTGTCACTCTTCACTTCCTCAACCAAGCTGTCATTATCCTATAACAATATATCAACTTCTCTCTGTCACTCTTCACTTTCTCAAACAACGAAGATGCCATTATCCTATAACAATATATCAACAATATATCTTTCTATTTTACAGAAACGAAGTGAGAAATATTCGGCCCTTAGGGATAAACAACTTCCACACACAACTGGTCGTAAGGGAATGGCTAGATTGATCGAAGACATGGTTAGTTAATTAAGTATAACTTTATTTAATATTATTTTATACCTGTCCGGTTTTTTATTTAAGGTTATCCTAAATTTAGAAAAAAGAAAGTCCAAGTCCATCGTCCATAACTAGAGCTGATGTTTGGATTAAATCTCACATTAAAAAAATGGTGAACCGGTGACTGCGGAAGCTGGAAATGCTATTGTAAGTTTTTTTAATTTTATCTGTATATAAAAAATTGTATGAAACTACGATAATTTTACCATTGTACATTATCTATTTGTATTTATTTATGTAGGAGGAGATTAAAAAATTTGGTAGCCTATCACATTCTGGTTCGTCACATAATGTCAGTGGAGATGCTCTTGTACATGTACTCGGACAAGATAAACCAGGACGGTTAAGGGCATTGGGAAGGGGTTGCACTTTAACCAAGCTAGCTGTGGCCCAGGCCAAAGATAAACAAGTATCGCGGTGTCGAGAGGAAATAGCAGAAATGAAGAGTATGCTGCAGGTTCTGATGAACCAGAAGGTAAACTATTAAAAGTAATTTATATATGAAAAATAAAAAATTCAAAGCGCCATATAATTTAAAATACTAAAAAGAACAAATTTATTCTCTCTCACAAACTTATTATATGTTCTCTGCCATTTTAAGTATGGTCATTTTAATTTTAGCAAACTTATTACATTAACTGATCAAAGTCCATTAAGTAGTTTTCGATAGTCAATTAAACGCCTACATTACATTTAATTGAGTGCTTTTACGATTAAAATATTCTAATATTAGAGCTTTGCTGCAGGGTGTAGAAAGTTCGAAAAGGAGCACATCTGAATTGGTAAAAATAATAATTATATTACTCAAGAAATAACATTTAGATTTTAAATTTTGATCTAGTGATTGCTATAATTTTTGGTTGAATAATTGCAGAGCAATGACGATATATGTTCGATGTTGAATTGGGATGGAAACTGTGAAGTTGTTGCCAATGGGAGGGTGTTGTCCAGGGACCCAACTGCGGTTGTCAATGGCATTCGTCTTGGACCAAATGTTGTGAGCGTTATTGTAGATATCGTGGACAAACCAGATACTTATTTATGGAGGCCTACACCTAAAATGATAGTATTAGCAGACGCTGTGAATAAGGTAGTAGCTTGGCCATCAACTTGCATTAAGATGGCGCTCGAGTAAATTTAAACGACGTTAGTACGGTAAATTTTACACTTCTCATACTAAACTGTTGAATTACACTTCTCATTGAAACATACTAAAGTTTTAGTTTTAGTTTTTAGATATTAGTACCCCGAATTAATCCATTTGAATAATTTTTTTATATTAACAGCACTGCCCACGATATTATGGTTGGAATTACACTTCTCATTTTATAACCTGTGAATGAATTGCTAAGTAATTTGCTAAGTAGAAATTTATTTGTTTGTTAAAATAAACCATCTTTATATTTATTTGTTTGTTAAAATTACACTTCTCATTTTATAACATGTGAATGATTTGCTAAGTAATTTGCTAAGTAGAAATTTTTTTGTTTGTTAAAATAAACCATCTTTATATTTATTTGTTTGTTAAAATTACACTTCTCATTTTTAGAGTAACAGCACTGTCCAAGACGACAAATGCAAGATTTATGGTTGGAATGAGGGTGAAGGGGTAGTTGCCGAAGGAAGAGTCTACTCCAGAGAGCCACAATATGTTGTTAATGGTATTCCGCTCGATCCGTCTGCCATTGTGATTTCGGTCGACAAAGTAATAAATAAAGACGCTTATTTGTGGCGACCCACATGTGATATGTCGTACATTGGAGATGCATTTGGTAGGAAAGTAGCATGGCCCAAATCAAAAGTTGAAGTTGATAAAGAAAATGGAAATGACAGTGTAAATTGTGCGACTTCTCCCATGAAATCTACACCCTTGGTCATGAAGAAATCAGAGCATGTAAGTATTAATTTTCAAAATTGAAGAAATTACCTGTGTATGAAAGTTTATTTATTATGTGTATGTATATATTCTGCATAATAATCTCTTTTTTCCAGCCAATTGCAAAGTTGACAAAAGATAGCAAATGCCAGTTGATCGATTTGGGTGGAACAAATGTAGTGGCTAAAGGAACTATTGCATCAACTGATCCGATAACGATGGTCCATAGTCGTATATTGGGACTTAATGTTGTAAAAGTTTGGCTTAATATTGTGAGAGATGCAAATGCAGAGCTATGGAGACCAACATCAGAGTTGACGTGCATGGAAGATGCACTTGGCGTTCCCATAGCTTGGCCAACGGAAAAAGTCATTCTGAAAACAAACTGAAAGGTATATAACTTGTTCATCATAAATGTTTTCAAACTTTGATTCTAATACCCTGACAATATTCCTAGATAATCGACTATAAAAATTAGTTATATTACTCAATAAATATTGGTGTAGAGCTAGAGTTTGTGTGGCTGTTGATAGTGGATGGAACAGAGTTTGTGTGGCTAAAGTGTTGAATTTATATAACCAATTTTAACACATTCACCGTGTACTAATAAAGGTTACTGGAGCCTGGTACAACTTTGATAGAAAAGTATATCCCTAGTTGATGTAACAGAACCAGTTTTAACACCTTCAGTGTACTCACTGCGTACCCTGATAAGCTATCACATTATCAACAACATATTGTTCTAGCAATAATGCAATACTTTGGTAAATTTACTACCAGCTTATATTCAACATCCACCAACACAGTGAAACTGCGTTGCCCCAACTGTAGGTGCTATGAGCCAACAGGGTCGCGTTGCTCGCTACAACTAAGGCGAACACACATTCATTCTTTAACATATCTAAACCCCTAGTAGTTAGTTAAATATCATTCTACACTTAAGCACTGAATGGTCACAATCTGCCACATGATAAAGACATTTATCTTTGTCATAAGTTCATCTGCTAATGTGCAAGTCTAGTGCACTGACTTCACAAATATGATGTAAAAGTTGTTGGACTATTACAATGTGCTCACATCAGTGGTTAATACGCAGAGGCATATTTGTTTGAAGTATTATAGTCTAAGGACTTCTATATTTGTCCATTTTTGATCTTTGATACCTTCACCTCACAAATATTTAGTAACATGATTATTATTGTTTACAGGTAGATAAACGTTTGTGAAGAATTCAAGCAGCAGCACTGGTTTTTGGTATGGTAGCAGCACATGTATGTAGTTAGGTTGATTAAAACTGTTATGAAACTATTATGAAACTAGTATGTATGGTAGCAGCACTACTTTAGCTGCATGTACTATTATGAAACTGTTTATGGTAGTTTGGTTGTGTAAACGTATGGTTAACCTTTTGTCTTGACACTAATGTTATGATATAGTGGTGATTATGTAATTTCTTTTGTTTGTGTTATTGTGGTTCATTGAATGTGTTTATATATTACGTTATTGTATAAGTTTGGAAGTAATTGAATTGGAGGCGAAATCAGATGCAGTTGTGGAACAGCAAGCAGTAAAATGGAAACATACGGTGGCGGAGAAAAAACGCCACCAAAAATAGTAACTCGGCAATTATAGTAACTCAGATAATCTCCGTGGCGTTCAAAAAACGCTGCAAAAAATAATAATACGTGCAACAAAAAATAAGATAGTACACGGCACCTTTTCGGTGGCGTTTCTTAAACGCTGTAAAAAAGATCTTTAGTAACGTTTAAAAAACGCTGCCAAAAATTCATTTACAATGGCGTTAAAATAAATGCAACAAAAAATCATGGATTTTTAGTCGCATGTTTTCTAGCGGCGTTTATCAAAACGCCACCAAAAATTTTTGTGGCGTTTTTCGTGCGCCACTAAAAATCAAATTTCTTGTAGTGGTCCTAGTAGAACCCCCATATAACGAATCTACTAAAATTAGACGTCTTTCTGAAGCAGTTTATAACACATCAAATAACATACCAAAGCATTTCTCATCTCACCATGATAGCAGTGCTATGGCACATGAAACAGAGGTCGTATGTGAAAGTTACAAGTGTTTAAAGTACAGGGGCATTATCGTAATTTATTATGTATTTTTTTATTATCATTTTATTTATTTTACATTTTATTCTAATTGTTGTGTTTGCTACAGTAACACCCAAGTCAAGACATCGTCGTTTTCAACCCAGTCGTAGATTCCCATTGCCCTTTGCCTGGATCTGGCCACTATTTCAACATCCGACCACACTACCACCATCCCCTTACCACGTCGGTCCCGACACCACACCACCACCAATGCCGAAGGTATTGACTTGAAACGTCAATGCTTCCTTTATGGGCAAATGCTACCACCAATGTTAATTTTGAAGGTATGCGGCGTAACAATATTACCATAATCCTGCATCAACAAGCAATGTCAAAAGTATGAAGTGAAACCAATGCCGGAAGTATACAATGCCGCCCTTGATCAAAAAAGAGTAATAGACAATGCCATAGGTCATCAATAAAACCTGCAATACCAGATGTTGTCAATGCTGCAGACCGTTTATAAGGTTGGATGAATGATATAGTGCCAAAGAAACTGGAAACAATGCCGAATATTAGTGAGGGAATGACGACGTTGAAAAGCTCTATGCCAAAAGCCATTAAGGTTATAACTGTAACGACCTGTAAATTTTCGATAATTAAAATAGCTAATTTAATAAGATTTCGTGATTTAATGTTAGAAAAAAATAAAAATTTGCAATTTATTTATTTATAATAATATCTGGAATGAATTGAAACAATAATTATCTAAGTAATTATAAATAGATTGAATGGAGTTCCAATCTAATTGAATTGACTCAAATGTTATAACTGGGTTATAAGGGAATATATGGAAAAACAAATGTAAATAAGCGAATAAGAATTGTGAATTATTTAGGTAGAAATAAAAATTTTAATAGATTGGTTTCGAAGATTTGAATAGTAATAAGTATTGAAAAATAAATGCTACTTAGTGAATGCCTTTGAAATCAATAGTTGGATAGGATAATAAATGTTGAATTCATTGGGTATAATAGAGTAATTGATTGATAAGTAAAATCTATTAAAAATCAAATAATTGAATATTGAACAGGTAAATTGTTTAAAGTAAATATTTAAAACTTATTGAATAATGGAATAACGGTAAAATGGAGATAGTGTTCTAAGATGTGAATTGGTTTTAAAAGTTGAATCTTATAAGTTCAATTTCAAAGATTTCAAAAGGATAATGAATTATTGGATAATCAAAATTGTTTAAATTTAATATTTTGAATTTATTGAATAATTGAATAACGGAAATTGGATAACTGATTAATGGAAATGGTTGTTCTATAATTTGAATTTGTTTTAAAGGTTAAATTTTATAAGTTCGTTTTTGAATATTTCAAAAGATAGTGATTTAAGAATAATCAAATTTGTTTAAATTTAATATTACAAATGTTTGAATAATTAAATTCCGAATTTGATATGATTAATTTGAGATTGAAATTTAATATATGAAAATAGAGTGAATAACTGAAATTTGATTTAATATGATTCAAATTGGTTTCCCAAGTGAATATAAGTTATATTTGGATTTTAATAGAGTTAATAAGATTTTAAAATTGGAATTTTAAGCTATTTTGTTAATTTTGAAAAGTCGTCGATTTAATCAACGAGTAAAGAATAGCCTTTCGAGGCACAGTCTCGGAATTCGACGAAACAGTTTCATTGGATCCGTAATAGTGTGTTATTATCGGATTTCAAATTTCGTAGCGGTTGAAGTTATTGTTTGGTCGTACGGGTTAGAAACGCGTCAGATTTAAATATCGAAATTTAATATTTTAATTCGATTCAAAAAGCTATCTTCCACATACGATCTAATTAGCCTCCGAAACACATTCCATTGTGTTCGGAATGCGGGTAAAACATTACGAACGCCTGGCGGCATGTATTGTTTGGAGCTCGTTCGAAAAGCACGTTAAAATTGAAAATAATAATAAAATAATTCGTTACGTGTATATAATTCGCGTTCTTTTCAGAAACCCTAGGCCGAGTAATGTTCGTGGCCGCCAGAGCTAATTTCTATGGCCGAAAAGCAACCCCTTTCCCCCTCGTTTTTCTCGTAATCCACACCCCTATGGCCTTCGACCTCAACTAGTGAAAGGTCGGCGACGTCGAGCTCTTGCACTTCAACGGTCGAGATCTGAATCAACGCGACGATGGGAGCGAAATCTGGTGCGAATGGCGGTGCGTTCGATCGCGTTTTTCGAGACAAAGGCACGACCGAGTTCGCCGTGGTCGTGGCCGAGGGTGAAGCTCGGGAGGACTTTCGTTTGCCGGCATTCGATCGTGTCCTGGAGCATCGTAGTGCGCGCGTCAATCGAGGGTTGAACGGCGTCTTTGGGTTCGACTATCATCCTGTATGCGTGAGGGAAGAGGAAGCTTTGGACGGCCCTGATCTGGAGTTTTGAATGTGCAGCCCTGATCTGATGGTTGGAATAATAAAATGAAAATCTGTTTTAAATTATATTAATTTATATTCAATCTTTGAAAAATTGTATCTCTCTCATACTTTATCAGAATTGGACGAAACTTTTTGCGTTGGAATCGTGGGGACGAGCTCTACGTCAAGGAATTGATTTAGGGACGTTTGGAGCTAAATAAAATTTCAGGTTAAATCGAACGTCGTTCGGTTTGATTTGAAATTTAAAACTCAAGGTGAGTGTTTTATAACGCTCACAACGTACTGAATATCTTTATGGTAGTTAAATTTGATATTATGAGGTGATATGAATTTATTTGTCGTTGTTTGATAAAAATTTAATTGTCATATAGATTGTCATTCGAATTCACCGTTAAAAAAAAATTAAAATTGATAGTCAAATTAAATTTCCTAATATTGATAACTATGAAATTGTCGTGAATTGTATTGTCTATTGGATGATTTATTTCGATGGATGCTATTGGTTGATATTTAAATGTTTGGATGTTTATTTGCTTATATATATCCTGTTATACATACATATGACCCTGTGATTGGTTTAAGTGATATATATTCATCCCTGACATTTAATTGAAATAAATAATCACTTGGCCATAGGATAGAAAATTATATACGGACACTGGATTGGTTAAATTAATAAATTTTAAAATCGTTGATTTGAAATTCATTTAAATGTTTGATTTAAAAGTTATAAAAAAATCAATTTATAGAGATCGAATTTATCGCAAATTTGAGTTTGGAATGTTGAAATAAATTTTGGTTAAAAGAAATTGCTTAATAATTTAAGTTGAGACTTTGAAATTTAAAGTTGGGATATGATTGAATTTTTGGAAATTTATTTGTTTTAAAGATTGAACATTATTTCGAGCTTTGAGTATTACTAAGTAAAATGATATTTCGAAATCGAGCTTGAAATCGATTCATATTGAATTTGGATTTAAAATTGAATGTTGAAGGATAAATTTTGTTAAGTGTTATAAATTGATATTTTGAAAAATCAAGCTCCAAATTGATATAAATTGAAATTGAATTAATTGAAGGTGAATGTAGAATTGAATTAACTTGAAGTCAAAGTTGACATTCATTTGAATTGAAATCGGAATTGAATCGGTAGAATAGAAATTGAAATGGTTTGGTTTTGAAGATGCTTCAGTTTTGTTTCCAAATTTCTCTGTTATACAAACCATCTTTAAATACTTAAACTATTTTAATCTATTTTAAATCTACTTAACCCAATTTAAATTATTTTAAACTAATTTATCTATTTGAAATCCATTTAAAGATTTTAAGTATGTCAACTATTTTAATTATTTAAAACTACTTTTATACTACTTAAAACTATTTTAATTATTTAAAACTACTTTTATACTACTTAAAACTATTTTCTAAAATTCCAAGCTGGTCAATAAGGTTAAATGTTTATATTTAAATTTTGAATTTAAATACGAATTGGGTTAAATGAAGATGCAACCTAAATTGAAATTCGAAATGATTTTGAAATCGAAATGAGATATTGAGGCAAAAATGATTTTGAAATCGAAATGAGATATTGAGGCGAAAATTGATTTTTAATCGAAATGAGATATTGAGGCAAAAATTGATTTTTAAATCGAAATGAGATATTGAGGCGAAAAGGATTTTGAAATCGAAATGAGATTGAATCGGAATCTTACATTTTGAATAGAAATGATGATATTTGAAATGGATTTGATTTTTGAAGCGAATATGATATTTTGATATCAATTATGAATTGATTTTTGAAATGTAAAAGAGCCACCGGTGTAATAATACGTAGTTATTAAAGAGACCGGGATCGGATATGGACATACTCTCTGTCGATACCGAAAACCACTTTAATAACTAGTATACGCGGAGTGTTGATCCAGAACAAAGTGGATGGTTTGATGAAAGCGTTGACTGAAGAAAGAGAACGATATTGGATGACCCCTGACATGACTAAAACAGGAGCCGCGCCGGGCCATTGAGGTTCGCCACCTCTAGCGGACACACTTCTTCGATACCATGTCTATTACATTTGTGATTCGATTTGGATGCACCCCTTGATTTGGGAGTGTTGTTTCGCGGTGTTGGGGTAGTAGCTGCTATGCCCAACATCAGTCCGGATCATGAAACTACTAGTATCCTAGTTGGTATCGCCTCATGTACCTTGTCATACTGATTATCCTATTCGCGACCACTACGTTTTGGTTTGTACCTTTAGTATATGGATTGCCCTCTAGTGACTTCCGGTTTTGGGGAAACTACGGTCTTGTATATGCTCTTGGGAATAAAAATGTGTTAAGGGTGGAATGGGCCATGGCTTAACGCTAGTTTGATATTTTACTTTATGATAGACATTATTGTATATAGCGTATTCTATTATATAGTAGATAGTTTAACGGATCCTTAAGAGATGGAAAATCCCGTAACATCTCTTGAGTTATTGCACTCACGTTGACACTGGATAGGAGATGTCAAACCCCGTAAACATCTCTGACGCCGTTGCATTCATATTTATTTACGATTGATTTAACTTTCATAAGGATATTTTAGTCCTGACTCGAGTGTTTTGTCTTTTCATTACGCTCGGGTCAGTCCTGAGTTTTTCAGCTTATTGAAGATCTATTCTGGAGGACGAAGACGAAGATTTGGTATACTATTACTATTATTATCCTTGCATCATGCTGTCCACTGCATTATTTTATTTGTTCTGTTGTATATGTATAACTCTGATAAATGATGTATAAATGATAATCAAAAGTATATTAAACAGCTTCATGAACTGTTTATCTGGCTATTATATTTTATCTTTCCGCTGCGAGATTCTGTGATTGGTTCTTGTTCCTTTTCTCTTCTTTTCTTATTTACCCCATTAACCATCCGCCCTTTTGAATGGTTTAGAATCGGCAGGTGTATTTGATCGTCGGTTTAAACTTTCCAAAAAGGCGGGTCGTTACAGTTGGTATCAGAGCTTTGGTTTAGCGATAACCTTAGCTTTGTGGGGTTTGACTCTTTATAAATAGGGTAGTAATACCCTATGATGAGTCGCTGAGTGTATGTATGAGAGAGCGTATTTGTTAGTGACATAAAATTGTTTTAGATTGTGTTGATTGATTTGTTGAGTGGCTTATGGATTCTGGTCAATACGAGTAATTAACGTCATTGATAGGGGTCTCTAAACACTTGAACAGAACAATTCGACATAGTATTGTTTTGAAATTGGGTAAATGAAATAATTTTTCCCTAATTATATTTTATATATAAAGAAACAATTTTTAGAAATTATTATGATTCATCCAGTTTGTTGGTTGTTAGAAAGGATAATATGGATGGTTATCATAAATGGGATATTGTGTTTTAATAAATAAGGTTTATTACAAAATAAATAATGATAAAACAATTTATAGAATGTTTTAAGAAAGTAAAATTTTGTAAGAATAATTTATAAATGTGACTTATAAATCAAGATAGATTTAAATTGAGAAATATTGAGTTTAAGACCCGGAGATTTTGAAAATGGTTTTCAAAATTTTGAAGAAAATATGTAGTGATGTTAGTTGAAAAATATTTATGGGAAATATTTTGAAAGGAGTTTCTTTTTTATAAATTCAGTACTCCTCTCTTATGTCGCTGGAAAATAATTTCGATGATGACTGCGCAGCATCATCGACGTTCATTTTCGAGTCTCAAAGTGAAGGAGGCTTATGCGAAGCTTTGCTTTGCTTCAAAACTGTTTTGAAAAAATGCATTTTGGTTTAAACTCCAAAAGTATGATTTGATATATATAAGATATAAATGCATATATTTATTTCAAATGATTTGAGATAAACCGGGCATTTAAATCTCTAAGTTCTGTTAATTAATATTTTTCAAAATATTTGAATGAAATGTGAATAATCCGGACTTATATAATAAGAGAAAAAAAAACTCTAAGCTAAATGTATTGAGAAACTTTAGAGTTGAAGTGTAACTCTTAAAATTGGAAAGTATTGAAAGGTAAAAAAAATATAGACAAGTTAAAAATTGTGAACATTCTAATTTAAGTAAAAGGAAATTCTATAAATTTGTGTAATACCAAAATTACATTCTGATAACATATAACAAGACTTACCAAATGTTAAAAGTTAAAATGATGTTTTGGATATGTAATGAGATATTGTATAAATAAACAGAACCTGAAAGTAATTGAAATATACAAATAAGGAAAACTCAAAAAGGAATTAAAATGTATATAAATGGAAAGGTTGGTTGTGAAAAAAAATTATATATACTTAAATATAGCATGAAATGATGAATGGATAAATGGAACAAGTAAGTGAACTTAAGAAAGAAGACAAATGAATTGTATAATATCTTTGTAGACTGGTTATAGAAAACAAATATAATTTGCATAGGGATTGTGAAATTGAATTTGTAACTTTTGAGATAACTGTAAACTAAGAAAATAGACTTTATGGGATGACTATAAACTAAAGTGATGATTAATAAAATGTTCCACAAATAAATTTGTTATTAACTGAAACTATAAATATGAAGTAAATGTAAACCAAGGAATTTCGTATAGCTAAGAATCAATTGGAAAATGAAATTGAATTTAATTAAATTATATAGAATGTTTAAAATGAACTTGAGTAAGAAAATTCTATGATATGATGTTTACGAAAAGATAATGTTAAAGAATATGCTATGTAGAGAAATGAATACACTAACTGAATAATGGATTGTGAATAATTAATTGTAAATAAAAATAGAAGTCAATAAAATAATTTAGTATAGATAAATTGGATAGAAAATCCATTGGAAGGTGATACGTGAGTTGTACGTATATTATTTTATTCGCATAACGATTTGATCCAAATTCGAGCATAAACTTTCAAGATGATTTATATCGATCCAAGTTAGGATTTTTCACTCGATTCTCGACGGCAAACCCTGGATATGGATTTTTGATTTGATTCTGGAATTCTCTATCATAGTATATAGCTATGCAAGGAGAGTAACAGTTCCAATCAAGGAACCAAATCTGAGTCCGCACTAGAGAGTCGTGGGAACGATACTAGTTGGAAGTGAAATTGTGTGATCGAATAAGCGATTAGATTTGATTTTGCTCACGGATGATATATGTACGGCTTACGGACTTAATTAAAGTTAATATTGGAAATTTAAGATGCCAAACATAAAATGATTCTTTTAAATTTATATGATTGGTTATCATTGGTAAATAAGATGCAGGTATTTAGAATCAAGGAAATTTGGATTGCCCGACAAAAGGTACATGTTTATTTTGTCATTGGATTTGGTGATTTTTGATGAGCCACTTGGCTTTTGATTTTCTTTTGTTGGTTTGTGTCACGTACCGAAATTTTCGACTTTCGAAAATTCGACATCGATACTCACTTTATCGACTGCCGAGAAATCGAGTGCCGGAAACTCCAATAGTGAGGGTTTTAAAAAGAAGAAAAAGGCAGAAGAAGAAGAAAGAAGAAAATAGAGAAGAGAAAGAAAGAAGAACATCAGAACAGAAACAATATCAGAATCTCACATATCGCAGCGGAACAATATATAATAGATAAATGAATAATCTCTAAAATAAAGAACTATATCATTTTATACATACATCAATCATCAGAGTCAATATACAACAATGGACAGTTATATAACTTGTCCTCATACAGAATACACAGCGGAATAAATACTATCAGATACAAATACTACGTCTCGTCATCCAGCTTATCTCCAAAGCTCCAGAATATCCAGAATATCCTGATAATCTAACTCTAGACTGCCCGTGTGGAAATTGGTGGGCACCCAGAGTTTAGAAGGGAAACAATAAACTCCGAGTCAGTCATGGTGACTGGTGTGAGATCGTAAAACAGTTATTTTTTTACAAAGAAAATAAAACAAATTCGCAATGCTTTTGGAAAATGAAACTACCATAAGACCTCCCACCACACACACAATGCAAACGCAAAATTGGAGGAGATTTCTTCTTATGATAGTCAAAGATGCTTACTACGCAAAATCAAATCATTTTTGATATTATTATTAGTGCATAGTGTAGAAAACATTTCGAAAGTATAATATTAATCTTAGCCAACATACGACCAGTATCGTATGCCTACTATAGCTACCATCCAAACAGTGGGGCGCCACCATAAGTGAATGATAGGTTCTACAACTAAAACCGTACAAGTCTCGTATTGTTTCTTTGGATTTCTAACAAATGGTCAGGCTAAGGAACTTCCTATCCACGATGGGTACGTCCCTGGAATAGACGACCCGAGAACCTAACCGGATCTCTGCCAACACAAGGCCGGGTTACCTCTGAAAAAATAGGTAACTACTAACACGCGTATGCCATCCCCCGATCGTCACCGATCTTCCCGAGGATCCCCGATTCGCAACAACCACAAAGTAATAAATTTGCAGCAACCACAGAGGTTAAGTATCTGGGCTCCATACCATGATACCACCTTTATCCAGAAGGAATGACATACACTAAGGGGCGCTACTCCATAGAACCTTGCTGCATCCTTCCTGTTTTGACCATTTCCGGGGTGTGAGGCTCGACGAAGTCTCGTCCACAAAGCTACGCTTTCTACAAAGCCCTGCTTCGGGTCAACAAATGATCAACCTATGATCACAAAGATATAAGATCAAACAAATGATCATATCACAAATGATCAAACACTGATCATTTCACAGCAACACTCAGTATGCCACGTTACCAAATTGGGAATATATCGCTGATAAATTTCAACTACATAACCTCTGAGCTCGTACGTCTCAGAGAAGGGTGTTAAGCTAAGAGAATAAATTCTCCGCCACCAACAGAAATGTATTTGAAAGAAATCAGCTTTATATCTCAAATTGTAACGTCAGACACACAATCCATACAAGTCTGTTCCGGGATCGAACAGAACCGAAGGCACTTCTCACGAAGCCCTTGCATATCCGGATAATTTTCTAATCACGTCCGGACTTCCCGTCACTAAGGGTGATAAAACCTCTAAATCGGAGATCAGCCGATGTAGAGTAACTCGACGGTAATCCTTCCGTTTTCAAAAATATCCGGTCTTCAACACCGGTCTTCGAATGCAATTCATAACGACGTATCACATATTCGGAATGGGTTATACGACCCCATGGTCCTTTCCCGGCTAACCCGAATAGTGAGCGTTTATTCAAAAATAAGTGTGGCATTCAAATTCATCCAATTCACAACAAATACCTATTCAAGGTAATTATTGATAGTCGGTTATTTAACTATCAATAAAGATGCACAACATCATCAGATTCCAAATAATTTTCCAAATTATTTATCTTCCAAAATATCTTTACTAGATATAAAATTTCCACACTTAATCATTTGAAAACAATTTCAAATCAATTTCCACATTTCATTTTATTTTTGAAGATAAAATCTCAAAACAGTTCATTTCATATTGGAAAAGCATTTCCATACTTATTTAAAAATAAGTAATTCACAAATCATTTATTTTCAACATTTGAAAATATTCGATATACTTAAATCAATATTAAGTATACATTTCATTCTTAAAGGAAATCATTAATTTTAACATCTATTTGAGTCAAAACGAATGTTGCGTAAAACATCGTTACGACGACTCAAAATCACTAGTATAGGGATTCGGATTTTAAGATAGATATATATAAATCCCAATCTACATAAAACATTTTCTTTCGAAAATCATTTACTATAACAACAGTGTTATAGTCCATCATTTCCTTATTTCTCGAAAACGTCTATTTCAACAATGAATGTTGAAATCTATGTATTCGATACTTAACACGTTTTAAAACATCTTTTAAAAAATTAACTTCATTTTATAATATCGCTTTCCCAAAACCATATCCATTCTACTTAAAAATATATTCACTGTCCAAAATCGTGAATATACTTCACTAACCAAATTTCAATCTTTTCTACACATTTATTCCAAGAATTATCCACTATCCAAAATCGTGGATAAAATTCCCTTAATAACCTTCTATATTAAATTCATCAAATTTGATTTATTTTCGAATTTCATAAAACAACGTTTATAAATTCATCTTCGTAATTCATAACAACTTTGATTCAATAAATCTCTTTTATTAACAAATTCGATCAATATTCCATTTAAAGGCAAAAATCCAATTTACAAGTAAACTTCTTATCAGTCTTTATTCTACAATTTCATTCATTTTATAACTTCATACTTTATAAATCTATAAACTTCAAACCTTCACAATTTATAATTCTATAAATTTCCTATCTTTACAACTTATAATTTTATAAATTTTCTACCTTCACAATCTATAAAAACTCGTTTTAAATTCCAAAAATTTTAATTGATAAATATCAATTTTGTACATCTTTTATATACATCATTTTTAATAATTCAAAAATCCAAATTTAAACTATTTTATAAATTACTTAACTGTTTATTTCAAAAATCACCTCTCGGTTATATTTCACCAAAATCTTAACCTTTATAACTTTAATAATTTTAACGTTTGTAAATTAATTCAAAAATTTAATAACGTATATTTACAAATAATCACTTTAAAAATCTCTTTTAAAGTTAAAATCGTTATTTTAAAACTTCAAAAATTGAATCCAATGATGCAACGCATCAATTAGTCCATCATCATATATCATCATATGATAACAGAATATATATCAACATCTGTAAATAAATAAATACAGTTGAGGAATCCAGTTGGATCCCTCCAACCTGTTTCCCTGCATCCAAAGACGTTAGCACAATACCAATTCCACTTCGAGGTGGAATATCGCGGTATATGGGTTTTTATAATATATCCGCTTACTAACGGCGCAATAGGGTCTCATCCGCTATACGAGGCGGGAAATCATCAATCCAATATATACATATGCCAATATGTATATATTGCTATATATATAGATATATCCTACTATATCTAATATCACATCCAAATAGCAATCAATCAAATCAATAATAACTGCAATTCATTTTGAGTGAGAAAAATCTCACCTTAGCTTTTAATTTGCCATCCATTTCCAATTCTTCTTTCGTTTTCTCGACTTTAACGTTGTATAAATAATTTATACAATCTATTAATATTTGAATAAATTGGCAATAAATTACCATCTGTTAATTTATTTAAACCAATAATTTAATTTTATCGAATGATTTATTTTAAACCAATTTCTTTATAAATAAATTTATTAAACCAACATTTCAATTTCAAACTAACTTTCCCTTTAAATAATTTCTTGATAACTAAAATAAATTTAACAAGTTGTTATTTCCCCAAAATTTACATATACATACTTATAAAATAATCTATGCCAGTTTAAAAATCTATTTTCTTTTATATAAACTATACGATATTATAAAATTACTGGACATACATCTATACACATCTATTTTCTTAAAATCGTTCAAAAGCAGTATACTAAAATCTCAAACTGCAATACATACACATGCCTATTTAAAGGTAATTATATTTTTATATTTCCTTTCTGCAATTAAAACATAGAATTTTCTTAAAATCTCTTACTACAAACTAAAACAGAAAAAAAAATCTTTAAAAATCTATGTTAAAACTTACTGTATGAAACCGAGTCTTCCTTTATCGATGTCGTCACGCGAATCCCTCATCATCAACGAACCCATCGCGATGTCCAGAACCCAACTCGATCGCAATCGCCTGCCTACATCCCCTTTTTGACTTCGCGACCATTTCACTGTCGAAATCGACCAACAAAGCTCGCGACTTCGAATGAACTGCACGCAACCCCAAATCGACTGCCCTGGTACGAGCACCCAACAGCTCCGCCTCGTCGCGACCTCGCCTTCCATGTGCTCGAGTTCGAGCTCACGTCACCTCAATCGCCTCACTCCCCAACTCGCGTCGATCGAACTCCCTCCCAGCACCGCCTGGCCTTTCTCGTGACTTCGATCTCCACCTGGCTTTAGCTGACTGGAATCGCGAATTTAAACTACGCGCGCAGTCGACTGGGAACGACTCAATTGATTCGAACTCCCCCTTTCTGCTATTTGTTGAACGAGAGAAAAGGGCTTCGGCCTTTTCTATTTTTTTCTTTCTAATTTTAATTTGAACTGCGGAGGGAATTCGTGAATTAAAATGAAGGGACGGGGAGAAATGAACGAAGGTTATTCAGTTTGGATTTTTTTGCCTTTTTGATTTTCAAAAGAAGGGAGGGCGCGGCCATTAATTTGTTTCTCTCTGAATTGATTTTGAACTGAGGAAGATGGTTATTTTTTAAACTGAGATGGAGGGATGGGTTACGTGATGGGTTGCCTGATTTTTGTTCGGGATCTTAGGCGTGATTTTAGGGGAGAAAACGTGTGATATTTATAAATTTTAAATTTAAAAATTAAACTGAATTCAATTTCATTTCAACGCGTTTACTCTCCGTCCGGTTACATAAAAACTCCGATCGATACGAAATTTGAAATCCGGTAATAATACAATATTACGGACCAAATGAAACTGGTTTCGTCCAATTCCGAGACCGTGCCTCGGAAGGCTATTTTTAAATATCGATACGAACGATTTAATTTCAAAACTGAACGAATTACTTTCAAATTCTATTCTGAAGCTTCTATTATCTCCAGTATTATCATTACGAATTTTAAAAGCCTTTGAAATATTTTTCTTCAGCTTAAAATTGAAGATTCGAATTTTTATTCAACTATCAACAGATTAAATTCTATAATTTAATCGCCAAATTCGAAGTTATATCGGGGATTCAAATTAAATCATCGTTCCAATATTTAAAATTAATTAAATATTTTCAATTTAATTCGTTCAAAATTCTGGGTCGTTACAGACTTCCCCCCTTAAAAGAATTTCGTCCTCGAAATTACAAGTTAGAAAGAAAGGTCCTTAACTCGTCTACTATTTTTCACAATGCAAATAGTTTTATCAATTTATCAAACAGATCTTCCTACTAAAGATTCGTTATCATTTCTACTAACTTTCCAACTCCAATTAAAGTTTCAAACAATATTGTTTTTCTTCAAAATTCCAATTCAAATTCAAATTCAAATTTAAACTTTCAAAAATTTCTCAAACATTTTCTAACACTCGGAATTTTCGAAAAATTTTGCCAGCGTCTCCTTTGTGCGGCTAATACGGTACGACTACAAAACGTCCCTACAGACTCTCAGATTTCAAAAAGAAAAGAAAAATGCCAAGCGGCTAGAGAAGAAATCAGCAAAAACTCATATTATAATTCAAATACTTACCTTTTGTCGAGCAATTCAATTTTATCTTCGAAATCAAAATTCCAATTCCTTTTATAACACCTGTATGTCCTACTAGCCATTATATCTAGTTACAGCATTCAAACTATTTTGCAAATTCGATTACAAAATTTTCAATATAAACTGCTTATACCCTTTTTAGCTTACTATTGAAGTTACATTCGTTTTTAAACAAAATGAATTCATATCGATTCTAGTTTGTAACCAATTCAAACTGATACAAATTCAATTTATTTTAATTCTACTTCATTTATTTATTCAAATTCGGTTTCAACTTCATTTACTACCAAATTCAAAAGAAGTTTAACATTCAGTTTTAATCTTATTCACTTCATTCAATAAGCTTCACTTACAAATTTTTGTTTAACTTCACAAATCAAATTTAATTCCAGTTATATTCACTTATAAATTCAAAATGAATTTTAACATTTAATCTTACTTTCATTCAAAATTTATTCACTTATACTTACTTTAATTTTAACTTCATTCTTTAGGTTAAATTTATTCTATCAAGATTCAATTTGTATAAGTTATCAACTTAGTAATATTTCATAAATATTTTAATATAGTATTCCAGAGTCTTACTAACATTTTCAAAAATCATTTTTGAAAACAATTCAAATTATCCTTTGAATTTCCAAAACAAACCCAAATTTTTCAAACAACTTCCATTTAAAACAATTTGGCAGCAATTCCTCTTTTGGAAACCCGAAAATGAATTCTAATGATGTGGCCACCATCATCAGGATTATTTTCCAGCGACCTAAAAGAGTTTAGAGCTTTTCATCTCTTCAGAATACTTTTCAAAACCTTTGAAATTCATTTTCAAATCAAAAAGGATTTAAACTTTCCAAATCACCAAAATTTTCAAATTCTTTTCTAAACATTTCCAAATACTTCTCTGGAATTCCGTTTTAAATTACAATTCACATTTATAATTTACATTCTTAAATTTCATTTGTATGTGAATTTTATTTCTTAACTTTGGAGTTATGATTTCAATTTCTTGTTCAATTTCATATAATAATGATAATAATTCTATATTAGCACTTTCCTAGCAACTAAACATCCATATACTGTAGTAATTTACAGAAAATCATTTCTTTTATATATAAAAATAGTTTTGGGCAAAATTATTTCATTTACCCTATTTAAAATCAATACTGTGTCGGTTTATCTTGTTTAAGAGTTTAGAAACCCCTATCGACACAGTTAGCTAGACTACACCGACCAGAATCTATAAACAATCAACTGATAAGTCAACACAATACAAAACAATTTTATATTCACTAACAAATACGCGCTCATATCTATTATTACACTCAACTCATTCTAGAGTACTGCTGACTCTATCTCTAATGAGTAACACCCAACAGAGCAGGGTTGTCGCTTAACCATATGCTCTGATACCACGCTGTCACGTACCGAAATTTTCGACTTTCGAAAATTCGACATCGATACTCACTTTATCGACTGCCGAGAAATCGAGTGCCGGAAACTCCAATAGTGAGGGTTTTAAAAAGAAGAAAAAGGCAGAAGAAGAAGAAAGAAGAAAATAGAGAAGAGAAAGAAAGAAGAACATCAGAACAGAAACAATATCAGAATCTCACATATCGCAGCGGAACAATATATAATAGATAAATGAATAATCTCTAAAACAAAGAACTGTATCATTTTATACATACATCAATCATCAGAGTCAATATACAACAATGGACAGTTATATAACTTGTCCTCATACAGAATACACAGCGGAATAAATACTATCAGATACAAATACTACGTCTCGTCATCCAGCTTATCTCCAAAGCTCCAGAATATCCAGAATATCCTGATAATCTAACTCTAGACTGCCCGTGTGGAAATTGGTGGGCACCCAGAGTTTAGAAGGGAAACAATAAACTCCGAGTCAGTCATGGTGACTGGTGTGAGATCGTAAAACAGTTATTTTTTTACAAAGAAAATAAAACAAATTCGCAATGCTTTTGGAAAATGAAACTACCATATGACCTCCCACCACACACACAATGCAAACGCAGAATTGGAGGAGATTTCTTCTTATGATAGTCAAAGATGCTTACTACGCAAAATCAAATCATTTTTGATATTATTATTAGTGCATAGTGTAGAAAACATTTCGAAAGTATAATATTAATCTTAGCCAACATACGACCAGTATCGTATGCCTACTATAACTACCATCCAAACAGTGGGGCGCCACCATAAGTGAATGATAGGTTCTATAACTAAAACCGTACAAGTCTCGTATTGTTTCTTTGGATTTCCAACAAATGGTCAGGCTAAGGAACTTCCTATCCACGATGGGTACGTCCCTGGAATAGACGACCCGAGAACCTAACCGGATCTCTGCCAACACAAGGCCGGGTTACCTCTACAAAAATAGGTAACTACTGACACGCGTATGCCATCCCCCGATCGTCACCGATCTTCCCGAGGATCCCCGATTCGCAACAACCACAAAGTAATAAATTTGCAGCAACCACAGAGGTTAAGTATCTGGGCTCCATACCATGATACCACCTTTATCCAGAAGGAATGACATACACTAAGGGGCGCTACTCCATAGAACCTTGCTGCATCCTTCCTGTTTTGACCATTTCCGGGGTGTGAGGCTCGACGAAGTCTCGTCCACAAAGCTACGCTTTCTACAAAGCCCTGCTTCGGGTCAACAAATGATCAACCTATGATCACAAAGATATAAGATCAAACAAATGATCATATCACAAATGATCAAACACTGATCATTTCACAGCAACACTCAGTATGCCACGTTACCAAATTGGGAATATATCGCTGATAAATTTCAACTACATAACCTCTGAGCTCGTACGTCTCAGAGAAGGGTGTTAAGCTAAGAGAATAAATTCTCCGCCACCAACAGAAATGTATTTGAAAGAAATCAGCTTTATATCTCAAATTGTAACGTCAGACACACAATCCATACAAGTCTGTTCCGGGATCGAACAGAACCGAAGGCACTTCTCACGAAGCCCTTGCATATCCGGATAATTTTCTAATCACGTCCGGACTTCCCGTCACTAAGGGTGATAAAACCTCTAAATCGGAGATCAGCCGATGTAGAGTAACTCGACGGTAATCCTTCCGTTTTCAAAAATATCCGGTCTTCAACACCGGTCTTCGAATGCAATTCATAACGACGTATCACATATTCGGAATGGGTTATACGACCCCATGGTCCTTTCCCGGCTAACCCGAATAGTGAGCGTTTATTCAAAAATAAGTGTGGCATTCAAATTCATCCAATTCACAACAAATACCTATTCAAGGTAATTATTGATAGTCGGTTATTTAACTATCAATAAAGATGCGCAACATCATCAGATTCCAAATAATTTTCCAAATTATTTATCTTCCAAAATATCTTTACTAGATATAAAATTTCCACACTTAATCATTTGAAAACAATTTCAAATCAATTTCCACATTTCATTTTATTTTTGAAGATAAAATCTCAAAACAGTTCATTTCATATTGGAAAAGCATTTCCATACTTATTTAAAAATAAGTAATTCACAAATCATTTATTTTCAACATTTGAAAATATTCGATATACTTAAATCAATATTAAGTATACATTTCATTCTTAAAGGAAATCATTAATTTTAACATTTATTTGAGTCAAAACGAATGTTGCGTAAAACATCGTTACGACGACTCGAAATCACTAGTATAGGGATTCGGATTTTAAGATAGATATATATAAATCCCAATACTACATAAAACATTTTCTTTCGAAAATCATTTACTATAACAATAGTGTTATAGTCCATCATTTCCTTATTTCTCGAAAACGTCTATTTCAACAATGAATGTTGAAATCTATGTATTCGATACTTAACACGTTTTAAAACATCTTTTAAAACAATTAACTTCATTTTATAATATCGCTTTCCCAAAACCATATCCATTCTACTTAAAAATATATTCACTGTCCAAAATCGTGAATATACTTCACTAACCAAATTTCAATCTTTTCTACACATTTATTCCAAGAATTATCCACTATCCAAAATCGTGGATAAAATTCCCTTAATAACCTTCTATATTAAATTCATCAAATTTGATTTATTTTCGAATTTCATAAAACAACGTTTATAAATTCATCTTCGTAATTCATAACAACTTTGATTCAATAAATCTCTTTTATTAACAAATTCGATCAATATTCCATTTAAAGGCAAAAATCCAATTTACAAGTAAATTTCTTATCAGTCTTTATTCTACAATTTCATTCATTTTATAACTTCATACTTTATAAATCTATAAACTTCAAACCTTCACAATTTATAATTCTATAAATTTCCTATCTTTACAACTTATAATTTTATAAATTTTCTACCTTCACAATCTATAAAAACTCGTTTTAAATTCCAAAAATTTTAATTTATAAATATCAATTTTGTACATCTTTTATATACATCGTTTTTAATAATTCAAAAATCCAAATTTAAACTATTTTATAAATTACTTAACTGTTTATTTCAAAAATCACCTCTCAGTTATATTTCACCAAAATCTTAACCTTTATAACTTTAATAATTTTAACGTTTGTAAATTAATTCAAAAATTTAATAACGTATATTTACAAATAATCACTTTAAAAATCTCTTTTAAAGTTAAAATCGTTATTTTAAAACTTCAAAAATTGAATCCAATGATGCAACGCATCAATTAGTCCATCATCAATCATCATATATCATCATATGATAACAGAATATATATCAACATCTGTAAATAAATAAATACAGTTGAGGAATCCAGTTGGATCCCTCCAACCTGTTTCCCTGCATCCAAAGACGTTAGCACAATACCAATTCCACTTCGAGGTGGAATATCGCGGTATATGGGTTTTTATAATATATCCGCTTACTAACGGCGCAATAGGGTCTCATCCGCTATACGAGGCGGGAAATCATCAATCCAATATATACATATGCCAATATGTATATATTGCTATATATATAGATATATCCTACTATATCTAATATCACATCCAAATAGCAATCAATCAAATCAATAATAACTGCAATTCATTTTGAGTGAGAAAAATCTCACCTTAGCTTTTAATTTGCCATCCATTTCCAATTCTTCTTTCATTTTCTCGACTTTAACCTTGTATAAATAATTTATACAATCTATTAATATTTGAATAAATTGGCAATAAATTACCATCTGTTAATTTATTTAAACCAATAATTTAATTTTATCGAATGATTTATTTTAAACCAATTTCTTTATAAATAAATTTATTAAACCAACATTTCAATTTCAAACTAACTTTCCCTTTAAATAATTTTCTTGATAACTAAAATAAATTTAACAAGTTGTTATTTCCCCAAAATTTACATATACATACTTATAAAATAATCTATGCCAGTTTAAAAATCTATTTTCTTTTATATAAACTATACGATATTATAAAATTACTGGACATACATCTATACACATCTATTTTCTTAAAATCGTTCAAAAGCAGTATACTAAAATCTCAAACTGCAATACATACACATGCCTATTTAAAGGTAATTATATTTTTATATTTCCTTTCTGCAATTAAAACATAGAATTTTCTTAAAATCTCTTACTACAAACTAAAACAGAAAAAAAAAATCTTTAAAAATCTATGTTAAAACTTACTGTATGAAACCGAGTCTTCCTTTATCGATGTCGTCACGCGAATCCCTCATCATCAACGAACCCATCGCGATGTCCAGAACCCAACTCGATCGCAATCGCCTGCCTACATCCCCTTTTTGACTTCGCGACCATTTCACTGTCGAAATCGACCAACAAAGCTCGCGACTTCGAATGAACTGCACGCAACCCCAAATCGACTGCCCTGGTTCGAGCACCCAACAGCTCCGCCTCGTCGCGACCTCGCCTTCCATGTGCTCGAGTTCGAGCTCACGTCACCTCAATCGCCTCACTCCCCAACTCGCGTCGATCGAACTCCCTCCCAACACCGCCTGGCCTTTCTCGTGACTTCGATCTCCACCTGGCTTTAGCTGACTGGAATCGCGAATTTAAACTACGCGCGCAATCGACTGGGAACGACTCAATTGATTCGAACTCCCCCTTTCTGCTATTTGTTGAACGAGAGAAAAGGGCTTCGGCCTTTTCTATTTTTTTCTTTCTAATTTTAATTTGAACTGCGGAGGGAATTCGTGAATTAAAATGAAGGGACGGGGAGAAACGAACGAAGGTTATTCAGTTTGGATTTTTTTTGCCTTTTTGATTTTCAAAAGAAGGGAGGGCGCGGCCATTAATTTGTTTCTCTCTGAATTGATTTTGAACTGAGGAAGATGGTTATTTTTTAAACTGAGATGGAGGGATGGGTTACGTGATGGGTTGCCTGATTTTTGTTCGGGATCTTAGGCGTGATTTTAGGGGAGAAAACGTGTGATATTTATAAATTTTAAATTTTAAAATTAAACTGAATTCAATTTCATTTCAACGCGTTTACTCTCCGTCCGGTTACATAACAACTCCGATCGATACGAAATTTGAAATCCGGTAATAATACAATATTACGGACCAAATGAAACTAGTTTCGTCCAATTCCGAGACCGTGCCTCGGAAGGCTATTTTTAAATATCGATACGAACGATTTAATTTCAAAACTGAACGAATTACTTTCAAATTCTATTCTGAAGCTTCTATTATCTCCAGTATTATCATTACGAATTTTAAAAGCCTTTGAAATATTTTTCTTCAGCTTAAAATTGAAGATTCGAATTTTTATTCAACTATCAACAGATTAAATTCTATAATTTAATCGCCAAATTCGAAGTTATATCGGGGATTCAAATTAAATCATCGTTCCAATATTTAAAATTAATTAAATATTTTCGATTTAATTCGTTCAAAATTCTGGGTCGTTACAGTTTGGGGCCCGTAGAGGCGTTTTGTAGCTGTACCGATCGAGCCGCGCAAAGGAGACTCTGCCAAAAATTTTCGTAAATCCGAGTGTTAGAAAATTTTTCAAGTTTTAAAATTTTATAACTTGTTTTGATAACTAACTTTTAAAGTTAGAAAGCCGTTCGGAGTAACTTAGTGGAAGTATAGTAACGATTTATAAATGGAATTTCATTATTTTTTTAGTTGATGATTCTGAATAAAATATATCAAATGTTGAATTCTTTACTTAGTTCCTTTTCCCTTTTTTTTTTCTTTTCGGGGACGAAAAGTTTTGAGTGGGGGAGACTGTAACGACCTGTAAATTTTCGATAATTAAAATAGCTAATTTAATAAGATTTCGTGATTTAATGTTAGAAAAAAATAAAAATTTGCAATTTATTTATTTATAATAATAACTGGAATGAATTGAAACAATAATTATCTAAGTAATTATAAATAGATTGAATGGAGTTCCAATCTAATTGAATTGACTCAAATGTTATAACTGGGTTATAAGGGAATATATGGAAAAACAAATGTAAATAAGCGAATAAGAATTGTGAATTATTTAGGTAGAAATACAAATTTTAATAGATTGGTTTCGAAGATTTGAATAGTAATAAGTATTGAAAAATAAATGCTACTTAGTGAATGCCTTTGAAATCAATAGTTGGATAGGATAATAAATGTTGAATTCATTGGGTATAATAGAGTAATTGATTGATAAGTAAAATCTATTAAAAATCAAATAATTGAATATTGAACAGGTAAATTGTTTAAAGTAAATATTTAAAACTTATTGAATAATGGAATAACGGTAAAATGGAGATAGTGTTCTAAGATGTGAATTGGTTTTAAAAGTTGAATCTTATAAGTTCAATTTCAAAGATTTCAAAAGGATAATGAATTATTGGATAATCAAAATTGTTTAAATTTAATATTTTGAATTTATTGAATAATTGAATAACGGAAATTGAATAACTGATTAATGGAAATGGTTGTTCTATAATTTGAATTTGTTTTAAAGGTTAAATTTTATAAGTTCGTTTTTGAATATTTCAAAAGATAGTGATTTAAGAATAATCAAATTTGTTTAAATTTAATATTACAAATGTTTGAATAATTAAATTCCGAATTTGATATGATTAATTTGAGATTGAAATTTAATATATGAAAATAGAGTGAATAACTGAAATTTGATTTAATATGATTCAAATTGGTTTCCCAAGTGAATATAAGTTATATTTGGATTTTAATAGAGTTAATAAGATTATAAAATTGGAATTTTAAGCTATTTTGTTAATTTTGAAAAGTCGTCGATTTAATCGACGAGTAAAGAATAGCCTTTCGAGGCACAGTCTCGGAATTCGACGAAACCAGTTTCATTGGATCCGTAATAGTGTGTTATTATCGGATTTCAAATTTCGTAGCGGTTGAAGTTATCGTTTGGTCGTACGGGTTAGAAACGCGTCAGATTTAAATATCGAAATTTAATATTTTAATTCGATTCAAAAAGCTATCTTCCACATACGATCTAATTAGCCTCCGAAACACATTCCATTGTGTTCGGAATGCGGGTAAAACATTACGAACGCCTGGCGGCATGTATTGTTTGGAGCTCGTTCGAAAAGCACGTTAAAATTGAAAATAATAATAAAATAATTCGTTACGTGTATATAATTCGCGTTCTTTTCAGAAACCCTAGGCCGAGTAATGTTCGTGGCCGCCAGAGCTAATTTCTATGGCCGAAAAGCAACCCCTTTCCCCCTCGTTTTTCTCGTAATCCACACCCCTATGGCCTTCGACCTCAACTAGTGAAAGGTCGGCGACGTCGAGCTCTTGCACTTCAACGGTCGAGATCTGAATCAACGCGACGATGGGAGTGAAATCTGGTGCGAATGGCGGCGCGTTCGATCGCGTTTTTCGAGACAAAGGCACGACCAAGTTCGCCGTGGTCGTGGCCGAGGGTGAAGCTCGGGAGGACTTTCGTTTGCCGGCATTCGATCGTGTCCTGGAGCATCGTAGTGCGCGCGTCAATCGAGGGTTGAACGGCGTCTTTGGGTTCGGCTATCATCCTGTATGCGTGAGGGAAGAGGAAGCTTTGGACGGCCCTGATCTGGAGTTTTGTATGTGCGGCCCTGATCTGATGGTTGGAATAATAAAATGAAAATCTGTTTTAAATTATATTAATTTATATTCAATCTTTGAAAAATTGTATCTCTCTCATACTTTATCAGAATTGGACGAAACTTTTTGCGTTGGAATCGTGGGGACGAGCTCTACGTCAAGGAATTGATTTAGGGACGTTTGGAGCTAAATAAAATTTCAGGTTAAATCGAACGTCGTTCGGTTTGATTTGAAATTTAAAACTCAAGGTGAGTGTTTTATAACGCTCACAACGTACTGAATATCTTTATGGTAGTTAAATTTGATATTATTAGGTGATATGAATTTATTTGTCGTTGTTTGATAAAAATTTAATTGTCATATAGATTGTCATTCGAATTCACCGTTAAAAAAAAAATTAAAATTGATAGTCAAATTAAATTTCCTAATATTGATAACTATGAAATTGTCGTGAATTGTATTGTCTATTGGATGATTTATTTCGATGGATGCTATTGGTTGATATTTAAATGTTTGGATGTTTATTTGCTTATATATATCCTGTTATACATACATATGACCCTGTGATTGGTTTAAGTGATATATATTCATCCCTGACATTTAATTGAAATAAATAATCACTTGGCCATAGGATAGAAAATTATATACGGACACTGGATTGGTTAAATTAATAAATTTTAAAATCGTTGATTTGAAATTCATTTAAATGTTTGATTTAAAAGTTATAAAAAAAATCAATTTATAGAGATCGAATTTATCGCAAATTTGAGTTTGGAATGTTGAAATAAATTTTGGTTAAAAGAAATTGCTTAATAATTTAAGTTGAGACTTTGAAATTTAAAGTTGGGATATGATTGAATTTTTGGAAATTTATTTGTTTTAAAGATTGAACATTATTTCGAGCTTTGAGTATTACTAAGTAAAATGATATTTCGAAATCGAGCTTGAAATCGATTCATATTGAATTTCGATTTAAAATTGAATGTTGAAGGATAAATTTTGTTAAGTGTTATAAATTGATATTTTGAAAAATCAAGCTCCAAATTGATATAAATTGAAATTGAATTAATTGAAGGTGAATGTAGAATTGAATTAACTTGAAGTCAAAGTTGACATTCATTTGAATTGAAATCGGAATTGAATCGGTAGAATAGAAATTGAAATGGTTTGGTTTTGAAGATGCTTCAGTTTTGTTTCCAAATTTCTCTGTTATACAAACCATCTTTAAATACTTAAACTATTTTAATCTATTTTAAATCTACTTAACCCAATTTAAATTATTTTAAACTAATTTATCTATTTGAAATCCATTTAAAGATTTTAAGTATGTCAACTATTTTAATTATTTAAAACTACTTTTATACTACTTAAAACTATTTTAATTATTTAAAACTACTTTTATACTACTTAAAACTATTTTCTAAAATTCCAAGCTGGTCAATAAGGTTAAATGTTTATATTTAAATTTTGAATTTAAATACGAATTGGGTTAAATGAAGATGCAACCTAAATTGAAATTCGAAATGATTTTGAAATCGAAATGAGATATTGAGGCAAAAATGATTTTGAAATCGAAATGAGATATTGAGGCGAAAATTGATTTTTAATCGAAATGAATATTGAGGCAAAAATTGATTTTTAAATCGAAATGAGATATTGAGGCGAAAAGGATTTTGAAATCGAAATGAGATTGAATCGGAATCTTACATTTTGAATAGAAATGATGATATTTGAAATGGATTTGATTTTTGAAGCGAATATGATATTTTGATATCAATTATGAATTGATTTTTGAAATGTAAAAGAGCCACCGGTGTAATAATACGTAGTTATTAAAGAGACCGGGATCGGATATGGACATACTCTCTGTCGATACCGAAAACCACTTTAATAACTAGTATACGCGGAGTGTTGATCCAGAACGAAGTGGATGGTTTGATGAACGCGTTGACTGAAGAAAGAGAACGATATTGGATGACCCCTGACATGACTAAAACAGGAGCCGCGCCGGGCCATTGAGGTTCGCCACCTCTAGCGGACACACTTCTTCGATACCATGTCTATTACATTTGTGATTCGATTTGGGTGCACCCCTTGATTTGGGAGTGTTGTTTCGCGGTGTTGGGGTAGTAGCTGCTATGCCCAACATCAGTCCGGATCATGCAACTACTAGTATCCTAGTTGGTATCGCCTCATGTACCTTGTCATACTGATTATCCTATTCGCGACCACTACGTTTTGGTTTGTACCTTTAGTATATGGATTGCCCTATGGTGACTTCCGGTTTTGGGGAAACTACGGTCTTGTATATGCTCTTGGGAATAAAAATGTGTTAAGGGTGGAATGGGCCATGGCTTAATGCTAGTTTGATATTTTACTTTATGATAGACATTATTGTATATAGCGTATTCTATTATATAGTAGATAGTTTAACGGATCCTTAAGAGATGGAAAATCCCGTAACATCTCTTGAGTTATTGCACTCACGTTGACACTGGATAGGAGATGTCAAACCTCGTAAACATCTCTGACGCCGTTGCATTCATATTTATTTACGATTGATTTAACTTTCATAAGGATATTTTAGTCCTGACTCGAGTGTTTTGTCTTTTCATTACGCTCGGGTCAGTCCTGAGTTTTTCAGCTTATTGAAGATCTATTCTGGAGGATGAAGACAAAGATTTGGTATACTATTACTATTATTATCCTTGCATCATGATGTCCGCTGCATTATTTTATTTGTTCTGTTGTATATGTATAACTCTGATAAATGATGTATAAATGATAATCAAAAGTATATTAAACAGCTTCATGAACTGTTTATCTTATTATTATATTTTATCTTTCCGCTGTGAGATTCTGTGATTGGTTCTTGTTCCTTTTCTCTTCTTTTCTTCTTTACCCCATTAACCATCCGCCCTTTTGAATGGTTTAGAATCGGCAGGTATATTTGATCGTCGGTTTAAACTGTCCAAAAAGGCGGGTCGTTACAATAACAATGTGATATAGCATTGATGTCACATTCCATCAGTGGAGCACTTCTTCCATATAGCCAGGTGAATCAATGCCGCTCCAGATTAATACCGCATCTCTCCAATGACGCCTTATTCTAAAGTCACCCTTCAAAGTAATGTCATCTCCTATTAATACCACTTATCATCAATGCCGTCTATTATCAGTGTCGTCTATTATTAATGTCGCTTATCATCTATGCCACCTATTATCAATGACACATGTTATTAATGTCACATATCATCAATGCTGTCTACTATCAATGTCGCTTATTATCAATGCCAATCATTGTCAATGTCGCCACTTATCAATGTCTTCTTATTGATGTCGTGCCAGAGTAATGCCGCACTTCATCAACCTTCAAAGGAGGCCGCATATCCTCAATACAATGTTGATATTGAACGTCATCAATGAAGACTATCAAGGCGGGATGGATGCTAAGCGCCGAAGTTCACCATTGAGCAAGTGGATGTTGAAGTATGACGTCATGTGCCATCAACATGGATAATGCCAGAGGTCAATCATGCCGCATGGGCATATGGCAACTATGTCGCATTCCTTAACTCCTATAAATACAGACCAAGGGGTATGAAGAGGGGGCGAATCATTCCTATCTCTTTTCTTATATTTTAAATCTTGTAACCCTAAATTGATTTAGGGATTTAGAGTCGATTATAGAAATTGAACTATTGCACATAAGACATTGTACATTAATCGTTATTTGGAAAAAGAACAAGATTACTTGAATTATGGCTTGCTTTCGAGTCCCAAAGCATTTGCGATTCTTACATCATAATGTGCTCCAAATTCTAAAAGCACTCATAATCTTGAGTTTGCTTGCTCTACATGATTTGAACTATTGGATCTTCTATGACATGTGTCATGGCTTTAGCTTTAATATTGAAAGTACACAAGACTTTCATGAATTTGATATGGTGCAAACTCCATCCTAGAAACTTAGCCTAGGAGTACTTTAGCTTAGCCAAGTCCACGTTCCTTATACTTTTGGGGTTAATGAAGAAATTTGTTAGCATCTTTTAACTCCTTGAAGCAAAGCATGTTAGGTTGAACTAAAATTCGACCTAACATGGTTTATATGGATATATATGTGAAATTCTATATTGTGAGAATTTGGAGTTAACGGATTTGAAATACCAAGCATTATGGGATGTTTGGTAATACTTTCACGATTACTCATTTGACTTCTCATATCGAATAAATGATTGTAGTGATTTTTATTTCTATATAATGAGGATGTTCAATAAATGGATTTGTAATATTGGGTGGTAAGGGACGCATGGTAATATTTTTCTAGTTATTATTTTGGCTCATATTATAGAATATTTGTTTGATTTGATGAGTGTAGTTTACGAGCTTTCAGTAAATTTTTATATGATACTGAGTGGTATGGGACACTCAAGTAATATTTGTTCGATTAGTACATATGAGTAGATATCACTTATAATATGTGATATGGGTTAGGAATTTTGAGGAAGTCATTTAGAGGTTATTCTCATTAAAGCTAGTAGTTAAGAGCATTATTTCTCCTCAAGGACTATATGTGATTTATAGATTATTCTCAAAGGATTTATACTAGTGAGAGCAATTGTTCCCTGAGGCTAGTATTTGAAAATATATTTCATTGTTACTTATTGACTCTCATAGGACTTATGAGTGTTAGAGTTTCTACACTTGTTAGGGCTTATCAAGTGAATAGAACGACTTTGTTAGGAACCTGTATACGTCATTGGGTCTACCCCACTGGTTAGAGTGCATGAGTAGAGCCACTAGATTGGCTAGTATGCATCTTAGGGGTCTGATCGCAGGCTTGCGCCTCGGATCTGTGATGTCAATTTGTAAATTTGTAGGCTGAGAGTAATTAGTCTCATATGAGCAATACCCCAATGTTACTCAAGGCTAATGGTCCGTTACCAAAGGTGAAAGTAGAGTGACCATTGCATAGCATAGTCATGTAGCATGTTTTTGACATGCCAATTGATATAGGGGTCACAACTTTAGGAGTAACCAAGGGATTGTAGGAAATGAGCTGCAGTCATTAGCATTTCCTGGAGTGTTACTATGTGTTTGTCAGTCTCCTATCTAGGGCATCAGGTTGGTTCATTTGATTTACCTTACTAAATTGTAACCTCATTTGAGAGATGATTATCATTGTGTGTGTGTATATATAACACTAGAGACTTGTTGGGTGCTTGTTTGTCACTTTAGATAGCCTAACTCAAAGACTAGCTAAGAGCTCATCTTTTTATTTGGCATTGGAAACTTGAATTGTGTGCTTGTTCGCCATTTTCTCTTAGAGCCTATATTGAGACATATTATAGTATGATTTTTTGTATCTATCTCCGAGGACCCTTTAGTTGAGAATTTCATCTATCTGAGGACCGTAGGTCGAGATAAAAACATACATACATATAATATTTTGTTGTCTTTGGTTATTTTTTTGGGTCTGCATTATTGATATATGTTCGTTTGATATCACCTAATTCATGTTTGTTACGATTTTATATTTGTTTATATATTTCGTGGGTGATTATTATTGTGATGTTCATGGTACTTATTTTATTGTTGATGTTAGTTTGGATATTTATGTTATGGCATACTTATATTGTACGTTTACTACCATGTTATAGTGTTATGTACTCACCATTGGATTTAGATATAGTTTGACCCATTTATTATTTTATATAATACTTGGGTCACCCTGAGACTTTTCAGGTATATGGACACTTTGACCTTTGGATGATGGGTTATATTTTGGGAGATAGTTATTTTCAATATTTTGACAAGCCATGTCTATATTTATTCCGATGTGTCTTCATGTATGTATTGATATATGATTATTGTGATGTATCATTCGATTGTGTTTCCTATTCATCTATGTATGTCTTATAGTCGCGAGTCAAATACTTTTTTGTAGACTTGCTTTGTTATGTTTATGTGATGTATTATATTTTCCATTGCAATTTGTAACCCTATGATCTTATATTCTATTATGTATGCATTATAACTTTTATGCTTGATTTTCAGTCATGCAATAGTAGTAGTTTTTTAACACTTGATAGTGCTATCACAAGCATGCAATAGCCTATCAACATTTGCCACTCAATAGTTTCATTGTTCGTATGTGATAATTGTCATTTTCTAATCTTCAATAGTATTAAAATCTTCATGTGATAGCTTCCTTTTCCTTGAACCTCGATAGCTTTGCCTTTTGCATGCGAGGGCTCTTCATTATTGCACTCGATAGCTTTACTCCTTGGCATGCGATCGCTTTGCCTTTAGCACTTGATAACTCTTCATTATAACACTTGATAACTTTACTTCTTAGCATGCAATAGCTTTTCCTTTAGCACTTGATAGCTCTTTGTTACAACACTCGATAGCTTTACTCCTTAGCATGAGGTAGCTTTAGCATGTGATAGCTCTTCATTACTTAGCACTTAATAGCTTTACTCCTTATCATTTGATAACTTTACTGCTTAGCTTGTGATATCTGTCTTTATCATGTGATAGCTCTTTGTTACTTAGCACTTGATAGCTGTACTCATTAGCATGCGATAGCTTTTCCTTTAGCATGAGATATCTCTTCATTACTTAGGATTCGATGGCTTTACTCCTTAGCATACAACACATTTTTCCTTAGCATGCGATAGCTTTTCCTTTAGCACATGATAGCACTTCATTATAACACTCGATAGCTTTACTCCTTGGCATCCTCTAGCTTTGCCTTTAGCATGCGATAGCTCTTCATTACTTATCACTCAATAGCTTTACTCCTTAGCACGTGATGGCTTTACCTTATTAACTTTCGATTTGTCGACTTTGGACTCTTGATAGCCTCATTCCTATTCAAACTTAGAACTTTTGGGTATAATGTTTATCCCCCCATATATTAGAAAAAATCATTTTATACTTTAGTATAAATGAAACATGCTTTCTCTTTGTCTATTTTAAAACAAACTCTTGGCATTCCTAGGGTTAAACATCTTAGTCGTAGAATATTTTGTTGCTTTAAATCAACGACCATTACTCATTCTTATTTTCCTATAAACATCCTTCTTCTTCTTCCTCTTAATTTTACCCGTTTTTTCAAAATTGAAATAAAATTTCGTTCTAAAATATTCTTGGTTTTTCAAATTTAGTTTCACAGGGTGATTCCTTTTCTTCCATTTCAAATTCCTGTTTCGCATTCATATTTAATGTGTTTTGGGGAATTTAGACTTCATTTGATGTTACTTCTATTATTTTTAAGAACTGATGATTTCTTATGGCTTATTTAGAAAAGTCTTTTTTTAGTCTTTAATCGATGTGGATTTTTTTGATTAGTTGTTCATGGGTTTACCAACCTATTACCTGTTTCAAGATGTATGACAATTGTTTCTTTTCAACACTCGATAGCTTAAATCCTAACGTTCGATAGCCAGCAAATTTTCTAATTACTCGATAGCTTTAAACCCTTATACACTTGATAGCTTAACTCTCGATAGGTTATAACTTTTTAATACTCGATAGCTTTACACCTTTGCACATTCAATAACTTAACATTTGATAGGTTGCAAGTTTTAATACTCAATAGCTCTTAAACCTTCGATACCTTAACACTCGATAGGTTGCAAATTTTAATACTTGATACTTTTACACTCTCACACCCTCGATAGCTTAAAACTCGATTGGTTGCAAGTTCTAACACTTGATAATATTGTACCTTTAACATGAGATAGCTTGATACCTCTAATCACCTGATAGATTACAAGTTTTAATACTTAATAGCTTTACACTTTTAAACACTTGATAGCTTTAAATTCCTAAATTTTGAAGTTTAATTCTGGGTACAAGTTTTAGTACTTGATAGCTTTACACTTTTAAACACTTGATAGCTTTAAATTGCTAAATTTTGAAGTTTAATTCTGGGTACTTGTATTTTTTAGCTTAAACATTCTTACCCGATGAGTGGAAAATGATAATTTTCCAAACTTTAATATTTAACATGCCTTGAATTCTAGATGTGTGACAGATGACGTAATTTTGACATTTGATAGTACCATACCGATTTATACTTTTGTGCTTCACTTATCTATTTGTGTAGGAATCATGTTTGAAATTGAAAAGGGAGCATTTAAAGAATCTACAAGTTCTCCTAAAAGAAAGAGAAAACCAAGGTTATCTAAAGGAATTTTTTGTGTCAATTGCCAATCATATATCACTTCTCAAAAGGAAATAGATATCATCACCAACATTTTGGCGTTAATGGTTCGAAACCAAGGTTCCTAGTTCCTGGGATAGTATTGACACCACACCAAAAAATATTTTTAGTAGCACACAAAAAACGCTACCATAACTTATGATAGCATTTTAGATAATGCCATTATATGACATGCAACTAAAAATCTAGGATTTTTTGTTGCGTTTCATAAATGCAACCGAAAAGAAACTTATTGCAGTGTTTTCCAAACGCAACCAATAAATTTATTGTAGCGTTATATAAATACCACTAAAAAGTATTGTGGCACTAGTACAAAATATTGTAGCATTTTTTTATATATTTTGGTAGTGTTTATTAAACGCTGCCAAAAGTTGTTTATTTTTTATGCAAATTTCCCACGATGTGGTAGCTCGTTCAGTATCCACTTCATTTTTTTATAACATATATATATACATATACATATATTATATAGTAATAATTAACATATTTCAGTATGAAACCAACAATTAGTCATATGATTATCACATTCAAACCACCGAAAAACACACTAAGCACATAATGAAATACAATATCCAAACAATTCGGTACAAAATATTTTAAACAAAATATAAAAATGAAAATTCTTATAGTATTCGTGAATATGACTTAAAAGTAAGTAATCCATTATTTGTTAGTACATAATCTTCTTGGGAGATAGGTCCCTTAAGAAATATTTAGTTTGCCGCCTTCAAACAAGCCTCTGGTAATCCATACTTCTTTACCTGAGGAAGTTACTGCCTCCAAGGACATTGTGCAGTTTATAGTGCAATATCTAGTATATCATAATCAGAGGAGGGCATCTCCAGTGGGTTACGCACGTAATATTCAGGGTCCTGAATATTACGTGCGTAATCTTGTAGGAGAGCGCACCGGTCTGGCGCCCATTTTATGGGCGCCAGACCATAGGCGCCCATAAAATGGGCGCCTGATGCCAGGCGCCCATTAAATGGGCGCCTAGCATCAGGCGCCCATTTTATGGGCGCCTGAAATGCAGACGCTCATAAAATGAGCGCCTGCCCCCTCCCCTACCCATCCCCTCCCTTTCCTCCCCATTTTTTCTCTACCTTTAATTTTAATTTTTTTTTTAATTAGCAAATCTAAACGAAATGCCGCCGCGTCCAACCAAAATCGCTCGAAGAACGGTTCACAGACATCCAGCGGAGCAAGCTGGACCGTTACATGTTCCGCCGCCACCTGGAGTTTCATCAGACGATCTACGTGTATTACACGAGCTTCCAGATGGTTATCGGCATAGAGCCGAATCCGCTTTGACGACCGTACAGGTATAAATTGCACATTAGTATATTTGATTATTTTTATATGTACATCACATAATCATATTAAATAACTGTTATTCTGTCAAAAATTAATAATTCATAAATTATCTTTAGGACCATTACATTCATTGTCGGGGTAGTTGGGCTAAGTGTATTACCCAGTTTTATGATTCTCTTCCCGGTCCTATTGCTGAGAGGCTACAGGCTAGTCCTTTTGGTCTTTTTTTGTCGATTAGGCCTGTTCAGTCCTTTGATCGACCTCTCATTCAGGCATTAGCTGAGAGGTGGTGGCCCACCACGCATACGTTTCATTTTTCAGATTTTGAGCTTGGTATCACCCCAGTTGATTTCTACGTGTTCACTGGCATTGAGATTGGACGACATGGTCTTCGACCTTTTCCATTTGATGATTTGTACGAGTCCCCCAATCTGTTTACTGTTTTTCTACCATTGATAGATGTTACCTGCGTCAGTAGTGGTTCTGTTAAGTTGACTTACCTGCAGCAGTACATCACCACTTATATAGCTAGAGCCGATATGATGGATGCAGTCACTAGAGCATTTCTGCTGTACTTGTTTGGTTCGACCTTTTTTTCGAACCAAAAAGGTACGGTTCGACTAGGTTATTTAGCATCTCTTGCTAGATTAGACCAGCTACATACTATTGATTGGGGCACAGCGATATTAGGCACCCTTTATACCGCTCTAGATTCATTTGCGCTTGGCGATGTCAAGCAGATGTACGCTTTTTGGTATATTTTGCCGTTATGGTACTACGAGTACACGGCAAACATGCATCCCCGCATACAGGACATGGCTAGTCAGGCTCCTGAGCAGTACTTCCCTAGGATGAGAAGGTGGGAGACTATGCAGTACGTACATCATGTTCCCTTAGGTGTACGGCATGACTTGATGGAGGCTAGGTCACAGCTTGATATGCGTAGTCGAGGTAACATCATTCGTACTCCTTGGGCCTCACATTGGACTCATCTAGCAGATGCAGGTCTTATGGTGGACGACCATCCCATGATGGTTGCGTATTCTCTATCTAGACGTAGGGTTGCTTTGCATACACCTGCATTTATGCCTATGTGGTATTTGGGAGAGAGGTGTGCTTATCAGATTACCGGTGATCGTCGTATACCATATGATCCTTTATCTTGTGAGGACATGTTTGGTAGACATAGGGTGATTGGCGATCATTACTTAGATGCTCTACGACAGGCTGGGTGGGTGGATAGCAGTACTTTCTTCATCGATGGAGACTACGATTCTTATTGGGCCAGAGTAGCACCCCGTAGATTCATCGTACCAGATTATGTTCGTGGGGTCAACTCTGATCATATAGGACCTCACATGGCAGCCGGTAGAGTTCAGGTACCGCAGGTTTCATTTGACCCGATTCCGTCACAGTTCTCGCAGACTCCCATGCAGTTGGAGCCTGATACTACTTTTAGAGCATATGACGTGACAGGTACTATGATTGAGCAGCCTTTAGTCTTTCCAGACCACCCTGAGTTTCCTGGTGTGCCTTCAGTTGGGTTATATCCTCCGTATGAGGTACGTTTGTTGTTTATTGCCCTTTTTCCTTTATTTTATGCTTAGTTTCTTACTATGTCAAATATCATCTTTATGTAGTATGCTGCTAGATTGGACCAGGCCAGAGTTTCACTTGGTGTGTTTCGCGATATGACTCTTGCACATACACACACCATGCATGATATGTACATGCAGCATACACATATGCTAGAGACGCAGATTGATCAGCTGTCAGCTAGACTTGCTATATATGAGCCTTTCGGATCACAGGACAATGTAGTTTGAATAATGTTAAGTTTTTAAATGATTTCAACAGATAACGATTTGTTAATTTATAGAATGGATGTTGATTCTCTCCACTCAAGAATCTTGACCGGCAGATGAACGTGGCTACAGTATTTGATTTGACTACACACTGAGCCACCTTCTCTCCACTCAAGAAAGCAGAGAATCTTGACCGGCAGATGAACGTGGCTACAGTATTTGATTTGACTGCACACTGAGCCACCTTCTCTCCACTCAAGAAAGCAGAGAATCTTGACCGGCAGATGAACGTGGCTACAGTATTTGATTTGACTGCACACTGAGCCACCTTCTCTCCACTCAAGAAAGCAGAGAATCTTCACCGGCAGATGAACGTGGCTACAGTATTTGATTTGACTGCACACTGAGCCACCTTCTCTCCACTCAAGAAAGCAGAGAATCTTCACCGGCAGATGAACGTGGCTACAGTATTTGATTTGACTGCACACTGAGCCACCTTCTCTCCACTCAAGAATTTGTCTATACATATAACCATTTGGATCTCATACTTGTTCACCTCAATTAAGTCTAACAAAACATTCACATATCAAACAACCATCCTCAAATAACAAACAATGTCTGGAAATTTACTAAAAGCTATATTGCTATACGACAGTGACTCTGAAGAAGAAGCGTATGCGTTAGCGCATCAACAAGAGGAGGAGGAACTGATGGAGATATACCGTGAAGCATACGGTTCAACTTCTGGAAAACAAGGCGGTTCAGTTATGGGTCGGAAATATATCAACCGTAACCAGCAAGCATTTCATAAAACACTTATGCAAGATTACTTTGCCCGTGATCCAACTTACGGTCCAGAGATGTTTAGACGACGATTCAGAATGAGTCGTCCATTATTTTTAAGAATTCTCGAAAGTATTCAGCAGAATAATAATTATTTTGTTTACAAGCAAGACGCCGCAAAAAAACAAGGTTTAAGTGGACATCAAAAGATGACCGCAGCGTTGAGGATGTTAGCGTACGGTACACCCGCCGATGCCCTTGACGACGCATATCGTATTGCAGAGAGTACGGCATTGGAAAACCTAGATCACTTCTGTCAGTCAGTTGTGGACATTTATGGGACTGAATATCTTCGTTCTCCAAACGAGGCAGATGTAGCGCGCTTGCGTGAAATGCATGAAAGCAAAGGCTGGCCTGGAATGCTTGGAAGTCTAGATTGTATGCATTGGGAGTGGAAGAACTGTCCAAAAGCTTTTCATGGAGCATATAACGGTAAAGAAAAAAAACCTACTATCATCCTAGAAGCGGTTGCCTCTAATGATTTGTGGATTTGGCATGCTTTCTTTGGAATGCCAGGTTCTCTTAACGACATAAACGTTGTCGAACGATCTCATTTGTTTAATGATTTAGCGCAAGGTAAGTCAACTCCCTTATCATTTACTCTTGGTCATAATACATATGAGCATGGATACTATCTTGGAGATGGAATTTATCCCAAATGGAGTACGATTGTAAAGACATTTGCAAACCCAATGACGGCAAAACAGAAACAATTTGCTGCAATGCAGGAAGGACAAAGGAAGGACGTAGAAAGGGCATTTGGGGTCCTTCAAGCAAGGTTTGCAATGGTCAGGAATCCATGTAGATTATGGAAGAGATCAAAAATGGCTGCAATTATGTTCTGCTGTATAATTTTGCATAACATGATCATTGAAGATGAACGCGCTATGGACTATCCCGATTTCGAGTATGATGGGGCAAGACAACCCCCCGAATTGTTTCGCACAGCTACGTTACGAAATGAAGGACAGTACGCAATTCATGTCGATAATCATGAAGTATATCGTAATGCTGCTATTCATAATAGACTGCAAAGGGATTTAATTGAGCATATTTGGAATTCTCATGGAAATCAATAGTTCGGGATGGTGGATCTTTGTTTAATTACATCTGTTTGCCTTTTTATTTCTGTAACGAAGTGTAGAATGCTATAATTTTTATCTTTGTAATATCATTTATGTTTTTTGAAATACATCTTTATTGATGTCTACATAATGCATCGAAATAAATGACATCCCATTGAATATTTTAAAACTAAAAATAACACATGATTGAAAATATAAACTGAAGGTACATGGATATTTAACTGCAATAACTTAAAATATCACATGAATATTTCAACTACATATGTTTTGTTCCCGATCTACTCTCAACAATGCGTTGTTTGTACTCCATCCAATATTGCATTGTAATTGGGTCCATTCCGGTGACATCCTTTTCCATTACTAAGGTCTCTTGGCGTTGCCGTTCTAGCTCAAACCGGCCCTTCTCAATCTCGGCCAGTTCTTTTAACACGGCAAGCTTTTCTGCACTCCCCCTTTGACGTTCTGCATTTTCTCTCGCATGTTTTTCATGCATTTGGGCTAAACGAGAATCGATTTGAGATTGAACGGCAATTTTCTTCTTAGCTGCTCGTTGCCCCATCGGTCTAGCATCTTCATCAAATGCGGGTTCTGCTTCTTCGTCTTCGTTATCTGGGCATACATTAGAGTCCATCTGAGAAGAATTGCTTGGGCTGGAATTATAATTAGTTCGTCTTGTTTTTTTCTTGCCCTTCGAGTTCGTCTGAACATCTCTTAAGCTTTTTGCAGTGTTTGAGCTCCATTTTTGTTGACTAACAAGCAAGTCGTAGCAGTTTGCAAACTGATAGTAGTGGGGTTTCTTGGTACCATTTTCTCTTGGAAATAATTTCAAGAATTGATCGTTCGCCATTCTCTTCTAAAAAAACAGAAACACAAAATGATATATTAACAAAGTGATCAGAATGAATATAAATTAAAAATAATATTTTTCAAAACGCTACCAATTCAGCTTCGCCACCCATTCCACTTGGATTTGCTGTTCTTATTTTGTGAATCTGCGACTCGTAGAATTGTGTTTGTCGATTAATCTTCCCGAAACGACCGGTGATTGCAGACATTGACCTCGTCTTTTCGACATGCTTTTTATTGTACGCAGTCATGACTTTTGCCCAAAACGCCTCTCCACTTTGGTCATTCCCCTTTACCGAGTCGTTAGAAAAATGACAGTAAATATAACACAAATCCTTATCTTCATCGCCAGACCATGTAGCAGAAGAATGGAAGGATAAAGGGGGAGCGGTTTGGGGATGAACATTTTGAATTGGTTGAGAATCAAAATCTCAGCTATCCATATTCATCGCTTCGGTATATGATTGAAAAGGATGAGACATACTTTCAATATTATGGAATTGAGAATATAATTGTAATAGAAGAAGAGATGTGTGTTTTACAATCTGAAAAATAGTCCTATATATATAATGAAATCACAAATATGACCGTTTATAGCCGTTGGGGACAAAATATGACCGTTTATAGCCGTTGGGGACAAAAATATGACTTCAACATGATACGATTTTTTGATAGCCGTTGGAGGAGTTTGGCGGGGTTGGGCTTGGGCGCCCATTTTATGGGCGCCCAAGCCCTGGCGCCCATTTTATGGGCGCGAGAGCTCTGGCGCCCATAAAATGGGCGCCAGGGCTTGGGCGCCCATAAAATGGGCGCCTGGGCTTGGGCGCCCATAAAATGGGCGCCCAAGCCCAGTTCAGGATCCTGAACCGGATCCTGAACATTAAGCTTAATATTCACTCTGAATTTGACGACTGGGAAGACTTTTTGGCCTCAATTCAGAATGTAACCTAACGATTGGAGATGCCCTAATATTATGTTTCTATAGCCCGTCCAGCCTCTTCATCAAATGATTTCTTTTGCCTTTTCTCTATAAAAAAATCTCTATCGTATAAATAAGTACCGATGAATTAGTTTTCATATGTTCAATATAATCAGAAAATCTAAGAAAAGACATGCTTTGATTTGTATATTCTCATTATAAAAAATAAACGACCAAAATCTCAAAAGAAAGAAGATATAGAGTTAGAGCCTGACACATCTGTTGATTTAAAAGGCATAGGAAATACAAATTGAAATTAAAACCCAAGTTACAAAGATGCAATATCTTAAATGTAGGATGAAGCTTTACAGGTGGATTAGCAATATGATGAAACATAAGAAAAAGAAAAGGTAAATGATAAATGTCATTCATAATGTTTAAAACTATCAGATCTATTGAGGACCAAACTAGCAAAGTACGAGGGATGGTAAAATGTATGAAAAACAACTTATCTATAGTTACATGTATACGCCCAAGATAATTACATGTATGTAATTGTCTATTGTCAAGGTAATTAATCACGGTGGTTGAAAGAGACTATTAAAATACATAGCTACAGTTACATGTATGCACCCAAGATATGAGATCATATTAACCAGACCTTTTCATTAGAAGCCCATAGATAAATCACAATTTAAACTATAAAGAAAAGGTAAGGTAATTATACCTGACTATTAGTTAAATCAAGAACACCCCTTATTTCACCTCTAATTTGATCATCCAAACATAATATATGTCCATCATCCTGCAAATAAACGAATATTTATAACATTGCGAGCATAGAGCTAATGTAATGTGCTATCTTCTATGCAAATAACATAACATCAACTGAATTCACCAAAGAGATAAATTTAGGACACGTGTCTCGTTCATTAATAAAGAGATAAAGTAGTCTAAATCATTATTTCCCATAGTTGACATATCAAAAATCTTGTTACAATGATTGACCTGGGTAATAATAGCCCCACTGCAAGCCAAACCATAACCTATACCCAATATGTAACCAGAAGATACACATTCACATAGTATAATTTTCCTAACAATTTTGAAGCAAGTGCACCATAGATATACATCTTGCATGTCCAAACAGCATGAAGTTGCAAAAGACAATGGCGAACACGCCCTGAGTATTATACTAACAGTAGTAGTTCACAAATCCTAAAGCTAAATTGACCGATCAAAAATATTTTAACATTGTGTTCTTCTACGTCATATATGAAGATAAAAATTACAAAGCGTAAATGGCTTGAATAATTTAACGTAAACCATGAGGTTAAAAGGTAAAAAATGCGTAGCATATTGGCTATATCATATTCGCATCAATCATATTAAGAAACAAAACCTGGAGAGGAGTTTCTTCGCCATTATCTTCTAATATAAGAAAATGACTCACCAACATAGTACCATAACTATCGGCAAACTTATATCCAAACATCAGAAAACATGATTTTGCATTCTTTTGAACCTGCAATACAAAGTATAAATTAGAGATATGAGCAATAAATAATAAACAAAAACCAAACTAAAAACAACGATGTAGGCGAGATGTAGGTGAGGAACAAGAAGAAGTTAGTCTCTACGAATTTTCTCTACTGCCGCAATTTGCTTCAGCTATAACTCCCTTTGCATAGCAGCCTATGCTTGTCTCAGTTCAACGTCCACCTCTAATGCATTGCTTTGCTCCATCAACTGCTCATCCTTAATCTATTTGCCGATAGCAATTTAGAGTATATGTATATGTATACATGTTAAAACATGCATAGAGGTTATTGGTTTGCTTAGATAAACTGAATGAATTATTATTGCTGTAAATTGATAATAAAGAAACGAAAGATATTGCTGTAAACTAAAGATATTGCTGTAAATTGATAATAAAGAAACTAAAGATGTTGTTGTAAACTAAAGATAGAGGTTTGTCGTAAATGAAATGAATTCTGATTTGCAGAATACTACCTCAAGTTCAACCTATTCTGTAGTATGACTTTCAAGTTTATATATACACATGCACAAAAAAAAATCTAAGAGGGCTTGACAATCATAAATTCAAACATAGTGATAAAGACTAGGCTAAATTTGATTTAAGTTTACAATTGACGCTATCATTTGTAGGTATAAGGTAAAATTAGCCTTAAGCATCAAAGAAGTTAATGAAAGTACAAAGGATAGACATCAACCTTACACAAATGAATATGCATAAACAAAATAAAAGAAACTTGAAGGTGATGAGAGGTTATACTCTAGTAGCAAAATTAGGGGGGTTAATCCTAGCAAATAGTTTAATGAAACACAATCGGATGCTTTTTTAAGATACCTTCTCACTCTCAGATAGTCTGTCCAGCCCTGAATCGTATTCGGGGAATTCTTTTCTATCACTTTTTGATCTATAAAAGAGAGGGTCATGTCCTCTGTAGTGCAGACTGGCTCTGTTTGATTGTAGTGGTGCCGAGCTATAGTGCTCCAAGCCTGTCATAAGACCATATTATTATATTTTGGACCAAATAATTGATTTGTTACTTTTCCAAGAACATATGCTCAATTTCTTAACACACATAATCAATACTTCACCATTTCTAGCATCTCAAGGTTTCAAAGTGTTGAATATTCCAAACTTATATACTAAATCTTTCATAGTACATGCCTAATATTCATTAATTTTATACTAAATCTATTTTAATAGTATTTTGTTGTACAGAATATTTTACATCATCAAATCATTTATGGTCGCATAAAAAATATTTATTCCCAAACTTTCAACACATCATAGATGGTCGCATAAAAAATATTTATTCCCAAACTTTCAACACATCATAGATGGATTAAAAAAATTATACATTTTTAAAACTTCATCTGACATCATAATTTTGATCCAATAATTTGTATAATATATCTACAGATGCCCACACCATTCTTACCAACTTCAGATAATCATCTTGGTTCATAAACCCATGTATAATCCAAGTTCCCTTAACTGTTAAATTAATGTATAGTTAAACTGATGTAACTAGTTGAGTTCAATCGAATAAAACATATATTCCCATTGAACAACAGCTTTCATCTGAATAGAGAAAATAAACACGGTGTCATTCAATACCAAATGGCAAATACAAATACAATTAAAGAAACTTGTAGCACTTCTAATTTTATGCATATTTCAAAATATCTAACTCTACGCCACTTTTAATTTTATATAAACAAAACAAAATATGGAAGAAAATAAACGTGCCATCTGAGTGGAAGAAAATGAACTATATTATCACATTACTCATTGAGTCTTTAAGTTAGGGACAATAAGCACTTCTAAACATGTAAAGACCTTTACTCTGAATAAATACTTCAATACAAGATGCATTACTTTGAGAGCCACTTTTAATTTTATGCAGGATGGATGATAACTTTAATTTAGTTCAATTGAAGCGTTTATTCATTGCACAATCTCGAAGTATGGTTTTGTAGGAACTAATTTGAATCAATCGATGAAGAGTCTAAGCAAAAAGTAAGAGGGATTTCTGCAAAATAAAATACCTTAATGGTAGCAGTGACCGCATCGCCAACGACATCGGGTGCAGCTTGCCATGTGCCAAACCAACAAGTGGCATTTTCGCTCCTGTATTCGAACTCGTGTATTTTTCCATTTTTAATTTATCACATAGAAAAGGTGAAAAGAAGAGCGGCAGTCCTTGATTTGGTTTATAATGAAAGTTAAGCTAGAGAGGAGGCAATTTTTGAAGATGAAGATGAGGGATTTTCTGACAAGTTATAACGATACGTGATTGATAAAAGAGGATGAGAGAGAAAAAACACCGAATTAAGAAGGTTTTTTTTGGTTTCCATCGTTTCTTTTGAGAGGAGGAGGATGATATCAAGTGTTAAAATAAATATGAGCGGCCACAAAAAAAATTACCAAAATTTTCATGAATTGTTAGCGAAAACCACATGGCAGCGTTTCTTTATTCATTTTTATATTTTAACATGACCGAGGATTGCATATAGCCTTAAAATGCTACCAACTAATACAACTAAAAGCAAGTTTTGTTGTAGTGTAATAATCCTCTAGAAGGATTTTTTGCTTCCACGTCTATTCATATATGGAATTCTTGCTACCTTCCCTTTAATAACCAAGTTATGAAAGTCTTGTCTTTTCTAAAAATTACATCCATTTAGCTTACTCCTAACTCACATAGTTACATCCATTGTCTTCAAGTTTTGTTCATGAAGCTTGGGTTGGATGAAGTAGATCTGGAAACCTTGTTCACTCTCGCTACTCTTTAAAATGTCAAATATCAACCCGATGGTACCGTCTTTCACCTTTGTGCATCCACTAGCGAATTGATGTCAGATACCGTTAACAGAACTGGAAATTGAGTTAATCAATTCTTCTTTATGAGATGTTTTCTTCTAATATCTCTAGAGCTTTCTCTTTTCCCGATATATAGTTTATTTTCAAAATCAATTCCTTATTACCTTGTATTTTATTATTATTTTAACAGTAGTTTTTATTTATGCATATTTTGCTTCAAAGAAAATTGACCCTAACTTAATTACAAAGATTCCAAAATTTGGGACAGGTAGTCAACATTGTAGAAGTTTATTAAGGCTCCTTTCTGGAGATAAACTGAAAAGGTTTGCTCTTATTCAATCTTTTCACTGGGTCCTAGGTTAATTTCCAATGATAAAGAAGGCTAGACATGTCGATATATCCCTTGTGGTTGAAATGCTCGAATCTTTTTCCATTAACAGTCCAATTCAACGTACATTGTCTGATAGCCCGAGGTATTCCCCAAATACTTATTATACATTTTATTTTACTATTACTTTTATAAAAAAGTTATTTTCTTACATTTTTATTTACTTTACATACAGGTATTTTTCTAAGCAATTTAGCTTCTTCAACAAAAGACGCAATGAACCCTTCCTCTGAACTTATACCTATTTCCATTTCTAAAGCGGCTACTTTGTCTGTTGCTACAACAATTAGCCATATTTTCAAAGCTACCAAATTGCGAAAGCACCGCAGTGCCCCAGATAATCAAAAAGTTTCTCCTAGGTCTTCTTCTCCCAAAAGACTTAAGGAAGGTGATTCATCTACACAGGTTGCTCCTGTTTTTGTCTTTGAAGCTACCATCACAACTACCGCCAATGCTCCGCCTTTAGAGAGTCTTGAAATCAATATACTGAACACCCATCTTTTGAATTCGTTAGCATATATGCACAAATCGTTGGGGGCTAGATTCCCTTCTTTTTGATAATAACATAGGAGCCTCATCTAACTTTGAGGACTTGTTATTATCTTCTCTTCATTCTCCATCAATTTCATCTTTGGGTACCTTAGATTTTCCCACTATTTTTCTCTACACAAGCTTTCACTCATAATCCATCGACTTGTTTTGGCATATATTTATTTTTTATTTGGTTTATAAGGTTCTATATATTTTTTCTAATTAAGTTCTATACTTTAGTTTAGAAATTGAATTTTCTTGATGTAATGATCATCATCTAACGTTACCTAGCAACTATCATCTCTTCGGCAGATGAATTCAACCCTTTCTAATGACATGAAAGCCCTTGAATTAGAAAAATGCAAGATATAGAACTCTATTGCTTTCAAGGATTTGCAAGCCATGACTCCCTTAATATGTAAAAGGATAAGGTGATATCTATGGGGGAGAGAATGAAGGTGATGGAAAAGTACCTTGCACTAAGTAGAGATGAGGTAAGTCAAACCTCGGCTAGGTCATCCACCTTGAAGAAAGTGTGGCAATAAAGGATTTTTTTACTAGATAAGTTGAAAACTTCATTAAAGACTATGAAACCCAAAGTTTTCTCATTTCTTCAGCAAGTTCTGCCTTCTTGGAAGTATAGATGCATCAAGGAATCCTTGTTCACGGATCGATGTTCGGACTTGGTTTTTCCTTTACTTGATTTAACTGCAATTGATTATAAGAGAAAATTTAAAATAATGCTTGATTGAGTTCCCGAGGATCTGTCCGTGTTTTGAGATGACGATCATATCAAACTAGAAGAGTATTTATCCTTTGTCGGTTCTTGTTTGGGTGACAATAAAGCATGAGACAAAGGAGAAGATGAAATTAACAGTGACGATGATGAGGATAGTGATGATGAAGATGATGATGGAGTCAATGGTAATGTTAAGAATGACTCATCAAGAAAAGCTGGAGATGGTGAACCAGGGAATTTTGGTTCAGGTGAATAAGACAGTGCTCATGAATCAGACATATTGTTGATTTTCCTTCTCCCAACATGGAATCTAGAACCGAAAGTATTTCACCTCCCAAAGGTCTATCTGGTGCTCCTGCCTCTTCCAACTTAGGCAATTTTGGTCAATCGTCTTCTCAGATCATGAAAGATCCATATTCAAAGTCGAAACCATCTTTTACTTCACCTCAGGTAATTTAACTTCCGAGCCATCTTTATTTATTTGAATTTCCTCTATACAACTTGAAAACCTATTTTTTATTACTAGAATAGAAGGAAAACATAACTTATTTTGAGATACAGTTAGATAAAAATAGGAATGAAATCTTAAGAATCGACGGAGAGGGAGAGAAACTTTACAAAGACTTAAATGAGTATAACAATAAATATTTATGACTTCTAAAACTTCTTAAATCTCAAGAAAACTTTAAGAACAAACAGTCTGCTCCCTTTCTTTCAAAGTCTTATTTTCACTAGTTGAACTTGTACAAAGAAAACGAAAAACTTAACTCTCTTTTGAATGCTTAATAAAGATAAAAACAAGCTTATGCTTTGTCTCTACTTAGTTTATGTTAGGCTTCATATGGCAAATTTTTCCTTCTTAGGAAGTGGTTGTGGAGGTTCAATTAGGTGACTCCATAAAAGATACCTTGATGAGCGTGGGTCGGATCCTATCCCGGACAATGTTGAAACTTGCCTAATTTTAATGTTTCTCCCTTATCCATTGATTCACTTATTCCAAAGAGTGTCAAATATAATAAGGATATGTTCATTTATGAATATTGTAAAGGACCTACCCTACATGAACCCCTATAATTTTTAACGTTCGATTGTAATGTTCTAATTAATATAATCTGTGATTTTTGCTTGAAAATTCTATTATTTAAGTTTTAGTTTCAATTTATCCATGGAATGCAGATTTCTGATCTTTACCCATTTTTACTTTCTCTTTCATTCCAAAGATGTTTCAAGTAAACTGGTTAAGCTAAAAAGAACTTCTAAGAAAAGCTCTTCTTTGATTGAAAAGTTTCACCTAGCGAAATACTTCTTTCTTCATGACCTTCATTGTATACACACACATGATTCCTTAATTTGGAGTTAGTTTCCTAGGAGATCAAAAAGATAGATACCTTCACGAAACCCAAAGCAACTATGCAAAATTTCTATGAAGTGAAATTGGTCTTCCCTTTAATAAATGGGATTAACAAGGTTTCCCACTCATTGATACTTCCCTTAGGATTGAAATTCGCTTTACAGCTAACTTTCTTATTCCTCCCCTTTCCTTATAATAAAATTTAGGATGCTCATTCGAAATTGAAGAATAATTGAAAAGTATCCTTTGTTTAGTAATAGTCAGATGCAACGACGTTGCTTTTAAGTCCATATTATTAATAAAAATTTATCAGTGTTATCTTAATCTGTTAGACATTCATCTAAATTGTTATTTCGTGTTTTGGTGTAAAATCAAGATTTGTTTTTATCACTTGGTAACCCCATCCTTAGTCAATGCCTTAACAATATCCAGTCTAAGCTAGTCATGGACATTAACAATCGTCCTTCCCATTCTATTCTCGGGTTACCATCGATTGATAGTGCTGAGGAAAACAAGTTGTATGATAAATACATGCAATCAAAGTCTACTTTTAGAATTTCTAAAGAATTGATCTTTGATCTTGAAAAAATCCATTAAGGACAAGGAGATTCAGGAATTAATAAAAAAGCTAATTTAAATGTTCAACCTCAACAATCCAAATACGACACAAGGACTTTCTACACTGACTCCAACTCATTCCTCTAACAAAACATCTTTACAAATATCTTCTTTATCCCATGATTATTTAAAACGCGATGGTAGACTCTTTGTTCCTTGTTGGCCCCTTCTATTTCGGAAATGATTCAGAGGATATAAGTAGATTGAGCAGAGCTTTCAAGGTTGAATATAACTGAAAATTAAAATAATATGGAACAAGAAGTTTATCAATGAGTATCCAACCTTTGATTTCAAATAGAAAGTTTAGAGCGTGATAAGAACGAGCTTATTTTGAAGATGTAAAAGTTGGAAACTATTAATAAAAGTCAATTTCATCAAATTTCTTAACTAAGAAGGGCTAATGAAACTTTTGTATGATCCATAACTATTCAAATCAACTCGATAGATGTCCTTGATATTATTTTCCATAAGGAGGAGAAGTTGAAGAAATACCTTACCGTGGTAATTCAGCACATCACTAATCCTTCCTCCACGATAGAGACCTTAATGAAGGAGGTAAAGGAACTTAAAGATCAACTGAAATTGATGCAATTTTTTACCTCTACGGTTTCTCAACTAGACTCATTAGTGGATTATTTGATTGAAATCATTACCGCTTTCGATTTAAAGATTGATTTTTCATTTTAGGGGCCAGAAAAAGACAATCGATTAAGAGAGGCCATTGCTGCTAGTTATTAGAGATATCATCATTTCTTTTTATATGAGTATTCGAATGTTCTTAAAGACATAGGTAAACCTCCTATTTTTTATAAAAGCATTGGTTTCTCAAGCGAGATTCACGCTTATACTTCGGTTATTCGAGGAAAAAGAAAATAATTAGGGTACCAACATCATCCAATTCCACACCCTCCTAAACCATAAATTTGTGGTTGTAAAGGTCATTTTTAGAGGAAATTATATGTAAATAACTGTTTTTATGTAAAATTTGTAATAGGAAAAAATTCCTTTCATGCAAATATACGTTTATACTTTAGCACACCTGTTTTGTGGCATGTCGATTACCTTTAGTGTTATTTTATTTGATTGTCCGAATTTTCTTAGCCTTTCTACGTATTTTCCTCTATTTTCTTTGATCAACCGTTCTTTGACGGGTTACATTAACTAGTGTTCCTTGGAGGGTTCCTTTAGTTAATTTTGGAAGTGAAACTTGGAGTTATATACATCCATTATGCTTTGAATAAGTTCTTTGGCCATATGCAGAAGTGAACCAAGATTGGACATCATGCCTTTGACGGGTGCTTTGGCCAAACATAGATGCAGGACCAAAAGCTTAAATTGACCATCACTCCTTGGATTGGTGCTTTGGCCAGGCCTATAAGCAGGACCAAAGGCCTAGATTGACCATCACTCTTTGGATGAGTGCTTTGGTCGGGCATAAAACGGGACTAAAGGCTTAAATTGACTATCGCTCTTTGGATGGGTGCTTTGGCTAGGCATAGAAGTGGGACCAAAGGTTTATATTGACTATCACTCTTAGGATTAGTGTTTTGGCCAGGCGTAGAAGCGAGACCGAAGGCTTAGATTTCCTCTCACTCTTTGGATGGGTGCTTTGGTAGGCATAGATGCGGGGCCAAAGAATTAAATTAGTTCTCTATTCCATATGTCGTTATTTCCTTTCAAAAGTTTTGTCTTCGAATGTTAACACTTACTAGGAGTTGTAATGGAAGTATACAATGCCAGTATTCGGTGTGCTACCTATTTTCCTTTCAACTTCTTGATAGGTCGTATTCAACAAATTCTTGTATTCTCGACTTCTCACACAATATTTAGTAATTCCAACCAGCGCTCTGCAATCATTAGTATACCCATTTTCCTTATGGTAATTACAGTATTCACTTCCTCGATATCTCTCTTCCCTCTTTATGTTCTTCTTAGGGGCCCTGATAATTCAATCTTTCTTTAGTGAGGAAGTAAACCTCTTCTTGTAAGACAGAGAGGAATATTTATTTTACCCTTGGGTTTCTTAGAAGTACCATTTTGTTGCTCATTTCTACATCAATTTGATGGGATTAGGACCTCTTTTTTACTCATTTCCTAATTACTTTTTGAAGTCTGAATGTATTTTCATTTTCTTTGAGGTATATGTTAACCATACATCCCCACTTTTGAGCTAATCGGTAATAATTAAGGTTCATTTTTATTTCAAGTAAAGTTCCTCTATCTTGAGATTGAATGTTTCTTCTTATTCGAGCAAAGGGGTCATCTTTCCAATGCTTTAGGATTCATCTTTTCTTATTCAATTTTGTCATCAAAGAAAAAATAGGCTTTTGTCCTATGTGAAAGAGATGTTTGCTTCACTTGTTCGGGTCATAATGGGTGGCTTTCATTTTCTACCAAGGTTTGATGGATTAAGTTCCTGAGATTCAATATCTATTCTTTACTAAATTATGGGGTATATCGATGAAAAGTTGAGCAAATCAAGTCTGGTTTTAAAGATCCTTATTGGGAAATAGTCATGATAATTGTCCCTAAGAAAGAGAGAATTGTCCCTGAGTTTAATTCTCAGTGAAAGCACCAAAAATGTTAGGCCAAAATTTGATCCTAACATATATGCTTAATCAACTAGTTAGTAGAACTTGGGCAAGAGGTTGGGCTTTTAGGAAAGTATGCTAGACATTGTGTCCTCAAATAGTCAAATATGCAAATAGGTAATTTTATAAGTACTTAGTTACAAAGTCCCAATTGGGATTTGGCATAAATGGCCATTAAAGTTCCAAAGTCAAATTCTTTATTTGTGCTTGAGAAAAATGAAAATTAGGAAGAAATAAAATTTAGAATCTACCCCTTCTTAGTAGGTGGTACATTCCTATTTATAGAAAATTTATGCCCTTGGACTATAGACACATGGCATCAACCAATCATGGATGGTTGAGATCTTTGCTAACATGGAACATTTTGAAATAATATGTGACATGGCTTATTTTTGCTTCCTTTGTGATGATATGGCACAATCAAGAGCTACCACGTGGCAAATCGAACACTTTAACATTCGATAGTGTTATCGCAGCCATGCGATATCTTATCAACACTTGTTGCTTAATAGTTTCATTGCTGGTATATGATAGCTTATTATTTTCTAATCATCGATAGTATCAAAATCATCATGTAATAACTTCCTTTTTATTGAACCTCGATAGCTTTTCTTTTTTCATGCGATGGCTCTTCATTATAGCACTCGATAGCTTTACTCCTTAGCATGTGATAGCTTTTCCTTTAGCACTCGATAGCTTTAATTATATCTTTACCCCTTAGCATGTTGTAACATTTCCTTTAGCGCTCGATAACTTTTTATTATAGCACTTAATAGCTTTACTCCTTAGCATGCGATAGTTCTTCATTACTTAGCACTTGATAGCTTTACTAGCAAGTGGTATCTTTGCCTTTAGCATGAGATATCTCTTCATTACTTTGCACTCGATAGCTTTACTTCTTAGTATGTGACAGATTCTCTCCTTAGCATGCAATAGCTTTTCCTTCAGCACTCGATGGCTCTTTATTATAACACTCGATAGCTTTACTCCTTAGCATGCTATAACTTTGTCTTTAGCATGCGATAGCTCTTCATCACTTAGCATTGATAGCTTTACTCCTTAACATGCGACAGCCTTTCCTTTTTAACCTTTGATGGTATGTCAAATTTGGGCTCTTGATCGTCTCATTCCTATTCAAACTTTGAAAGTATGGGTGTAACAAAAAGTAAGTGTGCTGAATGACATATAATAAACTTATAGTAAGAAACGTTTATATAACAATGAAAAGAATATTAGATTTTAATGTCAAGGACCAAGTGCTGAAAGTAAAGAAATAAAAAAGCATAAAGATGCATTAATTAGCAATAGATAATCATAATTTGACTCTTTTGGCTTCTTTTGCATTTTTTAGCCTCACAGCATTTTTAGGAGTGATAAAATAACCAGCATCTTCCATCTCAATGCCCTACACAATAAACTTTATGTAGTTATAAATATATTTCTACTATCAACATTTTAAGTCAAGCCTATGGTAGCATGAAGAAAAGGAGGGAACTAATGGGGAAAAAGAAAAGAAAAGAAAAAAACTATTATCACGGCTTTGGATTTCAATGAGTACTTTTTGAAAGTTTGCTTGTTATGTAAATTATTAATAGGAAAAACACCCAACAACTACTACTGAATTTAAATCATGATAAAATTTGTTAGTGCACTCATACTATAAATCAAAACCTCCCTTAACTTAAATTTTTGGCATAGTACCTGATATTCACTAAATAGTGTATAGCGATGGCCAATATCGAATTTTTATTTAAACTGGCACAAAATTCTTATAGTTTTTAAATATATGTTCAGAATTTTCTTGGCTATCAATTAAGGACATCATGATGAAAGGAAACTATAATGGCTAACGTCGGTACTTTGTGTGACTATAATAGTTATTGAAAGAACTATTATGATGAAGAGAGCCACCATGTAACGGCTAATGTCAGTACTTAGTCCAAACAAGGATTAACTTTAGTATTTTTGTAAGTCATAATGATATTTTAAGTAGGCATATAGTTATTTAAGCTAAAGCACAAAATTCAAACATGTAATATACTAAATATGGGTCGTCATGTAGTTCGCCTGCCCGAATGATTTGTAGGATCAATTAAATCATAAAACAACATTTCAAACATCACTACTTTCAGTCTCTTGCTGAATAAATAGTTTAAAAATACCATATATGGGCAAAGTTAAGGTGAAAAAAGGATGAAATAGTAGTATTTTCAAAAGTAGAATAATATGTGGGAATTATTGAATCAAAACATTCATAAATACTTCATTCTATTTATATACTATTGTAAAGCAGTAACTTTGTTCGAAAAACTATTTGGATTAACATTTACAAATTTATAAATGACATATAAAGGTTCTCCAATCTCGTGTAGCAATTCATTTAATACAACTTGCCATGCTATATTTTTTATTTGATGCTTCTCGGATGTTTAGCTATTTAAACATATGTACTCTCACCGTTAATTGTCGAGCCACTAATTCTACCCGAACTAACCATTAAAACTGTTACTTCAACACATACATTGTCAAGCAATTTAGTTTTCGTTAATATGTTAAATTTTCGGTTTCAACCCAATAGTTACAAATGAACTTAGATGTATGACGAGCAAAAAAAGTTTCATTATAGATCGTGTGAAGTGAATAAAAGTTTAGAAAAAATCATTTGCACCGGCAGGATAGTGCATAAGTGTTAGCATATGTATACCAATATATTTTGACTTCGTTAACCATGGTTGTGCAACACCTATACTTAAGCATAATTTTTCAATGAATAGCAAGCATGTTGAATTATCGTCGAATAGACAACCAAAGTTTACAACAATTGCACGCATAAAATTTGTATGACTACATATCATCAAAAACATATTTGGACAACTTCAATATGCTTTTGTAGCTTCTGCATATCTATTTTTGATATTTCAGTGCCTTCAATATTATTTTTATAAGATTTTCACTTTATCATACAATTAATCAATTTTATGCGAATGTCTTCTAACAATCAAAATTCACATAAAGATTTTATTAAGCAATTTATAATTAACAATGATAATATAAGGCAACATTATATTCAATTTTCATGAAACAACAAATTAAAATCGATAGAACTAAGTACCTAATAGTAGAAGTAAGGATTAGAGCGAATTGACATGATTTGGTCGTGAGTGTAGTTGCTGTCATGGTGAGATCGTCAACGAGACTAAATTTGTGAGTGGAGGAGAGGAAGACTGTAAATCTAGGTTTTTTCCGTAAGTACATAGAATTGCATGAAGAGGAATAAAAGAGAAGTAATGAAGGCTTTGTGTAACACATGGTTTTTTCCCTAAAATATAGGCGGGTTTAGGTGGTAGACGTTTTAGTAGCATTAAGGGGAAAACGTGATGACTTAAGCTATATTGTTGGCATGTTCCAATTGAATTCTAGCATTAGGTACTACTGAATCTAGGTTTTCTTGTTGTGTTTGTGTTCTAAATACTAGCCGCTGTAGAATTAAATCGAGTCAAATACTACCACAGAGACTCATCGCTTCTTTACTTAATATCTAATGGTGGATACGCATCTTTTGATTGTTCCACATGCACTCAGAACTGACTATGAACTTCTCCCTTAACATTGTCCATGAGAGTATCTTGGTGGTAAACTAAAAAAAATATGGTTGTTAGGTCTGCTAAGAACAAGGGAAAGTATTTGCACAAAACTTCCTCCGTAGCTCCACTCATCAACATATATTGGCTGCAATACTGTAGCTGTACTATAGGATCTACCATTCCTTTGTATGGCTCCATAGTCGACATCTTGAAATCCATTTGGTTTTTAGTATTCTCTGTCTCCAAAGCAAACAAACTACTTACCCTAGATCCAATACTATGCCCCACTTGTTCGTGGCCAATGTGTTCTCTAATCATTTGAGCCACCCTATCTTCTAGTTCAGGTGATTATTAATAGGAATGATCGCCTAACCTTCTTCTTCGAGGAGAGCGACCCCTTCATTCCTCCCTATGACGACTTGACCGTCAATCTTGAGCATGATCTTGGCTCATGGAGTGCTCCCGATGAACTCTTTGTATCGCATTAGTAACTAATTCAATATGACTAAGAGAATTCCTATGATAGCGTGAACCATTAACCATGGCTGGACTCGACTTAGCACCAACCTTATTTGGTACAGTGCAAATTCATTCATCGAGTTTGGCTTTGGGATGAACCCTTACATGTTCTCTCTCCAACGTCCAATCATCTAACTCTAAGATTATCATGATTACACTCGCTATATCAATGCGTACTTCTTCCCTTTCTTGATCCCCTAGATTAGGGTCTTTCCCCTGCATCAGTGTTGGACCGACATTCTATTGCTACCCCAAGCGTGTCATAAGTTGATCCACCATTTCTTGCTATTTGGCAGTAAACTATTCATTCAAACTGGCCATGACACTATTTAGGTCACCTATGGCAACCACATATGCTAGTATTGGAGTGCTTGTTTAATGATCTCCATGATCAGCCATGGATTGATTAGGTGCGATGTTGTTTCCTTCATTTCCATTGGTAGCACATAAAAGTGTTAGAGGTATGCCTTAGGGGCAATTATGTAATTTGCTACGTATATCTAACTTTGCAATCAATCTTGTTCATAGCAACAGTGTTTGTTTTACTTTATATAATATTTATATTGTGATATAATTAATTAAGTAGTTGATTTAAACTATATAATAAGAAAGTCCTAAAATAAAATGTTATGTGGTTGTAGTTGCAAATAGTTACAACCGTGAGTAATTGGTCATAGAATAAAATGGCATTTTATTCTTAAATATTCTGGCCAAGATGTTTCATGAAAAGGATATTGATTCATCCATTGAGATTAGAGTGTGTAACACTCTCCAAACATGGTGTAGTGTATTACTCATGACTGCAGGGGGCACCAAGATATAATGTATCTGTAGTTATTGGACAATTATGGAATGACTTATCCAAGAGTTCCCTATTGGTTGATAACAACAAGGTCAAACAAGAAATCTCAGTGTAACTTCAATGTGAACACTCCACTTTGATTGTAGTTAAATCTTGGCATTGAGACCGATCGGGCAACTATATTAGGTCTGAGTTGAAGCATTAGGAGTGAATCACTATTCAATAGGAAATTTGTCTCCTTGGTTGTATGAAGTTAGTATGATGGTCAACTATAGTCAACTCAAAGTCAAAATATCTGACCGAAGTATTATAGTTAATAATAAATATTTTTATTAAACCAAGGACTTTGTTTTTGGACTAAATAAGTTGATTGTGGATAATACTGGAATTTTCACCAATGCTAAATTCACTATATCCTAAAGTGATATAATTTTAATGAAAAGAACATGTGTAAAATATCGTTACTAAAGGTGCCTCTTAAGAAAATGAGAAATTAGATTTCGCTGAAAAGATCTATAAGCGACGTAATAGGCCAAACTATCACACCACTAGCTAAGGTGATGTGTAAATGTTAATAATTGGATTGTTCAAAATTAATCATCGATTGCCGCAAGTAGTGGCGCAGTGATCGAGACAATTGCCTCCTATTAGCGAGGTCGCGAGTTCGATACCCGTCTGCCCTACTCCCCTACTCCCCTCAAGGCGTGGAGATGGATTCCCATCAAACCAATAACTCAATTGGGAACATGATACCTCTGTGCTGGGGCTGGCTTAAATCCCTCCTAGGGTTGGGGGACTCACTAGGTAGGGGTCTTCCCTTCGGGGTTTAGTTTTTTCTTAAAAAAAATTAATCGCTGACTGAATTTACACCTCTGAGTCTCATAACCGTGTTTGTGAATTCTCTGAAAAACCATACTATTTAATTAATGTATAAAATGTAATAAATTGATTAAAGCCAAGGATTCTGCACGGTGAGGGTGCTGTTACAATCAAGAGTTTAGGTTCTAGTATATTAATTGGAGTATGACCTAAGATGGTTGGATTCATTTTAGTCAACCTCCCTTGGAAATTCAATCCAAACAGAAATATGTAAGTCAGTTGCCCAGTATATTAAATTCTCAACACACCTATGGTCATTTGGCCCCCTCATCAGTAGATCAATGTTAAAAATATACCTCCACGTTCTAGCTGACTTCGCATGTTGTATGATCCTTCTTTCACAATTCAGTAGACTAATTGTTATAACCAATCGCCAAGAGGAGAAAGAACTCCGAGGGCATGGATTGACTACTATCGGGAAGCTGGTTTTTACCATGGAAGTCAAAAATAAGTTCACTAATTCTGGATTTCCAAGCCAGACCAGATAAAGACATTTTGCTCCGCCATAGGTTAGATGCATTCCAAGCTGATAAACATGTCAAGTCAAGTCGAAATCAATCATTTCTTAGCTCAAGAAAAGAACGAAATAGAAAATAAGTCTCTCTTGCACTTCTAACCTCGACTTCATGCCCTCTCCCATCTTTTGGCTATCCAAAATAAAAAAAATGACTTTCAAACCGGATGAACGATAGGTAGTCCTGACTAGTGTAGATCAATCAATCAAGTCTGCAAGAAATTCGAAGCAGTTCTCACTTGTGCACTTGTCTTTTTATACTTATTGGTATTGATAACATAAATGATTCTTTCCTAAAGGGATTGTTCAACTAGAAAGAAGTGATTGATGCTGCGCGGGTTATTTGTAAAATATTAATTATTACTAATTTCTTTTATGTTTTGGTTGTTGTTAGCAATTATTTGAAAGCATATAGAAAAGTTAAATTTTTGTGTATCGATACATAATATCTGTATACTCTTAAACGGAGTTCAAATGAGGAATAATTACTTGAAGAGTTTTGGAATTTTATGCCATATAGATTTCAACTTAGGTGCATACAAGGGGAGAGAAATAGGTGTTGTTACCGAAAATTAAGGAGGAATTAATTAGGGAAGTTTTAATTAAAGAATTGGAAAGGTTTCATTCTCTTAACTAAAACAAATCTCCTGATTTAATTTACTTCAATTGGCTTCTTTCTCCTCTTCTCTTCTATCCATGGCTGAAATTTGTTCTCACTTTTAAGAAATACACAACCCAAACAAATTAAAAACATCAAATAAAATAAAACGCTATATGTATCAACCAACTCCTGCAAAAATTCGGTGTTGTTTTAGAAATCAGAGAAGAATTTGTAGATCAAGGTGTCACTTATTCCATAAGGAAAAATTCATTTTTTCATATGTGTATATTTAGTTGTACTACTTTGTAACGAACAGGCTTTTTGGCCCTCGAGAATCGACACTAATACGTCCACTGTATTGCGAGTCGAGCAATCGAATGCTGAAAACCTGATTGTTGGGGGGAAAGAAGAAAGAAGAAGATAAGAAAAAAACTAAGCAACACAGAATCTCGCAGCGGAATGAATAATCTATAATATACAACAAATCTTTATCCAAAGAAAATGTAATATACTTACCCTAATTAGAGTATACTAACCCATTTCAGCCCGGACAGTTATAACAGCCTGCCCTTACAATTGCTGATATATACAACCAACAGACAACACAGCGGAACACAAAGAATACGTTGATACATTTTGGACATTCAGCTCATCTCCTGTGCTCCAATGCATCCAAAGAAATCTGTAAGTATGCTCGTGTATTATAGTAAAATAACACTCGATCCAGTCTGGTAAACCAACGTGAGAAAAACACCTCAATTGGATTTTAATGTTATGAAAATCATTTGAAAATAAAAGTATCTTGTAAGACCATGCCACACATAATCACGGACGGGTTTGTACCTTACGATAACCAAAACATTTGTATAGAATATCCATTGATATTATAATAATGTCTAGAGTACAAATTCATATTAATCATAGCCGAAATTGTTACATTATTAAATTCCAACATAATAGGTATACAACTAAAACTATAAAGGCTCGTATTGGAAAATGGATTCCATACAATGACTTGGCTAATGGGGTACCGCCCATCAAGGTGGATCTCTAGATAAAATAACATTGAGGACCTCGTTAGAATCGCTTGACAACACAGAACCGGCCTACCACTCGACTAGTAGTATGGAATATGATTACCCCTTAGTTAATGGCCCCGAAGCATACAAATGAGAGATAATATCGACTGTAGATAGGGATGATCATATTCGGTAAAACTAGTCAAGTGGTAGGACGGCTCTGTGTTGGTAGGGGATCCCAACATAGTCCACGGTGTTATTTTATCTAGAGATGCACCGTGACAGGTGGTACCCCAGTAACCTGGTCACTGTATGGAATCCATTTTTCAATACGAGCCTTTACGGTTTTAGTTGTATAATTATGCTGGAATTTAATAATGTAACAATTTCAGCTATGATTAATATGTATTTGTACACTAGACATTATTATAATATCAATGGATTTTCGATAGAAATGTTTTGGTTATCGTAAGGTAAAAACCCTCCGTGTTTATGTACGGCATGGTCTTACGAGATACTTTTATTTTCAAATAATTTTCATAACATTAAAATCCAATTGAGGTGTTTTTCTCATGTTGGTTTACCAAACTGATTCAGGTGTTATTTTATTATAATGCTCGGGTCAAATCGAGCATATTTACAAAAATTTTTTGGATGCATTGGAGCTCAGGAAACAAGTTGGAGGTCCAAGACGTATCTACGTATTCTTTGTGTTCCGCTGTGTTGTCTATTAGTTGTATTTATCTGCAGCTATAAGGGTAGGCTGTTATAACTGTGCGGTTTGAAATAGGTTAGTATACCCTGATTGGGGTATGTATATTACATTATCTTTAGGTAAATATTTGTTATATATTATAGATTATTCATTCCGCTATGAGATTCTGTGTTTCTTAGTTTTCTTCCTTCTTCTTTCCCCCTAACAATCGGGTTTTTGGCATTCGATTGCTCGGCACGCAATACAGTGAATGTATAAGTGTCAATTCTCGGGGGTCGAAAGGCCCGTTCGTTACAACTGGTACCATAGCATAGGTTATGCGAACACCTAGGATTTGTGTGGGTACTCATTATAGATAGGGTCAATAGCACCCTTAAATGAGTTTGAGTGTGTATATATGAGCGCGTATCTGTTAGTGATTATAAAAATGTTTATATTTTGTTAATTTATCTGTAGAGTGGCTTTTGAATTCTGGTCAGTACGTGGGATTCCACGATATTGATAAGGGTTTCTACACACTTAAATTAGGCAAACCGACACAGTATTGTTTTGTGAATTGGTAAGTGAAATAATTTTAACTGGATTATATTTTATATAAAAAGGAATAGTTTTTCAGAAATTATAGTTATATATGGTGTGTTTGGTTGTTAGTGAATGATAATATTTAATTATTATCATTTTTTGTTTGTTGTTTGCATTCTAATAAAAGTTGTTATTATAATATAAACAAAGATAAAAAAGTTAAGAAATGGTTTTATATAACCAAAGTGAAATTATATATAAGGAAAATTTATAAATATGATTTGCAAATAAAAAGTATTTAAAAGCTGAGAATTTAAATCCCATGGATTTTGAAAATTGTTTGTTAAAGTTTTTTAAGAATAATAATAATATAATTTTGAAAGTATTTTGACTAAGAATATTTTTAAAAGGATTTAAAAGAGATAGAAAGCACTGAACTCGCTGGAAAATAATTTTGGAGGTGGCTGTAGCATTATTGGCATTCATTTTTAAGTTTCTAAGTGAACAGATTGCTACCATTGGAGTTTTGTTTTGGTAAAACTAGTTTTGATTTTAAAATTCAAAATTATGATTTGATATATAAAGGAATTATGTATATGTATGATTTCCCAACGATTTGGAAAAAAATTGAGAGTTTAAACTCTGAAAATTTTCATTTAAGTGCTTTGTGAAATATGAGAAAATAAGTTTTTATATCTTAAAAATTCTGAGAATTGGTAAGTTAAAACGAATTTTTTAATGTTGTTGAAAGTAAATGTTAAGAAAAGTAAATTTGAAATTGAACTATGGAATGAAATTTAACTTAAGTTAAATAGAATTGAATTTTGAAAAGGAATTTGACCCAAGTAAAGGTAAATGAAGTGAATTAATGAAAGGAGATAAATGAAATTGAATTTGATTTGTAATGATTTAACGAAATGAATATGAACTTAAGTTATGAAGTGATAAAAAAATGAGTTGTGTTGTATATAAATATTTATAATGAACTTAAGTAAAATTTTATGGAATGGTTCTTAAGTGATATTAGTACTAAAAGAAATATACTAAATTAATTAAATAAAATGAATGAAAATGAAATGAATGTAAATAAAAGAATTTGAATAAAAAAAAGAATGGTATATAATAAGAAACCAACTGAAATAAATACGTAAGTTTTACGTATATGAATTTATTCGCATAACTGTTTAATACATATTCGAATATACGATTTCAATGTGGTTTACATCGATCCGAGTTAGAATTTTTCAAAAGATTCTTGATGGCGAACACTGGATATAGGCTTTTGATTGAGTCCGGGATTCTCTATCGTGGTGTATGGCTATGCAAGGAGAATGGCGGTTTCTAAACAAGGAACCGGATCTGAGTCTGCACTAGAGCAGTTATGTAAATGATACTAGTTTGGAAGTGAAATTGTGTGATCGAGCGAGCAATCAGGTATGATATTACGTACGAATGAATATGTGCATCTTAATAGTTAAATGTTGACACTGGAAATGCAAAATGATAGGGATAGAAATTGTATGGTTGGGTATTAGTTATAGATAAGATGCAGGATCATGGAAGCGAAAGCTAGTTTGATGCCTTTGTTTTCACAAGTAGAGTTGGTTGCCCAACAAATAGGTACATGTTTATATTATTGTTTAAATTTGATGATTTTATGACTAGTCACTTGGCTTTGTTTTCTTTTGATGGTTTGGGTCCGTGGTGATGATTTGTGGTTGTACCAATCTAACCACGCAAAGGGGACGCTGCCAATTTTTTTTGTAAATTACAGAGTTAGAAATTTTTTGAAGAATTTTGAAGAAATTTTGATAACTAAATTTTTATTTTTATGTTATAACCTGGAATGATATTAGTTCGAACCTGTGAATGAATTTAAAGACTTAGAAAATTTATAATCTATTTCAACTAATTGGTTTTAAAAGGCTAAAGGGTTGTGTGGCATTTTTCTTACCTTGGTAATTTCGATGGTGAAATTCTTTTAAGGGGGGAGAATGTAATGACCTAGAAATTTTCGACATCTGATTTTGAAATATTTAATTAATTTTAAAATATTGAGATATTAATTTCATAAGTAAAATAGTTTTAATTTGAAATAAAAGGGGTTTATTTGAATATATGAATGGCGATTGATTTAAGATATTAAATAGTGAATGTAACTAATTAGAATATTCAAATAATTGAATCTACGGTTTAATGTTAATGAAAATGATTTCAAATTCTTATTTAAATTTAGAATAAATAAGAATGAGATAATAAACTTTTAAATTTGAATTTAAAATTTTATTATCCTATTCCTATTTATTCTAAATTTAAAAGTGATTTATTTGGTTTTAATAAAAATTCATTTTAATTCACGTATGAAAATAGCATTCTGGAGCACCATCTTGGATTTTGACGAACCCAGTGCCATTGGATCCATAATAATAAATCATCAGATGCCGACGAATTTCGTGGCGATCGAACGTATCATTTGGTCATGCAAGTTCGAAACGCTTAGAAACTAATTATAGAAATTAATAATACAACTAGGTTTGAAAAGCTAACTTATGTATATGATGGAATTAGGTCTCGATAATAGTTCCAGTGTGTTCGAAATAGGGGTATTTAGTATAGGATGCCAGGCGGCACGCCTTTAATGGAGTTTAAGATTTTTCGGTGCAAATAGCTAGATATTTTTTGGAATTTAATAATAAATAACCATCTTCTCATACCCATACCCACCTTACCCTACCCCATACCATCCACGTCTTGCAGCCATACCCTTCCCTCCATGTGAATGATTCTTGGAAGTCAGAAAATGGTTCGATATTTTTAGATTAAATTCCCTCCAAATGCAACAGCCCACAATGATTTGGACCACCAGAGGCAACAATAGCCCATGGATCCAACTAGAAAGTTGTAGAGGAGGAGAAGCTCGACTTAGTAGACAATGGAGATGGACGATAGTGGCTTGTGGCTGCGGCTATGGCAACTCAACGACCTCCACGTTTTTCGTCGATTCCAACGATTTGGTGGAATTAGGGAGGATGGAATGTGAAAGAGAGAGGTAGAGGGGGTCTAGGGGAGTTCAACAATAGCCGTGGTGAAGCACTTGGTGATGGGACAATGAAGTTCTTGGCGGTTGAACGTAATTTGTTTCCGGGTTTGATCTAGAAGACGGCAGCACTAAGGGAGGCGAGACCACTGGTGATAGGAAGCTCACAGACGAGGCGACCTTGGGCCGAAGTGCGGCGGTCTCTAATGATGAGTAGCGGTGGCAGCGAAGCGTCAAAGTCACGGTCGAAGTTTGAAAACGAGCGGGCCTGGGTTTGTTTAGTTGATGAATTAAGGTTTTATAAAACTAATGATGTATTTTGTTAATTAAATATAATTATTTAATTCGTAATCCTATAATTGCAATATCTAATCCATATTAGGTCAGATCGGAACGCGGAATTTTGCGTTACGTTCGTAACGACAAATACTATGATATAGGTTTGATTTGGTGACGATTATTGATTGGATGTTTGGATCCAACTAGAAAGTTGAATTTTGGACGAAACCGGAATGCTTCGGCAACCCTGGAATTTTGGTGAGTTAAACTCAACTTTTTGGTTAACCAGTAATGTTATATAGCTGATAAAAATTATTGATTGGATGTTTGGATGTTTATCTATTGATTGTAGGGCTTTGATGAATGGTTGCTTTTGAAAGCTATCAATATATGAAATCAATTTCAGGATAACAGGTTGGAGGGATCCAATAGGATTCCTCACCACAGTTGATTTTATTTACATATACATATATGCTGATATATATGAGCTGTGATGTAGGGGGATAGATTGAAGGGATCTAACGGGATTCCTTACTATTGTTAATTTATTTCAATAAAATTCCCGTTATATGATTATTGGATATGAAACCTGATTATGGACACTATGGTTTATGACATTATTATATGTTCAAAACTTAAACCCTATAGTGATAGAAAATCAATATCGATATTGGTTAAATGTTTGGTAACTATTGGCCTCAAATTAGTATTTTAAAAATACTATAAATTGTCATTTGAGTTGGAATTGGTTTTTGAGAAGGGAAATGATTTAAAATCTGAAATTGGGTTTCGAAAAATATTTTGTTTTAAAAGATTTAAATTCTATTTTACTCCAACCTTATTATCTGTCTTTTCTAAGTCATATAGAAATGGTTTAAAAGATTATTTATTTATATTTAATATTATTTTAAAAGATTATTTATTTACATTTAATATTGTTTTAAAAGTTTATTTATACTTAATATTCTTTTATCAATATTTTAAATATTTTAAAAGAGCTAATCATTTAAATAATTAATATGGCTTGAAATTAATAATAATGATTTATTATTAATATTTTGGAAATTAATTATTACTATTTATAATAATGGTAATGATCAATTATTATTGTTTATTTAATAATGTTTTGAAATTATTAATTAGTATTTTTAAGGTGTTTTGAAGTTAATAATAATTATTTATTTATAATGTTTATTGTTAATAATTATTATTATGTAATAGTGTTTTGAAGTAAATGATTTTTATTTATTTTTAAATGTTTTCAAGACTCATAAATAGAGTTTTATAAACGGACTTGGGTTTTAAAAGAGGAGTTTTATAAAATGTTTTGGAGACTTAAAGAGAATTTTTTATAATGTATAAAGAGAGTTTTGTAAATGGTTTTAAATATTTATAAAGAAATTTTATAAATCGGTTTATAGATTTATAAAAGAGTTTTATAAATAGTTGCATGGATTTATAAGGGTTTATAAATGACTTGAGAAATAATTTATAAATAGTTTATAAATGATTTTAAAGATTTATAAAGGAGTTTATAAATGATTTTAGAATTGTATAAAAAGGGAAAATCATTCTCAGTTTTGTGAATATACCTATACCGTTAAGATAAGTATATAGATATTTTCCAAGTATTGAAAATATTAGGGTTTGTGAATGAATCCTTGTAAAAGTATTTTGATATTCCAAAGTGATTTTAATTAATGAAAAGACTAATTAAAGAGGTTAGTGGTTTCTTATGTGCTTAACCAATGTTGGTTTTTCCTATGGAATTAAATCCCCGATTTGGATGTGTGTATGTTAATGGTTAAATAACTGACTATCAAATATGGACCAAAAACGTAACTCTAGAAATATCTATAAGAAACACGTGAGTTATATGGCACAGTTATCTCCGAAGATGTTGTACAGTGCGTATAAATCTCATTTCGTTCTCCTAAGACAAATGATAAGGGAATCCGTCCACTAACGGTTAAGAGGTGACCTCTGCTCTTATCTTTGACTATTCATTTCCTAAACAACCGGGATTGAGTTTACCAAAAACTATCAAATGTTGTTTCAAAGATACCGGGATTGGATTTGTTATCTGAAAACCATTTTGATCCAACTCAAGCATTTCGAAGTGAAGACATCTTGAATATGATGTAATTGAAGATGGAGCTCTTTGAAGTGCAAGGGCTGCTTGCTACTAATGCTGAAGGTGATCCCAAAGCTGATTTAGTAGAAGCAGTGCCTTCGGTTTGTCCATCTCCTAGACAACTTGTATGGATGAATGCTGGCATTGCATTGCTTCCTGAGGGAAGTGTTAGCATTCTAAGTGGGAAGTGCTATATAAAAGGTAAAACGTAGCCTCAAGCCTCATCAACTGGGAATGACTAAAACATGGGAGATGCGGCATGGCTAAGTGGGTCGCTCCCAATTAAGGTATGATCATCCCTATCTAGAGTCGATGTTATCTCTCATTTGTATGCTTGGGGCCCATTAACCAAGGGGTAATCATATTCAGTACTACTAGTCAAGTGTTAGGCTGGTTTTGTGTTGGTTGGGGATCCCGGCGAGGTCCACGGTGTTATTTTATCTAGAGATGCACCGTAACGGGTGGTACCACAGTAGCCCATTCATATGGAATCCATTTTCCAATACGAGCCTTTACGGTTTTAGTTGTATACCTATTATGTTGGAATTTAGTAATGTAACAATTTCCGCTATGATTAATATGTGTTTGTACTCTAGACATTATTATCATTTCAATGGATTTTCTATAAAAATGTTTTGGTTATCGTAAGGTAAAAACCCGTCCATGTTTATGTGTGGCGTAGTCTTACGAGATACTTTTATTTTCAAATGATTTTCATAACATTAAAATCTAATTGAGGTGTTTTTCTCACACTGGTTTACCAGACTGACTCGGGTCTTATTTTATTATAATGCTCGAGTCAGACCGAGCATATTTATAGATTTCTTCGGATGCACTGGAGCTCAGGAGACGAGCTGGAGTTCCAAGACGTATCTACGTATTCTTTGTGTCCCGTTATGTTGTCTGTTGGTTGTATTTATCAGCAATTGTAAGAGCATGCTGTTATAGCTATCCACGCTGAAATTGGTTAGTATACTCTTATTGGGGGATGTATATTATATTTTCTTTGGGAAATGATTCATTGTATATTATAGATTGTTCATTCCACTATAAGATTCTGTGTTGCTTAGTTTTCTTCTTATCTTCTTCCTTCTTCTTTCCTCCTAACAATCGGGTTTTCCAGCATTCGATTGCCCGACATGCAATACAGTGAACGTATTAGTGTCGATTCTCGAGGGTCAAAAAGCCTATTCGTTGCATACTTTATAATGATTTTGTGTATATATATAATTGCCTCACCAAGATTTGTAATTGAAATCCTAATCTAAACAATTAATTGGATTATGTGATTTAATTTAATTCAATCGTTTAAAATTATAAATGTATATAAGTGTAAAATTATATATTCAGCTATAAATACAATTCGATATACATGTAATGATTTTTAAGCTAGTATATAACTACAATGAGTTAAATAATATTTACTTAAATCAATTTGAAACATAAAATACATTAATATCTTGTTTTAAACTTAATGTACGTTTTAATTTTAAAATTTTCCTTTGTTTTCTTTATAAATTAAAATAATTTTGAGTGGTAAAATTAAATATTATACATATAGTACATTTGTTATACACACACACACACATATTAAAGGCATTAAGAAATATGTATATTTTATATTTATATTAAAACGGTTTAATTTAATATGTATGTGTATATATGTATATATACTTTGAATAAATGAAAATTTTCAACTTTATAATTATTTATATGATTTAATTAAATTAAGAATTAAATGCGATTTAATCAATACAAAATTGAAAGTGAATTAAATGTGATTTAAAAAACAAGAACCAAAAAATACTTATTGATATATTAAGAGTTAATTAATAATTTACTCTTAATATAACAAGAACCAAAACTAAATGTGACTTTTTAACAAGAACCAAAAATAATAATTATAAGCTAATCAATTAAAAATATATATACTTGATATACTTATGTACTATAATTGTTGTAGTTGTATATTTATCCTAAATAATTTAAGGTAAATAAATTAAGTTTTCTAAAATAATTAAATTATTAAAATAAATTATTAATTAAATAAAAGTATTAATTGATAAATAATTAATTATAGTCTACTTAATTAATATACACACACACATTGATGTGTATTTATAAACATGATTATAAATGTTATAGTTGGTTATTTAACCTAAATGGTTTTAAATGAACTAAATAAATTTTCAAAAATTCTAAATTTAATTAAATTATTTAACTAAATTAGAATTAAAAATTAATTAAATATGATTTAATTAATAAAAATTCAAAGTAGTTAAATTTAATTTAGTTAACAAGAACCAAAATTAATTAAATATGATTTAATTAATAGGAATCAAAATTAATTAAATTTAATTTAATTAACAACAATTAAAATTAATTAAATGTAATTTAATTGACAAGATACATATACACATTATATAAGTTAAATTAAATTATAGTAGTTATAAATAAATTGAACATATATAATTATATGTGTATAAACATAATTTAAGTGGAACTGAAATAAACCCAAAACTGATTTTGGGAATAAGTACATATGTAAAGTACGTGTACCGTAATTTTAGATGTGTCCGACACTTGAATCACGAGGGTATTTTATAAGAAATGAATTATTCCTTATTGATATCACTCTTGAGTATATATTGAAGATTATGAATCTCTAATATATAAAGATATCCTCTATCATTTATATATTGATAGATTGATTGCATACTCACTAGTTGTTGAGAAAACTTAAGCTAGGAATGTTATGTATAGTACTATTAAAATATTGCCTGGACGAGGTAAGACACATGCATATATTTGTTGAGCAAACTTAAGGTATGTACATTATGCTTAGGCCATCGCGAAATGATAGGTACAAGTGAATAATATCTTTTGGTTTTTTGGGAAAACTCAAGGTCGGGGTCGAAATTAGAGCAAGGACCGCGGTTAGGAGTTGTATATAATACAACCGATGAAGAGTTATCCATCACTTGCAAGCCTATTAGTTGTTGAGCAAACTCAAAGTCAGAAACCCAAGATAAGCAAGTCCTAATTCTCACTAGAGGAATCGAAAATTTTCTAAATTTCTCTTAGGGTTTGGGGAATATAAAATCTAGTGGGAGCCTTATTAGAAAAATGAAATGAATACATTTTGCCTTTCTAATATTGTAAGAACATATGTTATACATATTAAATTACCTACTGCAATAAATTTATGCAACTAATCTAATTGATAAAATCGTTTGTCAGTTGAAATATAATAATAAAATAAATAAGGGTTGACAAAGAAATATAGGATATACTTACCAATAAATTATTTGGCATGTTGTCACTTCAGAACCCAAGCAAGAGCCAAATGAAACAACTATAAAATACATTCATAGCATGGTCACTTAAATATTTATTTCCTGAAACTATGTATTGTCTCCTATGAGTTTTGAACTCTAAAGTAATACAAAGTTATGAACATTTTATTCATATTAAATCATGTACAAAAGTGTATGGTGACCAGTCGTATTCGTAATATATGAAACTTTTTCATTCGAATTGAGCAAATAAACCATAGTGCAATATCAAGTATTCGATGTGATTGAATACAGCGAGAGTCTTGTTTTGTGAAAACAATGAAAGGCCAAGGTCCAAAGACAAACCTAGGAATTCGATCATTGAAATGTCAGCTTCGATTAGTTTACTTAAGTGGAACATATTCAATATCCTTAAATGTTAAGGATGTTCGAAAGCACTTTCGTTAAGAAATCAATGTGGTCTCATGTTAAATTTTCCTTTGGATGATTCGACCATTTGAAATGAAAGTGAATGTTCAAGCGTAGATGTAAAATAGGCAAAGTTGGGATGAAGAGAGTGAATCGTGATATCTACTTCATGAGGAGACATTGGATGTCAAAATTATATAAAATTAGCAAGATACTTACTATGAAATGGGAAATGTAGTCTCCATTTCAAATGTATATTATTATTGAAAGTTGTTTTCATTAAAAGATATTTCCTGTGTTTAAAATATTTGATCTAAAACTTTCAACTGAAAACTAGTTACAATGGTTGAAATAAATAGCCTATAATAAGTGGCAACGGAGCTTCATGTTTCATGTGTTGTTATAGTAATGGCAGAAATAGTGGGAGCTTACCATATAACACTTATTAGTGGATGCGTCTAGATACAAAAGATTTTTTCCATATGTATACCAAATATTCTTCATGAAACGATAATTATTTTTCAGTACTGAATGAATATAAATATAGTTTTATTTAGTTAATATTCATGGTAAAAAGATCTTTAATAGTATTTGTTTTCATAACACTAATAATGCATTAGTGATAGCAAATAGTGACATCCATAATTTTAACAATTATTTTGGAATTATAGACCAAGCCATACCATTGGAAAATAATTTTTTGATCATATGATTATGAATAAAATGACACTGTTGAATTGTATCTCAAGCGACTAAGGGTAAAGCACCCATTTAGTAGGAGTGACGAAAGAGTTGATGAACTCTTCAGATTAATGCATATAGATGTATTCAATTGAGGTCTATTAATATTAAGATGGGTCCACTTACTTCATTAAATTCACCGATGAATTATCATAGACATGAGCATGTGTATTTAATACACAAGTAGTATACCATTGATATGTTCATAATTTAAGATAGAAGTAAGAAACATGACATTAAAAGGAAATAAACCAATTCAATTTGATCAAGCATGTAAGTATATTAGAAATTATTCCAAAAGGACCTAAAATGAATAAAATTCAACCTTAATGTCACTCCTCCCTTTGTTACATAACGATAAATCAATAAGGAATAATCAGACTTTGTTTGACAAAGTACGATTGATAATGAGTGACATCGAATGAACTTTTTTCTATAATGATATATCACTATTTACTATATATATATATATATATATGAATTAACATGAAATATGTACATGTCCTAGGGTTAAAGAGTTGATAGGTTGTGTGAGTCGCGGGGCTTTATGTAAAATTTGATTGTGAGGGATCTTGTGTGAACCACCCCAAAGGAGTCTGGAACCGACCAACAATGATTGACTAATTTGTGTTATGAGCATAAGTTTTGTAAACTCAAAAATGAAACGGTTTAAGCAAGTATTAGATGCGATCTAAACAGTAATGTGGAAATTGTTTATATAAAATGAAAAGAAATTAACCAAGCCTAAAACAAAAAACTCATTAAAACGTTTAATAAAAACCCTCGTCATTAAAGAGAAACTATGATTTTCATATCAATGCTGAGAGAAAAATTTAGTAATAACAACTTACTCAATTGTCAATAGGCCATAACGAGTATAGATTTTGCTATATGGCACCATGATTTGAATCCAAAGTGTATTCTAAGCACATTATCAAAATACAATTTTGATAGTTGTGCTCAAAAGGATATAATCCATCGGCCCCAGGTTTGTCTTCGAAAGGAAGGTCGATATACTTGGAATATAGTAAGGAACACCAATGAGAATAACCATGTAAATTTCAATTGTTGAAATGAGCATTGCGAATTCGTCGACTAATGTGCTTGATTTAGTTTGGAATCTACTCACAAAATTATCACCCAATACGACTTTGAATTTCGGTACATATTTATTAAAATAGAAATTCTAAATAATAATTTTGAATAGACTTTTTGCGTATGATAACCAAATTGTAACGATCCGCCTTTCTTACTACTAAAGACGACACTTAATACATCCTTGGTATTCGTGTGCCGATATTTAATCGTTCGAAAGATGGATCATTAGGGGTGAAAGAAAGAAAAGATAGAAGAGAAAAAACTAAACAACACAGAATCTCACAAAGCAGCGGAACAATATATATTACTCAACATAATATATTACGAAATTCATTCCAAAAATGTTACATCGGAGTCATTTGTAATAGGTTGTTGATTTTTGAATAAAATTCTCTTTTGTTAGCTTTGTGCTTTCATTCCAATTGGTAGTTGAGTGTAATCTCCTATCTCCTCTTTCGGTTAATCGAGTGCGCTCGATTCAACGATTGCAGAAGCCGATTCGCGGAATCAAGTGCGCTTGATCAACGCTTGAAGAATTGAAGATCTTTGAACCCGGTATCGTGCGCGATCAACGAGTTCGGGATAGCTAGAATTCGGTATCTTCAGATCAACGAATTTGGGCATTTCAGTATCTTCCAATCCATCGATTACTACATTCATTGATCTACATTGTTTTGATTAATCCGCTGCGTCGGTTTTGGTATCAGAGCTTGTTCTAGCCAATCATAGCTAGATCGAGACTTGGAGCCTAATCATTTTGGAGTTTTGAAGAAATCAAGTTGAGCCGAGCATCTCCAATCAAGTCGGCCGAGTTAGTAGAGCTTGTTCGAAGTTGTTTCGATCGGATTTGTGTTGGAGGCCGAGAATTTTGTTCATCGTGTTCATCGCGATTTGCAACAAAAGTGGAAGTTTCGATCCATTTCATTTTGGATCAAAGTCCGAAAGGTGTTTGAATTTTGAAGTGTTGAAGAATTTTGTGAAGTTTTCAAGTATGCCACTAAGGAGAGCTAATCGTCACCAAAACGTTGAAGCTTTATATCGAAGAGAGGAAGCTGATGAGATGGAGCAAAGAATCAATGAAAACTTTAGTGAAAAGCTTAACGAAGGAATTGGTCGGTTAGAGAAGATGATGTTAGAAATGAATCAAAATCGGAGAAGGGTTTCACCTGAATCTAACCATGGGGGAAGTAGAGTCTCATCACAATCCAATCGAGAAAGAAGTGTTGACAATGATCAAAGGCGTGGGAGGAACGTGGATGATCGTGAACGGAGGAATGTAGATAGAAGGGATGATGGTGGTAGACGTGATGGTAGTAGAGATGTGGGTGGATGAGATAGACAACGATATATATCTGATTTTGAAGAGGAGTATGATGGTGGTAGTGTTCGAGAACAAAGACAAGGACAAGGGAGAAATCACTCTGAATATGATCACAAGTGGGAGTCGGGGATGAAGACTGAAATCCCTGAATTCAAAGGTGGTATGCAAGCGTAGGAGTTTCTAGATTGGGTGGCTAATGTTGAGGAGATTTGACTTCAAGGAAGTTCCAGAACATCGTAGAGTGAAGTTGGTTGCTACAAGGTTGAGGGGTAGAGCTTTGGCATGGTGGCAACAAACCAAACTTACACGTGAACGAATGGGGAAGTCAAAAGTTGAATCTTGGGAAAAGATAAAGAAATTGATGAAAGCAACGTTCTTACCTTACAATTATCAATCTTTGATGTATCAACGTTTGCAAAACTTGAGACAAGGAATGAAGTCTGTTAATGATTATGCGGATGAGTTTTATCAGCTTATTGCAAGGAATGATATTATGGAAACAGAAGAGCAGCTGACATCTAGATTCATTGGGGGATTAAGAATGCAGATTCAGGATATGGTTAATATGTTCGATCCAAGATCTGTGGCAGAAGCACATCAAAAGGCGTTGGCTTGGGAGAAACAAGGACGACGAGGAAGTGGTGTGTTTACTAATTCTAACAATCAAGTGAAGGGTGTTGGTGGGAGTTCTAGTGTTTCCAAACCTATCAGTAGACCAGTAGTGAAGGAGGCTGAGAAGACAAAAGTTAACAACGGTTTCAAATGTTACAATTGTCAGGAATTGGGTCACAAAAGTAGCGAATGTCCAAAGCCGAAGAAGAGAGCTATGATAGCGGAGGTTGAGGATGAGGATGAAGAAGCTGAATGTTCCAATTCACCACCTAATGAGGAGGAAGAAGAAGTGACGGGAGACGAAGGTTATAATCTAATGATGAAGAGGTCCTGTTTAACACCAAAGCAAGAGGAGGATTGTAGTTGGTTAAGGAGCAATATTTTTCAGTCAACATGTACCATTCTGGGGAAGGTTTGCAAATTTGTTATTGATGCTGGAAGCTGTGATAATATAATTTCTTCAGAAGCTGTGAGAACGTTGGCGTTGAAGACTGAGAAACATCCGAAACCATACAAGCTAGCTTGGTTGAGGAAAGGCGGGGAGGTGAAGGTTGGACGAAGGGCTTGTGTGAAGTTTTCAATTGGAAAGAAATACAAAGATGGAATCTGGTGCGATGTGGTAGATATGGATGTCTGTCATTTGTTGCTGGGGAGACCGTGGCAGTATGATAGGGCGATGCAGCATGATGGGCGTACCAACAGTTACAGTTTCATGTTTGAAGGCACAAAGATTACTCTAGTTCCAAAGAAGCGACAACAGGAGGAAAACAAGTTGGAGGAGATTGAATAGCTTAAAACTTTGTTATCTTTGAAGGAGTTTGTGAAGGAAGTAGAGGAGGAGCCTGAAGTGTTTTTGTTGATTGGGCGAGAGAGCAGTGAAGAGGTTGAAATTCCAGAAGAAGCGAAGCCAGTTTTGAAAGAATTTGACGATGTATTTCCAGAGGAGTTACCAACGGAGTTGCCACCGTTGAGGGATATACAACATCAGATAGATATTGTTCCAGGTGCTGTGTTGCCACACAGACCACATTATCGAATGAGTCCAAAGGAACATGAAGAATTGAGGAGGCAAGTGGAAGAATTGCTTGAACAGGGGCGTGTGCAGGAGAGTTTAAGTCCTTGTGCTGTACCAGCTTTATTGGTACCCAAAAGGGATGGAACGTGGAGGATGTGCACTGACAGTCGAGCATTGAATAAGATTACTGTGAGATATAGATTTCCAATGCCGAGGTTGGATGACTTGTTAGATCAAATAAGCGGAGCTACTATCTTTTCAAAGATTGATTTGAAGAGCGGATATCATCAAATTCATATCAGACCAGGAGATGAGTGGAAGACTGCTTTTAAAACCAGGGAGGGTCTATACGAATGGTTGGTTATGCCATTTGGCTTATCAAATGCACCAAGTACTTTCATGAGGGTGATGAATCAGATTTTTAGACCATTCATTGGGAAGTTTGTGGTGGTGTATTTCGATGATATTCTGATTTACAGTGGGAGTCCAGAGGAACATTTGAATCATCTGAGAGAAGTGTTGATGGTACTGCGACAAGAACAATTTTATGCTGCAACGAAGAAATGCATGTTCATGACACATAGTGTTTTATTTCTGGGGTATATTGTATCGGATGGAGGAATACAGGTTGACCAAAGTAAAGTCGAAGCGATTAGAGATTGGCCGCAGCCCAAGACGATAACGGAAGTTCGTAGTTTTCACGGGTTGGCTTCATTCTATCGAAGGTTCATTCCACACTTTAGTAGTGTGATGGCGCCTATTACAGATTGTATGAAGGGCAAGCAGTTTACATGGTCGGAGGAAGCAGGGGTTGCTTTTGGGGAGATCAAGGAGTTGCTGACGACTGCACCAATTCTAGCATTACCTGATTTTCAGTTGTTGTTTGAATTACATACTGACGCATCAAAGGTTGGAATTGGAGGGCTGTTGAGTCAGAGGGGACGCCCGATTGCATATTTCAGTGAGAAGTTATCAGGAGCGAAGATGAGATACATTACATATGATGTGGAATTCTATGCTGTTGTGCAAGCTATCAAACACTGGAGACATTATCTATTTCAGAAAGAGTTTGTTCTGTATACTGATCATGAGGCATTGAAGCATTTACAAGAACAAGACAAGATTTCAACGAGACATGCATCGTGGATTGCATATCTGCAACAGTTTACTTTTGTTGTGAAAAACAAATCGGGGGTGACGAATCGTGTGGCTGATGCTTTGAGTAGGAGGAATCATTTGTTGACAACAATGAAGGTTGAAGTGACGGGGTTTAACATGTTGCCGGAATTATTTGTTAAAGATCCTTACTTTATGAAGTTCGTTGATAAAGTCAAGAATGGAGAGACGAATGAGTTCGTGATGGTAGATGGTTTTCTGTTCAAGGGAAATCTATTGTGCATACCTGATTGTAGTTTGAGAATGAAGATTGTAAAAGAGCTACATGAAGAAGGGCATGTTGGGAGAGACTGTACATTACAGTTGATTTCGCAATCTTATATTTGGCCATCGATGAGGAAAGAAGTGGAGAGGTTTGTGGAACGATGTCATATCTGTCAGGTTTCGAAAGGAACTGCGACTAATGCTGGTTTATATATGCCGTTACCTGTACCAACTAAACCATGGGTTGATGTGAGTATGGACTTTGTGTTGGGGTTGCCGAGAACGCAGCGTGGTAATGATTCCATTTATGTGGTGGTGGACCGATTTTCGAAAATGGCACATTTTATTGCTTGTAAGAAGACGGCGGATGTTGTTCATGTTGCTCAGTTGTTTTTCAAAGAGATATATCGACTTCATGGATTGCCAGAATCTATTGTGTCGGATAGGGATACTCGTTTTCTGAGTCATTTTTGGCTAAGTTTGTGGAAGATGGTCGGAAGGAAGTTGAACTTTAGCAGCGCTTATCATCCGCAAACGGATGGACAAACCAAGGTTGTGAACAGATCGTTGGAAAATTTGTTGAGGTGTCTTGTGCAAGACAATCTGAAAAGTTGGGACATGAAGTTATGCTAGGCAGAGTTTGCTCATAATCATGCGGTGAACCGTAGTACCGGTTTCAGTCCATTTCAGATAGTATATTCAAGCTTACCGAAGGGACCGTTGGATTTAACGGTAGTGCCACAATCAAAGAAGACAGTTAAGAAAGCTGCTGATTTTGTTGATGGGTTGACGGAATGTCATAAAATCGTTCAGGAACGATTGGAGAAAGCGAATGAGAAGTACAAACGAGCTGCAGATTTGAAACGAAGGAATGTTGAATTTCATGAAGGTGATTTGGTTTATGTAGTGTTAACGAAAGATCATTTTTCAGTGGGTGCGTATAACAAGTTGAAAGCCAGAAAAATTGGTCCTGTAGAAGTCGTGAAACGAATTAATGAAAATGTTTATAAGTTGAAGCTGCCAGAAGATGTGTACACTTCTGATGTGTTCAATGTTAAACATCTCGTACCATATCATGGGAATGAACGAGCTGTTGTGGAAGAATTTACAAATTCGAGGTCGAATTTTTCTCAACCTGGGGAGGATGATGCAGCGCAGCCCACATTTGTCAAAGGTATAAGTCGTGATCGACTTAACATGATAGAAGATTTAAGTCGTGACCGACTTAACAGGAGTAAAAGCATCAAAGGCATAAGTCGTGACCGACTCAAGGAAGGCAAAGACATAAGTCGAGTAAGTAGTGAGGAAGGTGAAGGCATAAGTCGTAACCGACTTAAGGAAGGAGGTATAAGTCGTGACCGACTTAAGGAAGGAGCTATGAGTCGTCAATGACTTAAGAGATGCGCTGGGTTACGACCTAAGACTACAGGAAGAGCAACACAAGTTGAAAATGCGAAGGTTTAAGCCGGCAGCGACTTAAGGGAAGTGTTTTGGTGAGTATACGACTTAACAAAGCAGGGAATAAGTCGTTGCCGAGTTACGACTTAGTTGAGTCACCTGAACGACCTAACGAGTCAAGAGTTAAGTCGCTGAAGCTCTGGATGCCGTTGAATCTTATGCCGAGTTAATCTAAACCGCTGTTTCTTAAGTCGCTACTATGGATGAATCGTGAACTGGGTTAAGTCGTTAAGTCGTCTACGACTTAAATGTTGAGTCGTTGTATGGTATTATGTTGTATTTCTTTAAGTCGTATGTCGTCTGTACTTAAGTCATAGATCGTAGACTTGTGTTTCTGTATTGTAACTCGTAAGTCGTATGCTGTTTGTAAGTCGTAAGTCGTTATGTACATAAGTCGTGAGTCGTGTTTGTTAAGTCGGCTGAGGCGGGTTGTGCTGTAAACTATTAAGTCGTAAACGACTTATGGTAGGTCGGCTATTTTGAGTCGTTTGTTATAAGTCGAAACCGACTTAGGAGATGATGAAATTTCTGTTGTAAAGTCAAATGCCTATAAATAGGCCGTGTAAGTCATTTGTAATAGGTTGTTGATTTTTGAATAAAATTCTCTTTTGTTAGCTTTGTGCTTTCATTCCAATTGGTAGTTGAGTGTAATCTCCTATCTCCTCATTCGGTTAATCGAGTGCGCTCGATTCAACGATTGCAGAAGCCGATTTGCGGAATCAAGTGCGCTTGATCAACGCTTGAAGAATTGAAGATCTTTGAACCCGGTATCGTGCGCGATCAACGAGTTCGGGATAGCTAGAATTCGGTATCTTCGGATCAACGAATTTGGGCATTTCAGTATCTTCCAATCCATCGATTACTACATTCATCGATCTACATTGTTTTGATTAATCTGCTGCGTCAGTAAGCGACACAGAAATCCCTTAAATTAAAACAATTTTGAAAAGAAAATAGTTTAAAACAAAACTTTAAATTCACATCGGTTTTAAAATATATCAAAACCCTTATAAATGAGAATCAAATCCTTATTAAATAGTAATTAAACTCTATTTACATGTAATTAATCATTAATTAAATCTTATTAAAAATAAATAACTTTAATCAAAGATTAATTAAATAAAACCCCTTTTTAGAATAATAATTTATTAATAATCATCTTAAATAAATAATTAAATAATAGTTTATTAATCCTTAATTACAAATTCAATAATAATTTTCTTTAATTAAGTAACAAATCATGATTAACTTAATTGAGTAACATTTAAATTTAAAAACCCTTATTAACAAATGATTAAGTACTAATTACGGTTATTAATTAATTAATCAATTAAATAATCATTAAATAAATAAATAATTAAATAATTGTTCTCCAATTACATAATTAGAGTTAGAAAATATTTCAAAAATATTTCTTAGTGAAAACAAGTTTAGATTAGAAAAATAGTTAGATTTCCCGAACTGCGCATATACCGACTATCCTATACGGACCCGTAATTTCAAAACTTGGTTTTAAGCAAATTAACTTCAAAACTCTGTTTTCTCACTTTAAAACTTATAACAAAGTTAGAAAACACCTTTCAAAAAGTTTCTAGGTGGAAACAAATTTCCGATTTGGAAATAGTTTGATTTTTGCAAACTGCGCGTATAGAGACTATCGTTATACAGACCCGTAATTTCTAAACTTGAAATTTACTTTTTAACTTTTAAAACTTCCCCTTTTGAACTCTTATCCTCTTTTAAACATGAAAATAAACTTTTGAAAATCAAATCAAAGCTTTAAGCTTGAAAACTTTTCACTTTGAAAACAAAAATCAAACATTCGACAAGAAAGCGAATTTCTACGTCGCTTTTGGTTATCGGGTCGCTAACTTCATGTCACGAACCCATATGCAACAAATATCTCATTTCAAACACCATACCACAACATACATCATAACACTAATATAAGCAATAATATATTTTTCACAATCGCTGACTAACTTTTTCCCAAAATACAAGATAGAAACTTTCTTGTCTACTCAAACTTCGGCGTACACAATTATCACCACATCATGACATAATCAAGTGCACATCATATATAACATTCATACACCAATATACATTATAAATTTGCTAACTTTAATAAAGTTAACTAATTATTTAAAAAACCTTAACTTTACTCACCGTATCTTATCCAAATCAAACAAAACTTCAACTAGAGCTCAAATACAACCTAGAACCTTGCAAAAATGGACTCGATAAGTGGCTAAGCACCAAGATTAGGCTCAGACTTGGGGAGCTTGGGTACGGCCTTGGAGTTTTAGAGTATATAGGTGCTTGTATTTTGGAAGTGAGGTCTTGTAGTATATGTAGAAGTGTTTTTAACAAGAATTTTGAACTGTTTTAAGTAGAAAAGAAATGTTCTCTCAAATTAGAAAATATGAAAAGAAGCCATGGATATATTTTCTCAAGCTCTTAGGAATTTTGGAAATGAAGAAGTGGATTGTAAAATGAGAAATATGAAAGGGAATGGGTATTTATAAGCTTAGGAAAAAATTAAAATATGTAAAGTGGCTTGAATTAAAAATACACACATGCATGCATCCCCATACCCCCAAATCAAGGAGCTACCATGATGTGTACTTAAAGTATGGGTTTAAAGGTATGGTGATACATGAGAGCTTATTCTTTTATTATATATATTATTAAATAAACATAATATGTCAAATCAAGTTTTAATTTAAACTAAGCATGATTTATTTAGTATTAACTTACTAATCTACTTAACATGGCATATGCATATATGTGTGCATGTGTACACTACTGTGCATAACGTTTCCCGATAATTTTTCGGTGCCGAAAAGTTGAAAATTCAAAAAACGTTCTTCGGTCACATTTTCTATTTTATTTGAACTATCAATATTGGTAAACAAATTTTGAAAACTATTTTATCATCATTATTAAATAATTAAAATAAGTTTATTTGTAAATAAAAACCCATTTATTGATTATATAAAATATATTTAAATAGCCTATTTCAAAGTGGAAAAATCCTGGGTCAATACAAATCTATTTTACTATCATTTGTTATTATTTAAAAGATTCATATTATTTTTGATTTATAAAACCTATTATTTAAATATTTAAAACTTATTAAATATTCACAAATCAAGACGGTAAAATTTCGGGTCGTTACACAAAATGTCAAAACGCTAGTGGGAGGGATAACTGAGTTTGTAAGTGTAGGATAAGATCTAAGAATTAATATAATAATATCGTTAGACAAGCGTCAGAGTTGAGCAAATATTTTGATGAAGAAATAAAATAGTTTGATTTTTAGTCAAAATACGGAGGAAGCGTGTGTGCATAAGAAAGAATATCAAGGGTACTAAAATATTTTTAAAACTATAAGTAAAGATATTGGGATTGTCTCAAATGGTACACATAGACACCATATTAAAATGTTTAACATGGATCATATGAGTTGTACTCCTTATGCATCAGCAATAGGAATTATAATATATGCATATTGTATACTGTATAGTTGCTCGCTTATATAATTAATGCATTGACCGCGTATCAAATATGTATTAATATTGCTAAATGGTAGTTATGAGTATAACAAGTATTTACATAATACTAAAGAACTATTTATGGAAGTAATGAACTCCTTATGAAGGAGTGTTTGATCTTGAACTTCATAAGTGATATCAAATATAGTACATCAATCCTAAATTCATATTAAACCCTAGTTAAGGAGCTTTAAGTTGGAAATATGCCAAACAAGAAGTGTGCAACGACCAAGAATTTCGAACACTTCGTATTTAAATATCTATATTATTGAAATTTTTATGTCTTGGATTTAATGTGATTAAATTGACTTAATAACCTCGTTAACTCCATTTTAATTAATAAATAATGAAGGTAAACTTGTTTTTGAAAAATGTTTACAAAAATAAACAGTTTGAAGAAATATCGATAATATGACCGAAAATCATTTCATCTATAAACGGCTGTTTTCTCAATAAAACTTGTTCGAACTTTTTGAGCTTTCTTAGAATATTAATGTGTAATTAATTATCAACTACAAATATTTTCCATGATATGGCTAACTAAATGTGAATAGTAAAAGAGATTAGAAAATGGGTTAAGGACGAGATATTTTGATAGAGGAATCGTGAAGTCCCTATATTCAAGTTCCCAAATATTCTCAATTACTCCGTAATATGACATTGTCGCATTTATTGGTTTGTTATCTTTAGCACTAGCAAATTCTCTTGAAGATGCTACGACACTTGCTCCACTATTTTGCATTTTGCTCTTTTCATCCTGACGCTTCGTATGAAAGACATACCCATTAATAGCGTACACTTCATAAGAGCTAACTTGAAATTTAGGCCCATACGCCAACCATTTTATTGTATCGGAAACATTATGATTTGTTTGAGACAATTGAGACATTACCTTATCTTTAAACCATATGACGAATGAGCGGTTATGTTCATTTGTCAACCATCTTTCGTTCTTTGAAGGATTTTGAGACTTTAGAATTGTGATGTGCTCTTCCAAGTAAGGATGAACCTCACTAAGGTGCTGTAAAACAAGTAGGTGAGCTTTGTGAAACATATCATCACCAATTGATATCAATTTAAACCCAATTATGCCTAACTTTTTGTCACAAACATTTGTCACCAATTGTCACAAACATTTTTTTCTATATGCATTACATCTAGACAATGCCTAACTTGTAAATGTTTCCAATATGGAAGTTCCCAAAATATAGATTTTTTCTTCCACATGCCTTCTTAAAGAGGAAAGGCTTTGCCAAATACATTTTCAATATCCTTGATCCGTTCATATACATCATTTCCTGTTAATGGCAAACGAGCAACTCCGCTTTCTATCTCCCCATTGAAAGGTTTCTTCTTTTTACGATAAGGATGATTGAGAGGGAGAAATCTACGATGATGCTTATACACATTTTTCTTGCAAAAATGCAAGCGCTCAACAGCCATGTCGTCTTGACAAATTGGGCATGCTCTAGCACCTTTTGTACTATATCCAGACAAGTTACCATATGCGGGAAAATCATTTATGGTAAAAAAAAGCATGGCGCGTAATGTAAATTCACTTCTACTATATGCATCAAATACGCGCACACCTTTATCCCATAAAAGTTTTAGATCATCAACAAGAGGAGCTAGATAAACATCGATGTCATTTCCTGTTGTCGTGGTCCCAAAATCATAAAAGACAACATAATGTACTTGCGCTTCATACTCAAGTAAGGTGGAAGATTGTAAATCACCAAAAGAACCGGCCAAGTACTATGTTGACTGCTAAGATTGCCAAATGGATTTATGCCATCTATGCAAAGACCAAGTCTGAGATTTCTTATCTCTTCGCCGAAACTAGAATACATGGTATCGATATTTCTCCACTGCGGAGAATCGGCTGGATGCCTTAGTAATCCATCATCCTTCCTCACATCTGCATGCCATCTTAAGTTTTTTGCATTTTCTTTATTTGCAAATAAACGTTTAAACCTTGGTATAATGGGCAAATGCCATAAAACCTTTACTGGAGGCCATTTCTTATCTGGGTCGTTATGAACATTTTCTCGCGACTTGTAACGGGATAATCCACACTTAGGACACTCATGCAAGCTCTCATATTCATTTCGATACAAAATACAATCATTTGGACATGCATGTATCTTTCTGTATCCTATGCCAATTGGACACATAATTTTCTTTGCCTCTTAATTAGAAGTAGGAAGCTCGTTACCTTCCGGTAGCATGTCTTTCAAAAGTCCCAACAATGATGTAAAACTTATATCACTCCACCCGTGTTTTGCTTTTAAATTGAAAAGCTTGAGCACAGCAGACAATATAGTAAACTTAGCACAACCAGAATACAAAGGCTTCTCAGCATCAAGTAATATTTTTTTCATACAATTTTGGCTCTTCCATCAAATGTTCTTGAACATCATCAAACATCTCATTAACATTGTCGATCTCATCGGTCTCATCATTTACCTCGTTATTCACGGTACCTTCCTGGTCATCCTCATCAATGTAATGATTACTAGAACTAGGTGTACTAAGTGTGCTTTCACCATGCCATATCCACTGTGTATAATTTTGCTTGAACCCATACCGAATTATGTGATCCCTGATCTGATCTATGTTACGAAATCTCCTCCTATTCTGGCAACGTCTACAAGGACAAAAAATTGTTTCTTCTCTTCTTGTTAATTGATCATTCAATGCACACTTGATGAATCCTTCCATTTTGTTCAAGAACTCATCATCACTATGTTTCACGTTGTACATCCAATTACGATCCATGTGAAATTGCTAGAGACGCACTACATAAGCAAAAAAAAATCATAAGTGTTTCTTATGTTTGTTTGGATATTTCAATTATTCCTCAACATCAGATCATATAAACTTAGATATTGAAAATGAAGAAGTTAGAATTTATGTTCTTGCAAGTGCATTGCTAGATACCATGTTAGAATTTGAAATACTCTATACTTTCTAGGAACATGGAGATGTTAGAATTTCAAATAAACTAAAAACAATTATCCACTAACCTACAGATGTGGATCTTAACCACCACCTAACACATTAATAGGAACATACCTTATTGACTAATTAAATCATGACATAACTTCTACCACAAACTACATTTCTTGATACATAATCAAAATATTTGTAAATTAAAAATAACTGCCAGTAACAGAAATATCAATTCAATTTCCTAAATTGTTGCTTTAGTCAGGAAAGCACAAAATATGTGCAAGTTATTACATATTATTTTTCCTCATACCAGCATTGAAAAGCTCGCAAATTTAAACATAAATGATGCAAATTGGTTGTATATCCATCTTCTAAATGATGGAGACTCTAGAAGAGATAGGTTATCAGTCCTCAGATTCTTGCAGTAAGTTGGTTAGATGAAAAATGTAAACTCACTGACATTTAGTTTAAGTTTCACGATGTCAACAATAATAGATAGGATTACATGTTCGACGAATCGCCTTATAACCATTGCGCATGTTAATATAATAGAGATCATACAATTGAAACTGAAAAGCAATTGTATTTAACACATACTCAACTTTAGCTTTTAACTGCTTTGCAATATATTTAACAATGTCTGAAACAAATGACATTAATATAATTTCAGTTATACATTCGTTCATTGTGATAGTTGGATACGTTCAAATTTACATGATGTAAAAAATTTTAGGTTAAAGGATAAAAAGTTTAAAAAATAGTTATGTGCAGAATTATATTGTGAACTCTGCTTAAAACAATTTTTTAACCCAACCCATTTTTATTTGCACAGTAGAGACACAAATCATTGTGTACGAAAAAATTAAACCTGAACAAAAAATCTTGAACATGCTTATAGCTCAAAACCAGTTTATAATAGAGTGCAAAAACTTTGCAAAGGTAAACATTAAATTCTCCTAACAAAAAATGTTAAAAAAGTGTAAATGACTATAGCATCAATATATAACAGAATAATGCAGTAGGTGAGGATGTGGACTTAGCAAGTTACTTAAGAGATTGATTTATGAGGTGTGGTTAGAGAGAAATAATAGAATTTTTGGTATTGGTATTAAGAGTTCTTCTCAGCTGTTTAGTCAGATTCATGGTAATATACTCAGGTGGTTGAGAACTGATCCATTTGTGTGATGTCATCATGCTGCCTTGAAGACTCTGGATCATTTGTATTGGGCTGATGAAGATTTCATTCTTTTCTCTGACCATGAATTTTACTGCTACTGGCATGTATTTCTATACTGTATTTTAGTTTATATGTCATGTTGTAGCTGTTCTAATGACAGTAGTAATGTTAGTGTTGAAGATCTGGTTGTAATTTTGTTGATTTGTCACTTGTTTGTATTTGGTTGTAGGTCTTGTTTTAGTGTTTGTAATCATACATTAGTGAATAAAGTGAGCTATTTGCTCTTGCCTTTCAAAAAAAATAACTTCACAAAATTTAAGATGACTCAAACAGAGAGGACAGTTGTTAAAAGCACATATCAAGACCTTGAAAAAACAATGTTGTAGCTTTCAAGGAACTCAATGATCAAAATATTCAAGCATGTGCACTAGATAACAACACAGCAACCAACATGACGTTTTATAAATAAACAGTAAGACTGTTTCTAAAGCTAAAAGATAAGCTAATACCTAAAGGTGTAATGAATTGTTGATATCTTTTTCTTCCCACAAGATAATAAATAAACAATCAGAAATTTTAATCCATAAATGCATATGCCTAGCATATGTAAATTCAAAAATCTGAAAACCATCTTCACTTACTAACAATTATAAGGTCATTGCAAAGCTTTTATAAATGGACAAATGAAATAATTGTATCTAAGATTTTTTCTACTAAATTTTCTACATTGGGAATCAAGAAAAAAAATGTCTGCAAATTGTCCCTTAGTAAAAATTATGAATCCTTTTTTTAGTTTCTACTTTGTCAAAATTTTATAAGATCCATTAACTATTATAAAGGTCCAAGTCAATCCTTATTATACAATTATTTCAAATAACCAATTAAATATGCTAAAAAAATTAACCCTTATTATACATATCAAAATAAATCCATAATTGCTTTAATGCAAAATAATGTATTTCATGTGATCAGTAGGAATCAATGCACTACATTGGAACAAAGTTACAGGATAAAAATAATTGAAGCATCGTACATCAAATTTCCACAAAAACATATATGAAATTACTGTTGTTATAGTCTATTCCTCAAATTGTTATCAATTTACATAAAACCAAAATATTTAGTTAACAAATATATTATACTGGAAACAAAGTAATTAACAAATGGTACTTATTTTTCAATCTTCTTGTTTTATCCTTTTATGTTAAGCATCATCCTTGTTTTCAGTCTAAAACCCAAAATATTGAAATATACCACTAATTCTTACAAACGCTTTGTGAAGAAAGACTGCTTCCAATGGAAAACCCCGCTAATTCCACTGCCAAACTAGGCTTAATGTGAAACTAAGAACTAACTTAGTTAACCTGAAGCCAAGTACTTACACAAAAACAGTGACAAATTATGAAATTAAACAGTAATTCTCAGTAATTCACTAAATCAATTAACTACACGGTAATTAACTAATTTGATTTCTGCCTTGCAAGGCTAACAAATTTCAATTCTTGATTGCCAAGGTCCAAAATTTAGTACCTTTTCAAGCTTAATGGGTAGAGAGAAGAAGGAATAAAAGCGTGCGATTTGCTGTTTTCTCTCTTTTTTTTTTCTTTTTTTTTGTTTTACGAAGAAGAAAAGAAGAGACGTGTCGGGTACGTGATGGCTAAATTTTCCCTCTAAAATTTAGGGTTTGCGGGAAAAGATGGGGCGGCTGAAATGGATTTGGGGGAAAAAGTTGTGTGCCTATGGTGTCGGTTTTTGGACAACCAATGTTATTGTATTTAATTGTGTCGGTTGTTCAAACAACCGACACAAGTAAATCTATTGCTTCCCTTCAACTGTGTCGGTTTCTTAAGAATAACAGATGAAAATTACATTTTTAACATTTTCTTCTTACCCCATAAGTCAATAGTTTCGGTTGTTAATAAACAACCGACACAAATTACACTATTTGTGTCGGTTTTATGGACAACCGACACAAATGAGGCGAAGCAACTGATCTGTTTTGTACTAGTGAGTGTTTTAGATATTTGTTTTAGGAAACAAGGTGTAAAGGTTGAATGTGAAGGGGAGGCTCCTTTGTTTCCTTTCATGAAGGGTATAAGGTGAGGATGACATCTAGTTTAAGATAATACACATCTTAGGAAAATACTAGTCACTTTTTAAAATATTTAAAAAAGGTAGAAGCTAATTGGTTCTAATCCATTTCTATCTCCACTACTCTTTCTCTAACCAAAGCAAATAAACTCCAAACTTCACCACACTTTGGCTAAAGGCCTAAGGCAACATAGGAAGCAAGAATATCAAGTTGAAAGTGGAATAAAGTAGACACAAAGGGGACATATAGCTTGGGCTAATGAGCTATTTGGGTGAAGGGGAGCGTGGTCTTGAGATTTTTTAGCTAAAGGTGGTGCCTTTAGGGGTTTGGTGATGGTAAGCAGTTGTACGTATGTTCTTGTGTGCTTGTGCTTGCGCTAGCATAGTTATAGAGTGAGTTATCTAACCATTTGAATGAATATAATGTTTATATATGCTTCGTATAAATATAACGTTCATTAACTAATTAAAGTTAACTTTTGACCTCTTTCCTTTTGAAAGCAAATAACAACTTTATATTGTTTGTATTCACTCCTATTAGCCTCTAAAACTTGTATCGTGGCCTAGATCTTATGTTTACATGCTTGTTGTGATTGTATGTGTAGTTGAAGCGAGTGTATTGAAAGTGTTTGAAGCGAGAATTATCGTTATAAATGCACTTTAATATCCCTTAACTTTAACTTGTGTAAATGGAAGATTTAAGAACTTAACTTGGTATAACTTATTTTGGTTGTTTTTTATGCTTACAAGAGCGTGTGCATCAAGTTAAAGGTTTGGAAAGTTATAGAATTTGTGAAAAAAGTTGTGAAAGCTAGAAGGGAATTAGTCGCTATGGATGCACTTTGAAATCGACTTATGTTCGACGATTTTAAATTAACTTTGGAAGACATCCTTAGGGGTTTCTTTGTTGTTTTAAAAAGTATTTTTAGGTTTACTTATTACTATAAAAAAATCCAAGTTTAAATCATTTTATAAATGGTTAAACAAAGTGGCTAAAGTTAGGAGTAAAATGGTCGCTATAAATGCACTTTGAAAAATAGCTTATTTTTAGGAATTTTTCTAATTAATTTGAAGATATCCTTAGGGGTTTCATTTCATGATTTTAAATTATCCTGAGTATATATACGAGATCCTATGGGGAGGATTCCTTTATCTCATTCATTTACTTTTTTGAGAACCGGAATTGAGTTAACCGAAAATTTATCGATTTAGTTTTGAAGAGACTGGGATCGGATAAGTGTATTACTTACCGAAAACCACTTCAAAACTTATATGCGAGTTCTATGTTTTGGAAGTGGTTATGGAGTGGAATGTTATAGAGTTGAATTGTCTATCCTAAGTTTACATCTAAGGGTGAGTTTAGCTTTAGCATTCATTAGACGACTTGTGCTGGAATCCATGGGGGGATTCAGGAACCGTTCGATGGTGATAGTTCAAGATGATGGAATCCAGAGAGGGATTCGAGATCTGTTCGAGTGATAAAGACTCGTGTGTTGAGATGTTGAACATGACTTCATCATTTGAAATAACTAAAGGCATAGTATGCTGCATAACTTGGGGTTTAGCTAGCCCAAGGGGTATACCAACTCTATATCTAGAGATACTTATCGATGTTGCTAGCGGGAGTTGATGATACCTTGCATCACGTGTTTGGGTGTGGTCCAGTTGTGTTTATCTTATGGTATATTTTATCCAGAGATATACGATGCTATGAAGGTTGTTTCTGATCCTTATCATATGGTCCTGCCTCGATTTACTAACGGTACCTCTGTGGAAATCCATATATAAATGTACCTTAGCAATTTTAGTCGTACTTCTAATATTGTTGTGTTGTGAGATGCAAGCAATACAGCTATTTTTTATTTATATTCTACACTTTAGACATTATCTTTTATATCACCTTATGTACATATTAGATGGGTTTGGTTCTTTTGAAGGGAAAACCACTACGGTGATATGAACGGTCTCAAAAGTACTATTATATGCTGACCACATATTTCTTGAGTTTTTCATACCAGAGTTATATCTGACTCGTGGTTTTTAATTCCCTTATTTCCATGGATGCTCCTTTAAGTAGTATGATAAATGCATGTTTTTGTTGATATTCTTTGGAGCTCGAGGAGGCGAGCTGGATGCTTTCGCCTACCATAGTATTCTTATTTCAACTGCGGTACTATTATGTATATATCAATATTTGTGAGGATAGGCTGTTTTAACAATCCAGGCTGACGATAGTACTTGGGATTGTAACTATAAAATGTTATGTATCTTAGAGTGACAGTTTGTGCTATCTATTAATATTGTATGTTATCATTTCACAGTGAGATTCTGATATTGTGTTCTTTCTTCCTTATTCATTTTCTTTGTCCTTTTATTTATCCTAACAATTTGCCTTTCTGGCACGTGAATGCTCGACATGTGAATACCGTGGATGTATTAGTGTCGATATTTGGGTGTCGAAAAGGCAGATCGTTACAAAGTGGTTGCCGATTCAACCGAAAAGATAAGTACATAGTCTTGAATAGCATCGCATCAAAAGCGGTATAAACATAAATGCAAAATTTTATAACCGAACTAGGTATGATTCCAATTGTTGAGAATCCATTTACATTATTTTGTGAAAACATCACCGTGATACGGATCGTAAAAAACTAAGGCTCATAAGATGTCTGGCACATACTCCAAAAATTCCATATGATAAAGGCAGTTTATTAACGAAGGAGATGTTGGCTCATGGAGTAGGTAGTAATACAATATAGCGGATCCATTCACTATGGGACTTGCCTTATCAGTTATGAACTTATCAGAGGAATGACAGTAAGATTCCATTGTTAACCCCCAAGTGCAAATGGGATATTGAAAGAGTTAGTGGTATGCCATAAGGGTAATTATGTAATTGTTATGTATATCTAACTCTATAATCAATCTTGTTCATAGTAACACTGATTGTTTTCCTTCATGTAGTTATATTGTGATAAATTAATTAACTAATTATCTAAAGTATATAATAAGAAAATCCTTAAATAAACTGTTATGTGATTATATTTGCAACTATTTACAATCGTGAGTAATTAAGCAAAAAACAAAATGATTTTTTTTAAATATTCTTGATAAATATGTTTCGAGAAAAGGATAAGGACTCATCCATTAAGACTATAGTCCATAATGCTCTCTATATGTATGGCAATGTATTACTCACGGTTGTTGGGGGCACCAAGAGGTTATGGACTTGAAGTTATTGGATAACTATGGAATGACTCATAGTTTTCTAATGATCGATAACAATTTGGTCAAACAGGAAATCTCAATATGACGATGTTACACAGTTCCCTTGACTTGAGAATGCTGTGGAACTTCATTGTGGATACTCCACTTTGATTATAGTTAAATTATAGCATGGAAATCCATTAAGCAACTATAGCTGGGTCTATGTCGAAACATTGGGAGTGAAGCACTATTTAATAGACAATTGATCTCCTTAGTTGTATGAGGTTAGTTTGATTGTCAATTGTAGTCAACTCAAGGTCAAAATCTCCGGCCACTATAGTACGGTTAATAATAAATATTATTGTTGAACTAGGTACTTCATTTTTGGACTAACCAAGTTGAATACGGATAATATTGGAATTTTGACCAACATTAAATTCCATATATCCTAAAGTGATATAGTTTTGACAAACACAATGTGTGTAAATTATCGTTACTAAAGGCACCGCTTAAGAAAATGTGAAATTGGATTTTACTGAAAAGGTCTGTAATTAATGAATTCGGCCAAATAGTTATAACACTAACTAAGGTGACGTGTGAACTTCAATATTTGAATTGTTCAAAAATAACCAGAGATTGGATTCGTCTCACAACCGTATTGGTGAATTCTTTAAAAGCACACATGATTTAGTTAATTTATAGAATGTTATAAATTGATTAAATTAATAAACATTTGATAAATATTAATTTTTTTTTGATGTTTTGGGTGTTTTTGTAATTCATTTGAATGCATATATAAAAGTTATATTCACGTGTATTGATATACGATAGCGGTATATTTTTAAAAGGGGTTAAAATGAGAAATAATTACTTGATTTTGAAATTTTGCATCATATAGAAGGAAAAATAGGCCTACCTTACAAGGGGAGAGAAATGGATGGAGTAATTGAAAATTAAGGAAGAACTATTTAGGAAACCTTTAATTAAAAGAACTGGAATGGTTCCATTTCCCAATTAAAATAAATCGCTTGATTTAATTTCCTTCAGTTGGTTTCTTTCTCCTCTTCTCTCCTATCCATCGTAGAAATTCTCTTCTCCATTTTTTGAAAAGTACAACCCCAAAACAAATTAAAAACATAAAATAAAGAGTACATGTTTATATTAAAGGCAGAAATATCATGAATGGGGTTACGGTAGTCCAAGAATTTTTTAATTATTGTTGTAAGAATAACAACACTTAGGCCCTCTTAAGACTAGACTTGGTTAAAGCTTTTGATTCAGTTGACTGGTTTTCATCAAAGATTTACTGTTGGCTAGGGGTTTTAGTAATAGATGGGTATGATTTACTATGACTTTACTCAAAACCGAAAACTCGAGTATACTGGTCAATGGTATCCCAAACAATAAAATGCAATCGAAGCGTGGCCTTAGATAAGGCAATCCTCTAAAGCCACTACGATTCAATTTAGTAGCACATGTTTATACTAAGACCATAAGCTTTTAATCACAAATGGGGTCCTTAAAAGCAAAGGAAATAATATTACTGGCGACGGGCTTTCATTTCTTTAATTCGCGGATGATACTATGATATTTTCATCACATTTACCTTGACACAACACAGCTCTTAAATTTACTTTGTATAGCTTTGAAATTCTTTCAGGACTTAGAAATAATATTACGAGTGACAGGCTTTCATTTCTTCAATTCGCGGATGATACCATGATTTTTTCATCACATTTACCTCGACACATCACAGCTCTTAAATTTATTTTGTATAGCTTTGAAATGCATTCGGGACATAGAATTAACTCTGATAAAATCTCAATTTTCGTACTAAATGATATAGATAAGATTGAATATCTGGTTGTGAATACTCTCAAATGCAAAATCATGAAATTCTCAGTTAAATAATTAGGACTTTTTATTAGGGCAACTAAATTAAAAAGGGGTGATTGGAAAGTGATAATGAAAAAGATTAATATGAAGCTGTCATATTGGAATAGTAGATTTCTTCTAGAGTTGGTAGAATCATCTTAATTAACTCTATTATGTCGGTCGTTATGATCTATTGGATGTCTTATCTTTTTCCAAAATGGATAATTGATAAAATAGATAATATTAGAAGAAACTTCCTTTGGTATGGTGACCACTCCAGCCCAAGTATTAATTGTCTGGTTAATTGGGAAACAGCCTGCAAATACAAAAAAGATGGGGGCCTAGTAATTATAAATCCCGATAACCTCAATGTCTCTTTATTTGGAAAATGACTCTGGAAATTTAATAACACTAATGAAAATCTTATTTGGAAAGAAATGATCTCAAGTCAATGTTATGATAGAACCTTTAACCTCCATTATATTCCCTCTAACTTCAACAACATAGCCCCATTTCAGAAAGCCATTTAAAATATTTTAACAATTATGATTTGGGTGTTAATAATATAGTTCACTCTAGTAACAAAACATCCATTTAGCATGATAGACGGATTCGGTTATTCCTTTAAAACTGGGATTCAAAGAACTTTTTTATATTTGTAACTTTAAAAACACACTAATTTCTGAGCTCTCTAGTCCATATAATGAATTTCCATGGAATTTTAGTTTTAGCCATGCACTTGAAGGTAATACCTTGACTCAATTAACACTTTGTTCTAAACTAGAATTGTATAACTTAGACGACGAAAAGGATACAAAGAGTTAATATTAGGAAAACAACGAAATATATTCATCAACCTCAGTTTAGAAATTTTTAAAATTCTTCGGGACTAAAAGCAAAAGATGTTCAAAGTCATTTGGAAAGCCGATGCCCCCCCACTCTAAAATAAGGCTACATATGTGGCTAATCCTACACAAGAAATTAAATACAACTAAATTCTTAAAGAAACATTTGCTTATACGCAAAAAATGTGTTTTTTGTAACTCAAATTTAGAAGATATAGCTCGTTTATACTATGTATATCCCCTATCTAATTCTATACTTGTAAATACTCTCTATATTTTTGAGTTTAACATGAACAGCTCTGATTTTAATTGCAATCTATTTTTGAATGTGATTAGACCTCAATACAAAAAATGTTATAGAGCCATCTTCATAATCACTTGTTGGTATTTATGGTTTGAATAGAACCAAAGAATGTTTAATATCATAAACACCCCTTCTGATAACCTAACTTATGCTATAGCGATGTTTAATTTCAACTAGATTGCAAACCCTAGTTACAAGTTGGCCAAAGATGCAATTTTCAAAGAATTTCTTAAAATGGAAGAAGGTAACATTCACAACTTAAAGCTAAACATAGATCATAGTAGTGGGAGTCATAATATGGCCTTAAGCACCATCATAATTAATTCTTTCAATAAGGATATTTACTTAAAATTTTCTTTTCTACTAGATAATTAAGTTTAAATATATATCCTTCTAGCATTATTTCTTTCACTTTTATATGTATATAACTCTTTTATATACATATATATGTGCTGGACTTACTTTGTTTGTTGTGTTGTTTAGGTATAGTAGGTTGTATTATTAGGATAGTCTGGGATATGGAGCTGCTACAAGTGGGACGAGGATGCGGAGCCAAAGTCTTAGGTTTCCTCATTCTTGGTTGGACGATCTCTCTCTTCAAGGTTGTCCGACAATTGTTTAAGCTAGGTCTACTCTTGTCCACTAGTATCTTTAACTTTAATTTTATCATATTTTCTTTAATTTTACACTTATAATGTACTGTTGATGGGAGGGTTCTTATCTTTTTCTTTCTGTGCGGGGATTTTTGCTACTTGACAGGCTTGTTGGAAGCACCTTTTCAAGTGTACTTGCTCTCCTCTTTGAGAGGATCACTCGTTTTACTCAAAAAGAGCTACATGTTTCAACCATCTTCAAAGATTGGTGTTGATTTTAGAAATCTAAGGAGAATTCATAAACTAAGGTGTCACTTATTAGCTGGATCCATAAGGTAAAATTCTTTTTTTCATATTTATATATTTAGTTATATTATTTTATAATAATTTTTTATATATCATTGCCTCACAATGATTTGTAATAAAAATCATAATCTAAACAATTAATTAGATGACGTGATTTAATCTAACTCGGTTGTTTAAAAGTGGAATTGTACATACATGTAAAACTATGATTTTAACTATAAATATGATTTGATATACATGTAATGATTTTCTATAGTAATATATATTTTTAATAGTTAAAATAATATTAATTTGAATCAATTTGAAACGTGAAATGCATTAACTTCTTATTTAGAACTTAATGTATATGGTTTGATTTTTAAATTCTTTATGATTGTTTTTTTAAACTAAATTAAATTCAGTTATAAAATTCAATATCATATATATTTAAGACATTAAGAAAATTTTGAATTTTATGTTTATGTTAAAACAATTAATTTAATATGTATGTGTTGTACACATGCACACACATATACATTATATACTTTGAATAATTGAAATTATTTTCAGCTTCATAATTATATATATATATACACAACCAAATATTTAATGTTAACTTATTCTCAATCTTACATCATTTGTGTAGAAAAAAAAATATTATTTAATCTTATATAATAAAATAGAAGAATATCATGATTTATGCCGTCCATATTTGGTGAGTACCATAGATTTCTAACTTATATTGAGCACTTACGCCATAAAAATAAGATTTTTACCCTAGCTTTGTTGATTTTGTTTAAAAGAGAACTAGTCAAATTAATGTTTTTATATTAATGTTGCTAAAACGGGTGCCAAAAAGCCTTAGTTTAGCGGGTGCAGCGGAAAATAACGGGGTTTAAAGCGGATCTACTATTTAATAGCACTGTATTAAAAAAGCGTAGTGGTGGAAGAGCGCTATGCGCTATAGTTGGGATTTTACGGAGCTTTAACTGCACATATATACATATGATTTTAATATTAGTACTGTAACATTTCAAAATTTTCGACTTCCAAAAATCGACATTAATACGTCCACTGTATCAACTACCAAGCAATCGAATGCCGAAAAACCGAATTGTTATGGTTAAAAAGAAGAGGTAGAAGTAGACAGAAAGAAAGAAAGAAAGAAGAAACAACAGAAACAATATCAGAATCTCACATATCGTAGCGGAACAACATATAATAGATCAATGAATAATCTTTAAATCAAAGAACTATATCAGTTTATACATTACATCATCATCAGAGTTTACAACAACAATACATCAATGGACAGTTATATAAACTTGTCCTAATACAGAATACATAGCGGAATAAATAATATCATATACAAGTGATACGTCTCGCCATCCAGCTCGCCACTTGAGCTCCAAAGCCTCCTGAAATCCAGAATGACCTGATAACCTAACTCTAGGCTGCCCGTGTGGAAAATGATGGGCACCCAGAGTTTAGGAAAGGAACAATAAACTCCAGGTCAGTCATGGGACTGGTGTGAGAACTAAAGCAGTTATTATCTTTAAAACAACAACTACAAAGGAAGTAAAAGACATCCACAATGCTTTTAGGAAAATGAAACTACCATAAGACCTCCCGCCACACACAATGCAAACGCAGAATTGGAGGAGATTTCTTCTTATGATAGTCAAACATGCTTACTACAAAAAAAACTCTTTTGATATTATTACTAGTGCATAGTGTGGAAAACATTTCAAAAGTATAATATTAATCTTAGCCAACATACAACCATTATTGTATGCCTACTATAGCTACTATGTTCAATAGCAGGTTACCGCCACATTCCATAGCAGGTTATACAACTAAAACCGTACAAGGTTCGTATTATTTCTTTGGATTTTCCAACAAATGGTCAGGCTAAGGAACTTCCTACTACCAATGGGATCGCCTCTGGTGGGACGTCCCGAGAACCTAACCGGATCTTTGCCAACACAAGGCCGGGTTACCTCTTACACTAGGTAACTACTACACGAATATGCCACCCCCCGGTCCTTTGGGACCTTTATCCGAGGCGCCTCAACAAAACAACAATCACACAGTAAATGAGATTGGAGTAACCACATAGGTTAAATACCAGGGCTCCATACCTGATACCACCCTTTTCCAGAAGGAAATGACATACCCTAAAGGGAGCGACCCTCATAACCTTGCCGCATCATTCCTGTTTCGACCATTTTCGGGTTGTGAGGTCCGAAGAGGTTTCTTCCACAAAGCTACGCTTTTTCACAAAGCCACGCTTTGATCAACAAATGATCAATAAATAATCATCACACAACAACATTCAACATGCCACACTACCAAATTGGGAGTATATTGCTGATAACCTTCAACTACATAACCTTTGAGCTCGTACGTCTCAGAGAAGGGTGTTAAGCTAAGAGAATAAATTCTCCGCCACCAAACAGAAATGTATTTGAAAGAAATCAGCTTTATATCTCAAAATGTAATGTCAGACATGTAGCCATACAAGTCTGTTCTGGGTTCGAACAGAACCGAAGGCACTTCCGAAGAAGCCCTTGCAATCCGGGTATTCACAATCCCGATCGAACTTCCCATCACAAAGGAAATCTCTATACCGTAGCTAACGGTGCAGAGACAATCGATAGGTCATCCTATCGTTTTCAAAAATACCCAGTCTTCACCACCGGTCTTCAATGCGAACCATATCGTCGTATCACTTATTCGGAATGGGTTATATGACACAAAGGTCCTCTCCTGGCTAATCCGAATAGTGAGCACAATATTTCAAAACATATGGATATTGGGATTTCAATTAAGTTACAACTTATTACCCAAACCCTTTCTTTCAAATGGTTTAAACAAATTACCATTTCAAATCTTTAAACAAAAAGGTTTACTTCACAAAGTTCACCCAAATTTCACAGATTCCCAAATCATTTCCCATTTCAATTAGATTAACCCATTAGATCTTTAAATCAAGATTTAACTTATAGCTTTCAAAACTATTCACAATTCAAGTCTTTTATAATATAAAAGATACACCTTTTAAAATCTTCTTTGATTTCAAAATAAAGCTTAATCATCTTCACAAAGGTTAATTCATAGTTTTTCCAAACTATTCACAATTTCATTTCAACTTGAAATGTTTCGATTTAAATTGGAAATCTTTTCACTTTATGAAAGCTATTATTATTTGAAAACAGATAGTTTTCGTTTTGGGAAAAACTGGTTACAATTATACAGGTTAAAGCCATCCAAGTACAAATCTTGGATTTAAATTTAAATTTCCAAAAGCATATTTTAAATGGTAAAAAAACCCATATAAACACCTTTTACACTTGTAAAATCTTTTAGACCATAGTTCCCAAATCATTGAATTCAATTTCAAGTATTGAATTCAAAATTTAAATCCAATGATTTAAATTCCAATTTTCATTAAGTTATTTAAAATAACTCTATTTTTGAATCTCATTTTCAAAAACTTTCAATTCCAATTCCAAAACTATTTTTGACTCAAAAATTCAATCTTTAGAATTGTTAAAAATCTGTGACTTAACTGATTTCCACGTGAAATCCACATTTGTGTGTGTATGGTGTAGTCCAGGGGTTTAGCACAATAGTGCAACAACATTCAACCATCACAGATCAAATATAACAATATAATTGATAAGCGGTATAAACTATAACGCTTATCTTTCATTCACAGATCACAGATATTCATCTCATAGATAAATAGATCACAAATCACAACACAGAACAGGATATATCACAAAGCATCACATATTTGGGATATCAAATAATTCAACGTCCAATACGATTCAAACATCCATAAGTAGGATTACTTTAATTATCTGACTAATTTAAATCAGGTAAATTTTAAGGTCAGATTAATTTCTAAACACCAAATCAAATTTTCAACGAATTTCCAAATTATTTCCTTTTTAAAATAAATTTCTTTATCTCTTCAAATCTATTTAAAAATCCAAATTTTTAAATAAATTCTTCAACTTATAAATAATATTATTAAAAATCCCTTTACTAAGCCCTTTTTCCCAAAATTTGAAATTTTATTCAATATAGTTCAAAAATAACTTTATCTTTTTAAAACTCCTTTTAAATTTATCCAATTCTCAAAATAAATTTTTCAATAAACTTTCAACTTGAATTTTTAACAAAAATCCAATTTTATTTATTTCTGATATCCAACGATACCAAAAATATATTCGGCTAAATTATAGCCTTCAACAATTCCAATTCACAAATATAATCACACAGAGTGTAACGACCCAGAATTTTGAACGAATTAAATTGAGAATATTTAATTTATTTTAAATATTTGAACGATGATTTAATTTGAATCCCCGATATAAATTTGAATTTGACGATTAAATTATAAAGTTTAATCGATTGGATGCTGAATAAAAATTTGAATCTTCAATTTTAAGCTGAAGAAAAATATTTCAAAAACTTTTAAAATTTGTATTGATATTACTAAAGATAATTGAAACTTCAGAATTGAGTTTGGAAACGATCTGATCAGTTTTGAAATTTAATCGTTCGAATCGATATTTAAAAAAATAGTCGTCCGAGTCACAGTCTCGGAATTCGACGAAACGAGTTTCATTGGATCCGTAATATTGTTTTATTATCGGATTTCAAATTTCGTATTATTCGGAGTTGTTACGTGAGCATACGGTAAGCAAACGCGTTGAGATTTAATCGAATTCAAATTGAATTTTAAATTTTAAAATTTGTCAACATCAGCCACCCTAGGTTCTCTTTAGCAGACCTATTCCCTGAAACGTCGCGTACTCTTGTCTCCTCCCCATTTCCTTTACAAATCACGCAACTTCCTCAGTTCAGTTCAAAATCAAACGAAACCATCTCGTATTCAAAAAGGGATAAAATGGCCGATACTTCGAAAAGATAAAAATAAAGCAGAACGAAAATCTCGTCCTGCCATTCTCCCTCTATTTCCAATTTAACTAGGCAGAGTTTCTTCTCGTTCAAATCGAACGAAGCCAACAGTTCCACTCTTCGATTTGCGCGCGTCTCAGGCCAGGCGCAAGTGTGGGTTCATCGCGTGAGGTGATTCGACTAAGGCTTCGGGGGTTAGGGTTTGTCAGTGACGAGGTAGCGATGGAGCACGTGGGTTTCGCGACTGGAAGGAGGAGTCGACATCGAAGAAGGCGAGCGCGAGGCAGTTCGATTTAGGGCTTCTCTGGTGAAGTCGAGGTCACGTGCGCAGCGTCGAAGGAGGGGAAGCTAGTGGCGGCAGGCGATTCGAGCCTGTAGCGGAGTGATGCTCGAACGTCTGTGGATCGCGAGCGTGCGGTGGAGATAGTTCGACGATCTGGGTTGGTTATCTTCCTACGAGCGGCAGTGTTGATGAGGGCATCGCGATGATGTTGTCTCCTATTCAAGCGTGCTTGAGAGATGGGTGTCACGGTTGCAAGGTATTCCCCTTTAGTTTTTACAAATTACAGTAGAGTGTATAACAGCCCTTCTGTTTTAATTTAACAAAAGAAAAAAAAATATAGAGTTTAAAGCAGGAGTTTTGTCTGGTTTGCAAAAATATAACTGCAGACAGTAAAATTTAAATTTGTTAAATTTCGAAACAGTTTTGTTTTAAATTTGAAAGTATTAGTTTAAGAATCAAAAGCGTTAGTTACTTAAATTTATAAGAGAAAATTGGGTTTAAGGAATTTAATTTTTAGTTTAAATTTAATAAAGCTATTAAATGGGAATTTATCATTCGATTTGTTCGAATTTAATTAAATTGTATAAATTGTTTATACAAGGTTAAAAGATCTTGAAAAACAATCTGGAATGGAAAAATGGGATGGCCAAAAAATTAAAAGGGCTAAGGTGAGATCTTCTCACTCAAAATTCAAAGTGGAATTTTTGCAGTTATTGATGATTGCTATTGATGTGTGATATTAGATATAGTAGGATATATCTATTATATATAGCAATATATACATATTGGCATATGTATATATTGGATTGATGATTTCCCGCCTCGTATAGCGGATGAGACCCTATTGCGCCGTTAGTAAGCGGATTTTTATAAAACCCATATACCGCGATATTCCACCTCGAAGTGGAATGGTATTGTGCTAACGTCTTTGGATGCAGGGAAACAGGTTGGAGGGATCCAACTGGACCCCTCACATTGATTGATTTTATTTATACTGTGGTATGAATCTGTGAATGATTATATTGATGTTATTAATCATATTGATATCTGTAAATTATTTGAATGCTAAAATTTAGCTGATTGGATGTTTGATATCATTGGATTCCAAAAATATATGAAATTGAATTTTTGAAATCAAAATAGAAATTTTTAAGTAAATAAATTTTTAGAAATTGAATGAATTCGAAGAAAGGAATTTAAAAGTATAAAAGCTGATTTTTATAATCTTATTGAATAAATTCCAGAATAAAGTGAAATTGTTAAATGAATGGATTTCATAAAACAGTGATTATAAATTGAAGAATTTAATTTAAAATTGGATTTTTAAATAGATTGAAAGAGACAAAGAAATTGATTTTCTTTAAAAGGAATTTATTTAAAAAGAAATAAGTGGGAAGTCCAATTAGAAATTTAATTGGCAAATTGAAGCGAATTTGGAAAATCGATATGAAATTTATGGATGTATTAATTGTAAAGTTAAAAAGAATGAAATTTATAGATTTATAAATTGTGAAGTTAAAATGAATGAAATTGTAGAATGGAAGATTTATAAGAAATTAACTTATAAAACTGGATTTTTGCCTTTAAAGGGAGTATTGATCGAACTTGTTAATAAATGGGATTTATAAATCAAAGTTATTGTGAAATATAAGGTTGAATTTATAAACGTTGTTTTATAAATCTGAAATCACTTATTTTAATAAGTGTATTATAGAAATTAATAAAGGAGATTTACAAACCGAAGTTGTTATAAAACAGAAATGAAATTTATAAGCGTTGTTTTATAAATTCGAAATAAATTGAATTTGATGAATTAAATAGTGAAATGTGATTAGTGAAGTATATTCACGATTTTGGACAGTGAATATATTGATAAAATGGATATTAGTTTGGGAAAGTGATATTTGAAATGAAGTTAATTGTTTTAAACGATGTTTTAAAATATATTGAGTATCGAAAGCATAGATTTCCGCAGTTCTTGTTGAAATAGACGTTTTCGAAAAATAAGGAAATGGTGGACTATAACACTGTTGTTATAGTAAATGATTTCCAAAAGGAAATGTTTTGATGTAGTATTGGGATTTATATATCTATCTTTATTTCGAATCCCTATACTAGTGATTTTTGAGTCGTCGTAACGATGTTTTACGTAACATTCGTTTTGACTCAAATTGATGTTGGTATAGAAAATAGATTTCCTTAAAGAATGAAATATATACTTAATTTGATTTAAGTATATCGAATATTTTCCAAGTGTTGAAAATAAATGATTTGTGAAATACTTAGTATTAAATAAGTATGGAATTACTTTTCCAATACGATGTGAAATGTTTGTTAAGAATTTATCTTTGTAAAGATAAATTGAAAGTGAATTTTGAAATCGATTTGAAAATCGTATATCAGAAGATATTTTGAAATATAAATTCAATATGGAATTTATAAAAGAAAAGGGAAATTGTTTAGAAAAATAAACGTTGTTTTATTTTTGAAGTGTGGAAATTTTATATCTAGTAAAGATATTTTTGAAGATAAATACTTTGGGAAAATTATTTGGAATCTGATGATGTTGCACATCTTTATTGATAGTTAAATAACCGACTATCAATAATTACCTTTAGATAGGTATTTGTTGTGAATTGGATGAATTTGAATGCCACACTTATTTTTAAATAAACGCTCACTATTCGGGTTAGCCGGGAAAGGACCATGGGGTCGTATAACCCATTCCGAATATGTGATACGTCGTTATGAATCGCATTTGAAGACCGGTGTTGAAGACCGGATATTTTTGAAAACGGAAGGATTACCGTCGAGTTACTCTACATCGGCTGATCTCCGATTTAGAGGTTTTTATCACCCTTAGTGACGGGAAGTCCTGACGTGATTGAAAATTATCCGGAAATGCAAGGGCTTCGTGAGAAATGCCTTCGGTTCTGTTCGATCCCGGAACAGACTTGTATGGATTGTATGTCTGACGTTACAATTTGAGATATAAAGCTGATTTCTTTCAAATACATTTCTGTTGGTGGCGGAGAATTTATTCTTTTAGCTTAACACCCTTCTCTGAGACGTACGAGCTCAGAGGTTATGTAGTTGAAATTTATCAGCGATATATCCCAATTTGGTAACGTGGCATACTGAGTGTTGCTGTGAAATGATCAGTGTTTGATCATTTGCGATATGATCATTTGTTTGATCTTATATCTTTGTGATCATAGGTTGATCATTTTGTTTGACCCGAAGCAGGGCTTTTTGAGAAAGCGTAGCTTTGTGGACGAATATGATCATTTTGTTTGACCCGAAGCAGGGCTTTTTGAGAAAGCGTAGCTTTGTGGACGAGACTTCGTCGAGCCTCACACCCCGGAAATGGTCGAAACAGGAAGGATGCAGCAAGGTTCTAGGGAGTAGCGCCCCTTAGTGTATGTCATTCCTTCTGGATAAAGGTGGTATCATGGTATGGAGCCCAGATACTTAACCTCTGTGGTTACTGCATTATTATTATCTATGTGGTTTGTTGCGAATCGGGGATCCTCGGGAAGATCGGTGACGATCGGGGGATGGCATACGCGTGTCAGTAGTTACCTATTTTTGCAGAGGTAACCCGGCCTTGTGTTGGCAGAGATCCGGTTAGGTTCTCGGGTCGTCTATTCCAGGGACGTACCCATCGTGGAAAAGGAAGTTCCTTAGCCTGACCATTTGTTGGAAATCCAAAGAAACAATACGAGCCTTTACAATTTCAATTGTATAACCTGTCTCCTCAGGAGGCAGCTATAGCAGGCATAATATAATGGTACCTATGCTAGCTAAGATTTATATTCTACTTTCGAAATGTTTTCCACTATGCACTAATAATAATATCAAAAAGAATTTGATTTTTTGCGTAGTAAGCATCTTTGACTATCATAAGAAGAAATCTCCTCCAAGTCTGCGTTTGCATTATGTGTGTGGTGGGAGGTCTTATGGTAGTTTCATTTTCAAAAAGCATTGCGAATTGACTTTAAAGTTTACCTGTTGTTTATTTTAAAGAATAACTGTTTTACGATCTCACACCAGTCACCATGACTGACTCGGAGTTTATTGTTCCCTTCTAAACTCTGGGTGCCCACCAATTTCCACACGGGCAGCCTAGAGTTATGTTATCAGGATATTCTGGATATTCTGGAGCTTTGGAGATAAGCTGGATGGCGAGGCGTAGTATTTGTATCTGATAGTATTTATTCCGCTGTGTATTCTGTATGAGGACAAGTTATATAACTGTCCATTGTTGTTTATTGACTCTGATGATATGATGTGATGTAATGTAATAACAGATATAATCCTTTGTTTTTAAATGATATTCATTTATCTATTATATATTGTTCCGCTGCGATGTGTAAGATTCTGATATTGTTCTGTTTCTGCTCTGTGTGTGTTGTTCTCCTTCTTCTGTTTTCTTTTCCTTCTAATCTCTTTTTCTTCTACCTCTCCTTTTACCCTTTTCTTCTTTTAAACATTAAAGTTCGCGTTTTCGCCATCCGATTGTTCGACAGTTGCTACAGTGGACGCAGCAGTGTCGAGTTTTTCGGAAGACGAATTTGCGGGTCTTTACATTTGGTATCAGAGCATATGGTTAAGCGACAACCCTGCTCTGTTGGGTGTTACTCATTAGAGATAGAGTCAGCAGTACTCTAGAATGAGTTGAGTGTAATAATAGATATGAGCGCGTATTTGTTATTGAATATAAAATTGTTTTGTATTGTGATGATTGGTTTATTGAGTGGTATATGAACCTTCGTCGGCACAGTCTTGCAAAACTGTATCGAAGGGGTTTCTAAACACTTGAATAGAATAATTCGGCACGGTATTGTTTTGAAATGGGGTAAATGAAATAATTTTACCCAAAATTATTTTTGTATAGAAAAGAAATCATTTTCTATGAATTATTATAGTATATGGTTGCATGGTTGTTAGAAGTGGTAATATTAATTATTATCATTAAAATTAAATAAGAAGTTGGAATTATAACTCCAAAGTTAAGAAATGAATTCGTATACAAATGAAATTTGAGAATATAAATTATAAATGTGAATTGTAATTTAAAACGGGATTCCAGAGAAGTATTTGGAAATGTTTTGAAAAGAATTTGAAGATTTTGAAGATTTGGAAAGTTTAATTCCTTTTTGATTTGAAAATGAATTTCAAAGGTTTTGAAATGTATTTTGGAAAAATGAAAGGCTCTAAACTCTTTTCGGTCGCTGGAAAATAACTTCGATGATGACCGCGGCATCGTTGGTGTTCATTTTCGGGTTTCCAAAAGAGAAATTGCTGCCAAATTATTTTAAATGGAAAGTTGTTTGAAAAATTTGGGTTTTGTTTGGAAATTCAAAAGGATAATTTGAATTGTTTTCAAAATGGTTTTGAAAAGGTTGAAAAGACTCTGGAATTGAGTACTGAATTATGAAAATAAATGAAAATTGTGAATGAACGAATAAATTTGCAAGTGAATCAATTAAATAAAATGAGATTGAAAATTGAAATTCGTTTCAAATTTGTAAGAAATGAATTGAATTGAATAATTATAAATGAAAGATGAATAAAAGATAAAATTCATAATGGAATGTAAATAAGTTAATAACTTATAGAATATTTGGTAATTTGATAGAAATGAGATTCAAATTGAAAATGAATGAATTAGTGGATGAATGAATAATTTGCAATTGTAAATGAAATTGAAGACAAATTTGAAATTGTAAGTGAATTGGAATTTGTAATGAGTTAGTAATTGAAACTAAGCTAAAAGAGCAATTATGAATGAAAGTTGTTTGGTTAATAGAATAAACCGAATGAAAATATGAAATGCAAATCAAATTGAATGGAATCAATTGCAAATGAAGTAGAATTAAAATAAATTGAATTTGTATCAATTTGAATTGGTTATAAACTAGAATGGATATGAATTCATTTTGTTTAAAAACGAATGTAACTTCAACCGTAAATATATAAGCATATATTGAAAATTTTGTAATCGAATTTGCAAAATAGTTTGAATGTTGTAACTAGATATTAGGGCTAGTAGGATATACAGGTATAAAGGAATTGGAAATTTTGATTTCGAAGATAATTTGAATTGCTCGAAAAAGGTAAGTATTTGAATTTTAATATGAGTTTTTGCTGATTTCTGGTCTAGCCGCTTGGCTTTTTCTTTTTCATTTTGAAATCTGAGAGTCCGTAGGGACGTTTTGTAGTTGTACCGTATTAGCCGCGCAAAGGAGACGCTGGCGAAATTTTTCGAAAATTTCGAGTGTTAGAAAATTTTTGAGGAAATTTGAAAGTTTAGAATTTGAATTTAAACTCGAATTTGAATTGTTAAGAAAACAATGTTGTTTGAAGATTTTGAAATTGTTTAGAAAGTTGGTTGAATTGATAACGAAACTTTAGTAGAATGATTTGTTTCGATGAATTGATAAAACTGTTGAATTGTGAAAGATAGTAGACGAGTTAAGGACCATTTTTCCTAACTTGTAATTTCGAGGACGAAATTCTTTTAAGGGGGGAAGTCTGTAACGACCCAGAATTTTGAACGAATTAAATTGAGAATATTTAATTTATTTTAAATATTTGAACGATGATTTAATTTGAATCCCCGATATAAATTTGAATTTGACGATTAAATTATAAAGTTTAATCGATTGGATGGCTGAATAAAAATTTGAATCTTCAATTTTAAGCTGAAGAAAAATATTTCAAAAACTTTTAAAATTTTTATTGATATTACTAAAGATAATTGAAACTTCAGAATTGAGTTTGGAAACGATCTGATCAGTTTTGAAATTTAATCGTTCGAATCGATATTTAAAAAAATAGTCGTCCGAGTCACAGTCTCGGAATTCGACGAAACAAGTTTCATTGGATCCGTAATATTGTTTTATTATCGGATTTCAAATTTCGTATTATTCGGAGTTGTTACGTGAGCATACGGTAAGCAAACGCGTTGAGATTTAATCGAATTCAAATTGAATTTTAAATTTTAAAATTTGTCAACATCAGCCACCCTAGGTTCTCTTTAGCAGACCTATTCCCTGAAACGTCGCGTAGTCTTGTCTCCTCCCCATTTCCTTTACAAATCACGCAACTTCCTCAGTTCAGTTCAAAATCAAACGAAACCATCTCGTATTCAAAAAGGGATAAAATGGCCGATACTTCGAAAAGATAAAAATAAAGCAGAACGAAAATCTCGTCCTGCCATTCTCCCTCTATTTCCAATTTAACTAGGCAGAGTTTCTTCTCGTTCAAATCGAACGAAGCCAACAGTTCCACTCTTCGATTTGCGCGCGTCTCAGGCCAGGCGCAAGTGTGGGTTCATCGCGTGAGGTGATTTGACTAAGGCTTCGGGGGTTAGGGTTTGTCAGTGACGAGGTAGCGATGGAGCACGTGGGTTTCGCGACTGGAAGGAGGAGTCGACATCGAAGAAGGCGAGCGCGAGGCAGTTCGATTTAGGGCTTCTCTGGTGAAGTCGAGGTCACGTGCGCAGCGTCGAAGGAGGGGAAGCTAGTGGCGGCAGGCGATTCGAGCCTGTAGCGGAGTGATGCTCGAACGTCTGTGGATCGCGAGCGTGCGGTGGAGATAGTTCGACGATCTGGGTTGGTTATCTTCCTACGAGCGGTAGTGTTGATGAGGGCATCGCGATGATGTTGTCTCCTATTCAAGCGTGCTTGAGAGATGGGTGTCACGGTTGCAAGGTATTCCCCTTTAGTTTTTACAAATTACAGTAGAGTGTATAACAGCCCTTCTGTTTTAATTTAACAAAAGAAAAAAAAATATAGAGTTTAAAGCAGGAGTTTTGTCTGGTTTGCAAAAATATAACTGCAGACAGTAAAATTTAAATTTGTTAAATTTCGAAACAGTTTTGTTTTAAATTTGAAAGTATTAGTTTAAGAATCAAAAGCGTTAGTTACTTAAATTTATAAGAGAAAATTGGGTTTAAGGAATTTAATTTTTAGTTTAAATTTAATAAAGCTATTAAATGGGAATTTATCATTCGATTTGTTCGAATTTAATTAAATTGTATAAATTGTTTATACAAGGTTAAAAGATCGTGAAAAACAATCTGGAATGGAAAAATGGGATGGCCAAAAAATTAAAAGGGCTAAGGTGAGATCTTCTCACTCAAAATTCAAAGTGGAATTTTTGCAGTTATTGATGATTGCTATTGATGTGTGATATTAGATATAGTAGGATATATCTATTATATATAGCAATATATACATATTGGCATATGTATATATTGGATTGATGATTTCCCGCCTCGTATAGCGGATGAGACCCTATTGCGCCGTTAGTAAGCGGATTTTTATAAAACCCATATACCGCGATATTCCACCTCGAAGTGGAATGGTATTGTGCTAACGTCTTTGGATGCAGGGAAACAGGTTGGAGGGATCCAACTGGACCCCTCACATTGATTGATTTTATTTATACCGTGGTATGAATCTGTGAATGATTATATTGATGTTATTAATCATATTGATATCTGGAAATTATTTGAATGCTAAAATTTAACTGATTGGATGTTTGATATCATTGGATTCCAAAAATATATGAAATTGAATTTTTGAAATCAAAATAGAAATTTTTTAGTAAATAAATTTTTAGAAATTGAATAAATTCGAAGAAAGGAATTTAAAAGTATAAAAACTGATTTTTATAATCTTATTGAATAAATTCCAGAATAAAGTGAAATTGTTAAATGAATGGATTTCATAAAACAGTGATTATAAATTGAAGAATTTAATTTAAAATTGGATTTTTAAATAGATTGAAAGAGACAAAGAAATTGATTTTCTTTAAAAGGAATTTATTTAAAAAGAAATAAGTGGGAAGTCCAATTAGAAATTTAATTGGCAAATTGAAGCGAATTTGGAAAATCGATATGAAATTTATGGATGTATTAATTGTAAAGTTAAAAAGAATGAAATTTATAGATTTATAAATTGTGAAGTTAAAATGAATGAAATTGTAGAATGGAAGATTTATAAGAAATTAACTTATAAAACTGGATTTTTGCCTTTAAAGGGAGTATTGATCGAACTTGTTAATAAATGGGATTTATAAATCAAAGTTATTGTGAAATATAAGGTTGAATTTATAAACGTTGTTTTATAAATCTGAAATCACTTATTTTAATAAGTGTATTATAGAAATTAATAAAGGAGATTTACAAACCGAAGTTGTTATAAAACAGAAATGAAATTTATAAGCGTTGTTTTATAAATTCGAAATAAATTGAATTTGATGAATTAAATAGTGAAATGTGATTAGTGAAGTATATTCACGATTTTGGACAGTGAATATATTGATAAGTAAAATGGATATTAGTTTGGGAAAGTGATATTTGAAATGAAGTTAATTGTTTTAAACGATGTTTTAAAATATATTGAGTATCGAAAGCATAGATTTCCGCAGTTCTTGTTGAAATAGACGTTTTCGAAAAATAAGGAAATGGTGGACTATAACACTGTTGTTATAGTAAATGATTTCCAAAAGGAAATGTTTTGATGTAGTATTGGGATTTATATATCTATCTTTATTTCGAATCCCTATACTAGTGATTTTTGAGTCGTCGTAACGATGTTTTACGTAACATTCGTTTTGACTCAAATTGATGTTGGTATAGAAAATAGATTTCCTTAAAGAATGAAATATATACTTAATTTGATTTAAGTATATCGAATATTTTCCAAGTGTTGAAAATAAATGATTTGTGAAATACTTAGTATTAAATAAGTATGGAATTACTTTTCCAATACGATGTGAAATGTTTGTTAAGAATTTATCTTTGTAAAGATAAATTGAAAGTGAATTTTGAAATCGATTTGAAAATCGTATATCAGAAGATATTTTGAAATATAAATTCAATATGGAATTTATAAAAGAAAAGGGAAATTGTTTAGAAAAATAAACGTTGTTTTATTTTTGAAGTGTGGAAATTTTATATCTAGTAAAGATATTTTTGAAGATAAATACTTTGGAAAAATTATTTGGAATCTGATGATGTTGCACATCTTTATTGATAGTTAAATAACCGACTATCAATAATTACCTTTAGATAGGTATTTGTTGTGAATTGGATGAATTTGAATGCCACACTTATTTTTAAATAAACGCTCACTATTCGGGTTAGCCGGGAAAGGACCATGGGGTCGTATAACCCATTCCGAATATGTGATACGTCGTTATGAATCGCATTTGAAGACCGGTGTTGAAGACCGGATATTTTTGAAAACGGAAGGATTACCGTCGAGTTACTCTACATCGGCTGATCTCCGATTTAGAGGTTTTTATCACCCTTAGTGACGGGAAGTCCTGACGTGATTGAAAATTATCCGGAAATGCAAGGGCTTCGTGAGAAGTGCCTTCGGTTCTGTTCGATCCCGGAACAGACTTGTATGGATTGTATGTCTGACGTTACAATTTGAGATATAAAGCTGATTTCTTTCAAATACATTTCTGTTGGTGGCGGAGAATTTATTCTTTTAGCTTAACACCCTTCTCTGAGACGTACGAGCTCAGAGGTTATGTAGTTGAAATTTATCAGCGATATATCCCAATTTGGTAACGTGGCATACTGAGTGTTGCTGTGAAATGATCAGTGTTTGATCATTTGCGATATGATCATTTGTTTGATCTTATATCTTTGTGATCATAGGTTGATCATTTTGTTTGACCCGAAGCAGGGCTTTTTGAGAAAGCGTAGCTTTGTGGACGAGTATGATCATTTTGTTTGACCCGAAGCAGGGCTTTTTGAGAAAGCGTAGCTTTGTGGACGAGACTTCGTCGAGCCTCACACCCCGGAAATGGTCGAAACAGGAAGGATGCAGCAAGGTTCTAGGGAGTAGCGCCCCTTAGTGTATGTCATTCCTTCTGGATAAAGGTGGTATCATGGTATGGAGCCCAGATACTTAACCTCTGTGGTTACTGCATTATTATTATCTATGTGGTTTGTTGCGAATCGGGGATCGTCGGGAAGATCGGTGACGATCGGGGGATGGCATACGCGTGTCAGTAGTTACCTATTTTTGCAGAGGTAACCCGGCCTTGTGTTGGCAGAGATCCGGTTAGGTTCTCGGGTCGTCTATTCCAGGGACGTACCCATCGTGGAAAAGGAAGTTCCTTAGCCTGACCATTTGTTGGAAATCCAAAGAAACAATACGAGCCTTTACGATTTCAATTGTATAACCTGTCTCCTCAGGAGGCAGCTATAGCAGGCATAATATAATGGTACCTATGCTGGCTAAGATTTATATTCTACTTTCGAAATGTTTTCCACTATGCACTAATAATAATATCAAAAAGAATTTGATTTTTTGCGTAGTAAGCATCTTTGACTATCATAAGAAGAAATCTCCTCCAAGTCTGCGTTTGCATTGTGTGTGTGGTGGGAGGTCTTATGGTAGTTTCATTTTCAAAAAGCATTGCGAATTGACTTTAAAGTTTACCTGTTGTTTATTTTAAAGAATAACTGTTTTACGATCTCACACCAGTCACCATGACTGACTCGGAGTTTATTGTTCCCTTCTAAACTCTGGGTGCCCACCAATTTCCACACGGGCAGCCTAGAGTTATGTTATCAGGATATTCTGGATATTCTGGAGCTTTGGAGATAAGCTGGATGGCGAGGCGTAGTATTTGTATCTGATAGTATTTATTCCGCTGTGTATTCTGTATGAGGACAAGTTATATAACCGTCCATTGTTGTTTATTGACTCTGATGATATGATGTGATGTAATGTAATAACAGATATAATCCTTTGTTTTTAAATGATATTCATTTATCTATTATATATTGTTCCGCTGCGATGTGTAAGATTCTGATATTGTTCTGTTTCTGCTCTGTGTGTGTTGTTCTCCTTCTTCTGTTTTCTTTTCCTTCTAATCTCTTTTTCTTCTACCTCTCCTTTTACCCTTTTCTTCTTTTAAACATTAAAGTTCGCGTTTTCGCCATCCGATTGTTCGACAGTTGCTACAGTGGACGCAGCAGTGTCGAGTTTTTCGGAAGACGAATTTGCGGGTCTTTACACGGAGATTATAAATAATCAACACACAACATTGAAATAAATTCAAATCTTTGAGAAATCCAGTTGGATCCCTACAACTTGTTTCCATGCATCCACAGATGTTAGCACAATACCAATTCCACTTCGAGGTGGAATATCGCGGTATATGGGATTTATAAATATTATCCGCTATTATGCGGCGCAATAGGGTCTCAACTGCTATATAATGCAGGAAATCAACTCCAAATACATATATAATACCAATTCCACTTCAAAGTGGAATATCGCGGTATATGTTTTTAATATAATAACCTCCGCTTAATATGCGGCGTATAGGGTCTATTTCAATACAACAGATAGCAATTATCATTCAAGCACACAATCAACCAATTTTAAATTTAACTATTTAAAATTTAAATCGAAACACAATTCGATTGAGTGAGAAGTTCTCACCTTGCTTCCAATAACAGTTGCAGTATTTTATTTCAAATAAAATTAAACGCACGTTTAATTTTACTCAAAATTATCACTAGCTCCAAACGACTCCAAACCAGCTCCATTGCATAGTGCTCGACAATATGGACCCAACGCGATTCGTTTCGTGCGAAACGGACCTCGTATCAAAAAGATATGCAATTTAGAAGTTTGAACGAATTTATATTATATAAAATTTACAATTTTTAATTTAATTTTTAAACCCAACCCATCTCAGCCGTTCAATCTGCTTGATGAGATCCAGGCCGCACTTGCTTTCTTCCATACGCGTTTTGGTTCCAGGAAATCACGTTCGAACAAAGAAACCCATACCGCCTTTATCAATCGAATTATCGAGCCTTCCTGGATGATTTTGACGACGATCAGATAGCGTCACGACGAAGCTCACCACCCACACTATCAACGCCCAAAGACCGGCCCCACTCGGTGCTTCCCACATCTCGAAATTCATGCACGAACGTTGCACGCTTGAATGAGAATTGCCAATGATCTGTGGCTCGAAATTCGATCGTAGCCGTTGATATCCTAGATCTGTCGCCCTCTTCAACTTTGTAGTTGGAGATTTCTTGAATAGACTGATGGATTGGAAGAACGAGAGGGAAGAAGATCGTGAATTACGGGCCATTGAATATAAAACTAGCGGCCAGACCTAGTTTCTTTAGGGTTTGAGTGCAAATGAAGGAAATCAAGTCCTTTTATAGAAAATTGCAAAACACTAATCCGAAATTTTTCGAACTCCAAACGAAGCTTGCCGACTGACGTTTATCGGGTTTTACCCGCGTTCCGAACACAATGGAACGTGTTTCGGGAGCTAATTCGGTCATATGTGGGAGTTACGGAATTAAACGATCAATTTAAAATTAAATCGATTATAACGATTTCTATGCGTTTTGGCTTGCCCCGGACAAACCGTAAATCCGATTGACACGAAATTTGAAACCTTACAATAATTTAACATTACGGATCAGATGAAACTGGTTTCATCGAAATCCGAGACTGTTTGAAAAATGACTACTTTTGGTCGTCAATTTAACTTTAAATTCAAATTTAAAAGTTTACAAACATCATTCTAACTCCAGTATGATTTAATATAACTTTATACATCATTTTTATACACATTAAACCCAATTTCCAATTATTTCTGGAATTTCAAATATTAAATTATCGATTTAATTATCCAATTAAATCACTATATTCGAATTATAATTAATTCGGCTTACAAATTTCACTTCTTAATATATAAAATCAATTAAATATACGAATTTCAAATGATAGAAATTCTGGGTCGTTACAAGTACTTAATTCATTAAGGTTATTTTAGATTACTCAAATGTAATCTAGATCTGAATTTTGAATAAATCTTGCCGAACCAAATTTTGATTTCTAATCACAAATTTGGATTTCGAAATTTCTATTAATTAATTTATGTTAGCTCTTTCAAACCAAACTCTTTCATTAATATCCATATTTCATAATATTTTGTACCCATACATACATCTTACAATAATCAAAATTAAATTAAGGCAATTAATATATATATACAAGTGGAAAATATATACATGGAAGGTATAATTCCTAACATCTACACATGTATATGTTGACCTTATTGTTGTTTTGTTGTTATATGTTAAGTTATATATTTTATCATCACATGTTAATTTTGAATAAAGATTAGGCATAGTTTTCATTGAATATTCGCAAAAGTAGAAGGTGCAATCAATTATTAACATCATATTTTTATCTCTTTCCTTTTAGATCTTGATGTGATTACTTCAAATCTAATACTATGTCCATTCTCATTTTAAATACCAAACAATTACATTTACTATATATATTTCATACACGTGTCAAACCTTATATATATTTACATGAATATATTGGATGTATTTGTACTTAATCAAATATAACAATTAATTGGCATAGATTTAGTTAAACAAGAATGAAACAACTTCAATAAAATATGATTTTATTAAAACAATTAGAGTGGGTTTATTATTAAGAATTAGATTTCATATACTCACTAAGATCCAATATGATCAAAATTTTGAAATCTACCCACTTCACCCACTGGAAAATGGATTGGGTTACTTCAGCACCAGTACTGTTCTTCGATTTTAGAGGCATGCTTAGAAGCTCTTGGTAAAAGCACCGAAAAAATTTACTTAAAAATTAGGCAAACTACTTTGAGGTATTTCTTAGAACTGCGGATACGGAGTGTATTTCATAGTTTTTAATGTTGGTAGTTTGTAAGTTTTCAAAGAGCAAACCAGACATAGATAATACAGAAAGTAAAATGGTACAAAATAAAGAACACACAAATTTATAGTGGTTTGGCAGAAGAATGCCTACGTTCACTGTGAATCACCATTACTTCTCTTATAGATTTTAAGTAGAACATAGGAAATACATAATACAATGATCAACTGCCCAAATAAAAGCAAAATAATGTTCCTTTAGTCTGGTTCAACGGTGTCCAATTCGGTGCAATGGTGCTTTGGTTCAGTAGTTCTTTGCTCTCCAAGTTGTCCACCATTACCGTTATTCCTTGGGGATATATAGGTATAAAAAATATACGGTGATTGGCTCGATAATCCCCAAAATATAGGCATTTTCCATATTTGAATGGTTCGGTTCAACATGAATTTGTTTGTTACATGATCGATTCTACAAGTGTTTGCCGAGCCAAAATCCTTATTCGTTACTATCAACTACCAAACTAATTTTCCTATTTGGTAGTTAACTCCTGCCAAACTGTTCTACCTTTGCCACTATTGGGCCATTTGTTATTTGTTGTTGGCTGAATTGTTTGCTTGGTTTCTTCAAACTTGTACTTTTCTTCTGATTTTCTTCGAGTTATCCTTTTATCCTCTTGCCTCTTTGTCTTGTCCTTGTGATCAAGTAATGGTGCTCCTATTACGGATATTCTATGCTACATAGCGCCTTTCCATTTTCATCGTACTATGGGCGAAAATGCCCACAATGCTTCACATTTAATACTACATCATTTTTAGGGTTATAACATATTGTACTTAAAAGTGACACATTTGTATAATGAAAATATAAAAGTTTTCAAATGAAAACGTTGTGAAAGAAGTCATTGGCATTAAAGTCTTGTTGTAAAGTCCTTAGGCAGTCCGTGTTGAATTCATGTTCAATAGCTTTGGCAAATTTGTAGTGTGCATATTCCTGCGTGTCAAGAGAGGTTTTTTTGAGTTAGTTGAAATCCATAGATGAACTCAGGTACTAGATGTAGGATGGGGTCTGAACCATTATAAAATCGACCATGCTATCTTTAATTATTTCAATTGCACTTACAGCCTATTACTTTGATTACTCTATTGGTATTCATTGTCCACAATCTATCTTGAGTGATAGAGTTAGGTGTCCACCCTAGGGGTAATTATGTAATTTGTTACATATATTAAACTTGATAACCAATCTTGTTCTTAATAAACGTATTTGATTTCTATAATATACTTTGTTATATTATGATATAATTAATTAAGTAGTTAGTTTGAAGTATGTTAAATAAAAAATCCTTAAATATGTTATGTGATAGTAATTACAATATGGTGCAACCATGAGAAATTTATCACATTAAAATAACATATTATTTTAAATATTCCTACTCAAGATGTTTTGAAAAATGTAACGATCTGCCTTTCTTACACATAAAGACGACACTTAATATATCCTCGGTATTCGTGTGCCAATCATTTAAGTGTCTGAATGATAGGTCATTAGGGGTGAAATAAAGAAAAAGAAAGAACATAATCTCACAATACATGATGAGTAATATATAATATGAACAAGTCTTTACAAAAAGAAATTATCTTTATCATACACATCATCAGAGTACATTAACCTATTATCAGCCTGGACAATTATAACAGCCTGTCCTTACAATTGCTAGTAAATATGGACAAAAACAAAACAAACTGAACAACGGAAGAATATAAGATACGTGAATACGTCTTGGAGAATCCAGCTCGTCACGTGAAAGCTCCAAAGGATCCAGCTAAATCTGGAAAATATGCTCGGGATGACCCGAGCATTATAAGAAAAATAACGCCTGCATCAGTCTGGTAAAAGCAGTGTGAGAAACTCAAATCACAAGGAATTAATTTATTTAACTTGTAAAACCTTTTAAAATCTAAGGTATCTCGTAATACCACACCGCACATAAACACGAATGGGTTTTTACCTTACGGTAACCAAAACATTTTCTATAGAAAATCCAGTGGTATTATGATAATGTCCAAAATACAAATACATATTAATCATAGCCGAAATTGTTACATTATTAAATTCCATCATAATTGGTATACAATCAAGTCCGAAGGCACTTATTGGAGAATGGATTCCAATTATGAAAGAGTAAGGGTCTACCAACAGAATCCGTACACCTCTAGATAAAATGTACAGGAGGCTACAACACGTTGCGCCTCTGCTACTCAGGACCGGCCTTACCCCTTACTAGATAGTGCCGAATATGATCACCATTTGGTTGCTATCAAATAACCATAATGGGTCCCGAAGCATACGTAAAGATATCAACACTAGATCTTGGGATGATCATACCCTAATGGGAGCGACCCACATAGCCCTGCCGCATGTCCCTGCTTTAGTCATTTTCCCGGTTGATGAGGCTTAAGGCTACGATTACCTTTTTATATAGCAACCATCTTGGAATGCTAACACTGCCCTCCAAGCAGCAATGTAGTGCCATCATTCATCCATACAAGTTCGTTCTGGGTCTGAACGATACAGAAGGAACTACCTCTACTACATCCATTTAGGAATCACCCTCAGAATTAGTAGCAAGTAGCCCTTGCTCTTCAAAAGCACCATCTTCAATCATCTTCACGATGTCTTCATTTCGAAACACTTGAGTTGGATCAAAGTGGTTTTCAGATAATTTATACTTATTCGATCCTGGTCTCTTCAAAACAACATTCGTTAGTTTCGGTAAACTCAACCCCGGTTCTTTCGAAAATAATCAGACAATACATAGGAGTAGGGATCACCCCCTAACCGTTTAAGTGGATGGATCTCCCTATCATTTTTTCTAGGAGAACAAAACGAGATTTATACACACAGTATAGCATCATCGAAGATAATTATGCCATATAACTCACGTGTTTCTCCTAGATATTTCCAGAGTTATATTTTGGTCTATATCTGATAGTCGGTTATTTAACTATCAAATAACAACAACAACAAATTCATAGATTTAATTACCCACAGCAACCACTAAGCCTCAAACTAAATCTTTCATTTATTAAAACTCTTTTCAAAAATATTTATCAAAACGTTCATATACTTATCTCATTGACATAAGTATATCCATAAAACATTTGTGAAAGATTTCTGATTTCGAAATCATATCAAAGGATCAAAACAAAATATTATTTAAATTAGAGATAAAGATAACTTCAAACAATATTTCTTCGGTGTTAGTGTGGAACGAATGTCCATACCACCAAAATTAAGAAGGTCAATTTAAGGAAATCCAATCTCAAATCCTCTTATAAATTTTCTTCTATAAATCCTTTTAATAAATCTCTTTTATTTATGAAACTTCTTTACTTAAATTCCAAACCCATTTACAAAACTCTTTTATAAATATCAAAACCATTTATAATCTCTTTATAAATCTCCAAAATTATTTGTAAAACTTCCTTTATAAATATCTAAAATCATTTATAAAACTTTCTTATAAATATTCCTTATTTAAAACAAAACTCCTTTAATAAACTCATTTAATGAAGTCCTTTTGATAAACAAAACGATTATTTAAAACATCCTTTATTAAAATCATTACTTAACTTGAAACCATTATTAAAAGTTTGATTAACTTTAAAAATCAGAAAGAAGCTTAGTGTCCGCAATCAACTGACAACAAACAAATCAACATATAAGTAAGATGTCCAAGTTACTATAATAGTAGAGGGGGATTTTGTTCTACTAAACACATGCCCAAGTTATTATAATAGCAGAATGAGTTTTTATTCTGCTTAAATAGATGTCCACATAATCTACTTGGGAAATTATGGCAGAACTGTGATTTATTCTACTAAACAGATGTCAAATACAAGTTTATTAGCAGAACGATGATTTATTCTGCTAACATATGTCCATACAATCAACAATCAATTTATAACAGAACGGAAATTTATTCGGTTGTTCTGTGTCCACAACAACTAAACAATTACACTATAGCAGGACGGGGATTTATTCTGCTATTAGATGTTCAAACAATTCGATCAGTCAACATTTTAACTCATTCATAGTTATCTGTCTACTTAATGTATCGACATTTGAATCCTTCTGCTCAAAACTATCCTTTGTAAAAGAATTCCCTTTTTAAATAAATTGATTCTTGGAAAATCAAAGGATTTAAAACTTAAACCCCCTTTAAAATAATTAATTATAAGTTAAACTCTAATTAAATCATAATTAATCTTTATTAAATATTTAATTTAGTTAAATAAATAAATTAAGAAATAATTAAACCTTTAAATAAATGATTAAAGAATAATTATTTATTAAATAAATAATTAAACACTAATTAATCCTTTATTAATTATTAAATAATCATTTAAAACTTAATTAATAATTTAATATTAATTAATCTCAATTAAATAATCTTTAATTAAGTCTTAAAATAAATTAAACCTTTAATAAATAATTTATAAATTAAAACCATAATTAATTTAAAATTAAATACATGGTTAATAATTAATTAATAATTAACCCTATATTTAATTAGTAATTAATTAAAAGTAAATCATATACTCAACTTATAATTAATTAAAAATTAATCATACTTAATAATTGATCAATTAAAATTAATCTTATCCTTAAAAAGGTAATTTATTAGTAACTAATCTTCGCTTAATTAAAGTTAATAAACCTTATTAACACTTAATTAGTTATTATTAAAACTTAATTAATTAATTATTAATTATTATATCCTTAATGAACTTTTAAAAACATTATTATTAGGCTTGTAAAACATTTACAAAACAATTTTAAGTATAAAACTTAAATTTGAAAAATTCGGATTTTTAAAGCGAAACTGCATCCATAGCGACTATCGCTATGAGTACCCGTAATTCAAAACTTGTTGCATCTCAAATAAGTCCTAAAACACTTACTTTTAACTTTATTTTACATTATGAACTAAGTATAAAGTTTTGAAAGCAAAACAAAAAGTTAGAAAACTCTTAGAAAACCTTTTCTTTTAAAACAAAGTAAGAAATCAATTTGAAACTCAAAGGATCGCTATGTGGAACACAACACATTTCAAGTGCTAACCTTACTCACTAACTTTTCCATTTACTAACTTTACTTACTAACTTTCCATATCACTTCCAATCACAAGACAAAGATCACACCTTTATAACCAAAACGTCACTTTAATCATCAATTCAAAGTTCTAATGCTAAACCACAAATTAGCACATACATATACATCCAAACCATACCATAATCCAAACAACAACATCATCTATACAACCATATAATAATCATATATATAAAGGTAAATTCTTTCCCAAAGTTTTTTAAAGAAATTTATTCACCGAAAAGCTTTGAAAACTTGAAATACTTTAGAACTTTTAAATCTTGGAAAACCATAAAAATCATCTCGAAAATGGGTTAACTTCTCCTAGGGTTTTGGATATGTTACTCTTGGATTTTTAAAAAGTTTGAAAATAAAAGTTTTAGGAAATTCTTTTCTCTACACTTTCAAAAAAAGAATCACTCAATTTCAATGGTTTTTGAGAGAGATATGGTCAATAGAAGTAGGGGTGTTTTCAGATTGGAAAATTTTGAGTCCAAAACCATGTCAGAAAGAAATGAATTTTTGACATAGCTACACTCAAAATTTGAAAATGTGGTAAAAATAAATGTTGTAGCCATTGAAATTTTGTATGATTTGAAAAAAAAAATCTCCATTTGGTTCGGAGATGAGGAAGATAGGATAGAAGGAAGAGGAGGAAAATGGAGAAGTTTTGAAACAAAGTTTGAAATGAATTTAAAAGAAAAAACTTAAAATTTAAAAACTTTGTAAACCAAAAGAGAAGCCATGAAAGTTTTTCATGAAGCTTAGCGAGGTTTTAGATAATGGAAATAAAGTGATCAAATTTGGAGTAAGTTGGAAATTTAGGCTAAAATCAAACGTCGTTCGATTTTAGTTCAAAGCAGAACACTTCGGTGAGTTAAAACTCACTCTTTTTGGTCAATTAGTAGGTTTATCGTAAATAAGATTTATTTATGCCTATTTGGATTGTTGAATTTGCTGGTTGATTGAATTTGGTCTAGGATCATGATATAGCATCTTGAAATGCTATTAGATTGGTTGAATTTGATCTAGGATCACGGTATAACATCTTGAAATGCTATTAGACTATTTGAGTTTTAAATTTGTATTCAAACTTGTTTCAAGTAATGGATCATATATGAGGTGGTAAATTGATATTGATTTTGATTAATATAATTACGTTGTTTAAAATTATAACGTAGTTAATTTAAGTATACGTCTTGGTGTTATCTATTTGGCCAAATAGACATTGTTTAATAAATGTAAGGGTTTATCTTTGAATGACATTGGTTAGCAAAATAAATCCCTGTTCTACTATTATATTAATTGGGACATTTATTTAAGTGTCAATTGATTGTTAATTATGGATTGGTTTACATATATGCCTGATTATGTAAATACCAGCAATTTAACTTGAGAAGTTAAATGGAAGGTAATGGTAGCTTGTTAAGTACCATTGGGATTGCCGAGCCTTTTCTAGATTTGGAAATTTTAGATTTGATTAACTTCTAATTTTATAAATTAGAAGAAAAATGTTTTAATTATTTCTATATATACAAGGAGCTTTATTAATAATTAATTACAAATATTTGTGAAAATTATTTTTGTAAGTTAATTACTATATTATCTATAGTGTTTTAAAATAAATTATTTTATTAATATTTTTGAAGATAATAATTATTTTATTATTAGTTATTTAAAACTAGATGCTTATTTCGTTAACAATATTGTCGAAGATAATTAATTTTATTTAAAAGGTTGTTTAAAGTTATTTTATTGTATTTATCTATTGGAGGTGTTTAGAAGTTTAAGAGTTATTTATTATATTATAAAAAAAATTAGTTATATGTCATTATATTATTTAAAAATGATTAAAGCTAAGTTTATGATGTTTTAGTTTATTTATTATAAAATAAATAAATTGTTATAAAAGGATTTCTTTTATAAAAATGATTTATGTAAAGGAGTTTATAAACTTAGGAATTGGAAGTTGGATTTTGAAAGATTGTGAAAAAGAGGATTTTAAATGATTAGTGATTCAAAAAGGGAAATTTCATAAATAGATTTTGGAGATTTATAAAGAAGATATTTTAAATTAAAAACAAAAGATAGTTAAAGAAAGAGAGGGTATTCTTTGATATTTATATCTTTGTTTAAAGGATACTTATGTTTTATCATTTTAAATATGATCTTGAAATAAGTAAATCATTATAAGTGATCGGTTAAGATACTTACACCATTTTGTAAGTATATGGAAAAGGTTCTTCAAGTTTCGAAAAAAATAATTTGAAAATATACTTATATCGTTAAGATAAAGTACATGGTTATATTTTCTAGATATCAGAAATATTGCATTTTGTGAATATACTTATTCTGTTGAGATGAGTATATGGAAGTGATTTCCAAGTATTTGAAAAGTGATTTTAAATTAATGAAAGTGAGGCTCAGTGGGTTCCATGGGAAATGAAATCTATGATTTGAACGTTTGTTTATTCGATGGTTAAATAACCGACTATCGAATTTGGACCCAAAAGTAACTTTGGAAATATCTAGGAGAAACACGCGAGTTATATGGCACAGTCATCTCCGATGATGTTGTGTTGTGCGTATAAATCTCGTTTCGTTCTTCTAAGACGAATGATAAGGAAATCTGTCCACAAACGTTTAGGAGGTGAACTTCGCTCTTACCTTTGTATGTTATTTGCCAGATGTTGTTTCAAAGAGATCGGGATCGGATATGTTATCTGAAAACCACTTCGATCCAACTTTAGCATTACGAAGTGAAGACATCTTGAGGATGATAGGAATTCAGAGACAGAGCTCTTAAGTGTTTCGTTCAGTCCCAGAACGAACTTGTATGGATGAATGTTGGCATTGCATTACTGCTTGGAGGGCAGTGTTAGCATTCCAAGTGTGAAGTACTATATAAAAGGTAATCGTAGCCTCAAGCCTCATTAACCGGGAATGACTAAAACATGGGAGATGCTTCAAGGCTATGTGATTCGCTACCATTAGGGTATGGTTATCACCCAATCTTGATCGATTTTGTAGATCATGTATGCTCAAGGCCCATTTAGGTTGTTGATCCCAACCAAGGTGATGACATATTCGGTGCTATCTAGTAAGGGGTAGGGCCGGTCTTGACTCGCAGGGAATCCATGCGAGCTCTCGGTGTATATTATCTAGAGATGCACCCTGATGGGCGGTACCCCAGTAGCCCAATCATTGTATGGAAACCAATCTCCAATACGAGCCATTACGATTTTGATTGCGCCTAACTATGTTGGAATGTGAGATGCAAGCATTTCAGCTATTTTGTATATTTACTTTGAACCCTCAGACATTATTATAGTATCAATGGATTTCATATGAAATGTTTTGGTTATCGTAAGGTAAAAACTCGTCCGTGTTTATGTGCAGCGTGGTCACACGAGATACCTTTTTTTCAAAGGTTTTATAACTTTAAAATCCAGTTGGTGTGTTTTTCTCATGCTGGTTTTCCAGACTGACTCGGGTGTTATTTTATTATAATGCTCGGGTCAGACCGAGCATATTTATAGATTGCTTTGGATGCATTGGAGCTCAGGAGGCGAGTTGGAGGTCTTCAAATCATATTCTCGTATACGTTTATTTTCCGCTTCTTTGTTATTGAATTTATCAGCAATTGTGGGACAGGTTCTTATAACTTTCCAGGCTGATAATTGTGATTGTTGTTGTGCTCTGATGGATGTATCTATATAATAGTTCTCCTTTGTTAAAATCATTGATATTATATTATATGTTGTTTCACTGCGATTGTGAGATTCTGTGTTGTTTTTAGTTTCTTTTCTCTTCTTCTTTTGTTATGTCTTTCTTCTTTCTTCCCCATAACCATTCGTCTTTCTGTTCGATTTGGGTTGGACATGTGTTTTTTATTGTCAGCTTGAATGGTATGGAAAAGCGGGTCGTTACACGTGGTATCAGAGCTTAGGTTGAGCGAACACCTTAGATTTGGTGAGGTTAACTCATTTGAGATAGGGTAAGTGAGACCTTAGGATGAGTTTGAGAGAGAGAGAGAGAGTGTGTGTGTGTGTGTGTGTGTGTGTGTGTGTGTGTGTATGAGCGCATATTTATTAGTGATATAAAAATGTTTTATATTGTGTTGATTTATCGGCCGGGTGGTTATGAATTCTGGTCGATACAAAAGGAACAACTATATCGATAGGGGTTTCTAAACACTTAAACAAGGCAAATAGACACCGTATTATTTTTAAATTGGGTAAAGAAGTAATATTACCTAGATTATATTTTTTATGTAAAAGAATAATTATTCAGAAATTATTATAGTTATATATGGTATGATTGGTTGTTAAAGAATGATAATATTTGATTATTATCATTTATTGTTGATTGGTTGTAATCAGATAGTTATGAGCATTTTGTTGGTTAAAATAAGTACAAACACCTTGTGAATTTAGTTTCATAGTTTGACTATAAGGCGTTCGGTGGTAATGTTGAGTTAAAGAATTTATGTAACAAAAGTGTGTATTATAACCTATACAAAGAAAAACAATTATGAAATGACCTTATATAAGAAGTGAAATTATATAAGTTGGATTTATAAATATAGATTATAAATAAGAATTTAAACCTGAGAATTTGAGTACTTAAATCCTGGAGATTTAAAATGGTTTTTCAAGTTGGTATGAGGAATAATAATAGTATTATTGAAAAGTGATTTGGAATAGGAATTTTCTTTGAATATGGTTTATAAATAAAAACGGACTTAGACCAAGAAAATTAGAACTCAAAACCAGTGTTTGGAAATTATTTTCAAATTTTTGCGGAAAATAATAATGGTATTTTGAAGATATTAATTAATAGAAAAATTGAAAAAGGATTTGGAATAGTTAAAAAGCACTGAACTCACTCCGACCGTTGGGAAATAATTCCGTTGATGACTGCAGCATCATCAGCATTTATTTTCGAGTTTCTAAGTGAGGAATTGCTACCGAAATAGAAATTTTTATTTAGTTGTTTTGGGAAAAACAAATTTGTTAAATTTTCCGGAGGATGATTTGTTATACAAGGGATATATGTATATATTATTATTCCAAGATAATTTGAAATAAAAACCGGGTGTTTAAATTTTGAATTCTACGGTTAAGTGATATTATATACCCATGTATCATGCCCATTAGGATAGTATGGTTTTTGCATCTCATTTGAGATGTTGTTAGGTAATTTTCATTTATCTAAATGAAATGGAATTTTTGACTATTTTGGATGGTCGAAAACTTCTAGTTTGAATTGGAAAACTAAGCTAAGTGTTTTGTGAAAACATAAGAAAATAAGTTTTTGTAACCTATAAATTTGAAGGGACGAAAATTTTAAAACAAGATTTAAATGTGTTGAACATTCATATTAAGTAAAACCAATCTATTATTATTATTATATATATATACACTCTTAGGGAATAGAAGAGTATTTTGCAAATATAAACTCGAGTTATAGAATGTTAATAGACTTGAGTAATATTTCTGAAGTAAAATATCGATTCCTCGGAAGTAATAAAAATTCTTGGGAAATATTTATCAATGAGATAAATTTTTACAAAGTGTTTGTTGGCTTAAAGTAATATGTTATAAAATGACTCAGAAAATGAGTTCTAAGTATTAGTTAAAACTATATACTTAAGTTTAAAATGGATAATAAACCTATGTGGGCTTTATAATGTGTTTTCAATAAACTTAAGTATAGAGGAGCTGTAAGATGGAGTTGTGACTTTTGAAATGCGTATGAAATTGAGTTTTAAAGTGTTGATAAAACTAAGTTGTGTTTTATAAGATTCTTATAAATTTAAGTTGTGAAATATTTGAGTACTTAAGTAATGTGTTCTGAAATGGGTTAAAATAATTTTAGTATTAAAAGGGATATACTAAGAAATAATAAATGTGAATTTAAATAATTGGTATAGTCAAGAAAAGTAAATTTGAAATTAAGCTATGAGATGAAATTTAACTTAAGTAAAGTTAAATAATATGATTCATGAAATGGTTTGTAAATGAATTTTAGTGTTAAAAGAAATATTATTGGAAAATTATGTTTGATTTAAAATTGAATGTGAATAAGAAGAATTTGGTATAAATTAGGGACCAAGGAAGTAAATACGTAAGTTGTACGTAGATCATCCTATTCATAACTAATTTGATCCAGATTCAAAGTGCATGATTTCGAGGTGATGTACACCGGTCCGAGTTAGGATTTTTCACTCGGTTCTTGACGGCGAAAACTTGATACGGATTTTTTATTTGAATCCAAAGTTTTCTATCATAGTATATGGCTATGCAAGTAGAACGGCGGTTTCTAATCAACGAACCAGATCGAAGTCCGCACTAGGGAAGTCGAGTGAATGATACTAGTTCGGAAGTGAAATTGTGTGATCGATTAAGCGATCAGATTTGATATTGCGTATGGATGGTATATGTGCATCTTATGGAATTTATTATAATTATAAATTAACATTTGGAAACGAAAATTATTTGGTTGTATATATTTGAAATTGAGATGCAGGTTTATGGAAGCAAAGGCTAGTTTGACGCCTTTGGTTTTATGAGTTGAGTTATTTGCCCGACAAATAGGTACGTGTTTATATTGTCATTTGAATTAATGATTTTATGCCCCAGATATAGGAGGCCACTTGGCTTTTGTTTTCTTTTGTTGGATTGGTCTGTGGTGCTGATTCATAATTTTTCCGATCGAGCCGCGCAAAGGAAATGCGGCCGAAATTTTTCATAATTCTAAGACTTAGAAAAATTTACTAACCTATTCCAACTAATTGATTTAGAAAATTTAATGGATTTGGAGCCATTTTCCTCACCTTGGCAATTTCAGGGATGAAACTATTAAGGGGGGAAGAGTGTAACGACCCAGAATTTTGGTCATTTAATTTTGAATATTTATTTGATTTTAATTATTAAAATATTGGTTTATAAAGCTTTAAAACTTAAATTAAAATATGGGATTGTTTGAAATCTTTGAATTGTGAATTATTATTTGAATGATGATTTAAATATTTGGATTTTAAATTGAATATTAATTCTATGGATTAAATGGACTGTTAATTTCTTTTAAATGATAAATAATATCAATAAATTCAATTTGTAAGTTATTTACAGTAATAAATGGTTCAAATGAATAATCAAAAAAATTATTTTTGTTTTTACGACCCGAATTCTATTGACGTATTTTTAATCTATTTTATTTGATTTTTCCATAATTTTAAATTTGGGAAATATTTATATTGTCGTTTGACGATTTTCGGCAATTGGCAGTGTTTTTGTGATTTAACATAACTCAATAACCAGTATGCATGTATTATTATTTTGGGATCGCATTGTTGTTCTGAGTGCGACCGTATTTTTGTTTTGACATTCGAGATCCGTAAGCGAACAAAAATCTATGCGGTGAGTTGCCGAAAAATTTAAAATAAATATAACCAAAAATTTAGACAAGTACTAGCAACCCACACTTTTGTCTCCCTTCAGTACTATTATTTCTTCCGATTTGAAAATCTCAGAAGCAAGAAACCAGAGATCTCTTATATAAAAATTCAAAAAAATAAATAAAAAACCAAAAAATTGTAAAATTAATTATATTGAGATCCTCATAGCATGCTCTTCAAGCTGGTATGGTTGTAAGGAGTGCGAGCATCATTTAAGGGGTGCGGCATTCTGGGCTCGAACGTTTACAGTAAGCAAGCTCAATTTAGGGTTGGCAATCGATCGATCTATGGTCAAAGGGAGGCCGTGTGGATGGATGAAATTGGTTCGTGGTGGTGGGGCGCACTTTTGGTCTGGTTCTGGTGGCGTGCGGCTTCAGGATGGTGGCCGCGACATCATGCTACAGTAGAGAGGAGATGCGGATCTCGCATTTTCATAGAGGGGGTTGAGTGTGATGAAGTGGGTACGGTCATGGTGAGTTCTCGAAGGGGAGGCTGATGGTGAAGCCCGTTCGCGTTTCCATTGAGTGTAGAGGGAGGAATGAGGAGAGAGAAGGTTGGAGAAGTGGGTTTGGTTTACTGGAAGTGCTGGTCTGGGTTTTTGATTTGGGAGAGATGACGTTATTTTGGGTAATTAAGTTAATGATAGTAATTATTGAATTTAATTGTAATTTAAAATCAAAAACTTATAAATTTCATTACTTCTTCATACAAGGTCCAATCGAGATGAAACTTTTTAGGTTGCACTCGTTATGATGATAGCTTCGTGATGAAACTAGTTTGGTCCAATTTAGAGCAAGTTGTAAATTTGGGTTAAAATCGGACGTCGTTCGATTTAAGTTCAAAGTAGAACACTTCGATGAGTTAAAACTCGCTCTTTTTGGTTAATTTGTAGGATTATCATAAATAAAATTTATTTATGCCTGTTTGGATTGTTGAATTTGCTGGTTGATTGAATTTGGTCTAGGATCACGATATAGCATCTTGAAATGCTATTAGATTGGTTGAACTTGATCTAGGATCACGATATAGTATCTTGAAATGCTATTAGATTGTTTGAGTTTTAAATTTGTATTCAAACTTGTTTTAAGGATCATATATGAGGTGATAAATTGATATTGATTTTGATTAATATAATTATGTTGTTCAAAATTATAACGTAGTTAATGTCGGTATACTTCTTGATGTTATCTATTTGGCCTAATAGACATCGTTTAATAAATGTAAGGGTTTATCTTTGAATGACATTGGTTAGAAGAATAAATCTCCATTCTGCTATTATATTAATTTGAATATTTATTTTAAGTGTTAATTGATTGTTAATTATGGATCGGTTTAAATATATGCCCGATTATGTAAATACCAGCAATTTGACTGGAGAAGTTAAATGGAAGGTAATGGTAGCTTGTTGAGTACCACTAGGATTGCCGAGCCTTTTCTAGATTCAGAAATTTTGGATTTGATTAACTTCTAATTTTATAAACTGGAAACAAAAATGTTTTAATTATTTCTATATATACAATGAGCTTTATTAATAATTAATTACAAATGTTCGTAAAAATTATTTTTGTAATTTAATTACTATATTATCTATTGTGTTTTAAAATAAATTATTTTATTAATATTTTTGAAGATAATAATTATTTGGTTATTAGTTATTTAAAACTAGATGAATATTTCATTAAAAATACTGTCGAAGATAATTAATTTTGTTTTATTATATTTATCTATTGGAGATGTTTAGAAGTTTAAGAGTTATTTATTATATTATTAAAAATGTTTTTAGTTATAAGTCATTATATTATTTAAAAATGATTAAAGTTAAGTTTGTGATGTTTTAGTTTATTTATTATAAAATAAATAAATTGTTATAAAAGGATTTCTTTTATAAAAATGATTTATGTAAAGGAGTTTATAAACTTGGGAAGAGTATTGGAAGTTGGATTTTGAAAGATTGTGAAAAGGAGGATTTTAAATGATTAGTGATTCTAACAGGGAAATTTGATAAATAGATTTTGGAGATTTATAAAGAAGATATTTTAAATTAAAAACAAAAGATAGTTAAAGAAAGTGAGGGTATTCTTTGATATTTATATCTTTGTTTAAAGGATACTTATGTTTTATCATTTTAAACATGATCTTGAAATAAGTAAATCATTCTTAGTGATCTGTTAAGATACTTTACACCATTTTGTAGGTATATGGAAAAGGTTCTTCAAGTTTTGAAAAGAATGATTTGAAAATATACTTATACCGTTAAGATAAGTACATGATTATATTTTCTAAATATCGGAAATATTGCATTTTATGAATATACTTATTCTGTTGAGATAAGTATATGGTAGTGATTTCCAAGTAGTTGAAAAGAGATTTTAAATAGTCCATGAGATGATGGTTTTGATGACAACAACCTTAGAATAAGATTATAAAATATAAATACTAACATTATAGTTTAGATATATATGTATATGCAGGATTTAACCATGCAGGTACAAAGAATGAAGACTGTACAGTATAGAGATTCAAGATATCAAGATTGAAGACTCATGAGTATCAAGATTATCAAGAGTTCAAGATTTCAAGATAAGTATTGAGTATATAATTATGTTAAAACTTCACAATAGCACTGAAATCTTCACTCCATTTTTCTTCACAAACCCACGACAAGTAGCTTACAAACATACGACAAGTGGCTTACAAACCCACGAATATCCTTGTTTTGTACAAGTTCTCAAGTCCTGACATGATGAGATTCTCTGGAGGAAGAAGCTTGCAAAACTACTTCAAAATGTTTTTTCAAAACAACTTCGGAATGTTTTTCAAAATTGTTTTTCAAAATATTTTAGCCTTAAAAATTATCTTTTCAAATGATTTTTCAAAAAGATGTTTTAGCCTTAAATATTCTTGTTTTTAGACTTCGTCTGTTTTAAACTATCTTTTAATATAATATATTTATACTTAGATTTAAATATAAAATTATAGTAAAATTATATATATAGTGTTCTCTATATTTATCTATATATCTTATCTATAGTCAAGTATATTTATAAAGTTTAAAATAGTTTTAATATAAGATAAAGGTTATTTTCAAAGAAAATCAAACTATCAAAAATTGCTTTGGGATATCGACATGCCTATGGTGACCATGTAGACATGGTGACAGTTGAGTTCAAAATTTAAATTTCAAAAGAAGTGTCTATTCGTTATAACCTTTCATAAATGGACATGACTGTTGTTCTTCTATAAATAGGGGTTAGTTTCAATGAATTTTTAATCAGTTTTTCTGGTTTTTCACTTCTCTTCTTCTTCCACATTTTCTTAATCAAAATCCTTTCATCACTCTGCCGAAATCAACATTGAATCTAACTAATCTCTAGTTTGATTCTCTATCACTATCTCAACAAGATCTAAGTGCTATTCAGAGTTATAGGCTTCTTTGTAATCTATCTAGCGAGAAAAGGTGTGATTGTAGCCTTGGAAACCAATCAAGCGAGAAAAGGTGTGATTGTAGCCTTGGAAATCAATTGGGTGAACTTGTTGCCCCGGAAATCAAGTATCTCTACCCAGAGGATTGTGATTCTGGAGGGTGTACCTCGTAGCCTTGAAACCGAGGGTTGTAATTGTTGAATTGCTTTTGAAAGGAAATCCATACTGAGTTGTGCGGGACTGGATGTACGGTAACCCCGAACCAGTATAAAATCCGGTGTGTTCTTTCCTTTACTGCATTTACTTTATTTCCGCATCTGTGATTATATCTATGTCTGAATATTGCATACATTTGTGTTCAAATTAACATAAACTCAAAAAGATTTAGTAATTTCTTAAAAACACCATTCACCCCCCTCCCTCTAGTGTTATTCCTAGCCTTAAGATCCATATTCCGCATTCCTCACAGCCTAGTTGGTTTCGTGGAAAATGAAATCTGTGATTTGAATGTTTGTTTATTCGATGGTTAAATAACCGACTATCGAATTTGGACCGAAAAGTAACTTTAGAAATATCTAGAAGAAACACACGAGATATATGGCACAGTCATCTCCAGTGATGTTGTACAGTGTGTATAAATTTCGTTTCGTTCTTTTAGGATGAATGATAAGGAAATCCGTTCACAAACGGTTAGGAGGTGAACTCCGCTCTTACCTTTTTTTGTTTATTTCCTAAAGAACCGAGGTTGAGTTTACCGAAAACAGTCGAATGTTGTTTTAAAGAGATCGGGATCAGATATGTTATCCAAAAACCACTTCGATCCAACTTAAGCGTTGCGAATTGAAGACATCTTGAGGATGATGGGAATTCAGAGACGAAGCTCTCAAGTATTTTGTTCAATTCCATAACGAACTTGTATGGATGAATGCTGACATTGCATTGCTGCCTGGAGGGCAGTGTTAGCATTCCACGTGGGAAGTGCTATATAAAAGATAATCGTAGCCTCAAGCCTCATTAACCGGGAATGACTAAAACAGGGAAGATGTTTCAAGGCTATGTGGTTCGCTACCATTAGGGTATGGTCATCACCCAATCTAGAACGATATTATAGATCATGTTTGCTCGGGGCCCATTTAGGTTGTTGATCCCAACCAAGGTGATGACATATTCGGCGCTATCCAGTAAGGGGTAGGGCCGATCTTGACTCGCAAGGATTCCATGTGAAGCTCTCGGTGTATTTTATATAGAGATGCACCGTGACGGGCGAAACCCCAGTAGCCCAGTCATTGTATGGAAACCAATCTCCAATACGAGCCATTACGATTTTGATTGTGCCCAACTACGTTGAAATGTGAGATGCAAGCATTTTAGCTATTTTATATATTTACTTTAAACCTTTAGACATTATTTTAGTATCAATGGATTTCATATGAAATGTTTTGGTTATCGTAAGGTAAAAACCCGTCCGTGTTTATGTGCGACGTGATCTTACGAGATACCTTTGTTTTCAAGGGTTTTATAACTTTAAAATCCAGTTGGTGTGTTTTTCTCACATTGGTTTTCCAGACTGACTCGGGTGTTATTTTATTATAATGTTAGGGTCAGACCGAGCATATTTATAGATTTCTTTGGATGCATTGGAGCTCAGGAGATGAGTTGGAGGTCTTCAAATCGTATTCTCGTATATGTTTATTTTCCACTGCTTTGTTATTGAAATTATCAGCAATTGTGAGGACAGGTTGTTATAACTGTACAGGCCGATGATTGTGATTATTGTTGTACTCTAATGGATATATGTATATAACAGTTCTCCTTTGTAAAAATCTCATTTCGTTCTTCTAGGACGAATGATAAGGAAATCTATCCACAAACGGTTAGGAGGTGAACTCCGCTCTTACCTTTGTCTGTTTATTTCGTAAAGAACCGGGTTGAGTTTACCGAAAACTGTCGAATGTTGTTTCAAAGATACCGAGATCGGATATGTTATTCGAAAACCACTTCGATCCAACTTAAGCATTGCGAAGTAAAGACATCTTGAGGATGATGGGAATTCAGAGACGGAACTCTCAAATGTTTCGTTCAGTCCCAGAACGAACTTGTATGGATGAATGCTGGCATTGCATTGCTGCTTGGAGGGCAGTGTTAGCATTCCAAGTGGGAATCACCATATAAAGGTAATCGTAGCCTCAAGCCTCATTAACCGGAAATGACTAAAACATGGGAGATGCTTCAAAACTATGTGATTCGCTACCATTAGGGTATGGTTATCACCCAATCTAGATCGATATTGTAGATCATGTATGCTCAAGGCCCATTTAGGTTGTTGATCCCAACCAAGGTGATGACAAATTTGGCGCTATCCAGTAAGGGGTACGGCCGGTCTTGACTCGTAGGAAATCCATGCGAGGATCTCGGTGTATATTATCTAGAGTTGCACCATGATGGGCGATACCCCAGTAGCCCAGTCATTGTATGGAAACCAATCTCCAATACGAGCCATTATGATTTTTATTGTGCCGAACTATGTTGGAATGTGAGATGAAAGCATTTCAGCTATTTTGTATATTTACCCTGGACCCTTAGACATTATTATAGTATCAATGGATTTTCATATGAAATGTTTTGGTTATCGTAAAGTAAAAACTGTCTGTGTTTATGTGCAGCGTGGTCACAGACATACCTTTGTTTTCAAAGGTTTTATAACTTTAAAATCCAGTCGGTGTGTTTTGTCACGCTTGTTTTCAAGACGGACTCTGGTGTTATTTTATTATAATGCTTTGGTCAGACCGAGCATATTTACAGATTGCTTTGGATGGATTGGAGCTCAGGAAGCGAGTTGGAGGTCTTTAAATCATATTCTCGTTTATGTTTATTTTCCACTGCTTTGTTATTGAAATTATCAGCAATTGTGAGGACAAGATGTTATAACCGTCCATTTTTATAATTGTGATTGTTGTTGTACTCTGATGGATGTATGTATATAACAGTTCTCCTTTGTAAAAATCATTGATATTATATTATATGTTGTTTCGCTGCAACTGTGAGATTTTGTGTTGTTTTTAGTTTCTTTTCTCTTCTTCTTCTATTCTGTCTTTCTTCTTTCTTCCCCATAACTATCCGTCTTTCTGTTCAATTTGGGTTGGACACGTGTGGTTTATTATCAACTTGAATGGTATGGAAAAGCGGGTCGTTACAGTAATGTCTGAGGTTGGATTTGGGTAATCAAGTACTCTGCTATAACTGGCTACTGGCCCGACCCAAAGGATGATGTAAGCTCAAAGGTTATCCCCAATATAAAGGTCAAAATTGATTTTGGGCCTTGGGATAATTTTCAAATTTTAGTTTGAAATTTAAAATATATTTTGAATTTAAAAGCTAAATTTAAAATATTAAATAAGTTTTATAAAAGTTATAAAATATTTTCCAAAAGTGTTTTGAAAATAAATAAATATTTTTCAAAAATTATTTAATAATTTAATAATTGGATTTATTAAATAATTAATTAAATAAAATTTAGTTAACTAAAATAAACACAAATGCACACATATATATATTTGTCCAGGACTAAAACATTCGTATCTTGATCACTTAAGTATTTATTTTTCCAAGACTATGTATTGTCTTTTATGAGTTCTCAAATCTTAAGCAATACAAAAATTTGGATATTTGGTTTATATTCAATCACATATGAATGTTGTATGGTGAATATTCGCGATTGGCAATGTATGAAATTTCGATGAAATTAGTTCATTCGAAATAAGCAAGTAAACCATAATTCAAGGTCACGTATTTAATAAATTGATTATAATAAGGACCTTGTTGTGTTAGATGTAGTACTAAACTAAGAGCTATAAGATGTACCTAGGAATTCGATCGTTGAAATCTCGGTTTGATCATTTTACGTAAAGTGTAACTTATTCAATATCCATAAATGTTAAGGATGACCGAATGTAATTTTTTATAGTGTTCATTACAGTCTTGTAGTAAGGGTTTCCATTTGTATGTTTCGACCATTTGGAAAGGAAAGAGAATATTAAAGAGTGGATGTAACATAGGCACGGTTAGAATGAAAAGTGTGAATTGTCACCTCTGCTTCGTGAAAGGGCATTGGAAACAAGAATAGTATAAAATAGTAAAAGATACTTAATATGAAATAAGAAATGTGATTTCTATTCTAAATGTATTTTCATATGGAAAATTGTATTTTATAAGATTGAGATACTTCTATTTTAATATGAATATTGTGCATATTCGTTATAAGATAAAACTATAATAATTGTATTTGTTTTCACAATAAAATGATGCATTAGAAAATATAGAAGTATCTGAAATCTTACAATTATTTTGGAATTATAGACTAGCCATAGCTTTAAGAAATAATTCTTCAATCATATATTTATGACTCATATGGTGCTAGTTAACTGTATCCCAAATGATTAAGGGAAAGGAACCCATTCAGTGGGAGCGACATAAGAGTTGGTGAATTCTTAGAATTGATACATTTAGATATATACAATATTATGTCTAATGATACCAAAACCATTCCAAATAGTTCGTTAAAGTCACCGATGAGTTATCGCAGGCATGAACATTTGTATTTGATAGACATGTAGTATGTTTGTGATAAGTTCATAGAGTAAAAAACGGATGTAAATAACATGACATATAAAAGAAAATAAAATGATTCGAATTGATCGAATATGTGAGTGTATTCGAAAGAAGTTCCAAAACTACCTAAAAATGAATTAGATTCAATCTCAAAAGTCACTCCTCCATATGATACAAAATGATGTACCGATGAGGGGTAGTCGGACTTTGTTAGACAAAGTACCATTAATGATGGGTGAAGTTGAGCTAACTTCTTTTTGTAAGATCATGTACATAAGAGTAAGTACATAAGGTTAAAATTAATTTATCTAAGGTATAGTTTATGAGATTATATGAGATAAGAGCTGACAACAACCCCAAAATATCCTAGGTTATGGAGTTGGCAGGTCGGGTGAGTCGAAAGGCTACACGTAATACTTATTCGTAAGGTGTCTTGTGTGGACCACCCAAAATGAGTTTGAAACTGATCGATACGTGTTGATTAATTTATGTTATGGACATAAGTTTCATAAACTTAAAAACTAAATCAGTTCGCATATACATAGGCAATTCATAAAAAATTTATGAATACCTATTCCATTGCATTGAGAAACAGTTTGTGTTTAACGAAACACCAACTTCATGATGAAGGAATTTCTTTTAAAAATTATTGGTAGTAAAATGGATTTGGATATGATCCAAAGATTAAACTGATTACAAAGGATGAGATGAAATGGCCAAGCTTACACAACTAAATAGAATGTCTAATAAGAACCCTAATATATTAAAGAGAAACTATGATTTTTTTATCGGTGTCGAGAAAATAATTTCTTCAGTTGTCAATAAGCCATTAGAGGTACGAACTCTACCATATGAAAAGATGCACAAATCCGGAATGAATTTCAAGTATATTATTAAAATATGATTTTGATGGTTATATCCAAAGGGATATGATCCATCGACCGCAAAAGTACCTTTGAGAAGAAGACCAATGCAGTTAGAATATAGTAAGCTAACTTGGTAGAATAACATCGTAAGTTTAATTTATTGAAATTAATGTTGCATATTTTTCATTCAACCTACATAAGTAAATTAGATTTTACTCACAAAACTATCGCTCGATATGATTTTGAGTTTTGGTATAGGTGTGTTGAAATAGAATATTCTAAATAAAAATTTAGAATATGTTATTCGTGCTTAGTCTCGAAGTCAATAGCAATTCTGAGTTTGTGGGTTGTTGGAGTGATTCAATAAATAATACGAAAGGATTATTAAATAAGCATCAGAGTTAAGCAAGTATTTTTATAGAGAAATCAAATATTTTGATTTTTCGGTCAAAATGCAAAGGAAGCATGTGTTTGTAAGAAAGAATATTAGTAGGTATTAACATATTTCTAAAACTTTAAGTAGCTAACAAACTTATGATTGTTAATGATGCATTCATGGTAAGGTCATTAAGTTCGGTTATTTAATTCTTGATATAGGATTTGACAAGACATCTTTTATAATTAATATAAAAGGATGTTGGGAATGTCCAAACCGATATACACAAACATTATATTAAATTGTTTAATATGGAGCATGTAAGATGGTGGTTGATTTACCAAAGGGTAAGTACATCGCCTTGAATAGCGCTGCAATAAAAGAAGTATAAATAAATGTACAAATTTATGATTGGTTTAGGGGTGATTTCGAATGTTGAGAATCCCATAGTGTCATTATATGATAACAATGTCGTGATACAGATCAAAAAAGAACCTAGAACTCACTAGAAGTCAAGAAACATACTAAGAAAAGTTCTACATGATAAAGGCAGTTTATCAGCCTCAGAGAGAGTTAATTGACAGAGTAGATAATTAAAACAAAATAGCATACCCGTTTACTAAGGGACTGACCCGACTAGTTTTTGACAAACCGATTGGAGGAGTTGGAATAAGATCCCATAATTGATCCTAAGCACAAGTGGGAGATTGATAGAGCTAGGGGTATGCCCTAGGGGTAATTTTGTAATTTATTAAATATATCCAACTTGATTGCAATTTTGTTTATAATAAAGGTATTTGATTTCTATAATATGCTTTGTTATACAGTGTTATAATTAATTAAGTAATTAATTTAAAATGAACTAAATATAGAATCCTTTAATTATATGTTACGTGATAGTAATAATAATGTGTTGTAATCACGAAAAAATATATCACATTAGAATAACATATTATTTTAAATATTCCTAGTCAAGATATTTCGGGAAAAGAAATCGATTCATCCATTGTGAATAAAGTACATAACGCTCTCCAAAATTTGGACAGTGTATTACTCATTGCTACCGGGGGACCTAGGGATTACATACCGATCGTTATTGGATAATTATATAATGATCCAATTAAGACTTTCATGTTGGTTAATATAACTAAGGTCTAATAGAGATTTTCGTAGTGATCATATTACACGGTTCTCTTCAATGTGGACACTACAATTTTATTATGGTTTAATCGTGGCATGACATACAACAAACTACTATAGCTAGGTTTGAGTTAAAGCATTGAAATTAAAACACTATTCAATAGAGAACTCGTCCCCACGGTTATATGGGGTTAGTATCATTATAACTATAGTCAACTCAAAGTCAAATTTCTTTGCCAGTGCAATACTGTTAATAATAATAATTATTATTATTGAATCAAGGATTTTGTGTTTCGACTAATCAATTTGAATGTGGACGATTCTGGAATTTTGACCAAAACCAAATGTCATAAGTCCTAAAATTATATAGTATTGATGAAGAGAATTGACGTAGATAATCTTTACTATTGTGTAGCGCTTATAATAGTAAAATTAAATTTTATCGAAAACATATGTAAGCCATGAATTCAGCAAAAATGTCATACCACTAGCTAAGGTGATGCATGAACGTTAATATTTGAATTGTTCGATATTAATCACTGACTGAATTTACAACTTTGAGTCGCGCAACCGTAATCCATAGGATATTTAAATTGGATCTAAATAGTTAATGCTAACTAGGTTTGGAATTTTTTTTGGCTCATATTGCCTCTTAGTGTCAGTTATGTGTGAAGAAGGGGAGAAGAGTTGATGAGATTTAATGAGAAATTAAAAAGAGAAGGTTTTAAAGGAGGGAATTGGAAAGGTTGCAATGTTTCCTTTAAAACAAATTTTCTTTCTTTCATTCATTAATTATCCTGGTAATTTATTTTCTCCTACTCTCCTCCCTCTCTCCTATGACCGAAAATTTTATGGTTCATGGAAGGAAAAATTCCCCCAAAAAAAACCAAAACAAATAAAATAAAATAAATATAAAAGAGATGATTCAAATGTTGCAATTTCTTGAGGTGATTCAATCGAATCTACGAGCTTTCATACATTCAAAGTGCAAATCATAGGAAACTTCTTTTGGTAAGTTTACAATTCCAATTTTGTTTACATACATCATTATGTTAATGTAGATTAGATAATATATGCTTTATAATGAATTTATATATGCTTATGTTTTTAGATCTAATATATACATATGTATTCATATTCAAATTGATTTGGAAAAAACATTACAAAGTTACTGTAATAAGTATGTGTGTGTATATACATACATATGTACATATATATACATATATATATGTGTACATATATATACATATATATATGTACATATATATACATATATATATCTATGTACATATATATATAGTAGAGAGGAACTCACTTTTAAGGAGGAACTCCAAAACAAGGGAAAAGCAATGGGGCAGTCTGTTTTCTATCCAGTTTTTAATTTCAAACGTCGTCTACAAACCATTAGATCCTCTTTTGGGATTTTATGGTTTATTAATATACCTTATTCAGTACCACTTCATCCCTCACTCACTACTAGATCATTCTTTTGGGACTCGAGATTGAAAGCGGAAGGTGTTTTGGTAATAATTGGTCAGTTGTTCATCAATCCTAATCTGTCTTCAAGCAATCTTTATTTATTTAGACGTAATTACACTGGATCCCGAGCAACAGTTGTGATTTTGGTATGGTTTTCCGACATGGATCTTAGAGATTAGGTATTCAAGGACGCCGACTAATATGATAAAGAATGTACACAAGGGTCGACGGAAACCGCGAACCACGGTTTCTTAACTGGACGATACATACAGATCTAGGATTGAAAGATACTCGACCTAGGAAGCAAAAGGATAAACGAATTGGGTTTGGTAATGGCATTTACAATGTCTCAGATCTGCGTCCATGCGGTTTTGGCCTGATTTGGGATTCAACTGAGATTATCTCGCTACGGCAAAAATTGTTAAGCACCGTCAGTCCTCTTGTTTACTGATAGCAAGCAATCTCTACTTAAACAAAAGGCAAGTACACTAGATCCCGGGCGTCAAAATGGAATGATTTCGGTTTGACTTTCGACATGGATCTGAGAGCAGAGATTTTCGATGTTAGCCAATGAACTAGGACATCGACTGCAATGCTTTAGTTAAAAGGGAGAACCATGAAGCCTGGTCTTCCTCATCTCGACCTCTGTATACAAATGAAATTGACAGACAGTACTCAAGGAAGAGACAGTGCATTCGAATTCGAGCTTGGCTTTTTTCTCACATCGATGAGTCATTAAGTGGAAATACAAGGTGACTAAGATGGAAAAGGCAGACGGTTACTCTCCTAATCGGCACTTGATTCAACACGATGATTCAAAAGGCACATGACGCAAAACAGGAGAGAGGGTTTTTTCACATGATTGAACAAGAGCAAGCGGTTACACACTAGTACAGTCCGCATATAGCATCAAGTGAAGAGTCATGTGTTTGATGTAACAAGTGTTAACCCGCCCTTTGGCAAGGCATAATGCAGACGTATTTAACCCAACCGACTGCACGATGATCAAAGTTAAACTTTCACAGATAGCAAGCATGATCACATGGTTAAAATATAGCATAATCGATAAACAAGCACCGCAAGATGTTCAAAACATGGTTTCGACAAAGATTGAGTCATTTCAAGTTGCTTGGAATCTACTCCGAGTCACCTTCTTGTTTGCTTCAGGTTTCCATGCAGTTTTCTTCGAGTCAGAGAAGGGTCTGCTTCTAGTCTTGGATGGATTAGTATGTTTACAAGCTGCTTCGAGTCCGCTTCGAGTCCGCTTCAAGTCACTGGAAGGTTTGCTTCAGGCTAAAAGGATGGTTACATCGGGTCGAGACCACAATCGATCCCTGATTACCCATTTCGTATCCATCAGCATCGTGACCATCTAATTCGTATCCATGAGCGCCAGACCCATCCCCTAAATACACTTCGTATCTATCGAACTTACCCACACTCACCAGCTTTGTGTCGATCAAACTCTCGTACGTTTCGTATTAATCAGTCAATTGACCGATATGAAGCTGTGCACCGTTGATCGATACGAAGCTATGAATCAAGTATCGATGCAAAATGCATGGGGATCATTGCTTTCGTATCGATTCCTTTTACGTATGTCTCATATCGATCGGTCAAACGATCGATACGATCCAACGACCGTTTGGTCAATACGAAAGAAAATCACATGGTCGATACGAAGGCGATAGCCATCCATCGATACAAAGTGGCTTCAGGGATCGATACGAAGTACATGGTGACTCATGGATACGAGAAAGGCAGAGTCAACCAAAAGCAGTGGTCAACGAGCATGAAAAGTGGATCTCCTCTGATTTCTCAAGCCACGTCATCAACACACGACCAACCGGTATGAAGAAGTGATCGATATAAAGGAGGTATCGATACGAACCAGGGCGACAACCATGGATACAAACAGTTCAGCCTCCTACCAATCCAAACTTGTATCGATCATACCTCAAAATCTACAAGTCCAAATGCCACCAAATTTTCACAGGTACTTGTATGCAACCTCAAGAATGCTCATGATCGATCCCAACCAAAAGGACCAAATTTGGATCGTTACGAATTTCATGCATATCGACTATGGATCGATTCCAAACATCCAGGGATCGATCACGTGGGCCCACCCACGTGAGAGAAGGAGTCTTCCGAAGTTTGAGACAGATATTTGTAGCCTACACCTATAAATAGCAGTCCTAGGCCTTTAGAAAAAGGACTTTTTGGCTCTTCTACGCCGTTACTCTGCTGACCTCCATTGTAACTCAGATACTATCAATGGTACTCTTGTAAATCAATAGAAAATCATTAATAAAACAACAACCCTTCAAAGTGGACGTAGGCTACAACGCCGAACCACTATAAATCTTGTCTTTTTACTGCTTTCCTTTTAAATTTTGAGTGTTCTTCACATTTATATTCTCTACATATTGTCTTTCTATGATCTGTGACTGTGAATTGGTGCTTTCATTTGCAACTGGGTGTTTGTGACCAATTTTGGCTCAAACAACAAGGGTACCTTCGACGGAATGCAACACGTGTCTCAAGTCAATATGTTTTGTAGTTGGCTATTCTCGTCACGGTTAGATTGGGTACGGGAGCCACGGTTGCGATTGCTAAGATTCACACTATTACGGGGCTAACTCTCTTGGGCTCAACTGAATTCCTATAATCATCGTTTGGATTTATGATGTAAATTATGTTCTTATTTTATTTTTCTGATAATATGTAGACCTGTTAATAGTAGGCCATTTTATATGTGTACACTGTAATTGAACTAATAGCAATAAATGAAACTCGTTTTCTATATATATATATATATCAAACTTGTTTTAAATAGCTTAAAATTGCTTCGTATCTATGCTATGATTATGGATTACAAAATATTGAATTTTATTTTGGCCTTATTTGTACATACGTTTAATATATATTAATGTGTGTTTTATTTTACAATAATGTTGTCTGGTTTATAAATAATATACATATGTGCGTATATATTAAAATTCAATTCCATTTGAAGTATACATGTGTTATATAATATCTAATGCAAACTTTAAAATAGATATGTTGTTTGAAATTATAATCTAAGTTTAATTTTCAAAGTCAAAATTAAATCCTTAAGATATTGCTTTAATTTCAAAATATATGCAATTGTCAAAATTGGTTTTTAAATATATTTTTTGTCATTACAATTGAAAATTGATTTATAATTGTGTTTGTATATTTATAATTTTGGATAATAACTAATGATCACATAAGCACATACAAAGGGTGAATTATGTCTATTGCGGTGTAAAACCATCGTTTATCAATGTTCACATTAACTATGTACAATATCTATATGTTGCATGTGCACTACGAGTGGATTTGATACACTTGTAATATCATAATAGTTTAAATTAGATAAAAAAAATTAAACAAATTAGGTAAAATATGGTAAATTGTTTATAAAAGTAGTAAGCATAACTCCTGATTGATTGGACCCTTTAACATTTATATCATATTAATTTGCCTCCTATACATAACTTCTTGACTCTTCGCTTGCCAAAGTGATAATATAAAAACAAGTAACTGTTACGAACACACACACACATGAGTATATTTGATATACTCTACTTTACATTAATCTTAAATTGATTGAAATATAATTTAATTAAATATTCTTCCAAACAAAATTGAACAAAATAAGTTTTTATTTAAAATAATATTAGATTGGATCTAATAAACCTGACATAATAGGCCTAACAGATCCAAATTATGAATTTTTTTATAAATCTACCAATTTCAACCACTTTTGACTGGCCCCGCAACACGACTTTATAAACACCAACCTAGAGAAGGGGTCGATATAACAAGTGAAAGTGAAGATTATTTAACTATAGGTTTATACAAGGAAGCTACCAATCGGTACTAATCAATAACCTATCAAGCGATACTAATCATTCAAAAATGGGTGATTGCATAATTTTTTATGAACAACTTCATTTTTTGAAGTTTTCAACAAGATGTTGGGTGATTATCGATTATAGTCTACTTATGGATGAGTCGAATTCCTGCTTGAAAAAAAATTCTAATGGAACAAATCTTGAAATTATACAACTGGATAGACGTGACTCAAAGACTGTATAGAGTTAAAGTGTTCTTTGACGACACAACTTTTCATGGAAGTGATTTGAGTAATGGATGCGTTTTGTCGACTGAAGGTCCAGTATTTTATCTCTTCACAAAGCACGCTTTGTATTCATCAAAGCGTAATTTGGGAGGCAAGTGTTATCCATGTTTGTTCACACATGATGATTTGATGATATTTGCTAAGTATCATCGATAAGTACATATCAATAGCATAGATTGATACCGATAAATAAGTTAATCATTTCTCAGTGAACAATCATTGAATTTTTTTCTTGGATCATGGTTAGATGTTAAGGTATGAAGTAATGATGAACCAATAGATAAGGCATTACAATATCGATAAACAAGGCATTGCAATTATGGATTAATATCTATCGAATGCCAGAGATCGATAGGATATTTCCTATAAGCTGAGTTAAAGCATTCCTCATCTTTTACTTTGAATGAGGACCTTTTTAGCCAAATTTCGGAGAAGGATTGAACAATTGAGAACCCTTTCTTAATGTCATTAATACAAAGAAACATAATCAAATAAGGGGATCGATCAAATGTTTTCACTATGAAGGGATTGCCAAATTATAAACTCAAATATGAAGTATATTTCGAGTTCATCAAGGACCTTTAGCTCAAGTGGTTATAGATATAGTGCTTTAAACTAAGGTTCTAAAGGTCATGGGTTCAAGCCACTAAGACATCATAATGAGTGTTTGTGTGCACGTAAATGTGCATATTTTACTCCCATATTTAATCTACTTTTATTTAAATAAACGTCGTATTTGGGTATTTTTACATGTTTTTACCAAAATCCAAATGTCATCAAATCATCACTCATTTATCTTCAATTTAGGGGAAAAATGGTAATTTTGTGCATATATTAGTTTTGGAGAATATTTATTTGCACATTTTAGTTTTATTTGTAGGAATTTGGATGGAAAATGAAAGAAGCCTTCATGAAGATATGCATGCACAAGAGAAGAAGGCAAATGAAGATGGAAATAAATGATTCATGAAATCATGGAGGACCCTACCTACCCACTTATCATAATCTACAATTAGGAGCTAATGCACAAATTAGTGGGGGTTAAAGTCACATGCACATTTAATGGAGGATTAAGCTCATGCTAATGATTACTTGGAGGTTACACTTCCTAAGGGGTATTTTGGATAGTGTTCTAAAATATGGATTAGAGTTTTAGGAATGTATAAATAACCCTCTTATGTTCATGTAATGATTTTTTATCTACTTATATATCATATAATGCAAATTGTAACCGCAAAACAAGTGAGAAATAAAATGGCTTCCTAAGCCTCCTTTTTTTTCTACATGCTTTTATTTTCCTTTATGCTTATTTTCATTTATATGCTCTCTTTTCTTTTATGTTAGTAGCTTAGATTTATTTCATGGAAATAAATTAATTCTCTTTTTATTAGCTCTTACTTTGCTTTTCTTTATGTTGAAATTTACAAGTGTTGAAACGATAACACAAATGAGAGGCTGAACCCATCCAATTTAGGGGTGATGAAGCTCTCTAAAATCATGTAAATTCAACATATTCTATGATTTATGATCTCTTGTTATGCTTCATGAAAGGTTGGATGACAATGTAAGTTTTTTAGGGAATTTGATAGCCTATGTTGTAATCACAAATGGGCTATGCTTAATCCAACATAAACACAATTTACATCACCATCTAACTAATTGATTTTGGTTATGGAATTAAAGGAGAAACAAAACTTGATGATTTATGTTACTAAACAAAATAGTAAATAGATCATACTTAAAATAGTTTTTGTTTTAATTTCATGTTCATTTTCATTAAAATGGATAAGTGGTTTTAGTTGTCGTATTATAGTTTGATGGTTTAAGTTATGTTAATTAATAATGTAAATAGACCATACTTAAGATAAATACATCACTAATTCCGCTTAAGATTAAAATGAGAGATCAAAGATTGATTAACCTTCACGTCGATGTGAACTCTTGGGGAAGATCAGCCTGTTATCCCTAAAGTAACTTTTATCCGTTGAGCGACGACCCTTCCACTCGGCACCGTCGGATCACTGAGGCCGACTTTCGTCCCTGCTCGACGGGTGGGTCTTGTAGTCAAGCTCCCTTGTTGATTTATGTGAGAGAATGAGAGTGGATTTGCCTCTAAATTGTCTTTTGATCTCATATTTCCATTCACTTTGTTCTAGCTAGTTTTAACATTTTTCATAGCTTAAAACAATCTCAAGTTCGGTTTAATTTGATTGAATAGGATTTTAAATCACTTCAATTCCCTACGGATCGATCCGTACTTGCCATGTACTAGCATTTTACGCCGTGCGCTTGCGGTTATTTTATTACATTTTTCGACGATTTTCTAATTCGATGGAAAATTAGCCGTTAAACAAGTTTTTGGCGTCGTTGCCGGGGAATAGATTTGATTTCTTGTAACAACCCGCATATTTATCGATTTTATATTTAAATATTTTATTTAAATATTTCATCGTTCGTCAGATTTTAATCCGAAAAGCTACTTTTTGCAAACAGTCGAATTGGGACTCGAGACCACCCCCATTGAGTCCAAAATTACGTTTGCGATCTTTTTGAGTGTAAACTTCGATATGTTTGGAGTAAGTCGAATTTTGCTACTTTTTCTATTGGGTTTTGAGTTTGGGTTCAGCCCACTAGCCAACTTAATACCCCAAACTGAAACCCCCCTCTTCATTCACTCCCTCTTCCTCCACTTTTCAGTTCTAAGAAGATTAATGGAGGAGAAGAAAAAGAATTAAAACTCCAAGCCCTAGTTTCTCTTGCAATCTCAAATTCTTACTCCAAATTCAAAGAGAACCCATTGGTAAGCTTCATCTCCTTCTTCTCCAACTCTTTCTCTTTCCAATTTCAGTTTATTTCCTAAACCTAAATTTGGGAAATGCTTGTTTTGATCTTAGTTGGAGCTTCTTGTGTTGAGAGTGAAGAGTAATTGCTCTTGACATTGCTTCAAAGCTTCTTCTTCATTTGTTTGGGTTCAAAGGTGAGATTTTTATCTCACATCTAAGTCTTTAATTATCTTCGATTGTTAGGTATGAATTCCTAACACTTATCCTTGTGCAATTCCTTAGTCGTTGTTGCTCGACCGATCGTTATCGATGTCGTTTGGCCATTTTTTGGCCTAGGTTCAGGGAATGCCCTGAATAACAGTTTCAGACGTCTGAAACGTATGGTTCAGACGTCTGAATGGAATACTGGGAATTTTCTTCTCCCAGCATTCAGACGTCTGAATCAAAATTTCAGACGTCTGAATTGGTTCGTTTTGGACCAGAAAAGGAATAGGCTAAAAAGTGCCTATTTCAGACGTCTGAAATCTAGGATTCAGACGTCTGAATTCTGTTCTGGAAAATAGTTTATTTTCCAGATTCAGACGTCTGAATTCTTGATCTCAGACGTCTGAATCTGCTGTGTTTTGCCTATTTGCCTTTTTAGCTTGAATTTCCAACTCTAATCAATTCGTGTTGATTCCCTTTTTGTTGTTATCATTTATTATCGGCCACTTTGTTAAGTCGCCCACCTTTTTAAACTTAGGTCGCTTGTCTTCACTAAGTCGTACCGTTTTAAACTTAGCCCCGCACCCCATATAACTCTGCGTAGGCAATCTTATCCGAAAACCATTCAACGGAACTTCTTACTTTGATGGTTTTGGGAATTGATTTCTTTGGATTTTATTCACGTCTTCGAATGTGAACTTTTATAATTGATTGTTCCTACAATCACTTCTATGACTTGTCACTTTAAAAATATAAAGGTTTCAATATTAGTAGTAAATATCAAAACTCTATCATCAAAACGATTTCAACTCTATTTTCAATATCAAACTCGTTTATAAAACTGTTTTCCAATCTACTAGTATATACAAACCTTTACCTCATTCGTATGAGAAAATATAATTAAACGGCTTAGCAAACCAAGTGGTATGAAACGCTTGCATTTACTTCGTCGGTTAATTTATGGACTTGTTCGATTGAATCTCTTGTGACAATTTTCTAGTGCAGATCTACAATTTGTTCGTAAATATTTGAGTTAAGCAAGTGGTTATGGGACATGAAGCTAAACTCTTATATTTACTAGCTTAGTGTAATCGACACTTCCTTATGATCATGATGATCATTTTTGTGATTTAGACTAGTGATTGAGCGATGTCTCTTTGTTTGCGAGGTTAGACTAGACACCATTTGTGTGATTTCGATTCACACATATCTCTTTATCTTCAAGGTTAGTCTATACCTCATTGGTGTGATTTCGATTCACACATATCTCTTTATGACCGATGATGATCATTTTATGGTTTAGACTAGCAATGTGCGATGTCTCTTTGTCCATGTGAAGGACTGTGCTTCATTTTATTGAGCTTCGACTCAATCAGGAGGAGCTTCGGCTCAAAGTCCGCAATGGGGGACTATACCCAGTCAGGAGGAGCTTCGGCTCATCAGGAGGAGCTTCGGCTCAAAGTCCGCAATGGGGGACTATACCCAGTCAGGAGGAGCTTCGGCTCATCAGGAGGAGCTTCGGCTCAAAGTCCGCAATGGGGGACTATACCCAGTCAGGAGGAGCTTCGGCTCATCAGGAGGAGCTTCGGCTCAAAGTCCGCAATGGGGGACTATACCCAGTCAGGAGGAGCTTCGGCTCATCAGGAGGAGCTTCGGCTCAAAGTCCGCAATGGGGGACTATACCCAGTCAGGAGGAGCTCCGGCTCATTTTCATAGGATTGGCCATCCTCTTTTCTCGTTGTGATTTCTGGAATTTTATGTTTCACCACCTTTTCAGTTGGCATTGATATGTATGTCATTTATTGTGGCTTGGTGAATTAAATAAAGAATATGACATTCTTTTTATGCTATGAGATTCTTGAGATTTTGTATGACTTTCGTGATTTTATAATGTATACTTATCACAGTATGACTTTATTGTTATCATACGTTTTATTATCATATCTCATATTCTATCTCATTTTATCTGATAATTATAGCTAGACTGATCCGTTTATTATTTTCTTCTTAAATAATACTCGGGTCAGACTGAGATTTTACAGGTGCTTCCTCATGACTTCCTATCTGGAACCATCATCTGACTTTTGGCTAACTACTCTAGTTTAGTAGTTTTTGTTGTATGTGGTATGGCTAGATTCGAACAGTCTTTTTATATTCTGATTCTATAGGATTTGAATTTGAATTGAACGTTTTTTTTCTTCAATTTTAACTCATTGCTTCGTTTCTTGTTCAGATAAAATATGCATTTGAGATTAGACTCTATGTTGTGTACTTATTCTTTTGTGTAGCACGTGATGCTACTCTTTTGTATTATCGTGGATCTTTCTGACCACTACTCTGATGTACACTTTCATGTGTTGTATATTTATTCATATCTTCTTCCGCCTTTGTGATATGGATGTCTGTGACTGATTTATGTTATGTTTATTTCTATATTTGTTTCCGAAGATTATATATAGCCACCATGTGATAGCTTTGTGTTTGTATCGGTATGTCGGATTTCCTCTTTAAAAGATATGCATTCTATTCTATCTGACATATCGGTGCTCGCACAAAGAAGTTACACGGATGGTCGCTCCTCAACAGCCTTATTCTCCGTGCTAATTGACAGCACTACCTCGTAGTGTTCTTGGTTAGCGTGGGTATAGAGGTGGGGCGTCACAGCTTGGTTTTATTCTTCGAATTATTTTTATTTTATTGTGTTTTCATTTTTTGTGTTGAGTGCGTTTAAAAAAAAATTGTGTTAAGTGTTTGTTGTGTGGTTTGTGCTTGCATTTGATTTGTGTGTTTGTTGTTTTTTCTAGTTGCAATTGCATTTGCATATTTAAAAAAAATACACAAGTTCATTTCAAAAAGAATTTTTTTATTGTATTCCATTTCATTTTGCATTACATTTTCTATTTCGATTTTACAAATTTCTTTTGTTTTTTTACAAAAGCTGTGCATACTAGCCACTGTGCACATGAAGTGCACACACCTATGCACATAACCATCACTGTGCACCTGACCATCCCCACTGCCTACCTCCAACATCCAGTTCTGCCATCACCATCCATAGTGCTACCTTACTACCTCCCACAGTCAAACCATCATATTACAACAACTACATTTACTCACTGCCCCATACTTCTCCTCACATCAATAACTCCACTATCTTCATTAACAAACTGCAACCAACAATTCACCTCACTGCTTACTGCCTTCCATTCGCCCCTGTACAACTGCTGCTCCTCTTTTCTGATCATCAACATCCTCTACAACTGCCTTTACTTCTAACACTCCAACACACTGCAACACACCACCCATCTTACTGCCAAACCCACATCACCTTACACTTCAAAGAAACCATCACCATACCCATCACATCACTGCCATATCAGAAGCAACTTCACCATCCACTTACTACAACATTTTAACAACCATCATCATCTTAACTACCAACACACTTCACCAACCCTTCCTACATCATCAACCACCACATTTCCACTACTTCATCCACTGTCAACCCACATTTCAGAATCACCTGCCACTAGTCATCACTTCTCACCAATCTTTTACTGTCTTCACCATACAAAGTTCAACTTCCAACCACTGCCATACCACGAACAACATTCACCCCACTACACGTACGCTCTTTATGTTTCTACAACTACAACCAAACCAACCATATACTTGCAAATTCACTCCCCACCACGGCACTTCCACCTTCCCTTACATCACAACAACCACCAACAACTACCAGTCACCTCCCTCTGCATTCAAGACTTACTGCCTGCAACCATACTCAACTCCACTATCACTACCCAATTTCACTTCATCAATTTCCCAGTCTCCTCCTTACTACAACAACCTCACCTCAACAAAGCGACATTCACATATACCACATTTCACAACAAAAACAAGCCTCTGTCCATCCCCTTGCACTGTGCACTACAACTACCAACCACCAGCCACTTCAACTCATCAATCATAGTGCACCACAGAGCAACTTGCTTCCATGACAAGTGACCAACCTTCATTCACCTTAACTGCTGCAACCACATTGTCATACCCCCACTACACTACATCCTTCTACAATCAGCACATCAATCACTGCCTCATACTCCCTTTTATTCACCTCCCTCAAACCAAAACTACACTACAACCTATCAACCTCCAAAACCTATTGCAAACAGCAATTCCTCCTCATCCATCAAAACTGCTTGTCACACAATGGAACCAGTCACCCTATAGTTCATCTCCACCACCTCATTCACCCATTGCATCAACCTATTGCATCAACAACCTGTTGTTCATCAACCACCATCTCATCCACAATCCAACCTCCACTCCATTCCATTCCACTTCCCTCTACAAACAATCCATTCCACTTCCAGTCCATTTGTCTATTTTTATCAACTTCATCCAATTACCTCACCTTGCTGCCCAAATTTGCATCAACTCTCCAAACTCCATCTGCGACCATAAACACCCCCGGCCTCCTTCACAAATACAACACACGCACCCCTCTGCATCACAAACAAGCCACTCCAACTACAACCTCCTTCAACCCATTACTAACCGCAACCATATTCGCAACCGATTCAAAATCGCTTCTCCCATAGAACGACTTACCCACTTCAGTTTCGAACGACCATCGCAAACTGAACCTTCAATCGTGAACTCTTATTTGAAATTTGTATATGGTGGAATTTTGTTGAGGATTGAAAACGAATTTTTTTTTATTTGGCATTGCGATTGTTTGAACAAAAAAAAGAAAGGGGTGTGAATCTTCGTTTATTAATTTGGAAGAACGGGTTTGGTTTGGTTTAGGTAGTGGTCCTGTTTGGGCTAAGTGTTTTGTTTTTTTCCTTTCAAATTCAAGTTCAGTTTTCTTTGTTTCAAAAAATATTTCACTTGGATACACGATAAAAAAAATTGAGTTTGTTTTTGTCAAATCCTTATGTATATATAAAAAAATATATTCGTTTTCAACTTTTCAGGTTGCGAATTACAGGTTGCAAAAAGGAACTTCCTGCTGAATAATTATTTTTCTTTGCTTGCTAAAAAAATCGCTGCTTAAAAAAAATTATTGATAATTCTGCACGCTCTGGTATCGTGCTCTCGTCTCCAGTTTTATTTAAATTGCACTGTTGGTTGCTTGCATTTTATAAAAAAAATTAAAATTAAAACAAATTTCATTTGTAGTTGCATTGTTAAATCACGTTTAATTTCTGTTTTGCATTCATTTCATCATAATTTTCTTTTCAAAGGGCAACACCCAAATCCACATAAGGTGGGGGATTTCATTACCCCTTCCTTGGCCCACAAATTGCATTTCATCTTAGAATTTTGACTAATAATAACGGTTAGACGTTTGACTTAAGGGAGTCACGAACTCACCTAGGGCTTAATTGTATTTTGACAGTTGTCTTCTTTGAACAATTTGTTTTCTTGGTGTCTAGGCTATGGCAGAGCAATAATCATTTATAAATATTACAGTGATTCGTAAATATTATAGTGACTATTTCTCTGAAGGTCCTTAAACTTACGGCTGTATTACTAAGGTAATTTGTGGTGCACCGATAACTCCTGTCTGTTACCTAGTTGAGAAATATTTTGTTGGAATAAAACAAAGCGCGATTATACAATTTTGGGTTAGGAGCTACTAAGGGCAGAAAATTTGTAATTAAGTCCTTGCATTCATTTAGTTTGCATTAGATCGTGCATATTTAAAAAAAAATCAAAATCCAAAACCAAAAAAATTGTAAATTTGACATAACTTGGTTTTTTTTTAAATCCAAAAAAAAATTCGTTTTTAAATCTTTTCCTTCGAATTTTTTCAATCAAAATAAAAAAATCCAAAATAACAATTATTTTAATTTTGAAAATCCAAAAAAAAAATTGAGTTAGTTTTTTTAGAAAAACAAAATTAAAAAAAAGAGTATAATTATATAAAAATCAAAAGAAAAAAATTTGAAAATCCCAAAAAAAACCAAAAAGAAAAACCAAAAAAAAATCAAACCTCTCTTTTGAAAAATAAATTCTTTTTGGTAAATATTTTTCCTTGAAAAAAACAAACAAACAATTTCTCACTTCTAAAATCTTGTTTCTTTCTCTTAAATTTGATTCTACTTCTTTCTCTTCTCGACTTTTAATTGTGCATGAGTACTTGGACTCGTGACACAACAACAAATACTTGGACTCGTGACCCTTCTACAAATTGTTTAACTCGAACAAACGATCCTCCTTAAATGGCGAACGAAAACGCCCCTCGAACTCTTATGGATAGAATCTTTCCCGATAGAGTTTCTATTCCTTCTTGTATCACTTTACCCGCCCCTACAGGTAATCACATCGAAATTCATTCAAACCATATTGCCACGCTTCCGAAATTTGGCAACTTTGAACACGGTGACCCTTGCATTTTCTTAACGAAATTTGAGCAAGTTTGTGCAACCATTAAACTCCAACAACTTTCTGATGATGGAATCAAACTTCGATTAATTCAATTTGCTCTTACCGATTACGCTGAAAATGGTTGTACAGCTTACCATCTAATTCGATTAAAACTTGGGTAGAATTCGTTAAAGTTTTCTTAAAAAAGCTCTACCCTTGGAAAAAACAACTAAAATCCGAAACGAAATTGTCGATTTTCATCAATTCAGGGGTGAACCATTTGTAAAATATTTTAAAATATTTAAAGAGTTTTTGATAAAAAGTCCACACCATAATTTCGAAAAATGGACCCTTTGCCAAATCTTATATGACAGACTTGAAAACATCTCATGAACCATGCTTGAATCGATGTGCCAAGGCTATTTTCTCGCCCAACATCACGATGATGCTTGGCAATTTCTTGAAAACCTAGCCGAAAATCATCCCAATGGGAATGTTCCAATAAAAAATCCATTTACTCACGATCGAGCGCACACTCAATAGGATCATCTTTGGCTTTAGAAGCTAAGATCGACGCAATGATTAATAAATTCGACAATGTTTTCTCATTAAACAAAATGAACCAAGCTTCCCAACCCACGTGTTATAAAAGTAACGATCTGAATCACATAGCCGATCAGTGCCCTAATTCTGTCGAATAACTCAACGCTTTCAATAAAGTTAAGAATTACCCGTTTTCTCCAACGTACAATTCTGGTTGGAGAAATCATTCGAACTTTGCGTGGAACCAAAATAATCCCAACACAAATTTGGTTCGTCCCATTTTTCAAGCCTTTCTGAATAATGCTTCGAATCCTCCCTTTCAACCCAATCATTTTCAACAAAATTTCGCGGGTCCATCTCAAAATCAACCTCAACAATCTTTTGCTCCCCAAGACGATAAACAATTAAGTTCACTTGAGAAAAGTCTAGAAACGTTGACTAAAGCAACGACTCAAAATCTCCAATCAAACAGTAATTTGCAAAATTTGTTGACCTCGTATATGCAGAATACGGGTCAATCAATTTCTAAACTTGAAATGCAAATGAGTCAATTAGCCACGTTTGTAAGTGAACGTGAATGAGGCACATTCCCAAGTTAGCCAGTTCCGAAACCCAGAAATCAAAACATGAATACAAATCAAGCCCATGTTCTTCAAGATAGCAACGTAACCCAAATGAATGCTATCATGACTTTGTGTTCTGATAAACAAATTGATAATTAAGTTGTTAATCCAAACGATTTATCGAAAACCCCTCTTAACACTTCTAAAACAACAAACGATTCTGAACAAAACGTAGAGCCAAACATTGAATCCAATGCCAATCCAAATTCTTCTTCTACTCAAGTAGACCCACCTACTGAGTATCATGTTCCATTTCCACATCGTCTTCGACCCAATAAACACTTTGACCAATTGGAAAAGTTGTTGGAAATTTTCAAACAAGTGAAAGTAAACACCCCGCTTCTTGATATCGTTTAACAAGTCTTAACTTACGCTAAATTTCTCAAGGACTTGTGTACCCAAAAACGACATACTCATGTACCCAAGAAAGTCTTCTTAGCTTCCAGACTTAGCGAAGTCTTATCCCAATCAATTCTCGTCAAATACAAATATCCTGGATGTCCGACGATCTCATGCATGATATGAGACAAAAAGATTAACAAATGCTTACTCGATTTGGGTGCGAGTGTCAATTTGATTCCTTATTTCGTTTACCAGCAACTTGGATTGGGTGAACTTAAACCAATAAAAGTAACTCTTCAATTTGTCGATCGTTGGATTAAGAGACCCGTGGGAGAAATCGAGGATGTACTCGTCAAATCGGTCAATTCATATTCCATGTCGATTTCATCGTTTTGGAGACTCAACCTGTGAATAATCTGATGAGTCAAATTCCTTTGATTTTAGGCCGACCTTTCTTGGCTACTTCAAATGCTCTAATAAATTGTTGAAATAGTTCAATGAAAATCTCTTTTGGAAACATGACTTTGGATCTTAACATTTTCAATTTTGAAAATCAACCGAACGAACCACATGACCAAACGTTGGAAGTTAGCTTCATTCAAGAAAACTTTGATAACAAAATAGTTGACCTAAATCATGAATGCGAAACCGAATACGAACAACTGTTTCAAGATGATCCTAACGAAATTGAAATTGCACTTCCATTTGAACCACTTACCATTGAATCAGAACTTCCACCTAATTATTTGATTGAGCAACCTCTGAGGTTGGACCTTAAACCTCTTCCTGATCACCTTAAGTACGCATACTTAGGTGACAACGATACATTTCCCATCATAATTTCTTCATCTCTCTCTCTTGATTAAGAAGCTTCCCTTCTTTCAATTCCGTCGATAAATAAAGAAGCAATTGGATGGTCGATCACCGATATAAAGGGAATTAGTCCCGCTCTCGTTCAACATCGTATCCATTTAATTGACGATGCCAAGCATGTTCGTGATGTGCAATGAAGGCTTAACCCAAAAATGAAGGATGTGTTTCGTGATAAAATTCTTAAACTTCTCGATAATGGAATCATATACCCAATCTCCGATAGTTCATGGGTTAGCCCAATTCATGTCGTGTCCAAAAAGTCTGGACTTACCATTATCAAGAACGACTCAAACAAACTCATCCCAACTCGTACTCAAACGGGTTGGTGTGTTTGCATTGATTATCGAAAATTAAATTATGCAACACGTAAGGATTATTTCCCTCTTTCTTTCATCGACCAAATGCTTGAACGTTTAGCTGGCCACAAATTCTATTGCTTTCTTGATGGTTATTCCGGCTATAACCAAATTCCAATCGCTACCGAAGATCAAGAGAAAATGACTTTCACGTGTCCCTTTGGCACTTTTGCATATCGACGTATGCCTTTTGGCCTTTACAACGTTCCTGCTATGTTTCAAGATGCATGGTCAGCATCTTTTCCGATATGATCGAACGTTTTCTTGAAGTGTTTATGGACGATTTTTTAATCTTTGGAAATTCCTTTTTCGAGTGCTTACGCTATCTCGAGTTGGTTCTTAAACGATGCAAGGACAAACACTTAACGTTAAATTAGGAAAACTGCCATTTCATGGCAAACACGGCATTGTCCTTGGGCATGTCATTTCAAACAAAGGCATTGAGGTAGACAAAGAAAAAGTGGACGTAATTGCGAATCTACCCATTCCCAAATCTGTCAAATACATTCGTTCATTTCTTGGACACACTGCTTCTCTCGACATTTTGTGAATGATTTCAGTAAAATTGCTCGACCTCTGATGACTCTTCTTGGAAAATACGTTCCATTCGACTTTATTATGTCTGTGTTTCGGCTTCCAAACGTCTCAAAAATGAACTCATTTCTGCTCCCATCATTTGTTCACCCAATTGGGATCTTCCCTTCGAAATAATGTGTGATGCTTCTAACTTTGCAATTGGTGCTGTCTTAGGACAATGCATCAACAAAATCCTTCATGTAATCTACTACGCTAGTATGACTCTTAACGATGCTCAACTCAATTACACGACCACTGAAAAAGAGCTTCTAGCGGTAATCTTTGCGCTTGAAAAGGTTCGACCTTATTTGATTGGCTCACACATTACTGTTTAACCACTCCGCTCTTAGATATCTTTTCGCTAAAATCTGTCACGTCTTCCAAACGCACCATCTCCTTTACCGATCAACAAGAACTTTCCTGATGAACGACTCCTTTCCATTTATGTTGATCCATGGTATGTTGACATAGTGAACTATCTAGTCACTAAGGAAACTCTTTCATTTTAGTCGAAACAAGATAAATATAAATTTCTTTCCCATGTCAAATACTTCTATTGAGATGATCCATACTTGTTTAAATATTGTTCTGACCAAATCATTCGACGTTGCATTTCGAATTATGAAATCAAAAGTGTTATTTCATTTTGTCACGATCAAGCGTGCGGTGGTCATTTGGGTCCTAATAAAACTGTTGAAAAAGTACTTCAATGTGGCTTTTACTAGCCCATTCTTTTCAAAGACTCATTCAAATTTTGTAAAACTTACGATCGCTGCCAAATGGTAGGAAGAATCTCTCAACGAAACATGATGCCTTTGAACCTCATTCTTACAATCGAGATCTTTAACGTTTGGGGTATTGACTTTATGGGACCTTCCTAAATTCTTTCGAAAATTTGTACATTCTTCTTGCTATTGACTACGTCTCCAAATGGGTTGAAGCCGTTCCATGTAAAACAAATGACCATAAAGTTGTTGTGAAATTCCTTAAAGAAAACATCTTTTTGAGGTTTGGAACACCTCGCATAATAATAAGCGATAACGGAACCCATTTTTGCAACTGATCATTTGAAACTTTAATGAAGAAATATTCGATAACCCACAAGTTATCCACTCTGTATCATCCTCAAACTTGTGGCCAATTTGATATTTCAAATCGTCAAATCAAACAAATTTTGGAGAAAACTGTTAATAAAAATTGAAAAAATTCGTCTCTGAAATTGAATGACGCACTCTGGGCTTACCGTACTACTTTCAAAACTAACCGTGGGATGTCTCCATTCTGCTTAGTTTATGGGAAAGCGTGCCATTTACCAGTTGAACTCGAACATAATTATGGGCAATTAAGAACTTAAACTTTGATCTTGAAAAGGCTGGTGAAAACAGAAAATTGCAACTCAGCGAGTTAGAGGAAATTAGGAATGACGCGTATGAAAACGAGAAAATTTACAAAGAAAGAACAAAATTTTTTCATGACAAGTCAATCCTAAGAAAAACATATTCGCCAAACCAAAAAGTTCTTTTGTATGACTCTAGACTTCACTTATTCCCTGGAAAGCTAAAATCGAGATGGATTGGACCATTTGTGGTTTGAACTGTTTTTCCACACGGTGTAATTGAAATAGAAAACCCTAGGGATGGAACAATTTTCAAAGTCAATGGTCATCATTTGAAACCATACTTGGAATTTCCAAGTAATCAAGAGGAGGAGCTCATGATTCTTCACGAGTCATACTACGTCTAGTAAGAAATGCTAACCTTCTTTTGTAAATATGTAAATATTTTTCCCCGTTACACTCATTATATCATGCATTGACTATGGGGACACAGCCAAAATTAAGTGTGGAGGGGAGTCTCATCTTCATTTTTGATTTTTCATGGTTTATTTTGTGCATCTTCTTTCCAGAACTCAAAACTTAAAAATAAAACCCAAAACAAAATTTCTTTTTAGTATTTTGATTTACTTTTGAAAAAACACTATAGGACAAGTATATGTTTTGGTTATTAAATTGAAATTTTTGAAAATTTATTTTTCTCAACAAAAATAAAAATAAAGTTTGATTACAAGTAACTATGGTTTAACTAGTATATAGGAAGGTTCATGGGTGTTAATTATGAAGTATGTCCTAATGGAAACCTTTGTTTAAAAGACTGGTCGATTTAAAGTAAAGGCGATAACGTTTTTGATTTTATAAGTTAAGTGGTGCTAAGATGATTTTGCAAAACTCTCTCTTCATAAAAAAATGGTTTTTGTGAAAATAAGAAACAGCTAGAGTCATGTGTTCACATGCACATGTGTACACTCGCCATGCTTTGTACCTTTCTCATGTAAGCCCAAAAGACAGTGCAGGATCGGTATATCTGGCCTCAGTTTATCTGAGTTAGGTGTATGTATCGCCATGCTCTGTACCCTTCTCACGTAAGCCCGAAAGGCAATACATGATCGGTATATCTAGCCTCAGTTTATCCGAGTTAGGTGTATAAATAATAATAATGTTAGTACTTTTCAAAAATAGAGAGAGCAAGCAATTGAATCCGAGCATTATTTTCACTTAGTTGATTCGACTTGTTATTCAAAAGAAATAAAAATACCACTTTGAAAAACTATGATGATCAACTAAGGATTCATTTCGTAGTTACACTATGTTATCAACCGAAACAAATAGCCAAACTAGAGCTTAGTTGTGATGATAACTTAATTTTTGTTGGATGTTTTGACAAGTAAAATGACTAAAATTTCACGATGATGACCGAAACTTATATTTAACTTATTCGTGTCAATTTAAAAGAAATTCTTCATTTGTAAATATTTAAAAAAAAACTTGCATTCATCTCTTTGTAAATAAATCTTGCATTTAGGAATTTTTCATGTTGCATTTGGATTTGTGGGTAGTATCCGCTGAAAACCCTCACGAGACAACACTCGTCCTACTAGGGACACCTAGAGGTTTAACAGCTTGTTCCATACGCTCAATGCAATCGTGCTCCTTGTGAAAACGGATTTATCTTAGTTTTAATTTATTCGAGGATGAATAAAAGATAAGTATGGGGGTATTTGATGTGCACGTAAATGTGCATATTTTTACTTGGATATTTATTCTATTTTTATTTAAATAAATGTCATATTTCAGTATTTTTACATGTTTTTACCAAAATCCAAATGTCATCAAATCATCACTCATTCATCTTCAATTTAGGGGAAAAATGGTAATTTTGTGAATATATTAAATTTGGAGAATATTTATTTGCACATTTTAGTTTTATTTGTAGGAATTTGGATGGAAAATGAAAGAAGCCTTCATGAAGATATGCATGCACAAGAGAAGAAGGCAAATGAAGATGGAATGGATTCATGAAATCAAGGAGGACCCCACCTACCCACTTACCATAATCTATAATTAGGAGCTAATGCACAAGTTAGTGGGGATTAAAGTCACATGCACATTTAATGGAGGATTAAGCTCATGTTAATGATTACTTGGAGGTTACACTTCCTAAAGGTTATTTTGGGTAGTCCCCTAAAATATGGATTAGGGTTTTAGGCATGTATAAATAAACCTCTTATGTTAATGTAATGGTTTTTTATCTACTTATCATATAATGCAAATTGTAACCACAAAACTAGTGAGAAATAAAATGGCTTCCTAAGCCTCTTTTTCTTCTTCTTCTTTTTCTACATGCTTTTATTTTCTTTTATGCTTATTTTTATTTATATGCACTCTTTTCTTTATGTTAGTAGCTTAGATTTATTTCATGAAAATAGATTAATTCTCTTTTTATTAGCTCTTACTTTGCCTACTTTTTATGTTGAAATTTACAAGTGTTGAAATGATAATACAAATGTGTAATCCAACATAAACACAATTTACATCACCATATAACTAGTTGATATTGGTCATGGAATTAAAGGAGAAACAAAATTTGATGATTTATGTTACTAAACAAAACAGTAAATATATCATACTTAAAATAGTTTTTTATTTGATTTCATGTTCATTTTCATTACAATGGATAAATGATTTTAGTTGTTGTATTATAGTTTGATGGTTTAAGTTATGTAAATTAATAACATAAATAGACCATACTTATGATAAATACATCACTAATTCCACTTAAGATTAAAATTAGAGATCGTTGATTGATTTTGTTGATTTATGTGAGAGAAAGAGAGTGCATTTGCCTCTAAATTGTCTTTTAATCTCATATTTCCATTCACTTTGTTCTAGCCAGTTTTAACATTTTTTTAGCTTAAAATAATCTCAAGTTCGGTTTAATTTGATCGAGTAGGATTTTAAATCACTTCAATTCCCTATGGATCGACCCGTACTCGCCACGTACTAGCATGTACGACGTGCGCTTGCATTTATTTTATCACATTTTTCGGCGATTTTCTAATTCGATAGAAAATTAGTCATTAAACAGTGCTCTACTTGAATAACGTATCACTCTTGTTATAAAAAAATTAGATTTTAAGTTCGTTATTGTAAATCTCCCTGGAATTGGTGACAAACAATTAAAGTGGACGTATATAATATCGAACCATTATGAAAATCATTATCTTTTTTACTTGCTTTCCTCTTACATTTTTCTATATTTTGATATATATAGATTTAAGATCGTATGGGTTAAGCTCATAATTAATGAAATTAAAAGTTAAATCCTTGGAACACCAATAATCAACAGTCACATACTGGATCAATGGTTCTCCATGGTGTTAACTGGGGTATTTGGGTTTTTTTGCTAATAGTATGGAATATGATTCATTGTCCCAAAATGATAGTGATTATGTACGAGACTGTCACTATCGCTTGGTGTGATGATCGTGGGATTTGAACCCCTCTTGTCTCGAAAAGCAACACTATACACTAACCACTATGATAATGATCTTTTTGTTAACTTTTCGAATCGGATGCTACACTTGGCTAGTGAAAAGAGACCAAACACTTAAGCTAATTGTGTGGATAGCTTATGTCCTTTTTGTATTGCAAATAGAGATAGTTCATTATTGTACTTTGAATGGAATTACACATCTTATTCTTGGAACAAGGGCATAGTATTAAATCTAACTGTGATCAATCATAATTAATTCCCAAGATAAAATATTTAATTTAGAATTACAAAGAAAATGTTGAAATCAAACATTTGGCTATAATATCTTCTTAGTAGTAATATGGATTTGCTAGAGGTAGCGTAATGCTTGGACTTTGGAGGATTGATATCTAACAAGACTAGTTTAGTAGGAGGGTTGCTAATTACATAAAAAATTACTAAATTTCACCAAGTATGTAGTTAACCGCTAAAATTCAAATTAGCCCTTAAAATTACCCCAGATTTTACCGTGGTATATTTTATTAATTTTCATCGAATTTGGTCAAACGAAAGGGGTATAGCGTTGACTGAATAGACATTTGTGGGTTGCTTAATCGAATACAAAGTGAATTTCCTATGGTTTTTGAATTATTTGAAAGAATACACATTTATGTAACAATAATTGTGTATTGTTGTTCATATACTTTGAACGATCTACGTAGAAAACCAATTAATATTTTATTAGTGTGGAAATGAACATTAATTTGTAGTCTATTAACGTCGTTAATCAATTTTCGTTGTTTGTGGTAATTTTCATGTGTGCCAAAATAAAAGAATAAGAAAATGACTATGGTGAAAATTCAATAATTGTTTGGTGTAATTAGCAATCCTCTTTAATAAAGCAAAATGGTTGTATGGTTACACCCATGATTAAATCTAATAAGCCCTCTAATAGTTGCATGGGATACAAACAGATTTTAAATATTTGGAATAAAATTAAGGGCTTAACATAACCTTTAATATTAGAGAAAACTCATTAGGTACCGAACATTAGGTGAGTAAGGTACTTTGAATTTGAGTAGAGACAAGTAAGGTTGTTGAGCAATTGAATACTAAACTTCAGCCCAATCAGGAAAACATTGGCATTTACTCATCATTGGAACATGGACTCTCAAAATAAATGAATGATGATAACAATCGACTAAAGATGTATAGAGAGAGAATAAGAGGGAAATGACAAATCTAACACCAAATATGATTATCTTCTAACAAGCAAAGATTTTAATACTAAATTAGTGAATCCAATTCTAAATCATAGAGATAGATATTCGAGTGGTAATTTGTTGAGTGAATTACATTAATTCGTATAAATCATTATTCCACTTATGGTAAGAGGTTGGGAAAATCTTGAATCCAAATATGTATGCAAATGCAACTGAAATTCGTACGGAGTTATACAATTAGGCGTTGATAAGATCATTCGCTATTTTTGAACCTTAATCATTTTTAATCTTCGTGACAGCATCACCTAGTTGTTAGGAATTTCGACCACCAACATTGAAGTTGCTTTTGAAAACCTTCAAGCTCAAATTAATGCTCAAAGGTTAAAATCTTAAAGGAGTTTTACGATTAATTCAAAATAAACTGTACACTAAAATGAGTAAACAAATGTAGTTATTTGCAAGAATGTGGACAAAAACCTCAAATCGAATTTATAACAGTGGATTCAATAGAAATAAAATGCAAGAAAAGTAAATTACATGCAGATTTATAGGGGTTTAGCCATAACGGACCTACGTCCACTGTTCATTTTTATTCCCTTTCTTATATTTCAGCTCTTACAAGTGTTTGATATGAAATACAATAATTTATTGTTAAGTATTGGGATCCGAAAACTCTATTTGACTAAATCTGTTCGGCGAGGTTTAGATGCTCCAAATGTTGTCCCCATGGCTGCTAGAACCTTGGATATTTATAGGAGTGTAGAAGTAAGGAGGTCACTCTGGTAAATTAGGTAGTTTCCCTATATAACTTGTTTTGTTTTGTTTTTTGTATGTAGAAGATATGATTGGGAATTTCCATATATGCTTATATTTTATTCCATAAACAATTATATGTTTCAGCTGAAATGGCTTTGCTCAGGGGTTGTTGGTTCGGCAGGTGGATGTAGACATCTTTATGGCCAAGTTCCTTGATATATCTCCTCAGTTTAGTCTTGCTCCTCTTCTTCTTGTTCGGCCTCAAATTCATACCGAACAGGATGTTTTACTCGGTGTGTATTCCATTAAACAAAATATCCTGCATGGTAATAATATGCACTAGACAAGGATTCTTGTATGGTGAGTTACCTACCAAACGGGAATTTATGTTCGATTATGGAACTACCGAACATGAATTCTTGTTCGATAGAGGAAGAACCGAATGAGAATTGTTGTTCGGTGGTGGAACTACCACATATGAATTCCTATTCGATTCATTCCTATAGCTGGACAGAGTGAATCATATGGAAACCGGAGCAAGCCTATATTAATGTGCCTACCGATCAAAGCAAGTTTGCCTTGTTCCTTCCATCTACCCTATCCTCAATTTGCTTCTTCTTGCCTTTATATTAACCCATTTTATTGGATCTAGATCTCTTGGGCACAAAAATGCCCATAATACTTGCCCTCTAAAGCTTGGTTCGTAGATTACAAAGCAAGCTTTGTTTGGAGCCTTACTTAACTATGCAACCGTTTAACAGATACATGTACTTAGTCTTACACTCGCTCTGGTTCGACATACTTGGTTCGATACTATAGATGAGTTCGGTGTTCCTTTGTTCGGTTTTCTTGATTAGGAGTTAACATGCCAAATAGAAATTCACATTCGGTTATGTTTGTCTAGTGTCGGACATATCTGCTTGCCTATATAAAGGGTTCGATGCTCTCTTATCGAACACTCCTCATTTCCAGCTCTTTCTTCTTGTTTCTGTTCGTCTCTCGAAGCACTTTTTGGCGTCGATCATATTTCAAGCATTTCCAAGTCATTACAATCATCGTTTCTATCTTCAATCTACTTCAGTAAGTCTTCCCGCATTAATTTAATCATTTCTAGAATTTATTCGATTTCTTTGTGATAATTCATGTCAATTTAGTGCAATGCCAAAGGGTAAAGCCCTCTGCTTGTTTTAATCCTTATCTGGCTATTGGGGTTAGGGCATGTCTTTATTTAGGGCATGTTCAGGCTATAAATCATAATCATGGACCTTTTGGATTCAAGTGAAATTTGCGTTTTTATTTGGTATGCGGCTGCCTTGTTTGTTCGGTATAACAATGGGGGTTTAGGTTTCTCTCTGTTTGGTCCTTGTTTAGAGATAAGGGTTGAGGCTAATTACGAACACAAAGTACTTTTAAACTGAGGGAAACTATATTTTTTAGCTAGGGTTCGGCTACCGGACAGGAAGAACATCTAGTAGGATGCAAGGCATACTCTCATTGTATACGCTGAACTTCATTTGATATGCCATCTTTCAAAACATTTTCCGAGATTACCCGCCATCCATAGCTTGCCTGCCAGACCAAACACTACATAAACTAGTCGAGCAGCATGTTACGCTGTACCATTTAGTCATTACTCTAGTTTATTTACTTTTGCTAGAACTTCTTGGGACAAGATTACTTAACAATTAGCTATGTTTTCAATTGCACATGTGCATGCACACACAAACACAAGCGTGTGCACACTACGATAATACGTGAGTTAGGTTACTACATTAGACAGGTATGTCGACCATTGCAAGACTTGCTTGTTGACTACTTCTGGAGATCGGGCTCCATTTTCCTCTGCTCTTTCGGATCCTGGGTTGCTGGGGAGTTGGACTAACCAACCTAGTCCTGCTTGCTTTTTGGTGCATGGGTATGGGCCATCACAATTGTTAGTGGACCCCATCAAATCTGTAGCTTCAACTTTAACTGCTAGGCATCTAGATACAATCATGGCTGCTCACACCCGTCCTAGAGAATATATGCTCTTGCGTACTTCCGAGCAATGAAATTGTGCTCTTTCGGAAGGATACATGCCTATTCAAGATATCACTGCGTAGTTAGGTCCTTAACTCCTCTTTCTTAATGGATCATGTGCTTCCTTGTATACCAAAGATTGCTCCCTTCCATTTGCATCCCAATGGTTATGCTATCCTGACCAACCTATCTGATATCTTTATGAGGGAATTTCAAGTCCCTCCCACTCACCGTCAATTCAGGTTCCTTTATGCTATTAAGAGCAAAGCAAAATGCTCTCCTTTCATCTATCTCGAGGTGGGAAGTAAGTTCAAACCAGTAAAGGATCTGTATTCCTAGTACAACATATTTAAAAAGGGGCATTTCTTCATTCAGGATGCTTCCCCATGCTTCCATCAATGGCATTCGGGATGTAAGTCACCTTGTTTATCCTTTTCCCAATAATTCCATGTCATTCACTAATTTTCTTCTCTATTGGACTCTCTTTCAGGTTCGGTTAGAGCTGCATCAAGGGACAACTTAGAGGACATGTTGAGAACTACAATAAATCTCTGTGGAGCTCAGAGAGGTACCCCTTCTGGTCATGGATGATAATTTGAGACAGCTTGGGCTTTTATCCGTCGGGAGCTAGATCAGGAAGGTCAGGGCTCCTTCCACCCATAAGTCACGAAGAAAAAGAAGGGTAAAACTTCAACAGCTGGTGAGACAAGTGAAGCACCCTCTTCCTAACCCTTTGTTTTTGGTTCCGTCATGATTTCAAATCCACTTGGAGCCGATCCCATGTTAATATGGACATAGAAGAGTCGGCATTAGATTCCTTTAGGATTGATCCTTGCGAAGGCGGCCAACTCATAGCCATAAGGGAGTGGTATGATGACATCATCTAGACAAAGATAATGGAACAAACAAGCTCTCATTCTAATGATAGCGAGTGCACCGCTTCAGATCGTAATGAAACTTACTCATCTTAGTTCATTTAATTTAGACGTAGATGAGGCCCAATGCTGCACTTTCGGGGCTGAGGAGCCAGAAAAGCTTGTTCCTGGGGATATCTCGATGTCTGGCTACTTACAAGATTTCGGGCTAGGGATTGAATATAGGGACTTTGCCCCGATATTCGAAATTCAACGGCAGTTAGCAATGCATGAGGACTCTAAGGGTTTGTTTAGATGTCATGCATTGTTCTCACATTACACACATCTATCTTTTTATGCTATAGCGATGCATTCCCTGGCTTTCTTTTTCGGGTGTTCACTTGATTCTAATTCATTGTTCTTAAACGTTTGTAGGGAGTATGAGTTCGAAAAAGGGAAAGTTCTTATTTAAAATGAAGCAGTTGAAGCTGAATGCACCCTCCAAAGATATCAAAAAAGCCACATTTTTGTTTGGTTTGAACAAGAATGTGGGGCAGTCTGCTATTGAGCTTAAGATGGGAGAAACCGTGTTCTATTGCCCAATTGGGGACGAAGGTGACCAAGTCTCCAAAGACGGTTCCAAAAAGAGACCCCGCTTCCCCCGCAGCAAGTTAAAATCAAAGACTACCCTCTGTTCCTCTAAATCTCCCCTAGCTCACCTTTTCTTCTATCAAATTCGGAACCTCCAAGCAATAGGAGAGGACAGACGAGAGAGAAGCGGTTGTTCCTACCCCCAAAGGCAAAGATAAAGGGAAGAATAAGGAAGGAGCGTTCATTATTACTGACCCCACATACTTAAATTTCTATGAATTCCAACAGCCCTACCAGCCAAGAGATCTCCTCGCTCACTTGCTCATTAATGCTCCTCCTCTTGCATTTTCAGGAGTGATCAATCTTCTCAGAGACTGGTTGAGTGGTGTAAAGGCATTATTAGAATTTCATACCAGAGTGGTCAAGGCTAGAGTGGAGATCAGCTAAAAGAATGTCAAACGTAATATAAAGATTTGTTGACCTAAGAAAGCTGATGCATAAAAAGGACTTAGATCACAAAGCATTGTTAGATGCATTAGAGAGGTCTCGGGCGAAGGAGATCAAGAAAATGAAGGTCGGTCATGCCGAGGAATTGGGCATGTTGAAGATAGATTACTCTAACGACATTAAAGGTGGCAAAGAGGAGTACAATGTTAAAGCCGGGCGGCTGTATGATGACTGTTAGAAAGTTGAAGCCAAGTTCACAAAATGATAATATGAGCTCTAGGCGGTGGCTATAAAAATGTACCTTGACCTTGCTGATTTAAAAAAGAAGGTGGTGGAGTGGAAAGCTGAAAGGGTTTCCCTTTGGAATGATCTCAAAGCAATGGCTATCGAGAAAGCTGCTGAAACCATAAAGGCTGAGAGACTGCAAGTGGAGTGCAACGAGATGAACAGCTAGCTGGATTAGGTGGAAGAGCTTCTAGACAAGATCTACCTTAGAATGTTCGCTAAAAAGAGCTTGGCATGGATTGATGAGTATCAATAGGTCAAGTTCTCCATCCATAAATGGTTAATTAGAGAGGCAAAGACTGCTAGTAAGAAAGGAGGGTCGATATTAAGTCTCGAAGCCATCGACGCTCGTTTTATGGCAAAGGAGAGAGGAGCCATCCACCATGTTGTTTTAAGTTGGCTGAGGCTAAAAAGGCTCTAAAAGAGGAGGAGGAGGATAAAGAAAAGAATGGTGATTCGACCTCAGGGGCAACAACATAAGGTCAAACTTCAAAACATGTCATTTATGCCCTCATACATGATGTCCATCTAAATGTTCTCCACATTTCTTCAGATGCATCAATCACGAGCCAACTGTGGGACATTCCCTCTGCTCCAAATGATGCTCTACCATATGGCATTGCTCTAGTTTATCCTAAAGGAGGTAGGGTTCTTCTTTATAGTTTGTGGGTCACTGATCAGTGTGTTCGAGCCTATTTAGGCAAAATCTTATTTGATAACCTTCCTCATTTCCATGCAGGTGACAAGCTCGTGCCGAATCCTTCTGGAGCTATGATCACTCTGAAAGCCCTATAGTTAGGGACCATGCCCCTAGGCTCCTCAGATCCTCGGTCGATGAGGGTCAAGATGAGATGATTATTACCCTTAGGGATGATGCCAATGTTGAGATTTTTTGCGCCACTGGGTCCACTTAGGATTTTGATAGGGAGGAGGTCGTTATGCAGAATTTCATAGAAAATTTTCCTAAGGAGGTTGCGAGAGTCAAGTTAGAAGCAATGGAGGATTTGAAATTTATAAAGAAAAAACAAGCGGAACTTAATAAGGCGGCTGCGGCCAAACCGAAGGACAAGACACACGAAGGAGAGCGAGGAAAGCCCAAGCCTCATAGCAAGAGTTGCATCTCCAAAACTAAATCTAAATGATGCCAATAGTTGTATACCTCCTTTTGTGCTTAAAACAGTAAATACCATGTCTTCTACTTGTAATAAACACTTTTATCCATACTCGCCCAATTTTGAATTTTGATAAGGGTGAGCACGTATTACTTTCCGACACATCTAAATTTGTACTGTAAATGTTGGGATGTTTGGCGGTATGACATGGATGTTGATTATTTTTGCATGCCTGGTTTTCCTTACCCCACTTTTATTATCCCTTTTGCTTATTACTATATATGCATTTCATGCATACTTTAAATAAGTTTGATCTAGTGTCTATCTGTTAACAGTTTTCATAAGAAATTCTGGTATTGCCATTTGTACTGAGCTGTACTACCAATAGTCATGTTGCACTATGGGAGAGTACATTTATCCATTGCTCACAGAGATCTGGAGTAGAATATCGGGGGTGAAACAATTAGGCGGTGCTTATGTCATGACCGTCGGTAAGTCGGGTTCTCTACAACTATCCTAAAGTCAATGGCGGACACCCAGTTAGGGTCACTCCAGTCTGCCATTGCCGGTAAGGAGTTTGAGTCGATCGTCAATGGTGGACACTCGGTTAGGGTCACTCTGGTCCGCCATTGACAGCAAGAAGTTTGATCCAAACTTCAATGCTAGACACTCGTTTAGGGTCACTCTTGTCTGCCATTGCTGAAGTTTGAGCCGATCGTCAATGATGGACACCCGGTTAGGGTCACTGTAGTCTGACATTACCAGCAAGAAGTTTGAGCCGACATCAATGGTGGACACCTAGTTAGGGTTACTCTGGTCCGCCATTGCCGGCAAGGAGTTTGAGCTGATCGTCAATGGTTGACACCCGGTTTGGGTTACTCTGGTTCACCATTACTGATAAGAAGTCTGAGCCAATCATCAATGGTGGATACCCGATTAGGGTCACTCTGGTCCGCCATTGCTGGGAAGAAGTTTGAGCCGATCGTTAATGGTGAACACCCGGTTAGGGTCACGCTAGTCCGTCACTACTGGCAAGGAGTTTGAGTCAATCGTAAATGGTGGACACACAGTTAGGATCAGTTTGGTCCACTATTACCGGTAAGAAGTTTTAGGGGAGCAGCTTTTATCCCAGGGACGTTGTTTCCCCTAAATAAAGAGCTCGGCTCATCGAGCTTTTGCAGCATTCTTTTAATGCCTACATTAATCTGACATGTTTCTATTGTAGTACAAAATTACATTTCATACTCAAGACCTGTCATAACAAGATTTTAAGGAAAGCACATTTTATTAGAATTTATTTCATAACTATTTCAACTACATTGTTGGAATATAATTAGTAAAAGCATAAAAACTAAGTAAAATAGCGATGGAGATTCTGTGCTTTCCAGGCTTTTCTGAATAAAGCTTCATCCACCATGCTAAGGATGAAAGCTTCATTTCTCAAGTCTTTGATAATGACATATGGTTCTTTCTAGATTGGGTCGAGTGCCCCGGTCTTAAGAATATTTGCTTTAGTACCAAGTCCCCTTCCTTGAGTGCGTGATGTCTGATCTTAGAATTTTATTGATTGGTTATCCTTTATTTATGCACCTCAGCCTTTAAGGCAGCTTCCTCACACCTTTTATCAATTAAATCCAATAACACATTCAGTAGCTTCTCATTCTCATTTAGGTCATGGTGAATCCTCCAATGCAATGGTATTATTGTTTCCATTGGTAACATCGCCTATGAACCATAAGCCAATGAGAAAGGAGTATGTCATTTTGTTGTCTTAAAATAAGTGCGATAAGCCCACAGTGCCATGGGAAGCTCGTCCACGCATGCTCTTTTAGAATTTTCCAGCCACTTCTTTATGAGCATCTTCAGAACCATGTTGATCGCTTCCACCTATCCATTTGTTGTGGGTGTGCTACCGTAGAGAAACTTTTCTTTATCCCGTGTTGTTGGTAGAAATCAGCAAACCTCTCGCAATCAAACTACAATCTATTGTCCGAGATGATTTGGAGGGGGACTCCATACCTACATATCACATTTCTGACCAAAAGATTTATGACCTTGTCCGTTGATACGTTAGTAAGTGGTTTTGCTTCGACCCACTTAGTAAAGTAATCAACTACCATTATAGTGTACTTAGCTTCACACCTAGCCATAGGAAGTTCTTTAATCAAATATATTCCATGGACTAAGAAAGGCCAAGGGACGACCATGTGAGTCAGTTCAGTCGGGGAAAATCTTGGGATCCTCGCAAACCGTTGGCATTTGTTATACCTTTTTACATACTCCATTGCATCGTGATTTATTATCGACCAGAAGTACCCATACCGCAACGCCTTCTTTGCTAGAGCATGCCCCCCAGTGTGATCTCCACGGCTTTCTTGATGTATGGTTTCCAACACTTCCTCAGCTTTTCTTCCGGCAACGTACCTCAATAATGGGTTAGAAAATCCTCTTTGATACAGAACACCATCCTGAATGATAAAGCGAGGCACTTTCCACGATACTTTCTTAGCTTTGTTCTTGTTGCTTGGAAATACCCCGTCACTTAAATATCTTATAAATGACGTCATTTATGTCTCCTTACCATTAATAGTTGCAATCATATTCATCTTCTCGAAGCTGAGGCTAAGTAAGGTCGCAATAAGTACTAACCCCAGTAGAGACCCGGCTCCTGAAGTTGCCAACACTGCCAGCTCATCGACATCTTGATTCTCTTCTCATGGGATGTGTTTGATTACGTTGTGCTACATTTCATTAAGCAAAACCTTCACCTTACCTAAATAGGATTTCAATCATTCTTTCTTAGCTTAAAATTTGCCGAGCACCTGATTTACGACTGACTGTGAATCACTGTGCATACACAGCGACCTAATGCCCATTTCTGTAGCTATCTCCAATCTTGCTATTAAAGCCTCATTGTTTGTTGCCTTGAATCCTAGTCATACTGCACAGTTCAACTTCCTCCCATTAAGTGTCAATAGTACTACTCCTACACCAGAATCATGCTCACATACACTCTCCATTTAAGAGCTTATTCCTTATAGGATTCCACTTCGTCGTCCCTAACGGCGAATTCAGCAATAAAGTTTGCTCGGACCTGTCCTTTGATCATCGTTCGAGGATGATAATCTCATACCGGCTTACCTCGATACTTTATTTGGTAAGTCTCCCTAAAGTACTAGGTCGGTGTAAGACATGTCTCAAGGGCTGATCAGTCAACACTCAGATGGGACGCGACTGGAAATAGTGCCTCAACTTTCGGGACGTGATTAGTAAGTACCAACTTCTCCTGTTTAGGATATTAAGACTCCGAGCCAGTGAAGCGCTTACTCACATAATATACCAGACGTTGCACCCGATCTTCTTTTCGGACCAATGCAGCACTTAGGGCACGGGATGATACTGCCAAGTACAGATATAGATCTTCTCCTTTAATCGGTGTATAAAGAACTGGAGGCTTCTATAAATTCTCCTGTAAGTTAAGGAATGCATCCAAGCAGTCATCTGTCCATGCCATCTCGCCCGAGATCTCATTTGAAAGCTCATTTTGAACTTGAGGGAGACGAGATTTAACGAGACATTAAATTTTGTTTATATATTATTTGACACTCATCTTGTCCAAGGTAGTGAAATTTGAGGTGAGATCTCAATAGAAGATTCTATATGAAATTATATTTTTTTCATTTACATTTTTTTTACTTCATAAGCGAGCCCACAAGGAATTACAGTCTAATGACTTTTTACCTACCTTCTAATTCTTCTTTTTACCGTTCAACGAGTAAGCAAAAATAAACTTATTATTATTTTTACTTTTAATATTCTGATCAGTAGGGAATCATTCAGTTAATACCAAATCAATTGTGTTAAAATGTAAAATTAATATTATCATTTTAAATAAATTATGTATGTTAAAAAATTATATATATATATATATAGCAATTATCACAATAATCTTAAATATATGAAATTTAGATTTATGTTACTCCGAGATAGTTTCGAGGTGGACTTTAAAATCAGAGATGTTAATCCGAGATGTACACCCGAGATACACTCATCTCACCCGAGATCTCATCTGATATGAGATAATGTGTGTAAAATTTTCAAGACGAAATGCGATCGAAATCCGAGATTTGAAACCCTTGTCCATGCAAAATTACCTTTCTCTTTCTTGAGTGCTTCAAAGAATGGAACACACTTATCAGTATCTTTGGATATGAACCTGCTTAGTACTGCCACCTTACTGTTCAAACTTTGCATTTCCCTCTGAGTTTCAGGGATCTTGATATCTTTCAATGCTTGAACTTATTCCGAGTCAGCTTCAATTACCCTAGAATGCACAATAAATCCTAAAAACTTTCCAGAAGAAATCCCAAAAGAACAGTTCAATGGGTTCGGCTTCATCCCAAACTCCTATAATATTTGAAACATCTCATCTAGGCGTGAGATGTGGTCTTCGGCTTTTTTCAACTTCACCAGCATATCATTAACATATACCTCCATAGCCTTTCTAATCTACCTAGCAAACATCTTGTTGACTAAACATTGATATGTCGCCTCTGCATTTCGGAGCCCAAATGGCATGACTTTGTAACAATAGAGTTCTAAGCCAGTAATAAAGCTAGTGTGTTCCTGATCTGGGACGTACTTAGTAATCGGATTGTATCCGGAGTATGCATCCATAAAAGATTGAAGTTTATGCCCTGCAGTTCCATCTACCGGCTAATCAATTCTTGGAAGCAGAAAGCAATATTTACAGAAAGCATCATTCAAGTTGGAGAAGTCAATACATGTTTTCCATTTTCCATTCGTTTTCTTGACCAAAACTTAGTTTGCAATCTATTCCAAGTACTGAGACTCCCGGATGAACCCGTTTGCTAACAAGGTTTTCAATTCCTCATTAGGAGCCTCTAACCACTCTGAATCCATAATTCTTTTCTTTCATTTCACCGAGGGCTTTCTTAGGTCAATGTTTAAGGCATGACTGGTAATTGAAGGGGAGATTCCACACATATCTATATGGGACCAAGCAAAGATGTCATGCTTATCCCGTAGAAATCCTATTAACTGTATTTTTCAATCTCAATCCAACTTAGTTCTGATTTTCATTAATTTTGTTGAGTCTTTGTTATATATTTCTACAAATTCTATCATGTCTCCTGCCTCTGCTGCGGCCCCCTCTCCTCCATCTTTCGAGTCAATTTCATTGTAAGGATCGCCTGTGAACCTGAGCGAGGGACCCTCCTTTAATTGTTATGCGATATAATTTTTGGCACATAGTGCAACACCTGTACCCTTCCCTTTCTCCCAACGTTTGTTTTATCGGAGCTCTGCTACATACCACTCCCTGGAGGCATCTTGATTTCCTTTCATTGCCCTAACCCCATTAGTAGTAGGGAATTTCATAGTCAAGCAGCACTAGGTCACCACTACATAGAAATCAGATAAGGATGGTTGCTCTAGGAAGGCATTGTATGCAGAGAATCCATCCACCAAAATGAAAGTTTTTTTGTATGGCTGATCGAGGATGGGTTCCTATCTCGGAAAAAAAATCTAGCCCTTCCCTTGGTATTGTGCCCTCTCCTATGAAACCATGCAGTTACTTGTTCACGGTGTTACATTCTCCATGGATAACCCCATTTTATCAAATGCGACTTTGAATAAAATGTTTACTGAACTTCCATTGTCTACTAGAATCTGATGCACTTCTACCGGGCTGAGCATTTCCGAAATCTCCAGAGGATCCTTATGAGGGTATTGCTTACTCTGTAAATCATTATCATTAAAGATTATCTCATCCTGCTTTTGACGTAGGGCTTTGGTTTTTTGCTCCTCACCTATAGCTTACACAAAAGCTTCTCCATTCTTTAAAGACTTTGCTTATCTTTCCATCTCAGCCCAACTTCTCTCAGCCATGTGAGGTCCTCCCACCATGGTATTGATTATTAACCTCCCATCCTTCTTACGATTAGCATTGGATCCTTCACACCCGTTTCCAATTGGGATTTACTTCTGGGCCTGCTTTATAGGAGTAGAGGGAATGCTTGGATTCCTGACATACCACTCCAACTTCCTCTTCCTACTGTGTTCTTCTATAATATCCCAAAAATAGTGACATTCGTTGGTGTTATGTCCATAGAATTCATGAAACCAACGATACTTTCCATATTCATCTCAGCTTCAGTTTCTTTCTTCGACAATGGCCTGTTGTATTTGAGTTCTACTCGCGTGGCGAGGTAGATGTTTTTTGTAGTATCATTCAAATCTGTGTAAGTGTTAAACCTCATTCCAGACTTGAAACTTTTTCGTTCCATTTTCTTTCCACCAGAATTGTTTTAGTTATTGTTTTTCCTTTTCTCAACACAACTACGTTCATTATCTTTAACCATAGCATTCACACTATTGGATGCTTCAATGGTTTGACATTCATTCCAGCTTGTCGTCCAAATACTACTTCCTCCAACCACATTTACTTTGTTGCTTCATAAAAGAAGTCCTATAAGGAGCTGGTTTATCCTTAGTTAATCTCTGGGCGAACTTTGCGTTGGGTTCAAAGGCACCACACAATGCCATAAAAGTTAATCGTTTGTTAGCGCTCCGGACACTGGCGGCTGCAGCATTAAAGCGAGCCAAGTATTACCGTAGCATTTCATCCACTCGTTCTTCTAATCTGACAATGAGTATAGGTCCTTGGGTTACTCTATATGAACCTGAAATTAACCGATGAATTTTTCCTTTAACATTTCCCATGAATAGATTGAGCTATAGGGAAGGCGACAGAACCACGTAGTTACTAAGTCTGATAGTAATAGAGGAAGCATTTGCACAAAATTTCCTTCGTCTCTCCACTCATTAACATGTGTTGCATATTTCATTGTAGATGCACTATTGGATCGGTCAGACCTTGGTAAGGATACGTGTTGGGCATTCATAAACTCCTAAGGTTTCGAGCAGTCTTTATCTCCATGGAAAACATGCTACCAACTCTTACTCTGATTCAAGGCTCTATTTGCTCACGATGAACACACTCTCTTATAATTCGTGCCATCCGATCTTTTGGCTTAGGGGATAAGCGGATGTGAGTAAACCTCTCTCCCCAGGGTGAAAACATCTTTCGCTTCTTCTATGATGACTTGCTCTGCGATCTCGGCTCCATTCTCCACTCCGGGATCTTCGCGATGATAAGTTCACTTTTCATCAGTTACCACTTCTGTTGGGACGGGAGAGCGTTGCCTAGATTGGGAAGGATAGGCCATAGCCAGCCCTAGTCCACCACCTCTCCTGATTAGTTCGATGTTGAGTTCTCGAGCGCAATGTTTGGCCAAGTCCTTGCTCGATCTATTTTCTCAGAGTTTACTTGTATCGCTTCTCGGTTTTCTTGATCTGATCCACTGCCAGAGTATGACCTCCTTTGTATCATGGATCCTCGGGACTAGGTACTCCCTCTTACTTCAGCATTGTACGTGGTCGGTTGCATTTGCCCTAAGCATATCATGATTTGTGCCATAATAACTTGCTGCTAGGCAGCGAAATGAGTATCGAGATCTGCCACAACTCTGTCCAAGTCACCCCTGACGATTGTGTCTAGTCCTAAAGTGATGGACGAATGGTCGTCCTGATTAGTAGTAGCTTAGGTAGCATTCCCACTGGTACCACCAGTCTTGCTCTTAGATTTAGGAGGCATGTTAAAAAAGGCTCTCGGTGAAACACCAAAAATGTTTGAACGAAAAGTGGACAAACATCTCCAATCGAGTTTACAACAGTGGATTCGGTAGAAATAGAATGCAAAAAAGTAAAGTACGCCAGATTTATAGTGACAAGTGTTTGGATATGAAATACAATGATTTATTGTTAAATATTAGGATTCGGAAGCTTTGTATGGCTACTTTTGTTCGGTAGACTCTGGAGGACCGAAAAGTTATCCCATGGCTGTTAAAAGCTTGTTTATTTATAGATTTGCAGACATAGGGAGGTCACTCCAGTAGATTAAATAGTTTTCCTATATAATTTGTTCGGTTCGGTTATTTCCATATATAGAAGATACGATCGTGAATTTCCATATATGCTATGATTTTATTTCGTAAATAACTTGTTTGGTTTGGCTGAAATGGCTCCATTCGGGGTTGGTTGGTTCACCAGGTGGATGTAGACATCTTTCTGGCCAAGTTCCTTAATATATCTCCTTGGTTCAGTTTTGCTCCCCTTCTTCTTATTTCGCCTTTAATTCATACCGAACATGATGTTTTGCTCGGTGTGTATTCCACCGAACAGAATATCTTGCCCGGTAATAATATGCACCGGACAAGGATACCGAGTAGAAATTCTTGTTTGATGGTGGAACTACCAAATAGGAATACTTGTTCAGTGGAGGAACAACCAAACAATAATTCTATTTTAGAGGTAAAATTGCTGGACAGGAATTCATATCTGGTTCATTCCTATAGCAGAACAAAGTGAATCAGGGAAACCAGACCAAGCCTATGTTTATGTGTCTACCGGACAGAGCAAGTTTGCATTATTCCTTCCATCAACCCTATCTTCATTTTTCTTCTCTTGCCTTCATATTAGCCGGATTTACTGGGTCTAGATCTCTTAGGCACAAATGCCCATAACAGTGGTAAACAAAAGAATGCAAAAAATATATTTTGTTTAATCATAAAGTCTACATCCACTTTAAATACTTGAACTTAATTATCACTAAGATAACATTATACACAATTTGATGCTAAAATATTAAAATAGATGTAAAGTGATAAATTCAAGAAAATTTAGGTCTACAACAATGACATTTCTAAACTACGGGTTCCTTAATACTGAAATTATTGATCCGTCTCAAAAGTCGTTTTCCATTAATTGGACTCAGATTATTTATAGTTGGATTTTTGGAAAATATTTTGACAACCACAAAGAATACATCGAGACTTAGACCATCTCCAACCCATATGTATTTTCATTGTGAAGTGAATGACACGTAGATACAAGATGTTGTGGTTTAAATTTTAATCTCCAATGCTAAAGTAATTAGAATGTGGAATATGATATGGCATGATTTTTGTTAGACAATGTGAATTGAAATGTCTACTTCCAGAAATTGTAATTAATAATGTGAAGGTTTAACCACCACTAAATTTTTTGCCACCTAGGCAAATTTCAATACATCAAAATATTTGCATTGAAGAAAATTAATTGCTTGTATTGTAAATGTACAATCACATTAACTTAACATTGCCTAACCACTTGTGCCATATAGATATCTCATGAAATAACATTGTCTATGATTGGATATGCTCTTAGAGCATCTCCAATTCTATTTGAATGTAATTTCATGAAATGCTCGTGTCTCCTCTTCTATTCTATTTTGTGAAATATATAAAAACAAGCTTCTACAAGAAAATGCAAGATTGTTCTCCTATGAAAATGACTAGAAAAATACAATTCTGTACATGTGTCATTTTAGGAATATTTTAAAATTAAACAACTAGATAATTGTGGATATGTACACTTCCACATTGTAGACTACAATGTCTACAACTAGACAATATATTTCATAATGTCTTGTAAATTTCTTGACACGTCTTCTTTAAAATTCATTCAATATTTGCATTTGAGATAGTAAACTTAACAAAAAGTTAATTGATGATGTGCCTTTGGTTTACATTCAAATTAACAAAGGGTTGGAGATACTCTTAGGGTGCCCGACTAATGTGAATGAACGTGCGATCCACTTTATTTGGTTTGCAAATAACTGACGTGCCTGCTTTAATAAGAACATAATACATTGATGTGAAAGGATTGTTTTGAGTCAAATAAGATAGACTTAGTTAATAATGGCAAGTTTAAGGAATTACATCCTGGTCCAAATATATCTATTCGAATAGCTAGAGCTAGCGTAGTAATTTGTCCATCTATTTTCTTATCAAAGCCGGTCATTTGAAGATTATATGTCCAATGTTAAAACCTTCATCGTGAATGTGTTAATTCATAATTCAAGCCATATATCTCGCCCATTAAATTGATCCGTCCGTTTTTATTGGCAAACTCTCTTTGCAATTCTCTGTTGATAATCTACGTACTCATGAAATTCATCAAATGCTTTCACAACTTTTGACCATTAGGATTGAACCACTATATGAATAGTCTCACTAAACCATGGAGAAGGATTCACGATGCAATCGACTATATATGAAATACAATACAAATGAGTTCTCTATTTATAGAATCTATATGCAATGAAGATTACAATAATGTCCTTTGACATTTACAATATTCATCCTTATTACTTGTATACATTACAACACCCCCTTGAATATGCGTCTGATAAGAATAATTACCTCATTAAAAACATATGTTATGAAAAACCCAGTGGGGAAAATTATAACTAATGAAAAGAGTGCAATTTTAGTTCATCTTTAAATAACATGTTTTACAATGTTATAATGAGTGTTGATACTTCTACATCAGGATAATGCCTCATTAAAACCTTACTAACAAAAACCCAATGGGAAAAATATTAGTGAAGAAAAATGAGTACATTATAGCATACTTTTGGATGCTCTCCCTGATTTGTAACTCATTATTTAATTAGTATGTTGATGCAGCCGGTGTATACCAATTTTATACACAATCTTTTGAAACGTTGATTTTGGAAGTGTCTTTATGAATAGACCTGCCGGATTTTCCGAGCTATGCAAGCATCAATGCATCATTGTCTTCATAAATAATAGTTGATCCTTCTGTAGCTTAGGGGAGTTGACACATATTTTGAATATGCTCAATTAATGATCTTAGCCAAGTACATTCTCGACTTGCTTCATGTAGTGCAAGTATTTCAGAATGATTGGATGATGTTGCTACCAATGTTTGCTCCATAGATCGCCATGAAATAGATGCATTGCTATTGCTAAACACATGCCCAAAGTTTGCGATCTTGCTTTATATGGATCAAAAAGATAACCCGCATCAGCATAGCCAACTAGATTTGGATTATTATCTATGTTAAATAAAACAAGCCTAAATTTGTCGCTCCACAAAGATGTCTCATGATATGTTTTATACTATTCCATTGTCTTTTCATTGGTGCAAAACTATATCTTGCTAGAAGATTTACTAAGAATGCAATATCTGGTCTTGTGCATTGGGCTAAATATAATAATTCACCAATGACACTGAGATATGGTACTTCTGGACCAACTACATTTACATCATCTTCTTTTGGACGGTAAGGGTCCTTTTTTATATCCAGAGATCTGCCAACCATAGGCGTACTAAGTGAATATGCTTTATCCATTTGAAAATGATTTAGGATTTTCTCAATGTAGTTTGACTAATGGATCAATATGCCATTAGTATTATGCTTGATCTGTACACCAAAACAGTATTTAGTTTTTCCAAGATCTTTCATTTCAATTTTTTTTAAAGTAATTTATTATTTCATCAATCTCTTCTAGAGTCCCAATCAAATTTATACCATCAACGTAAACTACTAAAATAGTAAATCCCTTTACTGGTTTCTTTATAAAGACACATAAACAAATGAGATTATTTTTATATTCGGCTTTTAACAAATTTTCACTAAGACGGTTATACCACATTCTTCCATATTGTTTCAAACCATAAAGTGATCATCTCAGTTTTAATGAGTACAACAACTTTGATTTCGCTTCAGGCAACTTATATCCATATGAAATTTTCATGTAAATAGTGGTATCTAATTCACTGTGAAGATAAGCTGTCACAAGATCAGTTAATCTTATATCTAGTTTTTCAAAAACTACAAGGCTTATCAAATATCGAAATGTTGTGACATCCATCACAGGAGAATATGTTTCTTTAAAGTGAAAACCTGGTCTCTATAGAAAACCTTGTGTGACAAGTCGTGCCATGTATCTCACGACTTCATTTTTATCACTTTGTTTTCTAACAAATACCCATTTATAACCTACTGGTTTAACTTTTTCTGGTGTTTTCTCTATTGATCCAAATACACCATGTTTTTGAAGTGAATCTAGCTCAACTTGGATAGCATCTTTCCATTTTGGCTAATTATGTATTTTTGACATTTATTTATGCTAGTTGGTTCATTATCATTATCCACATTATATTCATGACTTTCAGTTATTTCAATAGCTACTACGAATGAGAATATATCATTAATTATTATTTTACTTTGGTCCCACATTTCTTCATAGTTCGTATAAAATATTGAGGTCTCATCATTATTAAGTACCATTTTATTTTTGGAAGCTTCTATTATTTCTTATGGGATAATAGTTCCTTCGGAATTTTTAGAAGAATTAGGATGTTTATTTAAGTTACCTTTTGTATTAATTATAACATATTCCGGAGGTTTGTCAATAGATGATTTTTCGTTAGACATTCTTTTTCTAGGCTGCAAGTCTTTTGAACGAATGGGTCTTCCACGCTTTTGTCTTGCTTTAGATTCATTTGCCGCTATTGGTCCTTCTAGGACTTCAATTCTAGTTCGTGCATTTGCGGCTGGAATGTGAGATTTACTTATTTTTGCAGCATCACTAAATGCATTTGGAATTTGATTTGTAATATTCTGAAGATGCAAAATTCTTTGTACCTCATATTGGCATTATCTGCTACGCGGATCCAACTGAGACATAGATGGATTATTCCATGATATTTCACGTCGTTCTACTAGGACGGTCTTTTCTTCCCCTAATGGGGAAAAAATTGTCTTATCAAATTTACAATCTAAAAATCTTGTAGTGAAAACATATTTTGTGAGAGGTTCAAGATAACAAATTATCGAAGGTGAATCAAATCCCACATAAATTTCCAACCTAGTTGAGGACCCATTTTAGTACGAAGTAGGGGACTGATGGGTACATGCACAACACAACCAAATTTTCATAAATGTGAAATATTTGGTCGGGATCCAGTTAAAAGCTGTGATGGTGAAAATTGATGATAAACTGTTGGTCTACTTTTAACCAATTTCGATGCATGCAAAATTGCATGTCCCCAAGCTGAAACGAGTAATTTTGATTGCATGAGCAATGGTCTTGTAATAAGTTGCAAACACTTAATTAATGATTCTGCTAGACCATTTTGATCGTAAACAGGAGCTACTGGATGTTCAAATTTAGTTCTCAATGAAAAGCAATAGTCATCAAATACTTGAGAAGTAAATTTCCTGTATTATCTAGTCGAATTGATTTAATTTGACAACCACAGAAGTGTGCTCTTAGTTTAATTACTTGAGCAAGTAATTTGGCAAATGGCATGTTTCTTGTAGAAAACAAACATACATGTGACTAACGAGTTGATGCATCAATTAATACTATAAAATATTTAAATGATCCACATTTAGGGTGGATTGGACTACAATATAACCTTGAATTCTTTGTAGAAATGTTGGAGATTCAGAAGTGATTTTACTATATAAAGGTCGAGTGATTAATTTTCCTTGTGCACATAGGGCACATAAATAATCACTTGGTAGATTCAATTGGTTTGATAAATCATGCCCATTTGAGTTTTTAGCTATTTTATGATTCATAGTTGACGTAGGATGACCTAGGCGATCATGCAAAAGAATTATTGTCTTTGTATTTGTGAGCTTCTGGCTCATGTTTATAGAGTGAGATTCAACTATGTCAATTTTCGTGAAATATAATCCAGTTGGAATTGTACCAAATTTTCTAAAATAAGCTTCTGGTTTTCAATTCTAGAAATAACACAAAGATGTTCTTTGTTGTTTACATTTATAGTTTCAATATGGTAACCATGCATTCTTATATCTTTAAAACTTAGCAGATTTCTTTTAAAATTACTCGCGTATAATACATTTTGAATGAAGATATGTGTACCATTTGGTAATACCATATGGGCTCTTCCGAACTCTTCAATTATATTAGCAGATGCAGACATAGTGAAAATTTTAGCTATAATATTTTTAGATAATCCAGAGAAAAACTTCTGCTTTTTCAAAATCGTATTAGTAGTTGCACTATCTAGTATGCATATACCATCACTCAAATATTGACGGTCCATACCTTAAGAATTAAAGACAATATAGTTAGTTAATGATTAAAATAAATTATGAACATAAATAAATGCTAATACTTTCTAAAACAAAAGGATTTCAAAACAAACAACTAATTAAAATCAACATCCATCGCTACACATTATTTCAGCTAGTTCATAAAAACAAACGAACAAACAAACAAATTTCAACTTCAACTAACTTATTAATACAAGATTATGAAGAATAAAATAAAACAGAAACTACACAATAATGAAATTTCCATCATCATCTTCGTAGAAATCATCTAACTTCAAGTTAGTGTTATCTGACAATCCTTCAGCATTATTTAAGTCAATATTCTTCGAACGTTGGTATTCTTTAATTGTTTTCTTTGATGATCTACATGTACGAGACCAATGGCCAGAACGTCAACATCCATAACAAACTTCCTCATGATGCTTTTTATTTTCTGGAGCTGAATCGTTGTTCTTTTCAGACTCATTTTTCTTTTATTGTTTTTTAAAGTTAGTAGTTTTGTTGCCTCTAAAACCACCATAATCGCCTCTGTTGGAGTTATATCCACCCCCACGACCACGTCCTCTACCTCTACCTCTTTCGAATTGGGCAAAATTAGCATTAACTTCTAGTAATACAGCTGAACCAGTTGGTCTTGATGAGTGATTTTTAATAAGCAATTCATTATTTTGCTCAACGATTAGTAGACATTTTATGAGTTCAGAATATTTTATAAAATGACGCTATCGACATTGCTGCTGCAAGAGTATGTTCGAGGCATGAAACATTGAAAAAGTCTTTTCAAGCATTTGTGCATCATCCACCTTTTTCTCCACATAATTTCAGTTTAGAAGTAATTCTAAATATGGCGGAATTGTATTCCCTTATAGATTTGAAGTCTTGAAACCTCAGGTTCAACCACTCTTGCCTAGTGTTTGGAAGTACGACCTCTTCTGGTGGTCATAACGCTCCTTTAGAGAGTTCCATAAGTGGAGAGGATCCTTTTAAGTTAAATATTCTATTTTGAGATCTTTATGGATGCGATGTCATAAAAATATCAAAGCCTTTACTTTGTCCCGCTGGGACATATTATTACCATTTTTAATGGAACTTTCTAAGCTTTGAGATTGTAAGTGGGTCTCAGAATTAAATATCCATGACAAATAGTTGTCTCTAGAGCTTTGGATTCAAGCTTCACGATATTTGTCATTTTGTGAACTATACATAAAACAAATTGCATAAGATTAAAATATTTATAGAGAAATGTAAAAAAAATCAAGAGATTAGATAATTCATTTTGTAGCACAAGTATGAAGTACACAAATATATTGAAGTTGAGCTATAATAATACGTGCATGATCGTATGTTGAAATGCATAAATGGAGTTGGATATGAGGTCATAATTTTCTAAAATATTAACTTGGAATACTGCATATGATAAATGTACAATACTTAATGTTTAATAGTACAAAAAATTGACTTTTGTGGATGGTCAATGTAAAGGTTTCAGCAACCTGGTCATCGCTTAATTTATCAAATGCAACTAGCATATTTCGTTCAACGAATTATCAAAATAAGCAGGAATAAAGTCAACATGAATTCTTCGCAGTTGAATTAATCATGCCAATAACATATTTAATACGAAAACAATAAATTACTACTATATATTTGTTAAAAACGTTATAACAGATGAAAAAAAGGAAATCGAAACCAATGCATGGATCAACTTTTTTATTCGGTTGTTATAAAATAATGCACATAATTGCATAGATCAGCCTTTGTATTCGGTTGTTATAAAAAATTAAAGGTTAATCAAAATCAATTACTTGAAATAAAAAACAATAAATGCACTGAATGTACCTTTGTAAAATGGTAAAACAAAGTAAGATTAAAAAAATAAAGTAATCAGCTTTTTGTAGAGAAAGAAGTCAAAAAGTAAAACAGTAATGCAAATGGAAACAATGTCTGTACTTCATTTACCTTGTTTTACGAAAATGGAAATACATCAAGAAGAAGTAAGTAGCCTTTTGTGTTTTGCAGGTAAGAAGAAGATATATATATATATATATATATATATATATATATATATATATATATATAAAATTGACTACGCGGGTTGAGTTATGGCTAGAGAAAAGGTATTAGTTAATTACTAGGTAACTGACATGAAAATAACTAGCAGTTTTAATAAGTAAAAGAAAATGAGTCGTATGTATTATATTATATATGAAACAATACGTACGGTCTACTACTAGTTTTATTTATTTTCGAATAGAAAAGTGCGTCGTGTTGATAACGTGTTATAAGAGCATAACCAACAATGTCTTGTTCAGTAGCTAAACAAACCACGAAGCAAGTAGGTGTGGCTTGTTCACTTCCCGTGGCTAGTTTGAACTGATCTCGTGGCTAGTGGACTGAACAGTGGTTGGTGAGTATAACGACAAAGACTTTTCTATTATAAGTTTATAACGGCGAAGACTTCGTCGTTATAAACTTATAACGGTAAAGTCTTTGCCGTTATAAAACATAGCCGTTGTCAACCCAACGGCTATGCTCCAACGTTCCACAGCCCCCCTGTATATTCCACCGCCCTTCTCCTCCTTCCATACCATCTCAACCTTAATTATTCCTCCTCTAATTCTGAAATTGTCTTCTTCATTTAAACGTTCAACCAAAAAAGTTGTTAGCAAGAAACCCATGTCCGCATACCCTTCCATCGGATTTTCCAACCAACGCCCACCATACCAATAACAAACACTTCGTCCACTACATGAGTACGGCTATTCGCCGTATTCGAACTTCTCTTATAGCCATCCTTACCAACCACTCGCTCCTCCTAACTTTCCTCCCGTTCAATCTACTGCCCCGCAACCATATTACCAACAACGTCCTCCTTTAGGCGCATACGATGATCATTCGTCGTACATGTCTTTGATGATGCAAAATGATTAATTACAACATCATCATCTTAATGCGCAATAGTTAGAGATTCGTGACCGTGAAGCAATGCAGAATCTCCAAAGACAATATTCTTATGCACGTAAGGCACTTTCTAACAAAGAAACTGTTAGTATTTTGGAGGAGGAGGTGGAGGAAGACGAAAACCAAGAAGACGATGCAATAAATACAGAAGAATGCAATGAAGAAGCCGTTGTAGAGATGCTTGCGCCCCTGAGCCCGGAATATAACAAGAAGAAGAAAAAGTGGAAATCCTTAAGTGGCATTTTCGACAGACGGCGTAGAGATTCACTTGCAGCGGAGACATACGTTGGCATAGAAGACATTGACGTGGAAAATGTCGAAGATGAAGGAGTAGCAGCTGACGGCAGAAAAAGTAAGTTAAGTTTACTTCTGAACAATATACTTCACTTGCTACAAAATGGATGCACATTTCACAAGATAGTATTTCTGGTAATAATATAAAAAGCCAAAAATTTTGGGAAACAGTTGCAGATTTTTACAACACCTTGGAACCGTTGAAGAGAACATGGGGATCGCTTACAGGAGGATATCGAGTTATGAACTCCGCAGGAAAAAACGTTTTGGCAATACTTACCAGATTTCAGACTAGACGGCAAAGCGGTGCCGCTCCTTATGACATTGTAAGTAAAATAGTATTTTACATTTCTTTGAATGGTAATGTGTTTGACTAGTTTTGTATATTCATACACTTTTGGATTTGTTCTACAGATTGAAGAATCGCGTAAGGCTTGTCAGCTGCAATACGGTCAACTATTCAAATTCCAAGATTTCTCTGAGCTTTTCTCCAGTTTACCGAAATGGAAGAATCCTAACAACTTCACGTTTAAGCAACAAAATAAAGCCAGAAGAATGAACTACTCTAATTTAGGTCCAAGAAGTGATCCAAGTTCTTAGGAAATATCTCCATTATTTGGAAACAATGACGGACGACCTCTTGGTAGAAATAAGTCAATTCGGTTGGAGCAGCGCAGTGCGGAATTTTCAATATTTGTAGGAACTTTAGAGACGTCTGCTAGAGAAACAAGAGAGCATAGAGCCAACTTTTCAGCACAAAGAACTTGCAACGAAATGGAGTTTCAGAAGGCTATCATGGAAGATCGAGAGTTTAAGAGACGAGCCCATGAGGAGAAGAAAGCTTTGATGCGAGAGAAGAATTATATCAAACTGATGACTTGTGATTTCAGTAGGCTTTCTCCTTTGCAGCAAGAACTACTAACCGAGCAGTTGGAAACTTATAAGAAAGTTAGAGACAGTGGAAGTGGAAGCGGAAGTGGCATGTATAAGGATGAGTTTAGATATGCGGTTACATTGTAATTGGTTGGTGTTGCTTTGTGTCGTTTGTTTTAGGTGTGCATTTGTGTTGTATCTTTTTAGTATCTCTATGCATCGTTTGGTTTATGTGTGTAATTGTGTTGTACTTGTTATAATTTTATTGTAAAATTATGTATTTTGAACTAAGGTCGTGCAGCATTTTATTAAACAAGGTACATAATAATATTACGAAATGGTCAACATACAAACCTTAAAACATAATATAGTAAACATACTAGAAAACATACAACCTCATCAACAGTTCCATAAACAGCTGCTAAAAGCATGACTACAGATTCCTACTATTCCTTCCTTTGTGTGCCCCTAAATGGTCCGCCAACTGGTCACGCAATTGAAAGTGTGCAACTTGATCTTCAATATGGTGTACCACGGCAACATACTCCTTCATTGAATTAATGTTTCTCTCGGGTCTTTTGTTAGAACCCTTAAACATGTCGGGTAATTAGTCCTTCGGTTTTTATACCCATCTCTTTCGGATTCTACAATCATATTATGAATTATTATACAAGCGTACATAATTTCAGATAGAACTTTTGCATCATGAAATCGAGCAGGATTTCGTAAAATCTGAAACCTTGCTTGTAAGACACCGAACGTATGTTCGATATCTTTTCTATAACTTGCCACTTTTCGGTGAAATAACTCTCTTTGTCATTTATTGGTACCCTAAAGCCTTGTATTAAAGTTCTCCACTTTGGGTAAATTCCATGGACTAGGTAATATCCTGTTTGATGCTCGACATTACCAACTTTATACGTAACATCCGTTGAAATTCTGTTAGACGGTTTAGAGAAAAGGTATGACTATGTTAACACATTTATATCGTTTAACGAACCTGGGACTTTAAAGAAAGCATACCAAACTCATAAATTATCGGTCGCAACCGCTTCTAGGATCATTGTTGGCATCTTTTTGTGTCCTGTGAACATTCCTTTCCAACCCGTTGGACAGTTTTTCCATGCCTAATGCATGTAATCCAAACTTCCAAGCATACTTGGAAAATCTCTAGCTTCTCCTCTAGCTAGTATTATGTGTACATCATTCAGTCCAGGCGTTCGTAAGTATTCCTCGTCGAATTGTTCGATCACTGTTTTACAGAATTTCTTTATGCACTCTATTGTTGTTGATGATGCAATTCTGAAATATTCATCCATATGATCACCAGCCGTTCCGTGGCTTAATATACGTAAAGCATCGAGATTTTGATGTGGGAAGAATGATCAGGTTCTATTGCTCCATTTAGCCTATAAGTGATATATGGGTTTTTTTCATAAAGTTTGAAATAAATTTTAGAGAAAACATCTGGGCCTATCCGAAATCGACGGTGGAACAAATTTATATCGTAGGTTGGATTGTCAATGAAGTAGTCCTTCATCAGCATTTCATGTCCATCCTTATAGTCCCTCTTATATCGTCGTTCAATCCGTCCAGGTATACTACCACGACAGTTGCTCGTAGATCCTTCACAAAAAAAGTAAGAATATCCTACTGCTGCTTGTTGAATTTGAAACACTGTCGTTTCATCATCCATTTCTTGTTCATTGTCGTAGCTTTGTTTCATGTCTTGTTTGTACTGATAGTATATGTTAGGATCCATGAATGTCGAGCAGTAAGTAATTTGATTTATTGGTTTTTATTTCATTTTTTGTAATTTGATTTACGGTTTGCTCCACGGAGGTAAAAGGATATGGAATACAAAAGACAATGAATCACACAACATTGAATGGTTACGGTTTGCTCCACGTCGGTAGCACTTGATAAAGACAATGGCTATAGTGTATGTTTGCAGAGGCCATTATGGTTATAGTGTAGTTACAGTGTTGGAAAGGACATGACAGTAATGGCTACAGTGTACGGTTGCAGAGGCCATAATAGCTATAGTGTAGCTACAGTGTTGGAAAGGACATGACAGTAATGGCTACAGTGTACGTTTGCAGAGGCCATAATGGCTATAGTGTAGCTATAGTGTTGGAAAGGACATGACAAGAATGGCTACAGTGTACGTTTGCAGAGGCCATAATGGCTAGTGTAGCTACAGTGTTGGAAAGGACATGACAGTAATGGCTACAGTGTACGCTTGCAGAGGCCATAATGGCTAGTGTAGCTACAGTGTTGGAAAGGACATGACAGTAATGGCTACAATGTACGTTTGCAGAGGCCATAATAGTTATAGTGTAGCTACAGTGTTGGAAAGGACATGACAGTAATGGCTACAGTGTACGTTTGCAGAGGCCATAATGGCTAGTGTAGCTACAGTGTTGGAAAGGACATGACAACAATGGCTACAGTGTACGTTTGCAGAGGCCATAATGGCTATAGTGTAGCTACAGTGTTGGAAAGGACATGACAACAATGGCTACAGTGTACGTTTGCAGAGGCCATAATAGCTATAGTGTAGCTACAGTATTGGAAATGACATGACAGCAATGGCTGCAATGTACGTTTGCAAAGGCCATAATGGCTATAGTGTAGCTACAGTGTTGGAAAGGACATGACTGCAATAGCTACAGTGTACGTTTGCAGTGGCCATTGATTGGTTTCGGTTAGCTCCACGTGATACAATTGCAATCCTCATGATTACTATTTATACACTAAGTGTTGGCATAAGAGGTTCATAGGATTCCAAATGGCAAATTAGACATTGACTCCTCATGATTATTTGGTGTTGATTAAAGCTTATATACAAGGTGATACAAGACACATGGAAGAGGAGGTCGATGAAGATTTTTGGGTCACCGTCAGCGAAGCTTACAACAATGATCTAGAATGTAGGCTAAGAAAACAAAATTTTGATGCCAGAAGTACATTTATTACATTTACTAGAGGTTTTAGGAGGTATCGGAGAATTATAATAGAGGTAGAACGAGATAATGTTTTTCAAATGACCCGATTAACTTTTGACTCCCTATATTTTATGGATCAACAAACACACTTTGTTGGTCATGCTGCACACGATTTGTAGGTGAATTATATTAGACAGTTTGAGTGAGTACTATGTCAACGTATGTTGTATGTCCATGTGTTTGTCCAAATGTCTTAGGTTGATTTATGTCCATGAGTATTGTCTGGGTAACTTGTATTCTATGAGTTGTATTAGTGTAATGCATGTCCACTTGTAGTGATATGAATTGTGTATGTTCGATGTAATTTGAAGACTAAACTATGTACTTAAACGTACCACAACATACGACATACTTTAACATACTATACTATATCACAACATACTTAAACATACAACAAAAGACGTACTTAAACATACTTATATTACCTAAGAAATTAACTGGTTTTTTAAGTAAATGGTTCATTATATTACCTAAGAAATGATGGAATCGAAGCCCGTGTAAAAGTGCTACGATTCTATTCTTATTTGTCAAATTTGTATGAAAATATCTAAGCGTGTTCGCTAAAGAACCCCATGAACGGATATTCCACGATTGTTAAAGTTAAATAAAATCATACTTATATATTCAAACTAATAACGAATTACAATTATTTTAATCATATAAAGAATACTTACAGCCAAACTCGACTGTGTGCTGACATGTACTTCGCCTTCTGGAAGCGTGCGAAAGTTAGAAAGCATAGGCTATTTTGCCGCGCTAAGGTTCGGATCCTGAAATCTATCAAGCTCGGCGACTCTAGCGAAAATCTGACCCACACCCCTGCGCGTCCTGCCCGTTCAACCAACCCTGCGGCCTCCGCGACCGCCTTGGTCTTCGCCTCCGCCCTGATTATCGAGATTTTTGATGGCTTCTAATAGATCTTCTATTCTTTGCTCCTGCCTGTACGGTACAATAATCTGATCTTCACCGTTCCTGTCGGCCCTTTCAGCGCCGCTACTACTACCTTCTCCGTGCATGGACTTTTGGACGATTTTTTATAGTAATATAGACATTTCTTCGAGCGTGGATCTAAAAAACGAGCATTAATTTGAGTGTATACTGACGAATTTGGACTGTTGGAGGCAGAAATTGATGATTTTGATGGAGGATGGTAATGGAGTCGGCTGAAGTATATTTGAAGAGGATGAAGAATGAAAGCGACGGCTGGGTTGGGAGATTAGGTTATAAACTTATAACGGCGGAAACTTCGCCGTTGTAATCAGTTCTATGGCTAGTTCAAACCTTATTATCTAGACGCGCAGCTCGTTCGTTCAGTTGCAAAACAGGAGAGAGTGCAAAGTGAAAAAGTTGGATTGTTGGTAACGGTCTAAGATAAAATAGAAGTTGAAAAGGCATTTTATTCGTTCAGATGCACAACACGGTACAAATGAGCTCTTTGTTTATAAACTCTATATGCAATGAAGATTACAATAATATTCTTTGACATTTCACATATTCATCCCTATTACTTGTGTATATTGCAACAGTTATGGATTTAGTTCATATCCTAAAAATGAATGGTGAAGATAACTTTTAAATGCAACCATAATTGATATTTGTTGGTTCGGCAAATTAGAGGTTTGTAAATTCAAGGCTTCTGATGTTGAATGGCAGTGCATGCTTATACTGTTTTGATGATCATATAATTCATCGGTACAAATATCACGTCTAATTTGTGTATCACATGCAAAAAATGGAGTAGACTTGACATGAATCATTGGAATGCCCAAGCACTGTTCAAAAAAAAAAATCACTATTCGCACGTCAAGCAAATTGTTACATACGGCAACATAAGGCTATTTATCAAGACTCAGTTTTCCAATGAAGCTTGTTGTTGGAATAAGTTACCGATGTTCCAACTCTACTACCTTTTGAACAAGGTTGTAATTTGTGAACCCCTGATGTCAGTTCTTGCTCATATATAAGTGGAAGAACATAATCAGTGTAGTTAAAACACAACATTAACTTCGAATTATGAAACAATACCTCCTGCCTGCTTCCACAGGTAACATCTACCGCGACTTTTACACCTAGTCAAACTAAATAGAGCTCTACATAAACAATATTGCTTATACATACGAATATACTACATCAATTATTCTAGTAAGCAATATAGCGAAAACTAAGATAATTAACCTAAATCTCATTTCTTGATGGATTGCTGCTGAATTTTGTTGATAGGGGTGCCTAATTTCTTCCAGCTGCCAGGAATGCATTTTCCTTTCAAACTGTCTCCTCCATCTTCATTGCTCACAAGGCATTCCCCTATTTCAAGCCTTGAGCTCCTGCCATTCATTTGGGTAAGAAAAAAATTGAATTGAGATTAGTATCATAAGTGTTGTTTTGAAATATTGTTTCTAAATTAAACCAACATTATCACGAATATGAAGTATTCTTTGGAGAAATGTGGGTAGAGCTTTTAGTTTGGAACAATTATGCATACACAATAGCCATGTTGAAAAAATGTGGAAACATATTCATACCTCTCTTCATTAAATGAAGTTGATCGTTTCAACCCATCTCGTTGCTCACCATTCCCGTTTTTCCTCATAGCATCGATGACAACACTTCCACTAAAATATTCTTTATCCTCCCCCTGCATGTTCCCAAACCTAGGATTCTCAGACATGTACCTAACCTCCTCCCTCTCCTCCCCATTACAAACCTTACTACTCAATGCCCTTTTTTCCAAATGCCCTCCACTTTTCCTCCCATTCGCACTATTGTACACCCCCGACCCACATGAAATCAGGTTGAAGAAAACCGAACCTTTACCACTGTTGTTGTTGTTGACTGGTTCTATGGTTGGGTCTGAAGAAGAAGATGAGTTTGGTGGTGATGAGTCCACTATGAGTTCGGATTGCTGGTTGGGTTGTTTGGTTGCCATGAGTTTGTGAGTTGATTGGTTTGTTACTTCTGACTCGTACTCTTCTTCTTCTTCTGTTTCGTATTCGGGTTCAGGTTCGATTTGGTGACGAAGTGGAAGTGGTTTCGTCGCTGGTCTATTGGCTATCCGCAGCTGCTGGAACCGGTCTGCAGGTTTGAGTTCATATAAATTAGCTTAAGGCAGAAAATATATTGTTTCATGTACCTGCTTATTTACTAAAATCATTTTCGTCGATGGCCATAGATGATAGTGCTATAACACCTGGGTTGAGCAGTTAAAAGGTTTTGGGTTGAATCTCTAGGCATACATAATAACGAATTTTCAGAAGAAAAAGAAAGTATGTGTTTATTAAAAGTTGAAAAGTAAGGGATGCATAAACAGCTTTATTTATCCTTAATGTACGTTGCATACGTTTATTTATCCTTAATGTCTTGATCAACTGGTGTAATTAAGCGCTTTTTCTACACTAATAGGCACCACTATTTGTTTGGACCAATAGTACATTGATTCATACTGATGAGTGATGCTTTCAAATACCAGAATTTCATCCTTTTAACAAGTGCTTTAGTAAAGGGGTGATTTTTTTATTCTGTGTTTTTTTAACCATAGCAGGTGATCAGTGTTTCATATTGCGAAAATATCTAACTGTTTATTGTGTGATTTCAAACTGAGAATATGATTGAATTAAAGGGAACTGTATATGACCTGTGCAACCTGGAATTATCTCTGACCCTTTAAGGACATACTCGGCACCATCTGCTGGATAAATGACATCATTTTCCGACAAATCATTCCACACGTATCCATTCTTGTAGCTCCTATATCAATTTTTCCATATGAAAAGAATAATCCTTTTATTAGTAAAAGTTATATAAATACATATTATGCATTAGTAATCAAGAATGCTACCTCTTGCAAGACCAGGAATAGAGAGCAGGCATGCCTTTGCCTCTTAAAACCGTAAGCCTCTCCATCACATCTAAATTTTATATTCAAAAGTCGATCATAGATACATAAGGCTTGAATGTACGTAGAAGTTAGCAACTTCAGGGTGGTTACACTTAACTATTTGGTTCGACATAAGAATTCCTAATTTTTACTTTCTTTATTTTGTACTTTGTGGGAAATTCAAAAGTATTCCTATTTGTTCTGCACTCCAAATTAAACAAAAAAAAAAGATTAAAAAAAGTGAATGAATTAAACTAATAAAGACGAATGTACCAAAATTTTGAAACAACCCTATTTAAATTTTGCCAAGTGTAGAACATGACAAGTGAAGTAATTTAATGGAAAAAATAATGCTAAATTTATTCTGTTTTCTAGCACATTGTTAGATATAGAAGTGGGTTGCATCGAAGTTTCTCTCTCAAATTGAACTGTTTCAGCCTACAAATTCAAGGTAAATGTAATTTATTAAAATACTTTTTACCACTGTAATTTTTTCCCCAAATATTTCTTTAAATCACAATTTGCGTATATGTCCTATATCTGCAGTGTTTCAAACCATAATTTGTATAAACAGTACTCAGAAGGTCACAATCTAAAGATCTTTGTAAGCAAAAAAATACAAAGAAAACTGTTTATCGATACAAATCAAGAAAAAATATACCTCTAAGCCTAAGATGCTGATTAGGAAGATGAGAAAGCTCCATGAAATGAGGATGTTCCAACTGACCATTTCTACTAAGATAATAAACAATTTGAACTCTTTTTGCTACTAAACCATTTCTACTGACTCTACAACTATTACTATTGCTGCCATTAAAGAAATATGCAGCTTTTGCTCTATCTGGGCTTGTTTCTCTGCTGATTCTTCTTGATCTTCCTACTCCATTATTACCATCCATTTCTTCAATTTTTTTACCAGAATAAAATGAGCAAGGGAGCAGAAAAATGATGAGAAAAGTTGATCAGTGTGAAAATGAAAAGCAGGGTACTATAAAGAGTGGCAAAAGGCACAGTGTACAGTGTTGAATAAAACGTACCAATCTCTTTTTTTTTTAATCCATTTACTCCTGTCTCTATCTTGTACTAGCAAACAACGGGCATGGCCCAGGATTACTCTATGTATTTTGTGTTACACGGTGTATAAATGTATATATGTACTACTCTACTGTAATTTCTAACAGGGTTGACTTAAATTATTGTAGGCAGAGGGGAATAAATAAAAACAGACAGGAAAAGCAAAGCTCTCTGCCCAATAAGAAACTCTGTTGCAAAACCAGGCTTTTCTTGTTCACGTCTGAAACACAATAAATAAAGGCATGTATGTAGTTGGCCAAATAAATAACCTCACAATTTAGGGGAAATTTTGTTTATTATTACTAGTATAGTTGGTAACATAATCAATCAACTGTTTAAGGATTTTGTTATTATTAAATAAGCCACGTATTTTTTCGAACACCCTTTGAAGTTTCAAAACTTAATTCCGTCATCGTCAAAAACAATTCTACGAAAAACCTGTTGAACAGTTTCAACGAAAATTTGCATTTTAAACCTTATATAAGTGCAGTTAATTAGAACGGTAAAAATTTGCATTTTTAAATGTAAATTTTTGTCAAAAAAAAATTTACATTCTACAGCATAGGAATAAGCATTTTACACATTAAACTATGCAAGTATGGTATATAGTTTTGATACAATATTTAAAATACAACCAATATCAGTTCAAATTTACGATTTGTTTTGACAAAATGTTAAATTGATGGTTCTGTGGCTTAAAGAATATCCATAGGATAATTAAGGTAGTTGTATTTCACAAGTAACTCCAACGTTTGCTATTCTCGAATGAAATTAATAAAATGAATGGAGATATTATTTCAGTTATAAATCCTAGCTATTTTATCTTGTTTATTAGTCATTTTCCTTCTCTATGCACTTTAGATGAATTGTGGGGTTAAGGCATATATACCTACTGATCTTCTTTCTCAGAATTAAAGTCAGTATATAAAACGAGATAGGATTACTTACTGTGTTCTTAAAGAGTTTATTTAATGCTCTGTGTTTAATTTAATACTACTCTGTTTCTCTTTCATTCAGGTGCCTTTTTTTTTTCCAGAATGCATTGGACGCGTCAAAAAGAAAACGGAATAAAATCCACATTCTTGACACGTTTTGCTCATTTAGATGTCGTTGGACTATCCACAACGGTTGATATCAACAGACATTGATTTTTTTTCTCTCTTTATTTTACCTTTCAAATACTCCACTAAGATATCTCTTACATAGCCGTAAACGTAATTACTGTTCGTCAATTTTCTCCGTTTAAGTACGTCGATTTCGTTCTTTGCAAACGCACCTTGAGTGCTCAACCAACTTTTAAACTTGGACTTAACATTGATGATACAAACACGAAGATAAAAGACTAAAAATAGCATGCATTATACTTTTTATTATTGGCTTGAAGGAGAGTGAGTAAGGACTCCTAAAACTTAATTAATTGAAGTTAGTTTGGCAACAAAGTTATGAACCTAGAGTAGCATAATTGCAAAGCTATAACAAAAACAAAATACCAATCCAAAATAGAAGCTGTAGCTTGATGAGGTATAATACGTAATCTATTCTTGCTCCACAATGCAACTACCATATTTAGAATTCCTCGACAGAGTGTATGTTTACACGTTCAAGCTTTAATGATGTCACAATAATGGCTAAAAGCGTACATATGGCCAAGAGATAAATGCCAATTTTGAAAATATTATCACTGTTCACCACGAGAAGCCACTGTACCCTTTTTTGTTTGACTTGTTTCCTACGAACACCACAATATACTATTTCTTGATCAAATCTTTTACATTGCTAACAGCAATTTAATGTAAATTAACAAAATATCAAATAGTAAGGCAAAATATTAAAATAGCAAGGCAGTAAGCATTTTGTAGAGTTCAGCTTAATGTTTGGCTGTTATTTTTACAAGTATGAATGTATGAGTATGGCAATGTTTATTTCAAATTTATGATATTGTATGATTTTTTCAGTATATATATTCCATTTTCCGCCAACTTTTTTGCTCATTTATAAACTATTTAATGTATTGGTGCATATATGACAGCAACAAGTCAGGACATTTATCAACCATGCAAAATACAATGTCTCTGCCCAATTCTCTTCAGGACGTCTCTACACTAGCAACTTTTTATAGATTCTTGTCCAGTGAAATAGTACACCTTTTAGGTTTTTTTTCTTTTTTTTCTTTTTCCTTTTCTTTATTGCTTTGGATCTCTCATTTTCAAAAAAAAAAACATTGCATTCTCTCTCATAGTCAATTCTTGATGGGACTTTTCTTTAGTTTCCAAACAGTCTCGTATTTAATGTTTTCGTAAAGGCTTTTCATGTCTACTATGGTATTCCATGCCGCCTCCTTTTTCCTTTTTTACCTTGCATTATTAATTTTACCTTTGTTTCCTTTTTACATCGTAAACTGTTGCACATCCAACCCCCATTTCTATTCGTTTTCTTCTTATAATGATAACCATATAATGATAGAAAAAATAAAATAAAACCGTTATGAACGTCATTTAACCTTTTGCTTGTATTTATCTCTATTTTTTTAAACAACTTTGCATTTGCATGGGTGTTAGAAAAATATATCTATGCCTTTGTTTAAACTTTAAAAGCATGTTGATGCTATTAAAATTTCAGTCCACTAAAAACATATCCCACAGCCCATCATATGAACTACATAAAAAACCAAAGAATGAATGGTCCAAAAATAGAAACCACGGCCCATTGAGCTAGCAACCCGACCCGAACAGCTAGGGTTTTGGAATAACGGTGTAGATTTCCCGCTTAATTTCTCGTAAAAATCGTGCGGCTGAATGCGGAATGAGATATACACTGCACCGCTTCTTCTTCCTTATTTTCTCCCAAATCAAAATCTGTTTGGATTTTCGCTTCACTTTCAATCCGCTTCCGAGAATGAATTTCAAAATGATGCGGAACTTGGACGCCCTATCATTTTTATTCATTTTTACTATTATACTGCTCTTGTATTTGGACTATATTATATATCGTCATTTTCGAATAACGAATTTCGAGATGCAGGGCTTGGACGCCATATTTCTTCTACCCTTTCTTGCTATTCCATTGCTCTTGTATTCGTGGGATCATCTACTATTCAGCGATCGACGTAGTAATAATAATAATGGCGCTTTCAACGCGAATCGGATGAACCAAGCACGTGAACGAGGATCTATTGAGTCAGGGTGCGTGGTGTGTCGCAAAGGGTTCGAGGTGGGAGATGTGATTCGCGTGTTGGATTATTGTAGGCATATGTGCCATAAGAAGTGCATCGATACCTGGGTTGGAAGATCGGATAAATGTCCTGTTTGTCGAAGTCCTATTTCGTGAGATGGAATCGATTCGGACAAGTAATTTTAATTGTTTTTTCAATGAGTTGAATGGTGTTCTAGCTGATTTGTTTGTGTTAGGCTTCTTTGTTATAGCTGGATACTAAAAGCGAATACTGTGTATTAAAAAAGATTGTATTTTTATATTTTTAAAACTTCTATTGAAAGTAATGCAATCTATTTAGACAAAATTTACTTTTGTATTATTTGTTTATTCATGTGGTAATCGTTAAAACGAAAATTTGATCAATAAATTTAATTTTTTAACAACTTGAGATATGAAAATCTTTGGTTTTTAAAATACTTGGGTTCGTGGAAACTTAAAGAATGGATAATAATTTGGAAGTATTTAATTTTGGAAGATTTAAATTTTAGTTTCTTATATTTTAAGAATTCATTTTCAAAAAATTTAAATTTTTTTGAGTTATCTTTGTCATAAATTTAATTTTGAAAAAAAGTTAGTCTTTAAAAAATACTTATTAAAATTCTGTAATCCAAAAATTTGTATTTAATTTTCGAATTTTTTTTCAAAAATTTAAATATGATTTGATTTGGTTTTCTTTATGTATTTTTAAAATGAATCTAAATTTTGAAAAGTAAAAAAATTAAAATGTTTGAAATCTTTAAGTAAAATGAATTTTTAAAATTTTTTATGTTAACGTAAAAAATATAAATAAGAGCATCTCCAGTGGTGGGAATTCAGCTCGTAATATTAAATATTTTTCCTTCAGTCGTCAATATAGCGTGTAATATTAAGGGTAATATTCAAAATCCGATTACAGATTTTGAATTGGGCTTGGATGTCATTTAATGGACGTCCAAGCCCACCCCTGAAATTGAACCTCGGAGGAAAATGGGGGTCTGACGCTTATTTAATGGGCGCCTGATGTTCAGGCGCTCATTAAATGGGCGTCCGATGCCATACGCTCATTTAATGGGCGCCTGGCCACTGGGTATTCCAGCCCGCTTAAAGGCTGAATATTCAGTGCCCTGAATATTCAACCTTTAAGCCAATGGAGATGCCCTAAATGAACATACAGGAGAAATTGCTATTTAAGCATTCGGACTCCCAAAAAAACATTATGAAAATGCTTATAACTTTTTGTTTCTAATTTGAAACCTATTAAAAACAAACTACTTCAAAGTGTTTTTTAATCAACGAGTGGTCAAACAAGTGATCACTTATTCTAAAAGGTGCCTTAGTTTGTTGGCATGTATATCATTGATTTTTGTACAATTATTTGATTTGATTGTTGTGATTCATTTTTACGACCTTGTTCACGTGTTGATTCCAATAGTACATTTGTTTGATTAAAAGAGCGTTGGTTAAACGTGAATTAGAATGGATGAATGATAAGATGAGTGGATAACCAGCAAAAGGCACTTATAGAAAAAAAAAGGGGAATAATGAAGAGTGAAATTGAATACAACAACTAAGGCATTATTTCGAAACAAGTTGGGGTCGGTTGGAGATGGAATCTAAAACTAAATAACAAAGTCAATTTAAAAGTAATAAGAACAACAATAATAATAAAATAAAGTAAAATAATAATAATAATAAATAAGTAAAATAAAAATAAAGATAAATAAAAATATGTAAAGAAATTAAAAAAATTCATGATAATAATAATAATAATAGTACTAATAATAATAGGGACCGATGTTGTTTTGACTCGACGTAGATGTTCTAACTTCCTTTGAATTCTATTGGGTTAAAAACCCGGATAACATTTGCTCCCCAGAGTTTGCTTTCATTAGAAACAAGGCGTGCTTTGGAAGTTACTGCTTTTGAGTTCTCATTTGGTAAGGTTTAATGATCGTGTTGAGGCCATCATCTGAATTTGGCTTTGGTTATTCGGTTGTCTGTTGAATTCTGAAAGGAGTCGTCATAGCTCATAACAATAAATCAATTTCAGTCCCACAACTTTCACGATGCTTATGAATAACACGTGGATCAGGCTTGGAAAATTTGTAGGAGATAGGTTGCAATTTGATGGGTCGCTAGCGATCCATAGTTCATGGACCGCCAGCGATCCAAGGACGTAGCATAATTTTTCTGTGCAATGTCTTATTTAGTTCATTCGAGCCGACCTTCTTCCATTCCATATTTTCATTTGCGAGTCGAGCCTTTTGCATTGCGACCCGATCCAACATCTTCAAACCCTAAATTCGCTTCCACCATCGTCGCCATGGATCTCCACCACCGAACCTTCTTGCCTCCGATACCACCTTACCATGCCGCCACTTCGAGCTGATTTCCAGCGCCTGAAACACTTCTTTCCTGAATCGCGACCGACATTGTCCTCTTGGATCGCCGCCGACCTATCCACCTTGGATCGCCGTCGACTTAGAGTTTGACCGTATTTGCCTTTTGATTTTTGACTTGATGTGGGTGATGTGGATTTTGGCGTTTGTTTTAGCGGTTTGGTGATGAATTTGTGTTGATGACGGATGCGCTGAAGAATTCGAGTTGATTGCGATTTTATGGAAGAAGATCGTAAATCGAGTATCGAGTTCTTCACGAAACGAAATCCGAGCTTTGCCCCGGTGCTTGACATGTTTTACTATCTTCATCCACAGAATCAGAATTAACTTGCACCGAGTTACATTGTTAATCCGGCACGATGTCTTGCGGATTTGGTTTTGGTTTTTCTAGGAGGTGATAATAAGAACAACAATAATAATAAAATAAAGTAAAATAATAATAATAATAAATAAGTAAAATAAAAATAAAGATAAATAAAAATATGTAAAGAAATTAAAAAAAATCATGATAATAATAATAATAATAGTACTAATAATAATAGGGACCGATGTTGTTTTGACTCGACGTAGATGTTCTAACTTCCTTTGAATTCTATTGGGTTAAAAACCCGGATAACATTTGCTCCCCAGAGTTTGTTTTCATTAGAAACAAGGCATGCTTTGGAAGTTACTGCTTTTGAGTTCCCATTTGGTAAGGTTTAAATGATCGTGTTGAGGCCATCATCTGAATTTGGCTTTGGTTATTCGGTCGTCTGTTGAATTCTGAAAGGAGTCGTCATAGCTCATAACAATAAATCAATTTCAGTCGCACAACTTTCATGATGCTTATGAATAACACGTGGATCAGGCTTGGAAAATTTGTAGGAGATAGGTTGCAATTTGATGGGTCGCTAGCGATCCATAGTTCATGGACCGCCAGCGATCCAAGGACGTAGCATAATTTTTCTGTGCAATGTCTTATTTAGTTCATTCGAGCCGACCTTCTTCCATTCCATATTTTCATTTGCGAGTCGAGCCTTTTGCATTGCGACCCGATCCAACATCTTCAAACCCTAAATTCGCCTCCACCATCGTCGCCATGGATCTCCACCACCGAACCTTCTTGCCTCCAATACCACCTTACCATGCCGCCACTTCGAGCTGATTTCCAGCGCCTGAAACACTTCTTTCCTGAATCGCGACCGACCTTGTCCTCTTGGATCGCCGCCGACCTATCCACCTTGGATCGCCGTCGACTTAGAGTTTGACCGTATTCGCCTTTTGATTTTTGACTTGATGTGGGTAATGTGGATTTTGGCGTTTGTTTTAGCGGTTTGGTGATGAATTTGTGTTGATGACGGATGCACTGAAGAATTCGAGTTGATTGCGATTTTATGGAAGAAGATAGTAAATCGAGTATCGAGTTCTTCACGGAACGAAATCCGGGCTTTGCCCCGGTGCTTGACATGTTTTGCTATCTTCATCCACAGAATCGGAATTAACTTGCACCGAGTTACATTGTTAATCCGGCACGATGTCTTGCGGATTTGGTTTTGGTTTTTCTAGGAGGTGATAATAGCTTAAGGTAGTGTCTCGTGTGCAGGCTATGCTGTTGTCACTTTCCGGAGAGCTGAAACCGACTTATGCTTAGAATTTTTTACTTGACTCAGACCCATCAATTTAATGTTTACTTCGGATAGGTCCCGTTATTGCACACTTTGTGTACCTAGAATTGGAAGAGCTTCCCACGTCGCTTCGAACAGCGGATCCGTTATCGATCGTTGATCGATAACAGGTAAGTGTTGGAGAAATAACTTCAATAGATGATACGAGAAGCTCTTTTCTTTCTTCACTATGAGTGAACTATCTATATAGGATAGTGTGTTCGTAATGTTCAGGACACCGAGCTCATCCCACATAGATAACACACTGCACTTGCCCTAGTTAACACTTGGAACCCGATGGGTCAACATAAATCGATATTTTTTTGCAGTTCAAGTACTGTAGGTGGACTTTTAGTTAAAGATAAAATTACCTGACTGCGTTAATTGCAAGTTCTATTGTATAAAATGAAGCACCCGTCATCTCGTCATAAGTCCAGCAGAGGAAGTCCGGCACTTTCAAAAGCAGAGTCGTCATCAGTTGAGCCTTCACAAACAGTTTCAGTAGCGCCAACCGCTTCAGTACCGCGAGCTGAATATGGTCAACTGGTTCTGGTTGGTCGGGTTGTAGACTGAACTCCTCCAAATTTCAGAGTTCTACTCAATCCTATGAAAAGAGCTTCCTCCGTAATCTCTGCTAAAGTTCTACATAACATTTGCTAACAACACGGCATTCCGGACGATGACGTGCGCCTTCCATCAAAGAATGATTTTGCACATATGCCGCCTTAGAGGTACACTGCTTGCCACCAGATATGTACTTAAATGGAGCAGTGCCCCCCTTCAGTCACTTCTTGAAAGAAACTCTTTTGAACTTGATAATTGCTCCATTTCAAATTCATCCTAATGGGTACGTGATCTTGACCAGCCTTTACATCTTGTTTATGCGTACATTTAATCGTGCCCCGAGTTTCGATGAGTTGAGATATATTCTCTCATTCAAGAAGAGAGACGAATGTTTGTCCCTCTTCATTATCGAGGCGCAAAGAAACCGCACGATCGTGTTGCAGCTTTAAAGCAACCTGTCTCAATTCAAGACCCAATATTTCTTCATTAGGTGTCTTGAGGGATTTAATCGCCTTTGGACGACGGGGGGTTAGTTCTCTCCTTTACTTACTAAGATTTAATACGTCGTTATGGGATTTTTGATAGATTGAATACTTCTTGCAGTTATTTCGAGGTTGAAGAAAGATTCATTACTTGATCTGATTTTCCATACCCTAAAGGCCGTAGACGCTAAGGAGAAATCGGTCAAGTTTTTTCTAACGAACGAGAATTTGCTTCGGTATGGGCTGTTACATCCCGGGAGGTCTACCGTGACCATTGAAGTTCTGTCTCCTTCCTGTTCTAGAATTTGAGCACGTTCCACTTCTTCATCACGCGGCTCCGAAGAGGGCGATCTTCCAGAAGGAGAAGGTCTATCCGGTGGGTCGGTCGAAGAAATTCATGAAGGAAGGGGTATTACGACTGAAGCCAGCTGCCCGGCCAAAATGCCCCCGATTCTAGAGGAGGAAAAATAAGAATTCAAGCAGCGTGAAGGCAAGGCTGCGGTGACAACAGAAAAGGAGGAGGGTGAAGTTGAGGACAGCAGCAATTATGATTCCTCCTCTAGTGATGATGAATTTGATGCAAGTTACGGTAAAGGAAACTTCAAATCGTGTGATGAAACTCCGGGAATAGTCCCGTTCTCCCGGATTCGCCTCCCTCAGAGTTGGTAAAGATGCTCCTCCAACAATTGAGTGACTTTAGAATTCCCTGCTTAAGGAAACCGGTATTGACTTTGGGGATTTGAGCAACGTTTACGTAGATATCGATGAACTCATGGGACAGGATTCCGAATTCGAGGGATCGTCTCCTCGTCCCTGTCATATTGTGTTTAGAGTTAGCCCAATTTCTATCACAGTGGCTTCCCGATTCGGTTTGTAACGTCCTTTTAGGCCGCCTATGACATGTTACACATTTCACTGGGTCACGCTCACTTACACACTCATTATTTAGGTCCATTTTTTGTCGCTAAAGCTCTTTATTTTTTTTTATATCAGGTACTATGAGAGGTCGTGGGCTTTATGAGGATCTTGAACAATTCACTGATTCGCAACATTGGTCTAGACGGTGTTCAAGCCGCCATCAGCCCCATGAAACCGAGGAAGAGTGGAGAAGGTCGAAAGACTTAGAAGCCGAAGCATGTCGTCGGGACGACAGAGAACGGAGTAGGGTTTAGAAGAGTGGTTATGAGAAGAGAAAAACTCCTGATGGCCGAGAAGAGCCGCCCAAGAAGCCGAAGGTAGATCACGGTTCTCAACCCTCTGAGCATCAAGATTTTACCCCGACCCCAATCTCTGTCGGAATTGAAGTTACGGTTTCCACCATTCAAGTTTCATCTTCATCCCAAGCTCCATCAACTCACGTGGTGCCCGCTTCTGGTCTTTCATGTCCTCATAGGGGGCCGGCTTATATTCTTCCGTCTGTTCCCCCTATACTCGAAGCTGCGCTCCCCGGGTGGTTTCTAAAGAGAGTTAAATTTGACCGCGACCTGCGCCCAATCCGTAAAGGTTCTTATGTGCCCCATATACGAGCGATTCAATGTGATTTGGATCAAGCTGAGGGATGGGAAAAGTTATGCAAGAAACTGGCAGACACGAACCGCAACAATTATGAAGAGATCATTTCTTTTAAATCAGAAAAGAACGATTATGAGAGGGCGTTAGCGGAACGTGACGCTGGAATCGAGCGACTAACACAGAAGAGGGACGTTGCACTTCGAGAGAGTAAGAATAGTGCCAGCTTGCTAAAGGAACTAAAAGGGGCCCACACAAAAATAGAAATCATGTTCCAAGATGAAATTAAGAAGGCCCACATGGATGAGGTTAAACTAAAATAGGAGCTTAAAGCCTGTGACGTGATCATTGAAGCTCAAAATAAAACTATCGTTGGTCATAGCAAAGTCATCGAAGCCTATAAAAAGACAATTTTTGATTACGCATGAATGGTGGAATCTCATGACAAGACTGTTTCTGATCAGACTCAAATGATTGCTTCGCTCTAGGAAAGAGTCGCGCAGCTTAGCGCTAAGAAGACTCGAGTTGAAGTTGAGAAGGCCGCCTTAACAGCGGTTTACTTGGAGTTGCAGGATACTTTCAAAAGGAAAATTGAGAAGATGGATGACACCATCTTGAATTTCTATATTAACTACTTGCTGCATCAGAGAAGCCTCAGCTATTTAGGCTCCAAATTCCCGCTTACACTTGTTGTGGTTTGGGAAGAAGTTCTGACCCGTTTTCGGGAGAACGGGGATGTATACACCGAGCAAGAGTTGGAGGATGCCCGTATCAATGAAGAATCGAAGAAGCTATGATAGTTGGACGGGAGATCATTCGAATTGAGAGGGAATAGGAGGCCGCCGATGCTGCTATGACTACAACTGCTAAAACGATGCCATAGTCTTTTATTTCTAGGTCTGGCGAATCATCAAAACAGCATCATGATCAGTTAGCGAGTTCGGTCGGTGCTACCTTGTTGTGTGCCTCTCCGGCGGCTGTCTTTGAAACTTCGAGTGGTCCTGGAACTTCTCCGAAGATCGTGCAACCATTCAAAGAAGGATGTCCACCAAACCAATCACAAAGTAATAGATATGGTATCGAAGAAGCATGTCTGATCGGAGGAGCGACCTCACTTGGCCCGGCGTGGCTTCTGTTTTAGTCATTTCAAGCTGACCCGAGGGAGTCAGGGCTGTGTTCATACCTCATACAGTAGCATTCGCCAAACCATCCTACTTCATTCTGGATTCTCCACCATGTGCACAGTTGTTAAAGTGGTTTTCGGTATTGGCAGAGAGTTTGACAATATCCGATCGCGGTCTCTTTAACAACCAAACGCCTATTTCACAGCGGTTGGTTCTTTTAAATTTCAAACTGTTCATAATTCATATCAAAATATCATATTCACTTCAAAATCATGTCACTTTCAAAATCATTATTTACTTCGAAATCGTATCACTTTCGAAATCATATTCACTTTCGAAATCATTATTCACTTTAAATCGTATTCATTTCAAAATCATAACCACAAAATGGGTTAAACCCACATATCAAAATATTTGCATTTAAATCAATTAAATCTAAATCATAACAGTTCCAACTTTAAACAGTTGAATATTGAAAGTAGTTTATATATTGGAATAGTTATACATTAAAAATAGTTTATATTTAAAAACTGGTTATGGATTAAAATAGATTAAATATTAGAAATAGTTTATACATTAAAATAGGTTATATATTAAAGTATATATATATTAAAATTTGTTTATATATTTAAAATAATACATATTAAAAGTTTATAATTTAAAAATAGGTTATAAGTTAAAATAGTTTATATATCAAAAATAGTTTATATGTTAAAATAGGTTATAGATTAAAATAGTTTAAATATTAGAAATAGTTTATATAATAAAATAGGTTATATAAAAAAATAGTTAATGTATGAAAATATTAAAATATTTAAAATGGTTTATATGAGAAAAATAGTTTATATATTAAAAGAGTTTGTCTATTAAAAGAGTTTATATCGAAAATAGTTTCAAATTACAATTGTTTCTTCCAATTTCACAAATCAATTCAAATCAACTTTAGTTCCAAAAATTCAATTTAAATCAATCTCAGTTCAACAATTCCAATTCAAAACGGCGAAAGGTTTCAATTCAAATTCTCATTAAAAGCCATTTCAATTTATATCGATTTCAAATCCATGTTTGAACTACAAATTTAAACCACTTTAAATTCAATAGGTTTCAAAGTTTAAATATTCAAACGTTTACAATAACTCAATTTTGATAAATTTCAATTATATTCCAAAATTCAACTTTAAGATTTCAATTTAAATTCTTTAAACAATTCATTTAAACCAATTTCAATTTTCAGCATTTAAAAGCTTGGATTTTGAAAATAAACCAGTTCAAATAAATCTAATTTTATTCCATAATATCATTTAGCTGAATTTAAAATTTAAGGATCTAAAAAACCAGTTAATTTAACCAATCTGGTGTCCGTATATAATTTTCTACCCTACGGTCAAGTGATACGGATATATATCATTTCAACCCGCAATCCCGAGTAAAATTCAAAATCCATAAAATCGCTCGGGTTTATCATTTCAACCCATAACGATTTTTCCCTAACTATAAGATCGTTCGGGTATGTATCATTTCAACCCATAGTTAATTCCTAACAATAACTAAGGGAACTTGCAGTGTGATAACAATATATAATTTAACATAACATCAAATCATACAAAATGTCAACAATTCAACATCCATCACAATCACCATTCAAATCAGCCAATAAATCACATCAATTAAACTGGTTATCATTGTCAGGTATTTAACTGGTAATTAAATTTCAATATTAATTTAAATGGTAATTAAATTGAATATAAATTCAAATTAAACTCGAATGACAATTTAAATATACCAAACAACAATCAGTAAATTTTTAATTACATCATAAATTTAATTTAACCAATATAAGATGGTTTAGCAGTTGTGAGTGGGTTAAAACACTCACTTTTGATTTTTCGACGATTTAAAATCCAAATTAGGCCCAAAAATTTAACAGTCTCAGAACCTAACCAAACCAATTCCATGTCGTCTGAAATTTCGATACGATCGCAATGGAGAAAACCGCGCATGAATCTGAGCTCGTATGAAAAAGTCATTCACGTCAGAAGTTCATAATTAAAAAAATAAAATAAATAAATAAATAAACAAAGCAAAAGGAAATTACCATGTCATCACCCTAACCCTAGCTCTCACGCGACATGCTCTCGAACGCATGAAGCCCTAACCAGTTTGCAGCCTCCAACATTCATCCCATCGCTGCGCCGCCACAGCTAGCTATCGACCAGATCAAAGCTCGCTAATGCATCACCCATGCCTGCCCGCCCCCATCCCTACGCGCGACCACGAACGACGTCGCCTGGTGGTGGCCGCCGTCGCCGCCTTCCATGAATTTTCTAGCGATCTCAAGCAAAATCTGATACGAACGAACACCACCCCTGAGACCTACTCTCCATCCTCTTCCAAATTCGCTTCCCGATCGTCAAACGATCGACGATCCACCGTTGGATCGCGAAACCCTAGAAATGGACGGCTGAGAAAGATCGCGAATTTATGGCCAAACCGTGACTCAAATCGAAAAACGAATTGGTGCAGTAGATTGCGCTCGTCGAGAGCTTTCCAACGATATATAATTTGCTAGGGTTTGGAGAGTTTGAATTTTGAAATTGATTTTGAAATCGAAATTGGAATTGGGAATTAGGTTTTGACGTTCTGACTTTTGAGAAGGAGGAACAGATGAAAACAAAGTACGTACAAAAATAAAAATAAAGGCTGCTAGGATTAGAGAAAAGTCCATTTATATGGACAAAGATAGATAAGAATGAATGGACAAATCGAATTGGTCGAAACGATAACGACGACCCAAAAAGCCCGTTTCGTTTCCGAAATGAAAACGGATCATCCAATATGTCGAAATATAGGTTTTCGATGATTTTAAACTCAATAGAACTAGTTTCAAACCCTATTTCAAAAGTATATAGAATTTAGCTTTCAAAATCGAATTATATTCATTTAAATCCTTTTAATTGATTTCTACGCGTTTCGAGCTCGCACGATCAAACGATAAGTCATATCACTACGAAACTTGAAATCCTACAATAATTCATTGTTACGGACTCGATGGAACTATTTTTATCAAAATCCGGGACAGTAGCCAAAATGGCTAATCTTCACGTTAATTAAATAATCTATTATTAAAAATGGGTTAAATCACTTTCAAATTCAAATTTAATAATTAACAATTTTATCAGTCTTGATTACATAGAAATTATTAACCTATAAAAATAAAATTTCCATGCTACATCTACTATTTAAATATTACATCAATTTTAACGTTAAATTACAATAGGAATAAATCCTATTTTATTATAATTTAAATTCAAATAAATTCTTTTATTTTGATTTCACTCTTATTTTTTAATCAACTATTGCTTTATGAATATAATTAACATTAGTTTACATTTTATTGCATTCATATTTACAGTTATCATCTTTTACCATATTAATTTCAATATTTAATTACATTAATTACAAGAATTGATTCCAACCATTATTTTACTCCTTATTTACCAATTTAACCAAACTAACTTTATAATTATTCCAATTGATTGAGTTTACATTAAAATAATTATCAATAACATTCAAACAACATTATTAAATCAAATTCTAATTATTTTCTCATTAATAAATCATAAAATTTTAATTTCTCCCAATATTTAATTTCAAAATCTTATTTAATTTAATATTTTTAATTATCGAAAAATACGGGTCGTTACACTCTCTCCCACTCAAAACTTTTCGTCCTAAAAAAGGAACGAGAAGAAATGAAGAAACTTGATATAATTTTATTCAAAACATTCAACTTATAAACACTTTAAATTTACATAATTAAGTATTAAATAAGATATATCAATTTATCAACAATTAAATCTTTCATGTTCAAGTTTAATAAAGTTTGAAAATATTTTTACTTTTCCAAAACTTTTCTAAGTCTTAAATTCACGGAAAATTTTGGCAGAGTCTCTTTTGTACGGATAGGTCCGAAAAAATAAGAATATCAATAATTACAATATATATCATATTTCAAAAATAAAACATCCCAAACCATGGGAAAAATAATAAAATATCATTGCAAAACCGTAATCCGAAAACGTACCTATTTGTCGGGCAAACAATATTATTTATAAAACCAAAAGCAGTAGCTATTGCTTCCATAAACCTGTATTTCACTTATATAATCCAAAAGAGTGAGAATTATGTACAAGAGAAATATTTTAATTGTTTCAAATTAATAGCACAAGCAACACAACATAACAATAGTCATTTGCAAACAAAACAGTACAACCATCATATGCAATAAAGAAATCAACCATACATCCATAGCAACCAAACTAATGATTTGTTCAGTTTCAGACACTTTTCATCGTACAAGGGTGATGAATAAGCTATCAAGTGTACCTTACGCTCAATAGCCTTAGATAATTACTTAATAGATTATTCATACAACCTTAAACAATTTGAAGTATCATTTCCTAAACTTCCCATTAACCAAACAACAAAGAATTTTATATTTTATTTAAGTTTATTCTATTGGTTTCTTCTTCACATTATTCACTTTTCATTTATTTTAAATTCTTTTTCATTCATACAGAATTATCTTTTATTTATTTACATTCATTTACTTAAATTATTTTCCATTCAATATTTAAAATAATAAATGAATTCATTATTTAAGTATTACATACACTTCATTTATTTCCAATTTATTCATACAAGGTTATTGCTTATTAATTTACATTCATTTCTTTGCAGTTTAATTCCCATTTATTATTATATATAACTTGATTTCAATTTAATGTTAGTATTCATTAAGGAATCATTCAACATAAGTCTCTTAACTACTTAATTGACATTCATTCTTCCTTATATAGTGTCATTGAATATTAAAACTATTTTTGAATCATTTCAACATTTTCTGAAGTTATAATCATTTAGTTAATATGATATTCACTTTTAATATGCAATCTAATTGTTAGCATTTCAAAACATTAACTTATGCTTATAACATTTCTTGTACATTAAAATTCTTATTTATAGAAATAATTTCATTTGAACACTTTCATTACTTAAGCTTTACTTGTATAATATTCTATTACATATTCATATTTAACATTACAACTTTTTAAAACTTTTCTGGTAAGTTATATATATGTTTTAAGAATGAAATTGAATGTTACACAAGTTTATCTTATTCAAATTTAGTTAACAAAATGATCAACAATTTACATCTTCTTAATTTTCATTATCTTATAATTTGTAGGTTACAAACCTCCAATTCCTATACAGTTTCATTAATCATTTAGCTTCTAATTTCTTATTTTCCATTTTAGAAGTTTCCAACTATTAATATAGTCAAGATTTCATTTCCTTATAATAATTGAAATCCCTAATTTATAGAAACTTAAGAACTTAATGCCCGGTTCATTTCAAATCATTTTGAAATTATATATATATATATATTCATATCCCTTATATATCAAATCATATTTAGAAATTTAAAACTAAGATTTGTTTATCAAAACAAATGTGTAGTAAAGTTACTATAGTGGTCTTCCCACTTTGAAACTCGAAAATGAACGTCGATGATGATGCGAAGTCATCACCGAAATTATTTTCCAACGACAGAAGAGGGAAGTACATAACTTATTTCCTTTTAAAATTCTTTTAAAACATTTCTTTCAAATCGCATTTGAAAATATTTATCCGAAAATACTTCCAAATAATACTAATATTATATTCCAAAATCTTTGAAAACCAATTTCAAAACCCTAGAACTTAAGTTCTAAAATTACCAATTTATATTCATTTTATTTATAAATCATATTTTGCATCCAATGTTTGTAAAATTTCACTTCCTAGCAAACAAACATATCACATACAAATATATACATTTATAAAATTTATTCTTTTATATACAAAATATGATACTAGGTAAAATTATTTCATTTACCTATATTTCAAAAACAATATTGTGTCGGTCTGCCCTATTAAGTGTTTAGAAATTCCCATCGATGTCATAGCGTCCTATGCACCGACCGGAATTTATAAATACTATACAAAATAAATTAACACAATATAAAAACATTTTATAACACTAACAAGTACGCTCTCTCGTATATATACACTCAAACAAACTTATTCTAGAGTATTACCACCCTATCTCTGATGAGTCTGACCCCACAAAGCTAAGGTTATCGCTAAACCTCGCTATGATGCCAATTGTAACGACCCATCTTTTTGGACGGTTTAAATCGACAATAAACCACACGTGTCAACTTAAACCATTCAAAAGGGAGGATTATTAATGGGGGTAAATAAGAAGAATAAGAGAAAGAAAAGGAAAAACAAAACACAGAATCTCACATCGGAATGACAAAATATAATAATTAAATAAACAGTTCATGAAGCTGTTTACGAATAACTTTTGATTACACTTTTACAATATAGATCAGAGTTATACATACAGTAGGAATAAATAAATAATGCAGCGGAACAACATGATGCAATGGAATAGATATAATAAATAGTATACAAATCTCCGTCTTCATCCTCCAGAAAAAAAGTCTTCAATACTAAAATGCTCAGGCTGACCCGAGCGTAATGAAAAGACAAAACACTCGAGTCAGAACTAAAAGATATTATGTAAGTTAAATCAAAATAAGAAAATATGAGTGTAACGGCTTCAGATATGTTTACGGGATTTTACATCTCCTATCCAGTGTCTAACGTGCATGCAATAACTTAAGAGATGTTCGAGATTCCATCTCCTAAGGATCCATTAAACTATCTACATACATAGTACAATACGCTATTATAATATGTCTACAGTAAAGTAAAGTATTAAAATAGCGTTAAGATGTTACCCATATCCCTCTTAACACATTTTATATAAATGTCGTAGTCTATACAGTACTGTAAACTCCACCGTAAACTGGTGGGCTATCAGGGAGCACTCTATAGGTATGACACAAACCAAACTCGTAATGGGCTTGATAAGGCATATGACAAGGCACGCGAGGCAATGCCCAGGGTAGGATACTACCGTTTAGCGGATCTGGACTGGTGGTAATGCATAGCAGCTACTACCGCCCATCTCGGAACACACTCCCATAATCAAATCGAAGGTGGCCACCAAATCAATCACAAAGTAACAGATATGGTATCGAAGAAGCACGTCCGATCGGAGGAGCGACCTTACTTGGCCCAGCGTGGCTTCTGTTTTAGTCATATCAAGCTGACCCGAGGGGGTCACGGTTGCGTTCATACCTCATACAGTAGCGTTCGCCAAACCATCCTACTTCATTCTGGATTCTCCACCACGTGCACAGTTGTTAAAGTGGTTTTCGGTATTGGCAGAGAGTATGACAATTTCCGATCCTGGTATCTTTAACAACCAAACGCTTATTTCACAATGGTTGGTTCTTTTACAGTTCATAATTCATATCAAAATATCATATTCACTTCAAACTCATGTCACTTTCGAAATCATTATTTACTTCGAAATCATATCACTGTCAAAATCATATTCACTTTCAAAATCATTATTTCACTTTCGAAGTTCACTTTAAATCGTATTCATTTCAAAATCATAACCACAAAATAGGTTAAACCCTCATATCAAAATATTTGCATTTAAATCAATTAAATCTAAATCATAACCATTCCTACTTTAAACAGTTGAATATTGAAAGTAGTTTATATATTGGAATAGTTATACATTAAAAATAGTTTATATTTAAAAACAGGCTATAGATTAAAATAGTTTAAATATTAGAAATAGTTTATATATTAAAATAGGTTATATATTAAAATATATATATATTAAAAGTTGTTTATAAATTTAAAATAATACATATTTAAAGTTTATAATTAAAAATAGGTTATAAGTTAAATTAGTTTATATATTAAAAATAGTTTATACGTTAAAATAGGTTATAGATTAAAATAGTTCAAATATTAGAAATAGTTTATATATTAAAATAGGTTATATAAAAAAATAGTTAATGTATGAAAAATATTAATATATTTAAAATGGTTTATATGAGAAAAATAGTTTATATATTAAAAGAGTTTGTCTATTAAAAGAGTTTATATCGAAAACATTTTCAAATTAGAATTGTTTCTTCCAATTTCATAAATCAATTCAAATCAAATTTAGTTCCAAAAATTCAATCTAAATCAATCTCAGTTCAACAATTCCAATTCAAAAGGGCAAAAGGTTTCAATTCAAATTCACATTAAAAGCCATTTCGATTTATATCGATTTCAAATCCATGTTTGAACTACAAATTTAAACCACTTTAGATTCAATAGGTTTCAAAGTTTAAATATTCAAACGTTTACAATAACTCAATTTTGATAAATTTCATTTATATTCCAAAAAATCTAGCATTAAGATTTCAATTTAAATTCTTTAAACAATTCATTTAAACCAATTTCAATTTTCAGCATTTTAAAAGCTTGGATTTTGAAAATAATTCAGTTCAAATAAATCTAATTTTGTTTCACAATATCATTTAACTGGATTCCAAGTTTAAAGATTTAAAAAATCATTTAATTTAACCAATCCGGTGTCCGTATATAATTTTCTACCAAATGGTCAAGTGATACAAATATATATCATTTCAACCCGCAATCCCGAATAAAATTCAAAATCCATAAAATCGCTCGGGTTTATCATTTCAACCCATAATGATTTTTTCCTAATCTAAAGATAGTGATTTCCTAACAATAACTAACGGAACTTGCAGTGTGATAACAATATATAATTTAACATAACATCAAATCATCTAAAATGTCAACAATTCATCATCCATCACAATCATCATTCAAATCAGCCAATAAATCACAACAATTAAAATGTTATCATTGTCAGGTATTTAACTGGTAATTAAATTTCAATATTAATTTAAATGGCAATTAAATTCAATAGAAATTCAAATTAAACTCGAATGACAATTTAAATATACAAAACAACAATCAATAAATTTCTAATCACATCATAAATTTAATTTAACCAACATACGATGGTTTAGCAGTTGTGAGTGGGTTAAAAACTCACCTTTGATTTTTCGATGATTTAAATCCAAATTAGGCACAAAAATTTAACAGTCTCAAAACCCAACCAAACTAGTCCTATGTCGTCTGAAATTTCAATACGATCGCAATGGAGAAAACCGTGCGTGAATCTGACCTCGTATGAAAAAGTTATTCACGTTAGAAGTTCAGAATTTAAAATAACAAAAATAATAAACAAAGCAAAAGGGAATACCACGTCATCACCCTAACCCTAGCTCCCACGCGACATGCTCTCGAACGCACGAAACCCTACTCAGTTTGCAGCCGCCAACGTTCATCCCATCGTCGCGCCGCCACAGCTAGCTATCGACCAGATCAGAGCTCACCGATGCATCACCCATGCTTGGCCGCCCCCATCCCCTACGCACAACCACGAACGGCATCGCCTGGTGGTGGCCGCCGCCGCCGCCTTCCATGAATTTTTTGGTGATCTCAGGCAACATCATACATGAACAAACACCACCCCTGGGACCAACTATCCATCCTCTTCCAAACGCTGCTTCCCGATCGCCAAACGATCGACGATCCACCGTTGGATCACGAAATCCTAAAAATGGACGGCCGAGAAAGATCGCCAATTTCTGGCCAAACCGTGACTCAAATCGAAAAACTAATTGCTGTAGTAGACTTCGCTCGTCAAGGGCTTTCCAACGATATATAATTTTATACGGTTTGGAGAGTTTGAATTTTGAAAATTGATTTTGAAATTGAAATTGGAATTGGGAATTAGGTTTTGACGTTCTGACTTTTGAGAAGGAGGAACAGATGAAAACAAAGTGCGTATAGAAATAAAAATGAAGGCTGCTAGGGTTAGAGAAAAGTCTATTTATATGGACAAAGATAGAAAAGAATGAATGGACAAATCGAATTGGTCGAAACGATAACGACGACCCGAAAAGCCCGTTTCATTTTCGAAATAAAAATGGGTCATCTAATATATCGAAATATAGGTTTTCGATATATTTAAACTTTGTGGAACTAGTTAAAACCCCTAATTCAAAAGTATATAGAAGTTGGCTTTCAAAATCAAATTATATTCATTTAAATCCTTTTAATTGATTTCTACGCGTTTCGAGCTCGCACGATCAAACGATAAGTCCGATTGCTTCGAAACTTAAAATCCTACAATAATTCACTATTACGGATCCGATGAAACTAGTTTCGTCGAAATCCGAGACAGTGGACAAAATGGCTAATCTTCACGTTAATTAAATAATTTATTATTAAAAATTGGTTAAATCACTTTTCAAATTCAAATTTAATAATTAACAATTTTATCAGTCTTGATTACATAGAAATTAATAATCTATAAAAATAAAATTTCCATGTTAAATCCACTATTTAAATATTACATAAATTTTAAAGTTAAATTACAATAGGAATAAAACCTATTTTATTATAATTTAAATTCAAATAAATTCTTTTATTTTGATTTCACTCTTATTATTTAATCAACTATTACCTTATGAATATAATGAACATTAGTTTACATTTTATTACATTCATATTTACAGTTATCATCTTTTACCATATTAATTCCAATATTTAATTACATTAATTACAACAATTGATTCCAACCATTTTTTTATTCCTTATTTACCAATTTAACCAAATTAACTTTACCATTATTCCAATTGATTGAGTTTACATTAAAATAATTGTCAATAACATTCAAACAACATTATTAAATCAAATTCTAATTATTTTCTCATTAATAAATCATAAATTTTTAATTTCTCCCAATATTTAATTTCAAAATCTTATTTAATTTAATATTTTTAATTATCGAAAAATACGAGTCGTTACATTTAGTTAGCCATTTTTTGATGGTGGACTTGATGATCTTATTTACTGCTTCCACTTGCCCATTTGCCTGCGGATGTGCGACAACGGAAAGCTTTTATTGATTCGGAAGCGTTTGCAAAAGTTCCTGAACTCAGCGCTTTCGAATTGAGTCCCGTTATCTGTGATGATTTTCTATGGCACTCCAAACATGCAAATAATATTTTTAGTAATAAAGTTAATAACTTTCTTTATGGTAATAGGGGCCAGCGGTTCTGCTTTAGCCCATTTGGTGAAATATTCAACAACAACGATAGCATATTCGGCTCCCCCTTTAGGCATTGGCAATAAGCCAATCAAATCAATTCCCCAGATTGCGAACGACCATTGGCTGACCATATGCATTAGCTCCATCGAAGGGGTTCTTTTGATCTTTCTGTTTCTTTGGCATTGATCGCACCGTCTGGCGTAATCTGTTGTATCGCGGTTCACCGTTGGCCAAAAGTACCCATACCGGAGAACTTTCTTTGCAAGGGTTTGCCCCCGCGGTATGATCTTCGCAGTCGCCTTCATGATCTTCTTTTAGGATCCTTTGAGCTTCATCGTTGGTCACATATCTGATAAAGGGGTAGAGAATCCCCTTCGGTAGAGTATCCCATCCTTTATTACAAATCACGGTGCCTTTCGTAGAATCTTTTTCCACTGGTTCCTATCCGTGGGGAGAGCTCCAACGAGCAGGTAATCTTTGATCGGTGTCATCCATGTCTCTAGTTCCTTGGTTGTCTCAAAAATCCAGTCGATATCCACTTTGCTTATACTCGGAGTAGTCAGGGTTCCAACTGGGACTAGCCCCAATGACTGAGCTTCTCCGGAACTAGCCAGTTTGGCCAGATATTCTGCATTCGTGTTCTGTTCCATTAGGATATGAGTTATGATGTAATGCTCGATGTCGTTCAGCAGTTCCTGCACTTTAGATAGATACATGGTGAGGTTCTTCCACCGAGCTCGATATTCGCCTTTCACCTGACAGACGACTAGCCGAGAGTCACTATAGATGTGTACGTATTTTATCTTGAGTTCCCTCACAATCTTTAGCCCATCTATCAATGCTTAGTATTCTGTCTCGTTATTTGTTGTAGGGAATTCCAAGCGCAAGGCATAGCAAACGGATCGTCCTTTGCTAGTCTCGAGCACTACCCCTGCTCCTGAGCAGAAGTTGTTAGACGCACCATCGACGAACAGCTTCCAACATGTCTCCACTTCTGGAGTCATTCCTTCCTCGTTATCTCGTATTGTAAATTCGGCAATGAAATCTGCCAGCGCCTGCCCGTTAATCGCCTTTCGAGGATGGTATGTGATTTCATGCTGACTTAATTTGATGTTCCATTTGACAAGCCATCCAGAGGTCTTGGGGTGGCATAACACTTGCTTCAGGGGTTGATCTGTTAGCACTCTGATCGGGTGTGCCTGGAAGTATGGTCGTAACTTTTTGGATGCAATCAAGAGGCAATATGCCAGTTTTTCCAATTTTAGATAGTTCTTTTATCTCCATTGAACCATTTATTGATGTAATATACGGTTCGCTGGATCTTAGCTTCTTCTCGTAAGAGTGCGGCACTCAATGCATGTGGCTAGACTGCTAATTAGATGTACAAATCTTCTCCGTCTACCGGCTTAGACAAGATTGGTGGGGTGTCCATATGTCGCAACAGCTCTTTGAATGCAGTTTCAAAAACTTGATTCCATTCGAAGTTTTTCTTTCCTTTCTTTAGCACGTCAAAGAATGGTATATATTTGTCGGTCGCTTTTGAGATAAACCGGCTCAGTGCTGCAACCTTTCCATTCAGGCTTTGTAACTCTTTCCTGTTCCTCGGGGCCTCGACTTCCTACAAAGCGTTTATTTTCTCGGGATTTGCTTTGATGCCTTCAGTGCTTACGATGAATCCTAAGAACTTTCTCGAGGCTACCTCGAAATGACAGTTAAGTGGATTGAACTTCATTTTGTATTTGCGGAGTATTTCGAACATTTCGGCGAGGTTGCCTAAGTGATTTGCAGCTATGCATGATTCAATAAACATATCGTCTGCATAAACTTCCATTATCTTCCTAATCTGACGTTTAAATATGGCGTTCACTAGTCGCTGGTAAGTTGCCCCAGCATTCTTTAAGCAAATGGCATTACTTTGTAGCAATATAGTCCCAGATCGATAATGAAACTGGTATATTCTTGAGCTGGTTCGTGCATCATGATCTGGTTGTACCCCAAGTATGCATCCATAAATGATAACAGTTTATGTCCAACCATCCTGTCCACAAGCTGATCGATTCTGGGCAGAGCAAAGTTGTCTTTTGGGCAAAATTTGTTCAAATCCGAGTAGTCGATACCGGTTCGCCATTTCACATTGGACTTCTTGACCAAAACCGGGTTAGACACCCATTAAGGGTAAGTTTCACCGCAAATAAAGCCATTCACCATCAGCTTATCCACTTCTTCTCTTAGTGCTTTGGATAGCTCGAGCCCTAGGCTGCGCCTTTTCTACTTTACTGGCATATACTTGGGATTGTTAAGCGCTTGGTAGGCTATCTCTGGCGACGCCCCGCACATATCGGAATGCGTCCAAGTAAATACATCCTGATTGGCACAAAAGAATTTGATGAGTTCCAGTCGTATCCTGTTTCCAAGATGCGATCCAATTTTGAGGACCCATGTTGGGTCATCCATATCGACTAGGATAGACACTGTAAATTTTGTTGGTGCTGCCCGTTCCTCTCCTGAACTCTTCTTTCTAAGGTCCAAAGCCTTATCGAATCGGCTATGGTCCCCAAGCCAGAGGCGGCTCTGTACTTGCATTTGCAGGTTCATGAATGTGGAGAGTTCTCCCCATTTCTTTTCTTATAGATTCATGTAGTTCCATGATATAGCAATCCCTAGTGGCACTTTGGTCTCCCTTGATCACCCCGACTTCATTTTCCATCGAAAATTTCATAGTTAGACACCATTGAGCTAAAGCAATCCTAAAATCTGCCAAGGCGGATCACCCAAAGAAGGCATTGTAGGTGGAAATTTCATCTACGATCATAGAGTTTTGGATGAGGGTGACTCTTCGATCGCCTTCTATGAGTTCTACGGGTAAGTCAATCGTTCCGACAGGTTGTTTGGGCTCACTGGCGAGTCCCTGAATCTTTGTTTAGCAGCCGTAAACATCTTTCATACTGATCTTCATCCGATTAAAGGTGTGTTTGAAAAGGATATTCACAGTACTGTCGCTGTCTACCAATACTCGTCGAACAATGGCAGGTCTAATTCCTACTGTCACGACCATGGGGTCGAGAGTTGGAGCTTCTATTCCTTCGGTGTTTCTATTTCGGAATACTATGTCGTCGTTCAGGGTTCTTTACTGCCTAGCAAGGATTCCATCTTCGATGGCAAAGCACGCATGTTTCGGAGCACACTTTAATGAGGTCGCATACTACTCCGTTTTTCCCCAACTCTTCTACGCGGGATGGGGCCCTCCAGATATCGTTCCAATGATGAGTCTCTGGTCAGTTCGTCTGGGTCCCTCTTTACTGGTTCCATCTTGGTTCCCTTGGTCTTGAGGAGCTTGGGGCGCTATGGGTTGGTCAGGATTTAGTAGTTTCCTTACATACTGCCGAAGCTTGTTTACTCGAATCAACTCCCTACTCAAGTTCTTCCGGTGATGACACTCATTCGTGTTGTGGCCATGTGTCTCATGGAAGCGGCAGTACTTTTCACAATGCTTTGGCTGTTCGGTTGCTTCCTTTTTAGGCAGCTTTCTGTACTCTTATGTTCCCTATGTCGCGAGATAGATGTTTTATGGAGTATCATTGAGCGGGATGTATGCTTCAGGCCGCAAACCTTTGAGTCTCTTGTTACTTCCGTTTCGCTTGTTGGAATTTTGGTTCTTCCTTTTCTGATTCACATTTTTCCTGCATTCCCTTCAGCGGTCCCAGAGGTGTTTATATCTTGGTTCATCGCCATACCACTCTGCCCAATGTTGGTCGGTTGTAGGTTAGCAGATTTCCTTTCTAATTCATATGCCTCTTCCAATGTCAAGTACTGGCTCGCCTTTCGGTTGAAGTCCTTCTTAGTGGTGGGCTGTTTCATTTTGATCCATTTTCCGAATTCAGTCTCGGGTTGAATTGCCGGACTAAGGCTATGAAAACCATATCCTCATTCGGATTACTTACATCAGTTATTGCAGTGTTAAACCAATTCATGAAAGACTTCAGAGATCCATTCCGTCCCTGGAATAGGCCGGACAAGGACATCACATCTTTTGGTTGTGTCGTGTGAAGTCTAAATCGATCAAGGAATCTTGTTTCCAGTTGATTGAAGGCGGAGATGGATCTTGGCGGAAGCCTGGTGAACCATATGGAAGCAATTCCTAGCAGAAAAATCGGGAAACATCTACATCGAATGGCATCTGAAGCATTTGCTCTGTCCATGTGCCAACTATACTTATATAAGTGGGGTTTTGGGTCTCTCATTCCGTCATAAGACTGAATAGTTGGCACAGTGAACTTTTCGGGGTACCGCTCATTTTAAATGGCATCAGTGAAAGGAGTCCGACTTGGAGCGGATCCCCATTCACCATTCCTTCTATGGATCTTCTAGAGGTAGTTCTCTTTCTTCCTGGTGCCATTGGTTCTCAACAACAAATCTCCTAAGCAGAGATTGATATATAACTTCTAAACCTATCTAATCTAAAGTAGATAGCTAGGTCTAAGCCTGAGCTTAACTCTCAATGAAAGCACCAAAATGTTAACCCAAAAAATAGATCAACATCTTGGATTGAGTATAAAAGCACAAGCCCTCTTTATCAAGGCAAATAAAATAGAGACAATGAATAATAACTTGTAGATAAAGTAAAAAAGACAATAGACTTTTATAGTGGTTTGGCTGTTAGCGAAGCCTACGTCCACTTTATAACTTTTGTTATTGAGTGACTGCAATTATAAGTTGAATCTGATTACAATATGATTGGGTCTTGTATGTTAGATCAAGTCACCAATGTTAGAGTACACTGGAGAATCACAGTGAACCCTTTAGATGACTGTTGTGTGGGAGGAGAAGAGTGAAGAATAGTTTCTACAGAATTTCAGTAGCCAGTCCAGAAGATCCCCTTTATGTTGAAGGTAGGGTTGTATTTATAGGGGCAGGAGAGAACTTGGGCCACAGCCGCTTTGCCACGGTCTTACATTTGAAGGTACAAAGGCACTCAAGAAATTTCAGAGTGAACCGATCCAAAATGATGGATCGCTACCGACCCATAGCCCATGGATCGCTAGTGATCCATGGAGTTGGAGCATTTTTTGTTCATTTCAATTGGATCATGTTCCCTGTCTTATGCAGATGCGCTTCATGTAATTTCATGACTAGATGCTTTGTTTTGATGATGATTCATGTATTGATTGTATTGAACTATTACTGGAATCAGATGAATGCCCACTTCTTGAACTAACTCGCTTGGAATATCATCAAACTTGGTAGACATGCTTAGAAAACTTATTAGATCATGGCGCAAGAGGATAAGAGGATCCATGAGTGACCCTTATGGATCACTAGCGATCCATCATCTTGGTCAATTTTTGGTTTCTTTCTCTTAAGTCTTTCTTAGCTCCTTCTTCTAGTCCTTTTGGTTGATTTCTAAGTTGTTTTGACTTGACGTAGATGTTCTATCTTCCTTTGAATTCTATTGGGTTAGAAACCTAGATAACATGTTTCATTTTAGTAAAATAAAAGGCTGAATATACAAAGAAAGGGAAGCAAATAAAGATTTGATGGGAAAGAAAAAATATGATATAAACCATTTAAAAGAGAAGATCAGTCTACATATTCATATTTGATAACATTCACTTTAGCAGATTCTTACATATAGTCAAAATATAATTGGTGTGGACTAGAGAACCAATCAAATATGACCATGCCATTTATTCAACAATATTTTAGAAACAATCGCATTGAAAATCACTACAGGATTGCTCAAATACAATAAATATCATTTCTTTCCCTAAACTACTATTGCTAAACTGATGAGAACATTAGAACATCAATGCTATATATTTTGGACTTCTCAATTCAACAGATTACCGGATAACACAACAACACTCCATTAGAATACATCATCACTATCTCGTTTCTCATTCATACAAACGAATATCCAATCAAATCAAAGGAACTAACTTGAGTCATCATCTCAGTGTCAAGGCGGCAACACTTCACTTTCTTCACAAAGTGACAACAACTACAACGAGCATTTCCTATCTTCGGACAAATCAATACTTCAACTCTGTCACCATAAGCAACACTGGCACCTTGTCAATAACCAGTTTCAAATTATCCATATTGATATCAACAAGTTCATCAAATCATTCTCTATCAAGGTTAATCGAAATCAAAACTCCTGACCAATCTATCCATCAACAACTTCACATCCAAGCATTACAAACTCCACTCACAAACTCAAAGCATACGAAAACCAAAGCAAAGCAACGTACATCTTTTTATGGAGCAATAACCTTCTATAGCAAGATCTTGATCGACGTCAGCAATTCGCAGTTTAACGTCTTAAGGCATTCAAGCAAGCGACGACATATAACTAGATTCTAAGGAATTGCGACATCATCAAGTGACCACTTCATTACTACAACATCAACATCATCTCAAGCATCATGTTTAGATTAATGTTGTTTCTATTTTTTGTATATTTGTTTCTGAATTTCGAACTCTAGATTTTCTAGATTGAGCTACGGGTTGTAATTCAGGGATTCTGGTCTTAGGGTATTAAGTCCAAGCAGGAGTACTACGCATAGTGTTAGTATATTTAGAACATGAGAGAATGCGAGTTTATAGGTGTTGTAATCGTCAAATATATAAGTTTATTAGTAACTTTGGGGCGGCGGTAGGCACTAACGAGTTAGTGACTGCAGCTGGGTATATCTGTGTGTTATTTATTTTTCGCATTTATGTTTCCACACTTTATTTTATCTATTTATCTGCGAAATTTATAAATACTCTATTCACCCTCCTCTAAGGTGTAATGCACGATCCTAACATTTATTAGTAAGTATATATTATATTTTTATTTGTCAATCTTCAATTCATTTCAATTGTATATCTTAATTGATAAGCGTTTTATCAACTGTATTAAATGCACAAATTCATTAATGTAAATTATTACAACATTATATATCATATGTTCTTACAATATTAGAAAGATTAAATGTTATCATATATTTTTTCTAATAAGGCTCACTCTAGTCTTTTATGTTTCACCAAAACCCAAGCGAAGCATAGAAGTCTTTCGACTTCACTGGTAGGTGTCAAGACTCATATTACTTGGGATTCTAACCTTAAGGAAAGTTCAACAAATCATAGGCCTGCATATGATGGATAATTCCTTATCGGATGTATCACATACAACTTATTACCCGTGGTTCCTTGTTCTAATCCCGCCTTTACCTTGAGGAAAGCTCAACAAATAAAGTAGGATTATTCACTCGAACCTATCATTTTACGGTGGCCTAAATATAATAAACATACTTTGAGGAAAGCTCAACAAATATGTGCAATTATCTTACCTCATCTATTCAATATATCAATAGTACTACACATAACATCCCTAGCTTGAGGAAAGCTCAACAACCAAAGAGTATGCAAGTAATATATTAATATATAAATGATAGAGGACAACTTTATATTAAAGATTCATAGTCTTCAAAATATTATATCGATTGATATCAACTTATGAAATAATGTATTTCTTATGAAATATCCTCGTGATTCAAGTGTCACACATTATAAATCACGGTATACATACAATACATATGTATTTATCCCTTAAATCTATTTGGGTTTTTTGATGTTCCACCTTTAGTTTATACATTCATATTATATAAGTTTTATTATAATATAACTTTTATATTTTAATTAAGTTATATAACATTCTTATGTATAATAATATATTAATTAAATTTACTTAATTAACATTTTAATTAATTTCATATTAATATAGCATCTATATTCATTAATTATTATGTATTATAACTTTTATAGTATTACACATTTATCTTAAATATGTGTATGTTTATTTAATTAATTAACCTTTTATTTATTTATTTAACCTTTAATTAATTTTATTTAATTAAACTATTTTAGTTAATTATATTAATTTTAAAATTCATTTATACACATACATGTATACTAATGTTAATTTAACATTTTAAAATAACATAACATATATCATAATATACAATACATGTGTGTGTGTATACTTATTAAATAATTAACTTGTTTAATTAATATATTTTATTAATCATATTAATAAATTTTAAATTTCAAAATTAATTTATATTAATTTTCAATCATTTTGAAAATTTTCATTATATTATAACATTTATAATATGTATACATTATATTTTAAACTTAACTTTTAAATTTAAAAATATTATATTTTCAATTTTCAAAATAATTTGAAAATTTATATTATAACATTTATAATATTTTTCTTATTTTTACCTTTTAAATTTAAAACTTTTATTTTTAATTTCAAAACAATTTTGAAAATTGGCCCAAACCCAATTCAAATTTGGGCTTTTTTTATTAAGGACAGTTTTGGGGCTGTAAGCTTAATAGTTAACTCTGACCTGACTAATTTAGACCGCATTGGCTATTGGGCCTTTATACCATTGTCAGAACTGGGATAGTCTGCAATAGAAGTTATGGGTAAATTTCAAAAAAATTCCCTTATTGGATCTTTATTGGGACTATGTGGTCTAATTTATTTAGAATATTTTTAAATTTTATTTAAATAAAATCTCTTATTTTATTTAAATAAAATCCCTTATTTAATTTAAATAAAATTCTCTTATTTTATTTAAATTTATAAATCATATAGTTTAATTTAATATATATATATATATATTAATACATATAAATATACACATATATATCATGTACATATATGTATGTGTGTGTATAACATGATAATCCATGCAAAGAATAACATGTCAGTATATAGATGTTGTGATTTACATCGCAATGGACATGTCAGCTCATTTGAGATGTATTGTATGCTGTCCAAATATATATAGGGGTTTTTAGGCTCAAGGAAGAAGTTGCAAAAAAATTTAGTCTCAGGGACAAGAAGTTTGCTTTTTAGGCTGAAGGACACTTTCTAGTGTAAATCACAGAATGATAGTTGTAACTATCATTTTCTGTTTACACTAAAAAGTGTCCTTCAGACTAAAAAGCAAACTTGTTGTCCCTGAGACTAAATTTTTTTGCAACTTCTTCCCTGTGCCTATTTTCCTGATATATATATATATATTTGTTATTTATATAAATATTATATATATGTATGTAAATGTATAAGTAAATTTTATTTAAATAATTTTATGAAGATGAAAATATTTAAACACTTATATATATACACGTAAAATATATATGTAAATATTAGTAATTTATACACACACACACATAATTATGAATTATTTAATAAATATTAAAATAATACTTATATATACGATATATAAAAAGTTATATATATATATATTTATAAACATATTTATAATATCTAAATTTATACATATACATATATAGGTGTTTATTAATTGATAAAAGTAAAAAAATATTTTTTTATTACTTCCCAATCATATACACAACATAAATTTTATATTATATTAATATATACATATACATATATATATATATATATATATAAATATATATTAATTAGTTGAAATACAATAAAATATCTTCGAAACATATTTTCTTAATTTTAAATTTTGAAACTCTAGCAAGATATTTTGAGGTTTGAAAAAAAATTCCATAATTTCTCAGTCGAAATTTGTTTTTTAATAATTAATTAATTTCGACCGTATGTTATAATGGTATTTTGAAAATATAAAATTGATTATTGAATTCTTAATTTTTAGCCAAGATCTTATTTCTTGATAAAATAATTTTTAAAAATTTAAAAGTTAATTTTCGAATCATATTTATTTAATATAAATTATTTAAATAATATGTTGATTTAAATAATATTAAATAATGGTAAATAATTATTTAAAAATACTTTTCTATTAACGAAAATTATAATTAAAGTAAATATACATGTATAAAATATACGTTTCCCTATTAGCATGATATGATGATATAATTAAATACAAATCATATAATTATATTTAAATGACATATATATACGAGCCGTTTGGCATGCGCGATGCACGTGCGTAGAAAGAATTGGTAATAAAAAAGGTTGTTTGTTAGGTTTTCTAATTTTACAAAATGACTTTGACGTGTGTGTAATGTTGCATTTTTTATTCTTGTACATGCACAAATCAACCGTTTATTAAAATATAAATAAGACTAAGTTATTTTAGAAAATAACAAATAGGTAAAGAAAGAAATCAACAGGAATATGTAGAGAAACGTAACAAATATGAAAATTAGCGCTTTCAGTAATTTGTAACTTAGAAAACTTGCATCATCTCCCTTTTAAAAAGTATCAAACCACCATATCAATATATAGAGAATTTTTCTTGTCAACCATAAAGGTCGGACTCCCCATGATACTCACTTCCTCATAAACCCTCAGTACTTGCTAAAGTATAAAACTACTTAGTATAAATCTACTTGGTGCTAGTGTATAGATTTTGAATTTTACTTTACATTAATATCGTAATAAAAATTTGTTAGACTTAAATTGATGTAATAATTTTTGTGTATGCTTTTTCAAAGTTGATGTCAATGGCAGTAGCTTATGAGTAATCTATAAGAACTAAAATATAGTTGTAGCAATCATTTTCCCTCTTCCTTGTCTCAGCATTAGTAACATGTATTCATTACATGCATAAAAAAAACATAGTGCATGAAATTCTTTAATAGAAATAACTAAACCAAATTTTTTATGTTCTACTTTTCTCTAAGCTTCAGTACATCAGCCTTCATTGTTACAGACAGCCCATGCACATCAACAAATGCATACATTCAAATTTATACTGAATGTCATATCTTGGAACGTTCAACCATGTTTCAGTACATACTTTATTTCACCAATTGTTAGCAACTGGCTTTCATTTCACCTTCAGTCTTCGCAGAGACATCCTACCCCACAACTTGTCCCCGTTTGACACACAACTTCCTCTGTTGACGCGACATTGCACTGCCTGCCTAGATTCATCCTTTAACGTGCTATTCTTTAGTTTGTGATGCGTCAGCTGCAATTTCCTGTTAGGCTACAGAGCAACTCATCTTGCTATACTGCCCACATATCCTTTTCCCTCTGCACTATTTATGCAACAACCCTTGTCTCATTCTTTCCGTTTTTGCTAAGCTTCATGTTTGGTTGCATACCCCTGCAGCCATGCTATTGCATATGCCACTGCTGCATCAGATTTCATGCCAGGCCCTTCACTTCAACACTTCTACATACTTGTTATACAACAGCTTATTCAGCTCAACACCTCCATAATATTCAGCGAACAGCTTATTCAGTTCGCTCTATCTTGACACAACTAGCTTCTTCTCCATTTCATAATTAGTTCCAGTTGCAGCCTTCAATGATCCAGCATTGCGTGCCTTCATGTACTTTGTTCTGCAGTTCTATGGAACTCTTTCAGTTTCTGCCCGCGCAATTCATAGGCACACACTACAATGGTTCAGCATTATAACATTACATCATGCAATACCCTTCAGTACCCGTATTCATACAACATGCTCGCATCTGTACATCATGCCCATATAATTCAACTATGCACGCTCACAGGTTTTTTACTGTGATTCGCCTATTTCCTACACTACTAATCGTTTTGTTATCAATATATAATAATAGGAGATTTACTTATATATCACCTGTCATTTTGCCCAAGTGATATACCACTTATCGAAACATTTTGTACTTAATTTACTTTACGAATAATCCTCAATTTTTTATCCCATGTTTATTTAAAAAATACAATTTTAGTTCCACGTATAGCTAAAGAAAATTTTCAACTATATATACCATTAAAGCACCACATTTATATGCATCTGATTTTATTTGTTAATCCCATTTCAATGGTTTTTGAATCTAACATTAAAATATGAAGATAAAAGGTTAATATACATGTATAGATTTAACCATGTTATTCATGTATAGTTAACAGGTTGTTTTGATCAAGCGGATGTAGTCCCAATATAATTATATAAATGAAATAGGATGAGATACACCAAAGATCAAAATAAAATAAAAAATGACAATACTGTATGTGCATACTTGACAACAAACAGCATTTCCACCACATGCAGCATAATGAAGAGGGGTACTTGCAGCACCTGCTAGAATCAACAGATAGTTAAAACAATGTTGAAGCTAAGAGAATTCTTACTACATAATGAAAGGCGCTACCAAAATAATTAGAAACAAATATATTGTTATCATCAATCAGATAAATTGTTATGGCATCTTCAACAGCTACATCTGTAACATGTTGACGCGGCGGATTAATCAAAAACAATGTAGATCGATGAAAGTAGCTGTCGAGCCCGAATTCGTTGATCTGAAGATGCCGAATTCTAGCTATCCCGAACTCGTTGATCGCGCACGATACCGGGTTCGAAGATCTGCGATTCTTCACACGTTGATCTAGCGCACTAGATTCCATGAATCGGCTTTTGCAGTCGTTGAATCGAGCGCACTCGATTAACCGAAAGAGGAGATAGGAGATTACACTCAACTACCAATTTGGTGAAAACACAAAGCTAACAAAACAAGAGTTTTATTTCAAATCAACTAACTTTACAAAATGACACAACTTGCCTATTTATAGGCTACAACACATGCCACAGAAAATTACACAAGTCTTAAGTCGTTTCCGACTCATCACCTACGACCTACGACTCATCATAAGTCGTTCACGACTTATCAGCTTACAACACAACATCACGACTTACGACTTATACAAAACGACTTAACAAGATGTACAAGATAACAACTACAACAAACAACACACGACTCAACTTAAGTCGGTAACGACTTAGACACATTACAGCAGCATCTTCACGCGGCTTAAGCTTGGGCGACTTATGAGATAAAGCTTCAACGACTTAAAGAATCAACGGCTCAGATTAAAACGGCTTAGCAATCCACGGCTTCAGTTCTTCAGCGACTTAACTTAGGTCGGTAACGACCTAAAAATACGTAACGACTTAAGAGGTAGCCAATTTCACACAACTTACGACTTAAGGACTTCACGAGTTAAGAATCTTCAGCGACTTACGACTTAACAGTTCACCAACTCAGCCGACTTAGCATACATGGACGACTTAAGACTCCAACGATTTAACCTGAGTCGTAACTCGTGGCATCTTCCCACGATTCAACTAGGTCGCAATCCTCTTCCGACTTAAAGCCTTCAACCGCTGGAACTTCTTCCTATTTTTGGATAAGTCGTGGGTGACTTACAGCTGTGTCGTTAGATCGTATACGACTCATCAAACCCGAACGACTTAAGCTCCCATTAAGTCGTAACTCTTTTCCTTCTGATTTGTTAGGTCGTAGACGACTCAATACCGCTTTATTAACTCGCCGCTTCCCCTCACATGCCTCCTTAGGTCGTAGACGACCTATATCTTCTGTCCTAAGTCGTATGCGACTTAAATCCTTAAGTCGTGTGCAACTTAGGCCTTCCCTTCTGTCCTGAGCTGCATCATCCTCCCTAGGTTGAGAAAAATTCGACCTCGAATTTGTACTCCCTTCTTCCACAACAAATTTATCCCCATGATATGGTACGAGATGCTTAACATTGAATACGTCAGACGTGTACACATCCTCTGGCAGCCTCAATTTATAAGCATTTTCATTAATCCGTTTCATGACTTCTACAGGACCAATTTTTCTAGCTTTCAACTTGTTATAAGCGCCTACTGGAAAACGATCCTTTGTTAACACGGCATATACCATATCTCCTTCATTGAACTCAACACTTCTTCGCTTCAGATCTGCAGATCGTTTGTATTTCTCATTTGCCTTTTCCAATCGTTCTTGAACGATTCTATGACACTCCGTCAACCCTTCAACAAAATCAGCAGCTTTCTTAACTGTCCCCTTCGAGTGTGGTATTACCGTTAAATCCAACGGTCCCTTTGGTAAGCTTGAATACACTATCTGAAACGGACTGAAACCCGTACTACGGTTCACAGCATGATTATGAGCAAACTCTGCTTGACATAACTTCACATCCTAACTCTTCAGATTGTCTTGCACCAGACATCGTAATAAATTTCCCAAGGATCTGTTCACAACCTCGGTTTGTCCATCCGTTTGCGGATGATAAGCGCTGCTAAAGTTCAACTTCGTTCCCACCATCTTCCACAAACTTAGCCAAAAATGACTCAGAAAACGAGTATCCCTATCCGACACAATAGATTCTGGCAATCCATGAAGTCGATAGATTTCTTTGAAAAATAATTGAGCAACATGAACAGCATCCGCCGTCTTCTTACAAGCAATAAAATGTGCCATTTTCGAAAATCGGTCAACCACCACATAAATGGAATCGTTTCCACGCTGCGTTCTTGGCAACCCCAGCACAAAGTCCATACTCACATCAACCTAAGGTTTAGTTGGTACAGGTAACGACATATATAACCCAGCATTAGTTGCAGTTCCTTTCGAAACCTGACAGATATGACATCGTTCCACAAACCTCTCCACCTTTTTCCTCATCGATGGCCAAAAGTAAGACTGTGAAATCAACTGTAACGTACGGTCTCTCCCAACATGTCCTTCTTCATGTAGCTCTTTTACAATCTTCATTCTCAAACTACAATCAGGTATGCACAATCGATTTCCTTTGAACAGAAAATCGTCTACCATCATAAACTCATCTGTCTTTCCCTCCTTGACTTTATCAATACACTTCGCAAAGTAAGGATCATCGACAAATAATTCTAGCAACACATCAGACCCTGTCACCTCAACTTTCAGTGTATTCAACAAATGACTTCTCCTACTCAAAGCATCAGCCACACGATTCGTCACCCCTGACTTGTGTTTAACAACAAAAGTAAACTGTTGTAGATATGCAATCCACGATGCATGTCTCGCTGAAATCTTGTCTTGCCCTTGTAAATGCTTTAATGCCTCATGATCAGTGTAAAGAACAAACTCTTTCTGAAATAGGTAGTGTCTCCAGTGTTTAATAGATTGCACAACAGCATAAAATTCCACATCATATGTACTGTATCTCATCTTTGCTCCTGATAACTTCTCGCTAAAGTATGCAATCGGTCGTCCCCTCTGACTCAACACTCCTCCAATCCCAACCTTTGACGCATCAGTGTGTAGTTCAAACACTAGCTGAAAATATGGTAATATTAGAATTGGTGCAGACGTCAAGATTTCTTTGATTCGATCAAAAGCAACCCCGGCTTCCTCCGTCCATGCAAACTGTTTACCCTTCATACAATCAGTCACCGGCGCCATCACACTACTAAAGTGTGGAATAAACCTTCGATAAAATGAAGCCAACCCGTGAAAACTACGAACTTCCGTTATCGTCTTGGGCTGCGGCCAATCTCTGATAGCTTCAACTTTACTTTGGTCAACCTCTATTCCTCCATCCGATACAATATACCCCAGAAATAAAACACTATGCGTCATGAACACGCATTTCTTCGTTGCAGCATAAAATTGTTCTTGTCGCAGTACCATCAACACTTCTCTCAGATGATTCAAATGTTCCTCTGGACTCCCACTGTAAATCAGAATATCATCGAAATACACCACCACAAACTTCCCAATGAATGGTCTAAAAATCTGATTCATCACCCTCATGAAAGTACTTGGTGCATTTAATAAGCCAAATGGCATAACCAACCATTCGTATAGACCCTCCCTGGTTTTAAAAGCAGTCTTCCACTCATCTCCTGGTCTGATACGAATTTGATGATATCCGCTCTTCAAATCAATCTTCGAAAAGATAGTAGCTCCGCTTATTTGATCTAACAAGTCATCCAACCTCGGCATTGGAAATCTATATCTCACAGTAATCTTATTCAATGCTCGACTGTCAATGCACATCCTCCACGTTCCACCCTTTTTGGGTACCAATAAAGCTGGTACATCACAAGGACTTAAACTCTCCTGCACACGCCCCTGTTCAAGCAATTCTTCCACTTGTCTCCTCAATTCTTCATGTTCCTTTGGACTCATTCGATAATGTGGTCTGTGTGGCAACACATCACTTGGAACAAGATCTATCTGATGTTGTATATCCCTCAACGGTGGCAACTCCGTTGGTAACTCCTCTGGAAATACATCGTCAAATTCTTTCAAAACTGGCTTTGCTTCTTCCGGAATTTCAACCTCTTCTCTGCTCTCTCGCCCAATCAACAAAAACACTTCAGGCTCCTCCTCTACTTCCTTCACAAACTCCTTCAAAGATAACAAAGTTTTAAGCTCTTCAATCTCTTCCAACTTGTTTTCCTCCTGTTGTCGCTTCTTTGGAACTAGAGTAATCTTTGTGCCTTCAAACATGAAACTGTAATTGTTGGTACGCCCATCATGTTGCACCGCCCTATCATACTGCCACGGTCTTCCCAGCAACAAATGACAGACATCCATATCTACCACATCGCACCAGATTTCATCTTTATATTTCTTCCCAATTGAAAACTTCACACAAGCCCTTCGTCCAACCTTCACCTCCCCGCCTTTCCTCAACCAAGCTAGCTTGTAAGGTTTCGGATGTTTCTCAGTCTTCAACGCCAACTTCCTCACAGCTTCTGAAGAAATTATATTATCACAGCTTCCATCATCAATAACAAATTTGCAAACCTTCCCCAGAATGGTACATGTTGACTGAAAAATATTGCTCCTTAACCAACTACAATCCTCCTCTTGCTTTGGTGTTAAACAGGACCTCTTCATCATTAGATTGTAACCTTCGTCTCCCGACACTTCTTCTTCCTCCTCATCAGGTGGTGAATTGGAACATTCAGCTTCTTCATCCTCATCCTCAACCTCCGCTACCATAGCTCTCTTCTTCGGCTTTGGACATTCGCTACTTTTGTGACCCAATTCCTGACAATTGTAACATTTGAAACCGTTGTTAACCTTTGTCTTCTCAGCCTCCTTCACTACTGGTCTATTGATAGGTTTAGAAACATTAGAACTCCCACTAACACTCCTCACTTGATTGTTGGAATTAGTAAACACACCACTTCCTCGTCGTCCTTGTTTCTCCCAAGCCAATGCCTTTTGATGTGCTTCTGCCACAGATCTTGGATCGAACATATTAACCATATCCTGAATCTGCATTCTTAATCCCCCAATGAATCTAGATGTCAGCTGCTCTTCCGTTTCCATAATATCATTCCTCGCAATAAGCTGATAAAATTCATCCGCGTAATCATTAACATTCTTTGTGCCCTGTCTCAAATTCTGCAAACGTTGATACATCAGTGACTGATAATTGTAAGGTAAGAACGTTGCTTTCATCAATTTCTTCATCTTCTCCCAAGATTCAACTTTTGACTTCCCCATTCGTTCACGTGTAAGTTTGGTTTGCTGCCACCATGCCAAAGCTCTACCCCTCAACCTCGTAGCAACCAACTTCACTCTACGATGTTCTGGAACTTTTTTGAAGTCAAAAATCTCTTCAACATTAGCCACCCAATCCAAAAACTTCTCCGCTTGCATACCACCTTTGAATTCAGGAATTTCAGTCTTCATCCCCGACTCCCACTTGTGATCATACTCAGAGTGATTTCTTCCTTATCCTCGTCCTTGTCCTCGAACACTACCACCTTCATACTCCTCTTCAAAATCAGATGTATATCGTTGTCTATCTCGTCCACCCACATCTCTACTACCATCACGTCTTCCACCATCATCCCTTCTATCTACATTCCTCCATTCACGATCATTCACGTTCCTCCCACGCCTTTGATCATTGTCAACACTTCTTTCTCGATTGGATTGTGGTGAGACTCTACTTCCCACATGGTTAGATTCAGGTGAAATCCTTCTCCGATTTTGATTCATTTCTAACATCATCTTCTCTAACCGACCAATTCCTTCGTTAAGCTTTTCACTAAAGTTTTCATTGATTCTTTGCTCCATCTCATCAGCTTCTTCTCTTCGATACAACGCTTCAACGTTTTGATGTCGATTAGCTCTCCTTGGTGGCATGATTGAATACTTCACAAAACTCTTCAACACTTCAAAATTCAAACACCTTTCGGACTTTTGATCCAAAATGAAATGGATCGAAACTTCCACTTTTGTTGCAAATCGCGATGAACACGATGAACAAAATTCTCGGCCTCCAACACAAATTCGATCGAAACAACTTCGAACAAGCTCTACTAACTCGGCCGACTTGATTGGAGATGCTCGGCTCAACTTGATTTCCTCAAAACTCCAAAATGATTAGGCTCCAAGTCTCGATCTAGCTATGATTGGCTAGAACAAGCTCTGATACCAAAAACTGACGCAGCGGATTAATCAAAAACAATGTAGATCGATGAAAGTAGCTGTCGATGGATTGATGAATACTGAATTGCCCGAATTCGTTGATCTGAAGATACCGAATTCTAGCTATCCCGAACTCGTTGATCGCGCACGATACCAGGTTCGAAGATCTGCGATTCTTCACACGTTGATCTAGCGCACTAGATTCCGTGAATCGGCTTTTGCAGTCGTTGAATCGAGCGCACTCGATTAACCGAAAGAGGAGATAGGAGATTACACTCAACTACCAATTTGGTGAAAACACAAAGCTAACAAAACAAGAGTTTTATTTCAAATCAACTAACTTTACAAAATGACACAACTTGCCTATTTATAGGCTACAACACATGCCACAGAAAATTACACAAGTCTTAAGTCGTTTCCGACTCATCACCTACGACCTACGACTCATCATAAGTCGTTCACGACTTATCAGCTTACAACACAACATCACGACTTACGACTTATACAAAACGACTTAACAAGATGTACAAGATAACAACTACAACAAACAACACACGACTCAACTTAAGTCGGTAACGACTTAGACACATTACAGCAGCATCTTCACGCGGCTTAAGCTTGGACGACTTATGAGATAAAGCTTCAACGACTTAAAGAATCAACGGCTCAGATTAAAACGGCTTAGCAATCCACGGCTTCAGTTCTTCAGCGACTTAACTTAGGTCGGTAACGACCTAAAAATACGTAACGACTTAAGAGGTAGCCAGTTTCACACAACTTACGACTTAAGGACTTCACGAGTTAAGAATCTTCAGCGACTTACGACTTAACAGTTCACCAACTCAGCCGACTTAGCATACATGGACGAATTAAGACTCCAACGATTTAACCTGAGTCGTAACTCGTGGCATCTTCCCACGATTCAACTAGGTCGCAATCCTCTTCCGACTTAAAGCCTTCAACCGCTGGAACTTCTTCCTGTTTTTTGATGAGTCGTGGGCGACTTACAGCTGTGTCGTTAGATCGTATACGACTCATCAAACCCGAACGGCTTAAGCTCCCATTAAGTCGTAACTCTTTTCCTTCTGATTTGTTAGGTCGTAGACGACTCAATACCGCTTTATTAACTCGCCGCTTCCCCTCACATACCTCCTTAGGTCGTAGATGACCTATATCTTCTGTCCTAAGTCGTATGCGACTTAAATCCTTAAGTCGTGTGCGACTTAGGCCTTCCCTTCTGTCCTGAGCTGCATCACATGTGCACCCAAATCTAGCAATAATTGCACACTCTCTGCATGACCATTTAATGCTACTGTATGAAGAGAAGTGATTCCCCCATCAGTTGTTAACTATTCTTTGTTTGGTCCTCACGTGTACTCTTTGCATAATTTACTCATTACGTACACTCTCTACATGACCATTTCCAATCACAATCTTCTTCCTCATAATACTCATTGCAAATAATAAACTTATTTTTCAAAAATTATTTGTTGATGCAATTGATTGTGAATATACCATTTTCCATGTATAAAAAGCCACATAGTGCAGTTTATAGTAAATGAAAAACCAAAGCATAGTTTACTCAAAAAAAAGAGGAAGCATGAACTGAAAAATAGACTAAAATGTTACCTTTACCCAAAAAAGAAATGAAGTTTCGTTTTAATAATGTACATTCCTCGGCCTTTTGAGATATGGCATTGAATTGATCTTTTATGCATGTTGAATTTGTGATACAAAATCTTCTTTGACCAAATCATTTTTGTAAGCACTTCCCTTTCTGGTTCCATATCATATCACAATTAAATTTTACTGACTGCAAACTAATCCATATTTAAGTTATTGTTTAAAGAAAACTAGAATAAACTTTGACCTACATATATCTGCCACTGACTGTAATAGATTCCTATTTGCGTATACAACATCCTCACTGCCACTAACTGCAATAGATTCATATTTACATATATAACATCCTCACAACATGTAGACAATAAATGTTACCTGTACAACATAATTTAATTTGTTTCACAACAAAAATAGTTTCCACGTGCAATCTTACATTTGACTGATATCTAAGATATATTTCACTTTTTTTCACAAACATAAAGAATTATCAGTAATATTCACAAACATTGTTTGCATTTACATTTTCCTTATAGGTAGAACACTCATAAATGTACTCATACAATATAGAATCAACACAGTATGTAATCTTACTATTGCTACATACAAACAATCCCAGCTGCTTAACCATCTCAAATTCAGGTGAAGAGGCATCAATCTCTGAATATAAGGTGCACAATAAGCAACGATTAAAATATTCTTGAACGTGTACAATAAGAATAGTGAGAGAACTCCATGTTAGATACAATTATGATATTGAGAAGTAAATCTGTATGACACTGAGCTTCAAAACGTGTGTATACTAAATATCCTATTTTGGACTCTATGAAGCAACAGTGATATTAATCTATAACTTTATTATACAATGCAACATTGACTTTCAAAATAAAAAGCATTTGAGTTTGGGAATCAATATTTACAATTAGGTAAAGAGCGAACACGTTTTATTTAGCCGTAGTAACACAACATTCCAAGTGGGCTTATTACATGCAATTTTCTTACACATTAATTTGGTAAGACTGTATATATATATATATATATATGTAGAAAGAGGAAAAAAGAGTGAAAAGCCTTCCATTATCAAAAAAGCCTATTTGTAGGAACCATTTCAACTCCATTTGCAGGAACAAATACATAATTTTGGAGCCTACTTTTGTAACACTACAGTGTCTTCTGGTTAGCTTATTTCTACATAATGAAAACATGAAATTATTCAAAGTATTAGTACATGATACCAATGACAACCGTATTTTTGTGCATTAAATATGTACTTACTTACATCGTTTTTCAATGAAATCCACCATGAAACAACTGTAAAGTATCAAAATTTAAAAATTGTATTATTGTGCTTTAAATAATATACTACCTACATCATCGTAATAGAAACCTAATATGGTGTACAATAAATTTTCAAGTTTAAAAGATCAACAATTATATTAGTGTGCACTGAATGAAGCACCTACATGCAACATTTTCAAAAAAAAAGAAGTCCTCCAACCTGTTATTGCTATTGGTCAAATTCATCTGAATATAAAACAAAATGTCAATGAATACAAACTAATTTATTGTTAAAATTAAAATGGAGATTGAAAGTAGAATTTACCATATACAATAAATCAAAAGACCCTCCATCCTTTAGCGGGACATTTGATAGAACAAGTTATCTACAATAAAAAAACAAAATGAGCGTTGTGACTTATCTATAATATCAAAGACATAACCATGCCCATCGAACCATTCATACACTAAGCATTTATATGTTTTTCAACTTTACTCGGCTATTCAATAGCAGTTCATATTTATTATCCATGACCGTGGCTAATGAGGTGGTTCATATAATTTCAGTAAAAGCAGCGAACACTGGATTCCAAAACTGCTTCACGTGACATCATTTCATAACCGCAAACTACATGGGTGAGTCTAGAGAAGCTTCCAGAATAACCGCCCACTGTATTGCAACATAGCACCAAAACCGCTCTGCATTATCTCCAATCATCTTCGACGATGGATATCCACCTAGATTAACAGTCGTTATAGAACATTACCTAAAATCGTTGTTTGCAGTCAACAATTTTGAACTTAAATTATATGAATAGAAATTTCAAAAACATTTTACAGTTTAATAGATGAAAATAAAGGTAAAAAGAACATTAAAGGTGCATTTTGATGGACTGGAAACTATTAAATGATAATCCATTGCCATCTTGGATCACATCGCATCATCCTAAGGCTCATTGTAATTTATGTCTTTCGGATTTGAGAACTGAAAACTGAGATGTCTTCGTCAAGAAGTTATGGGTAGATGAAATTATCGTGGAGGTTTTCATCATTTAGGAATATTGTGAAGTTATCGTAGAGCTTACGGACGATGAACGTGTGCGAGTAAATGACAAAATCATGTTTGATTAACCGCACTCTTTAACCTATAATAAGTATATTTTCGGAAGTCCTAAAATGGCTTCACTTTGACTAGTTGACCAAAATATTTGCTTTATATATAAGATATATATGTGTGTATGTATGTATGTACGTATATATTAATAAAATAATAATTTTATACATAAAAATTTTGGTTGTGCATATCTGATTTATATGTAAAAAAATGTTATTTTAATATATACATATAACCAATCTAATATGTGACAACATCAATACATATAAGACTCATCATCCAACTGACAATGTGTGTATATAAATATATATATGTATGTGTGTATATATGTGTGTGTGTAATAAAATAATATTTTGAGATTATAAGCAATATAATATAATAAAGACATATCTGAAACTAATGCCTTAAAGCACACCTAGTAATGTTGAACTCTCTCTTCGTTGAAAGCTTTTCGATTCAGCAGACCGTTAATCCTTGAACTGTAGACCTTTGACTATCAAATAGTGATTGTCTTTTGAATTGATCTGAGTTGGATTTGCTTGAGCTCATAGGGATGAAATCGGCTAGCAACTGAAAGGGATAGTGATAGCAAAACAACATATTTTTAATTAGGGTTTGAGGTATTTAAATAGTGGATGGGAGAGAGAAAATAGTGGACCATATCTCATACCAATTCTCACTAAATCTAAGCCATCCAATTCTAACACCTCTAATCTACTTTAGCTGCCCCATATAGTCCACATTACGGACAAAATTAACAACCTATCATCATGGGCCAATATCCCATTAATCCCAAATAAATGTTATTAATTTATTCTAATTTAATTGCTTATCGATATCACATATCTATTGATATATTTATAACTACTATAAGTATATTTAATAATATTTATTGCCCAAATCATATTCAAAATTTTATAATTAATATTTCATAGATATTAATTAATTTACAACAATTATAAACTAATTAACTCGTTTGGTCTAAAAAGAATTCATCATTCTGGTTATGTGACTCGTCAGATGTAAATTTGGTCAGCAATTAACATCGAACTATTCGAATGTTAATGTTTACACATCACTTAGAAGATGGTGTGACATTTTGGCCAAATTTATCGCTACGTAGTTTCAGTAAAATCTAATTTCACTATATTAAGCGTTACCGGATTGTGACGTTTATTAACACCAATTCTCTTCTTCAAAACTATATCACTTTGGACTTATGGAATTTGGTAATGGTCAAAATTCTAGTATCGTCCATATTCAATTATATAGTCTAAACACAATGTCATTGGTTCAATAATAACAATTATTATTAATAAAATGCTCTGGTCAGAGACTTTAACTTTGAGTTGACTGTGATACTAACCCCATATAACTGAAGAGACAGATCGTCACTTGAATAGTGCTCTACTTCTAATACTTCCATGCGACCCAACTATAGTCACTCGATGGACGTCATACCATGATTTGACCATAATAAAAATGGAGCTTTCATATTGAAGATGCACAATATTATAAAGTCAAGAGAACTCTGTAAATCAGTCACATCGATATTTTTTGTTTTACCTTAGTTATATTAACCAACAGAAAACCATCGAGTGGGTCATTCCATAGTTATCCAATAACTATCAGCACACAACCCCTAAGTGTCTCTAGTATCATGAGTAATACACTGCCCAACATTTGGAGAGCGTTATGTACTTTAGTTTCAATGAATACATCAATATCCAGTCTCGATGCATCTTGACTTGGAACGTTTAAAATGCTATATTTGTTTTCATTGTGATAAATTACTCATGATTACAATATTTTGTAACTACTATCACAAAACATACCATTTATGGATTTTCTATTAAATATACTTTAAATAAATAAATAAATTAACATAACATATTATATTAAATATATAATAGAAAGAAAACACCTTTATTTCGAACAAGGTTTGTCAACGAGTTAGATATAGTAACGAATTACATAATTAGCCCTAGGGCTACCCCTAACTCTATCAACTTTTGTTTTGCATGTAAGAATACCAGTGTCGAGATTATCATATTACACAAATATATACCCGGTGGAAAATAATTCAACACTAAAAAGAAATGGCGGATGGTTCAATACTTGTACCGAACCACTAAAGAATTAAGCATTATCCTTTCTTACTTCGCATCCACAAAATGCATTCGAGTTCTTCAGTTGGTAATTCTCCATCTAAAGTTATATATTCTTGGATAAATAAAAATGCTAGTTTGTGGATTTCAATTTTATGCAACTATAGCATTTTGAAAACTTTTGTGTGGGCACCTTGCTAGTAGCCCAATGTAAGTATTTGTGGCAAGACAAAGAAGTTGACAACCATATGTAAATTCCTATAAGGAGCAATATTCCGTCACTTGAATGTCGCATTTGTTGAACATATTAAGATCTCATGTGAATGAGAGATATTTTGTGCTAACTTAATGTCCGACTAAGCATACTTCTTAAGTCATGTTTTTATAATTATGAATCCTATAATATTTATATAGATACTTTGTTTATAAAAAAAAGGTACAAACTAAGTTATGATGCATTGTACACTAAAATATTTTGAATAAAAGAAGCAATAAATTTTAAAATACACGATTAAGTTTTATTTAAAGTGGAAATTTGGTTCTGCCCTTTACTTTCAGTTTTGGCATGTAACAAATATTTTCTAAAAGCATGTTTTAAATTACGCCGCTATTTCTAATTTCGGTAAATAAACATTTTTCTTTTTTTGGAAATAAAATATAAACGTTAATCATGTTTCTATGATCAAAACAAATTCATTTGACTTTTTTTTAAAAAAACACAAGTATTTTCAGAGAACTCTATAAGTACTTTAAGATTTCTCTGCAAAGAAATGTTAAATATTTCCAGACATCTTTACAAATATTTGCATTTTTTCAAAAAAATTTAAATATATGCATTGTTCATTACAAATATTCGTTGAGTTCTCTACAAATATTTGCAATGTTTTCCCCAATCATCATGAAACTTGAAAATAAAAGTTTTAAAAAACCTATTTTTAAGTGGGGCATTCGAAAATTATCCGTTCGGTTTTTTGTCAAGATTATAGTTAGTATACTGTGTATTTTAGTACAATCAATGGCATGTGATTATTTTTTATTGAAACAGTAGTTTTTACTATATGCATTTAATGCATATTAATTGCTCAAAACTATTTACTGTTATAATATTTGTTTATTTTGCACACTTTTATAGCCAAGATTGAAAAAACAATATGTTAAACCAAACTTTTCTATTTATATTTCTCAATTTATCGATCATTAGCGGATGTGACAATTATTTGATATCCGTCCTTATTCGCGGATGCAGATATCCGATGTCTGAAAATGTTTTCGGATGCGAATACAAATATGACACTATTAATCGAAAGCATTCAGTGGCAGGCCTAACTCTGAGATCAGAATTCTTGAACTACAAAATACAGCTCAATCCTAGGTGAACTAGAGTCCGAAATTAAAAAATTTAAAATTACAAAAAAAAACAAATTATAGAAAATAAAAATTGACCTCCCATTAGTTTTCTCTACCGTCACGTGACCTCCTGCTATCTTATTTTTCACTTCGCCCCTTGTTATTGCTTCCTCAAAACAAGGTACTTCTCCCGAAAAAACACTTCACCAAAAAATTAAAGGGGTAATTAATTTAAAGGACAAAAATTTGTATATTTTTAGCCTCAAGGATACGACCTCAATATTTTAACACAAAGGACAAACATTCTTTTAAAAATTATTCATAAGGACAAACATTCTTTCATAATTATTCATAAGGACAAACATTTTTTCAGAACTGCTATTGAACTAAAAACTGATACCTAAAAACTGCTACCGATAACTACAAACTGATACCTAAAAACTGATAGCTAAAAAAGTTGTCCTTCAGGCTAAAATACTGAAGGTCTGTCCTTGACGCTAAAATGCTGAGAAATTTTGTTCTTGACAATAATTTATTGAAAATTAAATTCCTCAACCTAAACAAGATCGCTCTGCTGCCTTAAAAGCTTTCGTAGCCACTATGGAAGAGCTCGCCAATGAAGATGTGTTTTCACTAGATCTGGAAGCGTTGCTCCGAACCTAGTTGAATTCGCGTACCTGGATGAACTCGCACCATCGCCTAGGGACTGCTGACGTTGACAGAGAAGCTGCTATACAAATACGACTTCATCTAGATCAGGTTGTTCTCTTCATTCTAGCTGCTACGTTGGCATCTTGGTGATTGCCTTTTTCAGATCGCGATGTGGAGAAGTTCACACTGCCATGTCCGGAGACGCCGTGATTGTTGAGTTTGTCTACGTCTGTTATTTGAATTAGTCAAGTTTGTTATTAATAATCCTTATGTATAGGACCATGAGGTTGTGTGTAGTTGTTTGATCAAGTCTCCATCAGTTTAGGAGTGTGTTGTACTTTGTTTTTCACGTTCTGTTTTCTTGTGTATTTAAAGTTAAGTGTGAATAAAAAAGACAGTTAGACACTTTCTCCAATATATCTCCTTTCAAGTGGTATCAGAGCCGCTACGTCATATAAAACAAAGATACAAGAAACAACAGATTTCTTATTGCAGCAGCAAAATCAAGATGGCAAGTGAAAGCAACAGTTTTGTTCAGCCAGCAATCCCAAAGTTAGATGGCCATTATGATCACTGGAGTATGCTCCTGGAAAATTTCTTACGCTCCAAAGAGTATTGGAGTTTAATAGAGAATGTTATCACAGAACCAGCTTCTGAGGATACCCTTACTGAAGCACAAAGGAAAGCACTAGCAGATCAAAAGTTCAGAGATTTGAAAGCAAAAAACTTCTTGTTCCAAGCCATTGATCGTGTTGTTCTAGAGACCATTCTTAAGAAAGATACGGCAAAGGACATATGGGATTCTTTGAAGCAAAAGTATCAGGGGACTACTCGTGTGAAACGAGCCCAATTACAAGCTCTTCGCAGAGAGTTTGAGATTCTTAACATGGATGAAGGCGAAACTGTTACAAAATACTTTGAACGAACATTGACAACTGCAAATAAAATGCGCATCCATGGAGAACAAATGGAAGATGTAGTGATTGTCGAAAAAGTCCTACGCTCAATGACTCCGAAATTTGCTTATGTTGTACGCAAAGGACAATGATTCTTTTGTGTTCTCTTTCGGAACGATACACAGGTTTCGCTAACAGCCTTATCTTCGCTAGAGACACATTGACAGTGGAAGATGTGAAGTTAGACCTTCTATCTGAGGGCTTGAGATATCAGATGAAGGAGATAAGTGAAGGAAGTAGAGGTAGAATTAGTAGTCACGATCTGTTTGTTGAAAGAGGAAGAGATGATAAGAAAAATTGGCACTCAAGAGGGCTTTCCAAGTCCAGGAAGCCCAGTAATGGAAGGGGAGGAAAGTCTAAGGATGGGAAGTGCTTTACCTGCAAGAAACCTGGTCATTGGAAAAAGGATTGTCTACATTTGAAGAAGAAGGAAGAAGACGGATCTTCATCATTTGCGGTGGAGAAGTCTGTATCTGACGATGTGTTGTCTGCAGCAGTATCGGATGTCTCCGACCCTATGCAGTTAAAGCGCTCGGCAGATTCAAAGCGGTGGAGGTGCAAAAAGTCATAGCGGTGATACAGCGAGGATATAGCGGGATATAGCGGATGGCTCTAAAATAGCATATAAAACTCGTACTTAATGTTTTTACAAATATATAAATGGTAATTAAATGAAAAATTATCATTCAATTGAATTATAATTAATACATAAATAATTTTAAATAAAAACATGTGCGAATATACTTTAAATAAACGTAAAACTGTTATATAACATAATTGAATTTAGTAGAATATTAGAGTATTTTCATTTCTGAAAATATACTAAAAATTAAATCAAATAAATTAGTTTCATAATTTTTATAATGTATAAATGCAATTTTTCAATTCATTTTATTAAAGAAGATATAGCGGAATATAGCGGGAATAACGGGATATATCGGAAATAGCGGGGCTTAAAGCGGAAAGGCTATATTTTGGGGCTATATGGAAATATCGTAGCGATAGAAATCCGCTATGAGATATAGCGGGGTAATAGCGGGGAATTAACTACACAGCTCCGACCATTGGGTGCTGGACTCGGGGGCGTCTTTCCATATGACGCATAATAAGGATTACTTCAATTCTTTCGTTGGACAAGAGGGAAGCTCTATTCTTATGGATAATGATGCTAGTTATATAGCAATGGATGAAGGTACAACGAGGATCAGGATGTTTGACGGAGTGATATGCACTTTGGCAGATGTTCAGTATGTTCCAGGTCTTTGGAAGTCCTTAATTTTTTTAGGACAATTGGCATTTTTGGGATGCAAGGTAACTATCGAGAAGGATATTCTGAAGGTTTCGAGAGGTGCACTAGTTCTTCTGAAAGAAGATGTCTTCTGAACTCTGTATTTGCTGAAAGGAACCACAGTTCTTGGAGAGTCGTGTTTTGGATGTCACAAGGCTATGGCATCTCAGGTTGGGTCATATTTCAGAGAAGGGCTTAGAGTTGCTTTGAAGACGGAAGATGATAAAAGGAGAAAGCTTCGACAAGATGGACTTCTGCCAGGAGTGTGTGTTAGGCAAGCAACTAAATTTTTTTGGAGTTTGACTCCGTAGATCGAGGCGAGTGCTTGAGTACGTGCATACAAATGTTTGGGGACCGTTTTCTACTCCTTCTCTTGGAGGAGCAAAGTATTTTATCTCTTTCATTGATGACTTTTCTCGAACAGTATGTGATGAAGGCCAAATCAGAGAGTTTTGAGAAGTTCAAAGACCGTAAAGCGGTTGTTGAGAACCAATCTGGTTCTAGGTTGAAGGTGCTGAGATCTGATGATGGCGATGAATTTGTCTTTAGGGAGTTTCTCGACTTTTGTAGACAACATGACATTCAGAGACATTTCACTACACCCGGCGATCCGCAATCCAATGGGGTTGCAGAAAGGATGCATGAATCTACTGAAGAAGGCTCGTTGCTTGAGATTGACGGCGGGCTTGTCTAGAGGTTTATGGGCTAAGGCGTTATCAACTGCGACGCATATCATAAATCTAATTCCGTGCTCAGCCGTAGATGGGAAGATTTCAGAGGAAAAGTGGAGAAGTAAGCAGTGTATCTTAGTTACTTCCGAATTTTTGGTTGTTCTGTGTACGTTCACCATATAGGTGATGAAAAGTTGGAGGCTAGAGCATACAAGGGCATACTAATGGGATACACCGATAGTATCAAAGGGTATCGAATTTGGAACCCTATTGATCGGAAGATTGCTCATTCCAGACATGTTACTTTTGATGAGTCTATTATGTTCAATCCGAAGGAGAAGCTACCTACCACATCAGAAGATTCTGATAGGCTTAAGGAGATGGAAGAAGTTTCCGTGTTTCAGCCAAATAGTGGGGTTGTTGACGCTGTAAAGGAAAACGCAGTTGATGAAACATCGCAGGATAGTCCACAGATACCTTCTAGTAGTGCTGGTGATGTGCATGAATCTAGAGGAAGTTCAGTTCAAGGTGGAGCTGAAAGAAGTTTAGGCGAAGCAGTACCTATCCGGGTCAGTCGTAGGACTATTAGGCCGCCCGAAGGTATGGTGATTGGCAGTTTGCGAACCTTAGCCTTGGTGATCAGTATGACTATGCCCTACATGTGGTTCATGAGGAGCCGCTTAACCTTGATGAAGCTTTGAAGTCATGAAACAGTTCGAAGTGGATGTGCGCTATGGAAGAGGAGTTAGAGTAGTTGAAGAAGAACAAGACTTGGCATTTGGTACCACCTCCTCAAAAAACACGAGTCATAGGTTGCAAATGGGTGTTCAAGGTGAAGGATGATGAGAGATACAAGGCTAGACTAGTTGCTAAAGGGTTTGCACAAAGAAAGGGATTGGAATATGATGAGATATTCTCTACAGTAGTGAGGCATACGTCCATCCGCATTTTGCTCGCTATAGTCGTAGCTCATGACTTGGAGTTGGAGCAACTGGACGTGAAACCGCTATCCGCATTTTTTGTAGATGAGAAAAAAAATTGGGTTTGCAAATTGAACAAGTCTTTGTATGAACTTAAGCAGTCGCCTAGACAATGGTACAAGAGGTTTGACTCTGTTATGCTTTCACTTGGTTTTGATCGTAGCATCAAAGACACTTATGTGTATTTCAAGCATTTAAAGAATGGTAGATGGGTGTACCTACTCTTGTACATGGATGATATGTTGATTGCTTCCAAGGATAAAGCTGAAATCCATAGTTTAAAGCAAAAGCTAAAAGCGGAATTCGAAATGAAAGACCTTGGAGAAGCAAAGAAAATTTTGGGTATGGAAATCCAAAGGGATAGAAAGTTAGGACTTTTGAGCCTCACTCAAAAGGAGTACATTCGAAAGGTGCTTGCTCGGTTTAGCATGGAGGGGCAAAGGCAATCAACACACCCATGCCTTTGCATATACAGCTTTCTAGTAAAGGCTCTCCGATCTCGGAAAAGGATAAGCTTATATGATGAAGGTCCCATATGCAAGTGCAGTTGGCAGCTTGATGTATGCCATAGTCTGCACTAGGCCTGACATTGCACAGGTGGTTGGATTAGTGAGTAGGTTCATGGAAAATCCAGAAAAGACGCATTGAGAAGCAGTGAAGTGTATCTTCAGATACCTTAGACGAACTTCAAACCATGGATTTGTCTTTGGCTAGGTCTGTCAACGAATACTTTCGAATACGGATAGTGTCATATCCGCATCCGCATCCGAAATCATTTTTGGATATCGGATATGCGCATCTGTGGATACAGATGGATATCGGATAATTATCCTATCCGCTAACGATCGATAAAACAAAAAATATAAATGGAAAATTTTAATTTATCATGAACTTTTTTCAATCACATTGATTATAAAAATGTTAAAAATAAACAAATATAATGATAATAAATAGTTTTGAGCGGTTAATATGCATTTAGTGCGTATAATATAAACTTCTAACTTAATAAAACCATATCTTTCACTGTACTAAAATACACATAATTTAAAATATAATCTTGGAAAATACCGGATGGATAATTTTCGAATGCGGATGTCTTCACATCCGCATCCGCATCCGTATCCGTTTTTCCAGATACCAAACATCTTTTCAGGTGTGGATGCGGATGGATTTCAGATTTTTCGGGTATCCATTGACAGCCTTATCTTTGACGGCAGAGGAAGAGATTTCAGCTTGGTTGGATTTTGTGATTCTGACTATACCGGTGATAGAGATCGAAGGAAGTCAATCTCCAGATATGTGTTCACCATTGGTGGGACAACGATCAATTGGAGAGCGAGGTTGCAGACGATTGTGGCTTTGTCTACTACAGAGGCAGAACTCATAGCTGCGGTTGAAGCAGTTAATGAGGCGCTTTATTTAAGGCGATTGTTGTGTGATTTGGGCTTCACATACCAAGGAGTGAATGTGCATTGTGACAGTCAAAGTGTAATTCACTTAGCTGAAAATTTGGCATTCAGCTCGAGGATGAAGCATATTGAGGTGAGAGAGTTGTTCCTTATCTCGATGAGTGAAGAGAAGCTAGTTCGTCTTCAGAAAGTTCACACAAAGGAGAATGCAGCTGACATGCTTACCAAGTCATTGCATGTTGCTAAGTTCGAGCATTGCTTGGAGTTGATTCGCTTAATGAAGTGCTAGGTGGCATGGGTGGGAGAGAGTTAAGATGGTTCATGGAGACGTTTGTTTTCATGGTGGAGATTGATCGATTCTACACGGATTGGATACTTTTAATACTTTGTTGACGGACGGTGGCCTTACCGGAGTTCGTTGACAAAGTGTATTAGGTGGTGGAATTACCGAAGCCCATTGGGTAAGTATTCATTGCTTGGAGCATAAAGGTGTAGTTGGAGTTGAATGGCTTATGGAAATTTGGTATCAAGGTGGAGATTGTTGGAATTGATACCAAATTTTTGAGATGCTGGAGCTCGACGACGTTGAAGTAGCGGAGCTATGGCTTCGTGGTCCGGCATCAATGGAGGAGAATCTCAAGCTAGCAGCAGCAGAAAACTCTAGATCAAGGTGGAGCTGTTGAAGCCCCAGTCACAGAAGTAAAATCGCGGAGGACTAAAGGTCGCTCAGTGGAGTGGGAAGACCGGACGTTGGATCTCGTCCGGTGGTAGCCACTCCTGCCGCTCCAGTTGGAGTGGTAGTGATAAAGAGGGGACCAAACCAGATATTTGGTTCGGTGGTGAAGGCTGTTGGTTGGAAGGTTAGGGCATGGGAGTTTCGTTTGGTAAAGAGGTAAAGTGTTTGGTGCGGTGATTTGGGGAAGACCGAATGAAATATTTCGTTCAGTGGTTTGAGAATGTCGGTCCAGATTTCTCGTTAGGGCTTTGGCTGCCGAACCAAATGCCAAACTTTGCCGGACCAAACATGTTGGCCTATGTCGGACCAAAAGTGTACCGAACCAAATTATGTCGGACTAGATGAATGCCGAACCAAACCCTAGGGCTGCTATATGGCAGCTACCCCTCCTCATGTCTTTACTCTATAAATAGTGGAGCTTTTGGACAACAATGGCAGCCATCCTAGAGAGCTAAAACTCTGCAGAATTTTGTCTGTATTGTTAATTCTTCTTATGTATAGCCTCCAAAAGTGAATCAATCTTGTAACTCTAATCTTTCAGTGATTAATAAAATCTCATCTCCCCAAGTGGGCGTACACTGCCTCGCAGTAGTGGAACCACTATAAATACTGGTGTTATTTATTTTTCTACATTGCATAGATCTATGACTGTCTGTTCTGGTGTTTATTTCTGTTTGTTTCATCTCACTACAATCACGATCCAGTTGTTTTCCGCTGCGTTGGGTTTTTATTCCCTTAGACTGATCATCTGAAGGGATTTTCCCCAACACGATTCACATAACTACAAAAAAACAAAATAGGCAGTAAAGGCAGAGGGCATATATGCCATTTTTTCTACACATTTTCCGATCCCACTAAAATGCAACGACGCAAGCAATCAGTTCTCCCAACTTTCCTGTTTTCAACCGTTCTTCACATTTCTTCTACCTATGCCTTCTTCCCCAGTAGAAATCTCACGATTAGCTCAACTGTCTCTCAAATATTTTCACTTTCTAATTCCGGGCTTCAAACTACAACCACTCTGCTTTTTACATCCAAAGATGCGTCTGCTTGACATTTGGTGGTTGAAGAAAATGATCAATAAGCTTAAGTGTTTTGAATGTGCTCTCTTCTTCCTCCACGATAATGAGGTTCCACACTAAAATAAGTTAGATATCTCCTCCTAAAATAAGTGATTTATTGGTTTGAGTTGAAAATTTTAGGTTCGAGGTATAATTGAGGAGATAAACAAAAGTGTAAGCTGAGTAAACTTCGTACTACTCTTTTATGCTTAGTTTTACTTCTATTTCATTTCATATTCCAACAATCCATTCATAATTTGACTGTGGAAAAAAACCCCATTTGTGTTACTTTTTGTTTGGTGTCAGCCAATGTTTGAGGTAATATCAACCACTGTTTCACTGTCTCTAATCAAAAACACTTAAAACATACTTTTTCCTTACTTCAAATATATAATTGGGCAGCATGACTACATTACCAAAATTTTTGCTCGATGTTGTGCTCCCAAATTTAATGGTATGTTTTGTTAGGGTATCTCGCATTATATGTGAGTAATGAGCGCACATTGAAAAAAGAATAGTCTCACATCGTGAAAAATAATGAAGGTGGAGTGGTATATGTATGAGTTTGGTCACGTGTAACAGCAAGCGATTCCTTTTGTTGAAAATTGTTGACCAAACTCATATGTTGCCCCCACGTAGGGATGTGCGAACTGGATTTCAACATGGTATCAGACCAAATTATATGTCATTTTGAAGAGGATTATGTGTTCTTCACTATGAAAGAGACGGAAGGTCATTCGGAGCATCGAGGAGGAAGTTAAGGTAATAAGAAAAGTAATCACGTTTGTTCATTATATTTAATATGAAAATGCAAAAATTATTGGATTGCATTTGCATGAGATGGCAATGAAATAAATATATGCACGCGTTATGGAATAAAATATATGCAAAATGATATGCATATTATTTCTATCTCAATAAACACATTGCTTTGGGATTATTTATTTCCATCTTTGCTAATTAAAGGAATTAGTGAGTTATTTGCTATGTTTGCACCACTTATTACCATTGTAAATTTCCTCCATTATCTTCTTACCATATCTTGGTAATTTAATCTTTCATGGATTTGCACTGGCTATATATTGAGGATAAACTTCATTGTAAACCTATCCTGGCATTTAACCAGCGATCGCCTAGTAGAGTGTCTTTTTTTGTTAACCATAATTTAGGGCTTTGGTATGTAAACTCTTATCTTGTAATCTGTTGTAACTCTTTCATGGGTAATAATAAATCTCTCTCCTTTGGACTGGACGTACACTATCTTGATCATAGTGGAACCGATATAAATATTGTGGGTCTTTTTTTATAGTTATGTACTATTTATTTGGAGTAATAGAATAATTATTGTTAGATTGAGTAATATTCAAATTGGCAAATCTAGATCTTGTTTATTGTTTTTTCCGTATTTGTGCAATCTTTGCAGAACATGTTTACAGATGTTTTTACTATTTACTACAGTTGTTTTGATCTCTAAAATTGCTTCAACGTTCACTTATGCATGAACTAATAATTTTTTATGATAATTGATACTTACCAAATATAAAAAAAGTTGATAGCTTGATGTTATGTTTAATTACATTGCCTACTTAAACTTTATCTATTGATAATGGATACTAACCAAATATTTAAAGATATCTATGCATTTATATCCTTTACCAATACTTTTTTTGCTACTATACCTAATACCGTACTTTTTCCTTTGTGAAGGCTGCTTCTTTTACTAGGTAATATTTAAACAACGATTTGACAATTGATACTGACCACTTATTTCAATAGTTTCCATTCAAATACTCTTTAACAAACAAACTCAGATTTTTGTACCATTCAATATATAATTGCAAAATAAAAAACAAAAAGATTGATAGCTAGATGTTATGCGTAGCCTTTTAATGAACTGTTCAAACATTCTTCTACTTTTGTTGCAATTCTTTTGATCTCTAAATTTTTTATATGATACACATAATTATAATGCATGACTTAAAAGTTTTAGGTCAATTCTATTTAGACACGTGATATTGCTGAGTAGTCCCCTTAAATTTTAAAAAAAATTCAAGGACAAAATTGCACATATGTTATTCACCATCATTTTACCACTCATCTTATTTTCCTTCTTTTATATCCCTTATCCAACAAACTCTAAATTTAATTTTAGGTAAATTCACAAATCTTACGTTTGAATTGATAGATTTTGATGATTGACAATACAAATCTATTGGAATCAAAAGAGGTAAAACTTGAGTTTCATGTTGTTTTGATGTTTTTAAATTTAAAAACTCACAGTTTGCAAAAGAGGTAAAACTTGAATTTTATGTTGTTGCGTAATTTTGTATGGTGATCTTTTCAATGGTAGAATATCTTGTCGATTTGATTTTTACTAGAAAAGGGTTAAAAGGTAGATTTAATAATAAGATGTACTCGGCAAAAACATGAGCGTAATGGCTTTTTCAGTTCTATGGAGGAGGTTGCTCAACAACTTTTCGTGTTTAAATAGAATTAGCCAAAGTTTTATTTCATGATAAATGATAACTACCAAATATCTAAACAATTTGCATTGAAAAACTCTATGACAAACAATTTCGGTATTTTGCAGGAAACAACATATAATTGGGCAGCATGACTACACTACTAAAAGCTTTGATCGCTCAATGTTGTGCTCAATCCTTTAATCGTATGTTTACTGACGTTTATACTTTTATTGCCATTGTTTTGATCTCTAAAATTGCTTTAATATTCGCTTAATTATACTACATTAAGTAATAATTGTTTTCTAATAATGGATATTTGCCAAATATTTAAAGAGTTCTATGCATTTATATCCTTTACTAATACTCTTTTGGCTACTATACCTAACTCTATACTTTTTCCTTTGCTATAACTACTTCTTTGCTAGGTAATATTTAAACAACGAATTAACAATTGATACTGACCACTTATTTCAATAGTTTCATTCAAAAACTCTTTAACAAACAAACCCAGTTTTTTGTACCATTCAATACATAATTGCACAATGAAAAACAAAATGATTGATAGCTAGGTGTTATGCTTAGCTTTTTAATGAACCATTCAAACATGTTTCTACTTTTTTTTCCGTTCTTTTGATCTCTAATTTTTTTAATACGATGCAGTTAATTATATTGCATGACTTAAAGCTTTATTCTATGATAATTGATGCTTATCAAATATTTAAACAATTTTCATTGAAAAAATCTTTGACAAATAATCTCGGTATTTTACAAGAAATAAACACTATATAATTTGGCAGTATGACTACATTACTAAAAACTTTGATTGCTCGATGTTGTGCTCAAGCTTTTAATGGTATGTCTACTAATGTTTTACTTCTATGTCCATTGTTATCATCTCTAAAATTGCTTTAAGATTCGCTTAATTATATTGCATGAACTAATAACTATTTTATGATAATTGATACTTACCAAATATCAAAAAGGCTAATAACTCATACTACTATTTCCAACTGCACTTATATAGCTCATACTTTTTAAAGTACATGTCACATTCTACTATTGTTCATATAATATCATTTTTTTTCTTAAACCTATTAGCATGCCAATGAATAAAATTCATTTTGTTTATATTTGATTACATTTTTGTTAAAAATTCCTTCCTTGACACTTACCATAACATGTATTCAGCATTACTTGGTTTCGCTGACAACAATGAATACTGTATGAAATATTAAGCATTTATTCCAATCTTAACCCATGCTCATTGAATACGTTCTCTTTTATGCATTTCATTTTCAGCATTTACATTTTTAAACAGATATTTATAAACATTTTCTATTTAGTAGGTATATATATACATTTGGATAAATTTTAGTTTTACTATTTCTTTGTCATGTACTAAGTAGGCCTGTCAATGATATGGGTTTTGACCCGAACCAACTTGAACCTGTCTTACTAGTGCGGGTACGAGTTTTGCCTTAACTATCAAGGCCAACCCAGACCTGACCCAGTTATTATTAGAGTCGGGTACGGTTTTATCAAAACCCGATCTGATTAGGGTCCAATCCGATTATTAGTTTTTCATCGTATCAAGACATGAGTATATATGTTATTTGTTTACCATTTTGTTTGTTTGCATGTGGATGTTTCTGAATTCTTTTTATGTGAACATCGTTACATCACCATCTGTGTATAAATTTTACAAAAAATGTAAGTTTAAAGTATGATTTTAACATAAATATTATTAGTTAGGTATACAGGTATTACACAACGGGTTTAAAAAGACCGACGGGCCAGGCTCGGTTATTGGTTTTGAAATACCCTATGGGTTCGGATGGGGCTTGCGTTTTGATTTTTGTAATCGGGCTCGGGTTCGAGATTTAAGATACCCGAACCAAACCTGGACCGTTGACAGGCCTAGTATTAAGTTTTTTTTTTGGATTAGATCACTAAATTGACAATTGACTATAGATCACTAATATACATTCTATTGTATATTCACTACACATGATGTGAACAAAATGAACTATTTAACTCAATGAATGATAGAGTAGATAGTGGAAACATTGTTGTGTATTATACAAATAACTGACATATTATTTACTTAGGCTTTTTTAATGATATGCTGGAAAATGTTTCTGCTTTTATGGCCATTGTATTGTTCTTAGAAATTTCCATATGATACACTTAATTATATTGCCTGATTAGAGTTTTATCTTCTAATAGTGGATACTTACCAAACTGCCCCGTTACTTTTTCTAAATTTAGTGCAGACATCCTAATTATGTTCACTGAATTAACGTTAAATATTTTTTTTAAATTTGTTTTTAGTTTATTATTTATTTCATTGTTGTAGACTGTTATACATTTTCACCTATAGCACCAATCATGTTCCACTATGTTGGTACCACACACCGACATAGGATGCATGCCTTATCGGTTATACTTAGGTTCATTACTACTTTTGGTTCATTGGATTCATTAATTATCACAAAGCATAACTCGTGTTATACGTGTTGCATCATCATGGATGAGTTCAACTAATACCATTGCACATGAGCATTCACTCTAGATATAAGTTCATACTAATTCTGATTTAAATTTAAATTACTAGGAAATATTTTCAAAACTTATGAATGGTAGCAGATGGTGTTTACCTTGGATAAAAACCCAACAAACTAAAATCTACATTACCACCAGATTTAGCAATGATAAGTACATGCACAAGTGCATTGAAGACAACTGCTTCCACATTATTCACCTTTCCAATAATTATCCTTCTTCTTAATTCAGTTCTACAACTATGATACACATTTTTTCCAATGGCAAGAAAAGATATTTTACATATTTTTTATGTTTAATATCCTGATGAGTAAAATGCATTCAATCAATATACCAAATCAATCGTGTTACCATTCTGCTCTACAAAGAAAATATGATATTATCGTTTTAAATGAATTATATATATTAAAGATTATATATTTAGATATCAATAATTATAATAATCTTAAAACTATTAGTTTTAGATGCCTAATTTACTCCGAGATTGTAACAATTGGATTTTTCAAACCCCAAATGTCGACGCTAATACATTCACGGTATTTACGTGCTAAGCACTCAAGTACCGAAAAAACAAATTGTTAGGGTAAAAAAAACAGAACAAAGAAGAAGAGAGCACAATATCAAAATTTTACAGTGGAACGATAACATATAATATCCAAAGACAATATAAACTGTCACTCTAAGATACATAACATTTCAGAGTTACAATCCTAAGTGCTATCATCGGCCTGAACGGTTATAACAGCATGTCCTCACAAATTCCGATATATACATAATAGTAATGTAGCTGAAATAAGAAAACTACGATAAGTGAAATCATCCGACTTGTCTCCTCGAGCTTCGAAGAATATCAACGAAAACTTATCTTCCTCAGACCACTCGAAAGAGCACCCATGAAAATAAGGAAAAATATAAAATCATGAGCCAGACATAAGTCTACTGTGAGAAACTCAAGAAGTATGTGTCCAACATATAACAATACTTTTAAGATCATTCGAATCACCATAACGGTTATCTCCTCAAAAGAATCAAATCCATCTAATAAGCACATAAGACGATATAATAGATAATGTATAGGGTGTAAAATATAAATAAAAAACATTCATATCGCTTGCATGTCACGACACAACAATATTGAATAGGTATACAATAAAAACTGCTAAGGTATGTTCGTAGAAGGATTTCCATCGGAGACATCCACCAAGGCCAGCTCCCAGACAAGGATCAGAAATTATCTTCCGAGCATCGTATATGTCTAGATAAAATATACAATAAGGTAAATACAACTGATCCACGCCCGAACATGCGGAACCAAGTATCATCAACTCCTGGTACCAACATGAAGTTTATATACCCTTTCATGGGTTAGCTAAACCCTAGGCAGTGCATCCTACTCTGTTTTTTGTCCACTACAACAACTTGACCTTTTAGTAGCATTTCAAAATCGCTGTAAATGGCTATTATAGCTGTTATGCCACCTTTTTGATAGGGCCATATTCGGACAGATTGGACGAGTCGATCATGGAGTTATCAAGGCAGGAAGTCCAGAGAGATAACCCAAGAGTCCAAAAATCAAACATAGATAGGATCGCAAGGTCAAAGCCAAAACAACCTAAACCAAGACAAGCACAAATGCACCCAAGTTAGGGGTCGGCACCAACCCCACCCTATGGGTCGATACCGATTCCCACTTCCATCTCAGGTCGACCCCATCTTCTGCTTATGCCTCTACAAGATGTCTTGAGCCTATTTCCAAAGTATTGAATCAATGTAATTCTCTATCGATCTCTACGAATACTTGAAACTTCAACTTTGCTCTTCCACAACTCCATCATTTGTACTCGGGAACAAGCTAATATTGGTGCAGATTGCTATAGAATCATGAGGTCCGAGATTAAAAGTCGAAGCTGGCCATTTTGGCAAACTTGGGGATCGGTACCGACCCCTACCTATGGGTTAGTACGGACTCCTATCAACTGATGATGTGGCACATGTTTTCTTGGGAGAATTGTCTAAATCGTGTACAACGGCTATGAGAAATTTTGTGCAAGATATTAGGCTTCATACCTCTATAAATAGGAAGGTATGACTCATTTTTCAGGATCTTTAGGCTCTAGTTCCATTCAAAGCTATATTCATGTAATTCTGAAAATCTAAGTGTCAGGGTTGTACCGACCCCTAAAAACTTCTACTTCCAAGTCAGAAATAAGCAATAAAAGATAAAAGTGGACGTAGGCCTTGCTTTGTCGAACCACTATAAATCGTTGTGTTTCTCTTTTCCTCGTTTTTCTTTTCCTTTCTTCGTATTTTATTCTCTGCCTTAATTCCTAGGTGTTTGTGTCATTTTTTATTCAAATATTTTGATGATTTCGCTAAGAGAACCTTGACTCTCATGCTATTAGGATCCATCATCTACTATGGATTTCTCATATCCAAGAGAGATCCAACTTTTTAACCTTTCAACTATACAACTCAGATTTGCAATGGTCCACTACAAGCTTACTACCATGGCCCTATCAAGAAGAGATTGTTCTACCAACTCCAGAGCTACCCCTGAAGCTCAGAATCAGAGTCCTTAACAGGGGGATGGAGTTGTCGAACCTACTCAAACGGAGATCCAGACTCCAACTGACGTCGTGACCAGAATGGGGATGGATATGATGATGAAGCGGATGGAAGATAAGTTCCAAGCTAGTCAAAATGAGATGAATTAGACGATGCAGCAGAGCTTGAGACTATTGAATGAGCTAACTCAGAACAGCCGTAGAAGGAGTAGGAGGGAGTCTAGTTGTTCATCTAAAAGTTCCTCATCGTTTGAGCAGAGACAGTGGGATAGGAAGTAGAAGAGGACTAAGAACGCTGCCGGAACATCGTACCAAGGAAGAGGACAAGCCCCAGGCTCGAGTTTGGAGATTGGTACCGAGCCAAGGTCAGGGGTCGATACCGAACCCCCTCCAATGGTGAGCCCAGAGCCCATCCTCAAAAAGGTGGTGTGGACTTGGCTTCAAGGCGCGTTGCTGGTAGTCAGAATCTAGAGAATCGTACTGCCGCTAATGATATTGCTCACGCGAATCAAACAGGGAGGGGCTGCTGAACGAATGGATCTTCCGAAGGATGGAGAACCTAGGTATCAAGAGCCAACCCAAGAGCGTTTGCCAGGCCGAACACTCGAAGCAGAGCCCGATTGCCGCCGTCCAATCGAACCTGTTGACCCGGACTACCAGGAGGATATGATGATTAGAAGACTTGTTACTTAGAATCGTTCCAGGAGTAACGATGAATGGGGTGCCACTCCTAGCAGAAATCCGTTTACATAGAACATTCTACGCATGAGATACCCTCGGAGATTGCAATGCCTACTATGTCGTTGTACGGGGGAACGACAGATCCTAAGCAACACTTGATGAGATATAAATGACATATGGATTCAACCAAAGCTTTCGATGTTGTAAAGTGTCGTTTTCCAATTTTCTTATAAGGAGTAGCTATGATGTGGTTCACTCAACTTCCGTCAAGGTCCATATCATCTTTTGTTGAGTTATCAAAGAAGTTTGTAGAACAATTCTGTTTGCATACTGCACGTCCAAAGCATATGATGTCTTTGTTGAACCTCTTCTAAGCCGAGGAAGAGTCGTTGAAGGATTTCTTGAACCGGTCTCATACAACCATGACAGAAGTTACAGATCACAAGGATGACATAGTGTTGATGGCATTGATTAGGGGGATTCATCCCGATACGGAGTTCGGGGAATGGTTGGATAGGAAGCCTCCACCAACGATGGATGCTTTCTATAGAAAGGCTAATGAGTACTTGCGCTTGGAGGAAACGAAGAAACGTCCACGGAGGACTGGTGCTGGAAATTCGAATGAAGTGATACAAAGCAATGCTGCCGTAAAGCAATCTGGAGGAAAGCTTTGGGAATGGATGTGAATGTTTGTAATCAAAACAATAATCGAAAATGAAACGATGATGGAACTAAGAAGAAGAAGCCAGATAGCAGGAATCGTATCAGGACTCCTAAATACGATAGCTATACTGAACTGAACAATTCAATAGAGAATATCTATCTGGCAACCCAAAACATTGAACAATACAGAAAGCCAGCTCCAAGAAAATCGACCGAGAAGGAGAGAAAGTTAGACAAGTTTTGCAGATTCCATGAAACTCGTGGTCACAATACCAACAAGTATAGACACTTGCGGGATATGATTAAGGAGTTGATTCACATGAAAAAGTTACAGCAGTATGTGAAAGCCCCGTAGGATGGCGGGCAAGGAAACTCTGACGCCCTGGGGTCGTCTTCCCAACGAGAGCAAGCTGAGCTTGGTGCTGATGCATTCAGGCGGCAAGAAAAACGATTGGTGATTAATACAATTATCGGTGGACCACACCTAGCCGATAAGAGTCTAGCGGAGATGGACAAATATGTTGGTGCTATTGAATATGTAGAAAGCGAAAGTTATTATGCTATTAAGGACGGAACCCTGACAAAACAATGCAGAACGATGGCTGACGATATTGTTTTCCGAAATAGAGATGCTGATGGAGTGGATGCTCCAACAATTGACCGACTCGTGATCATATCCATGTTCGGTCCTGCTATTGTTCGAAAGGTGCTACTTGACTATGGGAGTTCAATCAATATCTTGTTTAAGAGAGCTTACGATCAAATGATGTTGGAGGAGAAGGATTTGAAACCTTGTAATTCTCGAATATATGGGTTCAACGGGACGGCTACTAAGCCGATTGGATATGTAGAACTACCGGTGGTACTTGGCGAGGGCAACCGCAAGCGAGTGCATGTCGTGCCTTTTTTTGGTGTTGGATATTTACTGAGCTTATAATGCATTTCTAAGCCGACCTGTCTTGCCTATGTTCAGAGCGGCTATAGCACATTGCTATTTGACTATGAAGTTCCCTATAGAGAACGGAGTGGGAACCATGCAAGGAGATCAGGTGGCTGGCTGTGAATGCTATGTCGCCAAGCTAAAAGAGGCAATGCGAAGAGAGAAAGGAAAAAATGTAGAGGCGACCCTCTATATAAAAGCTTAAATGCATAGCAAGTACAGCCCGAGCCCCAGCTCGGGAAAACCAGTCGGTTCCGCGATGATATGGACCAACGAAAAGAACCAAAAGGTGGACGAGCAGCTCCAGCCGAGTCGACAATTGTCATTCCAGTTTGTCATGATGATCCGAATCGGGTCCTAAAGGTCAGGCCGTAGCTCGGCGCAAGAGAAATGAAGTAAGTGGTTGGTTTTCTCTGGGCAAACTAGGATGTGTTTGCCTGGACCTATTCGCACATATGTGGGATCTCGCCAGAGATAGTGAGTAATGCATTAGATATAAATCCCAAGTGCGTTACTATGAAACTAAAACACCGCGCTTGGGACCGGAGAGATCCGCTGCCCTCAAAGAAGAGGTGGATAAGCTGAAGGACAACGGCTTCATCCGCGATGCTTTATATACGGAGTGGGTATCTAACCCTGCCTTGGTGAACATGCATTGACTATTCGGACTTGAATAAGGCATGCCCGAAGGATTGCTTTTCACTTCTAAGGATAGATCAGCTAGTGGACTCGACCGCCGGACACGAGCTACTTTCATTTATGGACGCGTACTTCGGATACAATCAAATCCAGATGCATGTCCCAGATCAGGAGCACAACAGCTTCATTACCGACCTCGGACTCTATTGCTACTTGGTCATGCCCTTTGGATTAAAGAACGCAAAAGCAAGTTACCAAAGACTCGTGAATCGGATGTTTAAAGACCAGATTGGACGATCAATGGAAGTTTATGTGGATGACATGCTTGTAAAGTCACGGTATTCGACAGTCCACGTTGATGATCTGGCAGAGATGTTTGGTGTCCTTCGGCTATATGGGATGAAACTCAATCCTTTGAAATGCTCTTTCGGCGTTGCATTAGGAAAGTTCTTGGGCTTCATTGTCAACTCCCATGGGATTGAAGCCAATCCAAAAATGGTCAAGGCTTTGAGAGAGATCGAAGCCCTGAAGACGATCAAGGAGGTCCAAAGCTTAAATAGGAAAATCGCCGCCCTGAGCCGGTTCATCTCTAGAGCCACTGACAAGTGCATCCCCTTCTTCGAGGTGATTAAAAAGAAAAAAAGGAACTTCGAATGGAATCGCGAGTTTAAAAACGCATTCCAAGCTTTGGCGGATCGCCTGGCGAGACCCCCCATCCTTTCGAAGCCGATGGATGACGGGACTTGTATATATACTTGGTGGTTTCGGTGCATGCTTTAAGTATCGCACAATAGTAGGCAATTGACAAGCGCAGAAAGAAACTATTCGAAGCTGGAAAAGCTCGCATACTACCTTCTGATAGCTTCGAGAAAGCTCCGCCCTTATTTCCAGGCTCATCCAATCAAAGTTCTTACTGACCAGTCCTTGCGACAAGTCTTGGAGTGACCTGTGACTTCTGGAAGGCTGTTGAAATGGAACATTGAGTTCACAATACGACATAACTTATCACCCTCCAAGAGCGATCCAGGTTCAGGCTTTGGCGAACTTCATAGCTGAATTCACTACACGAGATGATCCTCCAGAGAGCAGAGGAGAAACAGAAGTTGGATGGAAGATGTACACGGATGGTGCATCTAATGATCAGTGTTCCAATACTGGAGTCGTACTTGTCACTCCTTAAGAACACCCGATCAGTTATGTCCTGAAACTCGACTTTCTAGCAACGAACAATGAAGTTGAATATGAGGCTTTAATTGCATAACTCAAAATCACCAAGGAACTGGGAATAAAGACTTTGCACATTTTTTTGTAACTCCTAGCTAGTGGTATTCCAGGATAGGAAAGAGTATCAGGCAAAGGGAGTAAGGTTAGCTCCTTATCTAAACTGGGTCCTTGAACTGCTCAAAGTCTTTGAATACTATATGGTTTCACATATTCCCAAAGATCAGAAATTCATTGGTTAAGCTGGCTAGTTCTGGAGATGCGCGGTTCATGAGCTTGGTTCGCGTGGAAGTACTTTCGGCTCCGAGTATCGACCAGATGGATGTTGATTGGGTCTTGGAGACTGAACCTAAAAGGAAGTCATGGATGACTCCGGTTCAGAATTATTTGCAAAGACGGATCCTTTCAAAGAGAAGGAATGAACGACGAAAAGTCCTTCGTCAAGCTTCGAGGTACATCATGCAAGAAGGATTACTATACAGAAAGGGTTTGTCCCCATGCTTCGGTGCGTCGCTCACGAAGATGGTCATTTTGGCAAACTTGGGGATCAATACCGACCCCTACCTATGGATCGATACCGACTCCTATCAACTGATGATGTGACACCTATTTTCTTGGAAGAATTGGTCTAAATTGTATACAACGGCTAGAAGATATTTTGTGCGAGATCTTAGGCTTTCAACCTTTATAAATAGGAAGGTATGACTCATTATTCAGGATCTTTGGGCTCTAGTTCTATTTTAAGCTATATTCATGTAATTTTTAAAATCTAAGTGTCGGACTTGTACCGACCCTTAAGAAATTCTGCCTCCAAGTCAAAAATAAGCAATAAAAAAATAAAAGTGGATGTAGGCCTTGCTTTGCTGAACCACTGTAAATTGTTGTGTGTTTCTCTTTTCCTCGTTTTTCATTTACTTTTTTCATATTTTATTCTCTACTCTAATTCCTGGGTATCTGTGTCATTTTTGGTTCAAACATAGCGTTTTTATAAACGATATGTTATAATATATCTGGTAATACCATAAGATTACTAAAAATGATATAAAAATAGCCAATTAAAGCATTTTATGGCGTAATCTTTGAGCATTTATAGTTTTTTATTGAGTGTTTCTCTGGTTGTTATAGAACTTTTTAATAGCATTTTTAAAACATATGAGTATGTGTAAGCCTGACAATGCTTGTTTTTCGTTGCATTTTCAAAACGTACAGATTATTTTTATAGCGTTTTTAAAAGCTGTAATAAGTATAAGTATTGCCTTCTCTACATTTATAGCATTTTAAAAACACCATAGACTACTTTTCATAGCATTTTTTGATATTATATACATTCACTCCTTTATTTACAATTCTACTAAGCGTAGTTTTGTTGAAATATCAAAATACCACAATTAACATAGTATAGTGTACATGATCAAACAGATTCATACGCCGTACCAAAATATAATCCATACTATTTCGTAAAAAATATATTAAGCATACAACTACTTGTGACTAAAAGTAATATCGCATACAAGCGTACAAAACAATACATACAACTGTGCTAACCAATTGTATGAACACCCTACAATCTAATACATCATAACGTTAGCATGACTGATTTTTGAAGGAGAAAAAGGGGGAAAGCATACTTCTATCTTCCTTTAAACATGTAGTCTCTCTAGAAGCATCATACATCACCTTTCAGAGAAGAAGTCGTCAGCAGATTCCTACACGACATATCAACCCTAAGTTATATGGTCTAAAACTTGATTTTTTATGCTATGCAAGGTTTTTCTACAAACTAAACTTTTTTGAATAAAGTAGGATCTATAACTTCGTTCTTGCTTATGTATATTATTCAAATATTATATTTATTTTAACAATAAATATATCATTTTCTAGTAGTGGCCATTATTATTATTATTATTATTATTATTATTATTTTGAAATGGTAATTAGATAAAACGTGTCATTGTGACAACAAACCACAAATCATGTGTTAATATATGTTCGAATCACATTACGTAAGTTTCGAACTTGTGACCTCTCGCACCAAAGTCGAATCACTTAACCACTGGGACAATAGTACTTGTCATTATTATTATTATTTATACCCTTACCAATACTATTAATTTTTATGAATTTATTTAATTTTTATCGAACTTAGTTTAGTTTTAGGAATTTATTTAACTTATTTAACTTAGTAAATATTTTTGAAACTTATAAATTCTTTAGAAATTTAGTTAATTTAGTTAAATTTTTATGAAACACGGTTAATTTTTATAACCTTATTTAATTGTCATAGAACTCTTTTTGGTAAAACTTACTTAATTTGGTCAAATGGTTATAAAACTTGGTTAGCTTTTATAAAAACTAGTTAAATTTTGTTAACTTGGTTATTTTTACAAACTTAGTTATTTTTCTAAAACTAAATTAAATTTTATGAACTTGGTTGTTTTTACAAACTTAGTTTTTTTAACTAAATTAATTTTTATAAACTTAGTTAATTTTATAAACTTATTTAACTTTTACAAAACTTAGTTAACTGTTATAAAAAGTAGTTAATTTTATAAATTAGTTAATTTTTATGAATTTAGTTAATTTTCATAAAATTTAGTTCTTTGTTAATTTTTTATAAAACTTAGTTAATTTTTATAAATTTATTTAATTTTTTAAAAATAATTGTTAATGTTTAGAAGATTATTTAATTTTTATAAAACTTGGTTATCTTAGTTAAATTTTTATACAATTAAGTTAATTTTTATAAAATTATTTAAATTTTATAAAACTTGTTAATTTTTAGAAAATTATTTTATTTTTATAAAACTTGGTTAACTTAGTTAATTTTTATAAACTTAGTTAAATCTAACCGAACTTGGTTACTTTCTATCAACCTTTAGTCAACTTAGTTAAATTTGCACAAAAATTAATTATTTTTTATAAACTTAGTTATTTTTTATAAAACTTAGTTAAAAATTTGTAAAACTTAGTTTTCATAAGTGTGTTTAATTTTTGTCAATGTGTTCCATGGGAGCGCACACATTTAAACGCATAAAAATATACCTTTTATAATAATTTTCCATATAGCAAACTAATGTTTTGTATACTTACATAGCAAAGGAAAGAGAATAATTAAGTTACAAAATAATGAAATGATATATATGATTGAATTACACGCTTGGCACAGGTATATTTACCAAGAAATGTTAAAAAACAAAAGATCAAAAAATCCATATAGCAAATCCAATTTAACTCGCTTAATGATGCAGCAGCGGAATAACAAAATGATGATTCTGTGAAAGTAGCAATCGATGGAATGAAGAATACTGAATGGCCCAAATTCGTTGATCCGGAGATACCGAATTCTAGCTATCTTCGTCACGTTGATCGTGCACGATACCGTGAAAGAAGATCTGCAATTCTTCAGACGTTGATCAAGCGCACTTGATACCGTGAATTGGCTTCTACGATCGTTGATCCGAGCGCACTCGAATGCCGAAAGAGAAGATAGGAGATTACACTCAACTACCAATTTAATGAAAGCACAAAGCTAACAAACAAAAGTTTTTTATTCAAATCAACGTTACTATTACAAATGACCCAATATGTCTATTTATAGACGTACAACTCACACATCACTAGGTCGTTCACGACCTTACAACACACATTTTACAACACAACACTTAGGTCGGCAACGACCTAACTCCTACGACCTAAAACATTACAACGCAACACTTCACCGACCTAACATAGGTCGTCAACGACCTATCAGATCAACAACATACACGTTACAACACAGAAACGACCTAGTACACACACATAGCGACCTAAAAACAAGCCAGCGACCTAACTTCTCAGCACATAAGGTCGAGCGACCTAAAATGGATGCGGCTTAAGCTTCAGCGACCTAAGAAGTTATCCTCTGGAATTCTTCACACGACCTAATTCTCTCCGCGACCTAACTTAGGTCGTAACTCGTTCACGCGACCTAACTTAGGTCGTAGCTCGAGACAGTCTTCTCTTGGAATATCGGAGCGACCTATCTTAGGTCGTAACTCGTTAGCTCGTAAGTCGCTAGGTCGTTCGCGACCTAAAGAAAGCGGCACTGGAATACCTCTTCGTTCATAACTTGCAGTTAGGTCGTTTGGCGACTTATCATAGGTCGCTGGAACTTCTTCACGCGACCTAACTAGGTCGTAATTCGAAATGTCGGAACGACCTAACGAAACATGCGCTGGTTTGTTAATCTCCATAGGTCGTGAGCGACCTTCACTAGGTCGTGAGCGACCTAAAGTTCCACTAGGTCGTGAGCGACCTAAATTGGCAGATCGCGCTGCATCATCCTCCCCCGGTTGACAAAAATTCGACCTCGAATTTGCACCTTGCTCTTCCACAACAAGTTCATCCCCATGATATGGAATCAAATATTTGACATTGAAAACATCAGACGTATGAACATCATCCGGTAATCTCAACTGATATGCATTCTCATTGATTTTCTTCAAGACTTCCACTGGACCGATTTTTCGGGCTTTAAGTTTATTGTATGCACCCACTGGAAAACGATCCTTCGTTAGTACAGCATATACTAAATCTCCTTCATTAAATTCAACGCTTCTTCGCTTCAAATCCGCAGATCGTTTATACTTTTCATTTGCTTTCTCCAATCGTTCTTGAACGATTTTATGACATTCTGCCAATCCATCAACAAAATCTACAGTCCGTTTAACTGTCCCCTTCGGTTGTGGTACTGTCGTCAAATCCAACGGCCCTTTTGGTAAACTTGAATAAACAATCTGGAATGGACTGAAACCCGTACTTCGGTTGATAGCATGATTATGAGCAAATTCTGCTTGACATAACTTCACATCCCACCTCTTCAGATTATCCTTCACAAGACATCTCAACAAATTTCCCAATGATCTATTAACCACTTCCGTCTGCCCATCTGTTTGCGGATGATAGGCGCTACTAAAATTCAGCTTTGTTCCAACCATCTTCCACAAACTTAACCAAAAATGGCTTAGAAATCTAGTATCCCGATCTGAAACAATAGATTTAGGTAGCCCATGTAATCGATACACCTCTTTAAAGAACAATTCGGCAACACGGACGGCATCAGCTGTCTTCTTACAAGCGATAAAATGTGCCATTTTGGAAAATCTATCCACCACAACGAATATAGAATCATTTTCCCTTTGAGTTCTAGGCAAACCCAAAACAAAATCCATGCTGATATCAATCCATGGTTTAATAGGTATAGGTAATGGCATATACAATCCCGCATTCGTCGCTGTCCCTTTAGACACTTGACAAATATGACATCTTTCCACAAATCGTTCAACTTCCTTTCTTATTGTAGACCAAAAATATGATTGCAAAATCAACTGTAATGTACGGTCTCTCCCTACATGTCCTTCCTCATGTAATTCCTTCACAATCTTCATTCGTAAGCTGCACTCCGGTATACATAATCGATTTCCCTTAAAAAGAAAACCATCCACTATAACAAACTCATCCGTCTTCCCCTCCTTGACTTCATCTACATACTTCGCAAAGTAAGAATCGTCAACAAATAATTCTGGCAATACATCAAATTCCGTCACTTCAACCTTCATTGTAGTTAGCAAATGATTCCTTCGACTCAATGCATCTGCCACTCTATTCGTGATTCCCGATTTGTGCTTCATCACAAAATATGTAAATTGTTGTAAGTATGCAATCCACGAAGCATGCCTTGCTGCAATCTTGTCCTGTCCCTGCATATGCTTCAAAGCTTCATGGTCAGTGTACAATACAAATTCTTTATGAAATAGATAGTGTCTCCAATGCTTTATGGCTTGGACTATAGCATAGAATTCCAAGTCATAAGTATTGTATCTCGTTTTAGCTCCCGTCAGTTTCTCACTAAAATAGGCAATAGGATGACCCCTTTGACTCAACGTTCCCCCAATTCCAACCTTGGACGCATCAGTATTTAGTTCAAAGAGTAACTGAAAATCCGGGTATCTAAGAATGGGCGTTGTGGTCAAGAGTGTCTTGATTCTCTGAAAAGCAAAATCAGCCTCTTTAGTCCAAACAAACTTCTTCCCTTTCATACATTCCGTAACTGGTGCCATCACGCTACTGAAGTGTGGAATGAATCTTCGGTAGAATGATGCTAAACCATGAAAACTCCTCACTTCTGTTATTGTCTTAGGCTGTGGCCAATTTCGAATAGCTTCAACTTTACTCTGATCAACTTGAATACCATCCTTCGACACAATATAGCCCAAGAAGAGAATACTTGTAGCCATGAAGGTACACTTCTTCGTTGCAGCATAAAATTCCTCACATCGTAAAACCAACAACACTTCCCGCAAATGCTGTAGGTGTTCTTCAGTGCTTCCACTGTAGATCAAGATGTCATCAAAATATACCACTACAAACTTCCCGATAAATGGTCGAAAAATCTGGTTCATGACTCTCATGGATGTACTCGGAGCATTTGACAAGCCAAACGGCATCACCAACCATTCGTACAGACCCTCCCGAGTTTTAAAAGCAGTCTTTCACTCATCACCCGATCTAATACGAATCTGATGGTATCCACTTTTCAAGTCAATCTTCGAAAACACAACAGCACCGCTCAACTGATCCAACAGATCATCCAGTCTCGGCATTGGAAATCGATATCTCACCGTAATCTTATTCAATGCTCCACTATCTGTGCACATTCTCCATGTTCCATCCTTCTTCGACACCAACAAAGCTGGCACTGCACAAGGACTCAAACTCTCCTGAACACGCCCTTGTTCCAGTAATTCCTCCACCTGTCTTCTCAACTCCTTGTGTTCTTTTGGACTCATCCGATAGTGCGGTCTATGAGGCAATGCAGCACCTGGCACCAAGTCAATCTGATGCTGTATGTCTCTAAGTGGTGGTAACTCTTTCGGCAACTCCTCTGGAAACACATCTTTGAATTCCTCCAAAACTGGCTTCACTTCCTCTGGAACTTCAGTAACTTTACTAATTTCATGCCCAATTAACATAAAAACTTCAGGGCTCTCATCTACCTCTTCCACGAATTCCTTCAGGGACAACAAAGTCTTTAATTCCTCAATCTCCTCTAGCTTGTTCTCATTCTGCTGTCGCTTCTTCGGAACTAAAGTGATTTTCGTGCCCTCGAACAAGAAACTGTAGCTATTTGTTCGACCATTATGTTGTACCTCCCGAACGTACTGCCAAGGCCTTCCCAACAGCAAATGGCAAACATCCATGTCAACCACGTCACACCAAATCTCATCTTTGTATTTCTTCCCAATAGAAAATGGAACATGAGCTCGCCTCTCTACTTTCACTTCTCCTCCTTTCCTCAACCAAGCAAGTTTATAACGACTATGATGTTTCTCCGTTTTCAACTTCAACTTCTTCACAACTTCCATTGAAATGATATTATCACAACTCCCAGCGTCAATGACAAATTTACAGACCTTCCCCAAAATAGTGCACGTTGACTGAAAAATGTTACTCCTCAACCAACTCGACTCCTCTTCCTGCTTCGGGGTTAAACAAGATCTTCGTAGCATCAGATTACATCCCTCGTCTCCCGACACCTCTTCTTCCTCCTCATCACGGTGTGAATTGAGATCTTCTTCTACATCCTCATCTTCCACTTCAGCAATCATAGTTCTCTTCTTCGGTTTCGGACATTCGTTGCTCTTATGGCCAAACTCTTGACAATTAAAGCACTTGATACTGCTCTTGACTTTGGTCTTTGTAACTTCAGTGACAACCGGTTTACTCGATGCTTTAGGAACATTAGAACTACTACCCGCTCCTTTGTTCTGCCCCGTAAAACTTGGAAACACACCTCCCCCACGTCTACCTTGTTTCTCCCAAGTCAACGTCTTTTGATGTGCTTCTGCTACAGATCTAGGGTCGAACATTTCACCATATCCTGGATCTGTGTTCTAAGTCCCCCAACGAACCTAGCGGTCAATTGTTCTTTTGTCTCCATAATGTCATTTCGAGCAATCAACTGGTAGAACTCATCAGCATGATCAGCAACAGTCTTCGTCCATTGCCTCAGGTTCTGTAATCTTTGATAGAGTGATTGATAATTGTAGGGCAAGAAAGTAGCCTTCATCAATTTCTTCATCTTCTGCCAAGCAACAATCTTCGACTTCCCCATCCGCTCTCTAGTAAGTTTGGTTTGCTGCCACCACGCCATAGCTCTTCCCCTCAACCTAGTAGCAACCAACTTCACTTTACGATTTTCCGGAACCTCTTTGAAGTCAAAAATTTCCTCAACATAAGCTAGCCAATCAAGAAATTCCTCAGCCTGCATACCTCCCTTGAATTCCGGTATTTCAGTTTTCATCCCAGACTCCCACTTGTGATCATACTCCGACTGATTCCTTCCTTGTCCTCGTCCTCGTCCATGAACACTACCACCATCAAACTCCTCCTCGAAATCTGAGGTATATCGATGTCGATCCTGACCACCAACATCTCTACTACCATCCTGTCTTCCACCAACATCCCTTCTATCTACATTCCTCCGATCACGATCATTCACATTCCTATCACGTCTTCGATCATCATCACTCCTATAACAATCTCGACTCACACTTCTATGATCATTATCAACACTTCTCTCCCGATTGGAATGTGGTGAAACTCTACTTCCTCCATGGTTAGATTCAGGTGAAACCCTTCTCCGATTTTGATTCATCTCCAACATCATCTTCTCTAATCGACCAATCCCTTCATTAAGCTTCTCACTAAAGTTTTCATTAATTCTTTGCTCCATCTCATCAGCTTCTTCTCTTCTATACAAAGCTTCAACATTCTGATGGCGATTAGCTCTTCTTGGCGGCATTGTCAAATGAAACAAACTTCAACTCTCGGCTTGTACAAATCAAAATAATACCAAATGAGGCACGGCCTTCAACTTCAAATTTGAATTTCAACACTTTAACTTTCGGCCTTGAATAACAAAGTGATGCACGGCTTAAACTCTTCGATAGAATATTGGCTCCAAGACTCGGCTTAGCTATGATTGGCTAAGTCTAGCTCTGATACCAAATGATGCAAATCTCGCACAAACTCCAAAAATCTACGCAAACTCCTTGCGATCTAGCTCTGATACCAAATGATGCAGCAGTGGAATAACAAAATGATGATTCTGTGAAAGTAGCAATCGATGGAATGAAGAATACTGAATGGCCCAAATTCGTTGATCTGAAGATACCGAATTCTAGCTATCTTCGTCACGTTGATCGCGCACGATATCGTGAAAGAAGATCTGCAATTCTTCAGACGTTGATCAAGCGCACTTGATACCGTGAATTGGCTTCTACGATCGTTGATCCGAGCGCACTCGAATGCCGAAAGAGGAGATAGGAGATTACACTCAACTACCAATTTAATGAAAGCACAAAGCTAACAAACAAAAGTTTTTTATTCGAATCAACGTTACTATTACAAATGACCCAACATGTCTATTTATAGACGTACAACTCACACATCACTAGGTCGTTCACGACCTTACAACACACATTTTACAACACAACACTTAGGTCGGCAACGACCTAACTCCTACGACCTAAAACATTACAACGCAACACTTCACCGACCTAACATAGGTCGTCAACGACCTATCAGATCAACAACATACACGTTACAACACAGAAACGACCTAGTACACACACATAGCGACCTAAAAACAAGCCAGCGACCTAACTTCTCTGCACATAAGGTCGAGCGACCTAAAATGGATGCGGCTTAAGCTTCAGCGACCTAAGAAGTTATCCTCTGGAATTCTTCACACGACCTAATTCTCTCCGCGACCTAACTTAGGTCGTAACTCGTTCACGCGACCTAACTTAGGTCGTAGCTCGAGACAGTCTTCTCTTGGAATATCAGAGCGACCTATCTTAGGTCGTAACTCGTTAGCTCGTAAGTCGCTAGGTCGTTCGCGACCTAAAGAAAGCGGCACTGGAATACCTCTTCGTTCATAACTTGCAGTTAGGTCGTTTGGCGACTTATCATAGGTCGTTGGAACTTCTTCACGCGACCTAACTAGGTCGTTATTCGAAATGTCAGAACGACCTAACGAAACATGCGCTGGTTTGTTAATCTCCATAGGTCGTGAGCGACCTTCACTAGGTCGTGAGCGACCTAAAGTTCCACTAGGTCGTGAGCGACCTAAATTGGCAGATCGCGCTGCATCACTTAAAAACCCAAAGATCAAAAAATCACAGTTAAGATCCTAACTCAAAAGGCCTTGTCAACAAAGATTCCAGCTACATGAATGCAAATAGCAAATTTCCTTGCACCATTAATTTAAATCAAGAAGTTCTGCTAACTAACTCAATCAGAGAGTAATAGTTATAAGCTCTGATGTCTTCACATTATTTTGCGTAACAGAGACAATTTTCATTTAATGAACTGAATCCTCTCATAAGTTGAATAGTTATGACTACAGGGGACTACATATTGCAGTGTATTCTGGGAATACTGTAACTGTTTTTTCATAGAAATACAGTAATTAACCTTATATAAAATTAATTTATGTACAATCAAGGTAATAAGGAAATAAGGAAAGAAAAGGTATATTCACTAATATGAGATCTCCGTTATAGGGGTTCCCTTCCCATCTTTTGGGAAACTTTTTTGTAAATATAAAGCAATGTTAATGTTGCCTGTAAAGGTATCTTTCTATAAATATAAATAAGATGTTAATGTGCCTGCACAATATCGATCAATATTAATGTGCCTGACCGCGGATTGACAATTGAATTGTTAGCAGCTCAGAATTGAATTGTGTTACTAATGTCAACTTTCTATCTTGCTAGAGTAACTCATACTATTTGTTATGTGTTCATATACATGATAGCCTACATACCATAGATTTTATACATGATATAACACCATCAAATTATCTAAAGTGGGTGTAGCAAATGGTTCAAAAGAATATATTCAACTTGGATTATTGTGAAGATCAGATCTCAGGGATCAATTCTGACCTGAACACTTTTAAAAGAAGGACGAAAGCATATTCTAAGGAGACAACTACTTGGTTGAGATACCTTCTGGGAGCAATGAGGATTAAGCTATTTTGGTGTTGTTTTAAGTATTATATGTTTGAAATTTAAAACTCTGAAGCCTCATGCTCTATATTGTATAAGAAAACATGCACAAAACCCTAATACAAGAACATTTTGTTATGTTCATGATGTGATGCTGTTATACCATACCCTGTTTTGGAAATTATTTTTTGGATTACCTTTTGGGTAATTTCATCATAATGTTGTACAGATGTTTTGCTTTATTGTTGTCCCTAGTACTGCACATGCACTGTGTTAACTTTTTGTTGACTTCAAACTTTTTTCTTTATATCATTTCAGCCGCGTTTTTGTTATTTGAAATGCCATGTGTATTTTTTGAATATAAACAAACTTTAAGTGGTTTCCACTTGATCCAAAGTGTGGTTATACATCAATTGATGGTTGATACATCTAAGTATGACAAACTTATAGTGGAAAAACCAAAGCTACCGAAAATAGAACATTGGTTCATACAAAAACTTACTATATAGATTTTACTAAATTTTGAGTTGGAAAATTCATGAGATTCTTAGACTCGACAGTCAGCCAAAGAATAATATACTTTGTGAATAATGAGTGATATTAAACACCATATGAGTTGGCGTGTGAAAAATATAGTTGAAAACTTAGGGAAATAATTACCACACATGCTCCTGCTACTCTCGTCAGAAAATCAAGCTCGTACTGCTCCCCTTCATATTGCTGCTGTGAATTTTAATGCCACTTTAACTGCTCATCATATACGGATCTTACTTCATCCCATGCATAGCCTGTGCACTATCTTGCACAGCAGTGTGCTAAGGCTCCCCAAGCTCATCCCCGAGTAAACACAACTCCTCAGGCCTACCCTAGAGATAATGTTGTTCCCCCTGTGTCCCCTATCTCTGATGAGGCACATGCTTTTGTGCTTCATGAAACTCCTGTCGTTCTGCAGCCTGAAACGAAATCTCAGGCCACTGATCAAGCGCAGTCTGATGTTCCAGCTCAACCACACTGGCAGAATCTCCCTAATACTACTATTGCCTCCTTAATGCAGTTTCCCGAGTCAATCCCCAAGTAATCTTTTCAATTCCCCATGCTTTCCCCAGAGATCATGTTATGATGCCATATGAACAAGTGTGTGCCTCTCATTCTCATGCACAATCCCTTGTGCATGTCTCTCCTGATACGCTTCATGTACATGGTCACCCTGATGCTATTGATGTTTCTGTTTTAAGTTCAAGACAGCATGCTCCTGTTGTTCCCATTCAGTGCATGCTCAAGCTGTATCTCCCATGTCCCGTCACAACTATCCCATGCTGCCTTCCATTCACAGTCTGAACCTGTCCGGCTGCTTGCTGTTCAACTTGCTGCTGCTGTCTCTGTAGATTCTTATGACAGCCAGACCATCAAACTGCTACTGTCCTTCATCATGCACAGCCTGTGCATTTTCCCCGTGTATGCTCAATGACAAGCCTGATCACTTTGTTTCACACTCACAAGCTACACCACAATCTCATCATGCAGTATCCCACTATGCCGCAGCACTGTCTCATATTCACTCTCAAGCTCCTGCTAGCAATTCGTGTGCTTCCCCTGAAGTGCATGCTTCTCCTCATCATGCCATTCAACCAATCTTTAGATGCCAATAGCGTCATATTGCTGCCATAGTTCTCAGTGAAACTCAAAGTTCACATGATCAGAAGCCAAGATGTTCACAAGATTGTTGATAGAAGATAAAGTAAGATTGTACACCCTGATAAAATCACAAAGAGAAGAAAAAGGGTTGGAATAAGCTAATAGATTTTACGTATCAACCTTAAGCTATCCTCATGCTCAAATTTCATATTTCCATGCTACCAGTCAATGAAACATGTTTGAAGCAAAAGCAATTTATAGTTAATGAAACTTATTTAATTACAAAACTTAGATAACTTAGTTAATTTTTTTAAAACTCGGTTAACTTGGTTAAATTTTTGTAAAAATTAATAGATTATTATAAAGTTATTTGATTCTCATAGTTAATATTTTCATCTCAACTTCATTAATAATACTGATATATATAGCATTTTATTTTACTTACTAGGAAACTTCTTTTGATTAATTAGTGGTCAGACGGACAGTTTCAAACTATAAGATATGCCAAAATTATTCAGGGGGTGGAAAGGTAATTCGCTTTGATTAAATATTGTGCATAAACGGTGAAATTTAATGTAACTACGTATTTTCTAGGTCATGTGCCCTATGTGTCTCTGTATAGGAATGGTAATGGCAAGTGAGCATGACCGTTAATTTTCGTAGTAGCTACTTATTTAATTTAATATACCTACTTATTAAATCTCTATAATAGGTATTGCTTCTTTTTTTAAATTACACTAATACATTTCTAATTAAAATCATATTTTCATAAGAGGAAACCAAGCACATAATTCTCCCCTTCAACAAATAGGAATTCAGTCTTTCATGTTAGCGGAGGAATTATCATATTTATCTACTGAGATAAATGGAGTTGATACTCCTTGGGGTGGGTGGGGTTTACATAGTTATATAGTATGTTCTGTAGATATTATTTATTACATCTATAGAACATACTGTTGAAATATATAAGGGCATCTCCAGTGGCTTCAGGGCTGAATATTCAGCCCGCTGAATATTCAGCCCTGAAGCTGGAGTGGGCTCCCAGTGGCCAGGCGCCCATTTAATGGGCGCCTGATTTCCAGGCACCCATTAAATGGGAGCCTGGAACCCCCCATAATTGGGGGGCTTGGGCGCCCATTTAATGGGCGCCCAAGCCCAGTTCAGGATCCTGAATTGGATTCTGAACTTTCAGCTGAATATTCAGCTTGAATTCGACGATTGGAGTTGTTTTTGTTGCAAATTCAGGATGTATATACACCACTGGAGATGCCCTAAAGCAAGAAGTGGTATCTATTATTCAGTATATCACACATATATACTTTGAACCTGAAAGCCATGTACCTTTGGATGAGACTATGGAGATTCCAAAAGTTGAACGTACTACATTAGTTTTTCCTCCTTCAAGTGCCCTTCACTTTTTGTCACCTTCCATGAGCATATTAAACAAAATAAATGATCATCTTTAAACATGTCAACAATAGGCACACACTAGATGGCAACAAGGATTGCATATATAGAACTAGTATGGAGCCCGTGCCGATGGCACGGATTGTAATTTTTTTCTTTTATAATTTATGTTATTATATGTTGCATGGACCTAAAGTTTGGTTTGGTGTTAAGAGGTTTTACGTTAAAATACCTTGTGCACTTAAAAATCTCTGCTTTAGCAAAATCCATAATTCTGCAAATATCATTCTACACAGCTTCATCATGTGTAATAATACTCACTTCAAACCTGCTGACTAAAAATATCGATATAAAAAACAATCAACTGAAACATAGGAAAGTAAATATATGGTACATTTACATTTTGACCGTTGTTTTATGTCATACAATTTGCTTTATACTATATATATTATGTGGCAAGGAAGGTGCCAAGCTGCCAGCAATAAACAAACTGACTACAATTTAATTTGGCATTGCTTAGCACTGTTAGTAAGACTATTGACTTATTTGGTAAAGCACTTAGATGTAATTCCTTGTAAGTTGGCTATCCTGCGGCCTATATATTGGATCCATATTGGTTCAGTAACAGTAAAAAAAATACAATTCCTTGTAGTTATCATTGTAAAGTAAATCGAAGACAAATTGCATTTGGTAGCAGAACCATTACAGCTTTCTTAACGTTCATCTGAACCCAATAGTGGTCATGGTCTCACATAAAGCTAGCTACTTCCTTCAAGGCAGTTTGCAGGCTTATGTAGCACTGTTTAAATGTGTATCCTTTGGACTCCTTATCATGGCTTCATGGTTTGTTAGTTTCTCTAGACGTAATTTGCAAGTGTCCACATAAGTGTATCCTCAAGCTTCATGAACTTCAATCACTAATGTTATAATCAAAACGAAAAAAATACATGAAATGATAAAATGAAAATCATAAAGAAATAGCTGGAGGAACCATACGTAAAAATCATAAAGAAATAGCTGGATTGAAATGATGATGAGTGGGTGAAGAGCAATCGTGGAGTAGGAAGTTATGACGCAGCAAGGAACTTTGAGGTGGCTTTAACAACGTTAACAAACGTGGGTAGTTTAATAGATGGAGTTACGAATAGCAATATAAACACCGTTAGTTTTACGCTGACATGTATAAGTGATAGCCCTCTGATGTCTTTTCCAATGTTAAATCTGAACCCTTGTCTTTTCTGTTAAACCAAAGGAAATTTGTTATATAGATAGTAGGTAGCCCGTGCGCTGCACGGGTTCGTAGGTTATTACTATTTATGCTTGGTTGTATTAATGTAAGAAAGAAAATATACTGTGTTTAATTATACATGATGATTCATTGAGATTAACTTTTTTTACTTTTAATGTTTTATTTCAGATACGGTGAATGTTACAATTATAATGTGTTTAAATGCTGAATTGAGGTTGGAAGGCAAAGAATGAAAATGTTGTGGAGCTTTTCATTAAGCTCATTTAATGGATGTTATTATTGCATGTTTGTAATGTTTACTTTGTTCCATAATCCAAACTTGAACCATTTTGTATATGTATATTTACAGAAGTGGAATAATTTAGTGGTTGGAGAAATTATAAAAAAATGGTGGGTTATGACTTTGACCGCACACACAATAGTATAGCAATACCCTTGCATAATACATGATCAGCACATGGACTCCAAACTCATGTGTGTTTAGCCTTTTGTTTTATATCAAATAAGAAAGGGGTAACTGAATTTTGATTGAACAAGAATCAGTTACATATTATAAAAGAGTAAAAGCTTAATAGATAAAAAATTAACTTGGAATTTAGACTACAACTGTCATTTAATCTTGAAGAACCAAATATAAGAAAGTAGATTTTGTGTAAACATCAATACAAACAACCATCGGCAGTTATAGCACTGATTGTAATAACAATGGGTATAAAATATACATATATATTCCTGTAAAAAGGATAGCAAGAAAAGAAATTAAAATGAATAGTCAGTAAAAAATAATATTAGAAATAAATGAACAATGGGTTTATTATAGGATGAGTCTTATATAAAAGCATACAGAAATGAGCAGTTAGGTCGACATATTAATTCTCAATTAAGAGGATGAGTCATACAACGAATTGCTTTCTGGAAAGCATAGAATGAAAATTACGTGAGCCTAAAGTGCATTTAATGCATGTTATTATTGAATGCTACTGTAGTTTATTTCGTTCAGGAATCAAAACGTTAAACACATTATATGTGCAAATTTACACAAAACCTGAATCATTTTGCATCTGAAAAATATTGGACTTTGAGAAGTCTCTCTGTTGCATATCATTAAAGAATAAAAGATTAGTAAACAAAAGATTAATGCAAATCTTTTATTACCTATACCTGAGAAGTCTCTCTTTCGCATATCATTAAAGACTAAAAGATTAGTAAGCAAAAGTTTAATGCAAATGTTAGACCACACACTGGCAAGAATCATCTATTACCAAATATATGACAGTAGATTGATGTAAAATCAATATAGAGATCTATCAGGTCTCAACTGTTATTAAAATGGTTACAATTTCATATTTGAGTACAAAAAGAATACTCATTACCAAATTTAGAGCATATATACTATTCTAAATTGTTAAGAAGTTTTATAAATAGAAACCACTAATTAAATTAATGTACAAAAACCTTAAAAAACAACATGCGCTGCAGATTTTTCTTTAAATCCACTCGTTTCCATGATCAAATATGGTGCACGCAAATCAAAATAGAGGATACTTGCAAATTTGACTTATATCATTGGTAATATGGTTCTATACATTTCAAATTAATAAATCAATAGTAGTAAAATGTCAGTATGTATATTATATTCTTTTGAATTTGTTTACATAAGACTCACTATTCAAATACATATACAGCCAAACTAATTGACTATGTTCAACCAAATAATAATTTGACTGCTCAAGTGAAGAGTGATAACCATTGATTATGTAGTATAACTAAAAATAAGCTGATGAAAATAAAAGACATTCAACAATTACGGGGAATAGAGATCAAACAACTTTTGCTATGTAGACAAATATAAGCACGTTTCAAACAGTAACATACATGCATGCATACGTATATATACTCAGATTGAAAACGAACAGAGACTAACCTGAATGGAAGTGGATTAAGAAGCAGCATCACATATTCGACTGAGTTCATTTTGCAAAGCATCTAATAAATTGGCATCTCCTCTGCTTCAACTTTCACTGCAACGGTGGAGTCAGCATTCTTGCCCTTTGCTTCTCTCTTTTCAGGAGCTGCTTTCGGTCATATTAGAAGAATAAACCGTGAGGAAAGTAAGTAAAAGTGTTGCACAAATTTGAAGGAGTATGAAAGTACCCGCTTCATAGTGAAACTTTTGTTTGAACTATCAAGAAACAGAAGAAACAAAAACAAATAGAGTTAGTAATCAGTTCACTTTTTTATATATGTATTTACTCAAATAATTCATGTGCAGAAAACGAAAATGAGTAAAACATAAGCCACAACTGTAAAAAATTTAAGGGTGGAAGAAGGGTGGTAGAAGGAAGAAAGGAAGATGAATCAGTACCCGAGAATTTGCGATGAAGGAAGAGGAGAAGCTATGATGGGTAATATGGCCTGAAACTGCTACAGTATAAATATAGATGGAGAAGGGCTGAAGAAAAGTGGGCAGGCAGAGATTTGCATGGGAAGTGGAGTGACGTGTGTCAACCTTGTAAACGTGGGCTAGAGCACTACTGTGAACTGGGTTAACGAAGGTACGTAAGCTGATACGTGGATTAGTGTACTACCATCTGATGTCTATTGAAGCTTAAATCAGAACCGTTCTTTATGTTTTGTTTGTCTTCCGTTAACTTACTTCGTTAAATCCAACCTATTTTGTTATATAGATGTCTAACAAAAAGATGAAACTATGGTTAATTTTTTTTTACCATAATGATAAAAATAAATGTTTGGAAATATCAAAATTATGCATATGCTTATTATCTTTAAATCCATCTCGGTGTTTAGCACTATGAATTTAACATGATTTATAACATAAAACCAACAAGATGAGATAATGTTGTAAAAACCTTAAATACGCTCTTAGATCCTCAAAACTAAAGAAGAAAAACTATACAAGTTTTAGGGAAAAAAAACAAAATTATTATCCTGATTAAGCAAATATTCCTGCCTTCATATATTTCTTTATACTTCTTTTCTTTTTCTATTTTTATTTATTTTGGAAAATTAATATGTGGCTCAAGCTAGCATTCGGTAGCTTATATTTGTTTTAGAACATTTCAGATATGGAAGTCAATCAAACACTAAAAGATGCCACCATACAAATAATCTTACTAGTATAAATTTTATTATATAAAGGATATTTTATGACATTGGTAAACTGAGTTTGCAAACTAGGTTGCAGTTCGCAATATTTCAAACTCAGTTTGCAACTCTACAAACTATGTTTGAAACTTGCAAATTTATTTTGCAAACTGATTTTGCAACTTGCAAATTCAGTTTGCAAACCGAGTTGCGCTTGCAACTCGGTTTTGCAACTTAGTTGCAATAGTTTGCACAAGCTTTCATTTTTTTATAACTATAAGTAGTTTTTTCCTACATTTTTTTACTATATCATAAATAGTTGAAGGTAATAGAACAATCAAAATTAATGTTGTGGTATTTCTTTGTCATATGCTTAGATATTAGGAAATGAGCACATTAAAAAAATTGTGAATGTTAATTATCTTAAACATTCATGTTTTTAAGCCACAATGGTTCAAACATCCTTGTAAATGAATCCAAGATAATTGTTTCTCTCCTGTATGCAAAGAGTGAGTGTTACTAGATAATGATATAGGTTTAGTCTTAATTATTTTAATCAGTACAGACTTTTATAATAGGATGGTAAAAGATGCATAACGAAATGGAAAATTTCGGATCATCAGAGAAAAAAAATTAGAAGATGCATATCGAATTGACTTGATTTGGAATCCATCCAAAGTAGATTAATTTCTAAAATACTTGATTCTAACGGTTGAATAACTAATTTAAACAGAAAATTATTTTAAGCATTCGCAGACTTCTGTTCAGTCAACATATTAAATTAGCGAGAAAGTAATGGGAACAACTTGAATCAGAAAGTAGGTGTGTTTTTCATAGCAAACTCATTTATTTAACTTGATAATCGTTAAGCCATAAACAACAAAATATTTATTTCATTAATTTTTTAAGCTAAATAAACAAAGAAACAATAAGCAAAGTTTTAAGTTAAAATTAGGCAAGCATTATATATTTGTCAGTTAAAATCATGCAAGCATTTAAAATATGCCGAGCACCGTTTATGACACTGAAACTATGAAACATTAATTGTAGCTATAATGCCAAACCAATAATTGATATTGGACAATTAATATGTTCTTCCTTCCAAATTTTGTTATCTATCTCTAAATCGATAGAAATTTTGGCTGAATCTACGGATATAACCAAAATCCCAATCTAACAAATAACAAGGGCTGTATAAACTTTCTACCTTTTGAGTTTGTAAAGTATTCCAATAACTAAGTTAAATCGTAAATTACTTTAAGCATATACGATTTTGAATCGACCAATAAATTAAACTATTGTGAAAATGATGGAAACGACTTGGATTAAAAAATGGGTATTATTTTCATGGCAAACTCATTTATTTAACAAGATATTCATCAAACCATGAGCAAAGATAAAATCTCTTTCATTGCATTCTGAAGCTAAGCAAAAAATATATAATAAGCATAGCTTTAAATCAAAATCAGTCAAGCATGTGATGTTTGTCAACCAAACAAGCAAACATAAGGGGGATTTTTAGAAAAACCGCTATGATTTTGTCTTTATTCCCAAAATATTTGTAGCTCGTTGGTAGTTAAATCTAAAGGATAGACAATAAAGATGCGATACCTTAAAATTAGATGATTTAAAATTTGCAAAGAGGAGAGGTGCATCACTGCATCTTGTAGGACAAAACATCATCGTTGACGTCTTGAAATGAGGTACAGGATCTGCACCAAAAGGAGGGCGTACGTTATCTGGAAAAGAGGAAAAAGGGTTGACGAATTTGGAGTCGAGCATTGGAGAAGGCGAAGGTGGTGTTAAAAGGGTTGGAAGTGAAAGATGAAAAGGGGAAAAAGAATTCAGGGTTTTCGGGTGAAAGATGAAAAGAAGGGTTTGGTAGTGCTGTAGAATAGGAAGGTGAGAGGGAGACGAAAATATTTGTCTCCAACCTTGTGTAAGAGCACAGAAAAAAAAATCGAGGAACCCCACTCATCCAGCAGCGGGAGTGGGGGATTTTTTTATTATTAATGTTTAGAAAACATTTTATGAAATCTTTTTTTTTTTTTTCTTCTTATTTTATCCGTAAACAGCGAAATGATTGTTGTTTATATTATAAACGGGAACCAGTTTCTCGTTTGTAGATCGTCATTTTAAAAAAAGGGCAAAACCCCATTTAATTTGCTTCTCCACACTCAAATCGCCTCAAGTAAAGCGTGGGGAAACAAATAAAAATAGGGATTTGCTTCATTTCAGAGTATCTTTCCACTGCTAGAGATACTCTAACTATAGGTTTGATGTGCAATAACATGAATAGCGCGCAATATTTAACGCCACATAAGTAATAAATGATTAATAATGACAAGTTGTATTTCTTGGCTATCGCCCTTTGCTATGAATAAATCATTTTCTTGTAATGGTCATTTTCGATGGTGAAGTTACATTCAGCATATCAACACACGAGTCTTCATCACTCGAATAGATCTCGAACCTTTCTCTAGATTCCAGCATCTCGAACAGTCCATGAACCTCTCATAGATCCCAACACAAGTCGTCCAACGAATGCTAACTCTGTCCTCTCTTTTGGAATCAACCTCAAGATAGACAATACATCACGATAACATCGTTTGAAATGTTAAGGTTGATATCTCCCTTGTACTTAACCTTAGGATATATAGTTCAACTCTATAACATTTCACTTCACAACCACTTTCAAAACATAAAACTCGTATATCAGTTTTGAAGTGGTTTTCAGTAAGTAAAACACTTATCCGATCTCGGTCTCTCCTAAACTAAATCGATGAATTTCTGTTAGCTTAATTCTGGTTCTTTAAGAAGTAAACGAATGATATAAAGAAGTCCTCCCCGGAGGATCTCGTATATATACATTCTTAAAGTAAGAGACGGTTCATACGAATGAGTCCTCCATGGGGGATCTCAAAGTGTATCAATAAGTGATGCTTACATATACTTCCAAAGTTAATTTGATCAATTTTGATGGTCGACTAATCGACTATCAAGTACAGAATAGACGATCGCATATGGAAATCAAGCCTTGTATACTTATCACATTTCTAACTTTCAGAACTTATGTCATCCCTCGGTCAAGAGTGAAGTCGGTAGGTTAGAGTGCTATTACTTCTAAACCCTACTCGAACATCATTCTTAACTCTCACCGATAGAATAAATCTACTTTGTCGGTTTTTAGTGCTAGTTACACGACTAAATAGTTTCCATAAACAAGTAAACACACAAAGCACGATTAAGTCGCACAGAGCACGGTCAAGCTACTTAAGCAACTCCTATCCCTTTTTGTTTAATTAATTATTTTATTAATTAAAACTTCTTTGTAAATAGTGGAATATATATTTAAAATACCTTTACAAAAGATATATACATGTATACTACTATTTCACTATTCATTTCTACTCCTTTCAATACTTAGAAAGGTATTCATATTCTTATTCCAAATGGTATAAGAATATTCACAAATTTTAAACAATATTTCAAATTTTCAAAAGTATAATTAAATAGGTTAAAACCGTTACTACAAACCTAGAACTATTCCATTTATAATTATCTTTAAAACATTATTTTTAAAGTTCTAATTATATTCATAAGTACAATAAAAAAAGGTTAAAAACAAATGTTGTTTAAGCATTATTTACTATAAACCCAAAACCATTCCATACTTATAATTACCTTTAAAACATTTTATATCCACACTTGTTAAACAAGGGAATATACATTTAATTAACTTTACAAAACCATTTATTATAAAATAAGCGTTATAATCCAAAACTACATTTTATTCTTTTATAAGTACTTAACTAAACTTTTCCAAACTTATATATTTTCTAAAAACCTTTAAAAATGATATTTATTGTATGTATGTATGTATACTAATTTATTTATAAACTAATATAATTAATAAAATTCTAAAAACAATTTAAAGATATTTATATTACATAAGCTTTTTAACACTTTGATAAAATATTTAACTGATTTTCTAAAAATTATATATACTTAAGATATACTTTAAAATACTTATATGGTTCAAAACATTCATTTAAAATAGTACTTAAAAATTACTTATTTTATAATGTATTTTAGAAAACTCCAAAAAAGCGTGTTTTCATTTATTTAAAATAAACCTCCTACTTTAATAATTCATAATTAATTATTTAAAATATATTTAAATTCCAAACCGCTTTTAGAATAATCTAATATAACATCTTTAAAAGGATTAAAGAAAAATACTTAATTTAAAGGGGATTTTCACTATAAGGGCCTGTTAGCATCAACTAATTATTTTCTAGGACACGTGTTCAAAATAATTAGTTTCCAGGACACGGGTCGAAAATAAACCCACTACTTCTCGCTAATCCATATCTACCGCCAATTCGAAACAAAACTTGGGCTTAGAAACAAAATCGATTTCTTCTATATCAATTTCCATTCCATTTTCTCTTCCCAATATTTTTGCTTCAGCATCATCGATTTCTGCTTCATCGATTTCAGCTTAAACTAAAATACTTTCATCGAGCAATTTCTGCAATCACCTTAAACTTAAATGTGAAACAAGTAAGCTATATTTTATTTTGATGTAAATGTTTTACTTAGATGATAAATCGTAGTTAAATATTCATTCTTACCGATGTTGATAATAGCTCTTATAATAGATTTACGGTATTTTAGTTCTTGTTATAATTTAACATAATCGACATTTGTTTAATTAAACATACCTAAATATTCAATGGCAGATGATACTAAACCCTAGGTGTTAAACTGAACAAGTTATTGTTTAGCTGTTAAAAAAGATAAAGGTATCTATCTATTAATGTAAAATATTTAGACTACATGCTAAACCCTAGTTGTGTTTGATAATTACAATTACTTATTAGATAGGATTTTGTTTTTATCATGATTTAAAGTTATTAGAAAAAATATACAACTAATTTAAACTCCAGTTGGAAAAGATAAAAGCATTTATCTTTTTATCTAAAACATTAAAATACAGAATAAATCCTATATAAATTTTTATATCAGCTACTACATATAACATAATAAATACTGAATTTAAGTAAATTGCAGTTGTCCTGAAGGGTTTATGCGAAATAAACATACTTAATCAACTTTTAAGTACAAAAAAATTATTCTTCTCTCTTTCTAACATTTCATTATATATGACAATTTTTATGCAGGGTAAAGATGAACACAAGGTCTTCTAAATCAAAGTTATTCATTCAAAAAACTACTTGCATATTCGTAAATGAAGGTGGAAATCAATGCATAAACATACGACCTATATCCAGTCCTTTCTACAACGAACACAGCCAGAGAACATCATTATCTTCAACTCCATTGGTAACTGTTTTCCTACTTATGTTTCCTATAATATTTAGTTGTACTCTTCAATTTGTATGTACATATTAAATTGGAATCTAGATTCCATATTTTAAATATAAAAATAGCTAGATTTTTTGAGCTTGCATTGTTTACCTTTGTTAGTCTGTTATGCTGTCAGTACATGTATGTATACATATGTATATACATGTGTGTGTGTGTGTTTGTGCATTCACTTCAAGTAGTTTGTATTGGATTGATGTGCACTGACTTCAGTTGTTGCTTTATATGCAGTCAGTGATCATGTAGTTTGTCTGCACTTGCATTCTCGTCTTGTCGACATGTATGCATTGGACTTTGGTTTCAATGTGTATGATGTTGCATATTCACTTGATGTTTCACACATGTATATATGTAATGTCTGAACACTTCAGTCAGGTTTGGTTGCTTCATTTGCATTGATCTTGAGTTGTTTTCATGTTGCATTTTTTTATGTGTATGATGTGCACTTGTTTGCACTGTCACTTTTGAATCTAACTATTCGTTCATGTTGTAGCTTGATTCTCTGACCATATGAGTCTGCATTGTGCACTGCATTCATACATATTGTATCCGTTATTACTTCAAGGCTATTATGATGATGAAATTTTAATAACTGATCACCAATTTGTAATGGCTAATTTATTTCTAATGCTCTGTTAAAAAAGATAAAAGCATTTATCTTTTTTATACATAATATTCTGATGGCTATTTTGTGTTTCATTCTCTTTAAGTTTTCAAATTTCTAAATGACCATTACTTAAACAACTAAAAAAGGTAAAGCAGATTATCTTTCTATACTTTGAAAAGAATAAAAAAAATAGCCATCGGTACTACATAGTTACTCAACAAAAGGGTTTATTGGAAATGTATATATATATATATCTTTTTATAGTTACTTATTTGTTATATACATTAACTGTCAAAGCTTATTGGAAATGTAAATCCCTCTATAATCAATAGGGTTTAAGGGCACCATTGAATTTACAGCATATTTTTTTATGGACCATATTTTTAGCATTTTATTCACTAGCTTCTACATTATTAACATTACTGTATACAAACTACTTAACAATTCTTCATTGACAAAAAATATCTTAATCCCAAGAAATTACAAAATAATTAAAAAGATAAACCATATTATCTTTTTATACAGACTATGGTGCAGTACGATATTTTTTTATAATATTGCTTTGATTTATGTGCATTATGATTCTTGAGCAAAATGATATTATCTTCATGAATATGCAGAAATAAATGTAGGATCCCAATTAATGATATTATTTTCATGAATGTAGGATGAACCTGAACCAACACAGCAAATCTCACAAATGTCTGAAAAAGAACATCTAACAAACTCAGATGACGAGGGAACAATTTCAGAATAACTAATTGAAGCAAATTATGATTCCGGAGAAATAAATATTGAAACAGATGAGTCAGATGATGTTGACAAATATGAGATTCAAAATAGACAGAAAAAACATCTGTACAGTGGAACATACAGATGTAATTTAGATGCTGTGTACAAAGTTATGATGACGGTTAAGGAAAAAAACATTCTATCTTCTGAAGCAAAAAGTTATATCAATAGAACGCCATTCAAAAACTTTTTTAATATGTTTCTCACCAATGGCATAGAACGAAAAAACATAAGGAAAAGCGCTTCAAATTTAGACCAAATAATTACTTCTTTCAGTATTAAAGAAAAAGCTTTCAAAATTGGAAACAAACTGCTGAAAATCACACCTGAAGAAGTTAGCCTTATATTTGGAATGCATTTATCTGGAGAGGACTTGTTTCCGATACCAACTTCAAATAAGGCCACAACAATGGAAAGTTTTTCAAAGTTTCTGACTACAAATTTCGAAGAAAATGACATAATTAGCCAGAAGATGGTCACAAGAAGGTTGAAAAAAATGATAGAGGAAGAAAACGGGAATGAAGATTTAGTCAAATTATTGTTGCTCTTGTTGATTATTACTTTTTTCTTTCCTAACAATCAGAACTACATGCAGTGGGGCTTCTTATCAAAGCTGTTAAACTTAAGAAAATTGAACTCAATCTCTTGGCCGAGAGCAATATGCGAAAATGTCATGAAAAATGTTCAAAAATACTATGCTAATCCAAGAAGCACACCTGGATGTACTATGGTCTTATTGGTATGATTTAAAAACTTTAAGTAAATATAAATATATTTATACTAATGCTTTTTACAAAAATGTTAAATGTTAATGCTTATTTGTATGGTCTTATTGGTAGTATTGGTTTTGTGAAAGGACGCAAATCATTGATGAAAAAGAAAATTTGGAAAGCATAATCCCGAGGATGAGAAAATGGGACTTGTCAAAATTAAAAGATTTGAACCTCAACGAAATAGACAATGATAAGGTATGCTACTTTTATATATATTTCTTGATATACAAAATCATATACATAAGTACATAATGATTTAAGTACAATTCAGTTTCTGCCCAACTCCACAGTTCATAATTAATTTAGCATCACTACCAAACCACCAGAAAATCACCACGAACACCCCACATTCAATTTCTGCCAAACTCCACAGTTCAGTACAATTCAAACTTGTTGAACAATGCTATTCAAACTTTGTAAATGGTGCAATATATCAACCCCACATTCAACCACAAACTACTCCTTGTCCTGCAAACCCATTACTGCTTACATCACTAAATGTGGTTTTCCAATGATGTTATGTATTCTGTTAACAGATTTAAGTTTTAATTTTACCATGCTTAAAAGCTATAAAAGATAAAAACATTTATCTGTTAATGTAAACAATTTAATAACAAGTTAGGCCTTACTTATATTTGATATATAGTTATACATATTAAACATTTTTCTTGATTTACTCATATTTTAAATTTATTACATAAAATATACAACTAAATTAAACCCTAGTTAAAAAAGATAAAAGCATATATGTTTTTACAGAAAATGATTTAAGTACATAATGAACTATATATATTTGTTGATAAACAAAATTATATGAGTACATATGTTTATATGTGCGTTATTTAATAGGGATAGTGTTCTAAATTTATGTAGTTTGTAGGTTAGTTAATTACATATCTATATTTATACGTAATGACTATTGTGTGTGCATTATAGATTTTCCTGGTCTTCTCTCCTTCCCATATGAATGTGTTTACATGTTGTATCCATTTATCAAGTGTCTGAAATTTTCTTACCTGTATATTTTTAATAATTTCTGATTTCTAACTTCATAGTAATTCAATGATATTACATGTCCAAATTTAATTTCAAATACCTTCCATGCAGATTTTAAAGAAATTTGCAAATGTAACTAAAGAGGAAAAAGACTATTTTTCAAAAAAATAATATATACTGGGTTGGAAGATGACAAATATGCTACGGACTGCTCTAGTAGCATAAAAGAGTTAGAGAGGAAAGTGAACTTTTTATCTACTGAGATGAAAAGTATGGCAAAACAACTGAATGAGGAACAACATTCAAGACAACCGGTTGAACAAAGACTCCGCAATCTTGAAATGAAACTTCAAAAGCTAGAAAATTTTGAAGAGCATAATGTGGAGAAAAAAACGATTTCAAAGAAAAAAGTGAAGCTGAAAAAGGTATGAATAAAAGAAAGATAGTTGGTATGATGCACATAAATAGTTCTGCTAACTTTCCATGTTTTGATTTGATGGGAACTCAAGATTGCATTCTAGAAACCGAAGACGGTTTAAAATCTGAAAATATCAAACAAGATAGTGAAGAAATTGCTGTAGAAAAACCAATTGTTGTTGAAGATGTCAGTCCTAAAGAACAAAAAAAAAGCAAAAGAATGTTGAAAAGTGTCCACTCATGAAGCATCTAACTAAAGAACAACAACAAAATGTAAAACTTTTTTTCAAAGTCTTGGGAGGAAACAAGTAAGTAATTAAACTACTTTTCACTCACACAAACTATATATCAACAATCTGTTAAATTAATTATTAGTACTGTTTTGGTTCTGTTTTAGTTTGGTCAACTATTAGTATATCTATCAACTACTGTACACTCACACACTTGCTCAAAAATAAACAAAAACTAAACAAAACTAAAAAAGATAAATTAGTTTATCTTTAACTTTTAATACATACTTCCATAAAGGCTTCTATTTTGTTTTACTACCAAATGCAAACAACATAGTACGTACTAAACTTAATTTCTTTTATTAACAACCGTCCAATTTTCCAACGACGAAGCATTTAGTTGTGATGATGAAAACTTCATCACAAGCACGGACCGGCGCCTCTCTTCCTTCTTACAGCCAACCGTTCACTTCCTCTAACGAGCGAGGAAACTTCGTTCAACACTTACTACGTTCTTTCAAAACCTTATCTTCCCTGAAAGCAAAGGTGTGGAATTGCCCCACCCAAATAAGTAGCTACTTGGAATAGTTTGGATCCCCAATTTCTAGGAGTTTCGTATCAGTAGCCCGTGGTATATTAATTAAGTAAAGGATCCGAATGAGAATAGACAGCTGGACGCAATCGCAATTTGGAACCTGTTAGGCTCGAGCTACTCTACTACATAAGAATATGGCCAAGGAAAGAAGTCGAGAAGGCCTCACTCGCTATATAAAAACATCCTTGCTATAGAGCTGGTCTTGCTCATACGGTTCCGCCTGGTTTGACTTAACCCCAGGGGTGAAGGCGGGAAGTCAATGAAGAATACTACGGCCTAGGAATCAAAGAAGGAAGCCCATCAGTACCCCTAGTTTCTTAAGCTCCTAAGAGGAACGAGTTGGTTCGGAAGGCTAATCAGATCTACTAGGCAATCATCTACTTACATAGCCTACTTACCTTACATAGCCAGTTGCTTTCCGCCGACTACTTCTGAAGAGGTCCGGGGGACTTACTTTGAGCTCGGTTATCAACGAATGGACTTGGCTTATGACTAGGTTCCGCCCCTTCGCTACGCAGCTAGGTATTTAGGCACCTGAGGGGTACGCATGGAGGTGTGTTATACTATATTGACAGGAGATTCCGCCTGTTTTATTGGACTTAACATGAGTACCCTGCTAATGCTAAGTAGAAAGAAAGGCCACTGCAGCAAATTAGACTCCTAAAACTAGAATCGCCTCCCTCTGAATCGTACAGGTCAACGAAAGAGGCTCGAACTGCTTATGCTTACTCGAACAAGAGAGTCGACGTACGTACCTTCTTTCTGAAGCAGTGTGCCTACTGAGTGAGACCTGACCCTCGCTTCATAAGATGTGTGCTATGTCCTTCCCTCGGCCTGTGTCTTTTCAACCGCAAGCCAGCCTCCGATCGAGCATGGTATGATGGGATGCGGTTAGACGGGACTTCTCGCTGCTACAATGCTACGAATAACTATTACTTTGAGTCAAGACCTGCCTGCAGCATGGAACAATAATAGCGGTGAGGAAAACTAGAATGGGAGGGTCAAATCTCTTTCTTGAGCTATGTATGGCGGTCCTATACCATTTCTCAGTTCTCTGACTCGTGGCTACTTACTTTTTTTTGTTGATTGGACACTCCTAGCGGTTTAGACAGATCAGCTTATAGCATTTCAAGCTTCGATCGTACGGAGTCTAATCTTCTCCTTCACGAGGCTCACAGAGCTCGCCTTCTAAAGAAGCTGAGATCTATGGTGTGCTTTGTTTCCCCTATTGCGCTAATGTAGACGACCCACGCCTTGTGGAAAGCATCAGTCAATAGCTGGTCTAATCCATACGACAAAGAAAGCCACTGAGTGGGGGCAAAGCATCAGTAAATAGCCCTCTACAGATTGACTCTAAAGATTTCCTCTGGTGCAGGATCAAAAAATGTTGAAAGAACAAGGCGACCATAGGGAGCATAGAAAATTCTATGGCAAGGACGTCTCGATGCGAGTCTCATATGTATATCGAATTGATAGAGAGAGTCTCACACTAACCAACCAACTAAGATGGATTCAACTGGTTGTTTGGGTGCCGAAGATATGCGAGATCGTATGTGGGATTATTCCCCTTATTGATGCATTGGCTCTACGAGCGAAGTGCCAATGAGCGAAAGCTGCAGCTTCGTATCGACCAGTCAGTCGGCATGGGAGAAAGAATTGATTGAATGCGGGCAAATACAATTAAGACTTAAGTATAAGTAATAGGCATTCCTTTTTTGGAAGCCTTCATATTCGACTTCATCGGATGCTTACTACACGTAAGAATCCTATCGACACGTCCGCTGCGCCCCTTGGTCCCACCCGTCAACATGCATTCTTTTTTCATTCTATAGGCATCCTCTTGCTTGGCCTTGGCTTTCAGACTTGACACCTTTCTTGGCATCTCTCAGCCAAGACCGCTAATGCCGAATCCAAGACCTCTAGCTGATTCCAATACCTGGTTCACGCTTGACAGCCAGAGCTAGTCTTCTTCCCACTGACCACTACTAATAAGATAAGACGAACCACTACCAGTAGTCCTTTTTCCAATAGATGGGGTTCAATAGCTGCTGATTTCTGTAACAGTTTGATCTGTCACAGCTTCTTCAACTCAACCACCCCCAGGGTAGTAAGTAAGGTAGCATGAATAGATCTACTAGGCCTTGAGTCGGGTTTGAGAACTCCTCTCCCCCCTCACTACTCTCTTTGGTTCTGCCTTTAAGAGGCATGTAGAGGGATCATTTTCACTGAAAACTCTTCTATCGGTCTCCCTATTAATCTACTGCTTGACTTAAACAAGTGACCTCTTTTCTTTCATCTGTGAGAGAATGTCTCTAATTCACTCTCGGATCTAACTCTCTTTCTTTTTCTTTCGGGCTTAGCCTAGCCCCGTGGGAAGAGTTAGTAATTGATATCCATATTCAAAGGTTCCACAAAACAAAAGCGCTAGACCCCTGGTCCTTTACTTTAATCAACAAGGCTGCTTTCCCTGCTAACCCTTCTCGCCAAGGAAAGAAGTCCAATAGCAGCTGATCTTAAATCAATAGAATAAGCGAAAGGTTCAAGCGGCTCTCTCATTTCTCCATCTGCAGCCTTCGCTCTTTCACTCCGACAAAAAGACCTTGGCATCGCACTTAGCTGCTTTAGCCGACTTAGGGCCCTTTCTTCTTCTTCATACGCCCTTTCTTCTTTCGTTTCGTTTTTCGTGGTGTCTTTTGTTCCAGTGGTGGAAATGGAGCCTTTTACGCCACGGTGTGCCCTATCGGGGGTCTTCTCTCGGGCAAACTTACCTGCCCACCCGCGGGACAAGACACAAGACAAGACAGAACCTGGGAGTTTGGATCACTGCTTTGGCACCCTTGATAAGTGGTGCCTTCGTCGTAGCAGTGCCTTTCATCATAGTGGTGGAATGCCTGTGTCTGAGGGGCCAGAGAAAAGTTTTAAGATTTCGCCGTTGCAGGAGAAAGGTAGCGGTACCTATTGCATATCCGATTCTCCATTTCGTGGTGAGATCACTTCCGCAGAGCTTGATCTTTCCGAGGGTACAGTGCTCCTGTCGGATAACTTGTCTAATTCCCCATTCTTGCCTGGATGGGCTACTTCTTCGTGGTGAGAACCCAGAGAATCAAAACGATCATTTATTTATTTACAAAATGGTTGTCGCGAGGTAACCCCCGCCTCCCCTATCAATCGTTCGAAAATGAGTGGATTTCGTCCTGTGCCCAAAGCGGAGGGTGCCCATTGCCGTGAAAGCTTTGATAGCGACCTACGCCCTATTTGTTCATCTATCTCATTCCGGACTGCACGAGTCTTGTCGGGAGTGGCTATCACGATTCCGACTCCTGCTCCATTGTCATTGGTGGATCCGTCGACGAACAATCCGTTTGTACCGAAACTTTGAAAAATTGGAAACTGAGAGTCCTTTGGTAAATACATCTGCAACCTGATGATCAGTGGAGACAAAAAGAACCCTAAGAGTCCCACGAGCAACACATTCCCTGACGAAGTGATAATCAATTTAAATGTGTTTGGTTCGAGCATGGAAAACAGGATTCACCGCCATGTAAGTCGCACTCACATTGTCACAAAAGAGATATATAGGTAGCGAGATAGAGATATGGAGATCACGAAGAATGGAGCAAACCCTTTAGGTGCGGAATGTGACGGAACGGAATTATATCTAAGGTCGGCTGTGATAGAGGTGAGGGCTCGGTATTCCGCTTCGGCACGAGATCGACCATCATGGGCTTATAATCTGAATCACGAGTAAGATTGAGGGAGAGGTATAAATAGACACCGGATTGGCTTGCGGGGTTAGCAAATTCCTGTTGGATTATTTGCTTAAACCACCTGAGACTACTGATGTCCCATCCTTAACTGATAGAGATCTATAGTCGGTTTGAAAGAAGGCGGTCCGAATCATTGATTTAATAGCACCCGAGTCAATTTGAATGATCAAAGCCTCCCATAGATAGTTTTCTTGCGAGCGGCCTAAGGAAACACAGTAAATCTGCCTCCAAGAGGTAAACCTGTCTACAGAATCGGACAGGAATAACGAACGCGAATGAATATGACTGGGCTTAGCTGCTTCCTATCCCGCGCCAAGGCTCAGCTACTCCTCCTTAATTTCCCGACCAGACCTAATTTCTTCCATCCGGAAAGCCAAACCAAAGAAGTAAAGCAATAAAGAATATTCCCGGGTACCTATACAACATATGCAAACCAAACGAATAAGGAAAGCAATTGGCGTGGGACTTTCGGCAGTGGGACGAGCACAGGGAATAAAATCATTCTTATTCCCGGTACCCGAAGAAACAGTAAAGCATCGATGTTCGGTTGATATTGATTAGAAAGAAATCAGCATGCGGAAAACGAATACTCAGATTAGGGAGATGTTTTTATAACATATTCGCGAAGGGATCCTGATTCATCTGTCTGGTTTAGAAATAACCGAACTAGATCAGTTCTTTCATAAGATGGCAAGCACCTTTGCCCTAATTAATATACTGGCCTTCCGCTCACTTCGCTCGGACGAAAGTGGACCAGGTCGCCTTGGATTCAAAATCAAGCTGTTCGCTAGTTCTCTGTCCAATCTACCTAGAAACTAGTAAGGGGCGTTGGAAGGTAGTGAATTATTGGCATTGATGAATCAAGATCGGGCAAGTGAAAAGCCCATCTATTCTAGACGACCAAAGGGAGGATCAACAGTAGGTGATCAGTTCGCTTGGATGGTCACATACAAACAATAATAAGAAGAAATCTGCCGAAACCCGCGAATTCGTTCAAAAGAGAAAGATTCAGTCAGGTGCTCTTATTGTCTGTATGGGGATCGTGTTCCATCACATAGATGACATGGGGCGAGAAATGAATGATACATTGTTTCTTCCCGACTTTGGCCTACGAGTGCATGAATGGCCTCATTGGTGTATATGTACACATTTCTGCGGTAAAAGGCTATGCGGCCGGTGGAATAGGTGATTTATTTGAGTCAGCATATCCAACATAGACATATTATCTTAAATAGTTTGGATGTGTATATTCTGATTGGTTTCGCATCGGCATGACATATCTTGTGCAAGTTCAGAGCACAATTAATATACTGCCGAACGAAACAAAATTCATGATAGAAGACCTCCTCTATTAACAAAGTATTTGTGGTCAAGTAAGTACAACAAACTAAACTTTCCATCATTATAAATTATATACTTTATCCATATTATTTTTCAAATTTAGATCATTGATTGGTTTTGGTTCCGAAAAACAAAGCAACTAGAAAAAAAGCAATAGCATTATCTATGTTAACACAACTATGACAGTAAGTGAACTATATTCTTAAATTAACATTTCTTTATACAACATAAATTTTCTAAAACAATTTTTTTACAGAAAAGCGCAACAGATGGAAGCTTGGAAAATATCAAGAATTTTTTTTTCAATCCTTTTATAAAAAGAACACTTTTAGATCCATTATGTTGCAACATATTATTCCCAATACATGGCAATGAACATTGGAGCCTGCTTGAACTAATTGTTGGAGAATGCACTTGGAACCACTACGACTCTCTGCACTTGACCACGAGATCAAAAACCTGCAGAAGTGGACATACAAAATTTGCCATTAATGTGGTAAGTAAAAATACACAAAAAGTAAAAATGATAAATGTGTTTATATTTATTCTAATTTTCCTTCACTGTTTGCAGAAATCAGCAGTAAACTACCTAAACAAAGAGCTACAAGAAGAAGGGCACAAAACAATTCTCAGCAAAAATTCAGTGCTTAAACATGTTGACTGTGCTCAACAAAGCAATGGGTAATTTTGAAGATTGTTCAAAATTTTATACAAAAATTCACGATACACAATAACTACCTACACACATATTACCAATTAGATAATATTATTTACTCACATACAATTACTTAGATAAACATAATACTAATTACAATTCATTATCAAAATAAAGAAAAGATAATCTGTTTTATCATTATATTCAAAGTACTAAACTTCAGAAATACAGGCACGGCTGTGGAATTTATGTGATGATGTTCATGCAAAAAATAGCACAAGGAATGCAGACTGCAGAAAAAATTAGTCTTGAACAAGTTAATGCATTCAGAGCACAGATAGCTGCACAATTACTCTCGACGAACCATACTGCTGGCTTGACAAGTTTTGCAGCTCTTCTTCAGCCCATAAAAATGTAATGGATGATGAATGAGATTATGAATTTGTAATGGGTGATGTTAAAAATTAGATAATGAATTTGGTGATGAATTTGTAATGGCTGATACTAAATTGATCATAGGTTTTAGGGAGTATATTTGAATTTACTGATGAATTACATGATGAATTTGTAGTAACTGATATTGAAAATTTGATGATGAATTTGATAATGAATTTCTAATGGCTTTGTTGATTTGATGATGTTATTCAGATAAATATGGATCATGAATTTGTAATACAAAATATGACTGCTCTTTTAAGAAAGATAAATCCTTTTATCTTTTATTGATAATTTATAGTTTTATATTTATTATCATGTTTTCTAATTCCGTTGTTCTACACAGCAAAAGGATGTAGTATGGGATACTTTTCCTAGACAAGAAGAAGCTTTAAGATTTGTCCAAACACATGCAAACACTTACCTTTTTTGCTACCAAGATCATTTGACTGCACAAAGAAGGTTCCTTGTTTCTACATATGATGAGTTCTGGAGAAGGTACAAAACCATGAATCCTAAGTTATGCCACCATTATGAGGTTATTCAAGTCGGACTGCCTTTCCACTTGTATTATGATCTGGAGTTCAATAAAAATATTAACACTGGAAAAAATGCCGATGAAATGGTAGATATTCTGATATATATCACCTTCAAATTGCTAAATGACAAATACAAAATCCAGGGAAATCAAGATTGGGTTATAGATCTTGATTCATCTACTGAAGAAAAGTTCTCTCGACGTGTGATCATTCATATCCCAAATATTGCCTTCAAAGACAACTCACATGTTGGAGCATTCATCTTTGAGGTATGCTCATGTATAATAAATTTAAGAGTAAGTGATCCATAGTTTGAAAAACTGTACATCAAGAAAGATTCAAGCTCATCAGACAATACAGAGCTTCTTTTTGTTGATACTGGAGTTTATACCCGTAATCGTTGTTTTCGTCTTCCTTTCTCATCAAAAGCAGGGAAGAATGCTTTACTCCTGCCAAGCGGACGCTTTGGATGTAAGAATCTGAATGAGGAACAAGTGTTTATCAAATCACTTATTTGCAGAATAGATGCTGATTTTGATACGCTATTAGAGTGCAAAATGGATTTGGACTGTTGCAAAATTCTTCATTTTGAATCTGAGGTCAATGATAATAGCACCTACACCGAGGGAGATAAGTCATTACATGATTATGGAAGCAATATACCTAAGTCCTATTGTTTAGGAAATCTCCCTTTCTAGCTTTGGATGATAAAATTTCATCTTTAGCCTCTCATGGAAATGTTTCGGGTAAAATCAGAAGGTGGTACTGGTTTTCTGCACATGGCTACATAATTTATAGCATGTCCAGAAGTCGATATTGTGAACGAATTGGAACAGAACATAAAAGTAATCATGTTATGTACATTGTTGATTTCCAAAGGGGTGGCTACTATTAGAAATGCTATGACCCCGATTGTAGAGGCTATCGATCTCCAGTCCGCCAAGTACCATGGGATGTATTATCAAACTATTATGATATTGTGAACCAAGAAGACAAGACTATCTAGAACCAATGTATCTGTCAAATGAAATATTAAGTACATAATCACTTCAGTCTATGTTGCTTTTGTATATTGTTAACTAGCAAGTACTTACACAACTGATTATAAATTTGATAATGAAATTATGGTAATTGATAGTGAATTTGTAATGGCTAATGTTTTTAATGCTCTATTAAAAAGATAAACGCATTTATGTTTTATTGACAGTATGTTCTATCACTTTTATTGACAATTCTGTGTATGCTCTTTTAAAAAGTCTATACATAAGAACATCACTTTTATTGATAATATGTTTCGGGTAGCAATATACTAGTCATACTTATCTCCAGTTGTTCTTTTTGATTTGTATCCCTACTGCTGTGCGTGAAACTCATGGATTTACAGATGATTTGGTTCGAATACCCGTTGGCATTGAGGATATAGAATATCTCATTGCAGATTTGGATTATGCTATTAAAACTGGTCCTATTTGATACCACTTTGATTTTCTTGTAGTGACCAGCGTCAGGGCTGGATTTCATGAATAGAAAAGACTATATTTTAAGAATAGACATAATAACTACAGTAACATATAATAACAAAAAACAGACTATAGATAAGAATTAAAAAGAAATATCAATTTATCCTTTTTAACAGAACTAACAACATTGTATTCCAAATAATAGTTAAACATAAATAATTGCATACAACCAAAAATAATCAAAATCAGATCATAACCAATTCAACATGTGCAATTATTCAAATATTCAACTCAAAGTATTCATACAACAACCAAGTATTCATAGAACAACCAATCAAATACTTTGGACTAAAACAATCAACTCAATTATTCAACTCAAAGTATTCATAGAACAACCGATCAAATACATTGAACTAAAACAATCAACTCAATTATTCAAAGAACACCCCCTTCTATTATGTCCTAGTTTTTTACACTTTCCACATCTATTTTGCTTAGCATGAAAATCAGCCCCTTCAATCCTATTCATCCTAGGCCTACCAGCTCCACGAATAGGCTTAGGAGGAAGAACAATAGATGATTCTTCAACTTCAATTGCTTCCTTATCAAAAGTTGGAATATGATTGATCAAATGTGAATACGAAGCTCGATAATACTCAACAATAAAGTAATTCTCAATATATTCATAAACAGAATTTCTGGTTAAAGAAATACACTTCAAAGCATGCACACAAGGAAAACCCGTCACTTTCCATTGATTTCAACTGCAAATGCGATTTTTAAGATCAACCTTTTGAGATGTTGGAGAATGAACTTCAAAAATATACCTACAAAATGTAAAATTAAAAACAGGTAAAATATATAAACAGATTGCATTTCCAAAAAAGGATTAGTAACACTATATATATTCTCTCTAATCTATCTAATAAATAAGACCCAATTCATGTGCAGTGAACTAATAGTGAAAAATAAGACTCATAAACCAAAAAAATTAACAACAGTCATACTATTCATATTCTTAAAGATCACAGAAGTTATGCTATAAGGGAAGAAAAAAAAGATAATGTATGTTTGCTCATGAATTCTACATGTGAGCATTGCTCAATATTTCCATTATATATTTACTGTTAAGGTTTAAATTTATAAACTTGAAAATATCTTGTCACAGCTTTCAGTTATACCAAAAACCATAAATACTACCAAAAATAAAACACTCATGCATGTGAATAAACCCTAAGCAGACACACTAATGCATCATACTCCTATGCACAACATTAGTTTTTACCATAACAATATCTCAAAAATAAAACACCACAATGATACTTGCTTTATATTACTTGGTCCTTACATTATTCATATTATCATAAGCCTCAATGCAGACAAAGAGAAAATATGTAGCAAGCGACACCAACAAAATGAAATCATAACACAGGCTACATAGTAGGTTGAAAAAAGATAAATGCATTTATCATTTTTCAGAAACTGTGAACATCATGTAAAAAAATATAAATACATACCTAGATGATTTAGAAACACTCCACCCAAATCCTTCTTCCTTCAATTTTAACAAACGAGCTTCCATTTTCGGACATAGCATACTAGTCCACTTTAATGCCTCTTCTCTACGATTAGACATTTGCATCATAAGTTTTACCCTAATTCCATCAAGACAAGCAGTAACAGGCAAACTTCTTTCATCCAAAATCCAAGAATTAAAACTCTCAGCTACATTGGACTTATTTTCACCATATCGCTTCATCGGAAAAAACAAATCGGCCCAATGATCATATGGTTTATCATTCAAGTACTCTATAGCTTTGGCACCTCCAATTTCTTTGTACTTGGACATGGCTTTTTCAAACTCATGATGATTAGAAGCTATAGCACAACGCTCAAGTAAATGAGCTACCCAAACACCCCTTCCACTTTTCACAATGCTAGCAATATTATTTTGCATATGATGCAAACAATAAGAATGATGACTATTTGGAATTTTTTTTGGAATACTTAACAATAAACCCTAGTGTCTATCACTTAAAAAAGTTAATATTCTATCACAACTAAGAGCATTCTTTAGGTGTTTCAAAAACCAACTCCAACACTCTTCATTTTCTTTGGGAACAAGAGCCATTGCTAATGAGAAAAAACCTGGAAAAAAACAAAAAAATAATAATTCACTGTTTATTAATGTACATTTGAAACAACAAAATGCACTATGTTTGAAACAGTATTATCTAATAGTAGACAATCACATGAACACTATGCCCTCGGCCCAAATAAAAAAGGAAAAATAAATTTTCTAGAGGCAATTGATCCTTTTTTTCTTTTATTTTTTAAATTTTGCTACTTGAATGTGTAGTCTATGCAGGAAGGGTAGAAATTGCAAAAATATGATACATAATTCATGCATACAATACAAAGACTTATATTCGAACTTCTAAAACATATATGCTTTTATCTTTTCTATATGCTGTTTAAATCATTTGTATACGTTATGTAAGAACTTCAAATAATGAAAAAAATGATAAATATGTTTAACATGTAGTAGTAACTATGATATATAAGTACAGCTTAATATGTTATTTAATTCTTTATCTTAAAAGATAAATGCATTTATCTTTTTTAACTCCTGTATACAGTAACATTTTGTACATCAAATTAAATAACATTAAATCTTTTACAGTGTTGTTTTGGATCAAATTTACAATAAGAAGGAGCATGACTGTACATTGAACAATTGTACCTACTTTGTAACTACTGCAACTAGATTGCAGATGTTAGAGATAAAAACATATATGCATTTATCGTTTGAAATATAACAAATTATGGTGAGTCCAGTATAAGTAGTAGGTATCATGACATTTGGTGGATAAACAGAAAAAATAAAACATCTAAATTATGTATCTATCAAGAAAAAAAACAACCAACATTAATCATCATTAATTTTTAGTAGAACTAAATTGTGACTCTGAATTCATTTCTGCAATAATTTCACATGCTAATCCCTAACGCAAAAGAAACTATAATGAATTGAACTGGATATTACTACATTTGAAACAAACCAAATGCACTATATTTGAATTAGTACTATATAACAGTAGACTAATCACTTAACCAAAATGCAGTATGTACAGAACAAAATTCACTAGAACAATCACTTAAAGAAACAGTACAATGTTACATAAATTTATAACAAGGAACTAATGCACACAGTACAAAGTAAATACAACCACAAAAAAAGATCAAAATCAGTACCTTGATTCCCATTTTCTGCAGTGGTAGCCATCAAAATACCACTTTGCCCTTTCAAAAATTAGCATCTAAAAACAACATAGGACGACAATAGCTGAATCCAAATATACATGCCTCATAACATACAAAAACTCTCTCAAATTGATTAGTGTCTGAATCCACATCCATACTTGAATAACTATTCAGGTTATTTCTTTCCAATGCCTTCAAATACCAAACTAATTCATTGTAAGATTTCTTTTCATCACCGTAAATATCATTCATAGCCAATTTCTTACCCTTATAAGCAAAATAATAGCTCAGCTCCACATCATAATCTCTTCTAAAACTTTTAATGATATCCTTGGTTTTTCTTTTTGGCTCATCACGAATTTGATTGAAGATTAGACTTTTCACAAGATCACTATTAATAGTTGGACTACCAAGTGAACGAAATCCACCACCACAAGTATGAATCAGCTGAATGTTTTTAACAAACAGTTGGTCCAATTGCTTCAGTTTGCAAGAAGCATGAATCCTAAAAGGACAACTATCTATAGCACATCGAACTGTCAATCGTTCATTACAATTCTTAATATATTGCACTTTAAACCCATTCTTCAAACAATAAGCGCTAACCGTTCTACGGAATCCAATAGCAGAATCAAACTGTTGACCAACCTTAGTAAAAAATTCCATATTTGAATTCTTCTTCAACAACTCATGTAAATCCTTTTGTTGAGTAAAACCAGAATCTAAATCATCATCATAATCTAACATATTATTACCGACTCACCACCAACTACTGAACCAGACTTGCTACTTTCACCAACAAAATTATCCGTTGAATCAATCTTCAACCATAGAAAAAATACCAAAAATTCTTCCTTTTTAAACCAAGACAAACACAATACAGCTTGAAGATCACTATCCGTTTCAACAAAGGTAGTCTTTGAGTCTCGAATATAAAAAATATCAAAGCATAATGGACTAAAATTAATCCACTCCTCGTAAATCCTATTCCTAACAGAAGAAATAGAAGCATCCAATCCAAAACGAGCACTAAAACAATTTTTATTGAAATCAAACACAACTATAACAGATGAATCACACCTGCAAAAAAAATGTAAACAAAAAATAACTATGTGAAATTGATCTGAATTAGAAACTAATAGCATAAAATACTACATAACAAATCATTTTCTATCCCACTTTTCGAAAAAAGATAAAACAATTTATCTTTTACAGATCACAAATCAACAAGAACTAAAGAATAAACAACTTCAACTAATATTATTTTAGATCCAATTTCATACCCAAAGTGAGTACAAACAGAATTAACTGACAAAAATAAATACTTTGATTGCTCAAACCAAATCTGAAGTGATACTCTAAATACTAAAATCATAATCTAAAGTGAATGATGCAACCAGGCTAAATACACAATTCTTGTGTTATCAGAATAAAAGAATACCATTCAAAGGCCATTATTCCAACTACATCAAACAAAACCTTCCTTCAATAGATCAAAACCGCCTCCCCTGATAAGGAAAATATAATAACATCATGAACATCGGAAAACATCGAATTGACAATGAAAACCCCCAAATAAAATCGAGACTCACCAAAGAACAAGCAATCCAATAGAGAAAATCGATTAGACTATCCAAATGAAGAAAATTGCCTCACGATTTCCCATAATTAAAGTCGAATTTGATTTCAGAAGAAACTAACGCCTAATTTTATCCAAAAAAATCAACGAGCGCTTTGATTGCACAAGAAAAGACGGCCTAATTTTGCCTAATTTCCACGAGCACTAGATTTCAGAAGATACGATTGGTTTGAGAAGACGAAGACGCACGCCGCCTAGATATTTGTCCTGGAAAATAATAATTTCAAACCCGTGTCCTAGAAAAAAATTGGGCCGTATAATTAGGCCCTTCGCACCAATTTCCACTAATTTTAAAGTCATTTTCAAACAAATTAAATCTCAAACCAAAACCGCAGCATTTCCAAAATTTTGTAAAAAGAGTTCAGAGATATTACAATGTTTAAAAGTGCACATATGAGTGTTAAAAAAGACAGCAACTTGGGACAGTTTTGACATCCTAAAAGTTTTTCCATTTTTCGATATGCTAACAATATTTTAAGCATCCAATCTTTTTTTAGTAAGCAATACACTCAATATACATCACAATCATGGCGAGAAACCGCCATGGAACTCTTTAAAATTCAATAGAAATTACCGAACACAAAGCAATTTATAAGTGCTTCTACAGTGACGGGTCGCTATAAAACCATTTCAATTCAAGTCCGATTCAAATCAAAATCGAACCAAATCCTATGTGCTTCATGACAAGGCTATGCAATAAATCATGGAAAGTCATACAAGTCCAAATACATCAATTACATATGTCGTTTGCTTTCCAAAGCAAGAATCACAAGGGAAAAAAGAATAATATATAGTCAAGCAAATACTATAATTTAAGCAAGAATTATATACACTTCATACACATCAAATGGTGAGTCTGCTCACCCTTCAATAAGTACAAAACCAAGCATAAGCCTCAACCTTGCATGTACTTCTACCTCAACCAAAACAAACTCCAAAACTCCTCCTTCCTTTCACTATGCTCTCGGCCTAGGCTTGGAATGGTCTATAATGCTCATGCTATGGGAATTTTGGTGTGTTGTGCTCCAAATATTCTAGCTCCAAGTTCCTAATAGTAGTTTCTATGATGTTTTAAGGCTTATACTAGAGTTTGGTGCAAGTTTGAGTTGATTTGATTCTACTTTTAGAAAGTTAGAATGGAAGAGATAAGAGATGAAGATCATTGATTTTATTTGCAAAAAAAGTGAAAATGATTTCAAGAGCCTTAGGGTCTCTTATATAGGCATTCAAAGGGTTCGCTTACCCTTCCCTTCACCCTCTCTAGCCGGCCAAACCATCTCACCCCTATGTGATCAACTTTCCACTCCATGCATTTGAGAAAGTCTTCCTTTATTCCCTCCTTGAATCACTCCCCCTTGTCTCCTTCTAGAAGCTCTTAGGATTTAATTAATTTGTTATGAAACACAATGTATTTCTTTATTAATGTCTTCGTTAGTTTATTAAACATGTGAAAAAGAGTTTGAACAACTTATATTGAATAAAAAACTGTTTATTGATAAAATAATTTTCGGTCACAATATCGATATTTTTTTGAAGTATTTATTTTTATAAACAAATTTTAGAAACAAGATTTTTGTCATTAGTTATTAATAAAAAGGAGGTTAAAAAGGTTATTAAATCAATGTAATAAAGTTAAATCTAAGATTCATATATTTAAATAATTCAGATTTTTAAATACGAAGTGTTCGAAATTCCAGGTCATTACATTCTCCCCCACTTAAAACATTTTTTCCACGAAATTCTAGCGCAACTAACGTACAAACTAAACAACCACAATCCAATACTTAACAATATCCAAAATTACTATCAACTAAAGCTTATGGTTTGCTTAGGTTGAAAAACCCTCTCATCGCACAAAGATGATAAATAATCTACTAAGCATACCTTACGCTCAACAACCTCAGGTTATTACTTTGATGATTATTCATACTTCCCCCGAACAAATCGAAGAGACATTCCTTAAACTCTCCATAAGCCAACAAAACATAATACTAAAACCCGTATAATATGCATGGATCATTCGCATGCAGTATCAACTCTGATCACCCGCTCGATCACATAAATTCTACTTTCAAACTACTATAGATCATTTGACCTCTCTAGTGCGGCCTCCGATCAGCTCTCTTGAATAGATACCTTCGTACTCCTTATATAGTCATATACAATGATAAAAAAACCTTGTGATCATATCAAGAATCCATTTCAAATATTCTCCATCAAGAATCAAGTGAAAAATCCTCGTTCGTACTGCTATAAGAAACCATGTACTTGAATCCTTGATTAAGAACAGCCATGCGAATAAAACAATCTACGTACAACTTACGTATTTATCATATTAGTTTCTTAACTATACTAATATCTTTTTAATCACATTCAATTATCCAAATAGTATGTCATTCGATACTAAAATCATTTATAAAATATTTCATAAAACCTAACTTGAAGTTTATAAACATTTTATAAAGACATAACTCTATTTATAAAACATTTCATAAGAAACTCACTTCACTTTATTACTTGTATAATACTCTACTACATCCTAAGAGTATATACAAAACATCAAATTCATTTTACTTTCAAAAATTCAGACAAAGACCCAAAATAAATTTGGGTCTCATAACCGAGCAACTTTTTAGACTTCTTTAACCGTCGAGTTAGGTAAGTAGCTAGGAATAGCAGAACACCAATATCCAAAACTTGTGCCTAGAGCCAATGTAACGAACTACCTTTTCATCCCCCGAATATCGACACTAATACATCAACGGTATTCACGTGCCTAGCACCTAAGTGCTGAAAAGACAGGATGTTAGGGTAAAAGAAAAAAGAAAAAAGAAATAGAACAAGAAAGAAGAACACAATATCAGAATCTCACATACAGAATGATAATATATAATATCTCGAAAGATCTTTACTAAAAACTGTAATATACATACATCAATCAGAGTAAACTAACCTATCATCAGCCTGGACAGTTATAATAGTCCGTCCTTACAAATGCCGATAGATACAAAAAGAAGTAATACACCGAAAAATAAATACGTGAATAGTCATGGAGGTATCCAACTCGTCTCCTAAAGCTCCAAAGTGTCCATCGCTAAATCAAAAAATATACTCGGCCATACCCGAGCATTATCAGAAAATAACGCCTAGATCAGTCTGATAAATAGTGTGCGAAACTCAAATCATATGGATTTTATATTTATAAAACCCTTCAAAAATAAAGGTATATCGTAAAACCACACCGCAAATAAACACGGACGGATTTTTACCTTATTATAGCCATATCATTTCTATTAGAAAATCCAATAATACTATAATAATTTCTAGGGTGTGAAATATAAATAATCAAGTAGCCGTGATGCATGTAAGTGTACACCACTGCAATAATAGTTATATAATCAAAACCACTAAGGCATGTTCGCTAATTGTGTAGGATTCCACGGAGGTGCCCTCGGTACCACGAGAAATGTCCTCTTGCACAAGGATCAAAGATATCCTTTCGAAGCGTCGTACATCACTAGCTGATGTTAGCTGGCCCCCATCAGTCAAGCCGGGTGCACCACTCATTGGATGCATTAACTATGGGTATTTCTAAGGTAGAGTTGTTTGCACCCTTGGGTTAGCTAAACCCCTGGTCTATGTATCCTATTCTGGTTTTAGTCATTACCGCTGGTGAGGTTATGTTCGGCATTCCAGCACACGAGTCACCACTCGAACAGATCTCGACACATGAGTCCCCAACTCGAACAAATCTCGGAACTACACATGGATTCCTATATCTCACAGATCTCAGAATCACACATGGATTCCCACATCCAGAATAGATCACGAACAACTACATCTGTTCGAGCGTTTCAAACAGATCTCGAATCTTCACATAAATTCCAATATCTCGATCCAATTACAAACCTCTTCCAAAGCATAGAACCTGTATATGGTTTTGGAGTGGTTATGGTTTTGAGTCATCTCATATAAGTACACTCCCCCACTCGCTGGGTGCTCCAAAAACAATCGATCAATTTCCAATAAACTCTACTTCGGTTCTTTTGGAAATAAACATACAATAAATAAGAGCAGAGACCACCTTCTTACCGTTTAAGCGGATGGATTTCCTTACCATTTGTCCTAGAAGAGAAAAACGAGTTTATACGTATAACATAGCATCACCAAAGATAACCGTGCCACATAATTTTCGTGTTTCTTCTAGATATTTTCAGAGTTATATTTAGTCAATTTCACAAAAATGAGAATGATCACATAAGGGGAACTAAGTCCCTACTTCCCATAAGAAAGTAACACCCAAATCATGATCGACGCACACTAGCACGATCAAGGCATATAAATGACTTCTAATCCCCTTTTCAATTAATATTACTTTATTAATTAAAACTTCACTTTTATTAGTAAAACTCCTTTTTATCTAATAAAACTTCACTTATTAATTAAACTTCACTTTTCAATTAAAACTTCGCTATTCATTTCCAACTTCACTTTAATACCTCTCGAAAGTATTTATATACTTATCTCAATGGTATAAGTATATTCACAAATTAATAACAAGTTTTACTTATAACACAGTTAAAGAGGTTAAAAACAAATATCACTCAAACATTGTTATTATAAACCTCCTCTCTTTTATACTTTAAAAATTATACCTTTCTATCTTTTTTCAAAGATTCCATACTTGTTATTATCTTTAAAATTCCATTATTAAATATCTAAGTATTTTCCGAAACCATTTAACAATATTTTCCCACTTTAAAATATAATTCAAGGATTTAAACACAAATGTTACTAAAACATTGTTTACAACAAAGTCAAAACACTTCACATAATTATTTTCTTTAAAACTCTCTTTTAAAAATCAAATTACTTTTCAAAAGTATAGTAAAATAGTTAAAACAAATGTTGCCCAAACACCATTACTATAAACCCAAAATCACTTTTATACTTGTCGTTAACTGTAACGTCCCGCCTTTTTGTACATTTTAAGCAGACACACATGCCGACTCAAACCATACAGAAGGGCGGATTGTTATTGGAGTGAATAAGAAAAAGCAGAGAAAAAAACAAAACAGAGTCTCGCAGCGGAATGACAAAATATAATAATCAAATAACAGTTCATGAAGTTGTATACAAAACATTTGATTATGCTTATACAATACAAAATCAGAGTTACACATATCAGAGATAAATAAATGATAATGCAGCGGAACAATATGATGTAGTGGAATAATATAGTAAATCATAATACAATCTTCGTCTTCGTCCTCCAGAAACAAGTCTTGGAATCCTGAAATGCTCAGGCTGACCCGAGCGAATTGAAAAGACAAAATACTCGAGTCAGAATTAAAAGATCTTATGTAAGTTAAATCAACGGTAAATAAATAAATATGAGTGGAACGGCGTCGGAGATGTTTACGGGGTTTGACATCTCCTATCCAGTGTCTAACGTGAGTGCAGTAACTTAAGAGATGTTCAGGATTCACATCTCCTAAGGATCCGTTAAACTATTTACTATGTAGTACAATACGCTATTATAATATGTCCACAGTAAGATAAACTATTAAAATAGCGTTAAGGAGTTACCCATTTCACCCTTAACACATTTTTATATATTCCCACAGTCTATACAGTATTGTAATCCCGTCCGTACTGGACGTCGTCAGAGGGCACTCCATAGGTATGGTACAAAACAAACTCGTAGTGGTCTCGATAGGGTAGGTGACACAGCACAACTAGGCAATGCCAGGGTAGATATACCAATTACACTTCCGGACTGGTGGTAACGCATAGCAGCTACTACAGCCCACCTCGGAACATACTCCCAAATCAAAAATCGAGGGTGGCCACCAAATAATCACAAAGTCAGAATATAGTATCGAAGGAGTGTGCCTGATCGGAGGAATGACCTCACTTGGCCCGTCAATTGCTCCTTGTTTTAGCCACCTTAAGCTAACTCATGGGAGTCAGATCCACGTACATACCTCATATAGGATCATCGCCAACCATCCTACTTCATTCTGGAATCTCCACCGCATACACAGTTGTCAAAGTGGTTTTCGGTATTGGCAGAGAGTATGACAATATCCAATCCCAGTCTCTTTAACAACCAATCGCTTATTACACACCGGATGGATCTTTTACATTTCCAAAATCATTTCATAATTGATATCAAAATATCATATTCAATTCAAATCATATCACTTTCGAAATCATTACTTACTTCCGAAATCATATTCACCTTTGAAATCATATCACATTTGAAATCATAGTTCGAAATTATATTTCCTTTCAAAAGTCATATTTCCAAAATAGGCTACTCTCATTCCAAAATATCATATTAAACCAAATATGTTATTTAAATCCCAACTTAGGTTATAACATCATTAACCATATTCACTAAAAAAATCGAGAATTTGAATATAAACCCATCCATTTTACTTAGTTTGGAATTTAGAAGAAAATAGTTTTAAATAGTTATAAATAGTTAATATAGATTTAAGATAGATTAAATATACTTAAAATAGATTAAATAGATTTAAAATAGATTAATTAGATTTAAAATAAGTTAAAACAGGTTAATTAGTTTAAATAAATTAAATGGTTTAAAATAGGTTAAAATGATTTAATATAATTAATACAGGTTAAAATAGTTTAATACTTTGAAAAATCTTAAAAATTAGAAATTTTGAAATAATATATTTTTATAACAGTTTATATTAAAACATGAATTTGGAATTAATATCAAATTAAACTATTCATTTCATTTCAACGCATTTGGACCATTTTCAATTTCCAAGTCAATAAACCAAATTCCAAACCTTTCAATTTAACATTTCAATAAACCATTGAATTTCATATCGTTTCAATCCATGTTCAAAAATCAATTTGGATTACTCCAATTTCAATATATTTCAAAGTTATTTTCAAACAACTTCAATAACTTAATTTCGATAGGACTTCATTTATACTTAAAATTTTACTTTAAACTTCCAATTTAATTTCTTAAAGCTATTCCTTTAAACCATTTCACATTTCATCATAAACTTGATTTTTCCAATAACACTTCAATTTACATAAATCAAATTTTATTTTAAAATATCATTTAATTAAATTTGAAAATTAAGGATTTTAAAATCATTTAATTTAACCAATCCGGTGTCCGTATATAATTCTCTACCCTAGGGTCAAGTGATACAGATATTGATCATTTCAATCCGCAATTTAAAATTTTACGGTTATATATCATTTCAAACCGCAATCCCAAATTTAATAACAAAATCCATAAAATCGTTCGAGTCTATCATTTCAACCCATAACGATTTTTCCTTAATCTATTGATCTTTCGGGTATGTATCATTTCAACCCATAGTGAACTTGCATTTTATAACGATATAAAATACAACATCCATTCATCTAATATCAACAATCAACATCCATTACAAACATCATCCAAATCAATCAATAGATATCAATATAGAACTGATAATCAATAACAGGTATTTAACTGACAACTTATATTCAATAATAAATTAAATAACGATTTAATTCAAATAAATTCAAATTAATTGAGATGGCGATTAAAATATACCAAATAGTCATAAATAAATTTCTAATCACATCACAAATTTAATTTAACAAACATAAGAAACTTTAGAAGTTACGAGTGGGTTAAAACACTCACCTTTGAATTTAAATCGAATTTAAATCCAAAATAGGGCCCAAATTTGAATAGTCTCAGAATTCGTCCAAACCAGCATCAAAATGTCCGAAATTTTAGTACGATCCCAGCGGATCAAACCGTGTGTGAAACGGACCTCGTATGCAAAAGTTGTTCACGTTAGAACATTTTAAACTTTAAGTTAAATTAAAAATAAAAATAAAATAAAAACGAACCAATGCCGAAGAGCCACGTCACGTTCGTTCCAAAATCATGCAATCACCGAAAACCTTAACCCATTCCTCGTTCGATCTTGCGAAGCTGCCGCCTCGCTCGAGCGCGCGCTACCAGCAAGGGCCAACCGCGGCCCTTCCCTCGACATGCTACGACCTTCGAGTCGACCAAGGCCACGCGTCTCCACACCATAATCACCCAGCCGCCACCTATAAGTTGAGCCCTAGATCGAATTAATCTCGTCGATCAAACCATCAAAACCCCAAACGAACCACCTAGATGCAAACCCCCCGTCAATCTCTTCAATATGGTATCAATGATTTGACGATCCGACGTAGTTCATCGGAAAGTGATGAACGGCCGAGAATACACCATCGGATTCTGGGCATACAGAAACTCGGATCGAGAAACAGACTGCAAATTTGACTTGAGCTTGTCGAGAGCTTCAAATCGATATATAATATGAAATAGTTTGAGGAGTTTGAATTTTTGATTTGGTTTTGAAATTGAATTTGATATTTTGGGAGTTAGGTTTTGTTTGTCTGCCATTGGAATGAGGAGTTGAGAAAGAAAAGCACGTACAGACAAATTGAAATAAGAAATAACCTAGGGTTTATAACTAGCTATTATAGGCAAAGCTAAAAACATAAAGAATGGACCAGATTGATTGAACGATAAACGACCCGAAAAGCCCGTTTTGTCTCCGGAATGAAAATGGGTCATTCCATATATCAAAACAGATATTTTCAATATTTTTAAACTCAATGGAATAGGTTTCAAGTCCTAATTCCATCGTATGAAGAAGTTATGTTAACATCAGCTTATTTCAAATTGATTTCAATTAAATTGATTTCTAGGCGTTTCGAGTCCATTCGATCAAACGACAAGTCTGATCGCTACGAAATTTAAAATCCTATAATAATTCACCGTTACGGATCCGATGAAACTAGTTTCGTCGAAATCCGAGTCAGTGGCCAAAATGGCTATTTTTACATTAATTAAATAAATTAACATTAAATTAATTAAATCGCTTTCAATTCAAATTTTTAATTATTTACAACTCCTATCATTTTGGCTTAATTAGTAATTTATAACTCTTTATAACAAATTCCCATAAAAAATTTACGTTGCATATTTCACCAATTTCAATGTTTAAATTTCAATTTCAATATATTTAGAGATTATAAATTAAATTTCCAATAATTCAATTTAATTTGCTTTCCATTTATTATTCAATCAATTTCATCTTATGGTATAATTATCATGGTTTATATCTTAGTGCATTAATAATTTCCAATTCATCTAATTTCAATTAACGTAGTATTTAATCACATTAAATTGCAAAATTTGATTTCCAATTTCAATTCAACTAACTAAATAAACATGTAACTTATAATAATTATCACCATTTACTTTTAATTGCATTTATAAGTTTATTACTTACAGCAAATGTTACCATTTCCTTCATCACACTAATTTTATTCCATTTCCATTCATTACACACTATTTTATCAATAAGTCAACATTTTAAATTATAAATTACCTTTTATATCCCATTATAAATTAATGCACACATTAATACAACAATTATTATAATTCTTTACACAATACTGGTTTTATTCAATTACCATTTATTATACCATTTCATTACACAATTAAACATTTACATTGGTTTTCTCATATTAAGCTTATAACCAAGTTATAACATTTACATAAATTCAATTGGTTGGAATCCCATTCAGGTTATTAATAATTAACTTACATTTGTTTTCGTATATTTCATTTATAGCCAAGTATAACATTTGCATTATTTCATTTATTGGGGTTTCATTCAAATTGTTAATAGTCAACTTATATTAACATTAATACCTTTAATTATAATTATTATTTCATTCTTAAACCACCAATTTTATTTCCTTCAATATTATATTACCAAAATCTCATTATATTAACAAATTTAAATCGTCGAAAATTACGGGTCATTACAACTTTGAAACATTCATTTAAAGCTCTAAGTATATCTTCTCCTATTAAACAAGGTAATATATCATTTTAATCAATTTTACAGAACCATCCATTATAACATAAGTGTTATGATCCAAAAACTTCATTATATTCTTTTACAAAATACTAAACTTCTTTTCCAAACTTCTAAATATACTAAAATACCTTCAAAAAGATATATATATATATATATATATATATATATATAAACACACACACTAATTTGTTTATAAAACTAAAATATTTAATAAAATACTATAAACAATTTGAAAGAATTATAAAATAAAAGCCTTTTATTTCTAAAATAAAATCTTTAACTAATTTTCTAAAACTATATTTACTTAAAATATACTTCAAGAATACTTATACTATGATTTAAAACATTTATTTAAAATACCACTTGAAGATACTTATTTTATAATTTAATAAAAACCATAGAAAGCCAATTTTATAATTTAAAACCATTTATTAAAAATCCATAAATAATTATCAGCAATATATTAAACCTTGATATTTATTCGAAAATAAGTACGCTTATAGTACTTATTAAAAATTCGATAAAGCCCTTGGATGTCTTTCAAAAATAACTTTAAAATTGCAATGCGATTTCAAAGTGCATCCACAACGACTTTTTCATTTCCAACCACCACAATTTCCATTCCAATTTCCACAAATGTTAAACACTCCAAAATGTGTGTAGGGAACAACCAAATATGTATACACACACACACACACATACATTTCCATAATATATCACCATTTAACCAATTTAACATATGTCAAGTACCAGAGATTTCAAAGTGCGTTTATAGCGACCATCTCGCTTCAAACATTCACACGCAGTTTCTAACTTTATCAAATAACTACATTACCAACAATATAACAAGTACGGGCCATGATATATGTTGTAGAGGGATTTCAGGGAGAGTTTACTACATATAATAATGTTGTCACTTGTTTTGCAAAACAAGGAGGGGTCCAAAAGTACTAACTTACATTGTTCGTTATACTATTTATATTTTAACATAACAATTATACCACAACAATATACAAATCAATTGGTAATTACATTCACCCAAGCCCAAACTAACCTTAGTCATAGAAAATCCCACTAGGACCGCAACGGCGAAAAAGGCATCTCGATTTGACCTTGTATGCAAAAGTTACGGTTTTTATAAGAATTTGGATTTAAAAATTAATTAATTAACTAAAATAAACTAATTAGATTTAATTACCCTTTTAAACCTTCTTCCCAAATCCAATCCCTCCTTGTACACGAACTGATACGCACATGGCCATGCACTGTCTCCTCTTATCTCACTCCACACTTCACGATTCGACAAACCGTTGAATGCTACTAACTTATCTTCACCTCCTCTCTATGCCCCACACCATCATTCAGCGCTCGACCCACAAGAGAAAAATGTCATCCAATACCTACTCCAGCCCTTTAAAATGTCACGACTTGAAATCAAGGATTCGAGTTCGAGCAACTTACACCGGAAGGTGCACTTCGACGAAAGGAATGCAACGCCAATCTCCATTTTGCCTCATGCTTCCTCAATCTCCAATAAAACCTAACCCTAATCTCGGCCATTAATAGTCCTGATTTTCTCAATAGTGCCGCACCCAATTTCGAACATACGGATGTGAAGCTCATTACGCCACGGGTCTAATGGATTTAACGCCACTCGTTTTTGTTCATCGAAGGATGGTGGCTATGAGTTATTTACTGTATAAAGGAAATAAAAGGAAAGGGAGAAAGGAGAAAGAGAAAGTGAAGTTAACGATTGTTTATCGTAAATTAAATATTATATTTAATTCTCTGAAATTAATTGCTACACATTTCGAGGTCGTACGACCACGCAGTGCGTCGAATCGTCATGAAACATGACGGCGCACAACAACTCATTATTCGAACCCAACGACACTGATTTAGTCAAAATCCAAGACAGTGCCTTAGGATGATAATTTCACATATTGTTAAAAAGATTATTATTAAAATAAGTTTAATCTCTTTAATTAAAAATTAAAAATTTATCATTATCATTTATTATTTAAAAATGAGTTAAATAATTTTTTTTAAATCAATTTCTTCACAGTAAATCCATGATTTAAATATTTAAATAATTCCAGTATTTAAATACAAAGCGTTCTAAAATCTGGGTCGTCACATTCTTTCCCTTTAAAAGAATTTCTTCCTCAAACTTCCAGAAGGAAGGAAATGTCTTCTCACCTTAGTTTTTTTAAGTTCCTTACGTTACAGAAAATTTTGGTGGCACCTCCTTTGCGCGGGTAGGTTCGAAAAAATCACAACATCAATATAAGCTCATATTTGGGACCTACCATATCCGAGGACAACACAACAACAATATACATATATGATATACTTTATAGATTGTTTATGTCACATAGCAAACACACCTGTTAAGCATAAATACATACAAATTTGTGAGCAAGCTAACTCTACTCATGAAACCAAAAGCAACTAGTAAGCCTTTGCTTTCATTTACCTGTATCTCACTTACATAACCCAAATAGAGAGTTAAACATGACAATTGGAACAACCACTCATCCGTCATATATCATGAATCTAAGCATGCTAAATCATATATAGCGATCATCTCACATCAACATGCCATATCAAACTATATAACCTGCATTTCTAATGTAAGAAGCATACAATTATATTAAAGCCCGTACGATGTACATATGTCATCTGTACGTAATATCAAATTCGATTACTTACTCGATCACATAAACTTCTCTTTCGAACTAGTATTGCTCACTCAACTTCCCTAGTGCGGACTCTGATCAGGTTCCTTGGTTAGAAACCTTTTTTCTCCTTACATAGCCATATATTATGATAGAAAACTTCATAATCATATCAAGAATCCATATCAAGTGTTCGCCGTCAAGAATTGAGTGAAAATTCTTGTTTGGATCGGTGCAAATCACCTCGAAATCATGTACTCGAAGCTGGATCAAGAACATTTATGCAAATAAAATAATCTACGTATAACTTACATAATTCATTCTAATTGGTTTCTTAACTACAGCAATTACTTTTCATTTTAATTCACATTCATTTTCCATATAGTACTCCTCATTCAATACTCAAATCATTTATAAATCATTTCATAAAACTCTACTTAAGTTTATAAACATTTAAGACATAAGTTCATATTCGTATAATACTCCACTACATCCTAAGAGTATATATGAAATCTTAGATTTTTCTTACTTAACCAGGATATTTAATAAATTATAAACTTGTTTTAACGTACCACATTTCCATTCTAGAGTTACAAAATTCTACTTTTATATTTACAAAAAATTTAGCTTCAAGTTATCAACTAATTCGGAAGTTCTCGACTGTTCAAAATCGTTGAACATTTCATTTTATTCCAATAATTGAAAACTGGTAATCAATAGATCAAAACAAGATGCATAACCAAACTACTCTAATACATAGGTACATGCGTTCATAATATAACTTAACAGAAAACTTTAGAACTAAACACCCAATTTTCATTTCAAATCATTTAAAAAAATATATACTCATAACTTTTGTATATCGAATCATACATTTGGAATTTAAATCAAAATTTGTTTTACCAAAACAACTATGGTAGCATCCCCTACTTTGAAACTCGAAAATGAACACTGATGATGCTACAGTCATCATTAGAATTATTTTCTAACGACAGAAGTGAGTTTAGTACTTTCTATCTCTTTTAAAATCCTTTTGAAAAACATTTCTATGCATAAATACCTTCAATAATACTATTATTATTTTCTCTTCACAAACTTTGAAACACAATTTCCAAAAACACCGGGATTTAAGTTTTTAAATTCTCAGTTTAAATCTTTTTTATTTATAACCTATACTTTATAAACAAAACTTATATAAAGTTACTTCCTTATGTAAAATCATTTCATAAATATTTATTTTTAAATATCTTATCTTTCTCAATGTCTATAATAAACAACTTTTATTAAAATTAAATTTTAACCCAACATTACACCGAATGCCTTATAGTCAAATTGTGAAATTAATTCAAAAAGTGCTCATTTCAATGTTTCCACTAGTTACTATCTGCCCAACCAATGCAGTGAAAAGGTAAAACTACTCATAAACTGGTCGAGCATAATTCAAAAATCAATAAACAATAAATAATAATAATTGAAGATTATCATTTCCTAACAAATAAACACATCATAAATAACTATATCAATTTTTTGAAAATTATCCTTTAATATACAAAATATAATCCTAGGTAAAATTATTTTATTTACCAATTTCAAAAACAATACTGTGTCGGTTTGCCTTGTTCAAGTGTTTAGAGATCGCTATCAATAATGTTAGAAACACATATTGACCATAATCCATAAACCACTCAACAGACTAATCAACATAATACAAAAAAAATTTTTTATAACAATAACAAATAAAAACTCTCATATATATAATACACTCAACTCATAGTAAGGCATTCCATTACCTCATCTCCTAAAGACTTATACCTATCCAAAGCCAAGGTTTTCGCTTAACCTTTTGCTCTAACACTAAATGTAACAAACGAACTTTTCGTCCCCTGAATGTCGACATTAATACATCCATGGTATTCACGTGTCGAGCACCCAAGTGTCAGAAAGATAGAATGTTAAGGTAAAAGAGAAAGGAAAAGAGAAATAGAATAAGGAAGAAGAATACAATATTAGAATCTCACATGCGGAACGATAATATATGATATATCAAAAAATCTTTACCAAAAAGAAAACTGTAATATACATACATCAGTCAAAGTAAACTAACATATCATCAGCTTGGACAGTTACAACAACCTGTCCTGACAAATGTTGATAGATAAAAAAACAAGTAATACATCGAAAAATAAATACGTGAATAGTCCTGGAGGCATTCAGCTCGTCTCCTGAAGCTCCAAAATGTCCATTGCTAAATCTGGAAATATACTCGGGCTGACTCGAGCATTATAATAAAATAACGCCCGGATCAGTTTGATAAACCAGCGTGAGAAACTCAAATCATATGGATTTTTATATTTATAAAACCCTTAAAAAATAAAGGTATAGCGTAAGATCATGCTCCAAATAAATACGGATGAGTTTTTACCTTTCGATAACCAAATCATTTCTATTAGAAAATCCAGTGATATTATAATAATGCCTAGGGAATAAAATATATATAATCATGTAGCCGTGATGCGTGTAAGTGTACACCACAGCAATAATAGGTATACAATCAAAACCGCTAAGGCATGTTCGCTAATTTTGTAGGATTCCACGGAGTGCCTTCAGCACCTTGAGAACAGTCCTCCTACATAAGGATCGGAGATATCCTTCTAAAACATCATACACCCGGAGCTTATGTACCATAAGAAATACATAGCTAGCCCCTACTAGTCAAGTCGGGTGCACCACTCACTGAATGCATAAACTATAGTTACCTCCAGGGTAGCGTCGCATGCACCCTTGGTTTATCTAAACCCCTGGTCTATTGTAACATCCCCTATCTTGAGGCCTAAAGCTAAGTGCTACAGATGCTATAGTCATCTATAGTATTAACTTCCGGCGACAAAATATGATAATGTTAATGTTATCCATAATATCAAAAGCACATGAATATGAAACAAAATCTCAGATTCCAAAAACAACTTTTACTAATTACATTTCAAAAACATGTTTCATATTCCATTATATAATCCCAATCGTTTCCCAGGTTCAGATCAAATATAATTATTATAAAATATGCCAAGACATATGAAGATGCCCCCTTAGATGACCAGAGTACTAAATAGACAATCTGTCTTAATACATCACAACAGAAATAAAATATCAACTCCTAATTAGCTAACTTCAGCCTCCTACTCGTCTTCGAAAGCTTTATTCGTCCACCTACTAAAACCTATAAACCCAAACTCTCAATCTACTCAAATCAATTTTGAGCACCCGAGAGTTTAAGGGGAAAACATAAACTTCGAGTCAGACATAAAGCCTGGTGTGAATAATACTATTACATCTCGGTTTATTTATATTAAGTGAGACCACGCCGCTTAGCGGAATGGGTTTCCCCCACTAATATCCCTTTAAAACATATATTTTTGCAAATCAAAATCCTGCAACCAAACTGGTTAATCAAACTGATTATATCTATAATAATAGCAATATCATGTATGCAAAAAAACAAGTAATAAATGGACCATTTGTCCGAAAAATTGTAGTTTTGTTTGGCTGACTACTAGCCTTTGGCTGACTCGGGCCTGCTAGACAAACTAAACAAATTATCTAACACCTATTAGACATACTTCTGGATGGTCTGTCATTATCTTACTTCTCCAAGGATCACTTGATCCTAATGGTTTTTTGGGCTCATCAATAACCTATCCTTCTTCTCTGTACATATATATTCCTTTCTGTGTGTAACCATCATTTAAGTCTTACCTGTGACTAGGTCCTACACACTGGAATTTTGGACTAAAATTAGCTTGGGGCTAAAGCTAATGTATAGGGCGCGACTCTATACCTGTCCCGTTTGGTATACAAATTTCCGAGTCATTTTACTTAGGGTTAACTACCCTTTAAATTTTCCTTAAAAACCTTATTAAAATGATTTAATCCCTTTAAATCATCAAATTAATTCGGTCCCTTTAAATCATACTTAAATAAGGAAAACATAACATTTTCTTTACTCAAACCTCTTTTCCATGATATATGCTTTACTCAAAACATTGTTGAAGAAAACATTTGAAACTTTTGCTTAAAACCATTAAACAATATTTTCGAAACCAGTGAAAGTACCCCTTTCGAACCTATTGAAAGTACCCCTTTCGAAACCATTGAAAACATCTCTTTCGAAAGCTTTATAAACCATAGACACCCTCTTTTAAAACACTTTAGACATGCCCTTCGAAAACATTGGAAACCTTCCATTTATACACTAAGGTAAACCGTACGAAAACATTGGGGAATCATCCCTTTGAAACCTTTATCATATACCTTTCGAAAATACCGGGGAACCTCCCCTTCGAAACCTTTATCACATACCTTTCGAAAGCATTAAAGTACTCTACTTAAAACAAACCTTTTGAAAGCATTGGGTTCATGTTAAAATATGTGGAACAACCTTTCGAAACCATCTGAAACCATTCCTTTCGAAACCTTTGGGTTTAACTTTCAAAACATCAAAAGGTCTTAAAATAACCAAGTCGAAAGCAACTCTTTTGAAAGCAATTTCCTAGGTAAAAGAAGTGGATGGTGTCGAAACCAATCCCTTCGAAAGCATTGGATAAGCGCCTCTAATTTTAAAACTAAGGAACCTTTTCGAAGGCACTGCTTCGAAAGGTAAAAAGGCGGCAGGTTGGGGTTTCGACCCCCTCGAAAGTAATTTCGTAAAATAAAGGTGCAACCTCTTTCGAAAGCTCTTTCCTTTAAAACCATTTGACCAAGTCGAAAGCTAACTTATTCGAAAGCATTCTTTTCAAAAGCAAAGCAAGCGCATTTTCTTTTGAAAGCAAAACAAGGTCTCGACCCCTTCGAAAGCCCCGTTTTGACTCTATACTTTTCGCCCATGTCCAACCCACTACGTACCAAGTCTTTGATACCGTGTGTATTGGTTTCGACCTAGATGGAGCCAGAGGTATGTAGTCGAAAGGTGCTGCCGAAAGTGGCAAAACAACAAATCTTCTGAAAAACTGATTTTTAACTTAAAAGGTAATTTCTTTTCAACTAACTTGCTTTTTTTGTCAACGTATGATTAGTTGCCAATTTCTTTTCTAAAAGTGCTGCCGAATTTCAGAAATAACAATTTAAAACATTTGCAAATTGCCCCTTCTCCTATTTTAAATATATAAAACATTTAAGTCCCATACCTTAAATAATTTTATATACATAATAAAACACTTAGTAAAATTCTTCAAAAATTCCCATAAATCACTTTTAATATGTTTTCCAACATATATAAATTTCTGACCCAAAGCTAATATAAAATAGCCGTAATTAATTTTAAACCCGAATAACCATTTTCTTCACCAAAAAATTAATAATAAACCCACATTAATTCAAAAAATCATGAAATTTGAAACCCATCTCTAAAATATCATTTCTGACCATATATTAAAATTTCAAGGCATTTGGATGTCATTAGATAGGTTTTTCAATCAAAACTTGTCATAAAATCAATATGAATAAGCATAATTCATCAACAAGCATATATATATATATATATAGTAACGAACCCGTTTTTAAACCAAATTTAATTTAGTAATTTATATAAATTTTTGGATTAATTTGTGAATTAATTTGAAATTTTCCAAAACAAATAAAAGATGTGTTTGTTTATGTATATATAACTAAAATTGAAATTTTGATATAAGATTATATTAAAAACATAAGATAAATATTTAATAAAAAGGTATGATAGCTTAGAATGGATTTAAAAAAATCTATATTTGAAGAAACTAATATATATATATATATATAGATGATACTTATTAGTGTATAATTAGATTTTAAATCATTTTCTTTTAAAAGGATATATAAGTATAAATTTATAAAAATATATGAACATAATACATGTATAAAACATAATTCATAAATTAATAAAATAAAAGGTTTAAAACACTTTTCTTTTCTATTTGAAATAAACATAATACTTAAATATATAACAACATAAGCATATATATAAATACAAAACTAAATAGAAATATAATATAAAATTTTGTTAAAAATATTAATACATGAAAATTTACAAGTGTAGGTTAAGGAAAACATGCATTAACAAGTGTTAACTTACTATAGCTTGCATTTACAAGTGGCAAGTAAATTTTCTTTTAATTTAAATTATAAATAACATGGATTAAAAAGAAACCTGGTCATTAGATTTCAGTTTAAAATTTCTCATTCTCTTTTCTAAGTTCTTCTTCATCTTTCAACTAAACTGAGAAACAAAAAGAAAAAAGGAAATCAAAACTAAAGGCATGCAGCAAATTCAAGTTCAAATGCAACTCAACATAGATCAACTCAGTATTAAAAACAAGCAAATTCGAAGATTCAAAGATTCAAATCAACATCAGCTTCAACATCAAAATGATTTCCAGATCAAAATCAAGAATTAGAAAACCTAGTCTCTGTTTTATAACAGGTGAGTAAACTCCTTTAAATCTGGATTATAACTTGTTGTTTGTAATCATGCTTGAAGTAAAATTGTAAAATTGTTTGCATGTATACAAATATGTATATATATGTGTGTGGATATGGCTGTGCATGTTTGGGAACAGGCATTTACCTTTGTTCCAGGTTTACAGGTTTCAAAAAAATCAAATTCTCTTTCTCCGATTCTTGTTAGGCTTTAAGATCTAAACAAAACATGTTTGTATAATCAAGATCTAAGTTTAAAAAATATTTTTAAGAATAATTGGTTAAAGATTATCTGGAAAATTTAAATATACAGAGAAAACTTTAAAAACTTGTCAAATTCGAATTCCATAATTTCTTGGTTCACCTACATCAACCTGTTCGTCTTCATAAACCATGAATTTTAAAAATAGAATCAAGATTTTTAGCATTGTATTGATTGAGAAATTCGAGGTTGAACGTGAATTGGGTTTTTGGCAATTTTTGGCGATCAGCGAAGGTTGTGGTCTCGGGATTGTGGCTGAGGGTAGCTTGGAGGTTGCTGAACTCGGGAAAAATGATAAGGGAATTTCCTGATCATCGAGGCGGTGATGCGACATCAATTTAGGGTTTTAAACTCAGTTTTGGTCGATGAAGTTTAAGGGGCTTGTTCGTCGTCGATGGGGCATCGGACTAGACCGGGGCAAGTGGAATCGATGCGTGGTTGATCGGAGAAGCTCTGGAAGGAGTTGCGAGGCCTCTGGTGGCCTGAGGCGGCGGGTCGAGGCGATCTTTGGCGATCCAGTTTCGTTCCAGGTTGTGTCGAGTTGCTCGATTGCGAGTTCGTCGTCGTTTCGGGGTTCTGGGTGGTCTGGTGGTTAGGGGAGGTTGTCGTCGACTTGTCGATAGTCGCAGCGTCGACCGGAGGTGGTCGGAACGGTGTGCAACGTGCATGCATGCATGTTTGAAATCTGGGTGGTTGTGGAGTTTGGGAAGAAAGGCTTTGTCTCGGGTTTGTGCTCGGGGATGTTTTGTTTTGGCTCGGGTTTGTCTTCGAGTCGAACGCGAATGTGTAAATGTTTTTAAGATTTAAATCAAAACAAAGTGAAAAGAAGAAAAAGGGTTTTCTCGTGAAAATTTGTATTTGGCTCGGGAGTTAGCTCGGGGAATTTGTTGATTGGCTCGGGTCTAGGAATTTAGTATAAAAACAGTTTTAAACTTTTAAAACAAATCAAGTTTTACTTAACAATTTTCTTAAACCACTTCTTTTCAAAATAATAAATGTTTATTTAAGCTTGGGATTTATTAAAGGTTTTAAAATAAAATTACTTCGAGTTTAAAGTGTTTTAATATATATAACCTTTATTTTAGAGTTATTTTTAATAAACTTAATAATGTAATTAAGTGGTAAATTAAGAAGATAAAAATGTTTTTAAAGGTTAATTAACTTAAAGGTCTAAGTTAATTGGTTAATGATAATTAATTCTAAAGGTTATTAAATAAGATTTAAATGATAATTAAAATAATGGTTTATCTTTTAATTAATTGAGATCTTAAGTAATTAAAGATTAATTAATTAATAAAAGTAATTAAAGGATAATTACTTAAAGAATAATTACTTAATGTAATTAATTAAAGAAGAATTGATTAATGAAAGTAATTAAAGGGTTAATTTGTTAATGAAATTAATTAAGGGTTAATTAATCAATTAGTAATTAAAGATTAACTACTTAATAATTGAAGGTTAATTTTTTTATAATTAAAGGATGATTAATTAATTAAAGGTTATTAATTAATGATTAAAGGTGAATTAATTAATAATTAAAGGTTAATTGATTTATGATTGAAAGATAATTACTTAATGTAATTAATTAAAAGTTAATTAATTATGTAATTAACTTAAGGTTGATTTATTTATATGATTAATTATGGGATTATTAATTAATTAAGGATAATTAATTAAGATGGATAATTAAGGTTGATTAATTAATTTCATTAGTCAATACAAATGGTTTGTAATTATTGTTGTGCTTATTGATATTGTTGTGCTTGATGATGGTTGTAATATTTTATTGTTGTTTGTAAAACCCCTGGACAACACACACATACACACACAAATATGGATTTCATGGGAAATTGGTTAAGTCATGGGTATTTTGAAATGGTGAAAGAAATTTAAAAGTTGAATTTTGAAACCAAATTGGTTTGGAAGTAAAATTGGGTTAAAAATGAAAAGCTTTTGAAAAGGAAGTTTTGGAATAAAAATCATTTTGAATATAATATGGTTTATTTAATTTGAATTTGAATTCGAGAATTGAAGTTGAATTCTATGTATATGAATAAGTTTAAAATTTGGAATTTCTTCCAACATTCTTATATCCGTTTTAGTTTGATTTTTGGAAACTATGGTTTAAAAGGGTTATAAAGGTTATATAATGTATATATATGGATTTAAAACCATTTTCAAAGTATTTTAAAATGAATTATTTTGGGAAGTTAAATTTAACTCAAATAGAGCTTGCCAAGGATGCGGCGGTTCGCAGTTTTTCCAATTTTATTTTAAAAGGCTTGAGCAAATTTAATCGGATCTTTCCGAAAACGAAAACCTTTGTTTTCAAATGATAATAGCTTTCATATAAAGAAAGAATTTCCAGTTTTTGTTGAAAGGATTTTCAAGATATGGTAAATCAAATTTGAAATGGAAATAGTTTTGAAAGCTATGAATGAATCTTTGTTAAAGATTTGGTGAACTTTGTTTCAAACTGAAAAGGATTTTTAAAGGTGGATCTTTTGTTTAAAAGATTAAAGTGGAAATTTATTTTAAACCATTCAAAAGGAAAGGTTTTGGGAAATGAGGGCTAAAAGTTGTGACTTAACTAAGATCCGAATGTATCCATATGGTTTTAAAAACAAGCGCTCATTATTCGGATTAGCCGGGAGTGGACATTAAGTCATAAAACCCATTCCGAATAATGATACGACGGAAATGGGAATGCATTTGAAGACAGTGGTTGAAGACCGGGTATTTTCGAAAACGAAAGGATTACCTGTTGATTGTCTCTGCACCGAATGGCCCCGGTATAGAGATTTCCCTAAGTGATGGGAAGTCCGGACGTGATTAGGGGATATCCGGATTTGCAAGAACTTATCTCCTTAATTGGACGAAGTGCCTTCGGTTCTATTCAAACCCAAGATGGACTTGTATGGATGTATGTCTGACGTTACACTTTGAGATATAAAACTGGTTTCTATCAAATACATTTATGTTTGGTGGCGGAGAATTTATTCTCTTAGCTTAACACCCTTCTCTGAGGCGTACGAGCTCAGAGGTTATGTAGTTGATTGTTACTAGTGATATATTCCCAATTTGGTAATGTGGCATGCTAAGTGCTGATCATTGGTTGATCGAAGCATGGCTTTTGTGAAAAGCGTAGCTTTATGGGACGAGACTTCATCGAACCTCACACCCCGGAAATGGTCGAAACAGAAGGATGCAGCAAGGTTATGGGGGTCGCGCCCCTCAGGGTATGTACATTTCCTTCTAGATAAAAAGTGGTATTCTGGTATGGAGCCCAGATAATTTACTTATGTGGTTGTTGGTTATTGAGGCGCCTCGGTAAAGGTCGGTTACGACCGGGGGATGGCATACTCGTGACAGTTAGTTACCTAGTTACAGAGATAACCCGGCCTTGTGTTGGTAGAGATTCGGTTAGGTTCTCGGGGCGTCCCTCCAGAGGCGTACCCATTCGAAAAGGAAGTTCCTTAGCCTTGGCCATTTGTTGGAAATCCAAACAAAACAATATGAGCCCTGTACGGTTTTAGTTGTAGAACCTGCCATTTAACATGGTAGCTGTAGTAGGCATACAATAATGGTACGTATGCTGGCTAATATTTATATTATACTTTCGAAATGTTTTCCACACTATGCACTAATAATAATATCAAAAGGATTTTCGCGTATCAAGCATGTTTGACTGCTATAAGGAGAAACTCCCCCAAGTGTGCGATTGCATTGTGTGTGTGGTAGGAGACCTTATGGTAGTTTCATTTTCCAAAAGCATGAACAAATTTATTTTTATTTCTTTTTGTTCAAACAACTATTTTTGTTTTCTCACACCAGTCCCATGATTGACCTGGAGTTTATTGTTCCCTTTCTAAACTCTGGGTGCCCATAATTTTCCACACGGGCAGCCTAGAGTCAAGTTATTAGTAGTTCAGATAGTAGATGTGGATCTAGAAGTCTTTGGGTTGATATCAGATTTGCTTCAAGTTCAGCATGATGGGGGTTCGAGCTATCTTTGGTTTGGAGCTTTGTATATGGAGATGCAGTATGTGGATTCTTGGAAGTTCCTCTATTGGTTTTATCTTTCCGCTGTCGTATTCCGCTGTGGTGTTGTATTTTTGCTCTGATGATGTTGTTGGTGGTCATTTGTTGTAATCAATGTTGTATTCATGTTGTTATCAATGGAGATTATTCATTTCCGTTTCCGCTGTGTTGTTTTTACCTAATGTGTTATAAGCTCCGGCGTACTGGACTCCAACGTTTGAATCTCCAGCATTCAAATACGGGTGATGTATTGGATGCCGATTTTTGAGCGTCGGATCTGGGTCGTCACATTTGGTATCAGAGCTAAAGGTTAAGTAGAACTTAAGCTTTGGAGTATAACTCATTAGGTGACTCATTAGAGATAGGGTGAAGAATACCCTAGAATGAGTATAACCCAGTGTCCCAAAGCCCAAAATCTTCTTATTTATGATAAAATTGTTAGAGTTCTATTCAACATTGGAGCCACCTATAGTTTTATTTCCGAACAAACCATAGAAGAGTTAAATCTTGAACCCGAATTCGTAGACGAACCTATTTGTGTGGAGAACCCGGTAGGAGACTGATACGGGTTAGACATTCTCTTTTGGAAATCTTTTTGTTCTTAACTTTAATGGATTTGAGATTTTACTTGGAATAAATTGGTTAACAAAATATGAAACTAAATTTGATTGTACCAATAGAACGATTTTGGACAAAACCAAATTTGGTAATTTTGTTGTGATTTCTTGTGAGGTTCCAAGTCCGAAGAGGGACAAGCAGAAGGCTGTTCTGATTTGCGAAGTGAGAATTGTGTTGGGAAGGATTGCAAAAGTGATTTGCAATAGTTCAGAAATTCACCTGGGAAACTCTATATAGTATTAGGAAGTCCTATTCGGATTTGTGTCTGGATAGTTAGAAATGTTTGTTTAAATGGATTGTTTGCTTTGGTTGCTAGTATATGGCTAATATGTATGCTTTGATTGTTTGAAATAAAAGCAAAAGATAATCGAATTTACTTTCAAATTTAGAGGACGAAATTTTCTTAAGAGGGGGAATCTGTAACGATCCCGCTTTTAAACCAAATTTAATTTAGTAATTTATATAAATTTTTGGATTAATTTATGAATTAATTTGAAAATTTCCAAAACAAATAAAAGATGTGTTTGTTTATGTATATATAACTAAAATTGAAATTTTAATATAAGATTATATTAAAAACATAAGATAAATATTTAATTAAAAAGGTATGATAGCTTAGAATGGATTTAAAAAAATCTATATTTTAAGAAACTAATATATATATATATGTATAGATGATTACTTATTAGTGTATAATTAGATTTTAAATCATTTTCTTTTAAAAGGATATATAAGTATAAATTTATAAAAATATATGAACATAATACATGTATAAAACATAATTCATAAATTAATAAAATAAAAGGTTTAAAACACTTTTCTTTTCTATTTGAAATAAACATAATACTTAAATATATAAGAACATAAGCATATATATAAATACAAAACTAAATAGAAATATAATATAAAATTTTGTTAAAAATATTAATACATGAAAATTTACAAGTGTGGGTTAAGGAAAACATGCATTAACAAGTGTTAACTTACTATAGCTTGCATTTACAAGTGGCAAGTAAATTTTCTATTAATTTAAATTATAAATAACATGTATTAAAAAGAAACCTGGCCATTTGATTTCAGTTTAAAATTTCTCATTCTCTTTTCTAAGTTCTTCTTCATCTTTCAACTAAACTGAGAAACAAAAAGAAAAAAGAAAATCAAAACTAAAGGCATGCAGCAAATTCAAGTTCAAATGCAACTCAACATAGATCAACTCAGTATTAAAAACAAGCAAATTCGAAGATTCAAAGATTCAAATCAACATCAGCTTCAACATCAAAATGATTTCAGATCAAAATCAAGAATTAGAAAATCTGGTCTCTATTTTATAACAGGTGAGTAAACTCCTTTAAATCTGGATTATAACTTGTTGTTTGTAATCATGGTTGAAGTAAAATTGTTTGCATGTATACAAATATGTATATATATATATATATATGTGGATATGGCTGTGCATGTTTGGGAACATGCATTTACCTCTGTTCCAAGTTTACAGGTTTCAAAACCTGTTTCAAAAAAATCAAATTGTAACGACCCTGAATTTTTGACATTGGAAATCAGGATATTTAATTGATTTTAAATATCTGGAAGTCAGTTTAATTTGAAATTCAAATATTTGAATGAATTTGGCAATTTGAATTATTGAATTTAATTTATTGCAATTGGGTAAAAATTTGAATCTTCAATTTTAAGCCCGTTAAAAATGATTTGATGGCTTAGAAAATTCATATTTATGATACTGAAGATAATAAAAGCTTCAGAATTGAATTTGAAAGTGATTTGTTCAGTTTTGAAATTTTGTTGTTTAAATTGAATTTAAAAATAGCCTTCTGAGGCACAGTCTCGGAATTCGACGAAACCAGTCCCATTGGATCCGTAATAATGTATTATTATCGGATTTCAATTTTCCTAGTGATTGGAGTTGTCGTGTGATCGTACGATAAGCAAACGCGCTGAAATTAAATCGAAGATTTAATATTATAACTGGTCAAAAAAAAAATCTATCTTCTCCATACAATTGAATTTGGTCTCGAAACCTTTGCCATTGTGTTCAGAATAGGGGTGTAACATTATAAACGCCTAGCGGCACACCTCGATAGGAGCTCAAGATTTTGAGTTGCATTTATCGAGACTATTTGAATTTAATTTAAAAATATAATTATATCCTAGTCAACTTTAGTTGAAATTCCCTCACATCAAAACTTTTTCTCTGCACCTCTGAAGCTCTACAGCCAGCCTGTATACGCTACCTATCCTTTCATTCAAATCAAAGCCGTTCTTTTTCATTTTAAAATCACTGTCTCCTTCCATTCTTTTTAGAAGGTAAACGAAAAAAAAGGGGGAAATTAATGACCAAACTCAAAGCAAAATCACCCTCAGTATTTTCATCCCTTCCACTCCTCGTTCTCAGTCCGGTTTCTTCAAAATAGAGCAAAGAGGAAATATCAGAAAATTTAATTCCTAGTTTGGTGCCAAAAATAGAAATCGAGTTCGAAATCGAACCGATTTCGTATAATCGCGAATTGATTTGCGAGTTCGCACAAAGGTCGCTGGTGGCAAGCGGAAGAGAGGCGTGCGACTCGACTTCGGCGACACGGTGTCTTTGGGGTTCGCGTTGCTTACGAGCGTGGAAAATCAGTCGAAGCGCTTGTAGGGTTTGGTGAGATTAGGTGGTGCTCGCGTGATGCTGGGCTCGAGATCTAGGGCTGCGACTAGTATTTGGTGTCGTTTTCAAGGTTCGTGGGTGGATTCGAAGGCGGCAACGATGGTGCTTGGTGCCGAAACCGTGGTAAGGAAGGATCATAGTTTTAGCAGTAAGGTTTAAACCTTTTTTTTTAATTCTGTATATGTGTATATGTATATTAAGGAAGAAGTTTTTTTTACAGTAAAATAATTTGGACCTGTTTAGCAGTTTTAAATTTTAAGTTTATATAGATTATTAAAGGAAAATTAGTTTAAATTAAATCACTAGTTTAAAATTGAAATTATTAGTTGAATTAAAATTTTAAAGATGGCAATTGAATTGTTCGATTATTTCAAATATTAATAAATTTTATAAAATTGTTTATACAAGGTCTAATACATAAAGGAATCAAGCCGAAAATGGAAAGTGGACTGCGAATTAAAAGCAAAGGTGAGATCTTCTCACTCAAATAAAAAATTGAATTGCAGTTATTGATTGATTGCTTGATTGTGATAGTATATATAGTAATATATAGCAATATATATATATATTGGAATTGTTGATTTCCCGCATTATATAGCGGTTGAGACCCTATGCGCCGCATAATAGTGGATGATATTTTATAAAAGCCATATACCGCGATATTCCACCTTGAAGTGGAATGGGTATTTAATTGTTATGCTAACGTCTGTGGATGCAGGGAAACAGGTTGGAGGGATCCAACTGGATTCATCAAATTTTATGAATTTGTTTCATATATTGTATGAATTTCTTTCATATGCTGAGTGATAATTTATTTATAATCTGTGAATGATTATATTGATGGTTGAATTTGTTAAAGGCTATAATTTAGCCGAATGTATTTTTGGTATCGTTGGATACCAGAAATAAATAAATTGGATTTTTGAAATTAAAGCAAGAAATTTTAAGTAAATTCCTTTTGAAAGAATTGGGTGAATTTAAAAGAAGGAAATTTAAAAGCATAAAGTTGATTTTTGAAATCTTATCTAATCATTTCCCCAAAATATGGGAAAAGATATTAATAAATGGGTTTTGAAGAATATTATTTAAAAGTTGGAGAATTTATTAAAAATGGAATTTTAAAAGGTTTGGAAAAGATTAAGGAATTTATTTTAAAAGGTGATAAATTTCTAGAAATCAAATTGGTAATTGATTTGGTATTTGAAAATAAATCTTTGGGAAATCGATATGAAAACTTATTTGGTGTTGAATTAAAATGGATTTTGTGTTGAAATAAAATTGGAAATCGATTTGTAAAATGATTTGGTATTTGGAAATAAACTTAGAAATCAATTTGTAATTGATTTGGTGTTGAAATAAATTTAGAAATCAACTTGGAATTTGGTTTGGTGTTTGAAAGTGAATATTTGGAAAACGATTTGAAAATTGTATATAAGTGAATATTTGGAAATTTACATTCACCATGGAATGTGTAAAGGAAAAGTGAAAATAAATAACATTCGCGAATTTTATTCCGCGAGTGAAAAGTGATTTGAAATTTGTTTTCAAAGTGATGAAGTGTTAAACCATATCTTGCGAAGATATTTGAAATTTAATAATTTGGGAAAATTATTTAAATTGGTTGATTGTTGTGAATGTTATCGATAGTTAAATAACCGACTATCAATATTTTCCTTTGAAATGGCACTTGAATTTGTTTTTAAAATAAACGCTCATAATTCGGTTAAGCCGGGAGAGGACTTTGTGTCATATAACCCATTCCGAATAGTGATACGTCGTGAATGGATAACATTTGAAGACTGGTGTGAAGACCGGGTATTTTCGAAAATGAAAGGACAACCTATCGAATGTCTCTGCATCGAGTTGCTCCGATATAGAGATTTATATCACTCTTCTTGTGATGGGAAGTCCGGACGTGATTAGTGAATACCCGGATTGCAAGGGTTTCTTCGGAAGTGCTTTCGGTTCTATTCGAACCCGGAACAGACTTGTATGGTTGTATGTCTGACATTACACTATGAGATATAAAGCTGATTTCTTTCAAATACATATCTGTTGGTGGCGGAGAATTTATTCTCTTAGCTTAACACCCTTCTCTGAGACGTACGAGCTCAGAGGTTATGTAGTTGAAGGTTATCAGTAATATACTCCCAATTTGGTAGTGTGGCATGCTAAGTGTTGCTGTGTGTTACTGATCATTTGTAATCAAAGCATGGCTTTGTGAAAAAGCGTAGCTTTGTGGACGAGACCTCTTCGGACCTCACAACCCGGAAATGGTCGAAACAGGAATGATGCGGCAAAGTTAAGAGGGTCGCTCCCTTTAGGGTATGTCATTTCCTTCTGGAAAAGGGTGGTATCAGGTATGGAGCCCTGGTATTTAAAGTATGTGGTTGCTACAATCTCATTTACTGTGTGATTGTTGCTTTGTGATCGAGGGCCCTCGGATAAAGGTCCCAAAGGACCGGGCGATGGCATATTCGTGTAGTAGTTACCTAGTGTAAGGGGTAACCCGGCCTTGTGTTTTGGCAGAGAGCTAGTTAGTTCTTGGGACGTCCATCCAGAGGCGTACCCATGTGGCAGTAGGAGGTTCCTTAGCCTGACCATTTGTTGGAAATCCAATTCCCAATACGAACCCTGTACGGTTTTAGTTGTAGAACCTGCCATTTACTTATGGTGGTCACCACTGTTTAGATGGTAGCTATAGTAGGCATAGTTCAAAATGTCTATGCTGGCTAAGATTAATATTATACTTTCGAAATGTTTTCCACACTAGACATTAATAATAATATCAACTGATCTTTCGTAGTAAGCATGTTTGACTATCATAAGGAGAAATCTCCTCCAATTCTGCGTTTGCATTGTGTGTGTGGCGGGAGGCCTTATGGTAGTTTCATTTTCCAAAAGCATTGCGAATTAATTTTATTTTCTTTGTGAAAATAACTGTTTTACGATCTCACACCAGTAACCATGACTGACTCGGAGTTTATTGTTCCCTTTCTAAACTCTAGGTGCCCATAATTTTCCACACGGGCAGCCTAGAGTTATGTTATCAGGATATTCTGGATCTTTTGGAGCTTTGGAGATGAGCTGGATGGCGAGACGTAACTCCCGTACTTGTTATTTATTCCGCTGTGTATTCTGTGTGAGGACAAGTTTATATAACTGTCCATTGTTGTATTGAGTTGTATATTGACTCTGATTGATGTATGTATAAACCGATATAGTTCTTTGTTTTAAAGATTAGTCATTCATCTATTGTATATTGTTCCGCTGCGAATGTGAGATTCTGTTGTTGTTTCTGTTTCTGTTTATCTGTTATTTCTTTTCTTCTGTCTTCTTCTACCTCTTCTTTTAACCTTAATGGTTCGGTTTTCCGGCATTCGATTGCGCGTCATTTGATATAGTGGACGTATTAATGTCGATTTTCGAGCGTCGAAATGTCGGAACGTTACATGTGGTATCAAAGCAAATAGTTAAGCGACAACCCTGACTCTGTTGGGTGTTACTTATTAGAGATAGAGTCAGTAGTACTCTAGAATGAGCATGAGTGTAATAATAGATATGAGCGCGTATTTTTTAATGAATATAAAATTTGTTTTGTATTGTGTTGACTTATCGGTTGATTGTTTATAGATTCTGGTCGGTGCAGTCTGGCCAACTGTAATTGATAGGGGTTTCTAAACTCTTAAACAAGATAAACTGACACGGTATTGTTTTAAATAGGGTAAATGAAATAATTTTGCCCAAAACTATTTTTGTGTAGAAAAGAAATGATTTTCTATGAATTATTATAGTATATGGATGCTTAGTTGTTAGGAAGTGATAATATTGAATTATTATCATTGTTATATGGAAATTGAATAAGAAATAATAGTATAACTAAAGATTTGGAGATAAATTCATTTAACAAATGAAATTTATAAATATGAATTAAAGTATAAGGGAATGAGTTCATATATGAATGAGATTTGTAAATGTAAATTGTAAATGTGATTTATAATTGGAAATAGAATTCCAAGAGAAATATTTGGAAATAAAATTCATTTATGGAATGAAATTGGTAAGGTGAATTTATAAATGAGTTTTATAAAATGAAATAAAGTGCCAGAGTAATTTTTGAAATACGAATTAAAGGATATAATTGATTTCAAAGCTAGTTTTGAAATGTGAGTAATTGTTTAAAAGACTCTGGAATTTCTTTAAAATGTTATGGAATGTAAATAAGTTGATGACTTATAAAATATTTGAAAATTTGATTGGAATAAGATTCAAATTGAAAAGGAATGAATTTGTGAATGAACAAATGAAGCTCCATTTGTAAATGAATGAATTGGAAATTGAAAAAAAATGAAAGGAAATTTGATTTGAATCAAGTTGAATAAAAATCCAAACTTGGGAAAAAATAAAATAAAAGGGATTGAATTCAAGTAAACTAACTTGATAATTTATTAATTCATAAAATAATTAATTGGAAGTTGAATAAGTTAAATTAAAATTGAATTGTGAGCTGAATTAAAATGGTTTGAATTTGCATATGAATTCAAGTAGTAGAAATAAATTGAAATCTCCTTGTTATTGATAAAGTAAATTCAGGATGAATTGAATATGGGAATTTGAAATTGAAAAAGGATAAGTGAATATACTAATTGAATTAAATTAATGAAATGGAATTAAAATAAATTGAGTTAGTATCAATTTAAATTAGTTATAAACTAGAATGGATATTCTATTAAGTGAATATCGTTGAATTTGCATATAAATGGTTGTCGTTTGACGCAAACGAGATTATATAAAAATTTTGAGTTATTAAAAGAAAATTGATTTTTGTATCAATTGAAATGGATATGAATTTGTTCGCTTAAAAATAAATAGAATGTAAGAAAGTGAGATGTAAATTACTTGAATTGAATAGAAATGGTATGTGAATGAGTTGTAAGCGATTTAATTTGTATCGAAACCATATAAATTGCTAATGGAAAGAATTTTGAATGCATTGCTTATGAAAACCATGTGTTTACAATTGAAAATAAGTGAAATGTAAATGAATTACCTATATTTGTCACTTACATATTTAAATTGAGTAAGTACAGGTTTTTGGAAGCCGTTTGGCTGCATTTGGTCGCGCAAAATGCTAATAAATAAGCCGCTTTGCTTAAAAATGCTAATAAAGGTATGCCTACGCAATACAAAATAGGAAATATGAACTGTTTTTGTTTTTCCGACCAAGTGGGTCGATTTATATATATTTATATCTTTTGTCAAATTGCGAAAGCTCCTCCGTACAAAGGAGACTCCGCCAAAATTTTCTGAAAATTTTGGGAGTTAGAATTTTTTTTGAAATATTTGGAAATTTTCACTTAACGACAAATGATTTCAAAATTGAATTTGAGATAAGGTAAATAGAATTCAATATCTAAAATGAAGTAAACTGAATTCAAATGGAATTGAAAATGCAAAGTTGAATGGAGAAAATTGTTAAGTAAAATTTAGAAGTGAGGAAATATTCTAACTTAATAAGTGGAATTCAATTTGAATATAAACTTTAGTAGTGAAGTAGTAATATAAGAAATGATTGTATTGAACTTAAGAAATAAAGAATGAAATTCTTAAGTAAATTGGTATTGGGAATCCAATAAGTAAATTTGGCCATTGTTGTTAAGTAAAGTATACAGGGATTATAAAGGCTATAAGAAAATGGAATTGGATTTTGATTTCGAAGAAGAAATTGAATTTCTCAACAAAAGGTATGTATTTAAAATTTCAGTATGAAATTTGATGGATTTCTGATTGTGCCACTTGGCATTTTGTTTTCTTTTGAAATTTGGGAGTCCGTAGGGACATTTTGTAGTCGTACCGAGTTAGCCGCGTAAAGGAGACGCTGGCGAAATTTTTCGAAAATTTAGAGAGTTAGAAAATTTTGAGAAATTTTGGATAATTTACAATTTGAATTTAAATTTAAATTTGAATTGTGAAGCAAAATAAAGTTGTTTGAAACTATGAAAGTGTTTGGAAAGTTAGTTGAAGTGATAACGAATCTTTAATAAAAAGATTTGTTTTAGCAAGTTGATAAAACTGTTTGGTTTGGGGAAATGATAAACGGGTATTGGAGCATTCTTCTTAACTTGTAATTTCGGGACGAAATTCTTTTAAGGGGGGAAGAATGTAACGACCCTGAATTTTTGACATTGGAAATCAGGATATTTAATTGATTTTAAATATCTGGAAGTCAGTTTAATTTGAAATTCAAATATTTGAATGAATTTGGCAATTTGAATTATTGAATTTAATTTATTGCAATTGGGTAAAAATTTGAATCTTCAATTTTAAGCCTGTTAAAAATGATTTGATGGCTTAGAAAATTCATATTTATGATACTGAAGATAATAAAAGTTTCAGAATTGAATTTGAAAGTGCATTGTTTAATTTTGAAATTTTGTTGTTTAAATTGAATTTAAAAAATAGCCTTCCGAGGCACAGTCTCGGAATTCGACGAAACCAATTCCATTGGATCCATAATAATGTATTATTATCGGATTTCAATTTTCGTAGTGATTGGAGTTGTCGTGTGAACGTACGATAAGCAAACACGCTGAAATTAAATCGAAGATTTAGTATTATAACTGGTCCAAAAAAAGATCTATCTTCTCCATACGATTGAATTTGGACTCGAAACCTTTTCCATTATGTTCAGAATAGGGGTATAACATTATAAACGCCTGGCGGCACACCTCGATAGGAGGTCAAGATTTTGAGTTGCATTTATCGAGACGATTTGAATTTAATTTAAAAATATTATTATATCCTAGTCAACTTTAGTTGAAATTCCCTCACATCAAAACTTTTTCTCTGCACCTCTGAAGCACTACAACCAGCCTGTATACGCTACCTATCCTTTCGTTCAAATCAAAGCCGTTCTTTTTCGTTTTAAAATCACTGTCTCCTTCCATTCTTTTCAGAAGGTAAACGAAAAAAAAGGGAAATTAATGACCAAACTCAAAGCAAAATCACCCTCAGTATTTTCATCCCTTCCATTCCTCGTTCTCAGTCCGGTTTCTTCAAAATCGAGCAAAGAGGAAATATCAGAAAATTTAATTCCTAGTTTGGTGCCAAAAATAGAAATCGAGTTCGAAATCGAACCGATTTCGTATAATCGCGAATTGATTCGCGAGCTCGCACAAAGGTCGCTGGTGGCATGCGGAAGAGAGGCGTGTGACTCGACTTCGGCGACACGGTGTCTTTGGGGTTCGCATTGCTTGCGAGCGTGGCAAATCAGTCGAAGCGCTTGTAGGGTTTGGTGAGATTGGGTGGTGCTCGCGTGATGCTGGGCTCGAAATCTAGGACTGCGACTAGTATTTGGTGTCGTTTTCAAGGTTCGTGGGTGGATTTGAAGGCGGCAACAATGGTGCTTGGGGCCGAAACCGTGGTAAGGAAGGATCAGAGTTTTAGCAGTAAGGTTTAAACCTTTTTTTTTAATTTTGTATATGTGTATATGTATATTTAGGAAGAAGTTTTTTTACAGTAAAATAATTTGGACCTGTTTAGCAGTTTTAAATTTTAAGTTTATATAGATTATTAAAGAAAAATTAGTTTAAATTAAATCACTAGTTTAAAATTGAAATTATTAGTTGAATTAAAATTTTAAAGATGGCAATTGAATTGTTCGATTGTTTCGAATATTAATAAATTGTATAAAATTGTTTATACAAGGTCTAATACATAAAGGAATCAAGCCGAAAATGGAAAGTGGACTGCGAATTAAAAGCAAAGACGAGATCTTCTCACTCAAATAAAAAATTGAATTGCAAATATTGATTGATTGCCTGATTGTGATAGTATATATAGTAATATATAGCAATATATATATATTGGAGTTGTTGATTTCCCGCATTATATAGCGGATGAGACCCTATGTGCCGCATAATAGCGGATGATATTTTATAAAACCATATACCGCGATATTCCACCTCGAAGTGGAATGGGTATTTAATTGTTGTGCTAACGTTTGTGGCTGCAGGGAAACAGGTTGGAGGGATCCAACTGGATTCCTCAAATTTTATGAATTTGTTTCATATATTGTATGAATTTGTTTCATATGCTGTGTGATAATTTATTTATAATCTGTAAATGATTATATTGGTGATTGAATTTGTTAAAGGCTATAATTTAGCCGAATGTATTTTTGGTATCGTTGGATACCATAAATAAATAAATTGGATTTTTGAAACTAAAGCAGGAAATTTTATAAATTCCTTTTGAAAGAATTGGGTGAATTTTAAAGAAGGAAATTTAAAAGCATAAAGTTGATTTTTGAAATCTTATCTAATCATTTCCCCAAAATATGGGAAAAGATATTAATAAATGGGTTTTGAAGAATATTATTTAAAAGTTGGAGAATTTATTAAAAATGGAATTTTAAAAGGTTTGGAAAAGATTAAGGAATTTATTTTAAAAGGTGATAAATTTCTAGAAATTAAATTGGTAATTGATTTGATATTTGAAAATAAATCTTTGGGAAATCGATATGAAAACTTATTTGGTGTTGAATTAAAATGGATTTTGTGTTGAAATAAAATTGGAAATCGATTTGTAAAATGATTTGGTATTTGGAAATAAACTTAGAAATCAATTTGTAATTGATTTGGTGTTGAAATAAATTTAGAAATCAACTTGGAATTTGGTTTGGTGTTTGAAAGTGAATATTTGGAAAACGATTTGAAAATTGTATATAAGTGAATATTTGGAAATTTACATTCACCATGGAATGTGTAAAGGAAAAGTGAAAATAAATAACATTCGCGAATTTTATTCCGCGAGTGAAAAGTGATTTGAAATTTGTTTTCAAAGTGATGAAGTGTTAAACCATATCTTGCGAAGATATTTGAAATTTAATAATTTGGGAAAATTATTTAAATTGGTTGATTGTTGTGAATGTTATTGATAGTTAAATAACCGACTATCAATATTTGCCTTTGAAATGGCACTTGAATTTGTTTTTAAAACAAACGCTCATTAGTCGGTTAAGCCGGGAGAGGACTTTGTGTCATATAACCCATTCCGAATAGTGATACATCGTGAATGGATAACATTTGAAGACCGGTGTGAAGACTGGGTATTTTCGAAAATGAAAGGACAACCTATCGAAAGTCTCTGCACCGAGTTGCTCCGGTATAGAGATTTATATCACTCTTCTTGTGATGGGAAGTCCGGACGTGATTAGTGAATACCCGGATTGCAAGTGCTTCTTCGGAAGTGCCTTCGGTTCCGTTCGAACCCGGAACAGACTTGTATGGTTGTATGTCTGACATTACACTTGAGATATAATGTTGATTTCTTTCAAATACATATCTGTTGGTGGCGGAGAATTTATTCTCTTAGCTTAACACCCTTCTCTGG